>CM074720.1:435637725-438502725 GCA_037306005.1 Rhinophrynus dorsalis
ACCCGTAGGATATTTATCAGTGATCAAGAGTACTTCGCTGTCTATCATACACACATGTATGCTATCTAGGGAAATAGTGCAAAGAAAATTACAGGAATTCTAGAGCAAAAAAACAATAGGGAACAAAGAACAGTTCCTAAAATGTTCATTGATTTAAATGAGGGATTTAACACCTTAAAGGAGCAGTTTTTTTTTTTTATGAAAACACATATTTTATAGAACTTTTCCTGCTGAATAAAACAGGGTCACTCCCATCGCTGTCAGATGTTTTATTCAAAATTTATAGCAGTTTAAATAACCAGGAAGTGAATTTACTGTGTTTACTTTCTGATTGTTCTAACTGACAGGAGGTGACAGGAAGTTCCTATCACATTCTGTGGAGAACTGTATGTCTCTGACTTTCCTCTCCATTAGAATATAACAGGAAATCTAATTAGAATTTGACCACTAGAGGACACTGCTAATGTAAAAAAACATGGGTTTAAACTGTAATAACTCTGGAAATATAAATCTCTCGGCAGTGGGAGTACCCTTATTTTACTCAATAGGAAAATCCCTACAATATATATTTTCATAAAAAAAGTTTACTTCTCCTTTAAATGTTATAAAGGTCTCCAGCACATTGATGTGAATAATGCCAGTTTCTGTACATCATGGTGTGCATCATCATGGTGTTAAAATCACTGTATTGCATATTGGTGAACAATGTTCCCTTGGGTTGGATTCTAGTTCCAGCCTATAATATGCTCAAAGAACTGGCAAAACATACAAATTTTCCTCTATGCATTTCTTAGTACATTGTTCTAAGGAAAGAGTGGATGAAAGCACCACAACAAAATGACCACAGTCCATGCCATTATCCTCATCTTGATAAAAGCAGCATTAAGAGGAAGATTTGGGGTGTAGGTAGCTTAGTACATTAAAGTTAGGGTTAGGAAGGTGTATATCATGCCATTGTGAAGCACTGCAATCCTTTCTAGCATTCAAACAGTATGCTCCCCCATTTAAACAAATTGTATGTGTCCCCAGATGTGCAGCTGGCTTGCTCCAGAATTGTTCCAGATAATCTTTTGTGAAATAGCACCATAGGAAATACATAGTAACATAGTAACGGCTGTCAAGGCTAAAAAAAGGTATGCAGTCATAAAGTACAACCCTTGTCATGCCACTCTTGTTGATCCAGAAGAAGATAAAAATATTTCCCTGAATCACCATCCTATCTGCTATGAAACCAACTGTCATAATTATCAATATTATTCTGAGCTTGAAAGGTATCCATTAATTTTTGAAAATATCTACAGTCTCTGCAAACACAGCTTCCCAAGGCAAAGAATTCCATAATATTACTTCCCTTACTGTAAAAATATCCTCTCTTAGTTTTAGACTAAAGCACTTTTCCTCTAGTCTTTATGGATTACTGCTTGGTTTTTGCTCAGCTCTTTGAGTAAGAGAGCTTAAATAAAACATTCAGTGCCTAATGTCTTTGTATACACTATGTGCACATACTCATAATGTAGCTCACTGATTGAAATGGCATATGCCAGTCACAATCCAACAAACAGAAATTGTGCATTTCCATTCCTTTAAAGGGATAGTAATGTTTTGCAAAAACAGCAGCTCCAATTAATCTTCATAGCATTTGGGCATTGAGAGTGTTATTTCAGTACTGTCAGAGTTGCAGTTCAAGAGTAACTGAATGATAAAGTATCCCCTTCCCTCCCCTTTTACCTAGTGTAAGCCACCTCGCCTCAGATGTAGAATCTTGTCTTGAGACCAGACAGCTCATAGCAAGGGGCAATATTCTTACTGTGAACATAAGGAAATAACTGCACCCCCTTGACAGGTTTTTCAGGTTTTTTCCTTATGCTAAAGATTGTCCCTCTCTGAGATCCATGTGGACAGTCTTGCTGCTCTGAAGTGAGCAGTGTTACATCAGTAAAAGGGGGTGGGAGAGGGATACGTTATCATTCAATTACTCTTGAACTACAACTCTTACAAATAACACTCTCTGTGGCTCAAATACTATGAATATTACTTGGAGCTGCTGTTTTTGTGAAACATTATTATGCCTTTAAGTGCTAATATTATGAAATGTCATGTTGTAAAGCACTAACATTGATGTATGTATGCATGTATGTTTATTTATAAAGCAACATACATGTACATACAGTACAGGGATAAGTGCATTAGTCTAAAATGTTGTGATTGCATGATTAATAGGTAAAAATTATAGTAAAGTGAAACATAAATTGGGAAGGGGACCCTGACTCAAAGAGCTTACAATCTAATTATCCTTCACCGATAAAGAATCATAACCTTGTATTTGGTTGGCATTGCTATGTACAGCAAAACAAAATTCTGATAATCTCCAAGTACTCCAATTTGATTGGCTGATATTAATGTTCCTGATCTCTTTGATTGGTTACTGTATTTACTATTCATCTCATTTATCTGATTTTCTTCTATTATTCTTCTGTAAAGCTCTCTGTATGCTGTGGAGCACTTTATACATACAAATACAGAGGGTCATATGCATGAAGTGAAAGAGGATCAAATCTGAGGCAAACCAACTGCATCACAGAAAACAAAGAAAATAATCATTAGTCTTCTACGGTACAGTTGGTCCACTTTCTTTGTCTGCATGGCACATATACCTAAAACCGTGTCATTTAAAGGGGGACTATACCTATCAATACATGACTCTTAATTTGTTTAATAGGAGAACTTAAGAAGGAAGGTGTCCTTCATAACGCAGTCAGGTGTATCCATATGTTTGTTTATTTATTTTATCTGCACTTTCCTGTATATAGTGACCTTTGTTGAAGTCTGCCCTAGGTAACACATGATCACAACAAACCAGAGACTTCAATAAACTTGAATAGCTCATAATCTGTATCAGACAGTAAGCTGAATCAATTAACCCTAGACTACAAGGGAGAGATCAAAAACAACTAATATGTTGATATAAGGGACTGCTGTTTGAAGGACATCTACCTAGGTAAGTCATTCTGTTAATCAAATTAAGAGTCACATATTCTAGGGTATAATTCTCCTTTGAATTCTCTTTCTAAAGAAGGTTCCTATTTCCTTTCTGTGTCTCACTAGAGAATGTTGACCTGTTCTCCTGTGTTTTATGTTTCAGATGGCTCATTTAACTTCTGATGTCTTTTCATGGGTGTTATTTTTTTCCAAAGGTCAATGGCTTCAAAAAGAAGTGTGGACACACACAGATCGCCACATGTGCCATGTGTGTGCCAGCCATCAAACAGCCACTGTCTGAAAACATCCTCCCCTTTTTCCTACTTGTTGTAGCAATGAGAGCGGTTCAAAAGTGCAGCCCCCCACTACACAAACCATTTCTAGTACCAGTGAACAACGCAGCCATATAGATGATCTGCACTAATATAATAGTTACTGACTGGTTTCGAGTGCGATCATTTTCATGTTGTGGTTGGAATGGTTTCAGTTTAGAACTTTATGCATAAATATTTGTGGCAAACCAAGTAAACTATAAATGACAAATTAGAATTTAAAAAGCATTATTTTAAATGAAGTGTTTTATCCCTTGAATGCCAGAGAGGACTCAAACACATTGCTTTGCAATGCTTAGGAGACCTATCTGACATTAAAATAGTTAAAAGCCCCATTTAAATCAATGTAAGTTTTGGATTTTTTTTATTGCACCCCTGTGGTGTAGTTGGTTTGCCCCAGAGTGGCTCCATTATTCTTATTCTGCATAAGGCTGTTAAGGCTTAACCCTCTGAGTGCCAGAGGGGTACTCAAGACAATGCGTTGCGTACCCCTCTGGCACTCAAAGGGTTAAAGATTAACAGTTCTGGAGCAAACCAATAGGGAAATTGATAAAAATCCACTTTGATTTAAATGTTGGATTTCATTCATCAAATGCTGCATCATAATGGGGGAAATGCACTAAGGCATGATAAAGAGGTGATAAGGCAGAGATATCTTCTCCAGTGATATCACTTCTCTAATTCCTGTGTTATTGTAAGGAGCCAATTCACTAAGATATCTAGAACTTTGGAGATCTTAGTGCATAGGCTCTATAGAATACCATAGGAACTGGAGAAGTAATCTCCTCTTTATCATACCTTTATCGCGCTTTAGAGCATAACCCCACTGGAGGAGATTCACTAAGGTGTGATAAAGAGGTGATAATGTGGAGATGACTTCTCCATTCATATCAGTTCTCCAGTACCTATGTTACTCTATACAGCCAATGCGCTAAGATCTCCAAAGCTGAAGAAAACTTAGTGCATAGGTTCCATAGAATAACATAGGAACTGGGGAAGTGATAAGCTGGAGAAGTCATCTCCACTTTATCACTTCTTTATCACCGCTTAGTGAATCTGCCCCACTGGGTTTGAGACCTCTCTCTAGCATTCATTGGGTAAAAATCCCTATTTGTATTGTATTACACTGTGATGTGTGTTTCTATGTTTTTTTTTTTGTTTTTTTTAAATCTCTGAGAGTTTCTCGTTCTACATTAAAAAAAAAAAAAAAAAAAAAAAATATATATATATATATATATATATATATATATATATACATATATATATATATATATATATATATATATATATATATATATATATAATTCTCTAGATAAGTACTTTTACAAAAGTGCTAATTTTTATTCACCATTTTTCTGGATTGTATTATTTTTTCTTTATTATCACTACAATTGGTGGCACTTGAATCAAACCTTAGTGCTGTAGATTGTTTTTCTGTTATATAGAGGTCTTCATGCATTGCAAAGCAGTGCATTGGGACCCTTCTTGCATTAAAGGTATAAAAGACCACTGTGAATTGAAGTGAAATAGTGTTATATACATTTAAATATCATGTACTCCAAGCTAACACCTGTACATATATTTCTTTAGTACAGGATCAGACTAGCCTTCTAACTTCAATTAAGCAAATAGTTTCTATATCTTCCAAAATAAATGAGCCAATGTACAATATTTTGTTCTGAGGATGGTTACGTGCATGCTGTGTTACTAAGTGGATCAGACTGTAAATGTATTTCTTTGGTACAAGCTAAATTAAAATATGCCTTCAGCAGAGCCCCAGGGCCTCTGTTTGTTTAAGCATGCTTGATGGGTGTTTCAGAAGTGTTAGTGCAGTAATGTCTGTAATCTTTCAGAGATAACATAATAGCCTTTCTGAATAGAGGGGTATGGGTACTAATATCAAAAACTGAACTTTTCATTGATTGCAGGCTGTACAAGCACAATTAATTAGTGGCTTTACAGAACAGTTGTATACCTTTCTACGCATGCATGCAAAAAGCAAGTGTAGGATTAGAATTTAGGAACATTGAATTACAGGGAAACATTTACAGATACTAATTTAGAGTACATGATTTTTAAATATGAATAACCCCATTGAAACCAGCAGTCCATTAACCCTTTGAGTTCCACAGAGGTGTTGCAATGTGTTGGATAATGCAATGCACTCAAAGAGCTAAAGACAAATGGCTTAACCCTTTGAATGCCAGAGGGGTATGTAAAAGCAATGCATTGCGCACCTCTCTGGCGCTCAGGAGACAAATGGTTATGTGAAGAAGTTCTGGGGCAAACATGCATCACTTTAGGGGACAAACAAAATGTCCCAATGATTTGTGTTGGGCTTTTAACCAATTGAATGCTGGAGTGGTCTGCAATGCATTGCAAAAGGAACTCCTTGGAGGCCTCTCTAGAATTCAAGGGGTTAAAAGACCCATATAACCCTTTTAGTGCCAGGAGGTTATCAAGCACATTGCATTGCAATGCTTTGGATGTCACTCTGTCACTCAAAGGGTTAAATCAATGGAAATTGGGAAATTGTTTGTCTGCTATAGTTCATTTAGGTTTCCCCAGAGCTTATCCGCTTTGTCTTTATACGTAAGGCCCAAAGGCCCGTATTTATAAAAACTGGAGTAAACCAGCTGCACCACAGGGGACAACTAAAAATTCTTAAATATCTGTGTTTTGGAATACAACTTTTATACCCCTTGAATGCTAAAGAGGTTTCTAATGCATTGCTTCACAAAGCATTGGAGACCTCTATAGCCCAATTTAATTTAACCCTTTGAGTGCCAGAGGGATACCCAACGGGTTAGGAGGAATTTTTATTTGTCCCCTGTGGTGCAGCTGGTTTACTCCAGAATAACTCCAGTTATAAATATTAGCCAACATGTCTATAAGACACAGATGCCTAATGTCCAAGACTTCCAGGTACAGTTGCTTATTTTCATTTTCTGGTACTACTGTACAAATTCACTAGTGTGGCTCCATTGGTCTCTAACACCAGTGGCTGCACTTCAGGGTATACACTGCAGTATATGACTGCTTTAGTGCATAACGGTAGAAAATCTCCGTCATCTTTAGGGATTTAAAGGGATAGTAATACTTCAGTATTACAAATCCCTATATTAAAGCCCTAGTTAAAAAAAACGGATTGCCCCCAGTGTCATCTCTCAAACCTTTATGGTTTGAGAGGTGAACGCTTCTAAAGTTGCCCTCTCCCTCCCCCTTCCCTGTAGTCAGCATTTTAGCAAACTCAGGGAAATTCGGTCAGAGATCATCAGGCGGCTCTGCAGCAGAGCCACAATCTCGTTAACTAAAAACAAAAACTTTCACTAAAACGGTCTTCTATGTGTGCTTGCAAGCCAAGCACATGTAGAAGACCATTTCAGTGAAAGTTTTTTTTTTTTTAGTAACGTGATCCGGCTGTGCTGGAGAGCCGCCTGAAAGTAGTGCGACTCTCTTCCCTGCAGTCAGCTAAAATGCTGACTACGGGGAAGGGGTGGGAGAGGGCAACTTTAGAAGTGATCATCTCTCAAACCATAAAGGTTTGAGAGATGACACTGGGGGCAATACATTTTTTTAACAGTGCTTTAATATAGGGATTTGTAATACTGAAGTATTACTATCCCTTTAATGCCAGCAAGTCTACTTCCATAGGGAAACTGTGTACACTCATGCAATTTCCTCTATCTCCAATGTTTTAGTACATTGACTTTAACAAGGAATAGGGTAAAGAAACACCCAAAATGCCCACTGATTGCCGCAATGCCCTCCCCTAAACGCAGTGTTGAGGGGAGGAATTCTTGCATTCCTCCTTATGTGGAATACAAGAATTAGTAAAAAGACATTAGAAAGGAGTAAAGAATGAAAAAAATAAATCTCAGCGCCTGATTTAAAGCGGAATAGCCATGGAACATTTACCCCCTATCCCTGGATCCTGGTGTCCCTGTTTTTCCCCATATTCTATGTGCTTGTATTTAAAAAGATTAATATGTTATGAACTTCCCCATTACTGGCAATGTGTATGATATTATGTAATATCTTTGATAATGTTTATTCTGTCGTGCAAATGAAGAATTAAAGAGACATTATCTTTTAAATGTCATAGGTTTCAAGCCATCATCTGCAAAAATTATTTCTCAGGTACATGAGTCTCAAATATATAATAAATGTGCTTTTCCAGTTTCCAGGTAGGGAGCAGTGTTTCATACCTCCCAAGTGTCCCTCTTTAGGAGGGACAGTCCCTCTTTGAGCCCTCTCTGTCCCTCTTTCCCACCCTGATGTCCCTCTTTTTAGGAGATCAGACTGTGTGGTGTGTGTACAAAGATAGTCCCTCTTTTAGACCCTAATCCATCTGTCCCTCTTTTTAGGAGATCAGACTGTGTGGTGTGTGTACAAAGACAGTCCCTCTTTTAGACCCTAATCCATCTGTTCCTCTTTTTAGGAGATCAGATTGTGTGGTGTATAAATAAGTGTATAATATTGCTCTACAGCAATAACACTAACATTAATGTTTGTTAAAACATCAGTTACATGGCTATAAATTAGTCTGTGTAAATAAAACACTTTGGTGTTGTTATATATCATTTATTATGTTATACAAGGAGTGTCAATAGGTCATGAAATAGACCAAAACTTCTGGTAATGCCCTTCCCACCAGCCACGCCCTCAGCAACCCTCCCTAAAACACGTGTCCCTCTTTGGCCATTTGAAATGTTGGAAATTATAGTGTATCGGATCTCTTTGTTTATACAAGTGATGTGAGCAATGGATGGTATGACTGAGTTGATGAAAGAAAAAAAAGAAAATGCTGACATAATATTTTAACACTTTGAGTGCCAGAGGGGTACACCAAATATTGCAGAGCAATGATTTGCTTACCCCTCTGGCACTCTAAGGGTTGACTGATATGAAATGTTTTCATTTTTGTCGATAATGTTCTTTTAAGTCTGATTTTCTGCTGACATTGCACCATGTACTTCTATGGACCTCTACTGATGCTCTGTAATGTGACTGCCCAGAGGAAAAAAATCCCTGGAAATGTTTTTGAAATAGTTGGCAAGTATGTAAGTAAATAGAAATATTCTAGCAGGTTCTTCACTTAACCTCAGGGTCATAAACCCACATGATCTTACACTTGATAGCTTGTTATATGTGCATAACACTTACCGTGATCCTAAATACACTAAAATATTTTTCTGCTGCATATTTCCTAGAATAGCAGGATCTCTAGACCACATAAACATATAGAAAATTGCTTCCTAAGAAGAGTCAGTGGATGAAACTGGCCTAAGGAAATTCACAAATATTTGAACACTGCCACGTAGGAAGATAAAATATTGGTTTGTGATTATTAAATATAATTAAAACAGTATGAACAAAAATAATTCAAAATATTATGAACTCATTTTGTCACCCAGTATGTGCATAACCATCCCCAGAATAAAATATTGTATTATTGATATTAGAAGGTATAAAAACTATTTAGAGAAGTTATAAGGCCAAATAGTGTTTGTTTAAGCTTCTCTTAAGCAGTCTGTCATCATGTTAAACAATCATGTTCGACAATATTAATTCCCACTGTGTATAAATATATACACAAGAGCAATACAAATTTAATTTAAATTAGTTTTATTGACTAACAAACACATCAGGCAGATAAGCTACAATATAATCTTGGTGATTTTCTTTCACTGTCTGGATGGAAACTATTATAAATGGGACAGAATTTATACGGCAAGAAAAGTTGTAGTTGTACAGCAATTTAATTACACTTTTAATACAGCGGCTTTTTATTTCATGTTTCACATAAGTGAAATAACAATATAGTGTCCTTTTTGGAAGTCTGAGTCATTTTATTACAATAAATCACATTTAAGCATTCAAAAAACAGATGAAAAGTCTGACAAAGAATGTCCAAAAAAAGTATAAATCTATTTACATACAGTGTCTAAATCAAGTCCCAAACCACACAAATTAAAAATTCAGTTTCAAACATCAAATTTAAAGAAACTAGGTGTAGGGTACTTTATTTTATTTTTTATTATTTTGCAGGGGTATTTGTTATAAAGAGGTTGAGTAATCCTGGTATAGTGTATAGGCAAGGGAGTTGCTAGTTTCCCAAAAGACCCTGGGCTTCCACCAACCTAATGCATTATAGTTTACCATACAGACCAGTTGCACTAGTACTAGTAGGATGATTGTCACCATTATATTCTCCAGCCCAGAGCTTGAGTGCTTTAAGGTCCAGAGGAGTGTATGATGCATTATAAAGCATGACCCTCTGGTTCTCAAAGGGTTGAGCATGATGCATGGGAGACCTTTCTGGCAATCATAGGGATAAAAGGCCCATTTTAATCGACTGGAATTTGGCTTACGTTTATTTTTTCCTATAGTGCAGTTGGTTTGCTCCAGAATCTTATTGAATTGCATCAAAAATTGTTAATGGTTTATGATTGCTGTTTTCCAATAATAACCTAAAAAAGGAGTTATTCTTTTGTTTTTTTCATTTTGCTTTTTTTTTTTTTTTTTATTTATATTTAATGTTTTCTTACAGTGGGTAAAGCGTAAGCCAGGAGACTAGAAGAATACTAACACCAGGCAATCACAGATACAAGACCTAGTTACAGGATTATTTTGGCTGGTAACAGCATTCACTGAGAATGATATCGAGAGAAGAAAATTGATGCATTTCTGAAGCGAACCAATTGCACCATCAAAGACAAATAAAATACCCCTAATAATTTAAACCTGTATCTCCTTTAGTCTTCTAAACCTCCCTGGTATTCATAGGTTAAAGGCCATATTTAAATGTTTATTGGTTCATTATGGTGAAGCTGTTTACCCAGGAAATGTACCATTTTCAATTAATACATGAGACTCACTGTATATCTCCAGTGTTAAAGGATAGCAGTGCTTAATATTGAAATAATATATATATAGTAGTATTTATTCTATTGATTAAAACAAGGGTAATTACGCTGCTGAATGATTATTTATTCAAAAGTTATTGCAGGTCAAACCTGCATTTTTTGGATGCAGCACCTACATGGCCTATAATTTGACAGTGGCGGTATTGCTACAGCATCCTCTAGAGCAGGGGCATCCATGTTTTTTCAACTGTGGGCCACATTATCAGAAAACCTTTAGTGGGAGGGCAACATTTTTATTTTATTGATAACGATGGTGAATTATAGCCCATCAGCTATTCAAAAATATGAATTTATTTCTTGATCAAGTCAGTGATAGTGTTGATATATAACAGACATCTATTCTTGAACTCTACAATACTGGCAGACAGGAGGTTAGGTCTTTTTTGGTCTGCTAGCTCATTAGCTTAAAAACAGTTTTAACAGTACCACATTTTAAACTTATAGGGATGGCAATATGTATCAGATAGGAGATGGCAATATGAATTAGATATAACTCTCTTGAAATGGGGTACATTAGCGAGATAAGAGAGCTTAAACATGCTTCGGCCAAACTATGTTACAAAATGTTTTTTAAATGTATCAACGCATTGGTATAATATATGCATTATACAGGGTTCACATTTGGGTAACTTGTATGAAGAAGCACAGGTTTGTGCCCTTTGAATGCTAGGGAGGTCTGAAGACCTCTGTAGCATTCCACGTGTTAAAAAAGCTCAATTTTAACCCTTTGAGTGCCAGAGGGGTACGCAACGCATTGCTTTGCAATGCGTTGCGTACCCCTCTGGCACGCAAAGGGTTAATCAAAGGCCCATTTTATTTCCCAGCTCTGCCGTCATCGGTCTGCTTCAGAACTGCTCTAGTTTACCTTTATATATAAGCAATGCGTTGCGTACCCCTCTGGCACGCAAAGGGTTAATCAAAGGCCCATTTTATTTCCCAGCTCTGCCGTCATCGGTCTGCTTCAGAACTGCTCTAGTTTACCTTTATATATAAGTCCCTTACAAGTATTCAAGGGGTTAAAAGTCTTATTTAAATTAATTTCCATTTGTGGATTTTTTTTTCTTTGTCCTCTATGTTTCAGTTGGTTTGCTCCTGAATTGCTTCTTTTCCGGTTCCAGAATTTCAGTCTCAATACCTATAATGATCTCTCATATGACACCTATAAAATAATAAATATGTTCTTATTCCTGTTGTGTTGCTAGCTATACCATTTGTTTGGGTGTGTTGGCTACAGAAGGTCAGATTCAAAATTCCTTGTGTATTGGTGAAAATTCCCATGTTTAGTGGCTTAAATAAGCCATCAATGCCCAGCATTCTCCAGTCTGAAGTATGTGTTAGGCTGCCCTTGTTCCACACCATGATATTTCCAATCCTACACAAAGACAACTCTGAACAAAAAGAACCAGTGTTTAACAGGATAATTCTTGCATTCACTTTTATTTCTATTTTCTACTTCCTATGCTTTTGTCAATGATGTTTTTTCTTTCTTCTGAGTATTCTTTCTTTTCCCTTCTGTTTTACAACCATGCTTTGTTACCTACAAAAAATGTCTGGTTTTTCTTGTCTCCTACAGAAAAATAGTAAAAAGAGGAGTGCAGTTGCAGTCTTGCTTATGCATGCAGAACATCCCAATCTGTGTTTGTGCATTGAGTTGGTGAGGGGGGCAGCAGGGAACATGCAGCTAGTCTTATTTGGATAATGGAAGGTTGGGCAGCTGGGGACCCTTAACAAAAGATTCACTCTTCTGTCAGCTCTGTTTACTTAGTGTTGTTTCTGACCCCTGTGTTAGACTTGTTTCTAATACATATGCTTATCAAACCATTTTAATTGGCTTTCTTTATAGCAGTATAGACCAAGTACTCTTCTGCATGTGTTTCCAAACAACTTAATTGACTTTCCTAACATACTTGCTTTTTTTTTAACAATAAAACTTTAACAGTGGCTTCTAGTGTTTGTATAATGCCTACTGCAAATGAATAGAGTTGGCTTTTGACTAATTTATCCTAACCTCGTATCTCTAGTACACAAGGGGTTACTATATTTTTGTCTGTGAATGCGTACAATCTATAAAGTATGCTAATCATATTCTGTTATAGAGGTAACAAGTAAAAGTTTTAGTTTCTTACAAATTTTAGATGAGGCAATTAGTATATGCTGGGCTCTTTTAAAGGGATTGTAAATGTCAGAAAAAAGTTTTAACTATATGGTAGATACAATTAAAAAAGATTATTTGCACTTATTTGTATCTCTCAAACCTTTATGATACCTTTTTAGGTATCGCTATGACGGTGCTGCTGAAGAGCCGCCATCTGATCCAGGAACCAGAATCTGCTTCTGACAGTTTTACAGCTAGTCAAGTAGAAAGGGGAGGGAGCGGAGAACATTATTTTCCTATATCTCTCAAACCATAGCGGTTTGAGAGATACGAATAAGTGCAAGTACTCTCTTTTAATTGTATCTACCACATAGTTAATACTTTTTTTCTGACATTACTATCCCTTTAAGTAACTGATGTTCAAAGTCTTTATTGTGTTAACTTTAGTCAATATAGTCAATGTAGGTTTTTTGATACCAGTCACATAAATCAGCTGTTAATGTATACATGGCAACCATATTTAAGACAGTAAAACCTGAGATTAACCATTTGAGTGCATTGAAAGGGTGAACAATTGAGCTTGATAAGGAAAGGAAAGTTATTCAAGATAAACCTTGATAAGAGAGAGAGATTTGGTTGAGCTTGAGAGAAAATATGACAGAGAATGCAAATACAGAAAATGTGCATGTGGGAGAAATAAAGTGTATGCATATATGTATGTATGTCTAAGTGTGTGTGCATACTGCCCAAGTGTACCTCTTTAGGAGGGACATTTCCTCTTTTAGACCCAAATCCCTCTGTCCCACTTTCCTACCCCGATGTCCCTCTTTTTAGCAGATCAGACTGTGTGGTATGTATGTAAGTGTATTACCGGTATATTGTTAATGTTTGTTTAAACATTTGAGGCCAAGAGGGGTGTCAAAAGCATTGCTTTGAAGGGCTTTACCGATCCCTCTGGCACTCAAATGGTTAACTACAGTTACAAATCAATATTCCAATTGCCCTCTTAAACCCTACAAAGCAGTTGAATCTCAAGGACAGGAAAGGTGTGAGCAAAGTCATTTCCAAAGGGAAGTTGATAAGGTTCCATTCTCTGAACAATCTTATGTAGAACCCCAATACTAGTACTGAACCGTGTGGAAGTGAGAAATAGGACTGAGGCAAGCGTTTGCACAGACACGCTACTATATTAAGAAAGGGTGGCACTTCTGGGGAAAACCAGTCGTACCATAGAGAGCAAATAAATCCTTCCCATTGATATAAATAGGGCTTTAAAGTTTTAACCAAGTGAGTTCTACAGAATAAATGACAATTTCAAAAATTCCTATTGATATAAATGGAGCTTTTAACTCTTTGAGTGCCAGAGTGGTCTCCAAACACTGTGAAGCAATGCTTTGAAAACTTCTGCAGCATTCACAAATCAATGGCAATTTTTGGAATCTTTATTCATTCCCTATATTTCAGCTGGTTTGTAACACAATTGCACCACTTTTTTCAGCAGATCATCCTCACTATGTACTAGGGATTGAACTGAGTGTAAGGTTTTTTTGTATTAGTAATATTTAAGATTAAACCTTTGAGTGCCAGATGGGTACGCAATGAACTGTGGAGCAAAGTGTTGCGTACCCCTCTGGCACCTAAAGGGTTAACATGACATCAATAAACATTTTGCACCTATCATCTCACCAGTTGAATAACTAGCTATTGGAGAGCAACAATGCAAATATTGTTTGAGTCCACATAACACAAAATATTTTCACAGCCATAATCTGAACCCTGGGCCCCCTTGCATGCTGGGCCCCAGTGCTACTGTACCCGTGTAATTACTCCTCTGCCTATCACAATCTTGTTTTTTTTTTCTTCTTTTGTCTTTCCCTCTCATCTCATTTAAAATGGCCTGCTCTGCGGAATAAGTTGGCGCTATATAAATAAAGAATATTAATAATAATAATAGAGGGACACTTTTGGTTATAGGTGGTATTGCTGGGGCCGTGATAGGCAGAATATTGCCAATAATTTTTAGGTTAGTTCATGAATTAGCTCTGCATGCAATTCAATAAATGATTTAGAACAGGACCTATTTTATTTATTATTTTATTTAAGCAGACTAATGTATAAATACATATACTGAAGGTAACACAAACGTTGTTTACTGTTGTGGAGCAATGCGATACACTTACGTGCTCACAACCCATTCTGATCTCCTAAAAAGAGACACACTAGGGTAGGACAGAGGGACAGAGGGATTTGGGTCTCAAATGAAGTACCGTCCCGCATAAAGAGGAACACTTGAGAGTTATGCAGTTGGGATAAATAGCAAATATCAAAATATCCAGAGACCTATGTTTAAAATACAATTAAATAATTCTGGGGCAAATCAATTGTACCATAGGGTCAAGTTAAAAATTCCATACAATTAGATGGTAATTTTAACCCCTTGAATTCTAGATCAGTCTCCAACTCATTGTGAAGCTTCTGTGGCATTTAAGAAGTTAAAATCACCATTTAAGTCAATAGTAATTGTGGAATAAGTTGGCACTATATAAATAAAGAATATTAATAATAATAATAGAGGGACACTTTTGGTTATAGGTGGTATTGCTGGGGCCGTGATAGGCAGGATATTGCCAATAATTTTTAGGTTAGTTCATGAATTAGCTCTGCATGCAATTCAATAAATGATTTAGAACAGGACCAATTTTATTTATTATTTTATTTAAGCAGACTAATGTATAAATACATATACTGAAGGTAACAGAAACGTTGTTGTTTACTGTTGTGGAGCAATGCGATACACTTACGTGCTCACAACCCATTCTGATCTCCTAAAAAGAGACACACTAGGGTAGGACAGAGGGACAGAGGAATTTGGGTCTCAAATGAAGTACCGTCCCGCATAAAGAGGAACACTTGAGAGTTATGCAGTTGGGATAAATAGCAAATATCAAAATATCCAGGGACCTATGTTTAAAATAAAATGAAATAATTCTGGGGCAATACAATTGTACCATAGGGTCAAGTTAAAAATTCCATATAATTAGATGGTAATTTTAACCCCTTGAATTCTAGATCAGTCTCCAACTCATTATGAAGCTTCTGTGGCATTTAAGGAGTTAAAATCACCATTTAAGTCAATAGTAATTGTGGTTACTTTATTTCTCCTGTATGGTGCAATTGGTTTGTGCCAGAATTATTCCAGTGTTCATATATATATATATATATATAGATATATAGATATATATATATTTAAAAGCAGCATTCACATGACTTTGAAGAAAAACAGAGTGTATGGTCAATATACTTCATTTTGCTTTAAAGTCCTGTGAGTGCTGATTTTTTCTTTTTATTTATATCTTATTGTCAGTCCCAGTGAGCATCCTCACTTAGGCATAGGAACTGTTTTGTCAGAGTGTTTACTCACACTACTATATATATATATATATATATATATATATATATATATATATATATATATATATAATGCCTGTCAAAGAGTTTCTCTCCATCAATGAGTAAAGCTGACAGAGTCTCAGCTCTCAGGATAAAGTATATTAAGGTTAGTAAATGCCTAAAGCAGGAGCGATTCAGCTCATAAGACATAGAATATTAAGGTTAGGACTTGCCTATAATGGGGTACATCGGCATGGTGGCAAGTTTAGAATATGATGACCAGATTATTTGACTTAATCCTCATCTTTAATATAGTGGTGATATGCAAGCAAAATGCTGCAGAGTAAAGGATTAATAATGATTAAAATATGGATGTGCACCAATACTTTGTGTATTTGCATAGATAGATAGATAGATAGATAGATAGATAGATAGATAGATAGATATTTACAAATATACACACTTTCAAGCCACTGACTTTATTGCACCTGATACACATAGGAAAAGTCATAACCTGTAATCATGTTGCTTCAAGGTTTTCATTAAATAAAATATTACTGTCTGAGTATACAAGATTTAAAATATGGTACAGCAGTTTATCATTGGAAAGAATCATATCAAAATTAGTTTCCTTTATGTTAATAGGTTTTATTAAGATGAGCTATGAGTCTAATACATAATTAATGCATAGCGTGCAATAAATAAAATGGATCAATTCTGGGACAATCCAACTGCACCACAGAGTAGAAATAAAAATGCTCAAAAAACTTCTGTGGTTTAAATGGAGCCTTTAACACTTTGAATATAAGAACGAAAACCAACACAATGGGCCTTATGTTCAAAAGAAAAGTGGAGGACTTCTGGAGCAAACCATTTGCATTGTGGGGAGAACTAAAAATCCCCATTGTTTTTAATGGGAATTGTAACCCTTGGATTTTTTTAGTTCTCCCCTATAGTGCCAATAGTTTTCTCCAGAATTCCTCCATTCTTGTTTTGAACATATAGCCCAAAATGAGTTGGGAACCTCTCTCATTCAAGGGGTTAGACGTTCCATTTAAATTAATGAGAATACTTGTATGTTCACTATTGTACAGTTGGTTTGTCCCAAGATTACTCCATTGTTCTTTTAAGCAAAAGGCACAAAGTGTTTGAGCTGATGTTGACCAATCTATCAACTTAATCTTATCTGTGTGGGCAAGTCCAGTAAAACATAACCAAGTCTGCCCATCACCACTATTGTTTTCCTGGACTCAAAGCAAGATCCTCCTATGGTCTAAAGGTGTAAAGGCAGATTTGATTGGCGTTATGACCTTGCATCTCCGTTTTTAGTCTACAACAGTGGTGTCCAATTAGTTTGTCCTGGGGGACATATCTACTTAAACATATTTTAGAGCCTTAGTTACATTATACCTACAAGCAGAACTAATCCAATGGTATGTATTAAAAAATAAAGGTAGACAGAAAGACAGACAGATAGATGAGGTACAATTAGTGGTGTTGCTAGGTACTGGCTGAAAAGGCTAAAGCTCCAGGTCTCATGCTAAAGGATCCTTGGAGGAGATTCACTAAGTGGTGATAAAAAGGTGATAAAGCAGAGATGAAGTGGAGATGACTTCTCCAGTTTATTATTTCTCCATTTCCAATGTTATGCTATAGAGCCTATGCACTAAGATCTCCAAAGCTGAAGAAATCTTAGTGCATAGGCTCCATATAATAACATAGGAACTGGAGAAGTCATCACCACTTTATCACCTCTTTATCACCACTTTATCACAGCTTAGCGAATCTGCCCCCTGATCTTCTTTTATTCACTTGGGGCAAGTTATTGAGCAAATCATTCATAATGTGATTTATCAAATTGGCCTCCAACACCAATATTGAATTAGATTGGTCTAAGCCCAAGTCTTAGACCTATGTGTTTTGAGGTAAACCCTTAGTCTTTTGGTATCCTAGCAACAGCCCTATATTCACCCACTGCCTAATACCCTGGCTCCACTAGTAATACCATATGAGAGAGAGAGAGGGAGAGATGGGAGTTGTGTGAGTGGAAACGACAGTTATGTCTGGCTGTCTGATCATAGATTGCGAATTGAAACTTTCACTGTTGAACAGAGAATTTGTCTCTGACAGAGTGAAACATTGAATTAGTATTGTGCAAAGCATCACTCTTCTTTTACAGTAAGAACCAGAAATAATATTTTGTGGGCTGTATTTTGCCCACCTCTGGCCTAGATTATTTCTCAATACTCCAATCTGGCCTTTTCCATCCACCTCTCAGATGCTAGAGAAGTCTGATCCAATGAAGTTATGTGACCTCTCTCACATATTACCTGCATGGCCAAATCGCCTACATTTTCCTCAAAGAATCTCCAATCTAGTTGCTTCCTGTCAATTGACCTATAATAATGTGCATAACACTATACATTATGGATCCTATTCATCAAGCTAAAAACGTACAGTTCTGGAGCAAACCAACAGCACCAGGGTGAGGAAACACATTCAGCAAATTTCCATTTAATTAAATGAGACTTTTAACCCTATGAGTGCTAGGGAGGTCTCCAACACATTGTGAAGCAATGCGCTAGAGACTTCTCTAGCAATCAAAGGATTAAAGGTCCCATTTTGAGCAACCTCGAAAATGTGCAATTTTTATTTCCTTTCTATCATGCATTTGGTGTATTCCAGGACTGCACCTCTATAGTTTGATTAATATTGCCCTATGGGGTGATATATAAAACTGGAGCAATAAAGTGGATTTTCCTAGCATTTGTGAAGGAAAGTCAGAATTTTATTAAAGACATGGAGGCGAATATTATGCTCCCTGTGTTTTTCACCTGCCTTACACTAGGCTTGTTGTTTTGTCTGCACTGCTGGGTTTTTCCTTGCCCTTTTCTATTTGTGCCTCTCTACTTTGGTGCGCTGGGCTCCACAAAATGGATGCCACCTCGCGGGTGCCCCGCGCTCAAATGCACGGCCGGAAACTAGAATGAGGGGGCAAGAGTGTCAAAAGCCGAACCGCACATGCACAATGACGCGGTTCGGCCTGCACAAAGTGAATCGCAGAGGTGTCTCAACAGACGCGAGGGGGAAGGTGGCCAGCAGGGAGCTCCGAGTAAAAAACTCCTGGAGATGCAAGCCAGCACGCCAAAGTAGAGAGGAACAAATAGAAACAAAAAGGGGAAGGAAAAAGGCAGGTGAAAAACACAGAGAGCATAATATGAAGCCTCCGTGCTTGCCATAAAATTGACATTAAGCTACAGAAAGATATGTAGAAAGCATTTAGTGACATTTTTGCTAAGTGCTAACTCCAGTTACTTGACTTTTTTGAAAAATGCAGTAGAAATGGCCTTGTCCGAGCAAGAAATGCATCTCAACATATGTAACAAGACATTTGCTAATTACACCAAAAATAAAGACAGTTTTATTGATTATATTTTATTGCCAGTTATAAACTGTTTTTAATTAAAGTATATAGTTATTGTGTATAAGCAATGTACATGAAAAAAATCTCATTAGTCAATTTTCTTAGAATTTTCTCTGATAGAGACATATTTATAAACTTCACATTATTTCTTTCTAAATATGAGAATTTTTGCTGGAATTCTTAAACATACACTACCATTCAATAGTTTGGGGTCACTTCAGAAATTACCTTGTTTTCCATGAAAACATACATCAAATAAATTGCAAAATGAATAGGAGATACAGTCAAGACATTGACAAGGTTAGAAATAATGATTTTTAAATAATAATTATGTCCTTCAAATGTTGCTTTCATCGAATAATCCTTCATTTGCAGCAAATGTAGATATTCTATTAAAAATCATAGTAATTTACAACATTAACAATCTCTACACTGTATTTCTGATCCATTTGATGTTATTTTAATGGACAAGATTTGCTTTTCTTTCAAAAACAAGGACATTTCTAAGTGTCCCCAAACTTTTTAAAGGTAGAGTACACTAAGAAGGAATTTTTATATATCTCTCCCTAGGATTCATATGCAAAAAGAAACCAACTACACCCTAGTAAAAATTTCCACTGATATGGGGCTAGATTCTATTGCAGGTGCTAAATGTTAACATCCATTTTATCATTGGCTAGATATCGTTCTCTGTCAATGAGATTGCTCCAGCTTACAGGCAGAAAGCCTCCGTCATTGGAGGAGACTGGATAGAGGGAAGGGAGCAGAGGCAGAGTGACGGACTGCGGTTGCAGAGCAGGTAACCACAGACTATGTGGAAGTAGGTGAAGGAGGCAAATATAGTTTTTGATACCTTTTATTGGCTAACTAAGCAGATTTAAATGCAAGCTTTCAAGACCTTAGATCTCTTCCTCAGGCATATAACATGCCTGAGGAAGAGACCTAAGGTCTTGAAAGCTTGCATTTAAATCTGCTTAGTTAGCCAATAAAAGGTATCAAAAACTATATTTGCCTCCTGTATTTCTACGGCTAACACGGTACCAACTCTCATCTGAAGTAGGTGAAGGGCAGCATTTATTCCTTCATTTTTGACCAACTAGAGCTTTAAAAAAGAAATGAATACATTTTTACACATTCACTACATAATGTAAATATTCAGGCTAACTTGTATAGGGGTGAAACATGGGAATTGGCATTTGGAGCTATAGTGCTGTTTGTCTTTGGGGACCCATAGCTATGTAGACATTTTTAGGCATAAACGAAAAGAGGGGTAATTCTGATGCAAACAAAATGTACTGTGGGGGACAATTAAAAATACCTTAAATACGCATTGTTTGAAATGGGACTTTTAACTCCACATGTGCAAGAGAGCATTGCTTACTTGTGTTTGAGGGGTTAAAAGACCCAATTATAACAATGTAAATTTAGAGAATTTGAATTTGGTCCCTAAAGTACAGTTGATTTGCCCCATTATGATGGCTCCTTTGTACATAAGGCTCAATATTACATTACTAGTGTAAAAGCCCATGTACACGGGCCAAGGTGCGGGTAATGCTAACCCTTCGAGTGCCAGAGGGATACTTTGCAATGCATTGCGTATCCCTCTGGTACTCAAAAGGTTAAGAGGCCGGCGCTACCTCACTGTTTCATGCGATGCAGTCTTGTGTCACCTCATTCGCTCAATGCAATCATGCACAGTAGAGACTGCCCGAACCCGGGAACTCTCTACTGCACATGACTGCATTGTGACAAACATCCTAGAGAATTATTATATAGGATAGGCCTTGCCATAGCTCCACTGTGTCGGTGTTTACTTCCAGGACTGTAAGCATCTAACAGACAGCAGGCAACTAAGGTTTCTCTGAATACCCTGATTAGTGTCACCTACTACACAGGTTTTATTGGATGATATGTGTAAATCAGAATACAGTTTTTTCCAGTGCACATTTACAGTTCTAATGTTATTCTATGGAGAATATTCTTCATGTCATAGAGCCTACACACACACATAGCAGTATACTCCATAGATAACACAGAAACAGTGACCTTATGCAAAAAAGAAAAATATGTGCAAATACCCATTTAAGAATCAGGACTGCTTATATCATTTTTATTTTCTTGGTTATACTATGGCAAAACTTGAATTCTGTGGACTTGTGTCTTTTTCAGTCTAATTCTCTATATAATTCTGGAGCATACCAATTGCATTATAAGGGTGAAATGAAAATTCCCCAAACTGCCATTGAGTTAAAGGGGGGTATTTATGCCCTTGAATGCCACAGAAGTATAAAACACTTTGTTGTGCAGTGCCTTGGAGCCATCTCTAGCATGCAGTAGGGGAGATGCACTAAGGTGTGATAAAGAGGCAATAAAGCAGCGATAACTTCTCCAGTGATATCACTTCTCCAATTCTTATGTTATTCTATGGAGCCAGTGCATTAAGATTTCTCCACCTTTGGAGATCTTAGTGCATTGGCTCCACAGAATAACATAGGAACTGGAGAAGTGATATCACGGGAGAAGTCATCTCCACTTTATCACCTCTTTATCACCTCTTTATCACACCTTAGTACATAACCTCCAAGGTGTTAAAAGACCCATTTAACCCCTTAGTGACGTGGCCGGCACTTAACGCCTGTGGTACATTTTTTTTTTTCTTCAAACGATTCTGGAGTCCCTGAACGGCGAGAAGCCGCGCAGGGACCCGAATTTCCTGGACGTACCTGGTACGTCCATTGTCACTAAGTGACAGTTTTTGCTGGGGTTAAATAAGGGGTTAAATAAATGTGGATTGTCAGGTACCTCATGTGGTATAGATAGTTTGTTCCAGAATTGACCCTCTTTCACTTTAAGGCCCACTCACAGGAGAGGATATATGACCAATATTTATATACATGGAAATTAGTGTTATTCTGGAGTAAACCAATTGCACCATAGGGGACAAATAAAAATTCCTGTTAAATTAAATTAAATGTGGTGCGTACCCCACCGGCACTCATAGGGTTAACCCCTTAAATGCAAAATAGATCTCCAGTGCAATGCTTCACAATGCACTGGAGACCTCTCTCTCATTTAAGGGGTTAAAAGTCCCGTTTAAATCAGTGTGGATACTAGGAATTTTTATGTACCTCCTATGATGTAGTTGGTTTGCCCCACAGTTGCTCCAGATTTCTTTTGAACACATGCCCCTATTAGAAAGAAAAACTGACTCTGGATTTTCATTTTATCAACCTTTGCAGGCGTGTACCAGGCTGCCTGTCTATTTCAGATATGATGTAGGGACAGCGCCTCCCTTGAAATTGAACAGAGGATTGAATAAAGAGAGAAGTACTTTGTAGTCTACATAGTCCATCTTTAATTCAGAAACACATCTATACTCCCGGGAGCTCTGCCTTTGATCTCTTTGATTTTTACACCAGATCTGTTATGGACTAAAATTCCTAGGTTTTCCATAGAAACATCTCCATTCCTTAGGGATATTGATGTTTTCTTCTTCCTAGGGGTTATGATATGGTAAATCAGATTCAGAAAAGCATGGACAATGCCAGTATTCATGCTCTGGGTTTTTTTTTCCTTCTTTTTGTAACCTTCTTTTTCTCCAATGAATCAAAATATTGTTTATTCTACTGCTCCTAACGCCAGTCACTTCAGCTGCCTTTCAGTGTTTAAACTTTGTAGCAGCAGCAGCAGGTTGCGTTGCCATGGCAACATACTGTATGGATAAACCTCTAAGACAATAGTCTAGGGAGGATTGAAAAGTGCGTTTTTTGCCTTGCTATGCAGCCACTTCCGATGGAGCAAGCATTCTCTTTAGGACAGTCATCTTGTCACTAGAACAATGTATATCTTTGCCTGCCAATTTTTCTTCACCCTTTTCCCTTTGATCTATAAAAAATCAAAAGAACAAAGTCAGGAGAGAAAAGACTTTTGCACATAACAGCCCTTTATATTTTGTCAAATTAGCTGAATACTGTGAAAAGTGATACAGTTTGATAATTAATGACTCTTTATACTATTTAAGTCTTCTCTTATGACAAATGTTTTGTTCCCTAAGTTGGGAGATTTGAATTGCAAATTTAACATAGTTTTTAATATATAGAAAACAGATGCAATTTTATAAATAATTGACATCTTTTCTGCTCTGCATAACTTAATTAGAGGGTTTCAATCAGTCTAATTTGGGTTCTATGTATTTGTGTTATTTTAATTAGATTATCTTTCAGAATAATTAAAAGCATTGAAAAACTAGTCTAAGAAGCTTTCAGAAAACCTAATGTGTCTTAAAACTCTCTGGCTTCCAAGAAGTAACCCTTTGAGTACCAGGAAAATTCGAAAGTGTTTTGCACTGAACTCTGACACTCAAAGGGTTAATGGGAAAATGAGAATTATTTCAAAAGAAAACAGCCATAAATCTTGGGTAAACTGACAACATTTTAAGGAACCAATACGACTTCTCAAAATCCTCATAGGTCTAAATAGAGGTTTTAACCCCTTGAGTCCTCAAGAGGTCCTTAACAAATTTCTTCCTCTGGAAACCTTTTTAACATTCAGTGCGTAAATACTCATTAAAATCAACCCTGTTGCAGTTGGTGTATTCCAAAAATACTCCACGTTTCATCCTAAGTAATAAATATAGTGTAACCCTTTGAGTGCCATATAGGTATCCAGTGAATTGCAAAACTATGCTCTGGGTACCGCTCTGAAACTCAAAGGGTTTTAAAAAGAAGTAGAAATATAATTAATTCAGCTACCATGTAAGAGTTTATGTACTGACAAAACACATACATTTAACCCTTTGAGTGCCAGAGGGGTACGCAAAGCATTGCAAAGCAATGCTTTGCTTACCCCTCTGGCACTCAAAGGGTTAATAATTTAAAAAAAAACATTCTTTATTACACAGCAGTTGGTACAATTATCTAGAAGACCCATATTATGTTGCAATTGGTTTGTTCCAGCTACTAAACATTTCCCTCCATAAATATACCCCTTTGTGTGATATTCATTAAGCTGAAGATGTGCAATACTGAAGCAAACCAATTGCACCACAGAGGACTAAGGAACATTCTATTGGTTTAAATGTTTTTAACATTTTGAATGCCAGTAACATAGTAATATAGAAACATAGTTGATGTGGTGGAAAAAAGACATGCGTCCATCAAGCTCAGCACATGTCATGTGACCCCTGATGTTCCACAGGATGGAGGTGGCCAACAAATTGAAAAGCAAAGCACCGGAGTTCTTACTAGTATACAGGGGGTTATAAGTCCCATTTAAATCAATGGAAATTTGGGAAGTGTTCACTTGTCTCTGTCGTGCGGTTGATTTGCCCCAGAATTGAACCTCTTTAGCTTGCTGAATACAGGCCCACAGAGCAAACCAACTACACTATAGGGGACAAATAAGAATTCACAATATTCCCATTGACTTAAATCAGTGGGAACTTTTATCCCTCCGTTATGGTGCAGGTGGTTTGCTCTAGAATGACTAATCTCATGTTTTCTAAAGTGGTTCAATGCTGGAGGAAACCAGCTGTACCATAGGGGACAAATGAAAATGTCCATTGATTTCATTGGGGCTTTTAACCCCCTTGAATGCTAGCGAGATCTACAATGCATTGCTCCCTAGCATTCGAGGGGTTAAAAGCGCCATTGAAATCAATAGGAATTTTCAAAATTGATATTGGTTCCCTATGATTCACTTGGTTTGTTCCAGAATCACTCTTTATAGATATGCCCCTAGGTTTCTAAAAAGCATCTAAAGAAAGTTCCCTTTTAAGTCTTTTGTAACTAATGTTATTTTTGGTGTTGACAGATGTTAACACCAAAGTTGTTTATTTATGAATTCAATGTGGCAATAGTTAATAAATCATGCAATTGTTAGGGTGTAGTGGAGGGTGTAATTGTTGCTCAATTCTAGCATTGGTATTGGGTGTCATGCATAAGCATGGGAAGATCTGTCATAACATCCACAGACAGCTTGTCAAGGGATCAAAGTTCATTGTGTTGGACGACCCTGGAATTGACCATTGCTTCAGGAAACAAACCAGAATGGCCAGCCAGGGAAAATGAATGGGCTGGGTATTCCTATTAAATGTGGAGCAAACAGAAAGGCAGATTCCCATGTCATTTGTCTACGGAGGCTGCTATACTAAACCAAATTGGAGTCATTTTTGGGTAACCCAATTGTACCATAGGGGACAAATAAGAAAATCCCCAAATTTCCATTGATTTAACTCATTGAATGCCATAGTGCTATGCAACGCATTGCTTAGTAAAGCATTGCACACCCCTCTGGCACTCAAACGGTTCAATAAATACTAAAGAAGCAATGCGTTAGAGACTTCTTTAGCACTCAAGGGGTTAAAAGTCCCATTTAAATCAATGAGAAGTTTTATTTGTCCTATTTGGTGCAACTTGTTTGACCCAGAATCACTCCAATTCTTAGGGCCGGATGTTCAAAGGGATAAGGACAAAAAAATTCCGTATGAAAGACAAAAATAAATAATTGTGTGCATGAACTACATATTTTCAGACTGGCCGGGGCAAGGGCGTGGCTAAACTATTCTCCAATGTTGTATAGAGGAAAAGAAAATTTGTCATAACTAATGACAAAAAATATCTTGTAAAAGACACAATTTGTACATTAAGAAAAAAGTGGAGGGAATATGAAGTTCTGAATGTGAGAATGTTTGTCCTTAGTTAAGACATTTTTGTGTTTAGGTAAGAATTTTTTTGTTGTTACATACAACATTTTTTTACATACAACAATTTCAGTTAGGACAAATGACATTTCTGATCAAAGCCGACACTCTAAAAATATTAATGAGCCCAACGACACTGTACTTTGAAAAGTCATTACAAACGACAAAAATTATTTTGCTACTCCTTTCAACATATGGCCCTGAGTACATCAGCTTCAGTGGGGGAATGTACAGATCCGCTGGTGTGGCTCATTTCCTGCTGCAAGATACTAGCTTCCACTGCACTGTAGGGTATGCACTAGGGCATTTGATCTCTATATTGCTTATGAGTTCACACATCGTGTCATTGTTATAGCTTTAACCCTTTGATTGCCAGAGGGGTACGTAATGCATGTACCCCTCTGGCATTCAAAGGGTTAATGCAAGCAAACCCCAAACACCTCTCCTAGACCATGCACGGGGAAATGGAGTGAATATACTTAGTCCATAACTTTTAACAAGACTCAAACAAAAAGAATGCTCCAAAATGCCACTTACACTAACTGCCCTTGAGGCAAGTAGTGTTAGGTGGACAATTTTCGCAGTGCTAGTAAATTTACTCCAGTGACTGTTTCAGAGTGGAGTCACATGTATCCCCCCCAATACATGCATAAAACAAGAGTAACTAAACGCATGTCTTCTAATTTCTATTTTAATCCTTTGAGTGCCAGAGGGTGTCTGTCATTGCTATACCATGCAATGGACATATTTCTGGCGCTCAAATGGTTAAGTTGATATTACCAATATTTATTGTATATGTTCTAATTTTTCATGCTATAACTGTATATTGTACTGTACTGGGTATACAATTCATATACTGTATTATCTGCATGTTAAAGACTGTTCTATTCAGCTAGGTCCAGAAATATCTTTAGGAAAAGTAAACAATTGCCTTGAGTGTCACGACTGAAGGAGTGCCTGACATGTGGGTGTGGCCAGAGGAATCCCAAGACCTCTGTGGGGTTATGCACCAAGGGGTGATAAAGAGGGGATGCCGTAGATATGACTTTTCTAGTGATATCAATTCTCCAGTTCCTATGTTCTGTGGAGCCTATGCACTTAGATTACTCCCACTTAAAAATCTTAGTTCATTGGCTCCATAGAATAACAGAGGACCTGAAGAAGAGATATCAGTGGAGAATTCATCTCCACTTTATCACCTCTTTATCAAACTTTAGTGCATTTCCCCCAAAGTGTATGGTAGGAGGTTTATTTACAAGTTGAAATATCCCTTTACATCCTATAGATGTTTTTGATGCATTGTGAGGCAAGATAACAGTTGATGGCATCAGGAAACAGATGATACGTCTGCACTAAACACAAAACCCCTGATGCTGATATTTTCTTTGCTTATGGTCTTGTGCATATATTCAGCATTTCTGGTATAGGGTCCAACATCTGTAAGTCAAAATTAAAGCTCAGTTTTGCTCTTAAAGGGATAGTAATGTTTCACAAAAACAGCAGCTCCAATTAATCTTCATAGTATTTGAGCCACAGATAGTGTTATTTCAATACTGTCAGAGTTGTAGTTCAAGAGTAACTGAATGATAAAGTATCCCCCTCCCTCCCCTTTTACCTGGTATAACACTGCTCTCCTCAGATGTGGAATCTGGTGGTAAGACCAAACAGATAACAGAAAGGGACAATCTTCTTACTGTGAGAACAATGAAAACCCTGCCCCCTTGACAGGTTTTTCAGCTATTTCTCTTATCTTAATTGAAGATTGTCCCTCTCTGCAGTCTACCTGGGCACCTCCCATCAGCTCTGAGGTGAGCAGTGTTACATCAGTAAAAGGAGTGGGATACTTTATCATTCAATTACTCTTGAACTACAACTCTGACAGAATTGAAATAACACTCTCCAAGGACCAATTACTATGATGATTAATTAGAGCTGCTTTTATTATGAAACATTACTATCCCTTTAACCATTTGTTTGCCAGAGGAGGTTAGCAACACATTGCTTTGCAGTGTGTTGCATATCCCTCTAGCAATCAAAGGGTTAACCCAGACCTCATTTTCTTTTACATATTCACTCCCTCAGAGCTCATATTTAAGAAAGGGTAAATAATAACTATAGGAAAACTGCTGGCAAGAGGCTATTCTCATCCAGTCAATTAAGCCTACACCCTTCACTTTGACAACAGACAGGCTTTTCCATCAATTCAAGATGGATAGGGCTGAAACTTCCATGGGGGGTCCCCATATATCCAATTTCAACCAGACACCCTTAAGACTTTTTTTTAAAGCAATAGTAATACTTAATATTGAAAAAATATATAGTGCAGGGTTCATCATGCAAGGTGCTCCCTCTACTGAGAGATGATTTATTTAAAAGTTATTGAAGCTCAGACCTGCATTTCTTTGGGTGCAATCCTTCCATGGCCTCAGCATCACCATAAATGTTCCAGTCATAGAGATACTAAAACCAAAAAAATACACATTTAGGATACAATAACTTTTGAATAAAACTTTTCTCAGCTGTGGGAGTGTCATTGTTTAACTGATCAGGATAAACCTTTGGATGAAATATTGTTCCACTATTTCCCATCTAATAGAAGGTATGCCTCCCAACTTCTACAAGGTTTATCTCCTATACAAATAATGGATTTACCAGTTTGTCTTATGTGTTGTAGAAAATTATACTTCAGTGTCCATGATACTATAACATTACAGCAATCACCTCCAAGACCGTGGTGCTACATTGACCATTATTGTGAATGAAGATCTGCAGAGAAGCCTTAACATACAAAATAACCCTAGGGTTGTGCTCTAAAAATGGTGCTGCAACCAAACAGCTCTGGAATAGTGATGAGCGAGCGTGCTCGGCCGATGCTCGGATCGGCTCGAGCATCGCTCTGCTCGGCACATGGCGGTACTCGTCGAGTACCGCCATGTGCTCTCCCGCCATGTTCGGGTGGCGGGGATCTGTGCCGGAAGAGGCACAGATCCGAGGAAGCGCCGCTGGACCACCAGGGACTGGAGGTACGGGGGCACTGCGGAGATGAAGGGGGCATTGCGGAGATGAAGGGGGACATTGTGGAAGAGAGGCATAGACTCTATGCCCCTCTTCCACAATGTCCCCCTTCATCTCCGCTATGCCCGTCTTCCACAATGTGCCCCTTCATCTCCGCTATGCCCCTCTTCCACAATGTGCCCCTTCATCTCCGCTATGCCCCTCTTCCACAATGTCCCCCTTCATCTCCTCTATGGCATAGAGGAGATGAAGGGGGACATTGTGGAAGAGGGGCATAGCGGAGATGAAGCGGCACATTGTGGAAGAGGGGCATAGCGGAGATGAAGGGGCACATTGTGGAAGAGGGGCATAGCGGAGCTGAAGGGGGACATTGCGGAGCTGAAGGGGGCATTCTGAGATGAAGGGGGCATAGCGGAGATGAAGGGGGCATTGACCAGGCACCCTCCCCTCATCAGAGCAGGGGGTGCCTGGTGTTGCCCCATTCATTTCAATGGGGCTCGGGTGCTCGGCCGAGCACTCGAGCCTCAGGGGGTGCTCGGTCAGAGCACCCGAGCACCCGAGCATCGGGGTGCTCGCTCAACACTACTCTGGAACACATAAGATACTAGCTGAAGGGGGTAGAGTTTCAGGTCTCATACATTGCCTACACTTCCGGCATTCAAAGTGTTAAAGTCTCTGGTCTGGTTGCCAGCTAGGGACATGAAATAAAGCAAATCACTCTACTACTATTGGTTTATTTGGACTTCAACGGTCACTAATAATGCATTAGGATGACTGAAGCCTCAGGTTTTTAGGGAACCTAGCAACTCCTATAAACACAAGTTGTTATTTTAACCCCTTAATGACCAGTGGGGGTGTGCAACACACTCTGGTCCTTAAGGGGTTAATCTGTGCAAAATGCATAGAATGTGTAGATAACGTGCAATCACAGATCTTATACATAAAGTCAAAAGTAAAGTAATTCTTGGGCAAACCAACTGTAGTATAGAGGCAAGGACATCCATAGAAAATGTTCACCGGAGAGAGGGGCAAAGCCCGACCAGGCCCTATGTTTATATGGAGGGGGCAAGTGTCCCCTTACCCACCCCCTCCGGACACCCATGCTTAGAAGAGTTATTAAATTCCCCAAATTCCCTTTAAATGGGGCTTTTAATTATTTGCAATGTGTTGGAGTCCTGTCTAGAATTCAAGGAGTTAAAAGCCCCATTTAATTCAATGGTAATTGTTATTTCTTTCCTGTGGAACAGTTTGTCCCAAAATGATTCCACTTTAGCCTGTATGGATGTGTCCTAATGGCCAGCGTTTGTGGTGCAAAACAATGAAACTATAGGAACACATGAACATCCACTCTGATTTAAATTGGGCTTGGAACTTCTTGAACAATAAGAGGTCTCCAATGCATCGTAAAGCAATATACTATAGACCTCTCTGGCATTCAAGGTTCTAAAAGCCCAATTAAATTTTGGAAATGTGTGTTTGTTCCCTTTGGTGTAGTTGGTTTGCCTCCACTATTTTGTGAATCTGACCCAATATGTGGGTTAGATCCTCGTATGTAACCACAGGGGATACAGCGGGTTTAGTTGCCCTGGGGCCCAGCATCCAAAAGGGCCCCATCTTCCACAGGTCTAGTAGGCTCCAGTCAGGCCTAAGTGAAATAATTTTTTGATGGGGGCCCAAAATATGTTTGCACTGGGGACCTACAATGACTAGTTATGCCACTGGCTAGATCTGTAGAAACTGGAAAGATTTTTCTCACTGGAGATATTCTTTCCCATGGTAACGTATGGCTCTCATCATCTCATCATCCTCCACAATCCATTAAAAAACTTAAGTGGAGTGTTTCAGTCCAGCTACAGTTGGGGGGACACATTTTCCCCACCTTTCCCCTTCCCCCAAAAAACCAAAAACAAAGGCTATATAGGGATTTGTATATCACCTCTGCTTGCATCTCTAGTCCATTTTGGAAGTTTTACTGTGCAGGGCTCACCAGGAACCACCTAAATATGAGTGAATTTACAGCTCTTCCCAGATGTGGCCCCCTCCACACACCATTAAAGAGAAAACGTCAAAGATGTAGTTGAGGTCAGTATCTGGGAATAGTCTGAGGTCTTTAAGAAGATGAAATTATCTACGTCCTAGACAACTTTATCAGGATGAATTGCAAAGGCTTGTATAATCTCCCATTTTGACACAGCACAGCCAAATTCTGGTTGGTCAGTAATCTTCCATTACCAAATTGGGTGATCATGCTGGCTGAACTCATGGACATCAATGAACTTTCTGGTGATTATGATTTTTTGTTTACTTACATTGACTCCTTGCTGTTTTCACATACAAAGTTGTATTTTATGGATGGGTGAACATTTTCGCCTCAAACCAAAATAGACAAAAAATGGTACTTCCCGCCTAGTGAAAAATTTCCACCGAAAAGTGCCGTTTTGCTGCTTTTTTTCGCCTAGCTCATTGTTTTGAAAACAGTGGTGAAGCTGAATTTCTCTCCACCACATGGCAATTTTCTCTTCTTTTCCTACAGGAATATAAAAGGGTGTCAGGCTCTCCCAGCATGCCAGTCTGTGTTTGTGAGAGGAGAAAGAAGGACATTTTTGAGCTAGAGAAGACAGGCAAATAAATGAGAATTGAAGCTTAGTTTAGGGAATGATTTAGGTGGGTCATTTGTTCTTTGTATTAGGGGAGTCTGGGGGCACTCTGGGGGAGAAGAAGGGAGGAATGAGGTTTACCCCAAATACCCCAAAATTTGGTGTGACTGACTGGTATTATCACTGTGTTGATGTGTCTGGGGGTGTGAGAAGGGAGCAAAGGAGGTTGACCCCAAATACTCCAACACTCTGGCTGATTTAATTGGAAAGACAGGCTGGCTGATCTTGCTGTTATTATCTCTGTGCTGGGGAAGTCTGGGGAAAGAAGTTGTTGATTTTGTTTTTTAGTTATAATTTTTTTTTTTTGGACAGTCATAAGATAGGGTTGACAACTGTGAAAAAAAGAAAAAAAATTGGATGACAGACATCTGACTGGGACCCTGACATGAGCTGTGTGACTGAGACAGACTTGATAGGTAGATTAAGAATTTTGTTGACGGCCAAGGCAAGACATTGCACTCCATCAGTTGTGTAGTGCACTTTAGACAGTAGTTGAGTAATGTCAAGCAAAATGCACAAGGAAAATGGGGAAGGGGAAATAAGGAGCAGTGCAGAGATGTTGGAGTAAAGTAGTAGTTCAAAAACTGACTGCAGCAATGGTTGCTACAGTGTGTGGAGTAAATGATGACGATCCCTTTCCTCCCAGGGAGTATGCAGTTTGTCAAGGTCCCACCAAAATCCCACCACCATCATCACTACCACCAGTGCCAGTACTACAAAAAAATATAAGAGCACTAAGGATGACAACAAGTCCCATTCTAGTGATAATGATGACAATGGCATAATGGAGGAAGGTGTAGCAGCTGAGCCAACTGCTACATCTGACAGTGAGACAAACAAGCACCAAAACACCTGTCATCAGTGAACTTTGTAAAAGTAAAGATAAATCATTTGACACCTCTAAAAGCATAGAGGAATATAATGAAAGTGGGAAAGAAGTAGTGGGCGATACTGAGGATGACCTAATGATGACAGATGATGATGATGTAGATCCAACATTCTCCTCTTCTTCAGATACAGATGAACTTGGGGTTGAGAGAGATGATGACATGGTCATAACAGGAGGCAAATATAGTTGTTGATACCATTATTGGCTAAGTAAGCAGATTTAGAATGCAAACTTTCAAGACCTTAGGTCTCTTCCTCAGGCATGTTATACAGATGAATATGAAAACATCTCTTATATACAAGTACACATTGCATTGTTTAGAATGGAAATCAGATTAGAGAACTCAGTCCAGATCCATATACTTTGATCAGTCAATGGTCTTGAAAGCTTGCATCCTAAATCTGCTTACTTAGCCAATAGAGGTATCAACAACTATATTTGCCTCCTGTATTTCAACGGCTAACACGGTATCAACTCTCATCTGTTATGGCAATAACATTCGATGAAAGGCAAAGGCTCAATCTTCCACCACTGAAAAGGAGCACTGTTCCTGTCTATAAACTCTTTGAGAAAACTATTGGAAACTCTTATCTTGTAAAAGTAAAACTACCTAAAATGCCCAAAAAATTCCTAAAAATACACAGTCATCCTATCGGTCATCATCATCATAGTCACCGCTTCCAACTCCAAGCCCCATTCAGCCACACACACACACTTGTGCTGAGTAACCAGCAGCAACAAAAACAGCAACACAGATTATTAACATCCACAACCTTAGCTATGATGAGTGCCTCTGCTTCTGCTGTAAGTGCTGCACCTTTGACACCTAGTACTAATAGCAGTAGAATTGCCACAACATAGAGCCCCATTAGTAGTAGCATCTCCTGAGGAACCCTGCAGTCCATGAATTCAACAGTATGGAGATACTTCACATAGGATCAAAAATCTAAGCATGTTGCTATCTGTTGACTGCAAAAAGCATGTGATCAAGGGGAAGGCAGGTTCACACCTCGGCACCTCCTCAATGAGATCCCAACTGAAGCACAACCAGAGGTCTTACTGGGAGGCAAAACACCATGAACATGTCAAAGGTGCCACAACTAGCAGCAGCAGAAGTAATTCAAAACATTCCCAGTGCTCTTGGGCAGATAAGAGAAGTAGTGATGTTACTGATGTGTCAGAGAATGTGCCACTGCCAAAAGTTAGTTCATTCCAAATAACACATATGGCTTCTGCTGCAGAGCAGTATGATGACAATAGGTTTCCTGTAGGATCTGACAAGAATCATTCACAGAGCGTCTACAAATACGGCCACCACCCCCACCATCTCCACAAGTGATGGCATTAATGCAATAAAGTTACACAGTTACACTTCTGCTTTGAATTTCCATCCCAAACTTATCAAGTTCTTAGAAAGTAGTCAAAACCTACACAAAGATCATGCAAAAGTATGCATATGGAACAGTAACTGTGCCAAAATGTTGGCTGTTGACATGCTGCCCTTTTCTTTTGTTAAAAGCAGAGATTTTAAAGAACTGATGTTATGTGTTACACACTGCTGGAATACCCCAAGCTCCAATTATTTTTCAAGGATGGTTGTGCCAATGTCACACAAGTAGGAAGTTAGTGTTGTGGGCAAAGGACAAAGGCACTAAGCCTGGTAACAACCTTTTCAAGACATTTGTAGTTGAAGGTCTCACATTTTTGACTTTAAGCTATTTATTTCTCCACTTCAGCCCTCATTAAAAGTAATATTGTGTGGAAAATACTGCAGTGATAGGAAACTTAGGCAAAATAATTATTGGCAATGGCAATAAAGGAGAACATTTTTGCATTGGTGAAAAGGGTAGAACTTTTGCTATTAATTGTTCGGTTTTCACAAAAAGTCATGGGGGAAATTTTTCTGATTTTTCGTCCACCCCTAGTGTTTTTCTGTGAAGGAGTTGATGCTCCCATCTGATAGTATTCTAACTGAGGAATACCCACACCTCTGCATTTCTTCTAAGCAAATTAGTTCACTGTTTGAGTTACCATATGAGTTGCAATAGTTATGTCTATGGTTACTCAAACCTATTTACTATATATGTATACCTTTGTTGGTATGGTGAGCAGTACCATCTTACATCTTTTTTCTCTGGGGATTATATTTTTTCTAGGGGATGTTCAGTATAGCTATAACCCCAGTTTAGTTCATATTCCCCTTTATTCTTCATCACTTTCACTTATACTAATGTATATAAAATCACACTCACATCCACTTCCACTCACACCATATACCCCTGTTTGTTACACCACCCTTTCAACCACCACCTATTTTTATATACCCACTTGCTCACCTATTTAGATTTGAGAACTCTTGTTTTGGTGTGTTCCACTGCCCACTAGCCATCTCTTTCTTTAACTCTGTATTGTTTATAACCTAGTAGCCCTTAACACATTAATGACCCATGACGTGCTGGGGCTGTCATGGGAAAACTTTCCTAAATGACCAGTGACAGTCTTGGTACGTCATTGATTTCAGGGCTCCCCGCATGGCTGCATGCCATTCTGGGAGCCCTGAATCCAATTGCATAAAAAAAAAAAAAATCTGTGGTCCTTAAAGGAGCAGTAAACTTTTTTTTAATGAAAACACATATTTTACAGAGCATTTCCTGCTGAATAAAACAAGGTAAATCCCATCTCTGTCAGATGTTTTATTCAAAAATTCTAACAGTTTAAACAATCAGGAAGTGAATTTACTGTGTTTACTTCCTGATGGGTGTAACTGACAAGAAGTGACAGGAAGTTTCTATCACATTCTATTGAGAACTGTATGCCTCTGACTTTTCTGACTTTCCTCTCCATTAGAATCTACCAGGAAACCTAATTAGAATTTGGCCACTAGTGGGCACTGCTAATGTAAAAAAACATGGGTTTAAACTGTAATAACTCTGGAAATATAAATCTCTCGGCAGTGGGAGTACCATTGTTTTACTCAATAGGAAAATCCCTGCAATATATATTTTTTCATGAAAAAAATTTACTGCTCCTTTTAGTGTCGGCTGCAAGTGCACATGGCTGGTCCTTAAAGGGTTAACATCAGCTAAGTTAGTCTGTTGCCCCATTAGTTTTCCCTTGGCCAACTTGAATAGCCTACCTAAATGCTTAAATTAGTCAGCCTAGTAATAACCTTACTAATTTATTATTTTTATCTAGTGGATAGTAGATATATTAATTAACAGACATACTAACGTCTTAGATCTTGGCACCCTTTTCCATTCACATCATTGTTGTCTTGTGGTTACTTACTCTTTGTATTCATTCAGTGTACTATTATTTACTAAAGCTATTTACTTATTTGTCACATTGATGTTGTCTTATGGTTATCTACTCATTACTCTCTGCCCCTATTTTTTGTTGTAATATATATTTATGCATTATTATTTTTATATTATTATTTTTCTTATTTATGATACCCTTTATAATTTTTAACATTTATCTATTTACCAACTCATGTTTATTTATTACTATGTATTTATTGCTCTTTATTGCCATTTTTTTTTATCATCCATAGCGATTTATTCATTAATATAAATATATAATTATTTATTAGTATTTTTTTACTATCAGTTGTATACAGACATTTATCATTATTTATTGTTATCGTCATCCAGCACCTGACTCCTGGGATGTATTGCCCTGCCAGTGGTACAGTTAATGCTACATTATGCCCCTCCCTTGACAGACTTTTTCCCTCTGAGTCTATGCCCTCATCATCACACCCATGTATTAAAAATAATAGGTACATTGCAGACTGGATTAATATGTCAATTTTGTTGGAAAGCTTTAAACCAAAGATTATTCTTATTATCCACTTTCACACAAGTCATATTTGGCAATCGACTTGTTCCTCTTATATCCTTTCTGACCCATTATGTAACCCATAGTGGTTGGAAACATCACATGGTCTAACCATGCTGATATCTTTATCAGTTTTACAATAACACCATATGTGCTTCACTTTAATTGGGGACACAAGGGGGAGCTGAACTAAGGTGTGATAAAGAGGTGATAAAGCAAACATAATTTCTCCAGTCACATCACTTATCAAATCCTTATGTTATTCTATGGAGCCTATGTAGTAAGATCTCTCAGACTTTAGGTATATTGGTACATAAGCTCCATAGAATAGCATAGGAAATGGAGAAGTGATATCACTGGAGAAGTTATCTCTGCTTTATCACCTCTTTATCACACCTTAGTGCATCTCCCTCAATGAGTTCTTTCTTTCCATCTCCACCATTACTAATTTCCTGATTCAAGACGATTTCTTATTTTTTTATGACAACCTCCATTCAATCCCCTGTGCCTATACCCAGTGGTCCACCTATATACTGGTAATCATGGACTTTCTGATAACTTAATCCTTGAGCAGGAAAATAGGTCAAAACAGATTTCACTGCATTCTGAACTAGTGGCCCTTGAAAATCAGTATAGAAATAATCCATTACTCATAACTTTACATATGCTCACTCAGAGAAGAAGCCAAATCAATCAAATATTGCAGAAAAAATTTAACTGAACTTGAGTTAAAGAAATTAATCACGCCAGAGGAATTGCCTTCCTACAAGAAGTAGAAGGCTGTTTTCCAATAAATCACTTCCCAGAGTAACAATTTCAACACACCCCTAAACAGAAGCAACAACAGGTGTTTAAATGCAGGCCTGAATTTCTAGATCACATGCTTTGAAGATGGTTAGTGTGCTTAATGGGTTTATTAAATTTAATGTTTTAGGTAAGTGATTGTAAGCAATATTTTTCACATCTACATAGTTTGAAACGGTTTGGTCCACAATTACATGCTTGTTTTTCTTACTGGTTCTACATAAAATAATTAAATTTTACAGATGCTAGATGAAAGCATACAATATTTCAAATGATGTAAATCAATTTAGTTTTTTTGGTTTTAAATGCCAAGCAGAAAAGAACGTAGCCAAGTCGTATTAAAAAAAAAAAAAAAAAAGGACTTTTTTTAGCTGTATTGGTGAAAAGAGAAAAATGAATGGATGCATAAGAAAATTAAAGTTAGAAATGAATTTATATATGGAGGTAGATAAATGAATAGCAAACTGTCTATATAATGATTTTCACTCAGTATTTACAGTAGGCTATGAAGAAACCCACCCCCATCAGGTACAAGAACTCTTAGTGTTAATCCAGTGGACACATGTCTTTAGAGAGGATGCAGTGTTATAGATATTATCAAAACTGAAAGTGTATAAATCAACTGGTAAATATGAAATTCATTAAGGAGTACTAAATGTTTAGATATGTACATGCAGCATATTTAGCTGTGCAACCAGTGTTGACAGCAGTGGTTCCAGATGACTGGAAAATTGCCAATTTAATGTCACCGCACAAAATGGCAGTTGGGAGGATTCTGGCAAATACAGGTGTGTAAGTCTGACATCAGTAATTGGCAAATTAATGTAAATGTTATTGAAACAATAATTATTGCAATATTCTTAGCAGCATGGTTTTATGGCAGGTATGATAAATGTATAAGGATTTAGGGAAAACGGAGGAATGACAAGAGTATGGGATCTAAAGATTAATGCTGCAAAATGCAGTATAATACATTTAGGGCACAGAACTCCAGAGGTGGAATACAGGTTTAACGGGACTTTGCTGGCAATTTCATCAGAGAGATGTTATCTCTATAGATAAATACTGTGTATAGTTATGAAGACTACATCTCTAGGTGCATATTTAATACATTTAAAGGGATAGTAATACTTTATTATTACTATTCCCCATACTGTAGATATTTGCAAAATAATGTAATAGCCCCCAGGTTCATCTCTCAAACCTTTATGGTTTGAGAGATAACCGAACGCAAAGTTCCCCCTCCCTCCCCCTTCCCTGAAGTCAGCAATGTACTGACTGCAGGGATATCCGGTTTGACTTTCATCAGGCGGCTCCGCAGCAGAGCCGAGATCGCGTTAGTGAAAAATAATTACTTCACTGAAATGGTCTTCTACATGTGCTTGGTTTGCAAGCACACGTAGAAGATCATTTCAGTGCAATAATTCTTTTTTACTAACGCGATCTCGACTCTGCTGTGGAGCCGCCTGATGAAAATCAGACCGGATATCCCTGCAGTCAGTACATCGCTGACTTCAGGGAAGGGGGAGGGAGGGAGGGAGGAACTTTGCGTTCGGTTATCTCTCAAACCATAAAGGTTTGAGAGATGACACTGGGGACAATTAAATTCTTTTTAACATTACTACAATATGGGGATTAGTAATATTTAAGTATTACTATCCCTTTAAGGTAGTTCAAAGAATAACCATTAAAATTATGTGGTTTTGTTCATGATAAAGGGTAGCAGGACATACTAAAAAAATAACACTCGAAACATCCTCCAACTTAAGACTTAAAGGGACAGTAATACTTAAATATTACTAATCCCCATATTGTAGTAATGTTAAATAGAATTTAATTGTCCCCAGTGTCATCTCTCAAACCTTTATGGTTTGAGAAATAACCACCTGCAAATTTCTCCCCTCCCTCCCCCTTCCATGAAGTCAGCGTTGTAATGACTGCAGGGGAAGCCTGTCGTAGGACAGTCAGGTGGCTCTGCAGTAGAGCTGAGAACGCATTAGTAAAAAATAATTATTTCACTGTAACGGTCTTCTATGTGTGCATGATTTGCAAGCACACGTAGAAGACAGTTTCAGTGAAACTGTTCACAAACTGCGATGGCTGTTTCACCTGTATGAACATTAGCTAATAATTTCTTTCACATGGGTGTCACTAACACTTAAAATGAAATTGGCTGGTGTACCTTTAAATATTATGCATGTACATGTAACAGCTATTAAAATGTGTCCCTAATATATCATCTTAAACTTGCTTTTTAATTAATGTGTGACCTGTCCTAGTCAGATACTAATTTTTTAATAAAATACAGGTTATTTGCATATATAGAACTCCAGTACATTTGTAGGTCCTTATTATACTTTATTAACACTACATTAATGACAAATATTACCATCATACATTAACAGATACCGTGACTGCTTTCAAAAAACAATGGATACCTTTCTAGCAAATAACAATATTGAGAAGTATGACAGCTGCTTTGATACAGATAGGTTGTTGATCTAGGGAACCATCTGACTAACATTTGGAGTCAGGTAGGAATTTTTTTACCCACTTGGGGCTTAATTGGAAATGTCTTCAATGGGGTTTTTATGCCTTCCTCTGGATCAACAAAGGTGATTTCACATAGGCTGGACTTGATGGATGTATGTCTTTTTTAGCCTCATCAAATATGTTACTATGTTACTATTAAATGTCCCAATCTGTTAACAAGACCTGGGCTTTAACCGTTAGAGTGCCAGATGTGTATGCAGTACTTTGCAAAGCAATGTGCTGCATACCTCTCTGGCACTCAAAGGGTTAAGCAGTGCTCCTTGCTGTGTCCTACCATTTGACCCCTGTTTATTTAAACCAGAGCTTTCCAAACTTTTCAAGCTGGTGACACATTTTTTAGACATGCATCATTTCGTGACACAGTAATTCAGTTTTGCTATCAAACCGGAGGTTAAATTAATAATCCCTTATAAGAGATACGGACACATACATAAATTGTAATAACAAGATGTATGAGGACACAACATATCTCATTAAAACCTTTCATTCATACTGCAGAAGGCATTAAACATGTTGTGTGGTTTTTCAAAGGGCGACATGAGAATGTTGTGCTACATATAAGCGCAAGATTCTTATGTCGCATTATTAAATAGATAGCGCATAACTGATGTTAGAAGTACTGTCCGTCTTTCCTGTCTCATCGGCACCACAAGGAGAAGCCGCAACCATGTGACAGGCAGCCTCAGCGCGCAGGGACACTCCAGCCTAGCAGCCCAAAGAGAGGGCAGAGGTATAGAGGAGGTGGCATCTCAAAAGATTTTAACAGCTGAAGCACCGAAAGATTATTAACAGCTGGAGTGCCTCTTTGTGCTGCATACATACCATGTATGCAGCACACGGAGGCACTCCAGCTATATGCAGCACACGGAGGCAATCTCTAGCTGTGTAAATGCGACCATTAAGTAGTAGTGTTTTATCTCAGCTCCCAGTGTTGCTCGTGCTTGGGTTGAATGACAATCTCGCGTTGTGTAAACGGCACCTTTGCCTGTGACACACCTACACACTGCAGCCGACACACTAATGTGTCGCGACACACAGTTTGGAAAGCACTGATTTAAACAAATGCCTAAAAGTGATTAGGGCAATGTATGTGCTAACTGAAGTAAACAAATAGCAGATACAAGTTTCCGTGTACTAGAAATGATGTTTTTTTATTCTAAAACTAGTGTAAAAGCCCTTGTACCCGGGCCAAGGATCATGTGATGTTAACCCTTCGAGTACCAAAGGGGTATGTAACACATTGCCTTGCAATGGGTTGCGTACCCCTCTGGCACTCAAAGGGTTAAGAGGCCGGTCCTGCTCTGAGTCCTGCCGCCAACACAGTCATGCACTCTAGAGACTGCCCAAAAGCACAGAACTCCCAGCATTCCTACACCTCCCAGCATTCTGTGGATTTGGGCAGTCTTTACTGCGCATGACGGCTTCTGACAAACATCCTATAGAATTATTATACAGGATAATAATCTCTGTTATTATATCAGTTTTTTTTAACCAACCTGATAACAAATGTAGCCAAATGGATGCCAATTATCCACTTTCCACATTTGTTTATAAAAGGTTTTAGAACTTTAACACCAAAGAAAGAAAGATAAAAAATGCTGGGTAGTAATATATACTATATCAATTGAATTGAACAGATTTTATTTTACTTTTGGTAATCATGGGACGAATGTACAAATCCACCAGTACAGCCACATGGTATTAATCTCTTACACCAGTGGCTATACTTAAGGGGATGCACTATAACATATGGTTACTGTAGTACACACCAGCCAACATACTCTGTCAGCATTAAACTTAAATGCCAGCAAGCCCCACTTGCCCGCTCCATAGCACACACAGGGAAATGACTTACACTACCGCCATTTCCTCTACACCTTGCTTAGTAAATTGGTCTAAACAAGAAGTAAAGGGAAGGACCATCCCAAAATGCCCACAGCCTGCTCCCTCGTCCTTCTTTTGGCACAGGTATTATTAATGGGAAGATCTGGGGGTATGTTGCTTAGCAAAATTAATTTTTGGCAGGCATAGGGACAGAAGACAATTCCTGTACCTATTATTACATGGAATCAGCCTGCTTTATCCACCACAGAGTTCCTTTAAGCAAACTAGAGGCTTAGGATGATACACAAGGTACATTTATACCAAATCAATATGTTTGCAGCTTGTAAGTTTGTTGATCAACATATTATGCTTATTATTTAATTTTCCTTTAATTATTTGTCTGGTCTAGCTACCTACCCAGTTGTCCATTGGTACAGGTCTCCTCTGATTTTTCTGATTGTGTAACTACTGTTTCTTATGCAGAAAGGCTGCTATCACATTAGTTTACACCAGTGGATCTCAATCTTTATTTGTCTGGGGCACCCCTGACACTTAATCTAGAACATTCAAGGCACCCCTGACATATTTAATGTACTTTATTAAGAGCATAAGAAGGGTTCAAGACATAAATATACTGTTATTATTAGGTCTTTTAATCATAATAACAAAACTAAACATATTGTGCATAACAATTATAAAAATAAATCTTTATTTAAAAATCCATTTTTATTAGGCTTCATAGAAAACATGGGGCACCCTAAGCTGATGTCCGTGGCACACCAAAGTGCCACGGCACCCTGGTTGAGAATCACTGGTTTACACACATCACTGCACTATCACCTCTGGAGCACCTATCAAGTTACTTAGGCCCCACAGGCAACATGGCAGTGCTGCAGTGTACCTGTTGCTTGTTTTGAAAGCTTGTCTGCTTGACTAGGTCATTTCCAAATGGGAGACTATCACCTTGTTTTACTGTACAAATGCCCCTGCAAGATGCATCTTTTTTTTTTTTTTTTAAAGTTTATGAAACCTTTATTGGAAAAAGTGAAGTTTACAACAATAAACAGTAAACAGATACAATAAAATGTATAAGATCATATTATAAACAGAAGGAAACACATCTGTAGCAAAAGCTATGAGATAACCAGGTATAACTGAAACCCCACTCCCCTGTTCGGACAAGAAATCTGGACCACGACCCAATAGACAGAGGACCATAGTGTAGGTAGGTCAGAATGCAAGCGAAATATGACAATATAACACACATTATAGTGATCTAAAGAAATATCCCTAATTAGCCTTAGAGGAGGGAGGAGACTGAAAGAACATTCAATGTCAATTCAGAGCGTCAGTATAGAGCAAGCTGGTGAAGTGGAAAGCTATAAGTAGTTCAGAGAGGGTAAGGAGAAGAAAAGAAGAAGGAAGGGAGAACAAGATGCATCTTTAATACTTTCACTTAGGAACGCAGTAAAGGTCTGCATTCTAGAATATGGAGTACAATTTCGGACGCCTGTTCTTAAAAAAGACATTACTGAACTGGAAAAGGTGCAGAGACGTGCAACAAAACTGATAAAGGGACTGGCCAAACTGGGTTTGTTTACATTGGAAAAGAGACATCTAAGGGGTGATATGATTACCATTTATCAACACATTCAAGGTCAATACAAAGAACTATCCAATGAATTATTTACGCAAAGAGCTGAGCTAAGAGCAATAGGTCATCCATTAAGACTAGAGGAAAGAATCTTTCGACTAAAACAAAGACAGGGCTTGTTTACAGTAAGGGCGGTAAGGCTATGGAATTCTTTGCCTCGGGATGTTGTGCTTGCAGATAATGCAACTGCATTCAAAAGGCAATGGATGCCTATCTAGCACAGAACAATATTGAAAATTATGACACATGGCTTCAAAGCAGATAGGATATTAATCCGGGGAACTATTTGACTACCCCACTTGAGGCTAGATTGGAAATGGCTCCAGAGGACTTTTTTGCCTTCCTCTGGATCAACAGGGGTGTTTTTGGCATGGGCTGGACTTGATGGATGCATGTCTTTTTTCAGCCTCATCTACTATGTTACTATGGGTTATAGGGCCACTGACACTTTTCACAACAGCAGCACTGGAAGTTGCAAACTGAATCACTGACCCAAATGGGCGCTCATCTGGGCTGGCATTAAGGTACTCCTCTCCTGCATCTGACTCATTGGTGGAACTTAAAAGAGAGTTGAGTGAAGTAGAGCTATTTCAAGGGACAACAGAAGTTATGTCACCCATGTAAAAGAGGTCTTAAACATACATGGGTTCAGGATCCCAGCACAATGCAAATGGTAGTTAGCTATACAAGAACCAGCTCTTCTCAACTTGGGACACAGCAGTGGATGATTCCTAAAGTGTGGACCTCTCCTCTGTAAGGATGTGCTGGGCCTGCCTACAGCAAAATGTTGTGTAATGTGGCTGAGGGACAGCCTGGGAAGTTTATATTGTGGTTATACCCTGTGGATTAATAAACCTTAAGCCAGGAGTGAACAAAAATGTAAATATTTTCAGAATCAGACAGATTTTTTAGGAACCAATTAGGAGTTATAGGAACTACAGAAGGGTGAATGTATATAAAAATATGCTCAAACTTTAGGAGTCAGAAGAAACATTTTAGGAGCCCAGGCCCCTGCATAATCCTGCCTTTAGCACCCACTCAGAAGTTAGTCTACGTGTGAACGAGACTAACGAAACAATTTAATTAATGAAGAGTTATAATAACACTACAATGAATTACTATTTGAGATCTTATTGAGAAAAATTATACAAAGCGAGTGTCTGTCTATGAATGATTGTATAGGGTGTACATGTACATGTCGGTGTGCGAAAATTGTTTTCTCCATTGCATGTATTGCCATAATATCAGTTTCAATCCTTTCCAGTCCTATGTCTGGTTTTCATTAATTTGTAAATATTAAATTAAAGAAATAGTGTGGGGGTAATTATAGTTTTTTTTAGCTGCAAGAGTACTTGCTACAGAAAGGTTGAGAACCCCTGTTTTAATCCTCTGAGTGCCAGAGAGGTATCCAACACATTGCAAAGCAATTCATTGCATACTTCTCTGGCTCTCAACAGGTTAGCCTCGTGCACCAAAGGAAGATAGAGGGGCAGCTCTAGAGTGAACCAGCTGCACTACAGGGCAAAAGAAATCTGCCACTGATTAAAATGGTACGGAGGTCCCTAACTCATTGCAAAACAATGCATTCAAGGGGTTAAAGGCCCCATTCAAATCATTGATAATTTGGGGAATTGTCCCATATAGCACAGCTGGCATGCTCCAGAATTACACATCTTTAGCTTCTTGAATAGGCCCATTAATGGTTATGTATAAAACCCTCATTTCATTCATAAGTCATTCATTTAAAGGCCAATTATCACATTTTACTAAGTCTGCTACTGTGGAAGCAGACTTAGTAGGAATCCCAGGGCTGCTCTGTATAAGCCCAAAATGGCTTCTATCAGCTGTTCTTGGGTCATAAAAAGGACCTTCCTCTGCTGGAAAGCAACATGTCAGTTTGAATCTATCAGCCACAAACTCCTGAATTGTGTGTGCATCTCCCATAGTCTCTGCACTGGATGCAGAGGATGTATGGGACATGTATCACACAGGGCAGGAAACTGTATTTACAATGCAGTTCAGCCTCTTCGCTGGGAGAGGAGCATTAAGCACAGCTAAAATATCCTATAAAAGGGAAAGTGTAACATAAAAAAGTAAGAAAGACGTATTCAGTTTAATGCTTAGTTCTTATTTTGGATTGGAGATTGTTTGATTTCTCTCCAGAAAATTACAGGTATAAGCAAAAGAGATGTGCACACTAATTTAATATCAAGTGAGATTATCTATCGTTCCCATTCTTCACTTACAGGAACATTAACACAAAAATGAAATTGAGTTTTATCATTTTAAATATCCAGCTGGCATCTGTAAAGTGTATTTATTTTAAATAAGAACACTAAAATCTGATCCTAAACTTGAATTATTATTTTTTTTTTTACTTTAAAATTGTATTTTTGCAGTAGAAAGGGGGTATAACAGAAGGGGAAAATGAGGGAGTACATCAATTTAACAGAGAAGTACATATGACCTGAGATGACATGAAACATGAAGCATAACACTACATAGCATTGGCGGGAAGAGATGGCGCAGGCCCCATCATCATGGCTTGAAGCTAATGAGGCATAGTACTGGAAAGGCAACGCCCCAGATGGAAACCCCAGTAGGTTGAGAGAGCAGCCGGTGGGTAGGGTGACCACATTTCCATTCTGCCATACTGGGACATGTGATCACCCTAGTCCCGCGGCTGAGGCTCCTGCCAGCAGTGACCATCTTTCTGAGGCTGACACAGAGTAAAAGTTCCCAGTGGGAACCCTTACTCAGAAAGATGTTCAGTGCCGTCAGGAGCCTCAGCTGTGGATCTAATTCGCAGCACCAGCGTACCTGCTCCATACCCAGCTGTCTCGCATGCACCAGTCCAGCCAGCCAATGAAATGTATTTGCTATATGGTCCTCATTGACTGGCTCAGCCAACCAATGAGGACCATATAGCAAATACACTTCATTGGCTGGCTGGACTGGTGTCTGCTGTGCTATGTAGGGGGTGTGGGTGCCCACTTTGTTACTCCATTCCGGGTCTCTTTGTTGTCCCGGTGGGGGGTGACCTGGCACTCGGGACACAGAACCCCAATAAGGGACAGTCCTGGGCATTTTGGGACATGTGGTCACCCTACCAGTGGGGCTGGCTGAGAAAGCAAGGGGCGAGGGGCAAATGAAGCAAGCTGGACTGAGGGGAGGAGGGGGTCAAGTCTAAGCAAATGTCATTGCAGTGCCACTCGCCACCCCCCGGATATACAAGGAGACCTCAAAGAGAAGGAGTGCAGGGGGTCACGCCACCACCACCCACCATATAGCCGGGGCATATGAACTGTATTAAACACTGGAGTGGGGAAGTGGGAGGTCAGAGGAGAGGCCCAGGGCCTGTCAATGGACCATCGTGCCGGAAAGGAGTGGAAGGGTAGCAGACGGATGGAGAAAGGAATAGCAGTCCACAGTTCTAAACTTGCATTTTTAATGGATCTGTAGACTATCATATATAGACATTCTTTGGTTAATTGTTCGCTCAGAACGAATACATTGAGATTAGTAATCACTCCTATTCTATTCAGAAAACTTGATATCTTATCTGAGGACCATTAATCCTATATAATAATTAGCTAAGTGTGTGTTTGTCAAAGCCGTCATGCGCAGTAGAGACTGCTGCACGCGCTGCAGTCATACGCAGTACAGACTGCCCGTGCCTCGGCTGATAACAGAGCGGGGCTCCGAATTCAGACCGTAGTCTGAATTCGGCGTACCCCGCTCCATATCAACCGCGGCGCTGGCAATCTCTACTGTGCGTGACTGCACCGCAGCTGTTGCTGGGTGGCACTGTGGCCCGTGTACACAGGCTCTTCAACTAGTAAACAATAAAACAATATTGTTTCTTTGACACCTATCAAGATTGCTGTTATAATAAACCAAATTAAAATGCCAAAATATTAAAGAGATACCAACTCATTTCAATCTGCTCCCTTGCATAAAAACAATCTAAAACTCTGAATTACCTACAAAAATAGCACCAGGGTTGTTCAGTGTGTCAGATTGCTATTGTAATGGAAGTCTTGAATCCCAAGAAAAAGCAAAAATTGGAGACCCTGGAGAGCATATATAACACTAGATTTTAGACCTCAGGAAACAGAGATGTTTTACAGAGGCTCCCATGGAGTACAGGGCAGTTAAGTATTTAAAACCCCAGATAATTTTTAGGTGTTAGTTTTCCTTTAATGATGAATCACTCATGTAGAAAACAGTAGAATTCAATTTCATCTAACAAGGTTTTGCTGATTTTACATAGAACTTTTAGCACATGAAAAATCAATCAATAGACTGGACTGGGACTGCCAGCTAATGTTTTATTTTTTGTTTGCTTTTCATTTAACTGTAATTTCTATAAATATTTATAATCATGTACAAACAAATTGTCTTACTGACACCTTCCTTTGACCCGCCACATTTAAATGACACCATGATTTTTTGGGTTCACTATTAAAATGCCACCCATTATTTGGCGACCAAGAAAATGGCGAGTTAGAAATATGTCCTGCATGAAAATGGCAGTTTTTTCTTTTAAAAATGATTTACAATATAATTATTTATTTTCACAAAAGCACCAGCATTTGTAAAGTTGTTAACCCTTTGAGTGCTGGAGGGTTAAAGCACAGAGAGAAACATATGCTTTATTATTGAAATCTCGCCCTCTATTTGGCGACCTTTAAACGTGCAACATCAGAATGCTGCTCTTTTGATTTGGACGACATTCTGATGTCACCCTTTCGATTCAGGCAACATTTTTAACGCGCCGTTTTGACGGTCGCCGAATAGATGATGACATTTCAATAGGATACCATTTTTTTATAGACACCTCACAATTGTGAATACATTTACTGACAACTGGAAACCTAGACTGAATAAAGAAATAGCTACCCGATGAAGGGCAAATATTGCAGTATGCTGTAAAGCTGTTAAAGGGATAGTAATACATAAAATGTAAAAAAATATATATATTGTAGCTTTGATGCCCCTGAGAAAAACGAGGGTACTCCCACTGCTCAAAGTGTTTCATTACAAAGTTATTACAGCACAAACTAGAATTTTTTAGGTGCAATATCACAGTGGCCTGAAATTGTACAGTGGCGCTGTTGCTACACCATCCTTTGGACACCTCTGGTCAGTTGACCGTAAATCTCCATAGGATGGTGTAGCAAAAGTGCCACTGTACAATTTCAGGTCACTGTGATATTGCACCTAAAAAATTCAAGTCTGAGCTGTAATAATTTTTGAATAAAACATCTTTCAGTAGTGGGAGTACCCTTTTATACTCAGAGGGATAAGCCCTACAACATTTTTTTTTTTTCATTTATTACTATGCCTTTAATAATCTCCGCTGGTACTGGGAATTTTATGTATACATCTCCTGAGTGTGTTTTCCACTTTTCTGTCTAGTCTCTTCAGCCATACCAGAGGATTGTGGAGATTCTGCACTGGATGAAGAAGTGATGTACATGATAATACATATTATTTCTCATGAGCGTGCATCCGTGTCTACTTTCTAACTCTGGAGTGAAAGCATTCTTTTAACCCTTTGCAATGCATTGGATACCTCTCTGGCACTCAAAGGGTTAACCCGTTAAGGACCAGAGCATTGTGCAACATGTTGCTTCAAAATGCATTGCACATAAAGGATTATGTTTAGCTTGACAAAACTAATAACCACTTAGATTCCAGTGACGTCTCCAAGTTGCAAACATATCTAGCATCTAAAGCGTTAACTTATTGTTACCCAACAACAAATCTAAAAAATGCACCAACAAGGGAAAGCTCAACCCATATGAGTGCAGCTACTTTGTGCATGTTAGTGCATCCATTGTTTGGCTAAGTCTTATTATTTTGTAGATGTGAGCTGTACTACATGTTTACCCATTCAGATTAATTCATTGATATCAGTTTGGCATAGCAGAGGAAACACAGTAATGGAAGATCAGCCTGGCTGGATCCCTGCTTCTCCAGAACCATAGAGAGCCATGCTGTAACCATGGAAACCATCACTACACTACAAGTGGAGGAGGAGGAAGAGGAGACAGTGGGCCCCATCCTGCATCTGTTTATTTCAGTTTATAAAATATAATGTGTGTTTTTGCACGTCTATAGCTAATGCTAAACTGTTATATAATAACAATGAAAGGGGTGAAGAAAGTAAATTTTACCTTCATGATATATATACTATATTTAAAGAGATAGTAATGTTTCATAAAAACAGCAGCTCCAATTAATTTTCATAGTTTTTGATACATAGAGAGTGTTATTTCAATACTGTCAGAGTTGTAGTTCAAGAGTAACTGAATGATAAAGTATCCCCCTCCCGCCCCTTTTACCTAGTGTAACACTGCTCACCTCAGATGCGGAATCTGGTTGTAAGACCAGACAGATAACAGCAGGGGACAATCTTCTTACTGTGAGAACAATGAAAACCCTGCACCCCTTGACAGGTTTTTCAGCTTTTCCCCTTATCTTACTTGTATATTGTCCCTCTCTGCAATCTACCTGGATACTCCCTGCTGCTCTGAGCTGAGCAGTTACACCAGTAAAAGGGGTGGGAGGGGGATACTTTGTCATTGAATTACTCTTGAACTACAACTATGACAGAATTGAAATAAGGCTCTCCAGGGCCCAAATACTATGATGATTAATTAGAGCTGCTTTTATTATGAAAAATTACTATCCCTTTAATAGCATTTATTACACATCCTTCTGTTCCCAAAGCCAATAGCAATACTCCAAATTTCTAGTGTCTGTAATGTATGAGCATCATAGTTTTTATTCTTCTATATTATATAAGTCAGATGTGGTGCTAAACTGCACTGATTGAAGGCAGAACAAGTGAATATCACATTCATTAAACTCATCTGAATACACACACAACCTCTCTCTTTCTTGTTCTCATTCTTTCGCTCTCTCTCTCTCACACACACACACACACACACACACACACACACACACACATTCTCTAACTGTTTTTTTTCTCTCACATTACCACCCTTTCTCTGGGGCAGATGTACCATACCAATTCCTCTCAATAACACTCACTGGAATCGGATTCTATTCCTATGCCTACCCAACATCAGTTTGCTTAGGTATGTATGCCCCATACCCTCCTTTTAATGTTGCTTGCACCAAGAGGAGGACAGTGGGTCCATAGGTGGGTGTGTCAGAGTGTTACTTTCCTCTAAGCCTTGCTAAGATCACCGTACTGAGCAATGAGTAGAGGAAATGGTGTAAATGCATGGCATTTCTCTATGCATGCTCTGATGCTGACGTACTTGGCTTGGGGGCATTCAGTTCCTACACTGTTGAAATGTAATGCCTTTTTATGCACTACAGCAATCATACCATGTAGTACAAACCCTGAGGTGCAGCCACTGGTGAGTTAGTACATTAGCCCATGTACCTCTCATATGGTCTTTCTCTCTCCCCCTCTGTCTTATGTCCTATCTTTCTCACATTTCCTCTATATCTCTCCTTTCTTGCACTGTCCCTACTCTCCCCCTCTGTCTCTATCTCACTCCATCTCACTGTCTCCCCTTCACTTTCTCTCCGTGTATCTCTTCCTCATCAACCATTGCTCAACCTCTCACTCTCTCCTGTCTTCCATCTCCCCCCTCTCTATCTCACCAGGCCTATCTCAGTCTCTCCCCTCTCTTTCTCACACTCCTTCACTCTATTCCCTCACTCACTCCACTCCTCCCCCTATTTGTCTCCCTATCTATCTTTAATTTCCTCTTTTAGAAGCTCTTGCCCCCCCTCCCTCTGCCCACTCACTTTTTCTCTATTTCTCTTTATTTCCCGCTCTTAGTTAATCTTGTCCCCTCTGTGGAAAATAATTTGGTACTAACCATTTCTTATTCTTATTTTATGAAGCGTTTTAAGGAAAGGGTTCTTAAAGGGGCAAAGAAACCTCTACTTGAATTTCCCTATAAAACTATGAGGCTAACACTTCTCATGTCTCTCTTCTCTCGCCCTCTTCCCCTCTCATTTTGTATTTTTTTCTTTCCCTATGACTATGCCTTTTGCTCCTCTCAATCTCCACCTTTCCTTATATTTGTCTTTTTCTCTGTCTCTCTCCCCCTTTCTAGGGAGGAGGTACTAACATGATTCTTTACTAAATCAGGAGCTGGAAGAAATATACTAGTCCTGTGCCTCCCTAACTTCAATTTCAAAGCATCTCCCTTTAACCTTTGAGTGCGTGAGAGGAATTAAATGCCTGAGAGGTATTCAACGGATTCTCTAGAAACCTCTCTGGCACTTAAAGAGTAAAAACTGCTTGCACAAGAGGAGAGCAGTATATGGCCATTTTCGGGTATTCCTTACCTCCGTACCTTGTTTAACATGCTGTAGTAAAAGGCACAGAGGAAACTGGCATAACTGTACACTATTTCATGTGAATGCCATTGGCTATTCGGTGGAGGAGTGCTTGCATTTGAGTCTTATTGACAGAGAAGGGTGAGCTCAGAACCCCACTAAAGGAATCATACAATCTAGTGCCTATCCCTAAATGTAGCTACTGGAGTTGTAGGCTAAGTACAGCAGAGAAGAGCTGGTGAATTTTTTACATTCCCCCATCATATTTTGTATAGTGTATCTAGCTATCTGCTTTAGATTTCCAGATAATAAGAAAAATGGTGGCAAATTCTGGGAAAAGATATTACATGCACACACACACAGATATTCTTCATAGACATGTATTTTATATGCTTACTCTCCAATGGGTGAATTCAATTGGTATTCAATGGAACCTACTAATTATTTTGTATATAGCCCTTACACAGATGTCTTACTGATCACATACCATTGATGGGATTACAAAAAATAAAATGGTTACTTTTTTTCCAAACCCCCTACATTATGTGTCTCACATAGCATTGCCAGAGGATAGAAACAATGCAGGCTTTTTTGGGATACCCCGGATTTTGCGCAGTTAGCTTATTCAAAACCTCTGAACATGTGATTGACATTTGTGCAAAATGAGTGAGAGCTCAAATTCCTTCACTGTCTCTGCCCTCTAGGAATGCAGTTTGAAACCACTGACCTGCATACTCTAAAGGCTTGAATATGAACTATGGTCCTTAACAAGAAAGCAAAAGATACCAACTGCACTATAGGGCAGAAATACATTCCCCATTGATCTAAATTGGAATTGTAACTCCTTTGAATGCTAGGGTGGTCTCCAATGTATTGTGAAGCAATATGTTTAAGGCATCTTGCATTCAAGGTAGTGAAAGTCCTAGTTAAAGCGGAACTACCACTATAGTTAAAGTCGCCCTGCACTAATTAGGCAGATGGCTACTAGCTTAATAATAGTTAGCTTACCTCTCTGAACTACATAATTCTAAAGAAATCATTAATTTTCTGAGACTGGAAGCCAGGCATCAGAGCAGACATCTTGTTTCCGTGCCTGCGTTGTCCGTCCCAGTCTCCATTAAAAAGCATTGCACTGTGCCGAAAGGCACCATAAGGGACTGGCGACGCAGGTGCTCAGACTGCACTAACTTGGCCATCAGTCTCGGAAGATTAAGGATTTCTGTAGAATCGGCTCATTCAGGTAAAATAACTATTATTAAGCTAATCGCCATCTGTCTAATTATTGCAGGGCGACTTTAACTATGGTGGTAGTTCCGCTTTAAATCAGTGGGTATTTTGAGAATTGAATTGCTCATCTTTTTTGCTTTCTGCATGAAGCTTTATATCTATAAAATACTTAAAAAAAATATGTTTTAAACATATGTGCATGTTTATAATTCTTCCCAGTCCATCAGTGAATTTCTTATAAAATCTAGATGTATATTGTATATACATTATAAACATTAGGATCTCTAAAACCTAGGTATCCATAAAGGAACTCAGCTACAATGTTACCATGTGCGTACCAGGTTAGTATGTTTTCATGGCCCTCTGCCATTTATAAAAATTACAACACATTGCAAAGCAATGGCTCTCAACTCAGTAATAAAATTACTAATATGAATGGATCTGAGAGATACAAGTTAGTCATAGAAATATAGAAACATAGAATTTGACAGCAGACAAGAACAGTTCAGCCCATGCAGTCTGTTCAATTTTCCTTCTGTAAAAAAACAAACCTCAAACCTTATTAGGTCCTTGGTCTAATGTTATATTCAGGACAGCCTTGTGCCTATCCCATACATGATTTAATTCCTTGACTGTATTAGCTTCTAGCATTTCTGCTAGAAGGCTATTCCACTTATCTAACACCCTCTCAATGAAGTAAAACTTACTTGCATTGCATCTAATATTTGTCCCTCTAGTTTAAGACTATGGCCTCGTCCTAATATTTCTACACCTTTAAAAAGTACTTCCCTCCTGCACTTTGTTGAATCCCTTCATGTATTTGTATGTTTCTATCATTATCATATCCCCTCCCTCCTCTCTTCTCTCTTTCTAGCTATACATATTCAGATCCTTTAGTATATCCTGATATTTCTTTTCCTGTAAGCCAGTCACCATTTTAGTAGCCCTTCACTGAACTCTCTCCAGAATATCTATATTTGCTTGGAATTGTATTTGTACAACTGTATGATTTTAAATGAATGTTTGTTTTACATTAAGGCTTATGCAAAAAAAGACATAGAAAAAAGACAGTCCTGCGCTCCTCTACATACTGTGAACATACGTGCCCTGTATTTAGCATATGTAATAACTCTTAGTAAATCTAAGTGAAAATAAGTGAGAATTTTGTCGCACAAATTGGCCAATCCGTGTGTAAGCTTACCACCGCGCCAAGGTATCTCACTTTGTAGTAAGTCCTACTCTAATACACTTATAAAGACCCTATCTAAATTAAAAACAGACATTCTCTGAAGAAAGATGTTATAATAAACGCGTCAGTGGGGACCCTTTAAATATCATTTTGATGTTTTTATTTCTTATGGGTCCCAGTGTGATGCAATTAAAAACAACAGACATACAACAAGACAAAAAAACCAAATTAGGTGTAGAGGGAGGACTTACCTGATACATGGCCCATAAGGGCCTGCATTGAAAACTATGTTCCATTTATATTCTTCCCCACAAGTCATGTGAGGAATGGATGATACCAAACAGGCAAGGCGGATTGCATACCGGAACAGGCCAAAAAGTCTTGTTCTTTAAGGCCAAGTGAGAAAGAAAGAATGGTAAAATGAAATGAAGTAATCACGTGTTTTTATATCTTTGTGAGTAAATTGGATAAAATGAGAAGCTGCTTAGTTGAGCTAAAGGAGATATGTGTAACAAAAGCAGAAAAGAGAGGAAAGCTCACAGTGCTTACTCACCATAAAATATCCATATCATATTATAAATTAAATATAAGAATAAAGTTAGAAATATAGATAGCAGCAAGGAATGAGAGGTTTCTCCAGTCCCCCTAACATTAGGCCTAAACCCAAAAGTGAAAACACATACAAAAAAGACAGTCCTGCGCTCCTCTATATACTGTGAACATAAGTGCCCTGTATTTAGCACATGTAATAACTCTTAGTAAATCTAAGTGAAAATAAGTGAGAATTTCGTCCCACAAATTGGCCAATCCGTGTGTAAGCTTATCACCACGCCAAGGTATCTCACTTTGTATTAATTAACTGGCACAATTCTGAGGAAAAGCAACTCCATCACTGGAGATGAATAAAAATTCACATTGCTTCACAATACGTGGAGATGCCCCTAGCACTCAAGGGGTTAAAACCCCATCAATTTGAATGAGTATTGCTCCACTATGGCTGAAGTATTAAGAAGTGCTAAAGAGATCTCCAACTCGTTTATATGAGATGTGTTCAGCTCTATCCCTCCAATTTACATTAAAGGGAATTTGGGGAATGTTTATTTGTTCCCTATGGAAGAGTTGGTTTACCCCAGAATTGTTCCACTATTTGTTCTCTAGACTGTAAGCTGAGCACTGGGAGGGCCCTCTGTACACTTGTCTGGATCTGTACATATAGGACACGTTGTTTCTTCTCATATTTTGTCCTTTAACACAATGCCTGCTGAAATGTTGGTGCTTTCGATATGACGGATAATAATAACAGTAATATCAGTTTATGTGTCTAAGTTGAATGTAGCAATCCTCCAGATCAGCTCCACTGGTGATCGCCTCCAACACCAGGGGCTGCACATCAAAGTCTGCACTACAGCAGTGGCAGCCAGCCCTGGTCCCCAAGAGCTACAAACAGTGCACATTTTCAGGATACCATGAATGAGCACAAGTGAGGCAATTAACCCTTTGTGTGCCACAGGGGTAGCCAAAACATTGCAAAGCAATTCATTGGATACCCCTTTGGCACTCAAAAGCTTAAAGTGACTGAACCACTGATTATTCCACCTGCGTTCCAAATGGGATATCCTGAAAACATGCACTGTTTGGAGCCCTGGAGGACAAGGGTTGGCTACCCTGCACTACAGCTTCTGATCACGGGAGTAGTAATGGAAGACACACAAACAACCATCTGGCCCATCAATATTACCCATTTCCCTACATATTAAAACACACAGTCTCACAGATTCCTCAGAAGAGATGTATGTCTATCCTAGGCATTTGTGAATTGTCTAGCATTACTGGTCCCTAGAACCTTTATGTGGAAGTTGTTCCATAAGTCTATCACCTTACCACATGCCACATTACTACTGATTTTCCACCCCCTGACTTTATATTAATCCACACCTTTAAACCCTCATATACTGCTCTATTGCCCTCTCCTTAGCACTAATAGCCAGAGAGCGGATCCCAGCATGTGTTATGGGGGGTAGTCCTACATGTAGATTCCCTAAACTGACTCTAGACAAGTGGTTTGTAACCATTTTTGGTTGAAGGAACCCCTAACACATAGGGGAGAATTTGAGAATTGGCCAGTACAACCTCACTGTTCTTAGACTCTAACCCCAGTGGTTGTTGTTCAGGGTATGCAGCACCACATGGATGGGCAACATGAGACCCTTCGGCTGTCCTCAGACTTCAACTCCAATCATTCCCTGCAGGCCAGCGGCTGGTGAGAAATGATACGAGTTGTAGTCTGGCAGCAGCTAGAGGATCTCACTTTGCCCACCACAGCACTCAGCATGTGATCACTGTACTGATACTGGTGGTCAATCTCCACCATAGTTAACATTTTAATACTAGCAAATTCTATACACCAGCTCGATAACATGCACAGGGAAAAATTGCACACTTACACCATTTCCTCTACCCCGTGCTTAGTACATTGACCAAATGAGTATAGGAAAGAAATGGCCCCTTAAACTATCACAGACTGCCCCTTTGAACTCTCCTTGGTTCAAGCTGCATTTAAGATGAGGAATTTGGGAATATGTATCTTAGTAAATTGACATTAGATTGCCATATGGAGGAAGAACTCTATCCAAGCACATGATTTAGCATGGAATGTCCATTGTACATTCACCTCAGTGTCTGAAATCCTCAAGGTACACTTAGCTTAATAGTTTATTTGTCTTGGACATAATGAATAGTTAAAATACAAAATATAGAATTTATTTTCAGGTCTCAAAAATTATCATATTGTGCATTACAATTTCCATAAATATACATTTGAAAAATTTAAATTCAGGATTTCACGTTTATTAAAGGGGATCTATCACCTCAGTAGAAATGTTTGTTAAAGGTTAGATTATCTAGCCATTAGGTGGAATTCTTTAATTTTTTTTTTTTCTTTTTTGTTAATTGGCTGCTGCCTGAAAATTAACATTTAAAGACAGCACTTCCGTATAGACTGAGGGTACAGCTCTATACCCGCAGTCTGTAACACTACCTCCGCTCCCCTCCATCTGGCCAGCCTCCTACTATGGCGGAGGCTTCTGTCTGTAAACCGGAGCGGTCTCATTGGCAGAGATTGCTATCTAGCCAATGAGATTGCTCCAGCCTACAGACAGAAGCCTCCGTCATAGGAGGAGACTGGCTAGAGGGAGGGGAGGGGAGGTAGAGTTACAGACTGCTGGTATAGAGCTGTCTATATGGAAGTGCAGTCTTTAAACGTTAATTTTCGGCAACAGACAATTTAAAAAACAAAAATATTAAAGAACTCCACCTAATGGCTAGGTAATCTAACATTTAACAAATATTTGCACTGGGGTGACAGATTACCTTTAAAGACTTCGCAGAAACATAGTGAAGCACTAGGCTGGTGCCCATGGCACAACATAGGCCATAGTGGACCACTGCTCTAGATAATCGTGTCTATATTATTCCTGTTGTTACTGCTTATGAGAATGAGCCATATGCTGACTTCTATGACAGTTCATCAACCCACCCTTCTTGCTTATATAGAAAGGACAGAGATATCAACAAATATATTTTTTTATAATAAATATGTCAGACAAGTAGTGAGAAGCATATAAAGATAAACAAAATAAATGATTGTAAAGAAAGGATACAGAGGAAGCCTCCCTTTAGTCCAAATTAGTCCTGTTTGTCCTAGGTCTCCACACTTACTGATTGCTCCCTAAGTCAGCTTCACAAGTCTGTAAGGGCTGAACAATATGGCTGGAATTCTCATTGATTGTAATAACAATTATATGTATTCTTACAAATAAAAATCAACCCTTGCTGTGCCAGATTCCATGTGCCTCCTATTTCCTGAGAACAAAGATAATGGGCAGCTATTTGGGCTCAAAAAAATATATAACAAGGATTATTTTGTTCAATACGCAATACATCAAGTCCTGGATTTTCTTTACCATTTGAGGATCAGAGGTATATGCAGTGCAATTGTCATACCTCTCTCTGATCCCCAAAGTTGTAAAGTGATTCTTATGAAAGCAAGTAATTGTTTATTTTAAAATAAACACATATCTTTAACATTGCAGTTAACCCCTTAATGACCAGGCAGTGGGCAACACATAGGGGTTAACCTTCTTAATAACAGTGATGCTCATGCAGGAAGGAGACCTGAACCAATTCTGGGCCATAACAACTGCACCATAGGAGAGATATCAAGATCCGCAGTGATTTAATAGGGGTTTTTAATCTCCTGGAATGCTAGATGGATCCTCAACAAATTGCTTTGGGATGTGTTGAAGAAGTCTAGAGTTCAAGAGGGTGAAACCCCATTAATTAAATGGGAACTGAGGTAATCTTTATTTGAGACATTTGGTAAAGTTAGTTTGATCTAGATACATTCTGGAGGATGGGGTATTCATAGTGTTTATTTTAAACCCTTGAGTCATAGAGAACTCGCCAAAGCATTGCAAACAGCTTACATAGAGAATCAATTTCTGGTATAGGGTGTGCTGTAACTCTTCATTACAATTAAAATTGTAATCTGCGTTATTTTACAAAATAAATGTTTAATTGTGGGTTTGCTTAAAGTGGGTATTATAACAAGGAATGTATGTGTATTTTAGAAGATACACACCAGCAATATTCCAATTTAACAATGCAGTGATAATTATTGGATGGGGAGATCTAAAGTGGTAACATCTTTTAAAATAGTAACCCCTTTGAAGCTAGAAAGGTATCCAATTCATGGAGATGTTTTAATTGGGCAAACAGGAGTTGTCAGATGTATGCATTCATATTTACTCAGTTAGCCAAAGGTGGACACACTGTGGCTCCCAAGCTGTAGTTGGATTGCAACTCTCATCAGCCTCAGCAGGCCAACAGGATGCTGGGAATTGTAATACAAGGGGGACAAGTTGTCCATCCCTCATATAGGTCATGTTGTAGCTATTTTAAAACAATTGTTCTTGACCCCTGAAGGATCAGAGGGATGAGCAACGCGTTGCGCCTCCCACTGGTTGTTAAGGGATTAAACTACACCTACAAATAAGTAATAGTTAACACTTGTAATACGTGACCTTATCTTCTAAAGAAAGTGGAGAAATTCTGGGGCAGACCAATTGCACCATAAGGGCGGAAAAAACTCTATCAACGTTCCCTTTTATTTGAACTAGGGCCTTTGACTTTCAGTCCCAACTTAAGTCTTTGGATACGTCTCTAGCATTCAAAGTGCTAAATGACTGAATTGAATCAAATGCGGTGTTTTTTTACTTCCGTTACTCAGGTACAATTGATTGCCACATAATTATTTCACTGTTCTTCAGGCCTAAAGTTCAGTCCCAATATGCAGTAAGTTGGATGACCAAAACTGAACGTGAAACCCATCAGATCAGGGATAGTCATAAGTCAGTTGTTGACTTGTTGGCTGTTCAGTTTTGGGTCGCAACTATCGGTTTGGAATGATGGGAGCTGTAGTCCCCAACAGCTACAAACCCAACACAATCGAGTCCCTGCACCAGGACCATCACTAATACCAGAAGGTCAGTCTAAAGATGGAAAACTCATTCTCAGACACAGTAGTCACATTTTGTTTTCTTTCTGTGTCCAGCTGCACAGATTTCTTACTAATGTTTGCAGTTGGGGATTGCGGACATATTAACCACTTTGCTTGCTAGGGAGCTAACGCTGCAATGCGTTGGATACCTCCCTGGCACTCAAAGGGTTAAGGCTGATGTCCTAGGAGGAATTTTAATAATTCTGGAGCAAGCCGACTGCACCAAATTGGATCAATAAACGTTCCCCAAATGTCCTATCAATTTAATCTGTGTTTTACCTTTTCAGTGCTGGAAAGATCCCCAGCGCATTGCTTCGCTATACGCTATAGACCAGATTAAATCACTGAGAGTTTTGGTTTGCTCCCTAGGGTACAAATGGTTTACTCCAGAACTACTGGAGTTTAGTACATCAGCCTCTTCTTCCTCCCCGTGTGATGTAACATTACGCTGCTCCGCTCCAGATCCACGCTGAGATCTGCCCTGTGAAGGGGACATGAAGCAGTGCCTTGTGCTGTCCTGCTTTACACAGAGGAAATTTGCTCTCCATGTAGATCATTTTCAAACATCCAGCCAAGCAGGGAGAGGTGAGAAGTGCATATTTGTATTAGTAAGAACTTCAAGCATAAATATGTGAAAATGCACCTTGTTTAGTTAGCCTTTAAGTGGCAGACAATAGAGAGCTGTATTCCTAAAAACTCAGATTACACTCTTATCTTACTGTAATGTAACAAGATAATAATTGTCAATGACTATTATTCGGAATCAGCATTTCCCCCAAGACAGTTAACACTGTGTTTTCCGTATGTGTAGTAACAGTTCCCGTGATATCCATTGACCTATATCTCTCTCTGTCTCTATCTCTATCTCTGGTAAATATTTATATTTTAGCAAAACAAAGATGAAGCACCCGTGGTTCTTTAAGTTGGCAAATTAGTAATTGTATTATTAGTCAACGTTTCGTTCTTATTGAACCTTAACTCGATAAAGATCCAATAAGAACCGAAACGTTGACCACTAATAAAATTACTAATTTGTCAATTTAAAGACCCACGGGTGCTGCCACTTTCTTTTGCTGTAGTCTATGATCTGGATGGGATTGTGCACCTGGGCATTTGACTTTGTTTATATATCCCTTTATAGAGCAGGGGTAAGGAGGCAATATAACCCAAGACAATTGTACTGATGGTAGGTCAACGTTTCGGCTCTAACATGATCCTTTATCAAGTCCCCGTGGTATACACTGACAACCCTCTCTCTCGTGCTTTCTCTCGCTCTATAAACCTTCATATAGCAGAAGGTGAGGAGTACGGCCAGAAACTGTGTTCAGTATTTATATTGTGTGTGTATTATAATAATGCTGGAAGGAGATTTTAACTTATATCAACGTTTCGACTCTTCTTTTACTGTGTTTATATCCCCAAAGGTATATCTGGACGCCCATAACTGGACAGCGCACCTTGAACAACGTATCGGTCATCACATGCGGCCTTTAGCCTTTATATAGCAGCACAAGCACTCCTCTATCACACTATGTACTGAGTCCTACTGCAGGAGTCACTGACAGTTGTTCTCAGCAGCTTAGAACTAAGAAATAACAAATCCACGTTCTTTGTCTCACACAGGACTGCATTTATAATGGTTTCCCTAAGACTGTTCCCTGAATTCGGATTCCATATAGAAGCAGGTAGTCTTAGCTGTTATGTGCCCATCTATTTATTGCCGTATTCATCAATATAAAGAGACGCAATTCTACAGCATGACAGTCACAATTCTCTTTGATTTAAATGGGACATGTAGCCCCTTAGACGCCTCAGAATTCGCCATCCCATTGATCCGTTAGAGACCTCTAGCATTCAGATTAATAAAAACCACTATTTAAATTAATGGGAGCTTGGGAAATGTTATTTGCCTCATATGGTGCAGCTGGTTTGCTTCAGCATTGCCTCTCTTTATATTGATGAATACGGAAATAAGTACTTACGAAAAATAATAATTTTAGGGTAAACCAAATGCACCATACATGTTCCTATTTATCAATCCATTGAGTGCCAGAGTGGTATGCAACGCATTTAAAAACCTGCCCTTCTGCTACTCAAAGGGTTAATCTGGGGTAAACAAATTGCGCCATAGAGGACAAATAAGCATTTCCCAAATTATCCTGGATTTAAATAGTGTCTTAACCCCTTGAATGACAGAGAAGTCTCGAACTGCGTTGTGGACTTTTAACCCTTTGAGTGCCAGATGTTTGCAATGCGTTGCGTACCACTCTGGCACTCAAAGTGTTAAATGCTGGTTTATATCACTGGAGGTGTCTGTTTGACCCTTTTGGTGGAACCAGTTCCCCAGGAATTGCGCCTCTTTCGTTTGTAAATAACACCCCTAAAACACTGATAAATACCTTGACCGTACATTCAAACGAAAAGTAGAGGAGCTCTAGGGCAAACCATTTGCACTATAGAGGAGAACTAGAAATTGCCAGTGATTTATATGGGGAATTAACCCCTTGAAGCTAAAAATCCCCCTTTAAATCAATGGGGATTCAGGGCCATGCGATACCTTTGTTTTCCATGATCCATGTGTACTATTTAATATTTCTACATGTCTACTCCCTATTGTACAGCGCTGCGGAATAGTTTTGCGCTATATAAATAAAGAATAATAATCGTGTAAATTGTTTTCCCAGGACTCTTCCATTTTTCTTTTGAATTTACGGCCCCAATACGTGATTACAAGTCAGGAAGAGTGTGGGGTTTATGTAAAAACCCAAAATTTGATCAAATGTGGAGCACACCGACTGTACAAAACCGGTACAATGACCCCTTGAAAGCTACAGCGGCTGCGATCTCACTATATTACAAGGAGATCATTGTCCCATCATATATGTATGATTATTTATCTGACATGTACTGTGTAGTAACTTTACCCCAAGACCTCACCCCTTTGTACATAGCTGTTTGTGGTAATTTAAAAATGGTCACCATAAAGGTGGCTGAAATACTGATGTACTAAGACAAATGGAGTAATTTGGGGGCAAACCAAGTACACTGTAGGGGACAAATACAAATCCTCACTCATTTAAATGGCGATTTTAACAATTTGAATGCCAGAGATGTCTCCAATGCATTGATTTGCAATACGTCTCAAGCCTTTCAGTGATTCACTGGGTTAAAAGCCCAATTTCAATCAATGGGAATATTTGCAATGTCTCTTTCCCTCTATGATGCAGTAGGTTTGTCCCAGAATTACTCCAATTCTCTTACTACATAAACCACGAAATCTGTACATTTGTGTCATCCATTTACAAATAAATAAATATTTGATATTAGCATAATATATTTTTATACGATCTACTCATTTGCAAATTAGGTATATTTGAAAATATGGAACAATTCTAGTATAACTCTTATTATTCATTACATTACAAAAACCTGTTCCCTTCAATCTGGGCGCGACATTATTCTATAGAATACCCTGCTTTGTGTCTGATCATGATGATAGACGGTTTAACCCCTTGGGGTCCGGAGTTGTATGCAGCGATTCATCGAATACCCCCTTCTGGACAAGCAAATGGTTTAAAAAAATAAAAGAAAAACCTTAATCCCTTTGAACGCCAATGGATGCAGAAGCAATGCGATGGCACTCAAAGGGTTAATCGCGTGTTGTGCTCAATGATGAATACAACACAAAAAAAACATAATCCCTTTTTATCTTTATAATAATATTGATAAGCAAACGAATGTATCCTGTTGGCACTGGCTTGTGTTCATACCAACGCCCCCTTTGTTTGGCATGCTATGTGAGGTTTACAATCCAGCCAAATAATCTGTGTACACATATTCTTCTAAAACTCTTATTGTGTGTAATTCCTATTATACACACATTATCTGCCCTGAATGAGACAGGAAGCATTTTATATTCTGAAGAGACCAGGATGTCTTTATATATATAATAGTCAAAGGAAAACCGAGAGGAGGTTTCCATTTGCCACAAATTTGCACACTTTTCACACTATCAGATCAGAGAAACAACAGTAATATTTTTGCTGTTGCTGTGTAATGGGTGGGCAACATGTAACCTTCCAGCTGTTGATGGACTACAACTCTTCCAGCTGTTTTTGGAGTGCAACTCTTCCACCTGTTGTTGGACTTCAACACCCAACATCCTCAGCCGACCATTGGGTGTTGTAATCCAACAACAGCTGGAAGGTAGCAATTTGGCTAGCTCTTTTGTATACACAGGAAGCTGCAAAATGGTTTTTGGATACAGAACTATACACAGCAAAATCGGAGAGTTGTTGTACACTTATTTTCATTTTAAAAAACGCCTTTCTGGATTTTTTTGGTTTGCCCCTGACAGCGATCAGCTACTGTACAGAGGAACTAGATAAAACAGGATTGTTAATTCCGTTCCAGCAGCCAGTGTTAAGAAGCAGCTAGCCCCTAGATGGTAATTTATACGGCTGTACAAATACCTAGCAGTTTGAGATGCTGGAATGGGGTGAACATCTATCTATTGAATAGGCTGTGTCACACGGTAGCATGCTCTCTTGTCAGGCCCGATTGTGTTTTAGGCAAACATTTGAGCAAACATAACGGCAAAGGTCAAGTGCTGTTCAGTTCCAGTGTGTGTTAATTCACCTAGCTAACCAATGGGGCAAAAGTTGCATTTTATGCTTGAATTAAAGAACAAGCAGCTCTGATCCCCAATTACCATCAGGTACCTCTTTATCTGACCCATAGCCACTAAATAAAATATGCAGAGTGAGGTAGCAATTTGCTGTTAGTGGTGAGTAAGTAGCATGCAGCATTGGTGTGTGCACAGCCCTCAGACTGGGATTCTGCAATCAGATATAGATATATGGAGATCTTTACAGGACTGGGGATGTCAGTTATAGAGTCTGGTCTGCTGAGTACAACGGAATCAGTCTGGGGCAAATCAATTGCACCATAGGGGCAAATAAGCATCCAACAAATACCCATTGATTTAACCCTTTGAGTGTTAGAATGGTAGGCAACGCATTGTGTTGCAAAGCGTTGGTTACCTCTCTGGCATTCAGATAGTTAAATAGGATTTTTAAACTTTCGAATGATAGAGAGGTCTAAAATCCCCATTGACTAAACTGGGGCTTTTTAACCGTAATACCTCAATGCCTTGCCCTCTTTTATGTACTAAGTAGGAATGGAGAATATCTGGGGCAGACCATCTGCACCCCAGGGGGTAATACACAATTATCGTTGATTTCAATTAGGCTTTTAATCCTATACATGCTAGCATTGCTACCTTTCTGTACAACAGGGGACAAATACAAATTCCTGTCTAAAATGTATTGCCGCCTACTAGGCAACTGGTTTGTCCCGGCGTTGCGCTAGTTTCTTAGTACATCAGTATTAAGGATTAAACTGAAATGCGTTGCACAGCCCTTTGGCACTGGAGATGTTAAGGTGTTTGCTGCAACAAGTAAGAGTAGTAATTCTATTGAAAATATCATAACCCTTTAAGGACCAGAGAGATGGCAATGGCACCCTCTTCTCATTTAAACGTTAAATACTCCAGTCACAGTATAACAACCTCAAAAAGCTGTTCTTAAATAACTATATGATTTGTAATTCGATATTGTGAAACTGAATAATATCTACTTGTTCTTAAAATCACCTAAATTTGAGATATCGTTGTCCCATCAAACATTGGTATTAAATAGGCCTAAATGTGTGTGCATGTGTACACAAAGAACCAAACACACACACACGGGTGTGAGGAAAGCATGTTTGCATTGATCGAAGCGTTGACATTACATTTTGACACCTTTGTACACCACTTCATGGTCCTATGATTGCTTTTTTATTGTTTTGTATTACTCATGTTTTTTATGTATTTTATTGTTACAATTTCAAAATCATTTGGGCACTCACTCATCCATTAAAGTCACATACCTGGGTGTCACTCACACAGAGGACTTGGAAGAAATATAGCATTCACAGGACTTGATAGAAGATCACAATCTGTGGTATTTTATTCTATCAACGTTTCGACCCTGTCTGGGGTCTTTGTCAAAATTATCTTGACAAAGACCACAGAGAGGGTCGAAACGTTGATACAATAACAGTAGACTACCACAAATTTTGATTTTCTGTCAGGTCCTGTGAATTATATATGTGTGTGTGTGTGTACCTTGTCCTGTTTCATGCTTTGCTTTCTCATAGTAGTGCACTATAGACTAAGATGGAGCTTTAGCAATAATATAAAGCTTATATAAATATAATATATGATCCATTCCTAGTAATAATCCCTATCGCTGTCAGCAACACACTGCTTTTCCCTCTGGCAGCAACTATGAAGGGAAAGGGACGTATTACATTAGTGTGTAAATAAATATGGTTGGCCCTCGTGTATAAAAGAAAAGTGGAATAATTCTGTAACAAATCCACTGCACCACACGAGTCAAATAGAAATTCAAGCCCCATTGTTTTACCTAGCGCTAGTAACCTTTTTAACCCCTCTCTAGCATTCTAAGGGTTAAATCTCCCATTTGAATACATTGAAAACTTTATTTGATGCCCTTAATTGTAGTTAGTATATCCCAGGACTCATCAGCGTTGCCTTCATAAACGATCCCCTTTTGGGCCTATTTATCAAGCTAAAGAGGCGCAATTCTGGAGCAAACCTGTTTGGCAATCAGTTTAACCCTTTGAGTGCCAGAGGACACGCGCATCCTTGCGAGGTCCCCCGGCACTCAAAGGGTTAAAATTAAAATGATCCAAATTATTTTTGATACAAATGGGACTTTTAATCCCTTCGCAATTCTTTGGAGACCTCTCTAGCATTCAAAGTCCCAATTTAAATCAGTATACATGTTCACTTCCTTCCCCTTCGGTGCAGTTGGTTTGCTCCAAAATTGCACCTCCTTGTCTTGTTCAATATGGCCTTTTGTGCCTAGACCACTATTTTATTAAACAAAATCATACTTACCCAAAGAATCCAAACCCATAATCATGCACCAGTCTTGGACCAATCGCCTTCCCTTTTGATGGAGATGTATGTGCTGGAGAAGTCTAGGGTTGACTCTTAAGGTACAAGAAAAGTTCAGTTTAAACCCTTCAAACTATTGTGTGCCCCAAAGTGTGCTGCTGTTCCTGCTCAGCTCCCATCCCATAAACACACCACCTGTGCAGCTCAGTCAGCTGCAAACTTTCTGGGGCCACATGAAAGGCAGAGTTGACATTCACTGTAATGGAAAGTGCTGCACTGATCTCTGCTGTGGTGCTTTTAGGAGCATCTCCCATTTCAGTTAACTTTTCAAGAAGAGAAAATCTTTCCAGCTTACTTCTGTAGACTTTTCTCGTTATTCATCTGTTTGGTCGCCTAAGCCGCACAAAAGAGTATCAGCTGCGTTATGAAAAATGGCCCAAGCCCAGAGAATGTCACAGTGGTCGACTTATTATTTTAGGCTTCTTAAAAAAATCTCAGGGAAAGTTTGCTTTTGATGAATTCAATAAAAGAGGGGCTACAGCGGAAGAGATTTTAAACTAAAAAACATACAGCATGTGGCACAGCCGAAACCAGCCAGATGGCCGGAGGAGCTCTCTTCTTTAGAAAATCTAGATACAATCAGAATACAAACACACACACACACGTGTATATGTGTGTGTGTATATATATATATATATATATATATATATATATTATAATGTGTTCTAAACATCACCTGCATTTAAGATATGTTTTTCACAGTAAAAACTGTTATTAAATGTGCCTAAACGTGTGTGTACATTCAGAACCAAAGGCACATAGAATGAGTATGAGGAACACCAGTCTGCATTGATCGAAGCGTTGACATTAATTTCTGACATAATGTTTCACCACTTTAGGGGCCTGAATTAAAAATCTATCTATCTATCTATCTATCTATCTATCTATCTATCTATCTATCTATCTATCTATCTGTGTCTGTCTGTCTGTCTGTCTGTCTATCTTGTCTGACAAATCCAGTTACAATAAACCGCTTGATGCATAGATCAGTACCCATACGTGACATAAATACTCACGATATATATATATATATATATATATATATATATATATATATATATATATATATATATATATATAATCACTTGTGAGATCTGATCTATGCATGAAGCGCTTTATTGTAAATTGAATAAATGTTGTTTTTTTATGTAACAGACCGTTGTCCCAAGAGGGAAAGATAGATAGATAGATAGATAGATAGATAGATAGATAGATAGATAGATAGATAGATAGATAGATAAATAGATAGATAGATAGATAGATAGATAGTTTTAAACGTTTTACATTTTTTTTAAATGATGAGCTATGACCTGGTAATATAATCTTTGTTAAAATCGTGTTTAATGTAAATTCACGTTATAACATATGAGCATGCAATGAATCCAATACAGCCAATACCTTGATAAAAATAAAAACCCTAAATGATATCCCACAAGAGGTTTGTTTGCTGTCTACAGATCTGAAGAAAACCAAGCTGAGTGTGTTGTTACTGAAGGATGAATTCCCCACACTGAGCATCTCAGGAAGGTTGTATGTGTGTTTATTTATTGTGAGTCAAACAAAAGCATATTTCTGCTTTCCTTGCTCTCCCTTGTATAAGACATTTCTTGGTCATGTGTGTTTGTTAATTGTTAAAGACAATTACAAAAAAAAAAACAACTACTTGAAAGGTTTTGGCAAAATCAACACTCTTTGCTATAGAGGTCAAAAGGGCAGAAGAAACTGAGTCTCCTCTACAAAAGCCCAGGACATGAATGTAGAATTTGGACAGGCTCCTTGTTTCCATGTTAAACCATTTAGTACCCAATGCCTGTTACCACAAAGGCTATTGAAAGCCATGCAACAGCCTCACCCATTCTGTGTGTTTATTTAGGTATTGTAACTAACATTTCTTCACTTGCTGCCTCAGTCTCCCCTAATTTCACTGTCCCCTTTGACACATTGTCTGCAATTTTCTTATGTTTAAAGTGAAAAATATTTTATGTTCAAATTGAGCTGTAAACCCTTTGAATGCCACAGAGGTTAATGCGTTGGAGGCCTCTCTGACATTCAAGGGGTTAACTTCCAACTTAAATCAATTGGAATTTTGGGAATTTTAATCGACCCCCCCCCCGCATTTCAGTTGGTTTGACCCATAATTGCTTTTTCCTTTTGCATAAGGCCCATTTTATGAGATTTACATGCACAAATACAAAGCTGCTGAATTCTAGGGCAAACCAATTTCGTCACTGGGGACAAAAAAAAGTATATTGCTTTTAAGGGGGATTTTAACCCCTCGAATGCTAGGGAAGTCTGCAGCGCATTGCTTTTTTTTTCAATAAGTTGGAGAGCTCTATCATTTAATGGGTTAAAGCCACATTTACATGAATGTGCTTTCTGGGGGAAATATATATTACCTACACAGTTTGTGTTTGTGTGTGTGTGGATAGATAGATAGATAGATAGATAGATAGATAGATAGATAGATAGATAGATAGATAATGGATGGATAGATAGATAGATAGATAGATAGATAGATAGATAGATAGATAGATAATGGATGTATGGATGGATAGATGGATGGATAGAAAGAAAGAAAGAAAGAAAGAAAGAAAGAAAGATGATAGATAGATAGATAGATAGATAGATAGATAGATAGATATATGATGGATAGATAGATAGATAGATAGATAGATAGATAGATAGATAGATATATGATGGATAGATAGATAGATAGATAGATAGATAGATAGATAGATAGATATGCTGGTACTCCAAGGGTTAAACAGATATGTGTGGTAAGTTTCTTAAAATAATGACAAATTCACACGCCAAGCAATGCAGTAAATATTCGCGGTCAGTGTACGAACATGTTATTCTGTAGTTGGAACTAAGCTGTCCCACAAATGACTAGAAAGTGTCAGCTTTCCATTGTTTGATTCACATACTTAACCCTTTGAGTGCCAAAGCAGAGGCGTTCCGTTCCGTACTCCTCTGGCACTCAAAGGGTTAACCCCTATATAATCAGTATCCCGTTGTGTTATTCACATTACCTTCAGACACGTTTTTTAAGTAATGTAGTTTTCACATCTAGAAAAAAAATAATCAAAAAATAAAATCGTGAAGTTTAACAGAATAAGATGTTTTTATTCCAATAATCAAAGTATTTTGGTCTGTATACAGGAGCTTACAGCTGCGCAATTCTTGAGCAAAGCAGCTGCGCCAGAAGGAGGAATGAACACATCCTTACATTTGTGTTGGGATTTTAAGCCTGCTCTGCAATGCCTGGATTCCTGTCACTCAAAGGGGTCAAACCCATGAATGAGCAATACGTTTGAGACCTCTCAAGTACTGAATGGGTTAAAAGGCCCATTTAAATCAATAGGAGTTGGAGAACCGTGTAACTGTACTACTCTATGGTACAGCCGATTTACTACAGAATGGCTGATCTTTTAGTTTCCTGAAAATGACGCTTTGCCCCATTGACTGTGTTAGAGACTGGAGACATGATGTTCTAGTCTAGATCACTTTCTGGATTTATATTTACACGCCTATCAATGCTGTATAAGTCCATTTAGATGGAAATAGGGTTCATACAGTTTCCTAGCAAGCCAAAGTAAACTCTCACACTGCAAATAAAAATCATGTTAAAAAAAACCTTGGATAACAGAAGTTAGATTGGGTATGATTTTCCAACAATAATCCCAGAAATGCAGCTGAAAACGTTCACCTAAGGCGTCATCTGATCTAGTCAACTTGATACAAGAATCCCAGCATCTGTGGAATGAAACAACTTCACTAAATATCCCATAATCTTCACTGTGTTAACCCTCTGAGTGCCAGATGGGTATCCAATGCACTGGGAAGCAATGGACTGGGGGTGTTTACCCACTGAATGCTAGACAGGTCTCCAACGCATTGCTCCGCAATGCGTTGGAGACCTGTCTAGCATTCATTGGGTTAAAGCCCAATTTAAAACAATGGGGCATTTTATTTTGTAGTAGTTTAGTCTCTGTCCTGCTTGGTACATCAGCCTCATGGTGTATACTTTGAATTGCAACAATATGGGTATATTCCTGGTCTATGGCTTAATTAAGCTATTTGCAGCCTGATGCTGATAGGCAACGGGTGTGGAAGTGGATTAACAATGTACTTGCTCCGTATCCTCAGGATGATGCATAATTACTTTACTGGCGGTACATATCAATTTTTGATGATTGCAGAACACATGCTCACTTTACCAACAAGCGGCTTAATAACTCTCTATAGTGTACTAAAAAAGAGTGCTGTTTGGAAATATTCATACATTTTTCTTCATGCATTGGAAGTGTGAAATTAAGCCAGTCTATCTTAAGTTAACACTGTTTTCATTAACTCTTTGATGTACATAGAGGGAGTGGAGACATTCTGGGGAAAACTAACTGCATCTTAGGAATCAAATAAAGATACCCCAAGTTCTTATTTATTTCAGTACCAAAAAGGTACACAACGCATTGCTCCCTATCATTCAAGGATATGGTACTTAAATGGTTAACGTACCCATTCAGTTGCAAAGGGTAATCTAGTATTAACAGACTAGAGATGACTCGGTCAGACAGGCAGATCATTGAAGACGTTTCTGGCACCCAACTGGTTAAGAATGGTCTCAAAATGTACACTTTTATTTTTTTCAAAACGTCACATATAAGGTGCTATTTACTAAAGTCTTCTACGTGCAAAAACAGGAACAATAGTTATTAAAATGTTATTAAAATAGAAGCCAAAGAGGATTCCTCCCTTTGATACATTGGACACTATGTATAAAAACGTGGTACACTTGTAGGGAAAAAATTGTAGATCACCAGTGCGGTGCTTTGTAGACTTCTATAGCAAGGAGTTAACCCTTTGCGTGCCACATGGATACGCAACGCATTGCAAAGCAACGCGTTGTGAACCCCTCTGGCACTCAAAGGGTTAAACTCCCAAGTTGAAATGAGTGGTACAGATAGATTGCTCCAAAACTGTTCCTCTTTGCTTCTATACGTAGCGAGTTAGTGCAGAAGGTTTGCACCCGAGACGTTAACCCCTGTGGCGCCGGAGTGTGTTAGGCACATTAGGATAAAATGACCTACAGTAAGGTCCGTATTCAGTAAGCCACAGAGGTGCAAATCTAGAGCAAATCAGACGCACCCCAGGGAAGAAATGACAATGTCCCATGATTTCAATTGGATTTGTAACCCCTTGAAGTCTATAGTGGTTTCCAACGCATTGCCTCAAGGGGTTAAAAGCCATACAGACTATACGTTGACGACTTATCTAGCCTTCAAGGGGTTAAAGGCCATATAAACAATGTTTTGGACACCTCTCTAGTCTTTAAGAGGTTAAAGTTCTTACAAGCAATGCGCTAGAGATCTCGCTAGACATGGGGGGGGGGTTAAATTCCCTATCTTCATCATCTTTTGCCCCCTGTGGTGCAGTTGATTTGCTCCAGAATCACGCCGCTTTAACTCTTTGTGTGCCAGAGGGGCATCTAGTGCTTTGCTTTGCAATGTATAGAACATCCCTCTGGCACCCAAATGGTTAAATTATTGAATAGGGATCAAAGGGTTTTATGCAGAGCACAAAATATGTCCAATTCTGATTGCATCCAAACTCATCATATGGGGACATGAGACTTGCATTTGATTTAAATAGACTTTAACCCCTTGAATTCCAGACATGTCTCGCAACACATTGGTCTCTAGTATCATATGGGTTAAAAAAAACACCATTTAAATACCTGAAAATGTTTAGTATTGGCATTTTCCCACCATGGCGTAGCTAATATGCCCTTTTGGCGACCTTTAAAACTTTAAGAGCCACAGAGGTGTACAAAACATTGCTTTGCAATGCGTTATACACCCTCTGGCACTCCACTAGTTAAGACCATAAATGTCTGCTCCTTCACATAAACTATGGTTTTACAACGTTTTCAGAAACATAAAGCATATTTATCCATAAATACACCATTTATGTCCCTTGTGAAAACTACGCTAAAATTATGAATTAGAGACACTGCAGGGTTATGTCTAGGAACACATGCTCCTGAAATGTGCAAAGTGCTTAATGAAATTATACAACTTGATTAGAAAGACTTTGACAATGTGTCTTCCCGAGTTTAACATCTTTACTTTGTAAACGACGCAACACAAATAGCAGAATGCATGCTGTTTGATATTATTTGCATTTTTTAACTGTGATTTAATTTTATGCAACTAAAATCAGAGATAGAACTGTGAGGATCAGTCGACCCCATTGCGCTAAACTTAATCTATCACTACTAATGTTATAAAGAGAAGGATAGGTCGCCATCAATCATTAGGAATTCTTGTAGTGTAAATATGTATTCTTTGACTTGTCATAACATGATTCATGATCACCTTTTTGTTTCAGCCTGAATATTAAACCTATTAAATGGGTAGTTTAAATGCACTAACACGGCAGTCTGGTGCCTTTTCTGACGCTGAAATACTAAGAGGATTGGATCAACTCTGAGGAAAACTAATTCTATCACTGAGGGCAAATTAACATTAGCAAACAAGGAGAACAGTCACTGAGCCCAACACAGTACAATGTATGACAATATAATGCAATGTAGCTGTTACTCAGCTTGGTAAACATTTTGCTCCAACGTTTCAATCTTCATCTGGACCTTCATCAGGTAGACTGAACACGTTTACAATAAAAAGCTTAGCATTTTTTTCAGCATGGAAACACATTCTTGCTCCAACGTTTTCATCTCATGAGGATTTTCATCACGGAGACGGCAAATGGCAGCATAATAAAGTTTAACTTTTACTCAGCATAGTGAAATGTTGTTACACCAACGTTTCAGTCCTGTGGACTTTCATCAGGGAGAAAAGTGCCGTTTCCCTGATGATAGTCCTCATGAGGGCTGAAACGCTGGAGTAACAATAGTTTACCATATTGAATAAAAGTTAAGTTTTCACTAGCTCAAGGACTGTTCACTGATCAGTAGCTCAAGGACTGTGCTGATGTTTATAACTTCCTAGAGCACCCACTTCATCCGTCGTGTGTGCAGTGATCCTTTGTTGATGGGCAAATTAACAATCACGTGGATTTAACTGTTTGTTAACCCTATGAATGGCAGAGAAGTTTCCTACGCCTGGGTTAGCAATGTGGGAGACCTCGCTAGCATGCAATGGGTTAACCCTTTGAGTGCCACAGAGGCATCCAACGCATTGCAACGCGATGTGATTGCTAATTTGTTGGATACCTCTGTGACACTCAAGGGGTTAAAAGCCCTACTTAAATCTATGGGAATTTGTTTTTTTTCCATAATATCTCCACTTCTTAGTGCATCTGACTCTGTTTGTTCACAGATACTCCGTGGCCAACTGGCACCCCTTCGGCTTTGCAAATGTTTAACTTTTTGAGTACTAGAGACTCCTCTGGTAGTTAACCCTTTGAGTGCCAGAGGGGTACGGAACACATTGCAGAGCAATGTGTTCCGTACCCCTTTGGCACTCAAAGGGTTAATAATAATAATAATGAATAATAGCAACTAAATTACATCAATTTTTTATTTGATAAAACATGATGTAGTTGTTTTCCATATAATTGATTTTTTGTAACTTTATACAAGTAATTCTATGTGTTCCCAGACCAGAACATAGCATTTAAGGGAAGGCGGCACACTCTGACCCATTGTTTGCCAGTGAGGCTTGCAGCTCATTGCTCTCTACAGTGTCGCACGTGTCTCTGACACTCAAAGAGTTAAAAACTATGGCCCAGATTTATAAAACCATAGGGAACAAATAAACATTTTTAAATTCCCCATGCATTTGACTAGAGCCTTTTAACCCCTTGAATGCTAAATAGATTTTCAAGACCATTCAAACATTCAAGGGGTTAAAAGCCTCAATTTATCAGGAATTTCTATTTGTCCCCTATGGTGCTGTCGGTTGACTCCAGAACAACAGTTTGCCATTGTCTCCAAACCCATATTGTTTACGTAATAAGTGTCCCGTGCTCAAAAGAAAAGTGGGACAATTTGGAGGCCATTTTGAGACAAACCAATACAAATTCCAATTGATTTCAGTGGAGGTTTTAACCCTTTGAAAGTTAGAGAGGTTTCCATTGCTTTAGGAAACAATGTGTTGGAGCCTCCCAACTTTCAAGGTGTTAAAATAATCAATTAAATCAAGGGGATATATATATTACTTATTTATTTATTTATTTATTTATTTATTTATTTATTGATTGATTGATTGATTGATTTTTGGGGGGTGTTATTTGTCCCCTATAGTCCTGTTGGTTTACTCCAGAAATTCTAATTTTAGTGTATCAGCCTCTCTGAGTGCACATCACTCTGGTGACACTCAGACGGTTAACCCTTTGAGCACCAGAGGGGTACACTACGCATTGCTCTTCCCATGCCATGCTGATGTTTTTGTTTTATTTCTGAAAACTAGTAACTTTCCCCCCATTTTACATCCATCTTGGAAATGATTTCCGGCTTTGCCTACGCCACACACCATTGTTCTCTGATGTATTGTACCTGGAGCAGGTGATATAGCTTTAAGGGGGGCATGTGAGTGTCTGCCCTAATGTAATAAAACCTAATAAACCAGAACATCTATATGTCATTACACTCCCAAACATCAACCTCCAAATCACCAAAAAAAGGTAAATGCCTTCATTAGTCTGATCTCTGAAGACTGTCGAACATTTCATTAATTTATAATTTATGAATGTTTGACAAATATTAAAAAGTATGTAAATATGAGAGGGATAATGTCTTTTCTGCGGGGGATGAGGAAATGACCCGGATTGGAGTTGCTTGCTAGATTACACAAGAGGTTCTATCTATCTGTTATCAAACTGTGCCTTGCCTTTCTACGACATATTGTAGAACTGACAAGTGAAATAGTGCATATAAACCAATGGTTTAAAACGTAATAAAGAGAAGAGCCATTTGCATTTTTTACATTTTATTACTAAGGTAATTTACTATGACACATTTCCAAACGCAATTTATAAAAAAAATAAATAAAAAAACATTTGAAAGCAATTATATAAATCCTAGAAGCATATTTAGAAAACAAAAACATCATCTAAATGATAACTGGATTGATCTTTAAATCCAGCCAATAAAAATAATAAGGGTATTAGACCTATATGCCAGAATAAGGAGTTGAGACTTCAAACCTGTAAGCAGAAAAATACCTGATTAACCCTTTACCAGTAAAAGGAGACTGCAGGGCATTAACCCTTTGAGTGCCAGAGGGGCACGCAACGCATTGCAAAGCAATGCGTTGCGTGCCCCTCTGGCACTCAAAGGGTTAAACGAGAAGGGTTTAATATTTCGCATCAAATCAACTTTACCATAGGGGGAAAATACAGATTCCCCAAATTCCAACTGATTTAAAGGGGTCCTTTAATTATTTGAATACTATACATGTATCCAATACATTGGGAAGCAACTAACATTCAAATGGTTAAACATGTGATTCAATGGGGTGTATTTGTCCTCTGATATTTATGGTTTTTGCGTCAGAATTGCTAAGCCTCTTTGTGAATATAGTTCCTGAAGTGAAATATATCCCTCATCTTCAATCAAATATTTTATCTTAACGAATGTAATCAAATAAAATACAATGTAGTAACACTGTAAGGACCATCTTGGTACTCTTTATTGCGATGAACAACACTCTGGGGTATAAAGGGTTAAACATTATTTCTTTCTTTCTTTTTTTTTAACAAATCAAACTACAGTTAACTGTCAACTTATATGCAGTTAAACCGTTTTAATAGTTTGTCTTTTTGATAGAATATATCCTTTAAAAGCTGAAATATCAAAATATGACTGTTTCTGCCCAAAATGTAAAACAAGGGTACTCCCACTGATTTTATCCAAAAGTTATTACAACGCAAACTTGATTTTTTTTAGCTGCAGTATCACAGTAGCCTGACATTGTACAGTGGCGCTGTTGCTACACCATCCTATGGAGGTTTATGGTCAACTGACCAGAGGTGTCCATAGGATGGAGTAACAACAGTGTCACTGTAAAATGTCAGTGTACTGTGATACTGAAAAAAAAGTATGAGCGGTAATGATTTTTGAATTCTACGCCTTTCAGCAGCGGGAGCAGCATTGTTTTACTCAGGGGGATAAACCCATAATATTTATATTACATAGTAAGTATTACTATCCCATTACACACCTTGAATGCTCCTCGTTTATTTGAAGACTTCACTAGTGTCCAATGGATTTGTGTTTATGATATTTGTGTGGTAATACTATTATGATTGTTATTAGAATTATTATTATATATTATTACACACTCATTATTACTAGATGGTATTGTACAATACTTTTAAACCCTTAAATGACAAAAGGGATGTGCAACATTTTGGTTCGCAAAACGTTGCAGATCCCTCTGGTCCTTAAATAGAAAAGAGTAAATTATAACCTGATACAGGATTCTGACAATTAGTCTGATGTACTAAGAAGAACGGGTGCAATTCTACAACAAACCAGGTGAATGATATGGAAACAACGTACCAGGTCTTCTTCTTAGTAAATCAGCCTCTTGGTGCCAAATAAACAGAGCCCCCCAAACGTGTTTAGATGTCACCTAGGACTGGATAACCCGTGGCCTTCTAGCTGTTCAGAACTACATTTCTCATTATCCCTACCCAGATATTGCCCTGCTGGTGATGATGGGAATTGTAGTCCTGAACAGCTGGAGGGCCACAGGTGATCTACTTATGTGGTAACATATTATGCTGCTCCTGAGGGAAAGTGGCTAAATTGACAAGTACATACATTTGTAAAATATTCTGTAGAGTTTATGGGAAATAGTGTAAATACAGTTTCTATACCCATGGAGGTGAGCTAGGATTTTGGCTGTGGATGGATTATTAACCATTTGAATGCCATAGGTGTATCCAACGCACTGCCACAGAATCTTCAATATCTTCATGGTTGACACTCTGTGGCTTTCCAGCTGTTACTGTACTACAGCTCCCATCATCCCACCCAGCCTCTGGATGGCTGGGATGATGGGAGCTGTGGTCCAACAACAGCTAGATGTTGCCTAGTCCTCCGAGGTCAGAACTATACTTACTGCAAAAGAATGGAGTAAAGCTGGATAAAAAATGCATTCCCACAAAATGGTGGTAATACTCACATAGCTTTTATAGACAACCCCAGTGAGTAGCCAGTCAAAACAGTGTAAATAGTTCTGAGATTGTTAATGTGTTTCGAATTCTCACGTCTCTGTGTTATTTATGTGTGTGTATATTTTACTGTAATGAGGAGGATAAAGAAGTGTTTTTGTCTGCTATATAGGTTACACGTTTCCCTAAAAGAACCCAGCAGAGCAGTTTTCCTACTGTGAGACTTAGTAGCCCAAACTCTTCTTGCCAGACATATTAAATCCGATACTCTTAGAAAACAGACACTTGTCACAATTGAAATTCGATTTATGGGGTAACAGTGTGTAGCTGTTTAAGAGAACATTGTATTTCAATTGCTAGCATCACTGACCTCAACATGTCTTTACCCAAGGGATTCCCAATGCAAGCATTCGCCAAATTCTACAGATAAAATCTATCTATCTATCTATCTATCTATCTATCTATCTATCTATCTATCTATCTATCTATCTATCTATCTATCAATGCTGATGTACGAAGAAGAATTACAGTAATGTTTGAACATAGCAACTACACCAAAGATACACAGAGACATTCCACAAATTCAATTTTATTTAAGATGAGATTTTACCCTTTTAATAATTTGGGGACTTCCTGATATTCAAGGAGTTAAAAGCCCTATTTCAATCAATTGGTATTTGTGTTTGTCGCTTGTAGTGCAGATGGTTTGCCCCAGAATTACTCCAGTTCATTTTAGTACATCAGACTCTGTGACTCGTTACCTAGGAACACATATGTAACGTGGTCTCCTGTTACGTTCAGTGGTAGATTAAAGCTTAAAAATGTGTGTAAAGTTCATATATTACTATATATACTATATATACTATTTGTGGAATGGAAAACAAAAACACACACATTAATATACATATACACACATTCACATACACACATCACACACACACCTATATATACACCTACAGCCTCTTGCACACATTCATATATACATATCACACATTCACGTATACACACACATTATATATATATATATATATATACACCCACACACACACACACTCATATACACATGCACACACATTCACATATACACATCACACACATATATACACACTTCACACACCTATATGTACATCTACACACTTGCACACACACACATATACACAAAAACACATTCACATATACACAACACACACCTGTATGTACACCTACACACTTGCACACACACATATACACAAACACACACACATTCACATATACACATCACACAGGCACATACACACATAACACATCTATATATATACCTACACACTCTTACATACACACACACACATTCATCTATACACATCACATATAAATATAAACACACGCACATACACACATCAACACACCTATATACATACACCTACACACACAACACTGGGTCAAACCAAGGTCAGTTGAAGGTTAGACTCATTCTAACTTTTGTTGCTTTGGGATTATGAGTAAACACCATTTGAGTGTCAGAGAAGTGCCCAATGCGTTGTTCTTCTAATTTTCAAAGTGTTAAAGAATGTAACTCAGGCGCTATAGACGTCTATCAGGCTTATAATTCTCTTCTATCCAAGGAGTTACCCATTTATCAAAATGGAAGGTTTTGCATTAAAGTAAACAGCTAATTCATTATGACACTGACTGGCAACCAATGAGTTACATAACTTTATTTTCATTACTTCAAGCATGAAAATAAACTAACTTTCCAGGGTATTATTTTCTTGTCCTGGCCCTCACCCTCTCTCCTTTCCAAGCAGCCAGATGATATCAAACATTAAAAAAACACCCAGAAATGATAAATAGTATGAAGTAGCTAACAGCTAGAGGGCGCATTTACCAATTCATAATCATTTATTCTTGCTGATGTATGACCTTTAGTCTTAAATTTGAAAAGCTTCTATTTGAAGGTGTAAATAGCTTTTTTTTTAACTGCACTAAACCTTGCTGCATTAGCAGTGATTGATCTCATGTACAATTCGTCCCAAAGTGCTATTTTAGAGGGGAACACTAGCTTTTGGAGATTAACTGGGGAGTCTGTTACATATTAATGAAGCTAGGAGATATACTAACGTTTTGGTAATTTAGTTATTTGTGTCTATAGCTATTGCAGTAATTTTCTGTTAGACCCCCGCGGTTGTTATACATGGAATTAAAAAGTGGTTCTTAACATCATTTTTTTTCCAGTGGCAAATAAACGCCATTTAATGCGAAAAACAAATGTTGACTTGTATCTTGGAGGAAGCCAGTTTGCTGGCAATACATCAAAGTGCTCTGGATGAAGCAGACTTGTGCTGGGTTCCAAACTCTCTCCAAGATTGGGATGTTGCAATCACAAGACTTTATAATCACTTCTTGCTGTAAAGATATGATATGGACAACAGGGGGGCAATGCAATGGGGTACCATCATTACTTTTCATAGCTATGTCTGTAACCAATTTCTTTCAGCGTTCATACCTTTGGGATAGCATGCAAAACCCAAAAGCAATTATGGATTTCTAAATTTATGTAGAGCTAAAGTATGATTAACGTGTTGTATACAGTGTGTAACAATAGCAGAACAGAGGAAGATTCCTAGGTTGGCAGCAGCAGACTGAGACTGAGCGCCATATTTATTAACCCAAAGAGGTGCAATTCTAGAGTAAGCAATTACACCATAATCAATTTACCAAAATACTTATTAATGTAAATGGGGGCTTTAACCCCTTGAATGCTAGAGATATCCAACGCATTGCTTCGCAATGCGTTGGAGACATCTCTAGAATTTAAGGGGTTAAAATCCCCATTTAACTTATTCGTAAGTCCCATTTCTCCCCTGTGGTATAACTTTTATCATTCAAGGGGTTAAAATCCCCATCTAACTTATTTTGTAAGTTCCATTTCTCCCCTGTGGTACATTTTTTTTGATCAAGGATTGTACCTCTTTATCTTACTGAAATTCTGGAGCAAACCATCTGAAACACAGGGGACAAATAAACGTTCTCAATGGGTTAAATGGGTGTTTTATCCTCTTTAAACTCTAAAAAGATCTCCATCGCCTTTAACAGTAATGTTTTTAGAGTCTTCTCCAAAATTAAAGAGCTTAAAGACCAATCTAAGTCACTGAGAATTGGGGGAATATTTATGTGTCCCCCTATGGTACAGTTGGTTTGCTCCAGAAAACACAATTTTAGCTTCTTAGAGTTAAATTACATCGCTCTGGAGCAATCCATCTTCCCCATAGGATATTATTATTATTATTATTATTATTATTATTATTATTATTTATTTACTTATTTATATAGCGCCAACCAATTCCGTAGCGCTGTACAATTGGGAATAGGCATACAGAGGTATTAAATAGTACAATCAAATGTGGAGAACACAAGGATCAGAGGGCCCTGCTCGTGAGAGCTTACAGTCTTAAAAAAACAATGCCAATTGATTTAATTGCGCTGGAGGCCTGTGGCACTCAAACAGTTAAAAGCAACGTTTCAATTAATCATTTCAGGAACTGTTATATGCCCCCTATGGTGGAATCGGTTTACCCCAGAATTGCTCGTCTTTAGCTGATTGTATAGGATCCTGAATAATTTCACCCAGTGGGTTAACCTTCCTAAGCTGGGTACATTTATCTCATTTCATGTGAAACACTCCAACAACTTAATAACCCTTAGGGATGTTTTAATCGTCTGTATACTGCACGTTACACTGAATGTTAGAGACAGCCAGTTAACCCTTTGAGTGCTAGAGGGGTACCCAACGCATTGCTTTGTAATGCGTTCGATACCCTCTGACACTCAAATGGTTAAAGGAACAGTAACCCCTAAAATGATCTGTGTTTATATAGACTAATTTACCCTGTACTTCAAGGTAGATTGGCATTTGTAAAAGAAAATCTAATTGTTTTTGAGGCCTAAAACCTTGTCTTACATGTATTCAGAGCCAGCAGCCATCTCTGCCTATGCTATGGCCCCCATTGATTATCCAGGATTATGTGTAAATGGACTGGGATAAGATAATAATACAATCGATGGCCTGAGCTCTTATCTCTCAACAGGAATAGCACAGGTATAACATACAATAAATGTTTTTTTAAGAGGGCAATTTACACATAAGTTAAAAAGCAAATCTAGGATTATATTTTAAGGCATGTAACACATGAACAATTGACGTTACATGTGCTAGGCATAACTACATGATAGTTAACGTTATAGCAACCTTTTTTGTGTTGGTGTTGCTTTAGCATTAAAAGAAATAACATTTATAAATGCACATTCCGGTACATTATCTAAGACATTGATGTCTAATAATGGTTTACAGAATGGAGATATTTAAGCCTTTGCATGGATATTTCATCTATGTAATTTATGGTGCACTGCATTCTTAACTATCAGCAGCCATTTAACAAGGTCTACAAAAATGTTGGCACGAATATGAACGGACATATGCACTAAAAACTGGATATATTCTGAGACAAACCAACAGAGACCATAGGACAGAATAAAAAAAATCCTAAATTCCCCACTGGTGTACATTAAATTTTATTTGTTCCCTGTAGTGCGATTGATTAATCCCAGAATTGCTCTACTTCTGTTTAGTGTATATTTCCATTAGCTTACAGCTATATTGAAATAATGTGTTGTGCACTGTGTCCAGTACAGAATTGTCATGGATAAAGAGCAAACATGAGCTCTCTATGTTAAGGCAACGTTTTAGTAAATCTAAAAGCAGGGTATGCAACGTGAAGCCCTCCAGCTGCTGCAAAGGGATGATGGGAGTTGTAGTCCAACAGCCTCACGTTGCCTCACAAGAGCAAAGTAACTGAACTTTATTTAAGAAAGCAAAACCCACATTGATTAAAATGGCTTAACTCTTTGAATGCCAGAGGAGGCACTTATTGGGTTAACAGACATCCCCGAGAGGCTGATGTATTAAGTATATGTGGGGACGTTTTGGCGCAAACCAAGTACACCAAAAGGAACGAATACATTTTACAATTGATTTCAAAGGAACTTTAGCCCCTTCAATGGTACAGACATACCCAACGCATTGCGAAGCATTCAAGAGGTTAAAAGCCGCATTTAACCCTTTGAGTACCAGAGGGGTGCACACCACACCAAGATGCGTTGCACACTCCTCTGGCACTCAAAAGGTTAAAACAATGGATATTTGGGATTTTTTTTACCCCCGTGGCGCAGTTTGTTTTTTTCCCAGAGATGCACCAATATCTTAGTACATCAGCCTCAGTGCGTCTTATCTACAAATGAAAAGAGTCGCAATGCTCTGTCATCATTAGATACAACTATTACCTCCCAACATTCCCATTCATCTGAATTGATCTTTCAACCCATTGAAGGCTAGATATATAGTGAACAATGAGTTGGAGACCTCTCTAGCATTCAGTGGGTTAAAATTCCAAATTAAACCAATGAGTATTTTTTTTTGTTCTTGGTGAATTTAGTTTGGCCTAGTTCTCCTTAACCCTTTGAGTGCAGAGAGATGTGGAACCCCTCTGGCACTCAAAGGGTTAATACACCAGCGTCAATGCGCTACTGGATGCGCGCAAAACCAAGTGCGACTTTCCCGCACGGCCAATTCACTTCTTCCTACTCATTTTTAATTGTGTCTGGCCAATTCATTTGACTTCATCACGTGACGAGCTTTTTACTAGTTTAGGAAATAAAAAAAGAAGAGACTTGAAAATGTTGTTACAATGAATAAGGACAAATTAGAAGACATTTTCTGTGATCAAAGGAGGAAGAGAAAGAGAGTAGGGGCATTCAATGAGCCGGCCTCATTCAGACAACTCTTTGGAATAGAAGAGCAGCAAGCGTGTCTTATACACAGAATGCGCCTCTATTCACAGTGCAGGTGCCACTAGTGTAGCACATTCTGCTACATTATGTAAAGGTTGTTGGAGATTAGTGTTCAGACTTAATAACCAAAGCGATTGATTTACATTGGGGGGTGAAAAAGCCTCGTCATCCGTGAAAGCAAAATAATTTAACTAGTGGTGGTTTCTGGGGTCAGCCGTGACACTTGGATGGTCCTCAGAAAAGTTTTGGAGCTACATTACAATCGCCCTTAACCCTTTGAATGCCAGAGGAGTTTGAACCAATATTGATCCAAGTCTACTTTTTGCATAAGCCACTTGGAAACTAGAGGGCAGAGACCATTATAAGCATCTGCATATCAAAGGGAAGCAGATTAACCATTAGAGTGCCAGGCTTGGGCAACGCATTGTTGACCACATCTGGCGTTGAAAATGGTGAAACGAATGAAGCAAAATTTAATCTATAGCAAAAATATATTGGCCATTGTTTAAGTGAATTTCTCTGAACACAGATCCTGTTTGCAAAGTGAAACTGATATGTAAATATATTATAATATATATATATATACATAGCTTGCTTTCCTACAGGCCTCCATTGGGCAGTGAAGGGGTTAAAACCTGTTACTGATAGGTACAAGTTCTGATGTGGATTGAATACAAATGATGGAGTGATATGCTAAATAATTTGAAGAAATATTCAAATCATAATGCAATTTCGTTTCATTTTACTGATGTAATCACAAATTGTAGCTACATAATTAGCATGTTATTTTATAATATGACATTTGTTGTTCACTGTAACTGTTTTTAAAGTATGTTTTCATTTTGTTTAAGAATAATAATAGACTATTGCACTGGCATTCCTAAGAATTATATTGAATTTATCAATGTCCTAATATTTTCCTTCGTGCAAGCATGGACTACATTATGAGGCAATATTTACAAAACAAAACTGGAAACAATTTAGAGCAAGCAACTGAACCATAGAGGAACCACTACACGTTACCATAGAGTTACATTTGTTTAACCCATTGAATGATAGAACTGTCTCGTAATGCATTGGAGGCTTCTGTAGCATTCAATGGGTTAAAACACTTTTAAATCATAGGAATGTTTGGGAGTTTATTATTTTATTTACCAAAATATGGTGCAATTAGTTTGCCCCCATAATTTATTTTTAAAAGAAAAAAAAATGTTGAAAAATAATTGATACAAATCTTTACATCTAAAATGTAACTAATATATACATTTTCTTCCCACAGTTCTTTCCTGTCAACGCTTGTTTATCAGTTTTGAAAAAAAAAATCAATGAATAGATTAACCCTTTGTAATCTGGAGAAGACTCCAGCGCATTGCAAACTCCTTGGTGTTAAAGGGGTGTTAAACTATTGTTTCTTTGTACAAAGGTCGTTAAGTCAGGCTTTTGGTGATTTGACCTGTCATAATATAAAGACTCTATTCACACACACACACAATATACACAGCTCCAACACAGAATTGCCTTTGACATTCAATAAAATATTAATATTTAAATACAAAATAAAACGGATAGAAGATTTAAACATAATCTGAACACTGTCTATTTCTGCATAATAATTCCTATAGACAATTTTTGTTGTAATTTTATTTCACACAATCATAAAAATTAGACAGGAAACTTTCTCAGTAACCCCCTCCTAATCTCTTTTTTAAAAAGCTCTTTCGAAATAATTCAGAACAGTTTACAAAAGATGGATGGCAGACTTTTATTCCTTAATAAAATATTCACACCAAGATGACTTGCTGCATATCTTATAAGAGGTATGCGTTAGTGTGAGCCATAAAATATTCTGAGAATAATGTACCATAATGAACTGGAGAAAGTTTTGGATCAATTCAACTGCACCATACGGGACGAATTAAAAGTTCCAAAATTCCTAGTTATTTTAAAAGTGGCTTTTAACTCATCGAATGCTACAGAACATTGCTTCTCAATGCGTTGGAGATCTCTGTAGCAATCAATTGGGTTAAAACTCCCATTTAAATCAATGAGAGTTTTTAATAATTTACTAAGGTGCAGGATGTTTGACATATAATTACTTCTGTCTTGGTGCAGCTTTAGAGTAATCCAGAAAGCACTGGCCAGTTTGTTAATTAACTGTCTTTGACGCAAAGACACTGGCTGTGATCCTGGTTCAGTTCCTAGGGTCAATAGCTCTTTGTAGCCTTGGCAAATCACTTTATCTCCATGTGCCTCAGTAGACAAAAATAGATTGTAAGCTCTATGGGACAGAGACTCACTGTACCTGAAAATCGATGTATGCAACTTAACGTTCAATTTCGTAGCACTATATAAGAATACATGTGTTTTATTATTATAACTGGGCCTTAGGGGACATGTAACAAATCCCCCAAATTCAAAATAAAAGATGTTTAAAGCGTCATTTAAAGCAATGAGGATTTATATGTGTCCAGTATGGTACAGATAGTTTGACTCAGAATTTCTCTCTCACTACACAATTTTATTTTGTTATTAAATATCGCTCTTGCTTAGGTCAACAAAACAAATACACATTTTTATGTTGTTGTTTGTTTACATTTTTTGTATGTTTTTTATACAAAATCCGCGAATTTCGTTAAAAGATTTCCAATGAAACAACACATTCACACTGTATATTTATATAAACTGTATCTGCAAACACTATGCATTTTTACAGTACTCAGAATTATTATTCATTGTTAAACTAGTCATTTTCACCATTTTGTTTTCTTGACATGTTTTTTGCTGGTGCAGAGTGTTAACCCTTTCACTGCTGGAGGAAGTGATTAACGCATTGCTTGGCCTCTGGCACGGAAAGGGTTAAAGAGTCGCAGTTAAAGTGTTTCTTTGTTTTAAAAATGACATATTTAATATGTGAGTGTAGCTGAATTCACAAGGCTGGTATAGAATTCGTTAATGTGTTTTTAATGGATACCAACGGGACACAATCATTCTTATCCAGCGCTGGCTTGACACCCCTGTATTTGCCACATTTTCCCCACATGTCACTAAATTGTTGTATTCCTTTTCCATTAGTAAATGGGTTTAAGTGTGAAATACTGACTACAGCTAATATATTGGTGCAGTTATTTTTATTATTATTTAACGTGCAATTCTGAAAAAAAGTGCAGTTCTGGGGCAAATCAATGTCCGAATTGATACACATTCCTAAAACCCCATTCATTTAGAAGCGACTTTTAAGATCGTGAATGCAGTGCAGATGGTATCTCTCTAGCAGTCAATGGGTTAAAAGCATTTGAACCGAGGGGGTGTTAAGCTGACCCCTATGGTGATGTTGGTTTGTTCCAGAATTACCCATCTTTACCCCTTTGAGTGCCAGAGGGTACGCAACATTGCAAAGCAATGAGTTGCGTACCCCTCTGGCACTCCAGGGGTTAACTTTTAGAATCGCCCCTTAACCCCTCGAGTGCCACAGAACTATAAGTTTTGGATACTTGTTTACCACTCAAAGGGTAAATCTGCATGACAGCTACAGCAACTTAACAAAATAATATCACCATGTACTGATTTCGTTTTAAATTGTTTCAATACCAAATAGTCTACATTTTAGAACTTTGGAAATGGCATCAGTATGCACCAAGCATCCAGAGGAATGGTACTTTATGTATCATATGATGTTTTTCATAGGAACAGAAATACAGTCAGTTTTCACTGGATTCTTATTATACACACACACACACACACACACACACTTCTGAGAATTTAAATTGGACATTTAACCAATTAAATGTTAGAAAGGTCTCAGAGTAGTCACTTTTGTGTCCCCAGAAATGATCTATGTTCTTTTAGTACATCAGCCTTAATGAGTTCTGGCATTGTGATTTAGAAGTGTGTATTTATGAGTATGACTGTTGTGTTTCTATCTATCTATCTATCTATCTATCTATCTATCTATCTATCTATCTATCTATCTATCTATCCCCCCCCTCTCTCTCTCTCTCTCTCTCTCTCTCTCTCTATATATATATATATATATATATATATATATATATATATATATATTTATATACACATATATATATGCTTGTGTGTGTTTGAGTGTCTGTGTGTGTTTATGAGTATTTGAGTGTACTGTATGTTTATGCGTTTGTGTGCATTATGTACATGTAATGTGTGTGTGTGTGTGTGTATCAGTATGTGGGAGAATGTATGAGTGCATGTGTGTATGTATTTTAGTATGTATATGAGTATGTGTGTGTATGTATATTATGAATATGAGAGTTTATGAGTGTGTGGTTATATGAGTAAGAGTGTGTGTGTTATGTACATGAGTGTGTGTGTGCATGTCTACATATGTGACTGTGTTTTGTGTGCATGTGCATGTGACTGTATTGTGTGTGTGTGTGTGTGTGTGTGTGTGTGTACAACACTTTGGTAAATGGCCTCTCCATCATCCAAGAGATTAAAGGCAGTCAGTTTAATACAGTGATCAGAATGCTTTCATTATTAGATTACAACCTTGATGAAATGCTATTGGGGAATCACATAATGCTGACTCCAATCTCATACAGCTATAAAGGATTAGAAGGATGGGTCACTGGGTATTTAATATCCTTCTTAACATTGCTGCTATTTTGGCCTTTCACAATCATAACATTCCATATCAGATACCTAACCTGCAAGATTTACAATGATACTGGTGATAGATTATATCTCAGAGATTTAATATTATTGCCTTGCATGACTGTATATAACAAAAAGCAGTAATAATAATGAGAATGTTTTATGACATTACACTCTATGTTGAAATGAAAATGGAAGTAATTCTGGAGCAAGAAAAATGAAAAACAGTGAAGCTAAACATTCCAATTGAATCAAATAATGCTTTTAACCCATTGCATGCTAATGAGGATTCCAGTGCAGTGTATTGCTCAATCACTCTCTCTCTCTTATGATACATACTGGATACATTTTGATTCAAAATGGTTTTGTATATTTAAGCAGATGTTAAGTATTTTTTAACCCTTTAACCCAATGCTTTGCACACCCCTCTCTCTGGTCTTTAAAAGGTTTAATGTGCAATATGAGGTGGATAATTTTACCCAAAGTGCTATCCTCTTCTTGTTTTTAAGAAGAGATGAGAGGTATTTTTAAAGGGGCGATAAAGTGATCCAACATGGTCTTTACTACTATTGAATAAGTGGTGTAACAATTTAAAGTTATTTTAAAAGTCTACTTAACTTCTCCTTAAAAGTAAGATGTTAGCACTCTCATTAAAATACTCCCCATAGTTACAACAATGACATGCTCCCATCAAGGACCCCCTCATAACAACCATTGCTTAAAGAGATAGTAACGTTTCATAACAAAAGCAGCTCCAATTAATCTTCACAGTATTTGAACTTTGGAGAGTGTTATTTCAATACTGTCAGAGTTGTAGTTCAAGAGTAATTGAATGATAAAGTATCCCCCTCCGCCCCTTTTACTGATGTAACACTTCTCATCTCAGAGCAGCAGATTAAAATGCCTCCCAAATCATTATGTGCATAGCAATATGCAAATCAATACTGGTATTATCCCAAGAAATCCAACTTGTTTTGAGACGCACAGGCAGGCATCTTGCTGTAGTGACATCTATGTGCCACCAGTCCTTTCCAGTACAATGCAACTCCTCCTCACCAGGCCTAAAGGAAACCAGGATGGACAGGGCAGGCAAACAGATGCGTCTTCGACAAGATGTCTTCTCTGATGCCTTACTGTGAGTATTGGAAGTTAGAATTCTCAATAATTCCAGACTTATTCAGGGTAATACTAGTATTGATATGCTTATCGCTATGTGTATAATTATTTGTGGGCACTTTAATATGAGTGAAAGTTCGTCTTTAACAACTGGAAGTCCTCAGGTTGCCCAAAACTGATCTAGAGTAGTGGTGGATAACCTCCATCTGTTCAGAACTACAAATCCCATCTTCCCCAGTCTTGGACAGCTGGGGATGATGAGGATTGTAGTTCTGAACATCTACCGTGACACAGGTCATCCTATCCTGCCTTAGTACCTCCACCTCGAAGAGTGAGACCAACGACAAGGCTTTCTAGGGACATGCCAGATGTGAATGTTTTAGCAAAACAATAAGAGAAAAATGAGCTCATAAATGTAATCAGTGTACATTGGAAGGAAGAGCATGCAGTACACTAACTGATGAGGTTAATATTTCAAATATCCTTGCAGAAATATGGGAATAGAAATTGAGCTAGTAAATTGCATCACAGCTCTGTCCAGGCTGATCCACAGGTAATACTTAAACAGCTTAATGCGTTCGGTAACTCACACTGCTTTACAGTCATTGTATAACATTTATGGATTGTTTTCTTAACAAAGTTAGAACCAATATAACTAAAACTATCACATCAGTAAAACTATTATGAGAGAGAGAGAAGCTATATAAATGAAACAGTATGTGAAATTAAGTAATATGCCCTCCAGCTGTGGAATATCCCTGGAATGGTAACTCATTAGATATGGGCTTTGAATTACTCTATGGCAATTTAGTTAAGCAGTATATGAATTTCACTTTCATGAGAATCTAAACACCTCTAGGTAGGGGCACACTACACATATGTGTGCATTGCTTTTTGCCTCTTTTCTGTCACCTGTGTTTAACCATTTGAGAGCCATATGGGTGTGCAACTCATTGCAGAGCAATGTGCTACACATCCCTGTGGCAGGTGAGGGCTGGCAACATACGGCCCAGAGGGCAAATAAAATCAAGTGGTCCATTTCTACTATCGTCCAAGCCCACTGTCCCAGCCCACCCCTATTTTGTTAATATCAAAATTGTTCTTAATGTTGTGAAGTAATGCAAGTGATAGCACAGAGCTTACAGTTGAAATGGGGCTACATTAGTGATACTGCAGTGCTTACAATTTAAGTAAAGCTACACTGTTGATGCCATAGAGCTTACAAGGAAAATGTGCTATATTACTAGTGTAGCTCTATTTGGATTGTAGCTCTGCGTTATCATTTGTATTTAGATTAATTTCATTTGTAAGCTCTGTTGTATCACTAGTTTAGCTCCATTTACAAGTGGGAGATTGAGTGAGGCAGTGGCCCACCAGCCCAGACACATGACCAGCTCAGGGGGAAATTGCCCCCCTGCCCCCCAGGCCAGCCCTCCCCTGCCCTGTGGCACTCAGAGGGTTAACAGAAATGTGATATTATGACAGTTACAAGTTTAAACTGTCGACACTTTACAGTAAATGGACAGTAGGACACGGTTATTAGTCACATAGGCCATCCTATATAATAATTCGCTAAAATGTGCTTAACGCCGCAGTCATGCGCAGTAGAGACTGCTGTGTGTGCTGTAGTCATGCGCAGTAGAGACTGCCAGTGATGAGACTGATACAGAGCTGGGTGCTCCGAAGGAGCGTCCCGCTCTGTATCAGCCACGTCGCTGGCAGTCTCTACTGCGCATGACTGCACCGCGACCGGCTGGCAGTGGCACTGTGGCCCATGTAACGGGCTCTTCAACTAGTTATTTATGAAAACAAACTGGAGTTATTCTGGAGTAAACCAACTGCAACATAGGGGGCAAATAAAAATTAATGTTAAAATAAATTGGGCTTTTAACCCATGGAATGCTAGTGAGGTCTCCAGTGCATTGCAAAGCAATGCAATGGGTTAAAAAGCTCTACTCAAGTGCATGGGGATTTAGGAATTTTTATTTGTCCCCTATGGTGCAATTGTTTTACTCCAGAAAAACTTCAGGTTGCTTTTATAAACAAAGGGCCTAAGGGATTTATGCACAATAATTAGATGATAAGTTTTGGGACAATCCATGCACTTCCCCAAATCTCCACTGATTTAAATGGAGATAGTAATGTTTCACAATAAAAGCAGCTCCAATTAATCTTCATAGTATTTGAGCCATAGAGAGTGTTATTTCAATACTGTCAGAGTTGTAATTCAAGAGTAATTGAATGATAAAGTATCCCCCTCCCGCCCCTTTTACTGATGTAACAATGCTCACGTCAGAGCAGCAAGACTGTCTAGATGGATTGCAAAGAAGGACAATCTTCAGTGAGCATAAAGAAAAACCTGAAAAACCTGTCTGTGTGTGTGTGGGGGGGTTCCTTATGCTGACAGTAAGAAGATTGTCCCTTGCTGCGACCTGTGTGGTATGGGACCAGATTCCAAATCTGAGGGGAGGCAGCTTAAAAAGGGGTAAAAGGGGTGGAGGGGGATACTTTATCATTCAAATACTCTTGAACTACAACTCTGACAGTACTGAAATAACACTCTTCACGGCCCAAATACTATGAAGATTAATTGGAGTTGCTGTGTTTGTGAAACATTACTATTCCTTTGAATGTACTTGAGAAAACCAATATTATCACTGGGAGAATTGGAATTTTCCAGCAAATTAAATAAGACTTTTAACCCCTTGAATGTTAGAGAGGTCTCCAATATACGTCTCCTTTTTATTTTGTGCATAAGGCTCTTATGAACAATAGATGCAATTCTGGAGCAATCCAACTGCACCATATGGGAGAAATAAAATGTCTGCAGTCACAAATTGTTTTAAATAGGTTTTCTTAAACCCTGAATGCTCGAAATGCCTCCAACTCTTTGTGTAACAATACGCTGGTGACCGCTCTATTATTCAAGAGGTTAAAATCCCCAGGAAGTTTTATTTCACTTCTTTGGTGTAGTTGGTTTGCTCCAGAATTGCACCTCTTTCCTTTAGTGGTTAGGGCCAACATTCTGCAAGATTTAACCCTTTGAGTGCCAGAGGGGTATCAAATGCATTTCAATGTAATGCATTGAATATCTACCTGACACGCAGAGGGTTAAACAGAAATACAAATGATCTAATCCTTCTATAGGCTGGTTCTGAGGAAGCCAAATAAAGCCCACATTAAATTAGTTTTCAGCTTAGGGTCCTATCTATCACAGAATGGCTTAATGTCAGGACCAGATTTGCACTGTATGTTCCCCTAGGCAAGGAACTCTTGGCTCCTCTAACCCCTCACAAGTCCAAGCCACTTCTCCTCTCATTACCCAGTCTACAGCCCAATGTTCTCTTGTCTGGCACAGAAAATACACTTAATCTATAACACAGAGCTGCTTTCCAATGCAGATGATAGATTCATCACTGGTTTTACCTGCAGAATCGCCCATTGATTTTAATCGGAATCTGTGAGAAACAAACAGGGATCACATTTACCCAAGGTCAGATTTAGGGCTGGATTTTATTGCAGGTGCTAATGTTATCTCTGCTTTTATCTCCAGTTTTCTGCATAGACTTGAATAGGAAAATGTTTGATAAAACGGGTGTTAACATTTAGCACCTGCAATATAATCCAGCCCCAATATCCCAGATGCCTTTAGGCAAGGCCTTCTAGGTGCCCTTTCCACCACTTATGGCCACATCCCCACTCTCCACATGATCCCACCACTGTTTCCTGGCAAAGAAAATATCCTTGGCCTAACCTATATAATAATTTGCTAAGATGTTTGTCACGATGCAGTCATGCACAGTAGACACTGCCCACGTTTGGCCAGTCTCTACTGCACATGATTCCATCGAGTGAGTGAGGGAAAGCAAGACTGCATAGCGTGGAGCAGTGAAGTAGCAGCCTCTTAACATTACCCATACCTTGGCCCGTGTACAAGGGCTTTTACACTAGTAAATGTATAAATTAAATAAAAAAGCTTTATCTCCTTGATTGCTAGCAGGATTTCCAATGCATTGCTCCTTAATCTCTCTAGCATCCAAGGGTTAAATAATAACCTGTTAAGGCAAATAAAACTGGTACAGGGATATTGAGATTGCTCTGGCCACACCCACAATTTAGAATGTGGGTGTGGCCAGAACAGCTGTGGAGCCCCTCAAAATTTGGGGCTCTAGGCATTTGCCTACTCTGCCTACTGGGAAATCCAGCCCTGCTTTTACCACCTGCAATGTAATCCAACACATAGAAAACTGGCCAGCATACCGGTAAGTGTCTTCAAGCAGGACAAATCAGGATATTAACTGTATATTGTAGCAATATGTAAACTGATAAATTAAACAGCCATCTAATACAGGAGTAATGAGATTGTGTTAGCCACACCCACTACTTAGCTCAGGTGACTTTGCCCCAAGGCAACTGCCCACACTGCCTTATGGAAAACCCATCCATGTTTAACATGTAAGGTAACACATATATTATGCTATATGCATATTTATCTATGCAATGCAATTTGCTTGCACACGCTTGTTTTTTCTATGTGCTTTATACACTGTAGACATATGCTAGTTCTATATGCCACATTCTAGATGACATATTCTGTTTTTGTGTTGGTACAAATACATGAATCCTCAAAGCTTTTTGAATGCAGCAAACATACCCTGGACTGTTGATAAATAACCAAAGGTATTTATCAATGATCACATATGACTAATATAAGTAGTATCTTAGATACATTACTTTATTTATTACTTGATTAAGACTCCCATAATTTTGAAAACAGAAAAAGGGGACACCCCTCGAAATAAGTAGCTGTTCATTAGCATATCACCTCCAGTGAGTTAAAAATGCTTTCCCATTGTTTTAATTGTATGGTGATTTGTATACTTCTTACATATATATTTACATGGGTGAGATTCAAAGTTACCCCTCTGCTTACACAGATAGATGTAGGTGGACCTGGTTACTAAGGCCTCTGGGAAGACGAGGTGATGGGCATCCAGTGGTCCATCCCTTACTGAGCCAATCCATAGGCCATGAGCGCATGGTTGTGAGGTGTAGCTGCTTTAGAGTTCATTCTGTCACTTGCATCTCTGCAGAGAACATTGTGTCTGTAACTCCCTTCTTTATATGATTATAGCAAAGTGGCTGAAAATAGTCAGTCACAGCATTGTTTACTCAGATGGTCAAATTCCAATACCTTTTATAGTGCCGGTCAGATTTATATAGGGACAGTTTTCACTGACTCGACTGACCTGGGAAAACTGAAATTTATGGTGACCCTATATGTGATAAATAACCCCGTAGCCTCTAAATGAAGGATACCCACAAGCTGTTTTAAGATTACAACTCCCTTCTTCATCAAACATCCATAGGCCTTATGAGAATGTCCTTTATCTTTACTCAAAGGCTAGTCTGGAACTTGTAAATGAATAACTGAGCATAACATACACAAATGCTACAGGTCTTAGCCATACAGAGGGAGCTGAGACATTTACAGTCACTCACTACTTTCAGGAAACGCTATTTGCACTGCTTCTGGGTCTGATCACTGCAAGTGTTTTGGGCATAGAGAGACATGTACTGAAAAAAACTTGAGACATTTGGTGTCAAACCAAATGCATCATAGGGTACACATTAATATCCCCTCGATTTAAATGTGGTGTTTAAACTCTTGAATGTGTTGGGGACCTCTGTAGCATCCAAAGGGTTAAATCTCCCTGGCACTCAAAGGGTTAAATCCAGTTAGTTTGCTCTGAAGTTGCTCCAGTTCTCCTTTATACATCAAAAATATGGACGGTTGAGACAGAGCCTCTGCTTCTGATAGCAATATATCCACCAAAGAAACACAGAATCCTGAAACAAGACAATAAATAATTAATTTGGTTTGTTAGAGGGTCATTGTCTGTAAAACAAAGAAATCAGTTGTAGACACAGGTAAAGGTACCCCCAACTGCATGCATATACACACAGGCACACACATATGCACACACATACATACAGTTTCTCCCTCTGTCTCACACACACACACACATACACATACACACAAAGTCAGTGCACAGGGTGGGCTGAGGAGCTGGTCTTGGTGGCAGAATGGTCAAACCAATGCAAAAGAGGGCTGGATTTGGTGCTGAACTGTCAAACCAGGAGTTTCTCTGTGTCTAGTGTGGGTATGTAATAAAATGGTCCATGAACTGCCAGTGTATTTTGCAGCAAGTACGTGTCCCTTCTGCTTTTTGTGTTATCAGTGGAATGTGTTAGTGACTGCTCCTCTTGACATATTGAAGCTGTTGTACTAAGCAGAAAAAAGTAATACCTGGGAAAACCTAGTGCACCATATGGGGCAAACAAACTGTTAAGTTTGTAAAAAAAAAATTGCATCATTCACCAAATACCCATTGTGGAGCCTCAACAGTGATGCTATGACATACTTAAAAGAACTGTATGATATTCACACCGCTTCCAACTGATGTAGACACCAATCAGCAATTGTGCAAATCTTAGCAATTATTCTCATGCATCTCTTAAAACCATTGTGAGGTACAAAAGGAACAGTCCTGACGCGTTTTCTGCACAAGCTCACTTGATCATCAACAAGATTTGTAGGAGCGGCTTCTCTTTTAATATAGCCAGCTGATTAACCATCAACCACCAATCCCATTAATTAACTCCTTTTCTTCATAACCACATCAATACAGCATAAAACAGTCAGACAGAATTTAAGGAGATAATATATCTTAAAAAATATATTAAAAAAAAAACAACTGCATCAGAAATCAAGTACATCTAAGCAATAACACATAAAATGCTGTAAACAATAGAGCCAAACCCTCAATTCAGATAATAATCAGAGAACTCTGACATCACAGAGACCCTAAACCACAGCCATAATAATTTAATAAAATTTATATATTGAAAATACAGACTAAGAGTTGAGATGGTAAACATATGTTAATCAAACTCATAAATGATCTTGTAATATAGATTTGTTACATGACATAAACACTTAAAATAAGTGTCACATATTCTATTCATAATTTAATTTTGCAATGCATTCCGTACCACTCTGGCACTCAAAGGGTTAAGCAAAGTGATGTGCTAGTTTGCAAATAGAAAATCCATTTCACATCTTGTTTAAAAATAATAGTATGAATGCCCCTCATTCTCACAGGAACAAACAACCTTTGTATCCCCTAAAAGCCAAAAAAGGATAAATATGAGATGAAACACCCACTACTAACATGTTGACTTACTGGAGAAGTTACATTTTTATTGATAATAGATGTACATGTATACAATCCTTAAAGGAGCAGTAAACTTTTTTTATGAAAACACATATTTTACAGAACATTTCCTGCCGAATAAAACAAGGTCACTCCCATCTCTGTCAGATGTTTCTGTGTTTACTTCCTGATAGTTCTAACTGACAGGAAGTGACAGGCAGTTTCTGTCACATTCTTTGGAGAACTGTATGTCTCTGACTTTTCTGACTTTCCTCTCCATTAGAATGTAACAGGAAATCTAATTAGAATTTGACCACTAGAGGGCACTGCTAATGTAAAAAAACATAGGTTTAAACTGTAATAACTCTGGAAATATAAATCTCTTGGCAGTGGGAGTACCCTTATTTTACTCAATAGGAAAATCCCTACAATACATATTTTTTCATAAAAAAAGTTTACTGCTCCTTTAAGGGCCCTGGTAGTACGTTGGATATACTGCTTCCTTACACTCAAATAAATCACATTAATTTAGCACAGTTAATATACTGCTTAATCTCAACAATCATTCTAGTGACTGTGCTCCTAAAATTTGTAGATATAGATACATAGGAATAACAGACAGTGGTACATTCCTGCAGGGGTAGGCCAGCAGCAAGCCTCATTACCTCCCGAGGATACAATTCTGCTTGGAGATAATTGGTTATCTAGCTTTGGAGCCCTTCAGGCCCCAATTTTGTGCCCCTTCTCAATATTTTTAGGAGTGACTCCCGAAGTAAAATGGGCAATCTCGTCTGTATGATATCTATCATAATATTAAACTTTTTGGAGCTCACAAGCTCAAGTGTGTTCTGGAGTAATTTGAATTGAACAGTTGGACATCCCAGCATTGGAAAAAGTGTTTTTTGTGTTGACATTCTAACCTGCAGTAAGAAGGTTAAAGGGTTAAAGTTTAAAAGGTTGTGTTTTTCTCTGGGAGTGTGTGTAATTAATTAATTAAGGGTGGGGTTTGTGAACAATCCCCTGTGTAGGCCTGTATAAATCTAGGTACAGGACTCACAGAGCTTGCTCACAAATAGAGCGTGCTCTTTCCTAAGTGCTCTGGAATAAGTGTGCAGTTTGTGAAACACAGCAGTTGGTGAAACAGAGGAGTTAGTACAACACAGGTAAATTAATTGCTTACATTTTAGGAACTCACATTTGCACCATACAGGATGAGCAAGTTTGGAGATCTCACTCAGTGCACATCATGCCATATGTATGCATGCTTGGAACAGCAGTTCCAGGGTCCATACCGCTGTAGCAAATGTGAGCAAGTGGCCCTTCTAGAAGCTCAGATTGGAGCTCTAGAGAGTCATATTGCAACATTGAGAGACATTGACAACCTTGAGAGGAGTCTCTTGCTAACGGAGCAGAGTCTAGCTGGGTCACCTAGCAAAGAGGGAGGAGATCAGCTAGAAGGGAACCAGGCACATAGCTGGGTGACAGTTAGAAGTGGTTGCAGTGGGGGAGGGAAGAGGAAGAGGGCCGCCAGTCCTGAGTTTTTCCATCCAAACAAATTTGCTCATTTAAGTAAAGATGTTGGGGAGGCAAACCCAGAAGTGGAATTGCTGGGGAAGACTGTTCTCCCTAACAGCCGGGAGAACAGCTCCTCTAGCACAGAGGGGATCCAGAGGGAAGTGAAGCCTAGGCAGGTTGTGGTGCTAGGGGACTCTATTATTAGGAGAACAGATAGGGTAATCTGTGGCTCTGATCGCAGCAACCGAATGGTTTGCTGTCTCCCGGGTGCCCGGGTTCGGCATGTTGCAGACAGGGTGGACAGATTATTGGGAGGGGCTGGAGAGGATCCAGCTGTCTTGGTGCATATTGGTACCAATGACAAAGTTAGAGGAAGGTGGAGAGTCCTAAAAGGTAATTTTAGGGATTTAGGCAGTAAGATTAGGAACAGGACCTCCAAGGTAGTATTCTCAGAGATACTACCTGTGCCATGCGCTACGCCAGAGAGACAGCGGGAGATTAGGGAGCTCAATGCATGGCTGAAGTCTTGGTGTAAGAAGGAGGGCTTTGGGTTTTTAGAGCACTGGGCTGATTTTGCTTTGGGGTACAATCTCTATAGCAGGGATGGATTGCACCTGAATGCAAGAGGGTCTCAAGTGCTTGGGGAGAGGATTACCAGACGGTTGGAGGAGATTTTAAACTAGGAAGGGGGGGGGAGGGGCCAATAAATACTGGGATAGATAGTATAGAAAGGGAAGGCGATGTAGTTAATAACCAGGTGGGAGGATCTGGGGGCGGGGTTAGTACAGATGATAGGGAGAAGACTATAAGACACAACAAAATTAAATCACAAATGGAACACAGCAGTGGCATAAATTGTATGCTTGCAAATGCCAGAAGTTTAACTGGTAAAATAGGGGAACTGGAGCTGGTAGCTGAAATTGAAAACTATGACTTGATAGGCATAACAGAAACATGGTGGGATGACACACATGATTGGGCAATCAATTTAGAGGGCTACATGTTATTTAGAAAAGATAGGTCAAGCAAAAGAGGTGGTGGGGTCTGTCTGTATATCAAACCAGCATTATTGCCTCAATTGCGGGAAGATATATGTGAGGACAGTAGTGAACATGTGGAATCCCTGTGGGTTGAAATAGTCACTGGGGATAAAACTGCCCAGAAAATATTAGTGGGTATTTGTTATAAACCACCAAACATTGGTGACCTTGAAGAAACACAGCTATTAATGCAAATAGAAAAGGCTTCCCAAATAGGGAGAACTATAATTATGGGGGATTTTAATTATCCAGAAATAGACTGGAAAAATGGAATAGCTAACTCTGCTAAAAGCAGCAAGTTTCTGAACTTGTTGAATGACAATTTTTTGTCACAACTAGTGCAGACCTCAACCAGAGGGAATGCATGTCTGGATTTGGTAATAACTGACCATGAAGAACTTATCTCTAACATCCAAGTAAGGGAGCACTTGGGGAATAGTGACCATAACATGGTATCGTTTGAGATTAATTCAAAAAAACAAGTTGATACGAGTTCCACCAAAACACTGAATTTTAAAAAGGCCAACTTTAGCAGGTTTAATTCATCCCTTGGTCTCGTTGACTGGGATAAAATATTTTCAGGAAAAAACACAGAAGGTAAGTGGAATGCCTTCAAAATAATATTGCAAAAATACACATATAAATTTATCCCTGTTGGAAACAAATACAAAAGAAGCAAATTGAAACCAATGTGGCTAACCAGTAAAGTAATTCATGAAATAAATAACAAGAAAGCGGCATTTAAACATTACAAAGCTGAGGGATCAGCAGAGGCATATGCAGAATACAAAAATGTCAACAAAACCTGTAAAAAGGCTATTAAATTAGCTAGACTGGAGAATGAAAAAAATATTGCTAAGGAGAGCAAAAGCAACCCAAAAAAATTCTTTAAATACATTAATGGCAAAAAATTAAAGTCTGATAATGTTGGGTCCTTGTTAGCTGAAACGGGTGAGATGGTCAAAGGTGACAGAGAGAAGGCAGATATTTTAAATAATTTCTTTTCTTCTGTTTTTACCAAGGAAGACCCATTGGACAAGAATCTGCAAACTACTTTTACAGAACAGGCACAGCAAGCATGGGACTGGCTAACACAAGAAAAAGTGTTAAAACAATTGAATGGTGTCAAGGTAGACAAGGCTCCGGGGCCAGATGGTATACACCCACGGGTACTTAGGGAGCTAGGCCAGACCCTGGCCAGACCGATATATCTGATTTTCAGGGATTCTTTTATTTCTGGTATGGTGCCCATGGATTGGCGTAAAGCAGATGTGGTGCCCATATTTAAAAAGGGATCAAAGTCCCAGCCAGGAAATTACAGACCCGTAAGCTTGACATCTGTGGTAGGGAAGCTGTTTGAAAGGTTGCTAAGGGAATATATTCAAGAATTCTGCTGGAACAGGAATATCATTAGCAATAGCCAACATGGCTTTGTGAAAGATAGGTCTTGTCAAACGAACTTGATCGCATTTTATGAAAAAGTAAGTAATAATATAGATGAGGGAGAGGCGGTTGACGTGATCTATTTAGACTTTGCCAAGGCATTTGATACGGTTCCACACAAGAGGTTACTGTACAAATTGAATGAAATAGGACTAGGGCAAAATGTTTGTGAGTGGATTGGAAATTGGCTGAAAGATAGAATGCAAAGAGTGGTAGTAAATGGCAAGTTCTCCAGTTGGATTAACGTGATAAGTGGAGTGCCTCAGGGATCTGTCCTGGGTCCTCTTCTTTTTAATTTGTTTATTAATGACCTCCCAGAGGGCATAGGAAGCCATGTATCAGTGTTTGCCGATGACACAAAATTAAGTAAGGTAATAAAGTCTGAACTGGATGTGTCTTCATTACAAGAGGACTTGGACAAATTGAGTAACTGGGCAGGCAAATGGCAAATGAGATTCAATATAGACAAGTGTAAAGTTATGCATTTTGGGTATAATAATAAAAATGCAACATATAGTTTAAATGGTGTTTCTCTTGGGAAATCTACTAATGAAAAGGATTTAGGAGTAATGGTAGACAATAGACTTTGCAGTAGCATGCAGTGCCAGCTGGCAGCTGCAAAGGCCAATAAGATATTGGCATGTATTAAAAGGGGTATTGACTCAAGGGAGGAAGATATAATTATGCCTCTTTACAGGTCCATGGTAAGACCCCACCTAGAATATGCTGTTCAATTCTGGGCGCCCTTTCTGAAGAAGGACATTATGGAACTAGAGAGAGTGCAGAGGAGGGCTACAAAACTAGTAAGGGGAATGGAATGTTTTAGTTGTGAAGAGAGGCTAGAAAAGTTAAACTTGTACACACTAGAGAAACGGCGTCTTAGAGGGGATATGATAACACTATATAAATATGTTCAAGGCCCATATAAAGGGCTTTCAAAAGACCTGTTCATTAACAGAACAGTACATAGGACAAGGGGCCACCCACTTAGACTTGAGGAAAGGAGATTTAGTCTACAACAGCGGAAGGGTTTCTTTACAGTAAGGACAATAAAGGTATGGAATGCACTTCCGGAGGAGGTGGTGCTATCAAATACATTAGATGCTTTTAAAAGGGGCCTGGATACTTATTTAAAAGAGCATAATATAGAGGGCTATGCACGTTAGTATTGGGATTAATATTTAGTTAGGGCTTGTTGATCCAGGGAGAAATCTGATTGCCATTTGGAGTCGGATGCCTTCTTTTGGGTCAGCGATGGTAAACAGGAATAGGAAAAGGGTTGAACTGGATGGACGCAAGTCTTTTTTCAACCTAAATTACTATGTAACTATGTAACTATGTAACTAGTAACTAATAACATAATCTCAAAATAATTCTCCCTTTGTTTCTCATATATGATATTTCTAGGTTTCCTGGTCAGCAGATGTGCCTTGTCCTTATTAGCTACCATAGTAAAAGCCTTCCTCGTCATCCATTGAGGTAATCCCTTTCAACAATACAATTCTTCAAATCCAAGGACTTCCTCACATGTTCATACCAGTCAAAGCAGTTCCTTTGAATCCTCTTAAACTGGGATGCATCATATCACATGTGATGGAAGATTTGAGGATAACCAAAGAGGAGTATTCCCAGAATATGAAAGAATTCTGAAAGACTGCGGTATCTACTCTAGAGTCAACAGCTGTCTAGGTGAAAAAAACAAAGGATCTGACATGATACCTTTTGCCATTGTAAATGAGAGACTAAGATCATTATTCCCCAAATACAGACATTTTCTCCATGGCATTTTCTTCACGCTGTAACAACAAAACATCTATATGGCTAGATTGAATTTTGTATTTATATTTAAAGAGTTCACATTCTTTTTGTAACCATGTATGTCCTGATTTGTACCAGCACCTCACTTTGCAGTGACAAAACTGTATCAGCTCCATGCTACAGTTCTGTTTCCTGTGTTCTGCCGCTGATCCTATTGCAGGGTAGTGTGGCAGAAGGTAGACCCTCATGAGCACCAGATGAATATTACTGACTGATTCCCACATGGGTTGACAATTCATTTGTGATGATCATTATAACCTCCATCATGACTCGTAAAGGTCTGATGGTGTTCTTGAGTAAATGCATAAAGATGCAGCTTGCTGGACCTTGTTATGTTGTTAAGTTCACATGAGGTAATACCTGCCTGCATGAAAGGAAACATAGTCCAGCAGTTTATCTTTCAACATGGGCAAAGTCCATGTGAAAGGAGCATAGGGAAACCTTTTCTTTGCAGTAGGTGAAATTTTCTTTCCTCTAATCTGATAGGATGACTTGTTCTAATCAGTCCAGCTCAGCTGATGAAAAGGTTCCCATGGAGTTCTTTGCATTATCCCTCATGTTTGTGTATTTGTTAACAGTAAACACAACAACTCTTAGGCACCTTTTTCCATAGTAAATAGTCCTCAATTGGGATATTGTTCCTCGTAGTCGTCAGTTCTTTCTAATAACCCTATGAGTGCCAGAAGGATCTGCAACCCATCGCAGAGCAATGAGTTGCAGGTCACTCTGGCACTAATCTTTCATCTGGTTCTTGTCTCTGAGTGCTTTCTAGTTCCATAGTGATGTTTTGTACACTGGTGCCTTAACCTGTTGTGGATCAGACACTTTGCAATATGTTGCTTACACCCAGACTATTAATCCGTTGATCATGAAACATGCTCAACTCAAGGCAGTGTGTTACCAAACAAGGACCTTACATATAAAAACAAAGTGGGGCAATTCAGGGACAAACCAACTATACCATATGGGCCAAATAAAATATTTGTTAAATGTAAAAATAGTTTCCAATGCATTCAAGGGGTTAAAAGTTAAAGTAGAACTACCACCCCAACTTGATACAGTCTGTATCAATGTCTCTTCCTACATTTAATAGCGCTGTCTAGTTATTTTTAACCCCTTAAGGACCAGCGGTCCTGGGATGTTTCCATCCCGTAAGGACCGCTTTGATCCTTGCCGTCGTGCCGGTACATGTGACCTATTGCGTGTATCTGCGTGACGCTTTGGGGCCTGAAAGAGATCGCTCCAGTCTTGGAGTGGTCAAGTTTAGGCCCTATTTTTACTTACAGCGCTCCCGGTGGAGAGCTGTAAGTAAAAAGTATGTGACGTACAATGACCGTCATCGGTCCGTAAGTGTATAAGGACCATGACGGTCATAGTACATCATGTAGTCCTTAAGGGGTTAAATTAGTTGTAAAGGAATCAACTGTATAATACTTATGTACCTAAAGATGCCTTTCTCTGTAGAAGACTGAGCAAGGCTCCACTGTTCCTCTCACCATCTGACCAATCCTTCCTGTGTCATTGACTTCAGCACCACATGACCTGGAGCTCTCCTAGCATGAAGCGTGGTCAGGTCCTCTCAACATAGTGAGAGCGCATGCATGCCAAAAAAAAAAAAGACGGCTGTGGGCACAGACTTTGTTGGTGAGCGACAGGTCCAGGGACAACTCATGCATGTGAAGTAGCACAGATTCGCCAAGACGGCTGTGGTTTGCTTGGACTGGTTGCTTGCATAACGGGTCAGATTGTACAATATAGAAATACTTAAGGGATGTTTGACATACAATTTCTTGTTGACTTGGGGGATATTAAGCCTACTAGCTTATGTTATCTGACCATGGTAGTTCCGCTTTAAATCTGTGGAAATTTTGGGAGTTTTTCTTTGTTCCCTATTGTGCAGCTGGTTTGACTCAGAATTTCTCGATTCTGATTGTATACATAAGGCAGTTGAAATACATCTAATATTTCATTAATGTAAGTACCTAGAAACTTCCTTCCCTTGCGCCTCAAGTGAGGGCTCATGTGATGCTGACAGGGGGATGTAAATGGCACGATACTTCATGAAGGGAGAGGGGCTTGCTCAGGTGGGTGAGGTTTGTGTCATAAAGTGGGCAGGAAGTGGGAAGAACAGGGTGGGAAGGGGGAAAAGAGGGGGGAGTGGGAAGAACAGGGTGGGAAGGAGGAGAAGAGGGGGAGTGGAAAGAAAAGGGTAGGAAGGAAGAGAAGAGGGGGAAGAACAGGGTAGGAAGGAGAAGAGGGGGAGTGGGAGGAACAGGGTGAAAAAGAGGAGAAGTGGAGGGGAAATGGGAGGAACAGGGAGAGAAAGAGAAGACGTGGGGGGGGACTGTGGTAGGAACAGGGTGAGAAGGAGGTGAAGTGGGAGCAGAGTGGGAGGAATAGGGTGAGATGTAGGAGAAGTGGGGGGAGCGATGGGAAGAGCAGGGTGATAAGAAGGAGAAGCGGGCAGAGTTTCAGGAGAAACTCACCTCCACTGGAGAATCAGCCTCAGTCCCCAGAGACCTGCTAATTAATTGGAAAACCCGGAGTCTCTGGGGCAGATTCAGGGAGTTCTCAGGTATGCTAATGTCTTACTGACTTGGGAATTAAAAGAGATGTGTTTCTGCCCTGCCCATGAGATGGCACTTTTTGGGTCATAAAGACAAACAAATCTGAGCAATTCTGCTGCAAGCCAAATATACCGTATGGGACAAATACACATTTGCAATGGATTTTTTTCCTGTAAAGTCGCACTTGGATGATCAGTCATATGTGTGTCTCTATGAACCGTATGTTCAAAAGAAATGCGGAGGAGTTCTGGGGCCAATCATTTGCACTATAGGGAGAACTAAAAATTCCCATTCATTTAAATGTGAATTTTAACCTCTTGGATGCTAAAGAGGTCTCCAACGCATTGCAAAGGAATAAGTTGGAGACCTCTCTAGCACTCAAGGGGTAAAATCCCTGTTGAAATCAATGGGAATTTTTAGATTTTTTTGCTCTCCCCCATAGTGCAATTGGTTTGCCTCAGAACTCCACTTTTCTTTTGAACATATCAAGTATCAACAAATACATATAGATTTGTCTTGTCACTAAATGGAATGTCCCTGGATTTACTAGACACAACACAAGGCTAATGTATTAGAATAATATGAGTAATTCTACCACAAACCAATCGCCATTGGAGACAAATACAATTGTCCAAAATCCCACTAATTTAAAGGGGACTTACAACACTTGAATGCAGGAGAGGTCTACAACACATTACTTCCTTATGCTTTGGAGACCTCTTTAGCATTCACTGGGTTAAGTAAATGGGAATTTTGTGGATTTTTAATTGCTCCACATGGTGCAGTTGGTTTTCCCAAGAACTGACCCACTTTTCTCTGTGCATGTGGCCCTTTGACTTTGTAGTATGTAATAGTAGCATCACTAGTGAATGGAGGGCTCTAGTGCTAACTTTTTTTGCCTTCTACCAGAACAATACAGTGACATACGCAGAACCTAGGAGCTGATGGGCCACTCTCATGCTGGACCCTATCATAACTGCACACTGTGCTCTGCCTGTAGTTATACCCCTGGTATGTAAGCATTACTGAAACCATGTAATTGAATTGTGCACTAAGGTGTGATAAAGAGGTCATAAAGCAGAGAAGATTTCTCTGGTGATATCACTTCTCTAATTCCTATGTCTTTCTATGGCTCCTATGCACTAAGATCTCTTCCAGTTGATAATTCTTAGTGCATAGGCTCCATAGAAAGACATAGGAATTGGAAAAGTGATATCCCCGGAGAAATCTTCTCCACTTTATCACCTCTTTATCACTCCTTGGTGCATAACCCCCACATTACTCTTGGCTACTGGTGAAGGAACCCCTGAGAGGCCTTCTGGCCAAATTAGGGCAACTGTCATTTCAATAACTGACATTTTTATTCTCTATCTATATATCCTGTTATTACACTTCTCCTGTTGTCTGTCTTTGTACTCTTTTGTCTTCCCAGATCCTTTGAATGTTACTGTTAGTGGACTAGACTAGGCAAGGTTTTTAAACAGTGGAGAAGACTTTATAACATTTTTAAATACAGCTTTATCAGACAGAGAGCTTTGATTGTCCATCCCATCCTTTTATCAACTATTATCATTAGTCATCCTCTTCTTCTCATTATATCTTAGCACTGGGATCTTCATTTTTATACGTTAAAGATCTATTCTTATACTGATCATTCATTTATTCATTCATCTATTTATGGACTACTTTGAAGAAGTTCTTTATTTCATCACATTTTATATTAAGACTTTGAACATTATTCTCTTTGTTTGCTAATTGCAATTCTTACAGACTATTGCACATAATTAGTATTAAATTTAATACTAACCCTTTCAGTGCCAGTGGGTATTTAAATATATATTATATATATATTTATATTTAAATATATATTGTAGCTCTCACTTTTTAATCAGTGTCTGTTTTATCATATATATTTGGTTAACCCATTTTATTGTATATTTACACTTATAGTGCAGGCAATAAGTACTTGGACAGTGACACAAGCTTTGTTGTTTGGCTTTGTACTCCAGCATATTGGATTTGCAATGAAACAATGTCTAAGGCTAAATCATAACAGGATAAAGTACAGCCTGCCAACTTTAATTTAAAGAGGATCTCTTACATATACAAAAGTAATGTTCATTCGTTAGAGCATTTAGCGAAAAATTTGAACACGTTATTCATTTTAAAAAAAACCCTGTTATCTGCACAAAAATTAATGTTTTAAAAGTGCCCAGCAGCCTACGTCTGGATTGCTGAAGCTTGCTGCACAGAAGCTGCTCCCGTCCCACTACCCAGCATCCTCCCATGATGGAGGCTGTCTGTCTCTAAGCTGGAGCGATCTCATTGGCAGAGATTGATATCTAGATATCTAGCCAAAATCTAGACATTTTGCAACATAATAAAATGCCATTAAAAGGTATACTATCCTATATTATAATTCGCTAGAATGTTTGTCAGAAGCTGTCATGCTCAGTAGAGACTGCCCGAACGCACGGAATCTTGGGAGCACGGAATTCTGGGAGCACAGAATGCTGGGAGTTCTGTGCTGGGAGCATTCTGTGCTTTCTGGTAGTCTCTACAGTGCATGACTGCATTGGCAGCAGGACGCAGAGCAGGACCGGCCTCTTAACAAATTGAGTGGCAGATAGTGCAATGCATTGCGTACCTCTCTGGCACTCAAAGAGTTAACATCACCCGGACCTTGGCCCATGTACACGGGCTTTTACACTAGTAACCAAATAAAATAAAGGGTTCACATACATTTAAATATTATGTAATCCTATACAACAATATTTTTAAATTTTGTGTTTGGTGAAAAGTTTGGAGGGGTCTGCTTAATAAAACTGCAATTTAAATTTCAACACAAAATGAATAGAAGTTGTAAATACATATGTTATTTAATAATGATAGAAAATAATTTTATATTTAAAACAATCCATGTATTCTTTAAAAAAAATTACAATGTTTATGAATCTGGCATTGCTTCTAAAACATTTGCTATAAAAATAACAATTTGCATTCTTTCTAAGAAAAGATAATATAAAAAAAATGATGTGTAAAAAAAATAGCAAGCTTATAAAAATGTGCCTTCCTGCCAATAAAAATTATCATGGCATCCAAGAAAAGTTAAAAATGCTTACAGAAAGTTTCAACCATCAAAAGCTTCATGCATATCTATGCAAATTTACTGTATGCACAATATGAATTTTGTAGCTTATCAACAAAAATGGAGCTCGCACTATATGCATATATAAATTAAGAACCATAACTACTTGAAGTTTTACTAAATTGATCACTAAAACTTTCATAAACAAATGAGGAAAGTGGCTAATGAGTCTAAATAATGTTTAATTCAGTTATGTATTGTATACCTATTCAGTATTGTCTAAATTAGACTGGGTGCTCACAAGGATATGGATTATATAAGAAGAAAAAAGAGAAAACTGTGTTTAATGAAATTACCCTCTTAAAGGGATAGTAATACTTTGTTTTATCTTTACTTTGTGGGCATTAAAACATGAAGAATGATATAAGTCTTATCTCTCAAACCTTTATGGTTTGTGAGATATTCACAAGCAAAGTTTTCCCTCCCGCCCCTTTTACCTAGTGTAAGCCATCTCTTCTCAGATGTGGAATGCAGTCCATAGACCAGACAGATAACAGAAGGGGACAATATTCTTCCTATGAGAACAATGAAAGCCCTGCCCCCCTTGACAAGTTTTTCAGGTTTTTCCCTTATCTTAATTGAAGATTGTCCATCTCTGCAATCTACCTGGGCACCTCCCTTCTGCTCTGGCTGACCAGTGTTATAGCAGTAAAAGGGGTGGGAGGGGGATAATTTGTCATTGAATTACTCTTGAACTACAACTCTGACAGAATTGAAATAACACTCTCCAAAGTCCAAATACAATGATGATAAATTAGAGCTGCTTTTATTATGAAACATTGCTATCCCTTTAAAAGAACACTAACAGTCAAAAAATAAAACAAGGTTATACACACCTAAATACTCTGCACCCAATGCATGGAGAGCAGTAACTCTTTGAAAAATATAGGAATGTACAGGTCACACATGTGGACAGAGTGAGCTGATCAAATATGGGACTTTAAATAGGTGAAGATGATTGGGTACCAAATGCTACAGTGAAAGAATCTAAGAAGGAGATCTGGAATGAAGATTACAAGAAGGGATAAAGTATGTTACTAATCTCAGTTATACATCTTGTCTCTGGTCCCTTTGTTTTCATGGAAGAAAGTGTGGCTATTAATAATAAGGACAATAGTTAAAGTCCTGTTAGTTCATCTAAATCTGATCATGGGTAACAACATGTGTATGGCTTTTAAAATTAATCCAATTTGACGAGGATTACAAATATCTACTTGATTAGTCCATTGAATTTCTGGTCAATATTTGAAATATATATTCGATATTGGACACATGTAAGGGTTAACAGAGGTGTGGGAGATGTTGTTTGATATTTTAATGACATATACTTAGTGAACTATTATTTGAAGAAAGTAACTGTTTTTTTCATTCAGTCATCTGGACTATTGGATTCATTTTGTTAGATCATATACACCGGCTATTCATTTTTATTCATATTCCCTTCAGTATAAAATTCAGAACTTCAATTGTGGATCATAATTGACTATTTAATTTATAACTTTTTGGGGTATATACTTTTTTCAGACACTTAAGATCTTTTAAGCACATGCACTATTTACATACTTTGCGGTATGTCTAGTGTAGTTGTCCACATAATTAGACGTTTGGCATTTGAATTATTTCATTGAACACAGTCATCCTTTGTTTAGATAGCTTGGACACCTTGACATTGTATGGTATGTTATGTGCAATCAGTCTATATAGCTCTATTATTTATTTGCTTCATTCTTCCAATCATAGATTATATGAGCTTGCACTTACTGTTTACAATGCTACTTCTGGTGATTGCTCATTCTGGGCTGGATTCTATTACAGGTGCTAATTTTATCTCTGCTTTTATCTCCAGTTTTCTCCATAGACTTCAAAAGGAAAATGTTTGGTAAAATGGGTGTTAACACTTAACGACTGCAATAGAATCTGGCCCTCTATCATCTTTTTTACATTGTTACAATCATGATCAATAGGTGGTAACCTCCCCGAAATATTGTGTGTTATCCTATCCTATTTATGAGTTATCCTAGTTTTTCATGTTATTATTAGTGATGAGCGAGCATGCTCGGCCGAAGCTCGGTTCGGCTCGAGCATCGCTCTGCTCGGCACATGGCGGTACTCATACGAGTACCGCATGTGCTCGCCCGCCATGTTCGGGTCTCCTCCCCGCATGTTTCGCGGCTGCTGCACAGCCAATAAACGTGCGGGGAGGCTCTGACATCAGTGTAATGCCAGCAGCCATGTTGGCTGCTGGCATTACACTGATTGGCTGGCCAGAACCCGTGATCGGGTGCTGTATAGCACCTGACCAGCGAGTTCGGCTCAGTCTTAGCCAGGGAGAGATGAGGATAGGAAGGGAAAGTCAGTGTAGGGAGAAGAAAAGTGTTTTTGAACAAAAAAAAGACCCAAAAGTCCTTTTTAGGACTACTGTGTGGGGGCAGCAGATATATTTTGTTTTGGGGGGCAGAGTTTAAAAAATAAACGTCACATATTCCGTTCACTGTGCCTAGCCGCAGATTAGCAGCACATTCTGTTTAGTGTGCAAAGTTTCAGATTAGCAGCACATTCTGTTTAGTGTGCAAAGTTGGAGATTAGCAGCACATTCTTTTTAGTGTGCAAAGTTGCAGATTAGCAGCACATTCTGTTTAGTGTGCAAAGTTGCAGATTAGCAGCACATTCTGTTCAGTGTGCAAAGTTGCAGATTAGCAGCACATTCTTTTTAGTGTGCAAAGTTGCAGATTATCAGCACATTCTGTTTAGTGTGAAAGTGTAAAAAATAAAAGTCACTTATTCCGTTCACTGATCCTAGCAGCAGATAAGCAGCACATTCTGTTTAGTGTGCAAAGTTGCAGATTAGCAGAACATTCTGTTTAGTGTGCAAAGTGTAAAAACTAAAAGTCACATATTCCGTTAACTGTGCCTAGCCGCAGATAAGCAGCATATTCTGTTTAGTGTGCAAAGTTGCAGATTATCAGCACATTCAGTTTAGTGTGCAAAGTGTAAAAACTAAAAGTCACATATTCCATTCACTGTGCCTAGCCGCAGACAAGCAGCATATTCTTTTTAGTGTGCAAAGTTGCAGATTAGCAGCACATTCTGTTTAGTGTGCAAAGTGTTAAAAATAAAAGTCACTTATTCCGTTCACTGATCCTAGCCGCAGATAAGCAGCACATTCTATTTAGTGTGCAAAGTTGCAGATTAGCAGAACATTCTGTTTAGTGTGCAAAGTGTAAAAACTAAAAGTCACATATTCCATTCACTGTGCCTAGCCGCAGATAAGCAGCATATTCTGTTTAGTGTGCAAAGTTGCAGATTATCAGCACATTCAGTTTAGTGTGCAAAGTGTAAAAACTAAAAGTCACATATTCCATTCACTGTGCCTAGCCGCAGATAAGCAGCATATTCTTTTTAGTGTGCAAAGTTGCAGATTAGCAGCACATTCTGTTTAGTGTGCAAAGTGTTAAAAATAAAAGTCACTTATTCCGTTCACTGATCCTAGCCGCAGATAAGCAGCACATTCTGTTTAGTGTGTAAAGTTGCAGATTAGCAGAACATTCTGTTTAGTGTGCAAAGTGTAAAAACTAAAAGTGACATATTCCATTCACTGTGCCTAGCCGCAGATAAGCAGCATATTCTGTTTAGTGTGCAAAGTTGCAGATTATCAGCACATTCAGTTTAGTGTGCAAAGTGTAAAAACTAAAAGTCACATATTCCATTCACTGTGCCTAGCCGCAGATAAGCAGCATATTCTTTTTAGTGTGCAAAGTTGCAGATTATCAGCACATTCTGTTTAGTGTGCAAAGTGTTAAAAATAAAAGTCACATATTCTGTTCACTGTGCCTAGCCGCAGATAAGCAGCACATTCTGTTTAGTGTGCAAAGTTGCAGATTTGCAGCACATATTCCGTGTAATATGAAGAAGGCGGTTAAAAAGGGACGGGGAAGTGGACGTGATCCTGATAGTTCAGGGCGCGGGTCAGGACGCGTAGAAACTGTGCCTGGTGCCAGAGCACAAGAAAGAAAGACATCCACCATACCTAGCTTCATGTCTCAGTTTACAGGGCGTCGCAGGACATCACTCTCGAGGTCAGACCACTGCGAACAGGTGGTCGGTTGGATTTCAGGTGATACTGCTTCCAGTCGGTTAAGCACCACCCTGTCTTCCACCAAGTCCACTCTCAGTAGCCAAGAGTCTGGTCAACATAATCCTCACCCTGATCATCCTTCCTCCCACCATAGAGGGTCTGGTCAAAGAAGTGATCCCACACTGGGATATAGTTAGGAGCTCGTCTCATCACCAATCCTTCATTTGAACCTCTCTCCAAGCACGCTTGCAGAGGAACATGAAATCTTGTGCCCTGATTCACAACCTCTAGAGGGTACCCAATCAAAAGAAGATGACAGAGGGGAACGGCATTTAAGGTCAAAGGAAGTGGATGATGATGATGATGAGACACAGTTGCCATCAAATCAACCACTTTTACTGTCTCAAGACCTTGATGAGGAGGATGATATACAGTTGTCAATGAATGAGTATGTGGTGGGATCAAGAAATGAGGAGGATGATCAGAGTGAGGAAGTGGAGGAGGACTTGGTGGACGATGAGGTGACTGACACCACCTGGGAAGGTGGAGAGCCGAGCGATGACAGCAGTCCTGAGGGTGAGCCATCTGCAGCACCGCAACAGGCTGGAAGAGGCAGTGGTGTGGCTACAGAAAGAAGGCGGACCGCACCAAACCGGCCCGCAAATGTTCCACGGAGCACCCCCTTGCGTAAATCTCCCTTGCCAAGGGGTAGGTGTTCCGCGGTATGGCGTTTTTTTAAGGAAAGTGCGGACGACAAAAGAATTGTAGTTTGCAACCTGTGCCACACCAGAATGAGCCAAGGCATGAACACTAGAAACCTCACCACCACCAGCATGATCCGACACATGGCATCCAAGCACCGTAATAAGTGGGAGGAACGCCCGGATCGCCAATCTGTGTCTGCAGGCCACACCACTGCCTCCTCTTCCCCTGTTTTCGGTGCCGGCCAATCACCTGTCGAAGGCGCAGGCCCGCATACCTCCCGCCCTGCACCTGTACCATCTGAAGCACCATCAGCGACCACATCCACTTCCCTGTCCCAGCGCAGCGTCCAAATGTCGTTACCCCAGGCATTTGAGCGCAAGCGAAAATACCCAGCCACCCACCCACAGGCCATAGCACTAACCTCACACCTTTCCAAATTACTGGCCATCGAAATGCTGCCATTTAGGCTTGTGGAGACTGAGTCCTTCCGCAGCCTGATGGCAGCAGCTGTCCCTCGGTACGCAGTCCCCAGCCGCCACTACTTTTCCCGGTGTGCCGTCCCCGCCTTACACCACCATGTGTCCAGTAACATCACCCGTGCCCTGACCAACGCAGTTACTGGGAAGGTCCACTTAACGACTGACACATGGACAAGTGCTTGTGGCCAGGGACGCTACATTTCCCTGACGGCACACTGGGTGAATGTCGTGGAGGCTGGGAGCGACTCGGACCCTGGGATGGCACAGGTGCTACCCACGCCGAGGATTGCGGGCCCTACCTCCATCAGGGTTTCCGCCAGCACCTACGTTATTGGCTCCTCCTCCTCCGTTTCCACCTCCGAATTCTCTGCGCGCAGCGCCACTCACCCATCAGCCGGTAGCTGGAAGCAGTGTAGCACTGCAGTGGGGAAGCGTCAACAGGCCGTGCTGAAGCTGATCTGCCTTGGGGACAAACAGCACACGGCCTCAGAGCTGTTGCAGGGGATTAGTCACCAGACCGAGCAGTGGCTCTCGCCACTCAACCTGCAACCAGGCATGGTTGTGTGTGATAATGGGCGTAACTTGGTGGCGGCTTTGGAGTTCGGCAAGCTCACACACGTACCATGCCTAGCGCATGTATTTAATTTAGTGGTTCAGCGATTTCTAAAAACCTACCCCAATTTGCATGATCTCTTGACCAAGGTGCGCCGCGTGTGTGCACATTTCCGTAAGTCATCAACAGCTTCAGCCGGCCTGTTGAAGCTGCAGCAGCGCTTACAATTGCCAGCTCACCGGCTGCTGTGTGACGTGAGCACGCGCTGGAACTCCACCTTCCACATGTTGGCCCGGCTTTGTGAGCAGCAGAGGGCAGTAGTGGAGTACCAGCTGTTACACGGTCGTCGCCTCTCCGTTCAACTTCCTGTAATCAGAAGTGAGGAGTGGGAATGGATGTCAGACCTCTGTGAGGTTTTACGCAATTTTGAGGAATCGACACAGATGGTGAGCGGCGATAACGCTATTATCAGTGTAACCATCCCACTTCTGTGTCTACTGAAACGCTCGCTGCTCACAATTAAAACCGACGCTTTGCATGTGGAAGAGGTGGAAATGCGGGAGGAAGAGCTTACACAAGGTGATAGCCAGAGCACCCTCACTTCGTCTTCTCAGCGACAACTGGAGGAGGCGGAGGAGGAGGAGGAGGAGGAGGAAGACACGGTTGCCTCTGCTACAGAGGGTAGCCATGGAACTTTAGTTCCATCTCTTCAGCGTGGGTGGGCAGAAGAGGAGGAAGAGGATGAGGAGATTGAGAGTCATCCTCCTGGTGAGGACAGCGAAATCTTGCCTGTTGGTACTCTGGCACACATGGCTGACTTTATGTTAGGCTGCCTTTCCCGTGACCCACGCTTTATACGCATTTTAGACAACACGGATTACTGGGTGTTCACCCTTCTGGACCCCCGCTACAAAGAGAATTTCTCATCTCTCATTCCTCCGGTGGAGAGGACAAGCAAAATGGTGCAATACCAGAAGGTTCTTGTCGAAAAATTGCTCCAAATTTTTCCATCTGACAACGCTGGCGGCAGAGTACGTGCTACCTTGGCCAACCGAGAAGGGGAGAAAAGGGGAGCACACAGCAGTTCCGACAAAGGCAGGGCAACACTCTCCAAGGCGTGGGACACCTTCATGACACCCCGCCAGCACCCTCACCCTGATGCGCAGCCTAGTGTCACAAGGAGGGAAAAGTTTTGGAAGATGGTGAAGGAGTACATAGCAGACCGTGTAGCGTCCTCAATGATCCCTCTGTGCCTTACAACTACTGGGTGTCCAAGCTGGACACGTGGTATGAACTGGCACTCTACGCCTTGGAGGTGCTGGCCTGCCCTGCCGCCAGCGTTCTGTCTGAGCGGGTATTTAGTGCTGCTGGTGGCATCATAACAGATAAGCGTATCCGCCTTTCCACCGAAAATGCTGATAGGTTGACACTTATAAAAATGAACAAGGCCTGGATTTCCCCTGACTTCTCCACTCCACTGGAGGAAAGCCCCGGGGGAACATAAAGTCACTTTATATATGTTATTTACAATGATGGGAATACTCTGTATTCCCATTCACCCCTTCCACCCAAAAAACGGGTATATGGTTGTCTCTCTTCCATATACCCTGTGATATAATTTTTATATAGGGCCAGCTCACCAGCGGGCCCTGTGATATAATTTTTATATAGGGCCAGCTCACCAGCGGGCCCTGTGATATAATTTTTATATAGGGCCAGCTCACCAGCGGGCGCTGTTTGACAATTTTTGTATAGGTCAGCTCACCAGCGGGCCTTCTCATATAATGTTTTATTGGGTCAGCTCTCTAGCGGGCCCTCTCATATAATGTTTTATAGCGTCAGCTCACTAGCGGGCCTTCGCATATAATGTTTAGGATGGTCAGCTCCGCAGCAGACCCTCACCCATAATGTTTTAGATGGTCGGCTCAGCGCACGTTTCCCTCTTAATCATGGCCCCAGTTCAGAAAAATCAAAGAAATTTTTGGGAGAATTTGCCTCTGCGCACGTTTCCCTCTTAATCATGGCCCCAGTTCAGAAAAATCTAGGACATTTTTTGCAGAATTTGCCTCTGCGCACGTTTCCCTCTTAATCATGGCCCCAGTTCAGAAAAATCGAGGAAATTTTTGGGAGAATTTGCCTCTGCGCACGTTTCCCTCTTAATCATGGCCCCAGTTCCGAAAAATCGATGAAATTTTTTGCAGAATTTGCAGATGATATACAAGTAAATATACAGCAAATACTGTTTGGTAACAATTTTTCGCCTAAAGTCGTTTTTATCTTCCTTTTTGTATGTTTTACGGTCAGTCTGTAAAAATGGCGTACTACGGGCGAAACATCGTTCCCAGCAGCGATGTTGGAGTCCAAGATGCATCCAGACATCCTCCCTATGCTGTCCCTGAACCATTTCTGTGGTGTTTCCATCATTTTCTGCCCTTTTCCTATGGACCAGGCACCCTCCCCTCATCAGAGCAGGGGGTGCCTGGTGTAATGCTCGAGTCCTCCCATTGACTTCAATGGGGCTCGGGTGCACGGCCGAGCACTCGAGCCTCCGGGGGCGCTCGGTCAGAGCACCCGAACACCCGAGCATTGGGGTGCTCGATCATCACTAGTTATTATCAATTGTTTGATGGGACCTTTACTGCCTGTTGTTTAGTAACATAAGTAATCCATGAGCCATTTTTCCTTTTTTGGTCTGTGGAATTTGGCGCCCGCTTGGACACTTAGGGCCATATGTTCAAAGAAGTAGCAAAATAGCTTTTGTGTAATTTGTAATGACTTTTCAAAGTACATTGTCATTGTGATTATTAATATTTTCAGAGAGTGTCGGTTGTGATCGGAATTATGTCATTTGTCCTGACTGAAATTGTCGTATGGAATGACAAAAAAATGTCTTGACTAAAGACAAAAATGTCTTAAAAAATGTCTTAACTAACGACAAAAATGTCTTAACTAAAAATTCTCACATTCAGAACACATTCCCTCCACTTTTTTCTTAACGTACAAATTTTGTCTTTTGAAAGAAATTTTTTGTCGTTAATTACGACAAATTTTATTTTCCTCTATATGACACTGGAGAATAGTTCAGCCACGCCCTAGCCACACCCCTTTGCCCGTCAAGTCTGGAGTTGTATTGTGCACAACGAACATTACTATTTTTTTGTTGTATACTCTATAGAAAATATGTCGTTCATGCATTCAATGACTTATTTTTGTCTTTCATACAACAATTTTTTGTTGTTATCCCTTTGAACATACAGCCCTAGAGCATGTTAATACACATCTCATTGACATCAGGAGTTTGTAAGTAGATCTAATTTAGTGTCTCATGTTAAGGTGTTGATTTATTATTCTTTATGTCTTAGAATGTCTTATTACAGATTTATTAAGGTCCAATGACTTCACTGGTAATCCATTCACCTCTTTTTCAAAACGTGTGTTCTGTTTAGATGCATCCTGCTGGTTTTCCTTCAGCCATAAATTGGATAAATTGTTATCGTTAAGCTCAATCTGTTATCAAAGGGGCTGCTGACCACTGTGTACATGAACAACAATTCCACTGCCTTTTAGATTTAAATGGATAGTAATGTTTCTCAAACAAGCAGCTCTGATTAATTTTCATAGTATTTGGGCCATGAACAGCGTTATTTCAATACTGTCAGATTTGTATTTCAGGAGTAACTGAATGATAAAGTATCCCCTTCCCTCCCCTTTTACTGATGTATCACTGCTAACCTCAGCACAGCAACACTGTCTGGATGGATCACAGAGAGGGACAATCTTGAGTAAGCATAAGTAAAAACCTGACAAACCTGTCAAGGGGGGCAGGGTTTTCCTTATGCTCCTTCCTGTGAGCTGTCTGTTCAAAAGACCAGATTCTACATCTGAGGGGAGGTGGCTTACACTAGGTAAAAGGGGCTGGAGGGGGATATTTTATCATTCAATTACTCTTGAACTACAACTGTGACAGTACTGAAATAACACTTTCCATGGACCAGATACTATGAATATTGATTGGAGCTGTTTTTTATTGAAACATTACTATCACTTTAAGTTGAGATCACTTTTGTATTGTGATATGATCTATGTATGTAGTTATTTTGACACTAATGTTTAATTTGATGGTGGGACGGATGACAAGCTTTGGATCCTGTCAATCATGGTGATGTGCAGATTGCGCATTTGAAATTCATGGAGGGCTGTTTAAAGATGGAGTTATGAACAACAGTGGCTGCTTTGATCATGAGTAAGTGTCTTAAAAAGGATCTATTACCCCTATACATGTTGGTCTCAATAGCTTATGTAGCAACTGGATGTTATAACATTTACATTTTTTAAATAAAAATCGCTATTTCTGCATGTAAGCTGGAGCTCTCTCTTTGGCCAGAAACCTCTCCAGCTTACATGCAGAAAGCCTCCATCATCAGAGGAGGTTGTATAGAGGGAAGGGAGAAGAGGAAGAGTGACAGACTGTGGTACAGAGCTGGTAACCACAGTCTGGAAGTGGTGCGCAAGGTAATATTTACTCATTTAATTTCAGCAAAATAGTGATTTTATTTAAAAAAAATGAAAATGTTATAATATCTAGCCGTTATATAAACTAACTATTTAGACCAACATGTATAGGGGTGATAGATTCCCTTTTAATGCAAAACAAATTGATATGTGTTATCTTCTGCATGTTTGGAATCTACTCCACAAGTCTATCCCCATGCTAAGGCCACAGTGCTACCCAGCAACAGCCACGGTGCAGTCATGCACAGTAGAGACTTCCCACACCGCAGCTGATACAGAGTGGGGCGCTTCGAATTCAGGCCGTAGTCGAGGACTACGGTCTGAATTCGGAGCCCCAATCCATTATTAGCTGCGGCACGGGCAGTCTGTAGTGTGCATGACTGCAGTGTGTGCAGCTGTCTCTACTGTGCATGACGGCTTCTGACAAACAATTTAGCAAATTATCATATAGGATATTAATAAAGTATATGAGGATTTTATAAGAGACTGCATCTGTTTTGGTGTGAACGTTGATGGTGTGGTCTGCTACATTGTTAATGTTTTTTGTCTCCTGTGGTACAGTTGGTTTATTCCATCAACCTAACTGTATTTGTAGTTATATTTTCTTTATACAGTGTTTTATTACATATATGGCAACAATTAAAATGATGGACATAAATATTACTGACGTAAATTCAAGAGCAGAGCTAATTGTTCAGTGCGTGTGTGTGTGTGTGCTAAAGTCTACACACAGCATATATACAGTTCAAATACAGTGCAGTCCATAAACATTGAGTCAGCTCCATAATGGTCATATAAGTTTAACCCCTTAAGGACCATTGCCGTGCCAGGACCATCAAGGCGGTCCGGCACTTAAGGACCAATGACGGTCCTGGCACAGCATGGAGTTCAGGGCTCCTGGCGCGGCTGCACGCCACTCCGGAAGCCCTGAACCGGAAGAGAGAATTAAAAAAAAATGCCCCGTGTTCCGCAAGTGCCGGACGCACGTGACCGAGCTGGTCCTTAAGGGGTTAAGATTGTATATAATACTAGGAGGATTGCCTTTCAGAACTCTGCCAACAGACCTGAGACCTTGAGACCTGAGCTTGCAATATATTTTAGAGTTAAAGGAACATATTACAGATAAAATGATCTGCAGTTCTATACACTTACATACCCTGTACACAATGCTAGGATCTGTAAAAAAATTATATTTATTTTAGTAGGCCTTAAATCTAATCTTACATACACTGAATGAGAAGAACTATTACAGTCTTTTCCATGGCTTTCCAACATCAAGAGCAGTGTGTACTAATACCTGTCAGGGCTGGTGCAAGGATTTTTGCCACCCATTTGGCTCTGCCCCTTGTGCCCCACCCCTTTATACACCACCTACTTATACCCCACCTCTTTTCATGATTGTTACCTCTTTTCATGATTGTCCTCTCTCTGCTCCCTGGGCCAGTCTGCCCCTGGTCTGGAGATGCCTGTAAGAGATGCCCCCACCAGCTTCACTTTACCCCCACCAGCTCCAACTTGCCTCCACCAGCTCTAGTTTGCCCCACCAGCTCCAACCTGCCTCCTGTCTGATGTAAGTTGCCCCCTATCAGCTCCAACTTGCCCCGTATCAGCTCCACCTTTCCCCCACCAGCTCCACTTTGCCCCCATCAGCTCCAATTTGCCTCCATCAGCAACTTGCCCCACCAGCTCCACTTTGGCCCTACCAGCTCCACCTTGCACCCCTCAGCTCCACTTGGTCCCCCATAAGCTCCACTTTGCCCCCCATCAGCTCCAACTTGCCCCCCATCACATACCTGTAGCTACTGGAGCTCCCGCGTAGTCTTCTCTTCAGTAATGCAGAGCGAGTTGGGAGATCATGACTCCCAGGGCGCTCTGCATTACTAAAGAGCCGACCGCAATAAGGGAGCGCAGTAGCGACACAGACCTGACTGTGTTGCGGTTCCTGGCGTGGTGCGCGCGGGCGCAACTCTTCTCTGCTACATGCCCGTGCCCCCAGTACATGTGCACCCTAGGATGGCGCCTACCTCGACTATAGGTGGCGCCGGCCCTGATACCTGTAAATGAACTGTCTTAGTTCTTGTCTCCCATTTCAAACTTCACAAATTAAATTAACCCTTTGAGTGTCTGTAGGCTGTATAATACGTTTATCACCCCTCTGGCACTCAAGGGTTAAAGGAACACTAACACCTACAAATTAATTTCTATTATATAAATTAAATATTATGTACGTTCCGATAGCATCTGAGAGCAATGATTTTATTTTAGATCCTAAAATGTAATACAAAACTTGCCTTTTAAGGCATATGTAGACTCTCCTGTGTAGACATAATTTTGTTAATGTTGCTTATACAGTTTCAAATCACAGACAAAAGCTGATTCAGTAATTCCAACCTCTCTTGTATTCAGAAAGGCTGTTACCTTATCTCAGCCCACTTACATGCTATACAACACTATCACATGAAATACACGTATCAGTATTGCTATGGTAAAGGGAATCAGGAAGCCCTGGAAAAAGGCAAGAATGATAATTAAGCACGTATAAGAGTAGGTGTTAGACCTCAGAAAACAGATATTTTTAGAAATGCTCGCAAGAGTCAGGGCTGTCATCAGAAATCTAGTGGCCCAGTACTAACATAGTGTCAGGACCCCATGCAATTGCACTGCAGCCTGGAAATATATGTGAAGACGGAGCCCATGGAACTGCTCCGTGGATTTTCTTAGAATACCAATGGGCCAGTTCCTTTTTACACAGCCCCCCCACACACACACACACATATCAGGGGCCTCCCTGTCTTATCGGAGAGACAGGCCGCATACATGGGTACTGACTGTAACCTCCTGATAGCAGCCCTGGCATGAGGTACAGGGTATTTAAATACATATAAACCCAGATCATTTTAAGTGTTAGTGTTCCTTTAATCAGATGGTGTTTTTTACAGGACAGTCTACACACACATTAGAAATGCAAGTCTAGGATTACATTTTAGGGAAATAACATTAATCAACACATTTTTACAGATGGTGGCTGGAAATACAAGATATTTAAATTTATATATCCCAATTTCATTTTTAGGTGTTAGTGATTCTTTAAGGACTGCAAGTTGCCAATTTTGTCATTTTTTGTGCAGTAGATTTATGTTTGTGATTTTCCAACTGGACCTTCTGCTGTTTTCATGGGAAAATCTGTTAAACTATGGCACCCTGAATAATAAGCATATATGAGAACTGAGTGATAAAGAGCTGCACATGCCTTGCTAATTGTTTGTGTAATGAATGATTTCCTGCCCTTTTGTTTGGATCTGGTGTGAGCACAATGGGAGGGCTTTCCCAGGGAGTGGTCCAGGGGTAGCTAAAGATTAGTGTAAAACCCTTTCCTTTTAAATGGCTCACGTGTGAACATTCTGTTAGGAGGATGCCAAGAATGGTACAGTCTGGTGCTGCAGCCCAAGATACATCTAGACATGAGCACAATGGTCACTGAGGCTGATGCACTATGGGAAAGTGCTGTAATTCTGTGGAAAAGCGCCTGCGCCATAGACAACAATCCTCCAAATTACCACTGACTTAAACAGAGATTAACCCATTGAATGTTAGAGAGGTCTCAAACACATTGCTTCACAATGTTCTGGAGACCTCTATCATACAAGGTTTTAAAAGCCCCATTTAACCCTTTCAGTGCCAGGGGGATTTGCAATGTGTTGCGTTCCCCTCTGGCACTCAAAGGGTTAAATCAATGAGAATCTGTCTTTCGCACCACTTTTCCCTAGTACATCAGCCTCACTGTGTGGTTCGTAGATCAGTTCGGCTGGGTCATAATGTTTGGGTTAGATGATGGTGAAACACATTCTGTTAACCCTTTGGATGATAAAGAGTTCTCTTGGACAGTGATATACTAAGAAGAACTGGGGAGGGGGTTATTCACTAAGTGATGATAAAGAGGTGATAAAGTGGAGATGACCATACCTGGGAACTATTAAGATGAGCAGACATTGAGATTTTTTAAATATTAACCCTTAAAGCTACACATAATATAGATTTTATGCAAATTGTCTCTGCTTGCTCTAACCCAGAGGTGATCCAGTCTGTCCTCAAGGAAACGTTTTTTTAACAATTTTTAATTTTAACAATTTGAAATCTCACTAACTAAACACAAACAAGACAAGATGGACATCTCCCCTGCCTTAATGGTACAAATGGAGTCAATCTAGAGGATAAAGAAGCATTTCATTGAGGGAAATCATATAGTAGGTAACAGTGGATTCTCTCACCCTGAGAAATTGGCACTTCACCCTGAGACCCTGAGATTTGTGTCAAAACCTTGAGTCTCAGGGTCAAATCCTGAGAGTTCCCAGGTATGGAGATGACTTCTCCAGAGATATCACTTCTCCAGTTCCTGTGTTATACTATGGCACCTGCTCACTAAGGGCTCTATTCTATTACCCATGCTAAAACCGGCGTTACAAGAGTACAACCTCCATCCAAAGCTCAAAATGCCTGAACAGAGATTTTGCTCTTACTTTCCCAGAGCGAAGTTATGAACGGTGATGGGCCGACTCCTGAAATTGATCTCATACATTGTGTTTTCTGAAGACTAAACTCTAGCTTTACATATACTCTGTAGAGGCAGCCATTTCTGTCATTTCCAAAGTAGCATTCTTGATAGGTGTATCCAAAATGATAGTGTTGTATTGATTGTAAATGGTCAGATATCAAGTAAGAGCCTTTCTGAATACAAGAGGTGGATGCTAAACTCAAAAAATTAACTGCATTAGCTCCTACCTTTCTTTTTGACCTTCACTTAGAAAATGAACCAAATGGTGTCTATATAGAACAGTCTACACATGCATTTACAATGAAAGTTTAGGATCAGATTTTAGGGATCTAAATAAAATATCAAATGTTTACAGATGCCAGCTGAAAATGCAGTATTTAAAATTGCATAACCACATCTTATTTAAAAAAAAGGTTAGTGTTCTTTTAAAGAGGTTTAGAGGAAATATCACCTGTGTTATTTGATACTACTTTTTACTACTGGCTAGTGCAGAGACCATGAAGCCCCTTTCACAATGACGATATCAATACAGCAATGGTGCATTGGTGATGTATCCATTGTGAAAAGTAAATTGTTAGGCTCAGAGGTGTAACTAGAGGCTGCCGGGCCCTGGTGCAAAATTTGCCATGGGGCCCCCTCACTATGTTGACCCCACTGTTCACCTCCTACCTGGCTCAGGAGGAGGAGGCCTCATCATCCCTGGTTGTCTGGCAGCATGACAGGAGAGGTCTATGGTGCCTTCTGCACATACCTCTATATGCAGCTCCTGTACAGTCCTTCAGTAATGTAGAGCGCTGGGAGATGATGTCATCTCCTAGCACTCTGCATTACTAGACAGTCAAGGACCACAAGGAAGCTGCTCACAGCTCTACAAAGGATTTGTCTACTTCTGTCTCTCTCTCTCCCTCTCCCTGCCTGTCATTCACCCCTTCTTTATATTCCACTCAATGAAACTGGTGTGATTGTACCTTTTCAGTTTATGTTTTCTTAATATCCAAAAAATGAGACAGCGCTGGGTAGATATTATAATAAACCACACAAAAGAACAATAAATATTTATATATAAGAAAAATAATAACCTATGATCAATACAATCCCCCCAAAGAGAAATACATATAATTAGTAATGTCCAAAAGACAAATGGATGTTAGTCACTTATCTCTATATTCCTCCCAACAATGATGTAGATGATGTAAGGTTAGTGTTCACAATAGAGATGTTAATAAATCATCAGTCACACTTGTTCATGAAGGAAATGGGCACAAACTTTTCCAAAAACTTTTTCATGCAGCCCGTCCACGGAGAATCTCCATTCCCAACAGTCTACACAAACAAATAAAAGCACAAGAAAAAGAAATCTAAAAGCAGTGTTTATTTTGCAGGACAAACGCATATATATTTAAAAACTTACAGAATAGAAGTAGTTAACAAGCCTATCTCCCTCCCGGTTCACTCCGCCTCCACCACCGGTAGTCCCCGCGTCTCAGCTCCCCAGCAGATTTAACTCAGGGTAATCCAATATATTTCAATATGTTATAATGCTCTATGTCCTCCAGTATAACTCCGCTCCTTACTGAGCGTCTCCTCCGTTTTCGCTGAGCTCTCACAGGCTATGTCGCTATTCTCCTGGATCAGAGCTTGTGATCGATAATCACCTATATACACTCTAGGGCGTGGGCTTCCTCAAAGGGAGGGGGCGTAACCAGGAGGGACCAAACATGCAACCCTCCTCCTTTCCTTTTTTCCACGCGTGTTGTGGACTTCTACTGTCCACTTCCTCAGGGCATTACAGAGCCACCTTCTGGCTCACCTTATATACAATATATACACCCATCCAGATATTCACTTCTCATACAATCATAAAAACATAAGAACATATTTGTATCAGCCTCTAACTCAATCTTACCTCCTCCTTCTCTTATACTCAAAATATAAAATATAAAATAAAAACTTAAAATGTAAAATAAATTATATTAAATTTATATAACCATTGTCTCACATACCTCTTTCTCATTACCTATTTCTTTTTCTATATACATCCTTCATCATTTGCAAAAGGCGCACTTGGACAATTTTACATTTTTCTTAAAACATATTTCTTATGTTTTCTTAAGCCAAGAATCTAACTTGGATGTTTCATTTTGAGATTTAATATGCTTTTGACTTGATAAAGGGAGGCTTTTGCTCTCAAAAGCTTGACCCGAAAAATGAATGCTAGTCCAATAAAAAGGTATTATTAAAAACTGTGATATTCATTTGGCAGCTACACCACTGGACTAACATGGCTATCCTAAATTAAGTATATTAAATTAAAAAAAAAAAATATATATATATATATAAATATATATATATATTTGTGTGTCTGTGTGTTGTGTGGGATCTAGCTTAATCAATTATGAAGTAGTATTTCTGAAGGTCCATTGAAGTTATTCACAATGTATTGCACCCCTTACTGGTCTATAAAGTGTTAATCTTCTAAGAGCTATATCCTAGTATCCGGAATTACCAACCAAACAGGCTTGATTAAACGATCAAAAAGTATCAGGAGACAAACGTGTTTCTTTCTCAGCAGATAACAGAAAATTGAGCCAGAATATGTCTTCCAAAAGATCTGTACAGGATAAATCCTAATTTATGTATTCCATGTCAGCATCAGGAAGAATCAGCAGTGACATAAAGACAAGAATAATTTATTTATCATTGAGAGTTTATCTGGACTCTGGTGACTGTATCATTTAATTTATCCTTCTATTAAAGAAAGCAACAGGGGTAGCATGAGTTTTTTCTTATTTAAAACCAGAGTCTATTCAAATGCCTGTGGAGGGGGTTAACGTTAACACAAACACACACACACACACTCACGCTCACACACATCAAGAAACAAATATACACACACACACACACACTCATGCACACACACATCAAGAAACAAATATACACACATACTCACACAGACTCACACACCACACACTGCCTCTGAAGTCCAGAAATACACTGCTCCATGGCATTCAGTCTACAGAATATTGTGGTTAATGTGGTTTTTGGCAGTGCAAGTGGATGGACAGGGTAGAGAGTTAGGCCACAGTGGGGTTACATTTATTAATAATAAATATACTGATAAGGACTTCTATAGCTTGTTTCCCCCAGTGGGACTCAAAGCTCTTTAGCTGAACTAATACAGTGTACTTATTTGAGCCTATAAAGACAAGTATAAACATTTCCTTATTCACCCCAGCTTTAACCATAGCACTGATCAAACACATGTGCATTTGTATTATATTTTGTACTATGGACAGAGGTCCTCTTTAGCCCAGCTCACATAATCCTTTTATTGGCTGCAAACAGCAGCTGCAATGAGTTTAGGCCATTTTGCACAAAAGGGTAGAGCAACAGTTATTCAGCAAGCCTCATTGGTGCTACAGTCATAACCCCAACACTTCTCATTGATAAAATTTGGCTTTTAACCAGTTACATGCTAGATAGTTCGCCAAACACTACATGTTAACTTTCTCTTTTAATTCTTTGAGTGCCAGAGGGGTATGCTTTGCACTGCGTTGAGTAACCCTCTGGTACTGAAAGGGTTAAATCATTTGGACATTTTATTTGTCCACTAAGGTGCAGTTGCATGTTCCAGAATGCTCTTCTTTTCCTTTATGCATAAAGCACTAAGTGTCCTTGGTTGAATGTAAAATATGACCATGTTCCTGAGCACACCAAGGACAACTATAAAAGTTCTGTTAATTTAAATGGGGATTTTAACACCCTGAATGCCAGCAAGTTCTCCAACTAATTGTAAAGCAGTGTATTGGAGACCTCTTTAGCATTCAAGGGTTTTAAAGCCCCATTTAATTCTAAACATTTGGGGAATTCGCATTTATCTTTTATGGAGCGATTTCCCCAGAATTGCTCAAATATTACCTTTACAAAATACCCAATGGCGCATATTATAAAATAAACTGGAGTTATTCTGGTGCATGCCAAATACATCATAGGAGACAAATAAAACATTCTGTTCAATTAAATTGGTCTTTAAAGGCATAGTAATGTTTCACAATAAAAGCAGCTCCAATTAATCTTTATAGTATTTGGCCCATGGAGCATGTTATTTCAGTACTGTCAGAGTTGTAGTTCAAGAGTAATTGAATGATAAAGTATCCCCCTCCCTCCCCTTTTACCTAGTGTAGCACTGCTCATCTCAGAGCAGCAAGATGGATCACAGAGAGGGATAATCTTCAATTAGCATAAGGGAAAAACCTGAAAAACCTGTCAAGGGGGGCAGCGCTTTCATTGATCTCACAGTAATAAGATTGTCCCTTGCTGGTCAAGCAACCAGATTTCACATCTGAGGTGAGCAGTTTTACACAAGGTAAAAAGGGTGGGAGGGGGATACTTTATCATTCAATTACTCTTGAACTACAACTCTGACAGTATTGAAATCACAATGTCTGTGGCTCAAATACTATGAAGATAAATTGGAGCTGATGATTTTGTGAAACATTACTATCACTTTAAACCCTTCGAATGCTAGAGAGGTCTCTAGTGCATTGTGAAGCAATTGGGGATCTCTCTATTACTGAAGAGGTTAACCCCTTAACAACCACAACAAGGCATGCAGTTAACCCCTTAACGACATGTGACGTACTATGACCATCACGGTCCTTGAAATACTCAAGGACCAATGGCGGTCATAGTACATCACATACTTTTTACTTACAGCACTCTACCGGGAGCGCTGTAAGTAAAAATAGGGCCTGAAATTGACCGCTCCAACATCGGAGCGATATCTATCAGGCCCCATGGTGACGCGCCGATACACGCGACAGGTCACATGTACCGGCGCGTCCACGTGGTTCTACGCGGTCCTTATGGGATGGAAACGTCCCAGGACCACCGGTCGTTAAGGGGTTAAAGACCACGGAGCATTTTGTTTCTTTTGGGCATTCGATTCAGGGGTTGGACTGTCACAACGGTCATGCCATGTCATTGGTCCTTAAGGGGTTAAAAAACTCTGTTCAAATGCATGGGAATTTAGGAATTTTTATTTGTCCCCTGTGATGCAGTTGGTTTGCTCAAGCTGCTTTTATAAATATGGGTCTGAACGTCTTATATTCCAAATGGAGTTTAAACTATGCACAAGTATGCAGAATTTAAAATATTATACATTTAAATACATTTCTGCAATAGTATATGTGTCTCTATGTTGTTATTATTACTATCCTATATAATAATTCGCTAGGATGTTTGTCAGAAGCCTTAATGCCCAGTAGAAACTGCCTGAATGAACAGAATGCTGGGATCATGGAATGCTGGGAGCACGGAATGCTGGGAGTTCTGTTCTGGGAGCATTCTGAGCTTTCCGGCAGTCTCTACAGTGCATGACTGCATCGGCAGGATGCAGATCAGGACCGGCCTCTTAACCCTCCGAGTGCCAGAGGGGTACGCAACGCATTGCAAAGCAATGCAATGTGTACCCCTCTGGCACTCAAAGAGTTAACATTACCCGGACCTTGGCCCGTGTACATGGGCTTTTACACTAGTTAAAAATAAATCAGTACGAATCCCCTGGTCAATAAATAAGTCCAACCTAAGAAACGGTCCCTGAGTTAGAGTGTGGATCTCCTTATAAGTTTTTGTAAGTCAAAAAAAAACAGCATCTTTCAGCCTGCACATTGTGTGGTCAGTCATATCTAATGCTTCCACTTAACTTTCGGTATGGAGAAGCTGAGATCTCTTTGACAGCTAAGTTGGACTCTAGGGCTTCAGAAAAAGTTATGGACACTGAATTTTGCCCATATTCAAGGTATTACCACTCAACCAAAGAATTGCCTTCCGTTTGTGGAAACAGTTGATTGAAAACGTCTGTCTTCTGGTCTAGTGACTCAAGAGACAATGTCAATGCTTATCTCAGCTATTACAACTTTGTTGTTTATGTGTGACTTATTTTCAGTTTAAGATGGCTTTTCAACCTAAACCAGTCTTAAATAGTATTATTTCAGCAATTGTATGACGTTAACCTCTACTCTTAAAGCTTAAAAAAACTGCTTGAATATTATAATCTGTGTAATAAAACATTAGGTTTTGTACAGAAAATTCTATATACTACATGATCCATTATCGAAAACCATTTTGGATAAGTCCCTGACTCTGTCTGACTGAGTGATAAAGAAATTACAGATTAACATTGAGGAGAATCTGAAGAAAGGTTCTATCATTAACAGTTACAATGGACATCCATCATCTTCTGTTTGAGAAATAACCCTCTCTAACCCTGTGTGGGTCACACGTTTATGACTGTAAAAACTGGGTACATTTTGCCTTTAAGACCAGGATTACTAAATTAATTCTGAGAAATCTTTAGACTTCACAATAAATAACTCACCTGTGCTCAAGCAGTAATTGAATGCCTGGATCAATCCCAGAGGTCTTCACTGACAGTGAATCAATCTAAGGATGATTGAACAGCAACTTCTGGAGTGCCACAAGTTGCACTACCCAACTAGTGGCTTGTCATCTGCCAGAAAATTGTTTTTTAGAAGAGGAACATTTATCCATCCATTTTATGGACTTTCCTAATCTAGGTATTGGAACTACTAATGGATGTACTCCTGTATTATGATCTGAGAGGCCGACTATGACTGTCCAATGGCATTGCTGGATTGTCTGCTGCATTTAGAGGTTATTTCAATTTTACAGTTTCCAGGGGGTCTTGTATGGTGAAGTGTGGAGTTTTTTGTCACATTTGGGTACAGTTCCCTCCAGCTTTAGTCTTTATTTTATTTTATTTTATTAGAAGTATCCACTGCTCAATTTGCCTCTGACTTGTGAATATTATCATTTCAGACTTTGAGCTTCTAATGATTAATCATTTATATCAATTTGCAATAAGAAATGTTTGTACATTCACGTGTTTTTTCTCCTGTTGTATGACTAACTGGAAGACCATTACTTGTGCCAGCATTTCATGTTGCTGGATGATGTGTAGGTCACCAAGTCAGTGCAAAACTCCCCTTAATATTACTTATTTTCATTACTTTTGTCATCCTAATTTCAAAGTGCCGAAGACAGACAGACAGACAGAGAGACAGAAAAATAGAAGCTCTCTATATAATGTTTACTAATGCCAGGTGCACATTCCTGTAAAATAGTTAATCAAAGCTGCAAGCAGGCAGCACCTGTGGGACTTGTATCTAGTTGAAAAAATTCTTTATTGAACAGTCAACATTTCCCTTTATCAAGACATCTTGGTAGCGATGATGGCTACGAGATGGCCACATAAATGAAATGCTTTGTGAAACCGTGACATAAAGTAGAGCATTACAGCTTTGACTGCCCTCCTTGCATCACACCGTTGGTTACCCACAGAGCTATGGAGGCTAGCACAGGTGTCGAAGATCACCAAGGTTCTACCCATGAGTCACAGGCCTGAGCGTCCTGACACAGGCAAGTCTGGATTTGAGGACTCTTCTGGTGTGGGTGAGGAAAAAGGCTCATCCACACATCTAGAGTTGACTCACCTATTGCCGGAGGTGTAACTAGAAGCCACCGGGCCCTGGTGCAGAAATTGCCATTGGCCCTACCGACCACATAGCCCCCAGTTTCCACATTTCCTCCCATTACGCCTAATCTCCACATTGCCTCCACATTGCCCTCCAATGTCCGCATTGCCTCCACATTGCCCCCTAATCTCCACATTGCCACCACATCTCCACATTGCCTCCCAATCTCCACACTGCCCCTATTTATCCCCACATTGTCTCCTGCATCCCTGGTGGTCTAGCGGCATGCCAGGAGAGGTCTGTGCTTCCTTCTGCACAGACCTCAAAAACTGGAGCTCCCACACGGTTCTCTGTTCAGTAATGCAAAGCGCTGGGAGATTATGTCATCTCCCAGTGCTCTGCATTACTAGAGTGCTGGAGGGGGTGATCAGCTGTTAGAGGTCTGTGTCGAAGAAGGCACAGACCTACTTGCTTTGGGTGCCCGGGCCCCTGGAGTGCGACCCCTATTGTTACTCCAGTGCCTATTGCCTCTGGGAGTTTCCTCTGGATGCATTCATCCAACCCCATCTCCAGACCAGTCACTAGATCTTAACTTTGCCTTGCCACCTATCAAGGCAGGTGATCAGGCGCACAGGGTAACCAAGGATGACCTGAAAGACATGGTCTCTTACATCAAATCAGTGGTCAGGGAAGAGATTTCAGAGCTCCGAAGATATTTTACCCACATGGGTCAATGCACACATACACTAGAACATGAACACAGAAAATTATTCCAACAACAACATAATGTGGAGCTACTTCTTGTCCAGCAAGATGAAAACATTCAGTTACCTGGACAACATGGATAACAGAGGACTTAGATGCAACCTCAGAATCAGGGGCCTCCTTGAGTCGATTCCTGGTAAACAGCTGCAAGCCACGTTATCTTCTATCTTCAGGGATGTTCTGGGTCTATCCCTGAAGTCATGGGACTATTTTTCTCTTGGGGCAGGCACAGTGCAGTCATCACCAATGGCACTGTGCACAATTTGTGACAAGGTAGTGGGATGGGAAAAGAAGGGAACACACCTTGGCACAACAGCCCTGATAACATGCATGAAACACAGACACCATGACATTTATGTAAAATATGTAAAAGACAAACACTCGCCGCAGAAATTCAGCACCACTGTTGCTGTACCCCTTGAATCTCCAGAAAGGCAACAAGAGGCGAGGCAGAGGTCAAAGAGGAGGAAGAATAGAGCAAACGAGCCAGAGGCTGGAAGTTTGACATTGAGCGAAACAACTAGCTCACATCACCTTCTTGCTCTATGGTAACTACATTTTCTTCCAATCCACCTCATTCATCGTTACCTCCCCCACAAAGTGATAGCCTAGATGTTAGGATGTGTCAGTTCATGTGCCCCATTGCACACTGTGTGGTGCACTGACCACACATGGCAGTATGATGGAGGAGAATCTCAATCATGGTATCAATTGGCATCTGAGGAGATTCCATACCGCAGAATATGCTAAGCTGGTGGCAGGGAGGGTTCATCATTACTATTAAACTGTCAGCAAGTTGTCATATGTCTCTAGCTTGGTGTGGACAAGGGTCATAGTGACAACAGTAGTACTTGGTTTCTGGTGGGGAGATTTCACATTGGAAACCCTAAGTGTCATGGTGTTTGGATAGAGTTGTACCAGGTGTTTCATGTGAGTAACAAAGTAATTTAGGTTGAAAAAAGACTTGCGTCCATCTATTTCAACCCTCTTCCTATTCCTGTTTACCATCGTTGATCCAAAATAAGGCAAAAAACCCCCTCAATATAGCAATTTCAAATTCTGCCTTGAATGGGGGGAAAAATTCCTTCTTGATTCCAAATGGCAATCAGATTTCTTCCTGGATCAACAAGTCCTAACTAAATATTAATCCCAGTACTAACGTACATAACCCCCTATGTTATGCTCTTTTAAGTAAGTATCCAGGCCCCTTTTAAAGGCATCTAATGTATTCGATAGAACCACCTCCTCAGGAAGTGAATTCCATACCTTTATTGTCCTTACTGTAAAGAAACCCTTCCGCTGTTGTAGATTAAATCTCCTTTCCTCAAGTCTAAGTGGGTGGCCCCTTGTCCTGTGTACTGTTCTGTTAATGAACAGGTCTTTGGAGAGCCCTTTGTATGGTCCCTGAACATATTTATATAGTGTTATCATATCCCCTCTAAGACGCCGTTTCTCTAGTGTGTACAAGTGCAGATGTACCTATTGTTCCACTTCCTAGTCATTCCCTAATTTACACTATGCACATTGCAGATGATGATATGAGAAGCACAGTTTCTGCTTTCAAGGAAAAAATGTCTATTCTCAAAACAACCATGATTTTGGAGAAACATTATTGGCCAACTTCTTCTTTTCTCCACATATACCTGATGTGGTGGGGCTAGTTATGGTGATTCTACTGCCTCAGGCGCATCACTGGAGCTAATCGTTGCAAGTGGAACCTCCATCACCCATGTTACTGCTGTTGTTGATCCCATTCCCTTTGAGCTGCCTAATTATCCAGCTGCTTAACCAATTCAACAGCGGCAAGAAGAGCAGTTGCAAATTCTACATCAGGGAGTTTGATAATGACCACTGGCCAACACATGACCTGCTGGCACTAGGCCAGTCGGGCATTTCTTTTTCTCAGGGCTTGTGCTTTAAAGAAAAAAAAAAAAACATAAGCCTACAAAAAAATAAACTATTTTTGGGGGCTTGTTTCTAACAAGCCTATGTCCTAAAAATCAATGTTTCCTTAGGGTTTGTGCCAAACAAGTCTAAGTCCTACAAATCAAAGATTCCTCAGGGCTTGGGCCTAACAAAAGTCTTATTTCCTACAACAAATCAATGTTTCCACCGTACTTGAGCCTTTAATAAGTCTAAGTCCTACAAATCAATGTTTCCTCAGGGCTTGTGCCTCTACAAATAACTTTTACAAATCATCCTCTACAAAAAAAGTCTGTCAAGTATCAGTCTACCACTTGGCAGCTTACATCAGGGGGGCCATATCTGTATCATGTTACATACAAATTTCTTACTTTATTTTATTTTTTTATTTTTTTATTAAATGTCCCCCCAATCCCAGTCAACCCCCGAAAACAAATTTCCCAGACTCCACCCACCAACACAGACACCCTCCTTAGACCCCTTTTATACCATGTCTTATGTTTTTTTTAATTGTATTTAGTATTTATTCATTAACTGCCCCCCCAATCCCAGTAAACAAACACTTCCAAAAACATTCCCTGTTCAACCGATTATTTCCCCACACTCCACCAACACAGGTACCCTCATATCCCTTTTATACTATGACTTTGGGAAGTAAAATAACATTTGCTATGTGCTCTGTGTGAATTCAATGTTCCCATGGTTTCAATAGCATGAGCTAGGCGAAAAAAGCAAAAAAACAGCACTTTTCATGAGAAATTATTTGCCAAGCGGTAAGTGCCATTATTTGCCAATTTTGGTTTGATGCTAAAATTTTCACCCATCTTTAATGTACCTTAGTCTTTTTTTTTTCTTAAGGGTGCCATCTTCCAGCTACCATCCTGGCTCCCCTTACTGTATTTGAGTTTGTAGGCTCTGAATCACCATTACTATTGCCAGATGGCCTCTATGCACTCGAGACACAGGTTTTAGTATAACTTGGAAAACTACTCTATTTTTGTTTTATTATCCCCCTTACGTTTCCCACCATATATACCATACCTCCCTGGGTGGGGTTTTATCATGTCGTACTCCCTTTGTTCCTTCAAGTGGTTTACCCTCCTCACATATGGCCACAACCCCACCACTCTTTTCTCCAACATTGCCCCCATTCTCTCTGCCCATGTTCCCTGGGACGCCATGGGTGGACATCCTAGGCATCATACCTTTGGGTCTAACTTCACAGGTTGGGTGGGTTTGAGCTTGTGAGCATTGTTTTTTTGACATGATGATTTCGGTGTGCAGGGTTTATCTGGCATGTGTTGGGCTTCTATATCAGGAGCTTCTCCAACAGGCATAGTGTATTTGTGGTACATTCATTGTAATGGCTAACTGTCTTATGTTTTATTTCCCTTAAGGTTATCAATATCAGCTACCTCTCCACTCCCTTTACTACTTATCTGAATTTGTGGGCCCTACACCACTGCTGTTTCTGCAAGATGCCCTCTATAGGTTAGAAACCCAGGTTTTGTTGTGGCTTGGATAGCTACTCCATTTAATGTTTTATTTTCCTCCAACACCACCCACACTTTATACTCACTGGGACTCACAGCTAGTTGCAATGGGTCCTGTACGGTTCACATTGTTCTCAAACTGTATACCTTCTGCCAATTCTATTATTTTCCTTTACTCCAGGAGGGAGATATCCAGCAGGCATCCTGCTCAAGCAGGGACATACCTCATTCCCCATTTCTCCCCTCATAATAGCCAACTCTTTGTTCTGTCCTGCAAGATTAAATACTTAGTCTATTCATTGGGCTCTTCCTCAAAATTTTAGGCTTCCATCCTAGCCCCCATGCTCTAATTCCCAACATGACCTTGTGTCCCCTGATCCTGCCAGATCCTTTCTTCCACCAAATGCCGTTCTCCCTGCATGCCTTCCTTCCCTTCTGCTTGTATGGGTATTGATTATTTCCAGGATCTAATGGCAAGAATTTAGTTTAGCTGATCAATTTCCCCTCTGGTACAGGCCCCCAGCTGATTCTCATCATCTCCTCCCTGAAAAGTACCTATGGGAGTTTCTGGGGTCTATCACATTACTTCCCCTGGAGCCCTTCGCTCTCCTCCCTCAGACATTTCTTTTCCTTTTTTTTTTCTTCGCCCACCTTCCTATCTACTCCCGCCATCATAATCTCTCTCTACCCTCCCTCTTCCTTTACCTTCCCCTACCCCTACCCCCCCACCCCAGTGGAAGTACTGAATTAGCTGCATGTGAACCCCAGGACTGCCTGTGGCCAGACGAAAGATGCATTCTCCCTGGGGGACTATGGCGGTTATGGCAAGATACCACCTTCGGTGTGCTAGTCAACTGATGACTCGGGGGCTACGCGGCTCCACTGTTTGCTCAAATATGCGGGTTGTGCACCCTCTGTACTATGACTATCATTTTGTTTTGAGTTGTGTGCTGATTTATGCCTTTTCTTTTACTCAGCGGTAAGCCTTTTATATTGTTACATTATCTGTCACTTATTTTATATTTCTCAAGTGTTGTATGCATAATACTGTCTATTTTTCCTCCTCCTCTACTCTACTGACCTGGTTGGCCTTTGACATGATTATTACTGACATTCCCTGGCTATCCACAGGAGACTTGGCACACGTGGTGCATTTTTTCTCCATGTCATGTTTTCTCTCTGTTACTTTTGCCCCCTTTTTCTCCTTTCTTCCCTCATGACCTGCCCTCTCCTTCATTCCCTGGTCTCTTGCTGGTTGTGGACCGGTTCATGGGTTCAGGGGTGGCTGGGGCTGGGGTGTTGGGGTATGGCCTGCCATTCGTGGAAGCTAGCATTTATTTTAATAATCATCCTTAGCATCTACTGATCTTGGGTACCACAGCAAACCCTTCAGGGTTTAACGAAAGGTCTCAGCTCAACCAGAAATGCTCATTGGCTCTCAGGGAATTTCATAGGCTCATAGGGGATTTGATTTTGGTCTAAGAAACCCATTTCCCCTCCAATAAACCCCTTAATTTCAGAATAAACACCATAGCTGATATGCTTCTAGTCAGGATGTATCTAAAAAGAGGGGTACAGCTATATTCCTCCTTTGGAGGATCCCCTGGGTACTAGAGGATGACTTCTGCAATCCATAGGGTCGCTTCCTCTTTCTGAAGGGGAGCATCAATGAAAAACCTTTTACTTTTGCTTCTATTTATGTGTCTAATTCAGGACAGATCCCCTTTTTTAATAAAATACTGTCTTCCGTCTCCACCTTCAAAGAAGGCCATCTCTTTCTGGGAGGTGATTTTAATCTCCTAATGGTCCCCTGCATTGACTATTCCACTGGGACGTCCTCCATCCCAGTGTCCGTATTTCAGAATTGTGCCATCCCTTTGCGACAGCTATCACTTGGTAGATGCTTAGCGTCTCTTTGAACTCACATCCTGAGATTATACATACTTTTCCTCCTTACTCAACTGTTATACACACATAGACTTTGCCTTTATGGAGTAATTCCATGCTCATACTGCTCATTAGGCATTGATAGAACCAATCACTTGGTCTGACCATGAGCTAGTTGGGTAGAGATCAAACTAGGCTTTCAGCCTGGTGGCTTAATGAGCTATTTCTGGATGATATAGGACTTTGAACACATATAGAGTAGAGATCTCCTCCTACTTCTCCATAAATGCTACTAACAACATTTCTACTGAGTCATTATAGGTGGCCCATAAATGTGTCCTCAGAGGTGAATTTATTAAGATGGGAGCCTACTGCACTAAGCAACTGGTAGCACAAATAAACAATTTGATTAAAAAGATCAGATCTGTTGAACTACAGCATAAAAAAACCTCTTTGAGCTCCAGACAGCCAACTACTCACCCATTATAAGTAGGCTGACCATACCTCACCTTTAAAAAGGGACACACATGAAAAATGCATACTACAGGGTTGCATTGATTTTGGTGCACTCCTGAAATATGCCTATATCCTATGTGTCCCTTTTTAAAGGTGAGGTATGGTCAGCCTAATTATAAGAAGACTTTGGCTGACCTCCTACAAGAGAAAATCCTCAAATATTTCCATTGGCATAAATATGCCCATTATCTCCATGGAAATAAATGTGGGGAACTACTGGCCAGGACTGTTAAGATTAAAGTGTTAGTAATGTCTAAAAAAAGTTTTTTTTGCATTTAGAAGAGCTTAAAAATCTGATCTGAATGCAAAAAAACATATCTCTCAAACCACTATAGTTTAAGAGATACGGGCGTTTAAAGTTTGATTTCTCCTACTGACAGCTGTAAAGCTGTCAGCAGGAGATCCGTGTCGGTCGACATGGAGGCGCTTGAGAAGTGCCGAGATCTCGTTACTTACATGGAATCCCTTCATTGGAATGGTCTAAAATGTGTGCCTGAATACTAGGCAGTAGGAGAAATCAAACTTTAAACGCCCGTATCTCTTAAACCATAGCAGTTTGAGAGCTATGTTTTTTTGCATTTAGATCAGCTTTTTAAGCTCTTCTAAATGCAAAAAAACTTTTTTTTAGACATTACTAACACTTTAAACAAAAAGCCCATTAAATATAGGATTAAGGACCCTACTGGTAAACTACGCATCACCTTCCCGGACATTGCTGCAACTTTTCTATCCTTCTGTAAAACACTTTCCAACCTTTCCAGTTCAGGCTCCCCTTTGGATCTTCCTCAGTGACAGACCCTTATTTGAGAATTGTTGGAACGCTCCCAGATCCCAAAGCTCCCTCCTTACACTATTTCTCTTTTGGAAAGTCCATTCACAGAGTTAGAACTTAGCTTAATCCTCAAGTCGCTACCGTTAGGGAAAAGCTCAGGATCTGATGGCTTCCCTGCTAGTTACTACAAAAAAAATTTCAGCACTCCTAATTCCGCATATGCTTGCTTGCATTAACTGTCTGGCAGGCCTGCACAGTCCTTAGAACTGCATATTGCTCTTGTACCCAAGCCTAACAAGGACCCTACTAAATGTGATAGCTACTGACCCACCTCATTTCTGAACATTGATGTCAAACTGTTTGCAAAGCTTTTGCGAATCAAATCCGGCCCTGCCTCTCTTCATTCATTCATCCAATCAGTCAGGTTTCATCCCTGGCAGGGAAGCAAAAGACAATAAAACTAAGATAGTAGCCTTGATACACACAGTTGTTTTAAGTGGGATTCTGGCCATTCTACTGTCAACTGACACAGAAAGGGCATTCAATAGAGTGGACTGGCTCTACCTAGAACTCCTGATACAACTAAGTCTGGGCAGTCAAGGCCTGGCATCTATTCTCAGTTTATACTCTTCTCCCACACCAAGAATTGGACTCAGTGGTTTCCTCCCTGACCCACTCCACATATTCACACAGCAAGGCTGCCCATTATCTCTCCTTCTTTTTAGCCTTTCCCTGGAGCCTTTTCACAACCTGATTCACTTAGACTCTGGAATTCAAGGCCTACCTATTGGGGGGGGGGGGGTGAATCAAAAATCTCAAGTTTTGCAGACAATGTTCTGTTCTCTCTCTCTTCTCCTTTGTCCTCACTCTCTGCACTATTGAGAATAATTGATCAACAGAGTGTAGTTAGTAATTCTAAAATAAAACTACAAAAATCAGATATCCTGATAGCAGCTTCAATTATAGGGGCAATTTCCCTTTTCTTGGGAAACCTCCCATGTTACATACCTGGAGATCTTCCGGACTCCAACTTTGGGAGACATGGTATCACTTAATTTTGACTCTCTCATTAGAAATATAGAAAGTAACCTAATTTCCTGGTCTCCCCTGGTTTATCTCTTGGTTAGAATGAATCAACTTGGTTAAAATGATAGTGATGCCTCACATTCTTTACTTTACCATCTCCCTGTCAATTCCTACTGCATTGCTTCAAATGGGTCGCTCCTGTCTCCGTCCTCATGGATTGCTCTAGTCAGCAGAGAGTGGAATGTGTGGGAGCTTTATCCTTGCACTTTCAAGACACTGGCCCCTGAAATCTTTTGTGTATGAAGGTAGATGGGGTCTCGTTCCCTGCCACCTTGCACCACAATCTTCAACGTGTCTTACCGGTCTGGTATAGGGTAGCGTATGCTGCAATTGCACCTCATTCCCCTCACTCATACTTTCTGTCTATGGAAACCCAAACTTCCTTATGGGGCTACTGTCAGGTCCCTTGGTGCTGGGCCTGAGGGTTCATAGGTTAGATCACCTGCTTCCTGCTTCAGGGATTCCGTCAGTGGTGTGCCTTCAACCAACTTATTCACTACCTTCAGGACAGGAGTGGAATTACAGCAACTAGCCCACCACATTCAGCACCTACAGGCATCTGGTTATCAATCTTGACAGGTAACGTACTTTGCGCAAGCCTGGACCAAAGCTACTTTTACTAACCATGGGACCTCAAAAATATATAAACTACTTAATGCAGCCCCACTGATTCTCATGCCATCTTTTCTATGCATCTGGAAAACTGAACTGAAATTTACCTGGTCGAAGCTCAAGTGGAGATGAGTGTTCACCGCCAGGTTCCATAGTGCTCGTGACACCAACACCAGGGAGGGGAACTACAAGTGCCTTACACGTTGGTACTCTACACCCCAATATCTAAATAAGATCTTCTAGATGCAATCTAGAGGTTGGCACAATGACATGTATTTGGTGGTCTTGCAAGTCTATAGTGCCTTTCTGGGAAGCAATCCTTTAATACCACACTCCAATGGAATATAAAGCGCAACCCACTACTTCTGTTGTTCTTAGTATACCCAGAGAGATTTCGATGTTCACCACCCCAGATCCACCTTTTCTTCTTCATGGCATCAGCTGCTAGGGATCTTATACCTATTCAGTGGTAGACTTCCACTCCTCCCACTCCCCATGATCGGCATGTTAGGCTCTGAACTGTGGCCAATTTAGACACACAGGTCACTGCTTCCTTCTTGGAAGTCTGCAATTGCTGGCTAAGGAAAGTCTATTTCTTGGGAGCCAATGACAATAGCTATGAAAACTGATCCCTCTGGATCTCGGTTCCTGACTTCTTGACAATGGACAATTAGTGATTTGGGACCTGGGTGAGGAGTGACCAAAATAAGCTTCTGTGGAGCTGGGCTGACCCTAGCTCCCCCCCATGCTTTCTCCCCATGTGGTCCATCTTTGGGATCCCGGGAGTGGCTGCTTTGACCATGGACTTGGCCCCTGACCAATGGACATCCCCTACTCTTCCCCCCCACTCTTCTCACCTTTTGTTTCTCTGCCTTGTCCCCCTTTCTCTGGCTTTTATATCTTCTTCTTTTCTTTCATCTATGGGAGGCAATCTCATCTTGTTCAGCTCCATACACTTCCCCAGTTTGTAGTCTGGCTGCAGATGAGCAATATACGGGTCACTGTGTCAAGTGTGGATTCGCTCTAATCTATAACACTTTGTACCTATTTTTCTTGACTCAGGAACAAGTTTTAGTTTATAAATTCATGTATTTCCCTTTTTTTCCCATTTACTTTCACTTTCTGTACTTAGCTAAGCTCCTTCTTGTAAAATGCAAACATGTATATTCTGTTATGTACCTTTTTACAAATTCTCAATAAATATTTGAAAATGGAAAAAAAAAGTTGTCTTGGTATAGAGTCCAGGTTTGGACTGATATGTTGACTGATCATTAAATACTTTTTCAAAAGTCCCACTGGTGCTGCCTGTTTCTTATTTATATACAGTTTTCATGTGAGCAATTGTTCATGCTCATTAGGACATTAGTATATGCAGTAGACTGGGCTGTATTACATTAATACATTTTACTTAGACTTTTCATACCATAATTATATTTCCCTTAAGGAGATTATGGTATGATGTTGCACTTTTTTTTGCAGTTTTCAATTAATTTAGTATCTTTTTCTACCTGCTCATATTTATATAGAGTCTGCTGTATGCTTAAAATTTGATCAACATATGTCTATGGAATGAGAAGGTAACAGCTTTGGATAAAGATATTTTAAATTGATAAGATGGTCCTTTGCACTATCAAACACCAGTGTCATATTCCATGATTTTGTAAGCCACATTTGCTTGGATTTCTTGGGCTCAATTCTATTTCATTTAAAAAACAGCCTATAAAAATATTATTTTCTAATACCGTTAGGGGTAAAGTGTTAGACACCTATCCCAAAAATCAGATCAGATTTTAATGTAAAATCACAAGGTTTTTTTTCTAACAAAGAAGAGAAAGTGAGACAGAGGGAAGGAAAACATCAGTAAGATGTGAAAAGCAGGACAGATGAAATCAATACAAATATGAAGTGAATGCAAATAAAACAAAACAAATAAAAATAAATTATTAAAGTGAATTACAGATGACTTAACCCTTTGAGTGCCAGAGGGGTAAACAAAGCATTGCTTTGCAATGCGTTGCGTGCCCCTCTGGCACTCAAAGGGTTAATAATGACAGTATAACATATATAGCAAAAATGTCACATGCTAAAAATTCCCAATGCCCAATGGGCCGGATATTAAGAACGGCAATAAAATATGTTATCAGAAATCCGAGTATATAAACGTAACTTTTTGAGTGCCTGAAAGGTATCCAGTGCATTGAGCTGCAAAATATTAGATGTCTCTCTGGCACTACAGTGTAAGAGTAGTATAAAACAGAGCCAGTCAAAAGCCTACTGAGGAAGCCAAAGAATAATAAGTGGGAACCTATAATTTAGAATACCGTAATATGATATTCAAAAACAGATTCCTACTACTCTATCTGTGTCTGAACTCTCTCCTCAAACCCACTTCACCATACTTGGGCCACTTTACCCTTGTAACAGAGGTAGGTGTTTCTTAACCACTTTACCCTGTAACAGAGGCAGGTGTTTCTTAACCACTTTACCCCTGTAACAGAGGCAGGCGTTTCTTAACCACTTTACCCCTGTAACAGAGGCAGGCGTTTCTTAACCACTTTACCCCTGTAACAGAGGCACTTTACCCCTGTAACAGAGGCAGGCGTTTCTTAACCACTTTACCCTTGTAACAGAGGCAGGCATTTCTTAACCACTTTACCCTTGTAACAGAGGCAGGCATTTCTTAACCACTTTACCCTGTAACAGAGGCAGGCATTTCTTAACCACTTTACCCCTGTAACAGAGGCAGGCGTTTCTTAACCACTTTACCCTGTAACAGAGGCAGGCGTTTCTTAACCACTTTACCCTGTAACAGAGGCAGGCGTTTCTTAACCACTTTACCCCTGTAACAGAGGCAGGCATTCCTTAACCACTTTACCCCTGTAACAGAGGCAGGCATTCCTTAACCACTTTACCCTTGTAACAGAGGCAGGCATTTCTTAACCACTTTACCCTGTAACAGAGGCAGGTGTTTCTTAACCACTTTACCCCTGTAACAGAGGCAGGCATTTCTTAACCACTTTACCCTGTAACAGAGGCAGGCGTTTCTTAACCACTTTACCCCTGTAACAGAGGCAGGCGTTACTTAACCACTTTACCCTGTAACAGAGGCAGGCATTCCTTAACCACATTACCCTTGTAACAGAGGCAGGCATTCCTTAACCACATTACCCTTGTAACAGAGGCAGGCATTTCTTAATCACTTTACCCTGTAACAGAGGCAGGCATTTCTTAACCACTTTACCCTGTAACAGAGGCAGGCGTTTCTTAACCACTTTACCCCTGTAACAGAGGCAGGCATTTCTTAACCACTTTACCCTGTAACAGAGGCAGGCGTTTCTTAACCACTTTACCCCTGTAACAGAGGCAGGCGTTACTTAACCACTTTACCCTGTAACAGAGGCAGGCGTTACTTAACCACTTTACCCTGTAACAGAGGCAGGCATTTCTTAACCACTTTACCCTTGTAACAGAGGCAGGCGTTTCTTAACCACTTTACCCTGTAACAGAGGCAGGCATTCCTTAAACACTTTACCCTTGTAACAGAGGCAGGCATTTCTTAACCACTTTACCCTGTAACAGAGGCAGGCGTTTCTTAACCACTTTACCCCTGTAACAGAGGCAGGCATTTCTTAACCACTTTACCCCTGTAACAGAGGCGGGTGTTTCTTAACCACTTTACCCCTGTAACAGAGGCAGGCGTTTCTTAACCACTTTACCCCTGTAACAGAGGCGGGCGTTTCTTAACCACTTTACCCCTGTAACAGAGTCAGGCGTTTCTTAACCACTTTACCCCTGTAACAGAGGCGGGCGTTTATTAACCACTTTACCCCTGTAACAGAGGCAGGCGTTTCTTAACCACTTTACCCCTGTAACAGAGGCAGGCGTTTCTTAACCACTTTACCCTGTAACAGAGGCAGGCGTTCCTTAACTCCTCCTATCCACTCAGCTCACTACCTGCTCATTGGACCCTATGCCCTCCCAGTTACTCAATCCACCTGCACCAATCCTTACACCTGTATTAACAAACAATTTCAACACCACTCTCTCTACAGGCACCTTCCCTTCTTCATTCAAACATGCACAAATTAAACCCCTAATCAACAAGGCTAATCCCCTCCTATCTCACTATCAACATGTCTCCTTTCTACCTCTTACCTCAAAACTCTTAGCTCACTTTGTCTTCTCCAAAACAACCAAAATTCCTCAAGTCTAAAAATCGTTTGGACCCTGGATTCCAGTGTGGTGACTCATCTGAGACAACTCTCTGTAGAGTGGCTAATGATCTCCAGGCTACAAAATCCAAAGGTCAGTTCTCTATAATTAAACTTCTCAACTTATCCTCTGTCTTTGACACAGTCAACCACTCTCAATCTTGGTTTCTGCAATCAAGCTGCTTCATGGCTTTCCTCCTGTCTTCTACAATATTCCATTTTTTTGTGCTTTCTGGCAATAACATCTCCTTTACAGTCTTTCTGTCTGTGGGGATGCCTCAAGGCTTCGTTCTGGGTCTTCTACTTTTCTCTCTATACCTTTCATTCAGGTCTGGATTTGCCATTAGGCAAAGTAGTCACCTGCCTACAGGCACACGCCAACGAGGGGCGCCTGCCATTTGGATTTTTATTTTTTTTTTAAATATTTTTTTTATATATATATAAAAAAAAAAAATAGCTGGAGCTCCCTCTTCGCCTCTTTAGCAATGCAGAGCGCTGGGAGATGACATCATCTCCCAGCGCTCTGCATTCCTGAATAGGAAACCGCTCGGGAGCTCCATCAGGTACAAGACTGTGCCAAAGGAGGCACATACAGATCTCCTACCAGGGAGGTAGGAAACGGACAACTGGGGGAGGCAATGTGGAGCCAAAGGGGGGCAATGTGGAGATGGTGGGGGCAAGTTGGAGCTGATGGGGTGGGGGGCAATGTGAGGGCAATGTGGAGCTGATGGGGGGCATTGTGAGGGCAATGTGGAGCTGATGGGGCAATATGGAGCTGATGGGGGGCATTGTGAGGGCAATGTGGAGCTGATAGGGCAATATGGAGCTGATGGGGGGCATTGTGAGGGCAATGTGGAGCTGATGGGGGGCAGTGTGAAGGCAGTATGGTATATGGAGATGATGGGGGCAGTATGGGGCTGATGGGGGCAGTGTGAGGGCAATATGGTATATGGAGATGATGGGGGCAATGTGAGGGCGATATATGAGATGATGGTGGCAAGCTGGAGCTAATGGGGGGCAATGTGCAATGTGCAGATGGCCCGTGGGGGGGGGGCTCTTAAAATTTCTGTGCCTACAGGCTCCTGAGATGTAAATCCAGCCCTACTTTCATTAGTTGAACTTATTAATTAATTTGTCTTCAAGTTTCATGTATATGCTGATGATACCCAAATTTACATGTCCACTCCTGATCTTTCAACTCAAATTCATTTACAAATCCTCCAGGATGGCCTACTATCAGCTGAAGATAAACATTTCCAAAAACAAACTACTCCTTTTCCCTCCAAGATCATCCCAACACCCAGCTTCCCCATTACAGCTGATGGAACTGACATTGATCCTGTCAGCTCAACATGCTGCCTTGGGGCCATATTTGATTCCTCCCTTTCCTTCTTCCCTCACATTAACACTGTGGCTAGAACATGTAGCTTCTTCCTCTGCAACATTGCTGAAATCCACCAGTTCGCTCCCAAAAAACTACAACAACTCTTGAGCATGCCTTCATTCTGTCCCACTTAGACTTTTGCGATGTCCTACTAACTGGCCTTCAGGCTTACAATCTTACCTCTATGCAATCTGTCATAAGCTCATCTGCACTAATCACCACACTCTCACCAAAAACTGAACCTGCTCACAACATTCTTAGCCATCTGACATGGCTTCCTATTCAGCAATGTATCACTTACAAATTCCATCTTCTTAGCTTTAATACTCTGCACACTGCTGCCCCTCCTTACATCTCTTCCCTCATCTCCTCTGGCCCATGAAAAGCTGTATTTCAATACGTTCCTCTTTGTAGTTCAAGAGTAATTCATTGCTAAGGATCCCCTTCCCTCCCCTTTCCCCTACATCAGGCTGTTCTCTGAGCCAGCCAGACAGTGCACAGTGAGGGCCAATCTTCATTGAGTATGAGGGAAATCATCATAGCTGGGAACTCTCCGGTTTGCTCCGGAGACTCTGGTTTTGACTCTGTATTACCGGGTCTCTGGGGCAAAGTCTGATTCTCCAGGGCTGGGCAGATTCTTAAGAAACTCTGCCCATTGGTGCTCCTTCCCTGTTGTTCCACCCACTCCCTGCCCACTTCTTCTCCTTCCCCAGCCTATTCCCCTAAACTTTTTCACTTGTCTGATGCCCTGCCCCCAAGTCATGATTAAGCCCCTCCCCCTTTTGCCGCAAATTTCGTTATTTGTCTTCCTCAACAGCACCATAGGCTTCCCCCTCCTGGGGGGCCAGAAGAAAAAGTTCCCAGGTATGGAAATCCTGCACTCCTTCATCATGGGGGGGGGGGGGCAGGGTTTTCCTTCTACTCAGTGCCTGAAGATTGTCCCTCGCTGTGTGCTGTCTGTTCGCATGACTGGATTCCAAATCTGGGGGGAGGCTACTAGGTAAAAGGGGTGGGAAGGGGATCCTTTAGTATTGAATTACTCTTCAAGTACAGATTGAAAAACAGCTTTTCATGGCCCAGATTACAGGAGGTACAATCGGACCTGCATTTCTTTAAAGGTATTACAATCTCTTTAACATCTTTACAATAGTAGTGTGTGTGCACCGTTATGCAGTAAAGCGGTAATATGCATGACTACTACTCCACACTGCAGATGCAGAGAAAGGAGCTACCACCTCAGGGCAGAAAACAAGTCAACATGGCAGATTTCTGCATTCCCCTCAAGATGAAGCAATTCTGGGGAAAACTAACTGCAACGTAAGGGAAAAATAAACATTTGCAAAATTCCCTTTGATTTATACAAGACTTTTTAACCCTTAAAAGCTACACTTTATAAAAGTAATATGTTGGAGGCCTCTCTATCATTGAGGGGGTTAAAACACCCATATATCAATAGGGATTTTTATTTGTCCATTATGGTGAAGTTGTCTTGGCCCAGAGTTATTTGATAGAAAATCACATTGTTTTATTTGCAGACTGTTAGCAGCGGATTGTTCTCTAAGTGGGCTCTGTTACAGTATGTTGGTTAACCATTTAAATACAAGAGGAGTAAGCAATATATTGTAAAGTAATGCACTGCACACCCATCTGGTCTTTAGAATGGTTAACCCTTTGAGTGCCAGAGGGGTATGCAGCAGAGCATTGCATTGCATACCCTTCTGGCACTCAAAGGGTTAAGACAATAAGGAGTTCATGGAGTTTATTCTTCTTTAATTATACTAGTTATTTGTCATGTGTATTTTTATTTCATTTTTCTGCGCATTTATTCCCACTCATTCTTATCCGTCATGTAGAATTCATCACTATCTTTATTTTTGTCTCTCATCTCTGTCACATTCCAGTTATATTTATTTAATCAGGCATTATACAAGTATCACTTTATCAGTGACTCTAATTAGGTATGAGACTAATTTATAAAGCCAATCACACTTTTTCATATATTGCTTTTAAATCTTGATTTGAATGGGTGAAATTGTGTTTCACAGATTGTTCTTGTACAGACTGATCAAGAATAAATAGTGGAGGGGCAAAGGGAAGGGTGGGACAGAGTAGGGGAAGGAACCGGAATACAGCAAAATGGATCATGGAAAACTGAGAGGCAATGGAGTTGCTAGGTTCATAAGAGACCTGGGTCTGACTCATTCTTAGTACACAGTGCAGACCATTTGCAGCATTACTAGTAGGAAGATTATAACTATTACTCGCCCCAATCTGGAAACAAGTACAGAGACTTTAAGTATTAGACCAGGGTTTTAGGCCCATCAGTCAGTACTTAGATATGCCTTTGTGAGCGGGAAAGGGAATGAGAGGCAGTCACGAGGCAGGAGCAAAAAGAGGTCAAAATGAAGAAGCAAGAGGAGGCAGAGAGAGAAGACAGAGTGATAAGGGCTGTGATTCTCAGCTCCAGTCCTCGGGGCACACTAACAGGTCATGTTTTCAAGATATCCCTAATTAATCACAGATGAATCAATCACAATGAAAGATTCACTAATTATTCACCTGTGATTAAGCAGGTACAACCTGAAAACCTGCACTGTTGGTGTGCCCCGAGGACTAATGTTGAGAAACACTGGATAAGAGGTACAGGTGGTGAAGAAGCATAAGAGTAAGGAAGCAGACATTGAGAGAGGCAGAGAGGGTGGGAAAGACAAGGAAGGAGGGAGACAAATGGGAGTAGACGGGGGAAGGGGAGTGAGAAGAAATGAGAGAGGTATCTACCAAACCCACCATGAGATGTTCTCTTTCTCAGACAAGTGCCTGGACAGGAACTTGCTGTGAATGACAACTGAAGGTAATTGGATCTATTTTTCATTCACTAATGGACATGGCACGATCACCTTTTCAAATTTCCAATTGGTTAGAACCATAAATTAATGTAAAAACAAAATATGTTTCACAAGAAGTGGTTTGTAGTCTGTTTTTGCATGAAAACTGAACTTAGAGAATCGATTCACTCAGCCCTCATTTGGATGAGTACTAAATGAACTTTGCTAGTTTGCTGTGTGATGACTGAAATATGTTATGGGCTGGAGACACATTTTAAATCACTTCATAGAGAAGGGTGCAGGATTTCCTTTAGGGATTTGAAGCTACTTTTACACCACTTTGTAGCATTAGATGGAGGAAGAAATCAGAATTATTTACAAAACTGATAGTATATAATTTTATATATTTAACTTTAAATTGATTTAGGTTTATTCTGAAATCATTGTCACTGGATTCCCCCAAGGGTAATAGGGGGATCCAGCATTGGCTCCCTTGCTCACAGTGCTTAGAGAGATCAGCTACACCTCACTGACGAGGCCCAACAAGGCTGAAACGTATGTCTGGGGTTGGCTGCTTCTCTTCTTCAGAAAGGAATTGCCTGGCATTTCGTGTTTGGACTGCTGTAAGGGCAGGACCAATACGATATGCTTTAGGATATTTCCTCTCTGTGAAAGGCACTAGTGAGCTAAAAGAGATTGCACCCTGGGTAGGACACAATTCCTATAGAGCCTGCAAATTTGTATTGCAGGTTCGTTCCTAGTTGAGCATCTCTGACTTTTGATATATATATTTATACATTGCAAAGTTTTCCTCAAGGACAAATGGTTATGTAGATAACTTGACTGGAAGGGCAGCTGAGCCTGATATTGAATTTTGTTTTAGCTTGTGAGGATGCATAAAAGACTCATATGGAAACAGATATCTACATGTGGCACTATTTGGGCAAAGATGACAGTTCTTCTTCTTAGTACATGCAGAATTCTTGAAGATGACACTGGCTAGGATCATTTAGCACTAAAGCATCTGATATGTTTCTGCCCCTCTATAGCTAAGAGAAGAATGTATATACATCATCCAGGAAAGGCAATGTGTTATCTATAGAGATAACTGGTCAGAGTTTCTTAACTCTTTTGGCCACATGAGTGTTACTTGTAAAACATATTATATTGAAATTATCTCTCTGGAATTGGGGAGCCAGGCGATCATGTTGTGTGGCAGTATTGTGCCTCTACAGTCTTCTAAGAGAATCTCACACCTTGTAACTTTTTTTTTTTAATCTAAGTTATTTGGACTTCACTATTCCTCATTTTAAGGCAAGACAATGAAGACTCGATCAGCGCAGTTTTAATTTTCCTTAGTATCCTTTCTCAATAGATCTGTATATAGAGCCTCTTATACACAAAATATTTTAAGATCCAAGAAATACAGTGAAGGAGTTTTATAGGTTGCAGTAAAGCTAACATCTGAGATATTCAACCCAAGCTTTGAATTCCAATATGCCTCATGCCAAAGAATAAACAGATTGTCAATATACTCCATATAGAACAATAACTGTCCACAGATGGAAAGGAAAAATCTAAGAATTTTCATAACTTGACATGTATAAATTGACATATTCAAGACATTGGAAGCCGTGTCACTTACTGGTTATTTGTTGAAAAAATATTTTCTCAAATCAGTAGTAGTGGCAATGCAACACAAATTACAATAGATAAATAAGACAAAAAAAAGGGTAAGAAGAGTGCTTATTTGTGAAATACCCTCATCATGAGGGATACTAGTGTAAAATAGTATGACTAAAAGAAGATCCTCAGGAAAGTCAGCAAGACCATTAATTGTCTAGAACCAAGGAAGAAGAATTATTCAAAAAGAAGGCATAGGAGTGTCCAAATATTGCAAGAAATCATTAAAAACAAACCAAATGGTAGGAGTATAGAACCCAGCGCAGACACAGTAGGCCTACCATTAAGAAAATACACTGATTTATGAATCCTGGAAAAGTGTAAAAAACAGTGAAGTAGGGTTTTCCTCCAGGAGGTACTGGTACTCCTCAGTAATCCAATATTGTCATATCTCAACAATCTTCCATATAAATGTGGCAGATGGATCCAAAGGTAATAGGTGATGGGCTGAAAAATCCTGTAGCTGTCTATTAACTTCTTCTTCATGATCCCTATAATTTATGGCCTTGCATAATACACACACATGCAACACCTGGCTAATTAGTAATCCCCCTTCCAGATGTAATGTGAATAGAAATGATTGAGATGTATGTCTGTTTTTTCCCTGTGCTTTTCTGATCATACATTGACAGCTGTGAGGCTACACAGTCAATGTACCAATTTTGGCTCTCACTGTACCATTAGAATGATACATTTGGCAAGAAGACACATGTTTCATACATTGTTTCAACCTTTCTAAAGAGAATGCCAGAAGTGATATTTTTTCAGTATAACAGAAATGTTATCTGTATAAAGCCACCTAGATCCAAGAACTAGATATAATCAGCCAGAAGGATATAATTTCCCCATCTCTGATTTAGAGAATAAACAGTTGAGTATCCTGTAATTCTTCTGATACTGTTGAAGTACAGCTCACTGGACGAGGATGATGGGAGTTGTAGATTAAAACCATCTGTAAAGCCCCAAGTGGTTCCTCAATGCACTCTACAAAGCATTTTCACTCAGGAGCACTTATACCATTGCTTCCATATTCAAACTCCCATTGTTTTCAACCTCAGGCATTCTGGGATAATTTGAACTCCTTTGCAACCTGTTGGTCCAACAGTGGGATAGTTATAATGAGTGTACCTTTTTGATGATTCTACAGACAGAGATGTCACTGTGAGTGAAACCAGTTGGCAAGCACTGCTCTGGGGCAGTGTTTGACTACAGTGATCCATAACAGTGCAGTTTGAGATTTTACTACCTGTGCACAGATTAACTAATCAGGTTAAATGATCCAGTAGTTACTCACCTGTGCTCTGATGGGAAAGTCCAGAAAACCTACACAGTTAAGGATACTTGAGGACAATGCTTGAGACGCTCTGGTTTAGGGATTGTGAGCTTGAGAATACCCATGACTTCCTATGGAAAACTCTGAGAGTCACGGGATAAACTAACCTCTGGGGGGTGGGGCGTGTGTGTGTGTGTGTCAAGGGGGCTGAATTAAACAATTGCAGCCAGGAACTTCACTTGCTGCACTGCCATACACCATAGGCAACATGTGTTTGGGTTGTAAAACCCAACATTTATGTCTTGTTTATGGGGGCTGAGCACAAATTCCCTAGAGACTGAGTTGCAACATTTATCGTGGGATCAGAGTGCAGCAGGGGTCACTTTTTTATCCCCAGCAGTTTCCCTGGCTCATCAGTCAGGGAGCACAATGCAGCCCTGACAATCCTGACAGGTCACTCTTACATAAAGCAGACGTACCGGAGGCCAACTACTGTGATGCTAGTTGTCTTTTAAACAAATTAAGAATCACTTATTTCTGTTAAAATAATTCCTCTTTAAAGGTCAAAAACCTGCCCAGATATATTTTTTAAAAGACTAGGAGGGAGTTAACTTCTCCACTTATATCACTTCTCCATTTCCTATTTTATTCTATGGAGACTGCGCAAGTAGGAGAGATCTTAGTGCATAGCCTCCATAGAATAACATAGGAACTACAGAAATGATATCACTGGAGAAGTCATCTCCCACTTTATCACCTATTTATCACACTTTAGTGCATAACCGCCGCAATGCATGGGATACCGTCTGGCACTCAAAGGGTTAAAGTAATGTTTCCCAAAATTAGTTTTTGAGGTACACCGACAGGCCAGGTTTTCAATATATGACAGGTAGGTCATCAGTGTCACAGCCATTGCAATTGAGCTCATGTGTAGGTTATCAGTGTAACAGCCATTGCAATTGAGCTCATGTGTAGGATATCAGTGTCACAGCCATTGCATTTGAGCTTATGTGTAGGTTATCAGTGTAACAGCCATTGCAATTGAGCTCATGTGATCTATGAGGAATATCCTGAAAACCTGACTTGTTGGACAGGATGAGATTTGCAGATCAGAGTCACTGTTTTAGAGTTATTTATCATCCAGAATACAGCCCATAATCCCTGTCAGTACTTAGCAGCCTCTGTGTAAATATGCAAGGTCCATAACAATGCAAAATAATTTAAATAGATATTGCTGAATTTTGCAATTTATCAATTTGACCGTGTTTAATTTTTTAAGCTGTAGCAAAATAAAGAGCGATTCACCCAGCTTTACATTACAGAGAATTTAACTCTTTAAGGTAGGGGTGCCAAATCATCGGGACACATAAAAAAATGCTTGCTGCACTGATGCTGTAAACCATTGCATAAGCCCTGCTTCAGGCATTTTTCGTATGTGTCTCTTTTAAAGGGATGATTAGTAAATCATATTTAAGGACCATGTGTGTTTGTGTGTGCAGCACTTTCTGGTTCTTAGTAGGTTCATATGGTCAAGAAAAAAAAACAAGTATGCCACACAATAAAAATATTATACAGGCTAGCTAAAGTAATAACACACAGTCAAATATGGTTGTCACCTAATGCCTTTAAGGTTACACTTAAGATATACAGTTGAAACCAGAAGTTTACATACACTACATAAAAAGACACATATGCATGTTTTTCTCACTATCTGACATGAAATCAGAATCAACCTTACCCGTTTTAGGTCAATTAGGAATACCAAAATTATTTATATTTGCCAAATGCCAGAATAATGAGAGAGAGAGAATTTTTTAAAGCATTTTTATTACTTTCTGCAAAGTCAAAAGTTTACATACTTTTCATTAGTATTTGGTAGCATTGCTCTTAAACTGTATGACTTGGGTCAAACGTTTTGGATATCCTTCCACAAGCTTCTCACAATAGCTGGTAGGAATTTTGGCCCATTCCTCCTGACAGAACTGGTGTAACTGAGCCATGTTTGTAGGTCGCCTTGCTCGCACCTGCCTTTTCAGCTTTGCCCATAAATTTTCAATAGGATTGAGATCAGGGCTTTGTGATGGCCACTCCAAAACACTGACTTTCTTATCCTTAAGCCACTTAGTAACCAGTTTGGCAGTATGCTTCGGGTCATTGTCCATTTGGAAGACCCATTTCCGCCCAAGCATTAACTTCCTGGCTGATGTCTTGAGACGTTGATTCAGTATTTCCACATAATCTTCTTGTCTCATGATCCCATCTATTTTGTGAAGTGCACAGTCCCTCCTGCAGCAAAACAACCCTACAACATGATGCTGCCACCCCCGTGTTTCACAGTTGTGGTGGTGTTCTTAGGCTTCCAAGCTTCTCCCTTTTTCCTCCAAACGTAACGATGGTCATTATGGCCAAATTTAGTTTCATCAGACCACAGGACATGTCTCCAAAGATGTAGGTGTTTGTTCTTGTGTGCATTTGCAAACATTAATCTGGCTTTTATATGTTTCTTTTGGAGTAATGGCTTCTTCCTGGCAGAGTGGCCTTTCAGCCCATGTTGATACAGTACTCGTTTCACTGTGGATAATGACACAATCTTACCAGCTTCCATCCGCATCTTCACAAGGTCTTTTGATTTTGTTCTTGGGTTGATATGCACATGTCGGACCAAAGCACGTTCATCTCTGAGACACAGAACCCGTCCCCTTCCTGAGCGATATGATGGCTGGACATTCCCATCTTGTTTGTACTTGCGTATAATTGTACAGATGAACGAGGCACCTGCAGGTATCTGGAAATTGCTCCCAAGGATGATCCAGACTTTTGCAAGTCCACAATTCTCTTCCTGATATCTTGGCTAATTTCTTTAGACTTTCCCATGATGTTACACACAGAAGCAGTGTGTTTCTGGTGTGCATTAAAATACATCCACAGGTCTGTCTCTAATTAACTCAGATGTTGCCAATAAACCTATTAGAAGCTTCCAAAGACATGACATCATCATATGGGCTGTCCCAAATTGTTTAAAGGCATAGTAATCCTAGTGTATGTAAACTTTTGAATTTGTAGAATGCCTTAAAAAATTATCTCTATCTCATTATTCTGGCATTTGGCAAATATAAATAAATTTGGTAATCCTAATTGACCTAAAAAGGGTAAGGTTTATTCTGATTTCATGTCAGATAGTGAGAAAATCATGCATATGTGTCTTTTTATATAGTGTATGTAAACTTCTGGTTTCAACTGTAAATATATATATATATATATATTGTAGGGTTTAACCTACTGAGTAAAATAAGTTACTGCAGCTCAAACTTGGATTTTTTAAGGTACAATATCTCAATGGCCTGACAATTTACAGTGGTGCTGTTGTTACACCATACTATAGACAACTCTGGTCAGTTGACCATAAACCTCCATAGGGTGGTGTAGCAACAGCGCCACTGTAAATTTTCAGTCGACCGAAGTATTACACCTAAAAAATGCAAGTTTGAGCTACAACATCTTTTAATTAAAACATCTCTCAGCAGTGGTAGTACTATTGTTTTACTCAGTAAGACAAACCCTACAATATATTTTACATTTTAAGTATTACCATGCCTTTAAAACTGAGACCATAGGAAAATGGATTCTGCAGGGCTGCAGTGCTTACTACAGGCTTGCAATGGCCTCCGAAATGGATTCTTCATATGTGTTCAGTTCTAAAGGGATGAGGTGGCAACCCTAGAGTCAAACCAGCCAAAATGTAAAGCACCATTGGTTTAAATGGATTTTAAATTCCTTGGATGCTAGAGAGGTCTCTGGGGCATTGCAATGCATTGAGGATCTCTAAAGCATTTAAGGGGATAAAGGTACCATTTAAATAACTGATGTTGGAATTCTGTTTTTGTCCTTCATGGAGCAGTTGGTTTGTTCCAGAAGTGCTTTGATTATCTTACTAAAACTGGGATTACAGTACAGCTTGATAGAATAATTTGTAGATAAATCTAGTGATAAAGTTATCAAGTGCAATGTAATTCAGCCCTAAATCAGTTTCTTAGTGTATTACTGGGTGGCTAAATACCTGCATATGTATTGGAATCCTAAATACATCACAAGTGTGACATTCTAAAGTAGGAAGTGATTAGTTATGCAGCATATATCTGAGCATGTTTAACGGATACATGTCGCATTGATCTTTAATGGCTGAAAACCATTTTACTGTGACGGATTAGTAATATTAGACGTTCTTTCCTTGGTTGGTCTTCTTGTTTTGTCTGGCAGAATAGAATATGGGGGAAATGTTACATAGAAAGTCTTGTATTATATAGAAGTAAAATGCTTGTGATATACTTCATTTTACACTAGTGCAAAAACCCGTGTACATGGGCCAAGGTCTGGGTAATGTTAACCCTTTGGGTGGCAGAGAGGTACATAACGCATTGATTTGCAATGTTTTGCGTACCCCTCTGGCACTCCAAGGGTTAAACGGTCGCTACCTCATGGCTCCACGTGATGCAGTCTTGTGTCGCCTCACGTACTTGATTCAATCATGCGCAGTAGAGTCTGCCTGAACGCGCACAATCTCTACTGAGCATTACGGCTTCTAACAAACATCCTAGCGAATTATTATATAGGATATTAAATACTTGGATGCTAGCAATGTCTCCAACATATTTTGAAGCAATGCATTCAAGCCCTCTTTAGCATTCAAGTGGTAAAATTAAAATCCAAGTTTATTTTAACTGAATTTGTAACTGGATATCAAAAACCCCTCATAAAAGATGTACATTTCTTAATTTATATAGAACTGAACACAGAATGCAGCTGTAGCTCCAGATGTGTAGCCATTAGACTAAAGAGAGAGATTGTTATAAGACTACAGGTGGCTTAACTCATCATCAGAAGTCCCAGTGAAACACTGTTTTTTGGCTACTATAACACAAAAATACTCTCCATTAGCTTAATTAGGACCCAGTGGGCAAAGGACCCACATTCAATCACAACTGCATCCTCTGCACCCTGCCTCTGTAATCCTCTTTGCCTTTAACACTCAAAAGGGTTAAAAACAACAACACCTACCAATAATAATACACACTTTACCTCTCCATGGCCGTAAAATCCTAGTTCAAGTTCATGGAGGTATAGAGGACAGTTGCAAGCAGGACTAAAGAAGCTCGCACTCTGCTCACTGTGTATTGTAATATTAACCCTTTAAGGACTGTGGACGTGTGCGGTGCAAAGCATTGTGCATCCTTATGATCACATGGCTCAATCCAAGTCACATGATTATATAAAATATATTCTCCCAATCAAGAGGAATATGAGAATGTAGGATGGATTCTATGTAATACACATTTGTATCTCTTATAGGTTGTTAGCTCTAGCAAGCTGGGCCCTCTTATTCTTCTGTTTCCAATGTCTTTTAACCCCTTTACAATGCTTTGTACATCCCTCTGACCTTTAAGGGGATAATAACAATAATAATAATAATATTAATAATAAGCTTCCTTTTATCCAATGTATCCCACGTGTACATTGTTCCTTTGTCTTTTTAAATTACTGAGTAGCACACAGAATCTGTCAGTGTTCAGAGATGAATTTACCAATAGGAAACGCAGACACCTGCCTAGAGCACCAGACTTTTTAGGGGCACCAAGCAAGTTCCTACTTTTCCGGCTGTTCCTCTTTCTCAATGTAAAATGTGCTTGGACTGTGCAGTTAAAGTGTTGTTACCCTAAGACTGCAGATTTGATTTTGCAAAAGAAGTGCATCTTTGAGTCTCGTGTTCCCTGCCAACGGGACACAAGATACCAAGAGACACTTCCTTTGTGTATCTTCAAATAGACCAGCAAGATAGGGTAGCAGAATAAAAATTTAAATATTGTATACTCAGTTCAAAGAAAAAAAAGAAGAGGGGCAAGAACTGTGTGGAATTTTTTTCTCAGAATGTAACAATTACTTTAATACTATAACTGGTGAGGTGAATTATTGGTGACAACATTATATGGTGTACAGGAACATTTCTTCCACATGACTGTACCCTCTTTGGCCTCCAGGACACTAATAAACTAATAAAATGAGAGGGTGTGAATAAAACAAAGCACTTTCTCCAGAATAATAATTAAAATAAAAGCAAGGCTAGAATAGGCAAAGGCCAAAGTGCTTTATATGTTACTTTATTTACTTTTGACATTTTTTTTTGTGGTTTAATTCATGAAGCACCATGGAGGCCAAGTGTGGAAGAAATGTTCCTGTATTCTGTTTGCCAGTGTCACCAATAATTCACCAGCTATGTTGATTAAGTAATCAAGGCTTTCTGAATATATTATACAGGTTTATTTATTTATTTATTTTTATTTTAGTTTTATTTGGATCTTTTGAGTAGGCACTGTTGGCATGGTGAAGGGAGCAATGATTATATCACTACCAGCTGGAACTGAACTGGAGTTGATCATTGTACAACTTGTCACTTTTGCATGCATGTGCACCTGTGCCCTGACCACCTCAGCATGCCATTAGGACATGTTTAAGGCTTGGCCTGTATTTGTTGGAGCAGCTGCTAGCCCTTAAAAATACGGGTAGCAGCCCTTCCCACTGGTACTCAATTCGAGTTGAACTTCGTACGTACGGGACTTTACTAGCTTCATACTTATTGTGCACAAGCAACTTCATACCTCACCACTTCCCTTCCCCCCTTGTTATGTTTACACCGTTTCACTCCCCCACAAGTTTTACACCCGTTGAACTTTCATGCACTGCTACCTATGCTCACACCCAATCTTTGGCGTGGTCAGCAGGTGGAGGTTTCACACACCTTCACCTTTCCATGACCAGGGGCAGGATCCAGGAATCAAACCCCACCCCAAGTTCCACTATCAGTCATATGGTATTTGGTCACTCTGCAAGTTACCCAGGACAGAGGGAGCATTCATCTCCACAGGGGGGCTCGGAATTTCTGGGGTACTATCACTCTAGAAGTCAGCAACTTCTTTCCTCAATACAGAAATCACCTCTCACCACGCAGCATCAGGAGAGGATGTTCCTCTCTCCCCACACACACCCTTCCCCACTCACTCTCCCCAGTTGGCTTATTGTTTTCTGGATCTCCACCACTCCTTACCTCTTCACAGAGGCCGAAGGATACCCACTATTTTCTACCTATCCACAGAGGCCGATGGACAGCCACTCCTACCCTCCTCAAAAAAAACCTCCATGGAGGCAAGGACCCTCACAACTCCTCAGTTCCCATCCCCCTTTACCTCTTCACAGCAGCTAAACCTCTGCCACCAATACTCACCCTCAAGCAGAAAGACCCTCTCCACATGTAGGACCCCAGTTACCCATTATGCAGTTATAAGCCGGATACTCACTTTCTCCCACTCCATGAGACAAGGCCAAGCCAGCAAGACCACCACCCACTCACCACCAGCATAAGTCTCATCATCCAGCCACCATCCATTCCAAAAACAAATTTCTAATGGTGAAGTGTTAGTTCTTCCTGACTCCACACCAAAGCAGTAACGCACATTTGTGGCTTCAGAATCATTCTGTTCAGACCTACCAGAGCAACTCCACAATCACGTTATGCCCCCCCTCCATGGTAGTATTCAGTTGTTCCCCTTCTCTTGCCCTTCCTTGTCAATCCACAGAAAGGCAGATATGGAGCATAAGGCTCTTTCAGATTCTGATGCCTCCTCAGCAGATGCCCCAATGACACCAAGACCACGTGGGCCAAATTTGAAGGCATGGATGGTGCCATCATTCATGAACATCTGCTACCCAGTATTCACCAGGAAGGTGAACTCTTTCATTTACTCTTTCCCCACACTCCAGTCCTGACCAACCCATGCCCTCTTCCCTCCCTATCCCCTACCTCTTCCCTTTACTCAGGGAAGTTTTTCCGCATAGGTGCTGTATCTGTAGCCTCCAAGCACGTAGATCCCACACACATTATTCAAAAACTAGGGAGGTGGTGCTCCTCATGCCTTACACGCTACATCTCTGACATAGCTGAGGAAATCAAAGCAGCACTTTCTTTACTATCTCACACACACACACACACATATATATATATATATATATATATATTATATATATACATTATATATATATTTTATATATATATATATATATATATATATATATATATATATATAGATAGATATATACAAACAGAAGCAGCTGTGTAGGAGGAATAAGAATGTCAAAAGTCATACACCATGGCAAGACTGAGTGCAGAAACAAGACACAAGATAGTTAAACTGCGTCAGCAAGGTTTCACATTACTGAACCCTCACTCCATTCATTTCCTATTGCATGGGTTCCAATTAATAAAAAAATAAAAGTTCCATAATCTTTTGTTCTTATTTTTTTGCCTACAACAGGCAAATCATATCAGCTCTTCCCTGGAACTCGTAGGTACCCAGGGGAGGCACAATAAGAACCATTATAACTTTCAGCTATTATCAGACAGCTGTAAGCCCCAACCACAAGTTTAAGGCTCAGTTAAGAAGGTTTTGAGGAGTAATCAACTTGCAGGAAACCTGGTTGACTTCTTAGAGATCATTGTAAGGTCCAATATAGCAATGACCTAGTTTATCAGAATGCTGCATAGATTGATGTTCTTGGTAGATAGTCATACCATATACCCAGGAGCATAAAGAGGAGCAGAGACTGGGTGTCTATCAGCATTTTCTGTCCTGCTTGAGAGGGCAAAAAAGTGGCATGAATAACTTGCCAAACATATGTCAAGGAGGCAGTCTGAGCAACAGCAGCTGGGTCCACTGTACAATAAGTCCAAAATGAAGGTGAGTGGGTTTCATCCCAGTGAAAAGAAGAAGAGGGAGTATCCAAGTGAATACTTAAGTAGAGAGTTGTAAGAGAAATGTTTCTAAAGTGATAAATAATCCAATTGTTCTGTTGCTGATTACAATAATAAAAATTGTTCTTGGTTTTAATAGAGCCACTCAATCTGGTAGACCAAGGAGAAATGCAGCTTAATGTAAAGAAGGCTCTCCAAAAAACTGTAATCCTCTGAATGAAACACTTGAAAATACCATATACATTGTAAATCTCTCTTCTACATGGGGTACAGAGGATGCAGTTGTGCCCTGGCTCAACATCTATGGGGAACCATCTACACCATTGACCAATAGGCTCTAGTTATGCTTCTGTGAAATACTTTTGTGTTAGGAGGCCCAAACAAAATGGTTGCACCGGGGCTCTGCAATGACTACTTAAGCACTGTAAACAGATCAGCCAGTTCTTTCAAAGAAGGTAATTTAGGAACAGGCACACATTAACCATGCACAGAAAGTGACACACCACCATTCAAATTACTGTTGTAACTTGGAAAGGAGAAACAATAAAGTCTATTGCTAAACGGGTCCAGGGCAGAGCTGATACAGGCAATGGTTGAATCAGTCCCACAGGTCTCATTTAAGTAATTGTAGTCTGTTTAGAGGAAGGCACAAATTTAAGGAGGGTCATGCACTAAGGTATAATTAAGCAGGGATAAGAGATGACTTTTCTAAGAATATGCCTTCTCGAGTTCCTGTTATTTTTTGGAATCTATGCAATGTGAGAAATCTTTATGTGCAGGCGCCATAGACTAACAGGACTTTCTAGAAATTATATCACTGTAGAAGTTATCTCCTATTTATCACACCTTGCTACACCCCCCCCACACACACACCTGGATTTTTATTTTGCCTAAAGGAAACCAAAAGATGCAGGCTAGAAGTTGAGATATTCACTTTATGCCCAGATGGCCCTGTCATGATGCCTGGCTGTGATGACCTAGTCTCTTTTTTGAACTGCCACTGTGAGCTGCAAGTTGCTGTGGAACAGTGCTATATTGAGTGGCTAGAGTATGCTGACAGACTACAGTGCATCTGGTTACAGATGCCATCCACAAGGGTGGATAGCACAGGGCAGTTGAGGTGGGCTGTGCTCTGGATAACTGGGTAGGGTCTGTAGAAATGGTCACAAATGGATTTCTAAAGACTGGACAAGATGCAGGACAGGACAAGATACTGAAGACAGACTTCAGTGCAGGAACTGAACATTAAAAGAAGTAGTTGGAGTCTGGCTGCATTACACAGACTGGATACAAGTTGTACTTGCTGGAGACAAGTTGCACTAGAGGTTGAGAACACTGGTGGCAGTGTAGCAGAAATCAGCAAAAGCAGCCTAGCTGTAGAGTCACCTGAAAAGTACTCATCTCTACGAACACTCAAAGGTACAGTGGTCCTCACTACACAAGCATACCCAAGCAAACACCAGCAATTGAGGAGTAGGGGTAAACAACAGAATTGTGCGCAACAAAAAATTGGTTGCCATCAAAGTATTAGGTATTTTTCTTTACCCATTCTAAGGAAACAAATGTAATTTGCCATGCAGTTCATTTAGTCAGAATTGTTGTGAATAAGTGCACCCCATACTCATAACACTTATGTTGATGTTGGAGGTCCAGTATTGTCCTCAACTACTTGATCCTCCTGCATCTTCTGTTCAAAAACATAAAAATAAATAATACCTAAGCAGAACCTTAGGGGGTACCATCTCCAAGGATACATTACTATGTTTTATTTTTGATAAGGGGATGCATGGTACTCCTCTTTTGCCTTTAACCCCTTAATGACTTAAAATGTGCCAGTACAGTCACAGTGGTCAGGCACTTAAAACTGGTGATGGTCATGGCTCGTCATGGATTTCCAAGTTTGTTGTGCAGCTGTATACCACCACGGGGACCCCGGAATCCATTCCTTTAAAAAAAAAATGTGCAGTGGTCCTTAACACCCCCCCAATGGACCGGGAGGTCAGTAAAAGGTTAATCATCATTATTCTCTTCCATTATTTGTTTTCACTGTTAATTCTAGAAGCTTATTTTAACATATATGTAATGCAACAGAGGTAGACAAATCCACTTCTGTATTATTAATAACTAGTTGAACAGCCCGTTACACGGGCCAGAGAGCCTCTGGCAGCCGGTCGCGGGGCAGTCACGCGCAGTGGAGACTGCCCGTGCCTCGGCTGATACAGAGCCTCTGGCAGCCGGTCGCGGGGCAGTCACACGCAGTGGAGACTGCCCGCGCCGCGGCTGATACAGAGCTGGATGCTCCTTCGGAGCGCCCAGCTCTGTATCAGCCGCGGCGCGGGCAGTCTGTACTGCGCATGACTGCCGCACGTGCAGCAGTGTCTACTGCGCATGTCGGGCGTTACACACAACTTGGCGAATTATTATATAGGATACTATTATTAGTAATTAAACTATATATAGCCATTGATTTGTTTTTCATTTTGGAAAATATTTGTTTTTCACCAGATATTATGAACAATAATTTGCTTATAATATGCAAGAACTGGTTATATTTTAGCTGCTGTTGCTAATTTTATTTATTTATGTTTTTTAAATATAATTTCATTGCTACATTGTATAAAACTATGATGTAAATACAGGTAACGATAATATAAAATGTCATTGAAAAACTAAGTATTTTCAGAAATGAAGTTCTGAAACTTCCCTTGTTATTGCACCAGGGAATCTGGCTCATTTGGATCATGTTGTACTAACAAAAAGAGACAAAGTGAAGTAATTCTGAACGAGCCTACTGCACCATAGGGCATTAATAAAAACATCCAAAATTCCCATTGGTTTGTTGCATTGAAGATCCTTCTAGCATCTAAACTGTATTTAATCATTTGAGTGCTAGAAGGGCAAAGCTAACAGTTAATCAAATGGGAATTGTCCTTTGTTCTTTATGCTGCAGTTGGATTGACCTAGAATTGTTCCACTTTTGTACTGTGTATGTGACCCTAAGAGTCAAACTTTAGAAGAAGTTGCAATTATCATCTGTATTAATAAAAGGTGGAGAGTGTCAGAGTGTCAGAATCTCCGTCTCCAGCCACATACACACACACACACACACACACCCCTGGGCGGACAAACACACCCAGGGGTGGCAGTAAGGAGGAAATATTCATGTCTCCTCCATACTGCCTGTGTAAAAGATACAGAGGGGCATGATTTTCACAGGAATGGGCTGGGGCAAGCAGGTTGCCCTCCATCAACTTTCTACTGACAAAAGTGATAATCGCAACGGGACATATTAGTTAGGGCATTAGAAATGAATGAGATCTAACTAAATATTCAATTGAGGAAGCAGCCCTACACTCTGTTCACTTAATCAGTCATCTGGTTTGACCCGGGTGACTAACTGAATGATGGAACCGCAGAGCTCCCTTCACCTCCATTCATTTGTTTCTTGATGCTGAGGGCGGCTATAAAGCCCGCAGCATCAAGAAGGCAGTAAATGCCTTTAGGGTCGCCCCATGGATCATCTATCCTTTTGGATAGATGATCCATGGTAGGGGGGCTATCAGGAGGGGTCCTGGTGCCCCCCTTTGAGGTCTGATCTTTTACTGTTAATTACATTAAGCTTATATGCGGTTAATGTAATTAACAGGCATTTGTCAGCCTCATGTTAGGGGGGTGTCATGAGGGGTCATGATACCCCCCTTGAGGTATAATGTACATATTATTAAAGTTAAACACATTTCTTTAATAAAACATAAATTGTTAACACACACACATATACAGGCATACCTTGCCTATTAACCCTTTGGGTACCAGAGGGGTAGGAAACATCTCTGTGGTACTCAAAGAGTTAAGTTTGAATAAAAGACAGATTTGCCAACTACATGGCAGTCCCTGAGGTGAATGTCAGATGGAGTTAGTATGTTGAATATATGCAATATATGTCAACATACTAAGGGGGGGATGTCAAAGGGTGGGGACATTGTGTAGTGCTTGGTGTACTATTTCTGTTTATTTTATCTTTGAATTCCATAGTGGTGAGAACCGCACATCCCTATTGCATTCAATGCTGTCCATGGTGCTGAAAGCCTTCTCTGTGTTCCCCTACTGGCTGGTTAGGGAAGCACAGAAAATGCTGTTCAGACTGTCGTACATGAAGATATAGTTATTATTAGGTCACACATTGGGAAGAAGTGTTGGTTATTTTGGGTTTTCTGACTGAACTTTATACTTTGGAGTGCTAGGTAAGTTTTTATTGTGTGTTTTTAGGTAAGATTTTCTATGCTACGCAGGTTTAAGGTGAACGTGTATTTTGTTGATCGTCGCTCATTAGCCTTTCTGGGTAAGGAAGATGTGAATCTCACGTTGCCCAGTCTTTGTTAACTCAAGAAGGCAGTTTTTTCTTCACGTTGGTTTTAACTCCAACATTTGGATCGAGCCCTAAGTCCTTACAGTTCTTTAAGGGTATTCAACTCATTGATTGACAACGGTTTGCCTATATTTGAGTCAGTGAAACCTGTTTGGTTCTCAAACACTTAAGCCTTATCCTTAGAAATGTTATTTTATTAGTAAACTACAATATACATGAGAGGCAAGACATGTTTAACACATGGAGTGCCAGAGAATTATCCAGCACATTAGTTTGGCACTCAGATGGTTTATGGAGAAACAAATAGATAACATCCCAAAAACTTTAAAAAAGTAAAAAAAAAGGAGGAAAAACAAAAAACATGTTTCAAAGCATTGATGTAAAAATAATAAAATCAGCTTTTACAATGAAAATACTTTTGTCTTGAATAATATTATAATCTAAACAGATCACGAAAATATACATGAGCAAATAATTTGAATGGACCATATGTTTGTCTAGCTGTGGACTGTGAATGAAGACACTGACAGAAGGCTGCATAACAAGAAGGTTAGAATGGAAAAGAAGTGGTACAAGTCATATTCCTTACAGTTCAATTATCAAATTCAGCATCACGGAGTAACAATACACATATAAAATATACATATGTCCCAAGTCAATTCAGTGTCTACATTCCCAAACAATCCCATAGAAAGGAGTTAATACAATAAGCCACAGAATTTGAGTAGAGACATGCAGATGAGTACTTTTCATTGTGTTACCTTTTGGCTTTATCTAACTAAAATGGATAAAATATTAAAATATGTGTTTAACCCTTTGAGTGCCAGAGAGGTTCAGGAAAACATTGGGCACCCCTCTGGCACTAAAAATGGCTATGGCTAACTGATCCAAAATGAATGGACATAACCTATAGGAGGTTCATCTATGTATTTACTAAGAATTAACCCTTTGAGTGCCAGAGGGGTATCCAACGCAATGCGAAGCAATGCATTGGATACCCTTCTGGAACTCAAAGGGTTAATCCCTTGGTTATGTTTTGGGATCACTCTAGTATTCAGGGAGTTAACATATAAACATATGTCTACTCTGAACATATAGGAATTAAAACTTGACTTAAAGGGATAGTAATGTTTCAAAATAAAAGAAGCTCCAATTAATCTCCATAGTATTTGGGCCATGGAGAGTGTTATTTCAATACTGTCAGGGTTGTAGTTCAAGAGTAACTGAATGATAAAGTATCCCCCTTCCACCCCTTTAACTGATGTAACACTGCTCACCTCAGAGCAGAAAGGTGGAGTCCAGATGGCTTCAATTAGCATAAGGGAAAAACCTGTCAACGGGGGCAAGGTGTTCATTGTTCTCACAGTAAGAAGATTGTCCTTTGCTGTGAGCTGTCTGATCTTAAGACCAGATCCACATCTGAGGGGAGGTGGCTTACATTAGGTAAAAGGGGTGGGAGGGGATACTTTATCAATCAATTACTCAAACTACAACTCTGACAGTAAATAACACTCTCTATGGCACAAATACTATGAAGATTAATAGGAGCTGCTTTTTTGAAACATTACTATCCCTTTAAACTGTTAAGTCTATACAACATTGCATTCATCAAGCTAAGTAGATACAATTCTGGAGCTAACCAAATGCACCATGGGAAAGGGGATACAATACCCATTGATTAAAGTGAGTGTTTTAACCCCTTGCTAGAGGTCTCCAATACACTGATTTTTTTTTTTCATCTGCATTTATGGAGCGTACCAAATACACCACAGAGATCAAATGAAAACAATCCACATACCCCTTGACTTTAATGAGTCTTTTAACTCTTTCAGTGCCAGAGGGGTATGCAAAGCATTGCAGAGCAATGTGTTGCATACCCCTCTGAAACTCAAAGGGTTAAAACGATTCATGTAGGAGATCCCCAGTGTATTGTTTCCCAAAGCACTGAATACCTCTCTACAATTCAAGAGCTGATGGGCCCCATGTAAATTCATGAAAATTTGCATAATTTTAATTTCAAACACATGGCGTACATCAAATAACTCCCCCCCCAAGCACTGCATTGAACACCCCTCTAGTAATCAATGGGACCCAGGGTTGATGCAAGGATTTTTGGCACACTAGGCAAATCCTCTTTTTGCCACCCCCTTGGCGTCCCATCCCTTTATGCCCTGCCCACTTACCTGGGACATTATCAGTGGATCTCATAAACAAAAGAAAAGTAGAGCAATTCTGGGGCAAACTAACTGCACCATAGGAGAGAAATAAAATTATCATTGATTTAAATTGGGATTTTAACCATTTCAATATTAGACAGGTCTCAAATCTCTATTTGTTGAAGATCTTCATAGCAATCAATGTGTTAAAACTCCCATTTAAATTAATTGAAACTTTGGAAAGGTTTTTTTTCTCACCTCTTGTGCAGTTGGTTTGCTCCTCTTTGCTTTAGCACATTAGCCACAGGGATATTTTCAATAAACACATTGTATAGTGATAATAAAAAGAAACACCAGATTTGTCCAGTACTTTTGCTCCTAAGAATAAAATAATACATATCTCACAAGTGTCCCTCTTTAGGTGGGACAGTCCCTCTTTGAAACCCAAATCCCTCTGTCCCTTTTCCCACCCTGGTGTCCCTCTTTTTAGGAGATCAGACTATGTGGTGTGTATCAAATAGCTCCACAGCAATAAAACACATTACTGTTTGTTTACACTTCACTGTGTGTTCTCACATTAGTCTGAATAAATAAAATAGCATGGCCTTGCTCTAAATCATTTATTCAGTTACTCAGAGGTGTAAATAGACCATGAAATAACCTAAATATTCTCAATAATTCCCATTATTTACTTACTCCCAGAGTTGGTGCCACTTTCTTCTTTCCCCCCTCCTCCCCTCTTCTACTTTCCCTACACCTCTCTTTGCCCTTTTATCTATTCCTTTCTCTTCTTTAGTTCAGTGGAGCTCAGGATTCTTTAAGCTAAGATCTCTGATGGGTTATTATGAGGAGGACAGTTGTAAGATACCACTGTGTTAGACAGTAATGTTCCACATGATGTCTTAATGTTTCCTTTGTACCTTTATACCCAAGTATATCTCGCATATACAGTCTTTTACTTCTCTGTACTTACCTTGATGTAATAATAGTGTGTTTTCTCTGATGTCAGCTCCTTCTTTAGAGAAGAGACTGACCCAGCCAACTGAAGGAGCTACTTGGCACTCACACAAGGAGATACATTTTCCTCTATGTGAGCTGTTCCACAATGTCCTGAGTAATCAATATAACACAATAAGTGTTCAGCACGTGGTAAGACAGCTCATATGCAAGGAAATATCTCCTGTCTGAGCACCTCATGGGGAGTCCATGTCAGGAAACAAATGTAATAACTTTGGAAATGCTCTGTGTTTAAGAGTTTGACACTGGTAATACTTTATGAAATAGTGGAATACATGAAGAACATTTTTATTGAAAAAGTACCACTGATTTAATAATTTAATAACTTAATCTATATTCTATTGGTATTATATAACAAATGTTGATTATTTGCAGTATAAATGAGTGTAAACCTCATGCACAAAACCAAATCTGTGTCCAGCCAACTGCATAATATGAAATATTTAGAACTAGTGTAAAAGCCCGTGTACACGGGCCAAGGTCCAGGTGTTGTTAACTCTTTGAGTGCCAGAGGGGTACACAACGCATTGCTTTGCATTGCGTTGCGTACCCCTCTGGCACTCAAAAGGTTAAGAGGTCGGTCCTGCTCTGCGTCCTGCTGCCGACGCAGTCATGAACTATAGAGACTGCCCAAAAGCACAGAATGCTCCCAGCACAGAAGTCCCAGCATTCTCTGCTCCCAGCATTCTGTTCTCCCAACATTCTCTGCTCGCAACATTCTGTGCTCCCAGCATTCTGTTCTCCCAGTATTCTGTGCTCCTAGCATTCCTACACCTCCCAGCATTCTGTGCGTTCGGGCAGTCTCTACTGTGCATGATGGCTTCTGACAAACATCCTAGCGAATTATTATAATGGATTTGTGCTACAGTACCCGTGAGTCAACAATCTCCTACTGGATTAGATAAAATGTTGGTATGTTGTCTTCATCCAATTATGGAAAACTATGTACGTGTTTGAGGGAGGAGATTTTCAGCAGCTGTTTTCTTTTCGTTGTTAAATTGTATCCATTACCTTTGATAAAGCATTAGTTTGCTGTGAAAGGCATAAGAGTGGACCTTGTATTATAAATTGGTTTTTAATACATTTTTACTTTGATGGAGATATTACTGAATCACAGAAGCATCCGTTTTATTTTCCCCTTCCTGTGATACAGCTTAATAAAGGATATTGCACTGAGTGAGGACAGGCTAATTTCCCCAAAAGCAAGTTAGGTGGCATTGTTGGATGACAATTATACCACGTGAGTACCTGAATTAAGGTTCTTTACTATGGTCAAGTGAGGTACATTATTGCACTATTGGGTGCCATTTCTCTTCTTTTTTTTGTTTTGTTTTTAAGTTTAATACCACTTGGGAGAGTGAGTGAAGAGGAGCACCCTGACAATGAGGGAGAAGAGGTGATAAAGTGTAGATAACGTCTCCAGTGATATCACTTCTCCAATTCCCTGTTAGTTTATGGAGCCAATTAATTAAGATTTCTTAGTGCATACTCTCCATAGAATAACATGGGAACTGGAGAAGTGATATTCCTTAAGAAGTCATATCTGCTTTATCACGTTGTTATCATGTTTTAGTGCATAACCCCATTGTCTCTACATCAGAGAATCAGATATATGCTGTATCTGGGGCAGTTGAACATCCCAGGAGTATATTGTGCTGTGTTTTAAACATGTAATGTCTCAGCCACTTTACTTGTGAGTACCTGACTGACAAGTGTTTTTGGTGGTGGTTAACCCTTTGAGTGCCAGAGGGGTATGCAACACAGTCAAAGCAATGCGTTGCTTACCCTCTGGAACTCAAAATGTTAAATAAGTTTGCACACGGGGTACTGCCACCCCTTTTCTCCCTCTGTCGCTTTTTTGCAACAGCTTTATAGGGAGAACATAAAAACTGCCCACATTTCTACTGATTTAAATACTTTGACTCCTTAAATAATAGAGAGATCTCCAAAGCGTTGCTTTGCAATGATCTGGAGAGCTTTCTAGTAAGAAAAGGATTTAAAACCCCCATTCAAATCAATTAGAATTTGCATTTTCTCCATATGGTGCAGTAGTGAGAATTGTTCCACTTATCTCTGTGCAAGTGGCATTATTTCACCTCAACTATGAATCTCACTAGGGGCTATACTCACTAAGCCAAAGAGAGGCAATTCTGGGGTGAACCAACTGCACAAGATGTGGGACATTGTACTTCTAACCTATTTAAATGGAAGTTTAACCCCTAGAATTCTTGAGAGGTCCCCAACACATTGTGAAGCAATGTGTTCTGGCTTGCCTAGCATTTAAGGTGTTAAAAAATATTAAAATCACCAGGCATTTTGGGACATGTTATTTGTCCCTTATGGTGCAGTTGGATTGCTCCAGAACTGCCCTTCTTTAGCTTATTTAATATGGTCCTTGGTGCCATGAGAGTTATGTAAATTAATATGAAGTTATAGGTTAATTAATTGAACGTACAGCATTAAAGAGAACTAAGATCTCCTAATAACAATCTCTCAATTTCCCTTACTAGGACCAGAAAATCATAATTTATTTCTTTTGCTCCTTTGTTCAAGAGATACAATTTATAACCCAATACAATTTTTAACCCTTTGAGTGCCAGATAGGCACCCAACGCATTGCAAAGCAGTACGTTGGATACCTCTCTGATGCTCAAAAAGTTGACAAGCCTTGGATATCAACATGACAGTTGCTAGCGTGACCACAGGACCTCAAATTCTGCTCACAGCACAGGGTAATATTAATAATTTAACCCCTTAAGAACCAGGTGTTTTTTTTACATGAGAGGACCAGAGCCATTTCACTGGCTGAACTGGCACATGAGAACCATCACATGTACTCGCACACTGGAGGAAAGGCTGAAACTGACTTGGAGCAGTCAGTTTTCTCCTCCCACCATGATAAAAGTGCATCTTCAGGTGGCCTGTGATCATTTAACCTATGGCATGCCAGGACTGTCACTGGTCCTTAAAGGACCAAAATCTGTGCCACTCTGGCCGCATCCATGGAAGTTAAGGGGTTAATGACTAGAAAGGTGTGCAATGTATTACTTCACAATAAGCTGCACACCTCTCTGGTCCCACAAGCATTACAAATGCTCCTGCACACTGCCTGCTTTAGGCCACCACCATGGGCAAGACATCTAGGATTGACTTAAAGGAATAGTAATATTTCAAAATGAAAGAGGCTCCAATTAATCTCCATAGTATTTGAGCCAAGGAGAGTGTTATTTCAATACTGTCAGAGATGTAGTTCAAGAGTAACTGAATGATAAAATATCCCCTCCTGCCCCTTTTACTGATGTAACACTACTCACCTCACAACAGAAAGGTGGTGTCCAGGTGGACTGCAGAGAGGGGCAATCTTCAGTTAGCATAAGGGAAAAATCTGTCAAGGGGGGCAGTGTTTTCATTGTTCTTACAGTAAAAAGATTGTCCTTTGCTGAGAGCTGTCTGGTCTGTGGACCAGATTCCACATCTGAGGTGACCAGTGTTACATTAGGTAAAAGGGGCAGGAGGGGGATACTTTATCATTCAATTACTCTTGAACTACAACTCTGACAGTACTGAAAAAACACTTTCCATGGCCCAAATACTATGAAGATTAATTGGACCTGCTTTTATTATGAAACGTACTATCCCTTTAAAGTTTTAGTGTCCTGAACTAAGGCAAAAGAACAAAAACCAGTATTTTCTGGCAATAGTAATTTAGTGGGGGTCATTATAACTAAAGGCCTTATGTTCAAAAGAAAGGTGCTGGAGTTCTGGGACAAATAATTTGCATTATAGGGGATAACTAAACATTCCCATTGATTTAAATGGGAAATTTAACCCCTTTGAATTCAAATTCAATGTGATAAATGTCCCATATAAATCAATGGGAATTTGTAGTTCTCCCCTATAGTTTGAATGATTTGCCCCAGGACTCAAGCACTTTCCTTTTGAACTCTCAGTGTTAATTCTCCTTTAAAATCATGGTAACTCCTGGGATAACACTGAGTATGGCTAATGCTATGTAGTGTCAGATTGGAATAAGACAGTACTTTGTTGCGACTAAAGCATCACATTTAATGGAATGTGTCACTACTAGCACCAACCTCACAAACACATAAAGAACATTTACAGAAAGAAGAAAGAGAAAAGATTCACACCGCAGTCATTAGACTAAAAATGTGAGAAGAAGATTACAATTGCTGATGAGCTCTTGAATGGGCTCGCATGGTCAAAACACCTGTTACATTTGTATTCCAGCCCATTATCTCTAGTGTTTCTTCTTCCTGGAGAGAGAGAGGTGAGAAAGAACAACGTGATATGGAGGCCATAAATGTTTTCAAACACATGTATGACAAGAATGCATTGTACCTAATGCTTTAAAGATTGAGACTGACTTTCTAATAATGCCATCAATTACACTGATTTATTTGGACTAGCAATTTCTTCTTTTGAGAATCAATTTCAAAAGTTAGTAAACAATCTGTCAGTGTTTTGGAAAAGTTTTTAGGTAAAAGTACAGATTAAACCTTTGAGTACAAGGAGGATTCCCAGTGCATCTACCCCACTGGCACAAAAAGGGTTTAAAACAAATTATATTATATCATTGTGTGTCATTGAGACCTTAGTGGGACTTTTCATTATGCACTTTTTGTGGCTAACTCTCATTTACATAACTAGTCTGATATGTCTACGGTTTACAGTGCTTTCACTAAGGAGAGGGCAGTGGAGAAGTGTTAAAACAGTGGCTCATTCAATTTGATTGGCCCACCGGTGCTCAAACAGGGAAATCCTTAAATCCTGGACTTTAAGGCCATTTCTTCCCCTACACCAGGGTGTCCAAGTTCAGTCTTCAAATGCTACCAGCAGTCCAGGATTTAAGGATTTCCATGTTTGAGCACCGGTGGGCCAATCAAATTGAATGAGCCACTGATTTAATTAAATATGCTTTGTCAGGGAAATTTTTAAATCCTGGTCTGTTGGTGGCCCCTGGGGATAGAACTTGGACACCCTTCATCCTGAGCATGCTCTGTTTCCCTGCACATGCTATAAATGCTATATTTCCCATTGATTTTTCTGGGGATTGTAACCCCTTGAAGGCTAGAGAGGTTCCAATGCAATGCTTTGGGAATATCGGGCATTTTTAGCTTTCTCCAATAGATTTACCCCAGAACTCCTCCATGTTTTGTTTGAACATACAGCTCTTAAAGGGATAGTAATGTTTCATAATAAAGCAGCTCCAATTAACCTTCACAGTAATTGGGCCATGGAGAGAGTTACTTCAGTACTGTCAGAGTTGTATTTCAAGATTAATTGAATGATAAAGTATCCCCCTCCCGCCCCTTTTACTGATGTAACTGCCCAGCTCAGAGCACCAGGGAGTGTCCAGGTGGATTGCAGAGAGGGACAATCTTCAATTAACATAGGGGAAAAATCTGAAAAACCTGTCAACGGGGGCAGCGCTTTCATTGTTCTCACAGTAAGAAGATTGTCCCTTGCTGTGAGCTGTCTGCTCTGTGGACCAGATTCCACATCTGAGGGGAGGTGGCTTACACTAGGTGAAAGGGGCGGGAGGGGGATATTTTATCATTCAATTACTCTTGAACTACAACTCTGACAGTACTGAAATAACATTGTCTATGGCTCATATACTAAGAGGATTAATTGGAACTGCTCTAATTAATCATCATAGTATTTGGGCCTTGGAGAGTGTTATTTTAATACTGTCAGAATTGTAATTCAAGAGTAATTGAATGATAAAGTATCCCCCTCCTGCCCCTTTTCTGATGTAACACTGCTCAGCTCTGAACAGCAGGGAGGTACCTAGGTAGACTGAAGAGAGGGAAAATCTTCAATTAAGATAAGGGAAAAAGCTGAAAAACCTGATAAGGGGCAAGATTTTAATTGTTCTCATAGTAAGAAGATTGTCCCCTGCTGTTATCTGTCTGGTCAAGCAACCAGATTCCACATCTGAGGTGAGCAGTGTTACACAAGGTAAAAGGGGCGGGAGGGGGATACTTTATCATTCAATTACTCTTGAACTACAACTCTGACTTTAGGGAAATAACACTCTCCATGGCCCAAATACTATGAAGATTAATTAGAGCTGCTTTTATTTTGAAACATTACTGTCCCTTTAATCATGGCTTGAACATATGCACCAGTATGCACTAAAGCAGGGAGTTCAATCCTGTCCATCAGTACCCTCCCCCACCATGGTGCAGGTTTTCAGGATCTCCTCACCTAAATACAGGTAAATGAATTAGTAGTTAATTCATTTTGAAGGATATACCTGAGTGAAGGACATTGCATATAATTGAGGCGATCCTGAAGTAGTGTTGGCACATGTTTTCCACCACGGAGAACAAATAAAAATCCCCTTGGACATGAATGAGACTTTTATCCTCCTGAATGATAGAGAAGCCTCCAGCACATTCTGAATGTTTATTTCTCCCCTGTGGTGTAGTTGGTTTGCCCCAGAATAACTACCCTAAGGGTCCTATCAAGTGTGCTAATGGGGGCAATTTTGGATCAAACCAACTGCACCACAGGGAAGAAATAAAGACATGCAATTACTTAACCCTTTGAGTGCCAGAGAGGTATCTAACGCATTGCAATGCAAACACAATGAGTTGGATAGTTCTCTAGCACTCAGAAGGTTAATGGGGCTTTAATTCCTTAAATTCTGGTTATAAATATATATATATTCCTTCAAATTGCATTGGAGACATCTCTAGCATTCAAGAGGTTAAACACTCCACTGAAGTCAATGGGAATGTTTATTTGTTTCCTTGAGTGGGGTTGGCTTGCTTTAAAATTGCTCCACTTTACCTCCTTAACCCTTTGAATGCCAGAGGGGTAGGCTAATGCGTTGCATACCCCTATGGCACTTAAAGGATTAAAGAAATCCCTAAGGGTCGTATTCATTAAACTAAAGAGGGGAGATTCGGGAGGAAGTCAACTTCACTATAGTGGAGAAATAAATGTTCCACCTGCTTTAACCCTTTGAATACCAGAGGGGTAGGCCATGGATAGTGAAGCAATCGATTGTCTACCCATTTGACATTCAAAAGATTACATGGAACTTTTAACCATTTCAGTTCTAGAAAGACTTCCAATTGTTATTTCTTATTGTGTTGGATACCTCTCTTCTATTCACAGGGATAAAAGCCCCATTTAAATCAATGAGAATTTTAGGAATTTGATGTACTTGGTTTGCCTGAGAATTTGACCTCTTTATCTTACTGAATATGACCCTAAGAGCTTGGTTTATAGTCATATTATGAGAAGGGTATTTTATGTACTGGACAGATGACTGGTGATGTATTTGATACATTATTCGTATATTTTCCTAACTTTGTGAAGGAAAGTTAGGATTTTATTAAAGACACAGAGGCGAGTATTATGCTTAAACTCTCTTTACTGTCCCTCAGCAGCAAAGTTAAATAAAGTTATTTTAACAGTGATAAAAATGTTTAACCCCATCCCGACAATTGGCTTACCAGGTACATCCCGCAAAAACTGTCACTTAGTGACAGAGGACATACCTGCTAAGTCCCGGAAGTCCGGGTCTCCATGCGGCTGCACGCCATACACACGTGATAGTCACTAAGGGGTTAAACACATACAAACATGCTAGTAACCCCTTTACCCCCAACCACCAATCAGGATGCATAGACCCCTATAAATTATGATGTATTCTCTGAAGATTCCCTCTTTCTTTGATGTCCCGAAGATGATAATAAATCCAACAGTTCAACATTTCAGGATGATAAACATGGAATTCTTGTCACAGTTAACTCAGAAGAAGGGTAAATGTAGAGGAAGTTCCATAACAGGATAGTGAATCATTCAAACTGTAGAGACAGAAGAACAAAGAAATATATCATGGTGGGAAAAGAGAGGGATAATACTCACCTCCGTGTCTTTAATAAAATCCTGACTTTCCTTCACAAAGTTAGGAAAATCTACAAATTTTATTACAAAACCGGAGTCTTATATTATGCTAGTTTAAAGCATATCAACAACAGTACAAGAAATAAAGGGTTTTAAAAGTGGATTCTCTGGAAATGTCTTCTAACCTGCCCCCCACTACCAAAGCTTTGGTGCCTCTGGAGGAATGAGCTCTAAAACTGGAAATATCAATGCCCACAAATTGCATAATCCAACGAATCCAGCAAGCCAAAGTAGCATAAGAAACAGGTAAATGAGGTTTCCTAAATTAAATCAATAATTGAGAATGGTTAGAAAGTCTCAAATCTCAAAGTTGCTAGTTCATAAGCTTTAAGACATTGAACCACACAAAGGTTCGGATTATGAGGAAAAGACGGATACAAAATCTGTCTTGAAGCAGATTCAGTTCTCCTGGAGACAAAAAATAAAACTCCTTCTGGAACAAAAGATCGACTAGTAACATCTAAGGCCCGAACATTCAAAACATGCCTGAAAGAAATCAAGCAGAGAAGCATGGTTAATTTAGCTGAAAGTTGTTTTAACGGCAAACAATCATTAGAAGACCAAGAATCTAGAAAATGTAAAATGGAAGTGACATCCCAAAGTGAAGAATAACTAGAGCTTGGAGGTCTGGACAATCTAATTCCTTTTATTAATCTGCATATTAAGGGATGTTGGTCAATAGGACATCCACCTGAATGTTCATGAGACACTGAGATAGCAGATCAAATAACAATTAATTGTTCTATAAGCTTTCCCTTCCTGATAAATTGATGATAAGAAATTGATGTCATTAGCTAGATCAGTAGATATGGGATCCATATCTCATTCCAAGCACCAGAGAGACCAGATTGCCCAGCAGGATGCATGGTATGATCTGGTTCCTGGAGCCCATGCTTCATCCATGAGTGACAGAGCTGTTCTCAAAATTGCGTTGATAAGTCTGGAATTCCAGAGATTAGCCAAGCCATGAGGTGTAGTTGATGTGATAGCAACATAATGTGAGGATTTCCCAAGGGATCTGTCAATAGTAGAGGAAACTGTGGAAGATATCTGGGGTAATCTATTTACAGTTCCAGAAGACACATGAAGCAGGGTTGGGCCGGCCAGCAGGGAGTTATCAGAACTACCGTGTCCTGTTGGTTCCTGATCTGAAGGAGAACTCTGTGTATCATGGCGAACGAAGGGAAGGCATAATTCCTTCTGGTTATCCATGATTGAAGGAATGCAACCGAAGTCAATGCTTCTGGATCCAGTCTCCAGCTGTAAAACTTGGGTAACTCTTTGTTCAGTCGAGATGCAAACAAGTCTATTAGAAGAGTATCCCACAACCGATTAAGTCGGTCGAAAATTGATCTGTGTAATTTCCAGTTGCTGTAATCCTTGAGGTGTTTTGATTGCCAATCCACTATGGAATTTGCTAGACCCGGGAGATATTCCTCTCGCACCAAAATGTTCCTGCCCAGGCAGAATTCCCAAAGTTCCTTGGCCAAATTGGCTAGAATCATGGATTTGGTTCCTCCTAGGTGATTGATGTATCTCACAGTCGAGATGTTGTCCATTTTGAGAAGGATGCAACAGTTCATCGCATCTTGGGAAAAAGAGCCTGCCAATAACTCCAAGCAATTTACATGCATGAAGGTTTCTGTCTGAGACCATTTGCCTCTGGTTGTGATGGGACCACAATGAGCTCCAAAGCCCAAATTTCTGGAGTCCGACTCTGTGACAAAATCTGGGTTTGAACCGAAAATGGCTCTGCCATTCCACGCCTCCATGTATGAAAGACACTAGTGTTGAGCGAGCATGCTTGGCCGATGCTCGGATCGGCTCGAGCATCGCTCTGCTCGGCACATGGCGGTACTCGTACGAGTACCGCATGTGCTCGCCCGCCATGTTCGGGTCTCCTCCCCGCACGTTTTGCGGCTGCTGCGCAGCCAATAAACATGCAGGGAGGCTCTGACATCAGTGTAATGCCAGCAGCCATGTTGGCTGCTGGCATTACACTGATTGGCTGGCCAGAACCCGTGGTCGGGTGCTGTATAGCACCTGACCATCGAGTTCGGCTCAGTCTTAGCCAGGGAGAGATGAGGATAGGAAGGGAAAGTCAGTGTAGGGAGAAAAAAAGCAAAATTGTGAAAAAAAAAGAACCAAAAGTCCTTTTTAGGACTACTGTGTGGGGGGGCAGCAAGTTATTTTGTGTGGGGGGAAAAAAACAAAAAAAAAAAAATTTCATATATTCTGTTTAGTGTGCAAAGTTGCAGATTAGAGCACATTCTGTTTAGTGTGCAAAGTTGCAGATTAGAGCACATTCTGTTTAGTGTGCAAAGTTGCAGATTAGAGCACATTCTGTTTAGTGTGCAAAGTTGCAGATTAGAGCACATTCTGTTTAGTGTGCAAAGTTGCAGATTAGAGCACATTCTGTTAAGTCTTCAAACTAAAATATCAAAGTCACATATTCTATTCAGTGTGCGTCGCCGCAGTTTAGCAGCACATTCTGTGTACTGTGCAGAGTTGCAGAATAGGAAGAAATACTGTTAAGTCTTCAAACTCAAATATCAAAGTCACATATTCCATTCAGTGTGCTTCGCCGCAGTTTAGCAGCACATTCTGTGTACTGTGCAGAGTTGCAGAATAGGAAGAAATACTGTTAAGTCTTGAAACTCAAATATCAAAGTCACATATTCCATTCAGTGTGCTTCGCCGCAGTTTAGCAGCACATTCTGTGTACTCTGCACAGTTGCAGAATAGGAAGAAATACTGTTAAGTCTTCAAACTAAAATATCAAAGTCACATATTCCATTCAGTGTGCGTCACCGCAGTTTAGCAGCCTATTCTGTGTACTCTGCACAGTTGCAGAATAGGAAGAAATACTGTTAAGTCTTCAAACTCAAATATCAAAGTCACATATTCCATTCAGTGTGCGTCACCGCAGTTTAGCAACCTATTCTGTGTACTCTGCACAGTTGCAGAATAGGAAGAAATACTGTTAAGTCTTCAAACTCAAATATCAAAGTCACATATTCCATTCAGTGTGCGTCACCGCAGTTTAGCAGCCTATTCTGTGTACTCTGCACAGTTGCAGAATAGGAAGAAATACTGTTAAGTCTTCAAACTGTAAAATATCAAAGTCACATATTCCATTCAGTGTGCGTCACTGCAGTTTAGCAGCCTATTCTGTGTACTCTGCACAGTTGCAGAATAGGAAGAAATACTGTTAAGTCTTCAAACTAAAATATCAAAGTCACATATTCCATTCAGTGTGCGTCACCGCAGTTTAGCAGCCTATTCTGTAGTGATGAGCGAGCACCCCAATGCTCGGGTGTTCGGGTGCTCTGACCGAGCACCCCCTGAGGCTCGAGTGCTCGGCCGAGCACCCGAGCCCCATTGAAGTCAATGGGAGGACTCGAGCATTACACCAGGCACCCCCTGCTCTGATGAGGGGAGGGTGCCTGGTCCATAGGAAAATGGCAGAAAAGGATGGAAACACCACAGAAATGGTTCAGGGACAGCATAGGGAGGATGTCTGGATGCATCTTGGACTCCAACATCGCTGCTGGGAACGATCTTTCGCCCGTAGTACGCCATTTTTACAGACTGACCATAAAACACACAAAAAGGAAAATAAAAACGACTTTAGGCGAAAAATTGTTACCAAACAATATTTGCTGTATATTTACTTGTATATCATCTGCAAATTCTCCCAAAAATTTCCTTGATTTTCTGAAGTGAGGCCATGATTAAGAGGGAAACGTGCGCAGAGGCAAATTCTCCCAAAAATTTCCTTGATTTTCAGAACTGAGGCCGTGATTAAGAGGGAAACGTGCGCAGAGGCAAATTCTCCCAAAAATTTCCTTGATTTTCAGAACTGAGGCCATGATTAAGAGGGAAACGTGCGCAGAGGCAAATTCTCCCAAAAATGTCCTTGATTTTCAGAACTGAGGCCATGATTAAGAAGGAAACGTGCGCTGAGCTGACCATCTAAAACATTATGGGTGAGGGTCTGCTGCAGAGCTGACCATCCTAAACATTATATGCGAAGGCCCGCTAGTGAGCTGACGCTATAAAACATTATATGAGAGGGCCCGCTAGAGAGCTGACCCAATAAAACATTATATGAGAAGGCCCGCTGGTGAGCTGACCTATATAAAAATTGGCAAACAGGGCCCGCTGGTGAGCTGACCCTATATAAAAATTATATCACAGGGCCCGCTGGTGAGCTGGCCCTATATAAAAATTATATCACAGGGCCCGCTGGTGAGCTGGCCCTATATAAAAATTATAGCACAGGGCATATGGAAGAGGAGGAGGAGGATGAGAAGATTAAGAGTCAACCTTATACCCGTTTTTTGGGTGGAAGGGGTGAATGGGAATACAGAGTATTCACATCATTGTAAATAACATATATAAAGTGAGTTTATGTTCCCCCGCGGCTTTCCTCCAGTGGAGTGGAGAAGTCAGGGGAAATCCAGGCCTTGTTCATTTTTATAAGTGTCAACCTATCAGCATTGTCGGTGGAAAGGCGGATACGCTTATCTGTTATGATGCCACCAGCAGCACTAAATACCCGCTCAGACAGAACGCTGGCGGCAGGGCAGGCCAGCACCTCCAAGGCGTAGAGTGCCAGTTCATACCACGTGTCCAGCTTGGACACCCAGTAGTTGTAAGGCACAGAGGGATCATTGAGGACGCTGACACGGTCTGCTACGTACTCCTTCACCATCTTCCAAAACTTTTCCCTCCTTGTGACACTAGGCTGCGCATCAGGGTGAGGGTGCTGGCGGGGTGTCATGAAGGTGTCCCACGCCTTGGAGAGTGTTGCCCTGCCTTTCTCGGAACTGCTGTGTGCTCCCCTTTTCTCCCCTTCTCGGCTGGCCAAGGTAGCACGTACTCTGCCGCCAGCGTTGTCAGATGGAAAATTTTGGAGCAATTTTTCAACAAGAACCTTCTGGTATTGCACCATTTTGCTTGTCCTCTCCACCGGAGGAATGAGAGATGAGAAATTCTCTTTGTAGCGGGGGTCCAGAAGGGTGAACACCCAGTAATCCGTGTTGTTTAAAATGCGTATAACGCGTGGGTCACGGGAAAGGCAGCCTAACATAAAGTCAGCCATGTGTGCCAGAGTACCAACAGTCAAGATTTCGCTGTCCTCACCAGGAGGATGACTCTCAATATCCTCATCCTCTTCCTCCTCTTCTGCCCACCCACGCTGAAGAGATGGAACTAAAGTTCCATGGCTACCCTCTGTAGCGGAGGCAACCGTGTCTTCCTCCTCCTCCTCCTCCTCCTCCTCCGCCTCCTCCAATTGTCGCTGAGAAGACGAAGTGAGGGTGCTCTGGCTATCACCTTGTGTAAGCTCTTCCTCCCCCATTTCCACCTCTTCCACATGCAAAGCGTCGGTTTTAATTGTGAGCAGCGAGCGTTTCAGTAGACACAGAAGTGGGATGGTTACACTGATAATAGCGTTATCGCCGCTCACCATCTGTGTCGATTCCTCAAAATTGCGTAAAACCTCGCAGAGGTCTGACATCCATTCCCACTCCTCACTTCTGATTACAGGAAGTTGAACGGAGAGGCGACGACCGTGTAACAGCTGGTACTTCACTACTGCCCTCTGCTGCTCACAAAGCCGGGCCAACATGTGGAAGGTGGAGTTCCAGCGCGTGCTCACGTCACACAGCAGCCGGTGAGCTGGCAATTGTAAGCGCTGCTGCAGCTTCAACAGGCCGGCCGAAGCTGTAGATGACTTACGGAAATGTGCACACACGCGGCGCACCTTGGTCAAGAGATCATGCACATTGGGGTAGGTTTTTAGAAATCGCTGCACCACTAAATTAAATACATGCGCTAGGCATGGTACGTGTGTGAGCTTGCCGAGCTCCAAAGCCGCCACCAAGTTACGCCCATTATCACACACAACCATGCCTGGTTGCAGGTTGAGTGGCGAGAGCCACTGCTCGGTCTGGTGACTAATCCCCTGCAACAGCTCTGAGGCCGTGTGCTGTTTGTCCCCAAGGCAGATCAGCTTCAGCACGGCCTGTTGACGCTTCCCCACTGCAGTGCTACACTGCTTCCAGCTACTGGCTGATGGGGAAGTGGCGCTGCGTGTAGAGAATTCGGAGGTGGAAACGGAGGAGGAGGAGCCAATAACGTAGGTGCTGGTGGAAACCCTGATGGAGGTAGGGCCCGCAATCCTCGGCGTGGGTAGCACCCGTGCCATCCCAGGGTCCGAGTCGCTCCCAGCCTCCACGACATTCACCCAGTGTGCCGTCAGGGAAATGTAGCGTCCCTGGCCACAAGCACTTGTCCATGTGTCAGTCGTTAAGTGGACCTTCCCAGTAACTGCGTTGGTCAGGGCACGGGTGATGTTACGGGACACATGGTGGTGTAATGCGGGGATGGCACACCGGGAAAAGTAGTGGCGGCTGGGGACCGCGTACCGAGGGACAGCTGCTGCCATCAGGCTGCGGAAGGACTCAGTGTCCACAAGCCTAAATGGCAGCATTTCGATGGCCAGTAATTTTGAAAGGTGTGATGTTAGTGCTATGGCCTGTGGGTGGGTGGCTGGGTACTTTCTCTTGCGCTCAAATGCCTGGGGTAACGACATTTGGACGCTGTGCTGGGACAGGGAAGTGGATGTGGTCGCTGATGGTGCTTCAGATGGTACAGGTGCAGGGCGGGAGGTATGCGGGCCTGCGCCTTCGACAGGCGATTGGCCGGCACCGAAAACAGGGGAAGAGGAGGCAGTGGTGTGGCCTGCAGACACAGATGGGCGATCCAGGCGTTCCTCCCACTTCCTACGGTGCTTGGATGCCATGTGTCGGATCATGCTGGTGGTGGTGAGGTTTCTAGTGTTCATGCCTCTGCTCATTCTGGTGTGGCACAGGTTGCAAACTACAATTCTTTTGTCGTCCGCACTTTCCTTAAAAAAACGCCATACCGCGGAACACCTACCCTTTGGCAAGGGAGATTTACGCAAGGGGGTGCTCCGTGGAACATTTGCGGGCCGGTTTGGTGCGGTCCGCCTTCTTTCTGTAGCCACACCACTGCCTCTTCCAGCCTGTTGCGGTGCTGCAGATGGCTCACCCTCAGGACTGCTGACATCGCTCGGCTCTACACCTTCCCAGGTGGGGTCAGTCACCTCATCGTCCACCAAGTCCTCCTCCACTTCCTCACTCTGATCATCCTCCTCAAGTCTTGATCCCACCACATACTCAGTCATTGACAACTGTATAACATTCTCCTCAACAAGGTCTTGAGACGGAAATAGTGGTTGATTTAATGGCAACTGTGTCTCATCATCATCATCATCATCCACTACTTCCTTTGACCTTAAATGCCGTTCACATCTGTCATCTTCTTGTGATTGGGTAGCCTCTAGAGGTTGTGAATCAGGGCACAAGATGTCATGTTCCTCTGCAAGCGTGCTTGGAGAGAGGGTCAAATGAAGGATTGGTGATGAGACGAGCTCCTCACTATATCCCAGTGTGGGATCACTTCTTTGACCAGACCGTGTATGGTGGGAGGAAGGATGATCAGAGTGAGGATTATTTTGACCAGACTCTTGGCTACTGAGAGTGGACTTGGTGGAAGACAGGGTGGTGCTTAACCGACTGGAAGCAGTATCAGCTGTCATCCAACCGACCACCTGTTCGCAGTGGTCGGACCTCGAGAGTGATGTCCTGCGACGCCCTGTAAAATTACACATGAAGCTAGGTATGGTGGATGTCTTTCTTTCTTGTGCTCTGGCACCAGGCACAGTTTCTCCGCGTCCTGACCCGCGCCCTGAACTTTCAGGATCACGTCCACTTCCCCGTCCCTTTTTACCCGCCTTCTTCATCTTGCACAGAATATGTGACTTTAATATTTGAGTTTGAAAACTTAACAGTATTTCTTACTATTCTGCAACTGTGCAGAGTACACAGAATAGGCTGCTAAACTGCGGTGAAACACACTGAATGGAATATGTGACTTTAATATTTGAGTTTGAAAACTTAACAGTATTTCTTACTATTCTGCAACTCTGCAGAGTACACAGAATAGGCTGCTAAACGGCGGTGATACACACTGAATGGAATATGTGACTTTAATATTTGAGTTTGAAAACTTAACAGTATTTCTTACTATTCTGCAACTGTGCAGAGTACACAGAATAGGCTGCTAAACGGCGGTGAAACACACTGAATGGAATATGTGACTTTAATATTTGAGTTTGAAAACTTAACACTATTTCTTACTATTCTGCAACTGTGCAGAGTACACAGAATAGGCTGCTAAACGGCGGTGATACACACTGAATGGAATATGTGACTTTGATATTTGAGTTTGAAAACTTAACACTATTTCTTACTATTCTGCAACTCTGCAGAGTACACAGAATAGGCTGCTAAACGGCGGTGATACACACTGAATGGAATATGTGACTTTAATATTTGAGTTTGAAAACTTAACAGTATTTCTTACTATTCTGCAACTGTGCAGAGTACACAGAATAGGCTGCTAAACGGCGGTGAAACACACTGAATGGAATATGTGACTTTAATATTTGAGTTTGAAAACTTAACAGTATTTCTTACTATTCTGCAACTGTGCAGAGTACACAGAATAGGCTGCTAAACGGCGGTGATACACACTGAATGGAATATGTGACTTTGATATTTGAGTTTGAAAACTTAACACTATTTCTTACTATTCTGCAACTCTGCAGAGTACACAGAATAGGCTGCTAAACGGCGGTGATACACACTGAATGGAATATGTGACTTTAATATTTGAGTTTGAAAACTTAACAGTATTTCTTACTATTCTGCAACTGTGCAGAGTACACAGAATAGGCTGCTAAACGGCGGTGAAACACACTGAATGGAATATGTGACTTTAATATTTGAGTTTGAAAACTTAACACTATTTCTTACTATTCTGCAACTGTGCAGAGTACACAGAATAGGCTGCTAAACGGCGGTGAAACACACTGAATGGAATATGTGACTTTAATATTTGAGTTTGAAAACTTAACAGTATTTCTTACTGTTCTGCAACTCTGCAGAGTACACAGAATAGGCTGCTAAACGGCGGTGATACACACTGAATGGAATATGTGACTTTAATATTTGAGTTTGAAAACTTAACAGTATTTCTTACTATTCTGCAACTGTGCAGAGTACACAGAATAGGCTGCTAAACGGCGGTGAAACACACTGAATGGAATATGTGACTTTAATATTTGAGTTTGAAAACTTAACACTATTTCTTACTATTCTGCAACTCTGCAGAGTACACAGAATAGGCTGCTAAACGGCGGTGACACACACTGAATGGAATATGTGACTTTAATATTTGAGTTTGAAAACTTAACAGTATTTCTTACTATTCTGCAACTCTGCACACTACACAGAATGTGCTGCTAAACTGCGGCGAAGCACACTGAATGGAATATGTGACTTTGATATTTTAGTTTGAAGACTTAACAGTATTTCTTCCTATTCTGCAACTCTGCACAGTACACAGAATGTGCTGCTAAACTGCGGCGAAGCACACTGAATGGAATATGTGACTTTGATATTTTAGTTTGAAGACTTAACAGTATTTCTTCCTATTCTGCAACTCTGCACAGTACACAGAATGTGCTGCTAAACTGCGGCGAAGCACACTGAATGGAATATGTGACTTTGATATTTTAGTTTGAAGACTTAACAGTATTTCTTCCTATTCTGCAACTCTGCACAGTACACAGAATGTGCTGCTAAACTGCGGCGACGCACACTGAATGGAATATGTGACTTTGATATTTTAGTTTGAAGACTTAACAGAATGTGCTCTAATCTGCAACTTTGCACACTAAACAGAATATGCTCTAATCTGCAACTTTGCACACTAAACAGAATGTGCTCTAATCTGCAACTTTGCACACTAAACAGAATGTGCTCTAATCTGCAACTGTGCACACTAAACAGAATGTGCTCTAATCTGCAACTTTTCACACTAAACAGAATATTTTTTTTGTTTTTTTTTGTTTTTTTCCCCCCACACAAAATAACCTGCTGCCCCCACACACAGTAGTCCTAAAAAGGACTTTTGGTTCTTTTTTTTCACAATTTTTGTTTTTTTCCTCCCTACACTGCCTTTCCCTTCCTATCCTCAGCTCTCCCTGGCTCAGACTGAGCCGAACTCGATGGTCAGGTGCTATACAGCACCCGACCACGGGTTCTGGCCAGCCAATCAGTGTAATGCCAGCAGCCAACATGGCTGCTGGCATTACACCGATGTCAGAGCCTCCCTGCACGTTTATTGGCTGCGCAGCAGCCGCAAAACGTGCGGGGAGGAGACCCGAACATGGCGGGCGAGCACATGCGGTACTCGTACGAGTACCGCCATGTGCCGAGCAGAGCGATGCTCGAGCCGATCCGAGCATCGGCCGAGCATGCTCGCTCAACACTACTATTCTGTGTACTCTGTACAGTTGCAGAATAGGAAGAAATACTGTTAAGTCTTCAAAGTAAAATATCAAAGTCACATATTCCATTCAGTGTGCGTCACCACAGTTTAGCAGCCTATTCTGTGTACTCTGCACAGTTGCAGAATAGGAAGAAATACTGTTAAGTCTTCAAACTAAAATATCAAAGTCACATATTCCATTCAGTGTGCGTCACCGCAGTTTAGCAGCCTATTCTGTGTACTCTGCACAGTTGCAGAATAGGAAGAAATACTGTTAAGTCTTCAAACTGTAAAATATCAAAGTCACATATTCCATTCAGTGTGCGTCGCCGCAGTTTAGCAGCACATTCTGTGTACTGTGCAGAGTTGCAGAATAGGAAGAAATACTGTTAAGTCTTCAAACTAAAATATCAAAGTCACATATTCCATATAAGATGAAGAAGGCGGGTAAAAAGGGACGGGGAAGTGGACGTGATCCTGATAGTTCAGGGCGCGGGTCAGGACGCGGAGAAACTGTGCCTGGTGCCAGAGCACAAGAAAGAAAGACATCCACCATACCTAGCTTCATGTCTAATTTTACAGGGCATCGCAGGACATCACTCTCGAGGTCCGACCACTGCGAACAGGTGGTCGGTTGGATGTCAGCTGATACTGCTTCCAGTCGGTTAAGCACCACCCTGTCTTCCACCAAGTCCACTCTCAGTAGCCAAGAGTCTGGTCAACATAATCCTCACTCTGATCATCCTTCCTCCCACCATACACGGTCTGGTCAAAGAAGTGATCCCACACTGGGATATAGTGAGGAGCTCGTCTCATCACCAATCCTTCATTTGACCCTCTCTCCAAGCACGCTTGCAGAGGAACATGACATCTTGTGCCCTGATTCACAACCTCTAGAGGGTACCCAATCACAAGAAGATGACAGATGTGAACGGCATTTAAGGTCAAAGGAAGTAGTGGATGATGATGATGATGATGAGACACAGTTGCCATTAAATCAACCACTATTACTGTCTCAAGACCTTGTTGAGGAGAATGTTATACAGTTGTCAATGACTGAGTATGTGGTGGGATCAAGACATGAGGAGGATGATCAGAGTGAGGAAGTGGAGGAGGACTTGGTGGACGATGAGGTGACTGACCCCACCTGGGAAGGTGTAGAGCCGAGCGATGACAGCAGTCCTGAGGGTGAGCCATCTGCAGCACCGCAACAGGCTGGAAGAGGCAGTGGTGTGGCTACAGAAAGAAGGCGGACCGCACCAAACCGGCCCGCAAATGTTCCACGGAGCACCCCCTTGCGTAAATCTACCTTGCCAAAGGGTAGGTGTTCCGCGGTATGGCGTTTTTTTAAGGAAAGTGCGGACGACAAAAGAATTGTAGTTTGCAACCTGTGCCACACCAGAATGAGCCGAGGCATGAACACTAGAAACCTCACCACCACCAGCATGATCCGACACATGGCATCCAAGCACCGTAGTAAGTGGGAGGAACGCCTGGATCGCCCATCTGTGTCTGCAGGCCACACCACTGCCTCCTCTTCCCCTGTTTTTGGTGCCGGCCAATCGCCTGTCGAAGGCGCAGGCCCGCATACCTCCCGCCCTGCACCTGTACCATCTGAAGCACCATCAGCGACCACATCCACTTCCCTGTCCCAGCACAGCGTCCAAATGTCGTTACCCCAGGCATTTGAGCGCAAGCGAAAATACCCAGCCACCCACCCACAGGCCATAGCACTAACCTCACACCTTTCCAAATTACTGGCCATCGAAATGCTGCCATTTAGGCTTGTGGACACTGAGTCCTTCCGCAGCCTGATGGCAGCAGCTGTCCCTCGGTACGCAGTCCCCAGCCGCCACTACTTTTCCCGGTGTGCCATCCCCGCATTACACCACCATGTGTCCCGTAACATCACCCGTGCCCTGACCAACGCAGTTACTGGGAAGGTCCACTTAACGACTGACACATGGACAAGTGCTTGTGGCCAGGGACGCTACATTTCCCTGACGGCACACTGGGTGAATGTCGTGGAGGCTGGGAGCGACTCGGACCCTGGGATGGCACGGGTGCTACCCACGCCGAGGATTGCGGGCCCTACCTCCATCAGGGTTTCCGCCAGCACCTACGTTATTGGCTCCTCCTCCTCCGTTTCCACCTCCGAATTCTCTACACGCAGCGCCACTCCCCCATCAGCCAGTAGCTGGAAGCAGTGTAGCACTGCAGTGGGGAAGCGTCAACAGGCCGTGCTGAAGCTGATCTGCCTTGGGGACAAACAGCACACGGCCTCAGAGCTGTTGCAGGGGATTAGTCACCAGACCGAGCAGTGGCTCTCGCCACTCAACCTGCAACCAGGCATGGTTGTGTGTGATAATGGGCGTAACTTGGTGGCGGCTTTGGAGCTCGGCAAGCTCACACACGTACCATGCCTAGCGCATGTATTTAATTTAGTGGTTCAGCGATTTCTAAAAACCTACCCCAATGTGCATGATCTCTTGACCAAGGTGCGCCGCGTGTGTGCACATTTCCGTAAGTCATCTACAGCTTCAGCCGGCCTGTTGAAGCTGCAGCAGCGCTTACAATTGCCAGCTCACCGGCTGCTGTGTGACGTGAGCACGCGCTGGAACTCCACCTTCCACATGTTGGCCCGGCTTTGTGAGCAGCAGAGGGCAGTAGTGGAGTACCAGCTGTTACACGGTCGTCGCCTCTCCGTTCAACTTCCTCTAATCAGAAGTGAGGAGTGGGAATGGATGTCAGACCTCTGTGAGGTTTTACGCAATTTTGAGGAATCGACACAGATGGTGAGCGGCGATAACGCTATTATCAGTGTAACCATCCCACTTCTGTGTCTACTGAAACGCTCGCTGCTCACAATTAAAACTGACGCTTTGCATGTGGAAGAGGTGGAAATGCGGGAGGAAGAGCTTACACAAGGTGATAGCCAGAGCACCCTCACTTCGTCTTCTCAGCGACAATTGGAGGAGGCGGAGGAGGAGGAGGAGGAAGACACGGTTGCCTCCGCTACAGAGGGTAGCCATGGAACTTTAGTTCCATCTCTTCAGCGTGGGTGGGCAGAAGAGGAGGAAGAGGATGAGGAGATTGAGAGTCATCCTCCTGGTGAGGACAGCGAAATCTTAACTGTTGGTACTCTGGCACACATGGCTGACTTTATTTAGGCTGCCTTTCCCGTGACCCACGCGTTATACGCATTTTAGACAACACGGATTACTGGGTGTTCACCCTTCTGGACCCCCGCTACAAAGAGAATTTCTCATCACTCATTCCTCCGGTGGAGAGGACAAGCAAAATGGTGCAATACCAGAAGGTTCTTGTTGAAAAATTGCTCCAAAATTTTCCATCTGACAACGCTGGCGGCAGAGTACGTGCTACCTTGGCCAACCGAGAAGGGGAGAAAAGGGGGGCACACAGCAGTTCCGACAAAGGCAGGGCAACACTCTCCAAGGCGTGGGACACCTTCATGACACCCCGCCAGCACCCTCACCCTGATGCGCAGCCTAGTGTCACAAGGAGGGAAAAGTTTTGGAAGATGGTGAAGGAGTACGTAGCAGACCGTGTCAGCGTCCTCAATGATCCCTCTGTGCCTTACAACTACTGGGTGTCCAAGCTGGACACGTGGTATGAACTGGCACTCTACGCCTTGGAGGTGCTGGCCTGCCCTGCCGCCAGCGTTCTGTCTGAGCGGGTATTTAGTGCTGCTGGTGGCATCATAACAGATAAGCGTATCCGCCTTTCCACCGACAATGCTGATAGGTTGACACTTATAAAAATGAACAAGGCCTGGATTTCCCCTGACTTCTCCACTCCACTGGAGGAAAGCCCCGGGGGAACATAAACTCACTTTATATATGTTATTTACAATGATGGGAATACTCTGTATTCCCATTCACCCCTTCCACCCAAAAAACGGGTATATGGTTGACTCTTAATCTTCTCATCCTCCTCCTCCTCTTCCATATGCCCTGGGATATAATTTTTTTATAGGGCCAGCTCACCAGCGGGCCCTGTGATATAATTTTTATATAGGGCCAGCTCACCAGCGGGCCCTGTTTGACAATTTTTATATAGGTCAGCTCACCAGCGGGCCTTCTCATATAATGTTTTATTGGGTCAGCTCTCTAGCGGGCCCTCTCATATAATGTTTTATAGCGTCAGCTCACTAGCGTGCCTTCGCATATAATGTTTAGGATGGTCAGCTCCGCAGCAGACCCTCACCCATAATGTTTTAGATGGTCGGCTCAGCGCACGTTTCCCTCTTAATCATGGCCCCAGTTCAGAAAAATCAAGGAAATTTTTGGGAGAATTTGCCTTTGCGCACATTTCCCTCTTAATCATGGCCTCAGTTCAATAAAATCAAGGAAATTTTTGGGAGAATTTGCCTCTGCGCACGTTTCCCTCTTAATCATGACCTCAGTTCAGAAAAATCGAGGAAATTTTTGGGAGAATTTGCAGATGATATACAAATAAATATACAGCAAATACTGTTTGGTAACAATTTTTCGCCTAAAGTCGTTTTTATCTGCCTTTTTGTGTGTTTTACGGTCAGTCTGTAAAAATGGCATACTACGGGCGAAAGATCGTTCCCAGCAGCGATGTTGGAGTCTAAGATGCATCCAGACATCCTCCCTATGCTGTCCCTGAACCATTTCTGTGGTGTTTCCATCCTTTTCTGCCCTTTTCCTATGGACCAGGCACCCTCCCCTCATCAGAGCAGGGGGTGCCTGGTGTAATGCTCGAGTCCTCCCATTGACTTCAATGGGGCTCGGGTGCTCGGCCGAGCACTCGAGCCTCAGGGGGTGCTCGGTCAGAGCACCCGAATACCCGAGCATTGGGGTGCTCGCTCATCACTAAAAGACACCAATTCAGTTCTTCCTTCACTTCCATTGACAGAGGGACAGAGGAACTAGGTCCACATAACCCAAGCCTTTCCTTAGATGAATCATTTCAGACATTGAAGGGCACTGTAGTGTAGAGGTCCTGGGAAAATAGCCTGCATTGAGGCGGATAGGAGCCCTACCATCCTTGCAATGCATCTTAGAGATATTATTTCTTTGCAAAGAAGCGATTTGTTCTCCTTAAAGATAAGTTTTAACTTTTTCAATAAAATGTGGAAAGAAGCAGTTTGGGAATTGATAGTAAAACCCAGGAACTCTATAGATTGAGTTGGACTGAGGGTAGATTTTTTTTTGATTGATTACAAAACCCAGTTGAGTTAGTAATTGAATCGTCCATTGGAGTTGTAGTCAGACAGTGGAAAGATTTTGAGACATAATTAGAAAGATAAATTATTAGTCTGACCCCTCTGGACCTCAGGAAAGAAACCATTGGTTTCATGAGTTTCGTGAAGCACCAAGGTGCTGAAGAAAGTCCGGACAGTAGGCAAACAAATTGCCACTTCTGATTGTTCCAAAGAAACTGCAGAAAAGGATGAAATTCTTGGTCTATGTGAACAGATAGATAAGCATCTTTTAGATCTAAATTTACCATTCAATCCCATATATTTAGTGAATCTCTCAAATTCTGTATGCCCTCCATTTTTAAATGTCTGTAAAGGACATGCAAATTGAACTCTTTTAGATTTATCACAGGTCTGAGACCTGAATTTTTTTTCTTTACTAGAAATAGATTGCTGACATATCCTGCAGCATGAAGTGGAACTTTTATGATAGCATCTTTTAGAGTTAATTATTAGACTTCTTTGTCCACCAACATAGTTTCTTCCTTTGAAAAGTGGAAAGAAGGAGGAGTCATGGTTTGGGAAGGAATTTAATAAAATTCTATTTGATAACCCCTGATGGTCTGTAGAATCCATGGATCTGATGTTAGATTTTCTAATAGTGGAGAAAGTGGGTGAGTCTGCCACCCACTTTTCCTAGGGAAGAAGGGAGATGAGGAAGAACAATTTCCTGAGTAAGGTCAAGATCTGGATAAACCTCTGGCATTCCTGGATCTCCATAGTCTGGTCCTTTGAGGGAAGAAAGGCATGGAATAACCTCTGCCATATGAGGAGGAAGGGCCCTAGTCAAATCTGGTTGTTCCTCTGGAGAAACTCTGGTAAGCTCGGCCAGGAAAATGACCCCTACTTTTCCCTGCCTTGGTAAAAACTTTGGTGAGAAAAATCTTTTTCTTCAAGAATTGGGCCTTATTCAGAGCTGTAAATGCACTAACAAATTTTCCTAAGTCCTTAATAAAGGCATCCCCAAACAAAAGACCATCAGCAGATGGACCAGATTCAGATTATGACATGTCTGATAATTTTGGATCAATCTTTAGTAGTATTGATCTGCGTCTCTCCATGGAAATGGCTGAATTAGCATTTCCAACAATGCATATAGCCCTTTGTATCCAGCCTCTCAAAATTTGAATGTCAATGGGGTTATTATTAGATATAGCATTTTCAGTCAAATCAAAAATCTTAGCTAAGGGTCCAATTACATCAAGTAATTTATCTTGACAGATTTTTAATGATCTGTCCATCCCTTTCCTAGGGTCTTTGCCAGATTTTGACAAATATTGAACCATATGAGGATGTAATTCTGGTGTTTGACATGGTTTTTTATCAATTGAGGGTCTTGGGCATTCCACCCGTAAATTTGTTCTTGGCCGTTCTGTCCAGGGTCCATCTTATCCAATATTGGATGTATTTTGCAACATGATCAATGGGTCAATGGGTACCCATTCACCTGACCTAGGGTGTTTTATATTATTCGGTTCAAATAAGGGAAAACCCTGATCATCAACAATAACAACCTTATTGGTATCATCAGTAGTCTGTGGAGTATTGCTATGTATTTCAGAGTGTTCAGTATAATACGTAACATTATCAGAGTTATTATTATTATCCTCTTCAGAGGGTGTAGAGGTATCATAAAAATATTTGAGCTCATCCTCCTCAGAGGATGATAGGCAAAAAGAGTCTGGATTTTGCCTGTGGCCCAGTCTTTTTCTCTTTTGATCTTCCTCATGAGTAGAGGGTCTTTTTCTTGGTGGTAATCCACATCCGTCATATGGTCCAGAGACCGGTTCAGTATGAGACCTATCATCATCTCCAGTCATAATTGTCTTACCTCTACTATTTCTATCCACAAAACTGGAATGTTTTCTTTTAAAAGCACTTTTCTTGTGCACAATTTCCCTTTGTGGGTGTAATGTTCTGAAACTCTGTCTACATTCTGTGATTCAGAATGGTTCTTGTTAACTGTAATATTAGAGATTACTTTAGACAAGCATTTTACTAGGTTGTCTGACATTTTATTCATGCATGATGATATTGCATGGCAAACAGTCTTATTGACTGAGGCATCCATTAGGGCTTGGATAGGTTCCTCAGAATTTTTAGTAATGGGAGTGGAATGAGCTACTTGATATTCAGGGCTCTCAGGATCACTATCCTGAGGTAAAAAATGATGTGGAATCTTATTTATTTTCAAGGGGGTAGTAGGGGAGGTTATGTATTTCTCGCCAAAATATGTTAGAATGAAAAGTAGAGTTCAAAAACACATTTATCAGCAAACAAATCTACAAACAACTAAGATGGAGATTCGTTGCACATGTTCAAATGGAGATTGGGCAAAAACTTCCCAGAAGGAAAATGGCCACCACAAAGAAACAAAGAAGATAAAAGTTTGGGAAAATCTCCTGATCTAAACTTACTTTTAAGTAATTAAGAGGTCATTGAAACAATACCAAACAAACTGCTAGTCCACCACAGATTGTGAGCACTGCAGGTGAAGATAATCAGACCAATATGTCTGAAACAGCTAACCTGCCTGTCCGCAAGGAAAGTCCACAAGATGTGGAACTGGATTTGCAGCAAGTGAAAAAAGAGCCAAATGCTGGTATAAAAGTTCCTGTAAAAACCTTCTCTAAGATTGTAACTCCCATAGGACCCAGTAAGCAAAGACGAAATGCTGTGAGATTGAAGTTTACTGGCCTAGAAGCAGATATTCCTGACAAAAGGGTTATTGGTCGTGATTTTTTAATAAACTTTATGGGGTTTAGTGCTAATGAAATTAATGCACTAATACATTTCCCTGGATCCAGGATATTTGATGTCAGTTTTAAATTGCCCCAGCAATTGGATTGTTTTTGGGCCACATTTCATCACACAAAAGTGCAACCAATATGGAATAAAATCCAACTATTAGAAATAACAAGATCTATGAATGTTACAGTGACTTTATTGTTCCAGTCTGAAGTTGTTGCCTTGGCTGATATTATGTTTTGGCTAAAAAGACTATGTGATATTTTGGGGGAACCTGATAAAGTGGATGATAAAGATGGTATATGGAATGGAGGCTGGAGATTAAAAGTAAAATTGTGGAGGAGAAGGGGAATAAATAAGCATTTGCCTCATGTCTTCTTCATAGGCTCTGAAAGAGGGGTATGTTACTACCTAGGGCAACCCAAGGTTTGTTATAAATGCAGATCTATCAGACATTTGTCATACAGTTGTGATAAAGTAAAATGTTCATTGTGTAACAAATTGGGCCATTCTAGGGCTGAGTGTAAGGAAGATGTTGTGTGCAATTTGTGTTCTGATACGGGGCACATGTTATGGACTTGCCCACGGGCTGTACACAACTGTGTGGAATCTGAGAAGGAGGCCATGGAGGCCATTGTTGGAAAAGACTCTTTACCAACAATCTCCCAAAATGAACAACTTGGGAATGCTGATGGAGCTAATGCAAGCAATCAGGAAATGGAGACTCAGCAAAATAAAGAAAGCATTGGCCCATCTGGGCCCCCACAAGATTCCAGTAATCATAAGGAATATGATGGATTTCAGGTGGTGCAACGGAAAGGCAAATCATATAGATCAGGTAATGTGGAAATAACACCAGGAAAAAGAGAAAAGAAAACAGACATGGGTGACCCTTTGTTGGTAACTGTTGGGAGATATGATGTTCTGAGTGAGAGTTGGGAAGAGATAATGGATCAAGAAAGGATACAGAGAAGTAGTATCAGAAATTTGTCCTTGGCTCATCTAATGGAATGAAGCAATAAAGACAGAGACATTGTATCTGTATCCTTTAAAATATGGGGCTCATTGGGAGATAATGTTGGTAAAAAAAGAAAATGAATATAAATAACATCTGACATTATGGGGTCCTTGCGTATAGGGTCACTGAATGTCAACAGTTTAAAGACTAAACAGAGACACTCATTGATTTAACAGTTTCTCAAACATGAGAAAATTAGTGTAATTTTTTTTACAGGTAACCAGATTTCAGGATAATACAGAGGTTTTTTGTGCAAAGAGAGAATGGTTAGAGGGACCATCTTTTTGGTCTTTTGGTATTGATAGGTATGATGGTACAGGTAGAAAAACTTTATTTGAAATGATAAAACCATATTATTTTACATCAAAAATCCTTGTATTTGGTGGTGATTTTAATTGTGTCACCAGTAATCAAGATCGCAATAGTAAGCATGATATATTGCATTATGACAAGAATTGTTTGAAAACAATGGTTGGTAAAGCGAGGCTTATTTATTGTTTTAAACATGATTTCCCTAAAGATTGTGGTTATACTTACCACAAAGGTCCATGGTCTAGTCGTATAGATAGAATATATGTCAAAAAAGAAATTGCAACCGAGAAAATGTCTCTAGTTCCAATAGAATTATCTGATCATTTGCTTATTAAAATCACAATAAATACCTTAGAATCTATTGTATATGGTAACTTTGGAAATTGAATGCCACTTGATTTAATAATAACCAAATATGTAATGATTTTATATCCCTTTATAATGATATAAGAGAACCACACAGTGTCTGTATAATAAAGTGAGTGACTGGTGGGAAACACGTAAATCAGATATTAAGGTTTTCTTTAGATCAATAATGAAAAGAAAAGGTAACCTAAACCACAAAAAATACCTGACTTTAAGAATAAAATTAAGTCGAATCTATTCTAGAATTAATAATCGAGATATAGTAGATGCAGAGTATATAAAAAATGCAAAAGAAGAAATGAAAAGCCTTCAGTATGATAGAATGAAGTCATTGTCTGCAGAAAATACATTTGATAGCTGTTGTTTTATTTCCCCTGACCCATTTGAGGCATGTAAAGAACGGGTAGGAAAAAAAATTATAACTGGATTTAAAGATGAAAATGGTAGTTTAAAAACAACTCAAAAGGCAATGATGGAGATAGTAAGGAGGTATTATTGCAAACTATGTAAAAATAAAAAGATAAAAACAGAAAAGATCCAAGAATTTTTAAAATCAGTAGATAATCCAAAATTGGATAGTGAAAAAGCAAAAGAATTAATACATCCAGTTACTGAGGAAGAAGTTCAGAGAAGCATCTTTCTCTTTCAAGTAAAAAAAGTCCAGGGAAAGATGGGTTAACTACTGAGTTTTATAAGACCTTCATAGATCCATTAGTACCAGATCTGACACTGGGATATAATGAAATGTTACAAACAGGAAAATTAATACCTTCACAGTATCAGTCAATTTTTATTCTTTTAGCAAAAAACAGGAGACTTTAACAGAGTTAAAAATTGGTGTACTCTGTCCCTATTGAATACAGATTATAAAATCTTGGCTAAAATTCTTTATTTCAGATTAAGTGATGTGGCAAATGATTTGGTAAGTCTATGGCAATTATGTGGCATAAAAAGTCGTAGCATAAATGATGCTCTCATACTAATAAGAGAGATAATCCAACCGGCCAAAACAAAAAAATGCAGTTTATATCTTGTAAGGCTAGATCAAACTAAAGCTTTTGATAGAGTTGATCATGAATTTCTGTTTGGGGCTTTGCTTCAGTATGGAATACCAAGTATTTTTGTGAAATGGCTTGGTATTTTATATAACGGATCAAACTGTATTCGTTTAATCAATGGTAATATAGGTCAACCTTTCAGTATAGAAGCAGGAGTTAGGCAAGGCTGCCCACTGAGTGCATTGCTTTATATTTTTAGTTTGGGTCCTTTACTTACGAAAATACAACAGAACCAACGTTTTATGGGTTTTATCGAGTGGAGATGAGCCCTTAAAATTGTGTGCATATGCTGATGATTTAACAGTTTTTTTAAAATCTGATCAAGACTATGAAGTGTTACAAAAAGAAAACAAAAAAATGACCCTGCGCTCTGCCAAACCGGAATATATATATATATATATATATATATATATATATATATATATACATGTTACAAAAAGAGTTGACTTATTTTTCAGAGGTCTTTAATTCGTTAGTTAATAACGATAAAAGTGAAGCTTTATGGATTGGCAAGAAGCAAAAATGCTTTCCAATCAAGTTTCAAGTAAAGAAAGAATATATATCGATTCTTGGGGTAACCTTTAGTGAAAAAGAAAACCAGGCAGAATTAAATTGGGAAGAACAAACAGAAATTTGTTCAGTTAAGATAAAATATGGAAAAATTGAAAATGGTCTTTTTAGAAAAAATTTCTATAACTAAGTGTTTTTAATCCCTTTATTTACTTATGTATGTTTTGTTTTTCCTCTCCCAGAAAAATTAGTTACTAAACTGACAAATTTATTTTTTCAGTTTTTTTGGGGCAATAGAGTAATTATAATACAGAGAAATATCGCCTATCTTCCCAGAAAAGAGGGAGGGTTAGCTATGATATGCACAGAATTGTTTTTTGGCTTATTGTTCTTCACAAAAAACTTATGTTTTTTAAAGTCCAATAAAATAATGATTTGGTCAGTGCTATTTAGAGAGCAAATAGCCGATTTTTTAGGAATCTGGATAAGTGGAGAAAATATTAAAAGTATCACATCAAAATCCTTAACATTTTCTATGTATGCCAGACAATGTGTTAAACTGTTGTTGAAGTGGAACATTATTCATCAGGAATTTATTTCATTAGAAAGGAAGAAGCTGTATACAATAATTCTGAAAAGGTGATTTAGTGTAGAGATTGTCCTATAACACTGATTAAGAGTGCCTTAGACAAGGTAACTAGCAATAGAATTCCATGTAAAATGAGAGACCTCATGTTGTTAGGTTTTCATGGCAAGCTTTATGCGCGCACTAATTTAAAATTTAAGAACACGGATGAAAGATATTGTCCAAGAGAGGCATGTAAAAACAGTATGGAAACCTTAGACCATTTTTTGTTTGAATGCCCTTTTTCAGAGTTTCTTTGGAAAGATATTGCAAATGTTCTTAAAATGTATTGTTTAGGAAAGAAAAAGTATGCAGAATTAGTGTACGGCAATTTTTCTGCTTGTCAATATGATGCAACCACTTTATACTTGATTAACACAGTTGAAATATATTATTTGTTGCATGCAAGGTGCCTGTTATCTGTTAACCAGATTATTTTGAAAAAAGAGGAGGTAATGGCTCTAATAATAAGTGAATTAAGACAGACACAAATGTTCAAAGGTACAACTTATTGGGATAATATTGTTGTTTCTTTCAAATTAAATATTGTAAGTTGTACATATTGTAAATATTGTAACATTTAATGTAAATTGTCTTGATTTATAATTTTGTTACCAGAATTTTTTAAATAAAAGAGTTCCTTAGATTGACCCTGCTTAATATGCTTAGCTCTATGACCTATTGAACCAGTCCAACTCCTGTGGGCAGACTTTCGGAACCTGTCTTATCCCACCTTCTTCACGCTTGGAACACTGGTGCTGCACTGTCCATCTCATAGCCCCGGCTCTCTCCCCTCTTTGTGCAATTTTCCTCCAGGATTTTATAAGGTCCTGTTTAGAGAATGGACCGAACGTGGCCTAAGCAAACCGGACCATCTTCTTCCCTCATGACTTTACCCTTCCTCGAGGAGCTTGGTACGACTCATGGTCTTCTCTCCACAGAATTGTGGAGATACAGACAGATATGCCACTTTCTGACCACCGTTTCACCTCATCCCTTTGGTATTCATTTGAAGTGTTGCATGTAAATTTTCTTGTCATAAAATGATGCATGTATTCGGCCACGTCATTTAAAGTGTCGCAATTACAGTTACGTGTCTTAAAGTGTCGCAAATGTTACACTTCGCGTCGTTCCGAATGGTGCATTCACCATATCATGCATGCATTAAGGACGCAATATGGGTGCAATATTGGTGCAATAAGGAAGCATTAAGGATGCAATATGGGTGCAATACTGACGCAAACAGAATTACGGACTCAATATAGGTGCAGTATATCAACATAATATGGGTGCATTAAGGACACAATATGGGTGCAATACTGACGCAATTTGGGTTCAATACTGATGCAATATGGGTGCATTACGGATCCAGTATGGGTGCCATACTGACGCAATATGGGTGCAATACTGACGCAATTTGGGTGCAATACTGACGCAATATGAGTGCAATATGGGAACAATATTGATGCAATATGGGTGCATTACGGATGCAATATGGGTGCAATACTGATGCAATTTGGGTGTAATACTGACGCAATATGGGTACAATATGGGAACAATATTGGTGCAATATGGGTGCAATACTGATACAATATGGGTGCAATATGGGTGCATTAAGGACGCAATATGGGTGCAATACTGACGCAATATGGGTGCAATACTGACACAATTTTGGTTCAATACTGATGCAATATGGGTGCATTAAGGATGCAATTTGGGTTCATTACTGAAGCAATTTGGGTTCAATACTGACGCAATATGGGTGCAATATGGGAACAATATTGGTGCAATATGGGTGCGATACTGACGCAATATGGGTTTAATATTGACTGAATATGGGTGCAATATGGGTTCAATACTGACGCAATATGGGTGCAATATTAGAACAACATGGGTGCAATACTGACGCAATTTGGGTGCAATACTGTTGCAATATTGGTTCAATAAGGACGCATTAAGGAAGCAATATTGGTGCAATACTGACGTAAGCAGCATTAAGGATGCAATATGGGTGCAATATATGGACGTAATATGGGTGCAATACTGACACAATATGGGAGCAATACTGATGCAATTTGGGATCAATACTGATGCAGTATGGGTGTAATATGGGAACAATATTGGTGCAATAAGGATACAGTATGGGTGCAATACTGACGCAATTTGGGTTCAATACTGGTGGGTTTTGTGGGTTTTGGGTTGGTTTTGGGTTGGTTTTCTGGGTATGTTTTGTTGGGTTTTGGGTACGTTTTGGTGGGTTTTGGGTTGGGTTTTGTGGGTTTTTGGTGGATTTTGGGTTGGTTTTGGTGGTTTTTGGGTTGATTTTTGGGTATGTTTCGATGGGTTTTTGATTGGGTTTTACAGGTTTTGAGTTGGTTTTGAGTAGGGTTTTGGGTTGGTAATTGTGACAATTTACATGAAGCGGCCGAATAAATGCATCATTTTATGATGCAAAATTTTACATGCAACACTTTGATAGTAAACCCTTTTTGGGTATGTTTCGGTGGGTTTTGGATTGGGTTTTGTGGGTTTTGGGTTAGTTTTGGATTGGGTTTTGGGTTAGGTATTGTGGGTTTTGGGTTGGGTTTTGGGTAGGGTTTTGGGTTGGGTTTGGGTTTTGTGTGTTTTGGGTGGGTTTTGGTGGGTTTTGGGTTGGTTTGGGGTTGTCTTTGAGTTGGTTTTCTGGGTATGTTTTTTTGGGTTTTGGGTATGTTTTGATGGGTTCTGGGTTGCTCTTTGTGTATGTTTCGGTGGGATTTTGATTGGGTTTTGTGGGTTTTGGGTTGGTTTTGGTGGGCTTTGTGGGTTTTGGTGGGTTTTCTGGATATGTTTTGGTTGGATTTGGGTTGCTTTTTGGGTATGTTTTGGTGGGTTTTGGATTGGGTTTTATGGGTTTTGGGTTGGTTTTAGGTAAGGTTTTGGTGGGCACCCATATTGCACCAATATTGCATCAGTATTGAACCCAAATTGCGTTAGTATTGCACCCATATTGCGACAGTATTGCACCCATATTGCACCAATATTGTTCCCATATTGCACCCATATTGAGTCAGTATTGCACCCATATTGCGTCAGTATTGCAACCAAATTGCTTGAGTATTGCACCCATATTGCACCAATATTGTTCCCATATTGCACCCATATTGTGTCAGTATTGCACCCAAATTGCGTCAGTATTTTACCCATATTGCACTAATATTGTTCCCATATTGCACCCATATTGCTACAGTATTGAACCCAAATTGTGTCAGTATTGAACCCAAATTGCATCAGTATTGCACCCATATTGAGTCTTTAATGCACCAATATTGCAACCATATTGCTTCCTTAATGTGTCCTTATTGCACCAATATTGCACCCATATTGTGTCCTTAAAGTGTCCTTATTGCACCAATATTGCACCCATATTACGTCCATATATTGCACCCAAATTGTGTCATTAATGCTGCAACGTGTTAACACACGATATGGTGAATGGGCCGTTCGGAACAACGCGAAATGTAGAATTTGTGACACTTTATGATGCAAAACTGTAATTGCGACACTTTAAATGACACGACCGAATCCCTTTTAGCCCTGATCACTAACAACTTTTAAATCCCTCCTTGTTTGTCATGCCCCCTTAACTGATCACTAACAACCTTTGAATCCCTCCTTGTTTGTCATGTCCCATTAAAGAAGGGAATTTCCAAAATATTCACTATCCTGTATTCGGGACCTGGGTGAGCCCCCCTACCGCAGAAAGTTGCATGGGAAACTGAGTTGAACATTATTATTTCTGATTCCCAAAGACAGTGTTCTATTCAAATGCATGCTACATTTATCCCCTATATAATCATGCACGACAAATTATAAGATCATGATGCGCTGGAACAGGACACCGAGTCTTCGGGCCAGGCTTTTCCCTGAACTTTACCCCCTTATGCTGGTGTTGTGGGGCAGAGGAGGACACCATGCTGCACTTATGGTAATCCTGCCCTTTCATAACTAGTGTTTTGGAAAGTAGTGACCTATCATTTACCTACCTTATTTGGGTTTCAACTGCCACGTCTCCTCAGATAGACCTACTCTCCCTTCTGCCTGTTAAGACCCCACCAGACCCTACCTCAGAATTTTTGTCAGACTGATCACTTCTGCCAAGACGTGTATTCCTCAGTACTGGAAGTCCATTGCCCCTCCTCCTTTTCAGGACTGGAAAGGTCAGATCAGCCATTTTCTAGATATGGAATGGCTAAATCAATCCTCTGTTACTCTTTCCACCTTCAGCGATTTTAATCAGAGCTAGATCACATTTGTTGATTCTTGCATTATTCATGTTAAGCATCTGCTGCCTCTGTAGATTCGAAAGTAAAAAACACACACAGACACCCTGCCTAAATAGCACTCAAAGACATAGTATCTATATCGTTGATAGAACTATGAGTGAAATGGAAATAAAACTTAACCTTTATTAAACATATAACTAAAAACAAGAAGGCGAAATAATATTATTGGGATGATGCTATTTTAATGTATCGATGAAATACATATAATTCCTAAAGGTAATAAAAAAGCAATTTGGAGGCTATCACAGCACAAAGGATGAATTGCTTTAAATGAGGATAGTTTTCTATCAACTAGTATGTAAGAGCTATACTAAATACACCTCCAATATATAAACTGCACAATAATGAACCTAGCACAGGTTCAGCTGTAAGTGTGCAGAGCACCTCAGCAAAATCTGATGAGGCTAAATAAACATCAGATTTTGCTGAGGTGCTCTGCACACTTACAGCTGAACCTGTGCTAGGTTCATTATTGTGCAGTTTATATATTGGAGGTGTATTTAGTATAGCTCTTACATACTAGTTGATAGAAAACTATCCTCATTTAAAGCAATTCATCCTTTGTGCTGTGATAGCCTCCAAATTGCTTTTTTATTACCTTTAGGAATTATATGTATTTCATCGATACATTAAAATAGCATCATCCCAATAATATTATTTCGCCTTCTTGTTTTTAGTTATATGTTTAATAAAGGTTAAGTTTTATTTCCATTTCACTCATAGTTCTATCAACGATATAGATACTATGTCTTTGAGTGCTATTTAGGCAGGGTGTCTGTGTGTGTTTTTTACTTTCTGATCATTTCCTGCAGCACCAGACATTTCTATCGTTGTTTTTTCGAATTTATCATGAGTTATCAGATATAGAGATCGAGTGCGCTGGTGTATCTTTTCTATATGCCTCTGTAGATTCCCCTCCCCTTACCTTTCCGCCCTTCCTCCCTACTCCTCCTCCTCACTTTTACTCCTTCTTCTTTTCTATCCCTTTCTCTTCCCTCTCTCTCTACACTCTTTGCCTACCATAATTATATTTGCTCAGTTCGGCCTCCACTCTACTTCTCTTCCTTCTTCCTTTTATGGTGGTCCCTTAAGCCTCCACTCCCCCCTTAGAAATTGCAAAATGTTTATCTTATCAACATGACTATACCTATTGATGATATTGTCTTGTTGCATTGTCCTATTCTACAGTCAGTATCTTTTTACCATCAATCAGACAAATATTTGTGTTCTGTATATTATTTTACTCTGTACCACCCTTCTCCTTTATACTTAATAAAAATGTATTTAAAAAAAAAAGAGAAAATTTACAACTCACACCTGTACTGGGCACTGAAGATGAGCCTCCAACCTAGCATAGGGTAAACAAAGACCCTACTTGTATGTCTCATCATCAGTGCCCAAAAGACAGTCCAACTGCAAAATAATACACACATACTAGTATCCGTTAATAAATATAAACATATACAGGAGAGCACCAATAAACTTACACAAAATATACTAAACGAAATAATGTGCCAGTGGTGTGCGTGCTCTGGAGCAATATCAAGGGAACACACACATATGAACACCAATAACCCAACTGGGCAATGAGGCACAGAGGAGAAAATAATAAATTAGTCTATATAGAAATAATTATAAATTAAGCTTTAACCAAATGAATAAAACATATACAAAAAATTATGTAATACACTTTATATGCACTAATAAAATGACCCTTTGCAGTATAGTCCCGTTATAATAAGAGGCTGTACAAGTATGGACCCAATATCCTCTATGATTTCAAACTTTCCACTCTGTTCAACATAACCTAGTATCATAGTAACATAGCAAATTAGGTTGAATAAAGACAGAAGTCCATCAAGTTCAACCTTCTCCTCATACCCCAGTAATTTTATAGCTTTCCTGCTACCAAATAAGTTAGTCTTTATCAGGCCTTCCTGATCTGCCTACTAATAACCAGTATAACTCTGTATGTTCCCTTTGGAAAGAGATGTATCTAATCTTCTCTTGAATGTATCCATTGTATCTGTCATAACCACCTCCTTAGGCAAAGAATTCCACAATTTAACAGACCTTACTGTAAAAAATCCCTTCCTCTGCTGAAGTCTAAACCTCCTTTCCTCTAATCTTAAGGGGTGTCCCCTGGCTAACTGATCAGGACTTGGAATAAATAGCTCACCACAGAGATCCTTGTATGGACCTCTCATATATTTGTACAATGTAACGGAACTGACAATTTTTCACTATTCCTCAACTTCAGTAGGTTTGTACGTTCCTTTATCCTTAAAAGGTATTTTTAAATGGAATTTACACCACCAGAGGACCATGCACTGATATTGAATCCATCTTCTATCCACATCAAGATGGCCCATATGTGGAAACCTTCCATAACCTAGGACTAGCAGGTTTCAAAAAAAGTTTTTAAAACGGTAGTACAAATAAGAAATATAATTTGAATAAAGAAGAATACAAAGCCTTTAAACAATAAAGAGATAATCAGGAAATACACATAACTGAGACTGATAAGGGGGAGGAGTTACTTCTTTTAAATAGGACTGACTATGTAAAGAAGGCTAATAGATTATTAGGGGATTCCCATACATCCCAGAGAATAAAGCACAATCCAACTGTTGAGTACCAAAAGAGTTATCTCAGATATTACAGGCAGCATATGCAGATAAGTTTATAACTTTAAAAGAAATATATTTTTTGATATTTTAAATCCCAGGATACTATATTTCTACCAAGTGCCTAAGACAAACAAATCATTGAAAGACCCTCCAGGCAGACCAATCACGGCAGGCTTGGATAACATCACATTTGTCATTGGATTTCTATTTCTAAAAATATGTAATACATTTAAAATCACACATTAAAGGGATAGTAACCCCCCCAACAACTTGACGGCAAAATACAGCAATGATAGAAACATACCGAACGCACTTAGTCCCATCTCTCAAACCTTTATGGTTTGAGAGATGTAAGGCAAGACAGACCTCCGCTCCCTCCCCCTTCTCATACGTCCGCTGTATAGCGGACGTCATGAGATCCAGCTTCCATCACCAGACGGCGGCTTTTGTATCATAATTACTTTTTGCTTGAGGGTATGTTTTACAGGCAGCTATGGGGGCCAGCTTTTCCCCCAGCTATGCCAATCTTGACATGGGGTTTTGGGAACAGAGCAGAGAGGGGTTGGGCTGTGGGCAAGGATGATTCTATATGGTAGGTATGTTGATGACTTGACCTTCATTTGGAGGGGAGATAGAATGGAACTGGAAGGTTTCATTAATAGTTTTAATATGAACAAAATGGGACTTAAATTCAAATATGAAATCAATGGATGTACAATATACTATCTGTCCTAACGTTAACCCATGAAAATTCCACAATTGACAGAAATATATATAAAGCCTACAAGTGTGAACAGTTATCTACATTATGATAGTTGCCATTTACTAAGTTGGAAAAATATAATCTCCAAAGGACAGTTCCACAGGCTGAACCGTATATTCTCCAGAGATGGATTACCATAGACATTCTATTATGTTAAAGGATACATTTATTCATAAGGGACATCCACAGGAATTAGTGGAAAATACTTACCTGTAGATGGGGAGACAGGAGAGACAGTTAATGCTTCAGCCTTTGTAGGGGTCTGGTCAGAGGGAGGACACTGTAATAAAAATAAATAAAACAATGAATACAAAGCCCACATTTGTGACTACATATAATGATTATTATTATAAAATTAGATAAATATTGAAAAGGCATTGGCCAATCCTCCTACAGGATCCCCTTTTAAAGACAGAAATCACACAGGCCTTCAGTAATTTTCACAAAAAATATTAATCTGAAAAACATATTATCTAAGAATAAACCATAAATATATCAGAAGACGGAAATAGGAGGTGGATTTTTACACATCAAGGGCAGCTTCAGATGTGGAGCCAATAGATGTATTACATGTCAGTATATCATAAAATACATAACTTTGAAGATCACCAAGGGAACAAATGTTACATTAAAAATCACTTTACATGTAACACATTGCGTGTTGTATACAGTATGAAATGTCCCTGTGGAAAAATGTATATAGAAAGAACAAAAAGAAAATTAAAGTTATATTTTCTGGAGCATCAGAAAGCTATCCTAATGGGAGAGAGAAATATGCTTTGAGTAAACATTACAGAGAACACCACAGAAAGAACCTGGACAGTACCGTCCTTATTCCATTGGATCATATACCACTAACCACTATGGGGAGGAGATGGATTAAAATCATTATGTAACATGGAATCATACTGGATTTACAGATGTGACACACTTAAGACAGGAGGGCACAATGTTAAACTTGATACATATCTATGTATATAAAAGAATAAGCCTCATTGCATAATTTATGGTACCTCACACACAGAACATAATTTATGTCTCCTCAGAAAACAAACACACATTGAACAGAATGCCTCATTACATAATTTATGTCTCATTAGGAGACACAACTCCTAGTGGGTGATTCAATGGGGACATTACTGCTCCAATTGGGTGATTCAATGGGGGCATATTTATCATACAGGGAGTTGGCCCTCCCCCTCCAGCCTGCCCACCACTATCCAACCAGGGCCGGACTGGCCTACCGGGATACCGGGAAAATTCCCGGTAGGCCGGCTTCCCTGGGGCTGCTGCCTTCATGAGAACACGCTGCCTCCATTGCGCTGTCTGACTCTGACTGACAGTCCAGTAGACGCGGCTGTCAGTCCTCCTCCTTCTTCAAACAAATCCTCTATCTGTTCTCGCGGCCGCAAGGTGACAGGACTGCGGCCGCGAGAACAGATAAAGGATTTGTTTGAAGAAGGAGGAGGACTGACAGCCGCATCTACTGGACTGTCAGTCAGAGTCAGACAGCGCAGCGGAGCCAGCCGGCTGGGTCTAACTCTAGACCCAGTGACATCAGACGCAGCACGCAGGCTATGCTGAGGTGAGAGCGCTGCGTGACTGCATTTACTTACCAATGGGCTGCCCGCACTTAATTTAAGCCCCGCTACAGCGCCACAGTGACAGATTGACTGACTCCCAGGCCAGACAGAGCTCGCTGAGCGGGAGGCAGCAGAGCAATACAGAGTCGGACAGCAGTCAGACTCTGTTTGAAGGCAAGAGGGGGGAAGGAAATTGGGGAAACTGTAACAGGCACAGCTGCCTAACAGGCAAAAAGGGGAGTGAATGACAGCATCAAGCGGGGGAGAATTAGGCAAAGGGGGATCAAGAGAGGAAAGAGGGGGCATCAAGTACAGGTCAGGTGAGAGAGGTGAGGCAAGAGGGACAAAAAGACTGGCAATTGGGGAAACTGTAACAGGCGAAAAGGGGAGATCATTCAAGAGAGGGAGAAAGGCAAAAGGGATCAAGAGAGGTAAGAGTGGGCATCAAAAGAGGGTGAATGAGGCAGAGGGGGTCAAGAGGGAGAAAAAGAGGCAAAGGGGAGAAAAAAGAGGCAAAAGGAGGAAGGATCAGGAGGAAAATGGAGGGGGATCAGGAGGAGGATAAAGAAGCACAGGGTGGGATCAAGAGTCAAGAAGGAGAGAGAGAGAGGCAAAAGTAAGGGGGGATCGAGAGTCAATGAGGATCCAGGGAGGGAAAGAAAGAGTCAAAGGGGAGAAGGACCAAGAGGCAAAAGGGTGGGATCAAGAGTCAAGAAGGGGAGAGAAAGGCAAGAAAAAAAATGCCATTATGCTATGGGGCTGGAAAGCCATTTTTTCCAGGGCTGGTTTTTATTCCCAGTCCGGCCCTGTATCCAACTGACAAAAAAATATATAGCTGCCACTGGCTCCTGAAGTAGGGGATATCAATAACTTCTCCCGGTCCACACACACTCTCACTCAGGATCATGACCCCACAAACACACTGTTTCACCTCCCACAGATAAACGTAACCCTCCATACACTCTGTGTCAGTACGAGGGTGTAATGTTTCCATAAAATACAAACTCAGGGATAAACTTAATAGGAACTCTTTTATTTAACTCTTTTCATCTCTTCAGTCAACCTCACTAACTGTCTGTTTTCAACTGTCACTCCTCCACTTCCTGCTTCCTGATTCCCGCCCTTTCTCCTTAAAGGGACAGAGACGCTTTGCTGTATGTTTCAGAGGGCAAGCCTCAAACACCACTTTCTATTTGTTCCCTCAGCATATTGCTATGCTGCCTCAACTGAAGAGCCACTGTATGTTATATTGCTATGTTACCTCAACTTAACCCTTTGAGTGCCAGAGGGGTACGCAACACATTGCAAAGCTCCTACACCACAGACACAAACACATCAGACAAAAATGCACACACACACTCACACACACACACACTCAATCACACACACTCAATCACACTCACACTCTCACACATACTCAATCATACACACTCACAATAATTCATAAACTCACACTCACTCACTCACACTCACACGCTCAATCACACATACACGCTCACACACTCTCACTCACACTCTCTCATTCACTCTCACACACTCACTCACACTCAATCACACAAACTCTCACTCACACACTCAATCACACACGCTCAATCACTCACACTCTCACTCACAATCACACATACTCAATCACACACTGTCACTCAATCACACATACACTCACACTCTCATACTCTCAATCACACACTCAATCACACTTTCACACTCACTCACACTCTCTCACTCACACTCTCTCACTCACTCTCATACACCCTCTCACTCACACACTCTCACACTCACACTCTAACACTCACACACTCTATCTCAGTCACACACATTCACTAACACACTCACACACTCACATGCAATCACTCACATGCAATCACTCACTCTTGCACTCTCGCATGATCCACCTTCCACCATAGTCTCACTCACACTCACTCACACACCGGGAGCCAGCACGATCCACCTTCTACCATAGTATGTGCAATTACCACATGCATTTCAACTACATGAATGAATGCCACTCACTCACACACACTCACTCACACCCCGGGAGCCAGCACGATCCACCTTCCACCATAGTATGTGCAATCATCACATGCATTTTAACTACATGAATGAATGCCACAGTGGAGGCATAAGTACAAACACAAACTCATTACAATGACACATAAGTCACCCCCTTATGACTCACTTGTGTGTGTGTGTCTCTGTGTGTGCCTGTGTGTTCCTCATTGTGTGTGTTGCATGTCTGTATCACGCTCTATGTGTCTGCATGTTGTGCATTGCATGTATGTGTGTATGACTGTGTCACTCTTTATGCATCTCGGTGCATGCGTGTGCATTTGCATGTGTGTCTCTGTGTGTGTTTGTCTTGCGTCCATGTGTGTGCATTAGTTCCCTATATATCCTGATGGGCAGCGCCATCCCACATTGCTAGTATATATATATAGTTATACACTGTGTGTATAGAGCTACAAGAAGCGTACTATGACATATTAGATACATACACATTATATAGGTATGTAGAGTTTTGGAGGTCTATTCACACACACACACATATATATATATATATTTATATATATATATATACACATTTATTGATATAGTTTCTCAAGTATGCAATCGTATAGCTACACATAGTATTTTATGAAATAGGTCTATCCATACACACAATTATTTATAAAACAACACTTAGTGGAGGTGCAAAGGTGTTGAAGATATGGTGTATTGTCTGGCACTCAGACAGTATATTCACTCCTCTTGCACTGCAGGAATCCGACAGGTGATATGATCTTGCAGCAGTAAGACTCAAAAGGATTTAACCACTCCTTAACCAGATAAAATAATATGCAATATGATTCTAGAGCTGATCTCTCGCCAAAAATTAGATAACCTTAAAGATAAAAGAATTTGAGGCAGTACCTAGCACATGCAATCAATAAAATACAAGACGTCACTATAAAATTGTTATTTATTAAAAATACATCACAAGCAATCTAAAATCACAAGAAGCACAAAGGAGGTATATAACAAACACAAGAGGGCACAAAACAGTCTGTACATAAACCAGACTCCCAGACTCCTTCCCGCTCCCTTCTGTAAAGCACAAAAAGAAGGACCTGGAGCAAAGAGATATCTGAAGGGTAAATCACTGCAATATGCATAGAACTCTAATGTGACATCCCAAAGTGATTACATTTATATTTATATATGCCATCACTCAAAAGCATATAACAATTTTATAAAAAGATGTATATCTCACATTATGCAAACATACACTGTATGAGTGTGGCTGGTGATGCAAACAATTCTAAATACAAGGTGTATATGCCTTTATTTGCAGATTCACATCCATATCTACATCTAGTGATCTAGTGTACTTTAAAATATTCAACTCTACACATATAATGGTTTGCTAAAGTGCAAATACTCGTCTTAAATGACTTAAAGAACCACAGCACAGAGCTGGAAAAAAAAAAAATATATATACATGTAAACTTGCATATATTGTGATCTTATATCTTCCAACATCACACAGTAACTCTCCTGGCCACTACAACACATTTCACACCAACAGGTGCTTTATCAAGTAGAAAAAACAGAGCGGATGTGTAATGTTTCACACATACTTCAATTGTTAGCATCAGGGGCGGACTGACAGGACCTAGGGCACCTGGTCCAAAAAGAGGTCTGGGCCCCCTGCAGAAATCTCCACATTGCCCCTTCATCTCCACATTGCCCCTTCCACAATGCCCCCTTCATCTCCACATTTTCCCTTCCACAATGCCCCCTTCATCTTCACATTGCCCCTTCCTCAATGCCCCCTTCATCTCCACATTTCCCCTTCCACAATGCCCCCTTCATCTCCACAATGCCCCTTCCACAATGCCCCCATCTCCACATTTCCTCTTCCACAATGCCCCCTTCATCTCCACAATGCCCTCTTCATCTCCACAATGCCCCCATCTCCACATTTCCCCTTCCACAATGCCCCTTCATCTCCACAATGCCCCCACCTCCACATCGCCCTTTCATCTTCACATTTCCCCTTCCACAATGCCCCATATCCCCATTGCCCCTTCATCTCCACAATGCCCCTTCCACAATGCCCCTTCATCTCCACAATGCCCCTTCCACAATGCCCCCTTCATCTTCACATTTCCCCTTCCACAATGCCCCCATCTCCACATTGCCACTTCCTCTCCGCATTGCCCCTTCCACCATGCCCCTTCCTCTCCACACTGCCTCTGCCTCCAGTCCCTGGTGGTCTAGCGGCATGGCTTAACACTGTGCGAAGTCCCGTGCGCCTCTAGTAATGCAGAGGCTGGGAAATTATGTCATCTCCCAGCGCTCTGTATTACTAGAACGGAGCGCCGGCGGCCGTAGTTGGAGAGCAGCTGAGCAGCACTACAGACGGGCCCCTAAGTGGCAGACGGACACAATATATTAAAATTATAATTGCTGGAAGTGACGGCAGGCCCCCTTCGGTCCCAGGCCCTCGGTCTGTGACCGAATGCCCGTATGGTCAGTCCGCCCCTGGTTAGCATTCTTGCCAACAGTGTTCAGATACTCTATTGTGGAAAAAAATGAGGTACCCAAACCCTGGTGCATTCTTAAATTCAACCAAATCCAGTATATCCATATTAACTCCCTGAGTGCAAAAGGGTACACAATGCACCGTTAGACGCAATGCACCATGCACCCCTCCAACACTCCAAAGGCCAGTACAACAATAATAACATATACATATATACAATCTGCATATATAAAATGCCAAATTTATAAAACAAAAAAATCACAATAACATAAAGAAATAAATGGATATAGAGCCACTCATAAAAAGACATAAAATCAATGTTTCATTTAGACCATTTGGGGATTAATTCCCCAGAGTATAAATCCAGTAAGCGTCACATTTGTTGAATGCTTTCTCAAAGTCCCCTTTATGGAAATCCATTTTCACAATATCAAAAGAAAATCTTTAAGTAATTTTGGATTTTTGTTCATTTTTTTCTTCAAAATGATGTGAAACTGAACGGGTTAAAACACCCTTCACACTAATTCTCTTATGTTCATATAATCTTGTTTTGAACTCTCTTTTAGTTCACCCAACATATTTCAGTCCACAGGGACATTCAATTATATAAACCACTCCAGCACCGCCACATGTTAAAGGGATAGTAATACTTCGTTTTAACTTTATTTTATTTTGTAGGCATTAAAAAACATGAAGAATGATATAAGTCTCATCTCTCAAACCTTTATGGTTTAAGAGATATTCACAAGCAAAGTTCCCCCTCCCGCCCCTTTTTCCTAGTGTAAGCCATTTCTTCTCAGATGTGAATCTGGTTGTAAGACCATACAGATAACAGCAGGGGACAATCTTCTTTGTATGAAAAGAATGAAATCCCTTCCCCCTTGACAAGTTTTTCAGCTTTTTCCCTTATCTTAATTGAAGATTGTCCCTCTCTGCAGTCTACCTGGGCACCTCCCTTCTGATTTGGCTGAACGGGGGGGGATACTTTGCTTGTGAATATCTCTTAAACCATAAAGGTTTGAGAGATAAGACTTATATCGTTCTTCATGTTTTTTTAATGCCTACAAAATAAAATAAAGATAAAATGAAATATTACTATCCCTTTAAGAAATGTTTAATAGGAAAACTAATGTTGTTTTTATCTGTAACTGCATCAACTTTTTCAGGACAGTTGGCACATGTGGAACAGTGCCCACAATAGTGCCAACCCATCTGAAAACTGAGCCCATTTTACTTGAGCTACTAAAAATTTGCTCCCTATGGGACGTGAAAATTGTCAGCGTAAGTATATTTCATAAGTTTTGGTTCTTTTTACAAAAAACTCTAACTTTATCCAGAATAACATTCTTTAACACTTTACCTTCATGTAGAATGGGTCGAAACTAGTGATGAGCGAGCACCCCAATGCTCGGGTGTTCGGGTGCTCTGACCGAGCACCCCCTGAGGCTCGAGTGCTCGGCCGAGCACCCGAGCCCCATTGAAGTCAATGGGAGGACTCGAGCATTACACCAGGCACCCCCTGCTCTGATGAGGGGAGGGTGCCTGGTCCATAGGAAAAGGGCAGAAAAAGATGGAAACACTACAGAAATGGTTCAGGGACAGCATAGGGAGGATGTCTGGATGCACCTTGGACTCCAACATCGCTGCTGGGAACGATCTTTCGCCCGTAGTACGCCATTTTTACAGACTGACCATAAAACACACAAAAAGGAAAATAAAAACGACTTTAGGCGAAAAATTGTTACCAAACAATATTTGCTGTATATTTACTTGTATATCATCTGCAAATTCTCCCAAAAATTTCCTTGATTTTCAGAACTGAGGCCATGATTAAGAGGGAAACGTGCGCAGAGGCAAATTCTCCCAAAAATTTCCTTGATTTTCAGAACTGAGGCCATGATTAAGATGGAAACGTGCGCTGAGCTGACCATCTAAAACATTATGGGTGAGGGTCTGCTGCAGAGCTGACCATCCTAAACATTATATGCGAAGGCCCGCTAGTGAGCTGACGCTATAAAACATTATATGAGAGGGCCCGCTAGAGAGCTGACCCAATAAAACATTATATGAGAAGGCCCGCTGGTGAGCTGACCTATATAAAAATTGTCAAACAGGGCCCGCTGGTGAGCTGACCCTATATAAAAATTATATCACAGGGCCCGCTGGTGAGCTGGCCCTATATAAAAATTATATCCCAGGGCATATGGAAGAGGAGGAGGAGGATGAGAAGATTAAGAGTCAACCATATACCCGTTTTTTGGGTGGAAGGGGTGAATGGGAATACAGAGTATTCCCATCATTGTAAATAACATATATAAAGTGAGTTTATGTTCCCCCGGGGCTTTCCTCCAGTGGAGTGGAGAAGTCAGGGGAAATCCAGGCCTTGTTCATTTTTATAAGTGTCAACCTATCAGCATTGTCGGTGGAAAGGCGGATACGCTTATCTGTTATGATGCCACCAGCAGCACTAAATACCCGCTCAGACAGAACGCTGGCGGCAGGGCAGGCCAGCACCTCCAAGGCGTAGAGTGCCAGTTCATACCACGTGTCCAGCTTGGACACCCAGTAGTTGTAAGGCACAGAGGGATCATTGAGGACGCTGACACGGTCTGCTACGTACTCCTTCACCATCTTCCAAAACTTTTCCCTCCTTGTGACACTAGGCTGCGCATCAGGGTGAGGGTGCTGGCGGGGTGTCATGAAGGTGTCCCACGCCTTGGAGAGTGTTGCCCTGCCTTTCTCGGAACTGCTGTGTGCTCCCCTTTTCTCCCCTTCTCGGTTGGCCAAGGTAGCACGTACTCTGCCGCCAGCGTTGTCAGATGGAAAATTTTGGAGCAATTTTTCGACAAGAACCTTCTGGTATTGCAACATTTTGCTTGTCCTCTCCACCGGAGGAATGAGAGATGAGAAATTCTCTTTGTAGCGGGGGTCCAGAAGGGTGAACACCCAGTAATCCGTGTTGTCTAAAATGCGTACAACGCGTGGGTCACGGGAAAGGCAGCCTAACATAAAGTCAGCCATGTGTGCCAGAGTACCAACAGTCAAGATTTCGCTGTCCTCACCAGGAGGATGACTCTCAATCTCCTCATCCTCTTCCTCCTCTTCTGCCCACCCACGCTGAAGAGATGGAACTAAAGTTCCATGGCTACCCTCTGTAGCGGAGGCAACCGTGTCTTCCTCCTCCTCCTCCTCCACCTCCTCCGCCTCCTCCAATTGTCGCTGAGAAGACGAAGTGAGGGTGCTCTGGCTATCACCTTGTGTAAGCTCTTCCTCCCCCATTTCCACCTCTTCCACATGCAAAGCGTCGGTTTTAATTGTGAGCAGCGAGCGTTTCAGTGGACACAGAAGTGGGATGGTTACACTGATAATAGCGTTATCGCCGCTCACCATCTGTGTCGATTCCTCAAAATTGCGTAAAACCTCGCAGAGGTCTGACATCCATTCCCACTCCTCACTTCTGATTACAGGAAGTTGAACGGAGAGGCGACGACCGTGTAACAGCTGGTACTCCACTACTGCCCTCTGCTGCTCACAAAGCCGGGCCAACATGTGGAAGGTGGAGTTCCAGCGCGTGCTCACGTCACACAGCAGCCGGTGAGCTGGCAATTGTAAGCGCTGCTGCAGCTTCAACAGGCCGGCTGAAGCTGTTGATGACTTACGGAAATGTGCACACACGCGGCGCACCTTGGTCAAGAGATCATGCACATTGGGGTAGGTTTTTAGAAATCGCTGCACCACTAAATTAAATACATGCGCTAGGCATGGTACGTGTGTGAGCTTGCCGAGCTCCAAAGCCGCCACCAAGTTACGCCCATTATCACACACAACCATGCCTGCTTGCAGGTTGAGTGGCGAGAGCCACTGCTCGGTCTGGTGACTAATCCCCTGCAACAGCTCTGAGGCCGTGTGCTGTTTGTCCCCAAGGCAGATCAGCTTCAGCACGGCCTGTTGACGCTTCCCCACTGCAGTGCTACACTGCTTCCAGCTACTGGCTGATGGGGGAGTGGCGCTGTGTGTAGAGAATTCGGAGGTGGAAACGGAGGAGGAGGAGCCAATAACGTAGGTGCTGGTGGAAACCCTGATGGAGGTAGGGCCCGCAATCCTCGGCGTGGGTAGCACCCGTGCCATCCCAGGGTCCGAGTCGCTCCCAGCCTCCACGACATTCACCCAGTGTGCCGTCAGGGAAATGTAGCGTCCCTGGCCACAAGCACTTGTCCATGTGTCAGTCGTTAAGTGGACCTTCCCAGTAACTGCGTTGGTCAGGGCACGAGTGATGTTACGGGACACATGGTGGTGTAATGCGGGGATGGCACACCGGGAAAAGTAGTGGCGGCTGGGGACCGCGTACCGAGGGACAGCTGCTGCCATCAGGCTGCGGAAGGACTCAGTGTCCACAAGCCTAAATGGCAGCATTTCGATGGCCAGTAATTTTGAAAGGTGTGAGGTTAGTGCTATGGCCTGTGGGTGGGTGGCTGGGTACTTTCTCTTGCGCTCAAATGCCTGGGGTAACGACATTTGGACGCTGTGCTGGGACAGGGAAGTGGATGTGGTCGCTGATGGTGCTTCAGATGCTACAGGTGCAGGGCGGGAGGTATGCGGGCCTGCGCCTTCGACAGGCGATTGGCCGGCACCGAAAACAGGGGAAGAGGAGGCAGTGGTGTGGCCTGCAGACACAGATGGGCGATCCAGGCGTTCCTCCCACTTACTACGGTGCTTGGATGCCATGTGTCGGATCATGCTGGTGGTGGTGAGGTTTCTAGTGTTCATGCCTCGGCTCATTCTGGTGTGGCACAGGTTGCAAACTACAATTCTTTTGTCGTCCGCACTTTCCTTAAAAAAACGCCATACCGCGGAACACCTACCCCTTGGCAAGGTAGATTTACGCAAGGGGGTGCTCCGTGGAACATTTGCGGGCCGGTTTGGTGCGGTCCGCCTTCTTTCTGTAGCCACACCACTGCCTCTTCCAGCCTGTTGCGGTGCTGCAGATGGCTCACCCTCAGGACTGCTGTCATCGCTCGGCTCTACACCTTCCCAGGTGGGGTCAGTCACCTCATCGTCCACCAAGTCCTCCTCCACTTCCTCACTCTGATCATCCTCCTCAAGTCTTGATCCCACCACATACTCAGTCATTGACAACTGTATAACATTCTCCTCAACAAGGTCTTGAGACGGAAATAGTGGTTGATTTAATGGCAACTGTGTCTCATCATCATCATCATCATCCACTACTTCCTTTGACCTTAAATGCCGTTCACATCTGTCATCTTCTTGTGATTGGGTAGCCTCTAGAGGTTGTGAATCAGGGCACAAGATGTCATGTTCCTCTGCAAGCGTGCTTGGAGAGAGGGTCAAATGAAGGATTGGTGATGAGACGAGCTCCTCACTATATCCCAGTGTGGGATCACTTCTTTGACCAGACCGTGTATGGTGGGAGGAAGGATGATCAGAGTGAGGATTATGTTGACCAGACTCTTGGCTACTGAGAGTGGACTTGGTGGAAGACAGGGTGGTGCTTAACCGACTGGAAGCAGTATCAGCTGTCATCCAACCGACCACCTGTTCCCAGTGGTCGGACCTCGAGAGTGATGTCCTGCGACGCCCTGTAAAATTACACATGAAGCTAGGTATGGTGGATGTCTTTCTTTCTTGTGCTCTGGCACCAGGCACAGTTTCTCCGCGTCCTGACCCGCGCCCTGAACTTTCAGGATCACGTCCACTTCCCCGTCCCTTTTTACCCGCCTTCTTCATCTTACACAGAATATGTGACTTTAATATTTGAGTTTGAAAACTTAACAGTATTTCTTATTATTCTGCAACTGTACAGAGTACACAGAATAGGCTGTTAAACGGCGGTGAAACACACTGAATGGAATATGTGACTTTGATATTTGAGTTTGAAAACTTAACAGTATTTCTTCCTATTCTGCAACTCTGCAGAGTACACAGAATAGGCTGCTAAACGGCGGTGAAACACACTGAATGGAATATGTGACTTTAATATTTGAGTTTGAAAACTTAACAGTATTTCTTATTATTCTGCAACTGTACAGAGTACACAGAATAGGCTGCTAAACGGCGGTGAAACACACTGAATGGAATATGTGACTTTAATATTTGAGTTTGAAAACTTAACAGTATTTCTTATTATTCTGCAACTCTGCACAGTACACAGAATAGGCTGCTAAACGGCGGTGAAACACACTGAATGGAATATGTGACTTTGATATTTTAGTTTGAAAACTTAACAGTATTTCTTATTATTCTGCAACTCTGCACAGTACACAGAATAGGCTGCTAAACGGCGGTGAAACACACTGAATGGAATATGTGACTTTGATATTTTAGTTTGAAAACTTAACAGTATTTCTTATTATTCTGCAACTGTACAGAGTACACAGAATAGGCTGCTAAACGGCGGTGAAACACACTGAATGGAATATGTGACTTTAATATTTGAGTTTGAAAACTTAACAGTATTTCTTATTATTCTGCAACTGTACAGAGTACACAGAATAGGCTGCTAAACGGCGGTGAAACACACTGAATGGAATATGTGACTTTAATATTTGAGTTTGAAAACTTAACAGTATTTCTTATTATTCTGCAACTCTGCACAGTACACAGAATAGGCTGCTAAACGGCGGTGATACACACTGAATGGAATATGTGACTTTAATATTTGAGTTTGAAAACTTAACACTATTTCTTACTATTCTGCAACTCTGCAGAGTACACAGAATAGGCTGCTAAACGGCGGTGAAACACACTGAATGGAATATGTGACTTTAATATTTGAGTTTGAAAACTTAACAGTATTTCTTATTATTCTGCAACTCTGCACAGTACACAGAATAGGCTGCTAAACGGCGGTGAAACACACTGAATGGAATATGTGACTTTAATATTTGAGTTTGAAAACTTAACACTATTTCTTATTATTCTGCAACTCTGCACAGTACACAGAATAGGCTGCTAAACGGCGGTGAAACACACTGAATGGAATATGTGACTTTGATATTTTAGTTTGAAAACTTAACAGTATTTCTTATTATTCTGCAACTCTGCACAGTACACAGAATAGGCTGCTAAACGGCGGTGAAACACACTGAATGGAATATGTGACTTTGATATTTTAGTTTGAAAACTTAACAGTATTTCTTCCTATTCTGCAACTCTGCACAGTACACAGAATAGGCTGCTAAACTGCGGCGAAGCACACTGAATGGAATATGTGACTTTGATATTTTAGTTTGAAGACTTAACAGTATTTCTTCCTATTCTGCAACTCTGCACAGTACACAGAATGTGCTGCTAAACTGCGGCGACGCACACTGAATGGAATATGTGACTTTGATATTTTAGTTTGAAGACTTAACAGTATTTCTTCCTATTCTGCAACTCTGCACAGTACACAGAATGTGCTGCTAAACTGCGGCGACGCACACTGAATGGAATATGTGACTTTGATATTTTAGTTTGAAGACTTAACAGAATGTGCTCTAATCTGCAACTTTGCACACTAAACAGAATGTGCTCTAATCTGCAACTTTGCACACTAAACAGAATGTGCTCTAATCTGCAACTTTGCACACTAAACAGAATGTGCTCTAATCTGCAACTGTGCACACTAAACAGAATGTGCTCTAATCTGCAACTTTTCACACTAAACAGAATATTTTTTTTTTTTTTTTTGTTTTTTTCCCCCCACACAAAATAACCTGCTGCCCCCACACACAGTAGTCCTAAAAAGGACTTTTGGTTCTTTTTTTTCACAATTTTTTTTTTTCCTCCCTACACTGCCTTTCCCTTCCTATCCTCAGCTCTCCCTGGCTCAGACTGAGCCGAACTCGATGGTCAGGTGCTATACAGCACCCGACCACGGGTTCTGGCCAGCCAATCAGTGTAATGCCAGCAGCCAACATGGCTGCTGGCATTACACCGATGTCAGAGCCTCCCTGCACGTTTATTGGCTGCGCAGCAGCCGCAAAACGTGCGGGGAGGAGACCCGAACATGGCGGGCGAGCACATGCGGTACTCGTACGAGTACCGCCATGTGCCGAGCAGAGCGATGCTCGAGCCGATCCGAGCATCGGCCGAGCATGCTCGCTCAACACTAGTCGAAACTAATCTAAGATTCTTTTAACCTTATATACTTGAGTAGAGAATTTAGTAGTACAAACCATCCCATATGCGGAATTTGTTTCTGTTTTCGTTCCCAAACTCTAATATCCACCTGATTTACCTCAAACATATTTGACTTCTTATATTTCTTATTTCTAATATTTTTTATTTTTCCAATATCCTATTCCTTCATAAACCTCTCTGTTGGATCTGTTTTAAATGTCTTATAAAATTATCTATCTGAGAGCAAATGTTCCACCTCCCCCACATAGTCAGACAGATTCTGAATAACCACCCCTCCCCCTATATCAGCTCCTCTGATGACTATGGAGAGGTTGCAACATAGTTCTTTCAAAGCTACTCTTTTAGACCAACTCAGATTGTCTTTACCTCTATTAAATTTCAACTTCCTTAGTTCCTCTCTAACCAAATATTGGAACATTATTATATATTGACCCTTCTATGCCTCGGGTTAGAAAGTAGATGGTTTATTCAAATTAGTGTTAAATCCAGGGCCGGTGCTAGCATAAGGCTGCTTAGGCAGCCGCCTTAGGGCGCCACAGCAGAGGGGAGCCTAAATGGGGGAGCTGTAAATTTTTTTTTATTTCTATTTTCCATTTATTTTTTATATATATCTCAAATATAATATCTACTGCGAGGGAGCACTGATTAATGCTAGGAAAGCTACCAAGCGCTCCCTCACGGTGTCTATCCTGGCGGCTTCATTCTCATAAGGCAGCAGACAGTCCAGTCAGAGTCAGATACCGACAAGATGAGCAGATGTGGCCAGTGACATCAGACGCACCACCAGCCGCACGTCAGAAATATGCCAGAGGTCATCATAGAACAACGCAAGCTGGAGCAGAGTGCTGCACGGTGATGGTGAGTTGGTGACAATAGAACTTTGAGCGCTATCATATCTCATACCATAAGGGTTTGAGAGATGACACTGGGGGCAATAAGTTTCTTTTTAACAAAGCTACAATATGGGATTAGTAATTTGCAAGTATTACTGTCCCTTTAAGGGAAATCTTCCTGATCAAATTTATCCACTGGATTTTATGGTGCAAAATTCATCCTCTTGGATAACAAAGAGATCTGGTACGGAGTTATTGATATCTGGGACAAGCTATAAATACCCAGTTCCTTTAGTTCATCCTTTGATAGGTGTTTAATCTCTCTTTTTTGTACCTTGTGTTTTAACCCTTTGAGTGCCAGAGTGGTAAGCAATACATTGCAAAGCAATGCGGTGCTTACCCCTCTGGCACTCAAAGGGTTAATCTACTTCTTCCTCAATCTATCTGAATTCTTCATTTTATCCTTTAGCGACTTTAGACTAGCTCCAAAAAAGGAACCTGTATCGAGAAGGAGTGTGGAACAGGGAATGTAGAAACTGGAGTCACATATTCATCCGTCTCATAGCCAGCCAATGACGGAAAGCAGTTCAGACACTGACCCTCTGGGTCTCCAGGCCCTACGTGATTTATTTTTATTCTCCTGTTTCTTTTGATCATTATTCTTTGCAGTCATTTTTTCAGCCTGTTTCAAAGTGCCCGTCTGTTTTGGTTTGACACATTTCCAAACACATTGGGATCTATCCATGCATTCCATTGATATATTACCATTAAACTGTGTAGTATTTTGAGGATTCCACTACCCTTTTGGTATTTATAACTTATTACCTCTAATATTACTTCTAAATGGGTTCTAATTCTTCTGTCCCCTTGTTGTTGAAATTTATTAGACCATACAGGGTTCATACCATCACAAAAATAGATAATTTCTCTATACAATTGATTAAGCTAATTATTAAAAACAGGATCAGCAAGTCATCTAGTGAAAGACATTAGTGAAGCCAAAAAGGTGTTAGAAAAACAGCAGCTATTTTGAGGATTTTGGGTATCATGAGGATACAGTAACTAAGAAATTGAATCATTTAGACGTAGAAATCATTAGAACTAAACAAAATAAAAGTATGCGACATGTTAACGGGATAGTAATATTTCACAAAAATAGCAGCTCCAATTAATCTTCACAGTATTTGGGCCATGGAGAGTGTTATTTCAATACTGTCAGAGTTGTAGTTCAATAGTAATTGAATGATAAAGTATCCCCTTCCTGCCCTTTTTACTAATGTAACACTGCCCACCTCAGAGAAACAAGACTATCCAGACGGATTTCAGAGAGGGACAATCTTCAGTGATCAGAAGGAAAAACCTGAAATACTTGTCAAGGGGGGCAGGGTTTTCCTTATACGCACATTAAAAAGACTGTCCTTTGCTGTGAGCTGTGTGGTCTCAAGACCAGATTCCACATCTGAGGGGAGGCTGCTTACACTAGGCAAAGGGGCGGGTGGGGGAAACTTTATTATTCAGTTACTCTTTGTTGAATGCAGAAGTATAAAAATACTCATTTGTTGTACTGGATTGGTGTAGTAATATGTGTTTTTTCACACATCCAGTTTTTTCACATACAGAACGCTGTGGCCCCAATTATAGTAGGAAATGCGGTGACATGTATTTGGTAACATTTCAGCATTATTATTTAAGTTTGCATGGACAATCAAGGGATTACGATTGTTATCATTCCTGTTGGCCATTACTCAGGGAGTCTAGTCATCAGTATTTACCAGGGTTTTTAGAGGTGTAAAAGCATGTTGTGTGTTCTTATTTTTATTATAATTTTATTTTATTGATATTAATATTTACATTATTATTTTAGTTATTATTTTACATTTTCAATCTTTTTGTCATTTTTATTTATGGGAACTACAGCAGAATGTTATGATATATATAAAAAAAGCTGTGCACTCTCGGATTTTAAAATCTCAAAATGTAATCATAACAAATATTGCAACATTTCAATCCTTGATGGGATCTTTGTCAAGCAAACATGTTTTTTGAACACCAACAGGCATATATATACTAAAAAAGAAAACTCACCACGTGCATCCCAATTGACCCAAAGTGATGAAGTGTATAACAGGGAAGAAAAGAGAGTAACGAATAGTGTAGCCACCACCAAAGAACCATAGCACCCAGGGGAGTTCTGACCAAACAGTGCCACCCTGTGTTGTAAGGAGTATAGCATCAATACAATACACTTATCAGTATTATCGATATACTCAGCAAGTAAAGAATCAACGATTTAGCAAAACACAATTAAATACATTCTGTTCATTAAGACCTTTGGGATTCAAGGTGTTTAATTTTGTGTATCCAAAAGCACTCTCGTTGTAACAGTTTTTCTGCTCTATCACCTCCTCTTTTGTTAACAGGAATATGTTCAATTCCTATGAAACTGAAGTTCATAGCTGTATGTTGGTGTCTAAGGTAATGCTTTGCCACTGGTTTATCGGATTGTTGATCCCAAATTGCTGTTTTAATAACCGACCTGTGTCCTACCATTCTTTCTCGAATGGTGCAAGTGGTCTTAACAATGTATGCCAACCCACACAGACACGTAATCATGTATACAACATGATCTGTTATACACATTATATATTGTTTAATCATGTATTTGTTGTTGTTGTGAGGACTGGTAAAGAACTTCCCGGATCGCATCGAGGCACAGGTGGTGCAACCTTTACACCTATAGCAGCCTGGAGGGGTGGTTTTTAGCCAAGTCTGTTTTTGTTTAGTGTAGCTTTTGCTGGGGTCTGTGTCAACCAATAAGTCACAAAGGTTGGGGCCTCTTCTGTATTCCATCACTGGATACTTTTTGAAATAATGCAGGAGACTTTCATTCTTCATCAATATTTTCCAATTATTCTGAATGGATTCATGTATCCTCTGTGATGCCGTTGAATACTTTGTAGCGATAACTAATCTATTAGTTAGCTCTTCCTTATGTTCTGTTTCTTTGTCTTTATTGATCAAAAGGTTATTGCACACATCTTCCGATTCTTTTTTGGTAGCCCCTTGCTACAAATCTCTGGATCATTTCTTTTAATTGGATGTCACAGATCTTTCTAATCACTCTTAAAAATTGTGATTTTGATAAAGATGATTTTAGTGCTGGTGGATGGTATCTAGTATTCTGATCTGTGGTTTTGCGGAACAAACAATATCCCAATTGATTGTTCTTGCAGAAGATTTTGAGATCAAGAAAAGTGATTTCTTGTTGATGGTATGTTAAAGTCAATTTTACCAGATGTTCCATCATGTTCAATATGGATATAAAATTTGTTAGAGATGTTTTAGAGCCCCTCCACAGGATCAGCACGTCATCAATGAAATGTCTGTAAGATTAAATGATTTTCATATTTCTGTACTATGTATTTTCTCTCATAGATATAGATAAACGCATTCACGTATGCCGGGGCCATACTGGCTCCCATTGAAGTTCCAGACAACTGCATGTAGAATGATCCCTCGAATTGGAGAAAGTTCTTTTTCAGGCAGATTTCCAATAATGATAATATAAATTCAATAGGTGGGCCCTTATAAGTGACTGTTTCAATCAGAACTTTACGGACAGCATTAATCCCTTCACTATGAGGGATATAGTATAAAGGCTTTTAACGTCCAGTGTTGCTAGCCATATCTCATCATCTTTATCCAATAGCACCGTCTGTAGTAGTTTGATCAGGTATGTTGGTAATTCCTGAATTATAGGCTGCATATAATAATCAATGAACCTACCCAGGGGCTGTAGGATACTGTTTCTGGCAGACACTATTGGTCGCATAGGAGGATCTATCAGTGCTTTATGTATCTTGAGCAGTCCATATAAGATGGGGCATACTGGATGTTGTTAGAGAAGATATTTGCTCGTTTCTTCTGAAATCCAATTCAATTGTACGCCTATTTCAATTAGTGATGATATCTCGTTCTGTATATTCGTAGTTGGATCCTGTTTTAATTCACTGTATGTATTGGTATCGTTTAATTGCAGATGAAGAGCTTTACTGTAATCTTGATAGTCTTGTACGACTATCGCACCTCCTTTATCCACAGAGCGAATGCAGAAGGAGCAGGGCCGGATTTGCCATAAGGCAAAGTAGGCACCTGCCTACAGGCGCACGGCACTGAGGGGTGCCTGCCAATGGGATACTTGGGTTTTTTTTTTATTCTTTGAAACGGTAGAAAAAAAAAAAATGGCCACAGCGATGGCTGCACCGGCGCCCACTCCATGTCACCCTCACATTGCACTTCCCTGGCAGGAGATCTGTTGTCTGTGCCTCCTTTGGTACAGTCACTCCTGTAGTTGCTGAAGCTCCCTCGTCGGCTCTATAGGAATGCAGAGCGCTGGGAGATGACATCATCTCCCAGCGCTCTGCATTCCTGAATAGGAGACCGCGCGGGAGCTTGAGCAACTACAGGACTGACTGTACCAAAGGAGGCACAGACAACAGATCTCCTGCCAGGGAGGTAGGAAACGGACAATGGGAGGGAGGCAGGCAATATAAGGGCAACATGGAGATGGTGGGGGCAAGTTGGACCCGAAGGGGGGCATTGTGAGGGCAATTTTGAGCTGATGGGGGGCAAGTTGGAGCTGATAGGGAGGCAACATGGAGATGGTGGGGACAATTTGGAGCTGATGGGGGGGCAATTTGGAGATGGTGGGGGCAATGTGGAGCTGATGGAGGGCAATGTGAGGGTAGCATGAAGCTGATGGGGGCAAATTGGAGCTGATGGGGGGGCAATTTGGAGATGGTGAGGGCAATGTGGAGCTGATGGAGGGCAATGTGAGGGTAGCATGGAGCTGTTGGGGGGCAAGTTGGAGCTGATGGGGCAATGTGAGGGCAATAAAGAGAAGATGGGGGCAATGTGGACATTAGGAGCATTGTGGAGGTGTCCAGTGGAGATGGCCAATGGGGGGGGTTGCTTTACATTTTTGTGCCTACAGGCTCCTGAGATGTAAATCCGGCCCTGAGATGGAGGTGTCATTCTGTAGACTTCTGATAGCCATATGTTCCTCTTTATTAAGGTTAGGGTGGATAGAGGTATCAATACAGTTGCTATCCTTTGTCTCAGCATCCAACAACTTATTGTAAGTTAGAATACTACATTCATTTGTGATAAAATCTTTCTTACTTTTCAGTTTAAACATAGATGTAGTTGGTGAAGTGGTTGGTTCCGGGACATTAGCAAAGATTTCTTTAAGGCTCGTTAATCTAGACATCTTATATTTATCCACATTCCATTGAAATGGATCGTGCTTCACAGTAGGTATGAATAAGAGTCCTTTATTTAGCAAGGATTTTTCCCATGAGGTCAATGAATGTTTTGAAAGAATATATACCACAGAGTCTATTTTGCTTTGGCTTTTCTGTGCAAGTTTCTGGCTCCAATGTTGCCTTCCCTTCTGGCCTCTTCGGATATATCTTCTGCCCCTTCTCCTACCCGTATCTGTTGGGGTGGTTTTGGTGGTTTGCCGGGGTATTGCTCTAAAAAAAGAACCTGGGATTGTGGGTCTTCAGTGATGGAGTGTCCACCGCTTGCTTCCCCAGTCAAATCTTCATCAGAGTCTGGGGGACTGTTATCCACTGTTTGAAAATTCAGTTTACGTATTTTAGAACTAGGGTTTTTTCTTCTTTGCATATATTGTGATCTTTGTGTGTAACCAGTGTGCCACCCATAAACTCTACCTTCTTCATAATCATCATTCACTCGTAATTTAGTAACATAGTAACATAGTAAATTAGGTTGAATAAAGACACAAGTCCATCAAGTTCAACCTTCTCCTCATACTCCAGTAACTGAGAATTTTATAGCTTTCCTGTTACCAATTAAATTAGTCTTTATCAGACCTTCCTGATCTGCGTACTGATAAACAGTATAACTCTGTATGTTCCCTTTTGAAAGAAATGTGTCTAATCTTCGCCTAAACGTATCCATTGTATCTACCATAACCACCTCCTTGGGCAATGAATTCCACAATTTAACAGACCTTACTGTATAAAACCCCTTTCTCTGCTGAAGTCTAAACCTCCTTTCCTCTAATCTCAAGGGGTGTCCCCTGGTCACCTGATCCAGCCTTGGAATAAATAGTTCTTCACTCTACCCTCTCTAGTTCTAGTTTATCCTTTTTAAGAACCGGTGCCCAAAACTGCACTGCATACTCAAGGTGAGGTCTTACCAGTGATTTGTATAATGGCAAAATAATGTTATCTGCTCTTGCTTCAATACCTCTTTTTATGCAAGACAGGATTTTGTTTGCCTTGGCTACTGCTGTTTGACACTGGTCACAAGTTTATAGTTGACAAGGATACCCAGGTTTTTCTCTTGCAATGAGTCCCCTAAAATGATTCTATTAAGTTCATAAGTAGCCTTGGGATTGTTTCCTCCCAAATGAATGACTTTACACTTCCCTGCATTAAACTTCATATTCCATTTGTTTGCCAAATCTGACATTGTATGTAAGAGAAAATATCCTGTTCTGAATTAATGACCTTGCATAATTTAGTTTCATCTGAAAATATTGATATTTTGTTTTCTATATCTATTTCCAGGTCATTTATAAACATGTTAAACAGCAGTGGACCTAATACTGAACCCTGAGGTACTCTACTTTCCACTTAAGTATTTGGAGAATTTTCCACTTACAACCACACACTGTTCCCTATTCTTCAACCAGTTTTGTATCCAATTGCAAAGGTTATCTCCTAGCCCCAATTTCCTTACTTTATACCCCAGCCTTCATTGTGGCACGGTATCAAATGCCTTTGCAAAGTCTAGATTTACTACATCTACTGCCTTTCCATTGTCAAGGTTGCTGTTTACTTCCTCATAGAAGCGGAAAAGATTAGTTTGACATGATCTTATTTTTTGTGTTGTAATCCTGAATATAGTCCCTTATTATCCCTTCTAGCAGTTTTCCCATTACAGAGGTCAAACTCACAGGTTTATAATTCCCAGGTTCTGTTTTAGTTCCCTTCTTAAATAGAGGCAGTATGTTAGCTCTTCGCCAATCCTGTGGCACTGAGCCTGTAGTGATAGAATCTTTAAAGCGTAAATATAAGAGTTTTGCTAACACTGCACTAAGTTCCTTAAGAACCCTTGGATGTACACCATCAGGACCCGGTGCTTTGTCGGTCTTAATTTTGTTCAGTCTTCCCATGACATCTTCTTGAGTTAAATCAATATCTGATAATTGCATTGTTTTATTTGTTACTTGTGGAGGCTCTTCTACCATTCCTTGATCCCTGATGCAAAGAAAGTGTTTAGAACTTCAGCCTTTTCCTTATCCTCAACTCACCCATCTCATTTCTGAATGGTCCAATGCACTCTCTCTTACATTTTTTGCTATTTATATATTTGTTTGGAATTAGCTTTCTTAAAGTATAAAAGTTCAGTACGGTGTTTATTAATTTGTATCTGTAGTGCTGAAACACTCTTTGTTGTTATCATCCCAGAGAGTAACTTTGTGTTTAGTCTCAAACTCTGCAATGGTTTTATGGACTTTTGTAAGATCTTTCCCAACCTCTTCAACTAGAAATAATTGGCCACATGTACTTAATTACTGCCTGTATGTTTTTGAGGCTGTATTGTAGGTGCAAACAAACACAGTCCTATCCAATTCTTTCTAGGTTTCATGGTAAAAGCTTGTTCTCTGGTAATACCATATGTTTTTATTTGACTAGGTTTAATGTCTTTAGGATACAACCCTAATTATTTCTAGTTATGTACATCTCCCACAGATCTGCAGAAAAACACTCATAACAGCCTACAGAACGGGTAAAAATTTAAGAGATCTGACCCTATTCACTGCTATAAGAAACAGGAAGAAAAGAGGAAAAATGGCTGTTTTAAATGTGCAGCATGTGTGACCTGTAACTATATGGTGAGTGGTACTTATTTTTGTAATTCCCACAAGGGATTCAGAAGACCTATACAATACAACTTGGGCTGTAATTCTCAATATGTTATTTACATAATTTGTATGTGGGAAAGACTATAACCACTTTTAAAGAGAGGATGGGGAACCATAGAACAGCAATCAAAGCCGCCCTAGAATCCTCTCGAAACCCAGGAAGAAAAAGTTCATCAAACATCAAAAAACAGCTGGTAGCTATCCATTTTGCAGAACTACAACAACCTTTGCCATATGGTCATTGACTGGATACCACCTATGCCTACAGGAGGAGACAGAGCAAAAAGACTACTACAAAAGGAAGTCAAATGAATTACCTATCTGGATACCATATCCCCAAAGGGACTGAATGAACAAATATCATTTAATTGCTTTCTCTAAAGATTCTCTTCCAGTCAATATGAACAATTAACTTTAGTCTATTTTAAACAATGGAGCCATGGACGTGACCCTTTGCCATATTGGATAAAGACATATTCTCTCCCACTTATCACTTTTGAATCTTTGGCTTCTGGAAGTAAGAACTGAAGGATTACATCAGCCTCCAAATTAAGAGGTCCTTGAGAATGAAGGTTTTATTGTTCCTGTAAAAGGGCTCCCGGACTCTGCTTGATAGCAGGCTCGGTAGAGCCCAGGGGACACTAAACATACCAGTTGGAGCATCAAAATGAACTATCCTGCAGATTGTGTACCCCAACATAGGATCCGCTAGCTCTACAATGCTGTAGGCTGCACTAGAACCCAGGGGTTACACAAGGACATGTTTTGCTACATTGCTGATTAACCACAAATTGGAGTTTCCTTCAACAGGATAAGAATACATGCATTGTACAGCACACGGAGGCTCTACAGTTACTTCCAACACTACCAGCAAGCCAGTATGATATAAGTTTTAATGCTTGCACATGTCAAGAAAGTACAACATGCTAACTTTGAGACTGTTAAATAAATACTGTATTTATTCAGAGTCACAATTACTTCCATGGGGAATTAATTATTGCACTTGCTACTTTTACCTTTGGGTTGCAATTACAATGCACTTTTTAACTTTATGTGACTTGCACAAGTTTACGGTCCTTATACCACTGGCTGGGGTTAAATTTCTCGTTGGCTCCACTGTTCCCACATCTGAGAGGCAACATCTTAAAGCCTGTCGGATTTTCAAAATAACAACCCGAATGCAAGTAGAAACGGGTTTTCTTCGCCAACATGCAGTTTATTATACATATTAATACTGTCATTAATATATCGTTGTCCTCTTTGAACATGGTGTAGTTTAATAGTTTAATATTTTACTGTACTACTGTATACATGATGATTGTGACGTCATAAACACTAGCCTTTGTGGCTAGCGTCTTCTAACAGAACACGTGTTTTTTTAGGATGTTTTAAGGTCAGGGTTTGTTCAGTATGTTTCACTTTGTCTTGAGAAAGGCCCACACTAGGGTCGAAACGTCAACATCTGATATTTAATAAAATTGATTTTATTTTAACAAGACCTGCGAGTGCCTGCTACTGATATCATATTGGTTGATACATCTATATATATATATATATATATATATATATATATATATATATATATATATAAATATACTAGTTTACAGATTTATTGGTCTGAGGCTTATGACCTCATAACCATAGAAGGGGGTGCTTAGGCATCTCCAGGTCATTGGGGGTCATAAGATTGGGAAATGCATGTCGCATTAACTCAGCTTGTTTCAGGCATAACCATGACATGCAATCTATAATTTTTGTATCTTTGGATACTCTGTAGATCTGGTGGCTTAAGAATATAGGATGTAAGATGTTTTAATACATGGTTATGTTGAATGTTTTACATTATAATATTTATCATATTTAAATCATAGGTTATTTTCAGTCATTTCAGAGTTAAATATTTAGTATTGCTAAATGGCAGCTGTATGGAATTGCAATCAGTTGGCTATAGGTCAATAAGAAAGGAAACTAGAGTTTATATACCGGTTAACAACAGCGACTGATCAACATACATAATCCCTGAAGAAGAACAAGTTGTAAGAAACAAGTTGGAGACAGATTTACACACTTAAAGCACTTTGTATACCCACAACTTTAGAAGCTAGTTGCTATACCAGTTCCACATAGATTTAAGGACAATTTAAGCAACAGCACCCACTACACAGAAGGAACTTTGGTCAGTCTCTCACTTTACACCCCTAGAGCATCATCACAGAAGTAAACCCTTGCCGGCTGTCCAATTACTACAGCGCCAGCCACCTCATCAACGCACAACATCTGCAGGCGTTGATCTGTCTTCTATTTGCCTGACAATCCATCAAGAGAAGCGGTGTGTTGAAAGGCGGCCTTCTATCATGTGTTGCTTGCTACATGTATTCAGCAGCACTCATTAACATCATGTTTTGTTGAGGACAACAGATGGGAGAGAAAACTTTGTTTATATATGACTGAGACACCAGACTGTCAGTTCTGTTGTATTATACAGAGTGGAAAGTTTGAACTCATAGAGGATTCTGGATCCATACTTATACAGCCACATATTCAGAGGAGGGCTTGCAACATGTGGCCTGGGGGGGAAATAGAATCCAGTGGCCCATTTCTACTATCATTCAAGCTGACTGTCCCAGTCCACCGTCTTTCGTTAATTTTAAAATCGGTATTAGTGTTTTGAAGTTAGGCAAGTGATGCCACAGAGCTTACAGTTGAAATGGAGCTACACTATTGATACTACAGAGCTTATAATGTAAGTAAACCTAAACTAGTGAGACCTTAGAACGTACAGTAGAAATGGGTTATTTGCTACTTTAGCTTCATTTGAATGATAGCTCCAACTATTTTTACATCCAGACCCAAACACTGCAATTTATTATGTAGGACAGTGTCAATTGCTTTTACTGAAATCTAGATAAGCTATATCTACTTTCCCTCCTGGTCTATTATTTTAAATGCTCAGCAAAAAAAGAATCTACTTTATCCCAAAGATCTTTCAGAGAGATAACCCTTCAAAACTCTGTAGTACTTGAAACCTCCTAGAATATGAGTAGCCTCCAAAAGGTAGGCCTCAGTGTTCTGGATAACCACTTCACCCCCTTTGTTCACTAGCTTAATAATGAATTAAATATTTTTATGTAAATTTTGAAAGGCTAACATTTCTTCATTAGTTAAATTGGGAATACCTGATTTTTTTCTTTAAAGGGGAACTTTCACATCTAATACACTTTGTCTCATATGATTCATCTAGTAAAATGGTATGTGGATTGGCTTGTTTGGTTTTTTTCTACTTATATACTTTAGTAGATATTCGGTCTAAAATATAAACTTCATGCGGTCGCTTCCACATTCTGCGGTACAGGGGTAACGTCAGCACAGCAGTGCAGGACTTCCTAGACCTCCAATTCCCCCAACCTCTTTTCTATCAATATGGGTTATTTCCATTTACCTGCCACCTCCAAACACCTTTCTATAACCTTCTCCTTCGGACTACAGCAGTTGAACAAACTCTCACACCCAGCTTAACAGCTACTTTCTTGACTTATCTCTCACCTCTACTCTATCTCTAACTTCTGTAGTTTATTCTTCATTCTCTCTAAGCACCATTTACTGAACTGTAGACTTGCCATTCCCTTAAAATCTCTAACTACAGCAAAATCCACCTGAACATGCAGATACTTCCATTCACTAAATCTGGGAAAATTTATCTCGCTCCCATTACTGCATTCACCTGCCCCAGCCATGGTATCTTGCTTTATAATTAAACTCACTGTACACAATTCTGCATTGTCTTTTATACTCTTCTATCCCACACACACTCCTAAATAAAGCTATCATCTCTAAACAAAATTCACACTGCTAAGCAAGCCTGCTAACAATAAATTCATCATGTTCTCCCACAGTTTTGCCATCTCCATGGCCCATCATTACATTCCCCAGAGCTGTTTGCTAAGGTGTAAACTTTGACTCTGATCTCTCCTTGCCTTCCCACATTCAGTCACACTCTAACTCTTGCTACCTTTGAAGTATTTCTTACATCTGAAACTTTTTCATGCAAAACTTAGGCAAAGTCTCAGTTCATATACTCATAGGGTTCTGTTTTGAGAGAGAGCGGTAGCTCAGGAAAGCTGAAGCTTTAATCAAGGACTAATGATGTGCCAGGACCATCAAACTGATTCAGCACTTAAGGACCAGTGATGGTCCTGGCACTTCATGGGATTCAGCTGTCCCTGTGTGGGTGCAAGCCACTCAGGGATTCCTGAATCCATGTGAAAAAAAATGTTCAAGTTGTCCTTAACTGCCAGCCACGTACTGCACAGCTGGTTGTTAAGGACAGAAAGGTGGAGACGCATTGATTCTTATTGCATTGCACATCACTCTTGTCCTCAAAGGGTGAAGGTTACCTCTGCGTACTTCAGTTTGAAAAAACTGCCGGAAACTGTCATGAACATGGGATCCAGGACTGATTGAAGCTGTTATCTCTTGAATAAAGACAGTAGGGCAACATTCAAAGGGGCCATAAGAATTTTTTAGTCATAGTAAGGTAAGTGGGGGTTATTATTAGGTGGTTTTCTTTCCACTTTGAGAAGATTTACTATCTAGATTAAATACATTGAGATATCAGTAAGGAAAAGAAAACATGTTTCATAACCATCAAGGAAACACCTCCAGAGCAAGCCTGTGTGGGCATCGATCAGGAGAAGTTCATCTTTGGACCTCTAGCTGTTTAAGACTACATGTCCCATCATCCCCAATCATTCTTTGGCTCATTGGAAATTACAGAGTTCTAGTCTCCCGCTGCTTGAAGTCCAAACACTGACTACTCTTGGCTTAGATGATAGGCAAGGTAATATGAGGAGTTAGTTTGGGAATGTCCAAGAAAACAAATTTAAAGAAAATGAATGCATCTGACAACAATAGGGTATCACAAAAAAATATACCTGTGGATATGATGCAATTTTATTTTTCAAAAATACAGGAATTTTTAAAAAATGGATCAGTTATTAAAGAAGAAACTTTCTGGTCTGAAAAAGTAGGTTTTATTCAGATGAAGACACCCACTTTAATGGAATGGAAAATAAAAGCTAGTTAAATCCTGACTAGGAGTGGGTGAAATCTCTCGCCATGTTCTCGCAGGAAATTCTGTCAAAACCACGTTGTTATCTGCTTTCTCATGGGAAAATCCACTAGAAATAAAATTTCCACATTTTTGCCCATTGACCAAAATTTTTTGCCATTTTATCAATGTCTAGAAAGTTTCCTCCCATTGATTTACATTGTTTTCTCCTTTCTGCTATAAAAACATGACAAGTGGAAATCAAACACAATAGAAGCAGCTACAGAGTGAGGTAGACAAGCTGTTCTACTGTGGTTTTTAGGCAAAATTGAGGCTGGAGAAGCTCATAGTGACTGCTATCATTATGAGCAGGATTAAAAATAATAAAAGGAGTAGGGGTGGGGCGAAAGTTGTTTCTGTGGGAAATTTCACAAAAACCACATTGTTATCCGCTTTTTCGCAGGAAAATCCGCTTTAAAACTAGCGGTTAAAATTTTTGCATCTTTTGCCCATTGGCCAAAATCTTTCGCCATTTTTTCAATGGCTAAAAAGTTTTCACCCATTGATTTACATTGTTTTGGTACTTCCTCTATAAAAATGTGACGTTTTTGCTGAAAGCAGAAACAATAGAAGCAGCTACAGATCGAGATAGACGTGTTGTGCTGTTTTCTTGTGATATTTAGCAAAAATTGAGGCAGGAGAGGCTCATAGTTACTCCTATCACTATGAGCAGCAAAAAGAGGAACTGGAAGGACTCTTATTATGTGTCCACTGAGTCTGAAGAGGAGGAGGAAGTGACTAGCAGTACTGAACCAATGCTGTCCAGTCTCCCTAAATCACCCCAAGGGATCTTGGGGAATTTAATAAGATGGGATGGAGAAAAGGGAATGGGAAGGAAGGGAGAAAAGGGAAGGAAGGGAGGAAAGGGAAGGAAGGGAGAAAAGGATAGTGAGAGCAGAGCAGGTCACCTGCCTATGCCTTCTGCAAGACGTGCTGATCTGCTGCCAGTGCCACCATTTCTGATCCTTCAACCACTATTGTTGTACCTTTTGCCAGATGTGCTGCCCCTGCTGCCAGTGCCACCATTTCTGTAACTGCAGCCACTACTGTTGTACCTATTGCTAGTACTGAACCTGCTGCCACCAATACTTTGCCTGCTGATAGTGTTTCTTGTAGTACTTAGGGGGGAAGGAGAAAATTATGTCAAGTGTGACAGCAAGGGACCCTAAATCACACTTGCCATTCCCAAGCAGTCCTGCAACTGCTAGTACTACTGCTACTAAGGTCCAGCAGCTTGTTAGCCTTAGGAGTAAAGGAGGGGATAATCAACAATATCCTGATATTACTAGTGAATGTGAGACTGAGGAAGAAGACTCTGCAGCTGAACTTGATGTAGTTGTTGTTAGTAGTAGCAGTAATGGTGAAGCAGCCGGAGTGGTAGGGGAAACATTTTACAGCATCCAGACTAGCGGTCAAGGGAGCCCACACCATTCTTCAGAACTGGTGTTGGGGGAGGAGAGCAGGCTGAGAATTAATACCACCACCAACAGCAGGAGCACATATCAGCTGCCTGTGCCTGCTGCTACTTCTGCTAGTGCTAGTCTGCCTTCTTCTTCAGGTCAAAAGACAATGGCAAGTGTGACATTAGGGAACACTCTGTCACATTGCTCGTCACCTCCTCCAAGCAGCAGTGAGATGTCTGGAATAGAGCAGCAGCAGCAGCAACAACAGCATGTAGGGACTAGTGGTGGTGGTGGTGATGATGCTGGAGAAGCTGGGGTGAAAGAGACATTGATGGCCTTTTTAGCAGAAACTGAGAAGGAATGGAAGACAGGAATGAGGATGGGCATCACCACCACCACTAGCAGAGGCGTAAATAGAAGCCTCTGGGCCCTAGTACAAGAAGTGCCACGGGCCCCTCTCCCCACCACACTGGCCCCCCTGTCCGCATTGACCTCCTCCAAAATGCCCCCTTCTCCTACCTGGAGTTCATTTTAGTAATGCAAAGCTCTGGGAGATGATGTCATCTCCCAGCGCTCTGCATTACTAGAGCATCAGCGGGAGATTGCGGGTGCCAGGCGGAGGGGTCGCAGGGGGAGGCCGGGCCCCTGGAGTGCACGGGCCTGGTCACAGGTGCGACCCCTATAGTTACGCCACTAACCATTAACAAGGACATCTTGGACTTAGGGAAATTTGCAACTGCTTAAACAACTCAGCAGCAGCAGCAAGAACAGCAGTCACAAATTCTGCATCTGCATCAGGGCATTTGACAATGGCCAGTGGCCACTGGCCAACAGGACATCACCTGATGGCACTAGACCAGTAGGGCATTTATTTTTTTTCTCAGGGTTTGTGCTTTCAAAAAATACAAAAAAATCATAGTCCTACAAAAAAAAACAATTTTTGAGGGTTTGTTTCTAACAAGCCTAAGTCTTACAAGTCAATGTTTCCTCAGGCCTTGGGCCTCTAACAACAAATTTAACAAGTCATTCTCTATAAAATACTCTATCAAGTCAAGTATCAGCATACCTGGGAACTCTCCGGTTTTGCCCCGGAGACTCCGGATTTCAGACTGAATTACCGGGTCTCCGGGGCAATGTGTGGATTACCGGGTGGGCAGAGTTTAAATAGAAACTCTGCCCACTTGTGCTCCATCCCGCCCGGTTCCTCCCACTCCCCGCCCTCTTAGAGACATTTTGCAGGGGTTTTTTTGGGTTTTTTTTGCCCCGCCCCCCCTCCGTGACTAAGCCTCACCCCTTTTATGACGCAAATCGCGTCATTTTCCTCCCATGTCGGAACTGACAGGGTTACCCTCCGGGTAGCCCTGTTTCAAAAGTTCCCAAGTATGAGTATCAGTCCAGCCCAGTGACAGCTTATGTCAGGGGGTTCCTGTCTTTATCACTTTACATACACGTCTTATTTTGTTTTATTGATTTATTTTTTTATTAACTGTCTCCTACCAGTCAACCCACCCCCAAAAAACAAATTCCCTGTTCAACTGATTAATTCCCCAGACTTCACCCACCAACCCAGGCACCCTCCTCAGACCTCTTTTATACCATGGCTTTTGGGGTTTTTTTTATTTCATTTACGATTTATTTTTATTAACTCCCACCAATCCCAATAAACAACCCCTCAAAAAATCATCCCCTGTTCAACTGATTATTTCCCCACACCCCACCAACACAGACACCCTCATGCCCCTTTTATTCACCAAGTGGAAGGTGCCATTATTCGCCAATTTCAGTTTGAGGCAAAATTTCCGCCCATCCCTAATCCTGACCATGGAATGTCTCACATCCTACAGAACACTGGTCAGATTCTCTTTTGATTCTATATGGAGACCATGGTTGAATTATATCGCTTCATGTTAAATATTGATGCCCTTTACCATTTGTCTTTATCATTTATTAGGCTAACTATAGACTGCATGACAATATCTTACACCATACAGGAACTAGATTATATCTGTACTTGCTCAGCTTCTGTTACTGTCTCTTCCCCTAATCTTTCTTTTTTATGTTACAATAGCCCTAGTTTCTAATGATTATTCTCAATAGGATACCTATTAATCTGGTTAATCTATCAGACAATGAACAAGTTACAGTCCCAGACTTATTGAAATTGACTTTCTTTAATTGTAGGTGTTTAAATGTGTTGTTTAAAACAGCAATTAATTGACTCTTACTGATCAGTTGTTTGTACCACTCTGATGTTTTCTGTCTTTTCCTACTGAAAAACTCAATAAAAATATATTTTTAACCCCTTAAGGACCGGCAGTCCTGGGACATTTCCGTCCCATAATGACCGCATAGGAGCACTTGGATGCGCCGGTACACGTGACCTGTCGCGTGTATCGACGCGTCATTATGGGGCCTGATAGAGATCGCTCCGATCTTGGAGCGGTCAATTTCAGGCCCTATTTTTACTTACAGCGCTCCCGGTAGAGTGCTGTAAGTAAAAAGTACGTGATGTACTATGACCGTCATCGGTCCTTGAGTAGTTCAAGGACCGTGACGGTCATAGTACGTCACATGTTGTTAAGGGGTTAAATAAGTGGGTTTTATAACAGCACAAAAACTGGAGAATTATCTGGCATACAGTAAAATGCATGAAAGCTGGTTGATAACGTATCCTTCAGTCAGTTGTGGAGGAGTCACCATAACTAATTCTTTTTCTGATTACAATTAAAAGGCAGTGTTTTCTAGAAATAGGTGTAAGAGCAAAATGATTCCTCTGTTATTATTATTTATATAATTAACAATTATATATTATTTCATTCTTTAGGGCTAACAATTAGGGATGGATGAAAATTTTCACCTCAATACAAAATCGTGGAATAATGGCACTTCGCGCTTGGCGAATAATGTCGCACGGAAAGTGCAGTTTTTCAGCTTTTTTCACCTAGCTCATTCCATTGAAATCAATGGGAACATTGCATTTACACAAAGCACATAGCAAATGTTATTTTATTTCCCAAAGGCATAGTATAAAAGGGGTATGAGGGTGCCTGTGTTAGAAGAGTGTGTGGAAAGAATCATTTGAATAGGGAATGTTTTTGGGGGGTTGTTTACTGGGATTGGGGGGGTAGTTAATAAAAAAAAAAAAAAAAAATTAAAAAACTCCGTAAGACGTGGTATAAAAGGGGTCTGAGGAAAGTGCCTGTGTTGGTGGGTGGAATCTGGGGAAATAATTAGTTGAACAGGGAATTTTTTTGGGGGGGTTCTTGATTGGTATTGGGGGGTACAGTTAATAAAAAAAAATAAAATAAGAAATTTGTAAGTAACGTGACAAAGACAGGGACCCCCTGATATAAGCTGTGAATGGGGTAGATTGATACTTGACATGACAGAGAATTTTGTAAGGGATGATTTGTGAGATTTGTTGTTAGAAGTAGGGGTGGGAGAAAAATGTGAAAAATTTCCAGTGAAAATTTTCATGAAAATGTGCCAATTTTTCGCTTTTCCCGTGAAAAATTTCTCCTTTCCGCCTATGCAAAAAATGTCCTCCTTTTCGCCTATTCTAACACATTTTCCGCCTATTTTTCGCCTATTTTTCCTATAGGTACTACATTTCCCACTGTAATATTACTTCTTCTGAGGGCTGAATTTTAGAAATAAGTGGCTGAAAGTCAAAGTTGTGAGTCCTACAGCAAACTATGGCTTGAAAAATGTGTCCTTTGCTTAAGTGACACTGGCACATATTCAGGATGATATCAAGTAATAAAAAAAATAAATTGCAACCTACAATGTGGCATATATGTAAACAAAGATATAAAACCCACTGCGCTAAACCACCATGATTAATATATTTAATGTGAAGGATGTGAATGAATCTAGTGATTAAGGTGTGGAATACTGCAAGGAAAGAGGGGGCTTGTCCCCAAACCCCCAAACTTTGGAAAAACCTAGAAGAAACACAAAAGCAAAAATTAACCTGCACTGATCCATACTGATAATATCAATTGTAAACCCATAATAAGCCTTTAACATAATTGTGCTGTGCACATAGTCAGGATGATATCAAGTAATAAAAAAAGTACAACCTTCAATGTGGCAGATATGTATTGTAGTGGTGGTTGTGGCAGACTGGCATGGTGTGATTTGTGTATGTATTTTTACCATTGTCATACTCTATCCTCCTTCTCAGATTATTGACACATATTACTTATTAGTCATAGCAGTGGTCCCAAGTGGGGTAGATGGTGGCAGCCCTTCTTCACATCCGTCCTCCACCTCCTCATCTGTGCTGCTGTTAATATATTTGTCCTGGATTTGTCTGTCATGTGTGGTTTCTGCTACTACTACTACTACTGGAGCTAGATGTTGATGTAATTCTACTGCCACTACTACTAGGTGTCAAAGGTGCAGCACTTATAGCAGCAGCACCAGAGGTACTCGTCATATCTAACACAACCTGTGTTGCTGGGTACTCAAAACAGGTGTGTGTGGCTGAGTGGGACTTGGACTTTGAAGAGGCAATGATGTTGAAGATGACTGATAGGGTGACTGTGTGCTTTTTGACATCTGTACTTGTCCAGGGTCAGACTTTCCAATGGTTTTCTCAGTTTATAGACAGGCACAGTGCTCCTTAAAAGTGGTAGAAGATACAGCCTTTGACTTTCTGCTAACCTTACAGCCCTGTCATCATCCTCACTCTCAACTTCATCTGTATCTGAACAAGAGAAGGATTCTTGCGGGATATATTCTAGATCGGCATCATCATCAGTCATCATTAGGTCATCCTCAGCAGCATCAACATCACCTGACAGTTCTTGCCCACTACTGCCATAATATTTATGTAAGCTTCTGGAGGTCTCAAACAATTTCTTTTCACTTTTACTATAACAAAATTCACTACTACTTTGAGGACAGGTGTTTTGGTGTCTCACTGTCTGATGTAGCAGGCGGTTCAGATGGTACACCTTCCTCTATTATGCTTTTGCTAGCATCATCAACACTTGAATGTGACTTGTCATCTTCAGTGTTCTTCTTATATGGTTCTATATTTCTACTGGCACTGGTGGTGCTGGACCTAGTTTTGCTGGGACCTTGACAAGCTGCATCCTCCCTTGGAGTAAAGGTATCATCATCATTGATTGCACACACTGCAACAACCATTGCTCCAGTAGGTTTTTGGACTACGACTTTACTCTCACGTCCCTATACTGCTCCACCCCTCCCCCTTCCCCTTGTGCTTTTGCTGGACATTCTACAACTACACTGTGTTTTTTTACTGTACAGTGTACAACACAACTGATGGAGCTGTATGATGCCTTGCCTAAGCCCAGTCAGCTGTCTGTCACTGTCACCTACGATATTTTGTTTTTTATTATTTTTTATTTATTTTTTTTATGTTTTTATTGTATTTATTTTATTTTTTTAAGTTGTCTACCCTGTTGTCTTATCACAGTCTGTATAAAAAAAAATTATAACTGAAAAAGAAAATCAACAATGTCTTTCCCCAGACTTCCCCACCCAGCACACGGACAATAACAACAAGATCAGCAAGCAAATAGGTTGCCTGTGTCTTGCCTGTCAGTCACATGGAATTTTGGAGTATTTGGGGGACAACCTCCTTCCTCCCTTTTTATCCCCTAGAGTGCCCCCAGACTCCTCTAATACAAAGAACAAATGTACTACCTAAATGACTTCCTAAACTAAGCTTCAATTCCCCTTTATTTGCCTATCTCCACTACCTAAAAAACATGCTGCTCTCTTCTCTCACAAGCACAGAATGGCTGCTGTGAGAGCCTGACATCCTTTTATATGGCTGTAGAAAACTTTTGTGTTGTGTAGAAATATTTCTTCCCATTGATTTCAATGGGTGGAAAAGGTGGAAAAAATCGAAAAAAAACCCTGCACTTTTAGTGGGAAATTTTTCACCAAGCAGAAATTGCCATTATTCGACGATTTCAATTTGAGGCGAAAATTTTCGCCTATCCCTAGTTAGAAGCCCAAGCCCTGAGGAAACATTGATTTATAGGATTTAGGCTTATTAATAATGACACAATCCCTAAGGAAACATTAATTTGTTGTAGGATATAAGACTTGTGTTAGGCCCAAGCCCTGAGGAAACATTGGTTTGTAGGATTTATACTTGTTTGGCACAAGCACTAAGGAAACATTGATTTGTAGGACTTTTTTTAAAGCACAAGCCTAGTGCCAGCAGGTCATGTTATGTTGTCCAGCAGCCACTGATGTAGATGTGGACTTTGTGACTGCTGTTCGTGCTGCTGCTGCTGCTGCTGAGTTGTTTAAGCAGCAGGATGATTAGGCAGCTCAAAGGGTATGGGATCAACAACAGCAGTAGCATGGGTCATGGTTGATGAAGGTTCCCCTTGCCATGACTAGCTCCAGTGATGAACCTGAGGCAGTAGCAGCACCATAACTAGCCCCCACCATGTCAGTTATATGTGGAGAAAAGAAGACGTTGGCCAATAATGCTTCTCCACCTGTCCCTCCTCATGGGTGTGTTGAGAATAGAAATGTTTCCCTTGAGAGCAGGAACTGTGCCTCTCGCATCACCAAATGCAATGTGCACAGAGTAAGAAAGGGAAGTAACTGGGAACAATAGGTACATATGTAATCACATGAAACACCTGGTACAACTCTATCCAAATACCATGACACTTAGGGTCCCCAATATGAAATCCCCCACCTAAAACCAAGTACAGCTGCTATCACTATGCTTTATGTCCACACTCACCTAAGGATACATGACAACTTGCAGACAGTTTAATACAGATGATGAACCCTCTCAGCCACCAGCTTAGTGTATTCTGGGGGATGTAGTCTCCTCCGATGCCGCATGATGCCCTGCTTGTGATTCTCCACCAAAAACTGCCATCACCTCTTGCTCTAGGGTTACTACATCTTCTGCCAATCCACCTCGTTCACTGCCACATCATGAAATCTACAGAATGGCTATCACTTGGCAGGGGAGGTAACAATGAATGATGTAGATTGGCAGAAGATGTAGTTCCCCTACAGCAAGATGTGATGGCGAGCCAGGTGTTTCACTGATCATTGAACTTTCAGCCTCTGGATGGGTTTCTCTGTTCTTCCTCTGCTTTGATTTCCACTTACCCTCTTGTTGCCTTTTGGGAGAGTCAGGGGGTACAGCAACAGCGGTGCCATATCTCTATGGTGAGTGTTTGGCTTTCACATGTTTCACATAAATGTCATGGTGTCTGTGTTTCATGTGTGTTATCAAGGTGTGTTCCTTCCTTTACCCTTCTCACTGACTTGTCAAAAATTGTGCACAGTGTCATGTTGATGACTGCACTGTGCCTTCCCCAAGAAAAATTATCCCCACACCCATGACTTCAGTGGGAGGGGAAATGTGGAGAAGAATGGCCTCTTCCTTCTTCTCCTCCTCATTCCCCTTCACTGGCTGGGGCAGAGGATGATGTTGCTGCAACTGCCTCAGAATCAGCACTGCAACTAGGACCAGGAGTATTGCTGCTGCTAGCAAGTAGAACCTGCCTTAGTCCCGCATCACTTGTTGAACTCATTCCCACTGTGTCCATGATAGTTTGTGGTGCACTAGCCTGCTCCTAAGCATCCTGCTGCCCTTGCAACTCAGCAGTAGCCGGAATTAGAGCAGTTGAAAATTCTAAAAATTCCAAAAACTCACTGCTGGTGGTGGTGGTGATGCCCATCCCCATCCCTGTCTCCCATTGCTTCTCAGTTTGGGCTAAAAAGGCCATCAATGTCTCTTTCACCCCAGCTTCTCTACCATCATCACCACCACCAACAGTCCCTCCATGCTGTTGCTCTTTTAGAGAAATCACACTGTTTGGAGGAGGTGATGAGAAATGTGACAGAGGGTACCCTTATGTCACACCATTTATTGGTGACTTGTAGAAGGCAGACTAGCAGCAGGCACAGGCAGATGATCTGTGCTCCTGGTGGTGGTATTATTGCTGCTAGGCAACAATTCTGCCTTCTTCAGGATGATGTTCCACCTAGACAATGATGAGAGGGCAAGGGGAAACCCAGGGTCAGGGGAATTGTGTGGGTTCCCTTGACCGCTAGTCTAGATGCTACTCCCACCAGCTGCTTCACCATGACTGTTACTAATACTAACACCAACCACATCAATTTCAGTCCCTGACCCAGCTGAGTCTTCCTCCTCACTTGTAATATGATCAACCCATCCCTCACTCCTAATACTCTTTACAAGCTGTTGCACCTTATTAGTAGTAGTACTAGTGGTGGGACTACTTGAGGGTGGCAAGTGTGACTTAGGGTTCTCTGCAGTCACACTTGGCATCATCTTAGCCTTCTATCCCTCCTGAGAATTACAAGACACTCTGGCAGCAGGTTCAGCACTGGAGGCAGCATGGGGCAGCACTGGCACCAGGTGCAGCACTGGCAGCAGGCACAGGAAGCTGACCTGTCCTGCTCACACTATTTGAAATATTGGAAAATGGTGCTACAAGCTGGCAAAACTTCACACACTGGCAAATGACATGGCAATAGAATCTAAAAACTCACCACTAGCTTCAAGGTGATTAGAACCGCTTCAGTCCTCCATAATTGATACACAAAGCAAATCCAAACAATGGTTGCGGGAGCACTCACAGCTTGCAGTTTCACCAGGCACATCTGGGAAACAGGTGTTTTGTTGGGTTCGTAGTGGTCGCTCCTCCTGCTCCTCAGACTCACTGGACACATAAGGGTCCTTTCATCTCCTCCTTTTATTATTCTTAAACTTGCTCATAATGATAGCAGTCACTATGAGCCTCTCCTGCCTGAATTTTGTGATTAGCACACAGCACAGCAGCCTATCTCTCTCTCGCCCTGTAAATGTTTGTATTGTGTTTCACTTCCTAGAAAATGGCAAGTTTTTATAGCGAAAAGGAAAAAAACATGTTAATAAAGGGGTGAAAACTTTCTAAACGTACAAACAAAGCGGGAGCACACCCGGCTCAGGTGATTAAATAAAAGATGGTCTAACGGATCTCATTCAATGGGTAAAAATCCACTTTATTCAAAGTAATTAAATAAAATCCAAAGACATGATATAAAAATTAGCTACTATGAACAGTCTGACGCGTTTCGAGCATCTATAGCTCTTATTCATAAAACTTTCTAGCCATTGGAAAAAACACAAAGAATTTTTGCCAATGGGTGAAAATTGTGAAGATTTTAATTACTTTATATGAAGTGAATTTTCCAGTGAAAAGCAGACAACCATGTAGTTTTCACTGATTTTTTCGTGGGAACGCAACAGGACCTTGTGCTCATCCCTATTAATAATATAGATACTGGAAAACTCTCAGATAAAAGGCAGACAAGAGAAAATAAGATACATTTCATTACAAACTTTGTGTGCACATGTAAATTTTAAATAAAATTCAGACATTGTTCTTTGTTACTTAATAATCCTAATATTAATATATTAAAATAAAAGAAAATTCCAAATTCATCTGAATCAATTTGAACAAATTGCATATTTTCAGTGGGAGGGAGGTAGAGTGATAGAGGGACATGGAGAGAGCTGGAAGTATGTAAGAGGGGGGTTGAGAACAACCACACTAGAGATTGTGTGAGAGGGGGAGGGGTGAGCTGGATAATGTGGTAGAGAGAGAAAGCGAGGACTGCGGGAAAGAGAGGGAACAGAAAAGTGGGAAAATGTGGAAAAACGAAGGAGGGAAATAGAGAAATGGAGAGAAAGAAACAGAGCATCAGAGAAGTAGAGAGAGAAAGAGCATTAATGGGGAGATAAAGCAGGGGAGAAGGTGAGGCGGAGAGTTGTCCAGCAGTCCTGCCTATCTACTTACCCAAAGAAAAAGCCCTATGTAATCCAAACAGGAACTTGGTTGATTGATATCTGAAGGTAAACAAACCTTTTTTTCTGGACAACATGTGATCATTTTTCATGCTATCTGATTGGTTAAAACAAAACACCTGTTTCCCAGATGTGACTGGTGAAACTGCATGTTTCCTATGAATGCTAAACTTTTTGAATTGTCTCGCTCATCCCTTATACAAACCATAACAATATACTGACACCTTTAAACTGAGAGAATTCCTCTTGAAAGCTTCCAATAAAGGGAATCCAGAGGAGGAGAATGAACAATTCTTTAAAAATAAATGGGGATTTTGAGAATTTAAGTTTGATTCTTCTGGTATAGTTGATTTGCCCCAAATCACACCTCTTTAGCTTCCAGAATAGGGTCCTAAGTCTACTGACAAAAAACAGAGGCACAAACTGTGACTACATGTTGTATAGATTAAACGTTTCTATGATGAAATTACGTTTATGTTAATTTTCTGTTGTGTTTCCTGGAGTAACTTAACCAAGTGTACACTATACCAGAAAAACACTCTCTTACTGATAAGTAAATAAAGGGTTTTGGCAATGACAGATTCAAAAAGCAGTGGAGGCCTTAGGAAAGTACCCCTAAAGGTTTTTAGGCATTCATTACATTATGTAATGCTGCTGTCAGCTTGAGAGCTGACTTCTGTGAAACAGTCTGGAGGGGGGAATTTTAGTCTATTTCCCTCAAACTATAAAGATTTGAAAAATTGGATATATAGCAATGGATTTCATTTTTTAATACCTACAATAGTAAACCATGTTTAAAATAAAACATTACTATCCCATTAAATCTAACTGTTTCTGGTTTGCTGTCAACCCTTCCCTGGGGCCGCAGGGATGGAGATCACCTGCAATCAGTGAATCACCATGGGCCAGTAATTTGGCAGAATATCTCTCAAGTGTCCCTCTTTACAAGGAACAGTCCCTCTTTGAGACAAATCCCTCTGTCCCGCTTTCCCACCCTAGTGTCCCTCTTTTTAGAATATCGGACTGTTTGATGTGTGTATAAATGCATCCCATTGCTCCACTGCAATAAAATTCACATTATTGTTTGTTTAAACTTCAATATATGTGTTTATAAATTAGTTTGTGTAAATAACATACTTTGGTCTTTTTCTAAATCATTTATTCAGTTATACAAAGAGATTTCAATATGGTCATGAAACAACCTAAACATTCTTGGTAATGCCCCACCCACCAGCCATGTCCACAGCAGCATCACCTAAATTAGCCAAAAGTGTCACTCTTTTGGCCATTTGAAATGTTGGTATATGACAGGAATGTTGTTACAGCAAGATTCACCACCACTGACTTGCAGTGGTTCCCCAGTATACACCACACAATGAAGACAGAGTACTGAATCCCACAGGCAACGTCATGCTGCATTATATATATATATATAAACAGAAGTGTTGGTTCCTTTTGTTAAAGCCCATTTAATATTATATATGTCACTCATGGTGAAAAGTACCGTGCTGGAGTATGGTGTATTTTACACGGGTGACTATCTCCTAGTGTAATCACACCAAAGTCCAGCATGCAGCAACTTAATTGCATTCCCTCTGGAACATGGTAATGTTACAATAATTAAGGTCTGAGTGGTGACCTATGGGGCAGCTGGCAGACTTTTTACACTAGCAATGTTGGAGGCTGAGATCCCCATTGTGTAGATACACTAGTGACAAAACTATTGAAGTTCCTATTACATTCTATCACCTGTGTGAAAGAGGCCTAGATCTAGTTAATCCTGTCAGTTAAATACTTCATAAGTTACAAGTGACCTTAAAACCTTTCTATGGACTATGCTAAGTAACTATGTAATCACAGACCAGCTGCCTGTGGACAGATGACTGAGCAGGGAAATCCAAATTACCTCTCTAAGCAATTTGAAAGAGGGGACATTTGCAAGGCAGCCAATCTCTCTGTGTTGAAGGGGTTCGCATGGTAGAGAGGGATTAGACTTTATCAACCCGTTCTACACTTCCTCAGCAAATAGAAATTTGGCTTCAGCTAACAGAGCATTAGAGCATGTGTTCAATGCATGTCAGAGACAGAGAGACTGATGCACTAGGAGAGAACTGAAACGATTCTGAAGCAAATCAACTGCCTTATAGAGGACAGAAAATGTTCCCAAATTGATTGAAATGTAGTTCATAAGCCACAGACTGCTAGAGATCTCCAGCACATTACTTAGCAATACACTGGAGACCTCTATAACATTAAAGGGCTTAAATGTTATATATATATATATATATATATATATATATATATATTCCATTCCAAAATGTGTTTGATCCATCTTCCATCAGGTCTTCTTTCTATGTGCCCTGTCCATTTCCTTTTCAGGTGCTTTAATCTTTCAGTGGTGTCATAGGCCATTGCTTGCTGATGAATCCAAGCACACATTTTTCAGTTGGGTTCCATCCACCACTACACGCCCAAGAGGAAGACCAACGACAAAATGGGTAGATGAAATTATCAAATTTGTTGGTACACAGTGGCAACAAAAAGCACAATACCGAAGTTGTTTGATGCTTGTTGTAGAGGCCTTCATTATGCAGTGGACTGACAAAGGCTGAAGATGATGATGATGAGGATATAATGGTTAAAACAAGGATATCAATACTGCTGAGAGATGTTTTAATTAAAAATAATTTGTATTTATGCAGTTCCTCTTTGTACATCAGCATCTTAATTGCTTCAATTGTTTTTTTATTTTCTTTCCTACTTCTGGATCAACAAAACTAAGGGTGATATGAAAAGGACTGAACTTGATGTATTTGTTCAACCTCATGAACTGTTACGGTACTGCTCTACAAGGGGTAACTAATCTGCACAGGAAAGTGTGATAATACTATGGTTTTACTTCCCATTCATAGATTAAATTATAAATTTAAAATATAAGTATGAAATATTAATACTAGTTACCAGTAGTGATTCTGCACAGGAAAATATCCCATATAACAAGTCCTATATAGAAATGAATTCATCTGAGGCTCAAGAGGTCTGATGGACAGATCTCTAGCATGCAGTTGGCTAATATGCAAGTTCTTTACCTCTACTTGGGGGAAATAATCTGGAGAAAAGGGTTCAATTGATTGGTCTCCATTATGGCTGTGCAAAAGATGGCATTTTGTCTTTTAAGGACATTCTGTGCAAAAAAAGGCAATATTCCTGACAGGATGAATTGTGTTGGAAACTTAACTGGGAGGTGCAATACTTTCTGTCAAGGTGTTATCATTCTGAGTTGCTTGCTCCTGCAATATGTTCTGATGTTCTTGCACCATGGTTGCAGTGTTCTCATGATTAAGTCATGGTGAAAACATGATACACACACATGACATCATGCAGATGCACACACTTGCGCAATCACATTCACAGAAGCACACCTTGTTGCCACATGGAAGAGGCTGGTGGAAAGTTGTTGTTTTTTTTTCACTGGAATTCCTACTGGATGTTGAAGATCCTGTTTTCCTATGATTTGTTTTTGCTGCAGAATATTTTGCACATCCCTAGTTTCCAGAAACACACTAGACATAAGATATGTCTACCTTCCAGCTTATATTTCCATTGTTGAATATAGGTATATTTTGCCCACTTGAATGACAGAGGAATTGTGTTGATCGCCCCCTTCTGGCTATAAAATGGTTGTATTTTGTTGTAGAGAAAGCTGCTAGGGGAGGTATTCACATAAAATTGAAATACTACTGGAACAAACAAACTGTGCAGTATGGAACAAATAGAAAATAATACAACTTTTTCTAATTTGGGCTTTTGAATCGTATACAGGTATCCAACCCATCTCAGAGGTGATATGCAAGGGATGAACTTCATGGCAACATTTTTTTCCACCCTTATAAACTATGTTACTATGTATCAGCTGGAATTTGAAAGTGATCACTATGATGAATTTGCAAAAATTGTTTGTACATAGGGCCCTAAGAATCTGCTTGGTTATCAGTTCCATTCTAACATGCCTATTGCACTGCAAATCACTTAAAAGTGGTTTATTTTGTTTTCTTACTGACAAATTTGTATGAATGTTTCAAAAGCTCTATTAACTCTTTGAGTGCCAGCAGGGTGTGCAACACATTCCTTAACAATGCTTTACACAACCATCTGGCACTCAAAGGGTTACACTAGGGTAACAAAGCATGTTGAAGATATGTTAAAAAGATTACAACAGAGGTTCTCAGCTTGTGCCCTCAGTGGCCACTAACAGGCCAGGACTTAGGAATTTCCATGCTAGAACACAAGTGTGTTGATCAGAGGCTCATTCACATTGATAAACTCATCTGTGCTTTCACAAGTAAATCCTCAAATCCTGGCCTGTTAGTAGCCACTGAGGGCAGGGGTTGAGAAACACTGGTCTACAATGTATTGCATAGGTCACTGTGAGGAACAGAGGGTTGTACAATGCATTGAGAACCAATGCTTTCCACTCCATTCTGTTTCTTAAAAGGTTAACCCTGTGAGTGTCAGAGGGGTGTGCAACGCATTGCAGAGCAATTTGTTGCGTACCCCTCTGGCACTCAAATGGTTAAATATTATCAGACATCATTTATAGAGTTTACTTGTGGGTTTTGGTGAGGTGGTAGTGTTTTTGTATTTGGTGATCACTCTAAATAAATGAATACTTTAAAGTGGCCCTGTCACCATTTTTTTGTTTGTTTGCTTTTTAAGATAATTAAAAACTGACCCTGTGTTTTTCTAGAAATATGTTTAGAATCTAAATCAGTTTAAAGAATGTAACCCCTGAGTGCCAGAGAGGGGATACCTCTCTGGCACTCGAAGGGTTAAACGTTACATGTTGGGGCACAGTGTGGCACTTTATGCTGATTAGTATAGGTGCTGGACCAATATTACCACATACTGTGCTATGAATTAATCTAGGCAAAGCCCAAACCCTGGGTGCATTTCTAAAAGCACAATGGAGAAGGAGTTTGGGTTGGGCTAAAACATAAATATCTAGAATATAATGCAAGGAGTTGGCATAAAGTGCTGTACTATGCCACTCTATATAATAATTCGTAAGGATGTTTGTCAGAAGCCATCATGCGCAGTAGAGACCTTGGCCCGTGTACACTGTCTTTTAAACTAGTCAAAATATAAAGGTTTATTTCTGGAATGTTATCTGTTTTACAGAAAAAGGAGTAATTCAACATATAGGCAGATTTGAATTATCTTCAAAACAAAGTAGTCAAGAATTGACAGGTCTACTTTAAGGACCAGTGGGATGTGCTACACACCCATAATTAACCTAAATGTTTAAATAATATCTATTTTTTTTTTGTGTGTGTATATTCCTTTTTTGTTTTTATTTTTTTTTTTCGTTTTTGTTGTATTTGAAGAGCACTCTAAAGATGTTAACACATAAATGACCAGCGTCTGTGCAACGCGCATTGCGTTTCTCCCTTCTCTGGTCCATGAACAGTTAACCGTGCACATTATGTGTTCAGTAAATTGTGTGCTCCCAGAGGATATGACTATTAACATGATATTTTGCTTGGTATGAGAGTGGCTTTTCAGCTAACTGACTGCCCCGAACTGCACAAATCGCTGACAAAGAACCTTTAACGTTTCATCAACGTTGTTAGGACAACAGGCAGGAATGTCTCAGATAAAAACTCCCACTTCAAAGATTTCTCAGCTCAATAGAACTCGGACCATCCTTTTTGTTCATCCCCATGAACTGCCACTAAAGGGAGTGAACTGTTTGGATTTTTTTAGTCGTGTTTATTTTTCTTCCATTCAGAAGGGTACTTGGATAAAATAAACAACAAGACAGTTACTTGAACGCACTCTTTAACGCCTTCAATGCCAGTGGGAGTAAAGTTTTACATAGCCCATGGCAGACAAGTGGTGAAATGTCTCAGGGTCATCCTTGCACAGAAAGCCCTGATGTCTTCCCTCTCTAGAGTCTATGGGGAAACAATAGCTGTTTTATTTCTGTCTTTATTAGGGAAAAAACATAACAACTCAATGGAATGGGTGTGCTTTTTTTTAACTCGTTCGATGCCAGAAAGTTATCCCAAATCATTGCCCCGTAGTGCCCTAGAGATATTTTAAAAACGAGGAGAAATTCCGGTGCAAACAAACTATATATTGGGGTGCAATTAACCCCCCAAAAAAGACGCATTTATTTTAACTCTTTGAGTGCCAGAGGAGTATCCAACGCATTGCAATGCGCTGGATACCCCTTTGACACTCAAAGGGTTAATAGGGCTTATGAACACATTCAAAGGGTTAAAAGCTCAATTTAAACCAATGGTAATGTTAATCTGTCCCCTAATTTGCAGTTAGTTATTCCAAAAATTCTCCAATTTACCTAGTGCATTGACAATATTATGGTTTGTAGGACCTGACTTTGCACTCAAAAACTTTGGTAAATAACCTTCCTGCATTTCGGTTTTGTTCGTTTAGTTGCGTGATTTTAAACCCCATTTGAAATCCCATTTAAATCTAGCATTCAATTAGTTCATAATATCGTTATAAAAGGAACACTAACAGCTAGCGTGTGTAAATATGAATTGTTCCTATGTTACACCCCCAATATGTGAGTTGTCCTGTTCAGAGAGAATGTATGTAATGTTGTTTGTACTGCTTGTATTTAGAGATAAGAGCCATTATATGTTAATTTCGTGTGATTAAGTCCCATTGTTCATAAATTCATAAATGTTATCTTATCTCACCACATTTACAGATGATCCTGGGCAATCATTTGGAGTCCTGAGCCCTTTAAAAGGCAGAAATGGCTGCTCCCTCATTGCATATATATTATATTTGATTCTGGGCCTCAGAAAATAAAGGATTTTTACAGATACTAGCAAGAACCTGTGAGTGCGATGCTTTGGATACCTATTTAGCACTCAGAGGGTTAAGTATACCCCCAGTTCATTTGTATGTGTTATTGTTCAATGGGAAGTGTCCTTTCTCTTGATGGTACACTTAATTTTCTCCAGAACGTCTACTGTTTTGTGCTGCGCACATGGACCCTATATTTAACATCAATTTAATGAGTTTTACTTTAAAATATCTCAGACTCGTGTACTTAGAAGAGCTGGAGTCATTCTGGTGCAATTCAACAGCACTATAGGGGACAAATAAATGTGATAATCGATTAAACTGGTGCTTTTAACCCCTGGAATGTAAGAGAGCATTGTTTTAAAATGCGTTGGGGGCCTCCCCAGCATTCACGAGGGTAAACGTACTATCTTATCGATGGAAATTTTGGGGTGTTTTCATTTTCCTCCTATGGTGCAGTTGGTTTGGTCGATTATTGCCCCAGTGCATCTAGCTATTTCTGTTTGTAAATAAACCACTGTTGTAATAAAATGTCACAACTCAAATGCCCTATTGCAGAGGAGGATTTGGTGTATTAACCCCTTGAGGTTTCTGGTCCTGGTACTCAAGGGGTTAAGCTAGGCCAAAGGTCAGTGCAAATGTATCTTAATAGACTGTGTCTCAAATGGAGTGTGCCTCCTTTGAAGACAGCTTGCTACTGCTCCACTCATTACCATAGAGATCCTAACGTGGCATGTTGATGCACCATAAAACTCAACACTTTCAACCCCAAAACCAGACTCTTTGAACAACCCGAACTTGATTAGGCCTTTCTTCCATTATTTTCCTTAAAAACCATTTCCATTGCCTTTTGAAACTTGGCCATCAAATCAAAATGAATTCTCTGATCACTGCAGAAAGGAGAAACAAAAGTTCCCTGACGCCTCAATTCAGGCGGGCCTTTTCTTCTCAACATTATTATCCATTTTTATTATGATCTGGAACAAGTGCCCATTCGCGTGGGTTTTGTTTACTGGAAATTAAATGAAAATGATTTAGCTGAAGTCAAACAAAAATATATACGTGTATACACAAGAGAAAGACTCCTTTGGACGTAAATATTATGTCCTTAATGAAAAGACTGGAAGGACTCCAGACTTAGCCTTTCAAGAATTAAGTATGACTTGCACATTGCCATAGAAATACTAACTTACCATGAAGATTCACCGTTGAGAAGAATACTTCTTTGTGGAAAGGGTCTTTGATGTCTAAAGCATAATATTCAAGCTTTCAGCTGTGACTGTCTAGATTACCTTGAGAGCAACAGGGCAGACATCTGTAACAAGCAAATGAAAAATTAAAGGTGATTAGCCCATAGAAGCAAACAGTTTGAGAAATTCACACCCAAAGACAAGAATGGGAAGGAGATCCTATCTCTCATATGCAAAGTGTTCTGCAGATGCTCAGCATATATTTTCTGCCTACATGGAAAACCAACAGATTTCCAAAGCCACCATTCTGTCGACATAGAAAAAAGGAGGGTTTGAGACTTGGCTAATCCAGAATTGTCAATTTCCGTTGCTAATCAGTCCATAAATATGGGAAATAAGTTATTGGAAGGTATGGTTGTTTCAGATTTTATCTGAAGACTAGTATAAAAACCCCTGTACAAGAGTCAATGCGTTGCGTACCCCTCTGGCACACAAAGGGTTAAGAGGCCGCTACCTCACTGCTCCACGCGATGCAGTTTTGCGTCGCTTCCATCACGCCATGCAATCACACGAAGCAGAGACTGCCCGAATGCGGACAGTCTCTACTGCGCATGACTGCATCGTGACAAACATCCTAGCGAATTATTATATAGGATGACTGAAAAGCACCACTGATCACACATACAAGGCCAAAAGAGGAGCAATTCTGTCTCAAGCCACATGTATCATAGGAGACACATAATGACCCCAATTTAATTAACACTTTGACTTCCAGAGAGGTGCCAAGGCACTGCAACGCAAGGCGTTGGACACCCTTTGGCACTCAAATGGTTCAACTAGGCTTTTAACCCTTTCAGTGCCAGAGGGGTACACATCGCATCTGCAATGCGTTGAGTACCCCTCTGGCACTGAAAGGGTTAATCCCTTGAACGATAAAGACATCTCCAACGAATTTCTCTAGAATTCAGTGGGTTAAAGTCCATTTAATCATCTGAGATTATCTACTTGCTCCCTATGTTGCGGATGGTTTACTCCAGAATTGCGCTACTTTTTAACTGTGCATTTGATCCTATTATGAGCCTTATTCTCAAAATAAATTAGGAGTAATTATGGAGCAAACCAACTACACTACCAGGGAAAAAGAAATATCCCCCAAACTTCCACTGACTAAAACTGATATTTGAACTCATTGAAAGCTAGATAGGTTTCAAATGCATTGCTTCCCAATGTGTTGGAGACTTCTGTGGTACTCAATGGGTTAAAAGCCCCATGTGAATCAGTGGAGAGTTGTATTTGTCTCCTTGGTGGAGCTGATTTGTCCTACAATTGCATCAGTTTAATACGAGTGCCTATTTTCCTATATGTCTCCAATATCTCTGGCCTTCAAGAGTTAACATTATATAACGCTGAGTTTTTTTATTATTATAATAGCAGATACACAAGTATACAAACACTTGCAGCAGATATTGTTTGGCCTAAACCTGCACTACACTAGTTTGTATTCATAATCGATTAATACCAGTATATGCTAATGATACCTATAAGCCTTAGCATATAATCCACTCCAGAATAATTCACATTTGCTACGACATTTCATTTTCATGGTAGAAAATTTATTTTACAGGACATGAAATGAGCGCTATAGAAAATCACCATCAACATTGTTCAAATCAATTGACACCTAACAAACGTTTTTTTTCATTGTTTTGGTTGTAAACTGTACAATGACAACATATCTACACCACTGTAAGCAACAAGGATCCCAGAAGAATCATAACTGACAATTTTCTTAAAATAATTACACAGCTCATTGTGTTGTCGAAACGTCATGAGGTCACACTTGGGGATTTGACATCAAGAACAACGCTGAATAATATATACACAACATAAAATCCCATAAAAATGCTCTTTAAATACATTTTGACTGACCGTGGTCATTAATAAAATGTTTTATTATTGTGTTTTATACAAACCAGTAACAAAAACAGCTTTATAAAAGCACTAAGACAGTAAGCTAACGAAAGTGTTGGGGAGACACCAGGACAGTGAGGACAATGTACTAAGAACTGGAAATGATGGGTCAAACCAATTACACCATAGAGGACAAATACAATTTGACCAAATTCTCATTGATTCAAGTGGGATTTATAACCAGCTGCACCATAGACTACAAATACAGAATCCACAAATCCCCATTGATTTAAATGAGACTCTCAATCCACTGATTGCTAGCGGTGTCTCCAACTTCAAACCTCCCTAGCATTCAACGAATTGCAATTCTCATTTTAATCAATGTAAATATTTTATTCCCCCCCCCATGGTGTAGATGGTTTGGCCCAGAGTTGCTGCAAAGTACATGAGCCACATTTTGCCTTTGCGATGTATAGTGTACGTCATCTATAAACCCTTAAACACTTTGGCTTATTGTGGAACGATTGGGCGACATTTTGGAGCAAACCAACTAAAAAATAGGGAACCAAAAAATCCACAAATGCCCACTGATTTCAATGAAATGTTAAACCCCTTGAAGGCTAAAGAGGTCACCAGTGCCTTGCAAAGCAATGCTTTATAGACATCTCTAGCAATCGATAGGTTAAACGCCCCATTTAAACGATTGAGAACCTTAATTTCTCCCCTATGGGGCAATTGCATTGCTCCAGAATTCGTAATCTTTATTTTATTGAATAAGGCCCAATATTATGACAAGGAACGGTAAAGGTATATATATATATGTGTGTATATATTGGCAGGAATGGAGAACAAAGCAATCTGTTCATTTGTGTTTATAAACAGGTTAGAACAATCCGATGCATCTGTATTCTCCTTTAAAAACACAAACAATTAAATTATTTTTAAAAAACTCATCACCTGCCTTGGTGCTAGCAGGTCACATTGGTCCCTTATAAAACAAACCAGATGTCCCTTGCAGTCTTTATAAAATACAGTACTTTGACTCAACAGAACATAGAATGTGTTTGTGAGAAGTTGCATTGGGCTGTGCAGAGTTCTAGTAACTGGGTCTGGACTCATATTTATTGTATGAAGCTTTCCGGTGCTCAGGTGAAGGAGTGTTACTGGGTGGAGTTGGGATGCCACTTGCCCCTGAGCTTTGGCACACATACCATTCACTCAGGTTAGCTCCTTGGGAGGACGAAAGAGGCTCAGAATGGGAGGAGGTGGCTGGAGGGTCCTGTCCTGAATCAGAAGAGGGGGATACTAAGGAAGGTATGGAGGATTCATAGCCTGAGCTGGGAGGTGGAGATTTGCAGTGCACTTTCATGTGCTTCCTTAGGGAGCTGGGGTGCGTGTAGGACTTGTCACAGCCTCTCACTTTACAGTTGTAGGGTTTATCGCTGGTGTGGACATGTGAGTGCTTTTTCCTGTCACTGCTGTTGGCAAAGCGTCTGTCACAGCCCTCGAACTCACATTTGAATGGTTTCTCTCCTAAAAGACAAAAAATGAATACATAAATCAGTAAGAGTAGAACAAGCAATAGTAACAAGAACATTTTTCTGTTTGCTCTTAACAAATGGCCACACGATACTTACGAAAGTAAATTGTATGGAAATTGATAGTGTGTGTGTGTAGAGATAGACATAGATGGAATAAATATATATGTGTGTGTGTGTGTGTGTGTGTGTGTGTGTGTGTGTGTGTGTGTGTGTGTGTGTGTGTGTGATAGATAGATAGATAGATAGATAGATAGATAGATAGATAGATAGATAGATAGATATGGAAATTATATTTATGTGTGTGTGTATGTGTAGATGGATAGATAGATAGATAGATAGATAGATAGATAGATAGATAGATAGATAGATAGATAGATAGATATGGAAATTATATTTATGTGTGTGTGTGTGTGTGTAGATGGATAGATAGATAGATAGATAGATAGATAGATAGATAGATAGATATGTGAATTATATTTATGTGTGTGTGTGTGACTGTACACACACACACATGCTAGCACTTACAGGTTCAGGAGTCATATGAAAATATATATAATTGTTTATTTCCACAGAGTCAAAGGCATCTATGCATTGTCATGATGGACCTCTCTGGAACTCAAAGGGTTAAGTCATACTGTTTCTTTCAGTTTTCTATGTCTATGTCTATGCTTGTGCAAATACAAAAAAGTATACTAATCCTATTCATTTTAATGCATGTTTGAGTCATGTTAGCTGTACATTTAAGGAAATAAGGATGTAAATCATCGATACATCATTCGTGTATATTTAGATTATGGAAACAGACAGAATATAGTCTATGTACGCATAATGCATGCTATATGAAAATAATAAAATGTGACAATTAAATGCATATTTGTTAGTTAAGAAGTGGAAACAACTGACTACTGCTATGATAACATTTTCAAGAAGCACTGTACTAAAAACTTAACAGAAATGTAACACTTTTCTTATATAAAAATAAAAAAAAGTATGAAGTAACGTGAAAAAACTTCACACAGTTTATTTTAAAACTTTAGGTGTTAATCAATACATAATATTGTGTTCTTCAGTTACAATTTACATTTAAAAAATTCTATATAAATAAAATGACTTGTTTGAAAAGGTAACGCAAGTGTGTGTGTGTGTGTGTGTGTGTATGTATGTATGTTTACACATATATATGTGTGTGTGTGTGTGTGTGTGTGTTTTAAATCTTGGTATGTTGGAAACTTTTCAAAGCAGTCAAAGGGGGAAAAGCAAAACCCATAAGACAAGAACTATTGCTCAGCTTTAGACATTATAGATAAATCCAACAGGTTCTATCTTTCTGTTCGACAGAGTTCCCTAGTGAACAACTGTATGCATGAATGTATGTATTGTATGTATGTGTTGCATTTATGCATTGTAAGTATTGTATTAATGAATGTATGTTTTGTATTTATGTATGTGTGTATGAATGTATGCATGTATTATGTGTATGAATGTATGTATTTATGTATGTATGCATGTATATGTGTATGTATGTATGTATGTGTGTGCATGTGCATGCATGTATTCATATGTGTATGTATGTGTGTAGATACGTATTGTATTGAATATGTATTTATGTATGTATGTATGTGTATGTATGCATGTTTGTATGCTTGCATTTTTTACATTATTCTTGTTAGCTATAACTGATATTTTCTACACATACACTCGATGTTCAGGACACAGCATTTACAGTCATGACTACAATATACCCTTCATGTAAACGTGTTTCTTTTTTTCTTTTTTTTTTGCGTTATCATTATCATAGAATCTGGATTTCACTATGTGCCACTTGAATCTTGATAATATTCACTAAGTCTCTTTGGACTGGGCCTTATGAAAAATCCTCACTGATTTAAACTGCGTTTTAACCCTTTTGATGCTAGAGAGGTATCAAATGCATTGCGAAGTAAGGGATTAAAAGCCCCATTTAAAGAAATTAGCAATTTGGGGAATTTTACTAGTCCCAATTTGCCATTATATATAAGGAATGTTCCACCTACATGTAAATAATACTGAATCACTCTCTGTGGACTGGGCCCTGTACATAAATGCGAGGTAGTGCAATTACTGGGCAAATCTGTGGCAGACCAACAGCTATATTGGGGGGAACTACACATTCCAGTTTATTTGGAGGGGCATATTAACCCAGTTGATGCTAAAGAGATGTTGAGAGCATTGAGAAGGAATAAGTTGGCGCCCAATCGAGCATATAACGAGTTAAAAGCCCTATTTAAATCAATGGGGGATAGGAGGAATTTTTATGTGTCCCCTATGGTACAGTTGGTTTGTTCCAGCAGTGTTCTGCTTTGGTTCTTATTCATAAAGGAAGCCGAAATAATTCAGGGGTAAACCAACTGCGACATTTGGGACAAATTAAAATCCCTATTAATTTAAATAGGGCATTTAACTCTTTGGATGCTATAGAGGTGCCCGTTTCATTACTTCACAATGAGTCTAGCATTTGAGATGTTACAATCTGGATTTAAACCATTTGGCATTTTAATATACCCCCTTTGGTGAAATTAGTTTCTCCCAGAATTGTACCACTCTTCTTTACGCAGGAGTCTGTTTAACCCCTCAAGGATCGTAGAGCTGTGTAGCATTCAGATAAATGGGTTGCACACGCCCCATTAGTCCTTAATCCTCTAAGTGCCAGAGGGGTAGCCAACGCAATGCGTTGGCTAAAGCTTTGGCACTGAAAGGGTTAATGCGCATTCCTTGTCACGCCTTAATGACACGCGAGAATGTGGACGGAATGAGTCAGCCCCCTTTAAGGCCTCACACTTTATATGCATGTGTATATTAAGGGCCTATCCAAAGCTCCCAGTCCTGTAGGAATAGGTCCTTTCATTGCTAATATACAGTTTTTCGGATCAAGGCATTTTTTCAGACGCTCTACTGTACCCCTATTACACACTATAATACTGCTAAAAGCCTATTCATGTGCACATTTCTACCCACTGTACTTAAAAGACTTAAAAAAAACACAATCTAAATAAGCTTTCATGCTAAAGACTAAACTGATCTCCATCTGGTGCAGTAAAACACCCATCGAGCACATTATAAAATTATACTCATGCACTAACTTGGGAATCTCATAGGAAAATAGCTCAAATTAACGCAGATGTGTATTTTCTTAAGCAAAAAAAATAAAAAAACATGTTTTCGAAAATTAACTATTTGAGTGCAATGCATTGGACAACCCACTTGCATTCACAGGGTTAATCCTCAGTTACACACCCTTCTGTGTCAATGGCTAAGTACTCCGTTGCACTTGAGAGTATAGAATAAAGAAATCTATCTATCTATCTATCTATCTATCTATCTATCTATCTATCTATCTATCTATCTATCTATCTATCTATCCATCTCTATATATATTTAAAGCAAAGAAGCCATTCTTGGTCAAACCAGCTGTACCGTAGGGGGTCAATTAAATATCCCCCAAAATTGTCACTGGGGATTGTAACCTCTTGAATCCTATACATGTCACCAACTCGTTGCTTCCCAGTGCCTTAGAGACTCCAGCAATCAATGGGTTATACTTCCCATTTAAATCAGTGAAAATGGTATTTGTCCACTGTGATGCATTTGGTTGGCGCTAAAATCAACCACTGTTCATTGCAATAGAGGGCCTGTTCTGGTTTGCTTTTACAGTGTAGTGTTGTTACATGGATTAAATATAGACTAAAATATAATTGTATTATGTTTCTTACCTCTCTATCGGTACTGCCACAAGTATCAATAATGGGGTGTTTACCCTTTGAGTGCCAGAGGGATATTCAAAGGTTTAATTTGCAGTGGATTATATTAAAGTATAAGGCTTCAAGTGACTGGGAAATATATAGACGGGGGGTGATGTACAGACATAAATTCATGATCTACATATAATTTCAGCTCTATGTTTTAAAGCGTAATCCTTTATAGTGTCATTTAATTATTCCTATGTGAACAATGTGACTTTCATTTATTTTCGAAATGTGCAATTACTACTCTACACAGAGTTAGAGACGTGCCATTAACACTTTACAGTGCAATCACCAATTATATTCAATGAAACAAACATTTCTATGAATTACTGAATTGCAATGTAACCCCTTCAGGTCCACGGTATATGTAACTTAATGCTCACTACAATGGTCTTCATGATTTTTATTTTTTTTTTGTTTCTGTTGTTTTGTTATTATTATTATTATTATTACTATTTAATCTGTGAGATTTATGCACTAGGTAGCCCTGGAGCAATTTGGAGTTAACCCAACAGTATCATAAGGGGCAAACACAATTTTGCAAAGTTGCTATTGATTTGAATGGGATTTTAACCCCTTGAATGTTAGAGTGGACTCCAATACAGACCTCTTTCATTCAAGGGGTTAGAATGGATAACACCATTCTAAAGAATGGGATTTCTATTTGTGTCTTATGGTTCAATAGTTGCCCCCACAATTAGTACTTTTGTACATCGGTCTAATGTTCATACATATAAGTATAACGGTCCCTGAAGGATTGTCCACAAGATAATTAATTACTATCCATGTAAAATATGGGATATACAGACATGTCTGTGCCATACTACCCTAATGTATTTGCACTGAGTGCCTAACATTTCTATAGATGCCTAATAAGGATCTCATAATGTTGTACAGCACATGCTTCTGTGTAGAATATGTGTTGGGAGCAGGGAAAGTTTGTTTACTTAAGAGACAGCTTGTCATCAAAGAGATGTTGCCTAAGATGCATCGCACCTGTTCACAACTAGCAGCAAAACTGCGACTTTGTCGTTTATTATAAACCGAATGGAAGTCTCCCAGATCAGCAACTACATTTTTTTAAATTCAAGTCTGGAGATGTTTGAAAAAGATATAATGATTTTTTTTTCAAAATATAATTGTGATGAATAGCATTAACATATAAACAAACTAAACTACATTGCAATGTCTACATTATGTTTGCATGCAATATTTAAATTTAAGATATGATACAATAGCTTTATTTTTAATTAGTAGAGAAAAACCTAAATTGTATATTTGCTTTGCGGATGAATATTAGACTATTGATATATAACAACAATTACTTGATATTTATTAGAAGAAGTAGAATATATTAAATATTAAAATGGATTGGGGAATATATAAAATATGAATTGTATTTGTTTCTGTCTAAGAAATATTGTCATCGTTTGTCCTGCTTTAAATATAATTTTATATTTTAAAACAAGCAATCATTTACAATAATATCATTTTTCAACCAAGGGACCAAAACGTGTCAAGTTGAATTATATCTAAATATGTTCAGCTCACACAGTCGTAGTAATCCATAGTTAATAGTTTATCTTGACCATAAAATCCTCTTTGTGGCGCTTGTATAAATTGTGTAGTATCATTTCATAAATATTAATTAGGTTGAATGAAAGTTTACAACCACGTGTACAAATCTATTTACCTTTTTCTTGATTCATTCATTTATAATCCCCCGAGCTTTAAATCAATCAGGTCACAAGATGGAAGCGGTCATAAAATATCTCTGGGGATCGGAATCAATTTATTTATATGGGCATTTAATGTATGATGTTGTTAAATGCAGTACAGTGACAGTAAGTGACATGTACAAATATTGAGCATGTACCGAATATTATAAAATAAATGTCAAGTGCTTCAAATAAATAAAAGAGCATAGACGTTTGGATACTGACCTGTATAACTTGCTTTGTGGAATTTAATCTATTTAAAAACACTTTGCCACAATCGGGATCGGGCATTTAACGCAGTCATGCATATTAAACATCTAAAATGAATGATTAACTTCTTGGAAACTATCGAGGAATCCAACTCATTGCCTTGTAATGCGTTGGACACTCTATAGCATCCACTGAGTTAGGAAGTCAAGTAGAATTAAGGACTGTACCTGTGTGGGTTCTTTTGTGGATCTTCAAATTTTCAGATCTTGCAAACACTTTCCCACAGCCAGGAAAAGGACAAGGGAATGGTTTTTCACCTGTGTGGACTCTGATGTGGTTTACAAGTTTGTATTTGGCTTTGAAAGGTTTACCTTCTCTTGGACACTCTTCCCAGAAACATATATGATTGGACTGCTCAGGTCCTCCAACGTGTTCCACCGTTACATGTGTCACTAATTCATGCATGGTGCTGAAAGTTTTTGAGCAGAGTTTTTTTGGAACATGTTCCTCCTCTATCCACTTGCAGATAAGTTCTTGTTTGATAGCTTGCCTCATATAACGGAAAAAGGCACCCGGACCGTGGTGAGGAGCAATGTTCATGTTGAGGTTCATGCCACCGTAGCTGTGTAGAGATGGAGAAGCAAAAGGATCTGTCCTAGACACTGGTTGAGTGAAATGATCAGACCTGGTGAACATATCTCCAGGTAGTCCCAGCCTTATCTGTCCGTTTAGAGGTTGGCCACCTGGGGTTGAATGGGAAGGTTGCTCATGAGGTCCAGAGAAGTAGGAATGGTTCCCAGCTTCCGTGTGGTGCCCATGATGGTGTCCAGGGTAGCTACCTGTTGTTGAGACAAACATTCCATGGTGAGATGTTGCAGCAGAGTGCTGCTCAGTAAGACCTGGCATGACTTGAACTGTCAGATCTCTGCCTATTAAAAAGTCCCTACCTGCAGAAATTGCCTGAGCTGTGTGGGGAATTGTTGGGTAAGGTACGGCTGTTGTTTGAGCTGGGCCAAACGCTCCTGTTTGACTGGAGGCAACCTCAGCGTGGCCTGTCATATGATGATGATGGTGGTGGTGATGGTGGTGAGGATTATGGGCAGGGCTCAGTTTGAGGGCCGCTGGATGCCCCATGTGTTCTGGTCGGAATGCAGGACTTTGTCCTAGTCGAGAATCAGCAGCATACTCCCCAGGGTGCATATGAGCCATTGAATGGGAATGACCCACGTACCCCGGGAAGCCTGTCATGCTCTGAGGGGGGTGATGATGATGATGGTGATGATGATGAGCCCCTGCCAAGTCTACTAATCTCAGCGCCGGGTTCCGTTTTGGAAATGCAGGGTCCATCATTGGGTTCCCCAAAGCATCCACACTCATTGCTGCTAATTCTACAATCACTTGGCTGTGGGAAAAGAATAAAATAAAAACTTTTTTTTTTCTCCCCCAAAGTTTTTCAAGTTTTTTTTTTCTTTTATGTCTACGTGGAATCCCCTACGCTTGAGAAGCAGCAGCAGGAAGCTTTGAGACACTGAATAGAGATTCATAGACACGGCTACTGCCCAGAGAGCTCAACAATAACCGCCCCATCTGATTGGCTAGTTTAGAATGATTGACGTCACCGCTGACAGGTCCTGCTGAAACCTGAAAGGATTGTGAGGGGCGAAAACACAGCTCTGCGCATGCGCACAGCCCTGGGCACAATGCTGTAACCCCTCCCTCCTACTAACAACAGTGAGCGTTGCCTGGTGCTCTCAGACTATATTTTATTTGAACTGAATCAAACTAGGAGATTAAAAAAAAGGAAAAAGAAAGCGTATCCCAGAAAAAAAAACTTATGGTTTGCTTTGCAAAGAGATCCATAAAGCAATGAAGCAGCAGAGAATGGGTTAATCAGTAGACAGCTATAAGCACACTGATGTGGGGATGGCATTATATACCTTTTCCAGACTTCAATAATAACGACTTTTAACTGTCCGAGAATGCAGCATGTAAAATCCATACACAGTGCATGTTAATTAGAGTAATTACCATGCAGCAAGGGAATGTTAACATATTTTACTTTGTTTCTTTGTATATTAACCCTTGATGACCAGATTGTTGAGCAAGGTGCCCTCAAAGGGTTTTGTACGCATAGACAAACTTCCAAGGAATTATACATACTTGCCATATTTAATTGTTAGCCCTCTGTGTGTCATGGGGGTTGCAATGCATTGTCCTTTAGCACTCAGAGGGTTAATGCCCAAGTCCCAATTGCTGCCTTGCACACCCTGACACTCAAGGAGTTTATTCACTAGACTCATTAGCTTGGTCCACTAGTGACTAGTGACATTTGATAATTCCATTAACACTTTCCTTCCTGATCCCGTTATCTCATCTTCTATAAAGTAACTAGTGTAAAAGCCCTTGTACACGGGCCAAGGTTCGGGTAATGTTAAACCTTTGAGTACCAGAGGGGTACGCAACGCATTGCTCCCTCTGGCACTCAAAGGGTTAAGCGGCCGCTTGATGCGCAGTAGAGACTGCCCAAACGCGCGCAGTCTCTACTGCGCATGACGGCTTCTGACAAACATCCTAGTGAATTATTATACAAGGATGATATCAGTGGTGAATGGAACGCTAACCATAGGTAATGAAAATCCACGCGCTTAACCCCTTGGATGCTAGATAGGAATGCTTTGGAGACCTTTCTAGCGTCCAGGGGGTTACACATCTGATAGCTGCCCTTTTTTAGCGTCCAGGGGGTTAAATATATGATAGCTGCACTTTATAACGTCCGGGGGTTATGGGTTAAATAAAACATAAGTTTCTCAAAACACAAAGTCGCACAGTCATAAATAATCTGGCACTCAAATGGTTATATGTCAGACTTTTAAATAAAATGCAGCTTGCACACTAGATGCATTATTTACACAATTTAACAATATTTGGAACTAGTGTAAAAGCCGGTGTACAGGGGCCAAGGTCTGGGTGATGTTAACCCTTTGAGTACCAGAGGTGTACCCAACTCATTGCTTTGCAATGCGTTGCGTTCCCCTCTGGCACTCAAAGGGTTAAGAGGCCGGTCCTGCTCTGCGTCCTGCCGCCGACGCAGTCATGCACTGTAGAGACTGCCCGAAAGCACATAATGCTTCCAGCATTCCTACACCTCCCAGCATTCTGTGCATTCCGGCAGTCTCTACTGCGCATGACGGCTTCTGACAAACATCCTAGGGAATTATTATATGTAGGATGTGAAGTTGCACGCTATATTCCACTACTGTCCATAGTAGATAGGGACTAATCGGTTGTCTATGGCTTATTTGACCAGTACTACGATTTCCCCCTCAAAATACTTCCAGTAATTTGCATTAAATCGAGTCCTTTTTGTTATTAATGGATCAGAGCGAACTTTGTGTAGTAATAGTCCAAAACATCACTTACCTGGATGTTGATGGGTTTATTCCATAGGCCTTCTTTACATAAGTGTTCCCTCTAAGGTAGCCCACATGTGAGCGGCCCAGCATTGGAAGGGTTTACAGAGAGCTGCTTATGCAAGGGTGCATTGTAACAAAATACACATCATGCTGCCTGTCCAGTTTTAATCACTTTTTCAGTGCAACATGGCGTTGCCGCAATATATCTTGCAACAAAGTTGCTGCAACAGTCACCCATGTGAACTAGGCCTTAGAGAGAACATTGGTTTACACAACGGTTGTCTACATTGTTTCAGCTTTGGGCCTTATATTTATAAAAATAGATTATTCTGAGGCAAACTAACTGCAACATGAATTATATCCACCATCTATTTAACTGGTCTTAAGGGGTTAAACTGTGATTTTAACCGATTGGATACTAGAGAGGTCTACAACGCATTGCTTCTCAATAATTCAAGAGGTTAAAATCCCCATGCAACCTTCTGTGTACCATAGCTGCCCACCCCTCAGACACTAAAGGGTTAAACCAAAGGGAATGTTAGGACTTTGGTCAGTCTCCTATTGTGCAGGTGGATTTCCCCAATTAATCCCCCTATTCTTAATAACACTCGAGGTTCAATGTATTTTCCATCAAGAAACTAAGATCTGGGTATAATGATCACTCGGTATGCGTAAAAACCTTATACTGGTTACTATATACAGTACATGTGGCTGATAGTTGATTGAAGCCATTGCATCAGATGAAGAACTACAGTTCGGGGGCATGTTCCTAAAGACAGATACTGGCCAATTCAACTGTACACAACAGTGGTCATCATATACAGTAAAAGGAACCACTGATTGAAATGGGACTTTTTACCCCATTACTGCTGAAGAAACCTCCAACGCGCTGCTTCTCGATGCACTGGATACCCTTTTAGCAATCATGGGGTAAAATGCACCATTTGAATCAATATGACTCTGCATTTGTTCACTATTGTGGCTGTTTTACCCCAGAATGGCTCCTATTTTGTATTTGCACACAGGCCCCGCAGAGTCCTGCCACTGTTACTCCCTGACACCCCCTGCTCACTACTAATCTGATTTATACCCTACCGAGCAGACAAACCTCAGTCTGACCATGTAATAGAAAAACACACACAGGGAGGAAACACGGGTTTCAGCAAGTTTATTTCTATCACAATTACTCCCATAAGTGTGTGTGTGTGTATGTTTAAGGAATATGTTTGTTTAACCATTGGAGTGTCCGAGGGGTATCCAAGTTTATGTTTTTGTAATTATGTTTATATATGCGGCCTAATACAAAAAGGTCAAGCACCTAATTCCTTATATGGCCAGTCAAGTGAAGGGAATGCTTTTATACTCAGATGCATATCAGTGAGTATTACCCTATATAGAGGGATGAAGGAAATATTTTGTTACAAATGTATTGGTGAATAGTGTATGTAGCTGAAGTAATCATATGTGATCATAGAGACTAAGTGATATATTGACATATATATATATATATATATATATATATATATATATATATATATATATATATATATATATATATATAATGTGTGTGAGAGAGAGATAGAGGTAAAAGACAGATAGATAGATAGATAGATAGATAGATAGATAGATAGACAGACAGACAGACAGACAGACAGACAGACAGACAGACAGATAGATAGATAGATAGATAGATAGATAGATAGATATTTAAGATAATATGCAGTACAAATCTCTATTAAATGTTAAAAAGAAACAACAAATATGTATCCATATGTTAAAACTCTTTATTGACCTACACTGACCCCCTTAAACTTGTTATTATCTTATAACACCTCCACACCAAGTGTGAATAATACATATCTCGAACACAACTCCTGTTTTTATCTTATATTCGTTTTAAAATTGCTGAGCTTTCCAATTTTGAAACTCCCACCAAAATCTAATCTTGTGAAGGCTGAAAATACTCTTCAATAAACCATTTAAATGCGATAAGGCTGCATGTAGACTTCTTCTTTGTAATTGTTTCCATAGTAATGTGAGAAGAGAGGGGAGGAAAACAGAGAATGCTTAGGCCCAAATCATGTGTACACAAGTGCTGCACATGTATTAAATATCGCCAGTATAACACCTAATTTTATCTTCTAATTGTATTCCAAGATCACAAACTCCTTTGAAGACACGTCATATGTTAGAAGCTGGAACATATGTTACTCTTCAAAGTATAGTGAATGCTCCAACACCTGTGTATCCTTTAAATAACTTGTATACTGTACATTGTACAACACGTGTGTACAGTAAATTGCATGGCCAAATCATTACATCTTGTAAATAAGAAAGAGCCTGCTTTTTTTTTTTTTTTTTTAAATAAACACAAAAATAGTAATACAGTGTTGACTAGTCATTTTAATAGGGTTTTTTAAATGCTAGACAGGTCTCCAACCCATTGAGACTGATCCATAACGGCAAATCTATATTGATTTAACTTTGACTTGTAACCTCCTGAAAGCTACATATCTCCAAACCATTCAAAGGACTAAAAAGCACCATTTATTGGTATTTGAACACACAATGACCAAATATATTAATCTCCATTGAAGTCAAAGAGTATTATATTTGCTCTATACAGTGCAAAATGATTTGCAGTAGAATTCTCCAGCTCTGCTTGGTACATAAGTCAGTGTTTGTGGTGGATTTTTTTTATTATAAGGGGATGGTTTAACCCTTTGAGTGTCAGAGGGGTTCTCAACGCATTGTTTTGCAATGCGTTGCGTAGCCCTCTGGTACTCAAAGGGTTAAAATAACTGGATAGATAAATAAATAAATGGGTTGCGGCCCTTTGAGTGTCATAGTGATGTCCAAGTCAAACCCTCAAAAAGGTAAATGAATATTATTGAACATGTTTAATTAGATCACCTCCTATTATGATATGGTACATTTCATGCGTTACTCTTAACCATTGAAGTGCTGTGTTGAGTAACTTGGCCAAGCTAACTTTAACCCTTTCAGGATCAGAGGGGTGTGCAACGCATTGCTTTGCAATGCGTTGCACACCCCTCTGATCCTGAAAGGGTTACATAACGTGTAAACCAAATTCATACCTAATTACATTGTGGCCTCCAAACATTTCAGTCTCTGCTTGACTCCTGGCCCTTTTGCAAGCTGACTTTGGTCAGTGAGAACAGAAAAAACATCTGGACTATTTTTATTGTTCAGAAAACCCTATTGGCGATTTTTCTTTGCCAGTTTTTAAAATCCATATTTTAACTTCTGTAAGGCAAACTATTACAAGTATACAATATCAAGATGGCATTCGCTTTGGTGTCACAGAGATAAAATGCTACATGAATCCAAGTGTCCCACTTTAGGAGGGACAGTCCCACTTTGAGACCCAAATCCCTCATAAACTCACATTTATTTGTTTAATCTCCAGTATTTGAGTATATAAATTAATCTGTGCAAATAAAGAATATAGTCATGTTCTGAATCATAGAGTCATTTGCATAAATAGTTCTCCTAAAGTATCTATCTATCTATCTATCTATCTATCTATCTATCTATCTATCTATCTATCTATCTACATACACTGGGGGTTATACACTAAGGTCTGATAAAACGGTGATAACGTGGAGAGAACTTCTCCAGTGATATCACTTCTCCAATTCTTATGTTATTCTATGGAGCCTATGCACTAAAATCTCCAAGGTTGAAGGAATCTCATTGAACTGACTCCATAGAAAACATGAGAATTGGGGAAGTGATATCACTGGAGAAGTCGTCTCCGCGTTATCTTCTCTGTATTACGCCTTAGTGCATAATCCCCATTGTCTTTCATCAATTCATAGATCCAGAAATACTTATCAGAATCCTGTTTGCAATCTCTGGGAAACTATTGGTCTCAGTCTATATTGATGTACACCTTATGTGCACACTTGACTGCACAAGTCGTTTCCTTGATTATGCTTCAGACTTTAAAGGGACCTGGTGGAAGTCATGAATGACATTAAATGGACTTTTGGCGCAGAATAGCTTTTTTTCAGAAGTTTGTGCTTAAAAAACACGGACCATGTATTTGAGTGCGGTTATATACTCACTAACAGACGTTCCTTACGTTTCCAGAGAACAATTTGCACTCTATCTCAAAGATCCACCTTTAGATAGTACAGATCCTATCATCACCTACCAACCAGTGGGGATGGTGGCAGCTGTAGTCTATAACATTTAGAGAGAGGTTGCAGATTATCTTAACCTACTACCTAAACACTGTGTTCTCAATACTAATGTGGGACCTGATTATTAAATAAATGTACATCATTCTTGGTGAATAAGGATTGGTAACAACCAACATACATAGGAAATATGATATACTGTAAAACATTAAACGCTAGAGCGTCAAGGAGAGTTAATGCAGGCCTCTCAAGCATTGAAGGAGTTAAAGAGAGAACATGCAAAAAGTTTTGTGGGTTTTTTTTAGGAAACATTGTCAGTACACTGTGTTTTCAAATCCACCAGTCAAGAAAGGTCTGTTCAGTCTTTGCAAAATGTATACAGTGGTAGTATAAGTTTTTGTGGCCCACTAATCATATACTTATAATTTATGGAATAAACCGAATGGATCACTTTCCCTGTTTCTAGAGGTTGGCAACTGCGGCCCGGGGGCCGCATGGGGGCACTCGGATGTTTCTCCTGCAGCCTCCAGTTTACCTTCTGCATACACTGTGCAAGAAAATAATGTGTTACTTCATTCTCACACACATCCACACAAATCCCACAATATTTTTCTTTTACCTAACAGCATACTTGCTTTTACCTTCATTAACCCTTTGAATGCCAGAGGGGTATAACCCTCTAGCACTCAAACGGTTAATCTACATTTTAAAATGACAACTAATCTCCGCTTTCCCTTCTCATATCCTGCACGTACATACTCTGTAACGTCAGATTTCCTACACTTATTTTTGCCCATCTTCATCTATTTATTTTATTTTTTACTTGTTTATGCCTGCCAGTGAGCTCCCCGAATATCTGTTCCAGACAGCTTTATCCTAGGGGCTGTGAAAGGATATATAGGGGTACAATGTGACACTATCCCTGTAGTACTGTACTACTGTACTGTCTCTGTAGACTGTATTTACTAGACTGGAGACACGTTTTTCTGCTTCAGGACAGTGTTACACGGTATCACTAGCCTTAATTTCACATTCCCTGACAGAAAGCTCTCTAGAAACAAATCATCAGGGACATCACTGGCAATGAAATCAAAGTGTAAAAACAATAAATAAAAATACAAGACACAAAAAGTATAGAACATATAAATATGAGTAGTATCTACTTTCTCACTAAGTGAAGTCAAAATGGAGGCTGATTGTCCGTTTCCCAGTGGTTCTCAGCCAGGATCGCCATGGCACATTGGTTCCCCGTAGACCTCTACTTAGGGTGCCTCCTTTTTCCATGAACGTTTTGACAAATTAGATTTTTGAGTCTGAACCCTTTTGCAATGCGTTGTGTACCCCTCTGGCACTCAAAGGGTTAAGCCTGCAATGATTTGGATCCCCTTCAGGGATTCAAAGGGTTAAACATATATTTAGTCAACCCTTTGAGTGGCAGAGATGTCTCCAGCGCATCTCTGGTACTCAAAGGGTTAAATTGTTACGCCCAGTTTGGTTGTAGCTATTCTGCATGTCACACCTAAGATAAACCTGTGTATTTATCCCTTATTACGCCTTTAACAAAGGGTACCTGACATGTAGCAGAGCCCGAAAATCCCACTCTGTGTTCTGTGGGGTGCCTCGAGCTATTCAAGACTGAGAACCACTGATTTAACCACTTTAGTGCCATTGAAACGCAAAGCATCAAATACCTATTTAGTATCCAATGAGTAAATCTGCTTTCTTTTAAAAAAATCCTTACATCTCTTTGGGTACTAAAGTTTACACATGAGGCCTTAGGAGTAAATCTGGTTGCCTATCACTGTTCTAGAGAATCTAGAACACAGAGTAAATTGTGTCCCTATTGTTCTGTGAGAGTAAGTGGGTGTTTCTTCAGTAAGGGTTGTGAGTGACACACCAGTTCAAGATTAAAGTATCTCTGTCAAACGAGGCGTCAGTCACTAACTAGTCACAGCTCATTGTGGAGATCTGGTAGCCACCACATTGTGAAAGCATGGTATTCCTGGTAAGGATGATACATATCATGTAAACCCCATCAGGAAGATCAAAGCCTTCTTTTTAATGGGATCCAATACATGTCAAAGCTCATTCCAATCAAATCGTCCGTAAATGAATTCAAGATGAATATGTCATAGCGTAATGTGACAATGCAGGCAAATAGGGTCAGGGGTGTCTGTTTCAATGAGCAAGTCGTCAAATATTAATTCTAGAACCTCCAATTGAATGACCAGAGAGTGGGATTAACCAGATGCTGGTGGGATGTGCTGTCACTGATTTGTGTTTGTGGGAACAACAGCAACACAGAGTTAAAAAAGATAGTCCCCCTTGATTCCCAAGAAAGAAATATTTTAACCTTCTTTGACTTTTACATGATGTTTCTGCATAGTCCTAGGGGCTTCTACACTAAACAGAATGGGAACAATTCTGGGGTGAACCAACTGCCCCCTTGGGACACATTCAAAAAAACTCTCCCGGTTGATTTAAAAGAGCCGTGTACCTCTTTAGCGTTCAATAGATTAACCCTTTGAGTCCAAGAGAGGTGACCAGCGCAATGCATTGGATACTTCTATTTCTCTGGCACTCAGAGGGTTAAAGACCCTACTTGAATCAATAGGAATTTTGAGAATGTGTATTTGTCCTTTTAGTGCAACTTTTTAGCCACTTCTATTGTGAACTTAAGGCGGGTATGTGCGATTGTGGATCAAACCAACTACACAATAGGGAACAAAAATAATGTCCATTCATTTAAATGGCCCTTTTAACCCCTTTAATGTTTCGGAGACCTTTTTAGCGTGCAAGAAGAGATTAACCATTTGAATGACAGAGGGGTACGCAACGCATTGCTTTGTAATGCGTTGCGTACCCTCTGGCACTCAAAGGGTGAAAGTTCCTTTTTAAATCAATGGGTATTTTTGGGAAAGTGTGTTCACCCCTGATATGATACTTGGTTTGGACCAGAATGAATCTATTTTCTACTGAACACAGTGGTTTTGTATGAAAGAGAAGCATAGCAATTCTGGGGTAAACCAACTTCACCATGGTGGGGGGGGGGGGGGGAGATTCCAGAGCACTGCGGTATTCAAGTGGTTACAGTCACAATTTATATCAGTGGGAATTTCGGGGAATTCTTATGTGACCCCTATTGAGGAGTTGGTTTACCCTAGAATTACACGGATCCACTTTTATACATATAGACCATAGGCCCTTACTTATAAAAACTGGAGTTATTCTGGAGTAACCCAACTGTGCCACAGGGGACAAAGAGGAATTCTAGTTAAATTACATAGGACTTTTAACCCCTTCAGTACTAGCAAGGTCTGTAATGAATTGCACAGCAATGCAATGGAGACCTCTCGAGCATTCATTGGGTTAAACAGCTCTACTAAAATGCATGGGAATTTAGGATTTTGTTGTTTGTCCCCTTTGATGCAGTTGGTTTACTCCAGAATAACTCCGGTTTGCTTTTATAAATAAGGGCCAAAGGCCACTTATTTTACCTTTACATACAACGTCCAGGATCCAGAGATCTGATTTTCTCCTAAATCTAACTAGAAAATTGAAAGATTTCTTGTTATTCTACTAAGTAGTACATTAGCTTCTTTTTCCGATTTCTGTGAAATAATGCGGGTTTTATTGGATACAGAGGTGCTGTGCCAAATCTAAATGGTATGGCATACATTTGAAGCATGACCGGTCTCCGCATGCAGATTTCCCTTAAGGATTTCTAAGTATGATTTTGAAGACTATGAAATGTGCTGGTCATGTTCCACTTATTCATGGCGTACAGCAAGGGATCCTTGTTAGCATTCCTTTGCTTTTTGCAAATCTAGTACAATATCCAACAGCTATTTTATTTGTAATCCAGTTCATCTGGAAACCTGTATATGCCCAACTGTATTCTTCCTGTGTCCAATTTTGTCCAATATCTGTATGTGTATACGTGAGTGTATATGCGTGTGTGTGTGTGTATATATATATATATATATATATATATATATATATATATATATATATATATATATATATATATTTAAACACACACATACTAAGTGTGTATTGTGTATATCCACATGTGTATTTGACAGACAGACAAACAGATAGAGATAGATAGATAGATAGATAGATAGATAGATAGATAGATAGATAGACAGACAGACAGACAGATAGACAGACATCATACTTGAAAGCTAAAGTGTTCCCCGACGCATATACATTTTGCATTTAGATTATAGATTGAGTTTTATTTTCTCAAACATTGCAGTCTATAAGCTCCTGAGCTATCAACCCCATGGATATCAGTCTGTGTGTGTGTGAGTGTGAATGTGTAAATATGTATGGGCATGTGTTTGTATCTGTTTATGGATGAGTATGTCTTTATCATTATGTGTGTGTGCCTGTGTGTTTATGTTAATATATGTGTGTGTGTGTGTTTGTGTAGTATGAGTATGTGTGTGTAGGAATATGTGTGTTTGTGCGTGGATCTTATGAATGGATATGAGTTTGTGTGTGTGTGTGTGTGTGTGTGTGTGTGTGTGTATTGTATGTATATGTGTGTGTGCTGTGTATGTGTTTGTATGTGTCTGTATGAGTGTATGTGTATAAGTAAGTGTGTATGTATGTATGTGTGTATTAGTGTGTATGTATGTGTGTGTGGGGGTATGGGGGTATGTGTGTGTGTGTGTGTGTATTGTCTGTATATGTGTGTGTATGAGTGTGTGTGTGTTTGTATTGTCTGTATGTGTGTGTGTATATGACTATGTATGTTTTTGAGTGTTTATCTATGAGTACGTGGCTGTGTGTGTGTGCGGGTGTCTTGTTCTGTGTCACTGTATATTGAATTCATTCATTATGTAAAGTGTCAGTTTCTCGGATACACATAGAGATGGTATGATAGAATATTGCCATGTTGCTATAATTTTTCTTCCATGATTTATTTAGTGTTTGACTACGTATTTTATTTCCCCAGTTCTCCAATATCCGTCCTCGTTTGTAGGCATTTTAAAATGTTGAAAACAAAAAAAATGCACAAAACAAAAACATGTACAACGTTTGGAAATCTGCCATTAGTCTTATAACCGGTCATGGAGTTTACGACCAACTTCCAAAGAAGCAGTTTGTGAACATTTTCCTTGTATATTGATGGACGTGTACATGGTCTGTAGTCAAGGACATTTCCGGCTATATTTTAACAGACACTATGTAATCTGTTCATTACTTAACTGAATTTTGCAAAATATGCACCATTTGGTTCACATATGTTGAAAACTATAACTCATCTGATACAGAGTTAATCAGTAAAGACTATGGCTACACAGATAACTGCACTGAACACGACTAAATATTGAATTTCTTACACTTGTTAAGAGAATTAAAATCTACATAGAATATACAAAGAAAACCGTCACAGACAGCAGACTATGGAATGGGACCTTATATGGTGTCACAGACCTGGATATATTCAGATTACTTCCACATTGGATCCAATCCGTTTTAAACCTTTGAATGCCAAAGAGTTGCTTACATCTCCGGCACTCAGAGGGTTAATTCAATAAAATATATATTTTACATAAACACACACAATTCCCTCTGCCACCCAAATGGTTAAATCAATATAATATATATTTTGCATAAATACACACACCCGATGGCACTCAAAGGGTTAAAACAATTATGGGCCAAACCAACAACAAAAAGGGAATATTTATATTAAAAATGTTAACAATTCATGCTTTTGCAATGCTTTGGAGACCACTCTACCATTCAATGGGGTTAACCCTTTGAGTGCCAGAGGGTACGTTGCGTACCCTTCTGGCACTAAAAGGGTCAAAAGTCGTTTTGTTTTTTTGTTTTTTTTCGATCATTCGAAATATTTAGGTGGCCCCTATGGTGCAGTTGGTTTGCCCCAGAATTGCTTTAGTTTGTTTCTATATATAAGGCCCAGTGTCACAAGATTGTGTCATATCAATTCATTTTTTACTTTTAGAGGAATATTTGGGATGAAATCAGTGATAACTTTATCACCTGTGAAAGGATCCAGCCGAAATGGGAATTAACCGTCTGAGTGCTAGATAGGTATCCAGCGCATTGCAGCTCATCAGGTTTAAGGAAGAAACATAGCCTTTTCCCAACTAGGGGTCCAGGGCTAGATTTTAGGAAATTATTATCAAAATAAAGTAAATGAAGTGAACAGTTGTGTTTTCGCCTTTGTTATCACTAGATCCTGTGAGTGATGGACACGTGCAACTCCCTAGGCTGATACACTAAGATCTGCAGAATAGGGGGACACATAAACCCCAATTATGGGCTTTTAACTCCATGACTGCTATCGTGCCATTTACATGAAAAATAAATTACCCTCTATGGTACAAGTGGTCTGGTCTATATTTGCTCCAATTCCTCTATCTGATATATCTGATGTGTTGTTTAATTCTGTTCAAAGTGTTAACGCATTAAAATTATATTGTTAACACAGTACACATGATTCCTACAGAAGACTTCACAGAGACAACACACATGGGAAGTAGACGGATGGATAGATAAATAGATAGATAGATAGATAGATAGATAGATAGATAGATAGATAGATAGATAATGGATAGATAGATAGATAGATAGATAGATAGATAGATAGATAGATAATGGATAGATAGATAGATAGATAGATTTTCTCTCTCTCTCTCTCTCTCTCTCTCTCTCACACACACACACACACACACACACACACATATATATATACACATAGACACACACATTGTGTCTGTATACATGTGTGTGTTAGGCAGACAGACAGATGGATAGTCAGATAGATAGACAAACAGACGGACACATATTCTCTCCCTCTCACACACACACAAACACAAACACACACACAAACACACACACACACACACACACACACACACACACACACACACACACACACACATATATATATATGTTGTAATAGACAGGCAGACAAACAGATGGATAGTCAAATAGACAGACAGACAGACACACACACATATGTAATAGGGTGATAGATTATCCCTCACCCATACACATACGTGTGTGTGTGTGTGTGTGTGTGTGTGTGTGTGTGTGTTCCCTGCTATCATTATAACCTATCCATAATAAAATATACATTTGATCAGAACAAGTAGTAATAGTTACAAAAAGGGAAACTGAAATGACATCAACAAACACAGGAGAAAAACAAGGGAATGCACATTATTTTGCAGATTGCAGTTCTCCACCCAGGGCTCTGTATGTGCACATATGTGGTTGGTCCTAGGTCACAGGTCAAACTCTATGGTATTTCAAAAGTCGGCAACTTCAAGAGATGTATCCTTCAACACTCATTCACAGCGATTAACTACATTTCCAGTTACAGAAAGTAGAAAAAAAAATAGATCATCAAGCTGGATATTATCTAGAACACCAATCTGCACCAATCTAAATGGCAATTATTACGCTTCAGTTTTGCGCTAAGAGGCGGAATAAATTGTAATCCAAACGCATGTTATTTTTTCCAGCTAATTTTACATAGCAAGGACAATCAGATCGTTCCATTAATGCAAAGAAAAAATAAACGCAGACTTAATTAAATCTGATTAGCACATTTAAAAGTCCAAAATGAACCGCCTCCACTGAATGCAAAATGTAATACCCCTCAATGACCCATTTCCACCCTCGAGCCATAAATCATATTTTCTGTCTGCATTGACATGTTAACTGTAAGGAAATACACTGTCAATACATCATAAAGACTTTCTGGATTAAGTAAACATGAGGAAAATGTATTAATCAGGGCGGACAAAAGAGCTGGTAATTAAATATAAAGTTCAATGAATTGATTCCCCTTTTCTATCCTAATTTTCCATCCCGGGGCAATGTTGAGAAGAGAGAGAAAATGAGTGAATCTTTTGAGAGCAGCAGCGGAAACTCATCTTTCCAGGTTCCCCAGCCCATTGGCATGGAAATGCCCCTCTCTAACCCATTCCCACCTAAGCTTTTTCTTTTTCTTTCTGATAGCTACTTAAGAGTGAGCACAAAAGATTTTGTGAACAAACAAACCATGTGAAAAGATATCAGTATTGCTGCTCCAAGCTCAGTGGAATCTACATGAGAGTGGATGTTAATGGGGAAGGTCAGAAACAGGTTATGTAAAGAGCTACTCCACTCATTGGGGCTGATTTACTAAGAGGAACTGGAGTAAATGAACTGTACCACACAGAGGAGATAAACTTGAATCAAATGGGCATGTTAACCCCCTCTAGCATTCAAGGGGGATATTCACTAAGCGGTGATAAAGTGGAGATGACTTCTCCATTGATATCACTTCTCCAATTCCTATGTTATCCTATGGAGCCTATGCACTAAGATCTCCAAATCTGAAGAAATCTTAGTGCATAGGCTCCATAGAATAACATGGGAATCGGAGAAAAAATAAACTTCTTAGTGAATATCCCCTATTGAGTTATAATGCCCTTTTATGTTGTAATTTGTATTATTTCCTTAAGGTGCTGTTGGCTTGCACTACAGCCGAACCACTTCTTGTTAGTACATCGGTCTTTCGTAGGCTGGTGTACTAAGGAAATCTGGAGAGACTGGTGTACTATACTATCCATACAGTCATTTGGAGTAATCCAATCAAGTCCCGTTGATTTAAACGGACCTGAGCGCTATAGAAAGGTCTCCAGAGCATTAGAAGGCACTGCGTTGATGCCCTCTCTAGCATTCAAGGGGTTCCAAACCCCAATATAATCGATATGAAATGTGGTAATTTTAATTCTGCCCTGTGGTACACCTGGTTTACCCCTGAATCTCCAGCTATACTTAGTACATCAGTCTCGGAGTCATTCTAATACAGATCAGATTCATCAACGGCGAGGACTCAAAAATCCCAGAATTCCCATATTTCTAAACTGGATTTTTAACCCTTTATTTGGTAAAGAAATCCCTAAACCTTTATAGATTTAAAGGGAGCTTTAAAATGAGCTTTTACCCCTGAAGACATCGGCAAATCCCCATTGATTTAACCCTTCCAGTGCCAGAGAGTTATCCAACGCCTTGCAATGCAAGGCGTTGGAAACAAACATTCCTGACTCTCAAAGGGTTAAATGTGAATATTAACCAATTGAATGCTGAAAAAAACATATTCCCTTATAGTTAAATGTAACTATTAACCAGTTGAATGCTAGAGAATCTAACAAATTCCAGGTATTTAAAATGTGGATTTTAACTCATTAAACGTGTTGAAGATCTATCCAGCATTGCATTTACATTAATATAAGTGTACTCTATTTTTCCCGTATGGTACATCTAATTTGCACCATAATTACTCTGGTTAATCTTAGAAAATCAGCCGCCTTGTGTACTGAGGTAAGCAGTAAGGGCCCTGTGGTGCAAGTCTGGGCCAAACCAAGTGCACTAGAGGGGTGCATATACATGTCCCCAATAGACGAAAGAGGTGCAGTACTGAGACAAACCAAGTTCCTTATATGTAGAAAAGTAGAATTCCTGAATTCCCAATTGAGTCAAATGTGTCTTTTAACACCTTCAATGTCAGCTAGGTCTCCAACGCTTTGCCCCGCAATGTGTTGGAGATCTCGCTAGTATTCAAGAGGTTAAAATTCCCCCTGTAAATCAATGGGTGTTTTATTTAAAATACACAGTGCAGTAGTTTTGCCCCAGAAAAATCCCCCAAATCCTATTGATTTAAAAATGTTTTTTCGCTCATTCATCGCTAAAGAGATACCCGAAGCATGCAAGGGGTTAAAATCCACATTTACATATTTCCACAGAAAAAAAATCCCCATTGATTTAAATAGGGATTTAACCCCCCTTTATTCTAAAAAGGTTTCCAACTCATTGCTTCGTAATGCGCTGGAGACCTGTCTGTCATCCATAGGTATAACAGTGCCCATTTAAATCCATGGAGATTTCCATGTGTCCTCCATACTGCAGTTGGTTTCACCCGGAATCGCCCCAGTTCTCAGTCCAGCAGCCACAGTGAGGGCTTTCTAGCTGTTCTTACCGTCACTTCTCCACCTGTTGCTCAAAGAGCCTCAGATCTTCCTTAGGACTTCACCAAAGACACCAAAGGACTTGCCTGCTCCTATGCGGTCATCCTTCATTTCTTCCTTATTTTTTTCCTGCCTTTCTGAAAGCAGTTAGGGAAAGTATGATGAAGCAGAAATGAGCCGTCAGGATGATATTTTAATGGCTTATATTGTCACGTTGGTGCATGTGGCTTTGAACTAGAACAGCTTTTCCTCCCTGCAGAGAGCGCCGCAAATCCCACTTGATAACTTCCACAACCCACAACTTTTTTTTTCCTTTACAGTCACTCTGTAAGTTTAGCCACATTCCCTAAATACCCCTTTGTCTACCGCTCTGCTGTGGACACAGAACACAACTGTCCCCTCTTCAATTGCTAAAATTCAAAATACACACCTAAGACACCTCTGAACATTTTGAGAGAACACATGTATTACCAGCAAGACAAATTTAAATGTAGATTTTTTTAACGCATTACTATCATTGTGATTCATTCAAAGATAACAGACTAGTTACTATATGATCAGCATCTACTCGTCTATGTATCTATATACATATATATGTATCTATCTGATCTCTATCTATCTCTATATATATTTACATATCAGATAGATTATATATGTGTGTGTGTGTGTGTGTGTGTGTGTGTGTGTGTGTGTAAGGGTGTCTGCCCATCTACTAAAGTGCAGCATGTAGCAGTATCCATAGTTTACATTTAACCCAGATCTCAGAGGACAAAGCTGCTCTCTTGCACATGAAAGGGTTAAGGCTCCACCATTTGCAGTGGTTTTCTTGTGATATTCCTTATATGATATTGCAGTACATATATATACAGTAGTTGTATCAGCAATTCGGTGGTGGTAAACTAATTTAACAGGGATATGTATTTGCACCCCATAGAAATGTGACAGTCTTACTCCGCCTTTCTTAAATTAAATGGAAGTTGTAAAGGAATATTATTACTAATTTAATTAAAGCTCTACCTGGACTTGTCTGTTTACAATGTAGAAAGTATTCCTTCAGAGAATGGAAATGAGCTATGGTCTCTTTGAGGTGGAGCGAGGGTTTGCTGTGATGCCATATCTGCCAAAAAGGCCATTGAAAAAGCTAACAAAAGATAAACTGAATAATTCAGATCATTGGCTTAGCTTTTTTCTTTCCTTTTTTTCTAATGAATATGCACATGATTGTGTAAATGAAAAGGCCAAGGTGTCTGTAATTCTCTAATAAACTCAATTTTTACTACACTAAAGTCAAAACAAGAAAGTAATAATAAAAATGTTGATTGCTAAGGTCAGTTGGGTTATACATATTGGTCTCAATATTCAAACAATTCACTAATCAGTTTAATATATACAGTCCAAGCTGTCTTTTTTTTTCTTAAAGGAACAAAATGGGGTCTTGGCAGTTTTTTCTGTAGAGTTGGTGTCAGAACTGGGATCTCAGTTACAACCAATAAGATAACATTTAGAGTACCAGGGGAATGTGGTACATCCTTGTGTCACACAGATGGCTAAAGGACACTGATAGACACCTTAATAGAAAAATGTGAACTTATGTATATTTGCACTGAATCAAAGAGGATGATATACTATAAAAACCTACGTTACTGTGGTGCAAATCAAGTGCACCATAAAGTACATATAACAATGGCCTTTATTTTAAATAGGTTTTAACCCATTGAATGTTAGAGAGTTGTCCAACTCATTGCTTCGCAACTAGTTGGAGACCTAGCTACCATATAATGGGTTAAATTAGATCAATTTGATTTTTGTATTTGGCCCCTATGGTGCAGTTAGTTTACTCAACAATTGATGCAGTTCTATTTAGTACATCAACCTCAAATATTTGCATTTGCCTGGGTAAATCAAAAGAAGTGTTAGCTCTTTTCTCTGCTCACTCATCTGAAGGTAAGTAAATTTTCCCTGCCGATCAAAAGCTTGGTCAGCAACAAAAGACATCGCCTGCTTTATTTTCCACCGTCCTGGTGGGGTAAGTTGAGGAATTTCAATAACGGTGACAAGGGTGACTGATTTGTGAACTGAAAAAAGTTGGAATGCCAGACAATTTGCATTGGTCCATGTACAGACTATTTGAAATCCAGTAAAAAATATTACATTGAGGTTATATTCTCACACACTGAAGATAAGGTCCAGGTATTTTTGTCACAACCATTGTGCAAGTATGAACAGATAATTAGAGTAGAAGATAATAGGAAATAAACAGACAATTACAAAAAAGACTTCTCACCCACCTGTGATGCGATGGGTACAGTATACAAGGGCTATTTCTGAAAAGTTACAGTCACTGTGTTATCCAGCAAATTCCCTTCCCTTGGAAATCTAAGCATAATACAGTTTTCAGACTGATGAGAGGAGTTTAAGAAAAGAAAAATATGGAAATGGACAGGGGATTACAAAAGCCTGCATCTCCATGAAAAAAGATCTATTTTCTTAGAATAAAAATATGGTGATCTAGTGAGAAGGCATCAAGAAAAAGATGTGGAGATGTGAAGAAATGAACAAACAGGGGATGTTGGAATATTTTTTCCTGTAGAATTTGGGCAGGGGAAAAAGTTGCTACTCCTAAAAACATTGTTTGTCAAAAGCAGTGTCAGCCTCCTTTACAATACCTGGGATTGATGAGCTGTGACAACCAATCAGGAGGAGGCTGGGGCTCTGGGAGCCCTTAGTTGGAGAGGCTGAGGTGAAGGGGGAGAGGGCGAGGACCAATGGGCGCTGGCGTCCATCTGCACGTGACTCCGCCCCCTCCTCCCATTCATCAAGGGGGGATCGAGCAGTCCTTTCAATTCATTTATCTGCAGGAATGATTGCCGCTATCAGTCTCCAGCTCAACGCCCGGCTGAGGAGGTGAAAGTTTCTCCCCAGGAAGATAAACCGCAAAAGACAATATTGTGCATGATTTGCGCTTCGCAGAAAAAAATAAATAAGAGAAAGAGGAGTGTTGGGGAGAAGTGGAAGAAAATAATTTTCAATATTAGTCCAATACACAGATCTAGATGTGTATCTGCTGCAGTTCAGCGGCGCACCATGCTCTAGACCTAACTGTCCACATAAGTTCGTTTGCGCCATTCCTCAGCTCATTTTCCCGCATGTGAACAAGTAGACGATTTTGCCTGAGCAGAGATCTGCCCCGGGTTGGAAGACTTCGCATTGTGATTGCCTGAAGGGAGTCTTGTGCTGGTGATCAGGTAAGAACGAGATGCTGCTGGACGCAGGACCCCAGTACCCAGCTATAGGAGTCACTACTTTCGGCTCCTCCAGGCACCATTCTGCTGGCGATGTGACGGATCGCGAGGTGGGACTGGGCATCAACCCGTTCGCAGATGGGATGGGAGCTTTCAAGATCAACCCCAGCAGCCATGAGCTAGCCTCGGGCCAGACAGCCTTTGCTTCTCAGGCTCCAGGCTATGCTGCAGCGGCACTGGGACACCACCACCACCCGGGCCATGTCAGCTCCTACTCCAGCGCTGCCTTCAACACCACCCGGGACTTTCTCTTCCGCAACCGGGGATTCGGGGAAGCGGCCAGCGCGCAGCATAGCTTGTTCGCCTCTGCAGCGGGGGGTTTCGCTGGACCCCACGGACACACTGATGCCACAGGCCACTTGATTTTCCCAGGTCTCCACGAGCAAGCCGCAAGCCACGCTTCCCCGAACGTGGTCAATGGACAGATGAGGCTGGGTTTCTCTGGAGACATGTATGGACGAGCAGATCAATACGGCCAGGTCACCAGCCCCAGATCTGAGCACTATGCTTCCACCCAATTGCATGGTTATGGACCTATGAACATGAACATGGCTGCTCACCATGGTGCAGGGGCCTTCTTCCGTTACATGAGGCAGCCCATCAAACAAGAACTTATCTGTAAATGGATTGAACCAGAGCAGTTGTCAAATCCTAAAAAGTCATGCAACAAAACTTTCAGCACCATGCATGAATTAGTGACACATGTAACGGTGGAACACGTTGGAGGACCTGAGCAGTCCAATCATATATGTTTCTGGGAAGAGTGTGCAAGAGAAGGGAAACCTTTCAAAGCCAAATACAAACTTGTAAACCACATCAGAGTACACACAGGTGAAAAACCCTTCCCTTGTCCCTTTCCCGGCTGTGGAAAAGTATTTGCAAGATCTGAAAATTTGAAGATCCACAAAAGAACACACACAGGTACAACAATTAAATTTACTCGACTTCCTAACCCATTTGATGCCAGAGCTGTCTTCATCGCATTGCGAAACATCCAATGGGTTAAATATTTATTGCTAGGGTCGTTAAATGCAATCAACTTGTAGAAATATTTTATACATTGAAATATTCCAGTCATACTTTCATTTTCACAGTATATTCACAGTATAAATTGAAATGCCTCCTAATTTAGCGAAATATAAAACATTCTCCATACATTTGTTATGTTGGATTAACTGAAAAATAATAAACTAATTTTATATGTATGTATATATATATATATATATGTGTGTGTGTATATATATATATATATATATATATATATATATATATATATATATATACATTCTTGTAAATTGTCATGCTGTCAGATCTGTCCCAACAGTGTATAATTTCAGTCTCCATTACTATGGAGAATTGCGCTAAATATTCAATTAACACATTTTCATTTTAAATTGACAAATATTTGTTAAAAATTGAGTTAGGGGAAGTCATGCCATCAATCACACTCAGTCTATTGCAGTGATTTACAGATCGTGGGAATTGTTGATAACAAACAATGTTATCTGGTTGGTGTTGTTGGTATACAAAGACAGTCTTGTTAATCCTTATTTAATTCGTGCACATGACCTTGTCTTTTTAACTGCATCTATTTGATCGAAAATAAGTACCTGTATAATTACGTTTCCACAAAAAAAATCGATTTACTGCCGTTATTTTCTATTCATATTTTCGGAATGTTGTATTTTCAATATTAGAAAACGATTGGATTTCACTAATATGAAAACAAGTTCTAGGGAATTCAGTTAGTGAAAGAGATGCTATTCTGGTCCAAACCGACTGTATCATGGAAGGGGGTAAATATTCTAAATAATACCCATGATTTAAAAGGGGATTTAACCCCTGGCACTGCTCTTTCTATGGTGCACTTGGTTTGCTTTTTAATTGTAAGTCTTTAGATTATTGAATAGCGTTTGAGGCTATTGATTTCAATGTTGCTTCTCAGAAAAATACATATTTTTAAAAAATGTATAACTGAATAATATTAAATTCATTTTAGCACATGAGTTCATGGATTGTAATACATGCATTTTTTGTGGTTTTTGTCATAGGTGAAAAGCCTTTTAAATGTGAGTTTGAAGGCTGTGACAGACGATTTGCAAATAGCAGTGACCGTAAAAAGCATATGCACGTCCATACATCAGACAAGCCCTATCTGTGTAAAATGTGTGACAAGTCCTATACCCATCCTAGCTCCCTCAGGAAACACATGAAGGTAAATATTATAAACTCAATGCTCTGTAAGTCGCTTCTTTTGTCATGTCAAGTCTCTTTTCTGTGTTGATGCAAGCTCCCTTTCCCCTAGATGAAACTATGGGTCGATTGAGAGCTTAAGATGGTTTTGGATTAAGAAATATTTTCTTAGTGCTGGTTTTGTGATGTAACCCTTTGAGTGCCAAAGGGGCACTCAAAGGGTTAACCCTGTGAGTGCAATGCGTTGGATACCTCTCTGGTACGCAGAGCAACGCTGACAAAATATATAGAAAAAATGAGAGAAGGAATAGCTAAATATTGTAACTTAACTGTGTGAGTTCCAGATGGATGTGCACCTGACAATCACAGGGTTAAATTAATAAGGATTGGCTTGCTTTTTTATGTGTTTGAGATTTAATGTAACCAATTCCAAAATCAATTATAATTTTATGAATCCCACATGTAATATTGTATTTTTGTTTAGTAAAGGCTTCAGTGAGGCTGATTTGCTCAGCAGAACTGGATTAGTACTGGGGCAAAGGAACTGCACTACAGGGAACGAGTCCAAAGCCTGAAAATTCCATTGGCTTTTAACCCACAAAGCGCTGGAGTGATCTCAATAGCATTGCTTTGCGATGCGGTGGAGATTCCTCTAGCTTTCGAAACGTTAACAGCCCAATTGCAATCAATAGGGATGTTTATTTACACACATGGTGAAACTGGTTTGCCCCAGAATTACCCCCGTTCTCATTAGTTAATCAGCCTCAGCGTGTTTATATGTTGGCGGAATGGTGATATGTATATAGTGTGTATAGATGTTGGGGAATGGTGATGTGTATATAGTGTGTATAGATGTTGGAGGAATGGTGATATGTATATAGTGTGTATAGATGTTGGGGGAATGGTGATATGTATATAGTGTGTATAGATGTTGGGGGAATGGTGATGTGTATATAGTGTGTATAGATGTTGGGGGAATGGTGATATGTATATAGTGTGTATAGATGTTGGGTGAATGGTGATATGTATATAGTGTGTATAGATGTTGGGTGAATGGTGATATGTATATAGTGTGTATAGATGTTGGGGGAATGTTGATGTGTATATAGTGTGTATAGATGTTGGGGGAATAGTGATATGTATATAGTGTGTATAGATGTTGGGGGAATGGTGATGTGTATATAGTGTGTATAGATGTTGGGGGAATGGTGATATGTATATAGTGTGTATAGATGTTGGGTGAATGGTGATATGTATATAGTGTGTATAGATGTTGGGGGAATGGTGATGTGTATATAGTGTGTTTAGATGTTGGGGGAATGGTGATGTGTATATAGTGTGTTTAGATGTTGGAGGGATTGTGATATGTATAGATTTAAACCAAATCAGTTGCAATAAAACAAAATACATGAAATGAGTTCATTCCCTTGTTGTGTAACCAAATCGTGTTCAGCTTCCAGGCAGGAGTAATGGGATTTAGACCTCATCCAGGCTCTCGTATTCTTTTGTGATTTCAGTGGAGAGAAATCTTGGGTCCCCATCGAACAGCCGTTACCCAGCGTGTGCTGGCAACTTTGTTTTTTAACCCTTTGAGTGCCAGCTGGGTATCCATAGGAATGCGTTGGATACCTCTGTAGCACTCAAAATGTTAAACAACATGTTTACTTTATGGGGTTCTAATTGTGTTGCTTGGTGAATAACCGATAGGTTCCGTGTGTGAGACTTTTTAATAGATGAGGTAACTTTATAGGGATGTAATTGTGCTGACTGGTGTATGATAGGTCTAGGTTTTGTGTTTTTTAATAGAGGGGGTTAACTCTGTAGGACTCTAACTGTGTTGGAGTTTATGTTATTTTTTAATAGAGATGTTAACGTTGAAGGATCTAATTGTGGTGACTGGCGTACAGTAAGTTCATTTAGTATGATTTTTTAATAGAGGGTTAATTTTGTAGGAATCTATTTTTTTTTCATTGGTGTATGGTAGGTTATACCCATAAAGGGGTTAACTTTATCCAGATCTAATTGTTTTGATTGGTATGCCTGGTAGATTCGGCGTTTGTGGCTTTTTGACAGCAGGTTATTTTTTGTGGGGGTCTAATTGTGTCGATTGGTGTATGGTTGATCGGTTTGGTTTTTTTCAATGCCTTTTTTTCCTCCCTAGGTCCACGAATCATCATCCCAGGGGTCCCAGCCTTCCCCAGCAGCCAGCTCAGGCTATGAATCTTCAACGCCCCCAACAATCGTGTCTCCTTCTTCAGAAAACCAGACCACGAGTTCCCTATCCCCGTCCTCCTCAGCAGTCCATCACACGTCCAGTCACAGCACGCTCTCATCAAATTTTAACGAATGGTACGTTTAAACACATATTTAAAAAGACTCCAAATTAAAGAACACTTCGAAATCTATCCCTAAAGCTGCCAATAGACTCGGGATCGAATAAGATGAAGAATGAGACCTTTTTAATTTCTTCAGGCTTGGTATGAAAATATACATACATAAGGGGGTGTAGGATGCATGAAAAGAAGAGATTGCCAGGCCAAATGCCAACTGTGTAGGGTTTAATGAACCACTAATTAGAGGTCTCAATCTGCATGTCTCATCAGGCAGCGGCCTTTTTTTGTAAATACAGAATTATTAGTTCAAATGTACTGTTGATTTTGTAAATAGTTATATTACAACTGAAAAAGGATATGTGGAATTGTGGTCACTACATATTTGTGTTGGGGAGGTTAAATGTGGTCAGGAAGAAATTCAATTTATTTGAATGGAAAGGATGTGCTAGTAAATGTGTACCAAAATGTGAATACATTGTATTATTGCAGTCTAAGGGCCTGATGTTGAAAATACTCGTGGGACAGTTCTGGGGCATACCAACTACACCTTGGGTGATAAATAAATGGCACAATTGATTTAAATGGGGGTTAACCCCTTGAAAGCTAAGGAGGTCTTCAATGCAATGCGTTGGAGACCTCCTTAGCATTTAAGGGGTTAAACCCCATTTAAATCAATATATATATTTTGGGAATCTCTGCACTCCCCTTGGGTGCAGTTGGTATGCCCCAGAACACCTCCATTTTTTATTTTGAGCACTGGGTGTCCATCTAACAGACTATTACTGGTATAAATGTGCTTTTCTGTAAAAAGTGCAAAAAGTTTGTCCCAAAGTCCAGTCTGATTTAGTGCAGTAAATTGTTGTTACACGTCCTGTCGAATAATTCGTATAGTGCAAGCCTGGAAAATTCGTGTCAAACTGTTACATTTTGTTTATGTAAAGTGATATTAAAAGAAAAAAGCTATATCTGTCTGTTGCTTTTGAAAAAAAATACCACATCATAACTGTATATAGTTCATAATTTTTCATATTTATCCGCATGTAAAAGGCCGGGCTATACATGTTAACAGATATTCAATATTTATGGATAGAACAATTCGTATGTACAATTTTAGTTTGCAAAAGCTGTTTCGTAACATTTCGTACATTATTAAAGATTCTGAAAAATCTCACCTATTTGTAATAGGAATCCTTATTCGCTGGACCAAATGCCCTACAACATTATAGTTAGGGTTAACCCTTTAAGATCTATGTTCAAAAGAAATGTAGAGCACTTCTGAGTAAACCAATTGAGGGCAAATCAAAAGCTCAATGGATTTAAATGGGGATATTAACCCCTTCAACTCTAGACTAGCAATGAGTTAAAAGCCAATATATATATATACATATATATATATATATATACATATATATATATATATATATATATACATATATATACGTGCGTCCCCCCCATAGGGAAATTGGTTTATCCCAGAATCACTCCCCTTTCCTTATGAACCGTTTTCTGTGGAAGCTGGGACTACAACCTATTGCTCTGCAGCGCACTGCATATCATTTAGTCACTGAAAGGGTTAAAGTCTTCTGATAATACCGCACAGATATCCATTTTTAATGGAACAATTAAAGCACCCACAGTGATATAAACGTGATAAATGTATGGATCCCTGCTGCTAATACTTTAGTGTGTAATTAGTATTTATAACAAAATTTATGAAATAAATTTTAGGCCGCCATATAATTTAAATGACCCTTACAGGCACACAATAACAATCGTAACATTCAAAAGAAATAGATTGCATAAGGTGCTTGCATAAATATGGATGTGTTTAATCTGGGAAAATAAAACATGCTTTATGAACTATAAATTAAAACAAATGCATGCTCTGTATAAAAATTACATTGTGTGCCTAATGGTATCGTACAATACAGACTCATTGTGGCTGACGTACAACGTACTACGTAGGGGACAACTCCAAAGTCTCAATTGCCCCATTGATTAACCCTTTGTGTGCCAGAGTCTGGGAATCAAATGGTTAAATGGAGCTTCAAACCCACTGAAGGCTAGAAAAGTCTCCAACACATTGGTTGGCAATGCGGGGGAGACCTCTATAGCATTCAAGGGGTTAACCCCCTCCCATTTAAACCAACAGGATTTATTTATCCCCTATAGTGAATTTGGTTTGCTCCTCAGTTTCTCCTCTTAGTAGCATGTAATCAGTCATATAAACCAGTCTGAATTATTATTTGTCCCCTGTGATTCAGTTGGTTTGCTCCAAAATAAACCCAATGCTTTAGTGACTGCACAAATAGCCAATTCCCATGATAAAACAATATATATTCTGCTTCTTTGCGAGATACAAGATCAGGTACATTGAATGCAGATCCACAAACCAGCTTGTCTTTTTTTATTTTACTTGCATTAAATGGTGATGTTTATCTAAATCAATTACTTAGATTGCTATTACCATAAGTGGCATTTCTTTTTGCAATGTTATGGTTTGCAAAAAGAAAAATAAATCTAGAGGCAATAATTATATGTAATTTCATTAGCTTTCTATCTCTTTTATTTATTTCTCATTTACTTAAGAAATTCGTTCCATTGACTGGCGTTGATACAGTAAATTTGTAAATGAGGAGGCGATATAATTTTTTTTTTAAATTACTTGTGCTTAATGACTGTAGCAGAACGCCTATTTCTTAAATCAGATTGTCTTTCTTGTAGTTTAGTTTGATAGATTGGCAGGCTAGACTGCTTCCACTAACTTAGATACGCTTGCTAGCAATTGTTGAAGGGTATTGTTAGTTGTTGTGGCTTGTCGGATCGCCCCATTAACCAGTTGTGCGCCAGAGGGCTGTGCAAATCATTGCAAGACGTTGCACACCCACTGACAGTAAGGGCAGTAGTCATTAAAAAATGTACAAAATGAACTGCACATGGGGAAGGGGGAGGGAGAGAAAATGGCCGCTCATTTCAATGGAGCATTTAACTCATTGAATGCTAGAGATCACCAACGCAATGCGATGGTGACCTCTCTAGCATTTAAAGAGTTAAAATATCCATTTAAGACTGCATGAATTTTAAGAATTTTTATATGTCCCCTCTCATGCTCTTTTGCTCCAAAAGTGCACATCTTTATTCATGGATACTGCCTTTAGGGCCTTAAGTAGAGTGCAAGAAGATTAACTGTTTTGGTGGTCATCAAGTGGTTAAAAACCATATTCGAAATCAATGAAAATCTTCCTTTCAGCTCCCGTTGTTTGCTTCAGAATTGCATATATCTGGCTTTCTGCAAAAGGCCCTTAGAGTGTTAACTCACTGACCGCCAGAATGGCCCATACAGCGTGGCCTTGCAATAAGTGGTAGGGCTGGCCTTGATATAAGTGGTAGGGCTGCCCCCGCCCATACCTACTTTGGCAGTTAAGGGGTTAATTAGATGGTGTCAAAACATACATTCTGCAAATCATGATCCTATCTGAACGTGTAAATGCTAGTACCATGTACAACACGTCTTCTGGTAATCGACCTGCCAGTGTGATGTGTATACATGTGTGTGTGTGCATGGTACAAGCATTTGCACGTTCAGATAGGATCATGATTTACAGAATATGTGTTTTGACACCATCTAATTAACCCCTTGATTGCCAGAGTGTAAAATATTTAATATAATACAGATATACAGAGGTAGAAGGCAAGATCTGCCATAGAAACACAATCAATGCTTTATGAGGCTGGAGTGCTAACATCTACAGTAATTATAGGTCAGATCAACAGTACCTTAGGGGAAGACATGAGCATTCCAATTGATTGAAATGGATCCTTTAGAGACCTCATTCAAAGGGTTAAAATACTTGTTTAAATCAATTGTCTTTTTTTAATCATCCTCTATGGTGTAGTTAATTTGCGCGAGAATTACTGAATTCTCTTAACCCTTTGAGTGCCAGAGGGGTGCACAACGCATGGCAATCAAAGGGTAATGCGTGGACTGTGTTTTTCCCGACCTATCAGTTTTTAAAGGACCACTGACACAAAAATAGATATAGGTTGACATAACTTAAATAGCATGTACTTACAGCTAACGTATCAATTAAACAATCACATATCACAACTCAACACAGTCATGAACTCCCTTTAATACAAATACAAATCGCAATGTTCAGAGAGAATTTGTTTAATTTTTCCGACGTTTGGGTCATTTATTGTGTTTAGTGTCCGCTGCTTCCCTTGTTGTCAGAAAGGCTGCTGTCTTATCTCAACCCATTCACAGAACATCCTGGACAATCAATGGGAACCCTGGCAAGGGACAGGAATGTTCTCTCCCTGTATATAAAAGACTAAATTTTTAGGCCTCAGAAAACATATTGATGATGTTTAACGTGCTAGCATGAAATACAGGGTATTTATATGTGTGTGTACACCCAGTTTTAAGTGCTAGTGTTCTTTTAAAATCGAGAGAAATGCTGGAAATTACTGTCTGAAATGTCATTGTGTTAACTGTATGGGGAATTCATTGTCATTCTAATGCAAGGTTCCATTTTGAGTGCCACAGAGAGAAAGGGAGAGAGAGAGAGAGAGGGTGAGAGAGAGAGAGGGAGAGAGAGAGAGAGGGAGTGTGTGAGAGAGAGAGAGAGAGAGAGAGAGGGAGAGAGAGAGGGAGTGTGTGTGAGAGAGAGAGAGAGAGAGAGAGAGAGTGGGAGTGTGTATGTGTGTGAGAGAGAGAGAGTGGAAGAGAAGAGAGGGAGAGAGTGTCAAAGAATACATTTCTCCCTAGTAAGGGTATGGCTAGAATATAAACAATATTTGCTTCAGAAGGGAAGAGCGCCACCTTCTATTTAGGAAACAAAACTTTGAGAACAATACAATATAGTCTTATTGACTGCTAAGGAAACATGGTGGGAACATAATATTTAGTGATGCCAGGCCAAAATAAAAATGTAAATACGTTTATACCTAATTTTATATGAGAATTTAAACCTAACACGCAAGACAATGTATTGGTAGCTAGTGCCGAAACTAGATTAAAAGAGTGTAGTATTTGTTTATACATTGTGAACGGAATGCAGAAAGAAAGAGGATTAACCCTGTAGCACAGGGGAATAATATTTCTATATTTTTATCAGAGGGCCTTATTAAAGAAGCAAAGAGGAGGGGACATTCTGGAGGAAACCAACCTCACCACATGGGGGTACTATTTATTTGTGCATTACAGGGTCTTATTCAGGGAGCTAAGAAGGAGAAGGCGCAATCCTGGAGCAAACCAAATTCACCATGGGGGGTAATGGTATTTTTTTTTTTTTTTTTTTGAAGCAGAGGAAGTTTAATGACGAGGAGCATTTCTGGAGCAAATCAACTGCCAATGGATGACAAAGGCAAACTCCCCTAATCTCCAGTCATTTAAAATTGAGCTTTTAACCTATTGAATACTGGAGAGGCCACCAAATCATTGCATCCCAATGCGTTGGAAGCCTTTACCACTGAAGAGATTAAAATGAGGAAGCTGGTTTGCTCCACAACTACTCATCTGGCGCATCCTGGGTAAGGTCCTATGGTTCATACTATTACAAGCCTCTGAGGTTGTTCTGGAGTAAACCAACTGCACCATGGGGGAGAAATACAAATTCCTAAATTCCCGTGCACTTGTTAACCTCCTGAATGCTAGAGAGGTCTCCAGTGCATTGCTTCGCGATGCATTTGAGGCCTCTATAACATTAAATGGATTAAAAGCCCAATTTAATGTTGTATTTGTCCCATATGGTGCAGTTGATTTGCTCCAGAATAAGGCCAGTTTGCTTTTATAACTATGGGCCTAATCAAACACAAGATATTACAATTGATGAAACAATAGACTCCAATAATGCCACAGCAATGTAATTATTCGCTATCAGACTATTGGTATACAATCCAATACAAAACGTCTAAAACATACAAATAAAACAATAGGGCACGAACCGTTATTTCTTTATAATAATGCACACAGTCCAAAGACAGGAGCACTGCCCTAGCAATCCATTTGCACTAACTGTTTTAACCCTTTCGTTGGTACCCCTCTGGCACTCAAAGGGTTAACTCCTTTATAGTTAAAACAGTTTTCAAATCAATGCTTCGCAATGCATTGGACACCTCTCTAATATTCAGAGGGTTAAAAGACCTATTGGATTAATGAAAAACAATGATTAATTATGGCTTTTTAACTCCATGAAACCTAGAGAGACCGCTGTGGAATTCAAGTGGTTAAAATCCCTATTCAACCATTCCAGTGCCAGGAAGCTCTGGAACACTTTGAGTTGCAATGCGTTGGATCCCCCTCCGCACACAAAAGGTTCAGTTCATATGAATATGTTTTTGATTCCTCCCTTATGTTTTAATTTGCTAGAGAATCGTTCCACTTAGTTTGTGGAAATTGCACAATATATTTAGGGATGGATTGTATTAACTGTTTGATCACATGATTTACACTGAGACACACTCTAAGGGCCATCTCTTTGTGCTATGGTGTAATGGATTTGCCACATAATTGTTCCACTGGGCACTGTGCAGATGACCCGCTGACTAGATGTCAGAGGAGAATGTTTGATTAGAACAAACATGGTATTTGCAGATGTAACTGTAAAACATATCCTATCCTAATATAATAATTTGTCGGGATGTTTGTCAGAAGCCGTCATGCGCAGTAGAGACTGCCGGAGCGCACAGAATGCTGGGAGCATTCTGTGCTTTCGGGCAGTCTCTACAGTGCCTGACTGCGTCGGCGGCAAGACTCAGAGCAGGACCTGCCTCTTAAGCCTTTGAGTGCCATAGGGTACCCCTTTGGCACTCAAAGGGTTAACATCATCCGGACCTTGGCCCCTGTACACGTGCTTTTACACTAGTTTCCAATAACCTGACTTGTGGGAATGAGATTTCCATCTCAGGACTGAGCTTTCAATTGTTTTTGGAATGTTGTAACCCCTTAAGCGCCAGAGGAGTAAAAAGCAATGCGTTACACACCCCTCCGGCACTCAGTGGGTTAAATATAGTGAATCATCAGTCAACCCATGATCTAATTACCTACAAACATTACCATTTTGTCTTGTCTAGAAAATACAGTATCTCCAAGACTGATATTAATGGTTGAGGTTATGTGGAATGGCCTTTTTTAACTTAAATGTAGTCTATTACTGTGTTCCCACCTTTAATGTCTGCTTCTTGAGATGTATATTTCATACTTTACTTCATGGGCTATTAGGTTTTCAAATACACCAACGTTATCACGGTGAAATATGTTGTTCAACTCTATTTAGCAGGGAACGAAGATTGTGCTAGAAATGGTTCGGTTCAAAGCCTGTAGTCTACTGTTTTTTTATTTTATTTTATTATTATTTTTTACATCAATAGAATAGTCTATTATCTGTCCACCTATCCTTAAATTTTAAGAGATCATGCAGGCAATTTAAATAGGTTGATGTACTATATCCACACAGATATGCGCATGTCTGCATTTCTGTATTTGTGTATATTCATACACACACTCACAGCACACACACACACACACACACACAATATATATATATATATATATATATATATATATATATATATATATATATATATATATATTTTTTTTTTTTTTTATGTATTTATTTTTTTTACATACACAAATACATACTTGTGTGGTATATATTTATGTGTGTGTGTGTGTGTGTGTGAGTGTGTATATATATATATATATATATATATATATATATATATATATATATAAAATCAAAATATCAAAATAAAACTCCCAAGTTAGATGAGAGAAGCAACACATGGGTTAAAAAACAAAAATCGAGTATATATATACTTTTAATAAGAAAACTTTGCGTGTGTGTTTTTAAATATATATTAAACCTTTGAGTGCCAGAGGGGTACGCAACGCATTGGCACTCAAAGGGTTAATATTAGAAAATAACACTACTCAATGGCGCTGAATCAAATATTCACTATAGCTGGTCCAAGTTTTGTATCACATGCAAGTCTTTATACATGTAGGTGTCAATGAACCTGATGTTCTAAGAGTAATAATTTTAGGACAAACCAACTGCATCAAGGGGCACAGATAAAACTCCCTATTGCTTTAAATTGAGGATTTAACCCATTGAATGCTGGAGACGTCTCCAACGCAGTGCTTTCAAACATTCAAATCGTTGAAGACCTCGCTTGAACTCAATCAGTTAACTACCTCTTTAAAGCAATGGGAATTTTTGGACTATCTATGAGTCCCCTGTGGTGCTGTTGGTTTGCTCCCAAACCACCCAATTTCTTCTTAATACATCATCGTGTTTAGCATCTGGATACTCTCTATTTCATATATTTGATTAACCGTTAAAGCATGATTTATTTTTCAGGTTTCAGTGGCACTAAAATCTGCACGATAATACATATTATGGTATCCTGTCATATGTGTAGTATGTCCTTTATAAATACAATTAAAATAAATATTAACGACCAACACAATCAAACAATTTTTATCAAATATTTTGTGTGAAATATAGTGATATTATGGTGGATCGCAGCATCAAGGACAAGGTTTCACTAAATTAGATACAGTTAGGGCCTGATAGTGAAATATTTCCGCTAGAGCTTTGATTGCCAGAGAGGGCTCCTTCCCTGGCACTGAAAGGGTTAAAAGCCCGATTTTATTGTACATTTTTATTCCTTGTGAATTGCTCAGTATCTCCTTAGTACATCATCCACACAGCATTCACTCACACACACAGTTCTTTATCTCTGTGATTTCCCACAGCTTTGCCTTACTTGCAGCGTGCATGTCTGGATTTCTGTTGGTGGCAATGCTATTTTGAAAAAAAATGGTTTCTTGTAATTGCTGTGTAAAATGCTGGCGTATAGTTTCATCAGGGATTTTCTAAACTGAGGATGTGGTATTATTTAGGATACTACTGACATAATACGCCATATTTTGTAAAACCCTATATTTACTTCTAGCTTCTTCTCAAGAGCCAATAGCCCCTCACCTACTATCTCCATGCAAAGCATCATGTGGCTCCCCAGCTATTGTTGGGCTATCATGGCTGGCTGAAGATAATTGGAGTTGCAGTCCAACAGAATTAAGAACTGCAGGTTACACACACACACACACACACACACACACACACACACACACACACACACACACACACACACACACACACACACACACACACACACACACACACACACACACACACACACACACACTGTGCTAAGTACACAAATTCTCATTGAAATACCCCACAAGCACACACATACTAATATACACACATATATGCACACTGAAACAAACACACACACCCTCCCTCTCTCTCTCTTTAGGGTGCCTCATCAAGGCTCAAGAGGACTGATTTACTAAGAACTGAAGCAATTCGGGAGCAAACCAACAGAACTACAGGTGACAAATACAATTTCTCAAATTCCCATTGATTAAAGTGGGTCCTTGCAAAAGAGCGCTCCCACGCATGGCGAATGGGTCCGAAGCCCCATTTAAATCAATTGTGATTGTTTTTGTTTCCTGCAGTGCAGTGGATTTTTCCCCAGAATTGCTTCAGTTCCTACTAGGAAGTGATGTTGCCCATGCGCAGTATAGCGTGCGCATGCGCAAATTCTCAATGGCTTGAAAGCTACAGAGGTCTTCAGTGCTTTGCGAAGCAATGCGTTGGAGATCTTTCTAATATTCAGTGGCTTAAATCCTACATTTAGATCAGTTGTATTTTTTATTACCTTAGGTGCTCTTGGATTGCCTTGAAATCGAACCATTTTTAGCACATCAGCCTAAGTGTCACCATCAAATGTGATAACCACTGATACTACAATAAAGCTTTAACCCTTTGTCGACCAGAGGAATCTGCAACGTATTGCCAACCAATGCGCTGCACACCCCTTTGCTCGTTAACTCCTTGAGTGCCAGTGCAAAACAATGTGTTGGATAGCCCTCTGGCACTCAAAGAGTTAAAGGAACACGAACACGTAAACATGATCTGGGTTTATACACACTTAAATACCTTCTTCTCCATCACTCCATGGTTGTATCTGTAAAGATTCTCTATTTGTTTTTTGGGGCCTAAACTCTACTCTTACAAATGGTTGGGGGGGGGGTCCCATTTCTGCTTTTTCCAGTGCTCCTATTACCATAGCTATTTTCATAGAGAGTCCATGAAGTGAATGTACTGAAACGTCATTAACCCTTTGAGGGTTAAATGGACTGAGATGAGGTAACAGCCTTTCTGAACAGAAGGACAGTGGGTGCTAATCTCAACACATTATCAGTATTACCTATGCACAATCAATTAACCAAAATATACAGGACACTGTACACATGTATTAACCCTATGAGTGCCAGAGGGGTGCGTTCCACACCCCTCAAACACTCAAAGGTTTAAAGTGCAAGATTCAAATTGGGTTTTAAGGGATCTAACATGAAATGACTACATTTAACAGACGCCAGCTGTAAGAACATGGCAGTCAATCAGAATGATATAACCCAATTACATGTTTATGTGATAGTGTTCCTTTAAAGGGTTCAACTAAAATTACGTATTACTTCTCAAACTTCAGTACTCAGACTCTGATCTTATACATAAATATCAATAATATTGAAGTCACCATGGATGAAATATTTCAATAGCAAATTTGAAATAAAATAAATGAATTGTCACGGTTATTATGTGTATTTATGTTGCTAAACTATACGCAATTCCATTGTTTTATAAATGGACTTCAGATTAACTCTTTAAGGACCAGACTGATGAACAGCATATTGATTTGCCGTGTGTTGAATACGAAGAGATATATATTAGTCTATTTCCATGATTAATGACTGTGACATTTACATATACAATAACATACATTTTTATACAGAAGATTTTAGTAAATAACAAAGACCTGAGGTTAGTAAATGTGAAAAAAGGCAACTGAACCTAATGTATAAAGGCAATTACAGCGAGACTGGTGTGATAAGATCTGGAACAATTCAGGGGCAAACCAAATGAATCATAGGGGACATATAAACAGTTTTTCTTAGTAGATCAATATCTATGGATCACAGTGAGGCTTTTAATTGAAAATGTATCATATGAAATATTTTTGTTCCAGAGCTTGTAAACATTTCCCTTGATACCTATGTGATGACACTAACCCTTTGTGTGCCAGAGGTGTTCTTGCTTTGCAGTGGATTGTATACCCCTGTGACACTCAGAGCTAAGAATATCTTATTCCCAAAACATTTTAACTGAGATTTACAAACAACTAGGAAAGTAAAAGTTTCTAGTCTAAGAAAAACATAGTGGGATATAAAAAAATCCTAGTGTATGTGAATCCGAGTAACTGATATGTTATTTGAATGGTTCCCAACCTCAATGTACCCGAACAGGTTATGTCTTTGGGATTTTCCTGCTTGAGTACCAATGAATGAATCAGAGGTTCAGACACGGGCATTTAACTCTCCTGTGCACAAGCAAGGGAATCCCATAGACATGGCCTGTAAGGATTCCTGAGGAGAGGGCTTCATAACATATACATTATCATTGAATGAAATGCCCCCTCCCCACTCACCTACAAACACAGATAGATAGACAGACAGGCAGGCAGGCAGACAGGTGTGTGTGTATGATAGATAGATAGATAGATAGATAGATAGATAGATAGATAGATAGATAGATAGATAGATATGTGTCTGTGTGTAAGATAGATAGATAGATATGTGTCTGTGTGTATGATAGATAGATAGATAGATAGATAGATAGATAGATAGATAGATAGATAGATATGGAATGTAAATGTGTGTGTATGATAGATAGATAGATGTGTGTGTGTGATAGATAGATAGATAGATAGATAGATAGATAGATAGATAGATAGGTGTGTGTATGATAGATAGATAGATAGATAGATAGATAGATAGATAGATAGATAGGTGTGTGTATGATTGATAGATAGATAGATAGATAGATAGATATGTGTCTGTGTGTATGATAGATAGATAGATAGATAGATAGATAGATAGATAGCTAGATAGATAGATAGATAGATATGGAATGTAAATGTGTGTGTATGATAGATAGATAGATAGATAGATAGATAGATAGATAGATAGATAGATAGATATGTGTGTGTAAGTGTGTAGATGCTGGTGTGTTGAGAATTGTATCAATGGTGGAGAAAACCAGCTACACCATAGGGGACAGATGAAGAACTCCGTAAAGTCCCATTGATTTAACCCTTTGAGTCCCAGTGACCCTCAAGCAGATACATTGTGCTTTAACTCCTTGAATGATGGAGATGTTTCCAGCATTCAAGAAGTTGAAATCCCAATTTAAACAATGGAAATGTTTCTCCCTCCCCTACACAGCAGTTGGTTCGCCCCAGAATTGCTCCACATCCTTTTAGTACATTAGCGATGCAAATTACGCCAATTAAGTAACATTCAAAGATCAACGAATACGCCGTTTCCTTATGATACTGTCTGGGGAAAATATCGTCTTTTACCAGTGCATTAGTACCGAGGGTATTTATATGTATGATGTACGGTAACACAATTAACTAGAAAACCGTACTCCCATGAGAAGAATACTTTAACATACAAAGTAGTGATTTATGTTTAGTTTAAATATTACCCATGTAAAATACCATTTACATAAATGCACTGTTTATACAGTTCTGCACGTGGAGGTATTGGGGCTTATAAGTGCAATTTTGATGTAAACCAACTAGGGTCTCTTAAATATTCCTAAAATTACCATTGATTTCATTAGAGCTGTTAACCTCATGAACGCTAGAGAGGTCTCCAGCAGATTTAATTCAATGGGAAATTTCATATGTCCCGTATGGTTAGACAAAAGCTGAGCTATTTTGGTGCAAGGAACTGCATTTTATATGAATATAAATTCTAACAGACCCAGATTGGGTGTAGTGTGGGAGATCTATCTAGAATCCTTTACGTTAACCATTTGAGTGCCAGAGAGGTACGCAACGCACTGCAGAGCAATGTGTTGCGTACGCCTCTGGCACTCAAAGGGTTAGTATTATTAGTTATATGTTATTGGTTTCCCTCATAACCGCTCCAAGTCGTTCCTTATACCAATGTCTCACTGAGCCTTATGAATAAAGTGCAACAGTTCAATGAACCATATGAGAAACAAAAAACAAAACTAATTTTATTTAAATTGGGTTTTAACCTCATGAATGCCAGGGGGGACTACACCCTTATCAAAATGATAGTTTATGGATTTTTACTTGTCCTTTATAACGTGGTTAGTTTGCCCCAAATTGCTTTCATATACCCTAAAGTGTTTAACCCTTTAAGAACCAAAGGGTAGTACAAAGCTTACAAGCAACGCGTTGCACGCCCTTTTGATGTTTAACCCTTTGCAATGCATTCCTCTGGAACTGAAAGGGTTAAATGGATAGCTTAATATCCACGAACTTCCAGTTTCACTACTCTGCTTGATTTAAGGGTGCTACTGCCTTTTATTTTTTAATGTGATAATAAGTCATTTTATTTAATATTTCACATGAGGTTACATTTGTATGTTCTTTGGGATTAGGGAAAAGATAGAGTTAAAAAAAAGTTGCTATGCTCATTTTGCTTTATTTAAGGGGATCGTATTAACCCTTTGAGTGTGAGAGGGGAACGCAACACATTGCAATGCGTTTCGTACCCCTCTGGCACTCAAAAGGTTCAACTATTATTATTATTATTATTATTATTATTATTATTAATTTAAAATCCTGTAAACATTTTAGAACAGCAGAGGAAATCCTTCAGTATAGCAACGCGTCAGCTATTTTTATTTAGACGCAGGTTCATTTTAACTCTTTGGATACTACAGAGGATACAATATGTGTAGGCCTGGAGCAAATCATATGTACCATGAGGAGGGGATGGAGGATTAAACATGACGATTGTTTAAAATGAGATTTTAACCACTTGAATGCCATAGAGGTCACCCTCTCTAGCACTTAAGAGGTTAACAGAAAACACAGTTCATGGGAGTTTGATGGATTTTTGTTCCCTATGGGGCAAATGGTATGCTAAAGAAATTCTTATATTTTTTACATTCTGCAAAAGGCCCTCATTTTCCTACCTGTTAAATTGTTTGGTATCCTAAGAAGTGAAAGCATTTCACTTTAAATGTTTGCAGCTAAAGTAAAGGGCTTTGTGGGCTGGAATTGGAAAGTTAAATAAAATCTGGCTTTATTGTTTCTCTCCAATGGGAAAAAAAAGCCTGAGAGGTGGGAGAGCAGGGAAGGCGCTGTGGTCTTTCTCTGCAGCAGCTGTGCTGTACCTGAGGCTGCAGAGAGCAGAGCAGGGCTGTTGGGCTGCTTGTGCAGTCAGTTCTATGGCAGGAGCGCTCAACCCTGACCTCGGTTATCCCAACAGTGCGGGATCTCTGGATCTCCTCACATGAACACAGGTGGATCTGTCAGTTATTTCATTTGGAAAGAACTGCCAGAGTTAACGACGTTCACTTGAGGATATCCTGGAAGCACGCCTTGTTGGGGGTGGGGGGTTGAGAACAGGTTTGAGCGACCCTGTTCTATAGTTTTCTAACGGTGAAGAGGTGGTATTAACGGTCTGTGTACTGGGTTACGAAGATTATGGCGTTCTCTACCTCTGATCCAACCACAAGTCCACATTCCTTCTTGATTTCAACTTCTACACCTTTATGCACGGAACTTCTACAGGACTGGGTAAGTGACACGTTATCCTATTAATTCGCTTATTTATTGCACACATTAACCCTTTGTGTGCGAAGCAATGTTTTGGGCAACCCTCTGCAACTCAAAGGGTTAACAAAGTGGAGACATTTTAGGATAAGCCAACTACACTGTAAGGGGAGGGTTGAAGTTGGAAGAGCCACTGATTTAAACGTGAGTTTTATCCCTTTGGTGCCACTCATAGGGTTAACCCATTGAATGCTACAGATGGAACGATTGTGGACTATCTAAACTAATGCACCATAGGAAAGAGGTGCAAACCTTCTCAATATATTAACGGAAAGTTGGGGAATTTTATACTTGTTTACTCCTCTTACTTTGTGCACATGGGGCTGGATTCTATTCCAGGTGCTAATTTTATCTCTGCTTTTATCTCCAGTTTTCCCCACAGACGTCAATAGGAAAATGTTGGATAAAACGGGTGTTAACATTTATCACCTGCAATAGAATCCAGCCCATGGTCTCATGTATTAGGCCGGGGTTCTAGCAACTGTGGTATCACATTATCTGGTTTGAAACAAATGTCTTAGTAAACGATGGGTTAAAAACACACTTAACCCCATACCATTTTGGGGATATTTGTCCCCTATTGCTCCAGAATGACTCCAGAGTGCTTCTTACATGTGTGTATATAACAGACACTTCTATGTGAACTCTACAGTTGCAGTAGATTTAGGTCCGTAGGAGACATAAAATTGCCCATTTTCTGCGAATCATTTGGTTTAACCCTTTGAGTGCCAGAGGGGTACACAACGTAGGAGACATAGAATTGCCCATTTTCTGCGAATCATTTGGTTTAACCCTTTGAGTGCCAGAGGGGTACACAACGTAGGAGACATAGAATTGCCCATTTTCTGCTAATCATTTGGTTTAACCCTTTGAGTGCCAGAGGGATTCGCAACGCATTGCTTTGCAATGCGTTGCGAACCCCTCTGGCACTCAAAGGGTTAACCCACTGAATACTAAATACTTATCCAAAGCAATGCGAAACAAGCACTTATTTCACTGAAATAACAATTTAAGGACCACGTAGGATTTCACGTTTCCATATTAGTTAAATTTGTATGTTTTATATTATTATAATTATACAGAAATATATTTAACCTGGGAAATGTTTATCTGAACATATACTATACAGAGGAATCAACACTTGTGTAGTTTTAAATTAAAAACACATTTTTGTTTGGAACTGCAAGAAGTTTGCAAGAAATTTAAAAGTTTAGTAGTATATATTTCATCTCTTAATCAGAAAAAAAATGGCTGACATGAAAACTATTAAGTGAAAATATTTATTAAATAAGGATGAACACAGCTTGTGTGTGTGTGTTTTGTAAATGTGACACTGGTCATCTCTTGACACTCAAAAGGTTACTGTTTGCCACTCTTTTTTAATTCTTGTTTATTTAGATGTTATTTATATTGAAAACAAAGTCACATTGATAGCAACTGTTTAATGTGCAAAGTGCAGTTTTAATTATCTGGTAACAAGATACACTTTGTATGGGAAAATAGCTTTTGACTGACATTTGATTGTAGAAAAGTGTGTGTGAGTGAGAGATACACAGATAGATAAAGAGAGAACAAGAGAGAGAGAGAGAGAGAGTCTTCATGAACAAGTCTTTCAGGACAGAGGAGTTTATAATAGGATATTTAACACTTTGACTGCCAGATAGGTATCCAACGCATTGAGTTAAATATGTTTTTTTTCTGTGGGGAGTAATCCTAACTGGGATCTCGATAAATATTTTACACCATTTGACCCCTTTTTAAAAACAAGGCTCTCTTGTTGTTATGTAAACCCTTGTGAACGATCAACTGTTATAATAACATAACCCTGTGACCATCACGCTGGCACTTACAAAGTTAAACACACTGATCACTGAAGGCCAATATATTTTATTAGAGTGAGGCAAAGATGTGCAATGTTATACGTTTCCAACATAACTTAAGTGGAACATTTTTGCGTACATCAAATAAATGAGCAAGACATCGAATTAAAAATTGCAAGGAAATAAAAAAACCCGGATATGTGTATTAGTCACTGTCAATTGCTTCATCCCCCCATTAACCCTTTGAGTGACAGAAGGGTACGCAACGCATTGCAAATGCAGTGCGTACCCCCTCTGGCACCCAAAGGGTTAACGTTATTTTAATAAAACAATAAAATAGAACGAAAAAATCAAACCAAAAAGCGTTCTCGATCTTCCATTAAACTCAGGATCACATTAAATCATATCAAAGTAATTGTTTTGCAATGCATTGCGTACCCCTATAGCACTCAAAGGGTTAAGAGGCCTCTACCTCACTGCTCCAGGCAATGCAGTCTCGCGTGGCATCACTCCCGCCATGCAATCATGCGCAGTAGAGACTGCCCAGAACGCGCGCAGTCTCTACTGCGCATGACTACATCGTGACAAACATCCTAGATAATTATTATATAGGTTAATACATATTTCTTTTGTTAATGAATCAATGCACCCTTTGAGTGCCAAGGAGTCGAGCAATTTCTCCAGCATTCAAAAAGGAAGAGTGTGTATATATAAACGTTAAAATATCACTAAAATGTTTTTTTTTAAGTAGCCTGAAAATAAAAATCACCATTAATTCAGCTGGGATAATTAACCTTTTTCGTTGCGACCCCATTTGGCACTGAAAGGGTTAACCTTTTGTATGCTAGATAGGTCTCAAAAGCGTTGCGAAGCATTTGTAAGATTAAAAGTCCAATTTAAATCAATGAGCATTTGGGAAATGAAAATTTGTCTCCTGTGGTGCAGTTGGTGCTGAGGACTGTTCCCTCTCTTTATGCATACCGCCCTTAGGGCCATATGTATTAGACCAAAACTGGAGAAATTCTGGGGCAAAACGACCCTAGCTAGCATGAGAGTGATTGAAATCCTCACTTGAATCAATATGAGTTTTTCATTGTTACATACAGTGCACAGAAAGTTTTTACTTTTAAATACATGCTCTGTAGAAGGTGAAATATGACACACGATTGGTTGTGCTTGGAGGAGAAGAGGAACAGTAGATTCCAGTGCCATGACACAGACACGCTTTTTGGGGAACATAAACACCATGGTAAACATGACATACCCACCACTAATCCATCAACACGCAGCCATCATGGTTCGGAGAGAGATGTAACAGAACAGGCACCCAAACAACTGGGGCACTGCGGGTCTAGTAAGACATGAAAATATTACAGTACAAGCTCACAGACTTATACCCACACAAAACATACATATGCACACACGCACACATACACATATATTCTCACACACATGCAAAACCCCATAGAAAGTTTGGGACCGAATTCCTGACCTTAATAAAGAACCAAATGCCAGTCCCAAACGTTGATGCTGCTGCACTCTGTTATCTAATATTATTATACCTTACAGAACACGAGAGTGCCTCCTTTATTTCTATTACTTGTATTTTGGCTCCGAGTGCACAGACACATTAAACGACGAGGGCTGGTACTTTAACCCTTTTTGTGCCGGAGAGGTATCCAGCACTTGGAAGCCTCTGTGCTTGTGTGTGCAAGTTTGCATATGTATATCTGTGTGTATGGTTGTATGTGGCTGCGCATGTGTGTGAGAGTATGTAAATGTATTTGTGTGTGCCTATGTATGTTTTTGTATGGGTATAAGTCTGTGCGCATGTGTGTATGGTATGTGTGTATGTGGTTGTGCATGTGTCTGTGATTATGTGTGTGCGCCTGTGTGCCCATTTATGTTTTTGTATGGGTATAAGTCTGTGCACGTGTGTGTATGTGTATGAGTGTATGGGTGTATGTGGTTCTGGATGTGTGTGTAAGGATGTGTGTGCGTATGTATTTGTATATGTCATGTGTCTGTGTGTTCGTGTGTGTATGGTGTATGTGTGTGTATGTGCATGTGATTGTATGTGTATGGTGTATGTGTGTTCATGTGTATGTATGTGTGTCTCCATGTCTTCATGCATATCTGCATGTGCGTGTTTATGTTTGTAGGGGTGTGTGTGTGTGGTTGTATGTGTGTGTGTTTGTGTGTGTGTGGTGTGTATATATGTACTTGAGAGTATGTATTTGTTTATGGACATATGTGCATGGGTATCTGTGTATATGGGTGTATGTATATGTGAGAGTGTGTGTATGTGTGGTGTAGGTATGTATGTATATGTTAGTATGTGTGTTTATGGGCATATATGTGTGTGTGTATGTGCATGCATATGTGTGTGTGTATGCATGTGTGTGTGTGAATAAGTGCATGTGTGTGTATGTGTGTGTTTGTGCATATATATGTGTGTGTGTGTGTGTGTGTGTGTGTGTGTGTATGTGTCTGAGTGTGCATATGTGTGTGTATGTGTGCATATGTGTATGAGTTTAGTATGTATCCACAGTACAATGACATGACCTTGCTTATTAGCTTCACAATTTATGAACATTTTTGTATCATTTTTATGTGAAGGTTAAGTGGACTTTTTTTTTTTTGCTTTTTTTAAGCAACAGATACAACATGCCCTTTAATGTAAATTACCTATTGCTGCAAGTGTGAGTTATGTATTGCCCCTTTTAAAAAATAAAACAAACACACAAACAAACAAACAAAACAAACTGTACAGGAGGTTATGCTGATATAATGTGTTGCTCAGGCAGATGCTTTTTCCTGACCTTTCTCCAATCCACTCTGTCCCCCCCAACCCTCTGCCCCATTTGCCCCCAGAAAATAGAAAATAATACACACATAGGGCACTATGTTCAAAGGGATAATGTTAAAAAATGTTGTATGAACAACAAAAATAAGTAATTGTATGCATGAACAATATATTTTCTGTAGAGTGTATGACAAAAATCGAATAGTATCAGCTGTGCTCGAAATAAAACAAGAATTGTCATTGAAAGAGACAAGGGCTTGGCTTAACCCTTTGAGTACCAGAGGGGTACGGAACGGATTGCAACGCAATGCGTTCCGTACCCCTCTGGCACTCAAAGGGTTAAATATCCACCAGTGTCGTATAGTGGCAATGAAAATATGTCGGTTTCAAAGAAAATAAAATATCATAAAAACAACAACAATTTTACGTCAGTTAAAAAGTATAGTAAATGTAGAGATATGAATCTGGAAAACATTTGATAGGGAAATAAATATGTATCTATTGATAAAAAAGAAATAGCCAGGTATATTTATAATAATCATTAAAATAGTTATTATACATTCTAACACTCTTTAAAAATTCTAAATTATAATATTTTATTCAAAAATCTTATTCATTATATGAATAATCTTAATTGCTATCGACAAAATAAACACTTTTAACATACCAATATTCTTGTCACTACTCATATTAGAATTTCTGCTCCATCTTTGTCATTTTTTACAACATTTCCAGTCAGAAATCGTACTTCAAAGAGAAATCAACTTTTTCTATAACAAATGACATTCTTAGAAAATATATATGCAGACTGCGACAACATTCAATAAAATGTCTTTAAAAAGACAATAGCTATTTCATTATTCCTTTGAACATATGGCCCTTAGTGCTCACATGTTATATACTGGTCATATGCTTAAACTCTTGAAGACCAGAGAAGTGTGCGACACATTGGTTAATATAAAAAAAGATACAACATACTTTTTGTAACTTTTATACCTCAATGCCTCCCTTCATCAGGTGTAAGTGCCATAACCCACTTTAAAGGGATAGTAATGTTTCACAAAAACAGCAGCTCAAATTAACCTTCTTAGTATTTGAGTCACAGAGAGTGTTATTTCAATACTGTCAGAGTTGTAGTTCAAGAGCAATTGAATGATAAAGTATCCCCCCACCCCTTTTACCTAGTGTAACACTGCTCTCCTTAGATGTTAAATCTGGTGTAAGACCAGACAGATAACAGCAGGGGACAGTCTTCTTACTCTGAGAACAATGAAAACTCTGCCCCCCTTTACAGGTTTTTCAGTTTTTCCCTTATCTTAACTGAAGATTGTCCCTCTCTGCAGTCTACCTGGACACGCCTTGCTGCACTGAGATGAGCAGGGTTACATCAGTAAAAGGGGTGGGAGGGGGATACTTTATCATTCATTTACTCTTGAACTACAACTCTGACAGAATTGAAATAACACTCTCCAAGGCCCAGATACTATGATGATTAGAGCTGCTTTTATTATGAAAGATTACTATCCCTTTAAATAGGCCAGAAGGACCTAAGAACTGCATTGACAAGGTACACATAATGAAAAAGACTGTTACATATGCTCTGATGGAGCAGCCATTCCTGCCTTTTCCACGGCTCAAGGTCTCCTATTGATTACTAGGAATATCTGTGAATGGGCTGAGATAAGATAATGGCCTTTCTGAATCAAAGAGTAGTGGGCACTAATCACAATACATTTACTGACATATATTATCTCTGGATACAAAAAGCACAGACAACACTGAATAAATGCTCTCTGAAAAGGACAATTTACATGTGTATTAACCCTTTGAGTGCCAGAGGGGTACACAACACATTGCAAAGCAAAGTGTTGCATACCCCTCTGGCTCTCAAAGGGTTGAAAAGCAAGTTTGTGATTATACTTTAGGGATGTAACACATGAATAATTCGTGATTACATATGTCAGCTGTTACTATGTGATATTTAACCCTTTTGGTGCCAGTAGGGTGATCAACGGATTGCAAAGCAATGCATTGCACACCCTCTGACACATAAAGGTCTAAAGATCAATAAAAACATTCCATTTTTTGTGTTAGTGGTCCTTTAATTTTGGGGAATCAGCCCAAGTAAAATTGATTCATAGATACAATTAGGATTTTTTGGTCAGAATAAAGGGACATTGGGTCAAATTAACATATTTGCCAGTGCAAATCAACTGGTGCTAGCCTCTAATGCCAGTGACAGTACATGATATGCACTACAGCAGAGATGGACAACATGAGGCCCTCCTGATGCTGCCTGACCACAACTCCCATGGTGTGGAATTATGGGAGTTGTAGTCTGTTAGCAGCAGGAGGGCCTCCCATTGCCAACCACTTCACTACAGAAAACAAACACTGTACTGAATATGTAGAAACAGAGAAGAGATAGTGGAGGTGCTCATGGGGTTAAAGGTGCAGTAAACTTTTTTTATGAAACAACATATATTGTAGGGCATTTCCTGTTGAGTAACATAAGGGTACTCCCACTGCTGACAGATGCTTATTTCCAGAGTTATTACAGTTTAAACCTGTGTTTCTTTACATTAGCAGTGCCCTCTAGTGGTCAAATTCTAATTAGTTTTCCTGTTACATTCTAATGGAGAGGAAAGTCAGTGACCTACAGTTCTCCATGGAATTTGATGGAAACTTCCTGTCACTTCCTGTCAGAACAATCAGGAAGTAAATGCACAGTAAATTAATTTCTGATTATTTGATCTTGTGCAACTTCTGAGTAAAACAACTGACAACAGTGGGAGTGACCTTGTTTTACTCAACAGGAAAAGCTCTATAATACATACATTGTCATAAAAAATATTTTACTGCTCCTTTAAACCTTCTTGGAACTTTTATATAGTTAAAACTACAAATATTACACTCACATTTTCATGTGGCCACGAGGGTTGACTTGTGGCAGATAAGCAAGTGGGGGATATTACACTGCCCTCCCCGCAGATATATTCCAGCTAAGCAGCTCCCCGAAAGGCCACCTTCAAAAACAGAAGGGAAAAACCAGGAAAAGGACAACAAGCAGATGCAGTGCTTTTTTATACAAGCAAGCACTATTTTAAATAGCAAATAGGTATCAAACCTCTTACTCACAGTTGATGATCATACTGTTGTATGATATACAACTGGTATACAGTCACAGGGGATTTGTACCTGCCCCTCTACAGGCAATCAGGTCACTGCTCTCAATGTATCCAAAATATTAGTTATAGAAGTAATCCACGAAGAGGCGATAATAAAATCAATTTGAGATTTATTAATGAAAACAACAAATCACCAATGTGTTTCTGGATACAGCGATCCTTTCATCAGGGTGTCAGACCGCACACCAGTGGAAATCTCCTCCATTTTTAGGACATTAACATGAGCAAACGCTGCATGCCTATGCCATTCCATGCACAGGGAAATGGTGCACACTCACACCACTTCATTGGTATCATTTAGTACATTGTTCTAAAGAAGGCTTAGAGGAAAGGGATGCCCTGAAATACCCCCAATCTGCCCCATGGACGCACAGGCAGTATTAAGGGGAGAAAATCTGTCTTACATAGCTTTGTAACTTGACGTTAAGCGTGTATGAACAAAAGGTTGATTTCAATGCATATTCTTGCACAGAATCACCATCATACATTCACTTAAATGTCACTTGAAAATGAATAGGGCTTATACCCTTTTAAATATCACACAATCCTAACAGGAATTTGTAAAAAAAGATATGTTTCTTGGGTGCATAAACCCAAAAATGTGTTCTAAACATCATTTTCTATTTATTTAGGCAGCTGTGCATGACCACGTGGCACTGTTTGTTTATTCAACATCATAAAATGTGATCACTGCCACAAATTAATTAAATGAACACACAGGAAATAAAAGTTCTTGTGATATAAACAGGGTAAGTTTGAACCCTTTAAGTGCCAGAGGGGTATATAACGCATTGCTTTGCAATGCGTTGTGTACCCCGCTAGCATTCAAAGGGTTAATCTCAAGTAAATGTGATGAATGTACAACAGTGACTCCCATGGTAAATCAGGTGCTGTAATTGATTTTTTTACCTATTCCTGAATAATGTTAACTTAGAAATTACTCATAGCAAAATCTCCCTTGTACCCTGTGAGTGGCAGAGAGGTATCAAGTGCATTGTGTTGCAATGCATTGGATAACCCTCTGGCACTCAAAGGGTTAATTCATCTTGTGACAAGAGGAGGACAGTGGGGCTGTCTTAGCGCTTTTTGTACATTTGCACCATTATTTCTTTTGATAGTTTTATTAGTTTTTTAATAAGTCTGATAACAAATGTAACCAAACTGGAGACACTTGGCCATTTTCCGCATTTATCCTATATAATAATTCACTAAAATGTGTGTAACGACGCAGTCATGCACAGTAGAGACTGCTGTGCGTGCTGTAGTCATGCACAGTAGTGACTGCCCGTGCTGCATCCAGCTCTGTATCAGCCGCGGCGCGGGCAGTATCTACTGTGCATGACTGCCCCGTGACCAGCTGGCAGTGGCCCGTGTAACGGGCTCTTCAACTAGTTTATTTATAAAGGTTTTAGAAAAAAAATAGAAAACATCCTGACTATGGGCCTTGTGTTCAAAATACAGTTGGAGACATTCTGATGCAAATCATCTTCACCATAATGGACTAATTAATATTCCCAATACTCCCATGGAATTTAATAAGGATGTTAACCCCTTGAATGCCAAGGATGTCACCAATGCATTGCTTTGCAATGTGTTAGAGACCTTTTTAGCATTCAAGAAGTTAAAATCCCCATTTATCTAAATGTAAATGTTTATTTGACCCCTATGGTGCAGTTGGTTTGCCCCAGTATGACTCCACTTTACATTTGAATGTCGGGCCTCTATAGAAGTACATCATATTTAAATGGACATGAACCCTTTTCATTTTTTTGGTGATAACAAGATGAATTTATGATTATATATTTGCACAAAAAAGGCACTGGGATAGATTTTGTAGCCTTGTGCCCACCAAACGCCAGTTTACTAAAGCTACTTACACAGAACACTCTCCTCTTAACTCCACTTGTGCAATGGGGATTGCAGTGGGGCACTGCAGGGTATTGTGGGGGTGTAACTTTCCACCAGTTTCCTTTGCATGCTATGGAAGAGGAGTAAGGAATTTGCTGGCATTAAAGTCTTATTGAAGGTAGAGAGTCTTATGGTATGCACTACAGTGATTTAACCTTTTAATTGCCAGAGAAAAATCCAACACATTGCAACGCAATATGTTGGATACATCTCTGGCACTCAAAGGGTTAATGCTTTAGAACAGTGGCAGGCAACATATCTGTAATCCTTGATGTTCATACCTCCGGAGTAACAGCTGGATCCGGAGTCCAAACAAAGCAATTTGTATCATAATGTGTACAGGGCTTATGTGGGTGGGATTGGTTTGAGGGAAGGCAGAATGGAGGTGCGTGTGTGTGGATTGTTTGGTGAAATGGGCGGGGTAAAAAAGGGACTCACCCAAAAAATCACCCCCATCCCAGATACCTGATAATTAACTCAGAAAACCAGAGTCTCCAGGGCACAGAGCTCTTCAAAACTACAATTACTGTAATTCCCAGCAAGATGGTGGCTGGCTGGGGATGATGGGAATTATAGTCCTGAGCAATTGAAGGACCTCAAGTTGGCCAGCCCTGCCTTAGTACATATCTGTGGTGCAGTCACTGGTGCTGGAGGCCAGTGTCAGTGGAGCTATGCTGGTAGATTCACACATTCACCTCAAAGGACAGAGTGCAACCATTCAGTTAATTTATTATTCATTTAAACATCTTGAATAAAATCCCTTCATAAGCTCTCTTTTTCTGATTATGTGAATAATATTATTGTAGTTAATCAAATGACTTGTGCTTGCTTGTCTGTATATATATAAAAAAAGCCCCACAGTATTCTGGTGATGAGTTATGGCAGAGCTTTCCCACAAGACATACATTTGAAATGCTCCGGAAGGCAACCTTCCAGAACTTGACTGCTGGGGGCACGGCACGGTAATTGGAACGGTCTACAAAGCGTGTTTGCAAACCAGGAGTACTTTGTTGACCATTCCAATGAAGTGTTTCTTTTTAGATCATGCTATTTTGGCTCTGCTGAAGAGCCGCCAGCCGGACCAGGATCTGCTTCTGTCAGCTAGAGGCTGACGTCTATGAAAGGGGCGGGTGGAGGGAACTTTATCACCTTATATCTCTCAAACTATACAAGTCTGAAATATCGGACTGGCATCAACTGATTTATTTTTTTAATATTTACAATATTAAATTTTGTGAAAATTATCCGTTACTATCCCTTTAAACTAGTATTTGAATTTTGTAATTCTGCATCCAAGTCATTGCAGCTTCTGTAAGAACAGAGGAAGACAACCAGCATCCCTCCAATCATTATAGGACTTCAGTTCCCTAACATTGATTTTTTACCAGTTCTCATAGAAGCAGATATGACTTTTTGTTGCTGGACTCCATAACCTGAACTATCTCCCATTTCACAAGAAACAATACCCTAGTGGGAGAAGTCTGAGGTCCTGGAGTCTTGCAACAAACCATCATGTCTTCGTCGAGCGGCCATGACATCTGGTATTAATTAAAAATGTATTTTTTTGGAACCAATCAGTACAAAGTAGATTCTTAGTGGTCTGTAGGATCTTCTACTCAGTTTAAGGTAAGAGAGAGTTTACTGTTGCGGGGTGGTCATGTTATTTTATGTAATATGCAATTAACCCTTCAAGTGTCAGAGGGGTACACAACGCATTGCTTTGCATACCCCTCTGGCACTCAAAGGGGTAAATCAGCCAACCTGAAAAAATAAATAAAAAATAATGCTGCTATATGCACCTCAGCTCTTGCAGGTTGTGGTAGACTGGACCTTGTAAGATCCTTTGCACTTATGCCTGTATGTTTATAATGCTGCTACTCCAAAGATGGGATAAGTTGAAATTAACTAGTAAAATATTGAGCTTTAACAAATACGTTTGTATTTTTTTAATTTTAACTGCACTTTAACCCCTTGAGTGTTAACGTCATCCTAAGAGATGTCATGGGCCCAGACTGCGAATTATGTCTCCTAAGACTTTGTGCATGCTCAAGTGAGGACATTGTGGGTGGGTGACTGGGAGTGACATAATTTACCCTTTGGTCCAACAGTAGCTCTCAGTGTAGGCCTGGACTGGAGAATCCAATGTGATGAATGGAAGTCACCCAAATGGAATGGAGGGGGCAGCTTTATGGCAGCTTCTTTCCACCCCTTCCAATTCTCCTTCCAGTCTTAAAGCATTGTCACCTGAAAGATGAGTGTCTTCTCTTTCAAGCAAGGGTACGTTTAACCTGTTGAGGGTGGCTTACATCTTGGGAGATGTCCTAACTTTTAGGCCATGAGTGTGGCTGATGTCTCCCAAGATGTCATGCACTCAAATGCAGCACTGTATGTAGTTTTGGGGGCTATGAGCGGCAGTACACTACTTACCAGATCCCCAGCACTGGGATCCTCATGGTCCCATGCCAGGATACCTGTCTCCATACTGTGACATTTCTTAGCAAGTACCGTAGCATCAGAATATGGCATCTCCCACTAGCACCACCAGTGAAGAATGTAGGTGGGGTGGGGTAGTGGGTGTTGTAGTACAAAGTATTAAACCCTCCTTGCTCCTACCTGCACTAGTAAGGCCCAATTGGTAAGGAGAGTGTCCTCTTTCCAGTGGTGTCCTTCAGGTAAGAGTTCATGCTGGGTGCAGCACAACATAGAAAGAAATAAAAATATTGACATAGAAACATAGTGGGATGGGGGTTTTAGCAAGGCCCAGATATCAGCCCCTTTAGTAACAAAAAAGAATAAAACACTGAACACTGTAGAGTACGAGTGGGACAATAAACATCTCTAATCTCTTACACGCACACACATACACACCTAGGCCTCAGAGAGACACGATTACCCCAGTTTGAAAGATGAGTTGCCCATGGCTATCTTCTATTTTAAAGTGATTTTAAAGCAGGCATGCCATTAATAAATTCAGCCCAGCATGATATGGGGTGCCATTTTTATGAAAAGATAGTATCAACTGACAACAGTAGAAATTAAATGCTCTTCAAAGATTGCTTTGAAGTGGCAGAAATGTAATAAAACATTTTCATTTAGCTACATATTATGTCAACAGTTTTGTACCCCAGCCCAAGTTAGAAAGACAAGTGGCCTCTCATTAGATGAGTCCAATTATCTTCTTTCCAAAATGATACTTGTCTTTCTTTTGTTATTACAATCATCTTATTGCAAGCATGTCCTATTTCAAATAATGTAAGAAAACAGAAAGATTTTTTTAGGTGCTGTTTTGAGTTCCAGCACCCGCTACAGTATGTGAACCAATACTAACAGGGTATCATTTTACAATCTATGAGTCTAGCTATCCATCCTGATATGAAATCCATGGTTTTGAAATATTTTATTGTCTTTGTTGTAGTGAAAATGTAAAAAAATAGCAAAGAAACAAACACAATTTTTTTTGGTATAACAGTCCAGTTAAAAATGCAAATTACCCCTCTCTGATACTGTAATGCTGTATACTTTTCAACAATAGGTATTGCAGGGTTTCCGGTTTCTTCCCCTGTTATTTTGTGCCCAAAATGCAGAATGATGGAAAAAGGAAAAAATGAAATTGTTGCCTTCTGTTTTTCAGTTGGTCATTTTTAAAAGAGGAACTAGATGTAAAATCATGTCTTTTGCATTTTGAAAATGTGAGAAGGTGTCAGATGTAGAGCCACATGCATTTGTTGTAGAATGTAGGAAAGTCCAATTAAACACAGCTGGTTATAATTTACTTTATTAAAATTTCAATACAAATATTTTGGGAATTTTGGGTACATTTTCTCTGGAATGGCAGGTGGCATTCACAAGCAAACAAAGGAACATCCACTGCACTCATATAGTCTTGTAAAAACACTTTCTTTATTTGGGAGATGAAACACAAGACACCAAAAGGGTAATAGTCTTACATGTTTTGCATATTGAAGAGGGGTACCCAGTGCATTGCTTTGCATTCAAAGGGCCGTGTATATTCAAAAGAAAATTGGAGGATCTGTGGGGCAAACCAAATGAACTATTGGCATACCTGGGAGATTTGCCCCGGAGACTCCGGTTTTGACAGAACAGAAATTAATTCCTCCAGATGTGGGGAGTTTCTACTGAAACTCTACCCACATCTACTGTTTCTCCCGGTGTTCCTCCTTCCCCAGCCTTCTGTGTGACACCTTTAAGCCCTGCTCCCTCAACTCGCGTCAAGCCCCGCCCATTTTTAACGTGATTTGCTTCATTATTGTCGCCCCCTGATGCACCAGAGGATTCCGCTCCAGGTAGACCTCAATTGGAAGTTCCCAAGTATGACTATTGGGGTGAGCTAAAAATTGGTCCACAATGCACTGGAGCACTCTCTAGCATTCAAGGGGTTAATATCCCCTTATAGATCAAAGGGATTTTTTGGAATGTTTACTTTTCCCATTTGGTGCAATTGGCTTGCCCCAGAATTCCTCCCCTTTTCTTTTGAATATACGACCCAAAAGTTTAGACACACAAACACACAAAATAATTTATAGAAATGTAAATATCACCTATGTACAACTACTACATGTAGAAAGATAATTATTCATATATAACATTCTTAAAATATAATCCTAAATTAGCTTTTCAATGCCTGTGTAAGCTGTCCTGCTCAGAGAGCATGTATTTAACCTTTTGAGTGTCAAAGGGGTATCTAAACATTGCACCGCAATGCCTTGGATACCCCTCTGGCACTCAAATTGTTAACCCTTTGAGTGCCAGTGAGGTGTTGCAATGTATTGGATAACTCTCTGGCACTCAAAGGGTTAATGTTGTTTATGCTGTTTGTATTGGAATATTAGAGTTAATGTCAGTTAACCCTTTGAGTGCCAGAGGGGTATGCAACACATTGCATTGTGCAACCCTCTGGCACTCAAAGAGTTAACCGACTGTGATTTGTGCCTTCTGCTCTTGTATTTAGAAAAGCTGTTATCTTATCTCAGAGAATTTAAAGAGGATCTATCACCCCAGTACAAATGTTTGTTAAAAGTTAGATTACCTAGCCGTTATGTGGAATTCTTGAATTTTTTTTTCTTTAATTGTCTGTTGCCAAAAATTAATTTTAAAATCTGCACTTCCATATAGACTGCGGGTACAGCCTATACCCACAGTCTGTAACCCTCCCTCTAGCCAGCCTCCTCCAATGACAGAGACTTCTGTCTGTAGGCTGGAGCGAACTCATTGGCAGAGATTGATATCTAGCCAATGAGATCGCTCCAGCCTACAGACAGAAACCTCCGTCATCGGAGGAGACTGGCTTGAGGGAGGGGAGCGCAGGTAGAGTTACAGACTGTGGGTATAGAGCTGTCTATACGGAAGTGCAGTCTTTAAACGTTAATTTTTGGCAACAGACAATTAAAAAAAAAAAAAAATATTCAAGAATTCCACATAATGGCTAGGTAATCTAACGTTTAACAAACATTTGTACTGGGGTGATAGATCCTCTTTAACCCTTTGAGTGACAGAGAGGTATCCAACACATTGCAGGTATCCAATGGATTGCAACACAATGCGTTGTATACTTCTCTGGCACTCAAGGGGTTAAAGATAATCCTGGCCAAACAACTGAGTCCTGGAGAAAGAAGAAATGCTTTCTCTCTCTCAGTTAGACTAGATGTTCGGGCTCAGAAAACAAACAGAGGATTTTTACAGATGCTAGCATGAAAAACAGTGTATTTAAGTGTATATAACCCCAGTTCATTTTTAGGCGTTAATGTACCTTTAATGTCAGTACTTTGATCCTTGTATCTAAGAAAATCTACACAGCCCTGAGTGACTCTGCAGGTATCTGATCTGATACAGAGGTTAGACTGTACGTGGAGGAACTGTAAATACACTGCAAATATTTGTGGTCTCGGAGCAATGTTTTTCTTTAACATTACTGAATACAATATAATTCAAAACACAAATGGCTATTAAAAACTATTACAGCACCAACCCCAAAAGTTATTCATTTCAATGTTCCCTCCAGGGCATAGCGCAGCGCAGTGGTAATTGTTCTCTATGCATCACCTACTTTTGCTACTGAAAGTATTCCATCTGTAGGTAAGAACTCCACATGCTTTCTTATAGTGTATTTGTATTAGCCACAGAGCATCTGGTCAGACATATGCACTTTCTGCACAGTCATTCCCAACAAACAATGAACCAATCATGGCCACTATAAAGCAAGATCTGCTTAGTCACATGAAGTTTAACCCCTTTGATGCTAGAGAGGTCTCCAACACATTGCATCTAGCATCCAAGGGGTTAAAGTGGAACTGTCACTTTCTAACACTTTTGTAAGAGCTATCAAAATTACCTATATTTATGTCCTGAAATACATTGTACTTGCTAAATTTACCAAGGTTTTTATCAGGAAGATATACCACAGATCTCAATGGAAATGTGGCCTAGATTTAGGGTTGCCACCTTTTCTTTAAAAAAATACCGGCCATGGCATTCCCTCCATAGACTTAACATTGGACAGAAGCCAATTTTTTACCGGTCTGCTGGTAAAATACCGGCTGGGTGGCAACCCTACCTAGATTACACTATCCTATATAATAATTCGCTAATTCGTGTGTAACGCACAACATGCGCAGTAGACACTACTGCGGGTGCTGCAGTCATGCGCAGTAGAGACTGCCCGCGCCGCGACTGATACAGAGCTGGGCGCTCCGAAGGAGCGTGCAGCTCTGTATCAGCCGCGCCGCGGGCAGTCTCTACTACGCGTGACTGCCCTGTGACCGGGTGACAGTGGCACTGTGGCCCGTGTAACGGGCTGTTCAACTAGTATTTAATAAGTTTATACCTAACAGATTCCCACTGAAGTCTATGGATACACTTGCAGAGAAAACATTTTATAAAGTTATTAACTTCAGTGAATCTAGGCCTCTCTTAGATAAAACCAGTTGCTAATACCCATCAACTGCAATGCAATCTAGACCTATGTTAGTCATTTTTATTTCAAACAATAGTTTACGAGATATTTAGCAATATTCAATTGTCAGTTTAAGCAAAAAAGACATTACTGGGTGGTTGTGAGTGGCAGTTGGGATGGGGAGCAGTTTAGAATGCTTCTATCTGGCAGGCATGTCAGGTAGTACTGTCTAATTTACATAAACTGACAAATAACACTAAATATCTCATAATGTATTGTTAAATAAAAATGCTAACATAAATATGGGGGCTTTGAAAGCTCTTTCAAAATCACATATTTTTTACAATTCCACTTCAAAGGGATAGTAATGTTTCATAATAAAAGCAGCTCCAATTAATCTTCATAGTATTTGGGCCTTGGAGAGTGTTATTTCAATACTGTCAGAGTTGTAGTTCAAGAGTAATTGAATGATAAAGTATCCTCCTCCCGCCCCTTTTATTGATGTAACTGCTCAGCTCAGAGCAGCAGGGAGGTGTCCAGGTGGATTGCAGAGATGGACAATCTTCAATTAAGATAAGGGAAAAACCTGTCAATGGGGGCAGGGCTTTCATTGTTCTCACAGTAAGAAGATTGCCCCTTGTTGTGAGCTGTCTGGTCCCGGGACCAGATTCCACATCTGAGCGTAAAAGGGGCGGGAGGGGGAAACTTTATCATTCAATTACTCTTGAACTACATTTCTGACAGTATTGAAATAACACTCTCTATGGCTCAAATACTATGAATATTAATTGGAGCTGCTGTTTTTGTGAAACATTGCTATCCCTTTAAGGAAGATAATCATTATAGAAAAATAGAAATATAGAATTTGACAGCAGATAAGAACCATTTCAGCCCATCTAGTCTGCCCATTTTCCTATAGTAAAAACCCCAAACCTTTTTTGGTCTTTGGTCTTTTCTTAAGTTAAGGACAGCCTTACGCCTATCCCATGCATGCTTAAATTCTGTCACTGTATTAACTTCTACCACTTCTGCTGGTAGGCTATTCCACTTATCTACTACCCTCTCAGTGAAGAAAAACTTTCTTACATTACATCTAAACCTGTGTCCCTCTATTTTTAGACTATGGCCTAAATTTTATTTAATTGTGGTTGCGGCTTCCAGAGATAGTAAGTAATTTGTAGTACGAACTAACTAAATGTGGTGCATTGTGGTGAAACCTAGGTTCCTTTTGAACCCAGGAACGACATTGAGGAGGTAAACCTGAGTAGAGGGCTCACCTTAAATGGATAGAAATACTTAAAATGTAAAAAAAATATATATTGCAGAGTTTATACCCCTGAGTGAAACAAGGGTACTCGCATTGCCAAGAGGTGCTTTATGCAAATGTTATTATATCTCAAACCTGAAATTTTTAGGTGCAGTATCTCAGTACCCTGAAATTGTACAGTAGCATTATTGCTACACCATCCTATGGAGATTTTTGATCAACTGACCAGAGCTGTCCATAGGATGGTGTAGTAACAATACCGCTGTACAATTTCAGGTCACTGGGATACTGCACCTAAAAAATTCAAGTTTGAGCTGTAATAACGTTTTAATAAAACACCTCTCAGAAGTGGGAATACCCTTGTTTTTCTCAGGGAGATAAACCCTACAACATATTCTGTTTTACATTGTAAGTATTACTATCCCTTTAAAAGGGAAGGATATATGATGGGAGTAGTGGAAGGAGCTTCCAGAAAGATGATCCCAGTGGGAGGGGCTGTGACCGGGTATATATAGGCTTGCAGCCCCTCCCAGTCTATGATTAAGCTCCCAGGTATGACAATAAGGGGGATGTATTAATAAAATGTCATGCTAACATATGAGCTGAAATCAGTTTACAGGCGCTGCAAAACAGGAGAGTGGTGCAAGTAATATCCTCTAAATGCGGTATGGTATAAATATATGGACCTTCACCAAAACCATAAAAGTGAAAGCTTCAATAGATCTACTCACATTCTACTCAACAAATGTCTTTCGACTATGTAAAGAAAGTTCAAATTCAGGGAGTGTTGATGGTTCAGTTGTAATGGTGCCTGGTGGATCTGCACTTCCTTTACATTCAGACCAGTTTCCTGTCTTGGCTGGTGCCAAACAACATCATCACACACAGTTACAGTAAACCAGTTTGAAGAGGGTTTTTGAGCTTCTTCTCTTTTCTTACTTAATCTTTTGAACATCTTTGAAGTGGCAAACACAATGCAAAGCAATGTGTTGGACACCCATATGGCACTAAATGGATAAACTGTAAACATGTGAGTCATGAATCATGCTCCAGAATTTCTTCAATTCTTCTTATTAAGGGCTAAATTTTATTAACGGTGATAACTTTATCATCAGTTTTATCCCAAAGTTTCTCTATTAGACATCCATAGAAATCATATAACATTTACTAACTAAAAATAAAAGCAGCCCTACATCAGCTTCACATTGTTTCAAATGTAGTAATGTTGAGTATGAAGACCTCTTTGGCACGCAATGTCAATGTGTTGCATACTCCTCTGCTCCTTAAAGGGTTAAATGCCATATATAAGTTTTGCACAATATCCAGAAGCTAAATTATAACATTTAATGTTCATCTGAAATATTTTATGGAGCAGAAAACATTTTTATGTAAACCTATATTTTATAGAGATTTTCCAGCTGAGTAAAATTAGGTAACTCCCACCGCAAATGTTATAGAAGTTCAAATAATCAGGAAGTTAAAGTGTTAGTAATGTCCACAAAAAGTTTCTGTGCATTTAGAAGAGCTTAAAAAGCTGAGCTAAATGCAAAAAACCGTATCTCTCAAACCGCTATGGTTTAAGAGATACAGGCGTTTAAAGTTTGATCTCTCCTACTGAAAGCTGTAAAGCTGTCAGCAGGAGATCCGTGTCGGCCGACACGGAGGCTCTTGAGAAGTGCCGCGATCTCGTTATTTACCACAAATCCCTTCATTGGAATGGTCTAAAACGAGTGCTTGAAAACCAGGCACACTTTTTAGACCATTCCAATGAAGGGATTTGTGGTAAATAACGAGATCGCGGCACTGCTCAAGCACCTCCATGTCGGCCGACATGGATCTCCTGCTGACAGCTTTACAGCTGTCAGTAGGAGAGATCAAACTTGAAACGCCTGTATCTCTTAAACCATAGCGGTTTGTGAGATATGGGTTTTTTTGCATTTAGCTCAGCTTTTTAAGCTCTTCTAAACGCAAAACACTTTTTTGTTGACATTATTAACACTTTAATTTACTGTGTTTACTTCCTGATAGTTCTAACTGACAGGAATGACAGGCAGTTTCTATCACATTCTGTGGAGAACTGTATGTCACTGACTTTTCTCTCCATTAGAATATAACAGAACAACTAATTGGAATTTGACCACTAGAGGACATTGCTACTGTAAAGTAACACAGATATACACTGTAATAACTCTGAAAATATGCATCTCTCAGCTGTGGACGTACCCTTATTTTTCAACAGGAAAAGCCACACAATATATATATTTTTTCATTTAAAAAGTTTAATGCTCCTTTAACCCATTAAGTACCAGTGGTCCCGGGGTGTGTGGTCCTTTAAGGACCAGATAGGGAAGTTTGATGTACCGCGCCATGTGACTGATCACGTGTGCCGGCATGCCGAACGAGGGACTGAAAGAGATCGCTCCGGTCTTGGAGCGATCAAATTCAGTCCCCAGTAAAAGTATGTGACATACCAGGACCGTCACTGGTCCATAAGAGCCGGTCCAGCGTGACAGTCCGGGTACGCCAATGGTCCTTAAGGGGTTAAGCAAAAAACAACCAAACAAAAAAAAACATGGGTACGTTTATCAGTCATGTGCAAATTTATAAAAAGATGCAAATCCTTATTTTAATAGGATTGTGACTCATTTGAACTATTTAATAGGCATTTTTGATTTGCTTTAACAATCTTGTGAGTAATGCAACATTTTGCAAATGAATTGCTAATTTTCATTTTGCAAGTTATGGCTTATTTATTTAAGAAAGAAGTAATTGTGACCAAGAAAAATACTTATTTATATTCAGTTTTACTAACAGCAAAAGTTATTGTAATTGCAATGTAACTTTTTGTTTTCCTATTTTTTAAATATTTATGTACTATTCTTAGTATATTTGCTAAATATTGATGAATTGCAAATACTAAAATTGCAGCTGTAAAACAATATGTAAGAATTAGATCTAGCATCAGAATGATAAATGTACCCCATAATGTCTGAAATTAAGAAAGTTAAGACAAAAGTTGCATTTCCACGGTTCCAGACAAACACATGGTCTTAAATATTTAAACAAAACATTTAATGTTATTACAGTTGTTTGTGGTTTGAATGAGTGTTGAATGAGCGTAGAATGAAAATAGGTTCTGAAGGGTAAAACAGGTGTATGGTCAATTGAAAGTAATCTCTGCAAGTCAATATGCTCAAAGTAAAAGTGGGACATTTCCAGGTCAAAGCCGCTGCATTAGAATCAACAATTACAATTTCCCACATTGCCCTTGATTTATATGCAACTTTTACATTCTTGAATGCTAGAGAGGTAAATAATGCATTGGTGCATTTCAGAGGTGGGCAAAATATGGCCCTCAGACTGGATTCAACCCACTCACCCACTAGATCCATCACATTTTAAGAAGAGAAAAAATCTTCACACAATCATTTAAGCCAGAAAGGCCCCCTGCATTCTGATCAGCTTCTCTTGCTGCAGCATTGCACAGAAATGCCACAGCAGTGCCGGCATGATCTGATGACCTCATCATGTAGCGCTAAAATTACCTAGTCACAAAGAAGCTATACTGAAGAGAGAAGCTGGATCCAGCCAGTTTAATGACAAAGCAAATAATTCCCTATTTTTTCTTTAGTAGGGAGGATGTGGTATGTTTGTGTGTGTCTAAAACAGTGTGTATGTGTGTGCATGTTTGTGTGTGAGAAAGGGCTAGAGTGTGTTTGTGTCTGTGTGTGAGAAATGGATAAAGTGTGTTTGTGTGTGTGTGAGACAGAGTATGTGTGTGTGAGAGTATGTGTGTATGTATATGTATGTGTTTGTGTATGTATGTGTGTGTATTTTTATGTGTGTGTGAGAGAGTTTGAATGTGTGTGTGAATCTATGTGTGAGAGAGATCGAGTGTGTGATATAATGTGTGTGTATGTATGTGTATATGTGTGTAGACATAGTATGTGTGTGTGTGTTTGTGTAAGAGAGAGAGTTTGTGTGTATTTCTGTATGTATATGTGTGTGTGTGTGTTTGAGATAGAAACTGCATGTGTATGTATGTGTGCATGTATGAGTGTGTGTGTGAGAGTTTGTGTGTGTGTGTGTGTGCGTGTATGTATATACGTGTGTGTGTGCATGAGAGAGTTTGGTGTAGTTGGTTGCCACAGATTTATTCTAATTTTTGTGCATTTGACCCCATGGGGAACTTATAAATCAGACAGTGACTCATTTTTTCAGCTTATTTGTTAGCTTAAAAACTATATATTGATGCATACAGGTATAAATTAAAACTTTATAGTATAAATACATAGCAACCTTAACCCTTTGTGTGCCAGAGTGGTATCAGATGCATTGTGTTGCAATGTGTCTGATATCTCTCTGGCACTCAAAGGGTTAAGAACCCCTGAGGTCCCTGGCAAAATTCTGAATGGAATCCCCCACATACAGGTAAACACTTTTAGGTTTAGTGATAGCTTTTCCTTTTTCCCATAAAACTCGTCCAGAATGGAACCACTTTTCTATGTTGTGCACCCAGAACAGCTACTCTCCTCCTGACCATCTGACCACAGGTTACATAAGTTCCTTTGGTTCTTTTGATATATATATACTCCCATTCATTAAAATGCTCCTGTGTAAATAACATAGTGTGTTAGCCAGACATAGCCAGAATAAAAAATCTGGTACTGCGCCTACTTTAACGTGAATAGAAAGGCAATTATAGAACAATTTTGAGGCAACAACGATTACATAATATGCATAAAGTTACACATCTAAAATGAAATCAATGGGCAATCAGCTTTGTTTGATTCATATTGTACAGATTTCTCACCACAGAACTGCTCCACCATTAACTTGATACATAGGGCTAGGTCCTATTACAACATGTCAGCAATAGTTTGCACTCTAGGTGCCTTTACCACCACCCATGGTCACACCCTCACTCTTCACTTCATCCCTCCCACAGTCCCATTCACTATTCCCTGGCACAGAAAATAACCTTACCCTATAACATAAAAGCACAAAAAAGTTTTTAACCCCTTGGTGGCTATTGATGTCACTAGTATTCAAGGAGTTAATCCTCTGAGTGCCAGAGGAGTACGGAAAGCCTTGCGTTCCATGCCATTCTGGCATTCAAAGGGTTAAATAACAGCCACTGAAAGGCTATATAAGCTGGTGCGAGGACAATGACAATGCTTTGGCCACACCAACACTACTATGCCTATTGGGAAACCCAGCACACTCTGCAATATGATCACTGTGTGCATACAGGAGGATACACTCCACTGTTGTTTTAATGTCAGCATGGTCCTTGCCTCATATAATCTATAGGAAATTCACTTAAAATCATAACATTTCTATCTCTTGTTTAGTACATAGATTTAAAAAAAACATAGAAAGAAACACCCCAAAACACCCATAGACTGCCCCATTGTCCTCCACTTGACACAAGCAACGTTAATGGGAGAATTTTTGCCTGAAGTGTTTTAATAAATTAGTGTTAGGAAGGAGATGGACTAGAAAATCAATCCTAATGCCTAATTTAGCGAGGAATCCTATTTGTACATTCATCCCACTGATAACGTTTTCATAGGTAATAGAATACAGCACATTTTATACTTTTTGCTCCAGTTTTACACTCTGAAGACTTAGTTAATAACCCCCTTGAAGTACTATTTTTACTCATCCAATTGCTTTTGTCACATGTGTCTTCCCAAGATCAATCCTCAAGAGCAACCAGCAGGCAGTGTATTACATGTTTCTTAATGAAATAATGAATTTATCTAGCTCAGATTACTACTGAGAAATCTGGCTAAGGCATGCACTGATTTGAAAAGCTTGCCTTGTAGTTTGTCCTTGAGAAAAAAGAACATGTTCTTCATTAGGTGTAAAATAAGAGCTTTGTAATATAATATGTTGATTCAAAAATATTCATGATCTCAAACTTCTTTCTAGGACAATTTAATCTCACACACACCCACACCATACACTCTCTCACACACACACACACACCCACACCCACACCATACACTCTCTCTTTCTCTCACACACACACACCCACACCATACACTCTCTATCTCACACACAAACATGCACACACACATTTTCTCTCTCTCACACACACATATTATCTCTCTCTCTCACACACACACACACACACACACATACACACACACACACACACAATCTCTCTCACACACAAACACATTATCTCTCTCTTTATTTCTCTCTCACACACACACACACACACACACAAATACTCCCACGCTTACACACACACACACACACACACACACACACCATTCTCAATCTCTCACACACACTCATTCTCTCTCTCGCACCACACACACAAACACATACATGCTTACAAACACACATACGCACGCACACACATTCTCTTACTCTCTCTGTCTCTCACACTCACCCATACATACATATTTGCTCTCTCTTTCTCTCCGTCTCTTTCTGTCTCTCTTTCTCTCTCTCATACACACATCCACTCCTCCACACACATATATTGTATACACATACACATCCACCCCTCCACACATTCACTCTGTTTCTCTTACATACACACATGCATGCACGTACACAGAGACACACATGTACACATTCTCTCTCTCACACTCTCTCTCTCTCTCTCACACACACACATACAAATACTCGTATTCACACACATATTCATGTACACACACATCCACCCCCACAAACATTCTCTCTCTCTCTCTCACACACATACACAACCGCTCTCTCTTTCTCTCTCTCTCTTTCTTTCACACACACACACACACACACACACACACACACACACACACACACACACACACACAAATACTCCTATACACACACATCCACTCCCACCCACAAACACATTGCATACGCACACACATCCACCCTCCCTAACACACACCGTCTCTCTCTCTCACAAACACACAAAACACACATGCATAGACACATGCATATATGCTTACACACACACATAGTCTCTGTCTCACACACACGCACCCATACTTGTACACCCCCCCAACATATTCATATACAGACACATATCCACCCCCCTCACACACATTCTATCTCTCTCTCACACACAAACACACATAAATACATGCTTACACACATGCGTACACACATACACCCATGTTTTCACACACACACAGACACACACACACACACACATATCTATCTATAAACACACACAACACACAAACACACATTCATACACTCTTACACTTACACACATCTATCTATCTATCTATCTATCTATCTATCTATCTATCTATCTATCTATCCACACAATCTTTCTTACACACACACAGAGCACACAAACACACATACATACACACATACACAATTACACGCACACACATCTATCTATCGATCTATCTATCTATACACGCACATCTCTCTCTCTCACACACACACAACACACATACATACATACACAATTCCACACACGCATATACCCACACTTACAAGCGCACACACACACATACAAGCTTTCCAATGTATTAAATACACCCTCTCACAAACATGAATGCTAGGGTGATCTCCAATGCATTGTATTGCGAATTAATGAGTATAAAGGAGGAGCAATGGAAACACGTTAGAAAATTGCTATAGTTTTTGTAATGTTTCTAACTTGGCGTTTGGTAAATGACCCCGAAGACTGAAGAATTCTTTAGCATCTCAAGCGTTAATGATGATGATAAACGTAGAAGAAATGTGAAATTCTGGTTCAAACCAACTGCAGCAAAAGAGCCAAATACAATTGCCCATTGATTTAAATGTTTTTTTTTAACATGTTGAGTACAAGAATGGTTTGTAACACAAGCAGTGCATTGGAGATTTATATAGCATTTAAGGGGTTAAAAGTCCCAGTTTAATAGAGTGGGTTTATGGGAAATGTAGTACGGAGAAGCCAGAGGGCCTCAGGTTGCCAGGCCATTCTCTAGCACACACTGAAAGGGATAGTAATACTTAAAATGTAAAAAAAAATATGTTGTAGGGTTTATCCCTCTGAGTGAAACAAGGGTACTCCCACTGCTGAAAGGTGTTTTATTCAAAAGTTATTACATCTCAAAGTTGAATTTTTTAGGTGCAATATCACAGTGGCCTGAAATTGTACAGTGGTGCTGTTGCTACACCATCCTATGGACAGCTCTAGTCCCGGGACCATAAATCTCCATAGGATGATGTAGCAACAGCGCCACTGTACAATTTCAGGCCACTGTGATATTGCACCTAAAAAATTCAACTTTGAGCTGTAATAACTTTTGAATAAAACACCTTTCAGCAGTGGGAGTACCCTTGTTTTACTCAGGGGGATAAACCTTACAAGATATCTTTTTTTTTTACATTTTAAGTATTACTATCTCTTGAAATGCAACTGTATTCATCTTAGGCTAGTATCCAAGCACAGAAAATGAGCTGCACTGGCAGATTTGTACATTTCGCTCATTGTGTAAATTGTCTGACATTTGTATCTGATGTTTTCAGAGGGGACTTTGTGTAACTTTACACAACTGCTAAGGTTAAAGAGAAATCTGAATGTTCATTATGCATCTCAAAGGAATGTGTCTAGGCTGAAGCTTGATAAATCCCATCACATGAATGTACTGAAAACATTATTATGATAACTTAATTATTATAACAAAGCCTCCCCTGGCTACAGTGCTTGTAAAATCAGATCAGATGGCAGGTAAGTAAACCCTTTAGTGCCATCGAGTCCTTCCATGCACTGCAGTGCAATGTGTTACAGGTCCCCTTGGTATTAAGCGAGATTACATATCACTTTCAAATCTGCTCTAACCAAATGCTGGAGAATTACAGTTTAACAGGAATCTCAGGATATGATGAATTACCAGCCATTAATGCTTTTTTATGTTAGGGCAGTATCCATTATTAAAGTGTCCTGGGAACAGTGTCTACCTTGCTGTGCTATTTGCTTCTGTTTCTGAAATTTTTTATGTGAGTGCACATAGGGTTGTTTTTAGAAATTTTGAGGCTGGCTACAAAGATAAATTTACCGAGCTCATGTTCCCAAAATATCAGTGGAGACTTAGGAAGGAGGAACATAATTCATTTATTTTCTACCCATTGTTAGAACAGAACAAAACAGAAAATTCTAAATACAGTGAGTTATATGGAAGTAAAATGCACCTGTGCAATCCAATGATTAATTACTATGATTCTAACAATCTACAAACAGAACTTCTCATAGTAACACATATAGGTCATGGTTTTAGCATCTCTTTCATACAGCAAGATACCAAGATGTACTTTATGGGGAGAATATGCTTAGAAAAACTGGAACAATTTTGGAGCATGCAAATTGCATTGTATGGGACAGCTAAAAATGTTAAAAAAATCTCCCATTGTTTTAACCCTTTGAGTGCCAGAGGGGTATGCAACACATTGCTTTGCAATGTGTTGTGTAACCGTCCGGCACTCAGTGGGTTAAAAAAGGATCCTTTAGCCCCTGGAATTCAATGCATTGCTTTCCATAACTGCTGGCAGTTGTAGACATCAAATGATGGGAGTTAAGTGTGGCAGCAGAAGGGTGTATATTTGCCCACAACTGATATTAAGGGTTACAAGCTCCATTTAAATCATTGGGTATTTTATCCCTCTGGTAATAAAAGAGGATTTTAGTCTTACCTGTTAAATCCTTTTTCTTAGTCCATATATCTTACAGGTAACTCTGGGAAGGTGACCACCCCTTTAAGTAGGCAAGAAGAATTCTTGGAAAGAAGTGCAGGGTGGAGCCTTCCATCCCTCCTTAGCTGATCACCAGCCAATCCCCAACCAGTTAGATTTGAGACGCTAACTATTGACTATGTAGCAAGAAGAAAAAAGAAGACTCCTGTGAGCATGAACTCGAAGGAACTCCCACATTCAGTCACAGGAGAACCAAGCATGGTCCTTTAACAGGGTGGGAGACCTGTAAGCTATGTGGACTAAGAGAAAAGGATTTAACAGGTAAGACTAAAATCCTCTTTTCTCTGTCGTCCAATATAGCTTACAGGTAACTCTGGGATGTACCAACATTGAGTTTTCCAGTGGTGGGAAAGAAGACAAGGACCAGGCTCCGGTCCCCAAAGTCACCAAAGCTCATACGGATTAATCAGATCAGGATAGCCCCAAACGAGAAAAGTGTCAATGGACACTGAACTGGAATATAACACACCAGTATCTGTAAAACAGCATACTTATCACGGTGCCCATGATTATTGCCTGCCTGGTATGGGTTCCTGTCCTGTCCACTCTGGGGGTTGGGCAGCGGCGTTGCCAGCTGCTGCCATCTGACTGCTGGCTTTTCTCTCGTGGGTGCTTGTCATTGACGTCCCACTCTCTGTTTTGTAGCCTGCGGCATTAATTGGCCGAATCTGTCCCTCCTTCTCCTTTGGCCTTATATACGGCCTGAAAACTGGGCTTACTTGCCGTTTCATGGTGTACTTGTGAGTTACTACTGTGTCTGTGCTCTCGTTTGACCCTTGTTTGGCTTCCGTTGATTCTCCGATTTGATCCTTGGCTTTGTCTGACTACCTGCTCTGGTATTGAACAATGGCTCTGTCTGACTACCTGCTCCATGTATAACCAAGACCTTGTCTGACTACCCGTTCCGGTCTGACCCTGATTCTGGCTGACTAACCGCTCCATGAGTTCTGTGGCTGTGGCTGACTACCTGATCCAATTTTGACCCATGACTCTGTCTGACTACCCACTCCGTGCTTGACCCCGGTACTGTCTGACTCTCTCTACTCTGTCTCAACCGGCTTTGCAGGCTCCCGCTTCGTACAGCCTGCGAGCAAACTTTACCTCCCTGGTATTGTTGCAGCTGCCTTCTGCTAGGTAGCTCATGGTTAGTCTTACTCCAGGTATTGCTCTAGCAGTCTCGCTCCATGCATCCTTGACTGATTATATACCTCTGAGGCTATTACCTGTCTGTAACCCTGGTCTCACTCCTGTTGCCTGATCCCTAGCTCCCTAGGTATCTGCTCGCTTGCTCTATAGAATCATAGGCTAGATTCTACCTCCTTGCTGCCTTGGCGATCTGCAGTCGCAGGTTTAGCTCAGTGTCAGCTCCTGAGTAGTGGACTGCGCAGTGTCCTTACACCTGTTCCTGGGAAGGCTGGGGAAGTTTTGTGCTCCTGTATATTGATCTTAATAAACTGGTTAAATTCCCCTGTACCTGTGTTGTGTGATTTTTTGTCCTAAGTGTAGTGTGAAAAAACTGAACTAGAGCCAACGGGGCTCAACAGTCAAACATTAGTGAGACGTAAGGAGTAAAGTCCAAGACAAGCAAGGGTGCCTCCAAGACTTTCCTACCAACGCTGGCATCAGCCAAAGCCAGCACATCAACACAACAGTGTTTAGAGAAAGTGTGCACAGATGTTCAAGTGGCCGCCTTGCAGAACTGATCAGCAGAGGCCTGATTTTTATAGGCCCAAGAGGCCCCAACAGACCTGGTGGAATGAGCCATGATACGAAAGGGAACAGGCTTCTTCCTGAGTTTGCAGGCCTTACGAATGGTAGACTCGATCCAGGAGGCAATAGTCACCTTGAATGCAGGCTTACCAGACCTGGAACCCTCAGGAATGATAAAGAGCATGTCACTTTGATGAACGGATTTAGTGTGGTGCACATAGAACTTAAGGCAGCACACCACATCTAACAAGCGGAGATCCCTCTCCTTGTCAGATTTAGGGTTAGGACAAAGTGAAGGCACAACAATCTCCTGATTGATGTGGAACTCAGAGACCGGCTTAGGAAGAAATTCCTGGGAGGTGCAAAGAACCTCCTTGTCCTTGTGAAACACCAAGAAAGACGGTATGCAGGACAAAGCTTGCAGCTTGGCAACACTATGAACAGAGATGATTGCCAATAGGAAAGCCATTTTCCACGTCAGAAGACGAAGAGGAATAATGGCCAAGGATTCAAAAGGAGGGTGCTGTAAGATGCCCAGCACCAAATTAAGATCCCACTGAGGAGCAGGACTCTTAAAGGCAGAACAAGCATGAGAAGCGCCCTGAAAGAAAATCTTGACGTTCAGAAGGATGGCAATGCACTTCTTGAAAAAAGATAGATAGCGCAAAAGTTTGAACCTTCAAGAAACTCAGGCTGAGGCCCTTGTCCACGCCGTCCTGTAAAAAGGACAGGACAGTAGGAAGGTCAAACTCTTGTGAGGACAGATCCCTATCCACACACCAAGAGTGGAAAATAGACCACATTCTGTAGTTCACCTTAGAGGACACAGGCTTTCTAGCTTGAAGCATAGTAGCTACGACTGCTGAAGAAAAACCTTTCTCCCTCAGTTTTGAAGATTCAACCACCAGGCCATCAAACCCAAATGGTCCACATCCTCCTTCCTCAGAAAACCCTGTAGAAGGAGATCTGGTCTGCGGGGAAGCTGAAAGGGCTCCGCCACAGATAAGTCCAGGAGCTCCGGAAACCAGGGTTGCTGGGACCAGTACAGAGCGATTAGAATGAACGGAGTTCCTTCCAACTGCAATTTCCTCAATACCCTGGGAAGCAGAGGAATGGGAGGAAATACATAAGCCAGAGGAAATCACCATGGAATCGACATGGCATCCACTGCAAGAGCAAGAGGATCCATCCAGTGGGAACAAAACAACGGAACCTTCCTGTTGTGTCTGGTCACCATCGGATTGATCCAGGAGACTCCCCATTTCTCTCCGCTGTCTACCCGTGTGTTGACTTAAGAAGTCAGCTAGGACGTTGTCTACCCTGGGAAAATGAACTGCGGATATGGCAGGAACATGTTCTTCTGCTCAGGTTAAGATGGCCTTGACCTCCAACCAAGCTGCGAGACTTCAGTAAGCCACAGTCGTGGCTTTGTTGGACTGGACACAAAATGGACAGCCTTCTAGATGAGAGGACCAGTATCTGAGAGCATGAAATATCGCTCAAAGTTCCAGAACATTGATGGGTAGGAGAGACTCCTGAGCTGACCACTGACCCTGTGCTTCAGGTGACCCAGGATCGCCTTCCAGTCGGATAGGCTAGCATCTGTTGTCACCATGGTGCAGAATGATACCAGGTAGGGCCTGCCCTCTGTCAGGTTGGAGATGTTGGCGATGTATTGCCTACAAGAGAGACTCAGCTCCACGTGTAGGGGTAAAGAAACTGACAGCTTTAGGAGATCTGTGTTGCCTTTGCAAACCTGGATCATGAACCTCTGAAGTTCCCTTGTGTGAGCCATCGCAAACGGTACCGCCTCTATGGTGGATATCAACTTCCCCACTAGAGAGGTCAATTTCTTGGCTGGAATGGAATCACAAGCCAGGACTTAGGATACCTTGTGGGTGATCTGGTGAACTACCTCGACCGTGAGAAATACCATGCCTTTGGGGGTGTCGAACAGAAGACCTAGAAAGACCAGTCTCTAAGATGGAACAAGGTCCAACTTGTCCATGTTCAGGATCCACAGACCTAGAAAGACCAGTCTCTGAGATGGATCCAGGTCCGACTTGTCCATGTTCAGGATCCACCCGTGGTGGGTGAGAGTGTTGATACAGTCCTGGACCTGTTTTCAAGGCGTTTTAGAGACAGGGCCTTCAAGAGCAAGTCATCTATGTATGGAGTAACTCTGATGTCATCTTTGTGCATGACAGAAATGAACACACCCAGGATACGAGTGAATACTTGGGGGTCGTAGTCAGACCAAAGGGGAGAACAGAAAACTGGAGGTACCCTCTGTCTCAAGCAAACCTGAGGTACTGATGGGTCTCCGGATAGATGGCTATGTGCAAATAGGCATCCTAGAGATTCAAAGGAGCCAGAAATTCCCCAGGGCACATTGTTATGATCACAGATCTTAAGGACTCTTGGTGATAATGAGTCTTAACTACGAAGGAATTGAGGTCCAGGATGGGACGGCAACCACCATCCTTCTTGGAGACTACAAACAGGTTGGAATAGAAACCTTAGCCGATTTCCAGGTTGCAAACCGATTCCAGACCGTACTTGTCCAGTAGAGTCTGGATAGCACCGTTGAAAAAACAAAGCTTTTCTGTGTGAGAAGGGAAGAACCTGAAAGGAGGAAGAGAGGCAAAGGGAATCCTGTACCCCTCTGAAATCACCTTTATAACCCATGGATCCACCACTGTGTCTGTCCAGACACTTAGAAAATGGCACAGTCGGCCACCCACTGGCACATGGGGTTCAGCGAGTCATGCCGAAAAGGTTTGGTGGCCTTGGGTTTGGTGGAGGACTGTTTGGGCCTCCACTGCTGTTTGGGCTTGGAGGAGGAATGCTGAGCCTGGGGAGCTGTTGGTGCCATGGCACACGCCTCAGTCTGAAAGGAACAAAAAGATGGTTCCGCCGGACTTGAGGTTTCTTCTTGGGAACCAAGGGCAATAGAATGCTCTTTCCTCCAGTAGCCTCATTGATGAGGCTTTTCAGCTCTGGCCCAAATAAGGAATTGCCCAAGAAGGGCAGAGAATTCAAAGATTTCTTGGAAATGATATCCGCAGACCAGATCTTAAGCCAGAGGGCACGTTTGGCTGCTATGGATATAGCTGAAACCCTAGCTTCCAGCCTAATAGCATCAAAGATAGTCTCAGTAACATAATGCTAAGATTCTGAAATGTTATCCAAGAGCTGCAGCAAGTCAGTTGTGGGAGCACCCTAACGAACAGCATCAGTAAGTTGTTCTGTCCATACAGCAATGGCCCTGTTTTTACCCAAGCGGCAGCAAAAGTGGGTTGCAGAGATGCGCCTATAGTTGTAAAGATGGCTTTTAGAAAAACCTCAAGTTTCCTGTTAGTCAAATCCTTGAGAGCAGAAGCATCAGCCACTGGCAGGGCCGTGGTTTTAGAAAGTCTAGATATTGGGACATCCACCTTAGGGGGGTGAGCCCACTGAGCTGCCTCTGAGAAGGGGTACAGCTTAGCAAACTTCTTAGGCAAGGTCAGGCATTTGTCAGGAGTTTTCCACTCGTCTAAGACAATCTGGTCAAGAGTGGGATTAGGTGGGAAAAGGATACTCTGCTTCCTAGGCCTCTGAAAGATGTCAGAAATATCCTTAGAATCCTCAGAAACAGGGCTATGTTCAGGGTATTGAGGACTGCCCTGATAAGGCCCTCAGCAGAGGGTTCAGGGTCAACCTCAAAGGGGTCCCCAAAGAATTGGGAGCAAATTCCCTCAGAACATTCACCCTCATCTGAGTCCACCAACAATTCCTCCTCAAAGGAGTCTGACACATCAGGTACGCCCTGTGGTTTGGGCACTGAAGACCTGAATTATGCGGGGGGTTTCCAAGCTTGGATGACCCCATGTAATTGCGTTGGAAGTAGTTGCAAAGTAATCTTTAACTCTTGCATCCAAGGTGGCTCTGCAACATGGCTGGAGGGTCTTAGAGGAGAGGCAGGGGCCACAGCGCATGAAGGGCATAAATTACCTGAGTATTCTCTGGGAAGCCCAGACTGACATGAGGAGCAATGCGCAATGGCGATCACAGACACCCTTGTATCCTTAGTCTTGGGTCTAGCCCTAGGTCCCAACGGTTATGACATTTTAAAAGTATATAAAGCATCTGAAAGTATAAGGAATAAACCAAATACTGTGTCTGAGATTAAATTCCTATCCCAGAAAGAGTTAAAATGCACTTAACTGGCATTCACTCAATAGCCAACCAGATAATAGCCCGCAAAGCAGGCCCTCATGGGAAATGTAGTTTCCCTTCAAGTACACTAAAAACAGTTGCCAAAGCCCCCTGAGCCCCCCCAAGACACTCAGTAAACTGGATGACAGGACAAGGGTAGACAAGTAGAATGAGCCGTTTTTGAACTCGCTACGTGGAGTGGTTGCAGAGATATGTCCCAATAAGTAAAAGTCCCATAGCGGTGAATGGAGCATGGCATCTATATAGTAATGCGTGCCTTAAAGGCGCAGAACTTAACTTACAGAATTTCAAAGAAAGTGAGTCCAAAGGTTGAAAACACGTAGAAATCACCCGATTAAGGCTAAATAACACTAAGCCCAAAAGGAAAAGTGTAACAACACCCTTAAAAGTGCTCAATTTGGCAAAGGAGGGGTTAAATTACCAAAGAAACCCAAGTGCTCCAGAAACACAACGGACAAACATGTAAACCAAATGAGTGCAGGAGTATATAATAGAAACTCCAAAAGGAGACTCCAAAAGGAAGAATGGGACAAGTGGACCTCAGCACTCAAAGGGTTGCTCACCTTTTTTGCAGGTCTTCTGTCTTCAGACTACCATTTTTAAAGAAGAAGTCTCAGTGGGCTTCTCCTAGGGAAAAATCATATCATGCAAGATTTTCCCCTCAGGGCTGGAAGGTCCACAAACAGATCCTGGTAACTGAGCAATCCGCCATTGGGAAGTCAGTAATGGTAATCTGCCTAATGGGAGATTTCTACACCCCATATCTAACAGAGAACAATAAATATAACTAAAAACTAAACAGAACAGTTCTCTTGCCTTTCCTGTTCAAGGAACAAATCTAACTGGTTGGGGATTGGCTGGTGACCAGCTAAGGAGGGAAGGAAGGCTCCACCCTGCACTTCTTTCCAAGAATTGTTCCTGCCTACCTAAAGGGGCAGTCTCCTTCCCAGAGTTACCTGTAAGCTATATTGGACGACAGAGAAAGTTGATTTATCCTAGAATTGCACCAGTTATTCTTATTAAGATCTGGATTATGCTGCATTTGCTAACAATATCAAGGGCTTAATTCTATTACCTGTGCTAAAACCGGCACTACAGTAAAAACAAGCAACGTGTATTTTGCAAACGTGTTTTTACCGATATTCTGTTGCAGAACCATGGTAAAACAAAACCGGTGTAGACAGCACATTTCTACAAACTAACTATACTGGCGCTGTCTGCATCTATTCAACTACCGCCTAAAAAACCACACAGAATGTCAAAGACCAAGGAAATAGGCGTACGTTTGAAGCAGAAAGCTCAAGTTTAGTTTTAGATGTGTTCCCGCATTATCGAAATCCGACATAGAGTGCCCCTCAACATATTAACCCCCCTTTGAAATTTGAATTATAGTGCTTTCTTTTACCATTTTAATTTGACAAATATTGTTCACATTCGCCATTTTAATCCCAATTAAATTTCGACTTATAGCGCTCCCATAACTTTCTTTCTCGACATTGTTTCTCCTTAAATCAACATGCCCTCTTTGTATTTGTATTGCATGTTAATCCTATGAGTACCATAGAAGTAGCAACACATATGCGGCTGCATACCTTGCCTGTATATGTAAGAAATGTTATTTTGTATTGTATTTTTAATGATATGTTAAAAAAACAGTTCAGACCTCAGGGGGTATCAGGATCCCTCCTGACACCCCCCTAGCATTGATTACCTATGGGCTTTCTTCTTCTTTTTTTAGTTTTAAATTTAATTTAAATATATTCTTCAGACCTTGAGGGGGTAATCAGGACCCCACCTGATATCCCCCCTATAATGGATCACCTATCCAGAAGGATAGGTGATCCATGGGGCGACTTTTTTAATAAAGTGCATATAACTTATGTTTAACATAGGTTATATGTGTTTTTTATTAATAAATATTGATTTCAGATCTCAAGGGGTCATCAGAACTCCTCTTGATATCCCCCTTATCATAGATGATCCATGTGTCAACAAGGAAGGCATTTTCTACCTTCCTTAATACTGGCTGTATAAGCCGCTCCAGTGCAAGCGCTTGAAGCGAACCCTGTTAATGGGTTCATTCCTAGAAAGTGCAGCGCTGTGCTTTCATCAGTGAATCAGTCACCGGGGTCAGACCCCATAGGTAGGAATGTAGGTAATAGAATAGAATAGAAGGGTCTCTGCTGGTCTATGGTGCCTTTCACACGGGTGGCTATTTCCTAAAGTGAATGCACTTAAATTCAGCAGTTCTCTTTGTGGTAAAGGTGAGATCTATATGGCAGCCTACTGGGGCCACTGGAATACCTTTCACGCAATCTTTGCAGAAGGTTCAGATGCTGTTCACAATCTCTAAACAATGACCACTAGTGATGATCGAGCACCCCAATGCTCGGGTGTTCGGGTGCTCTGACCGAGCGCCCCCGGAGGCTCGAGTGCTCGGCCGAGCACCCGAGCCCCATTGAAGTCAATGGGAGGACTCGAGCATTATACCAGGCACCCCCTGCTCTGATGAGGGGAGGGTGCCTGGTCCATAGGAAAAGGGCAGAAAATGATGGAAACACCACAGAAATGGTTCAGGGACAGCATAGGGAGGATGTCTGGATGCATCTTGGACTCCAACGTCGCTGCTGGGAACGATGTTTCGCCCGTAGTACGCCATTTTTACAGACTGACCGTAAAACACACAAAAAGGAAGATAAAAACGATTTTAGGCGAAAAATTGTTACCAAACAGTATTTGCTGTATATTTACTTGAACTATCAGGATCACGTCCACTTCCCCGTCCCTTTTTACCCGCCTTCTTCATATTAAACGGAATATATGCCGGTAATCTGCGGCTAGGCACACGAAACAGAATGTGACACTAATCTGCGGCTAGGCACAGTGAACGGAATATGTGACGTTTATTTTTTAAACTTTGCACACTAAACAGAATGTGCTGCTAATCTGCGGCTAGGCACAGTGAACGGAATATGTGATGTTTATTTTTTAAACTTTGCACACTAAACAGAATGTGCTGCTAATCTGCGGCTAGGCACAGTGAACGGAATATGTGACGTTTATTTTTTAAACTTTGCACACTAAACAGAATGTGCTGCTAATCTGCAACTTTGCACACTAAACAGAATGTGCTGCTAATCTGCGGCTAGGCACAGTGAACGGAATATGTGACGTTTATTTTTTAAACTTTGCACACTAAACAGAATGTGCTGCTAATCTGCAACTTTGCACACTAAACAGAATGTGCTGCTAATCTGCGGCTAGGCACAGTGAACGGAATATGTGACGTTTATTTTTTAAACTTTGCACACTAAACAGAATGTGCTGCTAATCTGCAACTTTGCACACTAAACAGAATGTGCTGCTAATCTGCGGCTAGGCACAGTGAACGGAATATGTGACGTTTATTTTTTAAATTTGTGCCCCCCCAAACAAAATATAACTGCTGCCCCCACACACAACAGTCCTAAAAAGGACTTTTGGGTCTTTAAAGAGTTCAAAAACACTTTTCTTCTCCCTACACTGACTTTCCCTTCCTATCCTCATCTCTCCCTGGCTAAGACTGAGCCAAACTCGCTGGTCAGGTGCTATACAGCACCCGATCACGGGTTCTGGCCAGCCAATCAGTGTAATGCCAGCAGCCAACATGGCTGCTGGCATTACACTGATGTCAGAGCCTCCCCGCACATTTATTGGCTGCGCAGCAGCCGCGAAACGTGCGGGGAGGAGACCCGAACATGGCGGGCGAGCACATGCGGTACTCGTACGAGTACCGCCATGTGCCGAGCAGGGCGATGCTCAAGCCGAACCGAGCTTCGGCCGAGCATGCTCGCTCATCACTAATGACCACCCCATGTGGGTACCAGTGAACAATATTGTCTGATGATCATATGGTCAGCCTGTTAGACACACCTCTCCTGCTTCTGGATTTGTTCTGGAACACAGGAGAAGTTTTGGGAGAGAATTCAGTGACAAAATTGTGGCAATTGGCTGTTCACTTCTGTATCCCATGGGATACAGCCCTAAATCAACTTTAAACTCTAGACATTCTTGAGGAAACTACATCAGGAAAGGGATGCAAAAAAATACAATTTATTTAAATGTGCTTTTACCCCCTTGAATGCTAGAAAATCTTCAAAGCATTTCTCATATAAACAACACAGAAAGGCCACGGTTTTAGCATATTTTTGCATCATATCCTGGCGCCCTACACTCAGCCCATGTGGAGACTACAAGGGAGAGTCGATATGAAGGCCTCTGCTGGTAGCTGAAGAGACCTGTTACTCCCCACACTGGACTACCAAGGAAAAGGCAGGAGAAAAAATGGTTAACCCTTTCAGCACCAGAGAGGTATCAATGCATTGGATACCTCTCTGGTTGAGAGTTGCTAGGGTTGAATGTGTGTGTGTGTGGAGAGAGATAGAGTTACATACATATATACATACATACATACACACACATACATACACACAATGGAATACCAGACAGTGGGCCTGTTTTTAATCCTTTGAGTACCAGAGTGGTCATAATGTTCATTGATTTTAAAACCTCATTTAAATCAATGGGATTTTTTTTATTTGTACCCTATGGTAGAGTTGGTTTGATCCAGAACTGCTCCAGTTTCTTAATACGCAAACTTTGCTTTTTAGTGACGAGTACAGAAAAGGCTAAAGTTTACTTTATTTTAAAAAATGAAAATGGAAACATATTTGTACACATGCCTTTCCAGTAATGACAACTGCTGAACTCCACTTGATAATGTTGTATAAATCATAGAACTAATACACTGAAGTCTCACCAAGATCTAAGTACTGTACATCTGGAAGAATTTGGCTGTGTGCTCACTGCACACAGCCCAGTTGACTCTAATAAATTCCCTTATAAATTTCACTGAAACAATAATGGTTCTGTGTTTTTTAGAATTCAGTACAGAGGCTACATCCCTGCAGGAAATAAAGATCTAGGGATCAGTAGATCAAGCAGGGAAGATAGGTTTCATGCCAATAATGAGATGTTGAGATGCTTTATGTACAATCATGTTAGTAGCTGTTTTCTGAAACTTAGAAATCTGTTCCAAACTACTACTGCTAACGCCTTAAAGCAGAACTATACACCAAAAAATAAGTGGCTCTTAGTTTATCGGAAGGACTTTCTTGTGTAACTGTCTTTCAAACAACAGTCAGCTGTTAATGCGTAATATTTTTATTTGTATTTGATCTCTGTTTTAGTCCACCGCTACTTGTTTCAGAGAGACCAAGTGGGAGAGCTGGAAACTGAAAAAGGCATATGTGGAGCCATCTTTCATGACTGCAACAAAAAAGAGAGGAGAACACACAGAAGGAGCACCTGTGTATATCAGTCGTGTAGATACTTTCAACCTTCCCCGACACCCTTCAGGAGTATTATTATTATTATTCGTTGTTTATATAGCGCCAGCTAATTCCGTAAAGCTGTACAACTGGGAATAGACATAGAGAGGTATTAAATAATGCAATCAGATGTGGAGAACAGAATGATCAGAGGGCCCTGCTCGTGAGAGCTTACAGTCTAGAGGAAGGTAGGTTGGACACAAAAGGAGCAAGTGCTATTGGGTGTAAGTGCCTCCTGCCACATTAAGTGCTGGTCAGTGGGTGGGAATGAGAAGTGAGTATACTCATAAATGGATAAGTTGGCTAACAGCTTATGCTAAAACCAACAATCATGCATCTGGGTCATTAACTGATCCCAGTAACGATATTCCGTTCCCTCCAATGGACAATACATGGCTTCTCACTTTGTAGTCTTGCAATCCCAAATGGCACACATACATGGAACCAAAAATGGAGAGTGCCCAATAATGAAACACTATATCAATCAATATTCTTAAGGAAACAAGTGATTAAGATACTCACAAACTCTTATGGTCAGATCAGCGCATATGCACAGCCTGACACATGGGCGTGTGGAGATAATCAGCTTGTCTCCTTTCGAGATCTGTAAAGATGCTGTTAATCCCACAGTTCAGATAGATATTAATTTAATAAACAAGCGGGGCATTCAGTTCATTGTTAAAATGTAGTATGAGTAAATTATTAAAAACATATGCAAATATATTCAATTGACTATACACTCGTAGTGTATAGTCAATTGAATATATATGTATATGTTTTAATAAATAAAAAATTTACTCATAGTGTATTTTAACTAAGAACTGAACCCCCACACACACTTGTTTATTACGTTAATATTTATCCAGACTGTGGAACTAACAGCAGCTTTACTGATCCCGAACAGAGACGGGGTGATTAACTCCACACGCCTGTGCATATGCATTGATCTGTCCATAAGAGTTTGTGAGTATCTTAATCACTTTTTCCTTAAGAATGTTGATTGATATAGTGTTACACTATTTGGCACTCTCTCTCTACTTTTTTTTGTTTCCATGTATCTTTCATGACTATCTGCAAGTATTGTTGTCAGGAGACATGATTTGGGATATGGTATTAACCCTTTGAGTGCCAGAGGGGTATGCAATGCATTGCTTTTCAAAGCGTTGCGTACCCCACTGGCACTCAAAGGGTTAACCCTACAGTAGATCTATTGTTGTCATTAGGGAATGGTCTAAAATTTTCAACTCAAACCAGAATCGGCGAAAAATGACACTTCCACCTGGTGGAAAACTTCCTGTGAAAAGTGCGGTTTTTCCGCCTAGCTCATTGCATTGAAATCAATGGGAAAACTGAATTTAAACACAACACACAGCAAATTTTATTTCCTACAGGCATAGTATAAAAGGGGTCTGAGGGTGCCTGTGCTGGTGGAGTCTGGGGAAAGAATCAGTTTAACAGGGATTTTTTTTTTTTTTTGGGAGGGGTTGTTCACTGGGATTGTTGAGGGTGGGGGCAGTTAATAAATAAATAAATAAATACATAAATAATAATAATAAAAATTAAGACATGGTATAAAAGGGGTCTGAGGGTGTCTATGTTGGTAGAGTCTGGGTAAAGAATCAGTAGAATAGGGAATTTTTTTTGGGGTGGTTGTTGGCTGGGATTGTGGGGGACAGTTAATAAAAAACATAAATAAAATACAAAAATAAAATAAATATTTTTTACAGAACATGAAAGACAGGGTTCCCCTTATGTAAGCTGTGACTGGGTCAGACTGACGGGATAGAGTATTTTGTAGATGATGGTTTGTAGGACTTAGACTTGTTGTTAGAGGCTGAAGTCATGAGGAAACATTGATTTATAGGACTTGGAATTGTGTTAGGCCAAAGCCCTGGGGAAACATTAATTTGTAGGATTTAGACTTGTTTGGCACAAGCCCTAAGGAAACATTGATTTGTAGGACTTAAACTTGTGTTAGGCCCAAGTCCTGAGGTAACATTGATTTGTAGGACTGATTTGTTAGAGGCACAAGCCCTGAGGAATCAATGATGGTTTTTGTCACTCAGGCTTGTTAGCATCACAAGCCCTGAGGAATGAGTAATCATTTTTGGAACTTAGGCTTGTTAGAGTTACAAGCCCTGAGGAATCAGTAATTATTTTTTGTACTTAGGCTTGTTAGAGTCACAAAAACGAAATAATACAATTATTATAGTACTAAAAAAAATCACTTCTTAAAACTTATTATAAAGTGATCAAACTAAAATGCTATAACAGGTGCAGCTATATTTTCACCACACAGCCCCAGGGTATTTTAAATGATGTATTACAAAAAAAATGCTCAACCCGTGAATATTTAAATTAATACTTATCTAAGATCGCTGGATAGTTTCTGCATCAGAGATATTCCCTCAAAAGAAAAAGGCAAAATTAGATAGTGTAATACAATTTTAAAATGTATATTATACCAAAAGGAAAAGTAGGAAAACTCACAAAATTAGATGTGAACAGGTATATATATATAACTGTCTGCCAAAGCGCTTTATCCCAGGTATATATATATAACTGTCTGCCAAAGCGCTTTATCCCACTCAATTAGGACTTATTAGGCCTCAAATGGTACCTCCAACTGGATTTAGGGTTTCCACAGTCCCACTTGCAGTCTGATGTCACAGGTCAACTTTATAATCCAAGTTTATCCTCTAGCCACAAATTCAAAACAATCAAAGTCGGCTTAATATCTCTTTCAAAACGCACCTTAGAATAGGATAGTCCCATTTTAGGTAAACCAATACTTCTTATATCAAAGAGCCTTCAGTGGCATAAACTCTGGTAACTAATAATGTCCATTAGTTTGGGCTAATATTGTATATACAACTTACAATGGCTAATGAATTTCATCCTATCTGGACTTAATCATAAGTGACCGGTGTGCTAACTGATAGTTTACAGAATTTATGCGGAGGATGGTTTGAGTGACTGGCAACTGAGCAGCAGTATATATATAGTGGGGATAAGTGGATGTTACTTATGGGGATTAAATATATCTATATTTATTTATGGTGCATTTTCCGGGTGACTGTATGTTCACCCCCAGTGGTCCAGATAAAAGGGCGTCCAGATAAATGGAACATGCACGTTATTTAATGTGACCGGTCACATACATTTCATGTTATAAATTAGATTAATAGTCATATTGTTTAGTGTAGGTTTGTGGGTGGATACATCTTGTTGACCTTTTGGCTCACATATATGTCATTTTATATTGTTTTTAACATGTTTTAAAAATATTTGTTGTCTAGATGGCTTATCTGGTATTTAAAGTGATAGTAATGTCTACTTAAAAGTATTTGGTCGAGTCTTCTTTATATTAAAACTAAGACATTACTCTATATTTACGTCCTTACTGTTGTGTAGTTCAAAAGTTATTCAAAGATAAAGATCCCCCGCCCACCCCTTTCTGTCCTCCTGCCTCTGAATCTGTAATCGTGTCATGCATCTTGATGGCTGCAGCGAGGGACAAACTTTGGTAAGTAAGTAAGCTGCAGCCATCAGGACCAGACTGCAGATTCAGCAGTGACATGCAAGAAAGGGGGGAGCGGAGGATCTTTATCTCTGCATAACTTTTAAACTAAGCAAAAGTAAGCACTTAAATATAGCGGTCTCTTTTATCTCTTTTTATTTTAGTTTTAATATGAAGAAGACTTGACAAAATATTGTTATGTAGACATTACTAATAGTGTTGAGCGAGCACCCCGATGCTCGGGTGCTCGGGTGCTCTGACCGAGCACCGCCGGAGGCTCGAGTGCTCGGCCGAGCACCCGAGCCCCATTGAATTCAATGGGGCGACACGAGCATTACACCAGGCACCCCCTGCTCTGATGAGGGGAGGGTGCCTGGTCAATGCCCCCCTTCATCTCCACAATGCCCCTCTTCCACAATGTCCCCCTTCCACAATGTCCCCCTTCATCTCCGCAATGCCCCCTTCATCTCCGCAATGTCCCCCTTCCACAATGTCCCCCTTCATCTCCGCAATGCCCCCTTCATCTCCGCAATGCCCCCCTTCCACAATGTCTACCCTTCCACAATGTCCCCCTTCATCTCCGCAATGCCCCCTTCATCTCCGCAATGCCCCCCTTCCACAATGTCCCCCTTCCACAATGTCCCCCTTCCACAATGCTCCCCTTCCACAATGTCCCCCTTCATCTCCAAAATGTCCCCCTTCATCTCCAAAATGTCCCCCTTCATCTCCACAATGCCCCCTACCTCCAGTCCCTGGTGGTCCAGCGGAGCGTCTGTAAGATCTGTGCCTCCTTCCGGCACAGATCCCTGCCACCCGAACATGTCGGGCGAGCACATGGCGGTACTCGACGAGTACCGCCATGTGCCGAGCAGAGCGATGCTCGAGCCGATGCGAGCATCGGCCGAGCATGCTCGCTCAACAGTAATTACTAACTCTTTAATATCATTCACCAACTGTTTTGAATTTTCAATATGTGATATACTAATGTAAAAGCCTGTGTACACGGGCCAAGGTCTGGGTGATATTAACCCTTTGAGTGCCATCGTGTTACGAACCACTCTGGCACTCAAAGAGTTAAGAGGCCGGTCCTGTCGCATCCTGTCGCCAACGCAGTCATACACTGTAGAGACTGCCTGAAAGCACAGAATGCTCCCAGCATTCTGTGCATTCTGGTACTCTCTACTGCGCATGACGGCTTCTGACAAACATCCTAGGAAATTATTATAAAGGGTGGTGGTGGCACTTCACACTTTCTATATATTTACATATTTTGTTTTCTTTTTCCTACAAGTGGGGAATTGTATTTGTATTGTAATCTGAGACGGATAATACACTTCTGCTTAATTTCTTTTTTATGTTCAGGTTCCACGGTAGGTATGGAAATAGGTCACATGTTCCTTTTCCCATGTTCACTTCTGTGTCACTTCCAGTGTATATAATGATCTCTGATGCAATCTCCCTTTAGATCACATCCTCTCACAACAACAGGCAACAGCGTTTTAGAGGAATCTGCGTGCTGTGCCGTCAGTCCCTTCTGGTACCTAAAGGTATCATGTAACTCCTCCTAGAGGAGCCCAGGACTGACAACTCAGGCACCCAGACATCTGTAAGCAAAGTTCACATAAACCAGGGCTTAACATTTGAAGTCCTTTGCTACTAGCCAGACCTGAAAAGTTACTCACCACTGCAAGCCATAACATACCCACCAGGGCTGAATTTCTACTCGCCATCGCTAAATTTTCACTTGCCATTGGCTAGTGGAGAGTGGAAATTTTGAGCCCTGCATAAACTATACCCAAAGCATGCCTAGTTTTCTAGATGGCAGCTGAGAGAAGAAGTCAGAGATTCTCAACTCGGCTCATGCGCTTGCAAGGGTATGCAAAGTGCTCAGAAGGACTATGTCCTGTGCCCAGGGTGCAATATCCTTTTGCAAGCTCATGAGCCTAGTTGGGCATCTCTGACTTAATCTCTCTAGATGGCAGCTGAAAACTGTGGAAACTACAAGTTATGGAAAAAAAATAAATAGCACAAAAAAGAAATGAATTGAAAAAGCTATGCCCTGTACCATTTCCATGTGACTGTCAGATCACCCTCATTTCCATTTATCAATGATCAATACATTGTGATGCAATGAGTTGCACATTTCTCTGGTCCTTAATTAAATGGTTAAAAAGAGTTTATGCAGAGGTTTCAAAATAGGACACCCTCTTGATGGAACTCCATGCTTGAGACAGATGTAGTAAGAAGGTCTGGAACAATTCTGAGCCAAAAGAACTGTACCATAGGGAACAATTAAACATTTCCATTAATTTAAATCAAGCTTCCTGCCTCATGATAAGGTCTCCATTGAACTTGAGGAGTCTCTGGCATTCAAGAGGTTGAAAGCTTGCATTTGTTGCCTTGGTGCAATTGGATTGCTCCAAAATCGCTCTTTATTACATAAGTGTCATTGCCTCTTTGAAAAAACTCCCTCTGATTATTTTCCAGATCCATGTGAACATAAGCAAATTATGTATAATCAACACATGTGCAATATAAACAGGCTCATATAAGGTCTAGTTGACCCTTTGAATGCCAGGGGGTGCACAACATATTTCAATGTGTTGCAAACCCCTCTTGAATTCAAATGGTTAAATACAATGGGTGGATGTATGAATCAGAGCTCATTTTCTGTGCCCATCTACATTATTACGTGATAATTTCATTTGGCTGCACTTTAAAGGGACAGTAATGTCCCATATAATTTTTTTCTAGCTTTGCAGAGGTTAAAATAATAAACTAAATGTCATAAATCTTATCTGTATAGCTGACAGCAGGAGATTTAAGTCGTATGACTTGAGGAGGCTTTTCAGCAGAGCCGAAGTTGCGTTATTTAAAAAGAATTACTTCTTTGGAACGGTCTACAAAGTGTGCTTGCAAACCAGGCACACTTTGTAGACCTTTGCAATGAAGTAATTCTTTTGAAATAAAGTGATTTCGGCTCTGCTGCAGAGCGGCTGGCTGGTCCCCAGACCGGGATTTCCTGTTGTCAGCTAGACGCTGACTTCAGGAGAAGGGGAGGGAGAAGAGAACTTTGAATACCTATATCTCTCAAACCATAGAGGTTTTGTGGCACATAGTTTGTTATTTTAACCTTTACAAAACTAGAAGATTTTTTTATGGGACATTAGTGTTTTATATACAAACAAAATCCAGATGTTTGGGCACTCTATTTGGAAGAGTCAATTCCCTGGGTTCCAGTCACTTTGGAGAATGTGTAGTCATCTTGAAGAAACAACAGCACTCACAGGCCTTTATAGAGAATCAAAATACGGCTCTTTAATGACCAACATTTCAACCCACACTGGGGTCTTTGTCAAGGTTACCATAGGATGACTATATATATATATACATTACTGAATACTTGGTGGCACAGATTCTACCATTGTTAAGGAAAAATGTAAGATTTTGGTACTGATTTCCTTTGAGCTTTGTCAACATATAGGTTGGAACAAGGTGCAGAGGAACAAACAGAACTTCTATACACTCCTGCACTGCCCTCCCCTTGGTGTTCATGGTCAAAGAGGAGAATTTTAAGTGTAAATAGCTTTGATTATAGACATTAGGCTGGAGCAGCACTCAAAAATCAATTTAGCTTGGAAATGTATTAGTACTTCCTATCTTCTGAATATATATAAAACAAATACAACACATACACTGGTACAGACTTTTGTAATTACATACAACATATGTAGTTTGTATTTGGCAATAAGTGATCTTCATAACTAAAGACATTATTTGCCCTATATGAACTTCATGTTGATCACATTCTAACAGTAGCATTTGGGAAATTGCCAACTTTGCCCAGTTGTCAAAGGAGCCTCAATTACATTTGGTAGTAATACTTCTATTAAGTGCAGTACCGTGTCTTCTTTATTTTTTTTTTTAAAGGGATAGTAATGTTTCATAATAAAAGCAGTTCTAATTAATCATCATAGTATTTGGACTTTGGAGAGTGTTATTTCAATTCTGTCAGAGTTATAGTTCAAGAGTAATTCAATGACAAAGTATCCCCCTCCCAGCCCTTTTACTGATGTAACACTGTTCAGTCAGAGCAGATGGGAGGTGCCCAGGTAGACTGCAGAGAGGGACAATGTTCAATTAAGATAAGGGAAAAACCTGAAAAACCTGTCAAGAGGGGCAGGGATTTCATTGTTCTCACAGTAGAATATTGTCCCTTGCTGTTATCTGTCTGGTCTATGGACTGGATTCCACATCTGAGGAGAGATGGCTTACACTAGGTAAAAGTGGTGGAAGGGGGAAACTTTGCTTGTGAATATCTCTCAAACCAATAAGGTTTGAGAGCTAAGACGTATATCGTTATTCATGTTTTTTTAATGCCTACAAAATAAAATAAAGATAAAATGAAGTATTGCTATCCCTTTAAATTGTAGCTCTATATTGAATTACTTACAGTTTTGTAGTTCAACTGCTCTTCAAGCCAAAAGGATCCCTTTTCACCCCTTTCCCTGCGTCATTCTGCCTCTCAGTCTGGTCCGGATGGAGTGCGGCAAGGGACAATCTTCAGTAAGCAAAAGGAAAATCATGCCCTCTTTCGTCAAGTGGAGCAGGGTTTTCCTCATACTTACTGACTGAAGATTGTCCCTCGTTGTGTCCGTCCGATCCCATGACCAGATTCCAGATCTGATGGGAGGCTGCCATAAGGAGCAGAAAAGGGATCCTTTCAGCTTGACTAGCACTTGAACTACTAAACTGTACGTAATGAAATATAACTCTACTTGTTAAAAAAAAAATTAAGAAGACTCAGATCTGCACTTTAATAGAAGTATTACTATCACTTTAATGCATAGCACCTAACAGGTATAAATACACACACAAACACACACACCCCTATGCGTAGTTCTGCCTTGGCTCCCTCTGATGTATCACAGAGAAAAGGGTATTATGCAACTAGAAAATCTGATATTGGTCTAATGATATCTTAAGTAAAATGTGACAATGAATCAAAGCCTTCGGAAGGAGGCTTAATAAACTTTGTTACAGCATGCAGTCTCTCTTGACACTATTTTATGTGCTCTGTGGGCCTGTAATCGTCTGCATTTTCTTTGAGAAGTGGCAATTATAAAACATACTAGAGTACACGGGCCAAAGTGCATGCAGTGAATGCAATAATATAGTCAATAAACTGGATACTTCTGGTATTCAAGGGGTAAATGCCAGCCAGGTATACTTCATTCTCTTAATATTAATCAAAGCATAGTAGCATAATAAAGATTGCTTTTGTAAAGGATGACATAAAAATATACCATCTGGGCTTCAGACATTATATAAATATATACTGAACTAATGACACAGGGCACAAAATAAAAGCTTTGCATCCTAGCTCAATGTATAACATTGAAATACAAATAATAAGCGAAAAATATTTTAAAACACAAACAGCAGCGACCGCACCTGCTTAATGTCACTTTTCATTTCTCGCCAATCTATCTATACAACATATAAAAGGTGACTGCATCGGACAAAGCATTTGGGCAGTCTCTACTGCGCATGACTGCATCGGAACATTCGGGCAGTCTTTACTGTGCGTGACTGCATCAGACAAACATACATCTGGCCTTTTACATTATAGGATGGGAGCATCCATTTCATTTTCTGAAGTACAGCTTAGGATCTGACACATATACACAAATATTATTTGAAGTGGTAGGCCGAAAATGTGTTGACGTGGGCAGGCAGTGTGAAGCTTTTCATAAAAGGAAAATATTAAAGGGACAGTAATGTCCCATAAAAAATGCTTATAATTTTGTAGAGGTTAAAAAAATAAACAATATGCCACAAATCCTATCTCTCAAACCGCTATGGTGTGAGAGATATTCTCATTCAAAGTTCCCCCTCCCTCCCCTTCTCCTGACATCAACGCTGTGCTGGAGATCCCGGTCCGGGGACCAGCCAGCGGCTCTGCGACAGAGCTGAAATCCCGTTATTGGAAAATAATTACTTCATTGGAAAGGTCTACAGTGTGTGCCTGGTTTCAAGCACACTTTGTAGACAGTTCCAATTAAGTATTTCTTTTTAAATATCGTGATTTCGGCTCTGCTGAAGAGCCTCCTCGTGTCGGCTGACACGGATCTCCTTCTGTTAGCTTTACAGCTGACATCAGGAGAAGGGGAACTTTAGCGGAGTGTATCTCTCAAACCGTAGAGGTTTGAGAGATAGGATTTGTGGCATATTGTTTATTTTTTTAACCTCTACAAAACTATAAGCATTTTTTATGGGATATTACTGTCCCTTTAAGTACCCTGCAGCCCAGCATCAAGGGTTTAACAGCCCCTTTAAGATCTATGGTATTTTTTTCTCTGTGTCACTTTAACCCTCTGAACTCCAGAGAGGAGTCATGTGACACCCCACTAGTATACATATGCAAAACACATCTGTGATTCTGCAATGAACAAGTTACATTTGCATATGTATACTAGTGGACAATTACACCCTGTTGGCCATATGTACATAGAGTGTTAACACGTTCCATATGGTTATTGTTTCACTCATTGCTTTTAGATGTTTTAATGCTCTCATTTGCTTTGCCTTTATTTTTTATTAAAGTTAGTTAGATGAGGATGTATATTCTGTGGTAATCTGACTTTATGTTGAAGTTTTTACTTTTTGTTAATATGTTTTGGTGTTTTCCCTCATTACTGGGTTTCCCTGCATATTTAAAGGAGATAGTGTGCTTTGTGACATTATATTGATAAAGAGCCCAGTGAGGATCAAATTGTTGTCCTTTTCGAAAATAAATAGCAGTTAATTGAAACTTGGAAAACTCTTGAGAGTGTTGATTCTGCAATTTCTCTGTCTGACTGAAACATAGAAACATAGACTGTCTGTCTGTTTGTCTCTCTCTCTCTCTCTCACACACACACACACACACATGCGTGGATCCTGCCAGCCAATGTTGTGTCCCTCCTTGGATGGAAATGTTAAGTATGCTTCTGTCAGCTGTACTCGAGTTTGACGGTGTTGTCTAATCCTGGAGAGAGCTGATAAATGTTTAGCTTGTATCACTTTCCCTTTCCAATTGTGTTTGCTTAATCATAGCAACTTAGACCACATACCATCAACAGTTAGACCTCCAGCTGTTATGAACTACAACATTCATTATCCCCAACCAGCTACTGGTGACAAATACATTCAAGCATCATAACTGCAGTGGTAAGATGAGGATGAGGGGGTGTCACTTGTGTATTCAAAGGGATACAATGTTGAATGCAGGTTGCTGCATATAATGAGGTACACACAGATCAAAGTTGCCGCTATATACCCACTCAAGACGCTTACCTCCCCAAGTTGTCCAAAAGATATTTTTTTTATAATGTACTCTATGGGAAAGCTTGAGTCACTGACTACAGCTCTCAATAACAAATAAGAGGAGCAGCAGTGTCGTCTCGGGAGCAGGATAGAAAATTGCAGTTTAATTTATAAAAAAAAAAAATAAAAGAAAAAGAAAGAAAGAAAGAAAGGAAAAAAACACACAATTTGTGCAGTAATACATTTTAATAAAGTTTACTGATCCTTTAATCCCTTTAGGACCATTGATGTGCCAGGGTCATCACAACTGTCCATGTATTAAAGACCGATGACTACCCTGGCAAGTCATTAATTTTTTGTTTAAATTGCTCCTACGGGCATTCTGTGATCACGCGGGGAGTCTAAAAATGACTGCTCCAAGACAGGAGCAGTCAGTTTCAGTCTCTCCCATGGTGAGCTGGTGCCTGTGATCACTTATACATGCTGGTTCTCCAAGCAAAATTGTCTTGTGGTGCACACAGCCCCTGGACCACCTGGTCCTTAATAGGTTAAAATACATTTTTTAATTCTTTGAGTGCCAGAGTGGTATTTAACCCATTGTTACAATACATTGGGTACCTCTCTGGCATTCAGTGGGTTATCCTCTTGTAAGTTAGCGATGTTGCACTCCGTTTTAAACCTTTGAATGCCAGTGAGGATTCCAACACATTGCTTAGCAATGCATTGGATACCTCTAGAGTACTCAGAGAGTTAATGAATAAGAATGTTTACTTATTCCCCCATGGAGCAGTTGGTTTGCCACAGAATGACTCTAGTTTTCAGTATATCAGCCTCGTTCTCATAATACATTTTTGAGTAATGGGAAATTTGCTTACTATCTCTCTCTCTCTCTTGCTTTATTCTACATATTTTCCTAATATATCATTATTATAATATTCAATAATTGCTTTCATTCATAGACTCTTTTTTTTCTCTGTCCATCTGAAGGTGACAGTGGTGACAGATCCAAAAGCTATTTATTGGTTAAGGTCAATAAAAGAGAAAGAGAGCCAGTGATGTCAGTGATGGCAGACGGATAATAACGTGATTCCTTTTGTATACTCAGAGAGAGTTTTAACTCCAGACATTAACTAACCACCATTTCCCGACCTTCCTTTCACCATTCTATCTGTAAAGTCAGGCATTGATTGTGTATGTCAAAGCACCAAGGAAAATAATACTAGTGATAATGATATAGATTTAGACAGCACATTTTCTTCAGACTGCATTCAAAATGGATTTCAAATTATACCCTGGCACATTTTGTTTTATTTTGAGTAAAATTTCTGTTTGCAACATAACATCTACCACTAGTCAGGATCTTATTTTTTGACACATTTGTGTTCCTTAAAGTTTTGTGTGCCAGAGGGGTGTCCAACACATTATTAAGCAGTGTGTTGTGCACCGCTATGGCACTCAAAGTGTTAAACGTTTGAACTGAGCTTGTCCATTTCCATATTTCTAAAGTAGTAAAACAGTAACACAGAATAGGTTTTATGTACTAAGAAGGACTGCAACAATTCTTGGGCAAACCACCTGTTCTGTAGGGGATGAATAAAATGAATATTGATTTAAAATGGAATTTTATAAAGAAAGTTAAAATTCCCCAAGTTTATATGGGATTTTAACTCTTTGAATGCAAGAGAGGTATCCAATTAATCGCAAAGAAATGAACTAGACACCTCACAAGTCTCATATATATCAATGGCAAAGTTCATTTGTCCCCTATGGTACAGTTGGTTTGCTCCAGAATTTTTTCAATTTTTTGCAAAACAACCTGAAAACTGTAACTGATGTACTGAGAAAATATAGAGCAATTCTTGAGCTACAGGTCACATAAAATGGCTATAGTGTGCTATGCTTGCCACAACGCCAAGGTACACTGTTATAGGAAAGTCCTAAACTTAAAGGGATAGTAATGTTTCATAATAAAATTGGCTCTAATTAATCATCATAGTATTTGGACTTTGGAGAGTGTTATATCAATACTGTCAGACTTGTAGTTCAAGAGTAATTCAATGACAAAGTATCCCCCTCCCGCCCCTTTTACTGATGTAACATTGTTCAGCCAGATCAGAAAGGAGGTGCCCAGATAGACTGCAAAGAGGGACAATCTTCAATTAAGATAAGGGAAAAACCTGAAAAACTTATCAAGGGGGGCAATGATTTCATTGTTCTCATAGGAAGAAGATTGTCCCTGCTGTTATCTGTCTAGTCTTACAACCAGATTCCACATATGAGAAGAGATTGCTTACTCTAGGTAAAAGGGGCGGGAGGGGAAACTTTGCTTGTGAATATCTTGTCTTGTGTCTACAAAATAAAATAAAGATAAAACAAAGTATTACTATCCCTTTAAAATGCTTTTGTCCTTTGAGCTGAATCTCTTCTGCTTTGTCATAAGATAAAGCACATTAAGGTTAGGACTTGTCTATAATGGGGTACCTTGATGTGGTGGCAAATGTAGCATAGAATGACCATATTATGTGACTAAAATCTCATTATTTAACCCTTTGAGTGCCAGATGGGCATGCAACACATTGCAATGCAATACATTGAGCATCCCTCTGTCACTTAAAGGGTTAATATACTGGTGATATGCAGGCAATACGCTGCAATGTAAAGGCTAATAATGATAAATATGGATGTGCACCAATATTTTGTGCATTTGCTTTTAGCTATTTTGGTCAAAACTAGTTACACTCCAGCAATTTTAAAAGTGTTCTTTTCTTTGGCTGTGCTTACTAGTGTTGAGCGAGCATGCTCGGCCGATGCTCGGATCGGCTCGAGCATCGCTCTGCTCGGCACATGGCGGTACTCGTACGAGTACCGCCATGTGCTCGCCCGCCATGTTCGGGTGGCAGGGATCTGTGCCGAAGGAGGCACAGATCTTACAGACGCTCCGCTGGACCACCAGGGACTGGAGGTAGGGGGCATTGCGGAGATGAAGGGGGCATTGCGGAGATGAAGGGGGACATTTTGGAGATGAAGGGGGACATTGTGGAAGGGGGACATTGTGGAAGGGGGGCATTGTGGAGATGAAGGGGGCATTGCGGAGATGAAGGGGGACATTGTGGAAGAGGGGCATTGTGGAGATGAAGGGGGGAATTGACCAGGCACCCTCCCCTCATCAGAGCAGGGGGTGCCTGGTGTAATGCTCGTGTCGCCCCATTGAATTCAATGGGGCTCGGGTGCTCGGCCGAGCACTCGAGCCTCCGGCGGTGCTCGGTCAGAGCACCCGAGCACCCGAGCATCGGGGTGCTCGCTCAACACTAGTGCTTACCAAAGCTTGGACTGGAATTGTACTTTTGGAAGTTTTGACCAGCCACTATTGGTTTAAGCACCACCTCCCACCCCCCAGGTACAATGTTCAGTGTCTTTAGGTTAATAATTATAGAATATGGATGTGCACCAATATTTTGTGCATTTTATTTTACACATATCCTCATTATCCCCTGAAAAAACCTCACACCCGTAACCTTAGGAATCACTGCTCTAGTTCATCTTACTACATCAGACCCAATTTAGTCATAGCTTTCTTCCATAATGGGTTAGTATGATGTCTGCAGTTTTCTTCATAGCAGGAAACTGGTCAGTGGATGCTCTGGAAAAAACATCTGTTCCATTTCCTCTCCTAAAAGAATTTAGATTTTCTAAACAGCAGATTAACAGATAGCTATTCTAACCCTGTTTATCTCACCTTATTTCTAGAAGAGTACACAAATATTTACACAGGTGTCACTGAAGCTAATGTACTAAGAAGTACATCAAAGTTAGCCAGAAGTATGAAAATGTTTGCTAACTGCTTTGCTGAATTAGGTGCAATTGGTAATCCTCTCACAAAATGGCAGACATTTTTGCCATGCCCACTTTTTTAAAACACATTCACAAAAAAGTGTAAACGTTAACTAATTCTGAAAAAAGGTTCAAAATTCAGTAACAATTTGGTGCTAATCATTATGCCATCAAAAATACACTATAAATAGAGATTGCTTACTTTTCTTGGACCCTACTGCATTAGCATATTTTATCAATTTACATGAAATACACTAAAAAGTTTTTGAAATGATTCACATATGGATCTTTAACCCCTTAAGGACCAGCGGTCCTGGGGTGTGTGGTCCTTTAAGGACCAGATAGGTAAGTTAAACGTGCCGCCCCATGTGACTGATCACGTGTGTCGGCACGCCAAACGAGGGACTGAAAGAGATCGCTCCTGTCTTGGAGCAATCAACTTCAGTCCCCGGCATTACTCACCTCGCTCCTGCAGGAGCGCGGTGAGTAAGAGTACGTGACATGCCAGGACCGTCACTGCTCCTTAAGTGACGGACCAGAGTGATGGTCCAGGTACGTCATCAGACATGAAGGGGTCAAGGGCCTCCAATAGGCTAGGATTTAAGGATTACCCTGATTAAGCACAGGTGAGTTAATCAGAAGCTCATTCATTTTAATTGGTCCACCTGCGCTCAGACAGGGGAATCCTTAAATCCTGTACTGTTACTAGCTCTTGAAGACCAAACTTGGACAGCCCTGATCTAGGGCAAACCAACTTAACTATGGGGACAAGCACAAAATCCCACAATACTAGAGAGAGATCTACAACACATTGTTTCACCCCTTTACCTTTGAAGGAACTTACAGTCACATTTACATCACTGAGAATTGGCAAATTTTATTTGTCTCCTGTGGTGCACTTGATTTGCCTCAGAATAGCACCAAGTGAGTTATACAATAAGGCAGGGTAGTTTTAAGAGCCCTTAAGGTTCCCAGTGGAATTGTGAATTTGCCCCCCCCAATGCAGGTTAACAAATGTTTGTTAATATTTTTCTCCCCTCCCTATTCATTGAAAAAGCTGCCACATTTATGTGATGTGCATCTAGAACTGCCTCACTCTTTCCTAGCATCTAACCACACAATTCAATTGGTTTCTTTCTGTGAAAGTGGGACACCTGGGAACCAAACAGGATGCCACTGGCAAATTACAGGTTTGTCCATGTCTTAAACTGTCTCTTCATTAAGGTGTGACAACTGTATAAATAGCATGTGTATTATCCAATGATTATGATATTGTATAGTGCCAATGCACTAGCATGTCTCTAACTTGATCTTAATGTCTGGGCAACATAGCATATGAACTGGAGAATTGATCTTAGTGTCTTGGCTCTACAACATATGAACTGGAGATTTTATCATACTGGAGAAGTTATCTCCACTTTATAGCACCTGGTTGCATCCCATAAGATATTCTTAACACATTACCCTCATTAGATCTTAGAAAGTACTGCAAATAATTCAAAAATATTTCTTATTCAGACATCCTGTGTCTTTCACATCACTATTATTTTTATATTGGTTTTAATACCTCTATTGTAAAGTCAAATTAGTACTGAAATTGGTATTTCCAGGTGCCCTGTTGGCAGCGAAAGCTGGACAACAAGAAAAAGTGAAAAAGCAAAAATTGATGCTTTTGAACTCTGGACATGGAGAAGATTACTGAGAGTCCCATAGAATGCAAAACAGACCAAAAAATCCATTCTGAAACAAATCAAGCCAGCATGCTTTCTGTAATCCACCAAGATGAAATACAAGTTGAAATATATTGAGCATGTGATATAGTCTCGCATTTCAAAGGTGAAGACTCTTAAGATAGGAACAGTAGAAGGTAGTTGGAGAAAAGTTGAGCAGCACATGAGATTGATTTCTGGAATCCAGGAGGCTACAGCACTCATAATGTAAGTGCTTTGTGAGAACATCCAAGACTATGCATATTGGAGAGTTCTAGTTCATCAGGTCACCAAATGTCGATGACTTGATGGAATGTGATGATGATGGGATATCTGAAGTCAGAAAGCTATTAAATATCACCTACAATTCCCAAATAAAAGCGACAAATCCTGCATTTACTAAAATGGATGCTAATAATGTTTCCAACACATTGTGAAGCAATAAGTTAACAAATAATCCCCACTCCTTTTTCAGAATAACTATAACCCCCAATTTTCCCCACTCAAGTGAGGGAATGGTTTGTGTGAATTATTGGAGGGAACATAACAAGGGAAAGGGATTGATGTATTGATGGTTTGAGAAAAATAGGTGTGGTTAAGCATTTGTAAGAATTATTAATTTGTTGCTTACACCCTAGAACAGTGGGTCTCAACCCGTGCCCTCAGTGGCAACTAACAGGCCAGGATTTGAGAATTTCCTTTTAAGAGCACAGGTGAGTTAATCAATATGACTGAGCCTCTGATCAACACACTTGTGTTCTAGCAGGGAAGTTCCTAAGTCCTGGCCTGTTAGTGGCCACTGAGGGCACAGGCTGAGAACCTCTGCCCTAGAACATGTAATAAATGTACTTTTCCTGTGACTGTGTATGAAGCTGTTCAGGATCATTTGATCCATGTTTATGAAAGACCCTACCCTGACATATGTTCAATTTGTTGTAAAGCTTTTTAAAAACTGCCTAAATGTTGTTCTACCCATTTTTTCATTATAAAGAGAGTTTTTGAGAAATTAACCTTAATTTGTTGGTGGCCCAGTGTGGTACTTCATGTTAATTTGTTTTCATGCTAGCCCAAAGTTACCACACATTGTATTATGAATTAATCTAAACAGAGCCCATACACTGAGAGCATTCTTAGTAGTACAGGAAATTATGAGTTTGCTTTTGTAACAAACTAATCAGCAAACTGTGCAGGGAATTAGCATAAACTCCTACAAGCTCTATAAAAATATATAGGTTGATCTCTCAGAAACTATTTATTTCACATGAAAATGGCTAATGCAGCATATAGGTAGATTTTAAATCTCTGTAAACAAACAAATCTTGTCTCAGGTCCACGTTAACCTCTTCTTAAAAATAAGAAGTGCTAAGTCCTTTGAATATAATTCCCCTAAATCTCTGCTATCACTCTGCCACTATTCCATTAGATCATCCCCCAAACACTGTTCACTGAGGCCAATTCACAAAAAACGTGATCAAACACAGAGGACAAATATTCTCATGGTGTTAACTGGGGATTTTAACCTCTTGAATACTAGCGAAAACTCCCCACACAGGACTTCACAATTCATTGGAAAAAACTTTAGCATTCAAGGGGTTAAAAGACGCATTTTAATTAATGGGAATATGGATAATGTTTTTTTTCTCCTGTTTGATACCATTGGTTTGCTCCAGAATTACTGTATCAGTGTGATGGTGTCTAAAACAATCTCTCATTTAAATGTATTCTATGACTACATTTTCTCTCTCCTCACTGCTCACACAATCTGAGATACTTCCTATAAAACCTATTGGTTGTGCCAATTTATATCTCTCAAAACACTGTTAATTCAGCATGAGATTCAGCTCCTCCTTATTGATGACATCATCACTTTTACAAGTGATCACAAGTGCAGGCATGATGAAACTAGCCTAAAAATTCAAAGATTTTCCTAACTTCATGAAGGAGAGTCAGGATTTTATTAAAGACAAGGAGGCAAATGTTATGCTATTCTTTACTTTACTCCAGATAGCAGCAAATTTATTACAGTAGAAACAGTAAATTACCATATGAAAAAACATATATGGAATACAGTATGGTTGGCTCTGCCCCCACATGACCCTCCAATCACATTCCGTTGCTCAGTATAACACTACAATCTGGAACAACATCCTCTTTCTTTGATGAACAAATAGATAAACTTGACAATATAGTGAACTCATAATATAACTTGAACTCAGGCCGCACAAGAAAAACAATTATCCTGCAATGAGAAAGAAAAAAGCTGTGATAGGTTGGGTAAAAATGGAAGGAATAATATTTGCCTCCGTGTCTTTAATAAAATCCTTACTTTCCTTCACGAAGTTAGGAAAATCTTTGAATTTTATTGCAAGACTGGAGGCTCTATTATGCTAGTTTAAAGCTGATCAATTACATTTGAAGAAACATGATAAATAGGTTTGAAATAGAAAGACTTAAAAGTGGATTATCTGGACCAATCAGACACTTTAAGAATGTCTTTGAGGCACCCTCCAGACAAAAGAGATTTGGAGGCCATAGCACCTCTAGAGGAATGTGCCCCAAAAAGGGAGACATTGATATCAGCCGACTGCATAATCCAATGGATCCATCTAGTCAAAGTGGCTGAAGAAATGGGCAGATGAGTTTCTTAAACTATATTAACAGCTGAGTAGAGTTTACTGGTCTAATATTAGCAGTAGCCAATTCATAGGCTTGTAAACATTGAACCACATAAAGTTGAGGTTTTTGTGGAAAGGAAGGATAGAAAATTTGTCTAGATAGAGTTTTAGTTCTTCTATAAATCTGAAAAATAACACCACCTGATACAAAAGAACGAGAAGTTATATCTAAGGCTCTGACATCTGAAACCCTACGAAAAGAGATTAAACACAGCAACATGGTAATTTTCACAGAAAGTTGTTTGAGAGACAATCTGTCATTCTCAGGCCAAGATTCAAGAAATCGCAGAACAATAGTAACATCCCATTGACTACTATATTTGGCAGATGGAGGTCAAGATAACTTAATGCCTTTCATTAGTTTACAAACAAGTGGATGCTGACCAGTAGGAAGATTATCAATATGGCAGTGACCTGCAGAAATCGAAGACCTATAACAATTGATAGTTCTATAGGCCTTCCCCTGTTGAAAACAATCAGAAAGGAAATTCAAAACTGAGTTTAAAATCGGAAGAAATGGGATCCAAACTCAGTTTGAAGCACCAACCTGACCACGTCGACCAGCAATATTTGTAACATTCTCGGGTTCCTGGGGCCCAAGCTTCGGATATGATGTTAAGCACTGATTCCAAAAGTCCATCGACACACCAGGGACCCCTGAAATTAGCCACACCATCAGATATAGCTGATCTGATAGTAAAAGATTGTGAGGATTCCCTATAGGGTCTGTCAACAACTGTGGAAAATTGGGAAGAATACGAGGATAATTTATCTACAACTCTAGAAGTGGAGGGAACCAAGGTTGAGCCGTCCAGAATGGAGTGATCAGCACTAGAGGCCTGTTGTTTCTTCACTTGAAGAATGACCCTGGGAATCATCGCGAAAGGAGGAAAAGCATAATTCCTGGTCTTGCTCCATGACTGAAGAAACGCATCTGAAGCAAGAGCTTCTGGATCCGGTCTCCAACTGAAAAATCTTGGCAACAGAGAATTCAGTATTGAAGATGGAGAATTTTTGATCACTGAAGAGCTCTGTAATGTAACGGCACTGGAAAGATAGCTTGAATTGATGCCGACAAAAGGCCCACAATTCTTGCTAAAGTTCTTAAAGATATGAGATCTTTTATCAAAATGGACCTGATTTCTTTTCTTATCAACTTCAATTTCTTTTTTGGAAGAGGTAGATATGATGTTAAAGAGTTTACTGTAAACCCTAGGAATTCTATCAGTTGAGTCGGAATTAGGATGGATTTTTCCCAATTTATAAGGAAACCGATTTGAGTCAACAACTGAACAGTGAAGTGAAGTTGGTCCTTCAACAGATGAGGGTCCTGTGACATGAGTAACATATCGTCCTGATAGATTATCATCCGAATTCCCCTGCTTCTCAGAAAAGATACCACCGGTTTCATCAGCTTCATGAAACACCACAGGGCTGATGAAAGGCCAAAAGGGAGGCAGGTGAATTGCCACTTTTTCTCCTTCCAGAGAAACTGAAGGAAACTCTGATGATGTTGAGACATAGGTACAGTCAAATAAGCATCCTTGAGATCCAACTTCACCATCCAATCCAGTGGAATCAACAAATCCCTTAAAGGGATAGTAATATTTCATTTTATTTTTATTTTATTTTGTAGGCATTAAAATAACATGAAGAACGATATAAGTCTTATCTCTCAAACCTTTATGGTTTGAGAGATATTCACAAGCAAAATTTCCCCCTCCAGCCCCTTTTACCTACTGTAAGCAGTCTCTTCTCAGATGTGGAATGCAGTCCATAGACTGCAAGTCCAAATCGTCACCCCTCCACCAATGTGCTTGACAGTTGATATGAGGTGTTTGTGCTGACATGCTGTTTTTGTTTTTTGCAAAGTGGGGAGCTGTGCGTTATAGTCAAACATCTCCACTTTTGTCCAAAGGACATTGTTCCAGAAGTCTTGTGGTTTGTTCAGATGCAAATTTGCAAACCTAAGCCATGCTGCCATGTTCTTTTTAGAGAGGTGATGCTTTCTATCGGCAACCCTTCCAAACAAACCATACTTGTTCAGTCTTTTTCTAATTGTACTGTCGTGAACTTTAACATTTAACATGCTGAGGCCTGTAGAGTCTGAGATGTAACACTTGATTTTTTTGCAATTTCTCTGAGCATTGCACAGTCTGACCTTGGGGTGAATTTGCTGGGAAGTCCACTCCTGGGAAGATTGGCAACTGTCTTGAATGTTTTCCACTTTTGAATAAACTTTCCCACTGTAGAATTATGGAATTGTTTAGAAATGGCCTTATAATCCTTCCAAGGCTGATGGGCAGCAACAATTGCTTCTCTAAGACTATTGCTGATGTCTTTCCTCCTTGGCACTGTGTTAACACACCTGAATACTCCAGACCAGCAAACTGCTAAAACAGCTTTTATAGAGGTGGTCACACTTGCTAATGGTCAATTAATCAAGGCCATTTGATTAGCAGCACGTCTGCTACTTATCATCTTAATTCCTATGGAAGCAGTAAAGGTGTACTTAGTTTTTCACACATGGCTTTTCCATTTTGGCTTTATTTTTGTTAAATAAATCATGACACGATATAATATGTCATGTGTTTTTGTTCATCTGAGGTTGTAGTTACCTAATTTTTAGACCAGTAAGGAACAAATGATTATTATTATGTCCTGATATGTAAAACCATAGAATTCAAAGAGGGTAAGTGTTTCACCCGACTGTACATCGTTACTGCTGTGCAATGCGTCGAGCTCCGTGATCAGATACATGCATAAAATATATTACTCATACATTTTAGACATTAAAGGTGGTTGTCAAAAACTGGTCCTGACTTAAACAACAACTACTACTTTGTGATAAATGTAACAAAAAAAAAAAAAAGAAGATACAAATAAAATTAAGGAGGGTCATTACGTCCCTGGCCACTAATTCCAATCTAAAACAGTGATTGTAATATTAATGCAAATAATATAAGAAACTAAAGAAAATAAAGAGACTAAAGAAACTAAAGAAACTAATAATTCCTATAGCATCCACAAATACATAATCAAATGATGTTAATTGTATTGGCATAGTTTGTTTTTAGTTCATAGCTCACATATAGGTCCATTTGGGGAACATGTTAAATAGCAATGGTCCAATTTAACTGAAATTGTTTTACAACCATTATCTACAGTCCACCAAATATTATTTTTGGGTTCAATAAATGGTCATTTAAGATTCTTTTTAACTACATCACTTCAATATTATACAACCAATTAACCCTCCTTCATAGGGACTAAATCACCTAAATGAAAGTATTTGAGAGCCTTGGGGTGCTTTTAGGAATTTGCCAGTGCAGTTTCACTTGTGTTAGCCCCCAGTGCCAACTGCTTCCCCTCAGGGTGTTCACTAGGTAATATGATCACCTTAATCCATACCTGTGTTGAGATTTTAATGACAGCAAGCCCACTATGACTTCACCTGGACCATTGCATGAAGCGGAAGATGGTGTAAAGATAAAAATTTTCTTCTGGGCCTGGTTTAATACAAAGTTTTAACCAAAGCATAATTAAAAAAGTATCACCCTGAAACTCCCTTAGATTTGCCATTGTCCCTTCCCAGACACTTGCATAGTTTTGTAAACTGGCATCAGGCAGGCATGGGCTACACAATCAATTCCAGCTATTGTTTTTGTATGGAGTCATATTTGTACATTACCCACCCCCCATTGATTTAAAAAAAAGAGGAGCAATTTTGGAACAAACCAACTGGGTCATAGGAAGAAATATACATTTCCACTGTTTATCCTTTGAATGGTGGACAGATCCTCAATTCATTGTAAAGGAGCCTTCATGGTGTTAATAGTCCCATATAACCATTGGCATGAGTGCACAAGACATTGCTCAGAAATGAACTGGTTACCCCTCTAACAATCAAAAGATTAAATCCTGTGAATTTTTTGACATTTGTATTTGTCCTCCATAATTGCTCCTCTTTTCCTTTTTGCATAATGTCTTAAACATTATTTCACCTAGCCAACTTGATAGAATTCTTCCTTTAGTGTGAGAGTTCTAAATCTGACATAAATGAATGCGCTGAGAGTGTACAAGCTAAAGTTTAGATATATAAGTTGTCAAGTTTACTAAAGCAAATATCCTTTTAGGCATTATGCATTTTTAATTAATTAAAATGCTATTTTTTCAATTCCCAAAGACTCTTACCCTCTGTTTTGATTATGGCATACATTGCATTTAATTAGAGAGACACAGAAAGACAAAGAGAGACAGAGACAAAGACAGAGAGAGAGAGAGAGAGAGAGAATATAAGACATTGTAGTAAACAGTGTAGAGAAGGATAATCTCAGATACACTGACAATTTAAAGATGGAGAACCTCAGACAGAATGACATTCAGGATGCATAAAGAGTTTTCAAAGTGTGCATGTGTCAGATTTGTTCTATAACCTGCCCCTTGGGGAGGAAACCCTGCAGTAATTTGTCAATATAAATGACACTGATGACACTTTCATTTGTACTGCTGATGTAACCACGTTTATTGGGAAATTCATCTGTCCTCTTTGGGTACTTAATCCTTTGCTTAGATGAGAATGATAAGACCATAAAGTAGTGCAGTGCTTTCATATGAAAGGAGTTGTCTTTAATACAGAAAAATATACTCGTACACTCAGGATTTACTGTACAACAAAAATAACCAAAAACAGGTTGAAGATAAAGTAAAAGTAGATAAACAGGGTTCTCCCTGGACAGCTTTTAGTATAGCTGTTCCCTCAAGGTATAGTTTTTGAGCCTTCAGAGCCCCTCTTTAACACTTCCCCTATACCCCTTTTTTTGTCTCTCTCCATAGCACCCTCCCTTTTTGTATATACCTCAGCCCCTCTCTCTACCTCAGTACCAGCCAGCCCTTGGGTCATGCTTGGTTTGTGGTGGTGAGTGGAACTAGTAACTGTGAGTGAGGGATCTGCACATACTTGCAGAATAGTATTGTAACATTATGGTTGAATTCTGGGGCCAGATACATCCGGATAAACAGAGTATATGTATGCAGGCATGGGGGGGGGGGCGGGATGCAAATTGGTAACCTGCCAAGGGCCCTGTGGAGTCATTCTGGCTCTGTTCAAGGCACTTGGTTGATTCCCAAGAAGCAAAGCATCAGAAGCCCTCATGAAAAGGGCAGCAGTATAACACTTTCAGATGCAGTAAGCAAAGAATCCAGTGTGGAACATTTGGTAGGAGAAGGTCCCTCACAACTTCCACAAGTTTTCATAGAATGTGTGCAGAATCACTGTATGCTGTATGTGTTATCTGAAAACTCCATTTACCAAATTTTGATATATATATATATATATATATATATATATATATATACCTCAGCACACATGTCCAGTAGGATCCATTCCCTGGAGAAAATTGGAACAGGAGATTGTAAATGATGTCCACACACACACACAGTGCTCACATACCACCGAGGTATAGTTTCATGATCCTCCATGTTGATAGAGGTGTTACAAACATATAAAGCAAGTACTATGTTTCTGTCTAAAATTGGAGGGTGGAAAAAGAAGAGAAGATGTGATAAAAAATGACTACATTAAAAGTGTAATGAATGCATGGAATCACATTGTGATCTAAGCAGTAGTGAATATAACAGTACATTTACTTAACACTTTTTGAGAGGAAGGGTGAGCAATATAGTGTTAAGCAATAAATTGCACTCTAGTTATTAATGAGTTAAGAACTAAGGATAAATACATGACTATTTTACAGATTTAATTAAACTAAGCTTTTTTAATGGAAATAGGCAGACTATGGAGACCATGTTTTTCCTATCTATTCTATTATCTATTCTATTCTATGTTCCTATATACATATTTAACAATAATATATATATAAAAGCATGAGCAAAGCTAGTGTGTTCTACTTGTTCATGTATACCAGCTTCTGTCTCTGCAGTAGACCCCTGTGAAGAGGGGCAAATCTCAGGCAAACCTAATACACTATAGATAACAAATAATTATTCATGTTGATTTAAAGGAGCTTTCATGCCCTTGAATGGTAGAAAGGTATCACATTTAATCAAAGGAATTTGGGGAAATGTAGGATGTTCTTTATGGTTCCTATATATAACAATCTTTTTTGAAGTTTAGAGTATAGTTTCCCTTAAGCATAGATACTGGTTAACAAGTAACAGGAAGAGAAGGAGGACTGGTCTGAAGCAAGAAGGACAGACTGCCCACAGAGTCTGCTTAGGAGAGTACAGAAACCAACTAGCGTGGGTATCTGCAGAATTTTTTCTTGGGGAGGGGGCAAAGCCATAATATGTCCTCCAGGCCAGTGCCTCCAGCCCCTATATTTATCCAGGGGGGCAAGTGCCTCTTGAGCCCCCCATCCATGGTCACCCAAGCCCACTAGTTTAAGAAGGTGGGTCAGCTAGAAGTGCAGATAATAAATTCTGGTTCCATCCAATATTATTCAGAACAAATCTCAGAGGTGGGGAGAGAGGATCGGGGTATAAAGGCAGAGAAGGAGCCAGACTGCACCAGAGGAGGTGGAAGCATTGACTGTGCCTGGAAGAGAGGAGACAGGAGAAGGGAGCATGCCAGAAAGTTGAGGTGGGTGCATGGAGCTTGTAGGAGAGAATAAGTGGTAGTAGGGAGTCACTGGGAAAGCAGTTGATGAGGAGGGAGCCTGGTTAGAATGGAGGTGGCAATAGGGGGACAGAGAGGAGCCTGAAGATGAGAACACAGCGTGTAGCTTGGGCACAATGGAGGTGGCAGCTGGGAACCCGGTATAAAGAAGGCAATAATGGAGAGCACAGGAAGAGAGGCAGTGGAAGGGGTACAGAATAGAGAAGGTCAAGAGGGAGTATAATCCAGAAGTCCTTCCACCCTCTGAAGAAGTTCACCTACTTTTTTGAGAGTAATGACCTGATCTGGTTTGAATCTGATTAATAAAGGTAAATTAGATTGTTTTTTAAAAATGTTTGTTTCATGTGACCACTTTTCCTGCTATCTGATTGGTCAGCATGGGAAAAGAAATACAATCAGAAGTACTCATTTTGTAAGACATAATTCCTATGAATCATGAACTCGTTTCACTCATTCATACCTTGAAGACTCTTTCCAGTACTCACATTTCACCTTGGTTAACTCTTTAAAGTGAGGCAGTTCTCTCATTGAATTTTTAGTGAGCGCTTTTAACTGTGTATTTTACTTCTAAAAACTGGATGACACCATTCATAATATAGTATTATTCACTTACGTTTTAAGGCAATAATTTTTATAGTAAATTGTATTTGTTATTTAAAGGGGAACTACCACTCTGCAAAAACTTAACCTGGATTTTGAGCCGGCCGGCTCAAAAGGGACTGACAGCGCAGGCGCACGGACGTCACTGTGACGAGACGTCCGTGCTTCCTGTTCCAGTGACCGTCAGAAAAAGGCCGAAATCTTCAGAACCGGGTAATATTTCTTGCGACTAGCGCTACTAAGCAGCTAGTCGCCAGATGAAGAATCAATCCAGGTTAAGTTTTTACGGGGTGGTAGTTCCCCTTTAACTCATTGCTCTTATTGTGACATTAGAATTTAGAAATTCATCGAAAATGACTTACAATCTACGCAAATACTACATTTCCCAGTATAATATATCTATTTATTTTTTTAAACAACAATTCTTCCACACTAGTGAAAAGCTGAGGATGTGTGTTAATGGTAATTAATGGTACAGATTAGATTTTAAGGGGAACTATCACCACTAAACAAGTTATGCTAATAAGTTACTAAATGGAGCGACTAGCATGAATAATTGTGTAATTTTTTTAAAATTAGTGGTTTGGCTAAAATGAAATGTTTAAAAATTATCTGTGCCCTTACTTCTAGACAGACTGCGGGTACAGCTCTGCACCACAGTCTGTCACCCACTCTCTGCTCCCCTCCCACGTAGTGTCTCGATAAAGCCTCCTCCGATGATGGAGGAGCTCTCTTTCTGGCAAATGAGATTGGCTGGAGATATTGCTGGGAACATGGGTTTTTGTCAGTGGTGGACAATATTTTTTGCCTGGGGGCCATATCCATGTTCACTATTGTACATACATGTACATGTAAAGAATCCATGCCCTGTTATTTGTAACCCCTCTTCCCGACTGAGATGTAAGTGAAAATGGCAGGGTTAAGCATTTTCCTTCTGATCTCACAGCTGGCAGGGCTGGTGCAAAGATTTTTGCCACCCTAGGCAAAACCTTATTTTGCCGTCCCCTTAGCTCCACCCCTTGTATCCTGCCTCTTTATGCCGAGGTGCGCGGCTCTTAGGGTGACCACATTTCCTGTTTGCCATTCAGGGACACTGCCAAGACAAGAGTGGCATGGCAGAGTAATTCTCATTGGCTCCTGTGCAGCGGTGAGGCCACTGTCACATTATGTGAACCTGCTCTGGAGTCTTTGGAAGTTAGTGTGCAAAATATGCTTTCTCCAGAGCATGGCGGATTGGTTCATACACACGTATGTATTGTTTTTCCAGAGATGGGCAATCACATTGTGATGACAGTGACTTTTTAGTTCTAGGTTTAAAGTTGACCAGGAATGGGCAATTATAATATGACTGGTCAACCTTGGTCAGCTTTAAATATTAACCAAGTAGTCAATATCATCTTTTGTCACACTTTAACCCCCTTGAAGACCAAATGGGTGTACAGTGTTGCAAGGCATTGTGTACCACTATGATCCTCAAGAAGTTAATAAAAAAAGATATTGCAGCTCTTACAACTGAAATGGTGTAAGACTACTGATATCACAGAGCTTACAATTGAAATGGGACTACATTATTAATACTTACATAGGTAGAGGTCCATCATACAGCAATCAAGTATCGCTATATAATTACTTAGTGGGTAACAGGAAGACTTGTCTGGGTAGGTGTCCTTCATATAGCAGTCAGGTGTATCTATATAAGTCATACCAAGGCAAGTCCTTCTGTTATACACAGTAATTATATAAATATACTTCACTGCTGTATGATGGACTCCTACCTAGGTAAGTGCTTCTGTTACACACACTAATTGTATGATGAACTCCTACCGAGGTAAGTCATTCTGTTACACATAGGTATATCTATAAAATTACTGTTTATTATATTTGTCCTCTCTTATTCCAAGTTAGCAAATGCTACTAGAATTGCTCAATATTCTTGCTAGGCAACTGGAGATTACTTAAAGTGATAGTAAATTGTGGGTGGAAAGAAAATATCACTTTTCTTAATAAAACAAAGGTGATTCCATTAGCTTAACCCTTTAAGTGCCAGAAGGGTGACCAAAGCATATAATTCCACAGCAACTCAAACATACCCTTACAAAAAGAAATTATGCTATAGCAACACACAGACTCCTGGTAAGATATAGGGGTGGAGGTGCAGGATCAGACACCAGAGGAGGTGAAACACAGATCATATACAGATTGGGGGAAAGGGTCAGAAATTGGGCGTGGTGGGCTAGAGAGAGCAAAAGTATGGGGGATCCTCAGAGCACAACAGAGTTCTATAGACTAAAAGGAGAATTGTTTATTGGTCGATGTAACAAAAATTGATCCCCATTGCTAAGAAAATAATTACCAAGCCCCAAAAAATCATATCCATTTTATGCGTAGATATAGATATACAGTCCGCTAACGGTCCTACATACAGACTGGTTTATATATATTTACTACAGGCTGTCTGACATACACAGAGTAGTGTGTGCGGCTGTATTTATATACAGCAGAGGTTAGAGAAACCTGAGGTCCTCTAGCTGCTGGACTATAACTCCCATCATCCTCTTCCAGCCTTTGTGGGACCTGTTGTTTAACTGCAGCTGTGAAGTCTCACAATTCTAACCTCTGATAAAGCATGTTCTTCAGTGGGTGCACTATCCAGCACCCTTTAGTCATGGGCCCCAGAGCAACGGTAGTTGGCTGTCTTGCCCCTGTCCCAAACAACCAGAACCTCCTCAGGGATCTCAAAGCTCAGAATGGTGCTACATTACCCTCCAGTACCCACCATCCTGCTTTCCCTACTTGTAGTCTGACAGGACTGCCACAATACTTTTAATAACTGATACCAAGCAAAAGGAATGAGAAACGATGGAAACACCGGCTGGAGTGCAGAACTGTATATCTATTACCCACCCCAAATCCCCACACCAGCTGTACCACTACCAGACTCTACGTTCTGTTCTCTGCTTTGCCTCCACACTTCACTCCTTCTCCTGCTCCTCAGACCGCACATGACACTGTCATGCCAATGGAGCAATGTGTCAGTCATCACACAGCTGTAGTAACTCTTGCTCCTCCGCTGCTACTTATCGTGTGACTGCACATATACAGTGGAAGCAGCCCACCGAGTCCAGAGACTCACTGGGGGAGAGTGATGTCTTGGACTGAGGCTCCAATATACTAAAATGACCCACACTTTCAGGGGCCTCCGCTATGCCTCTGCCAGCATGAGTGTCATGAGAACTATCCGACTGCATACAATAGGACTGGAGGAGGCAGACGTAGTGGCTCTGCTCTGCGCCCCCAGTAGAGTTGAGCCCTAGGCCAGCACCTACCTCGCCTATAGGTGGCGCTAGCCCTGACAGCTGCACATACAATGTATCTGTTGTCTGTCTCTGCATTTTGTTATATTTTACCATAAGGCATAGTTGGACAACTTAAGGCTCTCAAACTGTTGAAGACTACAATGGCTGGCTGGAGATGATGGGAATTGGATTCTTCAATAGCTGGAGGGCCTCAGGTTGCCTATCCATGCTATAAAGCAAATGTTTTATAAAATGTGTAATTCTGTATCTGCAGAGAAAGCCAGAAGTGACATTTTTGAAGTAAAGCAGCTTTACACTATATATACAGCCAACCTGACCCAAGGGCCACATTAACCCTTTGAGTTCCAAAGGGGTATGCAAAGCATTGTGGAACAATGAGTACATACCCCTCTGGCATTCAAAGGGTTAAATCAGTCTGTGGGTTGTATGGTGCCAATCTCTGTTTTATGGTGTGGTGGTAGGGGATAAACACTGAGGCATGGGCTTTGGTGAGCAAAGGAGGATTGGGAATGCGTTCACAATGAGTTGAAGACATCTGTAACTTTTAAAGGGTTAAAAATTTAAATTAAAGATGAATCTTATTTATGCACTGCGGTGTAGTTGGTTTTTCCTAGAATTACTCGGGGGGAGATTCACTAAGCGGTGATAAAGCGCCAATAAAGTGGTGATAAAGTGGAGAGGACTTCTCCAGTTTATCATTTCTCCAATTCCTATGTTATTATATGAAGCCAATGCACTAAGAGCTCTTCATCTTTGGAGATCATAGTGCATAGGCTTCATAGAATAACACAGGAATTGGAGAAGTGATAAACTGGAGAAGTCCTCTCCACTTTATCACCTCTTTATCACCACTTAGTGAATCTTCCCCAGTTCTTCTTAACTCTGATTGCAAGAGGGGCGTTGGATATCCCTCTGGCACTCATAAGGTTAACCCTTTGAGTGCCAGAGTGTTACACAATGCATTGCAGAGCAATGCATTGTGTACCTCTCTGGCACTCAAAGGGCTAATACATGAGACTGCATGGGGGCATGTACTAATCTGCCAGCCTTATTCCTTTGATGCTTGTCTCCAACTCCTACAGTTGCACTGTGTGTTATTCAATAGAACATACCAGCACACATACTCTGCCATCTTTAAAGGGATAGTAATACTTCGTTTTAACTTTATTTTATTTTGTAGGCATTAAAAAAACATGAAGAACGATATAAGTCTTATCTCTCAAACCTTTATAGTTTAAGAGATATTCACAAGCAAAGTTTGCCCCTCCAGCCCCTTTTACCTAGTGTAAGCCATCTCTTCTCAGATGAGGAATGCAGTCCATAGACCAGACAGATAACAGAAGGGCACAATCTTCTTCCTATGAGAACAATGAAAGCCCTGCCCCCCTTGACAAGCTTTTCAGGTTTTTCCCTTATCTTAATTGAAGATTGTCCCTCTCTGCAGTCTACCTGGGCACCTCCCTTCTGCTCTGGCTGAACAGTGTTACATCAGTAAAAGGGGCAGGAGGGGGATAATTTGTCATTGAATTACTCTGGAACTACAACTCTGACAGAATTGAAATAACACTCTCCAAAGTCCAAATACTATGATGATTAATTAGAGCTGCTTTTATTATGAAACATTACTATCCCTTTAAGACTTTAAATTGAGCAAGTCCTCTCTAGAATTACAAAAAGCAATGGTAATTTTGAAATTTTTATTTATCTCTTGTAGTACAGTTGATGTACTCTAGAATTGCATCTCCTTCACTTATTGAGATATCGATTCCATTTGGGTTGATAACTTTATGAAGAGTTCTATCTACAAATGTCTCCATTCACTTTAATGGAGATCTGTTAGTTAAGATCAGTGATAACACTTATCAACTTCAATGTAATCTAAAACTGAATATTGTCCAACACATCTTTGTTATTTGATTTGAAATGTTTGACCATTGACTCAGGCATAACTGAGACAAGAAAAGTATTTACTACCCTTGTTACCTTTTCAGGAATATTATTGTTTGTTTTGTTTGTAACTTTGCAATACTTTGTGAATTTAATTTGTTTCCTCATGAGGATCTTACATTATATAGGATTGTAGAATGATTCACTGCCCAGTTGTGGTTAACATACCATGTGGTTATATAATTTCCACATGCTGTAGGGTGCAGTCATTTCTATGTTAAGAGGATTTTTGGCAGTAGATGAGATACATATAATTTTTTTCACAGCCTCTTTGCTCTCCTGGGAGACAGATGTTATGCATGTGCAATGCTGAGGGTGGCTTTTACTACTGTACTGCAATATTTACACCATGATTTTGCAAGATTGTTGGAAGCTGATGTTAATCCTTTTAGTGCCTGATATCCAACACATTGCAATGTAAACTGTAACATGTATTAATGTATGTACCATAAAATCTCAGGTATAATACGCACCTGTGTATAATACGCCGGTGTAAATTATACTCACGATTTTAGGTAAAATAATGAGCTCCTGTGTATAATACGCACTCCCAAAAAAACATCTCCCCACCTCAATTTTAGTACTTGCCTGCCCGCCTTTCTGCAATCAGACCCCCCCTGACGTCCAGGACCCCCCATCTGGAGGCAGCGGGAGGCATTCCTGTACTCACCGCCCACTTCCACTATGCTGTATTACTCAAAAAAATGTTAAAGGGATAGTAATGTTTCATAATAAAAGCAGCTCTATTTAATCATCATAGTATTTGGACCTTGGAGAGTGTTATTTCAATTCTGTCAGAGTAGTAGTTCAAGAGTAATTCAGTGACAAAGTATCCCCCTCCCGCCCCTTTTACTGATGTAACACTGTTCAGCCAGATCAGAAGGAAGGTGCCCAGATAGACTGCAGAGAGGGACAATCTTCAATTAACATAAGGGAAAAACCTGAAAAACTTGTCAAGGGGGGCAGGGCCTTCATTGTTCTCATAGCAAGAAGATTGTCCCCTTCTGTTATCTGTCTAGTCTTACAACCAGATTCCACATCCGAGAAGAGATGGCTTACACTAGGTAAAAGGGGCGGGAGGGGAAACTTTGCTTGTGAATATCTCTCAAACCATATAGGTTTGAGAGATAATACTGATATCGTTCTTCATATTTTTTTAATGCCTACAAAATAAAATAAAGATAAAACGAAGTATTATTATCCTTTTAAAGGCCACCTTAATAACCAGGACCCCCTCCTCTGAAGGCAGCCATGAAATAAGGGCAGCAGGCGCCATTCTTGCATTCCGCTCATGGAACGCCTCTGTATCTGGGTTGAGAGCATGTGCACATTGAATTTATTGTAGGTCATGACAGGGCAACCCAGATACTCACTACCCCTATTTCATGGCAGCCTCCGGGGGTCCTGGTTATTAAGGTGGGCTTTAACATTTTTTGAATAATGCAACATAGATGAAGTGGGCGGTGAGCACAGGAATGCCGCCTGCTGGTTCCAGATGGGGGGGTTCTTGATGTCAGGGGGGCTCTGATTGTAGAAGGGGGGGGCAGGCAAGTACTAATATTGAGATGGGGGATATTGAGAAGGAGAAGGGAGATTGCAGGTGGTATTTACATTTTTTGGCTTTTGGGTTTTTTTGTTTTCATTCGTGTATAATACACCCCCCGCACTTCACATAAGGTGAAATGGGTTAAAAATGTGCTTATTATACCCAAGATTTTAGGATATATATGTATATGTTTATTTATATGCTAAAGAGGTATCAAATGCATTACTTTTAAAATCAATGCACTGGATATCTCTGAAAAGGTAAATCATGCTATCTCTTGAACAAAGGCACAAGGGGTCATGAAGGTATTTTATGCCATAGTAAGGTAATTGGGAGGTTATTAATAGGAGGTGACAGTTGTTCTTTAATATATTAATACTATGAATGTTCCACTGCGTTACACATGGGATTCAGCTCTCAGTCTTTGCTTGCTTCAGTCATTTTGACAGGACTAGCCGGGGTGGGGGGGTGAAGCCCCCCTGACCACTTTTGTCAAAATCACCACCCTGTGCAACACCCTTTGCTCCCCCCCACTTTTGTCAAACTCACTTCTTTGTCATGATTTGCTGGTATACAGGCGAACTCCACCTTCCTTCTGCACTGGGGAGGGGCTGACAGTGAACTAAAAAACTGATGAATATATATATATATATATATATAAACATGCATATACTGACAAACATAAAATGATGGTAACAATATTATACTAATTTGTATATTATGCTAATATTGCTCATAGTGATGCACATAGATAAAGAGATGTTACTCAGTTGACAAATAGGTTTAGACTTTATTTACACATTCAAAAGGAACAACAATTAATCATAATTTCTTCTACGTCCTTCCATGGTAGGAAAAAAACTGTGTTAACTCCACCTCCTTTCTGGGCATAACCAATTAAATGAGTACTTTAAATTGGTTGCCACTGCAGTGGTCAATCATCAGTCTTATGTAGCTGGGAGGTGATGATCTGTCTTATCTCTGTCCTTGTTCGTTCATCCTCTACTCCATGCTGCCTTATCTGATGTTGTAGGTTCCTGAAGTCACACTCCATGTACAAGGTGGGAAAGAAGTTATATGGCTGCCTATCTCCTTCCTTATGTTGTCTAATAGCATACTTTACAACTGTCATTTTACCACCGTGCCTATCAGACACGATAGTCTTCCAGTCTGGGTCATCATGTTTTTCCATGTGGTAGTAGTATCAGGTGCCATGGTAGGAAATTCTGGTACCAGATTTAAACTCCTTAAAATGGAAAAGGCTAAGAGCACTTCTATCATGTCTACTCCAAGTAATGAAGAAACAGCATACAAATCGAAAAAAAAAATTCAGAGATAAATTATAAATTATCCTCTGTAGACACACAAAATTATGGCTTCATTACATTTCAGTAGATAAATGTTATCCATATTTTTTGTAACAGATACCTACTGAAGTCTATGAAGAAATTTGTAGAAAAAACCCTTAACAAAATTATCAACTGGGATGGAATGTCTGAATTACATGAACTGCTGATAGTTGCAGGCATTCTCAATTGAAAGAATATCTAAGCAGATAGAGTCTATAAAGGATATTTTTTTCTGCAATACAAACTTTCTTACTATTATTCAAATGGGCCAGATCTATGTGTTACTTAGTTTAAGGCAACTTGTACAGGGAAGAGATGAACTTAATGCTCTGATCACCCAAGATTAGATTTATCAGTGGAAGAAGTAACATTCATCAAGGACCCTGAGCCCTTAAAAGTAATAAACTTGATAATTAAGAGCATGCATAATACTTTGAATATTTAAGGAGCACAAAAAGACCTAGCTGTTATGGATATGGAGGGATATGGTCCATACCTTCCTGTTATATAGGCCATCAAAAAGTTGAACAGGTCAGAATGGAATTACATAGGAAGCATGTCAGGATTTCAGGAGAAATTGCTGAGAATATACAAGTTTACTGAGGAGGAAGCATAGTTTAATCAAACTAAGGAAGAAAGGGGCATCACCAGACTGACTAAATTATCATATTTCCTTTCATAGAAGAACTGAGAACACCTCTAGGAAGAATCACTCTTTCATTGGCCACAGCATGAAACAGCTACAGCTTGTCTATCCTGAATTATGAATGTTTGGTTATCAGAGACCGATGAAGAGAATGTCCAGACTGCTTCCAGTTCAAGTTGTTTCATCAAGAAAGCTATTCATTTTAACTGTGATGTATCCCTATGCATTTTCAGGTTCCTGGCAAGACCATCAACGTTATCTATTGTTGCCAGATGGACCCTTTGGCTATATGATTGGAAGCAAATGCATCCTCCATGAGCAGATTACTTTACCTCCCATTCCCACTGCCTTTTATGTTTGAAGAATAAATGACATCACTAGCCATGGAGAAAACCAAGCTCAAAAGCATCTTCAAGGTAAATGTTTTGTGCAACAATCCTGTGGACCGCTCAATGCAGAGATACGTTAAAAGAGTCTGGAAAGACAAACAGTTCTATTAATTGATTTGATGGCCTCTAAAGCCAATGCAAATTGTCCCAGTAACTCTGAGTGCCATATGGGGATGGGCAAAAAGTCTAATTTTCGCTTTGTGACAATTTTCTCAGAAAAATCTATTTTTTTTATTTTTGGGGGGGAAATTCCAATGGATAAAAAATCCATGAAGATGTCCACATTTTGATAACACCAATAAAATTCCCACAAGAATGTGGTCATTTCTGCCTATACTTTCTATGACCATAAGAATTCCTGCTGCAATAAAAGTGGGAAACCAGCATCAGCCAATGATACTGCTGTCACCACAACATAAGGGTGGATTTGCCAGATCACTCCTTTAGAACTGGGTGCATTAATAAAATGCCTGCTTTAGGGCTGCAGTGGTAACTACTCGGCTGCAATGGTTCCCCTTTATTAATGTAGCATGCATTTCTCATATGTGTTCATTATTAAAGAGATGATCTGGCAACACTACCACAATGAAATGTAATGTTTCTAAAAAGGGGAATTTTTTATTTTACCCAGGTGGCTGTGTGGAGTAGAAGCACAGAGGTGCAACTGCCTGAGCCTGCTGTGTCTGTGAGTGTGACATCAGCTGCATCACCTGCGTCATCACCAAGAGAGGATATACCAAGATCTTCTCAACATATGTATAATTGTCTGTCATGATAATATCTAAAGCTACTCGCCTTCACTAATTGAAGATCAAATTCACGTGAACAAAGTTCTCTATCTCTTTTGATTTTTTGCGAATGCATTTCGAAAGTGGGCGTTACTAAAATTTCTGCCTTGTGTTTTGAGGATTAGCGATTGCTCCTAATTCAGCAAAGCAATTAACACATATTTTCATACATCTGGCTAACTTTGCTGTTAATTTATGAGCATGTGCTAACTATGCTGTTAATTTATGAGCATATGCTTACTTTGTCATACTCATTAATTTAGGAGCATGTGCTATTCAACATCAAGGTGTCAGTATCTTTCTTGCATCAAAACATGAGCAGTCACAAATAGCATATACGTTTAAGGCATTCACAAAATAGAAAATGCTCCTCTTTCTTAAATTGCACCCATAGTTCTTTCCAATGGGCTCTTTCAGGTTATTCAGGCATAATAAATGACCGTGTGTTTTAAAGGGATAGTAACACTTCATTTTAACTTTATTTTATTTTGTAGGCATTAAAAAAACATGAAGAATGATATAAGTCTTATCTCTGAAACCTTTATGGTTTAAGAGATATTCACAAACAAAGTATCCCCCCCCTGTTCAACCAGATCAGAAGGGAGATGCCCAGGTAGACTGCAGAGAGGGACAATCTTCAATTAAGATAATGGAAAAAGCTGAAAAACTTGTCAAGGGGGGAAGGGCTTTCATTGTTTTCATACAAAGAAAATTGTCCCCTTCTGTTATCTGTCCTGTCATACAACCAGACTCACATCTGAGAAGAGATGGCTTACACTAGGTAAAAGGGGCGGGGAGGGGAACTTTGCTTGTGAATATCTCATAAACCATAAAGGTTTGAGAGATAAGACTTATATCATTCTTCATGTTTTTTTAATGCCTACAAAATAAAATAAAGTTAAAACGAAGTATTACTATCCCTTTAAGTAGACAGGAAAAAGGGACACAGCGAATGGGACAGATGGCTCAAACTATATGTTTCTCACCCTTCTTCTCAAGGATATATACAATTATTATGGTCATCTATAGAATAATAAAATTGTCACACTTTGTTCCTCTAATACTTTCAGCTGCTGAAACCACCAGTACCTTTTGATAGAGATTGTTCCTCTGCACAGAATACATAGAAAGATAATTTCTTACAGGGACTCACATTTTTCTTCCACCTTTGAGAGATCTCTTTGTCAACTTTTTTGCACATCAAGTATTCCTTGTCCACATCTTCTCACTCATGACCAATGCCCACATGGAGCATGTTAAGCACATTCTTAAATAATACCTTTATTGTTACATCTCCTTCCCTCAGGGTACTTGGGTTTCCACTTCTGCACTTGAAGCTCAGGAAAGTCTTCAGTTTCTGGCTAATTTTATCTTTATTGTGCAAAGAACCATAGAAGAAGCTGAAGTTCTTTTCAAATCCAGTCCTGCTCTTCTCTTCATATAAGGTCTCAGTTGGAATTTTGGCTTGCTCCTGATTCATTTTAGATTTATTGTGCAATGTGACCTTGGCTTGGTTCTTGATCACTACTTTGATTGCTGTATACCCGATCCCAGCTTTTCCCATTGACTTTCCCCTGCCCCAACCACAGCTTTTTGACTACTCATCTGTTCAGAGATTTGGATTGAAGCTTCAGCTATCTCTCTGATCCTCTAATATGGCCACACAAAACTTGGGGCTCAGCCCCTGGTGCTGAGTGGTTGTCTTGGCCATGCCACAATTGGTAGCCTATGCCGTTTGGACTCTATTTCCTAATTGTATTCCTGAAATTACAACTGAACCATCTTTGCTGATAATGGGGTTAGCTTTGGCCTCAATTACTCTCCATATGGAGACCCTTTCCTGACGTCCTCCACCATGCAATCTTCCACTCGATCTGTTAGGATTTCTGTATATGCTTTCATAGAATTCTTAGAATGCTGCTACTCATGTCTTGGTACAAATTCAGGAAGTTAATGTTTAAAGTAGGAGTCCAACAATGTATTTCTTATTACTTTTAATGGAGACTATTTAAGTATCTAAGCTGTCACTATTGAAGAAATCATCAGCCACCCTTTTCATTTTTCTCTGTAGTAAATATATTAGTGGGGGTATACCAATGATTCCTGTACCAATACAACTGTTCACTAAGATTACCTCCTCACAAGGTTTCAGGACCTCACATATTTCACATATTAGCTGCAACTGTCACAGTTAAGCATTGTAAAGTTGATAATGGTCTTGTTTTGCTCATGAAGATGTTCCATCATGTACAATGCAGAATTCCAGCTGGTAGGCACATCCATTTTAAGTGGGTAGTTATGCAAGGAATGTAATATATTGTTTATACTATAGGGGTGGTTAAAATGTCTACAGATATAGAGGCAATATTTAGCAGTTTTTGATTCTGAGATGAATTGAGTAACAAATTTATATAGGCAGTACATATGGAAGAACTGTGTAACGTTATTGGTTTAACTACAAGACTTATGGAGGTGGTGGTGCTGGTGGAGGTATATGTGGGCACTCTATGAATCTTTCACTCCAAAGGCATACTCATCTACAGCAAGAGCAGAAAGTCTTCGCCCACTCTCTGACACATCAACAGCACTTCTATTATATTCCAGAGACCCAGGAATGTTTAGGATTACTTCAGCTGTTGCTGTACCTGTTGATGTTGTGTCTCCCAGTCAGACCTTTGGTTATGTTTCAGGTGGGAGCTCATTGAGGAGGTGCCTAGATGTGAGCCTACTTTCCCCCTTCTTATATGCTCCTTACACAGACAACAGATAGCAACATGCTTAGCTTTTGTTTCCTGAGTGACGTGTCTCCATACTGTGGACCTCATAGACTACAGGTTTCTGAGAGGCTGCTACTACTACTGGGGCTATATGTTGCTGCAATTGTACTACTACTAGGTGTCACAGGTGCTGCATTTCCAACATCAGCAGAGACACTCATCATAGCTAAGGCTGTGAATGCTGGATAATCAACAGTATTAGTGTGTGTGGCTGAGGTGGACTTGGACGCGGTGACAATGCTTATCATGATTGACAGAAAGACTGTGTATTTTTGGCCATCTTTGCTTGTTCAGTCCCATACTTTCCAGCTGCTTTTTCAAACAATTTGCAGACAGACACGTGCTCCCTTTCAGTGGTGAAATAATAGCCAGATCAGCTATTCCTGTGTCTTCATTATCGGTCACACTGAATTTAGGGGTATTTGGAGTAATTCTCCTTTGCTCCCTTCTCACATCCTCAGACACACCTGACACAAAGATAACAGCAATATCAGGAAGAACATTGTATCACGGCTTCCTCTGTGTACTCAGTCACATAAAATCTTTGGGTATTTCGGGTAATTCTCCTTTTGCTCCCCTCTCACATCCCCAGACTCCACTGACACAGCAATAACAGCCAGACCAGGAAGAAATGTAGATCATGGCTCACTGTGTTTTCCCAGTCACACAGAAATTTGGAGTATTTGGGGTCAACCTCCTTTCTCCCTCCCCGCCCCCTAGGGTCCACAGACTCCAATAATACAGAGAACAGATTTCCTGCCTACAAGACCCTCTAATAGGGAAGGGCATAAAATGGCACTTACAGCCTAAGGGAAAATTTCCAGTAAAAAGTGCTTTTTGTCCTGCTTTTTTGCCTAGCTCATTGCATTGAAATCAATGGAAAAACTGAATTTACACACAACACATAGCATATTGTATTTTTTTCCCACAGGTATAGTATTAAAGGGGTCTGTGGTGACTGTATTGGTCTGAGGAAAGAATCTGTTGAATAGGGTTTGTTGACTGGTACTGTGGGGACAGTTAATAAAAAAATTGGTATGTAACTTGACAGAGATGTAAGCTGTGACTAGCTTACATACTGCATCTCAGTATACTTGATGGGATGGAGTATTTTGTAGGGATGATTTGTAGGACTTTGACTGTTAGAGGCTCAAATTCTGAGGCAACATGGATTTATAGGACTTACACTTGTTTGGCACATGGGAGTGACGCACACACATCTTTATACCTTGGGCCATGGCTTAACTCCTCCTTACTACTTCCTGGCTTGGTATATAAGGGCTGGTGGAGCCCTTATTTGTGCTCAGTAGCCCTTACGTTGGTGTCAGTCGCTTTTCTCCTAGTTGCGCTCCGTATATGACCTTGGCATTGTCTGACCATCCTATCTGGTGCTGACCTGTGGCTCTCTCTGACTATCCTCTCCATATCATCTCTGGGATAGTTGGTTGGATACCCAATCTGGTGCAGACTTGTGGATCTGGCTGACTACCCACTCTGTGTATGACCTAGGCTTGGCTATACATCCATCCAGTTGCAGACTTGTGGCTTTGACTGACTACACGCTCCTTGCCTTGACCTTGGCTTGTCTCGCTACCCATTCTGGTGCTGACCTGTGGCTCTATCTGACTATTCTCTCTGTGTTGCCCTGCTTAGTCGGAAACCCTATCTGGTACAGACCTGTGGCTCTGGCAGACTCCTCACATATTCATGTGTGCTCCTACTCTATGTGAGAGATACCCGGATGCAATCTCCTACTTCTCATAGGACTTTCTCTGTGGTGGGATCATCTTTATCTTATCCTGTGTTTATTTCGTATATTCCATTGTCTGTTTGCCTCTTTCAATAAAGTGAAGTTTTACGCTAAGTACTTGTCCGCCAATCTTTTGCAAACCGTGACAAAAAGGTGCTGACAAGTAAGTCTTACTCCCCTTTTGTGTTGGTGGTCAACTTTGGCTTTCTAACAAGAATCTACATCTTTACCAGGTCTCCTTCTAGCTCTGTCCCCCTACACTGGACCCTTTAAGATTTTAGGACAGCTTAGCTCTTCATCCATTGTCTTGGATCATCCAGCATCTATAGAGATAACTCAAGTCTTCCATTTCTCTTTCCTTAGGTCAGTCATCCAGAACTGGTTCTCAAGAAGTCCAGTCCTGTACACATACAGGACACTCCTTGGGGAGGGGGGTGCTGTGTCTCATCTCATCTGATTCACGTCCCAGATGTACCTGCTTCAGCTTGTAATCAAGTCAAGAACCTTTTGGCTATAAAACCTGTGATGGAGCCTGGTAAATACTTCAGCTGCATGTTCATGACCTTCTAGAACTTTCTCTCCATCCTGATTGGCCAGTCATGTCAGCTGATCCCTCTTATCAGGTATTTAAACCAGCTCATTGAGCATCCTCCTTGCTCATGCAAGAGTCCAGTTTGATAAATCCAGAGCAATAAACTTTGTATGTTTCATGTACCAGACCTCAGCTAGCTCCAGAAAAGTTTTCTGTCTTTCATTCCTAGAACCTGGCTTGTTCCTGACATGATTCTGACTCCTGTAAACCAGACCTTAGCTACTTCCTGACTATGATTTTGACACTTGGTTTCATACTTTTACTAATTCAGACTACAATCTTGTTTACTGTTTACCAGCTGCTGGCCTATATTTGACCTTGTTAGTGCCTCTACTTTTTGCATTTTGGGTTCACTCTGTGACCTATTTGATCCACAGCTAGTACCAGAGAGATTCTGCTAAACCCATCAGTGGAAATGCTGTCATCCTGACACAGTCCTTGCTGAACCGGTTCTAAATACTTGACCTTACAGTTGGAACCTTTTTTCTGACCTGTTGTTGCAGCAAGACCACATGTACCATGAACAACACTCTCTAACAAACTCACCGGTATCGCTCCCCAGCTTTATGGTGGCACGTGGTCCAACCGGATGCCTTTGATTAACAGGATAATTTGGCCTGAAACAAATTTCATCAGCTTTCTTCTTCTCTTTCCCATGTACAGAATGATTGCATGCTGTTTTATACTGGGGAGCAATAAATGGGGGATCCCTTCACATGTGTGTGTGTGTCGGGTTAATATCGTTGATTTCAACGTAAGTAAAATCTGAGAAATTGCTGGAATTCCCATATACTTCTGATTTCTAACAGAGGGGAACCCATTTTCTGACCCCCCTAATGACTGACAGTATCCATTTTGAGACAGAGAAATAGACTTAGTAAAAAAGTACTAATTGCCCTTTAAGGCACACAAATTTCTAACAAGTCTCTTCCATGTATCTACAGGCAAAGCTACTTATACTTGTCTATTTCTTAATTGCATTTTGGTACTGCTTGTTAAATTAAAACTGTCCAATCCAGTACTGTCCAACCTCTCAGAAAATGCTGCTTTGATCATGGGCAAAGGAAGTTGAGCCTAATAGGAACAATTCTGGTGCAAACCATATTTTCACCATAGGGTAGAAAGAAAAACTACTGCTGTATGAGTTGGTCATCTCACTAGTATTGATGCGGTTAGAAACTCCTTTAAATTAATGGAAATTTTGGGAATCTTTTCATCTTTACAATAGTGCATATGGCTTGTTCCATAGTTGCTGCTCCTTTAATTTTTGCATAAGGCTCTTTGTTGTCCTGAACTCACTCTCCCAGCTTGACTAGAGAAAAGCTTCATGTTCTAAAAGAATAGATGTGAGAAAAAATAATCAGTCTGCTGCTAGTACAGTGCACCTCACTGCACCTATATACCAGGGTTACATTGAAGTCTTTGTACATAGTTGGACAATCAGCTTTTCTTTAGTTAATAGGCTCCAGGGATTCAGATGGACCATTCAATTGCTCTCTTGTGCCTGGATCAGGTAGGGGTAACAGAGAGGACAGTGGCCTCTGTTTGATTATTCATTTACTCCTCTTTCCTTAAAAACCCCACTGCATCTACACATTCACTGAGTTGACCCATCCATTACCAGAGTTCATTGGAATGCATTACACAGCAGATTACACATGGTAACATGGCATTACATTGGAAATTTGCACGGAAACAGAGTTGTTAATGTGGGTGTTTGTATGTAGGGGAAGACTGTTTTGGGATACTCAGTTCAGGAAGCACTCTCTCCTGTTGTACCTACCTGCACCAGACACTGCTATCAGCGATAGAAAGTGCAAGCAGAGTGCTGAAATGCCATTTGCAAACATACCTGCTTTGTTCAAATGTACAGAAAGTAGAGCTTGAAATCTGCAGTAATATATGCTCTCTACAGTATATGCTACACTAGTCCTGGCTCCAGCAATCCCTGAGCTGTTAATTGGAGAAGTTTCAATTCTCCTGATGCTGAGTCCTGATGCTGTCTGTTGATCAGGGGCCAGGAAGTCTGTGGGTTTTCATTCATTTTACAATGCAAAGATTTCATTACAGGTAACATTTGAGTTCTTTCCTTGATACACTAAATAAATACATATTGGAAAGGAATATTAAGATTTTCATTTAACCCCTTTGTATGTTAGACTACAATGGCCTGCAGTGCAAAGCTCTGTAGAACTAGTTCTACCATCCAAAGGGTAAGAATTACAGTAAGCTTGTTAATCATTGACAGGATCTGAAAGTAATTCCAAATGAAATCAACTTAACTCTACTTTATTCCTTCACACCAACAGTCCCAGCACCCCACCTTCCCAGAGAACCCCTGTGTACCACTAATAGTCTTTAAATCAAGAAAATTCCAGCTCCCCCTCTTTGACTGTCTGTCTCTACAGACTAGCTAAAATCAAAACTTTAGCACCTTTCTCTTACTCTCTCCAATGCAGACTAACAACTTGCTGTAAACTGACACCCCCTTTCATACTGGCAAGGAATTAATGGGGAAACTATATTAATATCAATTAAATCTAAAAAGAACTGTGATTTTTTTTTGGAGGGGAGAGAATGCCTATTGAAGGAGAGAAGTGCCATTTTGCTGCTCATAAACTGAATTTTCCAGTTTACATCAACATAAATGTTCAAAGTCTCTTGGCAATTTAGAATCTATTTTCTTGTAAGTGTTGCAACATTTCATAATTAAATCATGCTAAAGTTTATAACGATACGTAAAGAAAAATTATCACTTTCTACAGTTATGCAAAACTTTTCAGCTTATACAACATCCTCTTTAAAACAACAAATCAGCATAAAGTAAAAAAACACAATACAAAAGTCTGTCATCATTCATACATAATTCTTGTGAATTTCACTTGGAAGCATAACAAATGGTTCCTTTGCCTACTACCACAGACTAGGGACATATGTTCAAGAAGACAGAAATGTAGGCCTTTATTATAATAATGAACTTAAAAATAAACTTGATTATTCTTGCTAGCTCATGAATGATAAATAAAGGTATGCTCTGATGTGGACAGAATATATACTTTTCTTAATGTAAAAATCAACTTTTTTCATCAACGAGTTAAGAAATGCAAAACTGAGCTAAGGCAGCATTAAATAAGAAACACAGATGTAAAGGCATGTATATTTGTTAAGCTGTTTACATAGAGATGGGTGAATAGTTATTTTCCCTTCCTGCTAAAATTTTGCACAACGGGGGAGATGTTTCTCCTTTTGTTGGAAGATCCCCCCACTGTGCCTCTTATCTATTTTTTTTTCTTTAAATAATAACTTTAAACACAGCTGTAATTAAAGTATTTTTTCTGCCATTTTCATCTTTTTTCATTACCACATTTACCAACACTATAAGTGTCACTGTGTATGATGAATCTATTAAGTAATGTAACTTTCTGTTTACTTACTAAAAACTATAGTATGAGATAGATCAAACACATGGGACTGTTTTTCTATTTGATTGTTGACTTATCTTTGCAGTGCTTGATATATAAACTTTGATTCACAAATTATTTAATCAAATAAACATCATAGTGTTTGACTCTTGTTTGTTCATGGATCAAATGTCAAAATGCTCAGTTGATCAAAGATTTGATCAGTATCTTTGGTCAAAATGTATCTTTTGGGGAGTGGCTTGAGCTGCTGAGCAGATAGCTGCTTAGCTTTGAAGCTTCATAACAGGCGATCACAATTAAACTACTTTCACCTCAAGATCTTCCCTAAATGCTTACCATATCTCCATCTGCTTTCTTCTTCCTGCCGAAGCAAAGTGGGCCCCAAATAGGTCAGCTTGACATGTGACGTGACTCTCACCTCAGAAATCTCTGACTTGTCGACCCACACACCACCAAATGACAATACCTCATTAAAGAACATCAAATTGCTTGATGCTCTCTTGACCAAGCAAGACATTCATAACCTTCTAAGTGCATTAAAAGCCTTCCTGAGAGAAGAGTTATGTGAAGTAAAATCAGACACTACTCATATGGGAAGTAGAGTATCTGCTCTAGAAGGCAATGAGAACTCTCTTCTGGTCATCACTTACCAGAACTCTCTCTTCTGGTCATCATTTACCTCTTCATGTTTACCACATAATCGGCCTATATGGAGCCTTCCTATGTTACTCTTCTTCAATATGTTGGAAATTGTAGTATTTTTAGTGATATTTAAGTTTGTGCTACTTTCAGAATTATTGGGCACTTTGTTTACAAGCAAACTGCTTGGTGGTAGAGAGAGGTGCCCCCTATAATATGGGGGGCCTTGTCTTGTGCCGAGGACCCACAGCAAGACAATAGGTCAGTTTCTGTTTTTTTAATAAAGCGTTGGGAGTTGATCTGTGCTCTGAGGCAGTTTTTTTAACTATAGTGCGCCCAGTTCCACGTATTATACTCGGGAATATGCCCTAAAACTCCCTGCTCCTTAATGGTTTACCCAGATAGGGTGCCAGCACGTACCCCTCATATTTCACGTATACCTCCCTTGTGTAAGTAATGTATGAACTACCAGTCATTGCTTCACTGCTTCGTGAGGAGTTCTCAAGAAGTCTTAATTATAAGCTTATTTTGTGTACTGAAATGGGTGCTGTGGATCTCTGTCACTTGGCCAACAGGTTGGATTGGCTGAGACGTGGAGTACATGATACTTGGGGGGACTGTTTGGGCTTCTCAGCGGAGGACAGGTACCATAAATTATTGGGGGCCCTCTCTCATGCTGATGAAGTCCCGTCCATCCCTAAGTAGTCGACCACCCCTTACACAAAATGGTGGCCTGGGCCCTAGACAGAGGCTTAGCACCACTCTCACTATCCATTCTACTCCACTGATAATATGCGAGCCCTCTGCCTAAATGTCTTAAAAGCCTGACCTGGTGCTTCATAACTTGTGCATCTTTTTCTGCACATTTCTTTCCCTATTTAGTGCTGGCACTGTGCCTCGGTCCTTGTATTTACAATTCTGGTGTTTCCTTGGGGTGGGGTTGTGGCCCTTGGCACAGGTTTAGATCCCGACATCCTGACTGGGCCCGGACCTGGGCAGATGGTCACACGCGCACCCATCCCCAATGCAAACTGAATTGTTACATATATGTGTACCTACTAGAAGTCTCTACAGGAGACATTGTTCTCCATCTGATCTGTGGGATCATACAGTATTATAGCAATAAATATTTGATCTTCTTGTGGCTGATATACGTCTTTATAACTCCTCCCCTCTTCCACTTTTTTTTTATTTGTTCCCCCTGCCACACCCTGCCACAGAGGATGGGAAAGTGATGGCTCTATTGCCAGCAGGGCTAAACTCCCATTTACAGTAAACATCTTCTGCAAACAGTCCAGCATACATTCACATATTTCATAAGTGGGGATATAAACAATCCCTTACTCTGAGGGAAACCCTACTATGGCCCCCTCTTATACCCCCATTTCTGACAAAATACAGTTCCTGGCCACATTGAGCCATGTGTTATATACTCTCATATTGCTTCCTGGGAATACTATCCTTGCTTACATACTTCCTTGTCTCCTATATGCCCACACCCTATCTCAACACTTCATGCTGCTCATGGCTTTTTATTTTCACATATACTAGATGTGACCTATTGGTCAACATGAGCGACACATTCCAGCACTCGTCATGATTTGCATGAATGTTCAAACTAACCCCCCTCCCCTGTCCTTCTTTAAATCTCTCTCTTCTTCCTTTGTTGATTTGCATTTCCCAAGTCATATCTACTTCACCCCATGGAGATCTTCCATACACTCAATTCTTTGGGATCTCTTGTTCATGCTCCCTCTGTATCTTTTGTTATATCTCCTGCTTTTCAATACAATTTACTCTTCAATATTATAGATGGTTTCTCTTCAATCTACCCCCCATCTACTTCCTCTACTGTACATATAGTATCAGACAGTGGTGAAGTGTTCTCTCCTCACTAATCTGATCAGAGATACACTCTCCCCTCTTTCCACATTCTCCCTACTCCCCTTTCCTCTCCCTTCTCTTCCCACTTGCTTTTTCCTTCACCTTTTCATCCTTTTTTCCATCTTTCTCCTTCTTCGCACCACTTCAGGTCAGGCTCTTCACACGGGGTCATCATGCTGTCCTGTCCTTATTGATTCCTGGTCTGTGATACTAGTGTTGTTCCACTCCAGATCTTACCCCTTCAAAATATGCAACCATGGCAACTAATTCTCCAACTATCCCTAACCTACATTTTATCTCTATGAATGTTAAAGACCTAAACACATCCAAGAAACATACTTTGGCTCTTGGTGATTTCCAGCGTATAGATGATGATGCGATTCTCCTCTAGGAGACACATTTCACCTCCATTGGTGAACAAAAACTTACCAACAGGCACTTTACTCAAGCTTTTCTGAGCTCCTCCTTCTTCAAACACTGTGGTGTGGCAATATTAATTCACAAACATCTAGTCTTTTCTCTCTTGTATTTTCACAGAGAAAAGGAAGGTAGATTATTTGTTTAAGGCCTCATAAACTGTCAAATATATACCTTTGCTAACATCTACTCACCTAATACTCTTCAACTTTCTTTCCTTCAAAACACACTTGATTCCCTAGCAACTTTTCATGAGGGGCTTCATGGTATTTGGAGGGGATCTCAATGCACCATTTCCCCCTACCCTCAATTGCATTAGCTCCTGATATCCACAATCTACCTAGCAGAAATGAAGTAGTGCGCGACAGACGTTCCAACTTATAGACACCGGGGACTTGCAAAGTCTGTACACTAGGGACTACACTTTCTATTCACACCTGCATAACCTGTACTCTAGAACTGACTATTTCTTTCTTTCACTATTCTCTACAACTTATACGCTCAATTTCTATAGGCTCCAGCACATGGTCTGCTCATGCTCCAGTCTCCCTTATAATCTTTTTCCCCTCCTCCACAGTAAAACCTAGATTGCGGTGCCTTGACGAACATCTCTTTTCCCGCAATTAAGTCAAATCAGCTATTATATCAAAAATTAGGGAATGCATAGCTGATAATCGAATTCCAGACCTTTTACCATTAACCATATGAGAAGTTCATCAGGGGAAAACTGATTAAAGGGATAGTGATACTTAAAATGTAAAAAAAATATGTTGTAGAGTTTATCCCCCTGAGTAAAACAAGGGCACTCCCACTGCTGAAAGGTGTTTCATTCAAAAGTTAGTAATTTTCAAAGTTGAATTTTTTAGGTGCAATATCACAGTGGCCTGAAATTGTACAGTGGCGCTGTTGCTACACCATCCTATGGAGATTTATGGTCAACTGACCAGAGCTGTCCATAGGATCGTGTAGCAACAGCGCCACTGTACAATTTCAGGCCACTGTGATATTGCAGTTAAAAAATTCAACTTTGAAAATTAATAACTTTTGAATGAAACACCTTTCAGCAGTGGGAGTACTCTTGTTTTCCTCAGGGGGATAAACCCTACAACATATTTTTTTTTACATTTTAAGTATTACTATCTCTTTAAACTAACCTCTCAAGTTAAATGGAAACACTCTAAACAAATTAATGAAACACTTAATAAAATATGCGTCTTTTAAACCCAACACAAATTTTCACTCTGTATTGCAACACTACCACGCCTTGTTGAATTATGTAAATTTAAAAACCTTGCTCCAAGGTATTCCTTAGAACAAAGCAAACCTTTTTTTGGGCAGGGTAACTAACTTGGCTCATTACTAGGGTAAGCGAAAAGTGAGAAAAATTTCCTGCATGATTTTTTTGTGAATAACGGCCGATTTTTCTCTTCTTTTGTGAACGTTTTCTCCTTTTCTCCAGTGCAAAATTTACACCATACCACTTAAGTCCTCTTCGGCTGCAGTCCCTAATTACGCCATGGCATGGGAGAGGGAACTTTAAACATTAGACGAGTGAACAGACATGTAGAAAAATACGGCCCATTCATCAGTCTCCTGACACACTCTTTAAACTAATTACAAAATTCCTTTACAGGTGGTAGTATACCCCCTCCAGACTTCATACTATCTCATCCTCTGTAAGTCCTGTTTGTTGTGTTGCATACAACACCAAGGCACTTATCTTCATTTGTGGTGATCTTGTCCACAGATCCACCCTTTCTGGATGAGATGCATCTACCATACAGAGTCTTCAATGCACATCTCATTGGTGAGTTATCCACTATCTATACTCTTTTATTGAAGCTTACCAGCACTTTCTTCTACCCGGAGTTGCCTTCTACTCTCAATGTTAAATGCAACCAAGTGTTTAATCCCTGCCCATTGGAAGAACCGTACTCCTCCAGCTCTTTTGGAGTGGCATGAGAGGGTAAGCAGCAATTTACTACTTACCAAGCTAACCAGGCTTAGAAACAATAAGGACCCCGCTCCCATCATTCTCTTTCTGTCTTGGTGTAATTTCTCCAGTGTAGATATTCCTACAAATTGACAACCCTCTTACATTCTCCATGAGGATAGCTTGACCCTCCCGCCATCTTTCCCTTTCTGTTTCTACACACTTGCCCTATTCCCATATCCACAATGCCTACTCCTGTCCGGAGACAAGTTGCCTCTGCCTAGTTCTTACCCTTACTGGTTCCTCCACCTGCTCAATCACTTTACTCTATGCCTATATCGCTTTAATAAATACTGGCTAAACAACCTTGTTTGGTCTTTTAAATCATGAAAACCTGGACTCTCTCTTCTTTTATCTTCTCTTTACTTCTCTTTCTGTCCCTCCTTTCTATCATCTTTCCTTCTTTCCTACCCTGTCATTCCTCCCCTATGCACCTACTGAACCCCCTTGCCACGTACTCTTTTCATTAAAAATATAAAAGAGACACAACTGGTTCATATACTATTTCATGTTCTTTAGGTAACCACCACAGCTGGTTGTACCACTTTTTTGGAGTGGCATGAGAGGGTAAGCAGCAATTTACTACTTACCAAGCTAACCAGGCTTAGAAACAATAAGGACCCCACTCCCATCATTCTCTTTCTGTCTTGGTATAATTTCTCCAATGCAAATATTCCTACCAATTGACAACACTCGTACATTCTCCATGAGAAGAGCTTGACCCTCCCCCCTATCTTTCCCTTTCTGTTTCTACACACTTGCCCTATTCCCATATCCACAATGCCTACTCCTGCCCGGAGACAAGTTGCCTCTGCCTAGTTTCTACCCTTACTGGTTCCTCCACCTGCTCAATCACTTTACTCTATGCCTATATCACTTTAATAAATACTGGCTAATCAACCTTGTATAGTCTTTTAAATCATGAAAACCTGGACTCTCTCTTCTTTTATCTTCTCTTTACTTCTCTTTCTGTCCCTCCTTTCTATCATGTTTCCTTCTTTCCTCCCCTGTCATTCCTCCCCTATGCTCCAACTGAACCCCCTTTCCACGTACCCTTTTCATTAAAAATATAAAAGAGACACAACTGGTTCATATACTATTTCATGTTCTTTAGGTAACCACCACAGTTGGTTGAACCATCAAATGCATACTCTGTAATGCCTTTTTCTTACGTATTCCAATATTGTCTCATTAAATTTTCTTATTGTACTGACACTCTTTGCTATTAACAATAAAAATGTAATGATTAAAAATGTTTTTAGTAAAGATCAACCATTCTCAAACAAATGCGATGATCAAAAATAAAAAATAAAGAAGCCCTTGTACCTGTAGTGTTTTTCTACCACCTATTAACACCATGACCTGAGAGATAGCTTCAAATAAAATGAAACAATGTACCTTTGCTGAACAATTAAAGAAACAGTGAATGTTTTATGTATAAAATATGGATATTTTAATGGAATATATTGCATTAAAATGTCATTACAGCTTAGACCTTATTCTTTTACCAACTTGAATGAACGATTGAATATGTTTATTTTTACAGTGCCAAAAGCATATGCAGTGTTTTACAATTTAAGGGTTGAGACAATACAGGATTACAAGTGCTTTGAAAAGTGAAACACTGGAAGTGAGATCCCTGCCCGAAAGCTTACACTCAAAAACTTGTTTCAGTCATTTTTATAAAGCACTTTATAGCAAACTTGAGTAATAGATTATGGATCTGCCTAGTAAATAAGTACAGGACCACTTGGAGAAAATAATAGAAAATTATAGATTATTAAAAAAAACAATTTTGAGCTATAGTATAATTTGAATGAAAAGTATTGAACAGTGGGAACAAAGTTCCTATGGTGAATTTTCCAATGAGATTCAGTGTGTGCAAGGAACCTAATTTGCATACTTTTCCTGTCTAAACACTAAGTTCTACATTTTAATATCATAAATGTCCACACTACTATATCAAATGTCCAGCAAACATACTGCAGCAGGGTTAGGGGGAAAGAAGTAGGAGCAATGCAGAGGCATGTTAGTAGAGTGGTAGTCAAAAAACATACTGCTGCCAATATTGCTGCAGTGTGTGATATAAATGATGATGATCATTCTTCTCCTTATAAGGCTGTTAGTAAAAGTCAAGCAAATAGTTCCACCACCACCACCAGTAACATTAATAAACCATCTAAGAACACAAAACATGTCCAGAAAATTAGCTGAAAAGAAAATGCTCAATCTTCTAGCAATTAATAGGAGCACTGTACCTGTTTATAAAGAGTTTGATAAATTCATTGGAAAGTCTGACTCTGGAGAAGTAAAGATGCAAAAAATACACAATTGTCTTGTCAATCATCATCAACAGCATTGTCACTGCTTCCAAGTCCAACCTCCACCCATCGCCACACACCAGTGTTAAATAACTACAACAGTGGAGCACCTGGAGGATGAAGAATAATTGGTGTTAGGAGCGAATGGGTATCAAATAGTTCGCTCTTGGGATAGGGGTGTTATATGAACTTTAAATGATATGAAATGTTCTACTACAAAAAAAAAGTGGTGTGATCATGTGCTGCTATTGAATGGGGGGCAGGCAGCGGGGTGCTGCGGGTGCAGGAGAGAAGGGACTTGGGGTTAAGGGTGATTTATATAGCTGTTAGTTGAGGTGGGAATTTGGGGTTCATTTAAAAAAACTATAAAACCTCTGGGCTGCTCTGAATGGCGTGATACACTATTCTCTTACTGCAGAACTGTACAAGTATCATTAATAATGCTGATTTGACAGATGCTATCATATGAGTCCTTCTGTATGTCTATTATGTGTTTGGAGCAACCTGATAATAAAATGTATTTGAAAAAAAAAAAACAACAACACAGGTCATCAACATCCACAACTCTTGCTATGATGAGTATCTCTGTTATTATTGGAAGTGCAGCACCATTGACAGGTAGCAGTACAATTGCAGCAATGTCTAACCCAGTAGTAGTAGTAGTAGCCCCTCAGGAACCCCTCAGTCTATGAAGTCTACAGTATGCAGATAGTTCTCGTATGATCCGGAAGCTAAACATGTTGCTATCTGTTGTCTGTGTAAGGAGAATGTGAACGAGAAGGGGTGGGGGGGGACAGGATCAAACCTAAGCACATCCTCATTGAGATTCAACCTGAAGCACAACCATAGGTCTGATTGGGAAACGCACCATCAACATGTAAAATGTGCCAAACACAAAAGCAACAAAAACACTCCTAAAAGTTCCTGGGGCTCTGGGGCACACAATAGAAGTGCGGGTGATGTGTCAGTTAGTATGCCAATATGTCCTTCATTTGAAATAACACCTATGGCTCCTGTGAAGGAGGAGTATGACTGAGGTTTTTGGTGGAGATTACAAGAGTGATACAAAGCTCACCCATACCACTGTCACCCCATGACCTCCTCCACAAACAATGTTGATAAAGAATTAAAGTTACACAGTTCATCCACTATGTAATGCTATCCTACACTGAATACCTAGAAAGAAGTTAGAAACTGCACAAAAATAATCCAAAAGTACACCTGAGAATAGTAAATTTGCCGAGATGTTAGCAGTTGACATGCTGCCCTTTTCTTTTGTTGAAAATAGAGTCTTTAAAGAATTGATGTTGTGTTGCACCCTGCTGGCACATCCCAAATCAAAGATATTTTTCAAGGATGATTGTGCCAGTGTTACACAAGCAGGAGGATAGTGCTGTGCGCAAACGGACAAAGGCACTCAGCTTGCTAGAATGTTTTCAAGGCATATGTTGCTGTAGGATTCAATTGCTTTCAACTGTTGATTTCTTCACTTCAGTCCTCAGAAGCAGTAGTACTGCAGAAAGAAATATTTCAGTCATAGAAAACATAGTCCAAAAATGTCAGAGTTATAACAGGATATTTATTGGCTCTGGAGTGAAGGCCGAAATTATACGCAATTTCCGTGGGAGCGGGATTTTCACAGGAAAAGTGCAAAATTGGCAGTTTTCTACAAAAAATTCCTCCAGTAATTTTTATAACTTTGCAATCATCTCTATTCATAATGTAGTTTCTATCACTGTCCTCAATATATTCTCAACAATATGTGTCCATCACTGGCATTGACTAAGACCTGGGTTCTGTTGCAGTTAAGAAATTTATCATTGGTTTTATCTGCACATTTCCCCATAAACAGAAACAGGAATCCATTTAATGAAACCACAGTTAAAACTTAAGCCATGAAAATGAATATAGCCCTTAGAGTTCTTTCACAAGAATAACATCTGTAGAAGTTCCCTGTGACAGCTCTTTCACCCGTGTTCTTTCAATCACTTTCTCCTTTGTTTCCCCATTGATTCTGTTGTAAGGTATTCACGGCTGACAGCCTGCCCATGTGTGTGCCAGCCAGCTAAATATTATTGGTTGATGCCTACATGAGTTGGTCATTCACTGGAAGTTATGATGAGTATTGTAATAAATATTGCAATCTCCAACATTGCTCAGGTGAATGATCTGCCAGTTGCCCCATAGTCTACAAGTCTTCCTTGCTGCTTCTTTTTAGTTATTAAAAGAGACTAGACAAACTAGGCTTGTGTACATTAGAAAAGAGACATCCAAGGCGTGATGCTTATATTAAACCTGCAGGAAAAGAAGGGAAACTTTCCATGCAGGAGAAAATTCATTCTTACTATTGATTTCAAAGCATTGAGAAAAACAGAAACAAGTGGAAAATCAATGCTTTTCAGTGGTTATTTCCATCTCAGTGGGAAGTGCCATTTTTGCCTGTTTCAGTTTGAGGCAAAAAAACATTTGCCCATCCCTACTCAGTACTCTGGTTTTCTGCTCCAACACCCTTTTGTTCTCTTTCTAAATACAACCCAAATGGCCTGATATATCAGCTATTGCTAGCACAGTTTTCCACCTATACATATTTTGTTTTTCACCTGTTTTTTAAGAGCTGTGATTTAACAAACTAGGCTGCCTAAAAAACAGGCATCACCATCTATATAGATTTATATTGTCATTTCAACTTTGCTGAATATTTCAATCTTCACAATAATTGGAAGGAATCATTTATAGCACATCAATAATGTGACATGACTTTGGCAGATGCATATTTTTGGAAAATGTTTTCACATTACAGTTGAACCTCTTAAAACTGGATTATTGTAGTAGCAGTAGTAACACCTTTTATTGTAATGAAGTATAGCTAAATATATTCTGTTAGTATGAGATACAAATATCTTTTCATGTTGCATTTAGATAGAAACACATTTTAGAAGCAATTGTTTTCTTCTATGCAATTAAATAATTATATCTGTATGACAAGACCATCTACACATTTGAATGCTTCTCTCTATTTATAGAGCTGTCTTGTCAAAAATCTGATATGACAAATTTAATTTGAAGTATATGTTTATTTTTCAGTCATTTAATTTTCCTTCTGTAGTACATATAATTTTGGTATCATTGCAGTATTTGCTTTATTTTGGAATTGTGTAAATCACATGTTAGGAAATGTTTTAGTTGAAAACATACTATTTATTGACAGATAAGAAACACTTAGCTCATTTAGTTTTCTTAGAAGTCAATTATTTATGTCAAAAGTTATTGGAGGAATAGGAACCTTTTATATTACGCAACTACATAATATGTAGAGTTAATTGTCTATACTTCTCATTGTTTTTTTCCATCTTCACTTATTTTGTTATACTTTTATATCATTGACAATAAACTCTCTGGATCTGGTTATAGAGATCTTTCTGATAAGGAACAAGAAAGAAGTGATAATGATACAAAGTAAAAGAGAACCAATGTGAAACAGAAAGCATGTAGAGCATCCAAGGCTGGATTCTATGGCAGGTGCTAATTTTATCTCTGCTTTTATCTCCAGGTTTCCCCATAAACTTCAGTGGGAACATTTTTGATAAAATGGGTGTTAACATTTATCTCATTAATATAATCCAGCCCCTAGTGCAGTAGAGAGACTATCATTGCATTGCATCTTGCATTGATGTTCTACAGACCAAAAAAACCTTTGGGGACTGAGAGTTAAGTAGCTTACTGTCAGGAACAAAAAAGTGTAAGGAAAATTAGATAAAGATGGAAAAATAAAGTATAATAAAAATGTATAGGTAATGTGACTGCATATCATGTACTTGTGGAACATGCAAGGTAAAAATAAAGGGTTACTATTGCTTTAATTCATGTACTTTTTTAGCCTCAGCAGTATGTACTGGAAATGACTCATTCCATAATGTACTTTTTTCTTAAGCTTCCTCTTATTTTAACACCCACCAAATTTAGGCCATGCCTTCTAGATTTGATACTCCTTATATTTGGAAAACTAAAGCTCTCCTGAATATTACAAATCCCTTCATATATTTCAAGATTTCAGTTATATTATCCTCTCATTTGTATCCTTCAAGCTATACATATTAAAGGGATAGCAATACTTAAAATGTAAAAAAAAATATGTTGTAGGGTTTATCCCCCAGTTAAAAAAAGGGTACTCCCCACAGGTGTTTTATTGAAAAGTTATAACAGCTCAAACTTGAATTTTTTGGGTGCATTATTACAGTAGCCTGAAATTGTACAGTGGCACTGTTGCTACACCATCCTATGGATAGGATGATGTATCAACAGTGTCACTGTAAAATTTCAGGTCACTGTTATACTGCAGTTAAAAATCCAAGTATGAGATGCAATAACTTTTGAATAAAACACCTTTCAGCAGTGGGTGTACCCTTGTTTTACTCGGGGGAGGGGTAAACACTACAATTTTTTACATAATAAATACTACCATCCCTTTAAGGTCCTGGAGTCTTTCCTGGTATGTGTTGTTATTTAGCCCATGTATCATTATTGTGAACCATCTTTGAATAGTCTCTACTTTATTGATGTCCTTTTGGTGATATGGTCTCTAGTACTATACACCTTACTGTAGGTACGGTCTACTAGTTATCTGTAAAGTGTCATATGTTTTAGGCATTTATTGGAAGGACATAGATATTTTTCATTTTATTACCTTTGTATAGCTATGTGTATAAAGGAACCCACGCAGGCATGGACTCAACATCAACAACTGTGATGCAGCTCAGCTACTCATTGGTTGGGTGGGTGTGATGCTTCCACTGAGCTGCCTTGATGGAACAGTGTTACAGCTCCATCCAGCAAGAAATTGCAGAAGGCCAGAAAAGTGTTTAATAAAGGCAAAACATTAAAGTGTCTATTCGTCAAAGTTCCAGTGTTGCATGAATACATATTGAATAGAGTTTATTTCTCTCTTTTTTTTATATGGTAATAATTCTAATTCCCAAGTTGGCTTGCAAGTAACAGTAAAAGTGGAAAATATTGCACATCCATGAACAGAAAAACCAGAGAATGTCTTTGAGTGTTCAATGGGAGAATAATAAAGCATTTACTGAAACTAAATAATAAAAAACATTTCAGAAACAGTACAATTTATAGTTATTACAACAGAAAATATAAGTATCATTGGCTGACTGAGACCAACTTTGAACATGTAAAAGATTCCAGCAGCAGCTAAAGAGGAGCAATTTTGAATAATATAATTATTAATATCCTTATAACAAAATATTGTCATACTAGTTGAAGAGCCCGTTACACGGGCCACAGTGCCAATGCCAGCCGATCGCGGGGCAGTCGTGCACAGTAGAGACTGCCCGCTCCGCAGCTGATACAGAGCGTCCAGCTCTGTATCAGCCGTGGCACGGGCAGTCTCTACTGTGCATGATTGCAGCACGTGCAGCAGTCTCTATGGCACATGACTGGTCATTACACACGTTTTAGTGAATTATTATATAGAATTATGCCTTGGAGGTGTGGCATTAAAATACAGTTCTCTTCCACAGTAAATTAGTTAAAAATGACAAAAGAATTTTAAATAAGTGGACTCAGCTATCATTTTTTTAACCATCATAAATGACTTTCTTTGATTGAAGCATTCAAGACTGTGGTTTAACATCAACTCCAGATGGTGAAAATAGATGTATTCTTCAACAGAGTTATTTTTTATGCACTGCATTCCATAGTCTTATACACAAAGACCATACCAACTCACTGGCAGTTTTCCTTAATAGGACATCTTGTTGAAACTCCACTCTAGATTCTCTGGAAAAATCTATAAAAAAAGGAGTACAACCATTCAGCAACATTGTTTTCTTAAAAATAAATTATGAAGGAAAGACTAAATTTAATTGGCACAATACCACAGAAGATTTTTGCTGTAATTCTAATTCGGGTAGAATTAATCACATTTTCCAGTACAGTTAAGAAGTGATAAACAAATCTGAAAGAATTTTAGAGAACATCTTTATTGACAGTCAAGAAACATATATGGTGATAGCGTGTGAAATGCTAAGTGATTTAGGAGCTAAAGTGCCATAATTTACAATGCAGCAGTTTTCTCTACTGTTAATTTATGTAACTAACATTCGTCACATTTAATGGTAGAGCTGTTCAGCCTAAATTTAATTACATCTACAAACTATCTTAACATTTCCATTTTTTGGTTGCTTGTTTCAATGTGAAAACTTCCATTCTTTTTATTTTATGTAGAAAGATAGTTTACAGAATGTTTTGTTTAGGAGCAACTACTGCAAGAACTAAAGAAGTATCCTTGTTAAGAATCACATTTGTCTGATTATATAATACTGCTACTACTACTACTACTACTGCTACTACTACTACTACTACTACTGCTAATTTTAAATAACATAGCACATACTGTCATTAAAAGGCAGGTTGGGGTGAAAACAGATAAATGCCAGTAGCATTCTTTATGAATGAGCATATCCCCCTCCCCATGCTGTCTTATTTTTGTTTTTCATATCCCATGTTTTATATACTTATTAGTATATTTATGTCTGTTTTTATAAGTATGTTCTTACTATTATATTCTGTAGTGTTGTGAAATTCAAAGGCTGACTTTCTGCAGTTCTGAGACTTTTGCTGCTCTGTGTGGAAAGCCAGGGACCTGGAAATATATGCCTAGGTACAGTGGATGTAATTAATTCTATTAAAGTATTAATTATCTTTTCAATAATCTTTTAAGTGCCTGACACCCTGGAGTCCACAGTTCAGCTGCTTTTAGTAACATGTCTGCTCTACATTGGAACTGAAGGTTTGCTATTGTTAAGATTGCCTCCACATTCATTACAATAAGTTGGATGAATTAGTGAAGGCCTCAGTTTTGAATGGAGTGTGTGTTATAAGCCTCAGTGAGTCGGTGATTGTGCTATGCAGTTTGTGAATATCTTTGTCATCACAAAGGAAGATGCTATGCACTTAGATAGTATCAAAACATACAGGTCCTTGCAGGTCACCATCCGACTGTACACAGTCTTTTGTGTGTATAAGTGCATCAGGCTTTTTTCAATTTGGGGGTGTCTGAGAGTGCATAGTGGGTCACGGGTGCCTGACACAGTTACTCTCAAGTTAACATACACTTCCAGGAGTGTGTAGCATCTATACCTATTTAAGCATCCTCATATCTAGCTTCAGGGCTCAGTTGTTAAACCTGGTGGTGAAGGCTTGGTTCAACTGTTTTCCTGTTCATCTTTCTGGTTTTGAACTTGGTTTGCATTTTTGTTCCTATTTATTTATTGACTGACTAAACTCAGCCTTTCCTGACTATTCTTTGGTATTCAGTTTGTCTTAAAATCTCTTGGTTGTCTCTGCTTTTCCCTGGCATTCTGGTGTACTTATCCTGATCTCTCGGCTCAGCTAGGAGAAGGTATTCAGCCTAATGGTTCACACCTTTACCCAGCCTTTGGCTGCAGCAGGAGTGCACTTGTGACTGGCTATGCATTCAGGCCTTGCTCCCTAGTTTCACTCTGAAGCATGCTTTCAGCAATTATTTGTTTTATACCATCCTCTAATTTCTGCCAGTTGCATCGTCCATTGGGGTCCAATTCTCCTGTGCCAGTGGCAATAGAACAACTGAGTCACAAATAGATCCTGAAGGGCTTGCCCAGACACTGAACTGTATTAACCAGAAGTTTTGGGGGGGGGGGGTTACAGCCGTTGTTGATCTCCAAAGTGAAAAGGGCCAGAAATCCTCCCAGGTCCAAGACATCTGCTCTATAAGCTTGTTTTGCCCAGTGGCCTGGCTGCTTATTCTCCCTGCAGCTTGACGCTTACCCTTCTGTGGCCCAGCTGCTTGTCTGGTTCCTATATACTACTGACCCATCAACCTTGATTAGTGGTGCTCCTGCTATGACTTTTGGTGGATTGTGTGGTTTTATTTACAGGTCTAGTCTTGCCCTCCTTCTTACAGATATAGTCCATTTCTTCCTGGTGAGTTCCTCAGGTATCTATCTACCTATTTCTGTTGCTTCCTTGTGCTGTTCTCTCATTATTTACTAAGGTGTGCCTTCAGATACCATCTGTGGCATTAGTCACCTTTCCATCTATGGACTCCGTCTTCCCTGGCAGTCCTCTATTAGGTATTAGGCACAATTTTTTACTTAGTCTCTTGGACCAGGACTCAGGTTTCCCTTTACTTAGTTTCTGATTTTGTGTGTCTCTTATTTGGGCCTACCAGTCATGCCTGTATCTGCATAAGGGATCTACTGTCTATTCTCTTTCAGTATACAGGTTTCTCATTTCCAGGGTCCAAGCTAAACTGGCGTCAGACATCTGGGTTTGGCCTCAACAAGGAAGATACTGTAACTGACTATGAATCTGAGCTATGATGCCTAGCATTGCTCACTAGCTACTGAACCAGGCCATATATATTTACTGGTATGTGATATACTTATTTCTATTACCAGGTTGTGACATCAGAATACTGTTCCACCTGCACTGACCTTGGCTAGTCTGACTTCACCTTCTGGATTTCCCTCTGGCATCTTGTTCCTATTTCTGTGTTTCGACCCAGATTGTCTGAGTACCATTGTTTCTGTTCTGACTGAGATTGATTGCCAAGGCATCTGTTTGCACCTTTGCTAATCACCATAACATATTTACATTTCTCTTCTCTTTAATCAAGAGTAACCACAACCTATTCATATTGTAACAGTATGATTTACATGTGTCCTTCACTGAAACGTTAGGTACATATGGTTTACTATGGAAAGCGGGAATGGCATCATCCAAATGGCAAGTTTCAAAAGGGTGACATCAAAATGCTGCCCACATCAAAATGTCTCCAGCATCAAAAGGGCCACTTTAACAGATTTTTCTGGATGTCTTCAGTCTGTAAAGGAGTGAAGAACCAAAAGGAGGTTGTGTATAATACAAGAGGCATTCCACTGGATGGGGTGAGAATTGGGAAGGTTGGCACTTTCTGTGATAATAACCTGCACAGAGTGTGACTACAGCAATGGGCATACTACTGGATGAGGAGAGAAATTGGAAGGTTGGCACTTATTTGGTTCACATCATAAGTGAGTACTGGATTGGAAACATCATAGGATCAACTTGAAGGCCCAGGGGAAGGAACCACACAAAGGGGTATTTCTCAATATAGCTCTTTTGATATCGCTGCACAAATTGTGATGACACACCAGCCCAGATGAGAGCACAATACACACTTTATTACAAGGAATATCAGCCCTTTTATGGGTGATTGCACAACATTATCTCAACAGCATTTAATCAAATTTGAGTTGCTGCTGTTATCTACAGCTAGTGGAAAGCCGAGGATCAGCAGGAGCAACCAATCAAGGTTGTACAGCTGTACTCAATGGCTTCCCATCTCTATAGGGCATTTAAGCTAATCGGTGAGTCCTCAGGCTACCAGGGACAGCTGGAGCACTGATTAATTGGAAACAAAGTGGCCTGGGATGAACCTACAATGTCTCTGATTGGTTACTTTCTGGCAGCGGCAAACAACCAGATTAATGCCTACTTCCCTAATCTGTACACCCCGTCTAGGGGTTGGAGCGGGACTAAGCCATATTGGCCAAAGGCAACTCCTTCCCTTAGGAACATAGGGAATGTACAGACAACACAACCACATTGTAAAAACAGGACCTGGTACTCTTAAATTAATTGTCTCAGTTTAATATTTGATAAACATTAGTCACCTCTTACAAGACCTTTTGAAGTCCATTGTTTTGATTTTATGAGGTATGAACCAGAGGCAGACTTCAGCAAATATTATTATATAATGGGAATTCAAGATATAATAAAAATAGGATTAGAAACTGTATATGTATGACACCTAACTGGGTACATTAATCAATTTAAGAAATTCTTATTCTTAGGGTATAATTTAACTTTTACCCTGTGAGTGCGAGAGGGGTTAAATCTGACATTTTCTTAAACAGACACTTGAGTGTAGAAAAGGAATAAGAATTATTGTGTAAGCATGAAAATCTGAAATATATCAGCTGAAACTTTTGTATATTTCAAATGAAATATGCTACATCATTGTTATTTGAAGATTTTCATGTTCTTGAAATTGCAGAGACAATATTCCAGATAGTTCAGTTTTTTGGATGTAGATTCTATGGTCCCCATAGTAATGGTCTCAATTTAGTTTTATGCATAACAAAGCCCAAATTTAGTTGCAATGCAATTTAAATTTTGAGTAATTATCTCTTGCTCATAATAGTACACTGTAAAAGATTTAGGTTAGACAATTACCCAAAGAAAGCACACAGCTTATAAACAAAAGAAAAGAATTTAATTTGAACCTAAATAAAAGCTCACTTTAACGAAATGTAAAATTGATACAATACAGGTGTACAGACATTAGCAAGAGAAACAATGGAATATAATTGTGAAAATGATGTCTCAAAATTCTTAAATATACTTATGGCAGACAAAACATGTGCTAATTGTTATTTTACTTCTTCATGTGTATTGTGTTAAGATACACTTAAATAATAATCACACCACGGACCAGAAATGTCACATAATGAATGTAAGGATCATTACACAGCCACTATATTTAGGAAGTGATGACATTTAGAACTGTGCATTAACCCTTTGAGTGCCAGAGAGGCATGTAAAGCATTGCTCCTCCAAGCGTTGCACACCCCTCTGGCACACAAGGGTTAAACGACAACAGTTTGAACTGTAATAACGTTTGACTAAAGCAGCTCTCTGCAGTGAGGGAGTCCTTGTTTTACGGAGCAGGAAAAGCTGTTCCAGCTAAGATTTGTGCCGTGCTACTCAATTCTTGTAGGTACACTAACACCGCCTAAGAATAAACATCCACTTAGTCTGCCCAAAAAAATCATAATTGGCCCCTATAAATCAATGCTATGGAATGATTTAACATAACATAACATAACATCCTTCAAAATTAATCTCCTAGGTCTGTTCATTGTAGAGATTAAAAAGTATACTACTGCTGTTTGTAATGTCTGGTCAAAAGGATATTGAAAACGCTAAGGAAATACAAGAAAAACAGCACATGTGCATATCTGAAAGAATCTGCAATTCTGATACCAATCTTATCCTGCCCCCACTAACGATACTCACAAATAGGGATTGGTGAATTTTCTTTGGCTCAAACATGGTAAAAAAGTGGCATTTTGTCCTGTATAGGAGATATTTCTTGACAAATGGTGATTTCCCACTTTTTTTCCACCTTGATAATCGCACTGATATCAATTCCTGACATGGAAAGTTTTTGTTCTTTTCCTATGAGGAGAGTATAACAGGGGTGTCAAGTTCCCTCAACTTTTTATTCTGTGTTTTTTTGTGACAGAGAAAAGGCAGCACAATTTTTGAGCTAGAGAAGATAGGCAAATAGGTTGGAAATAGAATGTGTTCACTCTATTAGGCGTGTCTTTGGAGTGTGAAGGGAGAAAAGAGATTTTCCCAATGTAGTCCCAAATCTTGTTTGATTGAGAATGCTGAGCATCTATGACTGACAGATATACTTTGCAGACTGACAACCAAGAGACAGACAATTAAGTTCGACTGACACTAACTCCTACACTAGTTACAGAAAAGATGACAGAAACAGTTACACTCACAGGGATTGTATTTATTTTTTTTGTAGACAGTGACAGATAGGGACAGTTAATTAAATTTCAAAAAATATTTTGACATATGACAGAGACAGGGACCTTGATGAAACTGAGGCTAGAGACATATATATATGATGCAGTATTTTGTAACGATCAAGGCATGGCAAGCAAACAGGACTGTTGTTACTTTACTGTTAAAATCCATACTACTTTGATATTGTCCAGCTAACTTTCTATCTGAAGGGGTATGAAAATGAACAAGAGCAGTGAAGAGACATATTGGTAAAGTTTTAGTTCAAAAACTGACTGCAGCCATGTTTCACCCCATGTTTATCATATCACCCCCACCACCTTCAAAGTGATGTCATTAAAGCAATAAAGTTACACTTCTTCCACTATGTACTGCCATCCCACACTTACTAATTTTTTAGAAAGAAGGAGAAATGATAGAAACATTCAAATAGTAACACAGTAATATAGTTGAGGAGGCTGGAAAAAGACATACCTCCATCAAGTCCAGATTATGCCTTATCACCCCTGTTGATCCAGAGGAAGGCAAAAAAAAAAACCCAGACATTTAAGCCATTTCCAAATAAGCCCAAGGGTGGAAGAAAATCCTTCCTGACTCCAAATTTCAGTTAGATACTTCACTGGATAAACATCCTATCTGCTTTGAAGCCAACTGTCATTATTCTCAAAATTGTCATGTGATAAATAGGTATCCATTAGTTTTTTTTAAAATCAGTTGCAGTATCTGCAAGCACAGCATCACTAGACATGGAATTCCATAGCTTTACTTCCTTTACTATAAAAAACCCTGCATTTGTTTTGGTCGAAAGAGCCTTTCCTCTACTCTTAATGGATGATGTCTCATTCTTAGCTCAGCTCATTGAGTAAATAGTCCATTGGAGAGTTCTTTGTATTCACCTCAATATATTTATAAACTCAGTTTGGCTAGTCTCTCTTCATAACTCAGATCCTCCAATCCCTTTATCAGTTTTGCTGCACATCTCTGCACTTTTTTTCAGTTAAATAATGTACTTTTTAAGAACTGGTGCCCAAAACTGTACTCCATATTATAGATAAGGCCTTAACAACTATTTTTATATTGGTAGAATTATATTTGCATCATGTGCATTTATACTCTATTTTATGCAGGATAGTACCCTTTGCTCTTGCAGCAGCTGACTAACTGCACACTGCTGTGAATTCTATCATCTATCAGTGCTACTAATCTTTCTCTAATGAGAATTCCCCAAGTAGTTTCCCATTTAGTGTATATGTAGCATGTTTGTTTCTACAGCCCAAATGTATAACATTATATGTATCTACTTTAAATGTCATCTCACACTTTTCTGCCCACTCACTCAGTTTATCTAAATTCTTCTGCAGAAAAACAACATCCTGCTCTGTAAGTATTTCCTTACACAAGCTTAGTATAATCTGCAAAGATTGAGACATTTCTTTCAATTCCTATTTCAAGATCATTAATAAACAAAGGAAAAAGAATTGGGTCCAGGACTGAACCCTATGACACCCCACTTGCAACTTTAGACCAACTAGAAAAGGTTTCATTTACAACAGCTCTGTGCCATCTATCATTTAATTAGTTCTATATCCATGAACGTATATCACCTCCTAAACCAAAGCCTTTTAATTTATGTAGTAACCTGTTGTAAGGCATTGTATTAAAGACTTTTGCAAAATCCAAATATACATCAACAGAAATGCCCTTTTCCAAATTACTACTTACCCTTTCTTACAATGTATGTAAATTTGTTTGACACCGTCTATTCTTCATAAAACCATGCTGGCTCCTAATCCTCCTATAACATAAAGTACTAGAATGCATAGCTCACTGGGTGCGTAACCGCACATGCGCAGTAGGGACTCAGAACGGGCTGATCCTGAGTTGAGTGCTCTGGAAGGAACTGTCACCCAGCACCTCCGCTGCTGCCCCGGGAAGGCTGTTAGCCTTCTGGAGCTCCCCGCTCCAGATCAGCCCATGTATATGGGCTTTGTAACTAGTAATAATAATAATATGGCTGACTTCATATAGTTCTGAATATTGTCAGTTAGTAACACTTCTAGTATCTTACCCACTATAAGTCAAGCTCACAGTTTGCATCTTACGTCCTTTTTGAACAATGGTACTACATCAATTTTCCTCCAATGACAAGGTGCTAATGGTCTTAAAATTACTGAGCTGAAAGAGGAACTTTCATCAGATAAATACTGAACCCCAAATCTTAATTACATTAGCGATATGCATAGATGTCTGCACTGTTCCCCGCTGCTGCCTGCCTAAAAAGTTCTATTTTACTCTAATGCAGCAATTATTCTTGAAAATACAACTACATCTATTCATATAGTTTATGTAATTATAATTCGGGACTCAATATTTATCTGATGAAAGTTCCACTTTAAATTCCTTAAGTAAACTTGCGTGTATACCTTCAGGTTCAGGTGCTTTATTCACAATAACCTTTTCCAGTCTCTTCTGGATTTTGTCCTCAAGAATTGTTGAATAGACTGTCTCCTAATAAGGAGAAGAAGGCAGGAAGGAACCCAGATGCAGGGATTAGAGGGCACCGAAAGTCCAAAAACATCAAAGCCAAAAAGGGAGCAGACAATCTCATAGTCAGGGGAAGGCAAGGTCAGGGCAGGTGGCCAATGTTCAGGAACAGTGGTACAAGCCAAAAGGTCAGGGCAGACGGCAAAGATTCAGGAACATTGGTACAAGTCAAAAGGTCAAGGCAGGCAGCAAAGGTTCACGAACAGTGATACAAGCCAAAGGGTAAGAACTGGAACAAATAATCAGAATGAACTCTTAGTTACTTAAATAAACAAATATAACTGATTACTGAAGAGACAGGGCTCAGTAGTTATATAGGCATGATACCAGTGGCATTATAAAGTGGCATAGAACTTGATGACACACAAATAACCCACATCACTACCAGCGTGACAATTGAGGGCATGATTTTGTCAACTTGGAACACGGCAAAAAGTCTAGACTGGCACAATAAGAGCCTATCACTGGTTACATGGTTCAATATTGCACCCCCCTTCAGAAAAAAGCAACCTCTGGCCACTCAAAAGACCTAGAGGATAGGTGAGATGAAAGGCCAGAAGAAAGGCTGGAGCGTGGATCTTTCCTCAGGACCATATCCTTTCCAATGAACAGGTACTCCAGTCGTCAAGAGTCCAAGATGTTCTGGACCCCATATTCTTCAGAACCGTCCACAGGAATGGGTGGGTGTAATTTTTTTGGTCAGGCAAGCCTGACAGATATAAGTATTTAAGAGCCAAACCTTGTCTCCTACTTGAAAAGGAGGAAGACATGTATGATGTTTATCTGCATATGCTTTATAGGTTGCTTGAGTCTGCTCTATGATTTATTGTAATTTGTTGTGACAGGACTGAAGATACTGGATCCTGTGGTAGCATCAGGAACAGAAGTATGAGAAATAGTTTCAGGTAAACTTGTGGATGGTAATCATAGATGGCTAGAAATGGAAACATCTTAATGGATTGATGTCAGTGGTTGTTATAGGCAAACTCAGCCAAGGTTAAGAGAGAGACCCTGTTGTCTTGTAGATGATTGGCATAACACTGTAGATACTATTCAAGTGTCTGGTTCGTGTTTTTGCCATTTGTATGAGGATGATATCCGGAGGAGAGTCTATGATCAAACTACAAAAGAGCACAAAACAATTTCCAGAAACTGGATGTGAGTTGTAGTCCTTGATCAGAGGTGATTTAATTGGGCAGGCCATGTAAATGGAAGACTTCATTTCTAAACAAGGAGGCCGTCTGTACAGCTTTAGGGATCCCCTTAGCAGGATAAAATGTGCCATCTTACTGAGTCAATCTACCACTACCAAGACAGTGGTAAAGTGAATAGAAAGTGGTAGATTAGTGATGACGTCCATGGTAATATCCTTCCATGGTGCAGAAGGTACATGAAAGGGTTCTAGAAGGCCCGCTGTTTTCGTGTGTTTGCTCTTGACTCTAGTGCAGACATCAAAGGAAGATACATACTTATCTGGGGCCACCAGAACCAAAGTGAGATAAGGTCTAGGGTAAACTGGGGTCCTCCATGACCAGAGAACAATAAATCATGTTATAGCATAAACTTGCAGACGAAGTGAAGAGAGTATGTAGATTTGTTTATTTCAATACAGAATCCCATCGACAAAGACAAAACCGTGCTGTTGCATATATGTGGAATCATTAATTGTATGTTGTTTGATCAGATTCAGGAGAGGTATATTTTGGGATATGTTGTAACATCGTGACAATGCTCCTTCTTCCTGTTTTTCAAACCTTGTCTATAAGTAATATGTATGACGCTCAACAGAACCACTCATAAGAAACAGCCAGTCATCAGAATAAGATAAAAAAAAATAACATTTTATTATAAATGCTAAAAGAAGCTCTTTACAGACTTCATTTGGAGGTAATGTTTGGACAAGTTAACAAACACAAACCGCCTTACGTTTTTCATAAAAGTATCACTAATAGGCAGGGTATGATGCAAGACATCAAACTTTAAATAGTAGGAAAAAAATTTAAATAGTTAAAATCAGTCAGATATTAGCAAATAGGAAGAGGATTTTCATGATATATTGGTTCAAGCATTTGAATTTTCCATCATGAAATGCACTAAAGGTATTCATTAATCCATGCTCTGCTACGGATGCTCAGTCCAATCAAGGAAAGTGAATTTCATGATAATATTGACACATACAATAGGTACATAAAGGACCTACTATTCCTCTGGTTGGGGGGCTGAAGAATATTTTGTTTCTTTCATTGGTTATTTGAATTTCAATTATTTCAATCTGAAGTTTACTTGTGAATTTCAGTGGACGAAGATCACTTTCTTGGACCTTAGGCTTGTGTTTAGTGGTAATAAGGTTCATGCCTCTGTTTATAGGAAGCCATGTACAGGGAATTCTTTATTCCATGCAAAATCATGTCATCCCAGGCATACTATAAGAAGTGTCTCCATTGGACAATTTCTGAGGATTCTCAGAAATTGTTCCATTGATGATGAATTTGAACTACATTGTAGAAATTTAAAAGTGCGTTTTTTGCTTATCCGTTGGGTCTTGTGGAACATGGTTACCAGATGGAGAAAGCCACAAATAGAGATGCTTTAATCATTAAACTGGCTTATAATGAGAGTGTTAACGCCATTCGGTGTAGCCCTATGTTTATCACTGATTATAGCTTGGAATTTAATATAATATATATGTGGAGATTGTTGTCTTAAGACTTACCTTCAGCCGGGTTGTAAACATGTAACTAGAAGAGCTCCAACATTAGGAAAGATTTTCTCACACAGTATCTCAGGAATACTCATCAACCAATGCCTAGCTGTCCGAGTACAGTCGTTACGCATGGCTGCAAAGCTAGCCAATATATTGCTTGTTCATATTTTCAAACAGGAGATGTTTTTCATAGTTCCAGCACAAGAAAAGTTTAACACATCAAGCAATATATAAATTGTTTGACTACTTATGTGGTACAACTACTCACCTGTCTGAAATGTAAAGAGCAGCATGTGGGACTCACTATTAGGACACTGAAGGAAAGAATCAAGGAACACATTATTTCTACCACGAAAAGTGACGTTATGTGGTATGTCACTTCTTTGATTGTTCCAATTTGAATCCTTTTTTCTATGTTTTCCTTTTTTGATATATGTTTTTCTTCCCTGATATATGTATTAAAGGATGGATGACTAGTGTAGACCTGTACTGAGATTTTCTATAGATATATGACTGCATTTGACCGCCGGGGTCCCTAGCTGTAATTTTGCATTTCAAAGAGTCACTTTGCTTGATTGGCCTGAGAATCCGTAGTTAGAGCATGGATGAAGGAATACCTTTAGCGCATTGCATGATGGGAAATTCCATGATTCAAATGCTTGATCCAATATATCATAAAAATGCCCTTCCTATTTGCTCATTTCATTTTTTTTATAATTATTTTAGTGAATACAATAAGATAACTTACAATGCATGTCAAGAGACAGAGTGTCAAATATAAAGTCCAGATTAGCAACACTGCATCAGGTCATAAAGAAGACAGAGCAGAGAAGACATGGGTAAAGCATACACAAATCAGAAGGTAATCCATATAATCCCATGACAAGTCTCCCACAACAGATTTACTGTGGTTTTTTTAAGTGGTATGCGGAAGCAGAGGAGGGGGGAGCAGGAAGGGGAGAAGGGGAGGAAGAGGGGAAATAGGAAAAGAGGAGAGGTAGAGAAACAAAGAGAGGCAGAGAAGAGGGAAGAAAAAGAAAGGGGAGAAAGAGAGAAGAGAAAAGGGAGGGAGGAAAGGGGGAAGAAAACAGTAGAGGAAAGAAAATGGTGAGATTGAGAAGAAAAAAAGGGGAGGAAGAATAAGTACAAGAGAGAGAAGAGAGAAAAGAAAAGATGGTAGTTGAATGCCTCATGTTCCAGTCTGGTACAGCCCCGACCCGGCAATGGAAGACCCCAAGTAAGCCCATTCACAAAGTAACAAGTCAATGGGCTCAGGGTGCTTAGATATGTAAGCTTGAGAAGAGACATGTAATCTCTCACTTTAGAGTGCCATTCCAAGTAGGTTAGAGGGTTCACATCTTTCCAGTGGAAATAAATAAGGGATTTGGCAATTGAAAGAATTATTAAGAGAACATATTTGGAGATTTGAGGCATGGGAGGAAGATTCAAAAAGAAGAGGGTGGAGAGGGGTGATTGAGAAGTCAAAAAAGTTCACCCTATCAAGGCATTGGCTCCAGAAGTTTTGTAGCCTAGGACAGCTCCACAAAAGATGAAGATATGCACCCTTATGGGTTGAACATCTCCAGCAAAGTGGAGATGAGGTTACCGATATGCAGTGTAGTCTTTCAGGCGTGTAGTACCATCATAATTGAAATTTGTATTTTGGTTCAGAAATAGGGGTCGATACCGATAGGGATAAGTGAAGTTTCCAGATTTGCAGCCACTCAGACGGTGAGAGAGCAATCTCAAGATCCCTCGCCCATGCAGACGCATAGCTGCGGTATCTGAAGAGGATGCCTCAAGGATGATAAAATATATTTTCCCAAAAAAGTGGTGTGTAGGGAGGCAAAGATGTTCAAATGCTGTCAAGGGACGCAATGCAGCGCAACGGATCACCAGATCACAGAGGAAGTGAGAAATTCTAAAGTATGTCCATATTTCGCATGAGAATAGCTGTAGAGCATCCTGTAAGGAGGCAAATGAAGATATCTTCTCATCTTGAAAGTAGTCTCGAAAAGTTAGAGCAGTAGAATTTTTCCACGACTGGAACAGGGAGGACTGTAGTGTAAAACCAACGGGTCTTTGGTAAAATATCCTTGAAAGAGGTGATGGGAGTGAAAGAATGCCATCTTGCTTCGTCTATCTGGTCCATAATTTCAAAACCAGCAAGATGATCGGATGAGACCGTAACAGTGGGAGTCGACAATGATTGCATAGGAAAAATTCCATAAGAACATCACTGTGTTCGAAACAAGAACATTCCAAAGAGACCCATAATTTTGAGGTTCTGGGACCATTCTGCAATCAAGGAAAGCAGAGACAAGTGGTAGTACAGGTGAATATTCGGCTATTTGCTCATTTCGGATTGATTTTAATTACGTTAATTTGATTTTCATACAATTTAAAGTTTGATGATTTGTATCATACCCTGCCTAACAGATACTTTCACAAAATGTGTAAGGTGGGTCTTGTTTGTTAGATTGTCCAAACATTACCTTCTATGGAGTCCGTATGGAGTTTGTTTTAACAACATATTTTTATCTTACTCCGATTACTGACTGTTTCGTACAAGTGAATCTGTTGTGTACTCCCTTCCTGTGTCTCCAAGTCTGTTGAAGCCTGTTGCTGAGGTTGCTGGGGGGTGCTCCGGATCCCCAAGGCCATTTGGCCAGGTGAGTTTGTCTTGATATTTATGCAGTGTGATAATTTTTGGCAACCTTTTGTATGTGTGGGTTTTTTTATATAAGCAATATGTAGGCAGAACCGGGAGAGGAAGTGCACCCATCTCACCTGACCAAAGTCTTTGAGCCAGTTTTATATACTCTAAATTTCTACATTTCTATGATTTGTGAAAATAGTAACGGGATGTAAAGCTCCTTCCAACAGATGGTGCTACTCTTCTAACACACTTTTGATGACTAAGAGTTCTTTGACTATGATGGCATAATTGCATTCTGCAACCATAAGGCGTTTTGAGCAGAAGGTGACGGGATGCACCCTCTCGGAGCTGTTAAGTCCTGTTGAGACAGTATAGCTCCTAAATAGTGTTGAGCGAGCATGCTCGGCCGATGCTCGGATCGGCTCGAGCATCGCTCTGCTCGGCACATGGCGGTACTCGTACGAGTACCGCATGTGCTCGCCCGCCATGTTTGGGTCTCCTCCCCGCACGTTTTGCGGCTGCTGCGCAGCCAATAAACGTGCAGGGAGGCTCTGACATCGGTGTAATGCCAGCAGCCATGTTGGCTGCTGGCATTACACTGATTGGCTGGCCAGAACCCGTGGTCAGGTGCTGTATAGCACCTGACCATCGAGTTCGGCTCAGTCTGAGCCAGGGAGAGCTGAGGATAGGAAGGGAAAGGCAGTGTAGGGAGGAAAAAACAAAAATTGTGACAAAAAAGAACCAAAAGTCCTTTTTAGGACTACTGTGTGTGGGGGCAGCAGGTTATATTGTGTGTGGGGGGAAAAAAACAAAAAAAAAAAAAAAAAAAATATTCTGTTTAGTGTGAAAAGTTGCAGATTAGAGCACATTCTGTTTAGTGTGCACAGTTGCAGATTAGAGCACATTCTGTTTAGTGTGCAAAGTTGCAGATTAGAGCACATTCTGTTTAGTGTGCAAAGTTGCAGATTAGAGCACATTCTGTTTAGTGTGCAAAGTTGCAGATTAGAGCACATTCTGTTAAGTCTTCAAACTAAAATATCAAAGTCACGTATTCCATTCAGTGTGCGTCGCCGCAGTTTAGCAGCACATTCTGAGTACTGTGCAGAGTTGCAGAATAGGAAGAAATACTGTTAAGTCTTCAAACTAAAATATCAAAGTCACATATTCCATTCAGTGTGCTTCGCCGCAGTTTAGCAGCACATTCTGTGTACTGTGCAGAGTTGCAGAATAGGAAGAAATACTGTTAAGTCTTCAAACTAAAATATCAAAGTCACATATTCCATTCAGTGTGCTTCGCCGCAGTTTAGCAGCCTATTCTGTGTACTGTGCAGAGTTGCAGAATAATAAGAAATACTGTTAAGTTTTCAAACTCAAATATTAAAGTCACATATTCCATTCAGTGTGTTTCACCGCAGTTTAGCAGCCTTTTCTGTGTACTCTGCAGAGTTGCAGAATAATAAGAAATACTGTTAAGTTTTCAAACTCAAATATTAAAGTCACATATTCCATTCAGTGTGTTTCACCGCAGTTTAGCAGCCTATTCTGTGTACTCTGTACAGTTGCAGAATAATAAGAAATACTGTTAAGTTTTCAAACTCAAATATTAAAGTCACATATTCCATTCAGTGTGTTTCACCGCCGTTTAACAGCCTATTCTGTGTACTCTGTACAGTTGCAGAATAATAAGAAATACTGTTAAGTTTTCAAACTCAAATATTAAAGTCACATATTCCATTCAGTGTGTTTCACCGCAGTTTAGCAGCCTATTCTGTGTACTCTGTACAGTTGCAGAATAATAAGAAATACTGTTAAGTTTTCAAACTCAAATATTAAAGTCACATATTCCATTCAGTGTGTTTCACCGCCGTTTAACAGCCTATTCTGTGTACTCTGTACAGTTGCAGAATAATAAGAAATACTGTTAAGTTTTCAAACTCAAATATTAAAGTCACATATTCCATTCAGTGTGTTTCACCGCAGTTTAGCAGCCTATTCTGTGTACTCTGTACAGTTGCAGAATAATAAGAAATACTGTTAAGTTTTCAAACTCAAATATTAAAGTCACATATTCCATTCAGTGTGTTTCACCGCCGTTTAACAGCCTATTCTGTGTACTCTGTACAGTTGCAGAATAATAAGAAATACTGTTAAGTTTTCAAACTCAAATATTAAAGTCACATATTCCATTCAGTGTGTTTCACCGCAGTTTAGCAGCCTATTCTGTGTACTCTGTACAGTTGCAGAATAATAAGAAATACTGTTAAGTTTTCAAACTCAAATATTAAACTCACATATTCCATTCAGTGTGTTTCACCGCCGTTTAACAGCCTATTCTGTGTACTCTGTACAGTTGCAGAATAATAAGAAATACTGTTAAGTTTTCAAACTCAAATATTAAAGTCACATATTCCATTCAGTGTGTTTCACCGCCGTTTAACAGCCTATTCTGTGTACTCTGTACAGTTGCAGAATAATAAGAAATACTGTTAAGTTTTCAAACTCAAATATTAAAGTCACATATTCCATTCAGTGTGTTTCACCGCCGTTTAACAGCCTATTCTGTGTACTCTGTACAGTTGCAGAATAATAAGAAATACTGTTAAGTTTTCAAACTCAAATATTAAAGTCACATATTCCATTCAGTGTGTTTCACCGCCGTTTAACAGCCTATTCTGTGTACTCTGTACAGTTGCAGAATAATAAGAAATACTGTGAAGTTTTCAAACTCAAATATTAAAGTCACATATTCCATTCAGTGTGTTTCACCGCAGTTTAGCAGCCTATTCTGTGTACTCTGTACAGTTGCAGAATAATAAGAAATACTGTTAAGTTTTCAAACTCAAATATTAAAGTCACATATTCCATTCAGTGTGTTTCACCGCCGTTTAACAGCCTATTCTGTGTACTCTGTACAGTTGCAGAATAATAAGAAATACTGTTAAGTTTTCAAACTCAAATATTAAAGTCACATATTCCATTCAGTGTGTTTCACCGCAGTTTAGCAGCCTATTCTGTGTACTCTGTACAGTTGCAGAATAATAAGAAATACTGTTAAGTTTTCAAACTCAAATATTAAACTCACATATTCCATTCAGTGTGTTTCACCGCCGTTTAACAGCCTATTCTGTGTACTCTGTACAGTTGCAGAATAATAAGAAATACTGTTAAGTTTTCAAACTCAAATATTAAAGTCACATATTCCATTCAGTGTGTTTCACCGCCGTTTAACAGCCTATTCTGTGTACTCTGTACAGTTGCAGAATAATAAGAAATACTGTTAAGTTTTCAAACTCAAATATTAAAGTCACATATTCCATTCAGTGTGTTTCACCGCCGTTTAACAGCCTATTCTGTGTACTCTGTACAGTTGCAGAATAATAAGAAATACTGTTAAGTTTTCAAACTCAAATATTAAAGTCACATATTCCATTCAGTGTGTTTCACCGCAGTTTAGCAGCCTATTCTGTGTACTCTGTACAGTTGCAGAATAATAAGAAATACTGTTAAGTTTTCAAACTCAAATATTAAAGTCACATATTCCATTCAGTGTGTTTCACCGCCGTTTAACAGCCTATTCTGTGTACTCTGTACAGTTGCAGAATAATAAGAAATACTGTTAAGTTTTCAAACTCAAATATTAAAGTCACATATTCCATTCAGTGTGTTTCACCGCCGTTTAACAGCCTATTCTGTGTACTCTGTACAGTTGCAGAATAATAAGAAATACTGTTAAGTTTTCAAACTCAAATATTAAAGTCACATATTCCATTCAGTGTGTTTCACCGCCGTTTAACAGCCTATTCTGTGTACTCTGTACAGTTGCAGAATAATAAGAAATACTGTTAAGTTTTCAAACTCAAATATTAAAGTCACATATTCCATTCAGTGTGTTTCACCGCCGTTTAACAGCCTATTCTGTGTACTCTGTACAGTTGCAGAATAATAAGAAATACTGTGAAGTTTTCAAACTCAAATATTAAAGTCACATATTCCATTCAGTGTGTTTCACCGCAGTTTAGCAGCCTATTCTGTGTACTCTGTACAGTTGCAGAATAATAAGAAATACTGTTAAGTTTTCAAACTCAAATATTAAAGTCACATATTCCATTCAGTGTGTTTCACCGCAGTTTAACAGCCTATTCTGTGTACTCTGTACAGTTGCAGAATAATAAGAAATACTGTTAAGTTTTCAAACTCAAATATTAAAGTCACATATTCCATTCAGTGTGTTTCACCGCAGTTTAGCAGCCTATTCTGTGTACTCTGTACAGTTGCAGAATAATAAGAAATACTGTTAAGTTTTCAAACTCAAATATTAAACTCACATATTCCATTCAGTGTGTTTCACCGCCGTTTAACAGCCTATTCTGTGTACTCTGTACAGTTGCAGAATAATAAGAAATACTGTTAAGTTTTCAAACTCAAATATTAAAGTCACATATTCCATTCAGTGTGTTTCACCGTCGTTTAACAGCCTATTCTGTGTACTCTGTACAGTTGCAGAATAATAAGAAATACTGTTAAGTTTTCAAACTCAAATATTAAAGTCACATATTCCATTCAGTGTGTTTCACCGCCGTTTAACAGCCTATTCTGTGTACTCTGTACAGTTGCAGAATAATAAGAAATACTGTTAAGTTTTCAAACTCAAATATTAAACTCACATATTCCATTCAGTGTGTTTCACCGCCGTTTAACAGCCTATTCTGTGTACTCTGTACAGTTGCAGAATAATAAGAAATACTGTTAAGTTTTCAAACTCAAATATTAAAGTCACATATTCCATTCAGTGTGTTTCACCGCCGTTTAACAGCCTATTCTGTGTACTCTGTACAGTTGCAGAATAATAAGAAATACTGTTAAGTTTTCAAACTCAAATATTAAACTCACATATTCCATTCAGTGTGTTTCACCGCAGTTTAGCAGCCTATTCTGTGTACTCTGCAGAGTTGCAGAATAATAAGAAATACTGTTAAGTTTTCAAACTCAAATATTAAAGTCACATATTCTGTGTAAGATGAAGAAGGCGGGTAAAAAGGGACGGGGAAGTGGACGTGATCCTGAAAGTTCAGGGCGCGGGTCAGGACGCGGAGAAACTGTGCCTGGTGCCAGAGCACAAGAAAGAAAGACATCCACCATACCTAGCTTCATGTGTAATTTTACAGGGCGTCGCAGGACATCACTCTCGAGGTCCGACCACTGCGAACAGGTGGTCGGTTGGATGACAGCTGATACTGCTTCCAGTCGGTTAAGCACCACCCTGTCTTCCACCAAGTCCACTCTCAGTAGCCAAGAGTCTGGTCAACATAATCCTCACTCTGATCATCCTTCCTCCCACCATACACGGTCTGGTCAAAGAAGTGATCCCACACTGGGATATAGTGAGGAGCTCGTCTCATCACCAATCCTTCATTTGACCCTCTCTCCAAGCACGCTTGCAGAGGAACATGACATCTTGTGCCCTGATTCACAACCTCTAGAGGCTACCCAATCTCAAGAAGATGACAGATGTGAACGGCATTTAAGGTCAAAGGAAGTAGTGGATGATGATGATGATGATGAGACACAGTTGCCATTAAATCAACCACTATTTCCGTCTCAAGACCTTGTTGAGGAGAATGTTATACAGTTGTCAATGACTGAGTATGTGGTGGGATCAAGACTTGAGGAGGATGATCAGAGTGAGGAAGTGGAGGAGGACTTGGTGGACGATGAGGTGACTGACCCCACCTGGGAAGGTGTAGAGCCGAGCGATGACAGCAGTCCTGAGGGTGAGCCATCTGCAGCACCGCAACAGGCTGGAAGAGGCAGTGGTGTGGCTACAGAAAGAAGGCGGACCGCACCAAACCGGCCCGCAAATGTTCCACGGAGCACCCCCTTGCGTAAATCTACCTTGCCAAGGGGTAGGTGTTCCGCGGTATGGCGTTTTTTTAAGGAAAGTGCGGACGACAAAAGAATTGTAGTTTGCAACCTGTGCCACACCAGAATGAGCCGAGGCATGAACACTAGAAACCTCACCACCACCAGCATGATCCGACACATGGCATCCAAGCACCGAAGTAAGTGGGAGGAACGCCTGGATCGCCCATCTGTGTCTGCAGGCCACACCACTGCCTCCTCTTCCCCTGTTTTCGGTGCCGGCCAATCGCCTGTCGAAGGCGCAGGCCCGCATACCTCCCGCCCTGCACCTGTAGCATCTGAAGCACCATCAGCGACCACATCCACTTCCCTGTCCCAGCACAGCGTCCAAATGTCGTTACCCCAGGCATTTGAGCGCAAGAGAAAGTACCCAGCCACCCACCCACAGGCCATAGCACTAACCTCACACCTTTCCAAATTACTGGCCATCGAAATGCTGCCATTTAGGCTTGTGGACACTGAGTCCTTCCGCAGCCTGATGGCAGCAGCTGTCCCTCGGTACGCGGTCCCCAGCCGCCACTACTTTTCCCGGTGTGCCATCCCCGCATTACACCACCATGTGTCCCGTAACATCACCCGTGCCCTGACCAACGCAGTTACTGGAAAGGTCCACTTAACGACTGACACATGGACAAGTGCTTGTGGCCAGGGACGCTACATTTCCCTGACGGCACACTGGGTGAATGTCGTGGAGGCTGGGAGCGACTCGGATCCTGGGATGGCACGGGTGCTACCCACGCCGAGGATTGCGGGCCCTACCTCCATCAGGGTTTCCACCAGCACCTACGTTATTGGCTCCTCCTCCTCCGTTTCCACCTCCGAATTCTCTACACACACCGCCACTCCCCCATCAGCCAGTAGCTGGAAGCAGTGTAGCACTGCAGTGGGGAAGCGTCAACAGGCCGTGCTGAAGCTGATCTGCCTTGGGGACAAACAGCACACGGCCTCAGAGCTGTTGCAGGGGATTAGTCACCAGACCGAGCAGTGGCTCTCGCCACTCAACCTGCAACCAGGCATGGTTGTGTGTGATAATGGGCGTAACTTGGTGGCGGCTTTGGAGCTCGGCAAGCTCACACACGTACCATGCCTAGCGCATGTATTTAATTTAGTGGTGCAGCGATTTCTAAAAACCTACCCCAATGTGCATGATCTCTTGACCAAGGTGCGCCGCGTGTGTGCACATTTCCGTAAGTCATCAACAGCTTCAGCCGGCCTGTTGAAGCTGCAGCAGCGCTTACAATTGCCAGCTCACCGGCTGCTGTGTGACGTGAGCACGCGCTGGAACTCCACCTTCCACATGTTGGCCCGGCTTTGTGAGCAGCAGAGGGCAGTAGTGGAGTACCAGCTGTTACACGGTCGTCGCCTCTCCGTTCAACTTCCTGTAATCAGAAGTGAGGAGTGGGAATGGATGTCAGACCTCTGTGAGGTTTTACGCAATTTTGAGGAATCGACACAGATGGTGAGCGGCGATAACGCTATTATCAGTGTAACCATCCCACTTCTGTGTCTACTGAAACGCTCGCTGCTCACAATTAAAACCGACGCTTTGCATGTGGAAGAGGTGGAAATGGGGGAGGAAGAGCTTACACAAGGTGATAGCCAGAGCACCCTCACTTCGTCTTCTCAGCGACAATTGGAGGAGGCGGAGGAGGAGGAGGAGGAGGAGGAGGAGGAGGAAGACACGGTTGTCTCCGCTACAGAGGGTAGCCATGGAACTTTAGTTCCATCTCTTCAGCGTGGGTGGGCAGAAGAGGAGGAAGAGGATGAGGAGATTGAGAGTCATCCTCCTGGTGAGGACAGCGAAATCTTGCCTGTTGGTACTCTGGCACACATGGCTGACTTTATGTTAGGCTGCCTTTCCCGTGACCCACGCGTTACACGCATTTTAGACAACACGGATTACTGGGTGTTCACCCTTCTGGACCCCCGCTACAAAGAGAATTTCTCATCTCTCATTCCTCCGGTGGAGAGGACAAGCAAAATGGTGCAATACCAGAAGGTTCTTGTTGAAAAATTGCTCCAAAATTTTCCATCTGACAACGCTGGCGGCAGAGTACGTGCTACCTTGGCCAACCGAGAAGGGGAGAAAAGGGGAGCACACAGCAGTTCCGAGAAAGGCAGGGCAACACTCTCCAAGGCGTGGGACACCTTCATGACACCCCGCCAGCACCCTCACCCTGATGCGCAGCCTAGTGTCACAAGGAGGGAAAAGTTTTGGAAGATGGTGAAGGAGTACGTAGCAGACCGTGTCAGCGTCCTCAATGATCCCTCTGTGCCTTACAACTACTGGGTGTCCAAGCTGGACACGTGGTATGAACTGGCACTCTATGCCTTGGAGGTGCTGGCCTGCCCTGCCGCCAGCGTTCTGTCTGAGCGGGTATTTAGTGCTGCTGGTGGCATCATAACAGATAAGCGTATCCGCCTTTCCACCGACAATGCTGATAGGTTGACACTTATAAAAATGAACAAGGCCTGGATTTCCCCTGACTTCTCCACTCCACTGGAGGAAAGCCCCGGGGGAACATAAACTCACTTTATATATGTTATTTACAATGATGGGAATACTCTGTATTCCCATTCACCCCTTCCACCCAAAAAACGGGTATATGGTTGACTCTTAATCTTCTCATCCTCCTCCTCCTCTTCCATAGGATATAATTTTTATATAGGGCCAGCTCACCAGCGGGCCCTGTGATATAATTTTTATATAGGGCCAGCTCACCAGCGGGCCCTGTTTGACAATTTTTATATAGGTCAGCTCACCAGCGGGCCTTCTCATATAATGTTTTATTGGGTCAGCTCTCTAGCGGGCCCTCTCATATAATGTTTTATAGCGTCAGCTCACTAGCGGGCCTTCGCATATAATGTTTAGGATGGTCAGCTCTGCAGCAGACCCTCACCCATAATGTTTTAGATGGTCGGCTCAGCGCACGTTTCCCTCTTAATCATGGCCTCAGTTCAATAAAATCAAGGAAATTTTGGGGAGAATTTGCCTCTGTGCACGTTTCCCTCTTAATCATGGCCTCAGTTCTGAAAATCAAGGAAATTTTTGGGAGAATTTGCCTCTGCGCACGTTTCCCTCTTAATCATGGCCTCACTTCCGAAAACCAAGGAAATTTTTGGGAGAATTTGCAGATGATATACAAGTAAATATACAGCAAATATTGTTTGGTAACAATTTTTCGCCTAAAGTCGTTTTTATTTTCCTTTTTGTGTGTTTTATGGTCAGTCTGTAAAAATGGCGTACTACGGGCGAAAGATCGTTCCCAGCAGCGATGTTGGAGTCCAAGATGCATCCAGACATCCTCCCTATGCTGTCCCTGAACCATTTCTGTGGTGTTTCCATCCTTTTCTGCCCTTTTCCTATGGACCAGGCACCCTCCCCTCATCAGAGCAGGGGGTGCCTGGTGTAATGCTCGAGTCCTCCCATTGACTTCAATGGGGCTCGGGTGCTCGGCCGAGCACTCGAGCCTCAGGGGGTGCTCGGTTAGAGCACCCGAACACCCGAGCATTGGGGTGCTCGCTCATCACTACTCCTAAAGCTAAGTCAGATGCATCTACTTCTAAAAAGTATGGTTTCTGTGGGTCAGGTTGAGTGAGAGTGAGAGCTGTGGTGAATAGTCTTTTAAGTTTTTCAAATGGTGATTGGGCTAAGTGAGTCCTCTGAAAGGATCGATTATTCTTCATGAGGAATGTAAAAGGAGTAATGATTTTAGAGGAATCACGTATAAAGCATCTGTATAAATTGGCAAAGTCGATAAACCTCTCGACTTTATTAATAGTGGTAGGTACTGGCCACTCCAGAATGGCGAACACTTTGCGAGGGTCCAAAGTGACTGTGCCTGGGCGGATAATAAAAACCAATAAATCGATTTCAGTAACTTCAAAATTCTAGCTTGGCATATAAGGAATGTTCTCAGAGGCGTTTTAGGACTTGGTGTACATGAGAGCGATATTCAGCAAACCCAGATGAGAATATCAAGACGTCATCCAGGTATATTATGACAAATTGGTCAAGCAGGTCTCTGAAGATATCGTTGTTGAAATGTTGAAAAGTAGCAGGGTTAAAGCATAATCCAAAGACATGACCAAATATTCAAAATGCCTTATGGAGTGCAGAAGGCTGTTTTCCATTCATCTCCTGCTTTGGCCCTGATCAGATTGTAGGTGAATGGAAGTGGTGGATAATCATTCTAGAAGCTTGGGGATAAAAGGCAAATTATATCTGTTTTTATTGTTATCTTGGTTAGGTGAAAGTAGGGCCGAAGTCCTCTATCCTTCTTTTCATGAAAAATAAACCTGCACCTACTGGAGACATAGAGCGGTGTATGAACCTTTTTTGCAAGTGTTGAAGTATTTTTGAAGATGTAATAACTCTTGTACAGATAGTGGGAAGATGTGTTCATAGGAGATAGGAGCCCCAGGAAGCTGGTCTATAGAGTAGTCATATGGCCAATAAGGGGTAAGTTTGTCAGCCCCTTTCTTGTCAAAAATGTCTCTATACTTTGCATAAAATGTGAGCAGACTAGTTGAGGTGTTGTCTGGCATGGAGATAGCTGTTGCAGAGGCCATACACAGAGTTGCAAACAATGAGAGGAAGGGAAGGAGATGGCACTTGAAGCCCAGTCGACATGCTGGTTGTGAATTTTCAACCATGGAAGACCCAGTATTAAAGGGCACAGAGATTATGGAATTATGTCAAAGCATAGTATCTCCATATGCTTGGTGCCAGTAGATAGCTGTATGGTCACAGGTACAGCTGACCTTCAGCCAATTGTATATGATGGATGGATCTTGGCTGTGGTGGGAATATAGAGCTAATCTACAAGAGCTTAATCCAAAAAACAGCCACTGACCCCAGAACTGATGATAGCCATGAAAGGGTGCAGTTGGTTATTCCACTGAAAGTAAACCAAAAGAGATATGTGAGGAGACATATACTGCAAAGAGGGCATGGCATGGCTATTAACAGTAATAGGTGTAGGCTTATCTCCCTTAGGATGAGGTCTCCTAGGGCATGTTTGAAGGAGATAATCTATGCCTCTACTGTGGAGAGAAAACTTAACTGTCACCTATGTTGTCTCTCATATTCAGGTACAGGGTATCATACTAATCCTAGCTACATAGGTTCGTCTGGGGAACTGTAGGACCAGAGACTTTGGGAGTGGAGGAAGCATCTTGGTGTGGGAACTGAGGAAGGGAACATCGCTCCCAACACCATGCATTCTCTGATCTATTTGGTTGCAAAGGGAAATCAAGTCCTCCAAAGTGGCAGGAAACCCCACATGGCTAGTTCATCTTTGAGGCAGTTGGAAAGGTCCAAATATAATTGATCCATTAAGGCAGCTTTGTTCTATCTAGTCTCCAATGATATGCTACGGAATTCAAACACATAATCTTCTACTGGTCTATGGCCTTGAACCTAGGGGTGGGTGAAAAGTGGGAAAAATTTTCTGCATGACTTTTTGCAAAAATTTGCTGATTTTTCACTTTTCTCACGAAAGGTTTCTCATTTTCGCCTATGCTAAATTTTCCTCCTTTTCACCTATTTTAACAAATTTTTGGCCTATTTTAAGACATTTTTCTCCTATATTTCCTATAGCTACTATATTTCCCACTGCAATATTACTTCTTATGGCTCTAGTTTAGAAATGTGTCTGAAAGTCGAAGTTGTGAGTCCTACAGCAAAATATGCCTTGACACTGGCACATATTCATGATGATGTCAAGAGATAAAAAAAATAATACATCCTACAATGTGGCAGATGTGTATTGTACTGGTGGTGATGGGGGACTGGCTGGTATTGTGTGATTTGTGTCTGTATTTAGTTTTTACTATTGTCATGTTTACGTCAGATCAATATCCTCATTCTCAGATTATTGACACACATTACTTGTCATTCATAGCAGTGGTCCCAAGTGGAGTAGATGGTGGCAACCCTTCTTCACATCCCTCCTCCATCTCCTCATCTTTGCTGTTGTTAATATATTTGTCCTGGTTTTGTCAGTCATACTCCTCTGCAGCAGGAGCCATAGGTGTTATTTGGACTGAAATAACTGTTGGCACTGGCAGTAGGACACTCTCTGACACATAAATAAATTCACTACTTTTTTTTCTGCCCTAGAGTCCTGCAAACTTTTTAAAGTGTTTCTGTTGCTGCTAGTTGTGGCTCCTTAGGCCTGTTAATGTGTCTCCCAGTCAGACCTGTGGTTGTGATTCAGGTGGGAACTCAAAGAGAAGGTGCCTAGGTGTGAGCCTGCTTTCCCGCTGCTCACGTGTTTTTAGCATGCTTACCACCCTTCCTGTAAAGAATCCTTGCCTTTGTTTTAGTCAAAAGTGTATTTCCTCGAGTCTTAATGGATGACCTCTTGTTCTTAGCTCAGCTCTTTATTAAGTATAATGGTTTTGCTAATACTGAACTAAGTTCCTTAAGAACCCTTGGGTGTATACCGTCTGGTCCAGGCTCTTTATTCACTATAACTCTTTCCAATCTCTTTTGGACCTTGTCCTCAGTAAGCCATGTAGATGTTGGAGGAAATTCCATGGTTTTGTCTGTTTGCCATTGCTTGTCATTGCTGCTTCCTTTGTATATACTGAAGCAAAGAACGTATTTAGGGTGTCAGCCATAGCTTTATCCTCACTAATCAATTCACCTGTCTCAGTCCTAAGAGGACCAATATCAACCTTAACTTTTTTGTTACTAATATACTTGTAGAATTGTTTAGGGTTTTTCTTGCTCTCATTTTCAATGTTGCTCTCATTTTCTATTTTAGCTAGCTTAATTGCTTGTTTGAAGATTTTATTACATTCTTTATATTTTTTAAATGATGCATCTGACCTGTTTGACTTAAACACCATAAAAGCCTACTTTTTATTTCTCATTTCCCTGCTAACCACATTATTAAGCCACACTGGTTTCACTTACTTCTCTTGTGCTTATTCCCCAGTGGTATATATTGACGTGTATATTTGCCCAAGAGCATTTTAAATACGTTCCATGTTTCTTGTGCATTTTTATCTTTGAAAATTACATCCCACTGGATATCCTTTAACACTTTTTTTAACTTTCTAAGATTAGCCTTTTTGAATTTGAATGTTTTGGTTAAACCCTTGCTATTGGGTTTCTCATAACAAACTTCAAAGCATACCATATTGTGGTCACTGCTACCCAAATGTTCCCTTACTTGCGCATTGTTTATCATGTCAGAATCGTTTGAGAGCACTAGGTCAAGCAAGGCCTCTTTTCTAGTTGGCTTCTCTACTAGTTGGGACATAAAATTTTCATTTATCATACTTAGAAAAATATTTCCCTTTGTTGTGCCAGAAGTAATATTGCTCCAGTCAATTTCAGGATAGTTGAAATCTCCAATTATAATTAACTTCGCTGATCTAGCAGCCTTTTCCATTTGCAGTAAAAGTTGGGCTTCCTCCAATTCCCCAACATTAGGTGGCTTGTAGCAAATCCCCACCAATATCTTTTTAATATGTGTGCCCCTAGTGTGTATTTCAACCCACAAGGCCTCTACCTTTTCATTGGACCCTTCATTTATATCTTCACTTAAACTAGGTTTTAAGGCCCGCTTTACATATAAGCATACCCCTTCTCCCCTTTTATTAACGCTGTCCCTCCCTAAAAAGTGAATAACCCTCTAGATTAACTGCCAAATCATACATATCATCTAACCAGGTTTCAGACATTCCATTCAGATCATACTGTTCATGTACTGCAATCATTTCTAGTTCCCCCATCTTACCTGCCAGACTGCGAGCATTCGCATGCATACATTTTATCTTTTTGCCATTCCTAAATATTTTGTTCTTTGTCAAATGTATTTGTTTTTTATCAGGCTGTAACAATGGCAACTCCCTATTAGATGAACTAGCCCATTCCCCCTCTCCACCCCCCATGCCCCTTCTCTAATCCCATTTCCTCAATTATACTACTTTCCCCAGCCTGTGTTGCAGCTCCCCCCCCTTTCTAGTTTATAGTCTCCTTCAGCCCTCTAACCACCCTACTGCCCAGCACCATGGCCCCCCTTCCACTAAGGTGCAATCCATCACTACTATAAAGATTGCCCCAAGAGAAAAGACTGCCCAGTGCTCTAGGAACCCAAACCCCTCCTGCTTACACCAAGTCTTTATCCACGCATTTAACTCTCTAATCTCCCGTTGCCTTTTTATGTAGCGCGTGGCACAGGTAGTATTATAGAAAATACTACCTTAGAGGTTCTCTGCTTAAGCTTATATCCTAGGTTCCTGAAATCCTTCTTAACGGACCTCCATTTTCCACTGACTTTGTCATTAGTACCAACATGTACCATGACAGCCGGGTCATGCCCAGCCCCTACCAACAATCTATCAACCCGATCAGCCACATGTCGAACCCGAGCTCCCGGGAGACAGCAAACTGTATGATTGTGGCTATCTTGTCGACAGATTACCCTGTCTGTCTTCCTAATAATAGAATCCCCTACCACCACCATCTGTCTAGGTCTGCCTGAGTCCCGGATCCCATCTGTGCTAGAGGGGCTGTTCACCCGGCTGTTAGAGAGAATAGTCCTCTCCAGCAAAGACATTCCTGTGTCAGCATCCCCAACATCAATACTCAATGTAGCAAATCTGTTAGGATTAGTAAACACAGGAGTATCCTCCCTATTCCTCTGTCCACCCCCTTGCTATCTCTAACTGTAGCCCTTCTGGCTACCTGCTCTTTCTTTTTGTAGTCTCTACCCCCAGAACTACCTACCACTGTTTCCTGCTGCTCAGTCAGCAGACCCCTCTCAAGATTGGCTGTCTTTTTCAATGTTGCAACCTGCCCTTCCAGATCTCTAATATGAGCTTCCAGAGAGACCACTTGCTCACATCTGCCACAGTGGTATGCACCCTGGAACGGTTGTTCCAGGTGCTCATATATATGGCAGTTTGTGAACTGAGTTAAATGGACAATCACTCTACCACTCATATGTGCCAGTTACCACAAGCTAAAAAGGCAGACAGGCAAAAAATAACTGCACAATAAGATTGATAAATGTGTTCCCCTGTGTAATCCCCTGTATTTGAATTCCCCTGTTTAAATTCCCACACTTACGACACTTCTGCACTTACACACTGATGCAAGATTCACGCGTTCAAATATTCACTATGTATCTGCTAGTTAAGCCAGGAATCCACCAATTACAAACACAGCAATTAGCCACTCCCACCACACTTCAATTATTTTCTTGTGTCCCAGCAAAGAGAGGGAAAGCAAAACCAAAAGAGATTTGTTTTTTAACATCTCCCTTACCACACTACACCACACACAATATACTTATTCTATTTTTCCAGCAAGTATCCAAGTCTTTCAGGGCATAGGTCATTGAAGTATCTCCATACTGTGGACTTCATTGACTGAGGGGTTCCTGAGGTGGTGCTGCTGCTACTACTACTACTACTACTACTACTACTACTACTACTACTACTGGGGCTAGATGTTGATGCAGTTCTACTGCCGCTACTACTATGTGTCAAAGGTAAAGCACTTACAGAAGCAGCAGCAGCAGAGGCACTTGTCATATCTAACATTGTGGATGTTAATAACCTGTGGTGCTGTTGTTGCTGCTGCTGGGTACTCAATACAGGTGTATGTGGCTGACTGGGACTTGGACTTTGAAGGCTCGATGATGCTGTTGATGACCGATAGGGTGACAGTGTGTTTTTTGACATCTGTGCTTGTCCAGATGTCAAAAAACTTTCCAGTGGCTTTCTCAAACAGTTTATAGACAAGCACATTGCTTCTTAAAAGTGGTGGAAGATTCATCCTTTGGCTTTCTGCTAACCTTATAGCCATGTCATCATCCTCACTCTCAACTTCATCTGTATCTGAACAAGAAAAGGATGCTGGAGGGATATATTCAAGATCTGCATCATCATCATCATCATTCATCAACAGGCCATCCTCAGCAGCATCAGCATCACCTGACAATTCTTGCCCACTACTACCCTTATATTCCTTTAAGCTTTTAGCGGTCTCAAACAATTTCTTTTTACTTTTGCTGTAACAAAGTTAGCTACTACTTTCAGGACAGGTGTTTTGGTTCTTGTTTGTCTCGATATCTGATGCAGCAGCAGGTTCAGCTGCTACACCTTCCTCTATTATAGTATTGCCATCATCAACACTTGAATGTAATTTGTTGCCTTCTTCAGAGTTTTTCTTATATGGTTCATTATTTCTACTGGCACTGGTGGTACTGGAAGTTTTGCTGGGACCTTGACAAACTGCATCCTCCTTTGTAGGAGTGGGATCATCATCATTGATAGCAAACTCTGCAGCAACCATTGCTGCAGTCAGTTTTTGAACTACTACTTTACACTCATGTCCCTGCAATGTTCCACCCTTCCCCCTCCCCCTTGTGCATTTGCTGGACATTACTCAACTATTGTGTTTTTACTTTACACAACACAACAAAACTGATGAAGTATGATCTCTTGCCTAAGCCCAGTCAGCTGTCTGTCACTGTCACCTAAGATATATATAGGGAACCCGTGATTCAGGAGCCAGTTAAATCGTAGTAATTACCCCAGAGGAGTGATGGACACCCGCCTGCAAACTATTAGGAATGGTGATACAATCCAAAAGGTCAGGGCAGGCAGCAGAGGTTCAGGAATGGTGATACAAGCCAAATGGTCTGAACTGGCACAAGTATGACTGAGCACTGAAGAGATGGGGCTCAATATAGGCAGATACCAGTGATGTCATAACTTGGAGGAATAAGCATGCGCATTGAGGGCATGCTCCTGTGCATGAACAAAAGATTTTGACGAAAGGTTTTAATGTGTTTTAGTTGTCAGCCATAGCCTTATCCTCAATAGTCAATTCATCTGTCTCAGTCTTAAGAGGACCAAAATCAAGCTTAATCTTTTTGTTATTTAGATACTTGTAGAAATGTTTAGGGTTTTTCCTGCTCTCTTTTCAAATACTTCTCTCATTATCAATTTTAGCTAGTCTAATTGATGCAGATTTTATTACATTCTTTATATTTTTTTAAATAACGCATCTGACCCTTATGACAACAGATTTAAATGTCTGCTTATTATTTATTATTTCCTTGCAAACCTCTTTATTAATCCACATTGGTCTTAATTTGCTCCTCTTATACTTATTCCTCAATGGTATATATTAACGTGTATTTATCTAAGAATATTTTAAACAAATTCCATGATTCTTGTATATTTTTATCTTTGAAGATTACATCCCACAGAATATCCGTTAATACTGTTTTTAACTTTGTAAAATTACCCTTTTTAAAATTGAATACATGAAGGGATTCAACAAAATGCAGGAGGGAAGTAGATTTCAAAGGAGTAAAAATGTTAGGACAAGAGGCCATAGTCTAAAACAAGAGGGGAAGAGATTTAGATGTAATGTAAGAAAGTTTTACTTCACTGAGAGAGTGGTAGATAAGTGGAATAGCCTACCAGCTATTGAGGTTTGAACAGTAGGAAAAAATGGGCAGACTAGATGGGCCGAATGGCACTTATCTGCTGTCTGCCACTTTAAAGAACTGATGTCATGTGTTGCACCCTGCTGAATATCCCAAGACACAGTATTTTTCAAGGATTGTAGTGTCAATGTTACTTAAGCAGGAAGTGGGTGGGTAAAGAACAAAGGCACTCAGTCTGCTAACAATTTTTCAAGGCATGTGTTGCTGTAGGATTCACATTTACTTTCAGACATTTATTTCTCCCTTCAGCCCTCAGAAGAAGTAATATTGTGGTGGAAAATATTGCAGTCATAGAAAACATAGGTGAAAAATAGCAAAGTTGACTCGAGAAATTTATTGGCAGTTGTAAAAAGGTGAAAATGTTATGTATTTTATATGGGTGGAAATTTTCACAAAAAAAGCAGGAAATTGTTTCCTTCGGGAAATCTCCCTGACTTTCACCCATCTCTAATGCTTAGTGCTTTACTTTTAAAAGGTTGTGTAGGAAAGAGCATGCGACCACATAACACATTGACCATGTCGCCATAATAAAAATGGTGACATAAGAATCTTGTACTGCATGACATTGAACACCCTTCCACCATTCAAACAGTTTTGTGACAAAGGGTGCTGTATTATTCCCTAAACACACACTTGCCCCTCACCCCTGCTGAAGTACTGTACCTCTAAGGCTGCTTGCCTTGACTCGCTACAAAAAATGGAGCAGGTTAGGTTATTAATGTTTCCGGATTCCATATGCCCTTCATAATAAAGTTATACTGTATATGATTGGTGCACACACATTAGCTAACTAGGGAGCAAGGTACACACACAACCAAATTGCTAAAAAGTTAGTGGAAAAGTATAGCAACGTCATTCTCTTACACTAACCCTTGAAAACCAGAGGGTTTGCTTGGAAAGCATTGCATTGCACATCCACTTAGCCCTCAAGGAGTTAAAACAAGGGGCATCTGATATGAGATGGCACATAAGGAAAAAATGCAAGGAAGGAAGGTGTGCACTGTCTTACTGCAGAACAAGAATTATCACCACCAAAAAAAAAAAAACAGGCAGCATCCAGCATTAATTACTGATTCCTTACTGTTATGACTCTGAGGCTTTGTGCTTCTGAATCTGGCAGGTGATACATTATTGCAGAATACATTGTTGCAGAATAACCATAGAGCATAGGAGGTATGAAAGTATAGTTTAAACTGATAAGCATAGCTCCATCTTATTCAGTGATCAAGAATTTAAATGAGAGATCTTCAAAATCTGACATGTCTACTGCACCTCTGAGTCCATCAGGGAAAACTATTAAAGCCCAAATCCATCCACAAAACAGAATGAGCCAGGTCTTGCAAGTCCCTGCAGTAAGCTTACATCCCATGCGAAAGAAAGGAACAGTGAAGGAACACATTCCATTTAGTAAGTATCAGCAACACAGCTAATTCTTGAGAACTTATGGTATGCCTGATCATAAAGCAAAACCACCTTAAAACTATGGCAAAGTAATCAACAGTGACACAGAGAAGACACAGGCTGATGCCGCTAAAATACTCATGGTAGGTGAGGGAACAAACTTAGGCCAGACGAGGTTATATGCACCAGGAGGAAATTGCTCCTATGTAGTTCTGTACTGTATGTAGTACTGACATATTGCTCATAAACATGAAGCAACAAATTAAAAACCTCCCATATAGAAAATAATTTTAGCAATAGCATTTTTCATGCAGTAAACAGAAATAATGACTTTGTTTTCTCATGTTGTTTAACCCTTTGAATGCCAGAGTGGTACGCAAGACTTTGATCTGCACTCAAAGTGTTAAGCAATATCTGTTAACTGTATGGTCTCTGGGTTCTCTAATGCCTAATCCTGCATCACCTTTCATGCTTCTCAGCAGCGACAGATAGCCATTTGCTGTGGTTTAGATCAATAACATGAGTGCTTAAGTAGAATGATAATGAGGGGCAAATCTGGCACCTAGGGGACAATAGAAAATTCCCCAAATTGTATTGCTTTGTTTTAATTTGTTGAAAACCAGGGAGGCCTTCAATGCAAAACAATGGTTTTGAGACCATCTATAATTCAAAGGATAGTAATACTTTAATATTACTATTTCCCATATTGTAGATATTTGAAAAATAATTTAATTGCCCCCAGTGTCATCTCTTAGACCTTTATAGTTTGAGAGATAACTGAACGCAAAGTTACCCCTCCCTCCCCATTCCCTGAAGTCAGCGTTGTACTGACTGCAGGGATATCCGGTCTGATTTTCATCAGGCGGCTCTGCAGCTGAGCCGAGATCACATTAGTAAAAAATAATTATTTCAATGAAACGGTCTTCTGCGTATTCTTGGTTTGCAAAGAAAAAGTATACAGTAAATTAGGGCTACTTGGCGGAGTTTGTGTCGCACTTTACAGAGACAAAGGATCAATCCACGGGGGATTGTAACGATTTTATGTACACTCAGAGATGGAAGGTTTTGGTAAAACAGTTTTATTAAACCACACAGAATAAAAATAACCCTCGCGGGTCTAGCATATAAATACAATTATAATACTGACACAGGACAGGTTACAGTGATGTCAATAACCCACACAGGTCCAGTATATGTGAAACAAAATACAATACTGACACAGGTCAGGTTACAGTTCGTATGATTCAGTGAGACAATGGCAGAATGGTTCTATTAGGCCAGGAATAGCTGATAGGCCCTAATAGCGGAAGGTCCACAGGACACTCTCTATGCAGAGAGTGACACAATAGCGACTGTAGCCACAAAGGAGCAAGCGGAGCCCTGGATTCGTAACTGGCTGCTGGAACAACAGAGGTAGACTGCAACTGGAGGTGCAGTGTAACGCCAAACCGAAACTGCAATAGACTGTGACCCAAGTGCACAGCACCGCCCCGCAAGGGGTTAACGAACACTCCGACCTGAGGACAACAGCAATATCGTATAGACAGACTGAGGTGCCCAAGAGTAACCCAACTTCAGATTAAAGGCAGTAAACAGGCCAAGCGTACCGTGGTGCAACCGGAAATATCTCCACACCGGACTGAAAGAGGACAAGGCATTATGGGGTGACCGGGTCACAGTATAGAACTGCCTGAGCAGTAACCGAGGCAACCGGAGGTCTGTACAAGACAGAGAGCAAGCACCGGACTACAGCCCCAAACTGGATCACCGGAAGGAGTTGGAACCGGGTTGAGACACACAGAGCAGGAACGTTAGTCAATGCGGGTCGGTACACAGAGCAGGAACGTTAGCAAAGCCGGGCCGGTACACAGAGTAGGAATGTCAGCCAAGCTGGTTCGGTACGCAGAGCAGGAACGTCAGCCAATCCGGGTCGGTACACATAGCTAGAACGTCAGCCAAGCCGGGCTGGTGCACAGAGCAGGAACGTAAACAGGCAGAGTAGTCAGGCAGTCTGGGTCATATACTGGAATCATACGAAATAACGGAACAAGCGCTAGCAATGGGAACACCACGAAAGGGCACTGCAGAAGTGACAGGGCTGAGTATTTAAGGGCTGTCACTGGGAGGAGCAGTTAGCAAAGCACGGGCACCGTGATAGGGATAAGAACAAACTTTAGGCTTATTAAACATAGCAAGTAACATCATAACTTCTGTTTAAGCCTTGTGGATATCTCGTTCCCATTGTGAAAATCCAATATGCCTCACGTCTTAAAAGTTTGGCATCCAAATACTCCACCTCTTCCCCCAAGTACATCTTTTTCAATGCCTTGAATAATTAACATGTCTGTATTACCTTTATGTATTTTCTTAAAATGATTTGCCACAAAAGATTTAAATATAGGACTCCTAATGTAACTAAGGTGTTCATTAAGTCGCTCTCTCAAGGACCTTATCATTTTTTCTATATACTGGAGTCTACAATCTTGACATGACAGCAAATAGACAATGCCTCTAGTTGCACAATTCACATATTATTGGTAATATTAGAAATTAAAGCATCTGTAACCCTGATATACTTGCAGCAATTATATCTATTGCTGTCACATCGATAAGACCCCGTAGTTGTTAACCAGGTCCTTGGGGCAGTTTCTCTATCCCCTATAAACATACTCTGTGACATGAGACTCCCTAAAGCAAGTCATCTTCTCGGGACAAACTTAAAACCATTTGACACCACTTTCTGTAGTTTTTCATCACCATTCTACAAAGGTATGTGTCTCATCAATATTTTCTTTATTTTATCAAATTCGAACTGTATTGTGTGGAAAAAAACACTTTAGGTTGATCAACTTGGTTCATACTCTTATTATTCTTTAAATTATAGGACAACAAATAATCTCTATTACTATCCTTTGCTGTATAATAAGCTCTATCTATCATCCATCTAGGATAACCCTGTAGAAATCTTCTATACAGCTTACATGATTATACTTCAAAGGAATCCACAATTGAGCAGTTTCTTCTCAATCCCTTGATCTGCCCAACCGGGATTCCTCTGATTGTGTGCCTATAATAGACCAGTTTTATGATAAGACAACGCATGGCAAACCTTACCACTTAATGTTGTTGGACATTATTAAATGCTATTTTTGCCCATAATTTCTGTATGGTTTTTCATTCTCATTCCAAAAACATTTTTTATGGCTTGGATTTGATAACCTTGCAGTTCCTCTGGAAGGGGGGGACCTAGAATCAGGCTGTCAAAACTACATAGAGCTAGGTCGGACAGAGGTATTGATCAAACCCTGAAACCCAGTTCCAGTTTCCAGCAATAGAGGAATCTGTTCTGTGCCAGAATTGCCATCTACCTCAGATGTTGACTATGGGCATTGCTACCACCATGGCAGATGTGGTATATAGGGCATGGGGGGAGATGCAGGCGGAAGTGGGATGAAGGGCTTGCAATCTGTCCACCCCATTGTGGACTATTACAACCCTGAGTCACCTGTCAGGCCTGGACTTCATACCCATTTGGACCAGATATGACATTACGATGCTAGGACAGATTTATGATGACAGCAGTTTGAAACCGTTTGAGCACCTCCACAGGGAGTTTGGTATACCTCATCATTTTTTTATTTGCATCTCATACTGTGCCATGCACTTTGGATGTGGGGGGGCAAGATCCAGTTAGTGGACTGTTCCGCTTACTCTCCTCTGCGATGGCTAGATGGCCAGACAGGTCTGTATCCTTTATTTACAAGTGGCTCAAGGATTGCACCCCTCAGGGTGATGTTCTCCTGAGGCAGAGATGTAAGGAGGACCTGGGGATGTTGGATGAGTAGGAGTGGTCCATGGCTAAAACTATTCCACCTGGGGCATCTTTACATGCCCAACATCAGCTCATCCAACAGAAAATATTTCACAGAGCGTACTTTACCCCAGTAAGAGTGTATAAGATGGGTACTAGAGACAATGACCTGTGCGACAGATGCTCTAATGTAACTGGTACATTCTTACAACTTATATGGGAATGTCCTAAGGCCTTACAATTTTGGGAGCAGGTCTTGTACTTTCTTTCTGGGGTCCTTAATAGACAAATCCCCCCCAACCCTGATGTTAGGTATCCTGTCAATTTTCCTTGATGACCTAGACACTAACTCTGTTAAATTTCCTCTAAGGGAGACCTTGCTTATGGCATGTAAAATAGTTACCATGGTGTGGATGTCTGCCTCTCCTACCTCACACAAACACTGGGTGAATCTGGTGGCTTAGAATGTTCTGCACTATTACAGGTTCCACGTGATTTAGGGTGCATGGATATCCCACTTTGGGATGAACGTCTATCACTAACTGAGGGAGTTGAGATTAATCCTCTAAGCTTTGTATTCAATCTGCCAGATCTGGTGCTGGGGTTGGTGCATCTGGGGTGCTGGTGGGGAGAGGCGGTGGCCTGATCTGGCAGGGAGAGACTTTTCCCCCTTTTTTTTCCTTTGCTGTTGTTGCAGTTTATGTTTACAAAATGCAAAAAAATATTATAGGAGTTGTAGCCTCCCATTAAATGTTGCATTTCAAAGCCTTAGAGGAAACACTGGCTAAGGTGAGCAATCCAGCACTTAGTTAGGGAGCCTGTTTATGCATTGTAATTACTCTTTTAATGTTTCAGTGCTGGTTTGGTCACCAATGCCATAAAGCAGGGGCGGGCACTTTAATGCTTTCCAGCTGTTGAGGACTACAATTTCCATCATCCACATCTAACTTAGGATGATTGTAGTCTTCAGCAGCTGGAGGGCCATGGTGGGAACTCTGGGGTGGATGTATGAATATGATATTTCACTAAGGTCTAAGGACCAAACCGTACAGCACAAGGGATACTCCTCTAGCATTCAAGATGTTTACATCCCCATTTAGAGCATTGGGAGTTTGGAGAATTTGTGCTGCACCCCTATGACTCAAATGTTTTTCTCTAGTTTCTGTGGATAAGGCACTACATAAGGTTCTGGGATTAATTTTCTAGGCCTGCTTAAGCCAATTTTCTAAGCTACGTACATCACTTGCAGCTCTTAACTTTACTTGCATCAAGGGAAGATCAATGGGACAATCTAGTGACATTTTAGGGGATAATTTTCCTCTTCTCCATATCTCCATATATTAAACATAGAGCAGAGAAAATGGTGTAACATTGTTCCATATTCCTGTGCTTGCTATGGAGCAGATGCAATGGACTTTCTGGCATTAAAATCTTAACAGCTGCATGTGTTCACCTATATGCATTAAAGAGATCATACACTGTACAGGAGACTATTAAGTGCAGCCAATGGCTGCACTTCGGAAGCTGTGCTAGAGGATTTGTACATTGACCATATGACAGAGGAACAGCAACTATTTCTCGTTACTGGGACATTATATCTTTGTACAGGGATTGACAACGTGAGATTCTCCAACCACTGCCAGACTACAATAACTGGTGGGGAATGATGGGAGTTGTAATCTGGTAGCAACTGGAAGGCCTCCCCACTGGCTTTCTATCTCTCTGATTAGATCCATACAATAGAGTACAAGGGGGTTCTGGGTAACTGAAACCCCCACCCAGTATTCCTTTGATTGCAATATAAATCTATATATGGGCCTTAATGCAAGACAGATGAGATAATAATATTTACTCATTTAGCCTGCCTATAAAGAATTCTTCAAAGCTTTAACATAAGAAGTGATTACATTTTGGTTAAGCATTCTATATGAATAATATGGTTATTGACTTCTAATCATATTGGCAGACTACAGTGCAGCTATGTAATGTTTAGTGCAAGTGCTCGCACAGATGCAGCACAAATCACAGATGACATCTGTTCCTCCAAAACATTTGTGCTGCAGGCCCAAAACACATATATACTTGCAACTACAGACCTTGTGCAAAGCCATTAAATCAGAGAACTGAAAAAAGATGCGCACACACAAATAAAAAACTAACATGAGAAACAAGAGACAGAGCTGGCTACTTAAAAAAATAGATACAGTGATTAAATTCGTCTTCGCTCAGGGCTGTACCAACTGTTTATAATTTACTCTTTGGCAAGCTGGGTGTTCTCATTTCACTCATGGTTCAGGAGTCAAAAACATATGCTACCTTTAGTAATGAACATACTAAAATGTAAAATTGTCCATATTCTTGTCACTTGAAATGTTTACACAAGAGCAAAATGCCCCAAAATCCAAATAAATCAGGAACCTTTCAAAGTTTATATTTCCATATGCTCACATGGAATACAAAAACATTGCAAAATGTATCTTAATTAAAAACAAAAATGTAAAAAAAAATGGGAACACTTTTTGTTACAAAGTGCATGCTTGACTTACTGTGCTGAGGATTATGGGATATGCAGTCTGATGAAGGGCTGCAGGTAGTGTTCCTTTTAACCCTTTGTGTGCCAGAGGGGGTCACCCTTCTGGTAGTCATAGGTTTAAGTGGTGAACACTCTCATTTTGTAACAAATAGGTGATTGGAAGGAGTTTTCAAAATCCCCCATATGTTGTTTTATCCGTTTTGTATTTCAAACAATAGTTTATGAAATATTTATCATTATTGATGTCAGTTTATGTGAATTATCTGATACTGGATGGATCGCCAGCTCTCGGCAAGATACTAATGTTTCACACTGCTCTCCTGTCCACATACCACTCTCTGCCAGCCAGAACTAGCTAATGTGCATACATAATGATATCTGATAAACTATTGCTAGATATTAGAAAAAATTGCTAACATAAATATAGATGATTTTGAAATTAAAATCCCAGTTTTGCTACAGTGAAAGTCCCATTCTAAGGAGAGCAAGTGTGAGCAACACAGCACTGAAATAGTTAAATATTAAATAAAACCAAGCAGGGCTGCATGTGGCATCTGTTATTCCAATACAGCCCTGCACAAACAGTCCACTTTATCTCTTTCAGTACTGGGCTGTTCATCATTCCTTACCTTAGAGCAGGAGTGGGTAAACGTTGGATTTCCTACTGTTGCAGCCTAGAACTTTGGCTGGCTATTTGGGAATGATAGTAGTTGCTGTCCAAAACAGCTAGAGAGTAGAAGGTTGCCAACTGCTCCTTAAGAGTGAACAATAGCTCAGGTATATTCACTCCTGCTTCAGCAACAGGGAAGTTTATGTATTTGGAAATATTATAGCTAAGATGATGATGTTATTTCAAGGAGAGTCTATTGTAGGGTGACCAGACCTCACCTTTAACCGGGGACACATATGTAAAATGCATACTGCAGGGCTGCTTTGATTTCCATGCAGTCCTAAAATATGCCTATTTACTATGTGTCCCGGGTTAAAGGTGAGGTCTGGTCAGCCTATTGATGAACCTTTATTCACAAGTCTCATCCTTCACAATCAGCCTTTGTATGGATGAGGATGATGGTAGTTATAGTCTCCAACAGCTGGAGGCCCAAAAACTAAGCACTGGCTTAGTTTACTAAATAGTTTAAATAAATAAATAAATAAATTTGTAGTCATAAAACTAAAAATGAGCATAAGGAACTGTATTTATATGTAAACAATGGAAAATAAACAAGCACTCTTCAGAATCCCACTATTTGGGCAAGGACAAAAATCAAAGTATGAAGTGAGACCATGCCCACATGATGATGAAATCTGACTGTGGGCTTCCCAAATGCCACACAGCCTGGATGCTCATGGGGGTAATTAAAAAAACACACCCCACTTGGTCCTTCTCTTTCTTGGGATTGCTTACTTGGAGCATCTGTCTGCTGCTTTGTACTTAATGTGATTATTAAACCCTTGTGTGTTGATCACTGTGTAAATCAAAAAATTAGAGATGCCGATTATGATACAAATTTCATCAATTTGTCAATATAATAAAAAAGGGTGGTACTCACAATATGACACAATCATCAATAGCATATGCTATATGCAGGAGTTTAGTGCAGGTAGGAGTTTAAATTTGACTAGGCTTTGAGATACAAGCCTTCAGCCCCAGTTGGTTGCTTCTCTTAGAAATGTGCACTCATCACTGGTGATTCCCCCAGATACAAAATATGGAGAGATCAATCTTGGAAAAAAAGTTTAAAAAATAATGTGTTTAAGGCTACTGTGTAAATGTAGATGAGTAGGAGAAATCTGTTGTGTAATTAAAATGAACCATTCTGTGCAATGTGTTTCTAGACTTTGATAGCTGACAAATACATTGGCAGGAAAGGGTAATTTTAATTATACATATAAGCTTGCATGCCTATTTATATTTGTTTAAATAAATTAATTTATTGATATTCCTATAACTCCTTTTTTACACCATATTCTGGGAGATATTTGGATAAGGGCAAGGTAAGTCCCTCAATGATCTTAGCTGACCAGTTGATATCCACTAACCAGTAGAAGAAACACATGTCATGCACTTTTACTCTTATTGGTGTGAATGCAATGTTCTGGGTAGTGCCTTCACCATCTATTCTTCATTGTACCTGCCATATGTTGTTCTTCTCTTTTATGAGGTGAACAACTTGAGGAGATGCTTACATAATTGTGACAAATGTACAGAGGCAGCCATAACCCTCCACACGAGTTCTCTGCTATGAATCAGCATCTATACAGTATCTGCAAAGCACTTCTTGTATCTGGGAGATCTATCAAGGGGGAATCAGCCCGAGATGGAGGTTCTTATATCCAAGATGGTTCAGATTTATTCTCTATGGCTGCCAATACGGTTGTCATTTTATCACGGTGCCTGTGCTCCTGGTTGCGGGCGGCAACATTCTCACTTTCTTGATTTGACTGCTGCATTTTATTGGTTCTTGTAATTGACTCCACCCAGGGCCAACCCTTTTTACACCCTGTCACGTCAGTAGACTAGCGCTCTTATGTGGTGTACCTGTACTTAGCGCTAGTTCCTGCTGCTGCTTTGTTCGTCTATGACCTGGCCTGCCTGACGACGTTCCTGTATATCCTGACCTGTTCTGATTCCATTGCTGACTGATCTGGCTGAGAACCCGCTACGTTGCTGACTGATCTGGCTGATAACCTGCTACGTTGCCAACTGGACTGGCTGAGAACCTGCTACATTACCGACTGGACTGGCTGAGAACCCGCTACATTGCTGACCAATCTGGCTGAGAACCGTTACGTTACTGACTGATCTGTCTGAGATCCCGATACGTTGCTGACTGCTCTGGCTGAGTACCAGTTACATTGCCGACCCGACTGGCTGAGTATCAGCATCCGTTGCTGACCATACTGGCTGAGACACACCTGATGTGGCTGGATGTACTAGCTCTAACCCGTTTACGTTGCCAACCGTTGGTCTGAGCACTCGCTGCTTCAGCTGTTCATACTGGTATCTTCTGCCTCTGGTGGTGTGCAAGCACGGAGTACCGGATCTCGGGCTATCTGTAGTTCGGCCATGTTACTCATTACTCTCTAAGTGTCCATCACTACCACTATCACTGGGGAGCTACAGGCTGTTCTCTGTGCACATTACCATCCATGAACTTTGCTGTACCTAGGTATCCTAGGCCTGGTTCACTGCTTGTCCTGCCTAACATCTGCTGTAGCTTTTGGGCTAAAGAGCCAGCTGTAGGGTGGTATACCTGGCTCTGTACCCTCGTACCTGGACACCAGTTGCCTTCCGTGGTCTGTTACCTCCATTTCACCCCTAGCGTTCTAGGGTCTCTGCTACCAGTAGCTGTTGTTTTGGGCCTCCCTATACCCTAGTGCTCTAGGGTCCTTGCTGCGAGCATCTGTATTGGGCCTCCGATCAACCCTAGTGTTCTAGGGTCTGTGTTCGCCATTTGAGAGCCTTGGGACACCTAGCGTTCTAGGGTCCTTGTGCCAGTACTCGTGGTCCGTGTGCCATTGGTTACCTTAGCGTTCTAGGGGCTAAATTGCCAGTATCCATTGGTCTTGGGCTTCCAGTCATCCCTAGAGTTCTAGGGTTCTAAGGTCCAGTGTCTACATCAGCAGGTCACTGCCTATTCCTCACCCTAGCTCTCTAGGGAACTTGCTGCTTGTCTGTTCATTGTTGATATAATGTACCTAAACACCAATGTGTATTGTAGACAGTACTTGTACCGTCTTATTCGGGGCTTGTGTAGGTATGAACGTTTATGCTGTTCGTACTTTATTTTCAATAAAGATATTTTAACCATACAAGTCTTGTCTGAGTGTTCATCAAAAAACCATGACACAGTTTTAGCATTTGCTACTGATGACTGTGTCAAAATGTGTGTGTCAGTTTTTTTATGTTGTCAAACTGTTGGCACTATCTGCAACTCTTTCTACTTTTTCAGTGTATTTACAGTCATTTATTTAACATAAGGTCTTAAATAGGTGGATATCCTTCACACAGCTGCCCATTATATTTGCTTATATGTTTTTGTGTTATATCCACGGTTGACTTTATAGCATGTGCACCATTTAATCTGCCTTTAAAGAGATAGTAATGGTTAATTTTAAGTTGATTTAATATTGTAGACATTAAAAAAGATTAACATCAATGTAAGTCTTACATCTCAAACTTTTTTTGTTTGAGAGATATAACTTGCTAAATTTACCTTTTCCTGGCTGTTTTACTCAAGTCTGCCATCTAGCTGACAGCTGCAGATTCCAGTCATTTGACCAGACAGAGGCTCGCCAGCAGAGCTGAAATCACGCTATTTAAAAATAAATACTTCATTGGAACAGTCTACAAAGTGTGCTTGCAAGCCAGGCACACTTTGTAGACCGTTCCAAATTAAGTATTTATCTTTAGATATCGTTAAATCGGTGCTGCTGAAGAGCCACATCTGGTCAAGCGACCAGAATCTGCTTCTGACAGCTTTACAGCTCGTCAAGCAGAAAGGGGAGGGACCAGAAAACTTTATTTTCCTATATCTCTCAAACCATAACGGTTTGAGAGATATGAATAAGTGCAAGTACTCTCTTTTAATTGTATCTACCATATAGTTAATACTTTTTTTCTGACATTACTATCCTTTTAATTATCTGAATGAGATAATCCATAGGGAAGCCCCACACAGATTAATATGGGTGGTCCGGACCCCATGTTCATTTATTTACAAACTTCATCTCCCATAAAGTATGGTAAAGTAAGGTGTCCCAGACCCCTTCCTCGACCACATGTATATATTAATATGGGCTATGGAATCCTTATTCATTTATTTTGCTGAGACTGATGTTTGTAAGAATTAATCTAAGGTATATGAACTTCATATTTTCTTTATTTAAGGTTAAAATGAAAAAAAATATGGGATGTATGTACCCATATACAATAGGGTCCAAAAGTTTGAGTCCACCATCACCAACTGACTTTATCTGATCATTTATCAAAATGTAGTAAAGTACTGTATTCAGTTGATACTTATTTTTTATCTCCATGTTAAATCTTTATGTGAAATTGCCATTTACAGGAATATCTTCTTCACACACCGTTTGCTTATAAATTTTCAAAATTGTTATTACACTATATATTTCATTAAAGTACAAGTGTGAGTTGTATTTGTCTTTTAATGATTAACACCTAAAATTATTTCTATTGGTATGGTCCTGCTAATGCTTCCACTAGTTTTTCTGCAATTCCTTCTGTTAGGGCCTTAGAAGGAGGAGCTTAGGCAAGAAATTCAAGGACAAGTTGTTCTCCTGAGAGCTGACATTTTTTTTCAGTGGTAAATTGTAGTTGAGTGGAATATTTCTAAGGGGGGATATTACAATGCATCCTGAAGGGTTTTTCTGAAATCAAATCATTTTAATCTAAAGTAAGACCAGTCAGACATAGACTGACCACAGCATAAGAAGACCAGCATATGTGTGGGGATGATTTGCCTATTCTGGAGTTGGTGACTTGCACACGATGAACAACACTTTAACAAGTACCACTCTATTCTGCAGAGGCATGCCATCCCTTCTAGCTTAAAGTTATGGGGAAGAGGATTCATTATCTAGCAGGACAATGATCCTAAACACACATCAAAGCTGTTCCTGGCTTATATAAAACCCGAGGAAGAGCAAGGAGTATTAAATTTGCATGGCTTTGAAACCACTATCACCACACCTCAAACTCATTGAACATATTTGGGAGCATTTGAAAAGGGAAAAAACAAAACAAACTGTAACATCTCTAGATACTCTATGAGATGCTATAAAGAAATGATAAACTGTTTGAGAAAACCATTGGAAACTCTGACCTTGGACAAACAAAGATGGCAAAAAGTACACAGTCATCCTGTCAGCCATCATCATCATCATCATCATGAGTTCCTCTGCTGCTGGAAGTGCTGCACCTTTGACACTTAGTATTAGTAGCAGTAGAATTGCATCAACATCTAGCCCCAGTAGTAGTATCCCCTCAGGACCCCCACAGTCTATGAAGTTCACAGTATAGAGATACTTCACTCAGGATCCAAAAGCTAAGTATGCTACTATCTGTTGTCTGTGCAAAGAGTACATGAGCAGGTTCACACATAGGCACCTTGTCAATGAGATCCTACTTGAAGTACGACCACAGGTCTGACTGTGAGATACACTATTAACAGGTCAGAGATGCCACAACTAGCAGCAGCAGAAACACTCAAAAAAAAAACAAGGTTCTGGGGCAGATTAGATTAGTGATCTTATTGATGTGTCAGAGAGTGTGCCACTGCTAACAGTTAGTTCATTCCAAATAAAACTTATGGCTCCTGCTGCAGAGAAGTATGATGACTTCAGGTTTGCTGTAGGAGGTAGAAAGAGTCATAGAATTCCCACACATGCTGCCTCTACCTCCACCATCTCCTCTAGTCATGTTGCTAAGGCAATAAAGTTACATGGTTCTTCTGCCATGTACTGCCAACCCATACTGAATGAGTTCCTAGGAAGGAGTCAAAAACTTCACAGAAACAATCTCAAAGTATGTCTGTGGAATGGTTTACAAGATATTGGCAGTGGACATGCTGCTGTATTCTTTTGTAGAAAACCTAGGTTTCAGAGAACTGATGTCATGTGTTGCTTAACACTGGCATATCCCACACCACAGTTATTTTGCCAGGATGGATCTGTCTGAATTGTACAAGCAGATGTTTAGTGTGGTGTTCAATGGGCTGTAAAGTGCATCCTGCAAGAAAAACCACCTGACAACAGATATGCAGACAAGTGGGCAGAGCACAGACTATATTACTTTTCAATAGGTTTCCCTCCCACCACCATCACAAGTGGGCAACACTAGCTTACAGCATCAGGTGACAGCTAGTAATCGTGCCTCTGGTCCTGGCAATGTGATTAAAAGACAGCAGAAGGATAGCCCATACCATTGGCATGCCACCTAGTGCATGCTGAGTTTTGAGAGACAGTCCCACAAAGATGTGAATGTCCTAATTGAACTAGAGCAGGTGATAGATGATTGAATTGTACCCTGCTCCTTAAAACCTGACATTGTGTCTGCTGATAACGGCTCCAACATAAACACTGCTTTGAGAATTGGTGATATGGTGCATGTGCCCTGCTTTGCCCATGTGCTAAATTTAGCTGTGACTAGATTCCTGGCAGAATCCGAGACCCTCAAAGAGATGCTTACTATTGCCCACAAAATCTGTGCCCATTTTAGTTGCTCCTACAGTTCACGCAATGCTCTATATTCCATACAAGAGCGAAACAACCTGCCCCATCACCAGCTGAAAATGGAGGTCGCTACCAGGTGGAATTCCACCATGTATATGCTAGAGCATTTGTATGAGCAGAATAAGGCCATTAATGAGTACACCATGCAAAACTGGAAGGCTTTGGAGGGAGCCTCTTTGTCACCTGGCCAATGGCAAGTAATGTGCGATGTATGTGAGTTGCTGATATCCTTTGTGGAGGAAACCATGCTGGTAAGTTGCACAGGGACAGGAATTAGTGAAATTCTACCACTGATATATTTATTGCAGAAAAAATGAGGAGCATGGCTGAGGAATCAACACAGAAATATGGTCATAGACATGTTAGCGTGCTGTGAACAAGATCCTCGCATAGTGTCCATTAAATGCAATGAAGAATACAATCTTGCCACTTTTCTAGACCCCCACTTTAAACACAAAATTTCAGAATTTCTGCCAAAGCGTTATCAGCAGCATCTCTCTGAGGAATCAGATTCTGTCAAGGAATACAGAGATATTGCATTGTGGAGTATGAGAGGGAGAACATTAAGGCACAAAAAACATCTAGACCGCATGGTGAAAAAGAAGAGCGCAAAGCATTTCAACCAGCAGCAGCAGGAGCAGCTACATCATCAGCCAGAACATCCCATTCTGAACACAGGGCAATTCATGGGTCTCAGTAGGGGGGGCAAAAATCCAACATTGGTAGTGGTGGTTGTGGCACTAGTGGCGGAACATCTCTTTGGGACTTGTTCCATGATTATGGGTTGGTAACTGACACACAGGAACACCATGTAGTCCTAGGAGTGGTTCTGCTGCATATGAGATGGTTTCTGCATACTTGCAGGATAGCTATGTTCTAGGAAGAAACAATGAACCCATGGACTACTGGCAAACAAATCAATGTTTGTGGCCAGCATTGACATGTACTTCAGTGGAAACTCTTAGTTGCCCTCCAGAAAGCATTGAGTGTGAGCAGGTTTTCAGAGTTAATGATTACATTGTCAATGACCATAGAATGTGGTTATCAAGCAGCAATGTTGGGAACCCAACATTCTTAAAAATGAACTAACAACTCATACCATCTGAGTATCAGGTAGCAGCCACACATGACAGAGAAAGCCAGGCCAAATGTGTTAACAGCCTCACAGATGATGATGAGGAGGGAATGTGAAGAAGGGTTGCTACCATCTACCACAATTGGGACCACTACTATGACCAGACATGATAATGGTAAAATGGTATACACATACACATACACACATCATTCACACCAAGTCCACCTCCACCACTACCATACACATCTGCCACATTGTAGGCTGGCTTTTTTATTTTTTATCTTTTGACATCATGCTGTCCTTTTTTTAAAAACAGAGGCTTTAAATAACTGATGTCATGTGTTGCACACAATCACTTAAGGAAGTTAGTGTTGTGGGCAAAGGACTAAGGCACTTTGCATGTTAGCAAATTTTTCAAGGCATTTGTTGCTGTAGGACTCACAACTTTGACTTTCAGCTACTTATTTATCCATGGCAGCCTTCATAAGAAGTAATATTGTGTTGGGAAATGTTGCAGCATAGGAAACGTTGTTTTTTTGTTAAAAGTCAAGGAGGGAAATTTTTCTGACTTTTCGCCCATTCCTACCTGCAGCATGTAATTGTGCTAACCTCCCTCCTAGTAAAGGTGCAACTGGGCTGTAAAGTGAACTAATACTGTATTAGGATGGCCTAACTTATGAGTCTTTTAGGAACCTAGCAACCTCTCTGACACCTGATAATAAAACAATTCATTGATATAAAACAAATAGCTTGGGGTTTGTTCTTCATTTTGGGGGCATTTAATTCATGAGCTCTTAAAGGGGCCTCCTAGAAGGGAAAATAAATAACAATAATTAACAGAGCATTAGGGTCTAAGTGGACTCACTAACGTAAAGGGGTAGTAATACTTCATTTTAACTTTATTTTATTTTGTAGGCATTAAAAAAACATGAAGAATGGTATAACTCTTATCTCTCAAACCTTTATGGTTTATGAGATATTCACAAGTAAAGTTTCCCCCTCCCACCCCTTTTACCTAGTGTAAGCCATCTCTTCTCAGATGTAGAATGCAGTCTATAGACCAGACAGATAACAGAAGGGGACACTATTATTCCTATGAAAACAATGAAATCCCTGCCCCCCTTGACAAGCTTTTCAGGTTTTTCCCTTATCTTAATTGAAGATTGTCCCTCTCTGCAGTCTACCTGGGCACCTCCCTTCTGCTCTAGCTGAACAGTGTGACATCAGTAAAAGGGGCGGGAGGGGGACACTTTGTCATTGAATTACTCTGGAACTACAACTCTGACAGAATTGAAATAACACTCCCCAAAGTCCAAATACTATGAAGATTAATTAGAGCTGCTTTTATTATGAAACATTACTATTCCTTTAAAACAGGTACAGATAGTTTCTGATATTTTCTTAATTTTCTGAATTTCTCTAGGTAGTCTAAATTAATCTGTTTTTCTTTTTCTTCTGCCCCTTTTCCTTTAAACCTCTCAGTGATAAGCAAAAAGCCAACCCCACTGACAGGGCAGCATGAGCTGGTAGGGCTGGGTAGGATTTAACATCATCAGAGGAGGATACATTGAGAGCAAACATTCATCCTGTTGCTATATCAACCCAAAATGCTTGTTAATAAAAGCAGATATCTGATTTCTATCCTCCCCTAACATATCTAAATGTTGTCCTGAGAGGCACTGTACCTTTAAAGTATAACAGCAGAGTAATATTTGTATTTTGGAAGGCTATGAATGATAATATTAGGTAAGATGACTACCGCACAACTAACAAAAATCTGCAGCAGGTGGGGTTTATTTTGGGGAGGCTAAGCCTCCCTGTGTCTTCATTATTCTCTTCTTATGTTTTAAAGCAGTGATTAAATACTTGTATCACAACAGCAGGTCAGGTGTTAATGATAATCCTAATTAAGAACAGGTAGTGCAAGCAAAATGATGGAGTCACTGATCTACTTGTGTTTCCCAAAGACTAACATTGAGAATCACTACTTTAAAGATACCTAGCTCACTGGTTTCCTTACCTTTTATTTTCTGTGTTTTGGCATCATCATATTCAAGTGTGACCTTTCTGTGGCCAAAGCCGTTGTAATATTGCTGACTGCAAGATCAAATATCTGGTCCCAGTTGAGCTGGGGTCAGACCAGGATGACTATACCTGTTGCTATGGAACCTGAGGAGTCTGAGTTCAGAAGGACTCTCTAGGTAGACTTGAACAAGGACACTCGGTAAGGAGGAGTCAGAGAACCATGGTGTCATGGTACACTTAGGATAAATAATCACACAACACAGGTACAGGTGAATTTAACCAATTTATTAAGAGCAATATGCAGGAGCAAAACACTTCCCCAACTTTCCCAGGAACAGGCGTGAGGACAGTGCACAGTCCACTACCCAGGAGCTGACACTGAGCTACAACCTGCAACCGAGGATCGCCAAGGCAGAAAAGGAGGTAGAATCTAGCCTGTGATTCTACAGAGTGAGCATGCAGAAACCTAGAGAGCTAGGAATCAGGCAACATGAGCAAGGTCGGGGTAGTCAGAGGTATAGCTAGTCAAGGATGCACAGAGCGAGACTGCTATATCAATACCTGGAGGGATCAGGCAACAGGAGTGCTACCGGGGTCACAGACAGATAATAGCCTCTGAGGTATAGCTAGTCATGGATGCATGGAGCGAGACTGCTAGAGACTGCTGAGACTAACCCAGAGCTACTGAGAGGAAGATATCATGGTACCCGTGATTCTGGCGCTTTTGCTGGCTTGTTCGCTTCTTTGCAATTGCTTGGCAGCAGCATGGTGTGTGACTACTTCCTTACGTGTCATTCTGAGTGCTTGCTATTTTTATAGTTCCACCTTGATTTTCCTATTTGAACTCCACCTCCTAGAGAGGCCTTATATGCTGTGTCCTATCATTGCCTCAGTGCCCTTTCGTGGTGTACCTGAGTGCTTTCTGAGTCTCACGTTGTGATCCGTTCCTGGCTGCTGAATCTGCTTTATGTATGACCCTGGCTCTGTCTGACTACAGATTTGTGCCTAAACCTTTTGCCTGCTGACTGACCACTCCATGTCGACTTTGGCTTGATCTTACTACCCGCTCCGTGTATGACCTTTGACCTAGCTGACTAACTGCTCCGTGCTGACTTTGGCTTGTCCAACTACCCACTCTGTGTATGACCTTTGACTTGTCTGACTTCCCGCTCCTTGCTAATTACTGTGGCTTGTCTGACTTTCCGCTCCGTGCTATGTACTTTGGCTTGACTGACTACCCGAATCTTTTGACCATTGGCTGGTTTGTCTATCCCTCGCTCCCTGATACCTGGCTCCCTCCTTGCAGGCTCTCGGTCTCAGTCATTGGTCGGGTAAGTCCTGTTCATAGTGCAGCAGCTCCTAGTCCTACCGGGGATTGTTGGGCCCCTAGCGTTCTAGGGTGCGTGTAGTTCTGTGACCCTAGCGTCCTAGGGTATTGTGATTGTCCTTAGCATTCTAGCTTGTGGGCCACCAGTTTCCACTCAGATTACAGCACACTTACCACTATTTTTACCTTTGTGGTTCTGCTCTCTTTACTGGTTCAGTCCAAGCTTATTCATCAGACTGGCTAGATTCAGTGTCAGCTCCTGGTAGTGGACTGTGCACTTTCCCCATGCCTGACCCTGGGAGGGTTGGGGAAGTGTCTAAATTCAAGTATTCTTGTGATTTGTTCTAAATAAAGTGGAATTGATTTTATGTACCTGTCTGAGTCATTATTTACAAGTCTCCCATGACAGAAGGCAGCTGCAACAATATCAGGAAGGTAAAGTTTGCTTGTAGGCTGTACTGAACAAGAGCCAGCAAAAACCGGATGAGACAGAGTGGAATCAGATAGTACCGGGGTCAAGCATGGAGCGGGTAGTCAGACAGAGCCACTGGTGAAAACTGGATCAGGTAGTCAGCCAGAGCCACAGAAATCATGAAGTGAGTAGTCAGCCAGAATCAGGGTCAGACTGGAACGGGTAGTATGAGAAGGCCTAGGTCATACATGGAGTGGGTAGTCAGACAGAGCCACTGGTCAGTACCAGAGCGGGTAGTCAGACAAAGCCAAGGATCGAACTGGAGAAACAATGGAAGCCAAGCAAGGGTCAAATGAGCACACACAGTAGTAACGCACAGGTACAAAATGAAAGGGCCACTAAGTCCAGTATTCAGGCCGTATATAATGATAAGGAGAAGGCAGGACACAATTGGTCAATTAGTGCCAAAGGCTACAAAACAGCAAGCACGACGTCAGTGACGCGCACTCATGACGCAGCAGCCAGCAACGCCGCTGCCCTCTCACCAGAGGGAACAGAACAGGCACCCATACCAGGCAGGCAATAATCATGGGCACTGTAATATATGCAGAGACATTGGCGGGGATAGTAATGGAAGCAGCGAAGAGACTGGATATGGATTCTGACAGTCTAATAGTAAGATGATCTGTAGTTTTAAGATTTCAGGTCTAAGAGGCAGAGGTATAGGGTGGATGACCCATATAGTTCTGGATAAAGAGCAACTGCTATGGAGGACAGGAACACAATCTCCAGCTGAAAATGCAGGTAAAATACAGGGAAGAGGTTCCAGGAGGCTGAACTGATGAAGCTGAACCTGAACTGAAAGAAGCTGTCTGAGACATTGGTGGCTGCAGCTGGATAAGCCAGAAACTAGTCTGCACATTGGTGGTTGCAGAGGAACAAGCCAGAGGATAGGATGATAAGAGAACTGTCTTTAGTTGCAATGCCCCTCCAATCTTAAAGCCGGCTGGCAAACAGATGATAGGAGGAACCAGGCAGAGGTGTAATCAAGCAGCCCTAGAAGCCAGGCTTTGTCTGGAAGAACTAGCGGCAGTGGCAGCTAAGTCTGATGGAAAGTAAGGTACCAAAATCATAATCCAGAAGAGAGGTTAGGGAGGTAAGCCGATGAGTCAGGAGCCAGAGCAGCAGACAATGGAACTAAACTGGAACCTAAAACAAAGTTAGAGGGGAAGCCAGAGGTCAGGAAAGCAGTGGAGTCAGGATAAGCCAACACCTGGATGGACAATAATGACACAGTCACTGCTATGAAACTCACAGGACCAAGATTGTGCAAAGTAGGGAAAAAGTAGGTAGAAATGCAATGTCCTAACATCCAGCCAGGTGAGAGGAAATGTAACACAGGTGAGTGAAGGTATGTTCACAGGTAGGAAGACTCACAGGTGAAGACAATGCCAAAATTCTTAGGTTTCAGCTGAATTCATGTGCTTGTTATTTTTCTTTAATTACTAGGTTATTTTATTATTATTATTATTAATATTTTTTATTTATATAGTGCCAAATAATTCCGCAGCACCGAGGTATTAAATTGTACAATTAAATGTGGAGAACATAAGGATCAGAGGGCCCTGCTCGTGAGAGCTCTTTTATAATTTCACTTGATTAATTTCAGTGGTTGACTGATAGATAGAGACTTAACCTGTGAAGAAACGAAACCTAAAGCATATAAGTAAGTAACTCAGTTACTTGACATAGTAAAAGAGTGATAAAGCAGTCCTTGTTCTGTGTCTTACATGACCTTACAAATAGAGGAATAAATTACCACTTCAGTTTGTTAATCTAAGAAAAAAGCCTAACAGTTCATCTGTATAGTCTGTAATAATCCAGATAGGAAATTCAATAAATTATAAACCTTATTGCTGTCAGTATTTATATTAGTATTTATGTTAAGGATAAAAATTGAAAAGCAGCCAATTATGGATTCTTAATCTTGGGTTATGGATCCTTTTATGCCTAACATGATTAAAGATCAACACACTAATTTAGATCCTCATCAGATGACTGCATTCTTCAGACGGATGAAATAAGTGGTGTCTTGCGGGATACATTCTTCTGATAGTAAAACATCCTGAAGATCCATATCCTTTGATGATTTTTGCCAATCAGTTTCATAAGTATCACATATCCTCAGGAATTATAATATTTAGAAGCTGTGCATGTGAAAGAAGCATTTCAAGGTTTCAACATGGGATTCCTTGAAAACCACATATTTTCTGTTACAGAACATATCAATGTAAAAGATTAAAAAAAATAATGTTTCAAATCTGACCATTTTCTTACCCTGTTTTTACACAGGTCATATCAACCTGATGTGGATGACTACAACTACAACTGATGGGGCTTGTAATCCTCCACAACTAGAGTACCTCTGATGGGTCACCCTTACAGAAGACTGTGGGAAGGAAATGTTTAAAGCACTGGAAGCAAAAGAATATAGCATTTGCACAATGAAGGTGACATCTCTGAAAGTAGAAGGCTTAAAGGTATTAGGATAATGATTTAGACTGGGGCATGTATGTACAAAACTTAACAGCATTTCATTCATTCATAGTTATGAAATACTATGCTTTGCAACAGTGTAGCACTATGCACTCGGCAGCAGTGTAACACTATGTACTCGGCACCAGTGTAGCACTATGTACTTGGCAGCAGTGTAGCACTATGCACTCGGCAGCAGTGTAGCAATATGCAGCACTACATTACTGCAGGTGGGCAATTTTCTCACAATAAAATCACTTATTTTTAAAATTCCCTTAGTAAAATATCTACTTGTATATGTATGTACATCGATAATATATAAATACCTAGAATCTCTAGAGCACTCTAGACTTTGTTTCTGCACTAAGGTCTGTATTGGTGTTCCAAAGCCATCCTGTTGTATGTAGGACATAAAGTTGATTTTTTTCCACACTTGTACATGTATGGAGAGATGGCATAAGAGGATTTTCCTGATGATTGCAACAAAGAAAACTAAAGGGGTATGTAGAACTGGGTACTCACATTTGTCCTTTTTTGTTGTAAGAAAACAGCAAAGAGTGGAAATGAAGGATTTGCTGCTGCCACAAAAACTCTCAATATGAGCAGAACTAAAATCAGATGCCTCTCTCTCCACTCAGACAGGACTTCCAAGGATTACTAGAGGAGGCTGATAGTAGAACAAAATCACTTTCAGCACATAAATATCAAGTACTAATATTGAAAATATTTACATTCTCCTGTGGCTGCCTAATGATGAAATAGACCTGTAAGTAGGACCTGTAGGTAGGAACATTTTAACCTGTCCATGCATGTCCAGACTTTAATAGAAAAGAATGAGTTGTTCATTCAGATCTGAAACCACCAGTCACAAATGTTCAAATTATTGAAAACAATATACAATAATGAAAAGCACTCAACATGTTTCTTGGCTGTCACAAGTGATTTCCTCAGGAGTATACTAGTATGCATGAATAGATTAATATTTTCCTGTCTGTTTTATTATCAGGCTATTATATTAACAGCTGTCCACTGGAAAATGTGAGAATGTTGAATAGCTATGCTTGATGTCCACCTGCTTAAAGGGGTTTTAATGCATTATCAGCACCACTCTTATGTTCATTTTATATCTCCTTCTGATGATTACAGGGTAGGAAATATCATTCTCACTCTCTATTTCTGAGACCATCTGTCACTGAATCTAGAATACTAGAGCTAGGAATTCCCCCTTCAAAGGATATTCATATTGAATGAACCCTTATAAAGATAAGTGGTCAGCATACTATACAGAGGGTTAGATTCACACGGTTCGCCCATAAATTGCTAAAAAAGCAGTTAGAAGAATAAAAAGTCCAAGGACTATAATGGAATATAGCTCTCTATGTAATCACTTTACTAATGCAGGCCCATATGGGCCCTGCACCAGGTAAGTCCTTCATCCACGCTTTTTTATTTTATTGTATGTCTGTTGTTTTTAACTGCACCACAAAGGGACCCACAAACAACAATAAAAACATCAAAATATTATTTAAAGGGTCCCCTCTAACGCGTTTCAAAATAGCAACTTTCATCAGAGAATTTTAATTTAGATACATTTTAGGTATTATTTGTAGATGGATTAGAGTAGGATTTACCATAAAGTGAGATACCTTGGCATGTTGGTAAGCTTACACATGGATTGGCCAATTTGTGGAACTAAACTCTCACTTATTTCACTAAGAATTACTATGAATTATTATATATGCCCACTACAGGGCACACATTATTCACAGTGTATAGAGGAGCGCAGGTCTGTCTGTTTGTATGTGTATTCACTTTTGGGTTTAGGCCTAATGTCAGGGGGACTGGAGAACCCTCTCATTCCTTGCTGCTATCTATATCTTTTATCTTGATACTTATATTTAATTTATATTTATTATATGGATATCTTATGATGAGTTTAGCGCTGTGAGCTTTCTTCCTTTTTTCTGTATTGTTCTATTTGTTACTTGTTGAGGCACTTCTACCATTCCTTGCTCCCTTGTATATACTGATGCAAAGAAAGTGTTTAGAACATCTGCCTTTTTCTTATCCTCACTAATCAACTCACCCATCTAATTTTTGAAAGGTCCAGTGCACTCCCTCTTAAACTTTTTGCTGTTTATATATTTTGAAAAACTTTCTTGGATTAGTTTTGCTTTCCCTTGCAATTCAAGTTTCATCATTTATTGTTGCCTTTTTGCAATCTTTGCTGCACTCCCTGTATTTTAAGAAGGATTGTTCAGTTTCTTCAGACTTAAATAATTTGAATGCTTTTTTTTCCTTGCCATTTCCTTCTTTACATGTGCAGTTAACCACATTGGCTGTGACTTACTTCTTTTGCATTTGTTCCTCATTGATATATACTGTTGGGTACCTTTCTACAACCTAAATTTGAATTCTGACCATTTTCCCTCAGTATTTTGCCTTTAAATAAAGTATCCCAGTCTATGTGTTGCATTGAAGCCCTTAACAATTTGAAGTCAGATTGGGCAAACAAATGGAATATGAAGTTTAATGTGGGGAAGTGTAAAGTCATGCATTTGGGGAAATAATCCCAAGGCTACTTATGAACTTAATGGAATTATTTTAGGGGACTCATTACTTGTCAACTACAAACTTGGAAACAGTGACCAGTGTCAAACAGCAGTAGCAAAGGCAAACAAAATCCTGTCTTGCATAAAAAGTGGTATTGAAGCAAGAGCGGATAACATTATTTTGCCATTGTTCAAATCACTGGTAAGACCTCACCTTGAGTATGCAGTGCAGTTTTGGGCACCAGTTCTGAAAAAGGATATACTAAAACTAGAGAGAGTACAGCTAGGGATGGGCAAATATTTTCGCCTCAAACTGAAATCGGCGAAAAATGGCACTTTTCGCTTGGTGAAAAATTTTCTGCGGAAAGTAAAAATTTCTGCTTTTTCCCACTTTTTTTGCCTAGCTCATTGCATTGAAATCAATAGGTAGTTTTCTACAGCCATACAAAAGACTGTCAGGCTCTCACAGCATCCATTTTGTGTTTGTGAGAGGAGAGAGCAGCATGTGTGCAAACTAGAGAAGATAGGCAAATTAAAGGGAATTAAGCTTGGTTTTAGGGAATCATTTAGATAGGACATTTGTTTTCTGTAGTAGTGGAGTCTAGGGGGAACAATGGGGATAAAAAGGGAGGAAAATTTGGTGTGACTGACTGGTAAGACACAGGCAGCTGGAGTCCAAATTCCATGCTGATTTTACTTTTATTGTCTCTGTGCTGGGGAAGTCTGGGGAAAGAGGTTGTTGATATTTTTTTGGAACTAACTGTGATAAGATATGGTGGACAACTTAATAAGAAAGAAAGAAAGAAAGAAATAAGAAAAAACATAAAAAAATTAAACAAATAAATATATTAGACAGCTGACTGGGAGCTCTGTAACTGAGGCAGACTTGATAGACAGCAGATTCATTTAGTTGAGGGCCAAGGCAAGACATCACACTCCATCAATTTTGAGTAAAAACACATACAGTAATGTCTAGCAAATGCACAAGTGAGTGGGGGAAATGTGGAGAAAGTGCAGGGGCGTGGGTGTAAAGTGTTAGTACAAAAACTGACTGCAGCAATCATTGATGCAGCATGTACAATAAATGATGATGATCCCTCTCCACCCATGGTGGAAGCAGTTTGTCAAGGTTCCACCAGTCACACCATACCAGTCCCCCACCAGCACTACCATACAATACCATTTGCCACATTGTAGGTTGTACGTTATTTTTTTAAATCACTTTAAAGCATCATGCATATGTGAAAGTGCCACTTAAGCAGTAAGTAAGTGTTGTGGGCAAAGAACAAAGGAACTCTGCATGCTAACACATTTTCAAGGTATATGTTGCTGTAAGACTCACAGCTTTGACTTCCAGCTACTTATTTCTCCACTACAGCCCTCAGAATATTGTGCTGGGAAATGTTGCACCATATTAAACATTGGAGAAAATGTGTTGGAATAGGAGAAAAGTATGTTAGAATAGGAGCAAAATGTGTTAGAATAAGAAAACAATGTGTTAGAATAGGAGAAATATGTGTTAGAGTAGGAGAAAAATGTGTTGAAATGGTGAAGAATGTGTAAAGACTAAGCGAAAATTGTGTTAGAAAAGGAGAATAATGTGTTGGAATAGGCGAAAAGGCGGAAAATTTTGCATTGGAGAAAAAGAGAAAACTTTCTCAAAAAAAGGAGAAAAAAGTCACATGGAAAATTTTTCACACTTTTCGCCCACCCCTAGGTACAGTGAAGAGCAACAAAATTAATTAAGGGAATGGATGACTTGACGTATGAGGAACAACTAGACAAACTAGGTTTATTTACTCTAGAGAAAAGATGACTAAAGGAGACCTTATCACATTGTACGAGTATATGAGAGGTCAATACAAGGATCTCTTTGGTGAGCTATTTATTCCAAGGCCTGATCAGGTGACCAGGGTAAATCCCTTGAGATCAGAGGAAAGGAGGCTTAGACTTCAGTAGAGGAAGGAGTTTTTTACAGTATGGTCTGTTAAATTGTGGAATTCCTTGCCCAAGGAGGTTTTTATGGCAGATACAATGGATACATTTTAGAGAAGATTAGATACATTTCTTTCAAAAGGGAACATACAGAGTTATACTGCTTTTTAGTAGGCAGGTAAGGAAGGCCTGATAAAGACTAACTTATTTGGTAGCAGGAAAGCTATAAAATTCTCAGTCACTGGGGTAGGAGGTGAAGGTTGAACTTGATGGACCTGTGTCTTTATTCAACCTAATATAATATGTTACTATGTTACTATGTTTAAGTTAGCTTTTATAAAATTAAGAGTTTTGGTTGAACCTATACAGTTTTTTGCTTTGCCAGACTAATCTCAAATGTAACCATGTTGTGTTTGTTATCACTAGGTCCAATACATTGTTATTTCTTGTCGGTACTTCCACCATTTGTGACATGTAGTTTTCTCGAAGCATGCTCACAAACCTGCTTCCCTTAGCACTCTGATAGGTCTCATTTTTCCAGTTGATATCTGGATAATTAAAATCTCCCATAATTGTAGTATGCCCAAGCTGGGCAGATTTCCTCATTTGCAATAGCAGTTGGGCCTCAACGTTGTTATCAATATTTGATGGTTTGTAGCATATACCCAGCAACACATATTTTTACCTTTCATACCACATTTAGTCTCAATTTTTACCCACAAGGACTCCACAGTTTGGTCAGTTTCCTCACTAATATCATCCCACAAAACTGGATTTAGCTCTGTTTACAAGTCTTCATTAGACTTGGACAGTGAAGAATCACAGACAAGTAAAGTTTTCTGCTTACTATAAATCTTCTTTCAGCACTGCCCATCAGAGTCTCCACATTGTATCCTTATTTGTCCCAAAGTTCTTTCTCTCTTGTTTCTGGGCCACTCGTCCGTATGACACCATCTTCTCTTTTCTCTCTAGCTCTTCACCTTCTGATTTCAGCATCCTCACTCATACACATGGAAAATCAGTCCTGCTTTCGCATTTCGGTGTGAACACTGCGCCTTCTTCTGGAGCTAGGGGGTGGTTGCGCCCGCTGCACTGACCCTAATTTATAAGTTCCTCCACCAATCATGGAGCAGGAGGATTTTTATAAAAAGTTAAAGCAAATGTTTAGGATCCCGTTTGTGTTAATCACAATACATGTGGTTGCATCTCTATCCCACATCTTACTAGACATTATGAGTAAGTGAAACAAGTTCAAGAGAGTCAAGTGTCAGATTAACATAAACACAATATGCAAGCCGCATTAAATAGACATAAATACACTATGTGATTCTACCTGATTTTGTCACCTCACAAATAGAGAGAAAAACGACTCTCCCCAAGGATAAAGATACCATTAGACCTATTCTTTCCAATTGTTACAATATTAAAATATTAAAATGACATTTGCATTCAATTGATGTGGTTTTTATTTAAGTCATCTCACACCTCATAAAGCTAACAGACTAAAAGCAACAAAGTGATCAATATGTATGTTTATTTAGTAAGAATAGATTTTCTATAACTATTCTTGACAAATGGGTAAGTGTAGCTACAAACGCTTATGGTGAGAAAGCTTTGGTCTTGTATTGGTGTTATAGACAGCTTGTCATGATAGTTGCTGATTGTAGAGACGTTGGGATTATTGGGTAAGTGAAGTATGTGACAAGCAATCTGGTCTGTCCCATTCTCAATTGGGAGGCAGATATTTTTCTTAATATTCAGGATTATAGCAAGGCTTCTCATAATTTATTATGTGCGTTAATTATTCCTATTCAAATTCCGCAGTTCCTCAGGGCTTATAGGTATATATTTGTGGGTCTTGATTATCAATATTGGTCCTATAATTTTCACATAGAATGTAACGTCGAGGGATCTCTAGATGGTGTATATTTATGGTAATAATAATGATGTAGGTGGTCTCCCCTTATACTTTTTATATTATCATTCCCAGTTGGATTCATTTTTGTAGTGTGAAAAATTCAAGTGCTTGGACAATATGTGATGGAAACAGAAACAATCTTGTTATTGTTTAATTCAAAAGACTACAGGATAGGGATATTGATAGGGTAGATGAAGTGGATTAGAGTTATTCACATGAATCATAAATCCAAATCCTCATTCAATCTATTTGGTACAAGTGTTTTCATTTTTTGTATCCAATATGTTTCCTGTTTGGCAAGTCGGGTGAACCTGTCGCCCCCTCTTATCTGTGGTGTTATGTGATCAATGTCCGATAGTCTCAGGCCTTCCGGATTTTGGTTATGGTGTTTTCTAAACTGTCTAGCCACACTGTGTTTTATGTTTCCTTTGATGATGTGATTGCAGTGTTCCATAAAACGTTCTTTAAGTGGTCGTATTGTTCTTCCCACGTATTGTTTCTTATACGGACACTCCCATAGGTAAATGACATAATCTGAGACACAGTTGAAGAGGTTTTTAATCTGGAACATTTCACTCATAGTATAAGAAGAAAATTCCTGGCTTCTGTGCTGGATAAATTTCCAGGGGATGCAGGAATTATGTCCACATATGTAAATTCCCTTGATAATGGTTCAATCAACAATGCTTTTAAATACATCCTTCTTTATTTTTCTCTTTTCTATATCACTGGGAGCCAGTTTTCTTTTTAAATCCTTTGATTTCCTGTATATAATGTCCGGCTTTTGAGGAAGAATTGTTCTTAAATGTTTATCACCTAACAGGACTTTCCAGTGTTTTTTCAGGTTATTTGTGAAATTCTTGCCAGCGCTATTGAATCTGGTGATAAATGGTGCTATTAATGTTTTCTTTCTCTTTTTGCATGTTGCAGTTTTTGTGAGTATATTAAGTCCTGCCTCTTACTTTGTTTTACCTTCACCAGTGCTGTTTTGATGGTACTCCTATCATATCCTTTAGCCATCAATCTGGCTGATAACTCATTAGCTTGTTCGGTGAATGTTTCTTCTTTAGTGCAGTTCCTGAGAAGTCTATAAAACTGTCCCAGCTGTACATTTTTTAATCATTTGGGGTGATGGGCACTTGTTGCCTGGATGTAACTGTTTACATCTACCTTCTTGTGGTGGGTTTTGGTAATGATGTTATCATCCTAGTTGATGTAAAGGCTCAAGTCAAGAAAAACTATGTTGTTTTTGTTGTGTTCAACGTGAACTTGATGCCCATTTCATTCCTGTTAACATCCTCTTTAAATGTAGCTAGAAGATCCTCTCCTCCATCCCAGATAATTAACAGATCATAAATGTACCATGCATAAAGGACGAGGTTCGTCCTGTATAGTGGGTACAGATGGGTCTCTCCCCAGACTTCCATAAATAAATTTGCTTAACTAGGGAGGAACCTCGTCCCCATATCCATCCCACAGATCTGAAATGTGTGTCCTGGAAGATAAAGTTGTTGTTTGTGAGGATGAAAAGAATAGCCTCCAAAATAAAGTTTTTTTGTATGGCAGGCATCTTCCCATCTTTATCCAGATAATATTTTCTTGTTTGTAATCCTAAATGATGTCTGATGCATATGTACAGGGAACTTACATCACATGTCAGCCATATGTAGTTCTTACTCCACTTTAACTTGTTGTAGTTTTTGAAAGACATGTGGAATGTTTGGTGTACGATTCTAGTGATTGTACATATTGTTGTAGAAATGAATCAATAAATTTGGATAGATAGCTAGTAAGCAACTGGATTCCTGAGATAATTGGACGTCCCGGTAGATTTTCCAGATTTTTATGAATTTTTGGTATGTGGTAATATATGGCTGTCCTGGGATGTTGTATATTAAGAAAGAGATACTCTTGGCAATTCAAGATGGAGTTTTCCTCTGCCCACTTGATTCATCTTGTATATTCTTTATGGAATGCAGTGGTGGGATTATAGGCTAATTTTCTGTATGAATTCTCATCTCCCAATAGTCGATGGGCTTCCTTTACATAGTCCTCCTTGTTCTGGAGAATTGTTCCTCCACCCTTGTCCGCCTCTCATATGATAATACCTGGATTATTTATCAAGGATTCGAAACTCTCTCTTTCTTTTTTGGCAAGATTGGATTTATATTTCCACGGAGTGAGAAATAGTTGGTCAAAATCTTTGGCTACTAATTCAATGAATACCTCAATAAAGTGGCCTTTCAAATTATGGGGATAAAATCTGGATATAGGCTTGAAAGAGGTGTGTAGGATATTTGGCTCAAAGGGAGAATCCTGATTATATTCTTCTTCCAAATCTCCGGTTTCTCCTAGTAGTCCTTCCAGGATTTCTAGCGTTTCCGCATCATTATTTACGATTTCAGATGGATTTTTATTGTCTGTGTGTTCCTGACATGCATAATAGTGTTTCAAAGTCAGTTTCCTTATAAAATGCTGTAAATCAATGAAAAGTTCAAACTGATTAGGACTGCTAGCAGGTGCAAACTTAAGCCCCTTATTGAGGAGTTGGATATCACATTAATTTATTTGGTAATTAGAGACTTTGAAGATGCCTTTGTGTTGTTTTGATTGGTTTCATTTGGTATTTTCTTTTGGTGATCTTTTTTCCTGTGATCTTTTTTTCCGTATACATATCTGTGTGTGTACGTGCATGTGTGTGAGAGAGATTTTGTATGCACATGTGTTTCTATGCCTGTGTATGTAAAAATACAAGACTTTTAGAAATTATTAGTATAAGCAGAATATGTCTGTACATGTCAGCACTCTCAGTTTCAAACCCCAAATTAAAATAATATATATCAACAAACATTGTATATAATAATTTGCTAAATGTGTTTTTGTCAAAAGCCGTCATGCACAGTAGAGAAGGCTGCGTGCGCTGCAGTAAGGCGCACTACAGACTGCCCGCCCCGTGGCTGATAAAGGAGCCGGGCTTCGAATTCAGACTATAGTCAGTACACAGAGAGGACTGCGGTCTGAATTCGGAGCTCCCTGCTCCGTATCAGCCGTGGAGCGGGCAGTCTCTACTGAGCATGACTGCACCGCAGCCATTGCTGGGTGGCACTGTGGCCCATGTACACGGGCTGTTCAACTAGTTGTACAAATAAACCAACACAGGACACATAGTTTAACCTCAACCTCATGTTTAACTTTGTTTGCCAGAGGGGCTGCACAATGCAACATGGAAAATGAATTGATTTTCCTTTACAGAAATCAAAAGGTTAACAGTGGAAACATAGATTTTGATGGCAGAAAAGAACCACCTGGTGCATCCAGTCTGCCCATTTCCCTATCAAAAGATACAAACACATAAATAAATAAATGTGATTGTTTAAGATCTAGGTGCTATCCCAAAAGTTTAGGAGCCGTACAAATTTAAATAATTGGATATGAAAATTGGAGACGGGGCCAGCATTCATGAGGTTAAACTTTCATGACTGGAAGGGGTTAAAAATCCCAGTTAAGACATTGTGCTTAAGAGGTTAAAAACTAAACCTGCTCTCTTTCTCCTGCAGCCATCCGCATCAGTGCCTCCATCCTGCAACACTTCACCATCACCTTAATTTTTTGAGTCATCAGCCTCCCTGGAACACTATGGGGGCACTATGCCTCACACTCTCTGGCTGACCCTTATGCAGGGTATATTGGTGCCTTTCTAATGGCTGTTCATGTGACACACATCTGTTGTGCTGCACCGCTACTGATCTGCCTCAGACCCGCTGTCCATGTGACACATCTCTACTGTGCTTCATCCAGCTGTTTTTCTTTCTATATATCTCATTATGGACCACTGCATGCAAACTTCATACCAAACAAAGACTCTGCAGCCCCAATGTGGAGACAAGAAAAATGACAGAGATGTTGAATTGTAGACATTAATAGACATTGTAACAATAATACACATTGTTATGTCTATCCACTTCCTCATTCCCTCTTATTGGCCACCGTGGATTGTCTCCGCCCAGTCCTAGTCTTTTTATACTGAGCGCTGTCACTTTAGAGCTGCCCTTTCGTGGTGTACCTGTTGCCAGTGCTTGTTCTGATTATTCATATGAACTCTGTGTATGACCTGGACTGCCTAACTATTCTTCCTGATCTACGTTCCTGCTCTGTGTACCGACTAGGATTGGCTGACATTCCTGTCCGTGTACCGACCCGGCTCGACTGACATTCTTGCTCCATGTACCGACCCGGCTCGACTGACGTTACTGCTCCGTTTACCGACCCGGCTCGACTGACGTTCCTGCTCTGTGTACCGACTCAGATTGGCTGACGTTCCTGCTCTGTGTACCGACTCGGATTGGCTGACGTTCCTGTTCTGTGTACCGAACCGGCTTAGCTATCGTTCCTGCTCTGGGTACCTCCCGGTACCATTATACCCTGTTGCCTGCCATTTCAGAGGTCCTTCCTCCATACTGTCGCTGTCCCTGTCAGTCACTGTTGTCTCCATTCCATCTCGGGTAGCACTGCTCTTGACCCTGTATCATATCCGCGCTGTTATCCTGTTAGGTGTTGTATTGCACCCAGTACCCTTGACCTGCTTGCAACTTTCACAGAGGTTGGGTGGCTCATGAGCACCTCGGTTAGCCTCTGGTACTAGGACACACGGTCCAGGTCTGAGCGTCCATTTCCATTACAGTTTGGTGCTACAGCTTGCCAGGGTTACAGCTCTGCTCTGTCGTCAGGGAGTTTCCCGTGACTTACTATTGTCGGTACCGGTTGTTATCATTTACAGTGCAGTCCACCTTGTTGCCTAAATACACTCCAGTCTGTAGCCTTCCCCAGACTGCTAGGGACTGTCCGCTAGTCTCCAGTTCCAGGCCTCCGTTTCTCTGTTGCCTAGTTTTTATCATACGGTGACGTGGGGCCTCCTTCTAGTCACCTATGGGTGATCTACCTTCAGCTCACTCCCTACGTAGGGAGTCTCCGTTATTTGTGGCACTATAGTGCCTGTTGGCATTCCTGGTCTTGGCATCAGTGCCTCTGTGGCACAGCTTCACACAAACTCTGACCTGACCCGTGCCAGTAATGTACCGTGGTATTTGCTGGGCCTGAGTAGGTTGTTGGGCTCCCTGTAACCTGACCTGTGCCAGTACAGTACCTTGGGTACCTGCTGGGCCTGAGTGAGTTACTCCTATTCCTGTGACCTGACCTGTGTCAGTAGCTTTACTCCTGTTTATACTAAATCTGTCTGAGATACTGTTCATACCTGTAACCTAACCTGGGTCCATATTGTGGAGTGTTGTACTGGACCCGTGAGGGTCACATGATCTTTGAATTGGGTCACTCAAACCTTCTGTGTCTGAGTGTCTGAAAACCGTAACAATCTCATTGTGCTTTCTGTCACATTTGTATGTCTGGGAGAGTTGACTTTCCATCTTTTAGCGCATTGCATGGGTTCTCTTGTGTGCCTGTCATTAGTGTACCAGCTGCCCTGCCGCTATTTCACTTCAGGGCCTAATCATAGGGAGAGGTGCTGACCACTCTTCATCCGTTTAACTTCATCATGGCCATATTGCCTTGGTCCACCCCACTCTTCTCCATACTCACTCTCTAAATGTTTTCACCTGGAACATTGGGGGGTATACACAGCCCTATTAAACATAAGGTAATATTTACCCATCTAAAATGCCTCTGTACCCAAATTGCCCTCCTCCAAGAAGCACATCTCTCTACGGAGGAACACGAAGGAACACTAGGAACAAAAATTTTAAAAAGGTTGTGTGGGTCACTGTATAGGTGTCCCATATACAAGCAAAAGGTGTGGTCTGGTTATCCTTATCCACAAATCTCTTGTATTCACCCCCCTCCAGACTTTTAAAGACCTGGAAGGCAGGTTTTTAATTCTTCAATGTGAAATTGACCATACCACATTTACTATCTGTAATGTGTACACCCACAACGATCCTTCTTATACCTTATTCTCTTCTTTGCTTCCTCACATTATTTCACATGTCTCAGGGAATACCCTACTACGCTACAATTAATTCACAGTTAGATAGAAATGGGAGACCTATTACTTCCTCCATGGCATCACAGACCCCACACCAACGATTTTTAGATCAGGTACCATTGACTGATGTCTGGCGCCTCCTTCACCCCACCAACCGTCACTATAGTTTTTTCTCCCACCCTTATAATAACTTCACTAGGATCAACTATGTTTTTGGAACCTCGGCTATCCTCCCCTTCATCACTGACTGCCAGGTACATGATATCCTTATCTCTGATCACTCTCTGGTTTCCCTTACTCTTTCTTTCAGGCCCCTGACTAGGACTTCCTTCTACTGGTAAATGCCCTGTTTTCTTGAGCAATCTTTGTACTTCTGTCCTAGCCAGAAAAATGCGTGGCTTACTTTCCCATCAGACAATGAGCAGCATGCCGCCCATCCTACCTTATTTTGGCCCACTGCTAAGGTGGTCCTCACTGGACAAATTATCTCCTTTGTAGTGAAAATCCTCAAGGAAACTGCTACCAAATGAAATCAGCTACAATGTAAATTGACAAAACTTTATACTGCATACTTTTCCACTGACACCATCTGCAACTGATCTTGAAATGAGGAGGTCCTGCACACGGTAGCACAATTTACCCTCAAATGCTCAGCATATTGCTATCATGAAGCTAACTTACAGGGCCAGCTATTGGCACACCTTAATACACTCATGAGGGGTCCAACTGTTATCCCTTCTATTCTGACCCCTCACTTGTTCGTCACCACAGATCCCCTCCATATTAATGAAGCCTTCGTTAATTATTTTACCAAATTGTATGGCCCGGAAGTGGACAACCCTGCATCTAGACAGGCCTTTTCGGATACTTCGTCCCTGCCACTTCTCACTCCTGAAAAATGTCAGATACTAAATGCTCATATCTCTGGGAGTTTGAATCAGTTGTTAAGTCCCTGCGCAAAGCTAAATCTCTTGGCTCAGGTGGTCTCCCTGCGGAATTTTACAAGACCCTAAATACAATTAAAAAAACCCCATATGACATGGTATAAAAGGGGTCTGAAGAGGGTGTCTGTGTTGGTGGGTGGAGTCTGGGGAATTAATCAGTTAAACAGGGAATTTGTTTTGGGGGGTGGGTTCTTGACTGGTATTGGGGGAGCAGGTAATAAAAAATAAATCAATAAAATGAAATAAAATAAGAAAACTGTATGTGAATGAGAAAGGAACCCCCTGACATAAGCTACCACTGGGGTGGACTGTTACTTGAATTGATAGAGTATTTTGTGAAGGATGATTTATTAGATTTGTTGTTGAGGCCCAAGTCCCGAGGAAAGATTGATTTATAGAACTTAGACTTATTAGAGGCAAAAGTCCTGAGGAAACCTTGATTTGTAGGACTTAGGCTTGTTAGAAACAAACCTCCCCAATTTTTTTTTTTGTAGGACTATGTTTTTTTTATTTTATTTTTTTTTAAAGCACAAGCCCTGAGGGAAAAAAATGCCATACTGGCCTAGTGCCAGCAGGTCATTATGGTCAGTGGTCACCGGCCATTGTCAAATGTCCTCCTCCTGAGTCCTTAATTGCGGAATTTGCAACTGCTGTTCTTGTTGCTGCTGCTCCTGCTGAGTTGTTTAAGCAACAGGATGATTAGGCAACTGAAAGGGAATGGGATCAAAAATAGCAGTAACATGGGTGACGGATGATGAAGGTTCCACTTGCCACGACTATCTCCAGTGATGTGCCTCAGGAAGTAGCAGCACCATAAGTAGCTCCCACCACTTCTGGTAAATGTGTTGCTGCTGCTGGCAAGTGGAACCTGCCCTAGTAATTCCGCATCACTTGTTGACCCCATTCCTACTGTGTCCATGGTTGTCTGTGGCATACTAACCTGCTCCTCAGCATCCTGCTGCCATTGCAACTCAGCAGCAGGAATTAGAGCAAATTCTGCAAATTCCAAAAACTCACTGCTGGTTGGAGGAGGTGAGAAACAATGTGACAGAGAGTCCCCTAATGTCACACTTGCCATTTCTTGGTGACATGAAGAAGGCAGACTGGCAGTAGTAGCAGCAGCCACAGACAGCTGATCTGTTCTTCTGGAGGTGGTAGTATTTTTGTAGTGGTGACAATTCTGCCTTCTTCAGGATCATGTTCCACATGGACAATGCCATAGGGGAAGGGGAATCTCAGGGTCAGGGGAATGGTGTGGGCTCGCTTGACTGCTAGTCTGGATGCTCTCAATTGCTTCTCCTAACACTAGTCCCACCATCACTGTTAGTACTACTACTACTACTACTACTACTAACGCCGGCCACATCAATTTCAGCCCCAGAGTCTTCCTCCTCACAGTCACTATAAATAGGAGGATATTGATTACCCATTCCTTCACTCCTAATGCTGAAAAGCTGCTAGACCTTAGTAGTAATAGTTCTAGCACTAGCAGTACTGCTTGGGGATGGCAAGCGTGACTTAGGGTCCCCTGCTGTCACACTTGGTATCATCTTCTCCTCCCCCACTCCTGAGTATTACAAGACACACCAGCAACAGGTTCAGCACTGGTGGCAGCAGGTTCAGCACTGGCAGCAGGCCTCCCTTGACAGTAATTTCCCCAAGAACCCTATGGGTGATTTAGGAGGACTGGCTAGCAGTGCTTCTGTAGTTCTCACTTCCTCTTCCTCAGACTCAGTGGACACATAATGGCCATCTAGCTCCTCCTTTTATTATTTTTAAACCTGCTCATAGCGATAGCAGTCACTATGAGCCTCTCCTATCTCAATGTTGCCTCAAGATCACAGCAGAACAGCACAACATGTTTACCTCACTCTGTAGCTGCTTCTACTGTGTTTGACTTCTGCAAATATGTCAAGTTTTTATAGAGAAAAGATGAAAACCACATAAATAAATGGGCGAAAACTTTCTAGTCTTTGAACAAATGGAGAAACATTTTGGTCAATGGGTGAAAAATTAGAAGATTTTAATTGCAGGTTTTAAAGTGGATTTTCCAGTGAAAAAGAGGACAACAAAGAGATTTTTGCAGAACAAGGTGAGAGCTTTCACCCACCCCTACTTAGTAACCAATATCTGGGGTAGTCTGCCATAGTTGTTGCTGTCACGGTTCCCAGGAAAAGTACGGTAAAGTAAAACAATCTTTTATTAGAAAAATCACAGTAATGCACGTAAACAGATAACACACTGAGGGTGATCAAAGAGGCAAGCAGTGTATCAGAAATAGCAGTCCGCCAATAGATCCACCACACTGTCCGAGACTAGGCCTCAGCCCACTGGAGCCTCGAGTTAAATGGAATGCCCAAAGGACTAGCACTGACTCAGCCTGCAGTTAGTCTAGGAGAGAAGTCTCCGATATCTACGCAACCAAGGAGACTACTGACTCACGCCTGCAGTCAGTAATCTAGGAGTCTGAGAGAGCCCCAGATCCACACTAGGATGGGTGTCTGTGGAGCGGGGGACCCACACACTGAGGAAACAGACAAAGCCCTCTAGTCAGCACCAGAAAGGATGGTCAGGGCTTCACCAGGAGCTGAGCTTTAAGACAATAAAGCGGAATCTCGGAAGCGTCAACCTCTAGGGTAAAGGCTGGCAGGGATAAGGGTGTACCAGAATCAGGGCTGAAGCAAATGCTGCCTTCAGTCTTTCGCCATTATGGCTATACAGGTCATGTCCGTAGTGAAGAAATCTTTAATAAACTTCTGGTAATAATTTTCGAACCCCAGAAATCTCTGAATCGCTTTGAGTCCCTCAGGGTGAGGCCACTCCACTACTGCAGACAATTTCTGGGGGTCCATCGTGAAACCAGATGCAGAGGAATGTTATTTGTGGTTTGTGGAACTCACATTTTTTTGAGTTTACAGTACAGGTTGTTTTTGCTCAATAGGTTCAAGACCTTGAATACATCCAACTGATGGGTCTCCAAGGATGAGGAGTGAATCAGAATGTCATCCAAGTACACCACAACAAAACTCTGTAAGAGTTCTCTTAGCACGTCATTTATGAACTCTTGAAAGACAGCTAGGGCATTGCAGAGGCCAAATGGCATCACCAAATATTCATAATGCCCATTACGTGTATTAAAAGTTGTCATCCACTCATGACCCTGCTTTATCCGAACCAAATTATAGGCAGCTTTTAGGTCGAGTTTTGTAAAACACTTAGATCTTTTGACACGGTCAAAGATTTCGGTAATTAGGGGAATCGGGTATGTGTTTTTAACCAGTATTTTGTTAAGCCCTCGAAAATCATTACATGGACATAGCTCTCCGTCCTTTTTTTTTAACAAAAATACATCTGGCCCCTGCAGGGGATGAGGACTTATGAATGATGCCTCTGGCCAACACTTCACACATATACTGCTCCATGACTCTATTCTCCACCACCGACAAGGGATAGACACGGCCCCTAGGAGGTGATGTGCCAGGCGTTAGTTCCAGTGCACAATTATATGGCCTGTGTGGTGGTAAGGCCCCGGCCAGACTTTCACTGAACACCTCTTTAAATGGTAAATACTCCTCAATAAATGCTGGAGAGGTTGTATTAGTCAGTCTCACAGGACAGGAGAGACATGATTTATGACACTGTGGAGACCAGGCCAAAATGTCGCACGTGTGCCAATCCATCTTTGGGTTGTGCTTCTGCAACCACAGAAACCCCAGTACAATAGTGTAATGTGGGGAGTTAATTACCTGAAACTTCAGGGATTCGGTGTGAAGGGCTCCCACCTTCATGGTTAACAGAGTGGTCTCTTGAGTAATATGAGATGGTAGCAGGGGTCTACCATCAATCGCCTCCACGGCCAGTGGAGCAGAACGGGACTGTAACGGAACCTCCTTACTGGCCACAAATTATGCATCAATAAAGCAGCCTGCAGCACCTGTGTCAAGTAGTGCTGGCACAGAGACTGAGATGAACACCCACAGCATGGGCTTATCAGAACATTTTTCTGGGGACTGCGAAATGCCACCCAAGATCTGTCCCCGGAAAGATCTTAGGTGCTGGCATCCTGGACATAGTGGGCAGGACCTCAGCATATGTCCTGGTTTCCACAGTACAGACACAGTCCTTCCCTCCTCCTGAAGGCCTTCTCCTCCGTTGAAAGCCGGGTAGCACCGACCTGCATTGGTTCGATCCCCCCATAGACCAGCTCAGGAGGCATGGGAGGTGAGGAAGGATAGGGTGGGACAGTATTATGAGGAGCTAGTCTGCCCGGAGCCCTCTGCAGCGCTCCTTAAACGAGGGTCGCTTTCTGAGCCTGGTATCTATCAGGATACAGAATGAAATTAAGTCATCCAGTACGTTAGGTAAGTCGTGGGCTGCGATTTCATCCTTCATGGTATCGCTAAGCCCCTGGAAGAAGGCAGCTACCAGGGCCTTGTTATTCCAGCATACCTCGGCTGCCTGAGTGCGAAACTCAATTACATACTCTGTCACAGTACGAGCGCCCTGTTGACTGGTAAAAAGGTTTTTCGAAGCCAAGACCACGCGGCCTGGCAAGTCAAAGACACATTTGAATGACTTAACAAACTCCATGACGTTATGCACAATAGGTTTATCCGTTTCCCACAACGGATTGGTCCAGGTCAATGACTTGCACGTAAGGAGAGAGATAAGGAAGCCGACCTTACTGCGCTCAGTTGGAAAGGCATGCGGCACCATTTCCAAATATATGCCAGTTTTGTTGAGGAACCCACAACACGATTCTGGGTCTCCCCCATACCACTTTAGGGGCTGAGCAGAACCAGACAACCTCTTGATCGTGCCTGCATCAAAAGAGTTAGGAACCACCGGTCCCAAGGGCGGAGGGGGGGGGAGGCCACCGTTTGTGGGTTTATTCGTTTGAGATGCGCATTGCGTTGCAACAAGGTTTGTAAGGCAAAAGACAATTGATCAATACGTTGATCTTGTGTCTCCATCCTATCCAGGATGCTTTGATAAGCTGAATTAATATCACCGTCCATATTCATGGCACTTGCGTACGGTCACGGTTCCCAGGAATAAACCAGGAATCAGTACGGTAAAGTAAAACAATCTTTTCTTAGAAAAATCACAGTAATGCATTTAAACAGATAACACACTGAGGGTGATTAAAGAGGCAAGCACTGTATCAAAAATAGCAGTCGCCAATAGATCCACCACACTGTCCAAGGCTAGGCCTCAGCCCACTGGAGCCTCAAGTTAAATGGAATGCCCAAAGGACTTGCACTGACTCAGCCTGCAGTCAGACTTGGAGAGAAGTCTCCAATATCTACGCAACCAAGGAGACTACTGACTCACGCCTGCAGTCAGAAATCTAGGAGTCTGATAGAGCCACAGATCCACACTAGGATGGGTGTCTGTGGAGCGTGGACAGACAAGTCCCTCTAGTCAGCACCAGAAAGGATAGTCAGACAAGCTGGGTCATACACGGAGCAGGTAGTCAGCCAGAGCCACAAGTTTTCACCAGATAGGATATCCACTGAAGTGTTGGTATGCTGGATGCTCAGTGGACAGACCCCCAGGTCAACACCAGTGTGGGTAGTCAGACAAGCCAGGTCATACACAGAGCGGGTAGTTACCCAGAGCCAAAGGTTTGCACCAGAAAGGATGGCTAAGCCAAAGTGGAATGCACAAGGAGAATGGTCAGACAGAGCCACAGGTCAACACCAGAATGTATGGACGGACAGGTCGGGTCATACACAGTTCAGGTAGTCAGCCAGAGTCACAGGTCTGCACCAGATTGGGTGTCCACTACACAATGGGAGCTGGCAAAAGAGTAGTCAGACAGAGCCACGGGTCAGCACCAGAATGGATGGTCAAACTAGCCAGGTCATACACAGAGCCCAAGGGAAACAGAACTGTATTGTACAACGCAAAGGCAACTGAGTCAGGACTCAGTCTGCCCTTTAAATTACTCCTCAGGAAGTATGTAGGAGGAGCAGCTCAGAGGGAGGAAGTAGGTAGGAGGAGACTACAGGAAGCAAATACATAAAACAGAGGCTTTCTGCATACTTGAAGCCTTGCCCCTGCAGATGATGCATCTAGCTTTCATACATCCGACCATGCATCATTCCAGCAACATCCGTGCGGCATGGACGGCTGCTGATGCCGAAACATCATTTTGAGCATCATCTGAAGCTGCGGCGCTGGAACCAAGGCAATCTATAACAGTTGCATTCTATGTTTTATTTGCACTGAAGTAAGTGTCTAGTTAGTAGGTGTTTATCTAGAATATATTTGATAATATACAGTGTTTTGTTCTTATTATAGTATTAATAGTGTAAAAGCCCGTTTAAACAGGCCAGCATTCTGTGCTTTTGGGCAGTCTCTACTGCACATGACTGCCCTGCGTTCGGGCAGTCTCTACTGTTCATGACTGCATCAGACAAATATACATTTGGTCTGCGTTCGAGCAGTCTCTACTGTGCATGATTGCCCAGTATTCTGGCAATTTCTACTACGCATGACTGCATTGGACAAACATACATCTGGCCTTTTATATTATAGGATTTTTTTTTAAATATTGTTGCTTATTGCTAGTACTGGGGTGTTATAGTGTTAATTGTGGTATTGGTCTTTCGAACAAACTTTTCTGGGTATACCTAGGTGTGTCAGCCACGTGCAGCTTGTGTCTTTGCTCATAGACTCCATTTTGGATTCAGCACATGTACATTGACTCCATCTTGGACCAAACACATAGTCTGATGTAATCTTGGAAATCTCAACCCACATGGCCAAAGTTTCCATTTTGGATCCAGTACATGTTCATTGACTCCATTTTGGAGCCAGAACACGGTCTGACTCCACCTTGGAAATCTCAAGTCACATGGTTAAAGACTCCATTTTGGAACTAAGCAAATGGTAAATGAGTTTGCAGTTGTTTTCACACTCACATTTAGAGATAATTTTAACACAGCTGTTATTTTGAAACCCTTTGCACCATTTAATTCACCCAAAGCCACGAACCACAACACACGACACAAAAAAAGATGCCCCACTTTTTTATGTTAGCCATAATCATTGCACTACTCAAACTAGGTAGGGATCGCAATCAGGTGGAATCACACTGACCAATTTCCTTACTAAACATGGATTATAAAATCCTTAGCAAAATTATGGCTAACTGGCTAAATCAAATTCTCCCCCAAACCATTTCTGTAGAGCAAACAGTTTTCATACCTAGTAGATTCTCCATTATCAGCATGCGCATGGCTATCCAATTTTCTCATCAACTTAGATGCTGAGAAGGCCTTTGTTAAAATCTTCTGGCCGTATCTATTCCATCTTATGGCTGTGCAGGGATTTGACACTCACTTCAGGGACTTCATTGAACAGTTCTACGACAAGCCTCAGACCACACTTTCCACTAACTTCATTAACTCCCCTCTTTTCTAACTTTACCGAGGCACTCGCCAGGGGTGCCCTCTCTCCCCTTTGCTCTTCAACCTGGGTTTGGATGTACTCGTTCGATGGCCCAGCAACTTACCAACCTTTCAGGAGATTTCTGTGGGAGGAATGGAGACTATGCTCGTATAAATATCACTCATTCAGTAGAAATGTGTGTCTGACTGTCACTGATGGTCAGTAATCTGTCAAAGAAAGTGGTTTTTAACTATCTTTTCTCCCTTCACCTACCCTCCCCCCACACACACATAGAACTTGCCTACCACTAAGACTCCCATCTCTTGCTCCTGTCTCTTTGCCTGTCACCTCTTCTGTCAAAATTTCTGCTTTCTCTCCTTCTCCCAAATGCAGATGGACAACATGAGGGAAACTGACATATCTTTTATACTAGAACTGTAAGAATACATACTATTAGTATTTATGTAAAGCTCTGTGTACATGTATAACATATATAATTAAAGGGATAGTAATAGTTCGTTTTAACTTTATTTTATTTTGTAGGCATTAAAAAAACATGAAGAATGATATAAGTCTTATCTCTCAAACCTTTATGGTTTATGAGATATTCACAAGCAAAGTTTCCCCTCCCCGCCCTTTTACCTAGCGTAAGCCATCTCTTCTCAGATGTGAATCTAGTTGTATGACCAGACAGATAACAGCAGGGGACAACTTTCTTTATATGAAAACAATGAAATCCCTGCCCCCCTTGACAAGCTTTTCAGCTTTTTCCCTTATCTTAATTGAAGATTGTCCCTCTCTGCAGTCTACCTGGCCACCTCCCTTCTGCTCAGGCTGAAGAGTGTGACATCAGTAAAAGGGGAGGGAGGGGGAAACTTTGCTTGTGAATATCTCATAAACCATAAAGGTTTGAGAGATAAGACTGATATCATTCTTCATGTTTTTTAATGGCTACAAAATAAAATAAAGTTAAAATGAACTATTACTATCCCTTTAATGGTGCATGCACCTGAAGAGAAAACAGATAAACATTGATAACATCTCCAGAGCTAATACAGATGTCACTACCACACTTCCTATGTTTAATATTTCAGTGCAATTATAGCACCTCTATGACAGCATTGATGAGAAAACAGGCAACAGTCAGGCAGACAGTGTGAGAGAGAAGGAAAGAACCTCAGGGGGAAAGTGGATGTAAAATAAACAGAAACAGGAAAAGAGACAAGGATGGGGCAGAAAGAATGGTTGTCAGGGCATTCTGAGTGGGCTCAATATCTTGCTTCCTCTCCAACTACGTCACTTACCATTTTTATTAAGTGCTTTTTAATAGCAGTAGTAATAATAATAATAATGATAATACACACGTTAACTATATAAGAATTTTCACTCATGAGATAAAATGTATGAAAATGATGGTTATGGTTCAGACAGGAGAACTTTAACTCAACAACCACTTGTTCTTAGTTGGTAGTTTATTATGAATTAAAGTTCTCTTGTCTAAACGCTAATTGGCATTTCCAGATTTTTGATTGCTTTAAAATAATTATTTTGCCTTTGAATTTCCACTTTTTTGTAATTTTTTGTTTCATTTTTTTGGTTTGATCAAGCTTTCTTCATATGGTCAATTGAACTTAATTTTAACAGACATTATTTTTGCTTGATCAAGCATTGTTATTACAATCTTTTGTTTGATTGGGCTTGCTTTCAACCCTTCTGCTTTGTGTAATGTTTTATTCAACCCAGTGTGCATCACATGTACAATAAACCTTTTTATGTCATATTTTGTTTTGTTCCAATGAGTGCATTTCACAGTCATGACTGACTTTTTTTTTTAGAAATGTTTTGATATTATTAGTGGGCAATGATCAAGAGCACTTTTCATACATCAAGAGCAAATGTTTAAAAGTATATTTAAAACTTTTCCTTGACCATTATATTGCTCTTTACTTATGTATTCAAAACTAAACCGTGAAACCCAAACATCAACATGGGAAGTGAAAGTGAACCATGCCCATAACATCTAGCTCAGGTCCAAATTTGGCAGCTATCTATTCAGAAAATAAAATATGACTAGGATTCATTATTTGGACACAGGTTTTTCATTAAAAACTGCAAAGGTTATGAGTGTTCAAAAAATCTATATTGAACATAGAAGTCCAGTTTGAACTTTAGCTGTAACTGAACTTCAGCAATAAATGAAACTAACAGAAATAAGAAGATTAGTAATGAGTTGGAAAAATATCCTTTTGAGAAGTGTGTGTAGTTTCCAAATATCAAACATTTAGTATGTTATGAAATAATACATTTAATCAAAATTATAAAGTATTAATTGTATAATGAAAAAAAAAATTAGCGTGGGAAGGTTTAACAAAAGGCTTGACATTTCAAAATTCAAATTAAATTGTCAGAGATATATGAGTTGGTTGCTGTGTGCTGCTAGTTTACACAAATGTTGACACTACTTCTCCAATTCAGATTTGTCAGAAGCCAGTCAAATTCTATTGAAATTAATGGATATAAGTTTTATTAAATTGCAGGTTTCATAGCCAGGTTTTAAAGTTTAATAGTAGCAATGCTCTTACCAGTCATTGCCAGGTTTAGGACCTACTTTGCTAGATGAAAATCAACATAGTTAACTGTGAAACTTAACTTTGTTTAAATGTTTGCTCATTTATTATTTTGAGAAAATATTAAAAATGTATTGTGTTTCAGTTTATAGTCTTCAATGTGCATCTGTAAGCTTTATGAATGTCATTATGTAAATCTATTTTTTCTATTTAGCTGTGCAGATAGCCTGGCACAAAGTATGCGAAATCTTAATTGTTCAACTTGTTTATTCCATAGAGAGACCAATGGAGCACTTAGAGTAATTAACATCTTTTCTCTGGTCTTCTCATTTTGTTAATGATATCTTATCGAAGGCTTGAAGTAATTACTGCCCACTGAGGTATATACTCTAAAACAAATTAATGGCAATGACCAATAATGATTACACTGGTAATTATCTATTCTGAGGTATACGCAGAAAAAAAATAAAACATAGAAACAATGTGTTGACTGAAACTAAATTAATTCTTATTCTTGAACAAGACAAATGTCATGCCAGTTAAAGAAAGAAACATTTTAAAACTAACAGTGTTTATCTCTTCTTTTTAATAATTAATCAAATATAAATAAGGTTGATTGACAAAATATCTGCAACATAAAAAATTGACAAACTTTTTATGTTACCTTTATAATATAATGTTTGAGCTGTTGAATTCATGTTATGCAGGTTTTTTCTCTTGCTTAGCTAAACTTCTAGACAGTAATGTTTTTCCCCATTTATGAATCTTTAAATCATTATCCCCATTGCCACTAAGGATGAAAGGAGAGCGCAGTGTCAATCAGGGCCTGAGAGGGCTCCTAGGCTTTGACTAGGCTGGGGCAATGCTAAAATGAGGAGCAGCTAGTAAATTTGGAGCCATATTGAAAAAAATAAGAAATCTGGAAGAAAGACATTCTCAAACAAGGAGATGAAAGAAAATATTTAAAAAGTTAAATATGGATAATCTGGAGCAAACCAAATGAATCAGAACTAACAAATAAAAATCCTCAATGCTTTAAATTGGTCTTTTAATCCACTGAACTCTAGAGAAGTGTACAGTGCATTGGGAAGCATAACTTTGGCAGTTAACTACAAGCCAACATGTGCATACACAATGTTTTCCATGTTTCACTGTTAAAGCCCTTAGTCTGCAACTGGTATACCTCCGCTTCTGTCCATCCTGCTCTCGTGATAGTTGCAGATCACGAGGAATATGAGGTACAAAGTATTCAGGACTCCCATATGGTTAGAGGGCGCTTACAGTATTTTAGCCATTGGAAGGGATATGGTCCGGAGGAGCGCTCCTGGATCCCTGCTGTTGATGTTCACACTCCTCTCCTGGTGCACAGATTCCTTGCACGTTTCCCTGACAAACCTGGTTTGGTCCCTCAGAGGAGGGGTCTTTGAAGGGAGGGTACTGTCACAGTACCTTGCAGCGCCGCCGCTTCTGGCGATGCTCACAATGATGTTCCGGCGTCATTTCCATGAACAGTGGGACGCATCAATGCTAGATGCGTCATCTGCAGGCACGAGGCTTCGGCATGCTGCAGGCCTCTGTTTATGTGTTTGAGGCCTATAGTCTCCTCCTACCTATTTCTTCCCTCTGAGCTGCTCCTCCTACCTATTTCCCGAGGAAGGGTTTAAAGGGCAGACTGAGTCCTGACTCAGTTACCCTTACATTGTTGTTCTGAGCAGTTCATTTATTGGTATTCCTGATTCCTGTGTATGACCCTGCTTCTGTCCATCCATTCTGGTGTTGACCTGTGGCTCTGTCTGACCATTCACCTTGTACGGTCTGAATTGGCTTAGACATCCTTTGTGGTGCAAACCTGTGGCTCTGGCTGACTACCCGCCCCGTGTATGACCTGGCTTGTCTGACTACCCACTCTGGTGTTGACCTGGGGCTCTATCCACTGCGCATCCAGTATACCAACGATTCAGTGGATATCCTATCTGATGAAAACCTGTGGCTGTAGCTGACTACCTGCTCCATGTATGACCTGTCTTGTCTGACTATCCTATCTGGTGCTTACTAGCAGCTCTGTCTGTTCGCTCCATGTGTTGGTCCCGTTCCACAGACATCCTTCCTAGTACTGACCTGGGACTCTATCAGACTCCTAGCTATTGACTGCAGGCATGAGTCAGTAGCCTCCGTGGTTGTGTACGATATTGAGACTCCTCTCCTAGACTGACTGCAGGCTGAGTCAGCGCTACCTCTGGGCGTTACCTTTTACTACAAGACTCCAATGGGCTGAGGCCTAGTCTCGGACAGTGTGGTGGATCTATTGGAAGACTGCTATTTCTGATACAGTGCTTGCCTATTTGATCACCCTCTGTGTGTTATTTGTTATTTGCATTACTGTTTATATATTTCTAATAAAGGTGATCTTAACTATACCGTCTGACTCGTTGTCTTGTTTGCCAACTGTAAGAACACATTCACGACTGAGTTGATTTGTTGACTGTATATAAATGTACTGCAATATTCAATCTGCCTAATCATCCTGCTGCTTAAACAACTCAGCAGCAAGAATATCAGTAGTAAATTCCACAATTATATCAGTGTATTTGACAATGGCCAACATGACATGACCTACTGGCACTAGGCCAGTAGGACTTTTTTTTTCCTTAGACCTTGTGCTTTAAAAAAAAACACAAAAAAAGAAAACTCGCAGTCCTACAAAAAATAAACATTTTCTAACAAGTCAAAGTCCTACAAATCAATGTTTCTTTAGGGCTTGTACCAAACAAGTCTAAGTCCTACAAATCAGTGTTTCCTTAGGGCTTGTGTCAAACAGTCCTACAAATGCTGTGACCAGAAGGACTAGAAAGGCAATCATTACCTTCCGCATGTACCCCCTACTGTACCCCCTACACAAACGCTCTGGTTTTTGTCAATGAGTGCTTGTATAGGAAGATACAAACTCTCATTGACAAAAAGTCCCTTGAAAGGCTCATTCCTCCAAGAGCAGAGATCCGCTTTTAGGAATGAGCCATCTCTGCGCTGGTGCAGGCTTCTGTAATACACATATTCATTCATAAGGGAGTTCTTATGAATGGATGTGTGCATCATGCAAACCTATAGCTTATTGAGCAAAATATTGCTATATTTTCAAAGTAACTGGCTATAACGTGTATCTTTGGATATTTTGCATGAAGCAAAAAGAACCCTCGGGTTTTCACCTTTGATCTTATGTTACATAGCCCCCAAACTGGGTGCAAATACCAATGGTATAGCTAATACACAAGTGTATTACACTGGAATATATATACCAATGGTTTACTGCTGATATTGGTGTGATTTACAGTAATATGTTATGCCGGGGCATATACCAGCTTGCCACTGTTGATGAAGAAAGGACCCCTACACTTGGGCATGTGCCCACTAATCCAGGATAAATACTGGCTTGCCTAGGATTGAATAGAACTATATTATGACAGACATCCAACGGCTTCTCAATAATGATTCTTGAAGTTCTGTATGGCAAACAATCTAAAGTTACAATAGTAACAGCTTACAAACTTAGCATAATAATGCCGGGACATATACCGGCTAGTGATGAGCGAGCATGCTCGGCCGAAGCTCGGTTCGGCTCGAGCATCGCTCTGCTCGGCACATGGCGGTACTCGTACGAGTACCGCATGTGCTCGCCCGCCATGTTCAGGTCTCCTCCCCGCACAAGGCGCCTGCCTAGGGCCCGGCCAAATGAGGGGGGCCCGGAAAGCCTCATTCAACTTGAATGAGGCTTTCCGGGCCCCCCTCATTTGGCCGGGAGATTCAACCCCCACGCCCGCAGCTTACCTGATCTCTCACTCATCTCGCCGCTCTAGTAATACAGAGCGCTGGGAGATGACATCATCTCCCAGCCTCTGCATTACTACAGCGGCGCCGGGAGCTTCAGTCAAAGAGATCTGTGCCGAAGGAGGCACAGATCTGTCAAGTACACCGCTAGACCACCAGGGGAAATGTGAAGATGAAGGTGCAATGTGGAGGTGAAGTGGAGATGGGGGCATTGCGGAGATGAAGGGGGCATTGTGGAAGGGGCATTGCGGAGATGAAGGGGGCATTGTGGAAGGGGCATTGTGGAAGGGGCATCGTGGAGATGGAGATGAAGGGGGCATTGTGGAGATGGAAGGGGCAGTGTGGAAGCGGCAGTGTGGAGATGGAAGGGGCAGTGTGGAGAAGGTGGCATTGTGGAAGGGGCAGTGTGGAGATGAAGGGGCAGTGTGGAGATGGAAGGGGCAGTGTGGAGATGGAAGGGGCATTGTGGAAGGGGCATGGTGGAGATGAAGGGGGGCATTGTGGAGATGAAGGGGCAATTGTGGAAGGGGCAGTGTGGAGATGAAGGGGACATTGTGGAGATGAAGGGGGCATTGTGGAAGGGGCAATGTGGTGATGAAGGGGCAGTGTGGAGATGAAGGAGCAGTGTGGAAGGGGCATTGTGGAGATGAAGGGGGCATTGTGGAGATGAAGGGGCAGTGTGGAGATGAAGGGGGCATTGAGGAAGGGGCAATGTGCATCCAGACATCCTCCCTATGCTGTCCCTGAACCATTTCTGTGGTGTTTCCATCATTTTCTGCCCTTTTCCTATGGACCAGACACCCTCCCCTCATCAGAGCAGGGGGTGCCTGGTGTAATGCTCGAGTCCTCCCATTGACTTCAATGGGGCTCGGGTGCTCGGCCGAGCACTCGAGCCTCCGGGGGTGCTCGGCCAGAGCACCCGAACACCCGAGCATTGGGGTGCTCGATCATCACTAATACCGGCTTGTCAGTAATAGTTATCAGAGTTGTATGTGGCTAAGCTTCTAATGTACTTTACACTCACTTGCCACTGTTGTTAAATAAAAGAAACCTTTAGCCAGGGTATACATTTCTGGTCCTCCTGGTCATCCATTCATCACCTATCCTATTGGATATGTGATCACTGCCAGGGGGATATCAGGAGGGGTTCTGATGCCCCCCTCGGGGTCTGACTTTAGTACATCATGTCAAAAACTATCATTATTTTATAATTCTGGCACTCATATGGTTAATATACTATAATATTTTTGTACATTAACAGTGTGAGGGCAGTTTGTGTCAAATGAAAGGACATGATATGTTTGATTTAAAATGTGAGGGCAGCACGTGTCAAATTAAAGTGCATAATATGTTGGATTTGAAGTGTGAAAGCAGCATATGTCATATGAAAGGGGCATGATATCTCAGATTTTACAGGGGAAGCAGCAAATGTCAAATGTGAACTGTGGGGCAGCATGTTGAATATATGCATTGTGGTTGAACATCACCATGGTGTGTTAGCCCACATACACTGACTGACAAACCCCCAGGCAGTGCTCATGGGGATTGTGGCTAGCAGTAGGCAAGGGGAAAGGCTGGAGAGGGTCAGACAGTGTACATAGGATCTTTGGCTACCAGTGGGCAAGGAACAAGTCTGGAGGTGAGGCAGTGTACATGGAGTTCTATGGCTAACAGTGGACAAGGGAACAAGGCTGGGGGGCAAGTGATAGTCATAAATCCCCATGGATGCTGCCAGACCCGCAGTCTTGTTTCTTTGGGAGTCATTATACTTCATTTCCATATGAAAATAGGCCATTATTGAAAATTCGTAAACCTGTCAGATGGATGTCGATGTGGACAGATTTTTGTCAGACTGATAGTGATATGATGGCGAAAGCACTTTAGTGAATACTGTGCTTGTGCCTTCAACACTACTCCGACAGGACCTAGAGATTTTCAGCCATCTTAGAGCTTTAGTGAATCTAGGCCATTGAGTCTATCCTAGTACCCTTGAATTGTAATAACAGAGACATGGTTCAGGGACTGTAATGACTGGGAAATAGCCATTCCGGGATACACGTTGTATAGGAAAGATAGGGCTGAGAGAAGAGGGGGTGGGGTAGCCATTTATGTTAAAGATAGCATAAAATCCACAGCGATCCAGAATTCATGTAAAGAGTTGGAGACTCTCTGGATCTGTCTGCAGAATAAAAAGGGATCAGTTACAAGAATAGGTGCAGTCTACAGGCCTCCGGGGCAATCTGAAGAGCAAGACAACATGCTAGTGGACGAGATTACCCAAATGGCAGTAAAGGGAGATATAGTAGTTATGGGAGACTTCAACATGCCTGATGTTGATTGGAATATCCCTTGTGCGTCCACATGTAGAAGTAGGAGCATCGTAGAAGCCCTGACGGGGATGTCCCTAAAACAGCTGGTGAAGGCGCCAACTAGAGGGGACAATATCCTAGACTTAGTATTCACAAATGGAGACCTGGTATCTGAGGTGAAGGTGGGAGAAAATCTAGGTTCCAGTGACCACCAATGTTTGTGGTTCGGAATCCAGACTGACTACGAGAAATCCCATTCTGCAACCAAAGTATTGGACTTTAGGAAGACGAAGTTTGAGGATATGGGAGAATATGTAAAGAAAGAATTAAAAGGGTGGGATAAAACACCGAGAGTGAGTACTCAGTGGAAGACACTCAAAGAAGTCCTCTTAAAGGCAACAAGATTACATGTTAGACAAATTAGCAAGAGGAAAAGAAAGAGAAATCCACTATGGTTTACTAGAGAGGTAAGAGCTATAGTGAAAGATAAAAAGTCTGCCTATAAGAGATATAAAGAGACTGTAAGTGAAGCGGACAGAGAAGGGTATAAAACTATACAGAAGAAGACTAAACAGATGATAAATGCTGCTAAAGCCTCAAAAGAGGAAGAAATGGCCAAATCTGTTAAGAAGGGGAATAAAACCTTCTTCAGATATATCAGTGACAGGAAGAAGAAAAACTGCGGGATTACAAAAATTAACAACGGAAAAAATCAGTATATAGAAGAGGAAAAGGCGGTCGCTGACCATCTGAATAACTACTTCTGCTCAGTTTTTTCAGACGGCGGCCCTCATAATCAGAAAATGGCTGAACACAGCATTGCCTCTAGTTGTATAATTTTAGCCCCAGTGTTTTCAGAGGCCGATGTTCTAGAGGAACTTGTCCGGCTAAAGTCAAATAAAGCAATGGGTCCGGATGGAATCCACCCTACAGTTCTTAAAGAACTCCGATCTGTCATAGTTGGCCCCCTGACTAATCTGTATAACCAGTCCCTTCTTACGGGAGAAGTTCCTGATGATTGGAGAATGGCCAATGTTGTACCCATTCACAAGAAGGATAGTAAAGAAGAAGCTAGTAACTACAGGCCAGTCAGCCTGACATCTGTAGTGGTAAAAATGATGGAGACTCTTCTAAAGAAGAAGATAATTGACCATCTAACAAAAAACAACCTGATGGACCCAAACCAGCATGGCTTCACTGAGGGCCGATCCTGTCAGACTAATCTCATTGATTTCTTTGACTATGTAACTAAAGTGCTGGATGAAGGTGGTGCTGTGGATATCGCCTACCTGGATTTCAGTAAAGCTTTCGATACAGTTCCCCATAAAGAGCTGATAGATAAATTATCAAGAATTGGACTTAACCCCTGGATAGTTCAGTGGATCTGCAGTTGGCTGAAGGACAGAAACCAGAGGGTTGTTGTTAATGGAGTGTATTCTGAGCAGAGACTGGTTACAAGTGGAGTGCCACAAGGATCTGTTCTGGGCCCTGTTCTGTTCAACATGTTTGTAAGTGACATAAGGGAAGGCTTGGCAGGGAAGGTTTGCTTGTTTGCTGATGACACAAAAGTGTGTAATAGGGTTGATGTTCCAGGAGGTGTCTGTAATATGGAGAATGATTTGGCACTATTAGATAAGTGGTCAAAACAATGGAAACTTCAGTTCAATGTTTCCAAATGTAAAATAATGCACTTGGGGACAAGAAACCCTCAATCTGACTATCGTATTGGCAGTTCTGTGGTAGCAAAGACTTCAGAAGAGAAGGATTTGGGGGTGGTCATCTCTGACAGCCTCAAGATGAGTAACCAATGCAACCAGGCGGTGGGGAAAGCAAATCGTATGCTTGGCTGCATAGCTAGAGGTATAACAAGCAGGAAGAGGGAGATTGTGATCCCTCTGTATAGAGCTCTAGTGAGACCACATCTGGAATACTGTGTACAGTTCTGGAGGCCTCATCTGCAAAAGGATATAACTAAAATTGAGCGGGTTCAAAGAAGAGCTACAAAAATGGTGGAAGGTCTAAAGCATAGAACTTATCAAGAACGACTCAGAGATCTAAATATGTATAGTCTGGAGGAAAGAAGAGAAAGGGGGGACATGATTGAAACCTTTAAGTATGTTAAAGGACTGAACAAGGTTCAGGAGGGAAGTGTGATTAATAAGAATCTGAATACAAGAACAAGGGGGCACAATCTGAGGCTAGTTGGAGGAAAAATCAAGAAAAACATTAGAAAATATTATTTCACTGAAAGAGTAGTAGAAACTTGGAACAAACTTCCAGCAGAGGTGGTTGATAAATCCACAGTAACACAGTTTAAACATGCCTGGGATAAACATGTATCTATCCTAAGATAACAATAAAGGAATACTAAAGGGCAGACTAGATGGACCAGGTGGTCTTTTTCTGCCGTCAATCTTCTATGTTTCTATGTTTCTATGTAAGATGAAGATCCTGCATTGTTTTAGCAACTCTTTGTTGAACTGCCTCCACATAACAGAATGCTAACAAATGAATATCATTTTAAATGTCATGTACGCACAACTAGCTTATGCAAAGCTCAGTTATTCATGTTAGATTCCTACAATTTTACCCTAAACTTGCATATGAAAACTGTTCTATACAGGGAACATAAGACACAGAAATGCTGTTATATAAACAGACAACCTGCACAATCACCTCATTATTTCTATGGTACTTGGAGTTCTAGAAAAGGTAGAAATGGCTGCTCCCTTAAAGCCTGTGTAAGGCTAGTTATTAGGCCTCAGAAAACAGATTTTTTACTGATTGTAGCATGGCGTACAGGGTATTTAAGTGTATATAATCTCAGATAATTTTTTTGGTGTTAGCATCCCTTTAGTAACCTTCTGGAGATGTGGGGTGAATGTACAATATGCATTTCCATGCAAAATCAGGCATTAAAATTACCATTAATTTCTTACACCTGCCTAATTCCAGTTTACTAATCTATATATGCAAAAAAACCTGTCTGTTGGAATTTCAGGATGTTCCTTTAATCAGCACCAGTATCTACTCAATGTATTAACTTGGAATAAACAACTTGCTTGTAGTTTTAGTCAGTTACCCTGTGCATGATATGGGGCAAATGCACAGGGTTATGGTCATTAAAATCTAAATCTGGCAGTGTGTCAACTGGTATGCACTACAGAAATCATATGCACTACAGCCAGGGCCGGATTTGCATCTCAGGCGCCCCTAGGCACAACACCCTCTGGCGCCCCTAGCCCCACCTTTGCCCCACCCATAACCACACCCCTCACTTAGCCAAACCCACTTTTAGATTTATTTTTCACAATATTGTGGCAATTTTCCAGAGAGAGATGAAAATGTTATAGATAGGGATGGGGTATATACAGATGGCATAAATGACCTTTACTAGTGATATAGTCAAAGATCAACCCAGTATATATGTGGTGTTTTATACGGTGATTGACTCTGTTTAGTGGTCCTATTCATTGTGAGTTTGATGGCATCTGGTGGTTTCTCAGCATTTACATTAAGGAGCCCCCCATATATTTGTTGGTTGGAACAAGGCATGCAATTATTTGCAAGCTGTATGTATATATATATATTTTTTGTTAAGTGAATGTTGTGTGGAGCTCCAAACAGTATACATAATATCTGGCTTGTTATTATTTATTAAAAAATATAAAAACAATATAAAAATGAGGAAATCTATCCTCTACTACCTAAGTTTTCTATATAATGTATATCACCAATGGATTATATCAATAATAATACAATTCATAGCACAATGGCTTGGCTCACCCGAGCATCAGTGTATTGGTCAAATAAAACAAATGTCTTTTTTTTAATTCATGTTTAGGTTTTATTTGACCAATACACTGATGCTTGGGCAGGTCAAACTGCGGACCGACTGCCATTGATAAATAATATATATACCTTTAAGAGTGTGCTATACTTTGTATTATTATTGATATAACCCATTGGTGATCTATTATATAGAGAATTTAGGTAGTAGATGATAGATTTCCTCATTTTTATATTTTTTTAATAAATAACTGCAAGCCAGATATGTGTCATCCAATTCTTATATAATAATATACTGTTTGGTGCTTCACACAACATTTATTTACAATTTGTTTTGTTTTGTTCTTGTAGGTGAGGAATTTAGTGAGGAATAGCAAGTATAATCAGATCTAATATATATATATATATATATATATATATATATATATATCTGTGTATGTGTGTGTGTGTATATTTGGGTGCACAGGATTTTCATGAATAAAATGATCAATATATATTTTTAATAACTATTGAATGTTAAACTGTACAAAAATGAGGATATGAGCAGTGTACACCACAACTGCCCTTTCCTTGTACAAGGATGACTGGATGGACCCGATTAAATTCATTTCAAGCAGCATGCAAGTTTGACAGCCACAACTCCCATGATCCATTCTTGACAGCCAAGTAATATCAGGTATGCAGCACTGGATGGCCCCACTTCAACCAATTACGAGCTGCATGCAAGTTTGACAGCCACAACTCCCATAATCCTTTCCTTGCCTCTATCACAAGGATGATCACTTTATCCAACACTGTATGATTTGTAACCGAGTGCAGCGAGAGACAGAGCCGGCCAACTCTTTGCAGAAGGGATTATGGGAGTTGTGGCTGTCAAACTTGCGCGATGTGTGCACCACAGCTGACAGGCAAGTAGCAACAGAGCCAACACAATGACGATCACGGCACAGGCGCAAGAGATCATGAGAGGCTGGGAAGCTCGGAGCAAAGAAGCTCAAGCAGTGAGTCACAGGGGGCGGCCCAGGCAGGACGGCACAGGCACCAGCAGCATTCTTAATTTGCTAAACAGCGCCCTCACAGTAAAGTGACGACGCGCAACATTTGTATTAAAATTTTAATTGGGCAGGCTGGTGGGCATGACTGGGCATTGCCAGGCTCCCCTGAAAATCTGGCGCCCTAGGCAAGTGCCTCGTCTGCCTATTCATAAATCCGGCCCTGACTACAGCAATCATAAGCTGTACTTCATAAGGGACCTCACTGGTGCATTTGTGGTCTCTAGAACTGTACAGAGTACTCCAAGTGAGGACTTGCAAGTGATCTTTAGCATAGTACTTCTTTCTTCCTGATTATAAAACCACGTGTTCTCTCATCTTTATGATTAAAAGAGGTGGAGTACCACCACTGATGAAAGATGTTGTATACAAATTTTATTGCAGCTCAAACTTCCAATTTTTAGGTGCAGTTCTCCCACGGGTCTGAAATGTTATGGTGGTGGGGCTGCTACAGTAGTCTATGGACAGCTCTGTTCCGTTAACCATACATCTATATAGGATGCTGTAGCAACAGCATCACTGTAAAATATCAGGCCATGAAGGTACTGTACCCAAAAAATATCAGTATAAAATGTTACTATCCTGTTAAACTGTTTTCTGAATAAAAAGCATTTCTGGTCAACTAGTTTGCTCACAATTGGATGCTTTATTACTTCTGACACATTACTGTAAAATCTCAGATATAATACTCACCTGTGAATAATAAGCAGGTGTATATTATACCGAAGATTTTAGGGGAAAACAAGAGTGCCTATGTATAATACACACCTTTGTTTTCCTCTTTAGTAAAAAAAATAAGGGACTGCCAGATATCCTCCCTCCCCCCAACACAATCCGCTTGCATAAAATAATGTGAACTTTGATTGAAGTCAACATCTTTCCTGCGGGTGGCATGCTTGCATTTGCTGCCCTCTTCCTTCAATATATTGTCAAGACCTTCTGCCGCCAGGGCAATACTGTAGGCAGAAGGTCCTGACAGCACATTGAAGGAAGTGGGTGGTGAATGCAAGCATGTCACCCGCAGGGAAGATGTCGACTCCAGTCAAAGTAAGCATTATTTTATGCGAGCTCATTGTGTTGGGGGGAGGTAAAGTATTTGGCAGCTCTCTTTTTTTATTGCGGCAAAAATTCTCATGCATAATACGCACCCCCCCCTTCACATAAGGTGAAGGGGTAAAATTGTGCGTATTATAACTGAGATTTTATGGTACATTACAGTAATAATGTGATTTGTTGACATAACTGATATTCTCCAAAACCTTCAACAATACTCAAAATAACTTTATATTTCACTGCTTCATGTGCTTTCTATAGCTGCCACCTGTTCTAACTCTCATCTTTCTAATTAAAAGAGGGGAAATTCTAGATGAAAGTTTCATGCTATGATAGTAATTGGAGTAACTATCACCATATTGTGTCTTCTTGTGAAGCAGTAATGCTGATATACTGTGAAGGATGGGAGTAACTCCTGATCAAACTAACTGTATCATACAACGGAGTTTCTCAGCCATGGTTCTCAAGTATTCCTAACAGTACAGGCAGTGAGGGGTGTATAATTAGTGGATATTTCAATTTGATAGTATTGATGCACTGGATCATTGTAGACCTCTCAAACATTCAATTAGAATTTTTGTTTGTAACCTTCGGTGCCATTGGTCTGCCCCAGAATTGCTCCATCTCTGTTCAGTACATCTTAATCTTTTCAAATGAACAGGTGGCAAATGATCTCGCAGCACTGAGGCTGATGTACTAAGGCAAAGACTATATTATAGTCTGGAGATAGTTCAGTCATAGTCCAAAAGCTAAACATGTTTTATCTGTTGTCTGTATAAGAAGGATGCGAGCAGGGGGAAAAGCAAGTTCACACATAGGCACCACCTCACTGAGATCCCGCCTGAAGGTCTGATGGAAAACACACAACCAATCTGTCAGAGGTGTCACAACTAGCAGAAGCACTCCTAAATGTTCCCAGGGATCTGGGACACATAATATAAATGATATGGCTGTGCCAAGATTTCATAAATAACGCCAATGGTTCCAGCTGCAGAGGAGTATAACTCTGAGTTTCTTGTAGGAATGACAAGAGTTATAGAGTGCTCACACATGCCATCACCAAAACCCCCACTCACACATGCCACAACCAAACCTTCCACCACATCCATGTTGTTAAACAATAACTTTATACAGTTCTTCTCCCATGTACTGCAGTGTCAACCCACACTTACTGAGTTGTCAAGACGGAGTTAAAAACTTCACAAAAATAATCCCAAAGTACACGTGTGGAGTAGCAAGGTTGCCAAGATGTTTGCAGTTGACATGCTGCCCAATTATTTTGTAGAAAACAGAAGTTTTAAAGAAATTATGTTATGTGTTGCACCCAGCTGGCATAGCCCAAGTCACAGTTCTTTTTCAAGGATGACTTTGCCAGAATGGTGCAAGCAGGTGGTTAGTGTGTGTCACGGTTTGTTAAGACTCTCAGACAGAAGGTTTAGGTAAAAACATAACTTTATTGAAAAGTTAAGACAATCCCATAGGGTTTTCATACACATACAAACAATACATATAAGCAAATGACGATAGAAGTAGGTTCTACCGGCCTTGACGATAATACCGGGCAAGGCAACCCGGGTGACTCAGACGAAATAGCAGTAGCAGGCTCTACCGGCCTTGCCAATACAGGGTAAGGCAACCGTAAGATGGGACATACCAGTTCTACTGGCCTTACCAATACCGGGCAAGGCAGCCTGAGGGAATACTAGGAGTAGGCTCTACAGGCCCTGCCAATACCGGGTAAGGCAACCAAGGATGGCAACGTGAATATGTTCTACCGGCCTTACCAATACCGGGCAGAGCAGCCCAAGAGAGGAGACACTACAGAGACCAACTGACTGTCAGAAGACAATGACAGTAGGATGGATATAATAGGGACTTGGTCAAGTGATCTCACTCAAGCAGAAGTCTCATGCCAGAAAACTACAGGACTAACTGCTGTTAGGACTGGACAGCAACTCGGGACCTCCAAGTACCTGACTGCAGTCAGGCAGTAAACCAGCATCCGCACGCTGGGACCAACTGACAATAACGTGAGCTGCAAGGCTTAATGGAGTAAACCAGCGTCCACACGCTGGGACCAACATCAGTAATGAACCACCAGACTAAATGAGTAAACCAGCGTCCGCATTCTGGAACCAACAGTAGTAATGAGCCACAAGGCTAAATGGAGTAAACCAGCGTCCGCACGCTGGAACCAACAGTAGTAATGAGCCACAAGGCTTAAAGGAGTAAACCAGCGTCCGCACGCTGGAACCAACAGTAGTAATGAGCCACAAGGCTTAAAGGAGTAAACCAGCGTCCGCACGCTGGAACCAACAATAGTAATGCCACCAAGTTTAATGGAGTAAACCAGCGTCCGCACGCTGAAACCAACAGTAGAATGAGCCACAAGGTTAAATGGAGTAAACCAGCGTCCGCACACTGGAACCCAGTCGAATGAGCCACCAGGTTTAATGGAGTAAACCAGCGTCCGCACGCTGGAACCAACAGCAGAATGAGCCACCAGGTTTAATGGAGTAAACCAGTGTCCGCACGCTGGAACCAACAGTAGAATGAGCCATCAGGTGTAATGGAGTAAACCAGCATCCGCACGCTGGGACCAACACAGTAATGAGCCGCAAGGCTTGATGGAGTAAACCAGTGTCCGCACACTGGAACCAACACAGTAATGAGCCGCAAGGCTTGATGGAGTAAACCAGCGTCCGCACGCTGGAACCAACAGTAGTAATATCATCGGGGCGAAAGGAGAGCAATGTCGCCTCAGCGACTGAAGACAGGAAACCACTGAGACCAAGCAGAGGATCAACCGGAATGAGCATCGCTGAGCCGACAGGCAACCGGAACATTAGCAACCACGAAGAACAACCGGAACCGGGCTGGAACGACAAGGAGGCAGGAACACAGGAACAGGTAGACTCAGGTACTCAGGAACTCTGGAACACTGGAACTCTGGCCCAATCAGCATAGCAGACAGGACAGGTAAGATGCTGTCAGAGACACCACGAAAGGGCAACCAAAGGGTGCCCGGACTGAGGTTAAAAAGGCAATGTGAGCCGGGCTGACAGCAGACAGCCAATGGGAGCCCCCTGCAAGTGATAGACATTGGATAGCACAAATCACGGGCACCGTGATAGTGTGGTGAGAAAAGGGTTGCAAACCTCATTGAGAATGAAAAAATTCACCTGACAGCAGACATGTGGACAAGAGGGAAGTGTCCCTCCTACCAGTGGACAATAATAGCTTCCAGTATCAAATCTTGCCTCTGGTTCTGGTTGTAATATTCAAGACAGCAGCAGGATCGCCCATACCATTAGCACACCACAGACTTTTGAGAGACAGTCCCACAAAGCTATAGATTAGTTAAATAAAGAGCAGGTGATAGAGGAAAGGGTCCTTGAAGGCTGGTTTTGTGTCTGCTGATAATGGCTCAAACATAATAGCTTCCTTGAGAATAGGTGATATGGTGCATGTACCCTGATTTGCCCATGACTTATATTTAGTTATGAATAGATTCCTCTCAGAATGCAAAACCCTCAGAGAGATTCTGAATATTACTTTCAAAGTCTGTGCCCAATTTAGCTGCTACTACAGTGCTCACAATTCAATATATTCCATACAAGTAAAAACCTGCCCCATCACCAGCTGGAGATGGACGTACCTATCAGGTGGAATTTCACATTATACGTGCTATATAGTGTTGAGCGAGCATGCTCGGCCGATGCTCGGATCGGCTCGAGCATCGCTCTGCTCGGCACATGGCGGTACTCGTCGAGTACCGCCATGTGCTCGCCCGCCATGTTCGGGTGGCAGGGATCTGTGCCGGAAGGAGGCACAGATCTTACAGACGCTCCGCTGGACCACCAGGGACTGGAGGTAGGGGGCATTGCGGAGATGAAGGGGGCATTGCGGAGATGAAGGGGGACATTTTGGAGATGAAGGGGGACATTGTGGAAGGGGGACATTGTGGAAGGGGGGCATTGCGGAGATGAAGGGGGCATTGTGGAGATGAAGGGGGACATTGTGGAAGGGGGACATTGCGGAGATGAAGGGGGCATTGCGGAGATGAAGGGGGACATTGTGGAAGGGGGACATTGCGGAGATGAAGGGGGCATTGCGGAGATGAAGGGGGACATTGTGGAAGGGGGACATTGTGGAAGGGGGACATTGCGGAGATGAAGGGGCATTGCGGAGATGAAGGGGGACATTGTGGAAGGGGGACATTGTGGAAGGGGGACATTGCGGAGATGAAGGGGGCATTGCGGAGATGAAGGGGGACATTGTGGAAGGGGGACATTGTGGAAGAGGGGCATTGTGGAGATGAAGGGGGGCATTGACCAGGCACCCTCCCCTCATCAGAGCAGGGGGTGCCTGGTGTAATGCTCGTGTCGCCCCATTGAATTCAATGGGGCTCGGGTGCTCGGCCGAGCACTCGAGCCTCCGGCGGTGCTCGGTCAGAGCACCCGAGCATCGGGGTGCTCGCTCAACACTAGTGCTATAGTGTTTATGCAAGCAGAACAAGGCCATTAGCAAGTATGAAATGCAAAACTGGAAGGCTTTAGAGGAAGCATCTATGTCAGTTGGGCAATGGGAACTAACATGGGATGTATGTGAGACTATAAAATCTTTTGAGGAGGCCACATTGCAAAAAAAAACCGAGGAGCATGGATGACATGTTAGCATGAAGAATGTATTTTACTACTTTGACGGACCTCTTGATTAAATATAACATTTCTAAATTTCTGCCAAAGTGTGATCAATATGTGTGTGTGATCAATGGGTGATCAGCTTGTGCCAAGGCATCACAGAGCAACATCTCAATGAGGAATTATATTCTGATGAAGAATAAAAAGATATGTTTACAGATCGAGTGCTGGGCATTGTGGAGGATGAGAGAAAGAAAGTTAGGGCCAAAAAACTCATAGAAAGTATAGTGAAAAGGAAGTAAGGAAAGGCTGATGGAAATGTGTTACAGTTTGCAACTTACCTTGTTTGCAGCATCATATACAGGCGCGAGGCTTCTAGCATGCAGCAGGCCTCTGTTTTATCTGTTTGTTTCCTGTTGTCTCCTCCTACCTACTTCCTCCCTCTGAGATGCTCCTCCTACTTCCTGTGGAGGGGTTTAAAAGGCAGACTGAGTCCTGACTCAGTCACCCTTGCGTTGTTGTTATTAGGTGAAGTACTTGGGCTCTGTGTGTGACCTGGCTATCTACGAAAACCCACTCTGTGTATGACCTGGCTATTTATGAGAACCTGCACTGTGTATGACCCGGCTAAGTAAGAGAACTCTTTCTGTGTATGACCCAGATACGTACGGGAACCCTCTCTGTATGACCCAGCTAAGTACGAGAACCCTCTCTGTGTATGACCCAGTGATCACGAGTATCCCTTACCATGATCAATTTGTGCTATTGGCTTAAGACAGACCACTGTTATGGACAGAGGGTCTGATTGGTGACTGCAGGCAGAGTCAAAGGGTCTGGTGTAGTGACTGCAGGCATGAGTCACAGGGTCTCATGTTGTAGCTGCAGGTGTGAGCCACAGGGTCTTTATATGTGACTGCAGGAATGAGTCACAGGGGTCCGATATAGTGACTGCAGGCAGAGTCACAGGGTCTCTTAGCGGTGACTGCAGGCGTGGGTCACCGGGTTGCTGCACAGGTGTGGTGTTGCTGGTTTGCCTGATTGCAGGCATGGGTCAGTTCTCCAGTCCAGCGGTCCTTGTGTTCCTGTTCATCGGATCAAGATTGCTGAGCCAGTGTTCACAGTGGTCATCTATTCCAGTGTTCCAGTCGAGGGATCAAGAGTTGGCGTTCCTGTATCCTGCTAAGACTAACAGGGGCTTCGGCCCAGTCTCTCGCATTGTGTTCTAGCGAGAGGCCTACTATTTCTGGTAGTAGTGTCACTAGCTAGTAACCCTTTGCTTGTTGTTCCACTTATTTATTGCTGTGATTTATTCTAATAAATATTTTGCATTATATTACCGTACTGAGTTCTGAGCATTCCTGGGTGCCCGTGACAAAATGTTAGGATGCTTTGAACAGGATCCTCAGATAAGGTCCGGTAAAATCAGTGAAGAATATATTCTTGCTATTTTCCTGCACCTCTGCTTTAACCCTGTGAGTGCCAGAGGGGTATGCAACGTATCGAAAAGCAATGAGTTGGATACCCTACTGGGACTCAATGGGTTAAACATAACATTTCTGAATTTCTGCAAAAGTGTGATCAATTTGTGTGTGATGAAAGCATGATCAATTTGTGTCAAGGTGTCACAATCAGCAACATTTCCCTCAGGAATTATATCCTGATGGAGAATATAAATATACTTATAGATTGAGTGGAGGGTTGCATTGTGGAGGATGAGAGAAAGAAAGTTAGGGCCAATAAACTGGTAGAAAGTATAGTGAAAAAGAAGTAAGCTAAGGGTTTATATGAACAGCAGCAGCAACATCATCAACAACATCAGCGAGGACATCCCGGCATATTTCTGAACACGTCATCATCACAAGAAAGCAATCCATGTCTCTTGGGGCAGCAATCTAATGTTTGTGGTGCTCCCAGAGTATAGGTTGATAACTGATGTACACAAACACCATGTTATGTATATAATGTATGATATATATATAAATATATATATATATCAACCTCACCAGTCCACCACGCATCATACATATCTGTCACATTCAGTGTAAGCTGTAAACATTTTTTTAATAATCCCTTTAAAAATAATGGTTAGCAAGCATAGTAGCAGGTTTACAAAAAGAAATGCCTGAAAAATATTTGTTTTCTGGACTTAATGAAAGTTACACATTCAAAATATTACAGCAAGGCTAGGCTTGAAAAAAAATTGATTGCGGGCTTTAAATAGTGTAAGCCCTGATTTAAATTTGTTTGCAGGTGTTGGACTTGCCAAATACAAGTCCTGAGAAACATTTGTTTGCTGGCCTCAGACTTGCTAAAAAGCATTCCTTGAAAACAAATGGATATCCTACTGGCCTAGTGCCAGCAGTGCTAGATAGTAATGGCAAATGCTTTAACAGCTGCTGTTGAATCGTCTATGCAAGAGTATTAGGTTGATGCATAGGACTAAGACCACTATCGCCACTGATTTAAGTCAGGCAGTGGTATAATGATGCTTCTTCTTGCCACTAGCCTTAGTGTTGATGAGGCATCAGCAACAGTACAACAAGCCCCAACATCAGGTGCATCTCGGGAAAAGAAGTTGTCCAATAATGGTTTTCCTCCTGCACCTCTTCTAAAGTCATGAGTACGTTGGAATACAATTTTTCCATGGACAACAGGAAGGCAATGTACTTTTCATCAGCAACTTTAATTTGCAAAGTATAAACAAGGAAACATTGTGAAATAGCAGAAGGGCTGCGAAGTATCATGACAATTGACAAGTTTGCTCTCATATTAAGCAATAGGCCTTACTGCAACCAAACACCTTCATGCTTAGGGCAGAAATGTAAAATCATACCCTAAGAAATCAAGTACTGCTGTCAATATGGCCTTTGTCCACTTCACACAGGACGCTTGATGTCAAGATTCAAGAGGACGTAGTAGAAATAATGAATCCTCCCTGCCACCAGCTTAGTAAATTCAGTGGAATGGAATGTCTGCAGACCATCACTGATACTCTGCATTCAATTGATCTCCACCACATTATTATGTGTTGTTAGTGCACCACACAATGTGCACCACACAATGTGCAATGGCTAGACACAAAGTGACATATCCTCACATCTTCAGACTTGCTATAAGGTGGTGGGGGAGATAAAGGAGGCAAAGGTGGTATGCCAGAGGAGGAGGTAGAGGACCTGAGGGTGCCAGGGCAGGGACAATGGTTACATTTTCCCGCACCAAGACCCTAGCACAAGAAAATAATAATGATACAGGAGTTCCATTCATAATCAAACTTCCAGGCTGGGTTTCTCTTTGCTTCCTCTGGGATTTCCCCCACACCTTTTTTGTGTCATTGGGAAGGGAAAGGGGGCACAGTGGCAGTGGCTCTCAATTTCTTTTTTTGGAGGTTGGCTTTCACTTGATTAACATTAAATGTTATTGTGTCCATGTTGCATGTGCTTTATGAGGGCAGATATGCCAAGGTGTGTCACCTCATTTCACCTTCATCCCTTTTCACTACCTTATTAGTCAGTGCACAATACAGTCATTGATGATATTCACTGTTCCCACTCCAAGGGAAAAATATTTCCACATCCATGGGTTCAGTGAGGAGAGAAGTGGAAAAGAAAGGTATTCTTCTTCAGAATCACCTTCACTGTCAGGGGCAAATGCTGCTGCTGCTACCTCAGCCTAAGTATTAGATCTAGGACCAGGATCATTGGTGGTAATTGGAAACTGTCTTAGACCCATATCACTGCTTTCTGAACCCAGTCTCATGGTAGACACAATTGTCTGCTCATCATCATCCTGTTTCTGTGACAGATAAATGTCTGCCACTAATGACTCAGCAGCAGGAACAGGATCAGCAATCACTGCTAGTGGTGGCGGTTATGCACATCCCCATTTGCATATTTCTCCCATTCCTTGTTGCTTTCCCCAAAAAACTCTCTCCACACCAGCTGTCCCACCATAGCCCTCACTCTCATCATCACCACCAGTCTCTTGCCTTGGGACGGTTGGGGATGACAATAGGGATGGGTGAACATTTTTACCTTAAAACAAAATAGGCAAAAAATGTCACTTCCTGCTTGGAGGACAATTTCCAACAAAAAGTGAAAATGTTCTGCTTTTTTTCACCTAGCTCATGGCATTTAAATCAATGGGGAGACTGAATTTACACACAACACATAACAAATTTTATTTTATTTCCAACAGGCATAATATAAAAGGGGTCTGAAGGTGTCTGTGTTGGTGGAGTCTGGGGAAAGAATCAGTTAAATAGGGACTTTTTTTGGAGGGGTGTTGACTGGGATAAATAAATACAATAAAAAATGGTCTGCTAGTGTGCCTGGTTTGCAGTGTTCAGAGTCACTCAGCTGCTGCAAGAGCAAATAGAGTACTAGCCTGCATAAAAAGAGGTGTACAAGCAAGGGATGCTAATATTATCCTACCTCTGTATAGATCCTTGGTTAGGCCTCATCTAGAATACGGAGTAGAATTTTGGGCGCCTGTTCTAAAAAAGACATTACTGAACTGGAAAAGGTGCAGAGACGTGCAACAAAACTGATAAAGGGATTGGAGGGACTGAGTTACAAAGAGAGACTAGCCAAATTGGGTTTGTTTACATTAGAGAAGAGAAGTCTAAGGGGTGATATGATTACCATTTACAAATACATTCAAGGTCAATACAAAGAACTATCCAATGAATTATTTATGCAAAGAGCTGAGCTAAGAACAAGAGGTCATGCATTAAGACTAGAGGAAAGGAGCTTTTGACTAAAACAAAGGCAGGGATTCTTTACAGTAAGGTCGGTAAGGCTATGGAATTCCTTGCCTCGGGATGTTGTGCTTGCAGATAATGCAACTGCATTCAAAAAAGCAATGGATGCCTATCTAGCAAAGAGCAATGTTGACAATTATGACAGATGGCTTCAAAGCAAATAGGATATTGATCTGGGGAACTATATGACTACCTATTGGAGTCAGGAAGGAATAATCCCCCCCCACACACACACACACTTGGGCCTAGATTGGAAATGGCTCCAGAGGGCTTTTTTTTGCCTTCCTCTAGATCAACAGGGGTGTTTTTGGCATGGGCTGGACTTGATGGATGCATGTCTTTTTTCAGCCTTATCTACTATGTTACTACGTTATGTTACTATGTTACTATGTTTTAGCCAGTTATAGCTCTCAAACCATAAAGGTTTGAGAGATAAGACTTAGATCAACATACTTATTTTTTAATGCCTACAATCCTATATAATAATTCGGGCCAGGGTCCAGGTAATGTTAACCCTTTGAGTGCCAGAGGGGTACGCAACGCATTGCTTTGCAATGCGTTGCGTACCCCTCTGGCACTCAAAGGGTTAAGAGGTCGGTCCTGCTCTGCTTCATGCTGCTGATGCAGTCATGAACTGTAGAGACTGCATGAAAGCACATAATCCTCCCAGCACAAAACTCCCAGCATTCCTACACCTCCCAGCATTCACTGCATTTGGACAGTCTCTACTGCGCATGACGGCTTCTGGCAAACACCCTAGCGAATTATTATATAGGATATATATTTATAAGAGTGCTCTCCTGTTTTCTATGGATTCTAGCTTTCTCTTTCTGTTCTTTTGTGGAGTGTGTTTGTGGTGAGCTGCTGTGAAGAATCTGTGTGGTAGGCAATATATGATCCCCCACATGCCCTTATATTCAGTGCAAATTTGGCTTATATTATTGTGAGTATGTCTTTTTCACGTATTTTCTATTTTGGACTGAATGTTACATATTAATCCTAAGAGCGCCTCCTTTTGTGTTCTATCCCATTTGTTGCAGATGGCTTGGTCTAGATTATTAGAGTATTAGTACATCATCTTCATTTTGTATGCTCCTTCCAAGTATAATCATAATTATTTCATTTTTGTAGTACAGATATTGAAGTGATTTTTCTAGCCACTGCAGAACACTGAACTAAGGACCACATACAATTTTTATATGGTATTAATGTTCCCATGATTACTACACAAATAAACCTTGCTGAATGTACTTTTTGTGGTATGCATTATCCTGGAGCATACCTGACTATTCAATATTATTCACATGTATACTTTCTGAAATCAAATAGCAGGTCCAGAGCTAGATCATTTTAAGGATCATAGAAGCATTTAAATTATTTAAAGCTTTCTTTTATGTTACTATTTAATTGCAATTTAAAAATATATTAAGCAATAAAGGAGAAGTTTACAAAGCCTGTTATTGCTATTTTTATTCAAAAGTGAAAAGTCCATTGAAAACACATGTACTTATTCTTTCCATAGCTGTAAACATGCAGTTCTCTTTATAAGCAGAAAACTATTTTGTTCTCAGCACATTCCACAATTTATTAAACCAACGCTTTTCAGTTCAGTAGCCAATAGAAACTAGTACTTATATGCTGTAAGTAATAAGTAAATGTTACACTGTTAAATTAACCCTAATTTAAACACCCTTTGCATATAAGTTTATATTTTTATGTATAAATGTTACACATATTATGACAAATGTTATACAAATAGTAAGAGTAATGTATATAATGGAGTTTTCAACTTGCATTTAGGAAAGGAATCTCTTTTTAAAAATAAAATAAGATGCTATTCATAAACTAGATGCAGAGGAACAAGGTGCCTACACTTTTTGTGCAATGAGATTGCAGTGTGTGCCGGAGATGTTGTGTGCCAGTATGTACTAATGGGCTCGTATGGTTCACAAGACACAGCAGATGCTGTTACATGACTCTGGCCAATTGTATATTATGAGCTGCACCTGCAATTCCTGCATCTACCTCCATGTGCTTAAGCAGAGCACAGTGGAGGAGTTTCGAGCTGTGAAAACTCACATCCTATAGCTCTTGAGACACAGACAAGGAATGAATATGGTCTCATATGGACCGACTCTGTCCCTTTAAGTACCATTAACAGACAAGGATTTGTGGATTTCTCAGACTGAAAACAGAATAATCACCATGAATGACACTCTTACTAACTTACTTATAGTCAAGCAAGGAATTCCTCATGTCATGGCCTGTTAGCAGTCCCTGAAGAAAAGTTCAAGAAACATTGCCCTCAGGATTTTCACACCCATATTCCTCCAAAAGACTAGTTCTGTGGTGGGCAATTCTAATTGCATGTAGGCCGGGGAAGGCAACCTTTGTCACTCTAGCTATACACCAGCCAGTCTCTTTCTGGGAATGATGAAACATGTAGTCCCCAACAGCTGCAGTGCCAACAATTGCCTACTCTTAATGAAGGCAGACACGTGTATCAAAACAGTAAAGCACACTCATAATACTTGTTTAGACATTGTACGAATTGGGTTAAACCAAATCCATTTTTGTTCTATGTTTATTTTTCTGATATACAATGTATTGCACATGTAAGTAACCATTTACTTTAACTTTTTTGTTTCCATCCCTACCTAGCACATACTGAATTTCTGGACAGAAACATATCCCTGCTTATTCTTCTCTGGAAACATTTCAACTATCACATGCACAGGCTGAATGGATCACGTTATCAGGGGCATCTGTTCTTAGCTGCAGCTGGATATGGAACCTACTGGGCTGAAAGGATCCACCTTGAATTTGTTGAATTAAGTTTTTGCACCTGGATATAATTGCCTTGTTGCTGTGCTGGGTTTTTTAAGCTACTGGTAAAACAAATTATTTCAATTTAACTGGCACCCAAGTGTGAAGCAACGACTTCACTCATAATGTTTTTAAAATAATTATTTCCTATTTAGATTTTTGCTTATTACTAGAGCACGGGCAACATAATATGTCAAAGGTCTTTATCTCTCCTTTCAAGAAGCATCTATTGTGGACTCTAACCTACTGATCCAACCTATCCAGAAGAAGACATGAACAATTTTAAGGTGGTGTGATTTAACCCCTTGGCTGCTAGGGAAGTTACCAAAGCATTGCTTCTAGCATTCAAGAAATGAATAAAATAATTTGTATCTTGTCATATTTCACTCTCTGCCTTGTTAATGAATGGGTTACTGGAAACTCCCATGACAGTGAAAAGAATATGGTTCATGCTGGCTCATTGTCAGCGTTCACATAATTGCCTATGACTTCCATTGTGAGCACCGGGTGTGTGTGTGGGGGGGGGGGGGAGTTATTAGGTTCCCAAAGGTCCCAGGGATTTAATCAAAATTATGAAAGCACCATGCAGCCCAATTGCACTAGTTCTAAGGAGATTAACACCATTAAGTTGGTAACAAGACCCATAGCTTTAAATATGAAACCTGGGGCTTTACCTTACACAGATAGCAGCACCCCTGATGAGTGCACATTTAAAGTGCTCATAAATATTTACCTGTTGCAGTGCTAGTTCATAGGTAGCTCCATCACACCACAGAAGGGACATGTAGGTATGAGCAAATTTTCAGTGCTTTGTTTAGTTGCCATTTTCCCAAAGGTTTGTGATTCAGACAAATGGTTTAGCAGTACAATAATATTTCCATTTTCTCTATCCTTGGATGCTGCCTTCCTGGCTGCTCATAGAAATATATTCCAATGAACAGCAGATGCTACATGGGACTGCAGTTTATGGTGTTTCCGACATCATGTGATCACTTGTCCAAACTGGAACAAAATTATACATTCATCTCTACTATACGGGAGGCTACACTAACAGAAAATCTTCAGAATTTTTCTGAGAGGGGAACACTAACAAGATAGGCAACATCTGTATCTTTGTGGTTGGCTTAGACAGGGTGACTCAACATGTAGGCAGTTCAGCATATACACTACTCCACTCTCCAACACTATTTATTTTTAAATCATTTGGAATTAATTCAATAGACAAGGAAAATTTAAAATGGCATAAGGAGGACTTACACTACACATTTATAAGCTCAGAGGTATACATCGGCCAGCACATAGAGTATGAAATTTGCATATCCGGTTGGTCTGTTTGCTATTTGTTCCCTGATGAAGGTGCAAATAGATACAAATAGATAAATCTGAGAATGGAATAAAGTTGGAAAATATTAGTGCATTTCTACATAGTTCTTTGTTTAAATACACTATTTTCTCTTAGTATATTTCTGGTTGGAGAATCCATCTGTAAAGTGAGAAAGGACAATTATTTTTTTGTCTCTCTGTTTAGCCATTTCAGCTCACATCCTTGTGCTGTGCTGACTCAACATTCAGGACTGATTGTAGGAAGCCAGTGATCTATGGAAGAGCCCTGGGGCCAAAAAAATCTAATTTTTACTTTTAAAGTCAGAATTCTAACTTTAAATGTCAAAATTTTGCATTTTAAAGTCAGAATTCTGACTTTTAAAGTCAGAGTTTTGAGTTTAAAAGTCAGAATTTTGACTTTACAAGTCAAAATTAGAATTTTTGGGGGGCCCAGGGCTCTTCCATGGATCACTGGCTTCCTGCAATCAGTCCTGAATGTTGAGTCATAATTCTTTAAAAGTCAGAATTTGAAAGTCAGAATTTTGTGTTGAAAAGTCAAAATGTTGACTTTTAAAGTCAAAATTCTAATTTTTAAAGCCAGAATTCTGACTTTTAAAGTCAAACTTTTGAGTTTAAAAGTCACAATTTTAATATTTCTTTTTGGCCCCAGGGCTCTTCCGTAGTGATCCCCTTGCATGATAAGTGTTTTATTTGGACTATACCTTTACATTTTCTCATGGACCGTAGTGGGAGACGTGCAGAGAGGCCGTGCAGAAATCAGGTCCTACTGCTTTTACAGATTTCACCTTATAGAAAACAATGCTAATCAAGTTACATCCAATTCACTAAAATTTATTGTGGAACAATCCAAACACTAAAGTTGATCTACTAATTGGAATTGGAGAGATTCTGGAGTCAAACAACTTCACATTAAGGGACAAATAACATTTGCCATTCCTTTAAATGCAGCCTTTAACCCCTTGAATACTAGAGCAGTCTCCAAAGCATTTCTTCACAATGGAAATTGTATCCCCTGTAGTGCAGTTGGTTTACACCAGAATGAATACAGTTCTTTTTAGTACATCAGCATCATTGAGCCTTATGTATAAAGAAAAGTTAGGGTAATTCTAAGTAAACCAACTGTAGCATTAGGGACAAAAAATATATTGCATTGCCGTAAATGGGGATTTTAACCCCTTGAATACTAAGGAAGTGGCCAATGTTTCAAAATGCATTGGATACCACTCTAGCTTTCAAGGGGTTACAGTGTTTGTTTGTTTGTAGAGGAAGCCTTTGAATGGATTCTCAGGACAATGATGATAAACACCACTACATACACCCAATGGTGTATGAACACAAAATGAGTAGGTGAGAATTTACATACTTAAAGCTTAATATGCATGGGTTATTTTCACTATCCCAGATACAGCACAAACCTTCTTCCTAATGTGGGAGAATCACTCAAGGCAGCTCCTTTCAGACAGGTACCCCAACATGGTATAACCATAAAAACAAAAGAAGAAAGGGTGCCCAGAGAACAAGCCTAATCTTTGATAAAGAGGTGTGTAACCACAAAACGCATCCGAATACGCTGTATTGGTTTGTTATACTTCTCTGTATTTAATTTGAAAAACTTGATATCTTATAGCACAATTATATTAATACATTTTATCTCTACATATTGTGCAGAGTGGCTTTCTTCTTTTTTTGTTCCAGAGATCGGAGTGATCCTCAGGTGGAGATGGGCAGTATTCCCTGCATGCCTCTTGGGCAGTTGATTGGGAATACTCCCAACCTGACAATATCATTATTATGGGAGTGTATTTTGTTTGTTTTATATTTTATTAAGCTAGACTACAGTACTTTTCTGTTGGGTGCCCTTTCTTCTTTTGTTTTAAAACATGTTTGTTTTTTTCCCCGATTTAGTTGGTGCACTACATAATTTCTCCTCTATGTCTTTATACATAAGGCCCATTGACAACACTTGTGACAAGGGTTAGACAGCCTGTAGCTCTCTGAATCAAACTTCCATCACCCACATCCATAAGTATGGTGGGAGTTCAAGTCCAACAAAGACTGGGGAGCCACATGTTGCTAAATTTGATGAACATATCCAGAAGCTTTAAAAAGCTACCCGTTAAGTATAAACATGATTGGTTTAATAACGTATCCAGCAAATTTCTCTAATCTAGTGTATAGGACCTCATGTACAAAGAAACTAAGAGTAATTCTGCATTACAGCAAAGTTCACATTAATTTAAATGGGGCCTTTAACCCTTTGACTGTCAGGGAGGTATCCAACGCATTCAAGAGATTAAAAGCTCAATTTAAAACAAAGGGCATTCTTATTTGTTCCCAATGGTGCAGTTGGTTTGCTCAGGAATTTCTCTTCTTTATTTTGTGTTTACTGCCCATAGTGACATAGATACAGAATGTACTTCAATGTCAGATGAACATTAACACCTCCTAATAATAACCTCTCTGCTTATATTGCTATGACCAGACAATCCTAAGTGCAATTATGAATCTTTCCCTTGCTACTTGGTTCAAGAGATAACGTCCTCAATCAGTCCTTGATGTCATGTCTGTGGACATCTCCTGGCCTCAAACTCTACCAACTGAAACTTTCACTTTTTTCTTTCTTTTCTTTTTTCTTCACACTGTAGCAGACATGAGCCACAGAAGATTACTATATGCAGGAGGCCCAGTTGTCTTGACTGTAACTGTCATGGACACCTCCATGGACATGATATCCAGAACTGATTGATGATGTTTTCTCTTGAATAATGGCACACTGACAAAATTAATTTTAACCACTGGGATTTTCCGGCAATGAAGGGCAAATAGGAGGTTATTATTAAGAAGTGTTAGCATTCTTTTAATATTGGTGGGCTATGGTGCAAACAAATTTTGGGCCCCCCTAACAGGAAAATATAAAATGCATAACTAAAGCCTATAGGGCCCTGGGGCAGATGGGGCACCCTTGGATGCTGGGGCTGGTACAACTGCACCCTTTGTATCTGCTATGGTTAGTACCCTGTTTAATAATATAAATCCAGCTGTATGTATTTTACTTGACAGAACATAATATATGTATATATGTTTACATATGGAGATAAGCAGCATGTTGCTTTTCGGTTGTTGTTGTTGTTGGAAGTCTTGAAACTCCCATAATAGTCAGTCAGCTTCTTTCTGGCTGAGGATGATGGGAGCAGTAATCCTGCTGCAGCTCAGTCACATGTTGCTCACCATTGTACTAAACTGAAGATTATACAATGGGACATTGCAGAGACGCTTTTTCATGTCTGCTGAATTGTTTCATTAGTGCTGTGAAGAGCTGAGCAGAGACACTAGGGATACATACAATTATATTCTTCATACAATGTTCTCTCTGCCATTATTATATTGCTTGCTATACTATAATTATATATCACAACTAAATGTTTTACCAAACTAATAACCCAGTTCACCCAGGTAATGAATGCTTTCAGACTCATTACTGCTTTGTGTATAATAATCTGAACATCCTACCTGCTTTTGCCTCCGATACAACTGCAAAGCAATAGGTTGGAGACATCTCTAGCATTCAATGGGTTAAAAGTCACAGTTATGTCAATGGGAATTTGGGGAGTTTTACTTGTCCTCTGTGGTGCAATTCATCTACCCCAGGTTCACTTTTCTTTTGTACGTATGGCTGTTAAAGGTGCAGAAAACTTTTTCTTCAATTTATGTTATAGTGCATTCCCTACTGAGAAAACAATGAAACTGAAGTGCTGGGGGATGTTTTCATTGAAAGTTATTACAACTCAAACTTTTTTTTTAATTAAACTCTTAGTGACAGCACCAAGAAGGCAATTTATTTAATAATACACTCTATGTCAGTACTTGAGTGACAGACTGCAAATTTCCATTGCTGTTGATAGGAAATGCATTGCCTGGTGGCTAGAATAGAAAAATGCAGTATTCAAAGACACCTAGGATAGACATGTATATTCAGAGAAGTATTTTTATGTCCCAGACAGTGAACTACCTACCTGTACCTCAGTATACCATGAGTTTCCTGGTTGACAGATCATCACAGCAGGATGTAATGCAATGTTACAATCTCCATGCAGCACTGAATGCTCTGTGTGCGTTTTATTTCTCTTAGCATCTTTTTATATACTGTCTCTAGACCTGCTCTCATGTCCTCATCAGAAATTTCTCTGAAGGAAAATCTAGGGATCTCATTATCACATACATAAACATTTAAAAAAAAAAAGTGAAAATGAAAAAAGAAAAGTAATAAATAGTACAAGAAAGTTTACTGCACACATCATGTACTCTCAGAATATGTAAAGTCAAATAAAGTGTCTCTATTCCTTTAAGATATGTTCTACACTGAGAGTTTAATTAGTATATGATGCTGCACTGAAATAAATATATTATCATCTTCTAAACTATGTGGATACTGGCTTTTGACTATCATGCAAAACAGTCAGTTTTGACTGATTTTTGCATATACACAATTAATTCAAGGAGATGCTGATGTTATAATAAATAAAAGAGTAATACTAGAGCAAACTAAATGTGCCATAAGGGGCAAAAATTCCCAAATTCCCATTTGTTTAAAGGGACAGTAATACTTTATTATTACTATCCCCCATATTGTATATATTTGTAAAATAATGTAATAGCCCCCAGGCTCATCTCCCAAACCTTTATGGTTTGAGAGATAACCGAAGGCAAAGTTCCCCCCTCCCTCCCCCTTCCCTGAAGTCAGCATTGTACTGACTGCAGGGATATCTGGTCTGACTTTAATAATGCAGCTCTGCAGCAGAGCTGCAATCGTGTTAGTGAAAAATAATTATTTCACTGATACAGTCTTCTACGTGTGCTTGCAAACCAAGCACATGTAGAAGACCGTTTCAGTGAAATAATTCTTTGTCACTAACGGGATCTTGGCTCAGCTGCAGAGCCGCAAGCCTGTCGTACAACAGATTTCCCCTGCAGTCAGTACAACATTGACTTCAGGGAAGGGGGAGGGAGGGGGAACTTTGCCTTCAGTTATCTCTCAAACCATAAAGGTTTGGGAGATGAACCTGGGGGCTATTACATTATTTTACAAATATGTACAATATGTGCAATAATAAAGTATTACTATCCCTTTAGAAGGGTCTTTTAACCATACTCTGTAAGAAAATGCATTGGAGGCCTCTCAATGAGATCAACGAGAATTGTGGGGATTATATTCAGTTCCCTATGGTGTAGTTGGTATACTCCAAAATCACTTCTTTTTTTTGTAAATAGGGCCCATAGTGTAATATGAAAAGCTCATATGACAAATCCTTCAGTGGCCATGTTGCCATTGAAATGTGCGAAGCCAACATAGAGCTCACAGCAAACCTCTTTGAACCTTTCAAATAAACAAATGGAGGCACATAATGCAAGCTGATAGCATATAATAAAAGTAAGGACACATATGTAGATTTGCATATAGATTAATATTTGAGGCACGTAGTATCAGTACAATAATTAGAGATGTGGTAGAAGTTGACGTTACCTCTTCATGGGAATTTCTGCAGAAAACGCACTATATTCCATCTCCCCACAACAATTCCCATGCAAGTGAATGTTACATCCCGAAGATCCTCGTTTTCCTTTACTGTGGTTACAAGGTTATATGTGATCACATCACGACACACTCAATACATTCATGCACACATCATCATGCGTGTACACACACTCACCTCAGTCCTTTCTGCTGTGTGGAAAAGGTCAGTGGAAAGGGGCCTTCTATTTCTTGCTGAGGAAAATTCTTTATATCACTATCAATGCCAATAAAATCATTCTGGGGACTATCCATGCACTACCCTTGGGGCTCTTTCAGCTGAAGCTACCTCATGATGTTAGCTGGAGCAATCCTAGTGCATTTCCCATTCCCCAAGCTAGTGCATAAATATACCTATTTTATACTTTACCTGTGGGTTTTTGATAACGTGAAAAATGCAATAACCTTTGTTATTTGTGCAATTATATTACAATTCATTTGAAACCCTTATTACACATTTTTAAAGGCATTAGTAAACCATAGAAGGAAAGTGTCTGAGATTTGCTTTTATCATACATTTTTCTTGTACATTCCTAATGCTGTGATAATAATACACTCCATAACCAAAGCATGCTGACTTATGCTATACTGGATTGTACCCTGATATTTTCCCCTATATCCAATCTGTCAACAAAACTTGCTGCTTTTTCCTTCAAAATACTGTCAAAATATGGCCCTTCCTTTGTACATCGACTTCCAAAACTTTGACTCTGGCCATTATTCCCTCTAGCCTAGACTATTGCAAAATACAACTTTCTGGCCTTCCAGTCTCTCTTCTTTCTCTGTTTCACTCTATTCTTAATACAACTGTTAGCGTAACTAGTCATGCTCCCTTATACCTTCTCTCTTATCTCTTCCTGATATCCTCTTTCTGGCTATCCATAAGGACTTGTAATTCCTACTAAATTCTTCTCTTCTTCTTTAAGTCTTTTTCTTGTTCTGCACCCTCCTACATTTCTTCTTTTATCTTCAATTAACCCCTTCTTACCATTTCTTTTATACTCAAGGTTTCCTTCCTACACAACTCGAGCCACCTCGTCAATTCCGGAATGCACTCCATAACATAACAATGATCATTTACACCCATCATTTTCAAGTAACTCCTAAAATCCCACCTGCTCAAGGAGGCATCTCATTAACTACATTCTCTCTGTGCATATCAATATTCACATCCAAATCATTCTGCACTTCCCTTACAAAAGCACTTATCATCCTCCTCCTACTAATGTTGTCACTAGACTGCAAGACTTTAAGGACAGGGCCTCTTCTCAATGTATGATTCATTTGCTTGTATCTATTCCCTGATAATAATGAAATGATTACAAGTTGGCCTGATACTATTATTCCTGTCTTGCATTTTTGAATTTTACTGTTGTTTCTGTAAAGATCTACATACATGTACGTGTTATATAAATAAAGATAAATACTGTTGCTTGTTGAACAAGTCCCTTATTGTATCTTCTTTCATGATTCTGTGATGAAGTGAGATGCATTATTAAATTAAATCATGACAGAAGCTAAGTACGAAAAATTTAGATTTCCCATGGACATCCATGTTTGTTAAAAATGTAAATAACCACAACACACCATAGAACAAAATCATATAAATGTTTTGGAAGAAGAGGTGATAGTGTGGAGATGAATTCCAATGTTATTCTATAGAGCCAATGCACTAAGATCTCCAAAGCTGGTGAAAGTTTAGTGCATTGGCTCCATAGAATAACATAGGAAACCGAGAGTTTACCACCTTGGAGAAGTCATCTGCACTTTATCACCTTTTTATCACATCACAGTGCATCTCCCCCCCCAGAGTAATTTAGGAGCAAACTCATTGTACCATGGCAGTCAGATAAATTCACAAGCTCCCACAGTTTACTCATGGTGCTCATTGAGACTGCATTCAAGAGACTGCAGACAAGTGGCGAGTTAGAAAGAATTTGGTTAATTAGCACATGCGAGTGTGTTTGGTGTTTTATTAAGGTTTAAAAAAGTATATATTCATTTTGTGTGGGTATTGCAAGGGTTAAATAACAAACTGTTTACTGGGTTTTTCTCTGGCCTGTGTGATTAAGGGTGATTGCTAAGGGGAGTCACCTGGTTGCAGTGTTACTATAAATACAGTCCCCAGGTTCATTGGAGCAGGCTCATTGAGACTGCATTCAAGTGACTGCAGACAAGTAGAGAGTTAGAAAGAATCTGGTTGACCCCTTAACGACCCATGGCGAACATGTAGGTTGTGGTCCCTAAAGGACCAAGGACGTACATGTACATCATGGAATTCCGGGCTCCCCACGTGGCTGCACGCCGTTCGGGGAGTCCGGATTCAGATTCTTAAAAAAAAAAAAAAAAATGCCCCGTGGTCCTTAAGTGACTGCCGCTTGCGGGCGTGGCCGGTCCTTAAGGGGTTAAGTAGTACATGAAAGTCTGTTTGGTGTTTTATTAAGGTTTAAAAAAATACATATATATTCATTTTGTGTGGGTTAAATAACAAACTGTTTACTGTTTTTTTCTCTGTCCTGTGTGAGTAAGTATGATTGCTAAGGGGAGTCACCTGGCAGCAGTGTTAATATAAATATAGTCCCCAGGCTCATTGAAGCGTGCTCATTGACACTGCATTCAAGTGACTGCAGACAAGTGGCGAGTTAGAAAGAATCTGGAGTTAGAATAGAAGCAAGAGTTGGAAATCAGCAGAGCTCTGAGGTGACGATCATTTCAAGGGATTTACTGCATTCACACTTAAAGTTGATTACTTACCATATAGTGAGCATTAGAAGACAAAATAAATCTATTTGAATTGTAAAACCAAGCATGAGTGATAGCAGGTTAGACAATCTCACGCAGTGCACATCTTGTCACATGTTTGAACTCTTGGAGCAATTGTTCCAGGGGTCATACTGCTGTGACAAGTGTGAGCATATTTTCTTTTTAGAGTCTAAGATATTGGATTTGGAAAGAAATATTGCAACATTGCGAGACACTGGAAATCTGGAAAGGAGTTTAGAACTCACAGAGGAGGTAGTATGTGGGGTTAGTGGTGAAGAGGGTGGACTTGTAGGTGAGGAGCAACAGGTAGGCAGCTGGGTAACAGTAAGGAGGGGAGATTGAAAGATTTTATGAAGATGTTGATGAAGACAGCTCAGAATTGGCAAAACTGGAGGGGCTAATTCCTCTAGCAGCCAGGGTAACAGTCTTCCTTCCAGGTTAGATGGGATGTAGAGTAGGCAGAAACCAAGGCAGGTGGTGGTAATAGGGGACCCTATTATTAGGAGGGTAGATAGGGTAATCTTCCACCAGGAACATGAATGCCCAACAGTATGCTGTCTCTCGGGTGCTCAAGTTCGGCATATTGTGGACAGGGCTGACAGGTTATTGTGAGGGGCTGGAAGTAATCCAGCTCTCTTGGTACATACTGGTACCAATGACAAAGTAGGAGGAAGATGGAGGTCCCTAAAGAATGATTTCAGGGATTTAGGATGCAAGCTCAAGGCAAGGACCTCTAAGGTAGTATTTTCTAAAATACTACCTGTGTCATGCGCCAGTGCAGGTAGGCAGAGGGAGCTCAGGGAGCTTAATGCATGGCTCAAGCATTGGTGCAGGAAGGAGGGTTTTGTGTTTTTAGAGCACTGGGCTGACTTTGCTCTTGGGTGGAATCTATATGGAAGTGATAGACTGCAGCTAAATGGTAGAGGAGCCTCCATGCTAGGGGAGAGAATGCTAAGAAGCTTGGATGAGCTTTTAAACTAGGAAAGGGGGGGAGGGTATAGATAGCAAAAATTGGGTAGATAGAGCAGATAGGAACTGGGTTCAAGTAAATGATCAGGGGGGTGGAGAAAGGGTGAGGACAAATGTAGTAAAGAGGGAAGATGTAGAAAAAAGGTATGTAGGGAGTAATATATGTAAAGACATAAAACATAATTGTATGCTAGCAAATGCAAGACGTATGCTAGATAAAATGGGAGCAATTGGACATAACTGGTATAACAGAAATTATGCAATTGAAAGGGCTGTAAATATAGAGGGCTATTCCCTGTTTACAGAGACAGAATTAATAGAAAAGGTGGAGGTGTGTGTTTATATTTGAAACTAGAGCTAAATCCAGTTTTGAGAGGTGATATTAGTGAAGAAACTGACCAAAATGTGGAGTCCTTGTGGGTAGAAACTGAGACTAAATGTGGTGTAAAAGGTAAAAAAAAGGGCCATATAGGTATATGCTACAAACCACCAAACTGATGACAATGTTGAGGACAAACTCCTATTGCAAATGAGGAAAGCTGCCCAGCTTGGGCATATTATAATTATGGGAGATTTTAACTATCCAGGTGTCAAAAATGAGACCTGTCAGAATGCTAAGGGAAGCAGGTTTGTGAACACACTTCGGGAAAGCTACATGTCACAAATGGTGGAAGTGCAGTCAAGAAATAATGATGTATTGGACCTAGTGATAACAAATAACACAGAAATGATATTCAATATTAAGGTAAGTGAACATTTGGAAAACAGTGATCACAACATGGTTACATTTGAGATCAGTCTGGTAATGCAAAACTGTATACGTTTGACCAAAACTCTTACTTTTAAAAAGCTAACTTCAAATTGGTAAGGTCTTCAATGGAACATAGACTGGGATACATTATTTAAAGGAAAAATACTGACAAAAAATGGAGAGAATTCACATTTAGGTTGCAGAAATGTACCCAATAGTATATACCAATGAGGAACAAATGCAAAAGAAGTAAGTCACAGCCAATGTGGTTAACTGCACATGTAAAGAAGGAAATGGCAAGGAAAAAAAAAGCATTCAAACTATTTAAGTCTGAAGGAACTGAAGGAAGGAACTGAACATTCTTAAAATACAGGAAGTGCAACAAAGATTGCAAAAAGGCAATTAGGGTAGCAAAAATAGATAATGAAACTCAAATTGCAAGGGAAAGCAAGACCAATCCAAAAAAGTTTTTTAAATTTATAAATAGCAAAAAACTTAAGAGGTAGTATATTGGACCTTTCAAAAATGAGATGGGTGAGTTGATTAGTGAGGATAAGGAAAAGGCTGATGTTTTAAACACTTTCTTTGCATCAGTATATACAAAGGAGCAAGGAATGATAGAAGCGCCTCAACCAGTCTCTAATAAAACAATACAGTTATCAGATATTGGGTTAACTCAAGAAGATTTCATTGGAAGACTGAACAAAATTAAGACTGACAAAGCACTGGATCCTGATGGTATACATCCAAGAGGTCTTCAGGAACTCAGTTCAGTGTTAGCAAAACCCTATATTTACTCTTTAAAGGGATAGTAAAACATCAGTATTACTAATCCCTATTTTGTAGCCCTTAAAAGAAGAACATAAATGTCCCCAGTGTCTTCTCTCAAACCCTTATGGTTTGAGAGACAACCGCTTACAAAGTTCACCCCAGCCTGACGTCAGCATTCTAGCTGACAGCAGTGAAATCTAGTCCCGGGACCTTCGGAGGCTCTGCAGCAGAGCCCAAATCAAGTTAATGAAAAATAAATTCTTCACTGAAAAGGTCAATAGTAATATTAAAGTGTTACTATCCCTTTAAAGAGTAAATATAGGGATTTTGCTAACACTGAACTGAGTTCCTAAAGAACCCTTGGATGTATACCATCAGGACCCGGTGCTTTGTCAGTCACCACAGACTGAGTGCCACAAGACTGACGAAGATCCAATGTAGTGCCTCTTTTTAAGAAGGGAACTAAAACAGAACCTGGGAATTATTGTCCAGTGACTTTGACCTCTGTAGTGAGAAAACTGCTAGAAGGGATAATAAGGGACTATATTCAGGATTGCAACACAAAAAATAAGATCATTAGCAAGAATCAACATGGTTTTATGAAGAATAGATCATGCCAAACAAACCTTTTCAGCTTCTATGAGGAAGTAAGCAGCAACATTGATAATGCAAGGCAGTTGATGTAATATATCTAGACTTTGCAAAGGCATTTGATACAGTGCCACACAGAAGGCTGGTGTATAAAATAAGGAAATCGGGGCTAGGAGATAACCTTTGCAATTGGATACAAAACTGGTTGAAGGATAGGGAACTGTGTGTGATTGTAAATGGACAATTCTCCAATACAGTTAAAGTGGGGACTGGAGTACCTCAGTGTTCAGTATAAGGTCCACTGCTTTTTAACATGCTTATAAATGACCTGGAAATAGATATAGAAAGCAAAATAGCACTATTTGCAGATACACTAAATTATGCAGGGTAATTAATTCAGAACAGGATATTCACTCTCTACAGAGGGATTTACATAAAATGGCAGATTGGGCAAACAAATGGAATATGAAGTTTAATATGGGGAAGTGTAAAGTCATGCATTTGGGAGGAAACAATCCCAAGGATACTTATAAACTTAATGGAATAATTTTAGGGGACTCATTGCTAGAGATAGACCTGGGTATCCTTGTCAACTACAAACCTGGAAACAGTGACCAATGTCAAAGGCAAACAAAATTCTGTCTTGCATAAAAAGAGGTATTGAAGCAAGAGTGGATAACATTATTTTGCCATTGTATAAATCATTGGTAAGACCTCAACTTGAGTATGCAGTGCAGTTTTGGGCACCAGTTCTGAAAAAGGATAAACTAGAACTAGAGAGGGTACAGCGAAGAGCAACTAAATTAATTAAGGGAATGGAGGACTTGATGTATGAGGAACGACTAGACACACTTGGTTTATTTACTTTAGAGAAAAGACGACTAAGGGGAGACCATATCACTTTGTACAATATATGAGAGGTCAATACAAGGATCTCTGCAGTGAGCTATTTATTCCAAGGCCTGATCAGGTGACCAGGGGACACCCCTTGCGATTAGAGGAAAGGAGGTTTAGAGTTAAGAAGAGGAAGGTGTTTTTTACAGCAAGGTTGTTTAAATTGTGGAATTCCTTGCACAAGGTGGTGGTTATGGCGGATACAATGGATACAGTTAAGAGAAGATTATAAACTTTTCTTTCAAAAGGGAACATACAGGGTTATACTGTTTTTTAGTAGGCAGATCAGGAAGGTCTGATAAAGACTAGCTTATTTGGTAGCAGGAAAGCTATAACATTCTCAGTCACTGGGATATGAGGCAAAGGTTGAGCTTGATGGACTTGTATCTTTATTCAACCTAATTTGCTATGTTAATATGTTACATATAAATTTAGTACAAAAGAAGAACAAGGTCTTGGTAATAGATAGATCTTTGATATTTTTGTTTTACATTTAGTGAATTTCCATATAAGATACTCTATGTTGTATTATATGGTACTATTTTTGGACACATTCACATTTTCATTGATCGAAATATGGCTTTTAACCCCTTGAAAGCATGAGACCGCTCTAACATTCAAGCCCCACTTTATTAAATTGGAAAATATATCTGTCCCCCCATGGCATAGTTGGTTTTCGTCTAGTTCTTCATACATCAGCTTCAATATATTGTGTAAAAAGTTCCACATAAAATGTGTTTGAATATCTTAAATAAATGCTAGTTTCTTAAAGGAGCAGTAATCATTTTTAAGTATATACCAAAATTATTTTCCTGATGAGTAAAACAAGGGTAGCGTCACTGCTGAAAGATTTTAATTGAAACATTTTTAAAAAGTGTTCCTGTTACTTACTATTGAAAACCATAATCTATGACTCAAGTTTTCCCATAGAGTGCATTAAAAATAGCCTTTTGGGTACAAGCTGATTAAAACAATAATATTGAGCTATAATAACTTTTAAATATAAAAGAGGAAGTATTCTTGCAAGTAAAATCATTTATTTACATACACTGTACTGCAAAATATTGTGCATTTCATAGAAATAAAAGTGCAGGATAGTCTGCTTTAACATGCTTTAAGTGTTGTTTCTTACCAGTTTTGTTTGGGGAATAAGAACATCAGGTGTAGCCCTGTGTCAGAAGACTGAGCATCAGTGGAATCTTTATTGTTTCTAAGTGCAACGATCACATCTCATTTTCCTGTACAGAAGAAAAGGAACATGGTAGAAGGTAGAGGCTGAGCAGAAGTTTGTGAAGATCAGATCAAGGGAGTGGTCGTCACTGTGTGTGTAAGAGAGTTGGCCCATTGATGGAGACCAAATAAGGTTGGTAAAGAGAAGTGTTCCTGGGCAGAAGGGGTGTTGGGGTTATAGGAATATTGAAATCCCAAAGAATGAGAGTGGGCAGATCAGAATATAAAAAGTGAGGAACCCATCAAGCAGATTGGTGATGGAAATGGGTAGTAGGAAACAAACATTCACTCTTTAAAATGTCACAACTGTAAAGGGAGGCTGCAGTAAGCAAGACATTTAGATTGTACTGGGAGCCATAGAATGACATTTGAAAGTCATATGGTTTCGTTTTTTTTTAACATTATACTTATATATATAAGTTAGAGCTTTCCTGGAATATATTACATACTGTTGCTTGGATTCCATTGTAGTTAACTTTATGAAGAATTAATCTACAATTTTCCATACACTTCAATGGGAATATGTATGATAAAAGCATTGATAACACTTATCAACTGCAAAGTCATTTAGGTCTCTATCTCAGTGGCATACATATATTAAAGACAACAGATCTGAGGGCTCTAAAAACATACTTTTTATCAGTAGACTCTAAAGACCTTCTGATGAAATGGACAATTGGTCATCAAAACATATAGCGGGAGAACTGGCTGTTTTACATTATTTCAATTTTGTTTTTACTTAATATGTTTTAAATAAAATAGTTTTTAGCCATATTTAAGCCCCACTGTGTCCTGTTTGCCTAGTCAATTCTGTTCTCCAGTAGATTGTCTAACTGTGTTAGAGTCTAGAACAGGGAAGGCTCAAACTAATATCCTAGCAAGCCATATGCAGGAAAATACTTTGATGTTCACCATTCACAAATTCATTAATGGATAGATTATAAACAATACTTGCAAGTACCAGGTAGATGTGACATTCTCATCTGACAAGTTCAGGCTGGAGGATCACATAGAAATCTATGAGGTGGACACATGGATAAGCACATGCTGTATGTGTAAGCAAGTGTAATTGATGTAATGGAGTCCTTTACACCATATTTTTCTTGCATTTACCTGCCTCACATATGCAAAGCATGGAATAAATATGAATATTGATAAATACGCAAAAGGTATGTGTCAGTTATCTTGGTAAGAGCAGCATTCTGGATATGCTGTTTTTCCCACATTCTGAATGATAATCACAACAGTTCATATCTCTTCTCTCTCTAATTAAGTTAATTACCACAAAGCTTATTGTTGGAGACGAAACAGTCACAACTGTTCCAACCAGCTTGAACTGGATTTGTTATGCACTTTGTGCTATTTTTCAGCATTGTCATGTAAGACAATAATAGCGTAAGGCTTACAGTATAGAGAGTGACAATAGCCATTGGAGGGCCCTAGTTAAAAGTATTTTATTGGGTCTCCTAAAACAGAAATATTCTCCCATGGGAGTTACTAGAACTTACTGGATTCTAGTTACCTCATGGTTGCTGGGTCTCATCACTTCCTGTAGTTATGTCCCTAAGCTTATGTTTTAAAGTGGAAAAAACACCTAATGATAACTTAGGTTCATTTGAAAAAGCTTTCAAAATCACTTATATGAATTTCAGTCATTCTGTATTTAAAATAATATTTCATGAGCTGTTTAACTTATTTTATACGTTTCAGCAAGTTAGGCAGTACTGACTGAGTCAGTCAAGTGCAAAATAGTAACATTCTATACTGCTTTCCCACCAGCTGTCACATCCTCATATTCTGGCATTCAGAAGGTTAATAATAAACCTAGTCATATTCTCTTCTGACTGTACAGAGTTGTCTGATGAATCTCTATTTTGCAGTTACTAAAATAAGTATAGAAGGAGACATAGAGACTAAGGCAGTTGTGGATTGGTGGGAGAGCAATTACAGAGCAAATCAAAATCCAATACAAGGAACTGATAAACACTCTCATTGATTTACATTAGCTTTTTAACCCCTTCAAAGCTATAGAGGTCTATAATGCATTGCAAAGCAATTTGGCTAGCATTCAAGGAATTTTTATTTGTCCTCTTTGGCATAGTTAGTTTGTCCCGTACTACTCTACTTCTTAACCCTTGAGTACCAGAGGGGTATGCAACACATTGCTCTGCAATGCGTTGCATACCCCTCTGGCACTCAAAGGTTAACATATCAGCTACATTGACTTTAGTATCCAGTTGTATGTAAACTAAAACCTTTTATCTTGTCATTTGCAGAAAAGACCAAAAAATGTGGATGAGTCTTACATTTGTTTTTGTAAGATGCAAATTGCTTCAATTCTAAAAAAAAAAACAAGCAACATGGGAAAAACACATCTCTTAGAAGTTAATTGTCTGTACCTTATCATATATTCGCTACAAGAAGAAGAATTTGATTCAATAGCCCATTGGTAGAAATGTAAAAAAAAAGTGCTGTCTGTTGCATTTGTGTAATTCATGAATATTTTTCACACAAAGTCCAAGCACTACATAGAGACTGAATATGCTTCAGATTTCACTGCTATTCCCCAGAGGAAATACTAGTAAAATACAACTAACAGTCTGGGATTGTGCTGGAAATGAATAAATGCTTCATATAAGATGTTGTCTTACTGTTGCAACTTTATTCAACATCAGCTTCCAGATGGGAACTATTTTCCATGCTTCATAAAGCTAAATCCAGCTGTTACATTTGGACCTACATAAGGAATCCACATTTTATTGCTTTAACAGTGCATGTAAAACAATTGCTATTGTTTCCTTCAGTTGCTCACCTCAAAATTCTCAACACATTTTAGCTATCTGAAATAAAGCCTTTTTTTAAGAGTCGATTAATAAGCTCTGTCCTGCAACAGGACTCTAGTTTTTACAACATTTTCCAGATACCTCACATTACTGATAGATAAACTGAATAAAAACAAAGACGGTGTGTGCCATTGATACGTAGTTGGCAGCACTACTAGTGCCAGAAAAAATGTCCATGTTAAACAGCACAATGAAAACTTCTTGGATTAAACATTCTTTTGAAATTTCAGATTTAATAAGAGACAGGAAGTACTGAAGAATTTCCTGTTTCCCACAATGAATCAGATATTTTGATAGTCGTGTGAGGAATGATATAATGGGCCATTGCCAACATTTTCTTACAGATACAACTAAATATAGTAATCTGGTTTTATATCTATCTATACACACACATCTATCTATATCTATCTATCTATACACACACACATCTATCTATATCTATCTATCTATACACACACATCTATCTATATCTATCTATACACACACACATCTATCTATCTATCTATCTATCTATCTATCTATACACACATCTATCTATATCTATCTATCTATCTATCTATCTATCTATCTATCTATCTATCTATCTGTCTGTCTATCTATCTATCTATACACACACAGCTATCTATATCTAGCTATACACACATCTATCTCTATCTATCTATCTATCTATCTATCTATCTATCTATACACACACACATCTATCTATATCTATCTATCTATCTATACACACACATCTATCTATATCTATCTATACACACACATCTATCTATCTATCTATCTATCTATCTATCTATCTATCTATCTATCTATCCACACACATCTATCTATATCTATCTATCTATCTATCTATCTATCTATCTATCTATCTATCTATCTATCTGTCTATCTATTTATCTATATATACACACACATCTATCTATATCTATCTATCTATCTATCTATCTATCTATCTATCTATCTATCTATCTATACACACACACAAACATGTATATCATATACACATATGATCCAATTATATGATTAGTAAAACAGTGGTTTCCAAACCTTTCCTCAAACCCCTAACATTTCATATATTAGAATTTCCCTACTTGAGTACAGGTGGCTCAGTCAATTAACTCCCCAGTGTACAAGCAGGGGAATCCTAAAAACATGCCCTTTAGTGAGGAGAGGGTTGAACCACTGATCTAGAGGCTGAAACAATTGGATACATGTTGCTAGATTAGATTAAATTAACATTTAATGTATTTATATCAAGTGACAACCTGTTTTTGAAATTTACATATTCTGCATGTGCCTAACATATGAAGTCAGATTGTCTACACTTTTTGTTATTTTTTTTCATGCTCACCTACTTTTTTTATTTATTTTTTCCTGACAGGGAGTATCTGGATGGGTTAACAGAGATATTTCTGTGTTGACTGTAAATGCATAGCGAGTGCAACAATGTATACAAGATGCAATGTAAATAGTACATTGAAATAATGTAGAAATGCCTGTCTCTCCATGAAATATCAATCAGTGCTGCAGAGAGACTTTCAACCTTTTATAAATATCTCTGCACTCTCAGTCCCTGACTGCAAGCTCTGTGTAAAATGAAATTCAGCTGTCTACCTGACAGAGACACAGACATGTAAAGAAATTGCTGAAGATGAACTGACTTTACATATGCACTTGGAGAATGTGTAGTCAATTGGAGGTCGATTGACTTTTTTTGAAAGAGGGAGAGGGTGATATGAAAAACTTCAAATGTATGAAAGCGTTTTGCAATGTCAAGAGGGAAGTACTTTTTTTTTGAAAAAACAAAAAAAAATCCCAAAAAAACTGAGTACTAGAGCCAGAGTACACTATCTGAAGTTAGAGGGTAAAAGTGATGTGAATAGCTAATACTGTACAGAATGGGCATAGATTCATGGACCAGCGTCCCAGTGGAACAGGTAGATGCAAATAGAGTAAAGGAATAAAAATGCCTTGGATAGTCATACATCTATTCCAAGAACTATGACGCATATTGATAAAAACAAACTGGAGTTAGTCTCGAGTAAACCAACTGCACCATAGGAAACAAATAATAATGTATGTTAAATTAAAGGGACACTAATGTCCCATAAAAATTGTTTCTAGTTTTGTAGAGCTTAAAGTAATAAACTAAGTGCTACAAACCCTATCTCTCAAACTACTATGGTTTGAGAGATATAGGCATTGAAAATTTCTCCCTCCCCTTCTCCTGACATCAGCGTCTAGCTGACAGCAGGATATCCCGGTCTGGGGACCAGCAGGTGGCTCTTCAGCAGAGCCCAAATCATGTTATTTAAAAAGAATTACTTCATTGGAAAGGTCTACAAAGTGTGCTTGCAAACCAGGCACACTTTGTAGAATTTTCCAATGAAAAAGTTATTTTTAAATAACGCAGTTTAGGCAGAGCCTCCTTGAGTCCTACGACTCAAATCTCCTGCTGTCAGCTTTACAGCTGACATCAGGAGAAGGGGATGGAGGGGGGAACTTTCAATGTCTATATCCATTCCTCCCAAGTGTCCCTCTTTAGGAGGGACAGTCCCTCTTTTAGAGCCATATCCCTCTGTCCCTCTTTCCCACCCTGATGTCCCTCTTTTTAGGAGATCAGATTGTGTGGTGTGTGTATATAAGTGTATCCCATTGCTCTACAGCAATAACACTCACATTGATGTTGTATAAACATCAGTATATGTGTTCATAAATTAGTCTGTGTAAATAAAATACTTTGGTCTTGTTATAAGTCATTTATTAGGTTAGGAAAGGAGGTGTCAATAGGTCATGAAATAGCTTAAAATTATCTGTAATGCCCCACCCAAAAGGACCACCCCCAGCAACACCCCCTAACACACAAGTGTCCCTCTTTGACAATTTGAAATGTTGGGAGGTATGTATATCACTCAAACTATAGTGGTTTGAGAAATAAGGTTTGTAGCACTTAGTTGATTATTTTAAGCTCTACAAAACTAGAAACAATTTTTATGGGACATTACTGTCCCTTTAAATTGAGCTTTTAACACTTTTAAATGCAAGAGGTCGCCAATGTATCACGAAGCAATGCATTGGAGACTTCTCTAACATGTAAATGATTAAATGGCTCCAATGAAGTACATGGGAATTTAGGAATTTGTATTTGTCTCCTATTGTGCAGTTGCATTAGTCCAGAATAATTATAGTTTTCTTTAAACTATATGGGCCTAAGCATGTAAGAATGGATTTGTTCTAGATAGGAAAATGTGCAGACTGGATGGGCCAATTGTTTTTTATCTGCCATCAAAATCTATACTTTTAAATGTATGAAATAAAATAAAAGAATAATAGTTGAATATTTGCTTTTCTTATTGGCTTAACCAAACTGTCAGTAGGATGAAAAACAACCTATTGCAGCGTAGAATGCTCAGAAGTAGCTCAGGGAGAAAAGGCAGCTGGTCTATCAAGGAAAATTGGAAGAATTCTGGAGCATGAGAACCACATAGGGAACAAATCCAAATTCTTCAAATTCCTATTGATTTAACATGATCGATTCTGAGCTGGTGTGCTAAGATCTGAAGCAATTCTGGAGTTTTAATCCACTGAATCTTAGAAAGATCTCCATTGTATAGCTTTGCAATGCCTTGGAGACATGTCTAGCATTTAAGGGGTTACATTGCAATCTAAATCAATAGGGATGTTTACACTTTAGGTGGCTTTGCTCCAGAATTTCTTCAGATCTTTGCTCAGAATTTATCAGCATTACGTATAGACTAATCATATCTACAAAATTAAAATTATCCATTGTTGCCAAGAAAGACTGTACAAGTGAAATGTGGTAAATATAATTTAAAACACTGTTCCTGTATGATTCTGTCAGTGGAGTCTCTAAAGGACTGGGAAGCACTAGGTAAAGTAAACCACTAGATAATCCCCATCCTGCTGAGTGGCTTCCCCAGAGGTCTGATACAGTGCCAAAGCCTCTTACGCATATTGAGACAAAGCTTACTTTAAGCAGAATTCAGCTTCAGTATCCACCATACTGCTTCCTGACAGCCTCCAATTGCAATACCTCTGTATTTGTGTTTCCTGCTGTTTATATTTACTTGTTCCAGAAGCCACAACAGCTACAAAAACAAACAGTTGTTATTGCAATACTTTGTATCCATTCAGGTAGAGTTCCATTTCCCTAGTCGATCTGCATAGATTGTATAAATAGGCTGATAATACCTTAGAGGGGCTAATTTGCTATTTGCAAAGCAGCTTGAAGTCACATGTTTAGCAATTGGTCATTGAAGCAACTTTATTTTGTCCTGTACAATAATAGCAATGTTTCACAGTCAGAGAGGTTTATGTTTTAAGAACTGGAGAACTTATAGGGCAAATCATCTGTACCACAGAGGAAAAATAAACATTCCAAGGGAGAGATGTTCAAAAAGTCATCATAATGAAAAAATTGTCAGACCATGAGTTGGTGGTAAAAGAAGGACAATATTTTCAGAAGTAAATTCGTCACGTTTGAAAATTCATCTAAAGAGTTAAAAATGACGGAAAGAAGATCTCATTGAACATTGCCGTTAAAAATTCTGATATTAAAAATTGTCTATAATTTTGTCTTTGAAACGAAAATTTTCAAAAAAAAAAATGTTTTCGTCTTTAAAATGAAACTTTTCAAAGAAACAAAGACTTTTTTTATCTTTGAAACTAAACTCTCAGTCCTTTAATTTTTCTTCTCCAAGTTTAGACCTTTTTTATTATGTCAGGAAAAAATGACGTTAATTAGACAAAAAAATGACGTTCAAACGAATATTTTTTTCTGAAAATACCTTACATTATGACGGAAGATTAAACCACACCCACTTTTAAGACTGCTTTTTCCCAAAAAAATGACGGAAACATGGATCATGGTGTAAGAACTTTTTTATTCTGATTACAGACAATTTCAGTTACCACCACTTTCTGAACATCTCACCCCAAGTGTTTTAAAAAATAGTTTTAACCCCTTGAATGTTAGAGAGGTCTCCAGTGTATTACTTTGCATTGCTCTAGCATTCAAGGGGTTAAAAGTCCCATTTAAGTCAGTGGGAATATTGAGAAATGTCATTTGGTTTGCTCCAGAATTGCTCCCGTTCATCTAATGATAGGAGTAGGAGTTTGTGGAACCTTCCACTATAGAAAGACATTAGGTGGAAAACATGGGCCTCTGTCTTCCACGGGAATGCTTCTTTGTACTAAGAAATGGCACAATTCTGAGGCACACCAGCTGCACTTTAGGCAATGAATACAAATTCCCATTTAGTTAAATTGGGCCTTTAACCCCTTGAATGCTAGAAAGGTCTCCAGCACATGACAGTCATGCATTGGAGACCTCTTTAGCAAAAAGTCCCATTTTAATCAATGAAATGAGTGCGTATGTGTGCATGCTTGTATGTCTGGTGATGCATGTTCCTGTCATGATATCACTATGGAGCTCTCCAATCACAAAAGTCAGAGTGGGAATGCCTTCCTGAGGTAAATTCCCTGCAGGAATATCCCTGGGAACCAGAAACACAGGGGGAGCTATATAAAGAGCCTTCTTAGTTTATGTTTAAAGTGGATATGTCACCTATTTATAACATAGCCTAAATAGTCTACATATCGAATACTTCTAAAACTTCATTATTTTGTTTTACGTTTTATTTGATGTAAATTTAACTTACGAAGTCTGTCCCCCAGCTACTTCTGCATAGACTGCGGTTACCTGCTCTGTAACCGCAGTCAGTCATTCTGCCTCTGCTCCCTTCCCTCTATCCAGCCTCCTCCAATGACAGAGGCTCCTGTCTGTAAGCTGGAGTGGTCTCATTGGCAGAGATCAATATAAAGCCAATGAGACCGCTAAAGCTTACAGACAGAAACCTCCTTCATCGGAGGAGGGAAGAGAGCAGAGGCAGATCAGTCTGTGAGGATATAGCTGGGGGCAGACTTTCTAAGTTAAATTTACAACAAATAAAACTTAAAAAAAATAATAATGTTTTAGAAGTATTCAATATGTAGCATAATTATTTAGGCTATGTTATAAATAGGTGACACATCCACTTTAAGTATTGTCGCTAAAATTCACGGTATGAACGATGGTTCATATTTATAAAGAAGTAAAGTCAAGTTTATAAATATAAAAGAGGTGACACAGCTCCAAAAAGAATCTCAATACTTATAATGATAATTAGAACGTATAGGTAGATAAAATTTGTATTAATACATGAAGAAATCGCTACTTCCTTGTGGAAATAAGAAAAGAGAGTATCTAAAAATCTAGGGGTCAAATGATCAAACTGGAACTCTTATAAAAATAATAAATCCATGTGAAATCACATAGATAAATGGTGACAAAGATAGTGTGGGTTCACAGTAAGAAAACTGTCCCTAGATAGTTCTTTATTCCATACGTTCTCTGCTGCTTGTCTTCAAATTTTGTGTGGCAAACCAGAAATTCGTGGAGTGGTCACATGAAAAACAATATAGGAATGGGGGAGAGACAGTGCAAATAGATCTAAGTGTAGTGCATTAATATCTAATATTTATTGTTAAACAGTAAGAATAGCATTCATAGAATACGTGGTACAACATAAAAAAGCATGTATCAACATCTAAAATCGTGTAACAACATCATTAAAAAGTATCTTTCAAATATATAAAAAGAGGCTTCTGGTTGGGAGAGATCCAATTGATCCAATAGTATATACAGTGAATGATGGTATAACTGTAATATAAATATATTGTGATATCATAAATGCAAAATGGAGTGGACTAAATGGAATCGGGCAGGAGTGATTATAAACGTATAATCAGTAATTGCATAAGATAATCCACACAAAATAGATCGTAGTGGCCCCTTACTAGAGAGCACCTAGATGGACCCCGCTACAATACTGCACGGTAGAGCTCGGCTCCCGGTGCACAATCTGTTTGGGTGGCCTCTTACTTTCAATGTATGATGAGTCTTTAAAAGTTTATAAATATGTCTGTATGAGAATATTCTGAAAACATTTGTAGAAAATTCTCACCTGAGAATTTTTTTCCGCATACACAGCTGTGACTATATACTTCCATTAAAGCGGAACTAACACCCCTACAAGATGTAGCTTCAATTAGAGTGCTATAATCCGTTATAACGCGCTGTGTATTTATTTTGTTTTTTAAACGTGTTATTAAAGAACTATCACTAATTGCAAAAAGTACCTGGTCATGTCTTCCACCCAGAAAAGAGCATTGCGCATGTCAGCACAGAGCCGATCGGTTCTCTTGTAACTCCCCCTGGGGTTTTAGTTCCTCTTTAAGAACAGGTTATACCTGACATTAAGTTTTAGTCACTAACACTGCCTTTATTTTTTGAGCAATCAGCGACACTTTATAAATACATTGCAACATAGTTCTTATTTAAGACCATTTCCACTCCACTTTTAAAAAAGGTCAACTGACTGGCGTTAGAATTTAGCAAAAATGTCGCTAAATATTTCTACATATCCTTATGTTACTTTGAGAAAATTTTATGGACACTTTCTTTAAAAGTCCAGTTTTATATATTCCCCCCATCTCTCTCTCTCTCTCTCTCCATAGAAATTGCCACAAGGAGGAAAAGTAAACTTCTACAGATTTTCATATATATATATATATATATATATATATATATATATATATATATATATATATATATATATGAGCCTCACCAGCTCTAGAATTAGTTATCCCAAGCAATGTCTCCAATACATATTGAGCAATGAATTTTCGATCTCTCTATAGCACACACGGTGTAAAAGCCATCACAATTCAAACTAGTGAGTATATTTTTGCCTATAAAATACTTAGGTATCATGTAATGTTTCCCTTTTGATGTCAGAGACATCTCTGCTGCTTTCATTCAGTCCCTGTCATTCAATAGGTTAAAGGGGAAATTACATTTAATAATAACCCCACCATTTACTTTATTAGGGTCAGAAATTCCCAGTGGCCCCTATCATTTTTGATGGTGTGTCTTTGTTCAAGAGGTTTGATATTATGTACATAGAGGCAGATATGACAGTTGGTAGCAGGATCACAGGATACAAACTGTGCCCACTGTACTTGATACCGTAACCATTTAACTCCTTAATGACTGTTGACATGGTTCTTTTCCCTGAAGGACCGGTGATGGTCCTGGCACATCACGTATTGTGTGCTTATAGTGCTCCTGCGGGAGCGCTGTAAACACTAACAGGGTCTGAAATTGGCATCTCCAAGATCAAAGTGGTACACTACATCAGTCACGAATTTCGGCACACCGACAACCATCAAAGCGGTCCTTAAGGGAAGGTCACTTCCCCAGAGTGCTGGTTGTTAAGGAGTTAAAGACCAAAGGAGTGTGAAATGCATTGCTTCACAATGCATTACACACCTGTCTTCTCCTTAAAGGGTTACTTAAGCTCATGCACTGTGCCTGCTTCAGTTTAAAAGACATTGCCAGCAACTATCATGTCCACCTCTATGGATGCAACTTCCATGACTGATTGAAGAGGTTTTATACTGAACAAAGGAACAAGGGAAAATTCCTAAGGGCCATTAGAAATGTTATTATTAGGAGGTGTTACTTCTTCTTTAACCCTTTGCTTGCCAGAGGGGTTCGCAATGCATTGTTGGTGGATTACAGGTCACAGCTTATAATGCTGTGTCACTTGGATCCCCAGTGTGGGGAGGGTTAACTTTCATGTAGGAATTATACATATATGGTCTCTTCCCTACCCCTATGTTTAACACTTAGGTTCCTATACAGCTTTATGTTATTTTAGGGGGGTTTGGACCATTTTCTTTATTATTTTCCACGTTATTTGTTTGGCCACAGTGACGTCACCTTCTGATGACTTCAGAGGTCAAACACCTCATGTTTCTTTGTGGTTGGTATACTGGGATAAGGGTATATAAGGTCACAATTTTCTATTGCTCTGTTTGTCTTGAGGAAGGCCCTAGAAGGGCCGAAATGTCAACATTAAACTCATCCTGTTGTTTTTATTATTCAAGTTCTTAAGAGTGTTCATTTGTTGGGGATTGCTCCCAATTACATAACATATTATATATATATATATATATATATATATATATATATGCATTTCCTTTTGTATTAACCATTTGATTTACCAATAAAATAATTATTCCCTGCACTCGCTCAATTATCAGTCAGTACAAAAATATGCCTTGGGAATACACATTTTTCATGTGTAACCCTGGGGTAGTATATATATGCTTAATTTATCCATTGTAGAGTAGGACTTTCAATGTGAAAAATCCTATGCACAGGTTATATATAATGTGCACTATATTGGAGACGTCTCTAGAATGCATGATGTTGCCGAAATAGGCTAGATCATTAATTATTATCCAAATATCTTTTACCAATGATGGGACTGAAAAGCAGGGGAATTAGCTTTTCTGATAAATATTCACCTGAATTGGGAGATAAAAAAAATATGTCAGTATATGTGTATAAAGAAATTGCGAGGTTGCATTTCCCTTAACCCTGTGAGTGGCATAGATGTGTGCAACACATTGCAATGTAGTGCATTGCAAACCCTACTGACACTCAAAGGGTTATTAAATGCACTCTGAATAGACAGCTGCTAGAAGAATCGGAGACTATAAATTGGTTATCACCATACAAATCTGTAATAATGATCTCAGCAGTAATTCACACAGAGCAATATACACAGAATTCAAATGGAGCAATTCTTGGTTATATCCTCTACTCCACAGGGGACCACAAAATGTAATTGACTTGGATGAGACTTTTAACACTTGAAACCCGAGGTTTCCATTAAATGAATGGTAATTTGGGCCATTTTTACTTGTCCACTGCAATGCAATTGATTTTCCTCTAACTTGCTCCACTTTAGTGCATATTGCCCATAGTCATTTACAATCAAATGCCTAAGTTCCATTCCAATAGAATGTAAATTTGACTGGTGAAAGAGCCACAGAAAGACTATCTTTTAGCCTTTTTTGTGGCTCTGACCATCATATTACAGCTTTATGTGAAGTTGTATATTTGGGATACAAAGCCAGCTCTAGAAAAACACCAAAGAAAAAGCATTTGAAATGTCCATGACAGCCATCATATGGCCTATTTAACTCTCCTTTTTGTGGCCAGAGAGTCCTTCTTTGCACTCTGCAGCTCAGGACTGAAGCAGGGAATAAGGCACATAGGGCTGCAAAAAAGGACATAACACAAATTCTCTTTCTTTCTTTCTTTCTTTCTTTCTTTCTTTCTTTCTTTCTTTCTTTCTTTCTTCCCACATTGGCAAATGAGGGGTTAATTATATGTTTAGATGGGCTGGTGGAGGTGGTGGGGCTATTTACATGTTGGCAAACCCCTCTGTTGCCAGGGCAGAAAGATCTCTGTGATCTGACAACTGATGTGTCAAATGAGATTAGTAGGGATGGTAGCAGAAACATTGTCAAGTATTTTTCAGTGATCCTAAAAGATTCCAAAGAAGTATATTTTCACTCTTTAGTCTTCATCTGAAACCGAAGTTATCTGGAGAGGACTTGATGCACCACTTGGTAAGTATTAACTTCTGAACTATCAGAATAGAATAGTCAGTGAAATATTTTTAGTGTTTACTATTGCTTTAATTCAATGTACTATCAAAATTAAATTGAATCACTAATACTAGCATTAACCAAAATTTACAAACTGTGGCCCTATTGTAAAGAAACATACCTATTTCATTGTTAATAGGACCATTTCCAGGGAAGTATGATAAATGCTGCCACACTGGACACCAAGTAAAGGGGCTCCATTGCATTTCCCCTACCCCTAAAGATGTATCATAAAAGCTTAGTCTGACTGCAACAACAGTGCTGCTCTACTTGTTTGGCAGGCAAAGCGATTCACTATGTGGAGGACAGGCGATACTGAGGACCAGTCATTGACTTTTAATCTTGTAAGCACTACCAGGAGCAAGCATCCCCAGCTGAGCTGTTAAGGCAGACTTCACTAGTTGAGACAGAGGTGTCCTTGAAACCTTGACAGCAGTGGTAGGAACATGCCCTTAGTGGAGTTAGGGCAGTGACTGGAACAAGCTCTGCAGTTTAAGTCATTTGTGCTGTGTGCTGACACCTCTGTTTGAGCCAGAGGCATCACTGGAACAAGTAATAGATAGTCGGTTGTGAGAGATTCATACAGACTAGATGCATACCCAGACTGAACACAGAAGTAGAAGGTACTATGTTGGGAAATACAGTAGCAGCAGTATAATCAGGAAGCAGACTGGGTCAAGACAGGCAGCTGACAAGGCAGGAAGTCAGAAAACAGCCCGTGATAGTCACTGGCAAATCAATAATCAGGATGTTTAACCCAGCGAATGACTTCCTGGACTTACCAGGTAAGTCGTCTGTCACTAAGGGTTTAAGCAGTGCATTGCAAAGCACTTACTCCTCACTAATGTCATCATTATACTTGAAGGTACTGAATCGAAGAGGGGACATAGGCTTCTTAATTTTCTATGAGGACAAGTCACTATTAGCAAAATTATCTGATTGTCAGTTTTAACTTTGAGACTACATTACAAAGAAAAATGAGAGTAATTCTGTAGTAAAACCAATATAACATAGAGGTGAAATAAAAACTCCCTAAAATTCCTATTGCTTTTAAAGGTTTGTTTAACCACTCAAATGCTAGATAGGTCTCCAATACTTTTCTTCAGTGGGAGCTTCCCCAAAACTGAGCATTAACATGAATGTGCACACACAATCAGGCACAACTCAATGCCCCTTTTCTCTTTACTACTGTATCCCTGTAACCACTTGGATGCTAAAGGCTTCTCCAACAGATTGCTTCATACTTCATTGGGGTTGAATACAGAATATCTGTTCAGCTTCGGATGTAAATAAGAGATGAGAAAATCAGTTTGCCAGGTTCAATATTCAGGGAAAACTGGATGGATTTGCATCTGGTTAAATGGTAATTGAAGTGCACAGTAACTTGGTCACTCAGCCCAACTAATTGATTTCTTGGGAGGGGAAAGCTCATCTCAGTGGAACACTAAAACCTCATAATAATAATACTCTTCCACTTACCTTGCTATGACTAGAAAATCCTAATGACCACTATGAGTTTTTTGTTTCATCTTCAAGCAGTCATAGATGTAATATGCACTGAAGTGGCCATGTCTCTTTCTCACAGACCTATTGTCTCCTCAGAGAATTTTAAATTTAGATAGGGTTTTTTAGTCGTATTGGAATAGGACTTGCCGCAAGTGAGATACCTTGACACAGTGGCAAACTTACCCACGACTTGGCCAATTTGTGAATACTAAAATCTCACTTATTTTTTAAGAAATAGTATATATGCACATTACAGGGCACATATTTAATTTTACATAGACGAGCACAGGTTTGTCTTTTTGTCTATGTATGTATATATATATATATATATATATATATAGTAAAGTAAAATGGAGGTTCAATGCATTGAAAACCCATCTGGCACTCACAGGGTTAACACTTTTCATTTTTGTATTAGGGAACTGTAAACCTGGTTTGGGAATTGTGGTCCAGGAAATTGGTGCCCTATTTCACAAAATGAACCAGTTTATCCTCTTTAATGTAATTCTGTTCAGTTTATATTCTGGCCTGCAATATGCTTAACCCCTTAACGACCCTTGGCGGTCATAGTATACCAAGGGTTGATCTGACTGAACGACCCATGACGTACTATGACCGTCATGGAGTTCCAGGCTCCCCCCGCGACTGCACGCCATTCGGGGAGTTCCGAACCGGAAAAAGAAAAAAAAAATGCTCCTTGGTCCTTAACTCACGTCGCGGCACCGATCGGCCGGCCGTTAAGGGGTTAAACTCATGTTTGCCCTTCAAATTCACAATTTTTTTTTAATTTTACATTTTACTTAAGTAGTTTAGATTTCAGTGAGGAAAAATAAATAAACCTGTAATATTGTGAATGTAAATGGAATCTCAATAAAATGTATTTTTTTATATTGCTTTCTGTGTACTATGGGTTCTTAATGTGAATGGTGTAAGAACACAACAACCTTATTTGAATATGGATCTTCCAAAATTCACCTTACAGAATTTTTTCAGCATTTTGCATTATTATTTCATAGATCAGCATTTTATCAGTTGATAGACAAGTTCAAGCAGATGCTGCAGCTAATGAATATCATCATTTTGGGAATTGAAAAGTGATATGTAGACAAAGAAGACTGTAGGGATTAATGATCCATTCTGTCCAACAATCCCTTAGAGATTACCACTAAAAATAAAGATGGCTCAGTTAAAATTCTAATACTAAAAAATCTCCAAATACTTAGGACTGATGTTACAGTCTGATGTTACAGTTCTGACAATGGGACTCAGGATTTAGAATTGTTTCAAACACTGTTGAAATGAGTTTTAGGATAGTTTAAAAGACTGTTGAAATAAGTCTTGGGCATAAAAATATGAAATGTTAATCTAGCAGACGCGCAGTCTTTGCCAAATCCATGATCTACACTGAAAAAGAAACTTAATACTCATTTTTCATTTATAAGATGGAAAAATTGTAGCAGAAAGCAAATGATATATGAATTTTAATTACCATCTCCTACTAAGTTTTTAATAAATTTTTATATTGAGTAATACATTCAATTTGTTCAGGAGTATCAATTTCTTGGTACATAGAGGCTGGTTTAAAAGGAAGAACTGAGGCAACCTTGGAGCAAATCAACTGCACCATAGGCGATAAATAAAAACGTTCCAGATTTCCATTGATCCATTTATTTCCGTTAACCTTATGAATGGACGAGAGGTATCCAACACATTGCAACACAATGCGTTAGATACCTCTCTGGCACGCAGAGGGTTAAGGGTTCTCCTCCACATTGCAAAGCAAAGCAATGCACTGAAGACTTCTCTGCCATTCAAGGATTTAAAGCTCCAGTTTAAAGAGCAGTTAACTTTTTTTTATGAAAACCTATATGTTATAGAGCTTTTCCTGCTGAATAAAATAAGGGCACTCCCACTGCGGTCAGTTGTTTTATTCAAAATGTATTACAGCTCAAATAATCAGGAAGTGAATTTACTGTGTGTTTACTTCCTGATAGTTCTAACTCAGAGAAAGAATGTATCACATTCTATGGAGAACTGTAAGTCACTGACTTTCCTCTCCATTAGAATATAACAGTAAAATTAATTGGAATTTGACCATTAGAGGGCACTGCTAATGTAAGAAAAACATTGGTTTAAACTGTAATAACTCTGGAAATATGAATCTCTTTGTCAGTGGGATTACTGTTGTTTTACACAACAGGAAAATCCATACAATATATATTTTTTCATAAAATAAGTTTACTGCTCCTTTAAGGTACAATAACATGTAAAATATAGGGAATTTTATATTGTAGGGTTTATCTTCCTGAGTAAAACAATGGAAGTACCAGTGCTGAGAGGTGCTTTATTCAAAAGTTATTGCAGCTCAAACTTGAAATGACCTGAAATGTTATAGTGGTAATGTTGCTACACCATCATATGGAGGTTTATGGTCAATTGTCCAGAGCTTTCCATAGGTTGATGTAACAAGAAGATGTAACATAGGTGGAGGTTTATGGTCAATTGTCCAGAGCTTTCCATAGGTTGATGTAACAAGAAGATAAATATATATATATATATATATATATATATATATATATATATATATATATACATCAAATTGAAAAACAGCTATTTTGAGTAATTACATTTTTCCAGATCCACTGGCCAGACCACTGCTTTTGGATTCACTTTTTCAGAAATCCCTTCACCACTATTAACCTTTTAAAGACCAGAGGGGTGTGCAATGCATTGGTGTGTAAAGCATTGTACATCTTTCTGCTGCTTTAACCCTTTGAGTGCCAGAGGGGTGCGCAACATGTTGCTTTGCAATGCGTTGCGTACCTCTCTGGCACTCAAAGGGTTAAAGGTTAATCATCAGTCTAACGGCCATATGTATAAAGACAAAAGACAGTTTTGTGGCAAACCACCTGCACCACAGGGGACTGATAAAAATTCCACAAAGTCCTATTGATTTCATTTTTTTAACTCCTTAAATGCTAGAAAACTCATTACCATTGCGAAAAATGTCCCATTTAATTTCATGTTAATGTTTATTTGTCCCCTGTGGTGCAGTTGGTTTGCCCCAGAATTGTCCCAGTTCATCTTAGTATATCCACCACAATGTATGTAGACATTCTCAAATGGTCACCTTAAGGTTTAACTCTTTGAGTGCCAGTTAGGTATCCAATGCGTTGCAACGCAAGGGTTAAAACATAAATAATAGCGAGCTGAAAGATGATGTCCAGTATTATACATCTGGGAATCTTCAATTAAATTAGTCAGATCCTGCAAATTAAACAATCTTTTTTTATTTTTTTTAACATATGCTCGCTTAGCTGTAAGACAAGGGGAGATATTCACTAAGCAGTGATAAAGAGGTGATAAAGTGGAGATGACTTCCCCACTTCCCATGTTATTCTATAGAACCTATTCACGCCAAAGTTGAAGAAATCTTAGTGCATATGCGCCACAGAATAACATAGGAATTACAGAAGTGATAAACTGAAGAAGTTATCTCCACTTTATTACCACTTAGGGAAATGGTTCACTTTTAAAAAGTTGCACGTGAGAGTTCGACCACTTCAGACATTAACCATGTCGCATGGATAAAAATGGCGACATGAGAATCTCGCACTACATGACAGCGCACGATTTTCATGTCACCTACTTATCGTTGCATACAATAATTATAGAGCCGGCAAGCAGAGGCTGTAGATGGCAATCAAAGTGTTAATTGGACACATTGTTCTGGATTCCTGACCACTATAATTTACACACTCACGCCTTGCTGATCCTCTTGTTTGTCAGGCACCTACTGAAGTAAGCTGCTCCGGCCTCTCACTCCCCATCTCTGCATGCAGAATGACAGGGAGGAGCGAAGCACTCAGAGACGGGGAGTGAGAGGCCGGAGCGGCTTGCTTCAGTAGGTGCTTGACAAGTAAGAGGATCAGCATGGTGTGAGTGTGTAAATTATAGTGGTCAGGATTTCTGTATAATGTGTTACTAGCGCTCTCCAATTAACACTTAAACAGGCAACATGAAAATCTTGCGCGCTCATGCAGTGCAAGATTCTAATGTTGCCATTTTTTTCCAGGCGACATGGTTATTATCTGAAGTGGTCACACACTCTTTCACGTGCAACCTTTTAAAAGGATACCTTAATGAATCTCGCTCAATGTTTTCATATATTGGAAGGCCTTTATCATTGTACACATAGAATATGATGGCAGAGATGACAATATAAAACTATTGTTTAATCCTTCACCATGGTTCATGCTCAGGCTAAATTTAGTTTTACACCAGGTCATTTGCATTTCCTCCAGGTAATTATCTCCTACTTGGAGGCTACCCTATGTACCCATTTCAATTTATTTAAAAAATATTTATTGTTACCTTGAGGTTGATGTACTAAGCAATTCTGGGTCAACTGCACCATGTGGAACAAATAAAAATTCCCATTGACTTAAATGGAGCTTTTAACCCCTTGGAAGCTAAATAGGTTTTCAGCATCTGGAAAGGGCTTTCCTGGCATTTGAAGGGATAGTAAATCTTAATACGTAAAATAAATATATTGCACAGTTTATCCTTCTTAATAAAACAAGGACACTTCCCACTGCTGAGAGGTGTTTTATGCAAAATTGATTTCAGCTCAAACTTGAATTTTTTTAGGTGCAATACCTCAATGGGATGATAACCAGAGCTGTCTGTAGGATGGTATAGCAACAGCGCCACTGCAACAAATAGGCTTGTCAACTTTTCTAGAAAAAACAAATATTGACCAACCGCTTGCTGGTGTATGATAGTTTTTTGGTCATTATTGGCTGGTTTTATGGTTGGGTAGCAAAAAATCCTGTCCCTTCTCAATGACATCTCCAATGTGAATATGCACAATAGCCTGTCTGCCATTCAGATTGCTTAGGAATGGGCAAAAAGTCAAATTTTATTAGCAATTTTCATGGAAAAAACATATTTCTTGCTTTTCCCACACCAATTGTCACCCATTGAAAATATGTAAAACTAGCATAAATGCCCGTGTACACGGGGCAAGGTGTGGGTGATGTTAACCCTTTGAGTGTTGGAGGGATACGCAACGCATTGTTTTGCAATGCGTTTCGTACCCTCCGGCAGGTAAAGGGTTAAAGGGCGGTCCTGATCTGTGTCTGCCGTCACTCACGCGATGTGCTGTACAGATTGCCCTAATGCACAGAATGCTCCCAGCACAGAACTCCCAGCATTCTGCACAGAATCCTCCCAGCACAGAACTCCCAGCATTCCGCACAGAATGCTCCCAGCACAGAACTCCCAACATTCTGAGCGTTCGAGCAGTCTCTATTGTGCATGACTGATTCTGACAAACATCATAGCAAATTATTATATAGGATATCCTCCTTTTCACCACTACCAATGATTTCCTGAGAGAATGTTGTTTTTTTCACCAATGCTTTTTATAGCTTTAGTACTACTTCTGCAAAGGGCTGAAGTAGAGAAATTAAGCATAAAAATTGCTAGCAGGCTTACAGAAACACATTCCTTAAAAAATGTTAGCAGAATGAGTCTATTTGTCCTTTACCCACGACACTCACCACCTGCTTGTACAACACTGGCACAGCCATATCTGAAAAATATATGCAGCTTGGGATATGCCAGCATGGTAAAACACATTACTTCATTTATGTAAAACCTCAGTTTGAACAAAATAAAATCACAACATGCCAGCATCAACATTTTGGTAAGTTTGCCATTCCACAGATATATTTTTGGATCATTTTGTGAAGTTTTTGAATTCTTTCTAAGAACCCAGTAACTGTGAAATGGCAGCACATAGAACAACTGTGTAAATTAATTGTTTTAACCGCATGACTAGTGGTAGTGGTGGAGGTAGAGATGGCGGTGGCGGGTTGGTGTGGGACTACATGATTCTTGTTACCTTCAAATAACTCAATAAGTCATCCTCTTCTGTGTTTTGTATTTTACACAACAACTGTAGTAGGAGGCATAAGTGTTATTGTTACAGGAAAATATCGGTCCACACCAAGTGACATCTAAAATACTACTATCTTGTGCCCCTTGGCTTCATGCACTTTCAGGAGTGTTCCTATTGCTACCAGTCATGGCACCTCTGACATGCTGTTGGCATGTGTTCCACAGTCAAATCTGTGATTGTACTTCAGTTGGAATTTCAATGAAGATGTGCCTAGATTGGATACTGCTTTCCCTCTTCTCATGTCTTTTACACAGACAATAGATCCCATAATGTTTAGCTTTTGGATTGTGAAATAATATCTACAAACTGTAAATTTTATAGACCGAGGGTTTCCTGAGGGACTACTACTATGGGTCTAGATGTAGCTCTGCACTTTGAACAGCAGCAGAAGTATAGCTAGGATTGTGGAAACTGATTACCAGTTTTGTTTCTTACTCAACAAGAGTGTGTGTGACTGAATGGGTGTTGGATGTGATATTGAGGACTGTGATGATGATTGTGTATTTTTAGGAGTGTTTACTTTCCAGAGTCAGATTTTGCAATTTATCTCTCAAACAGTATATAAACAGGCATAGTACTTTTTTTCAGTGGTGAAGATTGACTATTTTCCTTCCAGATACTATGGCCATATCCTCATCATCTGTATCAGAAGAAGGAGAGGACAGTGGAGGGATATAGTATGTCTCAGTATCATCATCAATAGTTAGATCATCAACATCATCTACAGTCGCCACATTACTTTCATATTTTCCTAAGCATTTTAAAATCAAATAGTCCGAAAATTCTCATTGTTTTAAATGGAGTTTTTAACTGAATGCTAGATGTATCCATCATATTGTGAAGCAATGAGCAGGAGATGTCTCTAGAATTCAAGGAGTTAAAATTTTTATTCAAATTTTTATTTATCACCTATGATACAGTTATTTCACCCCTGAAATCTCCAGTTTTCTTAGTACATTAGATACCTTGTGTTGCTCCAAACATTTTGCTTTTCCATTATATATATTTTTATCTGAGTTAATGGTTACTTTAACATCAGTCTCTGTCACAATTACCTGTTCTTCTTCCATGTTTTTGTGTAAATAGCTCCCAAATGCCAAACTTTCAAATATGTCTTCACTCTTCAGATTAAAGGCAATATATTCAATTTGCACAAAAAAACACCATCAAAACAAGAGAAGCTCCTGTAAAGTTAATGTACATATGCATAGCCCAAACGAACATTTCTGCCAGATACTTACACTGTCCTATAAATGTAAAACATGTTGGGCATTTGCATGTAAATACGTATTGAAGCATCTCTCTTTGATTGTAGCTTTGTTTCCAGGTCTTCACAAGGTAAAACCTAATTTGCATTTCTTATAGATTTCTTACAATGAATTTTGTTGTATTTTTCTTACATTACATGCACACTGCATAAACTGCATATGTACTGCAACTAACTGAGCAATTATAAACAATATTCCTGTTGAATGTAATCTTGAAATGTGTTGTAAAATAATGTAGAGATACACAAATTCATGGCTTTCAAACTCTGTAATGTGGAACAAAGAGCAACCCATTGTATGAAATCATTCAGTACTATAAATTGCTAAGTAGGAGGAGAAGGAGAGTCTCACTGAAGGAAGGGGCGGGGACATGAAAGCACAATTGCAGAGAGAATTTTATTAACTCCAGTAGTTCTTTATTGTCCAAAACATTACAATCACTGCTTAATGTATTGACTTTGTACTTCATTAATGACTACGACACTTAATCACTTTGATTGATCTGTTTTCAAGTGTTGATAACTCTAAAGACTACCCTGTTGGTGTGCCCTGAAGACTGCATTTGAAAGTCACAAGTTTAACGAGAAACATAACAAAAGTTAGGGGCATTAGGAATGGATTACTACTGGTTGTAATATTTATTGTAGGACATCTGTAGAAGTGAGATTATATCTCATAAGATTAAGAGGATGTGGTGTTTTTTCACACTGCTTTCCCTTTTTAATATCTCATCTAAAAGTGTTAGTGGTGTATTACATGATACAGTGGTTCTCAATCTTTTTGTGGTCAAGGCAGTCCTAACATGCAATCAAGAAGTTCAGGGAACCCATTTAATGTAATTTATCAGGAGTATAATGAAAGGTTCGATATATAAATATACAGTTATTGCTAGGTTTCAAAATCATACTTATAAAAACTAACATACTGTGCAGAACATTTTCCATAATGAAACATTTAAAACTCATTATTCACATTTTTTTCAAAGTCATCCAAGAAAATACGTGGTACCCTAAATTGATGCCCGAGGCGCACCAAAGCACCATGGCACCCTGGTTGGGAACCATTGACATGCTATAACATTGTGAAATTTTATATTAATATTTCCTTGAAAAAAGATACAAACCACATTGAATTTGTAGATGAGCACCAGCGTTGTTTTAGTCAATTGTATAAGTAGTGTAAACATTCTTTTCTTTAAATGGGAACAACACCCTTTGTTATAATTAGGATCATATGGACTCTGAATAATAAATATAATAAAATGTATAGTGCAAGTTTTTGAAATAATAGTCTTTAAAATATATTAGCTATCTCAAAAAGGGCTACACTATTACAGACCTGCACTATTACAGGTGCTAATGTTATCACTGCTTTTATCTCCAGTTTTCTCCATAGACTTCAATGGGAAAATGTTTGATAAAACGGATGTTAACATTTAGCACCTGTAATAGAATCTAGCCCAAACTCCACAGCAAGCCATCTTGCCAGTTAAAACTTAGTTAGTCCATCCAATGACATATAGAGCCTTAAGTGTATATATATATATATATATATATATATATATATATAGAGAGAGAGAGAGAGAGAGAGAGAGAGAGAGAGAGAGCCTTAAGTATATATATATATATATATATAGATATAGATATATATCTATAAATATAAAAGAATACGCCTCATTGTATAATTTATGGTACCTCACACACAGAACATAATTTATGTCTCCTCAGAAAACAAGCACACATTGAACAGAATGCCTCATTACATAATTTATGTCTCATTAGGAGACACAACTCCCATTGGGTGATTCAATGGGGACATTACTGCTCCCATTGGGTGATTCAATGGGGGCATGTTTATCATACAGGGAGTTGGTCCGCCCCCTCCAGCCCGCCCACCACTATCCAACTGACAAAAAAATATAGCTGCCACTCGCTCCTGAAGTAGGGGATATCAAGAACTTCTCCTGGTCCACACACACGGTCACTCAGGATCATGACCCCACAAACACACTGTTTCACCTCCCACAGATAATTTTAACCCTCCATCCACACTGTGTCACCTCCCACTGATAACTGTAACCCTCCATACACTCTGTGTCACCTCTCACAGATAACTATACCCCTCCATACACTCTGTTTCAGTACGAGGGTGTAATGTTTCCATAAAATACAAGCTCAGGGATAAACTTAATAGCAACTCTTTTATTTAACCCTTTTATTTAACCCTTTCAGTGCCAGAGGGGTATGCAACACAATGCAATGCGTTGCGTACCCCTCTGGCACTCAAAGGGTTAACTCTTTTCATCTCTTCAGTCACCTCACTGTCTGTTTTCAACTGACACTCCTCTACTTCCTGCTTCTTGATTCCCGCCCTTTCTCCTTAAAGGGAGAGAGATGCTTTGCTGTATGTTACAGAGGGCAAGCCTCAAACACCACTTTCTATTTGATCCCTCAGCATATTGCTACTTTGCCTCAACTGAAGAGCCACTGTGTGTTATATGGCTATGTTACCTCAGCTTAAGTAAGGAGTTACTGTTCCCATTGGGTGATTCAATGCAGGAGTGATTTAAATCATTCAGGGAGTTGGCCTGTCCCCACTATCCAGCCCGCCCACCACTATCCAAGTGACTGAAAAAACAAAATGGCTGCCACTCTCTCCTACACCACAGACTCACACACAAGCCACACACACACACACACAAGTAACACACACAAAGCCACACACACACACAAAAGCCACACACACACACAGAGTCCCCAGGGGTCCCTCCACCAACCTGAGGCACACAATGAGCTGATCCAACAAAGAGAGATGCGGGATCGGCTCCAGTGTACCTTCATTTCTGGTATCCACAACACAACAATGCTTTCAGCTCCTGGTGTACAATGTGCTTCTGCTGCAGGAAGCCCAGCTGCTTCATATAGCTCGGAGGCAGGCAGGCCCAGTACCAAATCCTTCATGTTCCCCATTCATGAAGCACAACAATCCACCCCGCAACAACCCGGTGATGTGGCCCTTCAAGGAGCTCTCTACAAGTAGCAGCTGGATGCGGCTATTACCCGTGTCTGAGGTGCTAGAGACAGAACATGCTGGGGCCACTCTGTAGTACACACTGTTACACACAAGCTTCTTCACCGCCGCTCTCTGCCCGCTGTCACATACCTTCATTGTGTAAGTACCCTGGCACAAAAAATATACATGGCACACTATAGCTGCTCCAACAACACACACCATCCCTGCTCGAACCACACACCATCCCTCCTCAGTTCCTGCTCTTGGTGCCCGGGCTGCATCCCTAGTAACGCTCTTGGCCAAGGCCTGGGGCAGGAGGTGTCTTCCTATCCAGGGAGCCTGGCCGGCGGTTGTCTGGCAGCCTCTGAGTGTGCATGCACAGAGTCCACTTCAGGGACTGTGGACTCCATGACTTTCACTACATACTGGGACAGCTGGTTAACCCTTGAAAAATAGTCAAACCTTCTGGTGGGGATCAGGACCCCTCCTGATGCCACCTTTTCCCCTCAGCTACTGATCTCCCAGTATATTTTGCTGGGAGATCAATAGAGGCAAATAGGAAGGGGAGTAAGAGGGCTCCCGTACTTCCATCCTACCCATAGTACCGGGTAGAGGTGGATGAGATCGGAAAACCCTTTCATGGTAGTTCAAACAAATGGGTTCACTGCACTGGTAAAGCCACACCACAGATGCTAGTACAAAATAAAAGTGGAGGAAACAATTGCATCATAGGGGACAAAAAACTCTCCAAAATGTCAATACATTTAAATGGGGCTTTTAACCCAATGAATGTTAGAGAGGTCTCAAACATTCAAGGGGGAGATTCACTAAGAGATGATAAAGAGTTGATAAAGTGGAGATGACTTCTCCAGTTGATCACTTCTCTGTAGAATAACATAGGAATTGGAGAAGTGATAAATCTGAGAAATCATCTCCACTATATCACCTCCCCCCTTGTGTTAAAAGTCCAATTTAAATAAATCATATTCTTTCCTATACATGCTGGTTCATGCTTTGACTTGGAAGGGAGAAGCTGTAAATTCAGTATGCCTCTGGCTGTGGCGTATTCAAGGTAGTTTATACATTTTAATAGTTATCATTTCAATGATTTGAACAGTCTATTCTATTATAATCATCTATTCAAAACCTATGTGACTCCATTTTATCTGATAGTGTAGTTGTGTATTCCTTTGAGTGCCAGAGGAGTACACAATGCATTGCCCTGCCCCTCTGGCACTCAAAGGGTTAAATGTATCTTTTTATAGCGCCTTACATATACTCAACACTTTACAGAAACACTAATCCCAAAACAAATCACATCTTCTCCCAGTTTAAAATCCCTAAAAAAGAACTGCTGTAAATATATAACTTTGTATTGTAAAGGGACATACAGTACTTAAAAATGAAAGAAATCTTAATGTATTCTTCCTGGTAAAACACTATGAACCGTATGTTCAAAGGGATAACAACAAAAAATTGTCGTATGAAAGACAAAAATAAGTAACTGAATGCATGAACGACATATTTTCTATACAGTATACGACAAAAAACTAGTAATGTCTGTTGTGTACGACACAACTCCAGAACTGAAGGACAAAGGGGTGTGGCTAGGGTGTGGCTAAACTATTCTCCAGTGTGGTATAGAGGAAACGAAAATTTGTCGTAACTAACGACAAAAAAATGTCTTTCAAAAGACAAAATTTGTACGTTAAGAAAAAAGTGGAGGAAATATGTTCTGAATGTGAGATTTTTTTGTCTTTAGTTAAGACATTTTTGTCGTTAGTTAAGACATTTTTAAAGACATTTTTGTTGTTAAGACATTTTTTAAGACATATACTAGTTGAAGAGCCCGTTACACGGGCCACAGTGCCACTGCCACCCGGTCGCGGGGCAGTCATGTGCAGTAGAGTGTCCAGCTCTGTATCAGCCATGGCGCGGGCAGTCTCTACTACACAAGACTGCAGCACGTGCAGCATTGTCTACTGCTCATGAAGCAGCGTTACACACATTTTAGCAAATTATTATATAGGATATTGGGAAGGGGACCATTCCCCAAAGAGCCTGCAATCTAATTATCTAATCTTATAAGTTCCTCTTTAATATTTAGGTCGCCTGTGCTTTGATTCTGTGATTTAAGGTTAAAAGGTAATGGAAAAACTGCTTAGGCCAACGTTCTCAGACTTTGGAATTATAACAACTATAACATATATTTAACCCTTTGAGTGCCAGTGGGCAATGTTGTGTATCCCTCTGAAATTCAGTGGGTTAAAGTTCTAGCTCATGACTTTGAATAATTTCATATTCTTACATAGCTTGTAGAACCAGTCTTAAAGGAATAGTAACATTTTATTTGGACTTTACATATTACTCACTTGCAGAATATCTAAAGTCAAATCGTCCGTACTTTTTACGTTATTTTTTTCCCAGTGCAATGAGTTGGCACTCAAAGGGTTAATTGGCAATTTCCTGTTGTTGTCATAAGGTTGCACTGTTTCTATCACATCACTATGGAGAGCCATGATTAACCCCTTAAGGACCAAGAGGGGTATGTAATACATTGCAACACACCTCTCTGGTCCTTAGGGGTTAACGACGCTAGTGCTAAACACAATTTATCATATAAAAAGTGCATGCCACAAAATTCCTAGATACAAATGCAAACTTTCTTACTGGATAGAACTCAACATAGTGATATAGCTTGTGGGAATATATACATTTTAACTCCTAGTTGCCACAGGAGTCTTCAGATCATTGTAAAACAAAATGCTGCAGCCCTGGGAAAAAATATTGCTTTAATTGTAAAGTAAAAAAGGTCATCTTGGAGTGGGATTAATATAAATAAAATATCCTGTCATTAGAGGTCATAAACCCCCAAAAAAGGAAACAATAACACACGGGTTCCCTGTAACAACTCTGTTAAATTAAATTAAGTAAGGATGTCAATATTATTGCCCAGATTTAGTTCTTTTTGCCTGAATTCTCATCCAATTCAATTATAGACTTAAAGGGATAGTAATACTTTGTTTTATCTTTATTTTATTTTGTAGGCATTAAAAAAACATGAAGAATGATATAAGTCTTATCTCTCAGACAAGCAAAGTTTCCCCTCTCACCCCTTTTACCTAGTGTAAGCCATCTCTTCTCAGATGTGGAATCCAGTACATAGACCAGACAGATAACAGCAGGGGACAATCTTCTTCCTATGAGAACAATGAAAGCCCTGCCCCCCTTGACACGTTTTTCCCTTTCTGCAGTGTACCTGGGCACCTCCCTTCGGATCTGGCTGAGCAGTGTTACATCAGTAAAAGGGGCGGGAGGGGGACACTTTGTCATTGAATTACTCTTGAACTACAACTCTGACAGTATTGATATAACACTCTCCAAAGTCCAAATAATATGATGATTAATTAGAGCAGCTTTTATTATGAAACATTACTATCTCTTTCAGACTGCCATTCTCTGTTATTCGCAGGATGGGCTTTGATACATTATGTGATTTACCAGCAAGAAAAGACAGTGCAGCTATGGATTTCTCTGCAAAAATGTATCCACTGAGAACTCTGATTTTTACCCTTAACCCCTTAACGATCCATGACGTACATGTACATCACGAGGTGGATGTCCCTAAAGGACCAAGGATGTACATGTACGTCATGGAATTCCGGGCTCCTCACGTGGCTGCATGCCTTTCGGGGAGTCTGGAATCGAATAAGCAAAAAAAGAAAAAAAAATGCTCTGTGGTCCTTAAGGGATTAAAGAGATAGTAGTACTTTTATGAAAAGTTTAATATTGTAACGTCTACCCACTCGCCCCTTTTAGCTACGTCAGTGCTCTAGCTGACAAACTTACATTATGGTCTATGGACCAGACGGTCTGGAGAGTTGAAATAGCAGTGTATACAATGCAAATCTTCATGACATCGGTCTACAAAGTGTGCCTAGTTTGAATCAATAGGCCGTTGTCATGAAGATTTGCTTTGTATACACTGCTATTTTGGCTCTCCACACGAGCAATCTGGTCCACAGACCAGAATCTAAGTTTGTCATCTAGAGTGCTGACATAGCTAAAAGGGGCAGGAGGGGTAACATTTACATTAAGATTACACTAAAACTATCAAAGTTATAGCAAAAAGACGTATATGATTTGCTTTATTTGTTTAATAACTACAATATTAAACCTTTCATAAAACAAGTATTACTATCCCTTTAAAGGAGAGTGATAATTCTTAATAACAACACTCGCTAACCTTATTATGTTATGAAAATGCCTTTGTTCAAGTAATTACATTTTCAGTCAGTCTATAATGTCATGTCCATGGTGACCAACAAGACAGATGCTGGCATTCTGTAACCCTTTGAGTGACAGAGGGGTATCCAAAGCATTGCTTTGCTCAAACTGTTAAACTGAAGCAAAAAGAGTGCATTACCCTTCTCAAGCATTGAAGAACCAGAGGTGGCCAACGAACTTCACACCAATCTAGTTCTTAACCCCTTATGGACTAGCCGGCACTTAAAGGGATAGTAATGTTTCACAAAAACAGCAGCTCCAATTAATCTTCATAGTATTTGAGCCATATAGAGTGTTATTTCAATACTGTCAGAGTTGTAGTTCAAGAGTAATTGAATGATAAAGTATCCCCCTCTCGCCCCTTTTACCTAGTGTAACACTGCTCACCTCAGATGTGGAATCTGGTTGCTTGACCAGACAGATAACAGCAAGGGACAATCTTCTTACTGTGAGAACAATGAAAGCCCTGCCTCCCTTCACAGGTTTTTCAGCTTTTTCCCTTATCTTAATTGAAGATTGTCCCTCTCTGCAATCTATCTGGGCACCTCCCTGCTTCTTTGAGCTGCGCAGTGTTATATCAGTAAAAGGGATGGGAGGAGGATACTTTATCATTCAAATACTCTTGAACTACAACTCTAACAGAATTGAAATAACACTCTCCAAGGCCCAAAATCTATGATGATTAATTAGGAGCTGCTTTTATTATGAAATTTTACTATCCCTTTAAGGACCACAGAGTTTTGTTTTTTTTTGCTTTTTTTTTTTAAACAAAATCAGTTCAGGTGTCCCTGAGAGCCGTGCAGCCATGCGGGGACCCCTGAATTCCATAATGCACCAAGACCATCATGTGTCCTTAACGTAAGTTTACCCATGATGGTCCTGGCACATTCTGGGTCTGGGTCTTTGAGGGCGTTAAAGGATTAGTAGACAGGGTTTGTGTCATAGTAAGGTAAGTTGGAAGTATTATTTTTTCACTAACCCTTTGAGTGCCAGAGGAGTATGGGATGCTTTGCTTTGCAATGCATTCTGTACCCCTCTGGCAATCAAAGGATTAAAGAAAAAAATAAAGTAAAATAATGCACAATGTGCATCAATGTTAAACAAGAATTATGGGCAAAACTATATATCATTATACAGTAGTCTACCTTTAACCCATCAGATACAAAAAAATCTACCTCACATTGTGACTTTTTTGGAAGTTATACTTTGGTTATATATAGTATCCAAGAGGTTAACTGTTTGAGTGCAATATGTGGCATACACCACTAACAATCAAAGGGTATTAATAATAATTTTTGTATACAACAAATAAACATTGGTATGATAATGCAATAAACATTTAGTTTTGCCAATATTTGATTTTCCATTTACATTTTTATTTGTAAATATTTATACACATTAATTATGTTAATTAAATAGCTACACATTCTGTGGATTACGTTGGTGATTTATAAATCAATGATAATAATTATAATATTAATAATACTCATATTCAGGACATAACTAGCTGTACTGATTCCCCGCCTGAAAAGAACTAACATACATTGTAATAACCTTTTTATATGACAATTTGTTGTTAAATCTCATATCTTCCAATCTGAATGCCCTTTAATCTGAGATATACTAGATTAACCTGTACATACATTTCTAACTAAGATGTTATCATTGTTATTTTGACAGTAAATTGGAAACAATACTAAGTAAAAACTTAATTGCAAATATGTTCTAGTTAACACATTACTCATTGTGACTGGTTACATGTTCTGTGACATTCAGTAATATATTGAAAGTAATGGCTTGGACTCTGGGTTTAAATCCCCAGTGACTGATTTGATTAGTCTATTTGAGTGAGAATAGGGCAACACAGGGCTATGCTAATGGAACCTAAACAATAAGCCATCACTAATCAGAGACCTCAAGGTTGAAGTGAGGTTAATTGTCATGCGGGTGGTATTTGAAAAGAAGTGTTGACTGGTATATTGCACTTTGGGATTGTTGTATTTGAACATGTAGCCCTAGGGCCAGAGGAATTGTTGCTTTTTTTTTTTTTACTTCTGAAATGCAAAGCCTCATTAGGTACATCACTCTGTTGTTACCTTTAAAAACATGGTTCAAAGGCATCAGATAGAACAGTAACCCTTTAAGTGCCAAGAGGCATGCAATGCGTTGGATACCTCTCTGGCATTCAAAGGGTTAAATATTATATATAATATAATATACTCAATTGATTGGCAGAGAGGTATCCAACACGTTGGAACACGCTGAAAGGGTTAACATTTTAAAGTCTGTTGAACCAATCTGGAATTAAAGATTTTATATACATAAATCTTTTTTCACTTTACAACTACACATGTTCAATACACTGATACATAAAAGTAAAGATATTTTACAGTAAATGGAAACATTGAAACAATAATTTCCGTACCCATGAGATGCATTTGTTGCTGATACATTATGTAAACATTGACTAATTCTGGAGCCAAACAACTGCACTATATAGCACAGATAAAATAGCCTACATTTCTCATTAATTTAAATGGGGCGTTTAATCCATTGATTGCTACAGAAATCTTCTACGCATTGCAAAACAATGCACTGAAAGTCTAGCTAGTGCTACCATTGAAATCAATGGGAATTTTCATTTGTCCCCAGTTGTGAAGCTGGTTTGCTACAGAAACTCTGCCGTTCTTCTTAGTCCATAGCCTTATATAGAGTATGTGCTATAGGATTCCCCTCTAAGAGCTGGGACCAATTTTATAGTGATACACCTTCCTAACGCTAATCTGCTAAGCTACTTACACCAATAATTCACACCTTAATGTCTTTTGCACCAATAGGAGGGCAATGGGGAAGTTTATGGATATGTCATGGATTTCTTACCTCATCCATGTTTGTTGTTATGCACTAGTAATGCAATGGAAACCATTGTAACTACTGAATTTTCCTCACGTGATACAGGGATGACAATCTGGACTTCCTCACATTAGCGCCCATAATTTCAAAAGAAAAGTGGATGCATTCTGGGAGAAATCAATTGCAATGTTGGGGAGAGCTGGAAATCCCCCAAAATTCTATTGATTGAAGAGGGAATTTTAACCCCTTAAATGCTAGAGATGTTTCTAGTTAATTGTAAAGCAATGTGTTGGGGACCTTTCTAGCATTCAAGGGATTCAAATCTCCCATTTAAACCAAAGTACATGTGTAATTCTTCCCTATAGTGCAATTGCTTTGCCCCTGGATTCCTCCACTTTCTTTGAACATATGACCCAATTTAAATAGAGTGTGCACTGATATGCTCTAGAGTGTTCATATGCTCTAGTACATACCGCAGAGGGCTTTATGTTCTGAAGAAAACTGGAGGAATGCTGGGCAAACTAACTGTACAATGGGGGAGAACTAAAAATTAATTGACTTAAATGAGAATATTAAACTATTGATGCTAAAGAGGTCACCTATGCATTGCAAAGCAGACCTTTCTAGCAATCACGGTGTTAAAGCCCCGCATTTAAATTAGTATGAGGTTATGTAATGTTTAGTTCTTCCCTGTAGAGCAACTGGATTGCCCCAGAATTCCTCCACTTTTCTTTTGAACATATGACCCTAAAGTGTAGGTATATGGGTAGGAGGCAGATGTCCCCAGAATATGAACTGTACTGGTGGACTTGTGCACTCATCCCAGTGTGGCTGATATACTAAAAACATGGACCAATTCTGGATCCAACCAATTGCATCAAAGTGGATAAACAGGAAAAACTCACGCATTTGCGACCTCTCTAGAATTCAGTGAGTTAAAAGTTCAATTTAAATTTACTGGAATGTTTTTGTTCACTAAGGTGCAATTGGTTTACCCAGGAATGAATTCATGGGGGTTATGCACTGAGAACTGATAAAGAGGTGGTAATGTGGAGTTGACTTCTCCAGTAGTATCATTTCTCCAGTTTCTATGTTATTCTATATAGTCTATGCACTAAGAGATCCAAGGTTGGAGGCATGTTAATGAATAGGCTCAATTGAATAACATAGTGTTATCACTGGAGAAGTCTTTTTCTAGCCTCCCATTTCTTCTTAGTACATCAGCATCACTATAGTGTGCAGGAAAGCAAAGGAGATGTAAAGGGAAGGGGATGGTATATGTTTTCCTATAAATAGATGCAGAGAAAGTCAATTCAAATGTCAATGTGTGTAAATACAGGTAAGCTGTTGAAATGCAAATCAAATGAAATATCCTTTTATAAACAGTTGTTCCTAAACCCCATACAAACCAGAATGGACTTGTTAATCACCTGGGTGCTAAACAGGTTTCAGATGCATTGCTTAGCAAAATCATCCAAGGGATTGATTATCTCTACCAGTAAAAGCATTAATAGCCTATAGCAGATGTAGTTATTCTTTAATAGCCTACAGCATAGGTAGTTATTCTTCAGATCTCCAGATGTGTTGTATGTATTTATTTATTAATTTATAGTGCTAACAGGTTCTGTAGAGCTGCACAATAGTTTAACTCTTTGAGTGTTAGATGGGTCACTAATGCTTTGCATACCAATGTATTGGGTTCCCCTTTGGCATTAAAATAATCAACAAGAGAACTGAACATTCTACAAGTGGGGTACAATAGATACAAAAATATTTTCACTAAAGTAATTGGGAAAGAAGGCCTGTCACTAGAGGTTACAATCTATAAAAAAATAATGGGGTTGATAAAAATGGTCTATATGCTTTGAGTTGTCAAGTGGTCCGACCACAGAGTATGACAATGGCTGGCTGAAGGTCATGGACATTGTAGAAGCTGGCATTCCAAACACTAAGTACCACTGTTCTATGGATATACAAACAGGAGACTCATTAATATGTGCTAATGCCTTGTTATGAAATGTATAATATACAATTACCAAAAAACCTACTTAATTGTTGTTTTTATTATATAACATAACAGTTAATACATTGTTGGAACTTTTGTCTTAAAGTTATTTGGGGTGGCTGAAGAAGTGGGGGAAGAAAAGAATTGTGGTGGGGGATTGGGTTATTCTATGGACATTATTTTGAACTTCTTAAATTGGTGGAAGTATTTAACACCTTGATTGCTGAAGGCGTGCATAAGCATTCACTTTGCAATGCATTGCACACTCCACTGGCAGTTAAAGGGATAAAACATATTATAGTCCATCCAATACTGAATACATCTGCAATTTAAAATCTAAAGATAATGCACATTAGGCGATTTGCAATGTTTAGTAAAATGTGCTTGATGGATTTCTTGTATCTTCTAAATGAACCTCTGCTTCTGTTTCTGGCAAACTCATCCTCGGTGTATATTTTCTAAAAATGTATGCATTTTAACAATTATTTATAAATATAATACATTACCGAAAAATAGTTTCAAAAGGCTTATTTCACAACAACAATTACTAGAAACACAAGTTTCAGTGAAGCTTGACACATATGCACAAATTATTTTTTAAATAAATGGAGATATATAGTTCTTGAGTTAATAATATTTGCAGTTTAAATAAAAACAAAACAGCTTACCTTGAATAAGGTTAGTTGTATTCTGCCTTATGTGTACATACTTTTTATTTTAAGCATGTATGTTAAATTATGATAGAAAAGACACTGACAGAAAACATCTCAGCAATTGTCAAGGAATGATTGATGAAAACTTTCTGTGCCAAGCTTCATATAACATCACACTTTATCTGACACATTAAGATCTTCCAACCATTTGGCCATGAAGGTAAACCTTCAACTACATTTACATCTGTTTGTACATTTGGGAACCAGTAGCTTCCAAAACAAACACATTCATTCATATGATTGCTTTAGTGTTTTAGTGCATAGGGCTCTGGAAGCACATCACTGTACATAAAATAATCTCTGATCCATTTTACCACTACCTTTTCCACATCTCAATTTGGGTGTAGCTGGTGCTACATTTCCATGGGTCAAATTAATTGTTCTTTATACAATACAGAGATGTCAAAACCTCAAAGGCTTCTTCCTTGTGTATTCATCAAAGCTCAAGTGAACACTTGAAGAAGTAACCACTGAACATTTGAAAGCTGTTTACTGGACTATTAAGATAGTCCATCAAGTATAGCAAACATACTTTTCTCCAAAACTAATACAGCTATTAATATTTTGTTAAACCTTCTAGCCTCTAAACAATTACTTATACACATCTTCCTTTAACCTGACTAAAGTCTTTCTCTACACCATTAACCCTGTTGTTTAATTTAATATATATTTCATCACATCTTAACAATTAGAGATGAATGAATCATCAGTGATTAATTTTGCAAATGGATTTGAAGAACCCATAAAATATATTCATTAAATATGAAATGATTCAGAATGAATCACTTAGAGAAGGAGAGAAGGACAAGGAAAGTACACATGGGAGTGCTGGGAGATAGAGGGGTTGGAGCACTGGAGACCACAGAAGACAAAGGGGATGGGGACACAGTAGAGAGAGGTAAATAGATGGAGAACATTACTAAGATAAATTATTAAAAGGGAACAAATACTGAAGAAAACTTTTTAGACATCAAATTTAGGACGGAGAAATATATTCCACAGTATAGACTTAAACAAAAAAGCAGAGCACAAGGAATGTATCACAGCTGTGCTTGTACCTCTCTGGGTGTCCAGTCGTTGCCCCGTCTCCCCGCACGGCTGTATGATGTGAAGGCCATTCGCCTTCCAGCCATTGGCACATGGCAGTGTCTCCATTTTTACTGGGCTGTGACTGTTCTTTGACTGAATCCATGATTAAGTGCCAGGTGGCATGAAACACGTAAGACTACATAGTGATGTGCATTCAGATCTTTGGGGTCACCTAACCAAGTAGTCCTGTCTATATGTTACATGATTTTAAGAAGAATCAATAAATATCAAGTTTTTATGAAGTCTGAAGTTTACATTTCTGTATTGTATGTGGCTGCAGTCTTTTGGATTGTTACATTGCTACAATTATACGGCTGGAGGAGAGCCAAAGCAGCACAGCACTCGATGATCTTTGGAGATAGAGGTGAGTCCAACACTGTTCCTTCACTTCAGACCAACTGGCACTAGTGACCCAGAAGTGTAGCACTAAACCTGTGTATATGTTATGTGACTGTTCTGTTTCCCTTTTTAAACTGGCCTCCAGCTTATGTGGATGCACGTTCCAAGAGCTGTTTAGCTGTTTCTAGTTTTTGCTTTGTATCCGGTGTATTTGACCCTGCTTTGGTTACTAACGACTCTTCTCTGCCTCATGATTTTGATCCTGTTGCTGTTCTGGTTCCTGACTTGGCATCCCTTCTAGACCTTGTCTTGTGTTCTGATTTTGTACTGTGCTGCCTACCTAGTTCTGACTTGGCTTGTTCCTAACTTCATGTCTGGTTCTGATTTGGTTCCTTCCTCCTGTTTTGGTTTTGACTTCGGCCTGCTGACCTTTCCTGCCACTGGTGAGTCTCTGATATTGTTTGGTCTTGTGCTACTGTCTGCCGGCTAACATTTCCCTGCCACGTTTCTCTCTCTTATCTCTCTTTTTCTCTTATCTCTGTCATATCTCTCTTTTCTCTCGTATCTCTCTTTTTTCATGTGTTATCTCATTCTTCTCACTTATCTCTCTCTCTCTCTCTTCATCTCCTTTTCTTGTCAGTCTTTGTCCGTGGTTGCCTGGCTCCCAGCTAGTATATGTTGTTGTTCTCCCCTTCTTCTTATCTTCTCCTCTACGGTGCTGACTTGCGGTTGCTCAGTGTATGTGGCTGGGGTAATTTCCCTGCCTTCTCTCTCTCTCTCTTTCTCTCTCATTCCCCTGGGGGTAGTAGTCGGTAGTGGTTCACTTTTCCTTCCCTGTCTGGACAGCTAGTGTGTCCTTTTGTATTTTTCCCTGGCCTGGTTCTCCACGGATTTCAGTGTATTCCCAGTCCCATCCTGCTTGCTCGATGGCTCAACTGGGGAGGAACAATCTGGTTTCCTGATCAGCATCTTTACCTAGCTTTGGCTGCTGCAAGGGAGTACCTGTTGAACCATTACCGCAACCCAACTTTGTTTTCTAGCTTCACTCCCTAGCTACAGGACCAGTGCTAGGACTATGTGGGCTCCTACACCCCAACTAGTGACACAATGAGATTAAAGCAAATGTAAAGGTGGAAATGACATTTAGATAATTTAAGTCTGAAAGAACATATCAGTCTTTACAGAAATGCAGGGAGTGCAAAAAGATTTCAAAAAGGCTATTAGATTAGCAAAAATAGGAAATTAAATCTAAATTGCAAAGGAGATCAAGACAAATCCAGAAAGATTTTCAAATATATAAACAGCAGAAAAATTAAGAGATAGAACGCTAGACCTTTTAAAAATTATTATGTAAATTGATTAGTGAGGATAAGGAAAAGGCCATGTCCTCAACATGCTTTTCATAATTCTAGACTAAGGTAACAAGCAAAGGTAGAAGAGCGGCAACAAATAACAAGTACAACCATTTATCAGCTATAAGGTTAAAACAAGACAAGCGCAGGGTGAAAATGGAAAAAATTAAGACCGACAAATCACTTGATCCTCATGGTTTACATAAAGGATACTTACGGTAATGTTAGCGAGATTGCTCATTTTAATTTGGAAAGACTCAATCTCCACAGGCTCAATGCCACAGTATTGGCATAAAGCAAATACCATGCCTTTATTTAAGAAATAATACAGTAAAATAAAGTCTAGGAAATGTAGACCAGTAAGTCTGACCTGACCACAATAGTGAGGAAATCGCCTGAATGGATAAAAAGAGAATATATTCAGGATTACATTGTGAATAACAAAATGCTTAGTCGCAAATCAACAGGGTTTTATGATGAACATACCTACAGGGCTTTTATGAAGATGTAAGTAGGAACCTAAATAATGGTCAGGCAGTAGATGTAGTGTATCTAGATTTTGATACAATGGCACACTGAAGTCTAACTTATAAAATAAAGAAATTGGATCAAGGGGATAACCTTTGTAACTGGATAGAAATTGATTGAAGAATATGAAACAGTGTGATGCAAAGGGACTATACTTCAATTCAGTTACAGTTGGAGTGGAGTGGAGTACCTCTGGGTTTAGTACTTGGTCATCTGCATTTTCATATGTTTATATTTGACCTGGAAATAGATATTGAAAGATAATTTTAGTATTTGCAGATTAAACTAAATTAGGCATAGTAACAAACTCAGAGACAGTTGTTTGTTCACCACAAGAGGATTTACATAAAATGGCAGATTGGGCAAACAAATGGAATATGTGATTTAATGTAGGAAAGCATTAAATTGTGCATTTTGGAAGAACAAATATGTATACTACTTATGAACTCAATAGGAGCATTCTATGAGACTTGTTGCTAGAGAAAGATCTTAAAGAACTTTTTAAACTGCAAACATGGCAATAGTTGTCAAACAGCAATTACAAAAACAAACAAAATCATGTCCTGCACAAAAGGGTTGTTGATGAAAGAGTGGATAGCATAATTTTTCCACTGTGCAATTCAGTGGTAAAACCATATCTGAAATATGCAGTGCAGTTTTGGGCACCTGTTCTTGAAAAGGATATTCTACACCTAGAGAGAGTGCAGAGAAGATCATAATATTAATTAAGGGAATGGAATAATTGAAGTGTGAAGGATTTCTAGCCAAACTTGGTTTACGTGCTCTATGGAAAAGATGCCCAAAAGAAGATCTTATTACATTGTACAAATATATGGAAGGTCAATACAAGGATCTCTTTGGTGAACTTTTCATTCCAAGGCCTGATCAAATAACTATTGGCCACCCCATAAGATTAGAGGAAAGGAGGTTTGAAACTTAAGCAGAGGAAGGGGTTAATTATAATAAGGTATTTTACATTGTGGATTTATTTGCCTAGGGATGTTGTACTGAAAGATACAATGGTTAAATACTTGAGAAAATTAGATAAGTTTCTAGCAAATCGACTGAACAGAAAGTTGTGGTAAATAGACTAACACCCATTTTGGGGTTAGGATGGATTATTTATTTCTCATTTTCTTTGATATACTTTGGCAAAGCTTTTAGCCTCATCAACTATATTACTGTTTAAATGAAACTTTAAACTAAACACCAATTTCTAAAGATTTCTATTGTGTCTGAAAAGTGGCATGTCTTGTTTATCCTAATAAAAGCATTGACTATTATCATCTCCACAATTTTTCTCCAGTCTTAAACATTTCACTTTCTCTGTTGAATGATTCATACAAAGAGGGCTTAAAAATTCCACATTTTTGATGTTATTGCTGAGCGTCTTATTTGTATCTCACTGCCATGATTTAGTCTTTGACAGTGGACACATAAGAGTATTCATAAAGATTGGATAATTTTAAGCATATTAAGCAGACTGCACTATGCATGAATGAAATGTGGAGTTAAAAGAATATTAATACTTAAAATGTAAAAAAAAATGTTGTTGGGGTTATCCCCCTGAGTTAAAAATGGGTACTCCCACTGCTGAAAGGTGTTTTATTCAAAAGTTATTAAAGCTCAAACGTGATTTTTTAAAGTGTGGTATCACAATGGCCTGAAATCATACAGTGGCACTATTGCTACACCATCCTATGGAAATTTATGGTCAACTGACCAGATCTCTCCATAGGATGGTGTAGCAACAGCGCCACTGTACAATTTCAGGTCACTGTGATACTGCAACTAACAAATTCAAGATTGAGTTGCAATACCTTATTAATAAAACCCGTTTCAGCAGTGGGAGTACCCTTGTTTTACTCAGAGAGATAAACCATGCAATATATATTTTTTTACATATTAAGTATTACTATCCCTTTAACTGCATCACAGGGGTTGGAAAAAATATTCCTATTAATCTTATGTGTCTTATAACCCCTTAAATGTTAGGGCCACTTGAAATGCATTAATTTGCTTTTCTCTGTAGTTAAAATTGGGTTAAAATTAGAATTTTGGGAATTTGTATTACTACCCCTATGATGCAGTTAGTTTGCCCCAGAATTACAATCTTCTTAGCACATCAGTGTCTTCTTGGTTAGGCAACACTTGTTTACACGAGTGCAAGAGAGATATGTAACACAATGCATTGCATACCTATCTGGGACTAAAAGGGTTTAGTATACCGATGTGTAAGTACTGCTCAGTCTATTGCTTAGCCATTTACCGGCTTCATTGCTGGAGGGATGTGCAGTGCATTGCAATGAAACACTTTTTGCTCACCCAACTGACATTTAAGGGGTTAGCTTATAAATTTGTACTTTACTAAAATCAATAATTTTTAATCAGCGTCAGGACCATATTACTCTATGCATGTCCTTGATCTACACTTCTCTGTTTCAAAATGTTCTTTTTTGAACATTACCGTTAAGGGTTTTTGAGGAGAAATTGTGAGCAAACACCATATAATAGAATGCATTTTTATTATTCCCATATTTCTCTCATCTTTCCATTAATGCTTGTAGAAAAATAGTCATAATTGTGCACTGTGTACTCTGGATAATCTGACTACACCCTGACAATGAGAACTAAGTTTTTAATTGGTTAATACATTGAGAGGTGGGAGCCCAAGGTGAGGCACTTTTTGAAACAAAAGGATTCAGGCAAATAGTGAATAAATGGGATTTGTGAATAGACTTCCTCACTAAAATAAGCTCAAAATACTGCTTGTGTGTGATATGTAGACAGTGTGGGAGTGTATGGTCATTTCTGGTATGCCAATACTCTGCTGTACCCTGTTTTACACTGTGGAAAATAGAGAAAACAGAATGTTGCCAATGGTGCTTTATCATGAACAAAAGGAATAATAGTCAATATAAATATTGCTCTCACATGTATTGGGGGTTGCGACACCAGCATATACTAGCTCCCAACAGTATAGGAAGACAGAGATCATAAAAATCTCTGCTCAGGGTTCTTCCAAAGGATCTTTCAACTATAAGAATGAAAATCCAAATAGTAAAAAACTATGTTCCTCCAGGAAAGGTTAAAATGATATTTATTATAAAATTAAATACCACAAACCAAACTTTTATAATAAATACACCGTTCAGTCTCTTCTCATAATACACATGAGGGAGCATCAAGGTTATTTTTACAAACAAGGAACAGGAATGATGGTTCCCTGAGCCAGACAAAGCAAAACAGGGGAAGCAGAAATTACGTACATGGTACAGACGATGTAAAAATAAAAACACAGCATTTATTATGCAGAGCATAACAATGTATAAAAGATGCAAAAAGGAATGATATACAATATAACATGCCTTATTAAAGGGATAGTAATACTTAAAATGTCAAAAAATATATTTTGTAGGGTTTATCCCCCTGAGTAAAACAAGGGTACTCCCACTGCTGAGAGATACTTTATTAAAAAATTATAACAGCTCAAACTTGAATTTTTTAGGTGCAATATCACAGTGACCTGAAAATTTACAGTGGCGCTGTTGCTACACTATCCTATGGAGATTTATGGTCTACAGACCAGAGCAGTCCATAGGATGGTGTAGCAACAGTGCCACTGTACATTTTAAGGCCGCTGTGATATTGCACCTAAAAAAAAGTTTGAGCTGTTATAATTTTTTAATAAAATATCTCTCAGCAGTGGGAGTACCCTTGTTTTACTCAGGGACATAAACTCTACAACATATATTTTTTGACATTTTAAGTATTACTATCCCTTTAACAACCTTTATTGGTTTCACATTTACATGAGTGATTTGTTATACATTATAGCCAGTTTTTTATATCTACATTCTATTCACCATGTACATAATTTCTGCTTCACCCTTTTTGCTCTGTCTGGTATAGAGTGCCATGTTTCCTTTTCTTTGATGGTTCTCTTCACCTGGATAGTCTTTCATTGGCTGAATGCCTAAAGCAGTGGATTGTGATGCAGCATCGAAGCCTTGGGTATGGTAAGCCCTGCTGTGTCCAATGCTTTTTTCTTGATAACTAGTCTCCTTCCAGACCACCAGACTGTTGTTTTTTTTTTTAAAAACGGCTAACATAACCTACAGGTGCTTTTGAATGCTCAATCAAAAGTGACAGTTCCACTGCAGCCTATATTTTTTTCCTTTCAGAAAATACAAGATGTTGAAGAAGCAATAACTGGATGTTATATTATTCTTGTATTAAAAAGTAAACTTAAAAATATATTAAGTATTGTAAATTATGATGCACTTCATTTATCATTCAAGTTAATAATTATCAAAATGGTAAATAATTTCTACATTTGTAAATGTAACGCTTTCAAGTGCCAAAGAGGGTAAGCAATGCTTTACTCTGCAATACATTACTAATGTCTTTGGCAAACAAAGGTTGAAAATCGTAAATATAAAATAGTTTAATTATGACGAAACAAAGAACAGGGACATCGAAGTTCATTCCTATTAGTGTGGTCAAAACCTCCTCTGTCACTTCAGGGAACCATTGAGCATACATCGAACAAATTAATAATTTTCTGTTAATTTAGGTAATTTTGAGCTAAAATTTAGCTTTTACTGTTAATTTCTCTAGTACAGCTATTTTGCTGCATCCGTGAATTAAAATGCAGAGAAGCATCAAAACATGATAATGCTGGTCATAGAGTAGTGGTCTCATTGGATGCATCTAAGGCATTCGATTCCGTGGAGTGTGGTCATCTTTGGTGTACACTACGTGGGTTTGGATTTGGGACGACTTTTCTGGTATGGGTTCAACTTCTTTATACAAACCCTACTGCTACGATCTTGACTGGGTCAGTCTGGTCAGGGTCATTCTCTCTTGAGAGAGGCACGCGACAGGGATGTCCCTTGTCTCCGGGTTTGTTCGCACTGGCCATTGAACCGCTAGCCAGGTTGATCCGTAGTGACCCGATGGTGGAGGGATTTGTGATGGGCAGTAGGGAGGAGAAATTGGCATTATACTTGGATGATATACTTCTGTTTTTGGGAGAGGCCTCTAGATCTCTTCCACGTGTTCTAGATCTGGTAAATACCTATGACAAAGACTCAGGATTGAGAATAAACTGGGCTAAATCATACATCCTCCCTGTAGATCCGGTTGTGAATGGGGATCCTGTACCGTCTGCTCCTTTAAAATACGAAAATACGGTGAAGTATCTAGGGTTTCTGGTGACTGCCTCCGCAGGCAACTATGTGAGAGACAATTTGGAGTGGCTAATTGAGCAACTTCGGTGTAAAACTACATCTTGTCTTACACTGCCTCTGAAGGTTATTGGTCCCTCTAACCTGATTAAAATGGTGTTTCTACAACGATTTTTGTATGTTTTTCAAGGTTCTCCCATACCTGTCCCTAAGTGATACTTTACTGTAATTGACAAGATTATTAGGAATTTTCTCTGGTCAGGCAGCCCATCTAGGATTAAGTTGTCCCCTCTTAAGCGTCCAGTGAGTGAGGGAGGAATAGCCCTCCCAGATTTCTTTAAATATTACCTGGCTGCACAGGGACAATTTGCACTCGCATATGTTTTACTTGATATCCTGCACACCTTTTATAAAATTGATGAATCTCTGCTCAAACCAGTTTACTATTTGTCGCATATCCCTTTCTAGGTCCAGGAGTGCTTAGGGATCCCCCTGTCACCTCTCGGACGACCTGTGACGTATGGTCAACTATTGAATCTACTTCAGGCTTCGTGGCAAGGGACCCTGATGTTCCCCTCTGGGGGTCGGAGGGGTTGGTACACCTTCGGCAATTGGAATTCGGTTGATCATGGTCAACATACAATATTTATACACTTGGTCATTTGTACCAAGGTAATGTTTTAAAAACTTTTGAACAACTGTGTGAGGAATTCGATATTCCTACTACCTTCTTATATTCATATTTATGGCTGAGATACTCTTTGAATGCTTTGTGGGTACTAATACTCCAAGCATAAAAGAATTCCCTCTGGTTACGTTGGCTAGGAAGAGACAATCCCTCAAACCTGTCTCGTTAATATATACATGGCTAGATAGGGCTTCTGTAGTGGTGGAGGACGGGCTCAGACTTAAATGGGAGGCTGATATGGGTGCCTTTGAGGACTATGAATGAGAAATGGCCTTGAGAAGTCTTGAACTGGTAGCTACTACTGCCAGGCATCAATTGATCCAACTCTAGATCTTGTACAGATCTTATTACACTTCTGTGTGTCTTTTCAAGATGGGCAGGGTGGATAGTGATCGTTGCAGAAGGTGTGGGGGGGCAGGCACCACTTTCTTACACCTTTTGTGGGAATGTCCTCCAGTTTTGGGTGGATGTGTTCCGCACTGTATCGGCTGTAGTGCAGCGGGATGTGTCGCTTTCCCCAAAGACATGTGTTTTCTCTATTCTCCCTGATCAACTTCCCTCAAATTATCATACTGTAGTAATTAGGAAACTGTTGATTATGGCACGAAAGGTGGTGGCACAATCATGGATGTCAGAACACCCCCCCAAGCATGACCAATGGATGGCCTTGGTAACTCATAATCTTCCTCATTATAAGGAAATTTACTTGCATAGGGCACCCTGAACAAATTTCACCAAATATGGGGTCTATGGACCTCTTACTGTAACTCTAGAATTCTCTACCAATGAGGGCTATGTGATACATAATTATTACTCTATGTTCCGTCTGTGGTATCCCTGGGGAATCTGGCTACTTATTTATTTATCTATTTATATGTTTATCTGTTAATTGATGCCTATGCTGTTATCTGCTACATTTAATACTGATCGTTGAAAGAGGGGCTGTGCTTGTCTCCCGGGGAAGGATTAGTTCTGTTAGAGATATGGTTAGGGTAAGAGGTGTGGGGTGTTTGGTTCTGGTTTAGTTTGGTTTTTCAAATATGAAAATTAAAATGGGACAGCTGTATCTTCATGTTATGATACCTACTTGACTGTTTGCATTGTATCTCTTTTTGATTACTATGTGCATTATCTATGATTTTGTAATGTATTATTACTGTCCTCTCAATAAAAATGTTGGAAAAAAAATGCAGAGAAGCATAAGCCCCTGCTGTTTTTATATTTTTATATTTAGGAACTGTGGCATCAAATATTTATCAGAAATCACAAGTACCATTATACAATCAATCAAATATCAAAATGATCACATTTGAAGGAATCCCTTACCATAAAATCCAGGTACAGTACATACATATGTATTATACAAGTTATATCCAAATGTGTAGGAATTGGTCCTAGCATCCAAGGGTTAATACAAAGAGTGTGTGTTCACTTTATTTAGTAACCAAATACTTCTCGAGTTGGTGCTCAAAGAGCCTAAATGATTCTGATGAAGAGACTTGATCACTGACATACTGTATATATGTGTACTGCTCGTCATAATAAGTATGGGCTAAGTGCCCTTCACTTAGGCTGTTGTATTAAGAATAACTACTTCAGTTCTGATAAAATAAAATTTCATATTGATTTAAATGGAGCTTTTATCTTTTTGGATCTTAGAAAGATTGTACTGCTTTGTGAAGCAATGAATTGGAAACCTCTCCAGAATTCAAGGGGTTAAAAGGCCCACTTAAATCAGAAGTTATTTAGGGATTTTTTTTTTAAATCTCTAACCTAATGTGCAATTGGTTTTTAAATACAATTACTCCAGGGGAGATGCACTAAGGTGTACTAAAGAGGTAATAAAGAAGAGATATCTTCTCCACTTAGATCAATTCTTGAGTTATATTCTAGGGAGACTATGAACTAAGATTTCTAAAGCTGGAGAGATCTTATTTCACTAAGATCCATAGAATAACATAGGAACTTAAGAAGTGGTATCACAGGAGACGTTAGCATACACCACAGTTCTCCTTAGTGTATCAGCCTCAATGTGCTGTTGAAGTCATTCCTTTTCTTTTATTGTAACCATCAATGCCAGTAAAAAAATTTTTATCATAAAGAATCACTAAAGTATGTTTTAACTCTTTGATTGACAGATAATTGATCATTACATTGCTTCTTAATATGTTGGACACCCCTCTGGCACTCCAAGTTAAACATGAACAATATAAGCAACAATGGACTTCAGTGGTTCTCACCCTCAACTTTATTACAACAGCTATTATATTGTATTTCTCTACCAATACAGTAAGCATAGCTCACCCACTCATCTTCCAGTTATGCATTCTGGATTGCTTTACTCTCAAAGCTGTCACTTAGTTGACCTGGTTGGGATCCTTTCTGTTATCCATTCTCCTGCCTCACTATACTAGTGATAGGTCCCATTTTTTCCACTGGAATTTTTGCTGAAAATCCATCATTTGCTGATTTTTCCATGGGAATTCCAATGCATAGAAACCTTTTTTCTAGCCCCCAAAAATTCCAGACAGAACGTTATTGCTTCCTATCAATGCCCAAGACATCCCATTTGGGTTCAGACTCAGTATGTGTAGTTCTATGGCTACCAGTGCAGTGGGACTAGACTGGATTTCAGCAGGGCCGGTTTTGCCATAAGGTAAAGTAGGCACCTGCCTACAGGCGCACGCCACCGAGGGGCACCTGCCAATTGGATTTTTTTTGTTAATTCTTTAAAAAAAATAAAAAAATAATTGCCACCTCACTGGCTGCACTGGAGCCCACTCCATGTTGCCCTCACACTGCACCCCCCCCTACGTTGTCTATTTCCTACCTCCCTGGCAGATCTGTCATCTGTGCCTCCTTTGGCACAGTCCTGTAAGTGCTGAGCTCCCTCGTCAGCTCTGTAGGTATGCAGAGCGCTGGGAGATGACATCATCTCCCAGCGCTCTGCATTCCTGAATAGGAGACCGCGCGGGAGCTCTAGCACTTACAGGACTGACTGTGCCAAAGGAGGCACAGACGACAGAGGTAGGAAACGGACAATGGGAGGGAGGTAATGTGAGGGCAACATGGAGATGGTGGGGGCAAGTTGGAGCCGAAGGGGGGCATTGTGAGGGCAATGTGGAGCTGATGGGGTCAATGTAGAGCTGATGGGGTGCAATGTGAAGGTGTTAGGGGCAATGTGAGGGCAATATGGTGATTTGGAGCATTATGGAGATGGCCGGGGGGGGGGGCGCTTCAGATATCTGTGTCTACAGGCTCCTGAAATGTAAATCCGGCCCTGGATTTCAGTTTGTTTAGTTCTATGGCTACTGAGGGACAATGTTTGGGGTCAGTATGTGTGATTCTATGGCTACCAATGCAGTGACACAAGGCTGTAAGATCAGTATGTGTGGGTCTTGGGACCCTCCAGCTGTTGGTAGACTACAACTCCCATCTTTTCATATAAGCCAACAGGATCTATAGTCTGGTTACCAGCTGGATGGCATTGCATTGCCCTTCACTATGGCTATAAGTGCAGTGGGAAAAGGCTGGCTGGTTACTGTGTGTTGTTCTGTGACTACTGTCGGAGAAGGCTGAGGAAGTCAGTATGTGTGATACTGTGGTAACTGTGGGACAAGGCTGTGAGGATCAGTATGTGTGGCTTTACTGCCACTGTGGAAAAGGCTGGTTGTCAATTTGTGGAGTTCTATGAAACCATTGCAGTGTGACAATTCTGATAGTTCAGCATGTGCTGTAGAAAAAAGGGGAACAACTGCACTTTTTGCTGGAATTCCCATGGAAGGAGAAAAGTGTCATTTTCACACTTTTCTCTTTTGAGGTGAATGCTTCCCCTATCCCTACTCTGACCTCTGCTGAGGTATTTGGGTTTGTTCCCCACCATTTGGCATCCACTTTCTCCTCATCTCTAAGTTTAAGGACATCTTCATAATTGTTCTGGGTTTTCTTATGGCTCTTTCACATGAACAACTTTATGCTTCACTTTTTCATAGGTCTACTTTTTTTGTAGTAACTGAAAATGTTAGCATGTTTTAATGCTATACTGTAGCAAGATTTTCCCAGTATCCCATTCTCTCAATAAAAATAGAGTGATAAAACATCATGGAAAAGTTAGCTACCTGCAAAATTTGTGTAACTGCAATGCAAATTCAATTGAATTATATGCTATAAATTTGTAGATGTTTTATTTCAGAGGAAAGTTGCAAATGCTGCATCTCTCATCCATTGTTTTTCATGTTTCGCTGATGCTTTGTCAGTGTCACTCATGAGAATATCTGTATTTTATGAAGTCTGGAAGAAATAAAATTAATGTATCTCCCTTTAAAACAGTGTTGGGTAAATTGAGGCTCCCTAGTTGTTAAGGACAAAAATTTACCATAATTCCCAGCTAATTGTTAGCTTGCTGGAGATGGTGTTAGTTGTAGTCCAACTGGTCGAGAATATGAGAGGTTGCTGTCCTCAATCAATTACCTGCTTTATGTTGCGTCAAAGCTTGCATTAGCAAAAATAAGCAAACAATGGTTCTGTATTCCTAAAAGTTGTCTGTTTGTGTATTCAACAGACTAAACAAGTATCACACTTTGGTTCTCCTGCACTAATGAAATAATTAATATTGATTGAAAATAAAAGATAGTTACAGAGATAGAATACATTTTAATATTTCATTTTTTATTTCCTCTTTATTATGTCTTGGGAAATCAAAAGATCCCAGTATTATACAAAAACATCATAAAATGTTTAAAATTGTAAAATTATGTAGGTAATTTGGTTAGAACGACAAAAAGAGCTACTTGTGTAAGAAATGTTGCAGGAAATTGATTTTGTGTTAGTTTAATACAGAACTAAAACTATCTGGAGATTTTAGAGTAATCAGTATGTTCACATTAAAATAAAGTGCATACCCTTAAGTTTGTTTTTATATAAAAAAATACATATGTTTAAAGTAAGAGATAATGTTAAAAACTCTTTGTCTAGCAGTAGAACATGACCATTTCATTGTTATTTGCTTTGTCATGCAAAGCTAAAGCTTCAGTTGTACAATTGATCTGTAATCACTATTGTTTCTCTTTAAGCAGCAGTTTTGGGAAAAGCATGAAACTTCTTTATCATAAGAAAAGGTGAAAGAGGGAATAAAGACTAAGGTTTAATGTAGGTGTTCATGAACAACCCTTTGTTTTATTGACTTACTGGTCAAAACGCAATTTGATAAGTATTTAACCATTTGAGTGCCAAAGGCACACCCAATGAATTGCAAAGCAATGCTCAGGGCTCATATTGCAACTCATTGCTCTTTTTTATTTTCTACTAGTAGAAGAGCTCATGTACACGGGCCACAGTGTCAGCCAGTCGTGGGGCAGTCATGCACATTAGAGACTGCCCACGCCACAGCTGATACAGTGCCAACCGGTCGTGGGGCAGTCATGCACAGTAGAGACTGCCCGCAATGAGGCTGATACTTCGGAGCGCCCCACTTCATATGAGCCGCCTCATGGGCAGTCTCTACTGCGCATGACTGCAGCACGCACAGCAATCTCTACTGCTCATGACTGCGTTGTTACAGAACTATTTAGAAAATTATTATATAGGATTGGTCTGTTGGGAGTAAATGGATTTAATAATTTTTTTATATTACTTCATAAGTGATGAGGTTTTATAAAACAAAGAGTGTGATAAACGCACACCAAGCCAAAAAAAAGTGTTTTGTTCTAAGGCATGGTAGCCTCTCAAGTGCTGCTCAAGTTCCTCATTCCCATGTGCCAATGCAGAGGATATTTCCATATCCATATGAGATTGTCCTGCCCACAGACAGTCTAGCTCTGAAATGTCACTCAAATCCTCTCTGCATGAGGTAAACAGCACAAACCCAGATGTAAGTTTTGGCCTATGTGGAATTCATCAGTGGGTTGCAGCTGATTCCCTCTATACACTTGGAAACTAATGGCCCATATGTAGGATACCCTAAGACTTAGGGAAACTAGAAAACAAAGAAAGTGATGAATGTACACATAACAAAATTATTTAAAATATGTATATTACCATATATTATATTTTAGAATGTACATACAGTTATAATGTCTTTTCTTCCAAGGGAGCTCCTGAGTGCCATGGACTACAATCAGATATATTTAAAAGAGACCGATTGTTAAGGTATAATGCATTCCATTATAGATTTCAATTTAGTAGTGAATATGGATCAGCACCATACTGTCTAGCTACCGATCTGTTTCTCTCCCGCCTATTGCCACCAATTTCTTTACTCCTTAGGAATCTAGGATTTAGCACTTGACTGTCTATCCTCTTATCTAAATGACAATCCTTTGGTGTGTCCACTGCCACATATTCATCCTCTCCCATCCACCTCTCTATTGGTGTTCATCAAGGTTTTGTTCTATGACCACTTCTTTTCACTCTTCACACAATGATACTTGATGATCTTATTAACTCATTCAGACTCAAATATCACCTCTGTGCAGATGACAGCCATCTTTATCTATCTGTACCTCGGCTGACTTCAGCTATTCAATCTAATGTCATAGATTGCCTCTTGACTATTTCAGAATGGATGGCTCATAGTCATCTCAAGCTCAACATGTCTAAAACATAGTTAAACCTCACCCCACCTAGCCCTGGCCTAGTAGTGCCCTTCCAGGTGACTGTAAATGTACTGCCATAAATCCAGTATAAGAAACATGGTGCCTATGGGTAATAATTGACAGTGCTCGTATTCTCTCCTCATATTAATGACATAGCTAAATCCTGCTGCTTAATGTTGCATAACAGCAAAACTCTGTCCCTTCCACTGTTTCTCTACAGCTAAAAGTCTTATATAATCACTCATTCTTTCCCACATGGAATACTGTAACCATCTTCTCTATGGCCTTCCTGCCTCCCAGTGTCATCCACTTAAGTCCATACAGAATGCTGCAACATAAATTACTTTATTGTCAGCTAGTTTTGTCCCTGCCCCACTCCTTCTGAAATTTTTCCAAATACTCCAGGTATTTTGCAAAATTTTGCTTATTTCATTCAAGATCCTTCTCTCCTCTACCCCTTCCTCTACCCCTTCTCTCCTCTACCCTATCCTACCTCTCCCGCTATACCCCATCCCGCCACTTATGATCAACCAATTATATTTTTTTCTCAGCTGCTTTTGTGTCTACAGCCCTCTCACATATCAAATCTTTTTTCCTCATTGCACCTTATATGTGGAATTCTCTACTTTCCACCCTGCACCACTGCACCTCTCTTATGGTCTTCAAGTCATTCTTACAATTACACCACCTCAGCAAAACTTAAACATGCTAGAAGGCACTGACTTTGTACAACTAAGGCTGTTATAATTTACTTTATTTATGTGCCCCCAATCCTAACCAGAACTCTTGCACTGTATTCAGCACCATACCCTCACATAACCTGTATGTCTCCCATTACCATTTTAGAGTGTAAGCTTTTGGACAGGAACCTCACTTCCAGTGTTTTACTTTGCAACGCATTTAGACTGGTCTATACACATAACTACCCAATCAGTCCAAGTGGCAGTAAAAATCCCACCATTATCCTAAAAATTCCATTGGCTCCCTTAGATATCAGGAAAAATATCAGGAAAAATATCAGGAAAATACAGATTAAACATTTACAAAATGATGAAAGGTAAAGGCAATATACATAAAAATAAAAGTGACTATTTCTTTAATTCAGTGGCTATAAAATGTGAAAACATGTTTTAAATCCTTAAACAGTCTGCACAAATACAGATATGTGGCGTGATTTTGTGGGCAATTTATACCTATTCATTTGTTGTCTGGTTTGTTAAAAACAAAAACTAAAGTTCAAAAATATATATATTATAATATGTAACTTTATTTCCCATCACTTAAAAACCAAAGTAGCTAATTCCAGCTTAGTTGCATCATTATGCTAAGATTCAGTTAAGGTATTTTTAACAATGCAATGACCTTATTCTCCTGTTGCTATGTAAATCAGTACATGTGTATAGTTAAAAAAAAAAACTGTGAACAAAAACATTGTGAATACTATGTTCTTTATTCAACAATTTAAATTCGTAATTACATATATATTTTTTTCTTTACGTCACAGAAGATAACTGTACAGATATAAAAAGGAGTGAAACTTGTAAACTGGAAAGACAGTTTGCTCATGCTAATTTGTGATCACTTATATCGTTGCATATTTATAGAGGGGTTACCTACTAAAAGTCTTTACATTTTTATGTTTATAAAGACAACTTGTGTATAAAAATTGGATATTTCAATCCCCACTCAATTCAATTAAACAGGTTTACCTATAGAGAAATGCCCTCCCCAAAACAGAGATACTGTATCTGCTAAAATGTAAGTTTATATGTGGCTTAAAATACTCTTATTTCATTCACTTCTCCCAGAAATGCAAAATCCATGTTAGTCAATGGAACTCAATTTTATGTACATGTAAAAAAATGTTAAATTTACTGTATATGCTTACCTGATTTGTTACATAATTTAAAACACTTTATACAAATTTGCTTTAGTACAAAAGAAACTATGTTGGTGAGGTTGGAAACATATCCAGGTTCAACTTTTTTCAGAGATTTTCTTTAAGCTAATATAGATAAAGGAAAATATGTTACAATGAATCAAACCATTTCTTGATAATATCTATTTACCTACTAACTCACATACTTTGCTAAGACATTTCACATCTATATATTCCCTAAAAGATGCTAAAAAAATAATTATCGTATTTACCACATCACAGATTTGATTAAAAATAATCAACCATGTATTCTAGGACTGATGAGGCCAAACAATATTGATTATATATTTTTTATCTTGTTTGATTGATCAAAACAAATATGCCATCAGTAACACAAACAAGCTTGACCAAGCAAAACAAATAACTTTAGTTTGAAATTAAAAAAGCAAAAAACATTTTAAAGCATATGATATAATTATCACTCAAGTGTACAAACACATGTAAAGTCAGGTTCAAGTTTGTTAGACCTTAACTGCACCCAAATGCTTTGCTTTAATTTTATAAATTATGTGATATGTATAATTATGGCAGACTAGCCAGACTAAGGTCAAAGACCCAAATTCATGAAGTAGTAAATTCAGCGAGGGTCGGTAATAGTAAAAGACAGGAAGGAGTATTGAATAATGGAGGTTATGATGCGAATATATGTGTGACCAAAATCATTTTATTTTTCAATTTTGTATAGATATTTCTCTGTAAACAATTGCATATTGATTAAACCAATTTATATACTTTCAGAGATGTGGAGTGACCCAAAGAACTCTGATTTAAAGGGATAGTAATGTTTCACAAAAACAGCAGCTCCAATTATCTTCATAGTATTTGAGCCATAGAGAGTGTTATTTCAATACTATCAGAGTTGTGGTTCAAGAATAATTGAAGGATACAGTTTCCCCTCCCCGCCCCTTTTACCTAGTGTAAGCCATCTCTTCTCAGATGTGGAATCCAGTACACAGACCAGACAGATAACAGCAAGGGACAATCTTCTTCCTATGAGAAAAATGAAAGCCCTGTCCCCCCTTGACAAGTTTTTCAGGTTTTTCCTTTATCTTAATTAAAGATTGTCCCTCTCTGCAATTTACCTGGACACCTTACTATCCCTTTAAGGGAACAGCTTGAATATTCCCTGAGTCTGTTTAGCTGTATTTCCAGGCATTTACCTTGTGATTAGTATTTCCTTGTGGATTGGGTGGGGATTATTCACATAGTACTGAAGATCTTGCACAAAGAAGTGCCTCTTTTTTCTTCCTCTATATTAATTGAGATGGAATACTTGCAGATACTCTCTGAAACTCTGCATTTAATCACAGTCCACCACATTGCTATGTGGACCAAAAAATGTGCAATTGGTGGACACAAACGGATAAATCCTCATATCTACAGACTCATTATCAGCTAGTGGGGGAGGTAATGAGTCAAAGATTATACACCAGAGGAGGAGGAGGAGGAAGAGGAGGAAGAGGGTGCATTGGAGGGATACTGGGTAAATTTTTCCAGACCATGACCCTAGCACAAAAAGACGATAATGACGAAGGTGTCATGCTCTTCTTGTCTTACTCTGTGATTTTTACTCTGTTCTTTGTGCCCTTTTGGAGGAACAGCACAGTGACAGTGTCTCTCAATTTCTGTTTTTGGGCTTTGGCTTTCACATGCTTAAAGGGATACTAATGTTTCACAAAAACAGCAGCTCCAATTAATCTTCATAGTATTTGAGCCACAGAGATTGTTATTTCAATACTGTCACAGTTGTAGTTCAAGAGTAATTGAATGATAAAGTATCCCCCTCCCACCCTTTTACCAAGTGTAACACTGCTCTCCTCAGATGTGGAATCTGGTTGTAATACCAGACAGATAACAGCAGGGGACAATCTTCTTACTCTGAGAACAATAAAAACCCTGCCTCCTTGACAGGTTTTTCAGCTTTTCCCTTATCTTAGTTGAAGATTGTCCCTCTCTGCATTCTACCTGGGCACCTCCCAGCTGTTCTGAGGTGAGCAGTGTTACATCAGTAAAAGGGGTGAGAGGGGGATACTTTATCATTCAAATACTCTTGAACTACAACTCTGAGAGAATTGAAATAACACTCTTCAGGGTGCAAATACTATGATTATTAATTAGAGCTGCTTTTATTATGAAACATTACTATCCCTTTAACATAAACATTGTGGTGTCTACTTTGCATGTGCTTTATGAGGGCAGATGTGTGTAGGTGTGTCCCCTTTTTGCTACCTTATCTAACATTGTGCACTGTACAGTGCAGTTACTGATGACCACACAGTGCCTATTCCAAAGGAAAAATATTCACACAACCATGATTTCAGTGAGGAGAAAGATGGAGAAGAATGGCATGGCATGGCATTCTTCTTTTCCAGAATCACCTTCACTGGCTGGGCAATGCTAGAGATAGACCAGGAGTATTGGTAGCAAGTGGAGCCTGTCATAGTCCCATTTCACTACCTGAAGGACCCAGTCCAATGGTGGCCATGGTGGTATGTGGTACAATAACTGTTCATCATCTTCTTGCTGCTGTGATAAATGAACATCTGCCTCTAACAACTCATAAGAATGAATTAAAGCAGCAGCAAACTCCAGAATGTCACGGATGGTGGTTGTGTTGATGTCCATCCCCAGTTGCATCACTTTGTCCCATTCCTTATCTTGTTCTGCCAATGGTCTCATATCCTCCTCCAAACCAGACGTTCCACCATCACCCTCACTCTCATCACCACTACCACCAGTCTTACTGTTCTAGAGTACTGGTTGGGCTGTGAAAAATGTGACAGTGGGTCCCTTACTGTCACACTTACCACCACTTCAGGAGGAGGTACACTGACAGCAGGACCTTTGCTCCTTATAGTCTTGCACAGTGACCACTTCTTAATTATAATTTCCTAGATCCTTAGGGAAGCAGATGGGGGACTGTGGATCGTTAGTGCAGAGAGAAGTTGACTCCCTTTACTGCTGGTGTGTCTGGATTCCTCCGTATCTGATTCAGCAGAATCAGCATTGTCCATCCAGTTTCTCTTGTGACTCATTGGGCTAGCCAGGAATGAAAACAACTTTATTCTTTATTTTTTTAACTTTCTCTGTATCTCTCTCCCTGTTTGCTGCCAATCACTTCTCTGTTATTCTATAACATGCTGCATGGTGGGAAGTTCTGGGTTTTTATTGTATGGTGTGGGAAGTTTTGCCGCCATTGAAAAACAATTACAGGAAACTGAACTGTTCTCGAGGAAAAAAATTGCGGTGTCAATAAGAAAGTAGAAAATATATAGGTTTTGTGAGACTTACCCGTTCCTACACCCCTTGTCCAGATAATCTCAGCTTCTCATAACCAATGAGCACTAGTCTTGAAATTTTTACTGGGATCATGTTTGCTCTACATTCATAAGGCAAGCAGGTTTGCACTTAGGCCTTGATTCAATTGTAGCTGGCCATCTTTTAGTTAAACAGATACTTGTTTTTTTGGCCCACAGTTTGTGGGGGCCCAAGCTTGAGACTGATGTCATGGAATTTTTGGATTCTTGTCCAGTCTGTGCCCAGAATAAAATTCCTCAGAACAGACCAGTGGGTTTACTCCAGCCTTCTTCAGTGCCATATTTGACTTGGTCCCACCATGTCATGGGCTTTATTTGTGGAACTTCATCATTTGCAAGGCATGGCTATTATCTGTATGGTCACTTTATTCTGCTACTTAAACTACCATTCTCTGAAGAAATTGCCGATCTGGCATATGCCTGGCATACCTGAACAAATTATTTCTAACACTGCATCCCAGTGTCTATCCATATTCTGGTGGGTCTTTTACAGATGATTAGGAATCAACCTTAATTTATCTTCTACCTATTCCCCACAACCTAATGGACAAACAAAACAACTTAACAAGAACCTTGAGCAATTCCTGCAAAGTTTTTGTAATAATAACACGACAATGCACATACCTTTATCCTTGATTCCAAGATGACTGTAGTACCTGCAGATGATGACCATGCAGTCTGGCAAGGTGTTCATGCCAACCTGTTGGCTGCTCTAACTCACATACAAAAAGCTTCTAATATACACTTTACACCTGCGCCCTTGGAATATGGTCTGGCTAACTACCAAAAATGTTAAACTATGCCATCTATCACATAAACTAAGTTTTACAAGTTTATTCATTGTGTCTACTATAAGTTGAAGACACCTAAAAACCTCAGTACCTCTCTGATCATTGTTGTGTCCTTGCTCAAGCCCTATACTCACAATAGTATTGCCCACTCTGCAACTCCCCCTCCTTCTGTGTCCATGAAAGAGTATGAATAATTTGTCACAGACAAAATTCTGTAATCAAGGGAACTCTTCAGCATCTTGAGTAATGGAAAGGCTATGGCTCCGAGGAATGCTCTTGGGTACCAACTTTGGATGTTTATTGTGCAACTGATAAGAAGAGAGCAATTTGTCAGTGGTTACCTTCTAAGGCATGTATTGGACCCCTAGAAAGTATCTATGAAGAGGGGTAGTGTGAGAACCCACTCCCATAGATACAGTTCTGTTACTACCTGCAGTTCTGCCTGCTTCTCTAAACACACTGGGTTCATTAATTCTGCTCTGGAATTAAATTGCACCTGATTACCTTGTGGGACATACCCCTAAGGCCTATATCAAACAGACTCTCTACCATTGCAGAGAGTATGCAAAGTGTTTATGCTGGCTAGTGGCTAGCAGCTTTTGCTTCCTGTTTGGAGTGCCTGATGTTGGCTTGCTCCTGCTTGTTTGCTACATGTAGTGATCTCTTTTATGCTCCTGTCTAAGATTCTGGCTGCTGATTCAGATCTTGTGATTTGAGTTTCTTATGAGTATTCCTTGGCAGTTGCTGGCATTGCAGTTTCTGTACCTGTACCCTGCTGTTTCCATGAAAGTGCATGGGAGGTCATCCCGGTCCAGTCCAGGCTATTCAATTTTTCAGTAATGGCAGCACAGTCACACTTTCAGTCAACATTGCACCCCAGCTACACTCTTTGGAAGTCTCAGCAGCAGCTTTTGGCGTTTGTTTGATCTGCCAACCCATGGCTCCCCAGAAGTCCAGTATGACAGGACAAGAGGAGTACAATGTATTGCTTTGTAATGCACTGTACACCACTCTGATTCTTAAAGGGTTAAAATATTTTGTTGAACATTTGTGTTTTTAGTACAGAAATTAGTATGGTTTCTTGATGATTTCTGTTATCTTGTTTATACAAGCAAAAATGTCCAGATGAATTAAGAAACAAAATCAAATTTTGTTTTAGTATTTTGCTTTGTACTTCAAAGTCTTAAGTGTTTGTTCTAAAAAGACACAGAGATCTGGTTTTCAGGAACATATGAAATATTCTGAAAAAAGTTACATGCTGGGTGCTGAAATTGAATTTTTGTTACCCTTGAAAAAGACCTATACATTTCATTCATGCCTGCCATGTTTTTAAGTAAAAAAACAATAGGAATCTGCAAAAAATATTTTGGTAAAATCTGTTAATGTCTGCAGGGGTTCTGAGACCTAGTGATATTTCTTCTCAACATTATATGAATAACTCATTTGCTTGGCCTGTCCTCATTTAGCAAAAATGGAATAATAACAAAGAATATATCATAAAATACATTTTATATTGTTAAAAAGTCTGGAGGTTTTGTAGCGCTATTAATAAAACCCAACTATTGTTTTCAATTTTATGCACTTCAGTTTGTGGAGTTGTTTGTTCATTTATAGTAATACTGTATTGAGAATATTTGTTCAAGTTATATTGATGTGTGAATTACAGTGCACAATAACATCAGAATGGGTATTTGATTTAGAACTAAAAAGATCAAACTTAAAGGAATAATGTCATCAGATCACAAAAGAGTTATTTCACTGTCAGTATTACATAAAACGGGTCCATTTCACTACAGAAACTTTCTTATTCTCAGTTGGTGAAGTTATGAATGTTGCAGTGTTAGAAGCATCTGTTTTATCCTCACAAGTTTCAGCTACCTCAAATGATGTAACAGAGTAGGGATGGGTGGAATTTTTCACCTCAAACTAAAACATGAAAAAAATGGCACTTCCTGCGAAGTGTTGAATTTAATTTTTTTCCCGCCTAACTCATTGCATTGAAATCAAAGGTAGTTTGAATTTTACCTCCATGTGGCAAGTCTCCCTTCTTTTCAAGGATAGTATAAAAGGGGTATCAGATTCCTGCAGCCTGTCGTTCTGTGTTTTTGAGGGTTAGAGAAAGCAGCCAAATTTTTCAGCTAGTTAGGATAAGCAAATATAGTAATGTTGAAGTGTTTAGGAAGTTTTGTAGGGACAAAATTTGTTCCCTATATTTGGAAAGTCTGGGGGCACTCTGGGGGAATGTGAAGGCAAAGAGGAGATTTACCTATAATACCCTACAATCTTTGTTGACTGAGACAGGCAGCTGTGATCCATGTTCCTTCCTGATCTGGCTGTTATCTTTATGTTAGGGGAGTCTGGGCGTGTGTGAACGAAGCAGTGGAGATTTACCCCAAATACCACAACATGCTGTGTGACTGAGAAGAGATAGGCAGCTGTGATTCAAGTTTCTTTCTGCTGACTTTGTGTTAGGGGAGAGTGAGGGACGAATTAAACAGGGAGTGTGTTTTTTCCCCAAATGCTAATAGAGACAACTAAAAAAAAAATTGATTCACTGATAGGTGACAGGGACCCTAAAATGAGATGTGACTTAGGCAGGCCAATAAGACAAGAGGGGGAGTATTTTTTAAAGTGTGAAACATCCCTCATACTGTCAATTCTGTTGTGTACTTCCTGGTAGAGGCAGGGTGAAAGGAGTAGTACCAGTGCACATGTTAGTAAAGTGGTAGTACAAACATTGACTGCAACCATGGGTGCTGCAGTGAGTGCAATACATTAATATGATCCTTCTCTTCCTGAGGAGGCTGTTTGTCAAAATCACATCAAAAGTTCCACCACTACTAGTAATATATATATATTTTTATTATTAATATTGTCCACATACAAACAATCACAATGCTTATAAAATCAAATACATCTTGACTACACATAAACCCTCTCTCCCCCCCCATTTTACCAGTGCCAGCCAGGGGAAGGAGAGGTAAAAGTCAGACACCTCCTTAAAATAACCTATTTAGAACACAACTACAATTAGACTGGTCTCATATTTGTAAAAATACTTTAAACATAATTTAACTTATCAGGTCCCAGACTCAAATGGCAACATAGCGCACATCATCCTTTCTTTCATGACGTTTGCTTTAATGGATGTGGTAATACTCCACCCTATACCTTTTTCCATTTTTAACTGCCAAATCAGTTGATTCCATAATGTAACCTCAGAGAAATCCGCAGATTTCCTCCAATTCCTGGCAATTACTATTTTTACTGCCGCCAAGCAATGAGCAGCCATAAACATTTGGCCCTCGTCAAGCTTTGGCCAGCCCAGATGTAAAAGCATACACTCAGGTCGGAAAGCCAGCTGAATATTATTTAATTGTTCTAATAATTTCAAACTATAAATCCATAATTTCTTAACCTTCATACATCCCCACCATATGTGCAAATATGTTCCCTCTTCACTTCCACACCTCCAACAGACATTAGAATTACCCACACCTATTTTGACTAATTTTGCCGGAACCATATACCACCTATTAATTAACTTATAGTGAGTCTCAACCAATGTAATATCGTGAATCATTTTATTTATCTTTACAAAAGTTGCATACCACTCTTGCCTGCCAATAACTATATTCAAATCTTTTTCCCATGTAACAATAATCAAACCCTTATCAGTGAAACCACAAGCCCCCCTCACCACATCCAAACATTTCGACACTGGCCTTGTAACCACCTCTTTCACAAAGATTTTCCATAGTGCCTTAGCTTTGTTATTATTCGTAACTTTGCATATATGCCTCTGCAAGAAATCCTTTACTCTTAAGTACTTAAATATATCCATCGAGGGTAACTTATATTGTTGTACTAATGATGCAAAGGATTTTACTCCTGTTTCATCTAAAAGATCTCTCGCTTTCCTTGTACCAGCAGTTTTCCAGGGATCCAAAGATCTTCCACATTGTGTTCTACCTCTTCAATCTTAACAAACTCAGGTATTCCTCCCTTCAGCCCAACTCTTTTTTTCATAGTATGCCAAAAGGAAAAAAATTATCCAAAAAACTCTACTTCGGTCTTTGAACCCCTTATACTTCTCCCCTAATCCAATGCTCCAAACCAAACTGGCTAGCTCTCCTATTCCTCCAGCTGTCCTCTCTATCCAATACCACGGATTCCGTCTTAGATATCTCCAACTGAGTCAAATAAACCTGGTAAATCATCACAGCCTCATAAGAATTCTGAAAAAGTGGCATTCCTAAATCCCACCACTATTAATATTAATAAACCATCGAAGAACACTGAAGATGACAACAATTCACATTCTAGTGTTGTCGGCATAACAGAAGAAGGTGTTGCAGCTCAACCAATTGCTGTGCCTGATAGTGAGATCAAAAACATCAGTCCTCAAGTAGTGGAGAATGTGCTGAAAATCCCTCTAAGGGAAAAGTTAAAAAAAATTGATGCTTCAAAAAGCCTGGGGGAATATAAAAGTATTGGGGAAGAAACAAAGGGCAATGCTGAGGATGACCTAATTATTGATGATGATGTTGATTTAAAATATATCCCTCTAACATCCTCCTCTTCTTCGGAAATAGATGAATTTGAGAGTATGAGAGATGATGACATTGCCAGAAAAGTAGCTGAAAGCAAATATTCAATCTTCCACCACTGAAAAGGAGCACTGTGCATATCTATAAACTGTTGGATAAATCAGTTGAAAGTCTGGTTGGCCAAGTAAAGATGCCTAAAAATACACAATCATCTTTTCAGTCATCTTTAGTACCATCACCACTTCCTAGTCCAACCCCCACCCAGCTACACACACACACTGAGAGGTTAGCAAAGTGATCAGCACCACAGGTTATCAACCCAAACCCTAGTTATTATGACTGCCTCTGCTGTTATTATGAGTGCAGCACCTTCAACACCAACTGGTGCATTTGCAACATGTAGCCCCAGTAGTAGTAATAGTAGCCCCTCAGGAACCCCTCAGACTATGAAGTGTACAGTATGGAGATAGTTCACTCACAATCCAAAAGCTAAATGTGTGACTATCTGTTATCTGTGTAAGAAGCTTGTGAGCAGGGAGAAGCAGAATCACACCTAGCGCATCCTCTTTGCGATCCCACAAAAAGTACAACCAAAGGACTGATTGGGAGACATGCCATCAACATGTCAGAGATGCCACAACTAACAGCAACAGAAGCACTCCTAAAAGTTCCTGAGACTTAATAATACAAAATAGAAGTGATGTTGATGTGTCAGAGTGTGTACCAATATTTCTTTCGTTTGAAATAACCTGTATCTCCTACTGCAGAGGTGTAATGATCTGACCGGAGCGCCCAATGTAAGCTGCCTGAGAACACCTTATGGAGTGGAATCCCTACAAGAAGTAGAAGACTGCTAATTTAATATGAATAATATACACAATGACAGAAGACAATATGGAACGCTTACTAGATAGGCCCCAGTCAGCCAGAAGCTAGAGTCTGCGTGTTTGAGAACAATGCTAGCAGTCGGAGGCTGCTCCCATGTGGTCTTGCTGCGGCTGAAGCCGGGTAGAGCTGCAGGCCGCAAAGCCTGATAACAGGACAACCACCTAGGACACAGACAGCTACTCACCAGGTCAGGAATCAGTGGTACTAACAGTGGTATAGCTGCCTCTGTTGAACTCTGGATCAGCAGCACCAGGGGTCACAAGGATACCGTGTAACGAGAGGTCGAATCAAGGATGGTCGAAAGCATCAAACTTGACTGGATAGTCGACAACGTCCAACACGACACACTGGACACTGAGAACCTTTTGAGATCGAAAGGAGGGTGGGCGACAATTTGGGTTAGCAACAGGTGGGCAAAGATGGTACCTAGGATGAGACAGAAGTATATTCAAACAAGCCAAGGTCAAAACCAATCGAGCAGCATGGTATAAAATCAGCAGGCAGAAGAATAGTTGAATAACAGGCCGAGGTCAAAACCAACAAAGGAGTCATAGCAGAATCAGGATATAAGCGGCACAGGTGAGGAAAAGCTGGGTCAAACACTAGAAACACTAGGAACTGCTCCTTTCTGGGTTATGGCTGTGATGGGGGAGATGATGGCTGAGAAACCCTTAATAAATTTCCGATAGTAGTTTGCAAAGCTTACAAACCTCTGGATGGCTTTAAGACCATGGGGTAAGGGCCAATCATTGACAGTGGCCAACTTGTTCAAATCCATGGCAACCCAAAAAGGGTAAGCATGTAATTTCGAACTCATATTTGGAGATCTTAGAGAATAAACGTTGTCTCGGAGGCGGGATAGCACATGATGTACATGTTCACGGATATTGTCTAAGTAGATTATGACACAGGATAAAAGAAGATCCCTAAATACGTTGTTGACAAAGTTCTGGAAGACAGCAGGGGCGTTGCAGAGCCTAAAAGACATAACCAGGTATACATAGTGCCCAAACTTAGAGTTAAAACCCATCTTCCATTCGTATCCCTCTTTCTGCTGCTCCAGACTTCACAAAGGCTGATGCCTGTATGGTTTTGTGGGCATGGCAAATGAAGACAGGAATGAGCAATTTGTTGTCTTCCTTTGAGGGAACAGAGAAAAGACTTAAGGTAGGTCCCCCACCAAGCCCTAAGTTCGAAAGTTTTTCGATTTACTCTGGCAAGAACAAGCATAATGCCTGGGTTCTGCATAGTACAGGCACAATCCTGAAGACAGTCTCCGGTCTTTTCTTCGTCAAAGAGACAGAGGACCTGGCCTGCCTCCCTAGGCTCCTCAGTAACCATGGCAGGAGACACCGGTGCCAGGTGGACAAGTGGTTTGACCACTGGGTGTTTGCCACGGTCTCCATTGCATTCAGAGCGATGCTCCTGAATTCTATGCTCTAGTGTGGAGCACAAGGCTATCAGACCCTCAAGGGTGTCAGGAATAGGACAAGCGGCGAGTTCATTATTTTGTCAGTCTGACAAACCTCTCCTGAATATGGCCTTTAAGGCCCGTTCATCCCAAACCCCATCACAAGCCCAGATGTGAAATTCCACCGCATTTTGCAGGAGGGTGTGGGATCCCTGCTGTATGCCAAGGATAGCCACCTTTGCTCTTGTCTGTAATCCTGGGGTCTCAAAAACAGAGCAAAATGAGGTGACAGAGGAATCAAAGTTTGCTAAAACAGGGGACTGGTGGTCCAGCAGAGGAGAAACCCAATCCAAAATGGAACTGTTGAGAAGGGAAACAAAAAAAATGTAATGCATGCCTGATCCAAAGCAAAGACCTCCGGTTGGTTCTGGAAGTACAGATAGCACTGGTTCAAAAAACTCCTAAGATCAGTTGAGGAACCGTCAAACCAGTCAGGTAATGGCATCCTGCATGGTAAAAAACTGGCAGGCAGAGGGACAGGAGGTGTAGCAATGGGAGGACTAGCTGGAAGCATGGCTGCATCAATCCATAGCTGCATCTGTTGTAGCATAGCCAAGGTAGAGTCCAGCTTGGAGTCCATTTGGGTGATCTGCAAGGTATGCTGGTCGAGCTGAGCTCCCTGATGAGCCACAACCTGTGACATACCTGTGGTCATTGACTCAATCAAAATGATCTGACCGGAGTTGCCTGAGAACACCTTGCAGAGGAGAATTCCCATAAGAAGTAGCAGACTGCTGATTTGATATGAATAATATACACAATGACAGAAGACAATACAGAATACTTACTAGATAGGCCCCAGTGATCCAGGAGCAAGAGTTTGCGGGTTTGAGAACGATGCTAGCAGTTGGTGGATGCTTCCAGGAAGTCTAGCTGTGGCCGAAGCCGGGTAAAAGTGCAGGCCGCAAAGCCTGATAACAGGACAACCACCTAGGAAACAGATAGCTACTCACCAGATCAGGAATCAATGTATTAAACCTACCTGTAGTACAGCTGCCTCTGTCGAACTCTGGATCAACAGCACCTAGGGTCGCAAGGATACCATGCAACGAGAGGTCAAACCGAGGAAGGTTGAAAGTGTTGAACTCGACTGGATAGTCGACTACGTTGAACACGACGCACTGGGCACTGAGAACCTTTCGAGATCAAAAGGAGGGTGGTTGACAATCTGGGTCAGCAACAGGCAGGCAAAGATGGTACCTAGGTTGAGACAGAAGGATAGTCGAACCAGCCAAGGTTAAAAGTTAACCAGTCGAGCAGCATTGTACAAAATCAGCAGGCAGAAGAATAGTTGAATACTTTTTGTTTCATGCAATTCAATTTTGAGTGAGATTTTTGTTAGACAAATATAGTAAAGTTGATACCTTTATTGACTAACTAAGCAGATTTAGGATGCAAGCTTTCAAAACCTCTCAGTTCTCTTCCCATGTTATACAGATAAATCTGAAAACATCTATCATAAATACAAGTACACATTGCAATGAGATTTTAGACACCATCCTGAAGCATACTTTTGTAGGTAATTTTTTTTGTTTGTTTGAAAAGTGACACATTTTGTCATATCGTAAAAAACAAATAAGGCTTTTTTAAGTGATAATACTATGGAGGTAGTTTTAACATTTCCTACACCGAACTTTAAAATGCCCTCTCTGACTTAATGACAAAGCAGAGATCTTCACCACAATAGCTGCTACTTCATCCTGTACAGGCTGCTATGAAACAATAACCTTTTTAGTACTAGGTACTCTGCAATGCAAAAAATATATATTAACAAATCAATGCAAAGGAGTTAATTTACAGGGTATTGCTCCAGGGAAATCAGGCAAATCTTCATCTCAGGGGAAAAGTAAATATGTGGACACCTGCTTGCCAAACAACTCATTCTAAAATCATGGGCATTAATGGGAAGCTGGTCACACTTTACTGCTATAACAGCCTCTACTCTTCTGGAAAGGCTTTTAACTAGGTGTTCGAACGTTGCTGCAGGAATTTGTTGCATTCAGCCATAAAAGCACTAGTGAGGCGGGGCAATAGAATTGGGCAATTAGGCCTGACTCACAGTTGGTGTTCCAATTCATCCTAAGGTTGAGGTCAGGGCTCTGTGCAGGCCAGTCAAGTTCCTCCATACCAATCTCAAAAAATAATTTCTAAATGTACCTCATTTTGTCTATGGGGCATTGTCATGCTGAAACAGAAAAGTGCCTTCCCCAAAATGTTGTCACAGCTGGATGCACAGAATCATCTATTATGTCAATGAATGCTGTGGAATGAAGATATCCATTCATTTTTTTTACCAGAAGGTGGACTAGGCACTTGCCTATGTTACCACATTTGTAGGGGCACCTGGCAGTGGCCTGTAATTCCCACCAGTCCACCCACTGACCTGCCCACTGGCCCACCAATCCAATTTGCTTCCCAACCCCATAACATGGTCATTAAAATACATATTGCCCCATGCATCACATCTCAGACCAGACATGTCTTTCCCAAACCAACCCAGCTTCTGAACTTCTAGTTGTGATGACAGTGATGTCACGACACATGTAAGCAAGCCGGAAGTGCAGTAGATGTAGTGTGAACTGAAGAGCCATTAACAACTGCAGCATGGCTACCAGCTCCACAGTAGGGGCAGAAGTAATCTAATCACATTGTCTAGTTTGTGACTTAGATAACTAAAAACAGTAAGGAAAGTGCTGACTAGTAGTTGAAAAGCTGTTTATTTTATGCCTACCAAAACATAGCCAACCATAAACCTGTTCATTGCTGTATCATTGTTTTCAGTTGTAGTATTACATGCAATTTAATTCCAAAAGAGTGTTAAAACTCAGCTTTTATTAGTGTATTTGAAAACTTAACCTTTATTTTATTCTCCTTATTTGTGTTGTCAAAGAGAAAAGCTCACCAGAGAGAACTTGTATTGACCACTCGTATAATTGTACATTGTGATAAGTTCTCCTTTTAGTCGTCTTTTCTCTAGAGTAAACAAACAAAGTTGTTTTAGACGTTCCTCATATGATACGTTTTCCATTCCTTTAATGGAAATGTTGCTCTTTGCTGTAATCTCTTCGGCTCTAAAAAATCCTTTTTCAGAACTAGCACCCATAAACTGCACTGCGTATTCAAGGTGAAGTCTTACCAATGATTTGTACAATGGCAAAATAATGTTATCCACTCTTGCTTCACAACACTTTTTTATACTACTGCTATTTAACACTGGTCACAACTTCCAAGTTTGTAGTTTACAAGGATTCCCCGTTCTTTTCCTAGCAATGAGTCCCTAAATAATTCCACTAAGTTCATAAGTAGCATTGAGATCTTTTTCTTAGAAAATGCATGACTTTCCACTTTCCCACATTAAAGTGATAGTAATGTTTCAAAATAAAAGCAGCTTCAATTAATCTTCATAGTATTTGGGCCATGGAGAGTGTTATTTCAATACTGTATGAGTTGTAGTTCAAGAGTAATTGAATGATAAAGTGTCCCCCTCCCACCCCTTTTACCTAGTGCAAGCCACCTCCCCTCACATGTGGAATCTGGTCTTAAGACCAGACAGCTTACAGCAAAGGACAATCTTACTGTGAGAACAATGAAAACCCTGCCTCCCTTGACAGGTTTTTCAGGTTTTTTTCCCTTATGCTAATTGAAGATTGTCCCTCTCTGCAAGGCATCTGGACACCATCTTTCTGTACTGAGGTAGCAGTGTTACATCATTAAAAGATGCGGGAGGGGGATAATTTATCATTCAATTACTCTTGAACTACAACTCTGACAGTATTAAAATAACATGCTCCATGGCCCAAATACCATGAAGATTAATTGGAGCTGCTTTTATTTTGAAACATTACTATCCCTTTAAACTTCATATTCCATTTGTTTGGCCAGTCTGCCTTTTTATGTAACTCCCCCTATAGAGAACAAATATCCTTTTCTGAATTTCTTACCTTGCATTGTATAGTGTCATCTGCAAATGTTGATATTTTGCAATAAAAACGTTTGTGGCCATAGATCTCTTTGGATGGAAAATATTAAGGTTTTCAAGGGGAAATTCACTGGTGGTAGAGAAAAGGTGGAAATGTTATGTACTTTGTATGTGGCCTACTTAGGAAAAGTGGCAAATTTCAATGTTTCCATTAAAATTCATACAAAAAGAAACTTAATTTTTTGCCCACATTTAGATTCCACATTATAATTGGTATTGCTATTATTTGCCTTGCTATCCATGTTATCTAGAGCAATATCTTTTTCTTTCTTTTTTCCTTTCTTAAAAATGTTTTACCAGGAAGAATATATTGATATTTATTTCATTTAGGGATGTATGACTGGGAGAAGATCTGATTTTTTCGGATACGTTATTCCAGGCTTTTGGAGCTCTGAAGGAAAAGGCAGATTGACCAGCTTCTTTCTTGTATTATGAGGTTATAGTTAGTAGGGAAATATGGAGTGAGTATATTGCTCAGGTAGTCTGGTAGCTTTCTAGAGAAATGGTTATGACCTATACAAGATAAGTGAAGGGTACTTCTAGATTTGAGTGTTTGCCATTTTAGTTCTTTTAGCATATCACAATGATAGGCAGTGTAATGACATTGGAGGACAAAGTGACATAAGGAATTATCCGGTGTTAAGTTTACCAAGATTTATGGAGCAGAAGCATATGCTACATCCTCATAGTCTATGACTGGCATTAGTATCTGTTGAACAATGATTGGCTAGATGAAGGGGTGATGTTAAGCTTATGTTTGACCCCTCCAGCGAGATGCTGATTGGCTGGAAGACGAGGATACTGCAGGGCATGTTTTATTGTCCTTAATAACCCCACAGTGCCAGCCAATAGGAGCATGGGGAATTATTTGATCAAGGAAGGCCATATAAAAGCCATTCCCTTTTAATATTACCCTCATTCTGGCTTGGGGGCTGAGGGGAAGGTGGTAACGGGCTAGTAAGGATTTGGTTTTTTTATTAGTTAATTTTCATTAGTTAATTTTTTCTTTTTTTTTTTTTTTGTTACAGACGCTAGAGGACCAGAGCAGCAAGGACATCTCTGGAATACTGACATCAAGGTAAATGTATTACTTGGTGTGAATGTGCGTAAGTGTGTGAGTATATGTATGTGAGTGACTGAATGAATGAAACTAATACATTGTGTTTCTGATATTGCGTGTTTTGTGTCATTCATTTCTTAACTAAATATGAATGGCACAAAACATTCAATATTCGTTTCATTTTGCATTTGTTCTGAAACAAATGCACAATTCTACTGTCTATTTATCTGTGGTATCTATCTATCTATCTATCTATCTATCTATCTATCTATCTATCTGTCTGTCTCGCTATCTATCTACATCTAATGATCTGTATCTATCTATTTATATGTTTTCTTTTATATGAATACAAATTGTGGTATTCTAAAATTGTAATTTCTCTTTACTAAAACATACACATTATGAAATCTGTTAAAACTAAAGTGACTGATTTATTTTAACAAAAAGTATGTATACTGTGTCCATGCTCACATTGTGATGTCCTTCCACTCATTATTTAGACATAAGGCTTCTAATCTGTTAACAAAACACTGGCAAACAAAGGATTTTCTTGACTCAAACAGTAACTGTTAAACATATGATCAATCAACCCAAATGACCATGATCACTTCTGTTGAAAATGGTGTGAAAATACAGTTCTTTTTATCTCATTTAAGTATTGAACACTGAACTAGCCACTTTCATCCAGCTGAACAAAACAAATTCAATGGCACACACTTTAGAAAAATACCTCTGCACTGTACATTTGCCAATGCGGTTTCTAAGATGTGCTCTGTAAATGTCATGATCCTTAATGCTATTGTGGAACAAATGAAGAGTGTTCCTTGAGCCCATTTGGCCAAGCTCACTAGCGTACTTTGTTTCCTTCAGAGAAGAAAGCAGAGTAGTAAACCATTTTTGCAGAATGTCATTCTCCCACAACAGTTTATGAAAGAAACATCTGTGACAAGAATTTCTAATGCTTTTCTCAAAGCCAAAGCTGATGGTAAGAGAGCATTGCTAAAAGTAGAAATCATTCTCTTTCCTTTGCTTGTGGAGCATGACATCTAATTTGCTATGTATCAAATGCAAACTTTGGAGCATTTTTTGCATGTGCTCAGAGACTGTGACATTGATGTGATGGCTCATTTCCAAGCTTTGGCTTAAATAATCACACTAGTGGTAAGTGGGCAAGGTTGTCACTTAGAAGTCTTTGCTTCCCAACAATTTAGTAATGGCTTAGTTATAACAATCTCAGTGCACTCATTCAGTAATGCAGACATTTCCTTTCTTAATAATGTGTATAATGCAATTAATAAAACAGTAAATATTTCTCATAAAAAGATCAATAATTGTTAATTAATGAGGTGTTCTTTAAAAAAAAAAAATTAACAGGTCAATGTACTTATGGGTCATATATGAAAAATAAACTTTTTTGTGCAGACTAGCAAAGATTTTTTAACAGGGAACTGTTACCAAGACAGAATTTAGTCTCATTAAATGTATTTTTTACATACGTTAGTAGTTCTAGAAATTTTTGATTGAGTAGTTGAGAAGTTTAATCTTAGTAGAGCTTTGTTTTCTGATTTGGAGCTCGATTCAATAGACCCCGCTGGCAGTTTTAAGTCACAGGAATGCAATTACCTGTGCTGTGACAAACTACTGAAGCAAAAAAAAAGTAGGGTGCTAAATTTGTGCTCATCGGAATCAATGAAAAAGATTTTGAAATTGTGATTCACTTCCATGCGTTGGTTAGTAACATGCATTAAGGGACTCAACTGTATCGCCAAAAATCTGATCTTACAAAAAGTAGGTGTTGAGTCCGCTAACGCATGTTAAAAACCACTGACACTGGAACTGAAGTGTAAAAAAGTTAAGAAAAAAAAGCTAAGTGACCAGTGAATATATTGATATGGAGCCCTAAGTTTGATGTTCCCATGTCTCACACTATTTAGTGTGAATTTTGGGATCAAAAAACATGCAATGAATGTTGGGTCACAAGTTGGATTTGGTGTTGTCATTCCTGTTGCTAGGGTTATCGGATTCCGATGGTGTCACTGCATAATATTAATTACTTTCATGCCTAGAAAATTACCTTTTTCCACCTTCCTAGGCTGCTAAAGCTAATCAGTTTCCACTGGAGGAGTGGAATAAAGTGACGGGAGGAATAATTATGTCTTTTCAAGTTGAAATCTTCCACTAAAGAAGGACTTGGAAAGGGAAAAATCCTCTAAAAATTAAAGAAAATGCTGCTGCTTAGAAAAGGAAAAAATATAATATAGATAGTAAACTTTTTTAAATTTTGAATTAATAGCCAAAACTGGTTTTAAAGTGATAAGCCTGCTAGAGCTAGAGCTCTGATGTCAGGAGAAGGGGAGGGGGAACTTTAAATGTGAATATCTCTCAAACCATAGAGGTTTGAGAAATTGGATTTGCTGCAAATATTTTTTTTTCATCTACAATACAAAATAATATTATTCTTTGACATTACTATCGCTTTAAACAAATTTACATAGGGAGACTCATGTATTAGGTAGAACATGATCAGTTATAGCACAAACCATCTTCACCATAGGAAACAAACATTTCCATTGATTTAAAGGGATAGTAATACTTAATAATTACTAACCCCTATATTAAAGTCATATTAAAAAGAAATGTATTGCCCCCAGTGTGATCTCTCAAACCTTTATGGCTTAAGAGATAATCGCTCCTAAAGTTGCCCTCTCCCTCCTCCTTCCCTAAAGTCAGCATTGTAGCTGACTAAAGGGAAATCCGGTCTTACGATCATCAGGCGGCTCTTCAGCAGAGTCAAGAACCGCATTAATAAAAAATAAATCTTTCACTGAAATGTCTTCTACATGTGCTTTGTTTGCAAGCACACGTAGAAGACCGTTTTAGTGAAAGATTTTTTTTTTTATTAACACGATCTCAGCTCTGCTGCAGAGCCGCCTGATTTTAAGAGCAATTATCTCTCAAATCATAAAGGTTTTTTTTTTTTTAACATCGAAAAGTTTATTGAAAATAAAATTCAATTACAAGAAATGGGTAAACATATGACAATGCAATGGAAGAAAATGCAATATTTCATAGGAATACAAGACAGCTAAGCAACGAGGTCCCTGACTTCATGCTAAAGAAAGAATAAGTCTAATACCTCAATTTCCAGGTCAAAGATATGGTAAAGATGCCGATATGTAAAACAACACTGTTATTGAGGAAGTCAGTTATGCGTAGCCCATTAGCCTCTGAGTAATTAAGAAGAGTCACTTAAAGACAGCAAGAAATGTGCCAGGATGTCAAAGAAATATATACATAACTATTTAGGGAAGGTTGAGAAATAGTAGCAGGAGTAAGACTGAAAGTAGGGGAGTATGGAAGAGGGAATATGAGAGGTAGAGAGAGAGAGAGAGAGAGAGAAAGGGAAAAAAAAAAAAAAAAAAAAAACAACTCCAGATTTATATGGGGCCCGTGCCGAGTGCTGAATGCCAAGGGGCTCTACTGCTGGGGCCACCAGCTCCAAGAGTCAAGGAAGCTGGAAAGGTTCTGAGAGGAAATAGCATGTAGTCTCTCCAACTGATAGAAATTATGAACCTTAGTTTTCCAGAGTGAGAGAGTAGGTACTTCCGAGGATTTCCAGAGCTGAGGGATCAGAGCCTTGGCCAAATTCAAGAGAGAAGGAAGCCTGCGCCAAAGGAGGAGGAATTTTAGTCAGTAAGTGCAACTAGGAGGAGAATAAACACAGGAGAGGATCGCAAGGGATAGAGGTGAGGGTTTTTCCCTGCAAAAAGGCAACCACCTCTTGCCAGAAGGGAGTTATAGCCGGGCAAAGCCAACATATATGTGCCATGGAGCCCTCTCCAGATGCGCATCTCCAGCAACAATTCTATACCTCAGGAAAGATGCACGCTAGCTTTCTCGGCATCATGTACCAATGGGAAAGTATTTTATAGTTGAGCTCTCTAGTGTAAGAATCACGGGCAAGTTTAAAGTTTGCTTTACAGATTCCAACCCATTGTTTGGGTTTCACTTGAACATTGAGATCTTTTGACCATTCATAAACAAAGAAGGGAACTATCACGGTGCCCGTGTTATTGCTGGTGACGTTGTTACTATGCTTCTTCCTGAGTCATTCTTATTGGCTACATGGTGTTGCTCCACCCAGCAAATACCTTTATATACTGAGCCTTGTCACTTCTGCAGTGTCCTTTCGTGGTTTTTCCGTAACCAACGCTTGTTCCAGTATTCATGTGTTTCCTGTGTATGACCTGGACTGCCTGACTACTCTTCCTGAATCGTTCCTGTTCTGTGTACTGAACTGGATTGGCTGACGTTCCTGCTCTGTGTACCGACCCGGCCCAGCTGACGTTCCTGTTCTGTGTACCGACCCGGATTGGCTGACGTTCCTGCTCTGTGTATCGACCCGGCCCGGCTGACATTCCTGCTCTGTGTACCGACTCGGATTGGCTGACGTTCCTGCTCTGTGTACCGACCCAGCCCGGCTGACGTTCCTGCTCTGTGTACCGACTTGGATTGGCTGACGTTCCTGCTCTGTGTACCTTTCCGGTCCTTGTCTCTACCCATCCGGTATCCGGTTGTGGGCCATACGATAGTCTTTCTCTCTGTCCTCGGACAGATCCTCTGTTGCCTCCGTTGCTGCTCAGGCAGCCAGTTATTGTAACCCAATCGGTATTGTGTCTTGTGATATCATCCGGTGTTGCGTGTCCCACTGTAGCACCACGGTATGCTTGACCTATACTGCCCCAGCTGAGGTTGGTCTTCCTGGGTGCCTCACGCTTTCTCCATCTGGTACTCGATTCTAGGTCTGAGTGTTCGTTAACCCCTTGTGGGTTGGTGCCTGGCACATTGGGTACAGCTAGCAGCCACTGATTGGCGTTACTCCGTGCCTCCATGGCAGTCCTCCTCTGGCAGCTCTGGTAGTCTGTCGTTGTCCAGGTCCTTTGTTGCTTTTGCTGCCTTGGTCACCATTGATTCTGCATAGAGAGTATAATAAGGGCTATCACGGTGCCCATGATTGCTGCCTTTACATGTCAGTTACCTGTAGGGGGCTCTCCATTGGCTGCTTGCCTTCAGCCCGCCCTGCATTGCCTATTTAGACTGAGCTTGGGCACCCTTTGGGTGCCCTTTAGTGTTGTCTCTATGCTGTCTGCACCTGCATTGAGTTCCTGTGCTTCCTGGGCCTTGTCGCTGTTCCTGCTTGCCTGTGGTCATCTAGTTCCTGCTTCCTAGTCACCTGGTTCCTGCATCCGTTCCTGATCCGGTTGGGGTTGCTGTACCTGCTGCTGTTTCCTGCTGCCATTCCAGATCCGGTTGACCGTCCGCAGAGCTGTCCCTCTTCATCCTCGGCTGGGTTCCTGCTTGTATCATCTACAGGGTGCCTGTCTCCTCCTGTGGTCTTGGCGACATTTTTATTCACTTGCTGGTTTCCCAATACGCGGGTACTGGTTCGCTCCACTATAACCGGCTGCTGATGCACCGGTAGAGTCATTGGTTATTCCGGTACGCGGGTACTGGTTCGCTCCACTATAACCGGCTGCTGATGTACCGGTAGAGTCATTGGTTAATCCAGTACGCGGGTACTGGTTCGCTCCACTGTAACCGGCTGCCGATGCACCAGTAGAGTCACTGGTTATTCCAGTACGCGGGTACTGGTTCGCTCCACTGTAACCGTCTTCTATGCACCGGTAGAGTCATTGGTTATTCCAGTACGCTGGTACTGGTTCGCTCCACTGTAACCGGCTGCTGATGCACCGGTAGAGTCATTGGTTATTCCAGTATGCGGGTACTGGTTCGCTCCACTGTAACCGGCTGCTGACGCACTGGTAGAGTCATTGGTTATTCCGGTACGCGGGTACTGGTTCTCTCCACATTAACCGGCTGCTGAAGCACCAGTAGAGTCATTGGTTATTCCGGTACGCGGGTACTGGTTCGCTCCACTGTAACCGTCTTCTATGCACCGGTAGAGTCATTGGTTATTCCAGTACGCGGGTACTGGTTCGCTCCACTGTAACCGGCTGCTGATGCACCGGTAGAGTCATTGGTTATTCCAGTATGCGGGTACTGGTTCGCTCCACTGTAACCGGCTGCTGACGCACTGGTAGAGTCATTGGTTATTCCAGAACGCGGGTACTGGTTCTCTCCACATTAACCGGCTGCTGAAGCACCAGTAGAGTCATTGGTTATTCCGGTACGCGGGTACTGGTTCGCTCTACTATACCGGCTGCTGTGCACCGGTAGGGACACTGGTTATCCCGGTATGCGGGTACTGGTATGCTCCACATATCAGAGGCTGTTCAGTCCTAGACAGCCCAACAGATTGAAGGTTTCCACTAGTACGCGGGTACTGGTTCGCTCCCTGTATATACCGGTAGCTAGTTGCATGATCTGTGACTGTGTACGCTGCTTTTATGTGATCCATTCATGTATGACTGGCAGTCTATTCCATTCTGGGCCTTGCTTGTCATCTTAGGTGACTGGTCTCTCTACCTAGCCAGTCACCTCGGCCACCAGTGCTGCCATCCTTATCAGCGTCTATTCCTTGTTGGGTTGCCTTACCTGGTATTGGCAAGGACAGTAAAGCCTCATTACTTGCAGTCTCAGTCCCTTGGCTGCCTTGCCCGGTATATAGGCAAGGCCAGTAGAGCCTTCACTATTCATGGTACCTGTCTCCAGGCTGCTTTGCCTGGTATATTGGCAAGGCTGGTAGAGCCTCATCTTCATTGCACTAGTCTCCAGGCTGCCCTGCCCGGTATATTGGTAAGGTCGGTAGAACCTGTTACCATCTTGTGCCAACTAAGGTTGCCTTACCCGGTATTGGCAGGGCCGGTAGAGCCTGTATCTCATTCCGTGTATCAGTACTTTGCTACTATGTAAATTCGCTCTATATATGTTGTATGTGTATGCTACCCAATAGAGTTTTCTTTAACTTTTCAATAAAGTTGTGTTTTTACCTAACTCTGTGTCTGAGAGTCATAACAAACCGTGACAGGCTACTGCACTATTAGGGCCTACCCGTACTCCCGGCTTAATAGTATCATTATCTGTATCTTTTGGACATGAATTGTGCCTGACCTGTGTCAGTATAGTATTGTATATATATATATATACTGGACCTGTGTGGGTACTGATAACTGAAACCTATCCTGTGTCAGTATAATATTGTATTGTATATTAATACTGGACCTGTGTGGGTATTTTGTACTACTACCTGTCCTGTGTCAGTAATATACTGTTGCATACATACTGGACCTGGAAGGGTTATTCGTTACGGTTTTCTTTAATAAGATTGCATTTTACCCAAACCTTCCGTGTTTGAGTGTCAATAAAACCATTACAGGAACATCAGGGGAATCAGTGTCTCTAAGCAAGGTGTGGCAAAAGGATAATGGTCAAAAAGCATTTGGAGGATGCAGGATCCTGTGTTACAGATCCGTTAGGGGTCTGAGTCCTTTAATGTCTGAAGCCAGTGTTGGACTTGTAGCAATATCCACCAGGGGGCAGAATTGGAACCAACTCTATCTCGGATCTCTGTAAAGGCAATTAGGGATCCTTGTGGTGCCAGATGAAGCAATGTATCCATGAGGTTGTTCGACCAGGAAGTAAACAAGGGCTTTGCAAAACCCTGGTTTAAAGTCAGGATTGCCAACAATAGAAATGAATGGGGAAGGAGAGGGTGATAGGTGTAGAGCTGCATTCGGGTCGCGCCAGGTCCGTCTCAGGTGGCCCAAAATGATGTGTGTTTTTGCGTTCACAGGAAGAGTGCCAGAGGAAGACCACAAGAGTTGAAGTGGAGAGGCTCCATCAAGGTAAGTGTTTAGAGTATTGGTCCAATAATTACGTCTGGAGGGGATAAAATCAAAGATCCGTGCCAATGTTGTCGCTTTATAATATCTATGTATATCTGGAAAATGTAATCCGCCCATCGACTTGTTCCTGGACAAGATCGAGTAACTAATGCTAGCTTTTTTATGAGCCCATATGAAACGTAAGAACATCCTATGCAAAGAGTCTAAGAAATGCCTCGGGATGCGAACGGGTAGAGAGTTGAGGAGATACAACATTTTTGGGAGTATCACCATTTTAAGTAAATTTGACCGGCCAAGCCAGGAGAGATATGGGGTTTTTCATTTAGACATATCCTCCGAGATAGAAGAGATGAGATGGGACATGTTAACTGCTGCGACTGAGTCCAGAGATGTGGTGAGATGAATGCCCAGATACAGTATGGATTGGGTGGACCATTTGAAAGGGTATAGTCACTGAAGACAGAGACATGTGTTAGAGCCCACATTAATATTGAGAATTTCGGATTTACTTAGATTCATTTTCGCCTGGGATAGACTTTCATATTCCTTCAGGAGAGAGAGGAAGGCGTGGAGCGACGTCTGAGGTTGAGATATATAGAAAAGGGCGTCATCGGCATAGGCAGAGACCTTGAATGAGTGTGAGACAGAGTGAATCCCAGTGATCCCATGATGTAGACTAGGACTAGGTTAAGGAAGGGCTCTAGAGAGAGGATGAACAAAATTGGAGAGAGGGGGCAACCCTGTCGTGTCCCGTTACAGATGGGGAAAGAGTTAGAAGCAGTGCCATTCTCTATCACTCTCGCCGTCAGATTGTCAAACAAGCTGAAGATACCATTAAGTAGATTAGGGCCAAGTCCTGAATGTACTAGAACTTCCCACAAGTAAGACCAATCAACTCTATCAAAAGCTTTCTCCTTGTCTGTGGAAAGCAGAATAGTGGGTGTCTGCGAGGTAAGAGCCAAATGGATAAGAAATATAGCTGCAGAAGTGTTGTGCCTAGCTTCTCTACCAGGAACAAACCTCTCTGATCAGGATGTATCAATAAAGGAAGATGAGTGCGAAGACGATTGGCCAGAATCTTAGAGAAGATCTTCAAATCGATATTCAAAAGGGAGATGGGGCGGTAACTCCCACAAAGTGTAGAATCCTTGTTTGGTTTCACTAGAACTATGATGAGGGCTTCCAAGGATGGGTGGGAAAGGAGCCCGCCAGTAAGACGTAGTTAAAGGTGTTCAGCATATGAGATGATAGGTCTTCCTTGAATGTGTTAAAGTAATTAAGAGAAAAAACATCTGGTCCCGAACTTTTCCCCGGGGGCCATAGAGGAGATAGCATGGTGCAGTTCCTCCGCAGTTATCTCCATTTTAAGCTGACTAGCCAATTCTTGGGGGAGTGACAGTAACTTAGCCCCATCTAGAAAAGATTGTATGGACTCACTCCTCGCTGCTGGGTCCCCCTCAGTGCCAGAGTCCAGGTTGTTGAGTGCCTTATAGAATGAACGAAAAGTCCTGGAGATTTCAGGGAAGGTAGATACCACTATGTCCTCCGAATTGCGGATTTTGGCAATAGCCGTCGAACGCCTGCGGGTTTGGATTAGTCTTGCCAGAGATTTCCCGCATTTATTGCCAGACAAATATTGGTGATACTTAAACCACATGAAAGATTTAGTGGTCTGGTCTCTGAGAAGGGCATTCAATTCGTCCCTTGCTTTAGCGAGTGTTTCCCTATCCGATTCCAGAAGTGAGCGTTCATGCTTCATTTCCAGTACCTGGATCGTGTTAATAAGATCATGCATACAACTGCGACGCAAACGGTGCCGGTATGCCCCCAGTGTAATGGGATGACCCCGTATGACCGATTTATGTGCTTCCCAGACCACAGTACTATTAAATACATTTCTTTTTAATACGACATTAATATAGGGATTAGTATTTATTAAATATTGCTATCCCTTTAAAAGGTCCTTTTAATGCCTTGATGGCTACCAAAGTCTCCAATGCATTGCTTCACGGATACTGGAGACTTTTCTAGCACTCAAAGAGTTGAACGTTCCATTTAAATCAAAGGGAATTTTGGGAAACTTTTTAGTCCCCAGTGGTGTAATAATGTTGCCCCAAAATTTATCCATCATTCTTATTTCATCATCCTCAATGTCATACACTAACATTCCCCTTATAGCACATACACAAGCTGAAACAAGTGAGAAAACTAATTATAAAAGAGTTTTGTGTTAGTACATTACATTAATCCTCAACAAAGTCCCTGGAAAAAATATATATTCAAAGGCCATCTCTGAGACACAGTATGTTCTGAATTGTGTAACTTCTTGGATTCTAGAATGATTTCCAACTTATTTTTATGTTGCATCTTCCCTGGCATTGTGTTGGAAAGTCTTTTAATAAAGATTAACTGCAGTCATCCACCTCTCAACTTCCCAGGTCCATTGCCTTGTGTGCATCTGTGTTTTGTATATTGTTCATAATGTTACAAGTTTACTGTACTATAATGTATAACTAGTGTTGTACAGAACCTGGAGTGGATTTGTATAACCCCTGATGGCCTGCTTGCCACAAATGCACCAATCTGTGTATGTGAACCTCCAGATATTATAAGCTGGAGGCATGTGTGGATGCTCAAGGAGAACACCAGGTCTCTCTGGAGAACTGTTTCAAGGAATGGGAGATTGTTAGCAGTCACTCCATTTGCTGATTTCAATTCAGTTACAGGTTCAAGGGTGCCAATAATGATGGTGACCAGAACAAAACAAAGCAATTAGCTTTTGGGTTGTGCTGCAGTTTGGGCAAAGACATATAGTGATAGTAATGCTTAATATGTAAAAATATATATCCTCCTGGTACTCCCACTGCTAAGAGATGTTCTATTCAAAAGTTATTGCAGCTCAAACCTGATTTTTCATAGTACTCACATATTCTAGAGGCTTTTACTCTTCCTCTAAGATGGACTCGCATTCCTAGTATATACTCTGGGTGTGGTATTCTTTGGTCTTTCATGAATCCTTTTTATCTCCGTTCACCATTCAGGATATTCTGGGGTTTTATTGAGAGGAACCACTCTGTAGAGACTGTCACCCCACCAAGTTGGTATCCTTAAAACCCCTTCACCCAAAAAATAGGTTTCCGAGTAAATTTATAGTAAGACCAGAAGCAGAGCACTGCATAGACTGTTTAGATGGAAGGCTTAAATATTTATTGACAAGAAATACAGCCAAACAGTTAGAATGCTAAAAAACAATAAAAGAAATTCATATGCAAATTATATTAAAATCATATATTAAAAAAACGCAATACATACTAAAAATCACTCTACGCGTTTTCAGGAGCAATGACACTTCCTCAGGAGCAGAAAAAGATAGATGGTATCCTCAGATAATAATCAAGCACTTACAATTGGCTCCCTCTTTGCCGCCAAAGAGGGAACGCCTAGTGGCGCGCTTCAGTAGGAGACTATCTCCTGTGTTGTTGTGGTACTTGCGTCTTATCCTCCATTCCATAGAATTGGAGTAGTGGGGCAGGGGGCGGGGTCCACAATGACAATATACAATAACATTTTTTGTTTATATTCACTATACAGTTTCAAGCCATAGACATACTGCACCTAAAAATGCAATTTTGAACTACAATAACCTTTTAATAAAACACCTCAGCAGTGAGAGTACCCTTCTTATTTTTAAATATTAAGTGTTACTACCCCTTTCAGTCAGGCACCAATGTCCAATTCCTGCCGGATTATTAAAAAAACTTTGTGAACAACGGTCAGGTTCCAGTGTGCTTATCTTTCATCTCCTTATGAACCCAGGGGGTTTCTCCTGCTTCCAGGGTAAGACACTTCAACCTTAACAGCTGCACAGGTGGAAAATCTGTTCAATAATATTCAGTGAAATTGTAGAATTGGATGTTAAAAGTTTGATCGAGAAGATGGAAAAATGTCCCACACTAGAGTAAAGACTGAGATGGTTCTGTTGGCTAATGAACCAGGCATGGAAACTGTACAAACCTCAGAATGGTGGGAGTGGTAGTGGTGTGTGTGGGTACTCTATGACTCTTGTCATCCCCAAAAACAAACTCAGAGTCATACTCCTCTGCAGCAGAAGCAGAATGTCTTGGAATAATCTCTGATCAACAGCACATCTATTATACCGGAGAGCTATAGGAATGTTTAGGAATACTTTTGCTGCTGCTAGTTGTACCATCTCTGACCTGTTGATGGTGTGTCTTCCAGTAAGTCCTGTGGTTGTGCTTCAGTTGGGAACTTATTGAGGAAGTGCCCAGTAGTGAACCTGCTTCCCCCTGTTCACATGTTTCAGACAATAGATAGCAACATGCTTATCTTTTAGATTGTGAGTGAAGTATCTCCAAAATGTGAACTTCATAGACTGAGGTTCCTGAGAGGCTGCTACTACTATTACTACTACTACTTCTACTGGGGATAGATGTTGCTGAAATTGTACTACTATTAGGTGTCACAGATTCTGCACTTTGAAGAGCAGCTAAGGTTGTGGATGCTGATAACCTGTGTTGTTGCTGGTTACGCAACACTATTAAAGCGTGTAGCTGAGTGCGACTTAGAGGAGGAGATGATGCTGATTATGACTGACTGGATGACTGTGTATATTTTGGCCACTTTGCTTGTCCAGCGTCAGATTTTCCAGTTGTTTTCTCAAACAGTTTATAGACAGACACAGTGCTGTATTTCATTGTTGGAATATTGAGCCTTTGCCTTTCAGCTAACTCAACTTAATTTGTACCTGAAGAAGAGAAGGATGTTGGAGGGATATATTCTCAGTCTACATCATTATCATCATCAGTCATTAGGTCCTCTCCTCATCGCTGTCACTTCTTGCCCACTACTTTTATATTCTTCTAGGCTTTTAGTGGCCTCAAACAATTTATTTTTCCCTTTCCCTTTTGAGGGATTTGCACATTTGCTACTACTTTCAGGATAGGTGTTTTTGTGCTTGTTTGTCTCATTGTCAGAAGCAGCAATTGGTTGCACTGCTACACCTTTTTGCACTATGCCATCAACACTGGAATGCAACTCATTGTTGTCTTCAGTGATTTTAGATGGTTTATTAACCCCTTAGGGTCCGACAATCCTGCAGTGTCTGGTCCTTTAAGGACCAGATAGACGCATTCGACGTGTCGTCCCACGTGACTGATCACGTGGGGCGGCACATTGAAAGGAGGACTGAAAGAGATCGCTCCGGTCTTGGAGCGATCAATTTCAGTCCACGGTATTACTCACCGCGCTCCTGCAGGAGTGCGGTGAGTAAAAGTACGTTATGTACCAGGACTGTCACTGGTCCTTAAGTGCCAGACCAGCGTGACGCTCCGGGTACGTCACATGACGCGAAGGGGTTAATAGTACTGTTGATGGTGGTATTTTTTGTGCTACTTTGAGAGGGAGGAGAGGTATTGCTATAATAAATTGTACACTCTGCAGCAACCATGGCTGCAGTCAGTTTTTGGACTACCAATTACTTATAGTCCCTGCACTGCTCTTTATCCTTTCACCTTCCCCTTGCATGTTTACTGGACATTACTCAACTACTGTCTCTGCCTACTATCAATTGTTTTTATTTTATTTATTTATTTTATATATTTATTTATTTTAATTAACTGCCCCCCCTATGCCTATCACTGTAAAACATACTCCCTGTTCAACTGCTTCTTTCCCCAGATTCCCCAGCCAAATCAGGAAGAAACTTGGATCACTGTTGCCTAAGTCTTCTCAGTCAGTTACAAAGGATTTTAGGATGTTTAGGGTAATTCTCCTTTGCTCCCTTCTCACACCTCGAGACTTCCCTTGGACAGAGATAATAGCCAGATCAGGAAGAATCTTGGAACATGACTGCCTGTGTTTTCCTAGTCAGACACATTGAATTTTGTGGTATTTGGGGTCAAACTCAGGGGCTAACCATGACATAGTTGTTTTTCTGGTGGGACTCAGAGAAGAAAAAAAAACACTAAACACAGATGGCATTCTTCTTTCTCTCAGTGACTTGAACAGATCCCTCTCTAAAGTGTTGAAAGTTGTTTAAAAATGTGGTTCTTATTTGGATTAAGTATCAATTTTTCTAAGTCCTCGCTACTCCCTGTCTGCAGAAAAACAGCTAGCATACATTCCGATGATTTTTGTAGACACTTTTAAATATCTTGACGTTGAGGTATCTGTCTTATCTGATACCTTTCTGAAACAAAATCTAGATCCGGTCATAAATCACTTTCAGGAGAAAGTTCTGTAGTGGCTTAAACCTCCAATAAATGTGATTGGCAGTTGCAACCACATTAAAATTATTTTTCTAGTCAGGTTTTTATGTAACTTTCAGAGTGTTTCCTGGTTTTAATTCCCAGATGTTACTTCAAAACAATTGATAGAATAATAATTCAGTTTATTTGGTGGGGGGGGATCCAGAATCCAACTAAAGACTCTTAAGAAATCTGTAAAAAAATGGTGGTATTTCTCTTCCAAATATCTATAACCATTATGTGGCAGCACAGGTCTAATTTTCTCTTGTATATATAAAGCCAGATGCCACAGGATGGATAAAGAACTACTCAGAATAGGCTATGACTTCCCACAACTGTTTTTGATGGGACTGCCAAACATTACTGAGCTAACCTTTATCTCCCAAACTTCACATGTGATCTGGTCAAAAATGAAATCAATTACTGGGTATTGGGCTGAGGGCCTAGATAACCCTTTATAGGGGGAGATGTGTCTGGATAACCTATGTAACTTAGAGTTTGTTCCCATTTTGACTAGGTACGGAATCACCTCTCTTGGTCAATTATACCACAACAACATCTTGAAAACTTTTGAATTGCATTTGGAGTTCCACATTCTGAATCAATTGTTCTACTTTTATTTATGTCTTAGACATGTGTTTCATGCACAATGGAGGGGACAGGAATCTCACATATTTCAATTGTGTACATTTCATTTCGCAAAAGCAATAGTGAAACCTATTTCATTTATATATAAATGGATGAAAAAAGTTGTGACAGTGGATGACTCCTGGTTAAGAAGCAGATGGGAGAGTGATTTGGGGCCTCTGGGGGAATGGAAGTGAGACATGGTGAGGATGGGCCCTGTGCAAGTTGACACTACAACCAGACATCTACTAATCCAACTGAAAATATTGCATAGAAAGTACTACACACCAATTAAACTCTTAAAAACAGAAAAAGGAAGGGAGATTAGTGAGTAAGGTACAACTGTGCCAGAGGTAATGGTGTTCTGGTACAATTTCTCATGGCTATCTGCCCAAGCTCTGCATGCTGTCAGTCTTTCCAGATGATGTGGACCCCACTACAGAAAAACACTAATAAAATAATTGCTTATAATGACAAGAAAAAAAGTGACTATGAATTGTTTATCAGACATGATGCTTTGGTCATCTTAGTGAAACAAAATATATCAACTGTCAGTCTGGACCGGGGGAGGTGGGGTGCTTTGCCTGGAGGGGGAAAAGGGAGACATTAGGAGAATACTTGGGAGGTTTATTAATTTTTTTAGTGTTGGTTAGGTTGGGACAGCATGAGACGTGAGAGAGAAGGGGGAAAAAGAACTACATCCCACCCCCAACAGTGTAGTAAATGTATTCCTTCTGTTGTTATACTGGAAATTGTGAGGCATATATCAGTTGTTAATCAGTTTTGTATATTTCTGTATTACGCGCAAGACCAACCTTTCAATAAAAACAATATGGGGCTAAAAACTTTGTAAGGGTACATCCAGGGTATGACTGATTATGCGTACTTTTAGATCTGGGTCATACACTTAGAACTTTGTAATGTGCTGTCTATGTTCACATTTTTCATTAAGAACATATTTTTTAATACTTTAGACAAGTTTGGTATTTAATTATGTGGACAATATTCTGATTTTGGAAAAACACAGGTTTCATGTCAAGAGTTCTTTGTGTGCATCTACTGTACAACAAGTTAGAAAAAAATGTGATTTTGAGTGTTCCAGTATTCAGTTTCGAGGGTAAAGAATTCTCTTCTGGGGCTTGAAATAGATTGTGCCAAGGTTAGCCCTTTGAGTGCCTGAGAGGTAGAACGTGTATTGCATTGCAATGCAGTGGATAGCTTTATGATACTCAAAAGATTAATCGTGTGCTTCAGTGGCCAGCCCTCAAGACCCTTTTTTTTTTAATCACAGATTTATCAACAAATTCTTTGCTTTCATTACACCAATTTCTAATGTTACTCACAAGCCTACTTTTTTTTGTTGTACTTCTTGTTGGACTCAACAAACAAACAAAACAGAGTAGGCTCGTGAGTGAGCAGGCTTCGACATAGCTGTTGCTGCTATATTGTCACAAAGACAAGGTCCAAAATCTATGAATTGTTTTCTACCTCAAATGTTTCCAGAAGAGATCAATTATGACACTGGTAACAAGGAACTGATGAACATAAACTTTTCAAAGCATGAAGACATTTCTTGGAGGGAGCAAAATAACATCCTGTAATTGTCCACTGAAAACTCAAGTTTCTTGAGCGTTTGAAGCAGCTGAAATCAAAAACTATGACTTGATTGGCATACCAGAAACATGGTGGATGACACACATGATTGTTCAATCAATTTGGAGGGCTACATGTTGTTTAGAAAGGATTGGTCAAACAAAAGAGGTAGTGGGGTCTGTCTGTAAGTCAAACCAGCATTATTGTCTCATTTGCAGGAAGATATATGCGACGACAGTAGTAAATATGTGGAATCCTTGTGGGTTGAAATAGTCAATGAGGGTAAAACTGGTGACCTTGGTGACCTTGAAGAATTACAGTTATTAATGCAAATAGAAAAAGCTTCTCAAATAGGGAGAACTATAATTATGGGGGATTTTAATTAGCCAGAAATAGATTGAAAAAATGTAACAACTACCTCTGCTAAAAGCAGTAAGTTTCTGAACTTGTTGAATGACTGTCACGGAGTGACTTGAGAAATAAAGACACTAACGAGTACAGATAAAATGAATACATTTTATTGAAACACAATAGTAGCAGCAAATGTACCTCTCACTTTCATGAGACCAGGCAGGGACAGTGCACACACTTCCTTCACCTCTCACTAGGCAAGTGTGAGATGGACCCACGTCTGTACCCTAACGCTAGGGTAAACCCAGGCAACAGGAGCGAGAAACTCCAGAATGCTGGAGCACCAAAGTAGCAACTGTAACTCCACCACCTTCTCGAGACCAGGTGTGAGTACAGTGTGCAAACACTTCCTCAACCCCTCACTAGTCAGGCATCTGCTAGTATACGTATGGCCCGTAGTAACCTTCATGAGACTGGATACGAGGACAGTGCACGGCACTTCCTCAGTCCTTCACAAGGCAAGTTAAAATAGCACAACTATACCATACCGCTAGGGTATACCAAAGTCAAGGTAAACTGCACCTAGACCACTAGGTGAGGCAACAAACCACCTGAACCTAGACCGCAAAAGGTTAGTAGCAAGTACGGCAGTAATGGTAGGCCTAGGAAGCCGAGGATAATGATAACCGTTGCTGGGTAGCCGAGACTGGCAGTAAACCAAGCTGGGAGCGCAACAGATGAGTAGGTAGTCAGACAAAGCCAGGGTCTAGAGCCGAATTAGGTAGTCAGACAAAGCCAGGAGTCATATCCAGAATGGGTAGTCATACGAAGCCAGGAGTCCGAGCCGGATTGGATAGTCAGACGAAGCCAGTTGTCAGAGCCGGATCGGGTAGTAAGACGAAGCCAGGAGTAATACACAGGAATCAGTAAATGGACCAGCACAGCCCTAGGCTCAACTACACCACGAAAGGGCACTGGGTAATGGAAATGCTGAGGCCTTTAAGGCCTAGTACGTGGGCAGAGACATGACAGCAATTACCAGTGACCTATAAGAACAGCAACTTGCATTGAGCGACAGCCAGGAAGGTCGCTGTTACAGTAACGCAACACTGGAGGCAATCAGGGGCACTGTGATAATGACAGTTTTTTGTCTCAACTAGTCTAAACTAGTACAGACCTCAACCAGAGGGGATGCGTGTCTGAGTCTAATGATAACTAACAATGAAGAGCTTATCTCTAACATCCAAGTAAGGGAGCACTTGGGGAACAGTGACCATAACATGGTATCATTTGAGATTAATTCAAAAAAGCAATTTGGTATAGGTTCCACCAAAACACTGAATTTTTAGACCATCTTTAGCAGGTTTAATAAATCCTTTGGTCTTGTTGACTGGGATGGAATATTTTCTGGAAAAAACACAGAAGGTAAGTGTAATGCCTTCAAAATAACATTAAAAAATATACATATAAATCTATACCCTTTGGAAACAAATACAAAAGAAGCAAATTAAAACCAATGTGGCTAACCAATAAAGTAATTCATTAACTAAATAACAAGAAAGCGGCATTTAAACATTATAAAGCTGAGGGATCAGCAGAGGCATTTGCAAAATACAAAGATGGCAACAAAACCTGTAAAAAGAGATTAAATTAGCTAAATCAGAGAATGAAAAAATTATTGCTAAGGAGAGCAAGAGCAAAAAATTAAAGTCTGATAATGTTGAGTTTTTCTGATCTGAAAGTGAGAAGATCAGTGGAGACAGAGAGAAAGCAGATATTTTAAATAATTTATTTTCTTCTGTTTTCTTCTGTTTTTTCTGAAGACCCAATGGACAAGAACCTGCAAACTACTTTTACAGAACAGTCACAGCAAGCATGGGATTGGCTGAAACAAGAAAGTGTTAAAACAATTAAATGGTGTTAAGGCAGACAAAGCCCTGGAGCCAGATGGTATACACCCACGGTTACTTAAAAAGCTAAGCCGGGCCCTGGCCTGACCGTTATTTTTGATTTTCAGGGATTCTTTTATTTCAGTTATGGTACCCACGGATTGGAGTAAAGCAGATGTGGTGCCCATATTTAAAAAGGGATCAAAGTCCCAGCCAGGAAATTACAAACCTGTAAGCTTGACATCTGTGGTTGGTAAAACTGTTTGAAGGGTTGTTATGGGAATATATTCAGGAATTCAACATGTCTTTGTGAAAGACAGGTCTTGTCAAACTAACTTGATTCAATTTTATGAAAAAGAGAGCAAAAATATAGATTTGGGTGTGGCTGTTGATGTGATCTATTTAGACTTTGCCAAGGCATTTGATATGGGTCCACACAATAGATTACTGTACAAATTGAATGAAATAGGCATAGGGGTAAATGTTTGTGAGTGGATTGGAAATTGGCTGAAAGATAGAATGCAAAGAGTAGTAGTAAATGGGAAGTTATCCAATTTGACAAACGTAATAAATGGAGTACCTCAGGGATCTGTTCTGGGTCCTCTTCTTTTTAATTTGTCTATTAATGATCTCCCAGTGGGTATAGGGAGCCATGTATCAGTGATGACACAAAAAGAAGTAGGGTAATAAAGTCTGAACTGGACAAATTAAGTAACTGGCCAGGCAAATGGCAAATGAGATTCAATATAGACAAATGTAAAGTTATGCATTTTGGGTATAATAATAAAAATGCAACAATTTAATAATAACATTGGTGTTTCTTTGGGGAAATCTACTAATCAAAAGGATTTGGGAGTAATGGTAGGAGTAATGGTAGACAATAGACTTAGCAGTAACTCTCAGTGCCAGCTGACAGCTGCAAATGCCAATAAGATATTGGCATGTATTAAAAGGGGTATTGACTCACCTTGAATATGCTGTTCAATTCTGGGTGCCTTTTCTGAAAAAGGAACTAGAGAAAGTGCAGAGGAGTGCTACAAAACTAATAAGGGGAATTGAAAGTTTTGAAGAAAGGCTAGAAAAGTTAAACTTGTACACGCTAGAGAAAAGAGTTCTTAGAGGGGATATGACAACATTATATAAATATGTTCAAGGCCCATACAGAGGGCTCTCTAAAGACCTATTCATTAACAGAACAGTACAAAGGACAAGGGGTCACCTGCTTAGACTTGAGGAAAGGAGATTTTGTCTGCAAAAGAGGAAGGGATTCTTTACGGTAAGGACAATAAAGGTATGGAATTCACTGCCAGAGGAAGTGGTGCTATCGAATACATTAGAAGCCCTTAAAAAGTGTCTGAATACTTTTTTAAAAGACCAGAACATAGAGGGCTATTTATGTTAGTATTGGGATTAATATTTATTTAGTGCTTGTTGATCCAAGGAGAAATTTGATTGCCATTTGGAATCAGGAAGGATTTTTTCTCCTATTCAAAGCAGAATTTGAAATTGCTGTATTGAGGTGGTACCATGGAATTTCCTACTGTATTTAATACTTGCCACCCACCTGAGAAAAATGGCACCCCATGCATTGAATACTGTATGGGGTGGCAGCCATGAGCATTGACCTACACTGTCCACTTTTCTTTATTAAAACTACCTATCTGAACTAAAATACATATAACCATCAAATATCAATACCGATTTTGAAAATAGACTTTCACCTGTATCCAATGAGAGTTCACTTGCTCTTTTACTCCAGGTAGCGTGCACAATTATTTCTAGATACAAAAAGAAAAAAAGCAGAGAGGGACAGATGTCTCTCTACTCTGAAAATGTTTTATATCTATGGGGCACTTGATGACACACAGTTTCTCCCTCTGGGATAAAGTTATATTGTCGGTGAAAGTAATTCAAATTTGACTTTTATTAATTTCAATAAAAATAATTCACTGCTTATTTTTTTATTTTCATTTTTGTTTCTATGACCATGTTAATATTGTGAGACCCCAGACACTTGCGACAGCAAATTAAGGGCAATAGCTAGTTAATCTGAATGCACAAATTTAGCAACATCCTAGACAAGAGTTTCCTGCCATATAGTGTGAGGTATAGGCCTCACAGCATGTGCATTAAAGGGATAGTAATACTTCGTTATAACTTTATTTTATTTTGTAGGCATTAAAAAAATATGAAGAATGATATGTCTTATCTCTCAAACCTTTATGGTTTAAGAGATATTCACAAGCAAAGTTTCCCCTCCTACCCCTTTTACCTAGTGTAAGCCATCTCTTCTCAGATGGGGAATTTGGTTGTAAGACCAGACAGGTAACAGCAGGGGACAATCTTCTTACAATGAAAACAATGAAAGCCCTGCCCCCCTTGACAAGCTTTTCAGGTTTTTCCCTTATCTTAATTGAAGATTGTCCCTCTCTGCAGTCTACCCTGCTACCTCCCTTGTTCTCTGGCTGAAAAGTGTTACATCAGTAAAAGGGGCGGGAGGGGGATACTTTGTCATTGAATTACTCTTGAACTACAACTCTGACTGAATTGAAATAACACTTTCCAAAGTCCAAATACTATGATCATTAATTAGAGCTGCTTTTAATATGAAACATTACTATTCCTTTAATAGTAAAGTTTCCACCTGATGGACTGGGGACTGCCGTGTATGTAGGGCTCTGTGACTACCAGTGGAATCAAGCTGGGGGTATCACAGCATAAGTAGGGATATACAACTACAAGTGAAAGAAGACTGGGTGGGTCAGATTGTGTATGTGGGGTTTTGTGACTACCAGTGAAACCAGGCTGGGGTCAGACAGTGTATGTGGAGCTGTGTTACTACTAGTACAACTAGGCTGGGGGGGGTCACAGTGTATGTGGGGCTCTGTTACTACCGGTGGAATCAGGCTTGGGGTGGGTCAGAGTGTATATCGGGAATCTGTGGCTACCACTGGGAAGTGGAGTTAGGATAGTGTCAGAAAGTGTAGGTGGGGAATTTGTGTCACACAGGGGTCACACAGTGTATGTGGGGAACCTGTTCTTAATTACCTGTGGGCAGGGGAACAAGCATGGAGGGTGAAAGTTTTTGTGAAGAATCATTTGGCTACCAATGGGCAGGGTAATAAAGTGTGTGTGAGTGTGTGTGTGGGGAGTCAGACACTGTAGGTGAGGAATCTGTAGCTACCAGTGGGTAGTGGAACAAAGCTGTGGGTGGAAGACAGTGTATGTGGGGCATCTGTGGCTATCAGTGGGCAGGGGAAGAAGGTGGGGGCAGTAGATGTGACAAATCTGTAGATACCAGTGGGCATTCTGCTCAGCCGTGTGCTCTATGGACTGCTGGGGTGAGGAGTAGGACCTTCAAGACCCACAAGCAATTTTGTGGGTTATATATAGTAACATAGTAATTTAGGTTGAAAAAAGACTTGCGTCCATCTAGTTCAACCCTTTTCCTATTCCTGTTTACCATCGCTGATCCAAAAGAAGGCAAAAAACCCCCTCAATATAGCAATTTCAGATTCTGCCTTGAATGGGGGGGGGATTCCTTCTTGATTCCAAATGGCAATCAGATTTTTCCCTGGATCAACAAACCCTAACTAAATATTAATCCCAATACTAACATACATAGCCCTCTATGTTCTGTTCTTTTAAATAAGTATCCAGGCCCTTTTTAAAGGCATCTAATGTATTCAATAGCTCCACCTCCTCAGGCAGTGAATTCAATACCTTTATTGTCCTTACTGTCAAGAAACCCTTCCACTGTTGTAGATTAAATCTCCTTTCCTCAAGTCTAAGCAGGTGGCTCCTTGTCCTATGTACTGTTCTATTAATGAACAGGTCTTTGTAGAGCCCTTTGTATGGGCCCTGAACATATTTATATATATATATATATATATATATAGTGTTATCATATCCCCTCTAAGATGCCGTTTCTCTAGTGTGTAAAAGTTTAATTTTTTTAGCCTTTCTTCATAACTAAGACTTTCCATTCCCCTTACTAGTTTTGTAGCCCTCCTCTGCACTCTCTCTAGTTCCATAATGTCTTTTTTCAGAAAGGGCACCCAGAATTGAACAGCATATTCTAGGTGGGGTCTTATCATGGACCTGTAAAGAGGCATAATAATATCTTCCTCCCTTGAGTCAATACCCCTTTTAATACATGCCAATATCTTATTGGCCTTTGCAGCTGTCAGCTGGCACTGCATGCTACTGCTAAGTCTATTGTCTACCATTACTCCCAAATCCTTTTCATTTGTAGATTTCCCTAGAGAAACACCATTTAAACTATATGTTGCATTTTTATTATTATACCCAAAATGCATAACTTTACACTTGTCTATATTGAATCTCATTTGCCATTTGCCTGCCCAGTTACTCAATTTGTCCAAATCCTCTTGTAATGAAGACACATCCAGTTCAGACTTTATTACCTTACTTAATTTTGTGTAATCGGCAAACACTGATACATGGCTCCCTATGCCCTCTGGGAGGTCATTAATAAACAAATTAAAAAGAAGAGGACCCATGACAGATCCCTGAGGCATTGGCGTCCGGAGGGGGGGGCAAGGGGGGCACTTGCCCCCCCCCTACAATTACCCCCCTCCATATAAATAAAGAGGCTAGATGGGCTGGCCTAGGGGTCATATTATGGCTTTGCCCCCCCCTGGAAAAATTTCTACGGACACCACTGCCCTGAGGTACTCCACTTATCACGTTTATCCAACTGGAGAACTTGCCATTTACTACCACTCTTTGCATTCTATCTTTCAGCCAATTTCCAGTCCACACACAAACATTTTCCCCTAGGCCTATTTCATTCAATTTGTAACAGTAACCGCTTGTGTGGAACCGTGTCAAATGCCTTGGCAAAGTCTAAATAGATCACATCAACCGCCGCTCCCGCATCTATATTATTACTCACTTTTTCATAAAATGCGATCAAGTTAGTTTGACAAGACCTGTCTTTCACAAAGCCATGTTGGCTAGTGCTAATGATATTCCTGTTCCAGCAGAATTCTTGAATATGTTCCCTTAACAAGCCTTCAAACAGCTTCAAACAGGTCTGTAATTTCCTGGCTGTGACTTTGATCCCTTTTTAAATATGGGCACCACATCTGCTTTACGCCAATCCATGGGCACCATACCTGAAATAAAAGAATCCCTGAAAATCAAATATAACGGTCTGGCCAGGGCCTGGCTTAGCTCTTTAAATACCCGTGGGTGTATACCATCTGGCCCCATAGCTTTGACTCCCTTAACACCATTCAATTGTTTTAACACTTTTTCTTGTGTTAGCCAGTCCCATGCTCGCTGTGACTGTTCTGTAAAACTAGTTTGCAGATTCTTGTCCATTGGGTCTTCCTTGGTAAAAACAGAAGAAAGGAAATTTTTTAAAATATCTGCCTTCTCTCTGTCCCCGTTGACCATCTCACCCGTTTCAGATAACAAGGACCCAACATTATCAGACTTTAATTTTTTGCCATTAATCTATTTAAAAAATTTTTTGGGGTTGCTCTTGCTCTCCTTCGCAATATTTTTTTTTTCATTCTCCAGTCCAGCTAATTTAATAGCCTTTTTACAGGTTTTGTTGACATTTTTGTATTCTGCAAATGCCTTTGCTGATCCCTCAGCTTTGTAATGTTTAAATGCCGCTTTCTTGTTATTTATTTCATGAATTACATTACTGGTTAGCCACATTGGTTTTAATTTGCTTCTTTTCTATTTGTTTCCAACAGGGATAAATTTATATGTGTATTTTTGCAATGTTATTTTGAAGGCATTCCACTTACCTTCTGTGTTTTTTCCTGAAAATATTTTATCCCAGTCAACGAGACCAAGGGATGAATTAAACCTGCTAAAGTTGGCCTTTTTAAAATTCAGTGTTTTTGTGGAACCCATACCAAATTGCTTTTTTGAATTAATCTCAAACTATACCATGTTATGGTCACTATTCCCCAAGTGCTCCCTAACTTGGATGTTAGAGATAATTTCTTCATTGTCAGTTATTACCAGATCCAGACATGCATTCCCTCTGGTTGAGGTCTGCACTAGTTGAGACAAAAAAAATTTCATTCAACAAGTTCAGAAACGTGCTGCTTTTAGCAGAATTAGCTATTCCATTTTTCCAGTCTATTTCTGGATAATTAAAATCCCCCATAATTATAGTTCTCCCTATTTGAGAAGCCTTTTCTATTTGCATTAATAGCTGTGATTCTTCAAGGTCACCAATGTTTGGTGGTTTATAACAAATACCTACTAATATTTTCTGGGCAGTTTTACCCCCAGTGACTGTTTCAACCCACAGGGATTCCACATGTTTACTACTGTCATCACATATATCTTGCCGCAAATGAGGCAATAATGCTGGTTTGACATACAGACAGACCCCACCACCTCTTTTGTTTGACCTATCTTTTCTAAATAACATGTAGCCCTCCAAATTGATTGACCAATCATGTGTGTCATCCCACCATGTTTCTGTTATGCCTATCAAGTCATAGTTTTCAATTTCAGCTACCAGCTCCAGTTCCCCTATTTTATCAGTTAAACTTCTGGCATTTGCAAGCATACAATTTATGCCACTACTATGTTCCATTTGAGATTTAATTTTGATGTGGTGTATAGGCTTCTCCCTATCATCTGTACTAACCCCACCCCCAGATCCACCCACCTGGTTATTATCTACATTGCCTTCCCTTTCTATACTATCAATCCCAGTATTTATTGGCCCCTCCCCCCCTTCCTAGTTTAAAATCTCCTCCAACCGTCTAGTCATCCGCTCCCCAAGCACTTGAGACCCTCTTGCATTCAGGTGCAATCCATCCTTACTATAGAGATTGTACCCCAAAGCAAAATCAGCCCAGTGCTCTAAAAACACAAAGCCTTCCTTCTTACACCAGGACTTCAACCATTCATTGAGGTCCCTAATCTCCCACTGTCTCTCTGGCGTAGAGGGCCTTTAAAGTCCTCCTCCTCAAAGTAGTGGGGCATCAGGAGTGGTTCAGATGCCCTCCCTCCCCAGCGAGATCTTATGCTGTGAGCATTTTTTATATAGAGGATAGCACAGAATAATCATGTATATATTTAGAGTAAAGTCTTACCCTTCAGTGTAGAGAAACGTCTTCATACAAGCAAGGCACGTCACCTTGTAATTTTCACGTGGTTGACCGTGCAGACCCACTTTGTCAAACACATGAAAAAGGCGATATCTTTGCATGGATAGAAAACTAGTTAAATGATAGATGGCAGATATTTTTTACAAATGAAAACTTTTCAGGTTAGTCTAAAGTTATACGTGGGGTGCCACAGGGTTCGTTTCTGGGCCCAGTGCTTTTTAATTTGCTTATTGATGATCTAGAAGTGGGAATTGAAAGTAATATCTCAATCTTTGCTGATGACATTAAGCTATGCAAGGAAATTTATACAGAACAGGATGTTTTTTCTTTGCAGAAAGATATGGATAAACTGAATGAATGGGTGGAAAGTGGCAGATGAGGTTTACAGGTATAGTAATGGATACATTTTACAAACTTTAATATTGTAAAAATAAAGAAATAAATCAATTGAAGGCACGCCAATGTCTCAAAGCTGTATAGTTTGAGAGATAAAAGGTTCTAAACTTCCCCCTCCCTCCCCTTTCATAAACGTCAGTGCTATAGCCGACAGCATCAGATTCTGGTCATTTGTACGGCTGGCGGCTCTTCAGCAGAACCAAAATAGTGCGATCTACAAATAAATATTTAATTGGCATGGTCTACAAAGTGTGCCTGCAAACCAGGCGCACTTTGCAGACCGTTCCAATGAATTATTCATTTGTAGATTGCACTATTTTGGCTCTGCTGAAGAGCTACCAGCTGGTCAAATGACCAGAATCTGCTGCTGTCAGCTACAGGGCAGACTTCTTTGAAACAGCAGGGAGGGGGGGAAGTTCAGAACCTTTTATCTCTCAAACTATGCAAGTTTGAGAGATTGGAGTGCCTTCAATTGATTTCTTTTTTATATATTTACAATGTTAATGTTTATGAAATATATCCCTTTAATGCTGATAAACGTAAGGTTATGTATTTGGGCTATAGATACACTAAATGGGAAACTGAAAATTCCATAATTAGAAAAAGATTTAGGCGTACAGCCAGATGATGGACTTCACAGAAGTGTGTAGTGTCATTCAGCTGCTGTGAGAGCAAATAGGGTAATATCCTGCATCTAGAATATGAACACAGTTTTGGGCACCATTTGTTAAAAATATATTATATTATTATATTAATGTGCAGATATGTACAAAAGGGATTTGAGGAACTGAAATGTAAAAAAAAGACTAGCCAAACTGGGTTTGTTTACATTAAGGAGGAGATTTATAGGGTTGATATGATTGACATTTACCAATGTATTCAAGATCTCTTCAAGGAACTATCTACTCAAAGAGCTGAGCAAAGAACAAGATGTAATATATTAAGACTAGAGGAAAGGAGCTTTTGATGAAAACAAAGACATACATTTTTTTAAAGTAAAGACATTGAAGTTATGGTATTCTTTGCCGCAGGATTCTGTGCTTGCAAATACTATAACTGCTTTCAAGAATGTAATGGATGTAGCATAGATCAACATTGATGCCTCCAGCATCCATGCTCCTTATCTTCTTAGACTCTTTCTTAAAGACCATATTTCTAAACCAGAATTGTGAAACACCCCTCTCTGAGTGCCTCCCTATCTACCTCTTGGACTGCCTTCCTGGCTTGACTATGTTTCTACAGACATCACATTCTCCTCCCATCTTCCGTTTGCTGGCCTCCTCATCTAATCTCCTTTGTTGCTGGCCTCAAACATTTTCTCTTCAAACTGAAATTGGTGAATAATGGCACTTCCCGCTTGGTGAATAATTTCCTGCAGTTTTTCTGCTTTTATCATCTAACTCATTCCATTGAAATCAAAGGGAACATTGAATTTACACACACCTATCAAATATTATTTTATTTTCTCAATGGCATAGTATAAATGGGGCATGAGGGTGCCTGTGTTGGTGGGGTGTGGAGAAAGAATCAGTTGAACAAGGAATGTTTATTGCAGGGGGTTTGTTTACTGCAATTGGGGGCAGTTAAAGGGATAGTAATGTTTCAAAATAAAAGCAGCTCCAATTAATCTCCATAGTATTTGGGTCATGGAGAGTGTTATTTCAATACTGTCAGAGTTGTAGTTCAAGAGTAACTGAATGATAAAGTTTTCCCCTCCCACCCCTTTTTCTGATGTAACACTGCTCACCTCAGAACAGAAAGGTGGTATCCAGATGGCTTGCAGAGAGGGACAATCTTCAATTAGTGTAAGGGAAAAACCTGAAAAACCAGTCAAGGGGTGGAGGGCTTTCATTGTTCTCACTGTTAGAAGATTGACCCTTGCGGTGAGCTGTATGGTCTTAAGACCGGATTCCACATCTGAGGGGAGGTGGCTTACACTATATAAAAGGAGTGGGGGGGTAATTTATCATTCAATTACTCTTGAACTACAACTCCAACAGTATAGAAATAACACTTTCCATGGCCTAAATACTATGAAGATTCATTGGAACTGCTCTTATTTTGAAACATTACTATCCCTTTAATAAAAAAATAAATCCTAAATACAATTATAAAAACCCATAACACATGGTATAAAAGGTGTCTGAGGAGTGTGCCTGTGTTGCTGGGTGGAGTCTGGGGAATTAATCCATTGAACAGGTAATTTTTTTTGGGTGGGGGTTCTTGACTGGTTTTGGGTAACGGCTAATAAAAAAAGAAGAAATTTATATGCAAAGTGATAGAGACAGGATACCCCTGACATAAGCTGCCACTGGGGGAGACTGATATTTCATGTGATAGAGTATTTTGTAGAGGATGGTTTGTTAGATTGGTTGTTTGAGGCCCAAGCCCTGAGGAAACATTGATTAGTAGGATTTAGGCCTATTAGAGGCACAAGTCCTGAGAAAACATTGATTTGTTAGAAACAAACCCCCTCAAATTTTTTTTTTTGTAGGACTATGGGTTTTTTTTTGTTATTTTTCTTTTTAAAGTACAAGCCCTGAGGAAAACAAAAAAATTCCCTACTGGCCTAGGGCCAGCAGGTCATGTCATGTTGGCCAGTGGCAACTGGTCATTCTCAAATGCCCTTATGTAGATGTGGAATTTGTGACTGCTGTTCTTGCTGCTGCTACTGTTGAGTTGTTTAAGCAGCAGTATGATTAGGCAGCTGAAAGAGAATGTGATCAACAACAGCAGTAATATGGGTAATGGATGATGAAGGTTCCACTTGCCACAACTAGCTCCAGTGATGTGCCTGAGGCAGTAGCAGTACAATAAGTAGCCCCCAGTGCATGTGGAGAAAAGAAGCAGTTGGCCAATAATTTATCTCCACCTGCCCCTTCCTCCAAAATCATGGGTGTGTTGTTACTAGAATAGAAATTTTTCCCTTGAGAGCAGGAACTGTAATGTGCACAGTGTGTGTGTGGTAAATAACATCTGGGGGCACAACTGTATCCAAACACCTTCACATCAGAAAAGTACTGCTGCTGTCACTATACCCCTTGTTAACATCCCGCTAAGGACAAATAGAAACATAGAATCTGACGGCATATAAGAACCCATCTAGTCTGCTCATTTTCCTACTGGAAAAAACTCAAACCTTTTTTTGTCTTGGTCTTGGTCTTTTCTTATGTTAAGGCCAGCTTTATGCCTATCCCATGCATGCTTAAATTCTGTCATTGTATTAACTTATACCACTTCTGCTGGTAGGCTATTCCACTTATCTCTCAGTGACATGACAACTTGCTGACAGTTTAATAGTAATGATGAACCCTCCCACCATCTTGTGTAGGATGGAATCTCCTCAGATGCCGCTTGAATCCCTGCTTGTGATTCCCCTCCACCACACTGACATGTGTGGTCAGTGCACCACACAGTAAGCAATGGGTTGACACAAACTGCCACATCCTAACATCAAATGACTATCATTTGGCAGGGGAGGTAATAATGAACGAGGTGGATTGGAAAAAGATGTAATTACCATAGAGGAAGGTTATGGCGAGCTAGTTGTTTTGCTCGTCATTGAACTTCCAGCTTCTTCCTGGGTTTCTCCATTCCTCCTCCTCTTTGATCCTCTTTGCCTCTTTCTTCTTGTCTTTCACATTCCCCTTCACTGTCTGGGGCAGAGGATGATGGTACTGCTGTTGCTGCTACTACCTTATAATCAGCACTGCAACCAGGACCAGGAGTATTGCTACAGCTGGCAATTGGGACCTGTCCTAGTCCAGCATCACTTGTTGACTGCATTCCCATTGTGTCCATGGTGGTCTGTGTCACACTAGCCTGCTCCTCAGCATCCTGCTTCCCATGAAACTTAGCTGCTGGAACAGTTGCAATTTCTAACAAATTCCAAAAACTCACTGCTGGTGGTGGGGTTGATGCCCATCTTCATCCCTGTCTCCCATTCCTTCTCAGTTTGGGCTAAAAAGGCCATTAATGTCTCTTCCACCCCAGCTTCTCCAGCCTCATCAGCACCACCATTAGTCCCTACGTGCTGCTGCTGCTGCTTTATTACAGACATTTCACTGCTGGCTGGAGGAGGTTAATAGCAATGTGACAGAGGGTACCCTAATGTCACACTTGCCATTTCATGGTGACGTGAATAAGGCAAACTGGCAGCAGTAGCAGCAGGCACAGGCAGATGATTTGTGCTCCTGGTGGTGGTGGTGGTATTATTTCTGCACCTGCTATCCACCACCAGTTCTGACTTCTTCAGGATTATGTTCCATCTGGACACTGTAGTGAAGGAAAGGGGTCTCCCAGTACTAGAGGAATGGTGTGGGCTCCCTTGAATTCTAGCCTGGACACTCTCAAATGTTTCCCCTACCACTCCCCTAACACTAGTCCCACCGGCTGCTTCACCATTATGATTACTACTATTAAAACCAACCACATCAAGTTCAGCCCCTTAGTCTTCCTCCTCACAGTCACTATTAATATGATGATTACCGCCTCCTTCACTCCTAACACAAACAAGCTGCTGAACCTTCTTAGTATAAGTACTAGCACTGGTGGTACTGCTTGAGGATGGCAAGTGTGACTTAGGGTCCCCTGCTATCATACTTGGCATCATGTTCTCCTTCCCCCCTCCTGAGTATTACAAGACACACTAGCAGCAGGTTCAGCACTGGTGGCAGCAGGTTCAGCAGTAGCAGCAGGCACAGCACTGGTGGCAACGGGGGCAGCACATCTGACAGCAGGTTCAGCACTGGTGGCAGCAGGTTCAGCACTGGTAGAAGGCAGAGCACCGGTAGCAGCAGGGGTAGCATGTCTGACAGCAGGCACAGTACTGGTGGCAGCAGGTTCAGTACTGGCAGCAAGCACAGCACTGGTGGTAGCATGTGCAGCACTGGCAGCAGGCAAAGCACTGGTGACAGCAGGGGCAGCATATCCGACAGCAGGCACAGCACTAGTGGCAGCAGGGGCAGTCTATCTGGCAGCAGGCACAGCATTGGTGGCAGCAGGGGCAGCATGTCTGGCTGCAGGCACAGGCAGCTGACCTGTTCTGCTCTCACTACTACCCTTTTCTTCCTCCCTTAACGTTAATTTCCCTAGATCCCTAAAGGTGATTTAGGGGGACAGAACAGCACTGCTTCTGTAGTGCTAATTTCCTCCTCCTCCTCCTCAAACTCAGGGACACATAAGGATCCTTCCAGATCCTATTTTTATTATTTTTAAACTTTCTCATAGTGGTGGCAGTCACTATGAACCTCTCCTGCCTCAATTTTCCAAACAAATCATTGCAAAAAAAGCACAGCATGTCTACCTCCCTCTGTAGCTGTTTCTATTGTGTTACACTTCCTGGAATCCGTCATGTTTTTATAGAGAAAAGGTAAAAAATGCATAAATCAATGGGATAAACTTTCTATCCATTGAAAAAATGGTGACAAATTTTGAGCAATAGGCGGAAAATGCTAACATTTTAATCGCTGGTTTTAAAGTGGATTTTCCTGTGAAAAAGTGGATAACATGGTTTTTGCTGAATTTCTCATGGGAACATGGAGAGACCTTTTTCCCACCCTTACTGGTAATGCTAAAGTTCCCTTGTCCCTGCTTTAGCTTGGTGTGTCACATCACTAGCAGGGTTTTCTATAGTAGATCCCTACAGTGCTCAGTAAACAACCCCAATCCCTGCTAAGATCAAGGGTCAGACTAGCAGTAATATCCTAAATGTCTCTCTGGTACCCTCAGGGTCCTCCCCGACAATAAAATTGCCATTACAGTTTCACTAGCAGACAGTGATTCTAGAGATGGGAGACTATGACAATATGTTTCTATTAATCGAACATGGTGTATGGTGCATTGACCACACATGGCAATATGATGAAGACTAAAAGGATGCAGGGTATAAAGAAACATTTATAGACTGTATACCCTGTTGAATATTCATGAGTCATTGCACGGAGGGTCAATAATTTTTATTACTTGATTGGTAATGGTCATAACCCATGAAAAATCAGTTACCCATCATCCCCACAAATCATTGTTTATTTTTTTTTGCTTCAGCAGCAGCAGCCCTCCAACTCCTCTCACTATTTTTAAAGAAAGCAACAACAGCAACATAGGTGGTAACCACTACTATTTATTACAACTATTTATCTCTTTCTCTCTCTCTCGCGCTCTCTCTCTCGCGCTCTCTCTCTCTCTCTGTTTCTCCTTTCCTTCTCACTACCACCTTCAACCTTACAGCACAGCAGCAATATATTGGTTTCATAAGAATTTTTTTATGTTTATTTATAGATGTCTGTAATTATAAGTCTGTGTTGTATAATACATGTATGATACATGTCTTGCTTTGTATTTGTATGTATACATTCACAAATATATACAAAAGACAAATATTTCAGCCATTCACAGATCTTTTTGATGAAAGTATGAGGGGAATTTTCCTTATTATGTGGTGTACTGTTCAAATTTACTTCACCTTTTCATTTTGTCATCAAATACTAGAGAGTGCTTTAAAAAGTCTTCTTGATTATATATCTATTATTATACACATACTTGTGCACACACACAAGCACAAGTATGCACAAACACACACATATGCACACATGAGTGCACACACACACTACACACACACACACATTCTAAGAACCCTAACAAGTATTACAACTACATTCTGTGTGTGCTTCTAAATCATTGGCAGTCAGAGGTAGTGAAGGTGTATTTCCTGAAAATGAAACTTTCTACATTATGCTTTGTATCAGTAAACAGAGGTAGGCAAGTGGGTGGAGAAAATAGTACATACAAAACTAAATAAAAAAAATAGGATTTTTGTAACAAAATGACCTAAAACATATCTACAAAGACATTTGTAGACAAAACCCTTGATAAAGTTATCATCTGCACTGTAAGCCGTTCCATATTCCAGGTTGCGATACAGCCAAAGAAATAATCATGACGAGTTTATTGTGTAAGGTGGGGTTGTTTTACTGGATTTTATCAGTAGTGTACGATGTCTGTGACAATAAACATGTAATTAAAAAGTACAATTATTCTCTGTGGTAAAAAATTGTTAAATTGAAGGAAATATCTGCTAATGATTATGTTGGCAGACGTGCTCAAATGATAGGATTCAAATGTAATGAAGGCTATCTTTAGTGTTATGATCAGTGCAGTATTAATGAAATAATTAACTCTTTAAGGACCAGAGTTACACAGATTGTATTAAAAAGCAATGCATTAGATGCCCACCTGTTCCATAAAGAGTTAAAAAAGGATAATCCCCAATTGCAGGAAAAAACAGGATACATGTTTTTTTATCTAGATTTTGGAAAAAGGTTTGAGAATATGATAGTAGTCTCAACACATTTCATAAATAATGCATTTCTCTATGTTGGAAAGAGAGCAGTGAACAGTTGGGACTGCAACAGCCTGCACAATATTCCTAAGTATGCAAGGGGAAAGCAGAATTCATTTTACCTACAAATGTGTGAAGTACAAACTGATAGCTAACAGTAAATGGCTTGCTTTCTTTTAAACAGGTCTTGGTTGATCTTGAGCTGACAGATTAGTACTTTACCAAAGCTGTATGTCATAGGCTACATTTAAACTCACTTTCTAGAAAGCAATACTTTTAAATTAATTCTAAGCAGAAATTCATCATAGCATAGACATATAATGCAGTTAATGGTTTATTCTTTTTTATCCATCTGTAAAATTGTGCTGGGAACCACTCCATTTCTGCATTTTCCTTTTCAGTCAGCCTCTTTCATGTTTTTTTTTTTTTTAACACGCACAATACATATAAAAGTCTTACAATTAATGTTTAGGATAATCCTTAGATTAACACACTACAACAGTTAAATATTCTGATATTTAAAGTGAAGGTCAGTGAAAAATAAGATATTTTAATTTTTAGGTATGGTACCTCACATTTGGTCTTCATATTGAAGAATTAATATCCAGACTTTAACCCAAAATAGGTGCTCTTTGTTTAGAAACAAACCCCATTTAAGTCTCCCAGCTGGACTCAGAGAGCTTTTAGCGCACTCTTTTAGAATTAACCGAATCAACAGTTGAATAACAGAAGGTATTATTACCCAATCAATGGCACTCATTTTATCGACCTTGGAAGGATGAAGAGCTGAGTTGACCCTGCCAGGAATCAAACTGCAACCTTGAGGTTTGAGCAGGCTCTGCAGTCAGGGCATTTAACACTGAGCTATCTCACCTCAACAGATGTTAATGCCAATCATAGAATATGGAGATGTAGATTATGCACCCACACCGCAAATCCATCTTCATAAACTTGTATAACTCGTTATGGCGCTTTATTCTCCAAAGTAATTACACTACCCATCCCTGTGATATGTTTAAAGAACTCAATTGACTAACACTTGATGTGCCCTTCACCTTTCTTGATTAATACACAACCACTTCTCTGGAAAGCTACCAGACCACCTAAATAGTATGCTCACTCCAGCTATCTAGACTGCCTTCGATCTGCCTTCTCCCTCAGAGCTTCTAATGTCTGGAATAACCTGCCTGAAAAAAATCACATCTTCTCCTAGTCTAAAATCCTTAAAATAACTGCTTCTTTATACCTACAAGCAAACATTTACATTTTTCAGATGTGATTGCAGTGTAACAATGTGACTGGTAATATATGTATTCTTATTTTGTCTGGCAGTGGAAGAGCTCATTGAACAAACTGATATTTGAACCTTGAACAATGACCATTTGAGGACTAGGATTTGTAGTTTCAACTCATAAATTGCAAATAATTGCATATTAATTTATATCATACAGCAATGCGTTTCATACTTATCTTCTAGTTATAGACTAATCAAAACAATGAAACTAGGAAATGAGAAATCGCCATAATAACAAATGAATGGAAAATGCTGCAGACACAGGACCTTTTAAACAAAAGAAAGAGGAGAAATTCAGGACCAAACCAATAGCATCTTAGGAAAAAATAAAAATCCCCATTGATTTAAATGGGGTTTTTAACTCTTTGGAATTGAATTCCAGTGAGATCTCCAAAACATTGCTTCACAATGAGTTGGAGATCTCTCTAGCGCTCAAGGGGTTAAGATCCCCATGAATGAAAGTTTGGGAGATGTCTCTATCTCCCCTGTGGTGCTTTTGGTTTGATCCATACACGCTCCTCTTTTGTTGGGCATAAGGTCTACACTATCTTAAATTATTTGTATTTATATGACAAGTAGGTATGTTCATGACATTTAAAAAATGTCTTAAAATGCATTATGTTGTCTTACCATGACTGGATGCATGAAATTACAAATATATGAGATTAAATATTTTTTAGCAGCTTCTGTGGTTTTCCATTTTGCTCTTGTGTATGTGCAGATCATATTCATCCTTTGTACTGACTAGTGGTTCATGGAGTTGTAATGAACGTCCTCCACTCTTTGGGCTGGATTCTATTAGCTGTTATAAGTTAGAGAAAAGTGGTTCTACTGTAAACAATATCAGCTTATTGTGAAAAGCAGAAGTTCTAATAATTTAACTTTCTGGTAAAGTGTCAATGGATTGAGAAGCTTTGCATCATAAACACCTTGAGAAACATTGCTTTTTTAATGGGATACTTAATTTTTAGCTGTGTAATCATTTTAGAAATATACTGTTATTAGATTCCATTTTGTTTAATAAAGTCAACTAAATTATTGTACTGAATCCTTCAAAAACATTTGTATTGCCATATTTGTATTTGATGAATGAACATTACATACTAAATTATATATTTTTGCAATGAAAAAATACAAGTTATTAGTCATGAATGAGAAGGCTAGATATTCTAGATGAAGCCATGACATCTGTGTTAATCATACCTGTTTGAAAACTTTGAGAGAAAGAAGGATGCCAGCAGTTTGGCTAGTGTATGTGTCTGTGTTTGGGGAAGTTATGCTAAAAATAATGTATTGTTTTTTTCCCGTTAACTTTGAGAAGATGTAGATATGCCTGTTTATATCTCTTTTCATTCCCTAGTGCAGATAGAATGAGGTACCCCCCCAAGTACAATAGCAAAGGGGTGGACAATACTTTATAAGAGAATGGAGTCAGACAGAATGTTTAGATTATAACACAAAGTATTATGAGCCAGCTAAGATGTGCATATTCATAAATGTATGTAAAATATACCCAAAATATAGGAGCCAGAAGAAACATTTTAGGGCCCTGGGCTCCCAGAATTTGGGGATTTTTCTCACCCCTGTCTTAGTATGACATTTCACCTTCCTCTAGACTGTAAGCTCTCACGAGCAGGGCCCTCTGATCCTTCTGTTCTTCACATATGATTTGCTATTTAATATCCCTCTATGTCTATTCCCTATTGCAGGGCTTAAAACTTGAAGTCCTTTGCTACTAGCCAGACATGAAAAGTTACTCGCCACTGCAAGCCAAGACATATCCACCAGGACTGAATCTCTACTCGCCAGCACTAAATTTTCACTCGTCTTTGCCTAGTGGCAAGTGGAAATTTTGAGCCCTGCCCTATTGTACAGCGTAGCGGATTAAGTTGACACTATAGAAATAAAGAATAAAAATAAGGATAATAATACCTGGCAATAGCAATAATCCTTCCTGTGCGTAAACCTAACTCTCTCACTGATGTTCACTATTTCTTCATTATTATATGTGCTATTTGCCCTGGAAGCTGAGAGAAGATTAAATAATGACTAGGGATTGTATCAGGAACCCTTAAGACATCAGAAGGGATAATAGAGGGACATTTAAATGCACCTATATACACTTTTTATATTGTAAGCAGGATTTTATTGAGTGTGTTACTATGTATTAAATGTAGATCATGATGGGAGGTATTCCTTTAGTGCACCTACCTAATTAGGCTAATATTCTTGCATTTACCATAAAAAAGAACAGACAGGAGCAATGCCAGTTTCAGCCAGTATAGATATCAATTCAGACAAACCTGGGAGATTTGGGTCATGTATTTTACTTGACTGATATAGGGTGTGTATTGAAAAAATAAAGGGCTTTGAATGGGACTTATTTGGTACATAACTGATAGTCATCACTGACTGCTGACTGAATCGGGATAATGTCACCCCACTAGTGGAGAGTATGGGAGACAGAGAACTGGAGCATTTAAGGCTCAGGAATTGGTGCTTCCTGTCAGTGTTATCCCCTTCTTCCTACTGGTAGTTCAGCAAGGTGGCTCCAGCACTTCTCCAAGCCACAATTTATTAATATGGGCTAACCATATGTAACTATACAAGGTTACATTATTTTTATTTATCTTTTCAACTTTTGAAATGTGTACAACTCCTTTGGTGTTTTACTGACAACAGGGACAAGTATATGTTATCTGAATCTTTAACTGAGGAGTACACCAAAATTATTTTTCAATCATGCATTAAAGATAATATGTATGAAGATATGCATATGTTCATAACCTGGGCTTTAAGTATGATACAAGATTCTTGTCAGGGCTCCTAACTAGGGATGGACGAAAATTTTTGCCTCAAACTGAAATCGGTTAATAATGGCACTTTACGCTTGGTGAATAATTTCCAGCTAAAAGTGCTGTTTTTCTGCTTATTCCTGCCTTTTATTCCCATTTAAATCAATGGGAAGCAACATTTTTTCTCCACCACATTAAAGTTTTCTACAGCCATATAAAAGGCTGTCAGGCTCTCAGAGCAGCCATTCTGTGTTTGTGAGAGGAGAGAGCAGCACCTTGTTTGAGCTAGAGAAGATTGAGAAGTGAATTGAAGTTTAGTTTAGGGAATCTTATAGTAGGACATTTGTTCTGTGTAAGTGTGTATTAGGAGAGTCCATAGGGCACTCTGGGGAAAAGAAGGGAGGAAGGAGGTTGGCCCCAAATACTCAAAAATTCCAGGTGACTGACTGGCAAGACGCAGGAAGCTAGGGACCTATTTGCTTGCTGATCTTGCTGTTATTGTCTCTGTGCTGGGTAGAGAAGTCTGGGGAAAGAAGTTGTTGATTTTGTTTTTCAGTTATAATTTTTTTTTGGACAGACTGTGATAAGACAACAGGGTGGACAACTTAAAAAAAATAAAATAAAAAAGGATAAAGAACTAAATATATTAGGTGACAGTGACAGACAGCTGACTGGGCTTAGGCAAGTCATCATACAGCTCAATCAGTTGTGTTGTGTACCGTACAGTAAAAAAACACAGTGTAGTTGCGTAATGTCCAGCAAACTCACAAGGGGAAGGGGAAGGGATGGAGCAGTGCAGGGACATGAGAGTAAAGTAGTAGTTCAAAAACTGACTGCAGCAATGGTTGCTGAAGCATGTGCAATCAGTGATGATGATGATCTCTGTACTCCTAGGTAGGATGCAGTTTGTCAAGGTCTCAGCAAAACTAGTTCCATCACCACCAGTGCCAGTAGAAATAAAGAACCATATAAGAAGAACACTGAAGATGACAACAAGTCGCATTCAAGTGTTGATGATGCTGGCAATAGCATAATAGAGGAAGGTGTAGCTGCTGAACCACCTGCTGCATCAGATATTGAGACAAAGAAGCACCAAAGCACCCATCCTCAAAGTAGTAAGGAACTTTGTTACAGTAAAAGTAAAAATAAATTGTTTGAGACCTCCAAAAGCTTAGAGGAATATAAGGGTAGTGGGCAAGAATTGTCAGGTGATGCTGATAATATGTACGTCTACCCTGCTGTGTAACACTATAAGTTTAATGTTCCTAACAGGATATGAGAAAGCGCCACACACCAAAGATGATCAAAATTCGTGTCAACAATCATATCTATTAACTACTTATAAAGACACGAGTTCTTATGCTTTCCAGAGGATTCTTCACTGCTGTTGGAAAAAGGCGGAGACCCTCTAAAACACCAATACTGCAACAAAAAAACAAGAAAAACAGAAAAGAAGAAACACCTCTAAGTGTAATATCATTTGAACTGGATATCCTTTACCTTCACCACTTGCTTGAGAGGTTGGAACTGCCTCTCAGTATAAAAGTATCCCTTGTACAAAACTTCAGGATGGTTACACCTCTCTGTCAGCGGGTCTCCTTCGTTGGTATATAGATTCTCCACAGGAACACTCTGGTTCACCACAATGGATCATTCACTTCCAATCTTTATTTTAAAGACTTCCCCTCTTGACAATATGGGGAACCGCAATCTTAACCTCTTGTTTATTTATAAGAGCATTTTTATAAAGAATGCATAAAGGCATGGGTACTATTTTACTTCTGATAAAGGTTTATTCCAGTGTATAAAAATAAACAAAAAATATATAAATATATGTTTAAAAAGCAATTGCTATTCTTTCAACAGAAAGAATTTATAAAACTGCTCTAAAATAACACGTTTTTATACTTTTTATAGTACCTATAGGAAATATAGACCTAAATGTGTTAAAATAGGCAAAAAATGTCTTAAAATAGGTGAAAAGGAAGACATTTTTGCATAGGTGGAAAGATGAAATCTTTAGCGGAAAAAGTGAAAAATCTGTAAGTTTTTTTCACCCTTTTCGCCCACCCCTACTCCTAACTTCTATAGCCATGGCACCTTCACCTCTTCCATTATAATGATCCTAGTCCACCCTAGCCTCCAATTTGGATTCTGAGGAGTCCTCCAAGGATGGCCACATGAAATATTCTTAGATCTTTTCAGCAGATAATATTTAAACATTGGGTAAAGCTTTCAGAGCTTCAATGGAATTGAAAGATCATCATTTTGCTAAATATAAGTGATGCTAAGTTTTTGGGGTACAAGAAAACTTTTTGCCTTCCTTGTTCATGAATTGCTTTCCCAGAAAATAAAAATAATTTTTTCTTTACGATCCTAGCAACACTTTTGTCTCCTATAGGACACCTTCACCTCCCTATTCACACACTGCCTTGCTACATGCATCCATTCCTTACAGTGCCCTCTGGGGCTGGAAGACCACAGAGCAGAGGGACCAGAGAGAAGGGATGATTATCATGTAACACGATGAGCTCCAATAACCCTTTGAGTGCCAGATCACTCTATAATATTTTGCTCTCCCATTTCAATTACTTAACACATGTCTGCCCCCATATCTGCTGACGATCCTGGCAAGCAGAATAATCACCAGATCATCTAACAAAAAGTTAGCCAAGCATATTTATTATTCAAATGTACATGACATTTCACCATGTGATATCAGAATGTTGGTGTTTTAATCCTCACCACATTCTAATATTGCCTTTCAAAAAGTCACATTTCAAAACTCACTATTTTCATGGTTGCCAAATACATGGTGACATTTTAATATTGAACCTTTGTGTTTTTTCCAAAAGTTAATTGTGTCACCAGCCCTTTGAAGATCAACATTCCTGGCAAAGAGATATGTGCATTAATGGGTAACAGTGGTCATCTTCCACAGAGTAAACGGTTTAATCCAAACCCTCTTTTGGCCCTACAGAAATTGCAAGAACAACTGCAAATTCAGTTCTTACCAGGTCTTATTCAAGCAAGGGATCCAGGTTCAAAATCAACAAAGACATAACAATCCTCAGGTATGACACCAGAATTATTATTACTCCTCTTAGGAGGAAGGCTATGCTTCTCAAAAAATAAGTAGAAATAAATCACTTCAGATTCTTGGGTATACGGGTAATAACAAAAGACTACAAAGTAAGATTTGCTTATCTTCCTCCAAATTGATTTATAGTTTTGAAAGCACAGGTATTCTACTAACTGTGCTGTGACAAATAGGGGTAGGCAAAAGGACCCATTGTGTTCCCATGCACACAGGGAAGGCAGAGGAAATCCTATGTGTCCCTGAGCCCGATTGGTCATCCTTTAGCAACACAAACCCATAATGGACCCCAGGTTTGTTACACAAACCAAATAATTATTTCCTCAGGGCTTTTGTCTCTAACAAGCCTAAGTCCAACAAATCACTGTTTCCTCAGGGTTTGTGCCTCTAACAAGCCTAAATCCTACACATTACTGTTTTCTCAGGGCTTGTCCCTCTAACAAGCCTAAATCCTATAAACACATTTCTCAGGGCTTGTTCATGAAAAGTCTAAGTCCTATGAACAATGTTTCTTCAGGGATTGTGCCTAACAAGTCTAAGTCCTAAAAATCAATATTTTCTCATGACTACTGCTTCTAGCAAGCTTAAGTCCTACAAATCACTGTTTCCTCAGCTCTTATGCCTCTAACAAGTCAAAGTCCTACAAATCACTTTTTTATCAGGACTTATGCCTAATAAGTCTAAGCCCTACAAATACATTTCTTATTAGGGCTCATGTTTGGCTAACCTGAGTCCTGCACAGTGCACAGCACACACTATCTTTCAGCTTTTACTAAGCCTGCTGCTATGCTACTTACTAGCTATTGTTTATAAAGAGAAAAAATAAATCATTAACAAGGGTTACTAAAATCAAAATTGAATGTAGCACATGTACGGAGATGGTGAAACTTTGGAGTGGCTTTGACAAACTGCATTCTCCTCAGGAGAAGGAGAATGATCACCATTATTTATTACACATTCTGAAGCAACCATGGCTCCAGTCAGTTTTTAGACTACTACTTTACTCACACATACCTGCACTGCTCCTAAATCCTTCCCACTACCCCTTGTGTGTTTGCTGGACACCTCTCAACTAAAGCATACAAAATATTAGAGGCTTCTGAGAATAAACAACAGCACAATAGCCTGTTCTACTGTTAGTCACTGCTCAGAAGCATCACGTTTTAGCTCTCCAGTGCCATTACAGAGGACAGATTTCAACATACATATTAAACTAATCCACCCCAAAAGTCCAGTCCAGATCCAAAATGACGGGCAAGACCCTCCTGCACGGGAACACCAGCTAACCCCAGACTTACATTTTGAACTTGTTGGGCCTCATCAGTGAGATGCAGCTGGATTCCCTAGGCACTGAGAGCAAGGGGTCCACATCTGGATTACCCTTCACTCTTAGGGAGACCCCTTAAGAGTATTCAAAATAAGCATACAAAATGTGAGAGGCTTCTGAGTATGAACAACAGCACAATAGGCTTTTCTATGGCTAGACATCACTCAGAAGCATCATGTTTTAGCACTCTAATGCCACGTGTGTTCCTAAAAATGCTTTCAGGAAAATTTCTTCCACCAAAGGATTGAAAACACAAAACTTCCATTGCAAGATGGTTAAGATGAGTTATTATGGAAGCCTATAAATCTTAAATGAAAAAACCTTCCAAGTTAACTGTACAGTGCAACAGTTACATTATGGGCACAAAAGACTGAGGAATCCATAGAGCAGATATGCATATCCACATGGAGAACCATTTATTACAGAATTAACCTTCAAGCTTCTTGGGAGTCTGATTTTGGCAGAAATGTGTTATAGATTGTTTAATTCCCTCCTTTAGGTTGAACTTTGCTATATCTCAGGTTTGCTGCCAGAGATCTGAAGGAATGACAGAATTTCTTTACCTATCAATTTCTTAGACTTTATTGTCTCAATGGGTAACACACTGACTTCTTCCCACCCTTATTGTTGATGTTTTGATTAAAGTATTGTTTGTTTAAAGGGATAGTAATACTTCATTTTAACTTTATTTTATTTTGTAGGCATTAAAAAATCATGAAGAATGATATAAGTCTTATCCCTCAAACCTTTATGGTTTAAGAGATATTCACAAACAAAGTATCCCCCCCCCGTTCAACCACATCAGAAGGGAGGTGCCCAGGTAGACTGCAGAGAGGGACAATCTTCAATTAAGATAAGGGAAAAAGCTGAAAAACTTGTCAAGGGGGGAAGGGCTTTCATTGTTTTCATATAAAGAAAAGTGTCCCCTTCTGTTATCTGTCTGGTCATACAACCAGATTCACATCTGAGAAGAGATGACTTACACTAGGTAAAAGGGGCAGGGAGGGGAAACTTTGCTTGTGAATATCTCATAAACCATAAAGGTTTGAGAGATAAGACTTATATCATTCTTCATGTTTTTTTAATGCCTACAAAATAAAATTTAAAACGAAGTATTACTATCCCTTTAAGAATCAATGATGTTGACTAGACTGGATATATTTTTAAAGGGATAGTAATACTTCGTTTTAACTTTATTTTATTTTGTAGGCATTAAAAAAACATGAAGAATGATATAAGTCTTATTTCTCAAACCTTTATGGTTTAAGAGATATTCACAAGCAAAGTCTCCCCCTCCCGCCCCTTTTACTGATGTAACACTTTTTAGCCAGGGCAGAAGGGAGCTGCCCAGGTAGACTGCAGAGAGGGACAATCTTCAATTAAGATAACAGAAAAACCTGAAAAGCTTGTCAAGGGGGGCAGGGATTTCATTGTTTTCATAGGAATAAGAGTGTCCCCTTCTGTTATCTGTCTGGTCTATGGACTGCATTCCACATCTGAGAAGAGATTGTTTACAGTATGTAAAAGGGGCGGGAGGGGGAAACTTTGCTTGTGAATATCTCATAAACCATAAAGGTTTGAGAGATAAGACTTATATCATTCTTCGTGTTTTTTTAATGCCTACAAAATAAAATAAAGTTAAAACGAAGTATTACTATCCCTTTAAGTGTTTTCATGTCCTACCTAGGTGTGGAAGGTGAGGTTTTACCAATGAATACCATCAAAGAAAAGCATGTAAGAGAATTCTGTCTTTGTTCCCTATGGTGCAGTCGGTGTGCACCAGATTTGCCCTCATATATTTTTTATGTAAGGCCCTTAGTTGGGGATTACCAATTAATATTTGTAGGACCATAATCAGAAGATTTAGCATCACATTTGAAGCCATTCATATTTATTGCAAATAAAAATAAAGCAACTTCTGCAATACCAACATTTTACAGTTATATATATATATATATATATATATATATATATATGTTCTCTCTTCAACTGTTTTATATAGTAACACAGTTTAATTTATAGCAAAGATTAAATAAACACAGTGTTTCACAACCACAGACTAGCAACATTAGCAAGGGAATGTGTAACCCATTTATTTTTGTTTCTCTAGAATTAGCCTGTGACTCATGCAGTCTGGAAGCTTGCCACATTTCAGGTCTCACTGACTTCTGTGCTGCTTTGTTTGTCTGTCAGCAGTGATGATTTTTTAGCTTTCTAAAAATCTCAAATGCAGAATATAAAGCAGTGTACATATTCCTAGTGGCATACATCCAACAAAGCTAGTGATCACTATTAGCACCTTCTTTGTCACCATCAATATCATTGTCACAGAGTTTCCTGTCCTTGCTTCTGGGTCTGTTTGCAGAGACCTGGGGGAGGGGGGAAAAGCTGAGCAATGTCTTGATTTACTTCCAATGGAGAGCATGCGTAGGCTTGAATAACTTGGCTTCAAACATCTACCAGTCTCCTGCTATATTCACAATGCAGTTCTGGAGCTTAGTTACTGTCCCATAGAGGACAAATAAAAATTCCCTGATTTCTCATTGATTTAAATGAGGTTTTTAATCTTCTTCAATGCTAGAGAGGTCACTAACATGCAGTAATCAACAGGTTAAATATATCATCTAAATATTTTCTGTGTCCCCTATGGTGCAATTGCTTTATCTCAGAACTGTGCCAATTCTTAGTAAATAAGACACACTGAGAATGAATGTACAAATGTGATTGCATATTAAAATAGATGAAGGGATAGATTTTTGTGTGCTATGTTTGTCTGATTCCTTTGTGTAAAGTAAGGATGGGCTAAGAGTCTTTTTTCCCCCTTGGGAGTTTTTCAGCACAAATTCCTGTACATAGAAACCGCATAAGATTTCTGACATTTTGCTATCCTCACAAATATTTCCAACAAGCACTTTGTTGGTTTCCATGTATAACCCTTGCAGGGGATCAGAATCAGTAGTATGTGTAGATCCTTGGCTACCAATGTTACAAGATAAGGTTGGCTGGGCAGTATGTCTGATTCTATTGCTGCCAGTGCAGTGGGACAAGGCTGGGAGGGTGAGTATGCCTGGTTATAATGCTAAAAGTGCAGTGGGATAAGGTTGGGGGGGTTGGAAACATGAGACCCTCCAGCTACTGCAAGACTACAACATCCATCAATCCTCACTAGACATTGGCTGAAAAGGAATGATGGGAGATGTAGACTGGCAGCAGCTGAAGGGCTTCGTATTGCCCATCCCTATGTCTTCCAGTGCGGGAATACAAGGATGAAGGGTCAGTATGTGTGGTTCTATGGCTACCAGTGTAGTGGGACAAGACTGGAAGTCAAAATGTGTGGTTCAGAGAACAAGACTGAGGAGTCAGTAAATAATAATAATATCAAAGTATTTTACCAGGAAGTATACCATAAGGTTGTCTCTTGTTTTCAAGTATGTCCTGGAGTATAGATATTATTACCTTTTTATCTACCTCAGAAGGATGAAAGGCTGAGTCAACCCTGCTGGGACTAGAACCTGTGACCCTGCAGTCTGAACAGATTCTACGTGTGTTTTTGAGAATTCAGGGTGTGCAGTTCATCTACCATATCTATTGCCATGCATTAAGGTGCAGGAGAAACTGGTGTCAATTCCTTAACTGTAGGCTTGTTCAACTTAACCCTTTGAGTGCCAGAGGGGTATGTAACGCATTGCAGAGCAATGTGTTATGTACCCCACTGGCACTCAGAGGGTTATAGTTTTATGGGCAGGTATATGATTTTAAATTTAATATATAATCACAAAAAATGAGCTGTATTGGTACATTAATAGATTCCCCATTGTGAAATAATGCCTTTGGGTTATCCGTTACCAGACCCAGAAGGTTGATCACTCATAAAATCAGATAGTCCACTTAAGAGTTCACACTATCTGAATCTGGATGCCTATGAGGATATATGACTACTACATTATTACAAAATATATGTAGGGGCAATACAAGAAAAAAACTCTCTGAGACCTTATCATTAGCAGGATGTATAGATTACAAGCAGTCATCCACTGAGATTGGAGTAAAGGGAATATTACATTCTGCAAAGGAAAGTATTCTTTACTATAGGAGCCTTAACCCTTTGAGTGCCAGAGGGGTATGCAACGCATTGCAAAGCAATGCGTTGCGTACCCCTCTAGCACTCAAAGGGTTAGAAATGTGTAATTTACTAGAGAGAGAATTACAGATGGCAGGTAGAGTAGAGATATCCAAGGGATGTCTGGAATCTTTTTTGTTAATCATCAGGTAATACATTGTTAAGAGAAAATATTCCCAAGGAATTAGTGAGTATTACTGATTAATTTACTTAAGTAGGTGTCTTCATACAGCAATCAGGCATGTCTATCTATTTATTTTTGCATTATATCTCTAGTTTGCTATATAATGGTTTTTGTGTTAAAGTCTACTTTAGTTCACACCTTCGCTCAACAAATAATTGAGTTGAATGACTGAATGACTGTAGAGAATGGAGAGAAAAACAGTGCCTAATAGAGTAATAACAGTACAACAATATATACAACAATCCTACCCACAATTTTAAAAGGATGATAATAGTATATCCACAGTGGCACACATACCCATGGAGGATATTCTACTGCCTCCACACAGATAACTTCTGCAACACAACTGCTCACCACTTTCTTGAACAGACTCCACCTCACAGAGACAAACACAGGAAAAAAAGGTTTTCATTAAATCCCAATTGGTAATAAAAGTTATAGTCACAATCTATTTTTGCCAGGGTATCAGGGGAATTCAAATCCTGCCTCTGTCCAAGAACTGTGTTCATAAAATAATGGCGGACAAGTTGCTTAGCTGATATGAAATTTAATATTACAATACATAAAATTGAATATTAAAATACATAAAATTAATATTATGGCCACAATTTCAATTCATTTCGGTGCATAATGCTCTCTTTTCTCAAGGAAAAAGCCAGTAGTACAAATGCTCAGTGCTTCCCTGTTATCATTTATCTCTCAAATTTAAAATTGAAACAATTATTAGTAGACTGCAAGATAAAAACAAGCTATAAAATAGTATATAGATATAACTGATGTTCGTTTGAAGGACACCTGTCTAAGTAAGTCCTTCTAATGAACAAATTAAAAGCCACTCATTCCCTAGGTATAGTTTCCTTTTAAATATTTGAACTTGATGGACTTTTCTAATCTCAGTGACTTTTTTTGAAGACTTTCTCCAAAATCATCTAGTTATGAGGTGATACTCTTCATCCAAATCATTTGTGATAAAGGTAGAAATCAGATTGGTGTTATACACTATATTACGTAGTTGCTCAAAAATATAGATTGGCAAAACAAACAGACCATAGGATGACTATACATAGATCAAAGTGCAATGGGAGAACATTGATCCCAATATACTAAGAACTGGAGCAATTCTGGAGGAAACAATTAGCACTATATGGCACACAGTTTTAAGCAATTCTTTTCACAGTGAACCCCAATGTTCAATCTGAACATGCTCTCAACTGGCATATGCATCTTAAATGAGTGATCCTATGAAATGACTTTCCACTGCAGGGATTATTTACAGTAAGGAAGAAAGGTTGTGGTATTCTTTGGCTGAGGATGCTATGTTTGAAGATATTGTGGATGATTTCAAAAACATATTGGATATCTTTCTAGCTCAGAGAATTAGTAATTGGTTTCACTGCATATGGAAGTTTAGTTAGAAATGGCTTGAACATATTTTTTGGGGAGGGGGGTTGCCTTACTCTACATCAATAAGGTTGGTATTGCAAATTCTGAATTTGATACATTTTTTGTTTTATTGTTATGGATACCCTTCACTAACCCCAGAGTAAAGGACTCCACTAGGACCCCCCTAACAACTCTGAGGAGTTGAAGAAAGTCAACCTCCTCCAACAAGGGATCAGATAGAAGCTGGGGAGCGTGCTGGGGTACGATGCTAGAGGGCAGTGGTTGCCTAAAGGAAGTCGTGCTGCAGCCAAGGCTGTATAAAGATGCTAGCCACGAAGCTAGATTAGCCCACTTCAGATGAGCCAGGGGACCCTCGATAACCACCCCTAGACAAACTATACTACAGTATCCCCAGGGAGAAAGACACACTCCAACAGGAACTAGTAGTCACTCAGGTAGTCAGTCAGATAGTGGAGAAGTCCGCACAGGACTGCGAAGTAGTCACGCTAGCCGGGTCATACACTGGGATCTCAGGAACAAGTAGCAGGCAGGAGAGGAGACAGTAGCCAGGCCGAATCATACACGGTGAAGACAGGAATCAAAACAGGAACAGCAGGTGAAAGTGAGGTCAGGAACCAGCCGGGTCATACACAGGAGATCTGCAGGACACAAGGAGCAAGAGATGAGCAGAGTCACTGGGCAAGCTAGGATCAAACACGGAGCTACGAGAGAGAGAGTAGTCAGTCAGGCAAGATCAGGAATTCCAGGAACTGTAATAACAGAATCAACACTGAGACGCTATACACATGTCTCAGTGCGGGACTTACCTCCTTTAAGAAGGGAGGCACCGGAAAAGACAAGGCTGGAAGGACGGACAAGCGAGAGAAACACGCATGCGCCCTAGTCTGACAGAAAAAGAGAAGCCAGAGCACATGCTTCAGAACTCCGGAAGAGCTGAAATGCAAGCGCCAAAGAAGCCAGGGCAGAAGTGAGACGGTGCATCAAAGCACCGCTCTGTTATGGAGTCGCCCGAGACTGGAGAAAAACGGGCTAAGCCCAGATGGAGGTATGACATTTATCAACTATCTTTTTATGTAATAATGTAAATTATTCTGTTCTTTTTTATTGTTTGTCTCCTATGGTGAAGTTGGTTGCCTCAGAATTGCACTGGATTTTCTTAGTACATCAACCTTACTTTCTCATAAATAAAGTAATTTGTCAGAGGCAAGGCGTTTAATGTTGGAACATATATAAGATATGTGAGGTGTGGCCTGGTGGTCCTTCTGACTGGATGCACACTTCGGTAGCTCTGTTGTACCCTTTTCCATTATGTGTCATCACCATCGTACACTACCAGGTTTTGCATTGTAACACCTATCCTGCTGACTTGAAAAGGCTGGGGTATGAATTGAGCCAGTTTTGCCTGGAATCTGTGTGACAGGGAGAGAGAAAGGGAACCTGGGTCACTCATCCCACAGCCATGTTTCTGAGCACTCTAAGGCCTGATGGACCATTGGTGACAGCTGTAGGTGATTTTTGGAGGTGTTGGTCCGTCCCTAGACCTGGATGCTGAGTTTAGCTTGGATGAGTGCTGCCAGAAATTGTTGAGGCCCCAGAGTGGGCGATTCACACATAAGAGGCCTGGAAGCATGAAAAGGCAGCAGCCTGGCATAGAGGTGCCCCGTAGGGCACATCAGTTAGTGGAGACCCCATGGACATTACAATCCTCCCTCCCTGAAGGTCAAACAACACTGAGATCAGGATGCCAAGAGCGTCTTGGGTGAGTGCAGCCAAAAATTGTTGAAGACCCAGAGACAGAGGGCAATTCAACTGTCAGCTTTGACCCCACAATGCTTACAGTCCCTCCTTCCTGTGCCCTGGAGGGACATGCAATACTGAGTGCCATTACCATACAAAATGCTAGTGTGTGTGTCCTTGAGTAAAACCTGGGCCTTTGGTCAAGTCAGCTGTCTGTCCTTGTCCCCTAACTCACCACCCTGTTTGTTATTTTTTTTCTAGTGCCCTTCCATCCCAATGGGATGCAATACAATATATGTGCTGAAAAACACTACTTGTATTGTACCTACCTGTGGTGCCAGGGTTTGAAGCCCTCATTGGAATAACTTCCTACCGGACATATCCACCTGCCAGTGCCCATACTGCACCTACATCTTCTTCCTTGACCTGCTGGATCCACCCCAAGGACTTGGGCAACTATCTGTTGGGATGGTTGTGAGAAGTGTACCTTGGTTTAATTCCACTCTAGTGGACTTCATTTCACTCACTCTGCACAAAAATGCCACAAATCTCTGGGAGGGGTGAAACTTGAAGAAGCACTTGGCGGTTTATTTATTGTGGTGTTTCCTCCTGAGGTCGGATTGGTTGTTTTAGCTTGGCCTCGGTCTGGAATATAGTGGGAGGTTTCCCTTCCTTCCCCTCTCCCCCTTTCCTTTATTTTTCCCGGTCCACATCTTTTTGCTGGGTTTTGGGAGCAAGTGACAATCTGTTTTCATATAGATGGATGTGAATGCTATGTTCATGATCATTTGTGTCTCTTTCTTTGTACTACTGTTTCTGGATAGCACCTCTTGTTGCTTCTTTACAGGTTTTGATATGAGGTCTATTTCAGGTTTGGGTGGGTTAGAGACAGGGAGGGGGGAGGTACAGACTCAGTAGGCTGGTAGGCTGGTGACTTAGGGTTGTGTGTTTTTTTTTCTCTCTCTCTCTCTCCTTAGAGCAGCTGCTTCTTGGTGCCTTTGCCGTGGTCTTCCCCAGTAACCATAGCACATGTCTGAGTAGTCTTATGACTACTCAGACATGTGAACTGTTATCATGGAATGTGCAGGGCCTGAATTACAAAATCCCTAGTTTTATCATATATTAAACTGCAGGCCCCTATGTTGTTTTTTTACAGGAGACACAGTTAATGAGATCCAAAATTCTCTCAAAAGACCATTAGTGTTTTGCCATTATCATTTAACTTTTTCCACCCATGCCAGGGGAGTTTGAGTTTCTTGAATTTAAATCTGACAGGGAGGTCAGATAACTCTTTATGGTGTCTAACTTGGCTGGCCTTCTCACTATACTTATTAACATATATATTCCTCCCCCATTCTCTGACTTTGTTCTGTGGGTATCCCCGGAGTTCACCTCCAGGCTCAGAACCAACTTGCCTGGGGTACTCCTGCCACTTCTCCATGCATCTCACAGTGTCCAGTATTGATCATGCATTTGTATCTCAGTTTGACCATGGGTGTATTGTTGGGTGCTAGTATCTATCTACAGTGGCGTAGGACCTCTCCCTGCTGTTGCTTTCCTTGGACTCTGGAAGCTGCCCCTGTGTTTACACCTGAACATTGAGACCTTCCTGGTGAACTGTAGATACTGTTGCTGTTCCTAACTCCAAAGACATCACTCAGTATTTTGATATCAATGGGTGATGGTTTGATGTGGGAGGCTGCCAAATCTTGTGTTCGGGGTTCCCTGATCTCTCTTGTTTACACCATCACAAAGGGCTGAACTGCAGAGGCCCAGCAGCTGAAGGACAAAGGTCAGAGGGCTGAGTGGATGCATGTTACTGATGGTGGGTAGGACTCCTAAGCTACTTTCATTTCTGAGATATTAAGCTTTAACCTCTGTCTCTCAGAGCTCAACTGCACCAGATTGTTTTGCTTCCATCAATGAGATTTTGAGCATGGTGTCTTCTTCACGTCACCAAGAAATGGCAAATGTCACATTGCTTGTAACCTCCTTCAACCAGCAGTGAGATGTCTGTAATAAAACAGCAACAGCAGCACGTAGGGACTAGTGATGGTGGTGATGATGATGATGGTGGAGAAGCTGAGGTGGAAGAAACATTGCTGGCCTTTTTAGCCCAAAATGAGAAGGAATGGGAAACAGGGATGAGGATGGGCATCACCAACACCACCAGCACTGAGCTTTTGAAATTTGCAGCTGCTCTAATTCCTGCTGCTGCTGAGTTGCAAGGGCACCAGGTGCAAGCTAGTGTGCCACACTCCACCGTGGACACAGTGGGTATGGGATCAACAAGTGATGTGGGACTAGAACAGGTTCCATTTCTCAGTGATAGCAATACTCCTGGTCCTATTTGCAGTGCTGATTCTGAGGCAGGAGCAGCAACAGCAGCAACATCATCCTCTGCCACAGACAGTGAAGGGGAATGTGGGGGAGAAGAAGAAAGAGGCCATTCTCCTCAACCTGTTCTCTATCCCTATCCCCTGAAGTCACGGGTGTGGGGCTATTTTTCTCTTAGGGCAGGCACAGTGCAGTCATCACCAACAGTACTGTGCACAATTTGTTACAAGTCAGAAGAGAAAAGGAGGGAATAGACCTTGGCACAACCGCCCTGATAACATACATGAAACACAGACAGCAAGACATTTATGTCACACATGTTAAAGCCAACACCCACCACAGAAATCAAGCACCGCTGTTGGTGTACCCCACAACTCTCCAGAAGGACAAGGAGAGGTGAGGTGGAGATCAAAGAGGTGGAAGAATAGAGAAACCCAGGAAGAGACTGGAAGTTCCATGCCGAGTATAACAACTAGCTCACCTTTACCTTCTTCCTCTAGGGTAACTACATCTTCTGCCAATCCACCTCATTCATCATTACCTCCCCTGTCAAATGATAGCCACTCTGTTGATGTTAGGATATGATAGTTTGTGTCCACCCATTGCACACTGCGTGGTGGAGGGAAATTGCAAGCAGGGTATCAAGCGGCATCTGAGGAGATTCCATTATGCAGAATATGCTAAGATGGTGGCTGGGAGGGTTCATCATTACTATTAAACTGTCAGCAAGTTGTCATGTGTCCTTAACGGGGTCTGGACAAGGGGTATAGTGAAAGAGGCACTGTATTTGGGTTCTGTTGTTATGGTGTTTGGATACAGTTGTGCCCCCAGATGTTATTTACCACCCACATTGTGCACATTGCAGTTGCTGATGAGAGGCACAGTTCCTGCTCTCAAAGGAAACAAACTATTCTAATAACAACACACACATAATTTTGGAGGAGGGGCAGGTGGAGAAGAATTATTGGACATCTTCTTCTTTTCTCCCTATATACTGGGGGCTACTTATTGTGCTGCTACTGCCTCAGGCGCATCACTGGAGCTAGTTGTGGCAAGTGGAACCTTCATCATCCATCACCCATGTTACTGTTATTTTTGTTCCCATTCCCTTTCAGCTGTCTAATCATCCTGTTGCTTAAACAACTCAGCAGCAGCAAGAACAGCAGTTATAAGTTCCACAATTATGGACTCAGGAGGACGTTTGACAATGGCCAGAGGCCAAGTGCCAACATGACCTGCTGGCACTAGGCCAGTAGGGCATTTTTTTTCTTAGGGCTTTTTCTTTAAAAATAATTAAAAAAAAATAAATAAAAAAACATAGTCCTACAAAAAATAAACAATATTTGTGGGTTGCTCCTAACAAACCTAAGTCCTACAAATCAATGTGTCCATAGGGCTAGTGCCAAACAATCTTAAGTCCTACAAATCAATATTTCTTCAGGGCTTGTGCCTCTAATAAGTCTAAGTCTTATAAATCAATGTTTCCTCAGGGCTTTGGCCATTAACAACAAATCTAACAAATCATCTTCCACAAAATACTCCATCAAGTCAAGTATCAGTCCACCCAAGTGGCAATTTATGTCAGGGGGTTCCTGTCTCTATCACTTTACATTCAAATTTCTTATTTTATTTGGCATTGTGCATAGTGATCTGCATAGTGATCTTAGGCTTGCGTGCAACTGTTCGGCCATAGAAACCCATTTCATGAAGCTCCTGACATAGAGTGCTTGTGCTGATGTTGCTTCCAGGGGTAGTTTGGAACTCTGTAGTGAGTGATGCTACAGAAAACAGGCCATTTTTACTTGCTATGTGATTCAGCACTCAGAGGCCCCTTCTCTGTGAGTGTGCATGGTCATTTGCTTTGTGGCTAAGCTGTTGTTACTCCTAGATGCTTTCACTTCACAGGTGGACTGGCAAGGCAGAAATTTCATGAACTGACTTGTAGCAAAGCTGACATGTTATCCTATGACAGTTCCACGTTTAAAGCCACTGAGTTCTTCAGTAGGAGGAGCCTATGTGCTTGAATTTATACACCTGTTAGCAATGGTTGTGGCTGAAATACCTAAACTCAATAAATATGTGATTAGTCCACACATATTGTTGGTCATATAGTCTATTAAAGTATGAGGATTAACTTTATAACTTTCCTATTTTTGTATGTAGATGTAATTGTCAGTTCATCATTTAGCCCCCTTTCATTATTATTATTACTGTTATTATTAATAATATTATTATTATCTTAATACATATCATCTATTCCCAATAATTATATGGTATTAATTATGGCTTTCTATTTCATGGAGAGTGATACTTCTAGTACTGAATCTCATCACCAGAGATCTGGCAATATATGGGGTTTTATTTGATTCGAGCATCACTCTCCATGATCAATATATTTCTTAGGAGCTACTTAACCTGTTATAGTATTCATATAGCTTCATAAGGGTAGTAATGGGGTTATATCCACTCCACAGGATTATTGCTTCCCCATATCATTAAAAATATGTAACCCACTTAATTGGCGATTGAAAAATTGTTTCATCTCACTCTAATCTACCTCTATCTTTCCACTAGAGTAACATCAGTTAATTCCATATGGTAGTTGTGTATAAAATATAAAACCTGATCTCTCATCTCAAGGACTGTGATAGTCCATATAGATGACACATCTTATTAATGCCCTAAGATGACATTTAGTATTATTTTATGTATTATAGCACTACATAGGTAGCTTTTGTATTTTGTTGGATTAATATATTCACGTTATTATATTCTGTTACTTAGTTTTTAATATAATAATTTGTAAATATGCTTGTGATTAATGTGTGTTACAAAGTATTTTAGGCTTCAAATATTCATCTAACCATTAAGTTTTTTTTTCTCCTCTTTGATTTGTCATTAACATTTTAAATACAGATCCCTCCATTTTTGGCATTTTTTTAAACATTAACTGTATTCTGAAGAAAGGGTTGTCTGAACACCAAAATGTTGATAAAATCAGATACATGTGAACAGAGACTGACCAGTGTATGATCTGATGAGTACTTTAGTGAAAGAAAAGTTCTGCTGAGTGCAATATATGCACATTAACAATACATATATATGACAAAAAATAGCTAGTAAGCATCATCTGATGGAGGCGTGATTGGTTTATCATATTATTATCCTCATCCTACAGAAATTGGCCTGATTGCTAACCATTCCTATCAGTGATTGGAAATTCTGTTCTTTGGTCTGATATACTTCACCCTGTTCAACATCCATTTGATCCCCTCTGCACCCTCTTCCACCCCCCCCAAAAAAATAAGCACCCTTTTCCCTAAATTAACATGCACTTTTTGATCCCAATTATGTCTGCAATTCTTGCCTGTATATAACAAAGTCAGTGACAGGGATGCACTGCAATGCACTGAACACAACTCCTGCATACTTTACTTCCTGGTAAGGTGTTGTAGCATAATGGTAACCACACACATCACATCCACTGTTGTCCACTTTCAACTCACAATGCACCTTGCTGATGGGAAACATGTCACAATATTCACACACACAGGATCAGCCTTAATACACTGGGATGGTAACACCTCAAAACAAAGGCACACCTTCTTCACATACTATCATGCCAGGCATGTGGCAAGAGGATCACACTCTGCAAACACACAACTCAAAATACACAGTGTCTGGAACATAGTTATATCCTTCAAAGCAACCAGTGTGCATCTCCAAGGGGGGGGTTCATCAAGGGTGTGTTTGTGGGTGGCGGAGTCTTAGAAGATTCCTGGGATGCCAGTGGGTCACTCAATGCATCACACATACAAGCACTGGTTAACCCTCTAGCATTCCAAACTCCAGGCTGGCTGAACACATGCAAGATCCACATGTTGTCCTGATGGAATAACTGTTCAAACATCACTGTTGAACTATTTTAATGATGGGTTCCTTTTCAGTTCCACTGTGCTGAGGAGGTGCTTATCATGACTGTCATTGATTTCACACAGGAGACATGTTTGGATTTCAGATAATGTCTTTTGAGTTGGAACAATATATGGATGCTGCGCAGGTCCTCAAATCCTTGCTTTTCATGGTGTGGAGACAGCCACATTGTGTCAGTGCAACACATAGCAATGGTTCATTGGGGATTGGTCATGTCAGTCATATGAATAGATATGCCCTTATCAAGTCCCACCATATGACTCATGTCAGTCACATAACATGATGCCATATGATCTTACAAACAGTAGTGCTAACAAAAGGTGCACATTATGGAAGTGTAATCAGCGTTTCACCAGGGTCAGTTTTACATTCCTCTATTCCATGAAGGTTCATGCGTGCTTTGCAATGGGTTGTCTACCCCCTGGAATTCATAGGGTTAAGAACAAGGGGATGCTAACCAGCCATATTAATACGTGGAACATTGTACAAAACATAACCTAGTATATGAAACAACTCTCATTAAACAGTAGGTGTTGCTATGCCATTGACATTGTGCTGCACACACACACACACACACACACACAAATTCAACACGGTGGGCCTGCCAAACTCCCTCCCAATCACTTACTCCCATGCAGTAGCTAAAGTTAACACAGTAAACACATCTCTATTCATCTACATTAGGCATTGCAAATCTATTGTTATCAAAATACCTCTATCATGCCAGTACCCAGTGCATTGCATATCAATGCACTGGATACTCCTTTATCACTCCAAGGGTTCTATTGTCCATATGGATTTGTTCAACTCAAATTCAGATTATTAGCTGTTATATAAGCTCAGGAATAGGATTTACATGGGCAATTGGGTGTACTAGTGTTTGCAGGGGAATGATTGATTTCCTTGAATTGGCAGTGTCATCATGGTGAAAAAGGAATTGCAGATGCCACTTGAATTCACAGCCTCCATCAGACCCAAACACAGCATGTCAGCTGCATGTGTTCATTATGGTGCCAGCTATGGTGTTGTGATGTTGAATCTAGCAATTTCAAAGTTGGAGGCTCATGTTCATCTCAGTCGTCCTGTAGAGTGAAATATATCATTACTAGTTTTAAAGACCATGTACACGGGCCAACACTGGTGGCGTTGTAGTCATGCACAGTACAGACTATCCACGCTGCATCATGCGCAGCCATCTCTACTACATATGACGGCTCCTGAAAAACATCCTTAAAGAATTATTATATAGTATGTCTGTTGTGAGCATGTTTGCACACATTCCCCATGCCTAATCATTGTCATTCCTGCATTATGTTTGATTAATGTATAATACACACATGCAAAGTAGTCCTTGATGAGCCTGTCTCATGACTCTGAATATCTCAGGGTCTCCTCATGCTCTGGCTGGGAACAGGCACCTCCACAATGAGTTCTGTATCCATATCCTCTACTACGTGTGTGTAGATTGCAATATTATAGCACAAGCTATTATGATATTGTATACTTTGCCTAGTGCATATTGCAGAGCTCCCCAGAGTTATCCAGGCACCAAAATCTGTTTTTGAGCAGGCCAAAGGTACCTTCAATAAAATTCATGGTCCTTTTTGTATCGGTCCAGTGCAGGTGTTTGAGGATTTTACGCTGGTATGAGGATCCCTGTGGGAAAGAAGTGACGTTGTGACACATGAACCACATGGTTAAATGAATGATGTTGTGTAAGGGGGACATACTACTTGTGTGTCATGACCCTGCTTAGCTGGGTTTTCATTAATCATGTGAGAGCCCCTGTGTGTGTTATGTGGTGTGTTGTGTACACTGGGGACTCACCCAACTGCCATCCTCCTATATAGGTCCCATCCTCAAGGCCCCTGTAGACACAGGATTGCTTAAGGATATAGGAGTCATGACAACTGCCAAGATGAGAATCACAGACATGGGTGATCCTCATGTTGTAATCACATATAATCTGTGAGTTGATGGAGTGGAAATGCTTTTGATTGATGCATTAATTTTCCCTCAAGCGGAGGAGCTCTTGTCGATGACCCCTATGACTCTGGGTATGCCTCACCTTGAATAGAACTCCTGCTTGACATGTGACCACTTCATCTGGGTGGAAGGGAAGTGGATATATGTACTGGCCTTCATATTGAGGGATACCAACACCTGAGACAACAATCAGGAACATGTGGCCTGGGACATCTGAGATGCATATCCTTCTGTGGACTGGAAGGAACCACTTGTATGGTGCTGTATATGGGGTCTATGTCATCCTTGAGCACCTCATATCGGTCGATGATGCTGTGCAACATCAACTTGTATAGATATCTCACTGCAGCATTCGTCATTCCAAAGTGCATGACCCTTGTGCAGATTATTCTGGGTCTTTGTGGTCATGTGTTCGCCCTGTGCTGCTCTACAAGTCCCTGTGGCAGCTGTGGGAGTGTGGGGGATCCAGTTGTGGCAGCTGAGGTGCTGCTGCCTGTCCTGGTTCTCCAGGTAAAGACTTGCTTCTGGCTGGCTCACCAGCTAATCATCCCCACTTGCAACAAATGAAAGATGTTCAGGTGTTCTTGGGGGTACACAAGGCTCCCTAGATCTCACATGCACCCTTCTCTGCTGTCTTCACAGGTATTGTAATGGAAACATAATACTTGAAACCTCTCTATGAGTGGTTTCACTGTAAACTTGCCACGTTTGAGGATGGAAAGATGTCCCTTTAGACAGTGATGGGGTGTTGTTCAGGCATGGTCATCAGGTATGGAGGATCCAATGAGAAGGAGTGTGTTGTCCAGGTAAGTGTATGGTGGTGTGTTTGTTGTAACTGCTGGGGTTGCTTAACAATTGACAAATTTGCATATTGTGTTGTGTGGACATATCTGTATGTGTTTACCCCTATTGTACTGGAGTATGGTATCATGGATAGTTTCAGGTTGATTTGTAAATCATTTGTCCTTCAGGGAGTTGAGGGGGTAATGTTGGTTGTCCAGGATAGGGCATGCACATTTGCAGGGCAGTTCCATGGCATTCCGGTGGTTACATTTGCCATTGCTGTCATTGTGCTATGTGTTAAGTGTTGTGTGAGTGGTTGGTTCCCTGCTTGGGTTTGTTCGACTGTTATTTTGAACATTCATTGTGTGCTGTACACCAAGAAACAGTAGGAGCATACTTTCAGCTGGTAAATGTTTCAGTTTCTAATGCGTTAACAATGACCACACATAAATGAATCGCTCATATTCCATTGATCTCAAAGGGCGAAAGGTTAATGGCCATTATAATTTTTTTATCTCTAGTTTCCGGTTGACAGCAAGGGTTATTAGATGGCTTACCTTGCTTGAAAAACAAACGTTTGTTTTTTGTTTTTTTTAATGGTGGGAATTGAAATGAGCCCCTAGTCTTACCTTATACCTTTATTTTCATTTTTTCTCATGCTGTGTAGTGATTATTTTAATTGTGTAAGATTTTAATTATTCCTTTCTTTCTTTATTTTGTCACTTGCTTTATTTTCTATCAATATTCTCTTGTTGCCTGCACTTTCTGTGCAAAACATCCACCGCATATTGCATCTGTTCATTTCTATTATGTTGTCCTCCTTGCACAAACTCCGGGGGCCGGACTATGGTATCACCTGCATGTGTCTTTTTTAAATGCTGGTTCTCCTACTTGTTCAGCTTAGTACCTGAGAAAAATGGACAGCTGCCAAATTAACATCAGGCAGAATTTGTTTTTTTAATGTTTTAAGACATTTGTTTTTGGAATACATTGAGCTAAAGTAGTAATTGTGAGAGATTATGAAGTAGTTTTCATATGATTTCAAATATTCAACACATTCTGCGTTAAAAAGTTAATCTATATAATAAAATCCAATTAACCCAATGAAAGCCATTTTCTGAATGAGCCACTTATGAATAGAAAACTGACTGATATTTCATCCTTCAAAAAGAATCAAACAAGAACTTTTTGTTAAAAGTTATGCAAATTTAAAATAAAAATTAAAAATCATTATAGTCAATATACACATGGCATTAAACAATTAACTCCTGATCATCTTTCTGCATGAGCTGGGGTAAGTGATTAGACATTTTTACTGTTAAAAAAAGCTCTACTCCTAAATTAGAGCAGGAGTGAGTTACCTTTAAAACAACTGCCTTTTCTGACATCAGCAATGATCAACTTACTTCTCCTTGCATCCCAAATAACCTAACCGTATTGTGAAGATGTAGATGCAGAGGAAAACATACAATCCACATAGGCTGCATGCCTTTTTACATTTTTGTTTGTCATTTTTCTATAAAACACAAATGAATAATAAAATAAGAAAACAGTAAAATATATAAGAAATAGAGAGAAAATAGAAAAAGTAGCCAGATTAAATATTCATTTTAGCTAATATCTTTCTTAGACAAGCAATATGGTAACATAATCTAGGCAATAAACATGATAATCTGACATAACATAAAATCTGCAGGATATAAGTTGCATTTCTGATTATCCACCTCTAGGAGGAAAGCAGTCAGTTGAACAGAGGATATAAAGAGGGTTTTAGTGCCATCCTTGTGAAATAGGATCTAGGTAAAAGTGCCCCCAGTGTTCCAGGGCACTTAATTTAGGTGTGCTTTCCTCCAAACAAAAATTATAACTGAGAGCTGTAGAGATTTTTACATTTACTTTTGTAATAAAATAAAATAATAGTAAGTAATTATAGGCAATCCCAGTGGTGTCCCTATAGATATGTGGAGACATGTGCACTCAAATGTAAACACATATATTCTTTATAGAAATAATGGGGAATGTGGTTGGGAGAAGAGGTGTAGGGGAACTGAATATTTTGAGGAATTTTAGACTTCAACACCTGGAAGTCCTCTAGTTCCCACCCCCTCCTCTCCACAATTTTAAAGCAGAGGAAACATTTAAATACGAGGAGAGTTAAAAAGTCAATGGGTCATCAGTATATTTTGCACTATTGAAGGGTATTCTGGGGCAAATGAAAAACAGAAATGATAATATAGGATTAATAATTAATTTGCATAGAAAGATTAGGTTATCATGAAGAAGTGAGCTCTTAGGGATTTTATTGAAGATGAAGAAATTAGAGACTCCAGTGGAGTAGGAAAATTACATTCAGATATAGGATACAGCCCAGGATGTCTTGGAAATAATGAGAAAGTTCAGATGATGTTGACTATAAAGGGAGTACACTTTTCTGGAAAGTTACCAAACTACCAGAGCACTATCCTCATTCCTAACTATAATATCCACACCACTGCTAACAACTTGCTGAGTATTCCTGCTACATAAAAGAACCTGGTCTTCTTCTGCTGAGCTCAGAAAGTCCAGAATAAACTAACAGGAAAAATCAGATCTTCTCCATTTCTAGAATCCCTAAAACTAAATGCTGATTTTTATTTAAAAACAATATGTAATTGTATATATTTTTTATTTTTTAAATTATATATGGTCTTATTGATGAAAAAAAAGAAATGAGGTTTTATTCACAGATCGATGTTTCGGCTCACACACGAGCCTTTCTCAAGAAAAAGAAGGGCTTGTGTGTGAGTTAAAATTGTAGGCGTATTAGTCCAGTGATGTAGATGTAAAATAACAAACAAAATTGTATGTACGTATTTAGGTATATGAATTGATATATATGTATTTATCCATATGAATGTGTTTATATGTATATGTGTATATGCTATATACATGTTATTTGTCTGTGTATACAGATATATTGCATGAGTATATGTATGTGTGTATATGTGTGTATGCATGTATATGTATGTTTATATGTATGGATGTGTGTATGTATATAAGTGTATATGTATATGTGTATGTATGTGTATGCATATACACATGTGTGTATGTGTATATGCATGTATATATATATATATGTGTGTGTATATATCTTATCAGCAGTCCCACTGTGTTAACCCGAGCAAAAAACACAGCTTTGAATTCAATGTCTTAACTGTATTAACTGTTTTAACTGTGAATTCTGTGTCTTTCTGCTCAGAAATGCTTTAGACTTGAGAAAGGGAGTTTATCCAGAAAGCTTGTCAATCCATAATTCTGTTAGTCCAATAAAAAAGGTATTACAAGATATTAATTTTGTTTGTTATATATATATATATATATATATATATATATATATATATATACATATATACATAGCATTTTCAAATCTCTATCAATGTCTATATTCTTGTTTCTTCTTCTTAAAAAAACATCACTTGATTAAGTGTTTAGGAAATATATTATTGTGCTTTAAGTGTGAAAGAGCTGTTTGTGTGAATGTCCATCTATAATCATCATAAGATGCATATACAATCATATAAATCAGTTCTGGCACTGTAAATTGGGAGAAATGAGCCAACTTGGAACATTTCCAAACCTGAAGAATTTATAGGGTCATAAATACTGGTTTGAATCATGTTACAATATTGTTTACAGTGAAGTTCAGTCAAAGTACTGTGCCTATTGAAATCTTCCCACTCTCATTCCGCTTCTTTCTCTCTCATCCCCCCCCCTTTCTTTTTAACCCTGTGTCTTAACTTTTGCTCACTATAGACCCTATTCCCTTCTCTCCCTGCTCTCTGAGATTTATACACTAAGAATAACTGGAGTCATTCTGTAACAAATCAGCTATACCGGGTGGTGCAAATTACACTTGAGTGTGGTGTCTCCAACTCAGTGCAAAGTAATCTGTTGGAGACATCTCTAGAACTGAAGAGGTTAAAGCCCCTTTTAAATCAATAGGAATTTAGAAATCTTCAGTGCTTCATTATACAGATCAGCTAGACAGATAGAAAACTAGACATACAGACAGACAGACATAATGATATATTTTCTGCATTCACCAAAATAAAACAAAAATAAAAAACAGCAAAAAAAGTACTATTTATTTCTTTCCTGAATTAATGACATCCCTTGGCTATTACTAAATGATTCCTTTAATTCCTTTAATATAAACTGTACACCTATTTGTTTCATTTGACCACATTGGATTCAGTTCAGATTTCAACCTGCTTCTAAGCGTTAATAATGATCCACTTGGGAGAAAGAGTAGCTAAATGAAATACACGGGGAGGCTTAGAATATAATTAACCTGTGTTGTATCAGGCCCTGTGACATTTAGGGAGTTAATTTGTTATTTTATGCTCTGCCAACTGTAAAGAAACCAAAAGCTTCAAAATGAATTAGCTTATATTTCCAACTGCACTGGAAATACATTTAACAAGGCGACATCTAGTCAGACAGACTGCAAGAGTAACTCAAGTGAAAACTAGAAAATGTTATTATTAACACTTTGTGTGCTGGAGATGTATCCACTACCCAACACATTGAGGGAGATTCTCTAAGTGGTGATAAAGAGGTGATAAAGTGGAGAAGACTTCTGCAGTGATATCACTTCTCCAATTCCTATGTTATTCTGTGGAGCCAATGTACTAAAATTTCTTCATCTTTGGAGACTAGGCTTCATAGAATAACATAGGAACTGGAGAAGTCATCTTCACTTTATCACCACTTAGTGAATCTCCTCCATTGTGTTGCATTGCATTGGATATCTCCCTGGCACTCAAAGGGAGGCCAGAGAGGTGTTTATTAAGGGAGGAAATATGAGTTTATTTCCATTCAGTCAACTCTTCAAATGAATGTTGTTTCACTATTTCCATTTACTGGCTGAGTAGTAAATGTGAGGCACTGTTCTGAAATGTGTCTTATTCCATTTAACCTTGGAAAGTGAGGAACTTTGCATTTCATGCAATTAAGCTGTATATAAATTAAGAGAAGAGGTGGACAACCTGTCTGTCTCTAACTTTTTGAACTGCACTACCCTTCATCATCACTCAGTCATCTATTGACCACACATGATTTTGAAAAAAAAAAGCAACAACCTAGAAACAAATTCATTGGTATGTATCCATATATAATGTTCAGTTGCTAGATTATTGTTGAACATTATATACATCAATTAAGACATCAAAGAATATGTCTGAAAGCTCAGTCTTTTACACGTTAATCAATTCTACTCCCAGCACTGGGAGTAGGATTATAAACTTACAGCATTCAGTGTACATGTTCAACCCTGGGCTTCACCTACCTCTGTGCTGTGTGCTGGTGGTTCCTTTCAGCTGTTTTAACATCACACCCACTTGCACAACAACCTGGTATTTGTGGTTCTCAATCATATGAATTTCTAAATTGGATGACTGAATGTCTCAGACTGAGGCGTACAGGCTACTGCAAACAACTTTCATCCTTTGTACAGAGTGTAAGATGAGGAAAAATAATGAAAAAAAAATTACAGTATATTTAGAAAATGTAAAGGACGCATTGTCATTTTTACACTTAACTGCAAAATTACACAAAAAAACCTACAAACATTGACTGTTTTGATAAACAGGAGAACTACGCCAATATATTTACGACAACTGTACTAATTGCCTAATTAACAACAGAGGGTGAAATCTTGAAATAGTTTTTGCATATTTATATATTGAGCAATAAAAAATAGGGGAAATATATATATTGGCATATCATACCAAATAAGAGACTGCAAGTCCGCATGGGTGGATTAAACAATAAACAACCCATAGAAAGACATGTAAAATTCAGTGGTGGTCCTTAAAGTTCTAAATTGGCTTAGTCCTTAAGGGGTTAAATAAACACAAACACATTTGGTTCTCTGTGATCTGGACTACAACGAGAAGATGTAGTGGTAGTATTTACCATCTTTAGAATATAAAGAAGTGCTTTATTCATAGTCAACATTATTTTTTATCCTGTTTTTATTGAAGCCCAATAATATACAGACAACGTAGTCATCAATTCAGTGGTAATATGGAAAAATACCTAAAAAGAATGTATAGACAGTATACATTGATTCAAGCAGAAATGAACCAGCATAAGGTCTTCCTCGGTTTTCATAAATTTCAATGCCCAACTCAGGGAAAGAAACCCTCCCCACAAACATACACTGGAAGGGGGCATTGCAATTTACTGGCCTGCATGAGATATCCAAGGGCTCTAGACTTCTTCAAACCTTATTAGGTGACCTCTGTGTATGGCAATCAATCTGTAATGCAGGATGTTTTGAGCAAGTATGTGAAGGAGCCTGTCAGACATCCAGGGTTTCATAAAGAAAATACTTAATGGGACAGGAATGTATTCAATCTTAGGCGATTGAGAGTGTGGCTAATTTGGGAGATGGCAGGATCTGCCTCCCCAGCAGAACTGACAGTGTATCAAAGACCTTGGTCCAGAAGGTCTGCACATCTGGACAAGTCTAGATCATGTGGAAAAATGTACCTTTCTCCCTGTTGCGATGAGGGCATAGATCTGTATCCCATTCACTGATTTTTTTCAACCTCATTGGTGTGTAGTAGACTTGCTTGAGGATTTTCAGCTGCAAGGAGTTGGTCCCTGGTGTGGGTGGAGTTTGTAGAGGAGCTAGCTTTAGCTTTGTCCCACTCGCAGTCCTCCATACGCCTCCCATTTATCAAAATAAGTTTGAGGCAGGTGGTGTGCCTTTGTATCCATCTGTAGACAAAGGAGATCATACTCTTTGGCCTATGGGCTCTAAGTTCAGTCAGAAATTTAAGTTCCTCAACACAAGAGTATTCTTTGGCCATGGCACCTGTAGTGCATGACATAGCCATACATAGGAGTAGAATAAAGAGTTTGGCATGCGATACTCACCTCAGGGCTGCTGAAAGGTCTTGAGAATGTTATCTTGTATCACGGTGCCCGTGCTTTGTCCAGCAGGCGGCGACATTCTGACTGCTAGTTTGTACTGCTGGTTATTGATTGGCTAATACCTTTTGTCGCCGCCCAGTGATGGTCTTTATATACCCTGTCATTTCCTCAGGATGATGCCCTTTCGTGGTGTACTTGTTCCTACATTCTGATCTGTTATTGCTGACTGTGTATGACCTGGCCTGCCTGACGACGTTCCTGATTTTGCTCTGCAGTTAACTGTATCCAGTTGAGAACCCGCTCCATTGCTGACTTGGCCTGGCTGAGAACCCACTTCCTTTACCGACTGCATCTGGCTGAGGACCCGTTCCCGTGACCGACTGTATCTGGCTGAGTACTCGCTCCGTTGCTGACCTGGCCTGGCTGAGAACCCGCTTCCGTTACAAACTGTATCTGGCTGAGAACCCGATCTGTTGCTGACCTGGCCTGGCTGAGAACCCACTTCCATTACCGACTGTATCTGGCTGAGAACCCGCTCCATTGCTGACCTGGTCTGGCTGTGAACCAACTTCCATTACCGAGTGTATCTGGCTGAATCACTTCCGTTACTCAGTGCTGGTCTGTGTACCGGTTCTGTATCTGACCCCTCTGACTGCCAGTTACCCTGTGTGCTTCCTGGTCTCTAGTACCGTGCATCTCCAGCATACCACTGCGGCCTCGCTGTTGCCTCAGTTACGATCAGTGGTTGCTGTATGTTAATCGGTTGCGCAGCGAGGCGCTGTATCTTGTCAACCGTTAGCTAGGCTTAGTGCCTAGTCTCTCTCCATACCGCTTCAGCGGAGTGTACAAGCAAAGTACCGGTGCAGTGTTCTATCACTGACTGTGTTAATCTAATCTCTCTGTGTCTACCTCTCATACCTCACTGGGCTCACTCCCTCTGGGAGTTGCAGTATTCTGGTTGTTCCCAACTGACCATTTGAGTACCTGGACATTCCAGGTAGAGTGTTGCTTATCTCATCTGCAGGAGCCTCCAGCTCAAGAGCCAGCGTTACATTGCACCATCCTCATAGAGGGGACATTGGTTGTTTCCACCACTATACGTGCTGTGCTGTGATCCACCCCTAGCGCTCTAGGGATATTTCTGAGAGAGTTATCTCGATCTGTTGCCATCCTGTGCCAGGGTCAGTGTTGCCTCGATCCTTGGGTTCTGTACCGCCCAGGCGTCTGGGTTGTGCCAGTAGTGTTGCCTCACTCCTTGGGTTCCGTGTCTCCCAGGCGTCTGGGTTGTGCCAGTAGTGTTGCCTTACTCCTTAGGTTCTGGGCCTCCCAGGCGTCTGGGTGTGCCAGCACAGTTGCCTTGCTCCTCTGGGTTGAGCCAGTCACCCTCCTCTGGACCACCTACGATCTAGGTCCTGTGGTCAGTCCGCTGTCTACTGATCCTGCCAGCTGTCCTGATCCCTGCCAGGACCTCTACTGTCTAGACACTGTCATTTTCATCACATGTAACTCCTATATTGGCCTATACTGTTATATTCACTTGCCTGTATATCTACTTTGTTGTATGGGCCATAGGCCTATCTATGTCTTTGAACTTTTCTCTAATAAAGTTATTTTAACCTTACCAAACTGTTCATCAAAAACCGTGACATCTTGATACAGTTGACCTAGAGTGGAAGTACCATATTTGGCCAAACAGCTCCAAAATCCAGATTAGTGAAGTGCCTTAGAGTAATGTTATTTGAGTCGCAGGGTCAACAGCCACATATCCCGTAAGCTGCTTCTGTGAAAGAAGAAACCCCCATAGTTATCATAGGCAAGCCTGCATGTGATCCCAAAAGAAGTATCTGAGGGGAAGAGGACAGGCCCTCTTGCAGGATGACTTGGTCCAGATTGACAAAAGTATATGTCATATTTGGATTTGTCCATACAGAAGGTTATTGTTACTGTGTGCAAGGTAGTAGTTATAGTAATCAGGAAGTGTAATTCCCCCATTCTGATGTGACTTAAGCAAAGTCAGCATCCTAATTCTGTGGTGGTGATTCTATCCAGTTCTCGGAATTAAGATTTAGGAATGTATATGGGAGACCTTTGAAACATGAAAAGAAGCTTAAAGAGTAATACCATTTTTATTAATTTTGAGTGTCCTATAACATTCCGGCAAGCAACCATCTTATCTCTGAAAGCATTTATGACCAGAACCAGGTTATTCCTCAGAAAGGTAATCAGAAATTGTAATTCCAAGGTATTTGAAGGAATTAACTGTCATCAGCAAGCATGAGTCCAGGGACATCAGCTCACACAATGGGTCTGGCAAGATTAATGATAAACTGGAACAGTTGATCAGCATTCCATAAAATTGAATGAAGAATTCAAACAGTTCCAGTAGTCTCCTTAATGACCACTCAGTGTCACCCAAAAAAAAGAGCTTGTTGTGGGCGTGTAGAGTAATTTGCTCCACCACCCGTTTGATGAGAAAACATGAAATTTCTGGCTAACAAAGCTAGAGATAACAGACAACGCTGTCTCATTCCCCTGCTCATTTAAAATTCAGGAGAACTCGCTCCTCCAGTCAACACAATAACTGACAGATTCACATATAAGACCCTGATCTATCATATAAATGTTGGGCCAAAGCTGAACTGGAGAGAATCCTCCACAGGTACTCCCACTCCACGGAGTCAAAGACCTTGGCCGCATCCAAAGATTTAGTCACCAGATTAACCCTATTATCATAATATTATAATTATTATATATGTAACTGTGATTTTTAACAAATGTTACAAAATGCATGCTACAAGGAAAGAGAGATGTCTCGTGGAAAACTGTGGTTTCTCCCATTGCTTTTACTACTTTTTCTCCACTACATATTCACAAGCCGTCTCTCTCATGCTACATACATGTGCACCGCAGAAGCTTGTGAAGCTCGTGAATATGTGGTGGAGCAAAAGTAGTAATCGCAATGGTAGAAAGTACAATTTTCCAATGTGATGAAGGTATCCAGCATCCAAGGGAGTTCAGTACTGCCCGATCGTGCTCTTTAAAGAAGAGACATGACAATCTTGTGCTGATATGCAATGCCACCCTTTTGAACTCTGCAACCTACTGAATGCGGCAAACAGCAGCACGATATAAAAAATGCGCTATTTCAAAAGGATACCCTGACTGTGAGACACACCATCAACAGGTCAGAGGTGGCACAACTAGCAACAGAAAAAGTACTCCTAGATGTTCCCAGTGCACTGGTGTACATAACAGAAGGCTGTTTATGTGTTAGAGAGTGTGTGCCAAGATTTTCTGCTCCTGCTGCAGAGGAGTATGATAACAGTCATAGAGTGCTTATACATACAGCCACCAACCCCACCACCTACACAAGTCATGTCATTAAATCAATAAAGTAGCACAATTTTTCTACTATGTACTGCCATCCCACACTTCCTAAGTTCTTAGAAAGAAGTCAAATCCAGCAAAAAATAATTCAAAACTATTCCTATGGTATAGTAAAAATGTTGATGGTTGACATGCTGCCCTTTTCTTTTGTTGAAAACAGAGGTTTTAAAGAGCTGATGTCATGTGTTGCACCCTGCTGGAATATCCCAAGCAAGGGTCCATTTTTAAGGATGGTTGTACCAATGTTACTTAAAGGGATAGTAATAATTCGTTTTATCTTTATTTTATTTTGTAGGCATTAAAAAAACATGAAGAACGATATAAGTCTTATCTCTCAAACCTTTATGGTTTAAGAGATATTAACAAGCAAAGTATCCCCCCCCCGTTCAGCCACATCAGAAGGGAGGTGCCCAGGTAGATTGCAGAGAGGGACAATCTTCAATTAAGATAAGGGAAAAAGCTGAAAATCTTGTCAAGGGGGGAAGGGCTTTCATTCTTTTCATACAAAGAAGATTGTCCCCTGCTGTTATCTGTCTGGTCTTACAACCAGATTCACATCTGAGAAGAGATGGCTTACACTAGGTAAAAGGGGCGGGAGGGGGAAACCTTGCTTGTGAATATCTCTTAAACCATAAAGGTTTGAGAGATAAGACTTATATCATTCTTCATGTTTTTTAATGCCTACAAAATAAAATAAAGTTAAAATGAAGTATTACTATCCCTTTAAGCAGGAAGTTAGTGTTGTGGGCAAAGGGCAAAGGAACTCAGTCTGCTAACAATTTTTCAAGGCATATGTGTAGGACGCACAACTTTTACTTTCAGCTATTTATCTCTTCACTTCAACCCCCTGGAGAAGTAATATTGTGGTAGGAAATGTTGCAGTCATAGAAAACATAGGCAAAAATGGCAAAGTTCTGGCAGGAAATTTATTGGCAGTGGTGAAAAAGAGAAATGTTATGTATTTTATATGGGCAAAAACTTTCCCAAAAAGTCATGTGGGAAATTTCACTGATTATTTAATCCACCCCTAGCATTAACATCAGCAAGTCACAAATTCAGATTTAGATTAGCAGCTAGAAATGTATTATATGAATCAGCATCAGTATTCTCTATATAGGCTTTCTCTACCTCCCTGACATCATCTTCAAGCTCCAAAATCTGCAAGAATGTCTCCTTTTTAAAGGAGGAAGTCAGGGACATGAGTGATCCCCTTGCATATGCCTTAGCCATCTCCCAAACTACTTTATCTGAGGCTGATTTTGCATAGACCTCAATGAAGTGAGATATGTCGGAGCTTTGACTCTTCAAGACAGAGGGGACAGCAAGCCACACTGGATCCACTATCCATCTGTGCAGCATTCTATCTAGGTCCTGGGACAGTTCAAGGCAGAATGGTGAGTGATCTGATACCACCACAGAAAACTGCAGATATTTGTTCTTTGCCTAATACGTTCAGACCCAAAGGTGTAGTATATCTGTGACAGGGTTCATATGTAGTAGAGTGACATGAGTACCCCCTCTCACCTGGATGTAGGTCCCATCACAAGGCTATTAAATCCAGGTCATTGAGGAGTCCCTTAAAGTTCCTAATCATCCTGGAGTTTGCGGCCATTGCCATCCCCAGGCGATCAAGATTCCCATCGATCACCATAAAGTCACCCATGCATATTACCTGATACTCTGACCTAGCAGTAATGTAAACAAGAGCCTCTGTCAAAACCTGAGGAGTAGAGGTGTAAAAATGTTGATCAGTATAGTGTGGGTACCAGCTAAATTACAATATATGTATCTACCTTTATCATCGGACTTGAGATCCCATAATTCAAAACAATGGGCATAAATATGCATAATATTAGAGAGGAGCACAATGAATATATACAGCAAAAAAAACAAAAAAAGCACCACACATTTGGGCTTGCATATTGAGAAATGGACACAGCATATAAACCTCCTCAGCGTGCCCACAACACGGACACCCACACACATGAGGGAGTCACTGGGAGAGGGAAGCAGTAGGCAAAACCAACATACAGTAAAAACCTTCAGTTATAAGTATACACCAATCTCGCTATAAGAGGGTAGGGCCCCAGCAGCCCTACATCACAGAAGCTATACAAGTATGACCTTAACAAGGTGTCCACATACACGATGGGAGGTAACAGTGAGATGGAAGCAGAGAAAGGTGTGTAACCCATAAAAGGGCAAAATAATAGGGAGTAATAACACTTATTAAAGGAGCAAATCCCAAGCTGTTTTCCAAATGGCATGGGCACCAGCAGTGTCCCTCGGCAGATTGTTTATTTAAAAAAAAACAGGAGTAAACCTCTTCTCCCCAGACCTCAACCTCAACTATCCATAACGTCTACCAGAGCGATCCACTCAGGGTAATCGCCAGTGGTTACCTCCCACCACCAGAAGGGGGACCCACACATTTCAGTATGCAGAGTGTATAACAGCCATATCAAATAAATCACAAAATGTGTCCCCAATGCAGATGTCCATACATGCGAAGAAAGGCAGCCAGGAAGGAAAGGTGGTGAGGAAAGTCAGCTTAGGAGAAAGTGTGAAAAAAAAACAGAAACAGAAGTAGGGAGGACAGTTGACGGAGAAGTGTGTGTCAGTTATATTACAAGGAGACAGGGTCTCATCAATCTTCTCTAGCAGAAGACTGACCACCATGGGCTATGCCCTGAGCTAGTGCTGACCCCGCACATGACATTGTATAAACTTTTCAGTTCCCAAATTATAAGAAATTCAAATAATGCATCCCCAGTCCAGATGCCACCCACATAATGGAAGGCATCCAGGAGAGAGAGGAACACATCCCAACCATTGTACTAGAAGGTAGGATCAGAGTAATCTCCCTCGGCAGATCAGATATATGAAAAGATACCAATCCACCTCCTTCCCAGAGCCAGAAACCACCCTAAGTGGCACAGATCAGGAAAATATGCCTAGTGCGACCGCCAGCATCCACCACCCACCCACCACAGCAGTGAGGAGGGGAGAGAAAAAAAAATCTCCTCCCCATTCTCTCCCCCTGTACACAGGTCACACGAAGTCAGTAAGGCACATCCCCATCTTGGGTGCCACCACACAAGGGGGAAGGCAGCCAGGAGTGGGACATAGTAAAGAATCAAGGTGAGCCATAAGAGGGCAACAACAGGCAAGGCAGTAATGACATTAATTATTGGAATACACTAGAGATGCGTTACACATATACAAAGAAAATTTATACACAGGCACATCCCCAACCCAAGTACCCCTGCAGAAGAGAGAAGACTTCCAAAAGAGGGAGGCAGGCCCCAGTGCTCCCCCCCAAGCAGACCACACAATTCAAAACAAACCATCTCACTTCTACAATGCTCCACAATGCTTACAAAGAGAAGTCCACCAAAAATGGAAACACAGAGAAAAAGACAAACCTGCGGTACTCTATATTAGTAACATATGTGTGCCCTGTTATGGGCATATATAATAATTCTTAGTAAATAAGTTAAATTTTGTGTCACAGTCTGGCCAAGTTGTGGGTAAGCTTGCCACTAGGGATGGGTGAAAATTATTGCCTCAAACTGAAATCTGCGAATAATGGCACATTCCGCTTGGAGAAAAATTTCCAGTGAAAAGTGCCGTTTTTCTGCTTTTTTCCCGCCTTTTCCGCCCATTGAAATCAATAGGAAGAAAACTACTTCTACACCACACAAAAGTTTTCTACAGCCATATAAAAGGCTGTCAGGCTGTCACAGCAGCCATTCTGTGTTTGTGAGAGGACAGAGCAGCATGTTTTTGTGCTAGAGGAGATAGGCAAATAAAGGGGAATTGAAGCTTAGTTTAGGGAATCATTTAGGTAGGACATTTGTTCTCTGTATTAGGGGAGTCTGGGGGCACTCTAGTTGATAAGAAGGGAGGAAGGAGGTTGACCCCTAAATACTCCAAAATTCCATGTGACTGACTGGCAAGACACAGGCAGCTAGAGACCTATTTGCTTTCTGATCTTGCTGTTATTATCTCTGTGCTGGGTGGGGAAGTCTGGAGAAAGAAGTTGTTGTTTTTCAGTTATAGTTTTTTTTTGGACAGACTGGGTGGACAACTTAAAAAAAAAATAATAATAAAAAAGAATAAAAAACTAAATATCTTAGGTGACAGTGACAGACAGCTGACTGGGCTTATGCAAGGCATCATACAGCTGCATCAGTTGTGCTGTGTACCGTACAGTAAAAAAACACAGTGTAGTTGCATAATGTCCAGCAAACACAGAAGGGGAAAGGGGATGGGTGGAGAAGTGCAGGGATGTGACAGTAAAGTAGTAGTTCAAAAACTGACTGCAGCAATGGTTGCTGCAGCATATGCATTCAATAATGATGATCCCTCAACTCCAAGGGAGGATGCAGTTCGTCAAGGTCCCAGCAAAACTAGTTCCAGCACCACCAGTGCCAGTAGAAATAAAGAAGCATATAAGAAGAACACTGAAGACCACAGCCAGTCACATTCAAGTGTTGAGGATGCTGTCAATAGCATAATAGAGGAACGTGTAGCAGCTGAACCGCCTGCTGCATCAGATAGGGAGACAAACAAGCACCAAAACACCCATAGTAGAGAACTTTGTTACAGTAAAAGTAAAAAGAAATTGTTTGAGACCTCCAAAAGCTTAGAGGAATATAAGTGTAGTGAGCAAGAATTGTCAGGTGATGCTGATGCTGCTGAGGATGACCTAATGATGACTGATGATAATACAGATCTAGAACATATCCCTCCAGCATCCTTCTCTTGTTCAGATACAGATGAAGTTGAGAGTGAGGCTGGTGACAAGGCTATAAGATTAGCAAAAAGTCAAAGGCTGAATCTTCCACCACTTTCTTGGAGCACTGTTCCTGTCTATAAACTGTTTGAGAAAGCCATTGGAAAATCTGACCCTGGACAAGCACAGATGTCAAAAAGTACACAGTCACCCTATCAGTCATCATCGGCATCATCGCCTCTTCAAAGTCTAAGTCCCACTCAGCCACACACACCTGTTTTGAGTACTCAGCAACAGCAATACAGGTCAACATCCACAATGTTAGATATGACTAGTACATCTGGTGCTGCTGCTGTAAGTGCTGCACCTTTGATACCTAGTAGTAGTGGCAGTAGAACTACATCAACATCTAGCTCCAGTAGTAGTAGTAGTAGCAGAAACCACGCATGACAGACAAAGCCAGGACAAATATATTAACAGCAGCACAGATGAGGAAGTGGAGGACAGATGGGACCACTGCTATGACCGATAACTAATGTATGTCAATAATCTGAGAAGGAAGATAGAGAATGACAACGGTAAAAATACATACACAAATAACACCATGCCAGTCCCCCACCACCACCACCACCACTACAATACATATCTGCCACATTGTAGGTTGTACTGTATTTTTTTTTTTATTACTTGATATCATCATGAATATGTGCAAAAAAAAAATCAAAAAATCGGAACTTTTTTTTTTGTGTTTCAAAAGAAGATAAGGAGTACAAATATAACAATACATCCATAAATTAAGGAAGCATAGACAAAAAGCAATCTTGATATGGAAAAATAGCATAATACAACATTAAAATAAGGATGTACCTCTATCGATAAGCAAAAGAGAAAGGAAAGAGGAGAGTAGAGGAAAGAAAATAAAAGTAAGCCCAGAAACAGTGGAAGGCAGAAAAAAAAAGGGGGGAGACGAGAAGAAGGGAGTGGATGAGGACGGGAGAGGGAACGGGAGATCTCCTATGGTGCACTAAGAACATCTCATATCATGGTAATGTGAGAGCTCATAATCTTAAAAGGAGCATGTGAGAAAAAAGTGGTCCACCCTGTCTGGGTCCTCGCCCCTCTTAATAAGATTCAACCTCATCATTGAAATGTGAGATCGAACAGTATTCCCCCACTCTTGGACAGTAGGAGGCAAAGCATCTTTCCAGTGTTTAGGGATAAGAGATTTAGCCGCTAACAGCATGGTTCTCAATATACATTTTTCCAGGGGGGGAAGATTAGGGAGATGCAAGAGAAACAATGTTTGCCATACATCTCTAGAAAGATTAGTTTTAAGATTTTTTGAAATAAGATCCAGACAGTTGGTCCAAAACGGTCTAATCTTGGAGCAAGTCCACCACACATGTGAAGGGGTCCCACTCTCCAGCTTACAACGCCAGCACAAAGGGCTTACAGAAGAGGATATAGAATGAAGCCTAGCAGGAGTCATGTACCATCTAGAAAGAAATTTAAAGTGAGACTCTAAAACTAAAGTCGAAATAGATGCCGAATACGCTTCTCTCCAAATATTGTCCCAATCCGCATCCGTTCTCCGAGATCCTAATTCAGTTTCCCATTTCAGAGCGTAGTTTGGTCTGGCAAAACCAAGAGAGGAAGCCAGGATAGCATATATTTTACCTAACACCTTGGAAGGTTTCTTGGAGGATAAGAGGAGTGTTTCGAATTTTGTGTGTGGGGGGGTGTCCATACCACCTTCATAGAAGGGTGTTCCATAAAATGCTTTATCCTAAAAAACCTCCACAGCTCCGCAGTCGGCAAATCATATTGAAGTTGTAAATCCTCGAACTGTCGGATCGAACCATTTGATACTAGGTCAGCGATCTTCAAAGGCATAAGCGTCGCCCATGCCAGGAAGGAGGCAGAAGGAAGAGAGTATGGGGTGGAAAGCTTATAAAACACGGGAGAAGCTAAGGATGGGAGAGAAGAGAGCATCTTCTTCTTGTTACAATGGGACCACACCGAGAAAACATGAGCAATAATTGGATGAGAATTCAGTGATCTTGTTCTCATCGAAGGGAGTAAAAATAGTTCAGGGTAGGGGTCTCCCATATTAACTGCATCACGTTCTAAGGATACCCAAGTCTTATCAGAACCACAAAGAGCCCAATCTACGACAGATGTGAGCGCAGCTGCATGGTAATACTTCACAAAGTTGGGAAGCTCCAGTCCCCCCTTAGATTTGTGAAGGGAAAGATATTTTGCGGTGACTCTAGGAGGCCTGGAGCACCATAGGAAGCGACGAGTGGAGCCGAGAAGAAGTGAGAAGAAAGAAGAGGGAATATGTATCGGCAATGTTTGGAATAAATACAAAAAACGAGGGAGTACATTCATTTTGATTACATTGATTCGGCCATACCAAGATAAATAGAGTGTAGTCCATTTCTCAAAGTCTCGTCTTACAGCTTTTAGGAGGGGCGGAAAGTTCAGGTTAAAGAGAGAATGGAAGGAGGAGGACAAATTAACTCCTAAATACTTAATGTGAGAGTCTGTCCAGCAGAAAGAGGTGGTGGATCTAAGTGTTTGAGAGGTCAGGGGGCGATAAACCGAAACCCAATGCCTCAGATTTCATAAGATTTACCTTGAAGTTAGAAAGCTCTGAAAACTCTTCTAGCTCTCCAAGAACTGCCTATAGGGAACTTTCTGGATCCGTGATTGTAATGAGGATGTCGTCTGCGAACATCGCTAATTTGTGTTCCGAATAACCTATTCGTACTCCAGAGACACGATCATTCAATCTAATATGTTGCGCCAATGGTTCCATACTTAAAATAAATAGCAAAGGAGAAAGGGGGCATCCCTGCCTTGTTCCGTTAGACATAAGAAAACTGTCAGATAATAGACCGTTTACACGAACCCTAGCGTTAGGAGTTCTATAAAGAGCAAGAATATAGTGTAGGAATCGCGGACCGAATCCAAAAGCTTGTAAAGAGCGTTCGAGAAAGAGCCAATCCACCCTGTCAAAAGCCTTCTCTGCATCGGCAGATAAGAAGACAGCCGGCATGTGATTCTCTTGTAGAAAATGAATGATATTCAGCAATTTATGGGTGTTATCACACGCCTCTCTACCAGGTGTGAAGCCTGCCTGATCCCTGTGAATTAGAGAAGGCAATAAAGGCTTTAATCGCTCTGCTAGAACACTCGCGTATATCTTGATATCTAAATTTAGTAGAGAGATGGGTCTATAGCTTTCACAACGCTGTAAATCTTTATCTGGTTTAAGAAGCACAGAAATGTGGGCTTCAGTCAAAGAGGCGTGAGAAAAATCAGAACATTTTAGTGAAATTTTTCACACTTTTCGCCCACCTCTACTTGACACCATGCCAAGGTTTTTCATTTTCAGGCAAGTCCTATTCTAATACACCTGTACAACATGGAATAGGAGATATTACGTTCCTGCAGTTTCTTCTTCACCTCCTGGAATTTCCTCCTCTGCTTTTGGACATCAGCAGATACATTTGGATAAATGAAATCTTGGTGATTTGCAAATGCTATTTGGCACTTAAGACAGGATGCAATAGGTATCTTGGTCCCTGTAATTTAGCAGCTTCGCAGGCAGTGACACTCAGTAGTGTTGAGCGAGCACCACGATGCTCGGGTGCTCGGGTGCTCTGACCGAGCACCCCCTGAGGCTCGAGTGCTCGGCTGAGCACCCGAGCCCCATTGGAATGAATGGGGCAACACCAGGCACCCCCTGCTCTGATGAGGGGAGGGTGCCTGGTCAATGCCCCCTTCATCTCCGCTATGCCCCCTTCATCTCAGAATGCCCCCTTCAGCTCCGCAATGTCCCCCTTCAGCTCCGCTATGCCCCTCTTCCACAATGTGCCCCTTCATCTCCGCTATGCCCCTCTTCCACAATGTGCCCCTTCATCTCCGCTATGCCCCTCTTCCACAATGTCCCCCTTCATCTCCTCTATGGCATAGAGGAGATGAAGGGGGACATTGTGGAAGAGGGGCATAGCGGAGATGAAGGGGCACATTGTGGAAGAGGGGCATAGCGGAGATGAAGGGGCACATTGTGGAAGACGGGCATAGCGGAGATGAAGGGGGACATTGTGGAAGAGGGGCATAGAGTCTATGCCCCTCTTCCACAATGTCCCCCTTCATCTCCGCAATGCCCCCTTCATCTCCGCAATGCCCCCGTACCTCCAGTCCCTGGTGGTCCAGCGGAGCTTCTTCGGATCTGTGCCTCTTCCGGCACAGATCCCCGCCACCCGAACATGTTGGGCGAGCACATGGCGGTACTCGACGAGTACCGCCATGTGCCGAGCAGAGCGATGCTCGAGCCGATCCAAGCATCGGCCGAGCACGCTCGCTCATCACTAACAGTCAGCACTTTATGAATCCTCTCAACTACAAAAGCATCAGAGAGGTACTCAGAGCCAAGCATCACCCTCAGACAGGACTCCAGTAAAATCTCTTTGGCAAGACCTTCACTCCTCTCTGGGATGCCCACTATGTGTATGTTGCATCTTCTGAATCTGTTCTCGAGGTCATCTGTTTTAAGGAGCAGTGATGGGACTTGCTGATAAAGCATGTGGACAGAATTTTGAACAGACAGTACTGCATCCTTCACCGCTGAAATTCTTCTTTGCATCTCTCCTACATTCTTCCTCATAGCCTGTTGATGGGTTCTAAGAAGGTTCAGATCTACCTGAATAGTGTCAATCTTAGATGTCAGTATAGGTTGGCAATTCACAATAGTGGACATTAGCTCAGTGAAGTGCATCTTCTGATCCAGAGGAAGGCACTGGTGAGGCTGGCTTAGACTAACCTTCCATCAGGGCCTTCCTTTCTTCTTCACTGATTTGCTACCTAGCAACTTTGCTCAATTTTATTTCTTGCCCATGATAAGCATTTTGGAAACTAACAAAGGCAAAGGAATCAAGCAGGTATTCAGAGGTCAAAGAACTATGACTGGTAAGGTGGAGAAGGGTTTGAAAAGATAATAGCAATCCAAGCACAAGACAAGTGAACCTTCAAACCATCACCAAAAGGACAATGCCATAGTGGTAACATACATCTTATAGAGCTGGATCAGCTTACATATGGTTGAAGAGTGTCAGTCAGCAGTAGTGCAGCATAGATACAGCAGGACAGACATGACTGAAGCAAAGCTATTGCAGACACACTTCAAATTCACCACAAGTTCCTGACTCTTATCTCAGACCCATATCTAGGCAATACCCAGGATATGGGTTTCAGGACCAATCCACCTCAACTCTCAGTTCTCAAGGGCAGTAAGGCCACATGCTCTGTGGCATATTGACTGACCAGGTAGTAGGCCCGAAGAGGCAACTAGGCTTCAACACCTGAGTAGTTGAGGAGACTATAAGGAATAGCAGCATGGATGCACTGGGTGATAACTCGTTAAGGGACCCCACTTTAGTGCTAAAAATCTGCATCTACAAAAAGCAGCAGAGTCCCCTAACGCATGTTTAAAACCACCAATGCTGGGATTGAAGTGGAAAAAAAAAACTTTACAAAAATTAAGTTACCATTGGATGTATTGATATATCAATACATCCAAAGTACTGAAAAAATGTGTGTAATGTAAAAAAAATAAAATAAAACTATGATTGCCATTGGGGTATGCAACACATTTCAGAGCACTGGATACTCCACTGGAACTCACAGTGTTAATTCTACTAAAGCTAACACCACCCCCTGAAAATAAACAGTTACTTGTAAGTCTGCTGTTCAACAGGGTCTTCAGCACCCTGGTCATGCAGTATAAGTCTTCTTCTGCAATCTTCTATCTTCCATCTTTTTTCTTGTCATCTTCATTTTCTTATCTTCTTTCTTCTCATTCATAATGCCACTGTAAACAAAAATAAAAAAAATCTGCAAATGAAAAATGCCCCCAAAATATATGGCATAACTTGAGCCATACTGAGGAAGTCTGTTCAAAATTGTTCCCAGACTTCCATTGTCTGCTATATGTTATGCACCTCGCAGTCAATAGGCTTTGAGCGGGTTTCAGCATCCTTCCCACTAGAAGCTGATTGGCTGGGAGGTGCATAACCCAAAATCCCTGCCAGTGGAAGCCTGAGAACCATTTTGAACAGAGACTGGCCATATAAAAGCCATTCTCCTTTGATGTTCCCATTTCTCCCGCTATTTAGTGTGAGTTTTGGGAACAAAAAACACAGGACAAAATGTTGGGCCACAAGAGAGGTTCTGTGTCCCAATGCTCATCATGGTTCCTGTTGGTAGCACAATTGAATACCAATGTATGTATGCTGTTTGGTATCCATTTTTGCCCTACCAGCAGTTTTACCCGGTTATATTACTGATGTGCTATAGGGGACTCACATAGAAAGAAAAAGAAAGAGATAACTCTGCAGAGCTAGCACACACATATGGGCTTAGAATTGCTAGAACAGGAGGACAGATGATTAATAGGATACAAATTAAGATTTATCGTATACTAGTAGGAAAGCCCATATACACGGGATAAAGTGTCACCCAGTGGCCTCGACTGCTGCCCCAGAGCACATACAGACAGTGAGCCGTCCGGAGCTCCCTGCTCCATATCAACATGTTCAGCCAGTCCCTACTGGATCTTTCCTGCAGTCTCTACTGTGCATGTGCGGTTTCTCACACAGGGAGCTTCGCAGGCTAGTGCTTTATGTTATTTAGATGGTAAAAATAGCAGCAGAGATATCTAAATAATATATAGGTGTACTGCTGGAGAAAAGTGTGAATACAGATTACATATGAATTAAGGCTACATCATAAGTAGACAGGGCCAATATCTTAGTTTAGATGTACTAGCACAGAGAAAAATACTCTGCCTTGAAAGCATACTTGCTTTTATAATAGTTAGCTTTCTGAAGAGAAAAAATGAAAAATTGGTCAGGGCAAGCAAGAGAGGAACACCAGAAATTGCTTTAAAAAAGAAATACAATACCAGTCCTAACATGGATTTTAAGGATAAGTCTCAAAAGAAAAAAAAATAGGAGAGAGTACACATGATCAGCCTATTACTCAACAAAGATTATGAGCTCTAAAAAAGGGCTTTTGCTGTTGAAAAATGTGTAGACCTATCTATTAAAATTAAAGGAACATAGGGCCATATTCAGGGAGCTAAAAAAAATCAGTTCTGGAGCAAATCAATTTCATTACAGGGCAAAATGAAAATTCCAACAGCATTTAATTCCTTGAATTATAGAGGGGTCTTCACACCATTGCAAAGCAACATGTTTGAAACTTATCCAGCATTCAAGGGATTAAAACCCCATTTAATGCAATGATCCTGTACATCTGCCTTCAGATATATATAGATAAAGCATCTTGATACCATGTTTTGGGTTTTATGCACCTAAGAAATAATTGTTACAATTGTTACAAATATTAGAAAGTATATGAAAGCTATTTATTTTAGGTTATAATATCCCTATAAGTCAATGGTCCAGTACAGGTATGTAGTAATATGCACTATAGGCAATTACACAGACTTTATTACCAGCCCTAAAAAGGGCTTTGGTTTCTGATAGATTTATGGATTTATCAAAGAGAAAAAGTATGTGATGACAAAAAGCTGAAACAAATTAACAATTTCCAGCCTTAAAAAGAACATTTGAAAGCTACATTTTCTCAAGATGGAGAAAATTTTCTTATATTTTGCGCTGAGTAGAACCATTATATCAGTCCAAAAAGTTGATATAAATGGGGTTCTCTAGCCAAATGCACATTTTGCAAAGGCTTCTTTCGTAATAAAGTGGGATTGAGTCAGTCAATTTGTATCCACCTGGCAGATTAATTCAGAGTCACCCAGCACTGGGTAGTATATGTAATGACAGGCAGCCTCATGTAATAAAACAATGGCTATCAGAAACAGTAACATTTGAATATTAGCATATAGTAAAAAATAGTCATCCAGTATTGCTACAAAAACACAAATGATTATACCAATACATTGGGATATAGAGCTCACTCCCAAAGCATAATGATCAGGGCTGGTGCAAGGATTTTGCCACCCCTTGACTCTGCCCCTTGTGTCCTGCCCCTTTATGCACTGCTCCGTATGTGTTTAAGTGTCAATGTGTGTGCTTTCTCTATATGTACATGTGTCAATGTGTGTGTTCCCTATATGTGTATGTGTGTTAATGTGGGTGCTCACTATATGTGGATAAGTGTGTTAATTTGTGTGCTCCCTATATGTGCATAAGTGTCAATGTGTGTGTTCCTTATATATATGTACTAGCAATGTGGGACGGCGTTGCCCGTCATGTTATGCAGTGAATGTTTCTTTTGTTTTTTTTAATAAATGTTATGATAGTGAAATATGGCATAGGGTGTACGTGTCAGAAAGGTACGCACAGTGATACACAGACACATGTGCAAACACACACATATACAGGGATACACACAGTGATAGACAGAGATGCATGCAACACACATACATACACACACATGCACTGACATACACAAACAGTGACACACAGATGCAAAGCAGAACATACATACATACAGTGCGAGCAGTGTAAATAACATATCTCCCAACATTTCAAATGGCCAAACAGGGACACTTGTGTTTTAGGTGGTGTTACTGGGGGCGTGACTGGTGATGTATTTTAGAGAATTTTTAACCCTTTGAGTGTCAGGGGGTAAGCAATGCATTGCATACCCCTCTGGCATTGAAATGGTTAAGTTACTCTTTCTATAAGTGAACGATTTAGAAGAAGATGAAAGTATTTTTTTACACAAACAAATTTATAAGATATATACAGAAGTTTATACCCACATTACTGTGGGTTTTATTGATGTGGAGCAATCTGATACACTGGTATATACACCACACAGTGTGATGTCCTAAATAGAGGAGCAGAGTGATTTGGGTGTCAAATAGGGACTGTCCCTCCTATACTGTATAGTGCCAGTCCTTATACACAGACACATGCAGACTGTATACTATACAGCAGAGGTTCTCAACCCATGCCCTCAGTAGCCACTAACAGGCCAGAACTTAGGAATTTCACTGCTAGAACACGTGTTGATCAGAGTCTCAGTCGTACTGAATAACTCACCTGTGCTCTTAAAAGGAAATTCTAAAATCCTGGCCTGTTAATAGCCACTGAGAGCACAGGTTGAGAACCACTGCTATACAGTGCCACATCATTGTAGAGAATTTTTAACCCTTTGAGTGCCAGAGGGTAAGCAATGCATTGCATCCACTCTGGCATTGAAATGGTTAAGTTACTCTTTCTGTAAGTGAATGGTTTAGAAGAAGATGAAAACATTTTTTAAACAAACTAATTTATAAGATATATACAGAAGTTTATACCCACATTACTTGGGTTTTATTGATGTGGAGCAATATGATACACTGGAATAAACACCACATAGTGTGATGTCCTAAATAGAGGAGCAGAGGGATTTGGGTCTCAAACGGGGACTGTCCCTCCTATACTGTATAGTGCCAGTCCTTATACACAGACACATGCAGACTGTATACTATACAGCAGAGGTTCTCAACCCATGCCCTCAGTAGCCACTAACAGGCCAGAACTTAGGAATTTCACTGCTAGAACACGTGTTGATCAGAGTCTCAGTCGTACTGAATAACTCACCTGTGCTCTTAAAAGGAAATTCTAAAATCCTGGCCTGTTAATAGCCACTGAGAGCGCAGGTTGAGAACCACTGCTATACAGTGCCACATCATTGTAGAGAATTTTTAACCCCTTGAGTGCCAGAGGGTAAGCAATGCATTGCATCCACTCTGGCATTGAAATGGTTAAGTTACTCTTTCTGTAAGTGAATGGTTTAGAAGAAGATGAAAACATTTTTTAAACAAACTAATTTATAAGATATATACAGAAGTTTATACCCACATTACTTGGGTTTTATTGATGTGGAGCAATCTGATACACTGGAATAAACACCACATAGTGTGATGTCCTAAATAGAGGAGCAGAGGGATTTGGGTCTCAAACGGGGACTGTCCCTCCTATACTGTATAGTGCCAGTCCTTATACACAGACACATGCAGACTGTATACTATACAATGCCAGACCATATATAAATAGTTTGTCATACGTGCTATACAGTGAGCTATGTACAGCATGGAGATGATTGCAGGGAGTGGCACCTTTAGTTACAGACAGACTAACAAACAATCTGATCTCTTTCTCTCTCTTTGTGCAATATATAAATACAGTCACAACCATGTCTCTGCCACTTACCAGCTCAGCTGAAGCCCTGCTCTGCACTGCCTGATCATGTCTATGCCGTTGTTCCACTTTCCCAGCTTCTCTGTATTAACAAGTCAGCTCCCCAGCATCCTGCCTGCTGATTGGTTAGAAATTGGCTCACTTGTAGTAATTGGCAGGGCTGTGCAGGATCACAGACAGGGAATGAAGAAGCTGCATATGAGTGGTTTATTGTAGCGAGCCCATAACCTTGTATCTATGTGCTGGGAACCCTGATGCATAATACAGATTTGGACCATGGCCTTCCAGCTGTAGCTTGAACATAGTTCCAATCATCCTCAGCTGCTCAGCGTGCGTGTGTGTGTGTCTCTGTATGAGTGTGTGTATATGTGTGTATGTATCTGCCAGTGTGTGGGAGGCATGTGTGTGTGTGTCTGTGGTGTAGGAGTGAGTGGCAGACATTTTTTTTTCAGCCTTAGATAGTGGTGGGCGGACTGGATAGTGGGGGAGGGCCAAAAATCCCACCCCATTGAATCACCCAATGGGAGCAGTAACTCTTCCTTACTGCCACCCCTGGGTGTGTTCTGCCAGGCACAAAGTCTTTTTTTATAGTTATAGAGAAGTATGTCAAAGTGTATGATCTCTATATGTGTATCAGTCTGTCTTTGCATGTGTTCCTTATATGTGTATGAGTGTGTCAGTGTGTGTTCCCTACATGTGTATAAGTGTGTCAGTGTGTGTAAGTCTCTGTAGGGGTATCAGTGTGTAAGTGTGTGTGTGCTTCTCTATATGTGTATTGGTGTGTGTTCCCTATATGTGTATCAGTGTGTCAGAGTGTGTGTTCCCTAAATGTGTATCAGTGTGTCAAGGTCTATGCTTGTCTGTATGTGTATCGGTGTGTGTGCTTATCTCTGTGTGTCAGTATGTATGTCCGTGTGTGCTTATCTCTATACATACACTTACACACACACACATACATTATACACAAACACACACACAGTATACACACTGTTGCAAATACCCTTACATTATACACACCCTCACACACACACATACACTTACATTATACACACCCTTACACAGACATTGTACATACATAATATGTATATATTATAAAATATGCACACCCTTACACACACGTACATTATACACACCATTACATAGACGTTGTACATACATAATCATAAACACACACACACACAAGGCATTCATTTCAGTGAGGGTTTTTTTACCCTTTGAGTGTTAGATATTAAAAGCTGAATTCAAATCAATGGGAACTTTATTTGTTCCCTATAACCCCTGAATTGATCCATATTTGACTTTAACCCCTTGAAAAACAGGAGGGAAGTTTCCTCTAAGAATAAGTCACTCTACATGTGTTTATCACATTGATTTTCCTGGGTAGGTGTCCTTCATACAGTAGAAGGGTATCTAGCTATGTATTTTTTACATTACATCTGGAATTTCCAACATTGATCTCTGTTGAAGTTTGCCTCTAGGTAACACCCCCCTCACAGTAAACAACAGGCTTCTGCAGACTTGTATGTACAATAAGGGACTTTAGTTGTTTTCAGGCTGAAACAGATTGAATTAACTGGAGACTAAAAAAAAGAGTTCAATTGTAAACAAACAGAAACAACTGACTTCAGTTTGAAAGACACCTAAGTAAGTACTTCTGATATATTAACCCGTAAAGGACCAGAGACCTGGCTAAGGGTTAAGAGCCACTTAATCTTAGGTTACAGTTCCTCTTTAACCCTCTGGCACTCAAATGGTTAAACATCTCACCCACAGAGGAAGCATCCTTGTTCTCCATTGTCCCAACAGCAAGTGGATTATTTCTTGATCTAAGAAGTGGTGCAGGCTGGTTAGCTATGGGCTAAATGCGGCTGTCTTTTTATTGTCCACCAGGGGGAGCTGTACAGAAACTGCTGCTGGAACATACCACAGAGGAAAAAGTCTGTCCTATTGCAGCTTAGTGTTCCCAAAATGTGGCTGTTGCAGTCTGTTAAATGGAGCACCCAGGGAGGTCGGGCAGTGTCTGGCACCAGGAAACCAGAGCAGAGTGCTTATATAGAGGCTTCTGGGCTGTGCATGAGATGCGGGGGGGAAGCGTCTAGCACAGGAGGCTGCTGTTATCTAGCAAAGCCTGAACACTATAAGAATATATACAAAAATTCATGGAGTGTAACTATTAGTCATGTCCGACTTATTAACAGCTACTATTCCATGTAGAGACCCGTTCAATGCCTGTTAGTTTAATTACAAATCAACACCGTTACTTATTAAGGGACACTCTCAAAACTTAACCTTTATTGACTCCTATTAAAACTCATATTTCTCCTCAGCTAATTCGGACTAGCTGAGGAGAAATAGGAGTTTTAATAGGAGTCAATAAAGGTTAAGTTTTGAGGGTGTCCCTTAATAAGTAACGGTGTTGATTTGTAATTAAACTAACAGGCATTGAACGGGTCTCTACATGGAATAGTAGCTGTTAATAAGTTGGACATGACTAATAGTTACACTCCATGAATTTTTGTATATATTCTTATAGTATTTTTTAAGACCTGCAATGCATATAAAGCTTACATATATCCCGATATTTTAGTGTAGGTACAAAGCCTGAACACTGCCAGCCAAAGATGTCTCTGCATACAATACCAAGTGAATGCATCTCTGCTCTGACCGCACCCCCTGTAGATGTGCGCCCTAGGCTGGCACCTAGCTTGCCTATATGTGGCGCCGGCCCTGATAATGATCATGTTGAGGATCTGCAATTAACTGTAGAAAGGAAAGTCTGCATGAGGGTTACCTTGGCAACCCTAATAAACAAGTTAATGTGCAAACTCAATTTAAAACACTGTAATGCTCCAGAAATCTCAAAGTCCTGTGAAATGGCATAGGCTACATTGTACACAAGCTTGTGATACTGAATGTTCCCATCATTCAACATAGATATGCAAGATCCTTATGCATTGTGATTTAGATGGAATAATGTACATGGGAAAATATATAAAGGCAAATATTCTAGACTCTGAGGAAACGACTGCAGGTAATATAATTTTTAGGGCAGAAATCAATATATTTGTATATGAAAAATGAAAATAGAATTTGGACTAAAATCAGACGCACTCCACTCAGAACAATGTTTCAATGTAAATGTACACCAAGACTCTGCTCCTAATTCAGACCATTTGGGCCAAGTGTATTTAAAAGAAAAAGCCTTTTATTTTACAAGTAAGCAAAGCTTTGTACAATTTGCCACCTCTTATTCCAATGCAAATTATTTTGGAATCCTCAAGCATATATTGAGGGCCACCTTGGCATTGAAGGGTGTAAATTACAGGCATGGTTTGACAGGGGATGAATTCCTTAATTTTGAAGATTTTGCCAAGTCTGTTTTTCACTTCTCTTTGTGAGCATGTGCTGGCAACCAATGCAGTGACCACAAGCATGAGAGACATTTATCACCATTGACCTCTTTAGAGTGGGATGGCTATGAACCAACTTGTCACTTTAGTTTGGAGCCTGTCTACATCACATGGATACTTGATCACATATTTCAAGTCTGGATCACACAGTAAAAGGTGTCAATATCTAAGAATTCCAATAAGTTGATAAAATTGACTTTTGGAAGAAGACATAAAATATATTTTTACATCTGCCTCAAGGTTTCTGGTATAATTAACAAATAAGTTTTTGATGTATAAAGAGCTTGTTTATATACCTTTTAATACATGATTTGCTATATCCCTGCTCAATGATTCTCTTTTTCAGTTCCTCAGAATTACATATAAAATTGTTTACATCACTGCAATGTTGTACTTCCTACATGCACACAGGCAAAAATCAAGAAGGACAAGCATATACTGTGGTGTGTGGACTCTGGTACTGTATCTGCTACTTCTGAACTTTTGGCATTAGCTACTAAAGGTAGACATGCAGCGGGGAAGCTGGAGTTACTTGATTTAAGGAGTACTGGTGCTAACCAGTTATCTGGATAGCTGCAGGGAGTGTGGTGGTGTGATATGGAGACAGTAATGCTGACAGTGACAGGAACAGTGTGAAAAATGATATGACCAAAATAGCTTAGCTTTAAGAGATGATCTGGAAAGTCTGGAGTCTAGACACGTAAACAACATTAAAAATACAAAATCTTCATAATCTCTGTCATTGTCATCAGTGTCACCTCTTCCACGTCCAACCTTCAGCCACATTATTATTGAATAAGCAGTGACACAGGTCAACATCAGAAACCCTAGCTAGAGGTAATGCTACTGATATCTGAAGTGAAGCACCAATGCCATCTAGTACTAGTACTATAGCAACATCTAACTCCTGTAGCAGTAGTAGTAGTAGATCCCTCAAGAAACCACAATCTGTGAAATCTCCAGCACAGAGATACTTAATGTATGATCCAAAAACCAAACATGTTGTTATTTGTTGTCTATAAAAATATAGCAAGGAGAATGCAGGATCACATCTAGGCACATTCTCATTGAGATCGTACTTGAAGCACAACAACAGGTTTGATTGGGAGACACACTTGCACCTGTGTGAAATACAAAGACTAGCAACAGTAGCAGCACTCCTACAAGTACATTACATTACAATATGAAATATTCTTTTTGAAAGAACATAACCTTCTCCACAGTGGACCCTACTGACATGCTAACAAAACATTTTTTTCAGGCTTTCATTGATGTTTGACTATCCTTCTACAGTTTTTTCAAAGCCTGCTTGAACATAGGACTCAGCCTGCTAACTTTTTTCAAGGGTTATGTTGCTGTTGGACTCAGCTTGCTAACAACTTTTACTTTCAGCTGTGGATTTCTATACTTTAGCAGTCAGCAGCAGTAGTATTGTGTGGGAATTCTCACTGCAATGGAAAGCACATATTGAAATTGGCAAGTTCTTTATTGATTGTATCAAAAAGGTGAACATTTTAATGGATTTTCTAGCAGAAAAAATAAAATTCATTTTTTCTGTAAAAATCTCATGATAAGAAAATGGGATTTTTCGCTCATTCCTAGTAGTGGTGGTTGTCCTGAACAGGTTAGTGTTAATGATGTAATTGGGAGCTCTGTACGTGGTGATGCCTATTATTCTTACCATTTAGCCTATGAATGATCTGATATAATACATCCAGAGAACCCTCTCAGAGTATAATATGTTGTAAATATTACTAAACAAAAGTAATGCATTCTGTGTGAAGCCACTGATGTCATCAGTGAATACCAAGTCTCCTCCCACCACCTGAATACAGGTTGGCACTTTCACTTCCATTTTTTTGAGGAAAACATTTGTCTTTAAAGACAAAATAATTTCTTTTATGGATGAAAGAATTAATCCAGGAAGGTCTGTGTCTTGAAAACGGATCATATTGGCCAAAAAATTGACCATCAATAAACCACTTCTTTACATTCTTTAGGTCAATATCTATATATTTACATAAACAAGTCCACAAAGTGACCAAAATGTTGATGATGTTTGTTTGCAGAGCACATAATAACATTCTTCACAAAGAGCTGTGAGTGCTTCCCTTTCCCTCATAGGAGGACAGAAATATTGTTTGTGGTGTTGTGTTGTGTTTATTTTTCATTTAGTACAAACTTTTGTCTGTTGGTCTTTAAGCCTTGATAAAGTATGGTAGAGAAGAGTGTGATCCAAATACTATCCTTTAATACCTCCAAATAAAACTACATTGTATGCTGTGGGTGTCTGCCTTTTTAATTCTTTGTTGGTGCATTGTATATCTCTTGATGGGCATGGGCGTCAGTAGAATTTTTTTCTGGGGGGGCACAATCCATAATATGACCCCCAGGACTGCCCACCTAGCCCCCATATTTACATGGATGGGGCAAGTTCACCCTCTTGTTCCGCACCTCCAGATGTCCATGTTGACGGGCATGAGTCAGAAATCAAAGCCATAGTGCCTTGAGTTATAGCACCCCTTACAGCTGTAATCTAGTAGAAAGTCTTCCTGCTCCTATGACTATATGGGTCCAGAGACCACAGTCCATTTCTATTGTCTATTTTTTGTTGAAGACCTGTGAGTGTTTCCTTTTTTCTTTTGTTTATATCTACTGTGGCATAAAAGTTAGCAAGCTGACAAGACTTTTATTATGCACAAGAAATGGGATTACAGTTAATAATTTATGTATGTATGTGTCTGTGCCTGACACTAACAAGTATTTTCTAACATAAAGTTATAGATCTTTTTTAAGACTTGTTACCCAAATAGAGCAAACACTGATGATGATTGTGTGTTACTAGTTAATTGCAGTGAGTCACCAACTAAACATATCTAATCTTTATTTTTTTCTAGTCATTCAAGATCAACCCATTATCTTCAGAAGTGTCCTGTTAAGAGGATATAATGCAAATGAAGAAAATACATTTCTGAAAGTATTTAATAAATGTACTATAAAAAAACTGAAAACCCAAAGTTTCTAAAGCATATGTATTTTCATAGTTGTCTTCTAGTTGCAAATAAATTCAGTAATACAACAGTTAATATTTATTTCAAGAACACTTTTTGAAGGAAAAACCTTAAATATAACAATTGTTAAAGCATAGTATTCACAAGTGGTACTAATTTTGTTGGTGAATATAATGCATTTTCCACTATAAAACATGTCACGTTACTGCATACATTGAAGTGAAGAAGTTTTCCTGAGAGCACTGCATGATTCTTTAGTGTATACCTATTGGGAAAAGAAAAGTGAGGTCAGCTCTTGGTCACATAGCCACAGGGGTTCCACAAGTATCCGTTCTTGCAACTCCACTCTTCACCTCCTTTTTTGAAATGGCTCATCTGCATGCCAAAAAATGTAGCTTTGCATACAGATGAGACAATACTGTACCATACCTTTTTTTAAACAACTTAAGGGCTTTATGCAGAAAGAGGAGTAATTCTGGAGCAAATCAACTGCACCAAAGAGGAGAAATAAATACGTGCATTGATTTAAATGGGTCTTCAACCCCCCTCATGAATGTTAGGACGGTATCCAAAATATTGAGGACCAATGAGTTGGAGAACTCTATTATTTAAATGGTCGGAGATCCCATTTAAATTCAGTGGAAATTGGGGAATATTTATTTGTCTACTACTATGGTGCGGGGCAGTAGCAGATGCCCCAGCAAGCAATATAGGGAGTCCCTGTGTCAAAAGGGCCCCCCAGGCATCCAGATTCCAGCATATTCTTTAGGGGATGTGGAGAATTTAAGAGGACCACAGTTACTCTGTTTTCATCCCATTTCATGCAGCATCCTGACAGAGCAGTCCCACAGCCTCATTCCTCTTACCCATTATTTCTGGGTTTCACTTTCAGAGCAACTTGGAAGCATCACAGGTAAAAGAAAAGAGGCAGTAGAACTGCTCCATCATGGTACTGCATGAAATAGAGTAAAGGACAGCACAGCTGCAGTGCTCTCAAGTTCTCCCTACAGAAAAAAAAATACAGGGCTGTCAGCCCAAGTATGTGGGGGTCTGTGACTACCAGTAGAACCAGGCTGTGGCATCAGGCAATGTATGGTGGGACTGTTACTACCAGTGAAATGAGGCTAGGGGCAGATACTATATGTGTGGATCTGTGAGTAGGGGTAATCAGGTTGTGGGGTGAGACAATGTATGGGGAGATTGTGACTGCCAGTAGAATGAGACTAAGGGGCAGATAATATATGTGTGGATCTGTGACTACAAGTGAAACCAGGCTGGGGTGCAGACATTGCATGTGTGGGAACTGTGCTGACCAATGGAACCAAGCTGGAGGTCGACAACATATGTGGGGATCTGTGTTGTACAGGCAAAGTATCTGGAGATCTTTTGCTAACCAGTAAAATCAAGCTGGTTGTCTGGTAATATATATGGGGATTTATGACTACCAGGGGATCCAAACTATAGTGTTAAAATTAATATAGACAGGGGCGGAGTGACAGGACCCAGGGCCCCTGGTCCAAAAAGAGGTCTGGGCCCCCTGCAAAAATCTCCACATTACCCCTTAATCTCCACATTTCACCTTCCACCATGCCCCTTCATCTCCACACTACCCCTACCTCCAGTCCCTGGTGGTCTAGCCGCGTGGCTTAACTGATCTGTGCGAAGTCCCGTATGCCTCTAGTAATGCAGAAGCTGGGAGATAATGTCATCTCCCAGCACTCTGTATTACTAGAACGGCGCGCCGGCGACCGTAGTTGGAGAGCAGCTGAGCAGCGCTACAGACGGGCCCCTAAGTGGCTAATTATAAAATTATAATTGCTGGAAGCGGCGACGGGCCCCCTTAGGTCCCGGGCCCTCGGTCCGTGACCGAATGCCCGTATGGTCAGTCCACCCCTGAATATGGAAGTTTGTAACTACAGGTAGAACCAGGCTGTGTGGTCAGAAAATTTATGTTGGAATCTGAGACTATAAATGGAATCAGGAATGAAGGATCATTTAGTATATGTGTGAGTATGTTACTACCAGAAGACAGAGAAACAAGGTTGAGACGACAGACAGTGTGTTGGGTGGGGCATGGCAGAAGTAGAACAATGGATGGATAAAATGCATGGGGTGGATACACTGGATTTATGTTTGCACTGAGCCCCGAGATTTCTGAAGGCAGATAGAGTTTGCTCCTCTACTGTGGCTGTTTGGTGTGTAGGTTACCTATAGAACAGGGGTATGCAACCTTTGGCTCCAGCTGCTGGAGACTACAACTCCCATTATCCCCTACCAAGCAACAGCAGGAGAACCAAAAGTTTCTTACTCCTACTCTAGAATGTAACAGCATACCAAACTAATCAAAATCAGAATCTGAGTCAGAAGGGTCACACTAATTAAAATGAGAAATCCTGCTGGGTACCACAGTTTATTAACTAGAGGGCTTCATGTCAGAAGTGCCTATCTTAGGTGCGAGAGAGGTCACCACCAGAGAAATGTTCTGAATACCTTTCTAGCATCCAAGAGTTAATTAACTGGATTAGCTGTAGGATAGCCATGACACTAAGCTAACAACAAATCCTAACATTTTATAATAAAAAATGAATTTAGTATAAAAGCACACACACAAGGGATGATAGTCCAGTCTAAATCAGTGACAGCTTTATTCATGCATTTTTGATTGACTTAACATACACTTTGATTATCATATTTCTAAATTAATTAAACATGAAAGCTGGACTAATATAGAGATCAAGAGGATGTGCAAATGCTACTGCAGAGTTGCCCTTTACATCTTTTATGACTGACACCTCTTTAAAATACAATCATTTACATTTTGATACATTTGAGAAATAATCTACAGTCACTGTTTTAACAAGTCCCTTGTCATAAGCCATTTATTGTGGCCCTGCCAACTAAAAATATGTATTCAGTATGCTTGAAGATAAACATTTTATATTCACAAAGGATTTGTTAAGCAGATGGACATATTATTAACCATATATGTGCCAGTGAAGGATGCAATGCAATGTTCTACAAAGTGTTGCCTACTTCTCTGATACTCAAAGGGTTATGGGCAATGTACAAATCTACTAGCAAAGCTCACCTACTGCATTAATATGTATGCTTGCAAACCAAGCTCCTGTGGAAAAATCATTAGTACATGTGAAAACACCTGGACACCACACTTACAAGTACAACACATAGGCCTTGAACGCAAGAACACTAGGGCCTCAAAACACACAAATTCCCCTCCTTACCATCACCATTCATCAAGATACATGTGATAACCAAGACATTATGTCTACTTAGTTGTCATTGTTTTTTAACGTGCATTACTTTTGCTTTGAGGCCCTAGTGTTTTTGAGTTTGAGGCCTATGTGTTGTAAATGCAATCAGTTTTTCTCAGTAGAACTGTGATGCATGAACTGACCAATGTGGACCAGTGCAATTTAACCCTATTGTATTATGTTCTTCCTCTATTAACCCTTGGTGAACCAGATGGGTGCATTGCTTATCCCTCTAGTACTAAGGGGGTTAGTTGGTGATCTCCCTATGGGTACATGTTTAACATTGTGGAAAAACATGACAGAGCTTCATGTGATAACGTGATGGCAGGAAACGAGAAGGGTAAACCTGTACTTGATTTGTCCCTCTGAACCCTTCCCATATCTGCTGGGATTTCCAGTATTCTGTGCTTGTTTGAACCCTCTCAACACTGTGTTGGTGAAGTCATGGGAATCAATGCTGGCCATGTTTCAGGTGTCCCTGTGTTGGGCTGTACTAGGTATGAGGATTTGTGTGGCGTCTAGTCAGGGAATGATGCACATATCGATAGTGTGGAGGGTGCTGTCCTTGCCAGTGTCAGATCTACCAGGGACCCCCTCAACAGCCTTTGAAGGCAGGTTCTGCCTCAGCATGTGCTCCAAAGGCTTGAAGGTAATATGGACAGGGGCACCACCTCCTGTGCCTCAGGGATGCATGGCAACGTCACCCATCTTGTTCTTCACCAACCTCTTACAATCTCCCCACCATTTCTTGAAAGACTTGATGGTCTGCTTGCAGCAGGAGATGGTGTTTACTCTGCTGAGGACCTGACACCAGTCAGCCTTCTTCTTAGCAGTCAAACCACTCACTTTTTCTCTTTTGGGTACAGGATGCTTTCTCTGTCAAGAATGCTCTGTACGAGGACCCTGTTCTCCTCGTAAAAGTACTTAGGGTTCAGTAACCTTTCCTTATAAGCACCAGCCTGGGATGTGTAAGAGCTGTGGCTTTAATACCCTGCCTGTGCTGCCCCTGACTGTATGGGGTACTCCCCAGGATCTAATCATCATCCCATTGTCACAGCTGGCCCTGGCCCCTGTGTACCTCTCCTCGGTCAGATCCCCATCAACCCGACTGATATCCCTCTTCCACTCCTTACCTGACCAGGGATGCCCTTCTGACCTTCTTCATCCCTACTCCTCTCCCCATCCCTCTCTTCTTCTCTCCTCTCTCTGCCATCATACACCGATTCACACTCAGGCACTCACATGGGACCTCACAGACACATTCAGTCAGTCTCTGTCACTCCCTTGAACTCACTGAATCACACAGTAAAAATAAAAGATACAATTGTGTAATGTGTGCGAAACAGAAAAAAGAGATGTGTGTGAGTGTGTTAGTGTTTGTATATGTGTATATGTGTGTGTATGGTAAATGTGAAAAAGGTGTGTTATGTGCTGCTAAAGGTGTGTTAACTGCTCCCAACTCCTTCTACCTTGCTCGAATGTATTCTCCTCTCTCTCTGGCTATCCTCTGCTCCTGGGTCCTGTGCTCTAGCTCACAAATACTTGAAACACAAACAAGGTATGTCAGTTATTTTGGGGTATATAGGTGTATATGAATATATTTGATACTTGGGTGTGTTTTGATTGGCTGTAAGTTTGAACTTGTCTTGATAACGTTCTGCATCTCTATATGAAGTTGATCATTATCTTTTCCTTATTAGACATATCATACCTTAATTTTTGACTGATTGGGCTGTGAGGCAAGGTGAAAAATGGTGCAACATAGGATTTTGAGCTACATTAATTTTTTTGGGTCTATGCTCATTAGCCATTCTTATCAACTACGTATTGAATGCTATGTAAGTCAAAAATGGCTATTGTCTGTTGTTTTTTTTTTTTCACTTAACAGCGGTTTTACCGTACTTCATTGAATCAAGGCCTTAGTCTCCAGCTGCTTTCCTTTTATTTACTACTTCTCTTCTTTTCTGTATACTCACTGCTTGTTCCCAGGCCCCTTCCCCTTCCTCCTGGTGGTAGCGTGGGCCTATAGTCACTCTGCTGCTCCTGGCTCCCCTCATTGCCCCTTTCCCTCTCTAAGACCACCATGAGAGAGCCTCTTAATGTTAAGAGACTTAACACATCCCAAAAACATTCACTCCTGTACAGGGAGTGTGCTCGCCTAAGGGGACACATGCTTCATTCAGAAAACCCACTATTCTATCGCTTATATGTCCCATCTTCCAGAGTAATATTTACCCCCTTCATTTTCTTAGTTGCGCCTCTTCTAAGCATTGTGAGGTTGCTATCGTTCTCCATAAATCATTTACTTTCACCTGTACGAATGTTCTTAAAAGGATAGTAATGTTTCACAAAAGCAGCAGCTCCTATTAATCTTCATAGTATTTGAGCCATAGAGAGTGTTATTTCAATACTGTCAGAGTTGTAGTTCAAGAGTAATTGAATGATAAAGTATCCCCCTCCCTCCCCTTTTACCTAGTGTAACACTGCTCTCCTCAGATGTGTAATCTGGTGTAAGACCAGACAGATAACATAAGGGAACAATCTTCTTACTCTGAGAACAATGAAAACCCTGCCTTCTTGACAGGTTTTTCAGCTTTTACCCTTATCTTAATTTTAACATTGTCCCTCTCTGCAATCTACATGGGCACCTCCCTGCTGCTCTGAGCTGAACAGTTACATCAGTAAAAGTGGAGGGAGGGGGATACTTTATCATTCAATTACTCTTGAACTACAACTCTGACAGTATTGAAATAACACTCTCCAAGGTCCAAATACTATGATGATTAATTAGAGCTGCTTTTATTATGAAACATTACTATCCCTTTAAGGATGATGAGGGCCATTATGTCTTTATTAAGGGTCAGTTAGGCTATTTGTGTCTCACCTTTGCTTATATATGCTCCTAATGCACAGGGGGTCCACTTTCGTCTCAAAGTTTTCATGGACCTTAGCGTCTTTGGTGAAGGTCTTATTATTGTTTGTGGGGACCCTTCTGTTGATTGCTCTAACTGCTTCTACAGTGTGCCTTAGTTTCATTAATATAAGGTTTATCAGCTTCTTCACGATTCTACTTTATTGGATGTCTGGAAACTATTGCATCCCTCTTCATATGCCTACTCCTTCTTCTCATCTCCCCACTCCTATTACTCCAGGATAGACCTATTATTGGTCTCTCAGGCCCATCGGCACTATGTTTCTTCTTTGTCCATCTACCCTGCCACCTGGTCAGACCACTCCCCTATAGATCATGTATTTGAAATCCCTCTCCAGCTCCCTTCAGTTAGGGGCTGAAAGTTTGATGCATGCCTTTTCTCTAACTTGAACTTTGTGTCCTAGATTAAAGTGTTTATCTTGGAATATATTTGCTTTAATGTCTTCTCTGAATGGTCACCTATCACTGTATGGGAAGCTCACATTGAAAAGTCCTATCTCTGATATAAGCATTACCATTATGAACATGGCAATAGAAGTGCTCATTGGCTATTCCTTCAAAAAAAAGTGTCCTAGTGCCTGACATACCATCCAATCCATCCGAACATTTTAGGGTGCAATTTCTCGGGACTTTCCCACGATTGCCTCCACTTTTTGTGAATTTTATGACTCACTCTATAACCTTTACCCTCTTTCTGCCATCCCCTCTTGACGCCTCCCTAGCCTGTTATATGTAGCTGCAACATCTCTCCCCAGACTAACTGCTCAGGCATTGAAATTGCATGGGCCTGTTACACAACTTGCAAACATTTGATTCTGCAGAGGGCAGTGGGGAATACCCCCGGACCTGATGGCTTCTCTCTACTCCTTAAAGGAAATTCTCCAACCAAATAGTGCCTCTTCTTATGACAGCTTTTAATGACCTTCCTTTGTCCTTCCTGGCTACTGCCCCCCCAGCCTCAGTACCTCCTGCACCCCAGTAATCCTTGCCCCCCCGTTACGCAATTGCATCCTCTGACCCCCTCACATATGATAACTGATGGCTTCTATATAGACACATGCATCTGCCACCCCTAGCCTCCCCTTATTTCTACTTACTACCAATTGTCCCCTAGGTTCACTTTCTCCTCCTCCCACCACCAATTCTTTGCCATTACCTTTCCGCCTGTTTTGGAACTTGATGCCCCTTCTATATCTACTCTACTCTCTCTTTCACTTCACTTCTAAATAATAATTAGGTCAAAGCATTTAAATACAAAATGGCCAATACAGTTGGAACTTTGGGTTTGAAAATCCTTTTCTTTCTAAAAAGGAAGATGGGATAGGTTTTTGGATATACATTATATACATTTTTAAAAATCATTTAAGTGTTTACAGATCTTCCATCTTTGGATCTATCATGTTTCTAAGCATTATTATTATGACCATTATAAAATCATTGAAAGAGAAATATCTTTGGTTCCTATATTATTCCATATGCTAAAGCAAATAGGCATGCCAGACTCAAAAAGAAAGCTACATTCTCAACATTTCCATCTAAGGAGGGCTGCTATATAATTTTAAATATTGGAAAGCATATAATCATACTTATTTAGTGGAAAAGTATCACACAGTCTTTGCCCGTGTGACATTGGAGCAATGAAAGTAGGGGAAAGAAGTATACGAGTGGGAATAGGAATGTAAATGGGAAAAATGAGATCGAAAGATGATGGCATAAAATGGAGGAATAACAAGGTATGGAATGGGCAGAGGAAAGAAATGAGAGAACTAATAGAGGAGTGGAGAGTTGTTGATTTTGATTGGCATAAAAGTAGGGGAGGACTAAATATTTTGAGAATATGTCTACACATATTGTTTGGGAAGGGGGTATTGTATACCTAAAATCTTCTGGGCCTAGGGGGGTGTTGGGATTTGAGGATGGGAATTTCATAGGCACACAGCATTATCATACTTACATTAAACATTACTTTTATCAAAATCATAAATTAATTCTAAGTACAGTAAATGGTGTGAGCATACACACCATACACACATAGACTATTTATAACTACAAGAATACCATATTTTAAATTGTATCTATTTTCTGGATCTCTATTTCATGGGTAATGTTAAGTGATTTAGAGAATTTTAAGTTGAAAAACACTGTAATTCAGAAATAACACATTCATAAACAAAATTACATGACAATAGAAATGGATGTCCATGAAATAGTTACATTTTCAGGACTGACTGATATTATGGATGATTATTGGACATACCTGTTCTAAAGTGATCATATATTTCTAAATGGAAATGCTATTTCTGATCTGTGTGTAGTTACTGTATCCAAAGTATGGGGTTCTGCTTACAAGTGGTTGCATTCAAATATCCATAGAATTAATTAGGTAGTAGCACCTAGAAGATACTATGCTTAAGATAAAATCAGTAAGTAAGTGGGTTCATGAGTGGAGTTTTGTGGAGAATTTTCCTACCCAAATGGCAAGAAAATGATTACATTTTACTCACATATTGTGTTTGAAGAATCCATACACAAACATTGATAGAGGGTTTTGAGGGGTGTACCTAATGCTTCACAGGCTCTGGAACAGTTATGGATGGATAGATTGATATTACTGGAAAATTAATGCAAATCCCTATTTGCGTAGTAGTGTGTACTGTGTGTGTGTTTGTGTGTGTCTTTTCTTCAAGAGATGCCAATTACAAGCATCACAACAGAATATTTGCTTAAGGGCCTAATGTGTATGAAGTTGCAACTGTATTTTACGGATGCATTGTATTGCAGGTAAAAAAAAATCACCTATCGACTTAAGTTGAGATCAATTTGTTAAAAACATTGACGGTATTTAATACCTGCAATTGAATCCAGCCCTTAATCAGCATGACAAATTTGACAATATTGATATCGTACTTTATTATTTCTCAAATGTGAAACACTACGCAAATTAGCACCCAATGTATATGTTTTAGCATTCAGTCATCTTTAACTTGCCAACTTGACATGGAATGTACTGTTAACATATAAGTAAGAATTTGTTCATTTGTTTTATTTAGTTTTCATTATATCCTTAAATATATGAATTTAGCAGCAACATAATAAATTAATTGCATACATGCTTTAAAATGATTTACTGTTTTACAATACATAAACCTCTCCACTTATTATATTAATAACATCCTAATTAGGTATTTGCATCATACAACCATCACATGTATTTTATTTAGGCACAACCAACTTTACTCCGAGAAAAATAAAGTTAAATCTTTCTTGTAACCGGCAGCTTAATTTTCATTAGGCCAGCTATTCGATAATTAGTCATGCACCATAAATCAAGTCTCCAAGTCTCCTCCAGGTTTGTTAATTGAAAATTATTGTTTCTTGGCTCTATTGTTAGAAGTGCAGTAAGTCTGAGAGTGATAGATGCTGAACCTAGCACAACAGTTTGAAACAGTCAGAACTTGATAGATCATTGCCCTAAAGGTTCTCGTAATGGTGGTTAGGCAGTGAATTTTAAAATTACATGTCTGATGCTCTGAAGTATACGAGTTGATAACATTCTTGTTTTGCAGCTAAGGTTTTGGCCAAAAAAAATGACTAATACTTCTAAAGTGCTTAGCATCCATATTTAATAAGATGATATTTTATATGTATGTGCATGAGTATATGTGTGTGTATGTACATGTGTGTGTATGTGTGTAAGAGTATGTATGTATGTATGAGTGTGTGTATGTGTGTAAGAGTATGCATGGATGAGTGTATGTGTACTTTTATTAAGTAGAAAATTATGCAGGGCTGTATTAGCTATGCAGGCCTTATGCAACAAGCTAAATAGATGCAAACCAACTGTACAATAGGAGGGAAAATAAAAATGCCCAGTTATTTAATTCGGGCTTTAAACAACTGAATGCTAAAGAAGTCTCCAATGCATTGCATGACAATGCATTGGGGATCTCACTAGTATTAAAAGGGTTAAAAGCTACATTATATCTGTGAGAATTTTGGGAGATTACTTTATGTCCACTATAAGGCTGTTGTCATGTTTCAGGACTGCCCCTCTTCAGCTTCCTGAATAAACCCTGCATGTAATATTTTGCTTGTTTATCCTAACACTTCCAGGCCCTTGAATATAATTAATATTGACATCTGATAAGCAATATGAAAAAAACAGATGGCCCTTAAACTGTTGCCCAAGACATAAAACTATTTCAATTTCTGATTCATTTCCTCTGTGATGAAAGTGGAGGTCTCAACAAATTAAAGAAGAAAATATTGCTCTTTTTTTTTTTTAACAAATTGCTGTCTGCTTATAATTTTTCTTCTACAAGGCCAACATACTTTGAAGAGTAGACTGTCCATGTGTGCTATTCCTTAGTTAGCTATAGCCACAGGGTTATCCACTATTCAAAGCTTGTTTCCTAGTGACCTGGCAGTCAAGATCTGATGAGAACCACAGCAGGGTGCAGTGTGAAATGCACCATAAATTTCAATGTGGGAATCAATAGATCCTAAAAATCAGGGCAAAAGAGTTTACGTGAGAGTTCACCACTCATGTCAATAGCTTTTTTTTAATATGACTGCCATAAGAAAAACATAAACTATATTAATCAATATAGATATTGCATAAAAGAAGGGTACCTTTTTAAGACTTTACAAAACAAACCAATTTTTCCAAAAAAGCTACAAAAAATGTACTAATGTATTCTGTCCACTCTGCTGGAAAAACACATAGCCTGGAAACCAAATGACTGCTCTATTTCAGCCAACGAATCTGCCATAAGTAATACGCATTGTGAAATTATGTGGCAGAAATTACCCAGAGGTAAATGATGCCTCAGTGAAACAGATCTTGAAGTTTACTTGGCCACACCATACTCACTGCATTTAAAACATTTTAAATGAGCTGACTGAAATAGAGATGTACTTTGATGTGACATTATAGTCTCTAGGATACAGACAAGTCTAAAGGAGAACATTTTGCACTAGGTAATGCAATGATTAGGTATTGAATGCTATGTGTTCTGTACAGCGAATTTGGTAGATAAGATCCCAAAATTGTGCTACTTGAATATTCTTCATTTACTTAATAAAGCTAATTAAAAAGCCTAGATATACCAGCTTATTTCAGAGTACATTAATTTGAATGTCTCTCAAATTTTATTTTTTCCTTAAATTTAAACAAATATTCCCATTGAAATGTAATTTATAGTACATTGTTCATCCGCACCTAATTTAATCAATACAGGCAACTTTGGTTCTATACATATGTATTATCATAATTTTTTTTTATAAAATAGGTTGAATACAATACAGCAATGGTTCCCATTGGGGGTGGGGTGCTGCCATCTGCTTCCTTGAGAATTCTCAAGAGAAGGCCCTTTCTACAGAATGCACTGAGATGGTTGAGTATATTTGATTACCTATGCTAGTATGAGGGATAATTTATGAGTACATGTGTGATGACATGCATGGGAATATATGGAAAGTAGTGCCGAATGTTGGAATGTGGAGCTGGATTGGTACAACATGGAGCAGGAATTCATAACCATAAGGTTTCACTTAATCAACTCAAAAGGTTTAATCTTATGAAAACTACATTTTCCCTGATTTTTCCTACCTGCTACAATTTTTGTGGAAAGGAGAAACATTGTACCCTTTTTTACACAAATACCCATGTGGGGAAAAATTAACCTACCATACACCCTAATTCTCATATCAGCTCAAATAGGGATGCCCATGATATGCCGGGATTTTGGAACATCTCTGATTGAACACAAGTGAATCACTTGATATCAGTCAGTGCAAGAGATGTTTTGATAACCTCATCTGTGAGAAAGCAGGGATATCATTAGCCTTTATCAGAAAGTTGTTCGGAATATTGCTAAGTATTGATCTGTATAAACCTCTGGTACTTAAAAAAAAGGTTCATCCTGACCTGAGGACTGGTCTGAGAGTCACTATTAGAATTTACAAATATAATGCAAATGTTCATGTAACTAAAAGATAGACTTGTGCATTTGTTTTGGATCAAATGTAAAATGTAATGAATACTGCATATTTTGGGTTTAATTAACATCCAAATGACATGGAACACGCAATACCAGAAACACAAAATGCACACACTCAACACTTTTGTTCACATACATTTGTTTAATTCATTAAGTTGTTAATTTCTTCATACACATGCATATTTGCACATATAAACATTCACAAATATGACACTTACCTTGATGTCAGAGGTCCAGAAGTGTCCTCAACACCCTGAGCCTCAATCATCTTGTACCTAAAAAAGATTAAAGGCATAGTAATGTTTCACAAAAACATCAGCTCTAATTAATCTTCATAGTATTTGAGCCATAGAGAGTGGTATTTCAGTACTGTCAGAGTTGTAATTCAAGAGTAATTAAATTATAAAGTCTTCCCCTCCCTCCCCTTTTACCTAGTGTAAACCACCTCCCTTCAGATGTGAAATCTGGTCCACAGACCAAACAGCTCACAGCAAGGGACAGTCTTCTTACTGTGACAACAAAGAAAGCCCTGCCCCCATTGACAGGTTTTTCCATTTTGTTAATTGAAGATTGCCCCCCTCTGCAATCCACTTGGACACCACCCTGCTGCTCTGAGGTGAGCAGTGTTACATTAATAAAAGGGACAGGAAGGGGAAACTTTATCATTCAATTACTCTTGAACTACAACTCTGACAGAACTGAAATAACACTCTCCATGGCCCAAATACTATGAAAATTAATTGGAACTGCTTTTATTATAAAACATTACTATCCTATTAAAGAATAAAAACAAACCCTCCCACCCCACTTCCCCAGTCCTTTCTGCCTTGGCCTATAACAAATAACCCCCCACCAATGCTTCTCTGTCCATTGCCTGAGCCAAAATGAGGGGAAATGAATAGGTATTGGCTTTTATATATTCAACCTTGTTCTAATACGTTCGCACATTGGCTCCAAGCTGGAGGAGTGATATAACACATATCTCTGACCCCTTCAGCTAGATTCTGATTGGCTGGGAGGTGAGGTTACTGCAGGGAATGTTCTGTGCCCTGAGTGGCCCCACAATCCCAACCAACGGGCATGTGCTAATTTATTTGAACAGGGATGGCCATATAAAAGCCAATACCTGTTCACTTTCCCTCTTCCTGGCTTGTGCTACTGGGTTATTTATTGTAGGTGATGGCAGTGACTGTGGGGTATTTAATTATTTTTATGTACAAGATGCAGGAGGCCCGGGGCATCAAGGAGACAACAGGATCTCCATTATCAAGGTAAATGTTATGACTGGGGAGGGACTCAGAATTCGGGTGAAAGAATGTAATTTATTAACAAAAATCTTCACAGGCATTCTGACTAACTGAACAGAAAGGTCAATTACATTAGTTTCATCCAAATGGGTAAAAAAAAAATTTACTGAATTATTCAGGCAAAACATTTCTCTGGCCGTACACAAGTCTTAAAAACATATTTTGCAGAAGATTTTGTGCATTTTGAATGACTGATTAAAAACATGTAAAATATTAGTGTTCTTTCCAAGTTGTTTGACGTTTTTTGATCATTTAGTTGCTATCAGGATTGCCATTTGAGACAATGAGGCTAATGGAAAAATAAAGATTCCGATAAATTTAAATGGGGCTTTAACCCCTTTAAAAATGAACAGATCTCTTAAGTATTGCTTAGCCCAGACCTCTCTCACATTCAATAGACTAAACACCCATTTAAAGTGGAACTATCACTCCAAATAAAGTGCCCCCAAATAATTACCATAAAATCTCAGGTATAATACGCACTTGTGTATAATACGCAGGTGCATATTATGCCTAAGATTTTAGGGGAAAACAAGAGTGCCTATGTATAATACGCACCCTTATTTTCCCCGTTACTGAAATATTTTTTAACCCTTTGAGTACCTCAAAGGGTTAAGGCTGGCAAGCTGGTAGATGGCTTCCCTCCCCTGGCGATATTCGCTCTGAAAATAAGACTTACTAGTTTAAATGCAAGTCCCCGCTGAAGTCCTCATCTTTTGAAGAGCAGGCATACCGGTATGTAAAGCTTCAGTGCGGGCGGCATGCTTCCATTTGCCGCCCGCTTCCTTCAATGGGCTCTCAGGTCCTTCCGCCTGCAGCCAATGCCCTGTGGGGTTCTCAATGTCCTCACAGGGCAATTCCATAGTCAGAAGGCCTTGAAAGCCCATTGAAGGAAGAGGGTGGCAAATGGAAGCATGCCGCCCGCACTGAAGCTTTACATACCAGTATGCCTGCTTTTCTCAGCGGGGATTTACATTGAAACTAGTAAGTCTTATTTTCAGAGAGAATATCTCCAGGGGAGGGAGGAAAGCTATCTACCAGCCTCAATTTTTTACTTTATTTAAAAACTCTCGTGTATAATATGCACCCCCCACTTCACATAAGGTGAAGTGGGGTAAAATTGTGCGTATTATACCTGAGATTTTACTGTATTCATATAATGATACACATAGAAACACCAGTATCTTCCAGAATAAGTCCAGTTTTATTAAGAAATCCTACTTGATCTGAGATGAACAGGCTGGTATCAGTGCACACATCTTGCCTTAGAGACATCTGTGCACCTGAGCTGTCCATCCTGGTCTCCTCCAGGAGTTGCATTGTACCTTAAGGTACAGGAGGGGACTGATGGAGCAGGCACACAGATTCCACTACTCCAAGAAGCCTGCCCATCAATCTCGGATCAAGTAGGATTTCTTAATAATGCTAGACTTATTCTACTAATATTTCTACGCTTATTGCTCTATGAATAATAATTGGGGGGGGGCACTTTATTTGGAGTGATAGTTCCACTTTAAATGAAAACGTTTTTGGGGAATTTTGTTTGTATCTTATAATGCTGGTTGATTGATTTAACATTTTTCCAGTTCTTAGTACATTAGCCACGATGGGACTTATGTATAAAGAGAAAGTGGAGCAATTCTGAGACAGATTAACAGCACTGAAGGGCAATTATACATCATTTTCCAAATTCCCATTCAATGAAATGGGCTTTTGAACCAGTTGAATGCATTGTGAAGCACTGCTTTCTAGAATTCTCTGTGATTCAAGGGTTCAGCACTCCATTTAAATACAATAAGAAGTTTTATTTTTCCATTGTGGTACTGTTATTTGTCCCAGAATTGTTTCAGGCCTTCTAAGTATATCAGCCTTTATATACTGTGCAAGCTGTTGTACATACAACTTCTTTTATTTATTTTGAAGAGGATTTAGAACATGTTTGTACTAAGAATCTCAATAGTTATTAATGTTTTCTTCCAGGAGCATTTGTAGATACTGGCTGGGGGGGGGGGGGAATATAGAGTTCCCAGTCTCACGGTTAAAGGACTAGATCTTGTTGCCAACTTGGTGCATGTAATGGTGCTTATCTGCCTACTAGTACTGGTACAGTCAGGCTGCACAGTGCACTCATTATGCATTAGGCTTGCTCAGTCCCTGGGTCTGGAACCAAACTAATCCACTGTACTTAGGTGTTTCTTTCCAGGTGCATACATCTGATTTACATGTGAACACTATGGATGGTATTTTGTAGTAGGGCACAGGGTAACAAACCACTGTAATACATTTTTACTTATGTATGAGCACTTTGTGACAACATGTGGCTTTTCTGTTTATCAAACACATACAGAGGAGTTAAAAGAGAACTAATGCCTCCTAATAATAATTCTTCATTTACTTATTATGGCCAGAAAATCTTAATGGCCCCTATGAATTTTGCCCTTGTGCTTTTACTCAATGAATACCTTTCCTTGATCAGTCTTGAATGTCATGTCTATGGAAGCAGTCATGACAGTTATTAGCAAAACCACAGGCCCTCAGACTCTGTTCACTGCACATGATATCTTCACCCTTTAAGAATCAGTAGTTTATATAATGCATTGCTTAAAAATGCTTTGTACAGTCCTCTAGTCCCCAACCCTTCTAACCCTTTGAGTATCAAAATAATGTCCAAGGAATTGCTCTGCAATGCACTGAACACCCTTCTGGGACACAAAGGGTTAAAGAGGTAAGATATTTCATGTAGGTTTGAAAACACTGTCATGTCTGCATTAACAGACATATCCAATTCTAGATATCAACTATTGAACAAAGTCACAAAGGCAACATTCATAGGAGGCATTATGATTTTCTGGCTAAGTTATTATTAGGGATTATTATTAGGAGGTGTATGTTCTCCTTTAAAGTGGCCATGAATCAGACTTGTATATGGTGTAAGAAGTGAGCTAACTTAGAACACTGTCCCTACATTGTAAATGTGGCAGAACTGCAGTTCCAGATGTAGTAGAAAGTACAATGAAAACAAAAATAAATACATATATACATTTTTATCATAAAATGTAAATCCCTTTGAGGTTGGAGACATCTTTAGCAACCAAGTCATTAACACATTATAAACTTAATGGAATAATTTTAGGTGACTCATTGCTAGAGAAAGACCTGGGTATACTTGTCAACTACAAACTTGGAAACAGTGACCAATGGCAAACAGCAGTAACAAAGGCAAACAAAGTCCTGTCTTGCATAAAAAAGAGGTATCGAAGCAAGAGTGGATAACATTATTTTGCCATTATACAAATCATTGGTAAGACCTCACCTTGAGTATGCAGTGCAATTTTGGGCACCGGTTCTGAAAAAGGATATATTAGAACTAGAGAAGGTACAGCGCAGAGCAACAAAATTAATTAAGGGAATGGAGGACTTGACATATGAGGAACGACTAAACAAATTTGGTTTATTTACTCTAGAGAAAAGACGACTAAGGGGAGACCTTATCACATTGTACAAGTAAATGAGAGGTCAATACAAGGTTCTCTGTGGTGAACTATTCATTCCAAGGCCTGATCAGGTGACCAGGGGACACCCCTTGAGATTAGAGGAAAGGAGGTTTAAACTTCAGCAGAGGAAGGGTTTTTTTGCGGTAACATCTGTTAAATTGTGGAATTCATTGCCCAGGGAGGTAGTTATGGCAGATACAATGGACACAATTAAGAGAAGATTATACTGTTTATCGGTAGGCTGATCAGGAAGGTCTGATAAAGACTAATTTAATTGGTAGCAGGAAAGCTATAAAATTCTCAGTTACTGGGGTATGAGGCGAAGGTTGAACTTGATGGACTTGTGTCTTTTTTCAACCTAATTTACTATGCTACTTTGTTACATTACTGGCCTTAGCAGCTCTTTCTTTCCATATGTGAAAAGCCAAATCTGAGGGTTGAAAATGATAAAATGTAACTTTTATTATATACTTCTTAAAATATTCGAAATACCTTCAAAATAATCCAAAATAAAACGGAATATTCACGCTCATGGAAGAAACACCGAGCCCTTGGAAAAGTCTATTCTCACAAGAAATCTATATTTCTATAGACAATGCTTACATTAGTAGATAGTAGTATATGTGTATATGTTCACTGTACTGGCTTAAGTGTAACACCAATATGCTCTTCACGAGAATATATGTAACACCAATATTCTCTTCACGAGAATATAATTTGCTTCTCACCATCTGCTGTATTTGTTAACATAATAAAAGATATTTGTGTATAGATACGCTGTATCTACTGGGTTAGTTTCTTCACTTTTCCATCCTCCCCTAAGCTCATCTTGGTCTAATCACATTACATCTTACTCTTTTTGAGACACCATCATTTTTGTTTGTTTTGTCTTTGAACTTAGACGTTCAGCTGCTACAAAATCATTTTTGATGGCAGACACTCTACTCACATAATCAAAGTGTGTTTTTTGCCTGTTATGTGTGTAATAAAAGTTGTATTATATTTCACTAATGCCAAATGTTTTAGTCCATTACATATTTTCAGTACTAATTCTGTTTAAAAAATATTAGCATAGCACATCACCTTAATAAACAATCTGTATAGTAAAATATTTGTTTTTAACTTTGGTACTTAAAATGGCAGACATTTAACACTCTTTAACATTGTTCTGGTGAAGAAACAAAGCTGGTAAATACATTATGTCTTCCACTGGCTATGTGCGTGTGTGTATTGGAGGCTGTTAACATTTGTATCTATATGGTGTGATCACTTCTGCCTTTTTCCATAAAAAAAGCATATATCTTCTATTATAGTAACAAATACAGCAGATGGTGAGAAACAAGCTAACTTCTTGTGAAGAGTATAGTTGTTATCACCACCCGGTGTTACACTTAAGCCTGAACAGTGAATATGTATACATATTTTGATGTTCTTGTGAGAATGGATGTTTCAGTGACTCAGGGTTTCTTCAAAGAGTGTGAATTTTTCTTATTATTTTTGCAGAGTTCATATTTTTTTTAATTATTATTTTAAGATGTATATAATAATAGCTGCATTTTATCCCCATACATTCATATGCATGTATGATCCCTTCAGCCTAGTTGACATAGTTTGGAGCTAGATACAGCATTCTTCTTTTCTCTTGCTTTTGTCCAATCATGAATTACATTAAACTGTAGCACAAAACCGTTGGTGATATTTATACTCCAAAAATAAGTGTTGCACCACTTTTCTATATATTGCACTTTGTGAGTCTTGTGTTTACCTGAATCAGCTGATCTACAGACAGCTGGCTCAGCTGCTTCAGTGAATAAAGAAGTGCAAAGAAGCTGTGATAGATAGCTTCTCTGTCATTATCTCATTTTGGAACCCTTTCAGTGCCACAGGGGTGTGCACTATACACCCTTAAATCATTGAAATGGTTAAGGGAGCAAGGCTGTTTATGGTGCTGAGGTCTGAGCAGATTATTTCTGCTTCCCCCTAGTGGACAAGTGGGGAGGATGCTCTCAGACTTCAGGGTTGTCGAACTGCTGTCGATGTGTAAGAGCGGCCCTCACTTATTCATAACCAATAGTTCGACAGCTCTGCCTGATAATGATTAAATTCGACCCCCCTCCCCTTGCATAAGAATTCTTAGTGCATGTGGCAATGTGTGTCTCCATCTCCAAGGTTATGTGCTTGCCAGTATTGCCACACATTGCCAGGCGCTCACTGCTATAGCATCACCCCATAGTGCAGATCTCCCTATTGTTTTTTTCAGGGCTGTGGACATCAAGGTTTCCAGGTATGCCTGTAGGGAAAAAAAAACAAAAGTTCCCTCAAATCCCCAAACATTTAATGCAATGAATTCCAGAGAGATCTTCAAAGCATTGATTCACAATGCTTTGTAGACCTCATTAACATTAAAGGAGTTAACCTATTGAGTGCCAGAGAGCTAAAGCAACACATTGAATACCTATCAGGCACTCAATTAAAAGCCCTATTAAAATCAATGGGCTCTGTTTTATTTGTCTCCTGTGGTGTGTTTGGTTTGCCCCTAGGATTGTTCCACTTTTGTTTTTGTGGAGTCCAGTTTAACTAAATGGTAGTTTTTGGCAAATGATTTTTGTGCCCTGTGGCATAATTGGTTTACCCTGAACATGCCCCAGTTAGTTTGTGCATATGGGGCCGTATATATCATGTGGAACATTTCTGGGACAAACCAAATACCCTACAGAGGGGACATAAACATTTGATTAAATTTAAATTGGGTTTTAACCAATTGAATGCCAGAGGGCTTCACAATGCATTGAGAACCTCTCTAGCATTCAGGGAATTAAAATCCTATTTTAAATCATTGGCAATTTTGCAAAAGTTTGTTGTCTCCTATAGTGTAGTTTGTCTGACCTTGATTTGTTCTACTTTGTATTAATACATAAGGACTATGGAGTAGATTGTATACAATGTAACAGTAACCTAGTACTGTACCTGCTGCGTATGTTTTCTGTCCCCAAAACCCTGGAGTTTATAGAACTCCTGAAAGGTCTTATAACCTCTGTTTCTGTGGCCTACTTTATTATTTACAGAGAGATTTCACTACAGTTTTTTGATCAGCAATATTCTTTGAAATTTGCACGGGAATTTAGATAAAAGGGATATCTCAGGGATCTGCACTAGAAGAAATAACTCATCAAAAACAGAACGGAACATACTTTTCTTCTGAGAAAGTGAATTTAATCTGCATAGAATAGCATAAAACCACAAACATATCCATGGTAAAAAAGAGACTTTATTATTATTACAGTGCTTTGGCCACATTCACTTTCCTTGTAGACGCAAGTCCAGGGTTGTCCACAGAAGTGTTTTTCGGGGGGGGGGGGGCGAATTCATAATATGACACCCTGGCCAACCTGCCCAGCCCCTATGTTTATATACAGGTTGGCAAATGTGTGTGTGGAACAGAAGGAACAAACACATGCCTTATCACTAGGGTAATATGAGCAATATATAAATATAGCAAATCTTACTCACATTAGACAAATGCTATGTAATATCCATATGCATATACATAGCTTTAAGTGCATACAGATATTTTCGCACCATCTCTGTTCGGTGTACCTCCTTTAGATAAGGTCACGACTCTTGATCCACTGGTAACTTGATCCAAAGGTGTAATCCCAAAAGGTGATAGGATCACTGTATATATTTAGATCCTTTAAATAAAAATCTTCCTTGATATGGTATATATAAATAAAACAAAATTAAATGAAATAAAATACTGGCAGGCTAGAAATCCAATACAAAATTTATTACAAAATGCTAACGTACCACTAGATGAATGCAACGTGTTTTGCAGCATTATGCTGCTTTTTCAGAGCTTGTGGTAACAAAGCAATCATAAAAACAGAAACTAGCTTGCCAGTGTACTTTTAAAACTTCTGATTCAGTCCATGATTGGACAACATGGTCATGTCAGACAGCCAAATTAGGTTGCTCGGGTAAAATGAACCCTAAAAGCATTGTCTATTATAAAAAACACTATGCTTTAGTTAGAGAAACGTGCACCAGGATTATTTCACAAGCCAAGATGGAATTACAATACATGTATACAAAAATATACAAATCAAACAACTCAATAAAATTAAAATGAAATAAAATAAACATGAAATGAAATAAAATAAAATAAAAATAAATCTACTAACATATTAGCATTCCCATCATTCTCAGGAGAGACTATGTACACTCTCAGGGTGACAGAACATGTAACTATACATCCATTGTACTCGACAACTAAAATATCATGGATTCGCTTTATCTGTGAAACTCCTCGACCTCCTATATAACCTCTAATATATAATATTCTGGCTGTATCCTAACAAACATGATATTACGATAAATAATATTACTATACTATCAAAATATACATAAACAAAATGAATTTCTAATGTACCAGACAAACTATTATTCAGTTTCCACAAAAAAACTATTCTCTCCAAAATAAAATGGAACTCCAATATCGCTCCATATACCTGACATTGAATATATATTCTCAGCTCCATAAAATGAACATTTCTTAGAGAGTAAGAATGAAAGGTTCTAATGTATACTATACTATCCTATAGTGTATCCATACATAATAGGCAACCTTTTCCACCCGCCTCAGCTTACTGAATGTCCAAATGAGGACAATAGGACTTGTAGTCCAACAACTGTAGCATACCACCCATAAATTAACTAGAGAGATATCTATATAATCTCTATACAGAATTAATGACTAAAAATATTTTGTCGGATTATCGTTAACCTTGTCTCCTAACGGCTCCAATTCCACTGAGAAAACAAAAAGACATATAGTCTATCAACTGTCACATTGAGTGACAATCTAATAGGCTACAAGTAAAGACAAGGGAACAAACAGTCCAACAAATAGAAAATTTGTGTTTGTGTGGAGGGGGCATGGACAAGTAGACCCCCTTGCCTGCTGTCCAGATGACCATGGACACAACAGGGGGAATGTAGTGTGATTCCGTGCTAAGACTAGAGCCATGTGCTGTGTGTACCTAATACTTATGTACTAAGTGATTTAGCTCAAAAATTACCCTCGTTCTGCTGCTTGTGCAAACAAGACTGCAGTGGGAGGGTTATTTGCAGGGCCCTATTTGCCAAAAGTCAAAATAGACAACTGCCGAATAGTGCTTCATCTGTCCTGGTCACACCAACATTCTGATTTGGCCAGTGCAATCTTATTGTCCCTCCACTATATTATATACCCTTGTACTTGATATTGTTTAACTGCTTTGATGCTAGGGAGATCTTCACAATACATTGGAGACCTCTATACAGGGTGGATTTCCCAATAGGCAATACAGGCAACTACCTAGAGCTTCACATTTTAAGGAAGGGGGTGGTCTTGGCTATGCTTGTCACGCCCACATACTGAATTGTGGGTGTGGCCAGTGGAAACTCATTGTCCCATTACAAGTGCATGTACAATTTTACTGGCTGTTGTTTAACCCCTTGGATGCTAGAGATTACTTCAATGTATTACAAAGCAATGTGCTGGAGATCTCATTATCAACCAAGAGGTTAAACCTCCTTTTTTGTACTTGTATGTTATAGGCTAAGGGAATTTTCTGTGACAGAGAACAGCAGATGGGACTGGATGCAGGATCATGTGTGGAGTGAGGCTGTAGCCATGGGCAGAGCTAAAGGCAGCTATAGTGCCTTGCCTAGGAGCACTTGGCATGTAAATCCACCCTCATGATTCGGGTTGCTCCTTTACTTTTCATCTTATTTTTCACTATATATAGTAACACAGTCCAAAGAAAATATGAGCAATGGGGTGATATTCAGTGCTTTTTCACAATAAAGTTTTAATGATACCAGAGCTGTACGCAGGTATGCAATAAACCAATTACTCACAGTGCACGTGGATTTTTTTTTTACAAGCATCTAAGTAAAGAAATGGTTGTGCTGTCACATTTGTATATCCCCTCACACCGACATGTTTTAATATAACTATACTCTGCTATAACATAATATATTACTTATATTTAACTATGGACCTTAGGCTCAAAAAGTGGAGCAATTCTGGAAAAAATGACTGCAACATTAGTAATAAAATGGAGATTTTAACACCATGAAAGATAAAACGGACTCTAATGCATTGCTTCTTAATGAGATTCCTCTGTATCATTCAAAAGGCTAAAACCCTATTTTAAATACATTTTCATTTGGGGGATTTATGTTTGTTCTTTATGGTTCACTTAGTTTACCCCAGAATTGCTTCACTTTTTCTTTGTTCACATGGGTCTATGTTATTAGCCTCACAGATGCTAGAGAGATCTTCTAGTGCAGGAGCAGCCAACACTGGTCCTCAATGGTGCAGGCTTTCATGATATCCCTAAATCAGCACAGGTGGGCTAATTAAAGTGACTGAACCATTCATTTTGAGCTCCACCTAGGATATTCTGATAACATGCACTGTTTGTAGCTCTTGAGGACCATGGGTTGGATATCCCCGTTCCAGTGGATTGCTAAGACCTAATTCACATGGGCATTTAGAATTATCTCCCTTGCAGGAGGATTCAAAAACATTCTCAAACTTACCCCAGTTGCTCCTGCATTCCCCAAGTGATGCAATCACTGGGGAGGGGGCTTTACAGTGGTGGAGCTAATGGCCAGCACAGAGGACTGCCAGTCAAATGTTATTGATTGATGCCCACCTGGACTAGCCATTGATTGGTTCTCTACTGTAAACAAGTCATTGATCCAGTCACTGTGTGCAGTGCACTGTATTCCCATAAGCTAGGTGCTGTTCTGTGTTGAAAGCAGGAAATTCAGCAAGCTGTATTCTGACTGACACATGATAAAACAGCCCAATCCACGGTAATGGCATCATATAACTGCATTCAACACAGTGTAGAAATCTCTCGTCAAAAAGTCTTATATGAACTAGGCCATAGGGAGTTATAAGAATTTAATTTGTCACCTAGGGAATCTTTTTACTCAGGAATGGGCAACTTGAGGCCCTCCAGCTGTTAAGGCTTACAATGCCCATCATGCCTGGCCAGCTGTTGGCTAGAGGGTCGGAGGCCTCAGGTTGCCAATCCTGCTTTAAGCTCTCCACTACAGTTTTTTAGTATCAGGAAATTAATTTCCCTCCAACACAGTTCTGCTTTTTACATACATATGTGCTGATTTACAGTTGGTTAAAAGGTGAAGTCACAGGGCAAAGTAATTATGTAAGTGCAAGTTGCCAATTAGCACCTCTTATAAGCAATGTCTTAGTTTAGAACTAGCAAAAAAATAGCAATCTGAGCTGTGGTCAATAATGTTAAATTTCAAGAATAAGTAAACTTATAACAATTTTGAACCTTATATAAAATATAAAATAACAACAGTGATTTCTGCACTGGTATACATTTTCGAAACATATCCTGTATTTGTGCTCTGCAGGAATATGTTTTTCTACACATTTACAGGAAACACGTTAAATATCAGAAGTTAGGACTCCAGCAAAAAAAAAAAAAAAAATAATAATAATAATATTTAAACTAAAATGACCAATTTACATTTTTAGTGTTAAATACCTCACTGGTAATCAAAGGGTTAAATGTGTACAAGGACATTTATACAGATCACTATCAATCAATAGATTAAACTTAATTTAAGACAGTGGAGATATGAGGATTTTTATTTTTACCCTCTGGTGCCATTGGTTTGCCACAGAATTATTTCAATTCAGTTTAGGATATTATCAGTCTCAGTAGGGGAAATGTGTGAATTCCCAGGGGTAGTTAATCTGTGATTATACGTTAGCATAAAAATCAGGACCCTGCACTTTGGAATATATATAAGAGCATGTGACTGATTTAGTGCATACAGGCATACACACATTCTGCCAGAGTTAAGACTTTAATCGAATCCAACCCCCAAATACCTCCGTATGGCATTAGTACAAAAATGAATTAGAAACTTAGGGCTGGATTCAAATGCAGAAGATAAATGTTACTTCCTGTTTTATAAAATAAAAAATGCTCCTATTGACATCTATGGGGATACCTGGAGATAAAAGCAAAGGTAAAATTAGCACCTGCATTTGAATCCAGCCCTTAGAAACATAGAATTTGACAGCAGATAAGAACCATTTGGCCCATCTAGGGCTGGATTCAAATGCAGGTGCTAATTTTATCTCTGCTTTTCTCTCCGGGTATCTCCATAGATTTCAATAGGATACATTTTTATAAAATGGGAGGTAACATTTATCTTCTGCATTTGAATCCATACTATAGTCTGCCATTTTCCTGCTGTAAAAACCTCAAACCTTATTTGGTCCTTGGTCTTGTCCTATGTTAAGGACAGCCTTATGCCTATCCCATGCATGCTTAAATTCCGTCAGTGTATTAACTTCTACCACTTCTGCTGCTAGGATATTCCACTTATCTACTACCCTCTCACTGAAGTAAAAGTTTCTTGCCTTACATCTAAACCTCTGTGCCTCTAATTTTAGACTATGGCCTCTTGTCCTATCATATTTTACTCCTATGAAATGTACTTTCCTCCTGCACTTTGTTGAATCCCTTCATGTATTTAAATGTTTCTATCATATCCCCTATCTATCTTCTCTCTTCCAAGTTATACATGTTCAGATCCTTTAGTATATCCTGATATTTAATTTTAGTAGCCCTTCTCTTAATTTTCTCTGGAGATGGGGTCTTCAGTACTGTACACAATGCTCTAGGGGAGGTCCAACAAGAGATCTGTAGAGTAACATGACCACTTCCCTTTTTCTGCTACTAATGCCCCTAGCTATACAACCAAGCACCCTGCTTGCATTTCCCACTGCTTTGTTACATTGCCTGCCTAACTTATGTCATCAGAAATTATCACTCCCAAATCCCTTTCCTCTGTTGCTGATTTATTAAGTATCTAGTACAAGGCACAGAGGAATGGAATGCACTGAAATGCCCATATGCTTCCCCACTGCCCCCTTCGTGGGGCAAGCAGCACAAATTGGGTAGATAATTTGGTACATGAATTTTAGGTAGGTGCAGCACTACAACTGTTTCTACTGTTTATTTTGTCAAAGAATCATATGGGTACAGTCCCCACCCTTGTGTTCAGACTACATTATATGTATACCTAATGGCACCCTAGGCCTTATTTAAGATGCTAAGGAGGTGCATCTCTGAAACAAACCAAATGCAATGCAGGCTTGAAATAAACATTCTGCAAATCCCTATTGATTAATTTGGTATTTAACCCTTTGAGTGTTGGTTTGGTTTTCTCCATAATTGTATCACAATAATGTACCTTGTGAAAACAAGATTGATTACCCATGATGAATCATTAATCAAATAACAGAAAGAGGGTTATGCACTAAGGCATGATAAAGAGGTGATAAAGTGGAGATGACTTTTCCAGTGATATCACTTCTCCATTTCCTATGTTATTATATGGAGCCTATGCACTAAAGTTGGAGAAATGTTGGTGTGTTGGCTAGATAGAATAAAGCAGGACTTGAAGAAGTGATTTCGCAGAAGAAGCCATCTCTGCTTTATCACCTCTTTATCACGTATTAATGTATCTCCCCCAAAGTCTCACTAGAACTACAGAATTACATTGAATATGTCTATTAGCATTTGGAATTAAAATGCATTGATACCTCTCTGCCACTCAAAGGGTTAATTATTATATTTCATAGTATGGTTGGAGAAAACATTGTATTGCTGTCAAGAAGATACCCCCCACACACTTGCTAAATGGACTATCTTCTAAAGGGTTCTGTACATCATGTTGAAATCAACCTTTTACACATTTTGGTATTTTAGATTGTTTAAAAGTTAAAAAGAAACCTTTTTATTTCATTTAAATTTTTTGCCAATCAATAGCAATAACATTTTCATTTTGGGAAAGGTTATGGTAAAAAAAGAAAAAGTAGGTAGGCTGGGAGTCTGGGGGAGCACCAATGTGATGTGTATTATGTTAGGGTGCTAACACAGAAGCCATTACATACTAACTTGCATACTGATGATAATTTAGCTCTACATATAAAAGAGTGGCAAATATATTTAACACAATATAAGGCACTGGAATCAATGCAGTTGTCTGCGGACATTTATTGGTATTACTTTCCTCTATGCCTTGCTTAGCTCAATTTACTATGTAAAGTGTAGAGGAAATGGTGTAAGGGTGTGCCATTTATCTGCCCATGCTTTGGGTCTGCCATGCAGGGCTTGCTGGCATTAAGATCATACACAATTGCAGTCTCTGGTGATAGAGGTCAAAATACCCAGTATCTTTTTGGGGTATTTATCATGATCATTTGTGTTCCCCCATCTAGAATAAGTAAGAAGCAAATTATAGAAAAATATTTAAAGGAACAGTAGATACTGCTCAGATTAAAGGGTGTGATGCCCTGCTCACAGGAATGTACCCCTGTAGTATGTGCAGGAAAACTGACCATTTTTACAGCAAAATCATCCTTGCCGTTTTAGTAAACAGCAAGAAACAAAGAGCAAAGGAATGGAATGCCATGAAAATCCCAAACGCTTCTCCAAAGAAGTAGGTGTATGTACTTTTGGGAGTAGACTATATAGTACATCACCTAATTTAGAGTGAAACTATATCAGTACATCCTCCTGCAGAGTCACTCATGCAATCCCGCACCAAATTCTGAAGAATTGGTTAAACTTTCTCCTATGTTCTGGCTTGATAGAAACTAGGCTTACAGCATCTGTGCAGGGAGTAGGCTCACAGAATCTGAGCAGGGACTAGGCTCATAGCATTTGTACAGGGACTAGGCTTACAGTACCAGAGCAGTAGCTGTAATATTACTGTACAAATGTGTGTACAAGTGCATCACATACTTTTGTGTGCCTCACCACAGATGCATAGCATGAGCTTTGCCATCCTTTCATACATTCCTCCCACTGGATGCCAGAGAGGTATCTAGTGCATTGCTTTCTGGGACATTTTAATGTAAGTGTTAACCTTTCTTTATTATTTAAGTCTTTAAGGCCCAGAGGATAAGCAACACATTGCAAAAAATGTGTTGTACACAATTCAGGTTCTTAAAGGTTCAAGAAGAGTTTCAAGTTTTAATTAGTGTTTTTTAAGGTACCTTGTCATTTATAATAAACACATATTCTTATTACTCATTATTGAAATTGAGAATATGTAAAAACATATGAAATCTATGAGATTAACTCCTTAACGACCAGCGGTCCTGGGAAGTTATCTTCCTTTAAAGACCACTTTGATCGTTGTTGGCACGCCGGCACGTGACCTGTGTAGTGTACCAGTGTGCAGAACACGGATTTGAGAGAGACCACTCCGGTCTTGGAGTGGTCAATTTCAGGTCCCATTTTTACTTAGAGTGCTCCTGCAGGAACTCTGTAAGTAAAGAGTATATGACATGCCAGGACCGTCACCGGTCCTTCAGGAAAAAAACTGGTGCTGGTCCTGACACATTACCGGTCATTAAGGGGTTAACCCACAAAAGAAGAGCGGAGTCAAGGGCACCATAGTGGAGAAATAAAATTTACCAAATTTCAATTGATTTAAATATTGCTTTTAAACATCCTTGAATGCTTTTCAATATGTTGGAGACTTCTCTGGAATTCAAGGGCTTAAAGAGGAATTCACATAAGTTGCTATAATTTTGTTCAGTAGAAAGACTTTCTTTCTTACCTGTCCTCAGACTGAGTAGCTCCACCAAAACTGTGCTTCCTTAGCCCAGAACAACACTCACGAACTCCACCAGTCAGAAACCAGGATCATAGCTCCATTCACCCAGTCACTTAGTCAGGACTCAGTGTAGGGTTAACACACTCTGGATACAGCAAGTTTTTTTTTTTTTTTTTAAATAATCTTTATTTTGACATGGAAAATACAATATAACATTTCTTTGTACAGTAATGCTTTGCAATACAGAGTGCATTCATACATTTTAAACAATAACATTCTTAATACCTGCAACGCAGTGCACTTTGGCAGCACACAGGTACATTTGAACTTTATTGTATCATTACTTTATTGAACTCAACACTTGCACTTTATTTCACTGTATTAAAGTCTCTGTGGGCATTTGCCTGGGGGATTGGGTGTGTGTGTGTGGGGGTGGTGGGATATGGGGCATGGGTCAGGGTAGGTCAGGGGGCCAAGGGGAGGTGAGAGTGATATTGAGCCATTGGAGGGGATGCTAGTCCTCATCTTCAGGGTTGTCCAAGATTTTATAGTCTCTTAGCAAACTGTGGATCAGTCTGCGACAGTCCTGTGTTGTCACCTGTTCTCTCGTCAGCACCAGACGATTCCTTGCAAACCACAGAGCGTCTTTGACACAGCACATGATGCACCGGGCTTCCTGGATAGCACCATAGGAGTGTGTCCCTGGAAATAGTCCATACAGTACCAAGTGGTACAACAAGTGTCTCTTTGGAACAGAGTATTTGAGTTCATTTTCCAGGTCATCCAACAGAGCTTGGGCAAAGGGGCACTGCCAAAAGACATGCAGGGCAGTTTCTTCTGCCACGCATCCTCTAGGGCAGTGTCTATACCTCCATAGGTTCCTTGCATGCATGAATGACCTGAGAGACAGAACCCCCTGAAAGGCCATCCATGCAGTATCCTTGTGTCTGTTGGTGAGTCTCCCTGATGACACGTTCTGCCATATCATCTTGGAAGTGGCTGCTGGGATTTTGCTCTGATGAGTTTATATATGACCTTTGGGGTCCACAGTTTTGGTTTAACTCCCTCCAGTTGGTTCTCCCTCACAAATCTACCAACATCCTGGTAGAACCAGGGGGTAGTCCAGTTGTAAGGGATGGAGCTGTCCCACCTCTCCCAACCAAGTCCCCTCTAAAGAGGAAGCAGGAAGAAACAGGACATGGCATTACCGGCAGATCCCTGGTTGCATTCTCTTAAAGTCCTCAGCACACAGTTGCACACAAAGAAGGCCCGCAACATGGTGGGGATGTCTGGCATCCCCTTTCCTCCTTTGTGGGGCTCCTTGTACATAACTGCATGCTTCACTCTGTCCATTTTGGAGCCCCAGATGAAGTGAAACACTGCCCTTGTGATGGCTCTGCAAATTGTTGCCAAGGGTGGCCAAGCTTGGGCCATATACTGCAGACCTGGAAGGATCTCATTCTGCAGTACCAGTATTTTTCCCTCTATGGTGAGGTCTCTGAGGCTCAATAATCCAAATTTCTGTCTGACTTTTGCTAGTCTTTCATCCCAACACTTCAGGGCCACACCTTTTCCACCGAACCAGGCCCCCAGGATTTTGATGAGGCCTGTCCTGATTGGGTAAGGGAAGGGGTCAGAAGACAGGTGCCACTCCCCGAAGAGCATGGTCTTTGACTTCCCGCAGTTGACCTTTACACCCGAAGCTTTTCCAAAGTCCTCGAATGTCTGGACAAGCTCTTTCACTGATTGCTGGTCAGCACATAAGATGGTTACATCATCCATGTACAGCGAGCACTTTGCCTCTTGTCTGCCACGTATTGGTGCAGTGATCCCCTTGATCTATGGATTCCATGTAATGCATTCATCGAAGAGCTCTATACAACAGACAAAAATGAGAGGTGAGAGAGGGCAACCTTGTCTGACCCCAGAAAGCACTGGAAAGGGGTCAGTCTTCCAGCCGTTCACCAGCACCGTACTGAAAATGTCAAGGTACATTAGGTTAACATATGAACAGAACATTTCTCCCAGCCCAAATCTGTGCATAGCCCTGCCCATGAATTCATGAGAGACATGGTCAAAGGCCTTCTCCTGATCAAGGCTGACCAGGGCTGCCTTTAAACGGTGGTCTCTGATATAGTGAACCGTGTCTCTGATTAGGGCAAGGTTATCTGCTATTCTGCGACCGGGAATGCCGCAGGTTTGGTCTGGGTGAACAATCTGACCAATGACCCTCTTTAGCCTGTTGGCTGGTACCTTGGCAAAGATCTTGTAGTCCACATTCATGAGAGAGATGGGCCGCCAATTTTTAAGGTCGCATCTCTCTCCCTTCTGTTTACACAAGATCGTGACCATCCCCTCCCTTAGCGTTGGAGGCATTCTGCCCTCCGCCACCATCTCTTCGTATAGTTTAAGCAGGTCCGGGCCTATGAGGTCACACGAATTTATGTAAAATTCAGCTGGGAGACTATCACAGCCCGGGATCCTACCCAGCTTGAAGGATCTGGCAGCAGAGAACAGCTCCTCCAATGCCAGGAGAGAGTCCATAGCTTCTCTACCTGCTGTATCAACAGAGTTAGTGATACCTGACAGGAACTTATCAGCTTGGTCTGTGTCTTTGGGGGAGTCTCTGTAGAAGTCTGTGACCACTTTCATTACCCCTTCCTTCCCCTCTTGGATTCTGCCATCTCTATCCCTCAGTTCTATCAGGGGAGTGTGTGCAGAGTGGAGCTTCCTGAAAAAGAAAGAGTTACATTTCTCACCCTTCTCCAGGTACTCCACCTTGGAACGGAAGATAATGCATCTGGAATCCTCCTCAAAGTGCCTTTTCAGACCCTCTTTGGTCTCATCCAGCTCCTTTCTCACATCCCAGCCACAGAGTTGGAAGTCCTGCAGGGAGTGCAGTTTCTTTTGAAGTCTCCTGAGTTCACTCCTCCTCTCACACTCCTGGCGTCTGCCTTTCGCCTGAAAGAAACTGTGGAATTTAACTTTCAAAACCTCCCACCACTAGGCTACAGTGGGGAAGTACACTTTATTTAGTTTCCACATTTTATAAGCACCCCACAGCTCCTCTACAATCTCCTCTCTTTCCAGCAGGGCACAGTTCAACTTCTAGGAGCCTGGACTTGTAGGAAACCCTTTGCCCAGGACCCCTTGGAAGTGAATGGCACTGTGGTCAGAGAAGTAGCAGGGGACCATAGAGTGCCACTTGTGCTCTACTGTTGTGGAGGTGAACAGGAAGTGCACCCGAGAACGCGCTGAGCCATCGGGGTGGCTCCAAGTATAATTAACAGAGCCTGTCCCAATGGAACCCACCTCTTCCCGCAAGGACGCCTCCCTGACCATCTCTATCAGTAACCTGGATGTTTTATCCAGCTTTGCATTATGGCAGGATACAACAAGTTTACTTCACCAGACAACACCAGTGTGGGTAAGACAAGAACTGCTTTATTGTGAAACATACAGGGTTTAAATACACCCATCACAAGTTATCCACCCGTATTGGGATCCAATCGGACACAGGTACTGCAATATAATGGGGCTGTTGGTGGAGGGGCACATAATGCAAAAAGGAACAATGGTGAAGTGGTAATACACATCTTTACAAAAGGGTCAATGGGTGGTTTCAGTATAAACATCGAGTACACTGAACACAAGGGGAGTGTAAACATACTGTGTGATAAGACAGTGAGCAGGTGACATCAGGATACAATGGGCCAGACCTGAGTGAGTTAACTATACAATGGTACAAAGGAATAGGGCTGGGTACAAGTGTTACAGCGGGACCAGAACACACACAAAACAGGATGAGGTGTTGAAGCATCTTTTACATATTAGTCCTTTGGGAAGTCTGATATCCTTTGACAAGGCTGGGAAGAATGTTCACTAGGTTTCTTGGTCACCCTGTACCCCCAATAAGTAAGGGTGACTTAGCCCCAAGAGGGGACTGAGGAGCTGGTAAAAGATCCTCCATGGCAAGGGGCAAATAGGGCAAAGATTAGTCTTGGGGGAGGCCATACCCTGTTCCAGGGCTAGGTCCATAGTCTCTGGGCAGGAGGCTAGCCCTCAGGCCCCACCAGGGTGCCGGTGGTTCCTGTGACATCTATTTACTGTTTTCTTGTATTTGAACTCGGATGTAGTCTCTGACTGAACAGTGAAATATTATTACCGGGAGAACATTCTAGTGTCCCATTAGTATTACGGGTGGGGCTCTCTATCTAATCTCATATAGACTGATAAAGTCTATTGTATATTGTGTAGAGCTGGGAACCAATCAAGATGCAAAATAGTGCACAATAAATTCAGGCAACAGATACTATGCAAAAATATATAAGTAGATACATATCTGACTGCTGTATAATGGATGCAAACCTAGTTAAGAGGTTCTATTAGCCCTTTGAGTGTTACTGAGGTGCATAATGTATTGCAAATGTATTGCAAAGCAAAAATGTTGCATACCTCTCTGGGACTCAAACGGTTAACATTAAGAGACCTATATTCCCATAGGTATAGTTCCCCTTGAAAAGCCCTATTTAAATGAATGGAAAGTGTTAGTTACCCTTTATGGACCAGTTGGTTTGCCCCAGAATTGCTTCTCTTTTATTTTTGGGATAAAACCATATGATGCTTCCTTAACACCTTTGTTTCCATGTGTCAAGATGGCAGCAAAAGAGCTACAGTGTTAGTAGGTACATATTTGTTTTGTTTTAATGGTTATTTTAAGGACACAAGACACACTTATGTATCTGTGGATATGTGTGAATATCTGTCAGAGACAGCTGTGAATGCCACTTAAAGATGGGATTTTTCAATGCTGACAAACCTAGCTAGTTTTCTGAAGTCCCCATTACTTCCCAGTATACTTCTGCTCGAATAAAACATGTTTCAGTAGAACCTGTCACGTTAAGCTAAAATGAAAAGGTTGACCTTCAGTAAATAAGTTTTCACCCTAGAGGCACATATTATTCAATATACTTCAATCAATAGTTGATGGCTATAGTTATTGAATGATTTATCACCTATAAAGCATATATTGTTTTTCTTCCTCTTTCACTACTAATAACACTGAGTAGTGTTGAATGAACTTACTTGGGCAATTTATCAACACTAAAATCTAAACTCTTACAGAAGTGACATAATAATGTATGGTTCTAAGCTTGGATCCAGGTAATATCATCACTGCCTTTAGGGCCCTATTCAGCTAGATAAAGAGTTACAATTATAGAGCAAACCAACTATATCACAAGGTAAAATAACAATTTTGAAAACTCTGTGTTAACCCAATGAATGTTAGTGTGGTCCAAAATAAATTGCATTGCAATGCATTAAAGACATATTTAGCATTGATGGGATTAATCCTTTGAGTGTCAGAGAGGTATCCAACAGATCTGGCACTCAAAGGGTTAAAAGCACAATTAAAAACATTGTGTGGTCATCCCCTCCCACCGCCATGGTAGATTGACTTACTTTAGGCGTTTAAAGATTACGGTAGCTGAATTGATTAGTTGCTTGTCAACATAAAATATTTTACTCTTTAACCCTTTGCTTTGCAATGGGTTCCATACCCCTCTATACTCAAAGGGTTAACTTCTTCGATGCCAGAAAGTTTTCTAATACATTGTGAAGCAATGCATTGCAAAATTGTCTAACATCTGAAGGGTTAAACCAACAGATGACTGCAATTAACAAGGCCAAGTGGTGTTTCTATAAACCTGTCTTCAGGTAGATCTTAATTATGTCCTTGCTAGTGATGAGCGAGCATGCTCGGCCGAAGCTCGGTTCGGCTCGAGCATCGCTCTGCTTGGCACATGGCGGTACTCGTACGAGTACCGCATGTGCTCGCCCGCCATGTTCGGGTCTCCTCCCCGCACGTTTCGCAGCTGCTGCGCAGCCAATAAACATGCGGGGAGGCTCTGACATCAGTGTAATGCCAGCAGCCATGTTGGCTGCTGGCATTACACTGATTGGCTGGCCAGAACCCGTGATCGGGTGCTGTATAGCACCCGACGTGCGAGTTCGGCTCATTCTTAGCCAGGGAGAGATGAGCTTAGGCAGGGAAAGTCAGTGTAGGGAGAATAAAATTGTTGAAACTCTTTCAAGACCCAAAAGTCCTTTTTAGGACTGTTGTGTGTGGGGGCAGCATTTATATTTTGTTTGGGGGGGCACAATTTCCTTTTTTTTGTGGGGGGGATATTTTTAAGGTGACATATAATACTAGATGCACAGGAAGTCAGTGTAGGGAGAATAAAATTGTTAAAACTCTTTCAAGACCCAAAAGTCCTTTTTAGGACTGTTGTGTGTGGGGGCAGCATTTATATTTTGTTTGGGGGGGCACAATTTCCTTTTTTTTGTGGGGGGGATATTTTTAAGGTGACATATAATACTAGATGCACAGGAAGTCAGTGTAGGGACAATAAAATTGTTGAAACTCTTTCAAGACCCAAAAGTCCTTTTTAGGACTGTTGTGTGTGGGGGCAGCATTTAATTTTTTTTGGGGGTGGCAGAATTTCATTTTTTTGTGGGGGGGACATGTTCTAAGGTGACATTGTACTAGGTGCACAGGGACAAATTTCACAGTGCAGTGACAAGCTGACATATTCTGTTAGGTGCACAGGGCCAATGATTTTACAACGCAGCGACAAAAAGGGCCATTTTAAACGTGTGCCTAGCCATAGATTATTGTCACATTCTGTTTAGTGTGCAAATTCACAAATTAACGTCACATATTCCGTTCACTGTGCCTAGCCGCAGATTAGCGTCACATTCTGTTTCGTGTGCCTAGCCACAGATTAGCGTCACATTCTGTTTCGTGTGCCTAGCCGCAGATTAGCGTCACATATTGTTTAGTGTGCCTAGCCGCAGATTAACATCACATATTGTTTAGTGTGCCTAGCCGCAGATTAGCGTCACATATTGTTTAGTGTGCCTAGCCGCAGATTAGCGTCACATTCTGTTTCGTGTGCCTAGCCGCAGATTAGCGTCACATTCTGTTTCGTGTGCCTAGCCGCAGATTACCGGCATATATTCCGTTTAATATGAAGAAGGAGGGTAAAAAGGGACGGGGAAGTGGACGTGATCCTGATAGTTCAGGGCGCGGGTCAGGACGCGTAGAAACTGTGCCTGGTGCCAGAGCACAAGAAAGAAAGACATCCACCATACCTAGCTTCATGTCTCAGTTTACAGGGCGTCGCAGGACATCACTCTCGAGGTCAGACCACTGCGAACAGGTGGTCGGTTGGATTTCAGCTGATACTGCTTCCAGTCGGTTAAGCACCACCCTGTCTTCCACTCTCACTAGCCAAGAGTCTGGTCAACATAATCCTCACCCTGATCATCCTTCCTCCCACCATAGAGGGTCTGGCCAAAGAAGTGATCCCACACTGGGATATAGTGAGGAGCTCGTCTCATCACCAATCCTTGATTTGAACCTCTCTCCAAGCACGCTTGCAGAGGAACATGAGATCTTGTGCCCTGATTCACAACCTCTAGAGGGTACCCAATCACAAGAAGATGACAGAGGGGAACGGCATTTAAGGTCAAAGGAAGTGGATGATGATGATGAGACACAGTTGCCATCAAATCAACCACAATTACTGTCTCAAGACCTTGATGAGGAGGATGATGATACACAGTTGTCAATGACTGAGGATGTGGTGGGATCAAGAAATGAGGAGGATGATCAGAGTGAGGAAGTGGAGGAGGACTTGGTGGACGATGAGGTCACTGACCTCACCTGGGAAGGTGGAAAGCCGAGCGATGACAGCAGTCCTGAGGGTGAGCCATCTGCAGCACCGCAACAGGCTGGAAGAGGCAGTGGTGTGGCTAAAGAAAGAAGGCGGACCGCACCAAACCGGCCCGCAAATGTTCCACGGAGCACCCCCTTGCGTAAATCTCCCTTGCCAAGGGCTAGGTGTTCCGCAGTATGGCGTTTTTTTAAGGAAAGTGCGGACGACAAAAGAATTGTAGTTTGCAACCTGTGCCACACCAGAATGAGCCGAGGCATGAACACTAGCAACCTCACCACCACCAGCATGATCCGACACATGGCATCCAAGCACCGTAATAAGTGGGAGGAACGCCCGGATCGCCAATCTGTGTCTGCAGGCCACACCACTGCCTCCTCTTCCCCTGTTTTCGGTGCCGGCCAATCGCCTGTCGAAGGCGCAGGCCCGCATACCTCCCGCCCTGCACCTGTACCATCTGAAGCACCATCAGCGACCACATCCACTTCCCTGTCCCAGCGCAGCGTCCAAATGTCGTTACCCCAGGCATTTGAGCGCAAGCGAAAATACCCAGCCACCCACCCACAGGCCATAGCACTAACCTCACACCTTTCCAAATTACTGGCCATCGAAATGCTGCCATTTAGGCTTGTGGACACTGAGTCCTTCCGCAGCCTGATGGCAGCAGCTGTCCCTCGGTACGCAGTCCCCAGCCGCCACTACTTTTCCCGGTGTGCCGTCCCCGCCTTACACCACCATGTGTCCCTTAACATCACCCGTGCCCTGACCAACGCAGTTACTGGGAAGGTCCACTTAACGACTGACACATGGACAAGTGCTTGTGGCCAGGGATGCTACATTTCCCTGACGGCACACTGGGTGAATGTCGTGGAGGCTGGGAGCGACTCGGACCCTGGGATGGCACAGGTGCTACCCACGTCGAGGATTGCGGGCCCTACCTCCATCAGGGTTTCCGCCAGCACCTACGTTATTGGCTCCTCCTCCTCCTCCTCCATTTCCACCTCCGAATTCTCTGTGCGCAGCGCCACTCACCCATCAGCCGGTAGCTGGAAGCAGTGTAGCACTGCAGTGGGGAAGCGTCAACAGGCCGTGCTGAAGCTGATCTGCCTTGGGGACAAACAGCACACGGCCTTAGAGCTGTTGCAGGGGATTAGTCACCAGACCGAGCAGTGGCTCTCGCCACTCAACCTGCAACCAGGCATGGTTGTGTGTGATAATGGGCGTAACTTGGTGGCGGCTTTGGAGCTCGGCAAGCTCACACACGTACCATGCCTAGCGCATGTATTTAATTTAGTGGTTCAGCGATTTCTAAAAACCTACCCCAATTTGCATGATCTCTTGACGAAGGTGCGCCGCGTGTGTGCACATTTCCGTAAGTCATCTACAGCTTCAGCCGGCCTGTTGACGCTGCAGCAGCGCTTACAATTGCCAGCTCACCGGCTGCTGTGTGACGTGAGCACGCGCTGGAACTCCACCTTCCACATGTTGGCCCGGCTTTGTGAGCAGCAGAGGGCAGTAGTGGAGTACCAGCTGTTACACGGTCGTCGCCTCTCCGTTCAACTTCCTGTAATCAGAAGTGAGGAGTGGGAATGGATGTCAGACCTCTGTGAGGTTTTACGCAATTTTGAGGAATCGACACAGATGGTGAGCGGCGATAACGCTATTATCAGTGTAACCATCCCACTTCTGTGTCTACTGAAACGCTCGCTGCTCACAATTAAAACCGACGCTTTGCATGTGGAAGAGGTGGAAATGGGGGAGGAAGAGCTTACACAAGGTGATAGCCAGAGCACCCTCACTTCGTCTTCTCAGCGACAATTGGAGGAGGCGGAGGAGGAGGAGGAGGAGGAAGACACGGTTGCCTCCGCTACAGAGGGTAGCCATGGAACTTTATTTCCATCTCTTCAGCGTGGGTGGGCAGAAGAGGAGGAAGAGGATGAGGAGATTGAGAGTCATCCTCCTGGCGAGGACAGCGAAATCTTGCCTGTTTGTACTCTGGCACACATGGCTGACTTTATGTTAGGCTGCCTTTCCCGTGACCCACGCGTTATACGCATTTTAGACAACACGGATTACTGGGTGTTCACCCTTCTGGACCCCCGCTACAAAGAGAATTTCTCATCTCTCATTCCTCCGGTGGAGAGGACAAGCAAAATGGTGCAATACCAGAAGGTTCTTGTCGAAAAATTGCTCCAAAATTTTCCATCTGACAACGCTGGCGGCAGAGTACGTGCTACCTTGGCCAACCGAGGCAACACTCTCCAAGGCGTGGGACACCTTCATGACACCCCGCCAGCACCCTCACCCTGATGCGCAGCCTAGTGTCACAAGGAGGGAAAAGTTTTGGAAGATGGTGAAGGAGAACGTAGCAGACCGTGTCAGCGTCCTCACTGATCCCTCTGTGCCTTACAACTACTGGGTGTCCAAGCTGGACACGTGGTATGAACTGGCACTCTACGCCTTGGAGGTGCTGGCCTGCCCTGCCACCAGCGTTCTGTCTGAGCTGGTATTTAGTGCTGCTGGTGGCATCATAACAGATAAGCGTATCCGCCTTTCCACCGAAAATGCTGATAGGTTGACACTTATAAAAATGAACAAGGCCTGGATTTCCCCTGACTTCTCCACTCCACTGGAGGAAAGCCCCGGGTGAACATAAAGTCACTTTAGATATGTTATTTACAATGATGGGAATACTCTGTATTCCCATTCACCCCTTCCACCCAAAAAACGGGTATATGGTTGACTCTTAATCTTCTCATCCTCCTCCTCCTCTTCCATATGCCCTGTGATATAATTTTTATATAGGGCCAGCTCACCAGCGGGCCCTGTTTGACAATTTTTGTATAGGTCAGCTCACCAGCGGGCCTTCTCATATAATGTTTTATTGGGTCAGCTCTCTAGCGGGCCCTCTCATATAATGTTTTATAGCGTCAGCTCACTAGCGGGCCTTCGCATATAATGTTTAGGATGGTCAGCTCCGCAGCAGACCCTCACCCATAATGTTTTAGATGGTCGGCTCAGCAGCAGACCCTCATTCCTAATGTTTTAGATGGTCAGCTTAGCGGCATGCCCTCGCCCCTAATGTTTTAGAGGGTCACCAGCAGGCCATTAATCCTAATTTTTCAAGGGTGTGTATGATGCCCTCCTTTATGTGTAATAAAGGGTGTATTGGAGTGACATTTCAGTCTAATTTTTGGCAGCCCTTTCACTTAGTGCATAGGCTTTATGAGTGTTGGACCACTACCTGAACTATTGTAACACAATGTGAATGAGGCCCTCCATTTTGTGATATACAGGTTGTATCGGAGTGCCTCAGGTCCTCCCATTGAATTAAATAGGGCTGGGGTGTTCGACAGAGCAGAAGGTAGTTCTTGGCTTCATCCACTAAGTCACTTCGTCACTTTTACTCAATGGATCAGACCCCACTGTTCCGACTATAAATTTTGGACTTAACAAAGGCAAACGGACATGTTGTAAAACCTGTGGTAGCTGCGGCCTCCGTTCCTGAATGCTGTACCTTACCCGGGCCATAACCACGTTGAACACCTGCTTTACGCTGCGCACGTTTCCCTCTTAATCATGGCCCCAGTTCCGAAAAATCGATGAAATTTTTTGCAGAATTTGCAGATGATATACAAGTAAATATACAGCAAATACTGTTTGGTAACAATTTTTCGCCTAAAATCGTTTTTATCTTCCTTTTTGTGTGTTTTACGGTCAGTCTGTAAAAATGGCGTACTACGGGCGAAACATCGTTCCCAGCAGCGATGTTGGAGTCCAAGATGCATCCAGACATCCTCCCTATGCTGTCCCTGAACCATTTCTGTGGTGTTTCCATCATTTTCTGACCTTTTCGTATGAACCAGGCACCCTCCCCTCATCAGAGCAGGGGGTGCCTGGTGTAATGCTCGAGTCCTCCCATTGACTTCAATGGGGCTCGGGTGCTCGGCCGAGCACTCGAGCCTCCGGGGGCGCTCGGCCAGAGCACCCGAACACCCGAGCATCGGGGTGCTCGATCATCACTAGTCCTTGCCTAATCATGGATGAGGGGATGTAAATGTATGAACTACTGATTAACACTTTGAGTGCCAGAGAGGTATCCAACACTTTGCAATGTGTTAGCTATCTCTCTACTACTCAAAGGGTTAAAGAATGAGATTGATAAACATTGTATTGTAATAATTTTAATAATTTTAATACCAAATAATGTTAACACAAAATATATGCTTATATGTATTAATCCAATTTTATATTATAGCTATAGATAAAAGAAAATAGATGGTTATTGAATTATATAAGTAATGCAATGCCCAGTATACCCAAAAAAATGAATGTTTAGTTTTTTGATGTCCACTTGACACTCTGGGAGCCAGCAGTAAGATAGGTGACAAAATGGCACCTGCTGTTTAAAAGAGGTATGTACAGGATCCCAGTTCATTGCAAGGATACAGGTTTAGCATTTTGCGTAACCTCTTGAACACCACAGGGTGTAACAAATTGCTTCTCCTTGTGTTGAACATCCCTTGGGTCCCCAAGTGGTTAAAACCGTAATTTCATTGCAACCCACAATTCAATCACAGTAAAAAAAATTAGCTGTCTAACCACCTAAAACAGTGTTTTTTCTTTTTTTGTTGCTATACTAATGAAGTGGGTAATGCATCAATTAAAGTGAGAGTAATACTCAATATATATATAATGTAGGGTTTAGCCTCCTGAGTAAAACAAGGGTACTCCCACTGTTGAGAGGTGTTTTATTCAAACGTTATTGCAGCTCAAACTTAAATGTTTTAGGTGCAATATCTCAATGGCCTGAAATGTTACAGTGGCGCTGTTGCTACACCATCCTATAGAAGTTTATGGTTATTGTTTTACTTGGGACGATAACCCCAACAATATATATGTTTTGCATATTTAATGTTACTATCTCTTTAACTGAGTTTGTCTGTGTTGATGGCCATCAGTAATCTCTTGATTGGTTCTGTGTGGTGTTCGGCACCGACACCAGTCCTTGTTATTCTTTTTGTAAGGTGTTGCCGCACAACACAGTTGTGGTAAATGTACAAATGATAAAGTTAGATACACATATATTTCATACTGAGTGTTATTGTCCTTAACCCTTTCAGTGCCAGAGGGGTACGCAATGCATTGTAGAGCAATGAGTTGCGTACCCCTCTGGTACTCAAAAGGTTAATATTAATAGCTCATTTACAAAATCTAAGCAAACTAAGAAACAGGAATCTTGTCTTTGGCCAAAAATATCACACACTATACAGCAGAGGTTGGCAGTTTTGTGGATTTAGGGCCACATCTCTGTTTACAATCAACACATGCATATTTTGTCTATCCCTACTACAGAGTGATGCAGAAGGGAAAATAATGAATAATCTGGTAGATTTGGTGTTTTAAACTGTTCTTATCTGCCAACAGTTTTGATGTTTCTATGTTTCCTCTCTTAGTAGGGACTTAGCTTAGTTGGTGAATAGCCATTCCCTGATTCTTCAATGGCCAGATTGTATCTGTCCCTCTCTGATTAATCAATGAATGAGTGTCATAAAGATCTGTCAGTTCCATTCGTGAGGTTGTGGATCAAATAGAATTCTAAGGGGATTGACACATGCATATACATGTGTATTGACAGAATGAAAGCATTTACTCCATTTGTTCATCATATTTTCCTGCCTCACATACACAAAAAAAGGAAATATGATTGATTATTAATGAGATTATTAATGAATACCCAATTGAATTATCAAAGACTGTATCAAAGAATAACATATCTAATACACTGCTCTTATTGCCGCTTGATGAACCCTGGCCCAATCACAGTTGTAGCCTATGATGTTGTAACTCCAAACATGGGGAAATGCAGGCCATTTCCTGTTTCATTTTTGCTCCATGTATGCTCTGTGTCATTTAAGGTGATTGGCTGTGCACATCCATGCAAGTCTCTGTTGCAGGAGGTCACAGTGGAGGTTTATGGGAGTCACACTATGTAAAACATGATAATAGACAATCAAGCAATCTGCTACCATGGGGATTTCTTATAATCCAGTGCAAGAATCAACTCAAGTTCATCACAGCAAGTGTCTATATGTAATATGTAGCCTTATTAATATGCCATATACATTATCTTTTAATTCTATAACTGAAATGCGGCTTAAGTTATGATTTCAAGATACAGTAACCGTTCTCAACAAATTAATTTAGACAAAAGTTCAGATTCAGGAGCTGCATCCATAACTAGTTATAATGATGTGTAATATACAATAACTAGTGTAAAAGCCTGTGTACACGGTCCAAGGTCCCGGTGATGTTAAGAGTCTAGTTCTGCTCTGTGTCCTGCTGAGACGTAGCCATGCGCTGTAGAGACTTCCCGAAAGCACAGAATGCTCCCAGCACAGAACTCCCAGCATTCTGTGTGTTCGGGCAGTCTCTACTGCGCATAATGGCTTCTGACAAACATCCTAGCAAATTATTATATAGGATAAATATTCTAATCCATCCTTTTCCCAGTGTTTAATAACATAAGTCACCCCTTTTTGGTCTGGGCCTAGTTTGCGTATGACTGCATGCTAAACCAGGCACTGAAATTAAATTTTTTAGTCCTTTAGTATGCCTAATGCTAATTTACTAATCAGTTTACACTAAAAATGTGCTACTTAAAGCTACTTGCATGAAAGTAACGGTAATGGGGACTTTTATTGGCATTTTCGGGTGCTCCTTTTCTCTGCATGATGTAGGGCTATATGTTCAAAAGAAAAGTGGAGTTCTGAGGCAAACCATTTGAACTATAGGGGATAACTAAAAAATGGGCATTTTAACCCATAGAATGCTAGAGGGTCTCCAATGCATTAAGTCAATGGGAATTTTGGCATTTTTAGTTCCCCCTATAGTGTAAATGGTTTGTGCCAGAACTTTTCCACTTTTCTTCTGACCATAAGGCCCTTAGTGTGTGAACTGGCATGTACCAAAGCTTTCTTACACTCTAGTGCATACCAGTACAGTTGCTCTCACAGATTTGTACATTCCTAATGTAATCTCTAGATCTGGATTAATTCTGGGGTAAACAAATATCACCATAGGGAGAAGAAAAGAACATTGCAACAATTCCAATTATTTAAAGGTATAGTTATTATTAAAATGGAAAAAAAATGCTGTAGGGTTTATCCCCCTAATAAAACAAGAGCTTTCCCACTTCTAAAAGGTGTTTTAGTCAAACTTTATTACCACTCAAACTTGAATTTTTTAGATGCAGTATGACTGTAGCCTGAAATTGTACAGTGGCGCTGTTGCTACACCATCCTATGGACAGCTTTGTACAGTTGACCATAAATGTGTCCCCTATTGTGCAGTTGCTCTGCCCTAGGAGTATTCCAAAGAGGTTAGACATTAACCCTTTGAGTGCCAGAGGGGTACGGAATGCATTGTTTTGCTATGCATTCCATACCCCTCTGGCACTCAAAGGGTTAAGGTTTGAAAAATTTGACATAAACTCTCCGGTGTCATGAACTCTTCATATTAATCCATACACTTAGGGCAGGATGTTTAAACAAAATGTGGAGGCGTTCTGAGGCAAACCATTTGCACTATAGGTGAGACCAAAACATTCCAAAATTCCCACTGATTTAAATGGGCATTTAACCCCCTTGAATGCTAGAGAGGTCTCCAATGCATTGCACTGCAATCAATGGGTTAAAAACCCCATTTTAAATCAATGAGAATTTTTTAGTTCACCCCTACAGTGCAAATGGTTTGCCCCAGAACTCCTCCACTTTTCATTTCAACATAACAGACCCTTATGAGTTATCTCCAACTTGACAGATAAGAGTGTGTAGGCTCTACAGAATTACATAGGAAAATGTCTCACACTAAATAGTTTATCTCTCCTCTTTATCACACCTTTAGCTCATCTTATTGCATCTATTCCTGGTTTTTCTTAATACATCAGCCTTACAATATATGTGCATCCAGCAAGTCTTTATTCTTCCTACTTTTTTCATTAGTTTCTTCATCTTCTGCCTCTTCATTTTTATCTTGCTATCATCACTTCTGTTATAGCATGACAGTCGTTCACTCGGTAGCTAGCATGCCATGCACATCCCTTGCATTATTCATTACTGTTTTGAAAATGTATCTGCAATGCATATTACGTGATATGCATATATACATAGATCACTTACAGTCATGTTCAGCACAAATAATTAAAAGATGATGGCTGAATTTACCTTTGACTGATAGAATGCAACTCTTTTTAAGAAGCTGAAAGGTATTTCATTTTCCTTTTTTTAAATATTTATTGTAAGTGACAAATGGAGCATGTTATTGCTGTAAAATACATCAATTTGAGAACAGACCATTAATAATTAGGATCAAATTGATATTTTTACAAAAAAGATTAGGATATTATTCATCTAGATAAAGAGGAATAATTTTAGAGCAAGGCGACTGCACCATGGTGGGGAAATGAAACTTTTCATTGATCTAAGCGGGGATTTTTAACCCCTTAAATACTAGAAAGCTCTCCAACTCCATGCTTCTCGATGTGTCAGGGACCACGCTAGCATTCAAGGGGTTTAAAAACCCATTTAACCCTTTTAGTGCCAGAGTGGTGCCTAACGCATTGCTAAGCAATGCAATGGGCATGTCTTTGGCACTCAAAGGGTTACAACAAAAGATATTTTGATAATGTTTATTTTAATCTTATGGTGCAGTTTGTTTGCTCCAGAATTGCATCCTTTTAGCTTATTGAATATTGCTCATGGTTGAAATGAAAAGTCTGCAAACTCCCATTGATTCAAATGGGGCTTTTAACACTTTAATACTAGAGAGGTATTTATTTTGTTGCTTGAAATGCATTGGAGACCTGTCTAATATTCAAGGGGTTGAATGCCCCTTATGAATAATTTCGTCACTGTGGTGCTGTTAGTTTGGTCCAGCATGTCACCTCCTTATTTGATGAATATGGCCGCAAATAGTTTCTATTAGTTTTTAATTATATCTATATATATATATATTTATTTATCTAAAATATTCATATTACTTCATGTTTGACTAAGAGCTTTTGTTTCAGCTGAGCTAAAAATACCACAATACAGTGATACAGATCTTTAAGAACGTTAAGTGTGGATGCTCAGTGGGGTGTTGTCTTCAAAGCAAGTGGAAAATCCTGGAAGAAACGTGTTACTACAACAACTGTGAATGGTTAGAAATCAGTGGTTAAAAGACATGGTACAGACCTTGGGTGCCCTGCAGAGACATCATCCCAGTGTAGACACTGACTTATCATGTAATAACGTACATATTCATATGCTCTAGAAACCATAAGAATATTTAGCAATCCTTTAACACCTTTCAAAAGCTAGAATATATACCATTTGCAGTTATCAACAGAAATTGCAAAATAAAGATAAGAAACTAGGTTGTGCATTTAAATGTTTAAACCTTACTGTTAAATGCATGCACATTGTCATTTTCATTACTCTAGTATTAATATTTATGTTTAGTTATTACTGGCCATATTTTAATTTGATGTATTCTTATAAATGAGAATTTCTAAGGGCTTAAACATAACTTGTTCAGTCCAGTGTCAGACCCAGTGTTTAAAAAGAGGATTTTCCAAAACATAAAATAAAAAACCCTGAAATTTGTTTTGTATAATTGTGCATACAAAATTAATTTAACCTATTAGGAACTAAAGGGGTGTGCAGCACATTTCTTTTGAATGCATTGTGTACCCCTCTGTTCCTCAAAATGTCTCTGCACAGAACAGGGTTGAGCAACTGTTAGCCTGCCAAATGCTGTTGGATTTCAATTCCCATCATCCTCAGCTTCACAAGGAGAATTGTAGTGGGAGTTGTAATGCATCAGCAACTGGAAAGATGCGGGCTTCCCATCCCTGGCACAGACATATATACAAAAACAGTAAATATATTTCATTATTGAGATTCTAAAGCATTGTCTCTCTGATTGGATAATGGCAAATTAATGCAATGTGTTTTTTTTCCAACCAGTTATAACCTCTCTCAGTTTGCCCTTGCTTTAATAGAAGAGAATTACATCTTAAAGGGATAGTAATTCTTTATTATTACTATCCCCCATATTGTACATATTTGTAAAATAATTTAATAGCCCCCAGGTTTATCTCTCAAACCTTTATGGTTTGAGAGATAAACGAAAGCAAAGTTAACCCCCTCCCTCCCCCTTCCCTGAAGTCAGCGTTGTACTGACTGCAGGGGAAGTCTGTCGTACGACAGGCTTGTGGCTCTGCAGCAGAGCCGCAATCTCGTTAGTGACAAAGAATTATTTCACTGTAACACTCTTCTACATGTGCTTGTAAACCAAGCACATGTAGAAGACCGTTTCAGTGAAATAATTATTTTTCACTAACGGGATCTCGGCTCAGCTGCAGAGCCGCAAGCCTGTCGTACGACAGACTTCCCCTGCAGTCAGTACAACGCTGACTTCAGGGAAGGGGGGGGAGGGGGGAACTTTGCCTTCGTTTACCTTTCAAACCATAAAGGTTTGAGAGATGAACCTGGGGGCTATGACATTATTTTACAAATATGTACAATATGGGGGATGGCGATAATAAAGTATTACTGTCCCTTTAAAGCAGAACTTTTATCAGCATCACACTTAGCCCCAAATCCTTAATATGTTAGTGATATACATAGAAATACTTGTCATTTGCAGTATAAGTCCAGCATAAGTAAGAGAGAGAACGTTTTCAGCAGGCAGACAGGCTGGGATCTTGCTGTAGGCGCTCTCTGCACCTGTGCTGTCTGTCCCTTCTGGTGCCTTTTAGCACAAAGGCATTCAACTCACCAATTGTATAGTTGAAGGGGACGGACAGCGCAGATGCAGATATGCCAGCTTTGCAAGATGTCTGCTCTGTTCCCCACTGCTGAAAACGTTCTCTCTTTTATTTATGCCAGACTTATACTGCAAATGACAAGTATTTTTTTTTTGTTTGCTGCTTGATACTAAGATGAGTGAAACAATTCAGTAAATTCATTTTAAGTACAAAAACAATCAAAAGCTAGAAAATCATGTGGTGTCTTCATTAAAAACAGGTTAACTTCCCTTCATATATCAATCACAGAATATTCCTCTCTGGCTAACTCATCTGTGCATGGTAGGTGAGCATTTTCAAGCAAGTCTATTGGATGTCTCAACTCTCTAACCCTCTTTCTCCCTCCCACTTTCTCTCACTCTCCTTCCTTTCTGTCAATCTCAGATCCCTCTCTCTTGTCCCTCCCAATTCCTCTTATGTTTGCACCATATTTACCTGTGAAGTTAACTTTGGATATTTCACTCATCTCTACTTATAATATTTTGGGTACTATATATTAAACAGGTCCTGCAGCTCCCAGTATGCAAATTATGAAATGTCATGGAAGGAATAATTGTTTCAGATCTGAACTCTAATGGCATGCTACATATAATACAGTTCAAAAGTTTGGGGTCACTTACAAATGTCCTTGTTTTTGAAAGAAAAGCAAATTCTGTCCATTAAAATAACATCAAATTCCTAGACGAAAGCAAAGTTTGAAGGACACAATTATTGTTTAAATTAAAAATCATTATTTCTAAACTTGTCAACATTTTGACTGTATTTCATAATCATTCTGCAACTTATTTGATGTATGTATTAATTGAAAACAAGGTAATTTTTGAAGTGACCCCAAACCTTTGAACGGCAGTATACATAGAAGAATGACTCTATGATGGGAAGATGTTGCTAAACAAACCTGGATGAATTATTTTATTATGCTATTCAATTGATAGACAAGGATGGAGCAGTAGGCATAGTATATTTGAATTTTAGTAAAGCTTTTGCTACTGTACTATAAAATAAGCTGATTCATAAGATATATTGTTTGGAACTGGACTCTGAGGTCGTTGACTGGATAAATAATTGGTTGAATGACAAGAAACAGCATGTTTTAATCACTGGTATTTATTCATAGACAGGATGGGTTACATTGTGGATTGCCACAAGGATCAGTGCTAGGGCCTGTTCTTTCCATATCTTCATTAGTAATATTACTGTTAATCAAGAAATCAAGAAATCCAAGAGGGAGACTCAAAATGCATGAGGGTTTAGGAAAACTGGAGGAATGGACAAAGGTATGGAATCAAAAATGAATGTGGAAAAGTGCTTAATGATTCTGAGCTTCAAAAATATCATAGGCAAGGGACTTGGAAGTTATTATTTCATTTGACTTAAAGTTAGGCAAGCAATGCAGTAAAGCAGTGGGAAAAGCAAATTGGGTGGTTGGTTATATAGGAAGAGGCACTAGCAGCAAGAAGAAAGAGGTACAAATACTACTCTGTAGATTACTAGTAAGACATCACCTGGAGTATTGTGTACAGCTCTATAAACCACATCTCCAGAAGGGCATTCAGAAATTGGTGGCAGCTCAAAGAGCCACTGAAATGCTGCAGGGTTACCAGAATAAACTTAAAGAACTTTCTATGTACAGCTTGAAAGAAAGGAGAGAGAAGGGAGAAATTATAGAAACATTTAAATATATTAAGGGATTAATATAGTTCAGGAGGGAAGCAGGTTTAAAAAAAAAAAGAAGAATACTAGTACGACAGGTGATGATCTAATGTTAGAGGGTGGAAAATGTAGAAGTAATGTGTTTAAGTACTGCTTTACAGAAAAGATGAGTCACAGAACAACCTCCAAGTAGAGACAAATACTCTTAAGGAATTTAAAAATATCAGGGCTAGACAAAAAATTAGTATGAGAGGTTCGTAAGACTGTGTATTTTATTGCCAGAATGGATGGCCCAGATGTTTTTTTTCTGCCATCAAAAGCTATGATTTTGTGTTTCATATGTTTTTTCTGGGGCAGAGATGGGCAAACATGTCCTACAATGTGATTTATTGTGGCTTTCTGTACCTAAATAGCAGTTCTAACATACTGAGAAAATAACATTTCTGTCTTTCTCTGCATAGGTATAGTAATGTTTCACAATAAAAGCAGCTCCAATTAATCTTCATAGTGTTTGGGCCATGGAGACTCTTATTTCAATAATGTCCGAGTTGTACTTCAAGAGTAATTGAATGATAAAGTATCCCCCTCCCTTCCCTTTTACTGATGTAACACTGCTCACCTCAGAGCAGCAAGACGGTCTGGATGGATCACAGAGAGGGACAATATTCAGTGAGCATAAGGAAAAACTTGAAAAACATGTAAAGGGGCACGGTTTTCCTTATGCTCACAGTAAAAAGATTGTCCCTTGCTGTGAGCTGGTTGGTCCCAGGACCAGATTCCACATCTGTGGGGAGGTGGCTTATACTAGGTAAAAGGGAGGGAAGGTGATACTTTATCACTCAATTACTTTTGAACTACAGCTCGAACAGTATCGAAATAACACTTTCCATGGCCCAAATACTATGAAGATGAATTGGAGCTGCTTTTTTGTCATACATTGCTATCCCTTTAAAATTATACATTTCACCACAAGCCCAAGTTTTACATAATGTATCAATCATTTCGCAGAGGCCATAACTGATGCATATCTGTGGGTCTGTGTCGTCAGAATCACAGAACACTTGAGTGCTAGAAAGGAATATATACATATTAGTAAACTAGTGACTGTACTCGTGGGATGTAAATAAGGAAAATATGTAATGCATAATGAAAAAAAAATAGAACGCGATTATCAATGTTTTGGTCCTCAAGATCATATGATAACCACATCCATCCTTTATACATACCCCTTATGCCTCAGTACCTTGGTGCCCAAACAATCCTATCACTCTGAAAACATCATACAAAAAAAGAAGAAAACTAGAAAACTATATAGTAAAATGTCAAAAAATTGTCATCAAAGTTTATGGAAAAATATTTCAGATAAAAACTATGGAACAGAAATGTTTACATTCTGTTGTCCCTATGACTGCTGACTGCTCCATCATACACTCCTTTGCCATCTGCAGGCAAAAATACAAAAGGGAGAACAAGGGAACACAATACTGCCTGCATTTGGTTTTCTCCCCACCCCTTATGGACAACCAAATATAATATGATAACCAGTTAGCAACCAGACAAGATTTATGATGTCATAGCCTCATACTGCAGAGCATGACATTAATAACATGGTGTTCCCAAATATCCATACACTAATGAGTGATCAGATAATATTGCTCTTTTATTCATTATACATTAAAGATTTGTGTCCCTTTGCCATCATTTTGAAGAAAAAGTGTCCCTCAAGCTACAATAATTGCCATTTCTTGCTATAGAAGGTGCTGACCAACTGGAACTGGCCCTCTGGTCATGTAGAAAAACATAAATTTTCAATAACACTGAAAGCAGTGGGGTACCCTGTATTCAGATCCAGCTTCTCTCTTTAACAATACCCTGTTGTGATGGGGTGATAGGGTCGTCTTGGTGTAATAACATTGTTACGTTGTGCAGAGGTCATAAAGAGACAAGCTAGATCACTGTACAGGGAACCCCGCTGGCGTCAGTGTTAAAGTAAGAATTTGCTTATACTTTTGCTTATAGACTATTGTCCATAATTTATAAATAATAAATGCCAGTGAATGTGTGTGTGTATGTGAGTGTTTGTGTCTGGATGTGAAATAGTGTATATATGCATGTGTGCATTTATATGAGAAAGAGAGAGAGAGAGAGAGAGAGTGTGTGTGTGTGTGTGTGTGTGTGTGTGTGTGTGTGTGTGTGTGTGTGTGTGTGTGTGCATGTCTATGGTGGCTCTTCTGATCCCCTGTTACAATTGTAATTCTAAATGTGGTGTATGGACAGGAAGCATTTCCTACCTCTGATTTAGGATCAGATAGTGGTGACTCTACTGTTGGGCTCAATGTTTTGTCAATGTTCATAAGTACTGTTGCAGACATACTTATTAATGATTTGCAGTACAGTGCAGTAATAGTGTCCACTCCATATTTTCAATAAGATATTTTCAATAATACTGAAACCAGTGATGTACTCTGTATCCAGCTTCTCTTTTTAGCAGTACCCTGTTGTGAAGGATGGTAGGGTTGGTTTGTTGTAATAACATCATTACATTGTGCGGAGGTCATAAATAGGGGTGGGCGAAAGTTGTTGCCGTGATCCCGCGGGAAATTTTGCAATAACCACATTGTTATATGCTTTTTCGCAGGAAAATCCACTTTAAAACTAGAGGTTACAATTTTCGCATCTTTCGTCCATTGGCCAAAATCTTTTGCCATTTTTTCAAAGGCTAAAAAGTTTCCGCCCATTGATTTATGTTGTTTTCGCACTTCCGCTATAAAAACAGGATGTTTTCGCTGAAGGCAGACACAATAAAAACAGCTACAGAGCGAGACAGACATGCTGTGCTGTTCTGTTGTGATATTTTGCAGTATGAGTCTGAGGAGGAAGGGACCACTACTGTACCAATGCTGTCTAGTCTCCCTAAATCACCCCAAGGGATCTTGGGGAATTTAATGGGAAGGGAGGGAGAAAAGGGAATGGGAAGGGAGGGAGAAAAGGGTAGTACTAGTGAGAGAAGGACAGGTCAGCTGCCTGTGCCTGCTGCAAGATGTGCTGCCCCTGCTGCCAGTGCCACCATTGCTGTACCTGCAGCCACTAGTGTTCTACCTGTTGCCAGATGCGCTGCCCCTGTTGCCAGTGCCACCATTTCTAATCCTGCAGCCACTAGTGTTGTACCTGTTGCTAGTACTGAACCTGCTGCCAGTGCTGAACCTGCTGCCACCCATTCTTTGCCTGCTGCTAGTGTTTCTTGTAGTACTCAGTGGGGAAAGGAGAAAATTATACCATGTGTGACAGCAGGGGACCCTCTGTCACATTGCTCGTCCTCTCCTCCAAGCAGCAGTGAGATGTCTGGAATTGAGAAGCAACATGTAGGGACTAGTGGGGTGGAAGAGACATTGATGGACTTTTTAGCAGAAACTGAGAAGGAATGGGAGACAGGGATGAGGATGTGCATCACCACCACCACTATCAGTCAGCTATTGAAATTAGCGGAAATTGCAACTGCTCTAACTTCTGATGCTGCTGAGATGAAAGGGCAGCAGGGTGCTGAGGAGCAGGCTAGTGTGCCACAGACCACCGTGGACACAGTGGGAATGGGGTCAACAAGTAATGCGGGACTAGGACAGGTTCCACAAGCAGCGCCAGCAATACTCCTGGTCCTAGTTGTAGTGCTAAATCTGAGGCAGTAGCAACAACAGAAGCAATATTATCCGCTGCCACAGAAAGTAAAGGGGAATGTGGAGCACAAGAAGAAAGAGGCCATTCTTCTCCACCTGTTCCCTATCCCTCCCCCCCAGAAGTCATGGGTGTGGGACAATTATTATCTTCCAGCAGGCACAGTGCAGTCATCATCAACAATGGTACAGTGCAAAATTTGTGACAAGTTAGTGAGAAGGGGAAAGGAGGGAACACACCTTGGCACAACTGACCTGATAACACACATGAAACACAGACACTATGACATTTACTCCAAACATGTTAAAGCCAAACACCCGTTACAGAAATCTAGCACCGCTGTTACTGTACCCCCTGACTCTCCAGAAAGGTGAAAATCAAAGAGGAGGAAGAATAAAGAAACCCAGACAGACACTAGAAGTTCCATGACGAGCAAAACAACTAGCTTGCCATCAACATCACCTTCTTCCTATAGGGTAACAACTATATCTCCTGCCAATACACCTCATTCATTGTTACCTCCACTGCCAAATGATAGCCACTCTGTTAATGTTAGGATATGGCAGTTCATCTCTACCCATTGCACACTGTGTGTTGCACTGACCACACATGCCAGTGTGGTGGAGGAGAATCGATACCAGGGGGCATCTGAGGAGATTCCATCCTGCAGAATATGCTAGGATTCTGGCAGGGAGGGTTCATCATTACTATTAAACTGTCAGCAAGTTGTCATGTGTCCTTAGCGGGGTCTGGACAAGGGGTACAGTGACAGTGGCAGTACTTAGTTTCAGGTGTCATGGAGTTTGGATACAGTTGTGCCCCCAGATGTTATTTACCACACACACACACATTGTGCACATTGCAATTGCTGATGGAAGCCACAGTTCCTGTTCTCAAGGGAAAATATATATTCTAATAACAAAACACCCATGATGATTTTGGAGGAGGGGCAGGTGGAGAAGATTTAATGATCAACTTGTTATTTTCTCCACATAGACTGGGGGCTACTTATTCTTCTTCTACTGCCTCAGGCTCATCACTGGAGCCAGTCGTGGCAAGTGGAACCTTCATCATCCACCTTCCATGTTACTGCTATTGTTGATCCCATTCCCTTTCAGCTGCCTAATCATCCTGCTGCTTAAACAACTCAGCAGCAGCAGTACGAACAGCAGTTGCAACTCAGGAGAACATTTGACAGTGGCCACTGGCCAACATGACCTGCTGGCATTAGGCCAGTAGGGCATTTTTATTTTTTTCTCAGGGTTTGTGTTTTGAAAAAAATAAATAAATAAAAGAAAAAAAACTAGTCCTACAAAAAGAAAACAATTTTTTTTTGGGGGGGTTGTCTCAAACAAGCCTAAGTCCTACAAATCAATGTTTCCTTAGGGCATGTACCAAACTAGCTTAAGTCCTACAAATCAGTGTTTCCTTAGGGCTTGTGCCAAACAAGCTTAAGTCCTACAAATCAATGTTTCTTCAGGGATTGGGCCTTTAACAACAAATCAAAACACAACAGTCAAGAAAGCCCCCCAAAACAAATTCCCTGTTCAAATGATTTATTCAGTCACCAACACAGGCACACTCCTCAGACCCCTTTATACCATGTCTTATGGTTTTTATTTTATTTTATTTAGGATTTCTTTTTTATTAAGTGCCCCCCAATCCCAGTAAACAACCCCCCAAAAATATTCCCTGTTCAACTGATTTTTTCCCCACACCCCACCAACACAGGCACCCTCATGCCCCTTTTATACAATGCCTTTGGGAAGTAAAATATTATGTGTAATGTTGGGCGAAAAAAGTGGAAAAAAGCAGAAAAAAGTGGAAAATCTGCACTTTTCGCAGGAAATTTTTTGCTAAGAGGAAAGTGCCATTTTTCGCTGATTTCAGTTTGAGGCGGAAAGTTTCGCCTATCCCTAGTCATAAATGACAAACTGGATAACTATACAGGGAACCCCTGTAAGTAAGAATTTGCTTATACATTTGTTTATAAATTATTGCCCATAATTTATAAATAAAAAATGCCAGTGAATGTGTGTCTATGTGTACGAATGTATGTGAATGTTTGTGTGTGTCTGGGTGTGAAATAGTGTATGTGTGAGAGTGAGTGAGAGAGTGAGTGTGTGTGTGTATATGTGTATGTCCATTATGTCTATTCTGGTCTCCTGTTACAATTGTATTTCTAAATGTGGTATATGTACAGGAAGCATTTCCTACCTCTGATTTAGGATCAGATAGTGGTAACTCTACTGTTGGGCTCAAAGTCTTGCCAATGTTCGAAAGCACTGTTGCAGACATACTTATTACTGATTTGAAGTACAGTGCAGTGAAAGTGTCCACTGCATTCTTGGTAGTAGTAACTCTACTGGCAATTTACTGAGCTTGTGTTGTATATAGTATAATGGGCTAACACTCTGGAGGAAATATACAGTCCTATTAAAAGTGACACTAAGAATCTAAAAACACTCTGGTAGAACATTGACAATTTCTTCCATCATTGTAGAGTATGTCTGCTGCTAAAGGAAGTGTCTACTCAGCTTTAACTTCAGTATCAGAATTACTATCTACCTTCAAGGTTGTGGATGTTCTGCTACATATCATTTCAGTTTACATTACATTAGAAGACCAGAGCCTATAAAACAGCATTGCAGCATTGCCTTTGCATATTTCTGCCTATGTTTAGAAGGTTGTATCTTAAGTATGATATTAATATTAATAAATAAATAAATACCCTCTTGTCTCTTGCAGTGCCTTAGATTGTAGGCTTTATGGGAGAGGGCTTATGCCTGAAAACGTTTATGTACCAAGCTGTGCAAATTGTTAGAAATAAATATGATTAATGTTATAATATTGTCATTATTATTATTATTATCATCCTTTATTTGTAAGAGAAGCAATATATTTTACAATAATACACAACAAAGAACAAACATATGCACAATATGACAATACAACAAGGGTTATATAACAATGACAACTTTATAGTCACAATAGTAATGCACCAAAGATGCACGGATTAGTTATAATCGTGTTGTATAAGGCTGTTCAGACTGCCTGCATCATTGTGACTTTATTACATGATAGGGTTGAGAAATCCAATGAAATTATAGTAATGTAGCATTGGATTTTCTTGAACAGATAAATCATATATGACAACAGAAAATTCAAAATAAACTTTACTAATTACAGAATAAGCATCACAATGCTGGGGCACACCAAATGCACCAAAGGGGACAAATTAAAATTCACACTTATTTAAATGGGGCCTTTTAAACCCTTGAATGCTACAAAGGTCTTCATTTCATTATGAAGCAATGCGTTGGAGACATCTCCAGTGTTTCAAGGGTTAAAAACATATTTAAATCAATGGGAATTTAAGGATTTTTTATTTATTCACTGCAAATGGTTTGCACCAGAATTGCTCTTCCTGAAAACTCCCCACCCTTGTTGAATTTGATATAAATTCAAACTAGCTGATTCATGAACTCTACTTCTATAGCATGTGAGGAGTTAAAAAAACATGTATCTTATTTGGTCAGCTATACATATTGTTTAACTATTTGAGTGCCAGAAGGGTATCCAATTCATTGCTGGATTCTTCGTGCAATATTTTTCCAATTGTCTGTGGTGTACTACTACTACGACCATTTTTAAACCCTTGAACTCTGGAACAAGGAAAAGCTGATGAGGGGCCGCCATCTGAACTATGTTAAGAGGCAAGGAACAGCTTTCCCTTTAATGACACGCCTTTCTCCTTAACAGTGGGTGGGAGATTAAAGTTTGCTCTTTGTCCATTTCAAAACAGAAGCAAAGGCCTGTACTAAAAGTTTAAATTTGCACCCTACAAACCCACCGCTAAAAAAAACTTCTTCAGTTTAACTATTATTTTTTTTATGAATACCAACTCTACATGAAGCCAGCTCTTGACCCCCCCTAATGTACTGTCCAGCCTGTTTAGTCATCAGGTGCTGACATTTTGAGTTACAGCCATATTAATTGCTTGATAAAGGCTCTAATCCCTTCTCTTTGAAGCCCTAGGCTGATTTTAGGCAGTACTTCAAAAGCAGCACACAACTGAAGATGCTTATTTCCTACTGCACAGAGCATTACAATTTGCCCTATCTCCATCCTACACATTTGGGTGCACAACGAATAATGTAATTGGGCATTATTTGCAGACATCTTTGCACGGTTATCATTGTGTTAAATAAAACATTATGATCTCATCTGGGGATATTTATTCACATCCAGGTAAGTTTTTTTTTTCTTTAGTCATTTTGAGGCTGATGAACTAATCGGAACTGGAGTAATTCTGGATCAAACCAACTGCATCAGAGGGAAGAAACACACATTCTCAAAATTCCCAATGATGTAAATGGAGCTTTTAACTCTTTCAGTGCTATTGAGGATTCCAGCGCATTGTGCAGCAATCAGTTGGAGACATATCTAGCATTTTAATGGTTTCAAAACTCCATTTAAAGTAACGGATATTTTTATTTCTCCCCCAGTTCTTCTTAGTACATCAAGCAATGCCTTGCATAACCCCCTGGCACTCAAAGGGTTAATGTTAATGATGTAATTACCTAATTAACTAGGTACAAATCAATGGACTGATGACATTCCAGCATTGTATACATCAGTCAAATATTTTAAGAGTAAAATATATATTTGTATCTTCATACATAACATTGTGTTTTTATGACAAATAACTGACACATCTCTATGCAATACGTAATATTTTCTAGACATGTAGCTGGGCAACTGTTGCAGATCACGGCGAATTTCAAGAGCAAAGACCCATATGACAAAATCCTGACAGCTTCATAAATTCAATCTATGTAATTAATTTTTTACTGTCTGCAGAAATGTTTCACGCATTGTACATTCTGTCTGTGTTCTATTCAGCCAAATGCTCTTCTATGCACTTTGTGTTTGTAGAGATGTCCTCATAAAGGTTTTGCCTAATATACTTAGTGTAAGGTTTGAAAAAAGATTAAAAGTATTTCAGATCAAAGGGGAATGCTTTTGTACGACCCTTCGAGATTGTTATTCACTTCCGTTATGTCTCATTTGCCCAGAATTTCAATGCAGTCTGAGGGCTTGTTGTGATGGTGGTAATTTGCATGAACACTGGGCCAAAATGGAGCTTTTAAACACTCCTTCAACTAAGCTTGCATTATCAGAGTGTTAAAGAAATCACCAGACAAAAAAACTGCTTTTGTTTCGGATTAAGTCCTTCAGTGTCAGTATGGTCTTCCTGTTGGAAATTAGGTTTTATACACGTTTAACTCCTTAGATGCTGGAGAAATGTTCCCAAAGTCTTGGGGGCCTCTCTAACATCAGGGTTAAAATAAATATTGAAAATAATTTTTAATGATAATATTAGAGCAATATCATTCCTTTTTCCATGATTCTTATTTTTTCCCCTTCTTAAATTATTATTTAACCCTTTCATTAGTAGAGAGCTCTCGAACACATTGCTTCAAATTGAGTTGGACATGCCTTTGGCACTCAAAGGGTTAAGCCTTTAGATCCCAGAAGGGATTTGTATTGCATTGCATTGAACTATGCTCAGGTATTCTAAAGGTTAAAGATCAGATCTGATCCAAAACTGACCATTTCCGCTAGCATCCTCATTAATTTCAAGGTCACAATTTACAACAGTTAAGTTAATATACACAACCTCTGTGAATCCTTTGCAATCTGCATGCTTGTTAGCGTACAGTTAAGGAATACAAAGAAAAAATGCAATCATGACAAACATCTTGAGTAGATACAGTGCCAAGCGTTTGTCTTTAGGAAAATAATTTAACAAACCACATTCAAAGGCCATATGAGATTTATTTCAATAGACTCAACTGCAGAAATAAGAACCTAGAATTTATGTGCCAAGAATAGCACTGATCGTTTAGTAAGAGCTAATAAAAATATAAACACTAGGCTATCCAGCATATGTTTTTTTTTTTTTTTTTGCTGGGAAATACCTAGACATTTTGTGAACAACAGCGCCCTCTACATGTCATATTTTTGTAATTAAGGAAATCTAAAACATCCAGTAATGTTTGCATGTGTTCCGCAGGAAACATAAACACACATGGTTAGTGCAATGTTGCTTCACCTTGTCATTAAATAGCTAGCCACAAATAACATAGAAACACCAGAATCTGACTGTGTTTTGTTTCATGTAAAGACTACATTTCTGCAGAGCACATTTCAATTTAAGTCTTAGAGGTTTGTGCAATGCTTTGTTCTGCTTTGCTAAAACAAATTCTCCCAGCTGTGTGTACATCAGCATTACATGGCAGATATTCCTGGTACTATGAAGCAGTTTATTACTTTACATTATCAGCTCCAATATACAGGAACATGATTACACCCTCTTGCATATACAGTACGCAATAGTTATTAGCGTTGTGGTGGCTATAAGAAAAATGAAACAATTCTGAGACAAACCAATGGCAGCATGGGGAGAAATAAAAATTGGTATTAATTTAAATGGGGCTTTAACCCTTTGAGAGCCAGAGGGGCACTTAGCGCATTGCTTTGCAATGTGTTGCATACACCTCTGGCACTCAAAGGGTTAACCCTTTGATTGCCAGACAGGTATCCAATGCATTGCGTTGCAATGCACTGCACATCTCCCTGGCACTCACAGGATTAAACCCTTGAATTCTAGTTAGATATGCTGGAGACCACTCTAGCATACAAGAGCTACATATTTTATATAGTGCATTTGAGTATGAATGTGATAATTGCTAGAAGTATTAATATAGATGCCCTTAGGAGTTAAAGCGTGTGATGTACTAAGATGTGATAAAGATGTGATAAAGTGGAGATGACTTCTCCAGTGATATCACTTCTCTAGTTCTTGATATTCTATGGAGCCAATGCACTAAGATATCTCCAACTCTAGAGATCTTAGTGCACAGGTTCCATAAAATAACATGTTGGAGAAGCGATATCACTAGCGAAGTCATATCTGATTTATCACCTCTTCATCACACCTTAGTGCATTACCCCCAAAGAGGCACATATCACTTTTCTTTTATTGGGGACTCCCCTGCCACATAATAGGCTAATTGACAATGAAAGGAAATGCTCTCAATGTGTATATATATATATATATATATATATATATATATATATATATATATATATATATATTAACACTTTGGATGCATCTGTGGTGAATTGTTTTGTACTGTGCATCGAGATGTCTCTAGCTTACAAGTGGGTCAGTCCCTCCAGTAAATGGTAACAAATTACAAGCAAATTGCTCAAAGTGTTAAAGAACATCTGTATATAATATTTAAAGGATAGTTTATGAAAACACATATGTAGCTAATTTTTTCCCTTAAGATGTTGGTCTAAAAATGATGCACCTGCATTTTGGAGTATGTATGAGAGAACATGATTGCTTTTGTGAGTACTGTTATCATTAACAGATGAGAGTTGGTGCCGTAGAAATACAGGAGGCAAATATAGTTGTTGATACATTTATTGGCTTAGCCAATAATGTTATCACTAAGGCTTTAATGTGAGCAAGCCTGGAAATTCTCCCCTATAGCATATGCAGAAAAATTGAGTCATGTTATGCTGATTTCCTCTGGGCCTTGTTAGTACATGGAATGCCTTGAGATACCCATGCACTGCCCTACAGCTTCCCCCTTGATGTAAGCACGCAAACGGAGAACTTCCAGTGGAACTAGTTTAATACGTAGGCCAGGAGCAGTATTAGTAAATGGATTCCAGTGCCAGTTTTAGCATATAATCAAGTTTTCACATTCACCCTTCCTGTTGGTTTTCTGTCTACAATTCAAGGGGTCAGAAGTCCCATTTACCCTTTGAGTGCCAGAGGGGTATCCAACACATTGCTTTACAATGCACTGGATACCCTCTGGCAGTCAAAGGGATAAATAAAAGGCAAACGTGTATTTGCCCCTGTGGTACAGTTAGTTACTCCACTTTTTTGCACATATGGCCCTTAATATGGTATTTATTACTTCAAATGTCATATCCTTCAGTTAACAGCCTGGCCGTTACTTTTTAATGCTCTCCTAACCAAAGATTACTAGTTAAGCGATTTACTGATAATTACAGTTTATCAATGTGCACTACATTTCAAAGTCCATTCACAATGAAACACGAATCAATGTTAGCCCACTGTGCTGTCTCTAAATACTACTGAAGGCCAGACACCGCCAAGCTTAGATGTTGCACTAGCACAAATAATTGAAACTTCTGTGTGCTGAATATAAAGCATGTTTTTTTCTTTTTAACTTGAGGGGTCACAGTTCTTTTGCAATTTCCAAAAGGTAAATAGTTTAAATGTAGGATGCTCTCTGGTACCCACAAAGTTAACCGTTTTGTTTTTTTTGCCACGTGTTGGAGCTCTCTCTAGCACCCAAAGTGTTAAACTACAAATTTCATGGCGTTTAACCCTTAACCTAACCACTTAAGGACCAGAGTGGTGTAAAATACACTGTGAAGAAATACTTTGCACACCCTTCTGTACCTTAATGGGTTACACTTTAGGGTAAAGGTTTATGTATACAATTATGGCAGTGATTCTGACAGGTCATGTTTAATCCTTTCAGTGCCAAAGGGATGTCCAGCTCTTTGAAAAGCAATGCATTGGGCATTCTTCTGGATTTCATAGTGTTAACCCTTTGAGTGCCTGAAGGGGTACGCAACACATTGCTTTGCAATGCATTGCTTACCCCTCTGGCACTCAAAGGGTTAAAAGATATACCAAATTAAGCACAGGTAGAGTAATAAAATGACTGAGCCACTGGTAACCACATGTGAACAAGCAGGGATGTATATTGAATAGTGACCTGTTGGTATGTCCTGAGGACTAACACTGGGAATCAGTGAATTATGGTCATTTTATGGAAAATGTGAAACTAAAGGGAAAATTCATCTATATTATTTTCTACCTCATAAAATTAATCCAGGTATCAAACTGTTCATGTAATACACAGAATAGATTTTGTGACATATAAGAACCAATTGGCCCATCTAATCTGCCCATTTTCCTATGTGGATAAAATACACAATCTTCCGTAGTTCTCAGAATGGACATGTCTGTCTCAGGCATTTTTTAATTCCTTTAAAGTATTAGTCCCTACCAGTTCCTCTGGGAGGCTGATCTATGAATCTATCAACCGTTCCATAAAGCAGTACTTTTGAACACTAAAAACACAGACTACTATAATTAAACTAGACTACCGTACACTATTATTTATTTCTGTCACCACTTCTAGCTATCGGTAAAGCCTGCTTCCTTTATTTCTACACCAAACATTGTTTTTTTTCTCTTGATGTAGGAAGAGGTGATAGAAATATTTCTACAGTTTGCACTGTATGAAAAATATATATTTGTCTTTTTAATATTTTCAAGATAAAATCAGTTTTCAAATACAGTGTTTAATAGAGATACAACTATCTGGGTTTACGTGAACCATTAAACATGTTTTCAGATAAAATTACTATTTCTGCATACATTTGTAATATATAAATATATATATATATATATAGATATATATATATATATGTGCTACACACATACATTCACACTTTGAATGCTTAAGAAATACATGTAGCATCCAAAAGTGTCAACATTTTATAAAATTACAGATTTTAAGGGAATATATTATCTCATTCATCAACCATCATGCTTTCATACAAATACAACTATTGATTCAACATATTCATAACTTGTAAACTGTTTTGATTAATGTTAACCTATCATGTCTTTTAAAGAGGAACAACAGCAGCACATGCAGTGTTAAAACACACAGTGCATCGCTAGCACAATAAGGCAGCAGTTGCTTGGATCATTCTGTCCATCTGAAGAGGAAATTGAAATAGTGAAAGAATGGTGCAAATCATTGTTTCTCCTGTTCATTGCTTGTGACTGCTGTAATCATCAAGGCTGATTTACAAATGCAGCCTTGAAGGTTTCTCAGCTTCCTGCAGGGTAGAAGACTGTTACTTTGGCACTCACACTCATGCCTTTTATAATCACCACTCAAATACTGTGCCCTGGTACTTCCAATTCCCAGTGTCTTGATTGAACACCTCATTCTGTGCTAACAAGGTGTCTAAGATTTCTGAACGCAGACCTCAGTCAGAAAATTGTTAATGGTTTTGCTCATTAAGAGTTGCTGCACTAGTTTTGGTAATTTGGTTACTCTCTAAATTGTAGGTTGATTTTTTTTTTCTTCAACTCAAAGAACAATGATAACATTTTAGACAAGTGACATGTGTAGACCAGCAGTTATTTAAAGTTTTTATTGTACTGCACTTCATGAGATACATAGATTGTGTTACTTTCTTATGAAAAGCATACCACTATATTAAGACTGATGTAGTAACATTACCTATAAAGCCACATGTTAATTTATAGACATAAATACTTATGATATGCACAGATATTTGCTTAAAAAGTCTTGTCTTTGTAGTGACTGTTTCAAACAATTTGCCTCTGTGTGTGCAAAATTTTGCTATATTTAGAAATTATTGGCTATTTATTTTATTACGAAGGTGCATTTATATACAGGGTTGAGCTGATTGCTGATAAGTATAAATGAGCATCTCAGAAGATTTTTGTTTAAAAAAATAATTTAAACATTGTTTTTTAGAATTTCAGTTTTAATTTGATCCTGCATATAATCCATAAGTAATAATAAGATTAACAAAATATTTTATGTTTGCTCTTTATCGATATGATTATTAAAGACTAAAAACTGTACTTAATACAAAAGTGACCATTGTAATTGTGTTTTCTTTTTATACAGCACTGGCCATTTTAAAGCATTTAATCTCTGTGACAGCCATTTTTTATTCAATTTATAATTTATTTCCATAATTTATAATTTATTTTTATAATTTATTTCTTTATGTGTGTGTGTGTATATATGTTATATATTGGTAAATAGATGATAGATAGATAGATAGATAGATAGATAGATAGATAGATAGATAGATAGATAGATATTCTTGTGTGCTAATTCTGACTTTATAACAGAGGTATGATATATTTTTAAATTCTAATAGTTATAAAGAGAGCACCAAAGTGATTAAACAGCAGGTTTTGTTTAATTTTTGCACTTATTTTCAAAAGAAATATCTCAGTTTTTAACCCTGTCAGTGTCAGAAAGGCATCCAATGCATTGCTCTGCAATGCACTAGATACCTCTCTGGTACTCAAAGGGTTAATGAGAAAGTTTGCATTGAAAATGTTAATTAGTCTATAAAATATTAACTGCATTGATTTTACACGTTTATCTCTTATGTCATAACAGTTTTTTGTGATCACTTTGAACTAACAGTTCTCAAGTTTGTCTACTACAAATTATATCATCTCAGTGAAATACCCTGAGCATGTAAATAAGTCAACCATATATAATCTTTCCTTAGAATCAGAAAGCATAATAAGATCCAATATTATTTCCTATGTCTCAGCATGTAATACAACATCCCTGATGATTTACATGATTTTAGGATTAGTAGCAAATAACACAGGAATAAAACATAATCTGTGTTATACTGCATAAGTCGCTTAAATCTGAACTGGCGTTCTTATTCAGCCACTACATGAGCAGTAACTGAGACAAGTGAGTGGCGATTAAAAGTATATATAATATTCACTTTAATAATTTAATATGAAATAACATAGGGACTGGGTGCTAAATATTTTAACATGTTTCATAATTTAATGATATTCATTTCTGATTTAACTCTATCTTTGGATCACAGATTCCTGCAATTCCCAATAACCAGGTAAAGGGATAGCAGGAAAATAAATGAGATTCATAATTGTACATTTATGTTTCAGTGATATCATTTTGAAAATTTTTTTTGTTCTCAAAAGTAAAATATATACTCAAAAAAACAAAGGGTAACATCAAGTGTCTGATTTGATTTATATTCGATAATCTTATCTTACAGCGTCTGCAACACACAAAATACCTAGTCATTTAAACCTCTAAAATGTACAACAATGCAAAAGTGTGCAAAAAATAAAGAAAGCTTGACTCAAGGAGTTTACACTTTAACCTCCATATAAAAATTGTTCAACTATTTACACAGGTCATGAGAAAGAGAAAGGAAAGTCTATAATGTAAAGAATACCAAGCAGACTATCCTAAATAAGAAAGCTTATCTAGAGGAGGTACTCAATAGGTTTATATAAGTATTCACGCTTTATTAAATGGTACAAAAATATACACGGATAGAATAAAAACAATTAAAATCGAATCAATATAGGCAGGTACATTATATAATTTGCAATCCCAGAGTAATTAACGAGTAATAGATGAAATATGCCTGAGAAAAAGTGAAGAAAACACACACAGAAAAGGCTCAAACATATGAACAAAAGAGCCTAATAAAGTGCAAGGTAATCAAGTGACAGCACTACAATATCAATAAAGTGTCAATAAAGGTATACTTATCTGTTTCACAGAATCAAAGAATGAACACACTGGGAACAGTGAGTAAAAACCTGCCTGAATATCCAGTGTGTATCACCACCTTAGTGGCTTCATCAGGTCTGGAAATTAAGCATAAAAATGTAAATTAATCAATTAATGAAATCATTAATGTGATTACAAAATACACTATTAATTCAGGCCCTCAGTGGCAAACAAAATGAAAACTAAAGTTTAATGGACTGAGTCATGTACCAAATAATTTTTAACTCACAATTCATATTTATTACAATAATCATTGTGTATACACACCCTTTCTTTGGTTATTGGAATACACTTGTACATACCTCAGGTGTATTTGTATATGACAAAACCATTGTCTGTCTCAAATTACTTGTTATTTTTATACAAAATGTGTATTTATTTCAACTACTTTAATTTCTTTCAAATTCACTGTATACTGTAGAAGGTGGAAATTAAGAACTTTAAGGGTTAAACACATCAGATGTGACAATATTTCCTGATTGGATTCTAATAATATATTCTAAATGTCTTTATTAAACTGCAATGTTAATTTAACAAAGACTTTCTAAGCTCAGGATTGCCCCTATATTTGAATTCTTTGAGTAGCAGGGAGAAGTGTGCAGCATATTTCTTCACAATGAACTGCACAAACCCTCTGGCACTCAAAGAGTTTAATATTATGTATATGTGTGTACATAATACAAGATGACAGCCCAGCATAAGCTGTTATCACATAAACGTAATAATGTCTTGACCTGCAGGGGTTATCCAGACATCAAATAACCCTACCATAGGGCACCTTATAATAACCTACTTCCTGCAGCGAATGTTAGAATCGTAAGGCAAGTGTAACAAAAACATGTACTCTGAGGCTGATGTACTATGAAAGTGATGCTATTCTGAAGTAAATGAACTGCACCACAGTGGACAAATTAAAGTTCCCAAAATTTACATTGATTTAAATGGAGGTTTTATCCTCTGAATGCTAGATAGGTTTCCAATGCATCACTTTGCAAAGTATTGGAGATATCTCTAGAATCCAAATGGTTAAGCTTTAGAGTGCCAGAAGGGTGCGCACAGCATTGTTCTGCAATGCTTTGCATACCACTCTGGCACTCAAATGGTTAAAAGCTATATTTTAATCAATGGGAATATTTATTTGATCCCTAAGTTGGTTTGCACCATTTTCTTATAATATCAGCCCCACTGACCTCTATCATCATCACACATGCTAAAGATGGGCATTACAATGTGTAGATTGCTTTCATTATTTCCATTTCAACTGAATGACAATGTTGTTGTAAGCTTGTTCACAAGGTCATTTAAGGATTGTTTTGATGAAACTATGAAAATTGCCAATATTCATTTCTAATAGTGTTATTGAACAAAATCTGGAGTGCCAAAATACCAATTTACACAAGGCAATAAAGAAAAAAAAAATAAAACAGTGATTGTAAATAAATGTTAAAAATAATATGTACTTATAAAAGATAACATATTAAAATATATGCTGGCTGTTCTAACAGCAATTAGAACCTTTATTCTCTAAGCTGGAATTTTTGTTGGCTTGGGTATAATTAGTCAAAATGTTTTCATTGCTCCCCACACACATTATAGATAGATAGATAGATAGATAGATAGATAGATAGATAGATAGATAGATAGATAGATAGATAGAGAGATACCTAGAGAGATAAAGAAATAGATAGATAGATAGATAGATAGATAGATAGATGATAGATAGATAGATAGATAGATAGATAGATAGATAGATAGATAGATAGATAAAGAAATAGATAGATAGATAGATAGATAGATAGATAGATAGATAGATAGATATGTTCAAGATATGATTTAAAGAGACTGACGTACTAAACAAAAGTGGTGCAGTACTGAAACAATGGTATTGTAAGGAGAAATACAAATTGTCCATATTCCCAATTATTTAAATTGACGTTTAACCCTTTGAATGTTTGAGAGTAAGGATAGGAGAAAATCGCTCCAGCCTACAGACAGAAGCCTCCGCCATCGGAGGCAGCTGGCTAGAGGGAGGGGAGTGGAGGCAGAGTTACAGACTGCGGGTATAGAGCTGTCTATATGGAAGTGCAGATTTTAAACATTAATTTTCAGCAACAGACAATTAAAAAAATATTGAAGAATTACACCTAATGGCTAGGTAATCTAACGTTTAACAAACATTTATACTGGGATGATAGAACCCCTTTAATAACCAGGCTGATCAGAAATATGACAGATTTTACTCCGGTCTGCAGGAGGACTGCATTGAAAGCTTTGGCAAAATCTACAACTCGTCTTGGGGAAGCAAATTTGTTTCTGTGAGATCGAACAGCATCACCAGCTATCAATCCTTGTTGAATATGGAAAACAGAGACAATATCAAATACACACATGCATGGGAATAGGACACTGCCTCACAAGGTCAAATTTCAATACACTAAAATAAGCCAAAGGAAAAGGTAATACTTTGTACATGTGGCACAGGAATGGTGAATGCATGGATATGTAGATGTGTTTGAGGTATAATTACAGGGATAAACGGTAAAGACAATTAGTGCATATTACAAGATGGATTCAGGTCAAACTCATCACAATATTGCCAAACAGGACCCTTATCAAACCTTAGTGCAAACCTTAGTGTTCTTCTTAGTACATTAGTTTCAGTGGGTGTGTACATGCATGTAAGGTGATGTGTGCATAAATATGTTGATATGTGCGTGGAAACATCAGGTACATGGTAGCCGAAAGTTTAAGACTACTGAAAAAATGGGCATAACTTTCTGCCAGTAGGTTTTGCTTTATTTTCGTTTACACCAAAACTTTTCAAAGAGAAACTTGAGAAACATCTGTCCTACAGTATTCTGTGGAAATTTCATTGGAAAGAAAAATTAACTATCCTGAGTTAAAAGACCCATTTAAATCAATGGTAATTTGTATATCTCTTCTATGATGTACTTGGTTTTTCCCAGAATTGTTTTCGTTTTTCTTCTTACAGAAGCTTCAAAGACTTTTCTGGGAGCAAAAGGGCTTACTAATTAGACTGCAAGCTTCTTGGAACACTAAATACTTTCCTATTTTTCATGACTCTGGTATGAAAGGCCATATGCATAAAGACAGTGGAACATTCCTGGTACAAATCAACTACCATTTAAGAAAATAATGAGTCCCAATTTTTCCATAAATGCATACACAACTTTAAATCTTATAAAACCATATTATTAAAGGCCAAGGTGCTATCAATTGCACCATAGGAGACAAATACATATTCTCAATATTCTCATTGATTTAAAAATGGAGCTTCCCAAACTGCATGGGAATCAACTCTGTTAACCCTTTAAGTGCCAGAGAGGTACACAACGCATTGCTATGCAATGCATTACGTACCCCCAGGCACTCAAAGGGTTAAGTGGGAATGTTTATTTGTCACCAGTGGTGCGGTTTTGTTGATCAGAACTTTTATGCTCTCTTTCTGCATATGGCTGGAAACGTCACCACTACACTGTTTACTGTATAGTCTTCTTCTGTGAGATGTTTAATACATTGTGCCGTATAAGCAAATCATGCACACATACTATGCAGTGTTATTTTTCACAGTTACCAAACTACTCATCAGTATTATAAACAGATACCTTTTTTAAACAGAATTTTCTTTAGTCTCTAGAATATGTCTTTAAAGGCATAGTAATGTCAGAAAAAAGTATTAACTATATGGTAGATACAAATAAAAGAGAGTACTTGCACTTATTCCTATCTCTCAAACCATTATGGTTTGAGAGATATAGGAAAATAAAGTTCTCCGCTCCCTCCCCTTTCTGCTTGACGAGCGGTAAAGCTGTCAGAAGCAGATTCTGGTTCCTGGATCAGACGGCGGCTCTTCAGCAGCACCGACATAGCGATACCTAAAGATAAATACTTCATTGGAGTGGTCTACAAAGTGTGTCTGGTTTGCAAGCACACGTTGTAGACTATTCCGATGAAGTATTTATCTTTAGATATCGTTATATCGGCACTGCTGAAGAGCCACATCTGGTCAAGCAACCAGAATCTGCTTCTGACAGCTTTACAGCTCGTCAAGCAGAAAGAGGAGGGAGCTGAGAACTTTATTTTCCTATATCTCTCAAACCATAGCAGTTTGATAGATACGAATAAGTGCAAGTACTCTCTTTTAATTGTATCTACCATATAGTTAATACTATTTTTCTAACATTACTCTCCCTTTAACACATTGCTTTGCAATGCTTTCTGGATGTCGCCAGCATCCAAGGTGGTAAATCACCAAAATAAAACATTTTCCATTTCATATTAGTTTAACCCCTTAAGGACCGGGAAAATCTGAGGTCGTTTTCCCTTAAGGACCGGAGCAGTTCTGACCTTTTCGACTGTCTTTGTTCAACAGCGTTTTCCCTCTAAGTCTTTATTCCACCCCCATAAATTATATACTGTTTTTTAAGCACAAATAGGGCTCTCTTTTGATACCCCACTTATATGGATAACCCACCGTTTACTTTATTAAAATTAAAAAAAAGTTAAAAAAAATGTTAAAAAAAAAAACACCATTTTTGTTTTTTCTCTTGGGATCAATTGGACACAAAGGGGTAACTTTTTATGGAGACTGCATGAAAGGTAAGACCGGTCAGTCATACCTACAAAATGCAAAGTTTAAAGTGGCCACTGTCCCCCCTGGGTGAAAATCCCCATGTCCCTTTTTCCCACCCTATTTTGTCACTTTTTTATCCCTGACATTCGGCGGTGTGTATAAGTGTATTACATGGCTCCACAACAATCACACTCCCAGTTTTGTTTATTAAGATATTTTTTTTTTTAAATAAAATATTTTTTTTTTAAAAAAAAAGTGTGTTTTGTGTTTAAAAAAAAAAAAAAAAAGGATTATTGCAGGTCAGAAATTGACCTACATTTAGCCAGCCTCCAACACCAGCAGTGGATTTTATTTGACACTAGGTTTGTCCTCTCTACTTCTCTCTCCCTTACTTTGATAGCAAGGGAGACAAAAAAGAGGAGACACACAGAGGTAAGCATGCGTTGTGTGCTTACCTCTGTCTCAGAATGCCGGTACATGTGATCGCTGATACAGCGATCGCATGAACTGGCAGAAGCAAGAAGGGCTGAGAATGAATGCCCCGGTCTTGGAGCTCTCAGTCTCAGCCTGGAATTAATGATAGCAGTGTGCACGGGGGCACGCTGCTATCATTTAAGCCATGACAGTCCAGCACCGTCATGGGTCGTTAAGGGTATAACAACCCATGACAGTGCAGGACCATCATGGGTCCTTAAGGGGCTAAAGGAATAGTAATGTTTCACAAAAGCAGCAGCTCCGATTAATCTTCATAGTATTTGAGCCATAGAGAGTGTTATTTCAATACTGTCAGAGTTGTAGTTCAGGGTTAATTGAATTATAAAGTTTCCCACTCCTGCCCCTTTTACTTAGTGTAAGCCACCTCCACTCAGATGTGGAATCTGGTCTTGAGACTAGACAGCTCACAGCAAGGGACAATCTTCTTACTGTGAGCATAAGGAAAACCCTGCCCCCCTTGACAGGTTTTTCAGGTTTTTCCCTTATGCTAATTGAAGATTGTCCCGCTCTGCGATCCATCTGGATAGTCTTGCTGCTCTGAGATGATCAGTAAAAGGGGCGGAAGAGAGATACTTTATCATTCAATTTCTCTTAAACTACAACTCTGACAGTATTGAAATGACACTCTCTACGGCCCAAATACAATGATGATGAATTGGATCTTCTGCTTTTGTGAAACATTACTATCCCTTTAATGTAAGGGCTTTTTTATGTTTAAAAATGTAGTAATTCTGGGACAAACCAGCTGCATCGTAGAGGATAAAGAAATATTCTTACTATTTCCATTAATTTTAACCCCATGAATCCTGGTGAGATCTCCAGTGCATTATAAAGCAATGGATTATAAATAGCCCTGGTATTCAAGGGGTTAAAAGTCTCATTCAAATCAATGTGAATTTTTATTTTTCCCCTATAGTGTATTCGGTTTGCCCCAGAATTACTCCACTTTTTTATTTAACCCTTTGAGCGCCAAAAGGGTTTAACATAGGGCCTAAGAGCTGAAACGAGAAATCTGGCTGCTGTACAGTTTGTAAAGATTAATAATAATTAAGAAATAAATATTGTTTCTGATACAGAAGAATTGCATCATGGGGAGACTACAAAAAAATCTCAGTGAGGTAAAAGGGGTATTTAACCATGTGAATCTAGAGGTCTTCATCACATGGCTTTGCAATGATTTGGGAATTCCCCTAGAATTCAAGGGGGAGATTCACTAAACAATGAAAAAGTAGTGATAATGTGGAAATGACTTTTCCAGTTATATCATGTCTCCAATTCCTATGTTATTAAGCTGACCATATGTACCATTTTAAAAGGGACAGTACTGTTTTTTTTCACATTTCCAGTCCGTCCCTTCTTTATAATAGAAATGTCAATTTTGTCCCGTTTTTAACATAACATATATAGTTTTTAATTTTTTGTAAAAAACTGAACGCAGCTTTTTTATAGCTCATAAGATAAAATAAATCAGAACTTCCTTTTGTCACACTAGTGGTTTTCCTGTTGTTTTACTGTACACATTAATTACCATATGACTCGAGTGACTCATAACTGTCTAAGACTCTCGAGTCTATGGTAAATTACCATAGAGTCTGTTAGTGATATGACGATGAGTCATAAGACTCTATGGTAATCAATGCGTACAGTAAAACCACTAGTGTGAGTGACAAAGAGAGAAAGTTCCGATTTACTTTAGGGGCAGGCTTTTTGGCCAAAGAGAGAGAACACCGTTAGTAAGAGACGGAGCAAACACATTCTCGCTGCTTGCAGCTTACTACGATCGGACTCGGAGTGACGGAGTCCCTCTGTCTGTTTGTCCCATATCCCGTCCTGTTTTTGTATCAAGGAAATATGGTCAGCCTAATGTTTTTCTATAGATCCTATGCACTAAGATCTCCATAGTTGAAGAAACCTTTGTGCATTGGCTCCATAGAATAACATAGGAATTGGAGAAGTGATAAACTGGAGAAGTCATCTCCGCTTTATCACCGCTTACAGTGAGGGAAAAAATTATTTGATCTCCTGCTGATTTTGTACGTTTGCCCACTGACAAAGAAATGATCAGTCTATAATTTTAATGGTAGGTTATCACGGTTCCCGTGATTGCTGGCTTTTTCTGTCGGTTAGCTGTGGGGGCGCTCCATTGGTTGCCTGTGACTAGCCCGCCCAGTATTGCTTATATAGACTGGGCTCCTGCACCCTTTCACTGCCCTTTCGTGGTGTCTCTATGTCAGTTGTCACCTGCCTATGGATTCCTGTGTCTACTGCTTGAATCCTCTACTGTTCCAGCGTCAGAGTACCTAACCAGAGAGTCAGTATACACTCTAGTGTGGTTCCTGCCTCCGTTCCTGATCCAGTTTGGCTGACGTTCCTGCTTCCATTCCTGACCCGGTCGGGCTGTCTTTGCTGCTCCGGTATCCTGTTCCGGCCTGGCTGTCGCTCCTGCTCTTGGATCCTGATTTGGACACATTCCACTTGGCTCTGGTTGCCTCGGCGACATTCTGACTACTGAGTTCCTCCTGTGTTGGTACTGCTGGTACTAGGTCCTTGGCCTCTGAGTTGGCACTGTATGTTTATGTTATGGGTAACTGCTATTACACCGGTTGCTTGCTGCCTCCGTGAAAGCACCGGTAGGGCTTCCAAGTTCGTCCAGTACGTGGTACTGGTTTGCTCCACTCTTACACCGGTTGCTTGCTGCCTCCGTTAAAGCACCGGTAGGGCTTCCAAGTTGGCCAGTACGTGGTACTGGTTTGCTCCACTCTTACACCGGTTGCTTGCTGCCTCCAATATAGCACCAGTAGGGCCTCCGTGTTGTCCAGTACGTGGTACTGGTTTGCTCCACTCTTACACCGGTTGCCTGCTGCCTCCATTATAGCACCAGTAGGGCCTCCGTGTTGTCCAGTACACGGTACTGGTTTGCTCCACTCTTACGCCGGTTGCTTGCTGCCTCCGTTATAGCACCGGATTTTTCACCAAGTGGCAGCTATACAAATGTGCCCCTTTAAAGCCTCTGCCTTTCATTCAAGGATGCAGCCATGACACAAATAGAATTAGCTTAATCATCTTAGGAGCTTCCTAAGATGATTAGGAAAGAAGTTGACAAAAGTTGATGAAATCTTTCAAGGGCAGATTGGTCTTGAGTGTCAAGCCTAAAGGCAACTCTTAAATAACATAGTCATGCTTGAAGACCCTGTAAAGTGGCATCATGTAATAAGCTTGAAGTTCAGCCACTCTTCTGGCTAAGGTGAAGGCCATAGATAATAATGTCCTGAGGGAAAGCATTTCCAGATACAGTCATGCATTGGTTCAAAGGACTCACCCATTAGTGTTTTAAAAACTAAATTAAGTCCTATGGATGATAGGAAAGAGTTCCTCCAGGAATCAGGAATATGACTGATTGGCAAGTGTCTTCACAAGAAAATGACCAACAATGTACAACCCAGAGACGTTCCTAAGGTTGAAACTTGAACAAATAGAGATCTAGATCAAAGATCTTTGTTGAAATTATCTGATAGCCAGCAGACATGATATGATCTTCTCCAAGTCTAAAAATAAATGCTTCTTTTTATCTAAAAACAGTATGTAACGCTATATAATTTTTTAGCATATATGTTTATAGTATATGTAAATATACTGTTTCTCTATTTGTGTAAATATGTAACCCTTTACTGGAAACTATGTGGGACATCCTTGAAAATTAGAGTAATCTTAATGTACTTTTCCTGGTAAAACATGTTCCAAATAAATTCATATGGATTGAGGCAGAGGGTCTTCTTAAGGAATTCATACCAAAACAAGTATTCCTTCCAAGTCCAGCTGTAAAATGGGATGTACTTTTCTTCCAAACTTTGAGAAGATGAAAAAACACTTGAAAAGATAATCCTTGACCACCCAAGAACCTCTTCCAGTAACCAATTTGCTAGAAGCAGCTTGCATACCTGCCAGTAAAGTAATGGGTCTTTATGCAGAAGGTGTTTCTCCAGGAGAAGAATGATTGGATCATTTTTCACTGTGAGCCAAAATAGGGCAATCAGGATAACACACTTTTTCCTGAATTATTTACTTCAGTAATATGGGAAGGAGCCTTAGTGGAGAACAATGTGAGTCAGCTGTAAAGACCCAATTTCCAAAAGGACAACTACTGCTATTGGACTATCTTGATTAAACAGAGAAGAAGTTTGGAAGCTTTGCATATTGAATTGAATACTTCTTGATTGCGGTATCACTCTTCTTGATGAATTGTCTTCTCTCCAACCTCATCCTTCCCTCAGAAATGGATAGCTGTGAATGTCAAAAGAATGGACTGTCCATTCTAAGATTTTCAGGTAAAGGTGCAGTAGGGTCCCACTTCTTGTGCTACCTTGTCTTGAAAGGTATGCAATGAACTGGTATATTGCCTCATCTTACTCCAGGGCATACTTGAAAACCTGGTAAAACATTACTCTTGATGATTGGCATTGCGTTTTCAGAGATCTCAAGATTGCCAGAATTTTCAGATGGCTGGACTGAATAGCACTCACTTAGGAGGTCTTGAGGTCTTGGAATGATTAATCTTATAAAATTGCTCCTCAGCCATGTTTAACAGCTATTTTGATTTTTGTCTAGCCTGAAATGGATGAAGGAAGGTTTTTGGAGATATTTTCTCTGAAACACAAGGACAGTGGAAGTTTGACTTGAAGAGACCCTGTTACCTGATGGAGAAAACTAGATTCTTGTTCCAATGCTTCAGAATAAACTCCTGAAGAAGTCTCATGTGAAGAAGAGCCCAGGGAAATTAATTTCTTGAAGCTGTCATCAGGATCAGAATTTATATCAGTTGTCTGAATGATATAATGTAAGTGTTTTGAGTTTGCTGATCTGGGGAACAGCTTGTGTATCTTGTCTGTAGGAAGGATTTTTTATATGGTGGTATCCAGCATGCAACATAGAAATCTCATCTTCTTTTTTGGAAACCTTTATTATGTCTTCAGTCTGACCAGCAATCCCAGAGTACATTCTTTATACTAAAATCAGTTGTTGAAGATGTTTGATTGGCAGCTGTAGAGAACAGTGTTTTTTTACCCATCAGTTGCCCAGGTAAGAAAAAACAGTGATGCCTTATTCCCTTAGATGTGCTTCTACAATCGCCAAAAACTTTGTAAGATTCTTAGGAAAACGAGAGACCAAAAAGAGGGCTGCAAATTGAAGATGACAAATTTTGTGTCCAGCTTTGATAGCACGTTACAGGTATTTCTTGCTGCTACTTGTGAATGACAACATGGAAAGAAGGATTTTTTAAGTTTATAGTGGTAATCACAGCTCCTAACTCCAAGATTTTTACTGCTGATTTGATTTCTTCCATCTTGGAATGTTCTATCTGAACACAATATTTCAGAAATGTGAGGCTGGTAACAGCGGCAAGTTTCCTGTGTGTTTGAAACCTGGAATACTGAGGCATAAGTCAATGGCATTGGAACAAGGACTTTGGATCCACAACAGTCTTTAATTGCTTAGAGAATATTATGTCTTCAGTGGTATGAAATATTGAAATATGTGAGGTATATGAGCAGCACATTTTAATTTGTATCCTTCTCTTATTATACTAAAGACTACAGCATATGAGGAAATGCTTTCCCACAAGGAAGCAAGGAATAGAAGGATTGGTGTCAGCATTGTGAATTATTGCATTTTTTTTGCAGTTTTGCTTTAGAGGACTTGGTCCCTTTCCAAAAATTGTGAAAAATTTCCTGCAAAAAATTTTGTGAAAATGTGCCGATTTTCTCTTTTCCCGCAAAAAATTTTGCCTTTCCAACTATGCAAAAATGTCCTTCTTTTCGCCTATTTTAACAAATTCTCCACCTATGTTAAAACTTTTTTTGCCTATTTTAACACCTATAGGTACTACATTTCCCACTGTAATATTACTTCTTCTGAGGGGTGAAGTTTGGAAATAAGTGGCTGAAAGTTGTGGGTCCTACAGAAAACTATGGCTTGAAAATATGTTAGCATGCAGAATGCATTTGTCCTTTGCCCAAAACACTTTCTTGCTTAAGTGACACTGGCACATATTAATGATGATATCAAGCAATAAAAAAATAAAGTACAACCTACAATGTAGCAGATATGTATTGTAGTGGTGGTGGTGGGGATTGGCATGGTGTTATTTGTGTATGCATTTTTACCATTGTCATACTCTATCCTCCTTCTCAGATTATTGACACAAATTACTTATTGGTCATAGCAGTGGTCCCATCTGTCCTCCACCTCCTCATCTGTCCTGCTGTTAATATATTTGTCCTGACTTTGTCTGTTATGTGTGGTTTATGCTACTACTACTGGAGCTAGATGTTGATGTAATTCTACTAGATGTCAAAGGTGCAGCACTTACAGCAGCAGCACCAGAGGTACTCGGTATATCTAACACTGTGTATGTTAACCTGTGTCACTCCTGCTGAGTACTCAAAACAGGTGTATGTGAATGAGTGGGACTTGGACTTTGAAGAGGCAATGATGTAGATGATGACTGATAGGGTGACTGTGTGCTTTTTGACATCTGTGCTTGTCCAGGGTCAGACTTTCCAATGGCTTTCTCAAATAGGTTATAGACAGGCACATTAAAAAGTGGTGGAAGTTTCAGCCTTTAACTTTCTGCTAACTTGATAGCCCTGTCACCAGCCTCACTCTCAACTTCATCTGTATCTGAACAAGAGAAGCATGCTGGAGGGATATATCCTAGATCTGCATCATCATCATCAGTCATCATTAGGTCATCCTCAGCAGTATCAGCATCACCTGACAATTCTTGCCCACTACCCTTATATTCCTCTAAGCTTTTGGAGGTCTCAAACAATTTCTTTCTACTTTTACTATAACAAAGTTCCCTACTATGGGTGTTTTGGTGCTTGTTTGTCTCGCTATCTGATGCAGCAGGTGGTTCAGCTGCTACATGTTCCTCTATTATGCTATTGCCAGCATCCTCAACACTTGAATGCGACTGGCTGTGGTCTTCAGTGTTCTTCTTATATGATTCTTTATTTCTACTGGCACTGGTGGTGCTGGAACTAGTTTTGCTGGGACCTTGACAAACTGCATCCTCCCTTGGAGTTGAGGGATCATCATTATTGAATGCACATGCTGCAGCAACCATTGCTGCAGTCAGTTTTTGAACTACTACTTTACTCTCACGCCCCTGCACTTCTCCACCCATCCCCTTTCCCCTTCTGTGTTTGCTGGACATTATGCAACTACACTGTGTTTTTTTACTGTACGGTACACAGCACAACTGATGCAGCTGTATGATGCCTTGCCTAAGCCCAGTCAGCTGTCTGTCACTGTCACCTAAGATATTTAGTTTTTTATTCTTTTTTATTATTATTATTATTTATTTTAAAGTTGTCCACACTGTTGTCTTATCACAGTCTGTCCAAAAAAAAACTATAACTGAAAAACAAAATCAACAACTTCTTTCTCCAGACTTCCCCACCCAGCACAGAGATAATAACAGCAAGATCAGAAAACAAATAGGTCTCTAGCTGCCTGTGTCTTGCCAGTCACTCACATGGAATTTTGGAGTATTTAGGGGTCAACCTCCTTCCTCCCTTCTTATCAACTAGAGTGCCCCCAGACTCATCTAATACAGAGAACAAATGTCCTATGACTCCCTAAACTAAGCTTCAATTCCCCTTTATTTGCCTATCTCCTCTAGCACAAAAACATGCTGCTCTCTCCTCTCACAAACACAGAATGGCATGCCGTGAGAGCCTGACAGCCTTTTATATAGATGTAGAAAACTTTTGTGTGGTGTAAAAATATTTTTCTTCTCATTGATTTCAATGAGTGGAAAAGGCATAAAAAAAGAGAAAAAATGGCACTTTTCGTGGGAAATTTATCACCAAGCAGAAAGTGTCATTATTCGCCGACTTCAGTTTGAATTTTTGCCCATCCCTGCTTATTTGCAGGCTTTTTGCCTCTGAAGCTCCTCTGTAACTCTCTGAGAAGTCTACTTCGTCACTAGAAGCACTGTTGGGAGAAGCAGAACCCAAGATTCATTGATGAGATTAAGTCTTCTCCAATACACAAAGGAAGAAAGCTGGATAATTCTGATAGCACTAGAACCAATGGGGCATTGAGAGGAGTTAGCCTTCATTAGCACTGGATTGAGAGGAGATGGCTAATGCTGAGAGCACTAGGACCTAGGATGCACTGACAGAAGCTTTTGCTATAAACTGGTGGTTGTTAGGAAGGAATCATTGGTCAATGGAGGAAGCAGGAGAGTTTGTAGCGGCTGAGGAGACTCAAATGCAGCAACCAGATAGAATATAGAGTATGCAAAGTTTAGAGGTAAGCTAGCATCATACACCAGGGAAAGGGGAACCAGAGAGGGACTGTAGAACCAGAAATGTCAGTCAGGAAGGATTACAAACAACAGCAAAGCAGGAATAGAATTTAGCTAATAGTGTATACAAGGACTGCAATAGTGTATACAATGAAAGCAACCATGTCTAATGGGGATTGTAGAAAGACTTCCCAATCAATAATCACTTAACCCTTTAGTAGTTGAGCAATGCTTTCCATGATGTAGTTTGGTTTCATGTACAGAAAATCATGGAATTGCAACAAAACACACATCATGAATACTCTGGAGAACATCAGTTTAACATGAGATTTCTTGAAACATGGACATGTAACATTATGCATGTCATTGATTTTACTTACACTACATAAGGTATCACATAAGAATTTGCAATTTAGAGGATGGATTTCTTTACCTCCAAGGTTGCCAGGTAGGTGCCCAATATACTGCCTTACAATGAATAGAACAACCCTCAGCACCCCAAGGGTCAAACAAGCAGTCGGCATGATTCAACCTTGAGCATTAGATTGCAAAGTAAAATCTATTAAAAAGAACTTGAATCAATGAAACAATAGCAGATATATGGCATGCTACATGAGCAATATACAATTTAAAGAAATTGCATAACTGCATAACATAAACTTTAAGCAAGGGTACATTCATAACAAACATCAAGTAGTGAACTGTCTCTACTGACAGAAATTAAGAAAAGGCCTTTTGAAGTTAGCATAAATATAACCTGGTGCTGGATTGGTTAGGGAAACTGTTTCAGAGCATGGGCTACATGCCACGTCAAAAGGCCTACTATTGTCCATAAGAGCCCTGGAGGGAAGTCTACCCCCTCCGAAATTATGTAGAAGTGAAAAATTTAACCCAGTGTGGCCCAAACTGGAACTGGGGATGGCTAACAGGATCAGACCCTTTCCCAGATATTACCTCTAAGGAATCCACTAGGATGCTGAAGTAGAAAACCAGTGGATTCCTATGTAAAATACACTGAGAGAAAAAATAAACCACATCTTGACCTGGGTATGACAGCAAAAGCAATGGAGGTGGTTTGAGTGTTAGGCTCTTCTTAAACTATTTCCTGTCCTACCCGCCATATCTCTATTTTTCTGTCTATTTCTCTATCTCTCTTTCTGTGCTGTCAGGAGACCCTGAAGGAAAAATACTTTGCATATATGTGTAAAACAAACAGGGCTATAATAAGTTATAAATTAAAAAAATAAAAAAAAATACATGGAGCAATTAGGGTTTTAAAACAGTACTGTGGCAATACTGTATACTTTAAAATTACAATGAAGATTATATTTCACTTTTCCAAATATATATTTGTTTAAGATACCTTAAAGGCTATGGCCATATAAAGTCATCAGTTTCTTTATAAGTTGTACCACATTTGACTTCCTTAACTATTTAACACACACTGACATAAAAATGGTTAAAGCACACGGCACATTAAAGAAGACCTATCAACTTGCATTTGTTTGAATATTTGAAAACATAATTCAAAACTGCGTATGTATCATGGCAGAAGAAAAATGAAAGCACTCCAAATAAAGTCTATAAGTCTCTTATAGTATCAGAAGAAAGTTTGTGTCATAAAATAAGATACATAGGATAATGTTCATCAGCCTGTAATTGTATTAGCAGAATATTAACTGTGCAGCTTCCTTAAATGGCGTCTTCAGCAACACCTTCACAATCCAATGCACATATATGGAAAAGACAAAGGAACGCAAACGATCCAAGAGCAGGAGTATGTTTGTAAATTGTACATCATATAATAGATGCACTTACTAGATGCCAACTTGAATAAAAGCCCGTAATAAGGATAAGAGGAGATGGACTGCTTCCAAATTTGTGTTGGGTCACTTCAAGTCAAAGACACATGTCTTTGAAGTGCCTATACTTTGAGGATATCTGCCCTTATAGAAGTTGTTCCCTTCACCATACAGATCTTAATCAAGGTTACTACAATAAAACTGAAAACTTGTTCAACAAATATCTTATTTGTGTACCTTGCTTATCTGCAAGGTACACAAAACAACAGAAAAGTACAGAGGTATACATAGTTGATATTAAACATGTGCATGCCCAACATAAAAATGTACAGTTCAGGTAATGAAATATTGTTTTTTACTACGTACCCCGAGGTGCCTGTCTTTAAAATGGAACCCCAAAACAAACAAAAGGGAAGGATTCCCCCTCTCTTCCACAGAGCCATTACCCCCACAACCCCCAAGATGCACCCAGGCCACAACGGAACATTCCAAAGCGCCAGAGTAGTTCAGGACTAGTCAACCAAACGGCACAACAATGTCAGGGAATCAAAGGACAAGTAGAAAAGTTGTCCACCACTGAACATAACAGTCCTCCTGGAGGCCCCACTACTGCTGTAGACTCATCCCAAACTAACTAATCCACGTCGTGCAAATTGCATAAAATGTTTGTGTAACACCCCTGTGGGTATACACTGGATGGTAAAGTGGAATGTTCTGACCCACCAGGCTGACCCAGTGCAAGTGTGAAACCAATGTTTCATGGCTAAGTGCTTGACTGGGCCATAGTGAAGATCATCAGGGAGGACTCACGTTATATTAATGGAAATTTTGGAATTTTTTTATTGTTCCATGTGATACCATTGGTTTGCTCCAAATATACTTATACATCAACCTTAATGGATCTGGATACCACTTATGATAATAAATAGTATACATTTCATGCAATACTCCTCATAATTTTGCTATTAGGCATTTACGAGAAATCACCTCTCTGTTGCACTGAGAAAAAATACCAGTTCATTTCAACTTTTTCTTTATGGGGTGGTTAATTTCATAATGTATTGGTTATTTGTAATTTTTTATTTTTACAAGATCTACTAATTCATTGAACAATTTGTGAAGTTGGTGGAGGGAGAAAAAAAAAATCAAGGCCCATCTGTAGCCGATAGCTCCTCAGTGTCTTGAAGGGTATTAGAAATTTTTATATAACGGAAAGAATTTTACTCAGAGTGCTAAATAAGTATTTTTAAGAAAATGTTTTAGTAGGTGTTTCTTAACCCTTTGAGTTCCAGGGAGATAATCAACACATTGAGAAGCATTTCATTGGATACCCTGGCACTCAGAGGCATTCCTGGGATCTTTCTTCTGTTGGAGCTCCCAGTGAGGGCTCATGGGCTGTGACTGGCTTCATACAGTCAGTGGGAATTAATCAGGATTGAGGGAGAAGTGGGCTGGGATTGGTCAAAACAGGATAACAAGTAGGCTGAATGTATGATGAGTGGACAGTTACCCAAGAAACTTACCAAAGCCGGAGAATAAGCCTCTGTCCCTGGAGGCCAGGTAATTAACAAAGAAAAACGAGTCTCCGGGTCGGATTTGGAGAGTTCCCATGTATGCTCAAAGGGTTAAAGAGGCATTAACTAGATACAACAAGAATATATACCAATGTTGTATCTGTCTATTGCACTTAAAGACACCTGTACTTAAATATATTCTTAAAATAAGAAGAGGATAGCGTTCATGTATAAAGATGGAGCAATTCTGCAGCAAACAAATGACATTATAGGAGACATGTAAAATCCCAATTGATTTTAATGGGGCTCCTAACCTCTTGAATGTTGTATATCTCCAATTCTTTGCTTCTCAATATGTTTGAGACTTTTCTAACATTCCAGTGGTTAAACCCCATTTAAATCAAAGGCCATTTTGGAATTATTATCTGGTCCCTTTATGGTACACTTGGTTTGTGTCTTTTTCGACTATGGCTCAATTAGACACATATAAAGAGACTAGTGTAAAAGCCTGTGTACACAGGTCAAGGTCCAGGGAGGTAATGAGACCGGTCCTGCTCTGCTTACTGCCGCCTCACTGGCGGCACACACGATGCAGTCATGCGAAGTAGAGACTGCCTGAACGCACAGAATTCTCCCAGCATTCCCAGCTCCCAGCATTCTGTGCATTAGGGCAGTCCCTACTGCGCATGACGGTATCGGATAAACATTCTGGCCTTTTATAGTATAGGATTGTGAAGCAATTCTAGGGCTTAAAGCAGCTGCACCACAAATACATTTCCCTATTGATTTACACCCACTGAATGTGAGAGGGGGTTCCAGTTAATTCATTTGCAATGTATTGAAGACCTCTCTAGCATTCCAGGGATTTAAATGCTTAAATCAATGGGAATGTTTGTAGTTTTTTTTATTAGTCTCTTATGGAGCAGTTGGTTTGCTCCACTTTTTAAAAATGGAGCAGAGCAATTCTGAGGCAAACCATCTTCATCAAAGCAATGCACTGGATACCCCTTTGGCACTCAAAGGGTTAACCCCTTAAAGGGGTAGTAATGTTTCACAAAAACAGCAGCTCCAATTAACCTTCATAGTACTTGAGCCATGGATAGTGTTATTTCAATACTGCAAGAGTTGTAGTTCAAGAGTAATTGAATGATAAAGTATCCCCCTCCCTCCCCTTTTACCTAGTGTAAGTCGCCTCCCCTTAGATGTGGAATCTGGTCTCTTGAAGGGACAATCTTCTAACTGTGAGCATAAGGAAATCCCTGCCCCCCCTTGACAGGTTTTTCCATTATGCTAATTGAAGATTGTCCCTCTCTGCAATCCATCTGGACAGTCTTGCTGCTCTGATGTGAGCAGTGTTACATCAGTAAAAGGGACTGGAGGGGGATACTTTATCACTCTTGAACTACAACTCTGACAGTATTGAAATAACTCTCTCCATGGCCCAAATACTATGAATATTGATTGGAGCTGCTTTTATTGTGAAACATTACTATCCCTTTAAACATTAGCGTGGTCTCCCTGAAAGGATTAAAAAACCCCATTTAAATCAATGGCATTCTGGGTAACTGTGCCCCTATGCTGTAACTGGTTTAACAGCATTGCACTGCTCCACTTCTTACACATACAGCTTAATGCATTTTAAAATGGACTAAAACATGTGTGACTGTACTTGAAGGTATGTCAATGTTTATTTCTTTCCCCGTATTTTCTTTACGCCACGCTGGGCCATTGTGCTTTGATAAGCCCCATCAAATTACCTTATTGAGCTTGGCATATATTCAACATTTTTGCATTGGTTTTATTTAAGCAAAATGTTATAATAGCTTGCGTGCCAGAGGATTGTGCAATGCATTGCTCTGACACTCAATTAGTTGAAACAGTGGTTTGTACAGTGTAAGCATCTTGACATTTTATACAGATAGTTTGATTAGTTCCTTTGTGCATTAAATTTGTAATCAGAATGATAACATATTGCAAGCTTATACCAATGTGGACCTGTTTTAACAGTGGTAGAGAGTGTTATTTTTGTACCAATGCTTCCAGTCTGGTCTCTTCACTCAGTACTAGGCATAAGTCCCTATTCACAACCCCTCTATCAAACTAGATAGCTTATCACTGCAATGAGTAATCATTGTTCGGACCATATAAACAATGAAACTGAAGGGGAAAACAGAAATTCACATTTATTTGAATATGGCTTTTAGACCTTTGAAAGCTAGAGAATTCTCCAATGCATAGTTTATTTTCTGTCCTGCTTGAGCATGCATCTTATATCCCTTCCCCATTCTCCTTGTCCTAATTATTTCCCCCCTCTCTTCTTCCCTCTTCCTTCTTCTTCACCCTCTTTTCATCACTTCTTTCCCCTTGTCTCCTTCTTCCACCAGCTCAACCGCTCTCTCCCCTTTACCCTTCTTTTTCTCCTCCACACCCCATCTTTGCACTCCATCATCCTAAACATTACTGTCCTGACCTCTGTCTTCATCCTCTTCTACATCCTCAGCCACTTCCTTATCATATACCGCTCCCTCTTCTACTAAATTCATACTGCCTTCCTCCCTACTACTTACTTCTCCCTGTTATCCTACTCCTTCTTTCTGCAACTGTTCTTCTCTTCCTACATTTGTGCTCCTAGTTCCTTTCTTCTTCTACCTCTTAGCATACATTCATTTTCTCATCTGTCTCTTTCCCTCCTGACCTCCAGCCATTTTCAGCCTCCTTTTTCTCTCCTCATTGTTCTCCACCCCTCAGCATCCTTTATCCCTGTTTTCATGACCTGTCCTCAGCCTACACTTCCCTCCCAATATCCAGTCCCCTAATATCCACCTCTTCTTTTCCCATTTATACTGCAGTCTATTTTTCAGTATAAAAAAAAAATATAAAATGGAAGAGAATTTATAAACCATTCAACTGGAAGTTATCCAACCACTTACATTTTCATGTTCTGACATTTAAATCACCTTCCTGGGTGCTTTTCTCCATCTGTGTTTGTTGTTTTAACCAATTATATTGCAGGACATGGAATCTCATGACATTTGGAAAATAAAATGGAAGGGCTGATTTGTTACCTTCAGATTACAATCAAAGAGTTTCTTTTCCAGGTCACTTATCTGAACAATACAGGACAGCTCCTTCAGTGTGTTATTAGGCAAGGACTACTGGACAGCTCTTTCCTTATGTTCCTCCCTTTCCCTGACTTTGTCTCTTACGTTCTAGTTTACCCCACTTTGTCTATCCCATTCTTGAACTCTGTCCCTCTCTTCTTCTCCACCCCTTCTCCATCTCTCTCCTTCTCTCACTGCTATTTTCCCACAGTCCCTTCTGTCTCTCTATCCTACCCCATGCTCTCAGTCTGCAGCCTCCTGCAGTCAGAATTGCTCTTGTTCCCACTCCCTCTCTCTTGCACACTCATTGTCCTTCTCTCCCCCTCCCTCTGTCCATAAACAATTCATTAAAATCAGTTTGGATACATTTTTCTTTGGGTCCTCCAAATCAAGTAGATAAATGAAGTGATGATGTTTCACTCAGCTCTAGGCGACCTACAGGAAGTTCCTTTACACTCCAAGACTTAGGACCATATGTTATAAAGAAAAGCGTAGTCATTCTAGGTGAAACGAACTGTACTATAGGGGAAAAGTAAATATTCCCATTAATTTAACTTGGGATTTTAACTCCTTGAATCTCTCTATCACATTTTTTTAAACGTGTTGAAGGAGATTTATCTAGCATTCAAGAGATGAAAACCCCAGTTAAATTAAAGGGAATTGTTAACATTTCTATATTTCCAGTATGGTGCCTTTGGTTTGCTTGGAATTCCTACTCTTTTGAACATATAGCTCGTTATCACCCACCAGAACAAAGTAAAAAAGTATTTGGGGGAGGGAATGTGTACCATGTTTTTATATTTGTGTCATTTTAACTCAAGACAAAATATTAAGCTGATGGAAAGAGGGAAAACACAAGACCACACTATTCCCTGGACAGCATCTCAAGCTAAGGTGTCTGACCATAACAAAGTTAATGTGTTTTGTAACCATTGTAGCCTCTAGTTTAATTGTTTCAGTGGCCAAGGGGTAGCCAATGCATTGCAAAGTAATGCAATGGCTACCCACTGGAACTCAAACAGTTAAAATGACTATGTGAAGAGATGCATTGTTCACTGCTCTGACCCTTAAAGGATTAAATATTTCATAGCCACAAGTTTGAGTTTTTCTACCAGTCAAGGATTTTGTGGTTAAGTACAACATGCCAAATATAACGGAGCATGTTAATGTCACAGTTTTACATTTTACTTTTTCCTACAATTTTCAGTTTTCACAAGCATATTTTTTTACTGTTTTCTTACCAGTCAAGTCTGGTTGAATGTTCATCAGGAGATATTAATAGCTGTATTAATCAGACCATTAAAAATGCAGTAAAAGAACAATCAGTAAAATTTCTGACCTTGATGGATATGATGAAAAACTATAAAAAGAAATGCTGCTAATGAATCTGCATTGGCAAAGCAAAAATATGCATTGTGCAGATAATTTTATGATTTTCCTACTTTTATCAAAGACACAGCACAATTCAACAGTATTTAAGAGACAATGTATGTAAGACAAACTAGGCTTGTTTTCAGAGATAGCAGTGAGCTATGGGATTACAATGCAAGGGATTAGGAATAGGCAAAACATTTCACATCAAAAGCAAAACATGATAAAAAGAGCAATTGCCATACTCAGTGGGAATTCCCACAAAAAAGTGCAACTTTTCAGCTTTTTCATTGCATGAAAATTAATGATAATAATGTAATTCTCCTCACACAGAGATTTTGCCCATGTGCTCCTGCCATGCTAACTCACCAGTATTAAAGGGGGTGTCACTTTACTACACATTGTCAGCCTCTGCTTGGAAGAGATAGAAGCAGCTGAATTTTGCTGCTAGCCAGTATATCGGTAGACAGACAAAGAGAGGGACCTGGACTTGTTTGACAGGAATATTGTTAGTAACCAATTGTTCTCTGGACAGGTGGAGTATAGGAACATGGGTATGAAGATTAGAGGTGTGCGAAAACATTCTCCTCAAACCAAAATCTGCGAATAATGCCACTTCCCTCTTGGCGAATAATGTCCTGCAAGAAGTGTAATTTTCCCATTTTTTTCTCCTAGCTCATTGCATTGAAATCAAGGAGAAGAAAAGTTTTCTCCACAACATGAAAGTTTTCTCTACTTTTCCTGCAAGTATATAAAAGGGTGTCAGGCTTTCACAGCAGCCATTGTGTGTTTGTGAGAGGAGAAATCAGCATGTTTTGAACTAGAGAAGATAGGAAAATAAAGGGGAACTGAAGCTTAATTTAGGGAGTCTTTTAGGTAAGACATTTGCCCTCTGTATTAGGGGAGTCTTGGGGCATTCTGGAGGAGAAGATGGGAGGAAGGAGGTTTGGTGTGACTGAGTAGCAAGACACAGGCAGCTGCGGTCTAAATTACTTGCTAATTTTGCTTCTATTGTCTCTGTGTTGGGGAACTCTGGAGAAAGAAGTTTGTTTTTTAGTTATACTTTTTATTTTGACTAACTGTGGTAAGATAGGGAGGACAACAATAAAATAAAAATATTTAACATTTAATACATAAATAATTAACAAATAAATATATTAGTTGACAGATCACTGGGAGCTTGATGTGAGCTCAGTGACTGAGGCAAACTTGATAGACAGCAGATGACATTGAGAATTCTGTTGACAGCTAAGGCATCACATTTCAAACTTCATCAGTTGTGTATTGTAGAGAGTAAAAAACACACGCAGTAGTTGAGTAATGTCCAGAAAATGCACAAGGGGTAGGGGGAGGGGGAAAGGTGGAGCAGTGCAGGAACGTGGGAGTAAAGTGGTAGTTCAAAAACTGACTGCAGTAATGGTTGCTGCAGTGTGTGCAATAAATCAGGACTTAAAAGTTGAAGTCCTTTGCTACTAGCCAGACCTGAAAAGTTACTCGCCACTGCAAGCCATAACATACAAACCAGGGCTGAATTTCTACTCGCCAGGGCTAAATTTTCACTCGCCATTGGCTAGTGGCGAGTGGAAATTTTGAGCCATGCAATAAATTATGATGATCCTTCTCCTCCCAAGTTGGATACAGTTTGTCAAGGTCCCACAGATCTAATACATCATGCATTCAACACAACACAAGTATAGCTGGACATAGTATGTTACATACAAATTCTTACATCCAAACAGAGAAGAGCAATAGAAAAAAACATATGTGGCGGTGTGGTAGACTCTGGTGCTACACTTGGTCTGTACTTAATTGTAAAAATGAACCCTTATGCTCCTTCATAGAGAAACTATCTACTAGTGTTGATGTAGAGAATTAAGAGGGGAGCAGGAGTTGGCTGCAGTTGCACTTTCAAGGAGAATAGGCATGCTTTGTAGGCAGCAACACTGACCAGAACACACAGGGGAAGTTTAGAAAAATCTACTCACCACCCTGGTCCACCGGTATCTGTACCCCAACAAGCTCACCACCACCTTCTTCTGCAACCACACCAACAATAAAGAATCCCACTATCCTGCTTGGGCCATTGTCTTAGTCAGAATGAGGGAAAAATTAACAGGGAGTATTATATGGCTAACTCTGTTTAAATAAGTTCCCACTTTCACATTAGCTGGCACTGTGAGGTTGCCCAGGGCATGAAAAGACCCCTGATGTCACCTCCCAGCTAATCAACATCTAGCTGAAGAGGTCTTGGATACAGCGAACATCACCCCTCAAGCTAGCCAATCTCTACTTTTTTAGCTACAGGTGCTGGATGACCAGAATGGTGAAGACACTCCATCATCAAGGAAAGTAGTAAACTTGTTATGAAAATGTGTAAGCATGTGAATATTCATGTGAATTAATTAAATTAATGAATTTGCACAAATTTGTTGAGTATGTCATTCATGTTCCTGATACTGAGTATTCCATGTCATTAGGTTTTTAATCTGTATAGCATGAAACATGGAATATTAGTAAAATTTTGCATTCATTGAGTCTAGTGGAGACTGAAAGCAATGATGATATGGATAAAAATTAGCTGAAAGGAAAAGGTCCAGTGTTTCACCACTGAAAAGGAACAATATGCCTGTTTATATCTGAGAGATCAAACGGGAACAGTCTTTACAAGTAGACATGTCTAAAAATACACAATTATCATCTTAGTCATCATAATCATCACTGTCATGGCTTCCATGTCTAGGTCACACTCATGATTACTAGATCAGTATCAGTATCAGTCAGTGTCAGCATTCACAATATTATCTATGAGTGCTTCTGCTGCTGTTCAAAGTGTATTCCTACTGCTGCCTATAACTACTAGCAACATGCAGCCCCTGGGGTAGTAATTATAGTCCCTCAGGAATCCCTTAGTCTAAGACTCAGGAGATACTTGACTCATAATCCAGAAGATAAACTTGTTGCAATCTGTTAGCTCTGTAAGAAATATGTGAGCAAGGGGATAGGAAGATCACATCAAGGCACATCCTCTTAGAGATCCCACTTGAAGAACACACACAGGACTGATTGGGTGATAAACCAGGAGCATGTCAGAAAAGCAGCAGAAGCACTCCTAAAAGTGCATCTGGCTAAGGGGCATACAGTAATAGCAGGGCTCAAAATTTCCACTCGCCACTAGACAATGGCGAGTGAAAATTCAGCCCTGGCGAGTAGAAATTCAGCCCTGGTGGGTATGTTATGTATTGCAGTGGCGAGTAACTTTTCAGGTCTGGCTAGTAGCAAAGGACTTCATATTTTAAGCCCTGGTAATAGTTTTCTATATGTATTGGGGAGAGGGGCAACAAGATCGTCAGCAACACAAACATTTGTCTCCAACTGGTGTTATACAAATGCCAAACAAGGAGGAGGATTACTCTTTGTTAGCTAGCGGTGACAAGAGTCAACAGCCACCACAACTTCTAACACCACTGGTTATGTCTCTAACACAGTTAAGTTACACAGTTCTTCTTCTTTGTTCTGCCAACCCACACATACTGAGTTCTTAAAAAGAAGCCATAAAATAAATCCAAAAGTATGTCAGAGAAATGACATACTTTCCAATATGTTTGTGGTTGACATATTGCCCTATGCTCTTGTAGAAAACAGAGGTTTTTAAGAAATTATGTGTTGCGCCCCACTGGAATATTGCAAACCACAGTTATTTTTCAGGGTGACTGTTCCAAAGTTGTATGATCAGATTGTTATTTCTACTGCAAGTGCTGACACATTTTTCAAGGTTTATGTTACAGAAGGCCTCCACCTGTTAACAATGCATTACATTCCTTGCAAAAGTGTAACCGCCATACCAGAGTAAATAAATGTTTTCTACCTTTACTGGGTTATATTTATAGTTTTACTGTATGCAGCATTTAAAAGCTGAGAATATTTTTATCTTACACAGACTGAGCTTGGACAATTGCTAACAGAATTCGTTCAGCTGGTGTTTCTCTTCTAATCTCAATTCAGGACTAGAGTAAGGACCATATGTAAAAAAGCATGAGCAATTTTAGAGAGAACCATTTGTCCCTTATGAGACAAATACTTTCCCAAATTTCCAATGAGGTTATGATTTCATTGGAATGCCAATGCACAAAACAAGAACAAACAAGGAAGGATTATTCAGCAGTACAGAACACTTCCACAGTTGCTGGTGCTACAAACAAAAATGCTGCTGTAATTGGTTTCACCTTGAGAATTCCTACAAAAAGTATTGTTTTCCCACTTTTTTCTGCTATGGCCCCAGCCTTTTTCAACTGCAATAGAACCATAAATCCTGATCCACAGATCCATACATATTGACACCCAGCCTTGTCTTACTACATGATAGCCTTAGAACCCCAAACACTAACATGCCCAGCCTTTTCACACTGTAAAGCAGTGGTTCTCAACTCCGGTCCTCGGGACCCACTAACAGGCCAGGATTTGTTGATTTCCTTGTTAGAGAACAGGTGAGTTAATCAATGTGAATGAGCATCTGATCACCACACCTGTGCTCTAGCACACAAATCCCTAAGTCCTGGCTTGTTAGTGGGTCCCGAGGATCAGAGTTGAGAACCACTGCTGTAAAGACAGAACCTCACATGCTTATCTTCAAACCTTATTCCACAGTAGCAATAGAACTACATATACTGAACACTCCACCTTATCCCATGATGGTAGTCTGGTGGCAGGTGATGGATCTCACTTTTTCTATCACTGCTGTGACCCCAGCCTTGTCTCATTTTAGAACCACATATACTCACCTTTCAGCCTTGTTCTACTGCACTGGTAGCCATAGAGCCACATATAAGAACCTCCATCCTTGACCCATTACACTGATATAGCCACAACCACACATGCTAAGTCTAACCCCCAAAAGTAAATTTCCTCTCATTTTAAAGTATAACTCCTCATTTGTGCTCAGTTATTTGAGTAAATTGTTCTACTGTGAGTGTTTTGCATTGAGCTTGAATATATTTGTAAACTGGTCATTTCACCACTTTGATATATTTTGTCTCACGTAAATAAACTTTCCATTATGACTTACATGTTCCAATCTCCTTATCCATTTTATTGTGCATCTGTGTACTTTTTCCAGTTAAACAATGTTTTTAAGAACAGGTACCCAAAGCTATATCCCATATTGTAGATCAAGGGGTTCTGAAACCTTTCCTCAGCCCCCTCCTCACCTGAACACAGGAGAATTAAGTCATTCTGAAGGATCTGCAGAGTAAATTACATTCAATTGTGTTTAATTGAGGAGATTTTGTAAACATGCAGGTCGGGGAGGTGATAGAAGATAGGTTACAGCACCCCTGTCCTAGATTAGGTCTATCAGAGGATGTATAAAGAGGTAAACTTATATTCCACCTTTTGCATCTATACCCTTTATATAAATGATAATAACCTATTGTTTCTTGTAAAAGGTGAGTGACATTAGTAGTTTGTCTACCAGAACTCCCAAATAGGGATGGGCAAATATTTTCGCCTCAAACTGGACTCAACAAATAATGGCACTTTCCGCTTGGCAAATAATTTCTGCGAAAAGTGCCATTTTTCTGCTCCCTGCCTTTTCCGCCCATTGAAATCAATGGGAAGTAAAATATTTCTACACCACACAAAAGTTTTCTACAGCCATATAAAAGGCTGTCAGGCTCTCACAGCAGCCATTCTGTGTTTGTGAGAGGAGAGAGCAGCATGTTTTTGAGCTAGAAGAGATAGGCAAATAAAGGGGAATTGAAGCTTAGTTTAGGGAGTCATTTTGGTAGGACATTTGTTCTTTGTATTAGGGGAGTCTGGGTGCACTCTAGGGGATAAGAAGGGAGGAAGGAGTTGACCCCTAAATACTCCAAAATTCCATGTGACTGATTGGCAAGACACAGGCAGCTAGGGACCTATTTGCTTGCTGAACTTGCTATAATTGTCTTTGTGTTGGGTGGAGAAGTCTGGTGAAAGAAGTTGTTGATTTAGTTTTTCAGATATAAACTTTTTTTGGACAGACTGTGATAAGACAATAAAAATAAATAAAAAATAAATAAAAAATAAAAAACAAAATATCTTAGGTGACATTGACAGACAGCTCACTGGGCTTAGGCAAGGCATTGTACAGCTCCATCAGGTTTGTTGTGTACCGTACAGTAAAAAACACAGTGTAGTTGTGTAATGCCCAAAAAACACACAAGGGGAAGGTGGAGCAGTGTAGGCATGTGAGAGTAAAGTAGTAGTCAATGGTGATCATCCCTCTACTCCAAGGGAGGATGCAGTTTGTCAAGGTCCCAACAAAACTAGCTCCAGCACCACCAGTGCCAGTAGAAATATAGATACTGGCAACAGCATAATAGAGGAAGGTGTAGCAGCTGAACTGCCTGCTGCATCAGACAGTTAGACAACCATGCACCAAAACACCTGTCCTCAAAGTATTAGCAAATTTTGTTACAGTAAAAGTAAAAAGAAATTGTTTGAGACCTCTAAAAGCTTAGAGGAATATAACGGTAGTAGTGGGCAAGAACTGTCAGGTGATGCTGATGCTGCTGAGGATGACCTAATGATGACTGATGATGATGCAGATCTAGAATTTATCCCTCAAGCATCCTTCTCTTGTTCAGATATCGATGAAGTTGAGAGTGAAGATGATGACAGGGCTATAAGGTTAGCAGAAAGTCAAAGGCTGTATCTTCCACCACTTTTAAGGAGCACTGTGCCTGTCTATAAAGTGTTTGAGAAAGCCATTGGAAAGTCTGACCCTGGACAAGTACAGGTGTCAAAAACATACAATCACCCTATCAGTTATCATTGACATCATCGACTCTTCAAAGTCCAAGTCCCACTCAGCCACACACCGCTGTTTAGAGTACCCAGCAACACAGGTTAACATCCACAATGTTAGATATGATGAGTACCTCTGGTGCTGCTGCTGTAATGGCTGCACCTTTGACACCTAGTAGTATTGATAGTAGAATTACATCAACATCTAGCTCCAGTAGTAGTAGTAGCAGAAACCACACATGACAGACAAAGCCAGGACAAATATATTAAAAGCAGCACATATGAGGATTGGAGGATGGATGTGAATAAGGTTTGCCACCATCTACCACACTTGGGACCACTGCTATGACTGATAAGTAATGTGTGTCAATAATCTGAGATGGAGGATAGAGTATGAAAATGGTAAAAATACATACACAAATCACACCATGCCAGTCCTCCACCACCACTAGAATAAACATAAGCCACAATGTAGGTTGTACTTTATTTTTTTAATTACGTGACATCATCATGAATATGTGCCAGTGTAACTTAAGCAGGAAGTTAGTGTTGTGGGCAAAGGACAAATGTATTCTGCATGCTAACACATTTTTCAAGCCATATGTTGCTGTAGGACTCACAACTTTGACTTTAAGTCACTTATTTTTAAACTTCAGCCCTGAGAAGAAGTAACATTACAGTGGGAAATGTAGTACCTATAGGAAATATAGGAGAAAAATGTGTTATAGGTGGAAAGGAGGACATTTTTGCATAGGCGGAAGGGGAAATTTTTCGCAGGAAAAGCGAAACATTGGCACGTTTTTGCAGGAAATTTTTCACACTTTTCACCCACCCCTACTCCCAAATCCTTCTCCAACAAAGATTCTCACATAATTTCCCAATCCTTATAGTACCTTACCCACTATGCAAGCTCCATGTCTATAATGTCTAGGTTTTATTTCTGTCACCTTTTTAACAGATAATCTGTTTTCCTATGCAACTGAATCTGTAATGGTCTTGTTGCTCTGAACTAAACTGCCTCAGTACCTTTAGACGTATGCCATCAGATTCAAGAGCTTTATTCACCTTAACCTTTTCAGGTCACTTTTGGACTTGTCCTTAATTAATTAAGCAAATGGTGGAGTTAATGTTATGCTCCTCTTTGTTTTCCCAAATCATTTTTGTTGCTTCCTTTGAATATACAGAGGAAAATAATATGTCATTCATCAACTTATTCTGGCTAATTAATTCACCTGCCAGTTTTAAGTGGACTATTATTAAGTTTCATATTATATATTTTTAAATGATCCGTGGTGCAATTGGTAAGTATGGTCCTATTCTCCCTACACTATTGTTTTCAAAATTTCCTGCATGACTTGTGCAAAAAAAAATGTTTTCTCTGTTTTCATCAAAGTATTCTCTTTTTCACTACTGAAAAAGTTTTCTACTTTTTGCCACTGCCTATACATTTTTTGCCTATGTTTCTATGAATGCAGCTCTTCCCACTTCAAAGTTCGGAATCCTACAACAACATATGCCTTGAAAAGGCTGTTAGCAAGCTGAGTGCCTTTGTCCTTTGCTTACAACACTAATTTCCTGCGTATGTAACACTGGCACAACCATACTTGAAAAAATAACTGCATCTTGGGATACTGCAGCAGGGTGCAACAAATTACATCAGTTCTCTAAAGCCTCTGTTTTAAACAAAACAAAAGGGCAGCATGTCAACCTCCAATATTTTACCAAGTCTCCTATTCCAAATGAATAAATTTGCATTTTCTTTATACAGGTTTTGACCTCTTTCTAAGAACGTAGTAAATGAGGAATGGCAGTACATAATAGAAGAACTGTGTAACTTTATTGCTTTAATGACATGACTTGTGGCGGTGGTTAGGGTAGTGGCGGTATCTGTAGACACGCTATGATTCTTGCCATCTCTAAAGATAAACTCCTCTGCAGCAGGAGCAGACAATCTGGGCACACTCTTTATAACACATCATCATTATCATCGATTATTAGGTCATCCTCAGTATCACACACCTCTTCTTCCCACTACTTTTATATTCGTCTAGACTTTTAGAGGTTGTAACAATTTCTTTTTACTTTTCCCCTTGGAGGGATTTTCATAACCTTCGCTATTATTTTCAGGACAGGTGTTTTTGTGCTTGCTTGCCTCACTGTCAGATGCAGCAGTTGGTTGAGCTGTTAAACTTTCTTACACTATGATATCAACACTGAAATGTGAGTCTTTGTCATCTTCAGTACTTTTAGTGGAAGATGGAAGATGATGTAAGATGATGGTGGTGGTGGAACTTTTGGTGGGACTTTGACAAACTGCATCTTCCTACGGAGGAGAGGGGTCACCATTATTTATTGCACATTCTACAGCAACCATGGCTTCAGTCAGTTTTTGGGCTACCATTTAACTCACCCATCCCTGCACTGCTCCTAGTCCTTTCACCCTCAATCACAATAATCATTTACTGTGTGTGTGTTTTTACTGTAAAATACGCAATAGAACTGATAGCGTGTAATGTCTTGTTTTGAAACTCTACAAAATACTCTATCTTGTCTAGTATCAGTCTGCCTCCTCAGTCATGGATCACAGATCAGGGTCCCTGTCTCTGTCACCTATCAATCTTTTAAAAACTGTTAATTATTTATTTTATTTAACTGTCCTCCTATCCCTACCACTGTCAATCAAAAACAAACAAAAAAAAAATACTTCCTATTCAACTGCTTCTTTCCCCAAACTCCCCTAGGACAGTGCTAACAGCCAGATCATGAAGAAACTTGAATCATAGTTGCCTGTGAATTCCCAGTCAGTCATTTAGAATGTTGGGGTATTTGTGGTAATTCTTCTTTTCTCCTTCTCACACTCATAGATTCCCTTTGGACAGAGATAACAGCCAGATGAGGAAGGAACCTGAATCACAGCTACCTGTGTTTACTTGAACACACAGAATGTTGGTGTATTTGGTGTAATTCTCCTTTGCTCCCTTCTCACACCCCCAGACTCCCCTGACAGAGATAACGGCCAGATCAAAAAGGAACTTGGATCACAGCTGCCAGCATCTACATGATCACACAAAATTTTGGAGTATTTGGGGTAAAACACCTTTACTCCCATCTCATGCCCCTAGACTCCCATAGAACAGAAATAACAGCCAGACATGAAGAAACCCAGAACACAGTTGCTTGTGTCTTTCCTGTCAGTCTCCATTCTCCCTTCCTGTCCCCAGACTCTACTAATACAGAGAACAGATTTCCTGCCTACAGGTTTTTTTTTTGTAACTCAAAAATGTACTGCTTTCTCCTCTCACAAACACAGAATGGCATGCTGTGAGAGTCTCACACCCTTTTATATGCCTGAGGGAAACAAAGAGAACATTTCCATGTGTTGGGGAGAAATTCTATATTTCCATTGATTTCAATGCAAAGAGGTGAAAAAGCTGAAAAACTGCACTTTTTGTGAAAACTTTCTCACATGGAAAAAAAGTGCAATTTTTCTCCTGTTTCTCATTTGAGGTAAAAACTTTCACCCATCTCTACTTATGTAATATAACTAAGAAGAACTCCTAAAATGTGTCCTGTATTATCAACTGTATAGACAGTATTCACAGACATGCAACATAAATGGTATTTACTGTATCTTACATAGCAGTTTCTTACATAACAGTTTAACAATTAATTTGTGGTCACTTAAAATGACCCTTGATTACTGGACTGTTTATCACTGACAAATTGCTTTATAGCAAAATTAAATTAATATATTTATGACTTTATGACTTATTACTTAATTAAATTAATATATTTATGACTTTATGACTTATTACTTAAATTTGTTAGAAGTATTCACTCTTCCTATGAAGACCTAATCTAGCCCCTTGGTATGTTGTTTTATCCCCCTTTCATGATGAGTGTCTAGTCCTTCCCTACAGCTGAATGAATTCAAATATATAAACTTTTTTGGGGGAGTGATCATTCTACCTTTGCATGCTTAACTATTCTTTTTTGATTAAGTGAAGGTATAGTTCATTTAATTATAAGCAAAGTCAGCTGTGAGCATACTCATGAATTATTCACTTCTGAGATTTCTGTGAAACAAAATTACTGTTCATGATGAGAAAATATATTTTTTCTCTGTAAGGACCATAGGGGTGTGCAAAGTAATGCAATGCACTCCCTCTTTGCCTTTAATAGTTTAGATTATGTTGTTTGTCAGGCATCTGATTATCTCTCAATAATGTTGCCTTCTACAGTCTATGGGTTGGTTGCATCATCCAAGTGCTCTCTCTACTGTCTTACTGTTCTCATTGGGCTTGGATTTCTAACTGAAGTACACCATGGAAAAGATGATCTGTTTGTGGTGAGTGCCTATCCTCATTTACTTTCTGGTGGAATATGAAAGTTGGATCAGTGCAGCTTACTCCTATTTCTTCTGCATTGAGCAAAATTATTAATTTTAGTGGAAATACCTATTTTTATGCAGTAAATGGAAGTGATCAGCACCTATTAATATTTTACATGTTATCTATCATCTATTATCCATTTATTTATCTATTCATTCAATTTGGTTGTAAGCCAATGAAAATGCTGTAATGGGACCCAAAGTTCTAATAGAAACACAGTATTTTCCAGACCTATGTAGTTGTTCTACACTTTGTAGTACAATGTGAACCATCTTACAGTTTTTAATAAAATACAGAGATTTCAAAAATATAGGTTTCTTCTTTATCTTTTCACCTGAAGAAAGCTCTGTACTGTTTGAAGAAATGTTAAGTTGGTCCTTTAAGGGTATTAACAGCAATCTTTTCAGGACAGATGCATTTATCAACAATTTGAGATAAATTTGTTTTCTGCCAAAATATTTGGGTCAGATTGGTGGGTTTATGAGGACTAGCACTGATCTAAAATTGCAAAGTTCAGCTTATTTTGACCTTGTGTTCCAAAGTTATAAGCATTTGAAAATCTCCACATAGCTCTATTAATATTGTATGTACTATTTTCAGCATAGTGGAGGATGCAAATGTCCTTGCATTAATCCCTTTCTACTGTTTCTTACAAATAGAATACAAAATATTGACAAGCAGGTTACCTGAAAGGTCATATTTACAGTTAAGTGAAAGCATCCTGAATTATTAGAGCAGACCCCTTAATTCACTGATGGACAAGATGCACCCAAAATAAAAGTTCCATTGGTAACTAACACTGAGATCACTGAGGTGAGAAAAAGGACAAACACGAGGTACATGGAATGCAGAAGGGAATTAAAAAACGGCCCCAATACTAGCCCGCACAAACCAAACAAAATTCCTTTTTTTCCCATTAAGAAGATTGGCCAACATTTCTGTGGTGGAACAAACCACAAAGAAACAAACATTGGCCTTCCAGACTTTTAATGAGACAGGGGAATTGTAGACACAGTCATTAAAATAAATATACAAGAGCGGCACATTAAAAAATATGTACACAAAAGGGAATATATTCTTGATATATATGATTATGTGTTATGTGTATATGTATATAAGTAACCTTTTTGTTGCAAGATTTTTCTTTCACATATATGCATGTTAAGTCACAAGCAAGTTGATATGTTTCTGTGTGACAAGGTAATAGATTAATTTGTAACCTACTAACCTTTTCTCTAAAAAGTGTGATATCACATAGCTATGAAAATGTTTAGTCATAAAGAATTGATTAAGTACTAAATTGATGACTTTATTTGCGACTAGAAATTAAGAATATCATTGAACAAGGAGGGCAGCATGTCTGTATGTGCTTCTATCTGCCACTACATTATTATTATTAATAATAATAATAATATTATTATTATCATTTATATATAATATGCCAACAAATTCCATAATTCTATACAGCCAGTTACATATAATCATACATAAATACTGTGCAGAGAAGCACTGGAACACACCAAGCAGAATCTTAGATATGTAAACAGCAGTAATGTATATATTACAGTGAGGTTAAAAGTCAAACTGGACATCAGAACAGAGTTAAAGAAATCAAAAGGGAAATCAGATTAGGAAATGCAGGAGACCTTGATATATGATAAAAACTAGTCATAGGCTTTAATAAACTAATGTTTATTGAATCTGTTTTCAAATAATTACAGTAAGGGGTGTTCTCAGACTGTAAAGCAAAGAATTCTACAAAGTTATAGCATTATGGATAAAGGCCAAGTCACAAATTAACATTACAAGTAGTTGAATGCAAATAGTTGTAACAAACTTCTGACAGAGGAGAGTGCATGTTACCACAATCTCCTTAAAGAATAAAATGATTTAACGCTTTGAAGCTCTGCAAGCCAATGCTGAAACATAATTGTTGTATTTTAAGCAACTAACAGTCAGAGAATAGAGGGTGGTTGTCATGTAACACATAAGGCACCACGTTTTCAGGTTCTGCACCATTAGAAACAAGGAAACTGTTTCTGTAAATTTGTTAATTGACCATATTTTCTTCGTTATAAAACCTATTTATTGAAACAATTGTTTTGTAAGCCTTTTGTAAACCATTTTAACCAAAATTAATATGAGAAATTGCTAAAAGAGTGTGGTGTGGCATCCATTTTAGTTGAACACATTCCTGTGGGGGTTGCTTGTAGAACTGATGAAAACATTTCTGATTGTTTCTTTGATCAATTCAGAGGACAGAAAAAAAAAACCTGGATCCAGAATGAATGGCAGAGGAAAGGGGGAAGGTAAGCAAAGAAGGAAGAAGCGCAAGAGAGAGAGAAGGCGAGAAAGAGGAAATCTGGAGAGAGGGGGTAGAAGAGAGCAGGTAGAATCAGGAAGAATGAAAAAAGACATGATGAATGAGAAATAATGTGACAGGTGTCTTCTAAGCAGACACGCCTGCCAAACTATCAGAATATATTCTCCTGAGTCTTTATAAGAAGTGACGAGACAGGAAGGTGTTGTTATGTATTTATATATTAAATTAGGTTAAAAAAATCCATCAGGTTCTACCTTTGTCTTGCCGTATCGCAGAAAATGAGAACTACATGTTACTTCCTGACTCCGATATGAGTGTTTATTTACCAGAACATCCAGTTAAATCAAATAACACATAGTATCTATCCTATTTTAAAAGTATGTGTCATCACCACATAAATTGGTTTCCATGTTGTGATTGACTGAGACGTAGGGTTATGTAGCTGAGATTATGCAGGGATTCTTGCATATCCTAAAGTAACCCTCTCCTTCATACAATGCAAAGCTAGGAGAAGGGGTCACAAGTGCAATTTGATTTGTTACAGGAAGGGATCAAGTATTACTCATGTGTGACCCTAAATGTGATCCCTAGTATCTGATTGACTAGAAGGAGAAGGGTATTCCAGGCCACATAAAATGTGCTATGTAACCGAGGTTCCCATTAAAAACAGAACATTGGAGCCAAATTCAACAGGGATTGGTTTATATTCTCTAGCATAACCTGTCTACTCATTTCAATATCTAATAAGTGTTGTTACACCACTGGACCTCTGCATCCAGGGACTATGTATTTTTATTCACAAAGACACAAACACATATATTACTACTGGAAAAGATGTGGAGACCCCTTCCTTGGGCTTTTTTTGTAAATTAAGACTGAGACTCTCTACCCTATATCATTATTCTTTTCTATTGAATGAAAATATAATACCTAGTGAATACCGGCAATATTATTTTTTTCAATATTCTCCAAACTGATGTTATAGGAATGGAAAGATAGGGACAGTGTTATCCCCTTAGAGAGTGTTGTGCCGTTTTTCACCACTGTTTCAGTTTCATTTCACAGAATCTTTGACTTTTTCAGAATAATAGCACATTGGCACTCTTTAATATAGTTGGCCTAGTCGAGCTTTCCCTTCAATGTAAAAGTTCTCTGCAATATCCTTTACTATATATCATATCCTTAATCGTCCTATCAAATCGATATGCTTGATTATGTGTAACATTATCTGTGAGAGCTAGGGCTAGTGATTCTTACACAATCCTGTTATTTGGTGGTCAGGAGAAGAACTGCATCCTCACATGTTCGTTGTCATTATACATGTAAAATCCAGATCTAAATGAAGTCTTGTGGAGTAATAACCCACAATATAATTATAAAGCCAAGTTTCATTTGAGCAAGTAGCAGTGATGATACATCAGTTGGAAAGGTGATTTGTTCATACAATTGGATTAATTGTTCAGTCAGAATTTTTAGTCTAGTGAAGCACAGAAGATACAGTACGTGACCACTTTTGGGATAGTAGTGGTAACACTCTCTTTGAAGCTCAAAGCATTCATCATTAAAAGGAGATCTTTTCTCAAAACATCTTAGACTCTGACATATCTTAGACAAACACATTGCTTGGTGTGATTTGCATAACTTTATGGATTTCCTCCTGCAGTGAAAGGTTTCATCTGTGCTTCAGTAAGCCAACCTTAAACATCTTCACTGTTAAGTCTGGTACCTTATTCCCTTCAGTTTATAGAAGGTATACCTAGACACCTAAGATGATTAAGTTAGGCAAAATATAATAAGATACTCAGATGTGGTCTTCTACATCAGGGATATGGGGAGGTACACAGACAGAATTCATTTATAGCCATAGAGATCTATGGACATTGCAGTAGACCCTTCACAATGATACCAGTTACAATTGGGGCCCCTGGACAGGAGAACTATGATTATTCATATTGTTTGCCATCTTTCCTAGAACTCTCAAAATTTATTTTTTATTTATTTAGAAAATGTTTAACAAGGAAAAATGCATTGAGATTTATCTTATTTTCAACTATGTCCTGGATAGTTTTCAGTAAAGGGTTACATGCTTACACAAATTACACACATACACACACATACATATTAAAAAGTTATATACAGTTACATTTTTTTAGCTATAAAGAAGCATTTATTTTTAAGGATTTTAGACTGGGAGAAGTTCTGAGTCTTTCAGGCAAGTGATTCCAGGCTTTTGAAGCTCTGAAGAAGAAAGCAGATTGATCGACTTCTTTCTTATAATTTGGTACAAAAAAGCATCTAAGTGACCAAAGGTGTATTCTCAATTACTCCATTACTGGACAGAACTGTTTATTTTAAATTGTCTGAAGTAGGAGAAAGGAAGAGGAAGAATATGAGTTCTGAGGTATGTGTACATAGTTATACACTGACTTGCTATAATATCAGGAGCAAAGAATGGAGAATCTGATAAGTCTACTGGGAGTCCTGAGAAGTTCCAACAGACGGGAAGCCCAATGGAGTACGTGGGTTAAATGGTAATACATACAGTGCATAAAATAGACTTACTATAGCTCACTTCCTTCTATTGTGTGTACAAGATTACATTTACTAGCTACTAAATATCCTTCTGCTCTTAACAAACATTAGGAGAGAATGGCTGGTGAAGACTAAGGATGTAATATCCATACAAATCATACATTCACAAAGTCCTGTGGGGTTGCTTGACAGAGACATGCTTCTCCAGGGATGGGAGCACATGGCATTCAAAGTAAATCTCTGATGAAACAGAAAGCCACTTTGTCTCTTATGATCTAGTTTGTTTGCTTTAGAATTGCTCCACTTTTCCTTTGTACACAAGGATCTCTTATTTCTTAAAATCATGCAATGTTTTATAAACTATTCAAGGCGAACATTCCATCTCGGTTTGTGGAGATTTAAAAATGCTACCTATAAAAGTGAACACTATCCACATTACCTTCTATTTCACAATCCATCCTTTTGCATGATGGCAGTTTCCAAGGTGGTGTGCCCCAGATCCTCATGAATTTATACAGTAAGAGTATCTTCACATTCTGTTTAGAAATGCCATGTTTCTTGTGTTTGTCTGCTTACAGCACCCATATGCTTCTCTCATTGCTAGAGATGTCTTCAATAAAGTGGGACTTTGGCATTTAGTGGTTAACTGCCTTAAATAACATGTCAAAAATTCTAAGCAATGTAGCTGTAATAGATGTTCAATATTTTACTACATAATTATACAATAATTGAAATACCTACATTTTCTGAAAAACTGTTTTACCGCTTTGCATTTTATATTCCAAAATGATACATTGCTTTCACTCCTATTCCCTATACACCATGGATACTTGTGAGGTCTCCACTGTATTGTAAATCACTTTATCGTTTAGGGAGTTAAAATATTAGTGTATTTTACATTCCAAAAAATGATGGTACTTTTTCTTATTATAATTAGGCTTCTAGTAAAAACATTTTTTTAAAGAAACGATTAAAAAATTTTTTTAATGCAATGCTATATGCTGAACTTTTCTACGCTTATGGAATATTTCAGTTAGATTATCTTGATTTTCTTCTTTACAAAAATGATCTAGAGTGTGTCACTAATGGGATTTTAAGCTACTTAGAAATGTGAGTAGCTGGCTTCTCATTCTCATTTCATGTGAGGTAGATGTATACCTTGTTATCCATTGTCAATGGCAGTGCTTAATTACTTATCCTATTTAAATCATCCTTTTCTAAGCAGGGGATTAAAAGTAAAAGAGATAGTTGTATGTACTTATACTGTTAAATAAAGGATCCACCCCATATGAATATTGAATTAGGCTGGATCTGTGTCCAAATAGCTTCTTCTGAGTGGATTGTACATGATTTGTATGACACTGAATAGGTTTTAGAATAGCACTACTCTTCACTCTAATCTGATTGTAGAAGGCTTTATTAGGATGAATAGTTTTTCACTGATTCAATAGAAGACTGCTCTGTTGATCCAGAAAATGCACATGCAATTCTATTCGTATTTTGTTAAACTATAAGTAAGATTAGTTTTGCCCTTTTATATTATTTGTAAGCACACTGCAAAATAGACCTTTTCATTACATAGTGAAAGGTAGCTACAATATATAGTTTGCTGGACTTCACTAGTGTTTTCATGGAACTAGCTGGAAAAAAATGGCATTTATCAGTGTCTTAGGAAGTATTAAAAATGATGTACAGTTTTCTTATTAGTTGTCCTAAAAAAATACTTACACCTTACATTCATAATCCATGGGAAAATCACTTGGTATTTTCATTTGGCAACTGTTCATAATTTGATAGAAAACTGATTAATCACATATTTAACTCAATGCAAGATCCTCTGCACTGTAATAAATTATGGCCATTAATCAATAACTACAAAGTAATTCCAGGAGTCTGGAGACATGCTGGTTTCTAATAGAAAGCTTGCGCTCAGGCCTTTCTGCCAGTGACCACTTCATCTAAGGTATTTTGCACCTGCCTCAATCCAATTAGATGATATAATTAATGAACCTCAATGCACTTGATAATTTGTTATATAAAAGTAAAGAATGTTTTGGCATATCCATTACATTGTAATACACATCAGTTTATAAAAGAGGAAGGGAAATAATACTCACAATATAACCATAAAAAGATTTATACTTTTAAAATATATTTAATCAGTACTTACATAAAATATATTTTTGCCCTTCAGGAAATACTTTTCTTCAGAAATTAACTTTTACTGGTTAAGTATCAATTGCATGTGAGTTTAAGTAATCATTTTGCACCTGTTATGCACCAAAAGATTTTTGTAAGGTAAAGCCAAATTAGGAAAAAAGATAAGCTGTCTTTTACTAATTCTGTCACTTAGAAACACCATAATCAAATTTTGTATAGGGATGGAAGAACAATTAGCTGTGGATTATAGTGCTATAGGACCTTTCCTAACTGTACCTGAAAAATACTTTGCCCATTTAATGCCTCCTAAGCTGTCACTGTGCTTGAACTTCTGTCCTGGTGATTAATGAAAAGCTGCAGGGCACAGCTAGAAGCTAAAGTCTCAATTATGAAAAAGCAGTAACTAGTTTAATGTGCTGATGCTTTTATATTTAAACTGACAGCTGTGAAAAATGGCAATATTTCCAATCATACCTTAATAATTTATCATTAATTTATTGGCATGTCCAAAATACTTTTACCCCTACTGTTCTTTTTCATTGTAGGCTTGTGGCATTTTAACTTGATATGATAAAATCAGGAGTAAAAGAAATATAACTGAGACAATCAATTTTTGTTGATCATCGGCTACTGTGTTTGGACAGTCTCATAGTAAACCTTTGAGTGCCAGAGACATATCTAACACATTGCATTGCAAGGCATAGCTACCTCCCTGGCACTTATTTAGCCTATGAATAGGTTGGAGTCAATTATATTTAAATTCCTTATAATCATTTAAATTGTAATACATGTTGGGGAGGGGTCCAATAGTTGACCAAAATGGCCACATAACGGGGAAGCTCTCAGATACTAGCTCTTCATTTCTATCCTCCACCCTGCCCATCTGGTCTTCCTTATCCCTCTTACCCTAGTCCCTTACTTGCCTCACGCCCGATGCATGGCAAAAAGTAAATAGACCCTCCAAAACAAGCATCTAGCGTGGATCGGCCCTCTGGATGGCTTCATCAGCAGAATTTCCTGCTGAGAAGACAAGTTATCTGTTCCTCCAACGTGCCTTCCCCCTGCCACTCTCCTGCTCATTCACCCACAGTAAGCTTAAATGCAGGTGGAGTCATCCCTAAAATGACTGACTCCACACACATCTCCTTGGACATCCTCTCCTTCCTGTCCACCAAAGAGGACATAAAGAGCATGGCCAATGATCTTAAATTGGATTTTTCTAGCTGAATTGGCAGAATTTCACAAGGACTTGGATGACCTCTCCCAACAAGTTGACTTATTCGAAGGGGATCAAATGGAACTGGTTTCTCAATTCTACTCCTTGGAACAAGTCATTGCTGACCAGTGGGACAATATTGCAGCCCTGTCTTACAGGTTGGCTGACTTGGAGTACACAACTAACAAAGATCTCCTCTGCTTTGTGCAAACGCTCTTTGCCCACATTCTTCAGCAAACAGATACGGCCCCAATCATGATAGACCATGCCCATAGGCCCTTCTTCTCATGGCCATTTTTTTGTTTTCATACTTTAGTTTATTTCTATTAATCTTGCCACAGGGTCAATCATGCACCTTACCAATTTGTTTTTCCTCTGCATCGGTCCCTCCTGACCGATCTTGCCACCTTTCCTAACCCTCCTCTAGGGATTCCCTGAGGCAGGTACTCTGTGTCAGTTCTCTGATTTTCTGTTCTTGCTACTCACAGGACTGGCTGTGCTGCCTTGTGGAGCTTGTCATGGCACTGTTGGTACCCACTTTGCGTGCTGCACATGACACTCCCTTGTCTTCAATTGGTTCTATGTCCATGCAGAGATGGTCCCTGAGCCATGCCTGTAGTTATTCCCCTGCTTCATCTTGTGATTTTGATAATCCTCCCCTAATGTAGGTTGATTTTTCTCTGTCATTCCCTCAACACACGATTTGCTTCAGGCTCCCGGCTGGACCCATGGCCCTTTAAGCACAAAAATGTTCCATCACAATTTGTATGGTTCCTACTGACAAAGTGCATTGCACTAATTTGCGTGTCTGCACTGTATTTGTAATCCTGGGTCTTGGCATAGTGGAAACTGCTCCTCGCTCAAATCCCAGGCCTCCTCAGTTGTTTCTTTGACTCCCGACCCTTGTTCTTCACCTGCTCCCCTTCTTCCCCCACCCTCCTACCCCTTACCCTGACCCAGTTGTCCAAACTTGTTCCCCTCCCACCATTCCCCTTGCTCCCCTGAGAGATTCCCCGCAGTGCAAAGTACACTTATCATGTTCACATTCTATACTCTGTTTTGGTACTCACTGGCCCAGCTAGGCTGCCCTGCAGAGCATATTGTGGCAGTCTTGGCAAACCTTCCACACTTCGTATGGCATTCCCTTGATCACAATCAGTTCTCTGCCTGTGTGGTCATGCCATTAGTCTCTCCCCCTCTCACCTGTGAAACATTGATTTAGCTCACTCACCCAATCTGGGTCATACTTTTTCTGACATTTCTCCATATTACCATCAATATCCTACTTGACCCTGGCTGCCAGCTGGCCCTGCAGCTCCTTAGTTGCAATACTTTTACATTACTACAATTTGTGATATTCCTATTTACAAACTTGCACTTTACTCCTTTGTGGGAACATTTTCTCATCCCTGGGTCCCTGCAGAATCTGCTCCAAGCACAGTACCCAGGGTTCTTCAATTGTTACTCCTTCTCAAGTCACTTCTGCCCCACTCTTCCATTCCATACTCACACCCATACCCCTACCCCCACTCCTTCCCTCATGACCAGGGTGGCACTGTTTAGCACATCTCTATGTGCCCTCACTCACTTTGGCCATCCCCCAACTTGGTATTCTTTATCATTGCCATGGAGGCCTTGTGGCACTTCCTGCATTTGCTTGTCTGAGCTTTCTGGCTGTTTCCAGATGGATTGCCCAAATCACGGTCCTTGTTATCCACACGAGTACTTCCTTAAGTCTATCTCTCTCCTCCTTTCTTTGTTCCCCTCTTTTTTTTCCCTCTCTTCCTACCTTGAACCCCACCAACACTCTTCTGTGCCACTGGTCAATTACTCTACTGTTTCAGACTCTCCTGATGTCCCTCTCCCACATTAAGATTACCTCTTACAATGTACGAGGCTACAACAGTCCTACTAAGATATCTATGATACTTAGAGAACTTCTCCAACTGGAGACAAACATAGCTTTCCTACAAGATACCCTCCTTGCCAAAGACTTCCACTCTAGTATTTAATTTAGGTATTTCACAAAAGTTTCAACTGCCTTGTCCACTGAAAAAGAGACAGGTTTAGCCATACTCCTCCACAAGTGTTTGACTTGGTCACTGACTGACTGCTTAGCCGATCCGCAAGGTTGGTTTCTATTTGTAAAAGGCTTGCTCTTTGGGGTCCTGATAATGCTAGCAAACCTATACTTCCACCTTCTCTCATTCTTTAAATCCACCCTAGTGGCCATTAGATCTTTCTACTCTGGTCTTATGATTCTAGGAGGTGACAGTCTTAAACAAAGTCTTCTTCCCCAAGACAGTCTTTTTGTCCCAGTCCACATGCAGATGGATCTCCAAGTTGTTTCGTGATCTCCAGCACATCAACATATGAAGGACAATCCACCCTACCCTCAAAGACTACACCATCTACTTGCATTCTCACTCCTCATACTCAAGTATCGATCATTTATTCATTAGTCAATATCACCTAGACAAAGCCCTCCAAGCCTCCATAGGTCAGATAACTACATCCGATCATGCCCCCGTTTCTATTGTCCTTTCTCTCCCACTAATATCACACACTCAGCATGGCAATGGCATAATGGAGGAAGGTATAGCAGCTGAACCAACCACTTTATCTGGCAAACAAGCACCAAAAACACATGTCATCAGAGTAGTAGTGAACTTTGTGAAAAGTAAAAATACATTGTTTGACACCTCTAAAAGCTTAGAAGAATATAAGGGTAATGGGCAAGAAGCAGCAGGCGATGCTGATGCAGAGGATGATCTAATGATGGTTGATGATGATGATGCAGACCTAGAACATATACCTCCAGTATCCTCCTCCTCTTCAGATACAGATAAGGTTGAGAGCGAGAGAAATAATGACATGTCCAGAAAGTTAACATAGTGGCAAAGGCTCAGTCTTCTACTACTGAAAAGGAGCACTGTGTCTGTCTATAAACTGTTTGAGAAAACCACTGGAAACTTTGTTCCTGGACAAGCAAAGATGGCAGAAAGTACTCAGTGATCCTGTAGTCATTATCAGCATCATCACCACTTCTAAGTCTAAGTCCCACTCAGCCACACACATACACACCTATGTTGTATAACCATAACCGGCAGAAACACAGGTTATTAACATTCACAACCTTAGCTATGATGAGTGCCTCTGTTGCTGCTGCTGCTGGAAGTGCTGCACCTTTGACAGCTAGTAGTAGTAGTAGAATTGCACTTTTTAACGTCCTTGCCCTCTCCTCTTTACTCCTCATGATTTCCCTCCTGGCCTAAATCAGCACGGCTTTCGCACCTGGTTTCAGTTAGCTATCCACAATCTAGAGCACCTACCTGGTGATGGTACCCTTCCCAACATTAAATCCATGGGCATGAACTTTATCCTTCCTATATCTGAAGAGTGGCACTACCAACAGATTAAACACCACCTAAGCTCTCTCCCTCCCCCAGGCTTCACTCCCAGGCAATTTCCCTTCTTCAGGTTTCTATTAGCCCCAGTACTCTCTAACACTGCATCTCTCTAACACTACACCCCACCCTCTGGCAGTTTTAAACAGTATTGGGCCTTGGACTTTAATATGACTGAATGCCTCTGGTCCCACGCCTTTGACTTAAAACAAATAATTCATATCCACCATCACCTTACGCAAAGTCAGTTATAAATTGTTGAGTCATTGGTACCACACTCTGTTATCATTTTCCAAATTTATTCCAAACTACTCCAGCAAATGCTGGCTTTGGGCAACACAGGTGGGCTCTCTTTTACACTGCCTCTTCTTCTTGAAGGCAGTTCCAGCTTCTCTTCCAGCACTTCTAGCATGGCTGCACCTTTCTCTCCCCTAGTGTTTTTGCTAAATATTACCCAACTACCCTCTCCCAACAACAGGGGAGGGCTGGCCACTTGTGGCCAAGGGGGCCAAATTCAGTGAAGTGGCCCTTTTCTATAAATCGGGCAAGCCCACTGTCCCAGCCCACCCCATTTTGTTAATTTTAAAATTGGCATTAATGTTGTGACAAAAGGCAAGTGATACCACAGAGCTTACATTTGAAATGGGTCTACACTAGTGCGTTACTAAAAAGCATTCAATTTAAGTTAAGCTACACTAGTTATATTATAGAGTTTACAAGGGAAATGGGTTATGTACTAGTGTAGCTCCATTTGGATTGTAGCTCTGTGGTATCTTTTGTGTTGCTTCATTTCTATTGTAAGCTCTATGGTATCACCAGTGTAGCTCCATTTACAGCAGCAATCAGTAGATTTAGTAAGGCACAGTTGCCCACCAGCCCAGACATATGACAGGCCCAGGGGGCAATTGCCCCCCTGCCCCCCAGGCCAGCCCTCCCCTGCCCAACAACCACCTCCCTACGTTTGTGGATGCTATCAACTATGGAGGCCAGAGTATCCATCCCTAGAATGTGGAAATCGCTCATCCCTAAGATACTGAAAAATTAGTTTAAGGGACATTGCCTCTAATTCCTGAGCATCTAAAAGACGATACACTTCTCAGCCTCCCCACGTGCCTGTGGATAATCTTTAGACCCCCCTCATACCACACCCCCTCCTATCCACCATGATATTTTCATTCCTCTCTTGTCTTCTTTTTCCCTTCTTCTTTCTCTTCTTTTCTCGATCTTATGGTGGTTCTCTTCAACACACATTTTTGAGCTAGAGAAGATAGGCAAATAAAGGGGAATTTAATCTTAGTTTAGAGAGTCTTTTAGGCAGGACAATTGTTCTCTGTATTAGGGGCACTTTGGGGGAGAAGAAGGGAGGAAGGAGATTGACCCCAAATACCACAAAATTTGATGTGACTGAAAAGACACAGGTAGATGGGGTCCAATTTACTTTCTGATCTTGCTATTATTGTCTTTGTGTTGGGGAAGTCTGGGGAAAGAAGTTGTTTATTTTATTTTTCATTTTTTTTTGTGAAACTGTGATAACATAGGGTGGACAACTTAAAAAACAAATAAATAAAAATCATGAATGTAATCATGAATAGGTGCCAGTGTCACATAAGCATGGAACACATTTTTCAAGGCAAATGTTGCTGTAGGATTCCCAACTTTGACTTAAAAGATACTTATTTTTCCACTGCATTCCTCAGAAGAAGTGAGAGTGGGCAAAAAGGAGAAAACTTTTGCGAAAAAATAAAATAATTGTCAGTTTTTTGCAAAAAGTCATGCAGGAAATTTATCTCACTTTTTTGCCCACCCCTAGTCCTGACCATGAAATGCTTATTGAAGGATTTGAAACAATCTCTATGACAGGATCTGACCAAAGCTGTATCTACAAAGCAGCAAGATTTTGTAAATCTAGGTAAACAAAAAACAAAATGAAGATGTGTCTGCTCATCAAAAGTCTCCATAAACATGCAAATGATGGAAAGCATGAGAAAAAAGTTAGAAGATCTTGAAGAATCCGTTCATTGAAATAACTTCAACACATAATTCAGTAGTATGGCAGAATAGGTCAAGCCAGACCTGCTGGAGCAATTATAAAAAAGTTCTGTCAGCACTTTCTTCAAGATTTGTCCCATTTGACCTCTTTACTTGCAGAGTTCACAGGCCGCCCAAGCTGTGTTGAATCCTGCCCACATACGTGCCCATGTAAGTTCTGGCTACAATTAACTTTTGTGGTATAAGAAAAGATCCTAAAAGTCGCTGCTAGAAACCATGATGTTAGTGATATGCCTTTTCCCAGATCTGTCACGGCCACACTACTCAAAAGGACAAGATTCACTCTAATCGCAATAAGTTTTGAGAGTTCATGGAATTCAGTACATATGGTTTTCCCTGTTAATTGTAACCAAAAACTGTTCCCAAAGAATACTTCTCACCCCATAAGTGGTGCAAATGGTGCTGCAAGTTGGGACCAGACATGCTGCCAGACATTTCAAGCCATTTTTATTTGGCCAAAGAATAAGTCTTATTAGACTAAAACTCTTTCCAAACCCTAGAAGAGCACAAGGAAGATCTATAGATGTTATAATCCCCTTTTATACTAATGGGAAGTTTTACTTGTCTACTATGGTCTAGATATTTTACTCCAAAATTGTTTAGTTTTTCTTTTATGCATAAAGCCTGAATACTAAATAAGTATTTCTGTGCAGCATAATACTATAGACTGCAATTATTCTTGACAAAGAGGGCAACTTGCTCCTAGATTTTTTGGAAAACATATAAGTTAATATGAGTGACAGATTACGCTACACTTAAGTGTTGATTTTATATATAAAATAATATAATGTCACAAACTCAAAAAATATATATATATAATTTAAAAGGGCTGCATTGAAATAAAAACTAACACCACCATTTTATGTGTTATTACGTAAAAACATACAAAAAAGGGAGCGCCCAAAATTATATAATAAACAATATTATCACTTATGCAAACACAGAATACAAGGTAAATTAAATAATAAAGCTGATAATGACATATACAGTCTCCAGTGTGTTGCCAAAATTAGACAAATCCTCTCACTCTCTCGCTGAAGTCTCCACAAAATTCAGTACCCCCTATTGTAAAAAAATGAGATTGAGAGCTTCTCCACCAGATGGAAAAAAAAAAAAATCACAGTTCAGTTCACCTCTAAAAAAGTGAAGGAACTGAATGTAAAATTGCGGCGACAGAGCTATACTATATACTAGCTGACTGCTAGTGGTGGTGGTGATGCCCATCCTCATCCCAGTCTCCCATTCCTTCTCAGTTTCTGCTAAAAGGGCCATCAATGCCTCTTCCACCCCAGCTTCTCCAATACTACCATCTCTATTCCAGACATCTCACTGCTGCTTGGAGTAGGTGACGAGCAATGTGACAGAGGGTCCCCTGCTGTCACACATGGCATAATTTTCTCCTTCCCCCCCTGAGTACTACAAGAAACACTAGCAGCAGGCAAAGTATTGGTGGCAGCAGGTTCAACACTGGCAGCAGGTTCAGTACTAGCAACAGGTACAACACTAGTGGCTGCAGTTACAGAAATGGTGGCACTGGCAGCAGGGGCAGCACGTCTGGCAACAGGTACAACATTAGTGGCTGCAGGTACAGCAATGGTGGCACTGGTGGCAGGGGCAACACGTCTTGCAGCAGGTACAGGCAGCTGACCTGTCCTGCTCTCACTAGTACTACCCTTTTCTCCCTTCCTTCCCATTCTCTTTTCTCCCTCCCTTCCCATTAAATTCCCCAAATCCCTTGGGGTGATTTTAGGGGGACTGGACAGCATTTGTACAGTTGTGGTCCCTTCCTCCTCAGACTCAGTGGACACATAATGGTCCTTCCAGCTCATCCATTGATTATTTTGTACCCTGCTCATAGTGATAGGAGTCACTATGAGCCTCTCCTGCCTCACTTTTGCAAAATATCACAAGAGAACAGCACAGCACGTCTCTCTCTCTCTCTGTAGCTGCTTTTATTGTGTCTGCCTTCAGCGAAAACGTCACGTTTTTATAGCGGAAGTGCGAAAACAATGTAAATCAATGGGCGAAAACTTTCTAGCCATTGAAAAAATCGTGAAAAATTTTGGCCAATGGGTGAAAAATGCGAAAATTTTAACCGCTACTTTTAAAGCCGATTTTCCTACAAAAAAGAGGATAACATTGTGGTTTTCACAAAATTTCCCGCGGAACACGGCGTCAACTTTCGCCCACCCGTAGTTGAAAGCAAAAAATCCCTTCAAAATCTTATAGGGAAAAATAGCCTAAAACCTCCTAAAATATATATAAAAAATGGGATATACAGTGTTAAACGTAAGTAAAAATTCAATAGCACATGCCATTGAATACTTGTTAATAATGCAATGACAAATGCGCATGAAATAACTAATAAAAATATTTATTATATAAAATATGGATATCCCACATAAAAATAAACATAAAGTATCAACGATTTAGTACAATAAATGTTAAAGTCAGAAACATATTTTAGTCCCTTAATATCTACGTTGGTGTACACTTAGCTTGATGGTAATATTCAGCCGGTATATTTAACGATGATATAGTGAGAATACGTTAGAAATACACACTTATCCAATCATGGATGTATGATTGGCATAGATTTTCAACAAAGAGAAATATTTATTTCCGTTGGTTAAATAATATACTATTACAAGACTAGCTGGCAGGTGGTGATGGTATAAGTCAGATTTCTCTGGTATATATATGGTCTAATATTTTCCTGGATATACAACTGTCCGTTATACGGTCATCCAAAAAAGTACTTACCACCGCCGTCTACACTTGGACTTACTATTGTCTTTGTATCTTTATATCTTATCTTGTACACTCTGTATCCCCCAATATCAAGGTGGAATTTTCTTGTATGCTATCTCATACCTCTAGAGTGTTTTCAACATTCAAAGGAAATCCTCTTTCTAAATGCCGATTATCACTCCACATTTTAAGTGCAAACACAGCTGTTCTTGTAAACACGGCTGTTGTTATTTTCTTTTCTGGTAAACGGCTTTGTGCTTCAGACACGTTATGTTAGATAAAAAAGGGACAATGAACTCTCCTCAAATGTCCAATTATTGTCATTTAAAATCTTATTAATAAAACACAGTGGCCCCAATCTACACGTAATACATGTTTAAACCACATGAAACTGAGTTATTTTGTTTCAAAAGCCTACTAAATAATGAAACCTATATAATTAAACCTATATTAGGTATCCCTTCAAAGTGCTTGAACTTTATGTATATTCTACAGGAAACCAAACAGGTACATGCATCTGTTGAAAAAAAAACCAATTAGAAGGTAACTTGTTTTACATCACATAGTATGAAAGAAGAGTTTAGGATAAAATCTTTATTAAATTGCATATCTAAAGATGTGATCTATGTCTTACAATGCAGCTGTTTGAAACAGTATGTGGGATGTACAAAAAGAACTTTTAACATAAGAATAGCTGAACACATTCGAAATATTCAAAAGGTCTTTGACAATCAGTGTTTCCCTACATTTTAAGGAGAAACACAATTCAGATCCTAAACATCGAAATTTCTTTGCTATGGAACAAGTCCAAAGAAACTGAAGAGGAGGTAATCATATAATGGCAATGCCACGTATAGAATCCAAATTGATATTCGACATGGACACCTTGCAGCCCAAAGGGTTTAACGCCGAATTGTAGCTGTTTGGTTTCCTGTAGACTATACATAAAGTTCAAGCACTTTGAAGGGATACCTAATATAGGTTTAATCATTTAGTGGGCTTTTTGAAACAAAAGAACTCAGTTTCATGTGTTTTAAAAATATATTATTGTTTCTTGAGAAACGAAGAGTGTCCTTCTGAAATGCGTAGATTGGAGCTACAGTGTTTAATTAATAAGATTTTAAATGACAATAATTGGACATTTGAAGAGAGTTCATTGTCCCTTTTTATCTAACATAACGTGTCTAAAGCACAAAGCCGTTTACCAGAAAAGAAAATAACAACAGACGTGTTTGCAAGAACAGCCGTGTTTGCACTTAAAGTGTGGAGTGATTATCGTCATTTACAAAGAGGATTTCCTTTGAATGTTGAAAACACTCTAGAGGTATGAGATAGCATACAAGGACATTCCACCTTGATATTGGGGGATACGGAGTGTACAAGATAAGATATAAAGATACAAAGACAATAGTCCAAGTGAAGATGGCGGTGGTAAGTACTTTTTTGGATGACCATATAATGGACAATTGTATATCTCGGAGAATATTGGAACATATATTCCAGAGAAATCTACCTTATACCATCTCCTCCTGCCAGCTAGTCTTGGCATAGTATATACTTTACCCAAAGGAAATAAATATTCCTCTTTGTTGAAAATCTATGCCGATCAACATACATCCATAATTGGAGAAGTGTATATTTCCAACATATTCTCACTATATCATCGTTAAATATACTGGCTGAATATTACCATCAAGCTAAGTGTACACCAACGTAGATATTAAGGGACTAAAATATGTTTCTGACTTTAACATTTATTGTACTAAATCATTGATACTTTGTTTATTTTTATGTGAGATATTATCCATATTTTATATAATAAATATTTTTATTAGTTATTTCATGCGCATGTGTCATTGAATTATTAACAATTATTATTCAATGGCATGTGCTATTGAATTTTCTATTTACGTTTAACGCTGTGTTTCTGTCACAGTTTGTTATGAATCTCAGACACAGAGTTAAGATAAAAACACAACTTTATTGAAAAGTTTAAAGAAAACCCTTGTTGGTAGCATATACTTAGAACATATAATGACAATACATGGTATAGTGAGTAGTGGAACACAGAATGTAAGACAGGCTCTACTGGCCTTGCCAATACTGGGTAAGGCAACCTTAGGTTGGCACAAGATGGAAAAGGTTCTACCGGCCTTACCAATATACCGGGCAAGGCAGCCCTGGAGACTAGCAACTAGGAGAAGGAGGCTCTACCGGCCTTGCCAATATACCAGGCAAGGCAGCCTAGAGATTGGTGCAAAAAAGGAGCAGAAGGCTATACTGGCCCTGCCAATATACCGGGCAGGGAAGCCTGGGGACTGGTGCAACGAGTGAATAAGGCTCTACCAGCATTGCCAATATACCGGGCAAGGCAGCCTTGAGACTGGTACAACGAGTAGTGAGGCTCTACCGGCCTTGCCAATACCGGGTAAGGCAACCTTAGGTTGGCACAAGATGGAGTAGGTTCTACCGGCCTTACCAATATACCGGGCAAGGCAGCCTATGACTGCTAGTACTGGATCATGGCAAAGGTGGCCTCAGTGGCTGGCGTAAGGTGTAATAGACCAGTGGCTAAAGATGAACAGACTGAGGCTCTCTGGGCAGATAGAATAACTTAGGCACCCAATGAAGAATGGAGAGAACCAGTACCCGCGTACTGGAGTACACAATCACTACCGGTTCTGAAAGAAATGCAGCAAGCAACTGGTTATACATGGAGCGAACCAGTACCTGCATACTGGAGTAACACAATCTCTACTGGTGCAGCAGGCAGCCGGTTGTACATGGAGCGAACCAGTACCAGCGTACTTGAGTTACCCAATCTCTGCCGATGCTGTCTAGGACTGAACAACAACCGTAATGCATGGAGCAAACCAGTACCCACGTACTGGAGTGACTGAATCTCTGCCGGTACTGTCTAGGACTGGACAACCACCGTCTAATCGTGGAGCGAACCAGTACCCACGTACTGGAGTGACAGAACTTCTACTGGTGCAGCGAGCAGCCGGTTATGCATGGAGCGAACCAGTACCTACGTACTGGAGTACACAATCTCTATCGGGTGGTCTGAACCACAATGAGCAGCCGGTATACGGGGAGCGAACCAGTACCCGCGTACTGGAGTAACATAACCTCTACCAGTGCAACAAGCAACCGGTGTGCATGGAGCGAACCAGTATCAGCGTACTGGAGTTACCCAATCACCACCGGTGCTGTGAGATCAAAATGAGCAACCGGTTATACATGGAGCGAACCAGTACCAGCATACTGGAGTGACGAACCTCTACCGGTGCAACAAGTAACCGGTGTGCATGGAGCGAACCAGTACCCATGTACTGGCGTTACCCAATCACCACCGGTGCTGTCAGTTCACAATGAGCAACCGGTTATACATGGAGCGAACCAGTACCCTTCGTACTGGAGTGACATAACCTCAACCGGTGCAACAAGCAGCCGGTATGCATGGAGCGAACCAGTACCCATGTACTGGAGTTACCCAATCACCACCGGTGCTGTCAGTTCACAATGAGCAACCGGTTATACATGGAGCGAACCAGTACCCGCGTACTGGAATGACATAACCTCGACCGGTGCAACAAGCAGCCGGTATGCATGGAGCGAACCAGTACCCGCGTACTGGAGTGCACAACTCGAGTGAATGAAATGTCGCCAAGGGGACTGGGAGAGAGCAACACACTGCAGGCGATCCAGGAGCAGGAACCCAGAAGGTAACGGACAGGAAAACAGATCTTCAATGGCAGTCAACCGGAGCAGGAAAGGCAGCAGGAACAGCAACCCCAACCGGATCAGGAACGGATGCTGGAACCGAGGAAGCTGTCAAACAGGAACTCAGGCGATCACAGAAGAGCAAGGAAAGTGTAATGGCCCAGGAAGCTCAGGATCACAATGCAGGAGTAGGCAGCATAGAGACAACATGAAAGGGCAACCAAAGGGTGCCCAAGCTCAGTTTAAATAGGCAATACAGGGCGGGCTGAAGGCAGGCAGCCAATGGATAGGCCCTTCAGGTAACTGACAGAAAAAGGCAGCAATCACGTGCACCGTGATAGTTTCCTATTTTTTATATATATATTTTAGGAAGTTTTAGGCTATTTTTCCCTATAAGTATTTTGAAGGGATTTTTTGCTTTCAACCTCCTTTATATCCATTAGCCCCTCATTGTGGATATTTCCATATTTTGTGTTATAGCGTGGCGTGTGCACACTTGTGTGGGTTCTTTAGGCTGTACCCAGTGCCCGGTTGTTTAGTATACTTGGTATTTGGGCTGCCGTGTGGAACATCCACGTGGGTTGCTCTCGGCCTTGCTGAGTATATATAAATTGTAAACAGATACTTGTTGCTGATTGTTATATATATTGCTCTTCTGTTTGTGCCCATTTGTGGTCAGTCCAGATATAGCTCTGTCTCTGCAATTTTACATTCAATTCCTTCACCTTGTGGAAGAGTGTTTTTTCATTTTTTTCTTCCCCATTTAGAGGTGAACTGAACTGTGATTTTTGTTTTTTTCACCTTTTTCCAGAGAAGCTCTCAATCTCATTTTTTTACCATAGGGGTACTGAATTGTTATTTTGCGGAGACTTCAGCGAGAGAGTGAGAGGATTCGCCCAATTTTGGCAACACACTGGAGACTGTATAAGTCATTATCAGCTTTATTATTTAATTTACCATGCATTCTGTGTTTCCAAATGTAATAATATTGCTTATTATATCATTTTGGGAGCGGAAATGTTTCCCTTTTATGTATATTTTTGGAAAACATGTCCTAATATATTTGATCATGGATTACATAATAGCTCTCAGCTACTTTGTCTGCTTCTTCTGCCTTTTTTATAATGTGCTATGTAGAACCTTAAAATATTATGGTTTGTGCCACCAGTTCAGGCCAATGAGAAGGAGTGTACACTATGCAATTACAAGAATGATCTCAGTGACCCACTATCAAGCAATAGAAAGCAAAAAGATGATTTCTCCCCAGCAGACAATTGTGTAGGATAACATAAATAATTATTTTATATGCCCACTTGGATGCAGTTGCTGTGCCCAGCAGGCTAGCATGCAAAAGACAATGCTCCATCTTAAGTCTAATATGCCAAATTATTCCTTCCTGATAAGGTAAGTTATATTCTTGTTTATTGAAATAAGCATGCACACATATACACATTAAGCAAATAGTAAGTATCCTTGTACTTTTAGGGTCACAGTAGTCTCATTGTCACTCATACAGGAGTGGCCATCAGAGACACAGGGAGGTCAGCTCAAACACAGTGAACCAAAAGAGGACCCACACAAATAAATATATACAGAGATGCAGAAATCAGACATACAACAAAGAGTTAGCTAGGAAAGACAGACAGATTGATAGATCCCTATAATTTGGATATACACAATTATTATATGGTTATTATTATTGTTATTGTTATTAGTATCCTTTATTTGTACAGCACCAACCTATTCCATGGCTTTACATGGTATAGACATATAGAGACATACATAAACAGTACAAATGAAACATAGAAATCAAAAGGATCAGATCAGATCAGGATCATGAGAGCTTATAGAAAGATCTCGAATTATAAGTTAACAAAATAGAAAAACAAATATTTTATTTATTTATTGATTGATTTTAACCTCTATATTTGCTAAACATTACTCCTTAAAATCATATTATATGTTTATTTTACACACTGACAGTTTATATTTATTTGAAAACATGATTTAAACATCTAGTTTTTTCCTTCTGTCATATGACACAGGTAAAAAGGACAAAAACAAGAACCATAGATAAATTGTATATCAGATGACACTCAGTATTGTGTAAGTTTCCATCAATTATTTCCATTCCCACTAGATATATTAATAACATGAGAAAATAGTCTTTCTTAACAATATAAAAAATGATGCATAGACTTAATTTAGTGGGAGCAAGTAATTAGAATTTCCTACTCGTCTGCCAAGAGGCCAAATTAATTTTCATCTCAAATAGTTCAGAGATTAGCGGATGAGTAAATATGCAATCTAGTTTTATCCTTTATGTTTAATTTGTTAATGCAGCAAAATGATAAACTACAGAATGAATCATTGCAACAGAAGAAAAAAAGAGTTATGCAAAAATAAAATGAAGAGCAAAGAGTATATTTTCACTTGCTTATTACCATTTAATCATGTCTATTCATACCTGCTGATCTCTGTATGTTTCTATATACTTACTAGTGAGCAATTACAGGGAAATCAAAGATGTGAATGCATGTATTAACAGAGGAATTAAAACTAGAAAGCATGAAATCTGCTCATATAGAAAAGTGGAATAGAGATAACAGAAATATTTAGGTGCAGGTAATGTGAATATAGTTAGTTAATTTGTTAACTTTGTACTATAGTAAATGAGAGAAAGCCCTGGTTGAAGAACCTGTGCCCGGTCTGCTCTGTCCCCAGTATACCACCAGGTGAGTGCTTACAAAAATACCGTACTGATTGGACAAGCAAAGGGTCAGTTACATTAGTTTGCAATATAATCTGATTACGTAATATTCATCTTTTCTTATACCTTTCCACAAATGACAATTTGCCTGTTTAGAACTAATACTACAGAATGAAATCTAGCAGACAGAGAACTGAGAACATCAACAACTGCCATGTTGTCAGTATGGTAATTGTGAAGGATGTTACCCCATAATTTCATAACTACAAGGAATACAAAATTGACGTAAAGACCAGATTCCTAGTAAATAAAGAAACACAGATCAACAGGCTCTCTCTCAAAACATCACACATCACACCACCATTTTCAGTCGGACGAAAGTCTGCAGCAACTGCCAGCAGTGGGCAGAAAAATCATCAAGAAAAGCCTTACTATATGGGTTTGTTTTTTTGTTTGTTTTTTTTATAATAAAATTTACTGATCCATTATCTTTGACATATGAATTATTCATTTGAGTTGGGAAAACAATTAAAAATCTTACTTTTTCATCTCCAATAAAGAAGGAAGTTATAGGATAGCTTGTTGTTTAGACTGAACGTTACATTTTTAGCAGCTATAAATGATTGCAAAAGTATATAGAAATCATACATCTGGGCTCTGGCATTTAGACTAATATTTCAACTATATTAAAAAAGCAGACTAAAACTTTATTAACAAGGCAGGATCCACAGTCTTGTCAGCTGTCTGACAATAGCTTGAAAATAGGCTAGTTTATCAGCACACACACACACACACACACACTGAGGAATATGCTTGTAATACAAGCAGAGCAGTATTATGTCCATATGTAGTTACCCATGAAAATTTTTTCCCACATGCTACATCTTTGAAAAATTCTGTGCTTTTTGTCCATGGGTTTCAGTCTACAGTGGAGTCTGCCACTAAGCACAGAATTTTTCAAAGATGTAGCATGTGGGAAAAAATTTTCATGGGTAACTACATATGGACATAATACTGCTCTTTGAATTTACATCCAAAAGATGGAAAAAGTATGGATGAGCAAAAACTGAAACTCCAACTGAGAGATTCAGAATAGACTTTGGCCAGAAAAACCAAAACGCCCAGAACCATCATCACCTTACAAAATTAGTTTTAGGTTACCCTACATAGATCCTGATCAATTTTCTCATTAACCATCTGGTCCTCTAGGCAAGACAAGTGATATACTTATTTGGCACCACTATTAAGGATGAAAACCAAAGACTCATAATTAGCAGGGACTCAAAAGGCCCATCATTTCTCCCAAATGCTAAATATCTAACCAAGCTACTATGTCATCATGAATAACTAACTACTCTTGGTGAACAAAAAGGTAAAAATGTTATCAGGAATCCAAGTGAATACACGTCCTAGATACATATTGCTGCATGTTGATCACTATAGTAAAGGCATGTGCCTTCTTTCCTGGATTTTCCATTGTCACTGTTCTTTTTCTTACAATTCCTGATAAAGGACCTTACTTGGTCTAATCTTCCTTTTCTAAAGTGTTTTGGTGCTGTACACACATATTTATAATTTGCATGAGCAGTTTTAATTATATGCCTTAAAACCTTTTGGACATCAATTGTATTGAGGGGGTATAAAGCAGTTACTGTGGAATGAAAGTACAGGGACATTTTGCTTGACAGCAACTACAACCAGAGGCCTATATTTATTTTCATTCAGAAAGTGTTTTAACAGGAATAATAAATTGATATTTTTCTCATTTCAAATATATCATGCCAAGCTTACAGTAAAGAGTTACATATTTACATGAATAGAGAAACATTATATATATATATATATATATATATATATATATATATATATATATACAGCACTGATCAAAAGTCTTATGTGAGTGTGAAAAATGCTGTGAAGTAAGAATACTTACAAAAATAGACATTTTGTCTAGTCTGTAATTTATTTTTATCAATAAAATAAACAACCTACCTACCGAGTTCCTTAGCAAACTGTGTGCAAGTGTACCTAGAAGAATCAGTGTTGTTTTGCAGGCAGAGGGTGGTCACACCAAATATTGATTTGATTTAGATTTTTCTTCTGTTCACTCACTGTGCATTTTGTTATTTTATAAAAATAAACTAACATGTCTATTTTTGAAAGCATTCTTACTTTACAACATTTTTTCCCACTGTACTGTATATATATATATATATATATATATATATATATATATATATATACACATACATACTAAAATGTATATGCAGTTACATATTGTTTTTAGATTTTAAGAAGCAGTTACTTCTAAGGATTTTAGACTAGGGAAAAATCTGATTTTTTTAGGCAGATTATTCCAGGCTTTCAGAGCTGTGAAGAAGACAGGTTGATTGGCTTCATTTCTGCAGAGTGGTACACTTGGTGAGTTGTTAGCAGTGTAGAGGATTGCATATCTTTGCAATCTCATGGTATTTATTGATGAATGGCCTTCCATTTCCAGAAGGCCTCATCATAATGCCACCAAGAGGAACATATTATATCCACATACTCAAATAGCTTTTTTCACCAATCACCACACACTCTTTGAGTGCACCTGCATATTTAAGTCAACTCTAGTAACAGATTCCACTGCTCCCTCACCTCTAATGCTAGATATCAAAGAAATAAGGACACATCTTGCACTGGCTCGAATTTCAGTGGCTGATGAGTATCATCCAGATGTGCATCCAATGTAGATGTGATTTTCACAGCTTAACTTCATAAATTAAAAAAAACACATGTAAGTCCCAGAACTCATACTCATCTAACCATAACTCATTACTGACCTTTACTTTCTGTCCGTCTTTAATTTTGCTGAAACAAAATCACTTCTGAGTTTAGATGATAGCAGCAATCTTAAACCCTTGTCTGTTGCCTCCATGCATTTAAGACTCCTCAGGTTGCTTTATTTATTGTGTGTGTAATTGGGTACAAATAAAACACAAATACACAAATATTATAGTTCATAGTCCATATAAAGGTGTGATTTTGCTTTAGTAAATATTCAAATGCAATGTTCATGAATAAAACCAAAAGGATATTCACTCAAAGGCAAAATTGGACCATTAAGCATCATAACAAATCTGTTCAAAGATTGTAGGCAGAGAGAGACTTGCTTGAATCTGGTGTGCCTTGCTGGGGCAGGTGGGTTAACCACGCCTTTTCCAAAAAACATGCAACTAAATCCCTACTGTTTTATTTATAGTAAGCCGTAGGTTATTTGTTTATAAAAGTTGGGATTGGGTGCACAGACAATCCCTTTGTTCATTATATAGTTAGGTCAGTAAATATTTTGACACTGACACAATTTTCATAAGTTTGGCTCTGTACGCCACCACAATAGATATGAAATGAAACAACCAAGATGCAATTGAAGTGCAGACTTTAAGCTTTAATTTAAGGGGTTGAACAAAAATATTGCATGAAACGTTTAGAAACTGAAACCATTTTCATACACAGTCCCCTTATTTCAGGGGCTCAGATATAATTGGACAAATTAACAAATCATACATAAATTTTCCATTTTTAATAGTTTGTCGAGAATTCTTTGCAGGCAATGACTGCTTGAAGTCTGGAATGCATGGACGCCACCAAATGCGGGTTTTCCCTCCTTTGTGATGCTTTGCCAGGCCTTTACTGCAGCTGTCTTCAGTTGTCTTTTGTTAATGGGTCTTTCCTGCCTTAAGTTTTGTCTTCAGCAAGTGAAATGCATGCTGTATTGGGTTGACTCGGTCATTGTAGAATATTACATTTCTTTGCATTAAAAAACTCCTGGGTTGCTTTCGCAGTATGTTTTGGGTCACTGTCCATCTGTAAATTGAAGGGCTGTCCAATCAACTTTGCTGAATTTGGATGAATCTAAGCAGACAATATATCCCTATACACTTCAGAATTCATCCTGATGCTTCTGTCTTATGTCACATCATCAGTAAACACTAGTGACCCAGTGCCATTGGAGCGCCATGCATGCCCATGTCATCACACTGCCTCCACCGTGTTTTACAGATGATGTGGTATGTTTCGAATCATGAGCCATTCCAATCCTTCTCCATACTTTTTTCTTCCCATCATTCTGGTACAGGTTGATCCTAGTTTCATGTGTCCAAAGAATGCTGTTCCAGAACTGGCCTGGCTTATTTAGATGTTTTTTGGCAAAGTCTGATCTGGCATTTCTATTCATGAGGCTTATGAATGGTTTGCACCTTGTGGTGAACCCTCTGTATTTGCTCTCATGAAGTCTTTTCTTTATGGTAGACTTGTATAATGAAATGCCTACCTCCTGGAGAGTGTTCTTCACTTGGTTGGATGTTGTGAAAGTGTTTTTCTTTACCATGGAAAGGATCCTACAATCATCCACCACTGCTGTCTTCCATGGACATCCAGAGCATTCTTGTTTTCACAGAATGTACCAAATTGTTGATTTGGCCACTTCCAATGTTCCTGCTATCTCTCTGATGGATTTCTTTTTTTGCAGCCTAAGTATGGCCTGCTTCACTTCCAATGAGAGCTCCTTTGACTGCATGTTGTGGGTTCACAACAAAAGCTTCCAAATGCGAATGCCACAAGTGTAATCAACTCCAGACCTTTTACCTGCTTAATTCATGAAGAAATAACAAAGGAATAGCCCACACCTGTCCATGAAACAGCTTTTGAGTCAATTGTCCAATTACTTTTTGGTCCCTTAAAAAAAGAGAAGGCTACATATTAAAGAGCTGTAATTCTTAAACTCTTCCTCTAATTTGGATGTGAATACATGGGATGGGCGAAAATGTCCGCCTCAAACTGAAATAAGCGAAAAATGGCACTTTCCGATTGGAGAAAAATTTCCAGCCAAAAGTGCTGATTTTCCGCTTTTCCCACTATTTTTGCCCAGCTCATTCCATTGAAATCAATGGGAACAGAGAAGTTACACATAACACATAGCAAATATTATTTTATTTCCCAAATACATAGTATAAAAGGGACATGAGAGTGTCTGTGTTGGTGGGGTGGGGGGAAATAATCAGTTGAACGGGGATGATTTTTTGGGGGGTTTGTTTACTGGGATTTGGGGGAGGTAGTTAATATAAAATAAATCCTAAATACAAATAAAAAAACCCATAAGACATGATATAAAAGGGGTCTGAAGAGGGTGCCTGTGTTGGTGAATGAACGACTCATTTGAACAGGGAATTTGTTTGGGGGGGTTTCTTGACTGCTATTGGGGGGGCAGTTAATAAAAAATAAATTAACAAACTAAAATAAGACTTTTGTATGTAAAGTGATAGAGACAGGGACCCCCTGACATAAGCTGCCACTGGGGTGGACTGATACTTGAATTGATAGAGTATTTTGTAGAGGATGATTTGTTGGATTTGTTGTTAGAGGCCCAATCCCTGAGGAAACATTGATTTGTAGGACTTAAGCTTATTTGGAACAAGCCCTAAAGAAACATTGATTTGTAGGACTTAGGCTTGTTAGAAACAAACCCCCCAAAACATTTTTTTGTAGGACTATGTTTTGTTTGTTTTTTTTTTTGTTTTTTTCAAAGCACAAGCCCTAAGAAATGGAATAAAAATGCCCTACTGGCCTAATGCCAGCAGGTCATGTTGGCCAGTGGCCACTGTCAAATGTCCTCCTGAGTCCTGAGTTGCAACTGCTGTTCCTGCTACTGCTGCTGCTGCTGAGTTGTTTAAGCAGCAGGATGATTAGGCAGCTGAAATAGAATGGGATCAACAATAGCAATAAAATGGAAGATGGAGGATGAAGGTTCCACTTGCCACGACTGGCTCCAGTGATGCGCCTGAGGCAGTAGCAGCACAATAAATAGCCCTCAGTCTATGTGGAAAAAAGAAAAAGTTGGCCATTAAATCTGCCTCTCTTCCAAACGCATGGGTGTGTTGTTATTAGAATATATTTTTTTCTCTTGAGAGCAGGAACTGTGGTTCTCATCAGCAACTGCAATGTGCACAGTGTGTGTGTGGTAAATAACATCTGGGAGCACAACTGTATCCAAACATGACACCCAAAACAAAATACTGCCACTGTCACTATACCCCTTGTCCAGACCATGCTAAGGACACATGACAACTTGCTGACAGTTTAATAGTAATGATGAACCCTCCCTGCTACCATCTTAGCATATTATGCGGGATGGAATCTTCTCAGATGCCGCTTGATGCACTGCTTGTGATTCTCCTCCACCACACTTCCATGTGTGGTCAGTGCACCACACATTGTGCAATGGGTAGAGATGAACTGCCAAATCCTAACATCAACAGAGTGGCTATCATTTGGAAGGGGAGGTAAAGATGAAAAACATAGACTGACAGAAGATGTAGTTGTTACCCTAGAAGGTGATAGAGAGCTAGTTGTTTCACTCGTCATGGAACTTCCAGTCTCTGCCTGGGTTTCTCTATTTTTCCTCCTCTTTGAACTCGGCCTCTCCTCTTGTTGCCTTTCTGGAGAGTCAGGGGGTGTAGCAACAGCAGTGATTGATTTCTGTGGTGGGTATTTGTCTTTAATATGTTTGATGTAAATGTCATGGTGTCTGTGTGTCATGTGTGATATCAGGGCGCTAGTGCCAAGCTGTGTTCCCTCCTTTCCTTTTCTCATTGTCTTGTCAAAAATTGTGCACAGTGCCATTGCTGATGACTACACTGTGCATGCCCCAAAAGAAAAATAGTCTCACACCCATGATGACTTCAGGGGGAAGGGAACATATGGGGAAGAATGGCCTCTTTCTTCTTTTTCTCCACATTCCCCTTCATTGTCTGTGGCAGCAGATGATGTTGCTGCTGTTGCTGCTACTGCCTCAGATTCAACAATGAAACTAGGACCACGAGTATTGCTGGCCCTGCAAAGTGGAACCTGTCCTAGTCCCGCATTACTTGTTGACCCCATTCCCGTTTTGTCCACAGTGGTCTATGGAACACTAGCTTGATCCTCTGCATCCTGCTGCCCTTGCAACTCAGCATCAGAAGGAATTAGAGAAGTTGCAAATTCCTCTAATTCCAAAATCTCACTGCTAGTGGTGGTGGTAATGCCCATCCTCATTTCTGTCTCCCATTCCTTCTCAGTTTCTGCTAAAAAGGCCACCAATGTCTCTTCCACACCAGCTTCACCAGCATGATCACCACCACACCCACTAGTCCCTACGTTCTGCTGCTCTATTCCAGACATCTCACTGCTGCTTGGAGGAGGTGACGACCAATGTGACAGTGGGTCCCCTAATGTCACACTTGGCATTTACTTTTGACCTAAAGAAGAAGGCTGACTAGCACTAGCAGCAGTAGCAACAGGTACAGGCAGCTCATCTGTGCTCCTGCTGGTGGTGGTGATATTAATTCTGAGCCTTCTCTCCTCCCCCAACACCAGGTCTCTTCAGGATCATATTCCACCTGGACACTGTATTGAAGAGAAGGGGAGGACTCCCAGTCCCAGGGTCAGAGGAATGGTGTGGGCTCCCTTGACCTCTAGGATGAGTAGGAGGAGGGATTTGAAGGGTTTCTAATATTTACTACTGTTGACACTGCTGTTATGACCACTGATTAATGATTGACAGTAATATGAGAATTGAACCTCAAATTAGACCAAAGATGTTAATACAAATAATTGGTCTAGCTTTCAGTCCTATGAATCATGATGATATATACATCAGACACACCACACCAGTCCGCCACCACCACCATACACATCTTTTGATGTTGTAGCCTTATTTTTTTTTTTTTAATTATCTCATTATAAATAATGGTTAGCAAGCATGCAGCAGGCTTACAGAAAGAAAAGCCTAAAAATATTAATTTTATGGGCTTATAGGAGGTTAAACATTCAAAATATTACAGCAAGCTAGGCATAAAGAAATTGTCTGCAGGCTTCAAAAAAGTCTAGCCCTGACAAAATTGGTTGCAGGCCTCAGGCTTTTAAAAAATAAGCCCTGAGAAAAAAATTGTATGACCTACTGTAGCACTAAGTGGTAGTGGTATGGTGTGATATGGTGTGACATTCTGGCCTTTTAAACCACTGTAATTTCTGATGCAGAACTATTTGGGGGATGACAGCTGTCACACTTGCCATCTAGTCACATGAAGACACACTGGCATCGGTAGCAGCAAGCTCAGGAAGCTGACATGTGATGCTGCTCATACTGCTAGCCAGCTCAGCATTCTTGAATATAGTTCGCCATAGGCACATTGCCAGGGGGGATGGGAACCACTGAGTCAGTGGATTGTGGGCTACCTTTACTGCTGGTGTTTCTGACTTCCTCCTCCACCTCTGTATCAGCAGCATAAGCAACATCAGGGTTCTTCCAGCATCTTGTGCTGGTCATAATGTTAGCCAACTAACTTTATTTAAATTTTTACTTTTATTTTTATTTATTTTCTCTCTCTCTTTCTGCCTGCTTCTATTCTGTTTGTCTGATAAATTACACCAGTTTGCATGGCAGGAAGGTCTAGGTTTTATAGTATGGAGGCAGAAAATTTCCCTGCCAATGGAAAACATAGCTGGGAAATAGAACTGCTCTTGTTAGAAAATCTGTGGTGTTAGAGAACTGCAGAAAATCTATGTTTTTGTTCTATTGGCGGGCATTCCCACAGGAAAAGTAGTAAATCATACTTTTTCCAAGAAAACTCCTATAGGAACAAAACTGGACTTTTCTCCCAATGTGTTTTAACTTGTTTATTAATGATGTACAAGTAGACACTGAAAGCAATGTCTCAATCTTTGCTGATGACACTAAGCTGTATAAGGAAGTCAAGTTGCCTTTTCTCTGCTGTAAGATTAGAATAAAGTGATTGAATGGGCAGAAAAGTGGCAGGTGATGTTTAATAAGGTTTAATACAGATAAATGTAAAGTTATGCATTTAGGCTGTAGATAAACCCGCAACATATGCACGAAAAGGGAAACTACTAGGGGAATCCTCATTAGAGAAAGATTTAGTAGTGATAGAGTATAGACTTTACAGCAGCTTGCAGTGTCACTCAGCTTCTGCAAGAGTCAATAGGGTGTTATCATGTATATAAATGGGCAATAGATGCATGATATCAGAATAGAACTCAACCTCTGTATAAATCCTTGGAAAGGCCTTACCTAGAACATGGAATACAGTTTTGAAACCCAGTTCATAAAAAAAACACCAAAAAACATTAAACTGGAAAAAGTGCAATTACCCAACAAAACTTATAATGGAATTGGAGGATCTGAGAGACTAGCCAAATTGAGGTTGTTTACATTAGAGAAGAGATGTCTAAGAGGTGATATCATTACTATTTACAAGTATATTCAAGGTCAATACACAGAACTATACTCAAGGATCTGATATAAAAAAACAAGAGGTCAATCCATTACGACTAGTGAAATGGCACTTTTGACTAAAACAAAGGCAGTATATGGTAGAAGAACTGTGTAAATTTATTGCGTTCACAGTATGACTTTTGGAGGTGGTGAGGGTTTTGGTAGCTGCATATGTTACTATGACTCGTGATCTTCTACACCAAACTTAAAGTCATACTCTTCTGCAGCAGGAATCATAGGTGTTATTTAAAATGAGTTAAATCTTTGAACACTCTCTGATGCATCAACTTTTTTTTAGTACCGCTGAGTGATTAGCCCTTTGTAGTAGTTCGGTTAGGAGGTATCTGGCACCATATAGGGGGCATAGTATCCACCATTGGATTTTAGGATTTAGGACATTGATTGACATTATTTTCCCTAAACAGATGTGTGATCTGAGGCGGGACTATAGGTCAAACAGTAGTGCAGGCTTTAATTGATGATCAGTCCATATATATGGTTTGAACACCAATTTATCCATATTTTATTGTGATTCGTTGATAGATCATGTTGAATGATGTGGAGTGAGTTGTTTATTCCACTTACACAAAAGAGTTGCAGGATATGTTTTTTGGGTGCCTGTTGTTTTATATTGATGTATTTGGATTTATGAATGTATTAGTTGGCCATTTATGATTTTATACATGTTGTTTAACATGTATTTTCTAGGAAACACTTTAGACATACTGGTTTCATACATGGATTCACAAGTGTGATATATAATTTTTGTATGTTTATTGCAGACACACTTGGATGATGTCAAAGAATGGATATGTGGGCGTCGACACGTGTGGATACACATAACTACATATAGATCCCTGTGAAATACCAATGTTAGATGCAATTGTTTGCATGATGGGTTCTAATGTAGAGTTCATGTGGTTCTTATGTATTGAGGATTTTAATAAAAATACCTTTTGATTTTACTTTCAAATATGACTAAGTGACTTTTTTCCTAACATTGGCCATTAGAGTGCTCAGTTATTCTATACTAGTGTAAAAGACCGTGTATACGGGCCAAGATCCGGGTAATGTTAACCCTTTGAGTGTCAGAGGGGTACGCAACGCATTGCTTTGCAATGCATTGCATACCCCTCTAGCACTCAAAGAGTTAAGCAGCCGCTGCCTAACTGCTCCACGCGATGCAGTCTTGCACAGTAGAGACTGCCCGAACGCTTGCAGTCTCTACTGCGCATTACGGCTTCTGACAAACATCGCTAGCATTTTATTATATAGGATGTTCTTGCTGCTGTTGCTGCTGAGTTGAGTTGAGCAAAATAATGATGATGATCATGGTCCCACTTGCCACTAGCTCATGTGATGTACCTGAGGCAGTAGCAGCACCACTACTAGACCCCACCACTTTAGGCATATGTAGAAAAAAATAAGTTGCCCAATTATACTTCTTTTCCTGCAATTCTTCCAAAATCATGGGTAGGGATGGGCAAAAATTTTCACCTCAAACCAAAATCAGGGAATAATTTTTTGAGAAAATTGCAGTTTTCCCTCTTTTTTCCTAGCTCATTACATTGAAATGAATGGGAATACTGAATATACACAAACGCATTAGAAATGTTATTTTATTTCCCACAGGCATAGAATGAAAGGGGTCTGAGGGGGCCTGTGTTAGTGGAGCGTGGGGAAATAATCAGTTGAACAGGGAATTCTTTTGGGAGGGTTTGTTGACTGCTATTGGGGGTACAGTAAAATAAATAAATAAATAATAAAAAAAATTAGACATTGTATAAAAGAGGTCTGAGGTTGGTGCCTGTGTTGGTGGCGTTTGAGGAATGAATCAGTTGAACAGGGAATTTTTTTGTAGAGGTTATTGATTGGGATTGAGGGGACAGTTAATTAAAATAAATAAATAAATAATTGTTATGAAATATGATAGAGACAGCTGTGACTGGGGCAGACTGATCCTTGACACGACAGAGCATTTTGTAGAGAATGATTGGTAGGACCTAGACTTGTTGTTAGAGGCCCAAGCACCAAGTAAGCATTGTTTTGTAGGACTTAGACTTGTGTTAGGCACAAGCCCTGTGGAAACACTGATGTGTGGGACTTAGGCTTGTTAGAGGTCCAAACCCTGAGTAATTGATTTGTAGGACTTTAGCGTGTAAGAGTCACAAGCCCTAAGAAAAAATTGATTTGAATGACTTTGGATTATAGGTGTCACATGCCCAGAGGAATCACATTAGATAAAATGTTTATTACTCAGGCTTGTTAGCACCATAAAATCTGAGGAATCAGTGATTTGTAGGACTTAAGCAGGCTTGTTAGACTCAAGACCCCCAAAAATGTTTTTTTGTTTTTTTTTGTTTTTTTTGTGTTCATAGAACAAACACTGAGAAAAAAATGCCCTACTGTCCTAGTGCCAGCAGGCCATCTTATGGTGGCCAGTGTCCACTGGCCACTAGTGAATGCCCTGATGTCATTTTGCATTTGCAACTGCTTTTTTTGCTGCTGCTGCTGAGTAGTTTAAGCAGCAGGATGTTTAGGCAGCCCCAAGAGAATGTGATCAACTACAGCAGAAATATGGGTGATGATCATGCCACTATTAGCTCCAGCAATGCACCTGAGGCAGTAGCAGCACCAAAACTAGCCCCACAGCTTCAGGTATAAGTGGAGAAAAGAAGTTGGCCAATACTGCTTCTCCTCCTGCCCCTCATCAAAATCATGGGGGCATTGTTGAAATAAAAATGTTTCCCTTGAGAGCAGGAACTGTGCCTCACACCAGAAACGTAAATGTGTACAGTGTGTGTGGTAAATAAGGGAAGGACAGGGAACAATGGGCACATCTGCACACACATCAAACACCATGGCACTTCTTGTCCCCAGTGTGGAATCATCCCACCAGAAACCATGTATTGCTGTGTCACTATGCCCCTTGTCTGCTCCCAGCTAAGGACATGTGACCACTTGCATTTTTAATAAAAATAATGATGAACCCTACATGCCACCAGCTTAGTGTTCCTGTGGGATAGTGGGATAGATTCTCCTCAGATGCCTCTTGATTTCCTGGTTACAATTATTCTCCACCACATTGCCACGTGAGGTCAGCATACCACACATTGTGCAAAGGGTGAACACGAACTTCCACATCCTGACATCTAGGTGATGGCAAGCCAGGTGTTTCGTTTGTCATTGAACTTTCAGGCTCTGGTTGGGTTTTTCTATTCTTCCTCCTCTATAATTTCTGCCTCAACGCTTGTTACTTTTGGGAAGAGTCAAGGAGTACAGCAACAATGGAGCTCAATTTATTTGGTGGTTCTGGCTTAATAATGCTTCACATAAATGTCATAATGTCTGTGTTTCATATGTGTTTTGAAGGTGGTTGTGTCAAGGTGCATTCCCTCCTATACCATTTTTACTGATTTGTTACAAATTGTGCACAGTGCCGTCATTGAAGGCAGCACTGTGCCTGCCCCGATAGAAAACTAGTCCAACACATAGGACCTCAGGGGGAGGAGAAAGGTGGAGAAGAATGGACTCTTTCTTCTTCTCCTTCACATTCACCTTCTCTGGCTGGGTCAGAGGATTAATGTTGCTGCTACTGCCTCAGAATCAGCGCTGCAACTAGGACAAGGAATATTGCTGCTGGCAAATGAATCTTAAGTGCTGGTATTGGTCACTTCCTCCTCCTCCTCAGACTCACTAGACTCATAATGGTCCTTCCAGCTCCACTTTTTATGTGTTTTACAGGGGCTCATAGTGAAAGCAGTCAATAAGAGCCTCTCCTGCCACAATATCGCTAAATAACTCACAGAACAGCAGCCTATCACCCCCCCCAGCTGCTTGTATTGTGTTTCACTTCCTGGAAACATCACATTTTTGGAGTGAAAACGTGAAGTACAGGTAAATAAGGGGATGAAAAGTTTGTAGCCATTGAAAAAAATATAGAAAACCTTTTGGCAATGGGCAAAAACGGCAAATTTTTTAAGGGTTTTATTTAACCCTTTGAGTGCCAGAGGGGTACGGAACACATTGCTTTGCAATGTGTTCCGTACACCTCTGGCACTCAAAGGGTTAAAGTGGATTTTCCCATGAAAAGTAGACAACAATGTGGTTTTTGTGGATTTTTTTTCTGGAACACAATGGGAACTTTTGTCAACCCATAATCATATAATATCATATAAATCAGTGGTTCTCAACTCCTGTCCTCAGGACCCACTAACAGGCCAGGACTTAGGGATTTATTTGCTAGAGAACAGGTGTGGTGATCAGAGGGTCATTCTCATTGATTAACTCACCTGTGCTCTAACAAGGAAATCATCAAATCCTGGCCTGTTAGTGGGTCCTGAGGACAGGAGTTGAGAACCACTGATATAAATCATATAAATGATTCCCTTGAGAGCAGGAAGTAATGTGCCTTTCATCAGCAACTGCAATATGCACAGTGTGTGTAGGAAACAGGGGAAGGACTGGGAACAATGGAAACGTCAGCACTCACATCAAACAACTGGCACCCTGATACTCAGTTCCTCAATGCCAGCTCAGTTATCTCCCCAGAAACCAAATACTGCTGCTCTCACTATACCCCTTGTCGACTCCGCTATGGACATGCGACAACTTGCACTCTTAATAATTATGATGCCACCAGCTTAGCATATTCCGCGAGATGGAATCTCCTCAAATGCTTCTTAATTCAATACATTCGATTAAACTCCCCCACATTGCCATGTTTCGTCAGTGCACCACACAGCGTTCAATGGGTAGACATGAACTTGCAGATCTTCGTATCAACAGAATCAGCTAGCGCGGAGGTAATAATGGCAAAGGTGGATCACCAGAAGGTGTTGCTATGTCTTACCATTCCCGGAAACTAATGCAAGAAGCTAATGGTGAACCAGGTGTTTCACTTGCTTTCAGGCTCAGGCTGGGTTTCTCTTTTTCCTCTTCGATTTCCACCTTAACTGTTGGTGCTCTTGGAAAGAGACAGCAACAGCAGCTTCCAGTTGTCATGATGTCTGTATTTCATGTGTGATATCAGGGTATTTATGCCAAGATACATTCCCTCTTATTCCCTTTTCACTGATTTCTCACTTTTAGTGCACAATGCTGCTGCTGATAACTGCACTGAGCCTGGTCCAAGTGAAAAATGGTCCCACACCCATGACCTCGGGGGGTGCAGAAGAATAGTATTTTTCTTCTTCTCCACAATCCCCTTTACTACCTGGGGCAGAAAATAATGCTGCTGTTGCCTCAGAATCAGCACTAGAACTAGGACAAGGAGTACTGCTAGCAAGTGGATCCTGTACTAATCCAGTATCTTTACTGCTGCTGGACACCATTCCCACAGTGTCCACATTGGTCTGTGGCACACTAGCCTGCTTCTCATCAGTCTGCTGCCCTTGCAACTCAGCATCAGCATTAGGAATTATAGTAGCAGAAAACTCCACAATCTCAATGCTGGTAGTGGTGGTGATCGGGGATACAGCTCTAAAGATTCAAGAAACCCCAAATATTTGTACTCCTCACATAAAATATAGAGTAGTATTTTATAATTAATTTGAGATCAATTCACAAAGCTAGCTTTACATGCTACTTCGCATATGTGTGCAAAAAGTAAATTTTTTTTTTTAATATAAAATGTCATTTGATATACAACTTGGGTGGAGCTAGTCAAAAGAAGCAGGAGGTATAACAGTTCTCAGCTGCCCGAACTGAACTCCTACTCCATGAGTTCAAAGGAAAAATAAAAACTTAAAAACACATCTAGTCTGGAACTTGAGTAATTGTTGGAACTACACTAAATTCAGAAATTAGTGACAACAGAGGACAGAAAAATTAAACAATGCGTCACACTTTAATATCACATTTCAACCAATGTCTATATTAATAATGTAAACAATATAAAAAGACAATTTGTTTTCACTGTATGGAAGATGATATCAATATAAAATATAAATTGCAAATGGAGTCAGAAATACACAATAATCATGCCGCCTCCCACTAAAGAGGAACGATAATGCCTATGTCTTTCTACTCCTAAAAATGCTAGAATCAGTATCTAGGGCACTACCGATACACGCACAGACTAGGATGCCACAGATGTATCCCTTTAATTGCTCTAAACAATGTAGCCAATAGGTGGAATCATTCCATCCCCTGGCAACAAAGTATCAGTACATCCAACATAGATATATGAATATAATAGCTGATACTAAATTCCTATAGTATAAATACTCCAATCCAATGGCGGAGCTGCTGTCATGCACAGTACTGACTGCCTGAACACGCCATGGCTGATACAACGGCTGTGTGCGCTACAGTCATGAGCAGTAGAGACTGCCCGCGCCACGGCTGAAACGGAACAGGGAGCTCCGAATTCAGACCGTAATCCTCTCTGCGCACCTTCCTGGGACCGCTTGTTCCAAGGAAGGTGTGCAAAGAGGACTCTGATCTGAATTCGGAGCTCCCTGTTCCGTTTCAGCCGTGGCACGGGCAGTCTCTACTGCTCATGACTGCAGCGCACACAGCCGTCTCTACTGCGCATGACTGCTTCATGACAAACTTTTTAGAAAATTATTATATAGGATTATCTTCCATACAGTGAGAATAAATTGTTTTTTCATATTGTTTACATTATTAATATGGTTCTAATGTGATATTAAAGTGTGACGCGTTGTTTAATTTTTCTGTTTTCTGTTGTCACTGATTTCTGAATTTAGTGTAGTTCCAACAATTACTCAAGCGCCAGACAAGATGTGTTTTTAAAATGTAATATAAATTAGCAATCAGTTCAATCAGAGTATTATAAATACCAGGTGACTCAGTAATATATCTCATATGAATGACCAAGCCATATACTAAGTTATATAATATAAAACTGAAAAACGGCAACATATATCAGATAATAAAACAAGGTAAAATTCCCAGCATATATAGGGTTAAATCTTACATATATGTATCCAGAGTTAAAAGCGATCAAAATCTGAACATAGCAGCATGGCAAGGGTTAATTGTTCCCAACAATTAATAATAATACAGTTGGTTACCGCGTACATAAATACCTCCCCCCCAAACCTGTATAAAACTAACAATTAATGTGGAAGGTAATTTTGTCATATGAGAATGAGCTCAATCTTTTCTCATATCAACCCTTGGAAACCATGTGCAAAATACTGCAAGACAAAATATCCCAGATCAAATAAATAGAATTTGACTATCTGTTGTTTTCAATGTCCATACTTTCTGGATGAAACAAAAGCTATGAATACATTCCCACATAATTATCATATGCATCGAACAATATATGTTTATTGAAAACCCTATAAAGTTATATCAATGCGTCTTATAAACTATAATGATAAAAAGGGGGGCATCATGTTTGATATACAATACCAGAACTGCAAGGGTTAACCAAAACCGCAGACATCATTTGTTCTGTTGTTCTGTCAGAATGTTCACCATGTGGGGGAGGGGTTAACTACCAGAATAGATAAAATATGGATGTCCCAACACCACTATGCATGTGATGAGATAACATACATGAATTAGGAATCTCTTAAAAGAACCACACACCAACTGAGAAACAAAGGCAAAGCATCCCAGACAGCAATAACAATAATCATAGGAGCAACAATGACCAATCAGAAACATAGATATTGTGTATCATCTGCATACACTTACAACAGCATGTTATCACATTCCACAGCATTTGCATGCATATTTATACATGCAATAAACATGCGGCTCTACAGGTGTCAGTAATTACAGAATAAAACTTGATTTTGGGATGGTATAGTATCTAGATTTCTCTAGATGATCTAAAATTTATATCACTCATCGCCTACAGTATTAATATCTATATATGAATTGGCAATGAGTTATTCTGCATTCAGAATTTTGGCTAACACTACAGCCTAATGGCTACTGGGTGGGTGTTCCCACTAGATTGACCAGATATAGTGAAAAAAGTCACCCATCTATCGCAGAATAGATTGGGTATTAATAATTCCAGATGCCTTACAGAATTTTAGACAAGAATGTATATAGTTGCCAATTCCAGATAAGCTATAATCTGTGGTGATGTAGGTTATCAGATCACTGGTTCCCATTCAGGTAGGTCCAGACTCCCAGGAAGAGACTAGAAAAAACCCAGCCAAAAAGTCCTTTTTCCCATGTATCATTTGCTTTTATTATAAACAATGTTTTACACAAAAGGTACTGCCACCCTTATTTGGTAGGCCAACCATATATGAATTATAATATAAGGTTGTTTTAATTTTCCAGAAAGCGTTTGTATTGGTCAACAAAGCAATTAACCAAAGCTAACTAAAAACAATCTCTTACACCAGAAGATGGAGTTAAAAGACTAAATAGCAAAGAACACCTGCTTGTTTAAAAGCAATGGACAATTGGCCTTTGATGCCTATTGGCATCATTGCCTCTCTTATTTCAGCTGCCGATTTGGTTAATTCCAAGAGCGTGCGCTGACAGCGCTTTGAGTCCCACTGGGAGAAAGGCGCTATATAAATACTAGTTATTATTATTATTATATTATTATCTCTAAGAAGAGATATCATTTATGAAATGTTGTGAGAATAGTAACATAGTTGATGAGGCTGAAAAAAGACATGTGTCCATCAAGTCCAGTCCATGCCAAAAACACCCCGGTTGATCCAGAGGAAGGCAAAAAAAAGCCCTCTGAAGCCATTGCTAATTTAATCCCAAGTGGGTAAAAAAAATCCTTCCTGACTCCAAATGGCAGTCAGATAGATCCCTGGATCAACATCCTATCTGCATTGAAGCGATCTGTCATAATTTTCAATATTGTTCGATGCAAGATAGGCATCCATTGCTTTTTTTAAAGCAGTTACAATATCTACAAGTACAACATCCAGAGGCAAATAATTCCATAACTTTACAGCCCTTACTGTAAAGAATCCCTGCCTTTGTTTTAGTCAAAAGCACCTTTCCTCTAGTCTTAATGGATGACCTCTTGTTCTTACCTCAGCTCTTTGCATAAATAATTCATTGGATAATTCTTTGCATTGACCTTGAATGTATTTGTAAATGGTAATCATATCACCCCTTAGACGTCTCTTCTCTAATATAAACAAACCCAGTTTGGCTAGCCTATCTTTATAACTAAGATCCTCCAATCTCTTTATCAGTTTTGTTGCACATCTCTGTACCTTTTCCAGTTCAACAATGTCTTTTTTAAGAACTGGCACCTAAAATTGTACTCCATATTCTAGATGAGGCCTAACCAAGGATTTATACAGAGATAGGATAATATTAGCATCCCTTGCATCTACACCTCTTTTTATGCAGCCTAGTACCCTATTTGCTCGTGCAGCAGATGAGTGACTCTGCACACTGCGGTGAAGTCTGTTGTCTATCAGTACTCAGTCCTAATAGGACCAACATCAACCTTAACCTTCTCTCATTTGTAATATTTCTCTCATTTTCAATTTTAACTAGCTTAATTGCTTGTTTGCAGATTTTATTACATTCTTTGTATTTTTAAATGATGCATCTGACCCGTTTGACTTAAACACTTTATAAGCCTATTTCTTATTTCTCATTTCCCTGCAAACCTCATAATTAAACTACATTGGCTTCACTTTACTCTTGTGCTTATTCACCAATGGTATATATTGACATATCTATTTGTCTAAGAGCATTTTAAATTCTTGTGCATTTTTATCTTTGAAAATTACATCCCACTGAAAATTCGTTAATACTTTTTTTAGCTTTGTAAAATTAGCCTTTTTAAATTGAATGTTTCGGTTAAACCCTTGCTATTGGGTTTCTTGTAACAAATTTTAAAGGATATCATATAGTGGTCACTGTTGCCTAAATGTTCCCTTACTTGTACATTGTTTATCATGTCAGAATTCTTTGAGAGCACTAGGTCAAGAAAGGCCTCTTTTCTAGTTGGCTCCACTACTAGTTGGGACTTAAAATTATCATTTATCATACTTAAAAAATTATTTCCCTTTGTTGTGCTGAATTCATATTGCTCCAGTCAATTTCAGGATAGTTGAAATCTCCCATTATAATTACATTTGCTGTCCTAGAAGCCTTTTCCATTTGCAGTAAAAGCTGGTCTTCTTCCAACTACCTAAAATTAGGTGGCTTGTAGCAAATCTTTTTGTTATGTGTGCCCCCAGTGTGTATTTCAACCCACAAGGCCTCTACCTTTTCATTGGACCCTTCATTTATATCTTCCCTCCCTTTTTATCAACCCTATCCCTCCTAAAAAGTGAATAACCAAGAATTATCTTTGTGTGGTCTTCTGAGTTTTTATATTCTAACACTCAGCATTTTCATAAAATAAAAACATGTTTTCTTAAACAAATATGCTTGATATAACAGCAAGCAAAAATGGCTGTGACAGACCATTAACTATTTACTACTCTTATAGATCAGATTCTCTGACAGCAGTTATGCTACTTTGACCAACAGCTGCTTCACTATCATCACTATCATCATCCCCACCACTCTATAGCTGCTGCGTGAACACAACTGGACTTTTCTCCCACCCCAGTAACAGCTCCACTATTTTGTAATAACTTTTTTAATAAAGCAACTTCCAGAAATGGGATTTTCTTTATTTTAATCAAAACCCTATAATGTGTGTTTTTTCATAATAAAAATATATTAATCATTAATTTACAAAGAGTGGATGAGTGTAATTCTACAATTTAGTGTGATTATTAAAATGTGAGTACATATCTGAAAAGCACTTTGTTGCAAGGGGTGTACTTACAATGCACAACAGTTAATAGACCAAAGTGAGCTTATTACCCTCAGTGTAAATGAAGAGAAAACAACATCATGGTACAAAAATATTTAGTGTGCATAGTATACATAAAGTGGGACATGTTTTCCACATATGAGTCTTATTTTAGGATACTAGCAGAAATTGCCCACCTTTGGCCCAACATGTCTTTTTGTTTGTCTGTTCTTTTGAGCATGTGTGTGTGTCTGCCTATTTGTAGTATCAGTGTGTATTTGTGGGGGGAGGGTCTGAAAAAAGACAGAGAACGAAACAACAGATCAAAGGAAAACATAGCCCTTTAAGAATTTCAGTGCCAGAAGAATGTGCAGCACATTGAAAAGTTATGCTTTGCATACCCCTCTGGCACTTAAGGATTCAAGGACCATAGGGGTGTACAATGCATTGTCTTTAAAGAGTTAACAGGAGAGAAACAGAATACAATCTTCACCCACATGTGTCTGGTGTAATAAACATGGCTCTCCCAGTTTCTAAGGACGAGCGAAAATTTTTGACTCAAAATAGAAAAGTACGAAAACAGTACTTTTTATCTTCCACAGGAATTCCCATGGAAATTGACATTTTGCCCATTTTACTGTGCTGCACACATATTGACCCAAGCCTTGTCCCACTGTATTGGTAGTCATATACCCACACATACTTAACCCAACAGCTTTGTCCCACAGTAACAACAGAACCATGCAAACCAACCACCCCTACCTTGTCTTACTGCTCTGGTAGCTATATAATCACACATATTGACTCCCAAGCTTGTTCCACTGTAGCTAAAGGGCCACATATACTGACCCTCCCACTCCTGCCCTACTGCACTGGTAGCCATATACCTACACATACTGACGCTAGCAGCCTTGTCCCAAAGTAGACACAGAACCACACATACTGACCACCATGCCCTGTCTTACTGCTCTGGTAGCCATGTGGTTAGGCAATGTGAGTCCCTTCAGCTGAATTGCATCACATTGTCCACTGCTGCCATAGAAACAGACATATTGGCCCCCCAGCCTTTTCCATTGCACTGGTAGCCATAGAACCACACATACAGACCCCCCATCCTACTCTCGCTGTACTTGTAGCATAGAACCTTGTCCCACAGGTCTGGTAGCTATAGAACCACACATATTGACCTACAAGTCTCAGCTTTGTCCCACTGTGCTGACAGCAATAGAATTCCACATAATACTGGGCTTGAACCACAGTGAAATGTCTTGGGTATAAGCAGAAACTGGAAAAGTTCTTGCTGGAAATTTTCTGGGGTTAGACAAATGGTGCAAATTTTATGGTATTTCAATACACAGAAAATTGTGGATTTTCTTCAAAAATTCCTTTGGGAAAAAATTAGACTTTTCCTTCTCCACCAGTTTCCTTTGCTGTGAGAGTTCTTCTCTCAGATGTGTGAAAATTCTGCAGTCCAAGGGTCGCATTTAGAATTATAATTTGTGTGTGTGTTTGTGTGTTTGTGTGTGTGTGTTTGTGTGTGTGGGGGGGTAAATAGGTAACTAACACACACGTACACACAAACACCCTGACATAATATATACACATATATATAAACACTGACATACCCAGAGAGAACTGCACATAATCCTAAGTAGACACACAAACATCCACACATATAAACACACACACACACATACATACATCCTATATAATAATTTGCTAAAGTATGTTTGTCAGAAGATGTCATGTGCAGTACAGACGGCTGCGCACGTTGCAGTCATGCGCAGTACAGACTGCCCACGCCGTGGGTGATAACGGAGCAGGGCGCTCTGAATTTACACTGTAGTACTCTCTGCACACCAAAGGTGTGCAGAGAGGACTACGGTCTGAATTTGGAGCACCCTGCTCTGTTATCAGGAGCACGTGAGCAGTCTCTACTGTGCATGATTGCACTGTGGCCTTTGCTGCCTGGCACTGTGACCCGTGTACATGGGCTGTTCAACTAGTACACACAAATATACAACAAGCACACATATTCCTCCCCACATCTGCATACCTGGGAACTCTCTGGTTTTGCCCCGGAGACTCCGGATTTCAATGTGAATTACCGGGTCTCCGGGGCAATGTGTGAATCACCGGGTGGGCAGAGTTTAAGTAGAAACTCTGCCCACTTGTGCTCCATCCCGCCCAGTTCCTCCTACTCCCCGCCCTCTTACATCCATTTTGCAGGGGGTGTTTGTGGGGGTTTTTTGTCGTTCCCCCCGACTAAGCCCCGCCCCTTTTATGACGCGATTCATGTCATTTCCCCCCCCTGGGCACTGACAGGGTTACCCTCCGGGTAGCCCTGTTTCAAAAGTTCCCAGGTATGCACATCTGAGGTCCTGGAAAGAGAAAGTGAGTATGTGTGTATTTGTGATTATGTGTGTATGTGTAAATGGGTATGTGTGGAGGAGTACTGTGTGTCCTGGACTCCTGGGGGATTAAAGTCATGCTGTGATTTTCTCAAGTCTGACCAAATCACCCCATCCCCCTTCCCCAGCTATATCTTCACTCAGTTTGGTGTCTGGTTTCTGAAGCCTGCAGTGGGATGATTTTACATAACCCCTCCCTAGTGTTTTACCTGGCACGTGTTTGGCTGGGATGAAGGATCACTGCATGTGACTTTTCTTATACTATATAGATATTTTCATATGGGCAAGTTTGAAAACTGGAAGATCTTTACTTCTTGTATACATTATGGTCCCATATCCAATCTAAAAATGGGGTGGGTTTACATTGTTAAAAAAATACCTCTTATAGCATTGTTTCAAGCTAACACATTTTTGCATTTCCTTATCAGATGAACAAGTAAGCTAATTACATGTTCTCAGTAAATTAAACAAATGCATCACTATTTTCTACCATTTAAAATTGTAGGCTATGTCCTCATTTTACTCATAAACTGAATGCTTATTTCTGATTATTGATGGGAACAAAAACTGCATTGCTTGCTATTAGACTTATTGCATTTATGGGTTTGTCCTTCCTTTGCCAGTATACTTTATGTGCTCATCATAAATCTAAAAGGATTGCTTGCAGAATTCCTATTTGCATTTGTAAGCTTTAATATTAATAGGGGTGTATCTGTAAAGTGAGTAAATTGTGAAAGTGGCTGAAACAATAGTTTATAAAAGAAGATTAGTGGGCTTAATATGCACTGGAGAGCAAAAGAGAAATCTTATTACTGTATGGAGAAATTACCTCATAAAGAAGCTAATACAGCAGGCTAGGGAGTAATTTTTAATAAGGTTTTTATGATGCACAAGTGTAGGCAAGTTAATGAACTTACTGTATCTTTCTAGTTATCGTCAGCTTATAACAATGATTTTTACTTCCAATTCTTATGCATTGAAAAGTAAAATACATTTAATCACTTATAATAAAATGAATTCATTAGTTGAATAAATCAAGTGAAATCATATATGCATACATGTTTTAATATTATGGCAATAGTAACAAAAAATCAGGTTGTTTTGTTTAGCAATTTGGAGATGGGTAATGCCATATGTGTTTTTGGAATTGCCAGATTATATTCAATATATTAATGTGTGTTTTGAGCTTTATCATTTTTCTTCTTTGCAGATCTGCTTTTTTAGGAGAACAATAGAAATTAAATAAAATCTAGAACAAGCGTGGGACCAAGCTGTTATTGAACTAGAACTCCAGCCGTGTTGACCAGCTGAAGATAATAACCATTATAGTCCAACAGTTACTGGAAGGCTTCCCAACCCTGGGAATGATATATTTAGGTCTATCTCTGTTAGGACTCAATTTAATATACCCTGGGAAAACTGTCAGTAGGGCAAAAAAGGATACTGAACAGTACACACACAATGGTACTATTGGAATCCAATAGCCCTACCAACAGGAATCATGATGGGCGTTGGGCCACAGAACCAAACTTGTGGCTCAACATTCATTGTATGTTTTTTTGTTCCCAAAACTCACACTAAATAGCGTGAGAAATGGGATCAAAGTAAAACAGCTAATGCTTGAGCGTGAGTGCAAAAACACAAACACCCTCCCAAACACTCACCCTACACTACCCCTAAGAACAATAATAAAATTAAACAATATTAGCTCTACCCATGCCTCATAGTTGCAACACTTATCTTTCCTCCACTGTAAGTCTTCACCTGTTAGCTTCTCATCTTCCTTCTTCTTTCTTCTTATAAGCCATCTTCATATCTTTCTTCTTTTCTGTCTTCTAAAATATTGTTCTGGAAGAAAGAAATAAAGGTTAAAAATATTTAAGCCCCTAAAGTTCTATGTGCAATAAATGTATGCTATTGCTACCTCTCAGTCAATTAGCTTTGAGCAGGAAGGATGACAAAATCCACTCAAAGCTGATTGGAAGCTTGGGAACCATTTTGAACAGGGACTGGCCATATAAAAGCAAGTCTCTGTTCAAATGTACCTCAGTATGGCTCAGGCAATGGCCCGAAAGGTATGAGGGGGGTGAGATTTTTCACCTATTCTTCTGCTGCCAACAGTAGAGGCAGCAGTGGCAGCATACGTTTATTGCACATAGAACTTTCGGGGCTTACAGTGGATGACCAGGGTGCTGAACATCACGCTGGACATCAGGATTACAGGTGTTTATTTTCATGTTGTTAACATTAGGAGGTTTAACCCTTTGAGTCCCAGTGTGGTATGCAACGCTCACATTGCTTACCATACTGGCACTCCAAGAGTTGCTTTTTCTAACATTACACACTTTGGATGCATTTATATGGTGCTTAGGGCCCCACATTAATATATCCACTGGTAACAGCTTTTTTCTTAGCTTTTTTCAATTTCAATTCCAGTATCAGGGGTTTTCAACACCTACTTTTGTAGGTGCAGATTTTTTGTAAAAAAATTATGTCACCCGACATATGGAACTGAACAAGAAATTATTTTGTTTTCATTGTGTCCAATGGGCACAAATTTATCACCTGTTTTTTTTTTCTTCAGTAGTTTGTCACAGAAAAGTAATTGGATGGCTTACTGTGCTTGACAAACTACCATTGGCTTTGTTTTCTTTTTCTATCATGGGAATTGAATCAAGCCTTTAGTGTCCTAGCAAACTTTCTTTATAAGTGGCTATTAGTTGAATTCTTATTCATGGCCAAAACAATTTTCAAAAATTCCTGTCTGGAATAGGAAATAATCCAAAAGGCTCAATGCTTCTTTAAAACGTTTTAATGGAAATAAAAAATAATACTATTCAGAGGGGATACCATTTTAACTATTATATTTAGACACATTTTAAATGTTCCATTTTCTAATAATTACTAATCATGGTTAATATCTGGTTTTGGTCACAGAATATGTAAGTAACTCTGTCCATATAAATATAAATGAGTAAACTGATGATATTAAGTTCAGAGTAATATGAAGAGTTGCAGATAAGATTAATTTCAGGCTTATTAATTTCAGCAAATTTGACTAAATGTAAAGCAATAACATGATCCACACATAAAATAAGCAATAATGTAGTGTGACAAGCATTATGTAGTGCGTTTTAACTTGTTTGGAGTGTGTAAGCAGGGTAGCCTTGTATTGAGAATATGAATAAACAAGTATTTCAAACAGGCATGCGATTACCATTACAATTGACAGTATCTGAGGATGTGTCTAAACAGCCTTTACATAGGGACAGCACATTTTACAAGAAAATATTCTGCTATAAAAAAGAAAACTCTTTAATAATGAACTTTGTGTGTCAAAATCTTATTGCATGTCTAGTCTTGATAATGATATACACTTACAAAAAAAGAATACACTGCCGATGATAAATTATTGTATACAATTGTAATTAGCCACAAATGTTACAGTGTGTTTGCAGAAATATTGAAACAAATTGCAGCTGATTCAGTTATCTCTGTAAATAAATTCACAGGGACTGATGTTCTAAGAAGAATGGAAGTAATTCTGGGGCAAATCAGCTGTGCCACGGGGGGGGTAGGTAATTTTCATGTAGAGGATGCAATATTCATGTACAGGCAAAACTAACCTTTGAAAGGTGCAAAACCATTCAATATGTCCCTGTACACTGTTGTTATATATATATACACACACACAGACACACACACACACACACACACACATACACCAACTGACTCCTTTGCACAACTCAGAAGAGGTCAGTGGGAAGGAACCTTCACTGAGGAGTTCCTACAGGAGACTGAAAGCCCTTTTGGCCAGTTTCTTCCCCTGGTGGAAAATTATGCTCAGGTCTGTGAGGAGGAAGAGATAATCCCCAAATTCCCATTGAATTAAATGGGGTATTAAACCCCATGTATACTGGAGGGGTCACCTATGCATTGCTTGCAATACTTCAGAGACATCTCTGATATTCAAGGGTTTAAAATCCCACTTAAATCAATGGTGATTTTTATTTGTTGACTCAAAAGAGGGTAGACTCGACCTCTAGGAGGTATGGCACCCAGTTGCAATTCAACTGTACAATCGTATGGGCGGTGAGGCAGGAGCTCACCAGCCCGGCCCTTATCAAATACATCACGGACCTCCTGGTACTCTTCAGGCAGCAAAGAGAACAGGGATGTGGTTACCATGTTCATCACTTTTGCTAGGCATGTTTTTGACACAGTATTCACGCAAAGAAGGACAGACATAATATAAAATGTAACCACCTTTATTAAGAATATATACAGCAATAATAGTATAGCCCACACAACCCCAGACCACAGGATGATAGGACCCAGGCTCCTAGCTGGAGCTGCACACTGTGCCGTGCACTGCACTACTCATGATACCGAGACTAGGAAAGAGGCTCGAGTAGAACACCAGAGTGAACAGTGTATAAATGTAAGTCACAACTCCGGGTCTCGCGACTGGAAAGAGGCCACAAGTTACGTGAAGTGATGAACTGTGGGGTTCTCCATCTCCCATAGTGGGTTGGCCCAGGCCAGTGCATTACTGGACAGGAAGGAGATCAGGAATCCCACCTCCTGACCGGAGGCAACAGGGTGCGAGAGCAGGCCAGAGCCACTGAACACAGGGGCTACAGGTCAGGCAAGCTAGGAGAGCACAGAGAGAGTAGGCAGCCAAAGCCACAGGTCAGACAAACTGGGCACTACACGGAGAAAGTAAGCCAAAGCCAGAGGTCAGGCAAACCAGGGACTACACTGAGAGAGTCAGTAGCCAGAGCCAGAGGACAGACAAGCCTGGGTCTACACGGAGCGAGTTAGTCAGCCAGAGCCACAGGTCAGAACCAATGTAGGTAGTCAGACAAGCTGGGGTCAAACACGGAGCGGATTTTCAGATAGGCATGTGCCTTTGAGTTATGTTCTGGCAGTATATCAAATGTACTGCCTAGGTCAAAGGGCTCCATTGGGATATTATGCATACCATCATCCCATGAGGTAAGGTTATTGAGTTATGGAGGCTATCTAGAACATATGACTGCATATTTAGGTTTATGATGGAGCTTGATAATATTATTTATTGGCTAATTTGTAATCATATCGAGATATGTTTGATTTATGTATTGAAATAATTTGTGTCAGAACGGTAAGTATGATCAAACAGAACTTCCAGTTTCATGATTGAAAATATTATACTTCCGGTTTCCAAATTTATTTAAGGTTTGCCTGCAATTTAAAAATTAAAAAACATCGAATTAGGTATAGTTATATACTTTGAAGATTTTTTACAGGATATATTGGTGCTGGCTGCCAGTTTATTACACTGCTTGGATCAATACAAGGGTATTTTTGTTATCCAATCAGAGGTGGAGGGGGAGATTTAAATTGTGTTGTTTACATGCTGCTATGTCTTTTTTGCTAGAATCGGTTTGAAGAAGTGGTTGAGAAACCACAAAATGTCATCGTATTCAGCTACTGATTTTATTTGTTTTATTTTGTAATAGTGATATTGTAAATCATTTTTTATCATTTTGTTTAGAACATTTTAGTAATAATTAAAATCAATATTGAGACATACGAGTGGCATGTTTTTGGACCTCTTAATCCAGTACTAAGGTCGCCTGAACAGAGACAGGATAATTTCTCTGTAAGTCTGATTGTTGTGTTTGAGCATATGCTCTTTTACAACCAACAGTTTTGTATTATTTTGGTTGTGGAAATTTTGACCTCTGTGTAAAACGATAACAGGTACCATCGGGCGCCCTCTTTTGTTCCTTTGTTTTTGCTATATGCTGTTTATATGATGTTTCATATACAAGAAAGCCTCTTCTATGACATTTCATATGCTAATGAAGGTTTCAGTGATGTTTCATATGTAATTAAGCACTGTGTGGCACCAGAAGACTTTCAGTTTTCTGAGAAATAAAAGTTAAAAGGTGATAGGTCAGTTTTAAAAGATAATACACATAGATGCATGAAAGGAGAATTGGTGGTAGCCACTACCAGTTGTTCTCTGGATGTGGGCATAAAGGGAAAAAGAAGGATAAAAAATAAAATCCTTTTTGACCAAAAAGTGGCGGAACCTAACAGGCAGATGAAATGGTCCTTCCTACTTGAGTTAGTTGGCTGAGCCTGCAACTCTTCTGAGACTGAGTGTCAGATTCTATGCAGACAGACATAAATATATAATACATTCAAGACAGGGACAACTCGTCATACTGTGACTTACACAGACTAACTCCTATATTTGCAAGAACAAGAGGGACAAGCATACAGTGAGGTGTTTTGGTGTTTCACCAGCTGCTGTGTACTTTACGCTTTATTGCCAGCTGCTGATTCTGTAATTAACAGGCCTATTCTGTACTGTACTGTAATGTAAAAATTAACACTACAGTGCATAAGAGAAAAAGAGAAATCTACTGAAATGCTGACACAAGCTTTTAGTGTGTGAGACAGACAGTAAAAAGGTGGAGCTGGAGTATTAGGAGTATTAATATTAAACAATTCTCTGGATTTTTGCATGGAGTGTGGGTGTGATTTGTTGACAGTTACACAAAACACAACTAAAGGTGCTTCAAAGATTCTCTGCAGGAACTAAATTCAAGGCAACGGGCTGTATGCCTCAGATATTGATTCATGGAACGTGCTAGTCTATGCGCTCTTCACGCGCCTTCCCAAACGTAGCTTGAACAATGGCAGACTGCACCGAATCCACAATGATAATGAAGGCAATTATAATATAAAACAAAATCGCTTTATTCCAACATATAAAAATCATGAAATATTTTCTCGGACAAAGATCCAGTCTCATGTCTCATGCAGTGGGAACTTACATAGTCCACGCGTTTCACGCTATGAGTGCTTATTCATGAAGGTACATTCCCATTTCACTCCAGAGGGCATTGGCTCTATTACAGCTTGTGCAGTCACCATCAGTACAGCACCCAAGGGGTGTATGGGCACAATCCTAATGGCACCTGCAGGGTTATTACTTTTCTAGTTAAGGGCGATTTTGGTTCTGATCATTACAGCGTGGCAATAGCACTCCTCTTTAGCCCACGGTGGTGGTACCGGCTCAGCTCTGGACATTGGGCTCTAGTATATCAACTTGAGAGTGTATTCAGTGCAGTTACTCCACTATCCTGCTATTGAGAGACTGTGTTCTAGAGACTGCTATTTATCCTGGGCGTTGGCCAATCTTGTATATCTCACCCATTTCATTTATTAACCCTTTGGGGGAATACTCCCTATCCATCCCTGCACCTGTCATTATCATTGTGTGCATTCACTTTGTCATTATTGCCATTGTTGCTATTTCTGTGCTGGCCTCTAGGGGCCTTGTTTTATTTTCAATAAAACTGTGTTTTTACTTCATACCCTGGTCTGAGTGTCAGAAAACCGTTACACACCTAGGACTTGACAGCTATAGTATAGCATAGATAGAATCAGTACCCGCGTACTGGAGACACAATATCTCTCAACCTTGCAATAATACTCAGATGTGGTTGAGCAAACAAGTACCCGCATACTGGGGAGACCAATCTCTCATCCGGTGAGAAAGCAGCCGGTGAAATAGGAGTGAGCAATGCCCACGTACCGGAATAAATAACGGTTATCGGCGCACGGCAGCCGGTTGTTGGTGGAGCAAACCAGTACACGCGTACTGGGGAAACCGTCTCTCTTCCAGTGCACAGAAGCCGGTTGAATGTATAGCAAACCAGTACCCGTGTACTGTGGATCAATTACTCTATCGGTGCAACCACAACCGAGTGCGTATGGAGAGAACCAGTACCCGTGTACTGGGAACCCAAACCAATGGTGCGACAGCAGCCAAGTGAATGTGGAGCGAACCAGTACCCGCGTACTGGGAACCCAAATATCTACCGGTGCATCAGCAACCGGGTGACTGTGGAGCGAACCAGTACCCGCGTACTGGAGAAACCCAATATCTACCGGTGCAACAGCAGCCAAGTGAATGTGGAGCGAACCAGTACCCGCGTACTGGGAACCCAATATCTACCGGTGCATCAGCAGCCGGGTGACTGTGGAGCAAACCAGTACCCACGTACTGGAGAAACACAATAGCTACCGGTGCAACAGCAACCGGGTGAATGTGGAGTGAACCAGTACCCGCGTACTGAAGTAACCAGCAAGGGATAGAAATGTCGCCAGAGCGACTAAGGAGGACTAGCCCACTACAGGCGATACTGGATCAGGAGCACAGTGGAGGAAAGCAGGAACCAGCACTCCAGACGGTCAACCGGATCAGGAATGGCAGCGGGGACTGGCAGCAGGAAGCAGCGACACAACAGCAACCTCAGCTGGATCAGGAATGGAAACAGGAACCAAGGAACTGGTCTCTCAGGCACTAGACGATCTCAGGCTATCAGGAACATAACCAGGGGCCCAGGAAGCTCAGGAACTCAATGGAGAAGTGAGCAGCATAGAGACAACACGAAAGGGCAATCAAAGGGTGCCCAAGCTCAGTCTAAATAGGCAATGCAGGGTGGGCTGAAGGCAGACAGCCAATGGAGAGCCCCCTGCAGGTAACTGACACAAAAAGGCAGCAATCATGGGCACCGTGATAGAGTGCTTCTGTTCAAAGTACAGTGCCACTGGCACCTACTGTTAGTTTTATTGCAACGTCTAACCCATGTAGTAGAAGTAGTAGTAGTAGTCATCTGTATATCCCTCAGTCTATGAAATTTACAGTATAGAGATATTTCACTAACAATCCAAAAAGCTAGACACATTGCTATCTGTTGTCTCTGTAAAAAATACATGTAAGCAAGGGAAGCAGATTCTCATGAAGGCACATCCTCATTGAGAACACACGTGAAGCACAACCACAGGTTTGATGGAATGCATACCAGCAGCACTTCAGTGGTGAAATGAATAGCAGCACTATAAGCAATCTTAAAGTGCATGGATCATAAGCACATAATAGTTTTGTAGATGTCTTAGTAACAATAACACACATCTCTCTAATTGTTATTGTTATGCATATGCAAAACAAGGGGTAGGAGGAGGAATATTCTAAGATATTTGGAGGTAACAGTCAGTTTCCCTCTCCACACTCATCTACAGGCACGCTACCACAACCATCTCAGGTCATGTTGTTATAACAATTAAGTTCTTCTATACACCTGTGAAATGGCAAACTTGCCAGAATGTTGACATGATGCCCTATTTTTTGTTAAAAATAGGGATTTAAAAGAACTGTTGTCATATTCCAAGCTGCAGTTCAAGAACTGTTTTGCCAGGGTTTTACAAGCAGAGGGTTAGTGTTGTGATCAAAGGGACTGTTAACAATGTTTTCAAGGTGTGCTTTCAGATGTGGATCTCTGTATGTCATCACTCAGCAGTGATAGTAGGGCATTTGGACTGTGTTTTCTGTGATAGAAAATATAGGCAAAAAAACAGCAAAATTCTCACAGAAAATTCATTGTCAGTTGGGAAAATTCTTACATATACCACAAAATAAGGGAAAAGAAACCCTTAAAAAGAAAGTCAAGTAAACGAGGCAACACAGAAATATTCCATAACACTGGACACATGAAGGAACCACTGCATTATTTCATTATAATAAGTTCTGGAGTAAACAGAAATGGGCAGATAATGAATGGATCCTCAAATAGCATGTTTTCCAATATTACATATAGGCGATAACCAAATCAATAAATTTATTCTGAAAAAACATATCATCATTCATTCCAGTCAGATGGCATGACTGCAGCATGTATATCCACCACGTTTCACGTTTTACGTTTTAATTACCTTGTCTCATATTTAACTGAATACTTTCAAGACCATAAAAATGAAAACTAGCCATAGATCCTTGATGAGCAGATAGAAAATGTTGTGCAACAGTTGTTAATATTACACCATTACCTGAATCACTTCTCGCGTTCTGTGATGGGTGCTTTGCATCCTTAACTTAAATTTTTGGGTGGTCTGCCCTACATATAGTTTGTCACATGGGCACCTAATATCATATACACAGTTGTTATTCTGGCAATTGATAAATTGTCTAAGATCTAAATTCCTACCCATTGCTGAAGTAAAAATCTGCTCTTTTGTGTATGGTAGGCCAAATCACTTATTTCAAGAAGATTATATTTCAAAGGTATTAATAATATTATAGAAATGTGGAATACACATAGAGAAGTATCCTCATCTACTCACGAAGGTTTGAATTATTATGCGTATTTTATAATTTACAATGTATATTTTATGAGAAACACTGTGTATTTTATTGTAGTATAGCTGTTTTTTTCATTTTTGTAGATTTCTATGCGTATTTATTGAAATACTATTGCATAATGTATTTAAGATAAGAAAGCCCAAGAAGGCACATGAATTGGGGATCTATAACCCCTGAGGAAAAGGATAATGAGGTTGTGGGTAGTCATACCCCCTGTTATAAAGCCTGCATTCTGTTTTTTAATCAGTACAGTGTATGATCATGGAATAAGTATCCTCCACTTCAGATTGCCAGTTGTAATAATCTCTACAGTGAAGGAATCAGAACTTCAGTAATATGAACTAACATTTTCTAGTGGACTGTTCTGGATGTGGAATATTTTTATTTTACTTATTAGAAGTAACTCAATGACCTAAATATGTTTTATATATGTAGTAGCTCAATCCATAGAGAAACATCCGATATATAGCGATCACTCACCCCTTTATGTTCTTGTCGGCGGACCCGGTGCAGCTCCCCACAATCGCAGCCACGATTCCACAAACTTGAGGACAACAGGAGGGAAGCGCTCTCAGGACCACCAAAGCATAACCAGCCCAATATGTATAAAAATATTCTTTATTTATAAAAAAAAATAAAAATAAATAAAAACATCCACTCAAGGCGAAAAAATCATACAGCGGTGACAATGAGATCAAACAATACAACCCCTAACGCGTTTCGTGACCGCCATGGTCACTTAATCATATGATTAAGTGACCATGGCGGTCACGAAACGCGTTAGGGGTTGTATTGTTTGATCTCATTGTCACCGCTGTACGATTTTTTCGCCTTGAGTGGATGTTTTTATTTTTATAAATAAAGAATATTTTTATACATATTGGGCTGGTTATGCTTTGGTGGTCCTGAGAGCGCTTCCCTCCTGTTGTCCTCATACTTATTAGAAGTAGACCTGAGACTTGGACAATTTTTATATACATATATTTTATAAACCAACATTTTTTTATATCTCTTCTATTTTTATTAAGCTTCTGAAGTGGGAATGTTTGAGAGTATTTTTCTGCATGCTTTAATTTGGTTTGTGTATCTATAAGCACTTTCTTATAAGAACTAATTTTCAGTATCCTATCCTCAGATATAGTTTTTTTTGTACAAGAAAAGCTAGAGAAATTTTAGAAATAGTTTTCTACTGATTATTGTGTTTTTTTCTCCATCTGGTCCTAGTCATCTCGCCTCCTGGTACTTTGTTACACTTACTTTTGTACTCATACAGGTGTGTACACTGTCTGCAGCTGTGCCTGCTGTCAGTGCTGCACCTGCCAGGATGTCTGGTCATTCTCAGGAGGTGGGGAGGAGGAGATGATGCCAAGTCTGACAGCAGGGGATCGTAAGTCACAATTGCCATTCACAGGCAGTCCCACCACAACTACTACTACTACAAAGAAAGTCCAGCAGCTACTGACTCAGTATGTTGGGAGTGAGGGAGGGGATTATCATCATACGATTAGTGAGGAGGAAGACTCAGGGACTGAAATTGATGTGGATGGTGTTAGTAGTAATAGTGATGGTGAAGCAGCTGGTGGGACTAGCGTTACCACAGTAGATCTTCCTACTGGTGCTGAGGTGGCAGGGGAAGTAATGCAGAGCAGCCAACTAGTGGTCTAGAGAGCCCACAACATTCCCCTGACCCTGGGAGTCCCCTTCCCCCCACAGATTGTCCAGTTAGAACATGATACTGAGGAAGGGAAAATTGTTGTCCAGCAGCAATAATTCCACCACCACCATAAGCACTGATCAGCTGCCTGTGCCTGTTACTAGTGCTGCCAGTCTGCCTTCTTCAGCTCAACAGGAGATGGCAATTGTGATTGTAGGTGACCCTCTGTAACATTTCTCATCAACTTCTCCATTTGGTGAGATGTCTGTAATAGAGCAGCAGCCTCCAGGAGAGACTGGTGGTGATGTTGATAGTGTAGAAGCTGGGGTGGGCCTTTTTAGCCCAAACTGAGAAGGAAGGGGAGACAGAAATAGGGATGATTTCCACCACCAACAGTGATCTTTTGGAATTTGTGGAGTTTGTTGCTGCTGTAATTTCTGCGGCTGCTGAGTTGCAAGGGCAGTAGAGGTGGGCAAAATGTGAGAAAAATTTCCCGCATGACTTTTCATGAAAACTGGATTATTTTTTGTACTTTCTTTTTTTTTTTAACGTTTTCTCATTTTCTCCAATGCAAAATTGTCCTCCTTTTCGCCTATTCCAGCAAATTTTTCACCTATGTTTCCTATGGTGCTACATTTGCAAGCACAATATTACTTCTTCTGAGGGCTTTAAAAGAGAAATAAGTAGCTGAAAGTCAAAGTTGTGAGTCCTACAGTAAAAAATGTGTTAGCATGCAGAATGCATTTGTACTTTGCCCACAACACTAACTTCCTGCTTATGTGACACTGGCACATATTCATGATGTGTTTGGTAGTGGTGGTAGGGGACTGACATGGCGTGATTGGTGGGACCTAGACAAACTGCATCCACCCTGGGAAGAGAGGGTTCATCATCATTTATTGTACATGCTGCAGCAACCATTGCTGTAGTCAGTTTTTGAACTACCACTTTACTTCTATGTTCCTACGATGCTCCACCTTCCCCCTCCCCCCTGCCCTTTGTGTGTTTACTGGACATTACTCATCCATTGTGTGTGTTTTACTCTCTACAGTACACAACTGATAGAGTGTGATGTCTTGCATTATCCCTCCCCAAATTCTCAGTGTTGTCTGCTGTCTGTCAAGTCTGCCTCAGTCACAGAGCTCACATCAGGCTCCCAGTCAGCTGTCTGTCACCTAATATATTTATTTGTTTAATTATGTATTTATTTATTGTTTTAATTGTTTCTTTTTATTAGCTTTTTTTTTAATAAGGAACAGATGCATACACTGTATATGTGTACAACAATCCGATGAATACAATATAAAGGGTACGAATGTGACATAACAGTAAAACAGTGTCATTGGTAGGGTTCATTATGTGCCACACAATTAAATATGTGATTCAGTTACACTTAGTCTGAGCATTCAGAGTACATGTTAAAGAGATTGACAAAGGAGAATGGAGGATGTCTGTTATGTGAAGAGAGCAAATTGTTGAGTTGCATTCAGGTGGGTATGAGAGAAATGTGTAAGAGTGTTTGATGTAGTAGATAGAGTAGACTATGAGTTAGAGGAGTGGGAGGGGAAAAAAAGGGGGATCTGGCCATCCCTGAGGAATATAAGTAATTAAGGGTGCAGAAGAGTCATATAGAAATATTTGGATACTTAGAGGAGAGATGCCAAAGGGTGAATATAAGTGGGTTATGTTGTAGTGTCCCTAGGTGGAGGCTGGATAAGGTGAGAAACAACTGTAGCTTTATAATTAAACCACGGATGCCATATGTGTGAAAAAGTGGTAAGGCAGTTCAAAGTTATGGCGTGGCAGAGTTCCATGAGTAACCAGAAGTCAATCAGATTAAACCATTCTTGAACGGTAAGTAAGTTGATTTATTTTTATTAGCTTTTTATTCTTTTTTAGTTGCCCACCAGGTCTTATCACAGTCAGTCCAAAAAATTATAACGAAAAAACAAAATCAGCAACTTCTTTCCCCAGACTTCCCCAGCCCAGAGACAATAAAAGCAAAACCAGCAAGCAAATTGGACCCCAGCTGCTTGTCTTGCCAATCAGTCACACTGAATTTTGGGATAATTAGAGTCAACCTCCTCTCTCCCTACTTCTCCCCCAACTTCCTTAATACAGAGAACAAATGTCCTACCTAAAAGATCCACTAAACTAATCTTTGAGTCTGCTTTATTTGCCTATCTTCTCTAGGTCACAGACATTCTGCTTTTTCATCTCACAAACACAGAATGTCATGCTGTGAGAGCTTGACACTCTTTTATATGACTGTAGAAAAGTAGAAAAAACGTTCATGTAGTGGGGAACATTTTTCTTCCCATTGATTTCAATGCAATGAGCTAGATGGAAAAAAATAGGAAAATGGCACTTTCACAGGAATTTTTTTGCCAGACGGGAAGTGACATTTTTTGCAGATTTTGGTTTGAGGCAAAATTTTTCACCCATCCCTAAAGGGCAGCAGGATGCTGAGGAGCAGGCTAGTGTGCCACAGACCAACATAGGCACAGTGGGAATGGGGTCCAGTGATGTGAGATTAGGACAGGTTCCACTTGCCAGCAGTAATACTCCTGGTCCTATTTGGAGTGCTGGTTCTGAGGCATTAGAAGCAACAGCAACATCATCCTCTGCCCCAGCAAGTAAAGGGGAATGTGGAGGAGAAGAAGAAAGAGGCTGTTTTTCTTCACCTTTCCTCTCCACCCTGAGGTCCTTGGCATGGGACTATTTTTCTCTTGGGGCAGGCACAGTGCAGTCATCAGTGATAGCACTGTGCACTATTTGGGATAAATCAGTGAAAAGGGGAAAGGAGGGAATGCACCTTGGCACAGCCACTCTTACAACACCAATGAAACACAGATACCATGACATTTATGTGAAGCATGTTAAAGCCAAACCCCCACCAAAGAAATTAAGCATTGCTATTGCTGTACCCCCTGACTCTTCCCAAAAGCAAAAAGAGGTGAGGTGGAAATCAAAGAGGAGGAAGAACAGAGAAACCCAGCCAGAGCCTGAAATTTCGATGGCTATTCATGTTAGGATGTGGCAGTTCGTGACCACCCTTTGCACACTGTGTGGTGTGCTGCTGAGTGACCACACAATGCAGTGTGGAGGAGAATAATCAAAGGCAGGGAAGCAAGCAGCATCTGAGGAGATTTCATCTCACAGAATATGCTAAGCTTGTGGCAGGGAGGGTTCATCATTATTATTAAACTGCAAGTTGTCACTTGCCCTTAGCAGGGAGTGGACAAGGGGCATAGTGATAACAGCAATACTTTCACATTGGGGACCCTATGTCACGGTTTTTGATGAACACTCAGACAAGACTTGTAAGGATAAAATATCTTTATTGAAAATAAAGAACGAACAGCATGAGTGTTCATACCCACACAGGGCTAGAATAAGACGGTACAAGTACTGTCTACAATACACAATGGTAGTAAGGTACAGGATGTCAGCAAAGAACAAACAAGTGGCAGGTTCCCTAGTGAGCTAGGGTGAGGGAAAGGCAACAACCTGCTGATGTTACACAGGACCTTAGAACCCTAGAACTCTAGGGATGACTGGAAGCCCAAGACCAATGGATACTGGCAACTTAGCCCCTAGAACGCTAGGGTAATTACTGGCACACTGACCATGAGTACTGGCAGGAGGACCCTAGAACGCTAGGAGTCTCAAGGCTCTCAACTGACAACACGGACCCTAGAATGCTAGGAGTCCCAAGGCTCTCAACCGGAGACACAGACACTAGTACGCTAGGGTTAGTCGGAGGCATAATTGCAGATGCTGGCGGCAAAGGACCCTAACGAACTAGGGCATAGGGAGGCCCAAAACACAGCTACTGGTAGCAGAGACCCTAGAGCTCTAGGGGTGAAACGGTGGCAGCAGAACACGGAAGGCCACTGGTGTCCAGGTACCAGGGTACAGAGGCAGTTACACCACCCTACAGCTGGATCTTTAGCCCAAAGGCTACAGCAGATATAAAGGCTGGACCAGGCCTAGGGATACCTAGGTACAGCAAGGTTCACAGATGGTATGCACCCAGAGAACAGCCTGTAACTCCCCACAGGGAGTGATCCCAGCTTAAGGAAGTGGTATATGGACACGTATAGAGTAGTGAGTAACACGGCAGAATTAAAGATAGCCCGAGATCAGGTACTCCATGCGTGCACACCGCCAGAGGCGGTAGATACCAGAATGAATGGCTGAAGCAGCGAGAGCTCAGCCCAACTGTCAGCATCGTAACGGGTTGGCGCAGCACAGCCAGCCACAACCGCTGTGTCTTAGCCAGTACGGTCAGCAACGGATGCTGATACTCAGCCAGTTGGGGCAGCAATGCAACGAGTACACAGCCAGAGCAGTCGACAACGTATAGGATCTCAGCCAGATCAGTCAGCAATGGAGCGGGTTTTCAGCCAGATCAGTCAGCAACGTAGCGGGTTCTCAGCCAGGTCAGTCAGCAACAGAGCAGGTTCTCAGCCAGATCAGTCAGCAACGTAGCGGGTTCTCAGCCAGATCAGTCAGCAACGTAGAGGGTACTCAGCCGGTCCAGTCAGTAACGGAATCGGAACAGATCAGGATACACAGGAACGTTGTCAGACAGGCCAGGTCATACACGAACAAAGCAGCATCAGGAACTAGCGCTAAGTACAGGTACACCACGAAAGGGCGCTAGTCTATAGACATGACAGGGTATAAATAGGGTTGGCCCTGGGTGGAGTCAATTACAATGACCAATAAGAAATGCAGCATTCAAACAAGGAAGTGAGAATGTCGCCGCCCGCAACCAGGAGCAACGGCACTGTGATACCCTAAGCATTATGGTATTTGGTTACAGTTATGCCAGGTGTTTGATGTGAGTCTGGATGTTCACACTGTTCCTAGTCTTTCCCTTATTTACCACACACAGTTGCTGATGAGAGGCACAGTGTCTGCTCACAAGGGCAAAATTTATAGTCTAACAACAAACCCACAATTTTGGAGGAGGGGCAGATGAAAAAGCATTACTGGCCAACTTCTTTTCTCCACATATGTCTGAAGTGGTAGGGGCTAGTTATGGTGCTGCTACTGCCTCAGTCACATCACTGGAGCTTGTAATGGCAATTGAAACCATGATCATTCATTACCAATATCACTTCTGTTGTTGATCCTGTTTCCTTTGAGCTACCTAATCATGCTGCTGTTTAAACAAGTCAGCAGCAGCAGCAAGAACAGCAGTGACAAATTCTGCTATGACACCGGGGCATTTTACAATGGCCAGTGGCTACTGGCCTAATAAAACAAGCAACAATTAGCGACTCCAACCCCACATACACACACTTTAAATTCTAGGTATCTATTTATATACAGTCAACTTCAGGTCCTCTTTCCACATAGACTGCAATAACAATGGTATATTTAATGTGTGTGCAACCTGGGGGTCTGTCCATTAACCCCTTGAAGACCAAACACAAATCCAAAAGAATAGGTGCACCATCACGTACAGTAATCATGAGGTCATGCAGAAGTAAAAACAATATATACTTTTATTGATAACTTTGATTGATGCAAACTTTAAAACAACTGCCCCCAGGTCTACAACCCCCCCAAAAAAAATTCCCTGTTCAACTGATTATTTCCCCAGACTCCACCAACACAGGCATCATCAGACTCATTTTTTTTTCCCTGAGGAAGAAGTCAGCACTGACTTTGAAAAGCGTTGGAAGGTTAACATCACATGCAACAAGGAGTCCACCTATTTACAAACCACAATTGAAAAGAAAAAGAACACTATCTAAAGACCTAAGTCCCCAGTGAAACTGAACTTTGAATAAAGGTGAGTGCTTGGAGGCACACTGACAGAGCTACGGGAACAACTTGGGCAAGGTAACGAGTTATGCTACATTGTAATCAGTGTTGCAAAAGATAATCAACCTGCCTTGAATGTATAGTAGCTGAATATATACACAACACACGTGCACAAACAAATTGTGGGACATGAAGGGTTAATATCTTACCCAATTGAAAGTGTTATATGCCAAAGTGAAGGCGGAATAAAAGCTGGTTTGAGAAAACACAAATTGTTGCAAGAGAAAAAAGGTGGGTCTCTTAAGTGATATTATCAATGTCAAGATTTGGCTGAGCTGCTCTAACTCTGCTGCTTGATTCTGCTGTCTGAGCTAATCTAATGCTCTGCTGTCCATTACTACTGCCTTCCCTTTCTTGGATCAGGCTGAATAAGCTGACCTCTCTGTGTTTGCTCACCTGACTGCTATCAGCCAACCCTCCCAGGGTATTTAAAGCAGCTTGGCTCACTTCCTGGTTGTCCTTGTGTCTGACTCTGGCTGCAAGCGAGTTATCTTGAGTTGATGATTATCTGTGCATGACCTGGCTTCCTCTGATGTCCCTTCTGGCTCCTGACTCCTGGATTGTTCATGAAATCATTGATCTCCGCATTCCTGACCCCAGCTTGGCTGAGTACCTGTCTTGGATCCTGACCCCAGCTTGTTTTTTGTTTTACGCTTCTGGTTCACGATTTTACTTTGTTTGTTTTTGTTATTTTAATAAAGGTGCTTTGCACTCTACATTTTTGTGTCTGTCTGGTTCCTGGTCCTTAACAATCAGTCCTATATGAAACCAACATAACACCCATATGTGCAATCATTGATCTCTAATCTACCTAACTTTTAATTAAAGGAAAAGTGTTTCTACATATAGGAAGACATTGCTATACAATCAAGCAAGAGATCAAATCCAGAGTGGATATATATATTGCGTTTCTTGTATAACGTTTGCAGCAGACTTTTCGGAGTTTTTGGTAGATTCCTCCATCTTAATATATTTTTAATATATTTTATTATCTTTTGCAATTTGAATACAAGATTTGAAATGTATTGTTGATGAATAGAAAGCTTTGTCTGGGAAAGATCAGAGCATACATGTTACGTATGTTTTACTCTGTGCAGAGATACAACGTATAGGTTCATACATTTTGGATGCAAGTGATTTTCCATATAGTATGTACAGTTTGGATGTCATTTATGATACATTGTATTGAAAATCTGGTTGAATTGAGTGCAACTATCTGGAAGTGTAATTGTATTCATATTGCACTCTACTCTCTCTTTGATTGGTGGCTGTGGGCAGGTGAGACGTCAGAGCTGTGTGATAGTGTCGTGCATGTTATACAGTACGACACATGGTTTTTGTCTTGAGCTCCATTACCCAGCTGATTATCATGTAATGAGTCGTGGGCATGGGGGGGGGGTTATGTTCACGGCCATCTACTGTACTTTGCCAAGAACAGGTGGGTGATTTACTAGTAACGCACAGAATACTACAAAACTGTATATTACAAGCAGGTATTAAATGGTGTAGTATACCCTAATTATGTTTTTTTAATAAATCACATATTGTTGACAACGTACTAATTGTGGTTTTTAAAATAAAATATTTCTGGATATTGATATAGAATATACTGTGTGTTTGTCCCTCAGTCTCTGATTCTGCATCTATTAGCGCTTGAGATTCTATTTGAGTTTGTATTTTGTCTTTTTTGAGATCCATGTGGTGGAATCCTTTTTCCTGAGCAGCTTTCTTAGAGGTTTCTTTCCTTTCTCACCCCCAATCAAGTGCGCATGCATATCCTATATAATAATTCGCTAAATTGTGTGTAACGTTGCGACATGCGCAGTAGACACTGCTGTGCGTGCTGCAGTCATGCGCAGTAGAGACTGACTGCGCCGCGGCTGATACAGAGCTGGGCACTCCGAAGGAGCATCCAGCTCTGTATCAGCCGTGGCGCTGGCAGTCTCTACTGCGCGTGACTGCCCCGCGACCGGGTGGCAGTGGCACTGTGGCCCGTGTAACAGGCTGTTCAACTAGTTTCTTTATAAATAGTTGCTATGTGTTGTGTGTAAATTCAGTGTTACAACTGATTTTAATGCAATTAGCTTGGTGAAAAAAATCAGAAAACTGTACTTTTCGTCAGAAAATATTCGCCAATTGGGAAGAACCATTATTCACCGATTTCTAGTTTGAGGTGAAAATTTTCACCCATCCCTAATGGGACCTTCCCCTACCCATCCCTAAATTTTAGTGCATATGTTGATGAGCATCCACAATGCTAGTTAATCTCTTCTCTGGACTGAAAAAAAGAGGGTAAACTATGGTCCCCATGGTGCAGGTTTGGCCCAGAATTGCTCTGGATTTGTATTTGTGTATATATGCTCCATAGAGCTCTTAGACTGTTAATAATGAGGTTGTGTACTATTGAGAATTGGATCAACTGTGGAGCAAACCAACTGCTCCATAGGAGAAAAATACACCCTCATCAAATTCCCATTGATATAAACAGAACTGGCAGAATAAAAAGGTGTATGTTTTGTACAACAGACATCTTAGTAATAGGCTGTGGGCCTTATTCATCAAGCAAAAACAAAAAGTACAGTTCTGATGAAAACCAAATACACCATAGGACTGAAATAAAAATGTCACAAAATCCCATTTATTTGAATGGGGCAAAGCAATACATTAGAGACATCTCTAGCATTCAAAGGGTTGTTCATTTAAATAAATAGATATTTCCACTTCTCCAATATGGTGCAGTTGGTTTGCTCCAGAAGTGTATCTTTTTAGCTTGATGAATAAAGCCCAGCAGGAATTAAGTAATCAGAGCACTTCAGAACTAGTAAAATGATATACTGCTGATTATATAGATATATATATATACTGTTAAATATATGTAAATGAACATACTCAAAATGGTAGTACAGAGAATATTAAGATTTTGTATTCTTGTTGGCTTGAATGAAGTCAAGCTATTAGAGTGGTACCAGGATTATTTTTAGACACCCTCTCCCAGCATCTCATGTGCATCTACCGGGGTAATACATTTAATGAAGATGTCCCTGCAATGATGGTTGATAAGTGCATCTCTACGAAAGTCAATAGATGTAATAAGTTCTGGGGATGTAAAGCACAAGAACAAAATATAACAAAATACAAGGGGTCTACTAAGTGTAGTATTTATTGTAACAGAATATAAAAAGTAAATAAATAAAGCAAAAAGAAACTGGTAATGATGAAACAAATACTCCGTATCAAAAATAGCGCTATTAAAGCATTGTTAAAAAGTTGAGTAAGTATCTGGTAACTGGTAAAAAAAAGTAAAAGGCAATAATATCACCAAAAATTATAGATGAAATAGATGTAATAAATAATTGTTAACCCTTTAAAGTTCAGAGAAGTGTACAATGCATTACTTCGCACCCCTCTTGTCCTTAAAATGTTAAATGTACTTAAATATGTAGTGGTGAGTTTCATAATCCAGCTGATGTTTTGCAGAATTAGTATCTGATATTCTCAGTAGCATCAGCAGCAATAATATGTCAATCCCTAAAAAATATAAAGTATAATGTATAAAAAAAAAAAAAAAAGTATTGCTTATCTGCAGTATAAAACATTAAATCAAACTGTAAATATCTGATTGTAGCACTGCTACATCTTAATGTATATATTAATACACCATGGATTATTTAATATATTCAAAATACAACATGGGCCACAGTCATAAAGGCTATAGCTGTCATTCTTTTCTTTGAAATGTAGTAATCCCAGAAATACACAATTACAAATAATAGGGTGTTATAAATGTAGATCAAGGAAGTCTAAGCATGAAGTGATTAATGTTTCTAATTCATTCAGTAGTACTGTGACCAACAAATCTTACCCAATCAATACTTACATGAACAGACACACTAATACATGTAGTCTATTTAGTATGTTGGGAGAACTTCCCATAAGTTAAAAGACAGAGTGTCATGGGTAATCATTGATTATGATTAGTCTGGTATTGGGATTAATAAAGCCACTTTTGGACAACTGTTATATTAAACAGAGGAATGACAATCTGACCATTGCAAAACATATTACCTTGGAATATGATTGCAATGTATTTTTCTATTACATTTCAAGCAATAAAACAAACTCAGTGAAATCGAGAAATACATTAGATATTCCACTTATGTATTATCACAGTCTCCCTTGGGCTATCCTGTGCTTCCTTACCTCTGTATGGCCGTCGGCCGGCATGGCCTCCGGCCACTTCCTCATTGCTACATCAGGTAACAGGCACTAGCACGAAACACCTGTTTATGGCCCTATTCTGGGTGGCTTAATTGGGTCCCTGCCTCCTTCTGCTCCTTTATAAACCTCCCTGGGCTGGGAGTCATTGCCCTTACGTGTTGTTCCTGTTAGTTACTCTTGTGCTCCATCGTGACCTGTGCTTATCTGAGAATCCATTCTGTTTATGAACCTGGCTTGTCTGACTACCCACATCGGTTCTCACCTGTGGCTCTGGCTGACTAACTCACTCCTTGTTAACCCCGGCTTGTCTGAATACCCACATCGGTTCTGACCAGTGGCTCTGGCTGACTCACTCGCTGCGTGTAGTCTCTGGTTTGTCTGTCCTTCGGCTCTTATCTCATTCAGTGTATCCCTGGCTTGTCTAACCTGTGCCTCTGGCTGATTAATCGCTCTGTACGCTCCTACTCTGCCTGACCGTTAGCCTCTGTGTCCCGCAGCTGTGTCCGACTCTCGCTCCCTGTTGCCTTTGGTCTCCGGTACCTCTCAGTAATGCAGTGAGTAGCACAGTGTGCAGCTCTGGATAGGAGCTTGGGCCCTATCATCCGGTGGTCTGGTGTTGTGTGGGATATTATCATCGCTATATATCTTATATATTATTATCACTGTATATTCCAAGAAAGGTGGTTTTATTACTGTGTCTGTCCTTCTTTGCCTGATTACTGTGACATGTATACTGTAGCCTCTAATGATGCACATAAGGTGACTCAAGTCTCATGTTTTTTTCCCAACAGTTTTTGATATAGTAGTCTGTACTATGTTTCTACCCTCTCTGATTATTTATTGAACATTTGGGTGCTAGTTAGTATCTGACACTACTAGGATTTAATTGCTTGATTGTTTTGTCTCCATTGTCTGTGCTTTATTTTTGAGCCTTGTGTTATCTGGTAGTTCTATGCTGGCAGCTACTTATTCATTCACCAAATTATAAGGCTGTTGCCATGAATATACCTGATCCAACAACTGTGCTTACTGATAGCTGTAGAATTGATAATCCACTTATCCATCGAATGGGGTTTTAGGAATTACAGTTTAAAAGTGTCAGCTTAAATTATGGTGGGTCCTCTTTGTCCCACAAGATAATTACATAATTGTTCGTACAAACAGATTTATGATCTAAAATTATGGATAGATTTGAAATATCTCACTCCCTCCAGTGAACTCTTGCTGGAGCAAAGATACTGAGTCAGCAGACACAACAAGTGTAGGTAATCAGGTACTGGAGATAAGTGTGATAGTCTCACTTCTTCTGAAAAAAATCCCATATTTATCATGTTAAAGAGTTGAAACAGTAATTACCAAAACCCCAGAGATCCACATTCATCATATATGCTGCACTCAGAACTATTTATCCACAATCCATAAAATACATTTAAGAGCGTCAAAACAATATGGTATGGTAGTATAATAATATGGTATGGTAGTGTTATACACTCACCGCAGAGATTAATTTCTTTGCTGGCTTGTGTGTTATCCATTTAAATCTCTGAAAAACCGTTACCATTTGTATAAAGAACTATGGCACCCTAAGGGGTTAGTATATGATGAGCTCTTCTTTTAGAAACACATTTGAAGTACACTTGGCACTGTAAAGTTGATGTTTTGTGTTTTTACTCACATGGGGTTTGTTCTACTTGAGTATGCCTATGTCATAGTATTTATGGACAAACATATGCGAAGACACAGTAAAATATCATATGTGCAACTATGTACAACATGAATTGTGGTTCTCTCTCAATTACCACATAGTCCATACTGTAGTTCAATGCATATGAAATATGTCAATAAAACAAATGGCACTTTTATATATATATATATATATATATATATATATATATATATATATATATTTATTTATTTATATAGAATATATATAGATATTACTGTCACTCTAAATACTCTCAAATAAATACCCTAATCAGTATAAATCAATTAGTGCAAATAGTATGTTCTATAAATTGAGTGGATAACTAATGCATACAAAATATGCAAGACAGTATTACCTTATGTCATGTAGAACATAGCAAAAGCTGAGGGACTTGCAATACATAGATAACAGAGCATAAACCAAAGAAGTGTGAAAAATATAAAACTTTTGTAACTTTATAATGCAAAAAAAATGTAAAACATTATTATACTGGTGTCTAAAGTCTATGATTCTTTTCTAACCATTCTGGTGAATTTTTGCTCTAAATCAGATTGAGTCATGTGTAGATGAACTTTTTACTTTGTCAATTAGCAATTTTCTGCATTATAATTTAAGGCAATGTGCTTGATTTGAGCAAGTCATGTAATTAATCATTATAGCATACAGAAGCTTTTAAGATAGCCAAAGTGATTTTAAAGAGGTTGTTCTAGAAGGAAAAACTATAAGAGTAAAATGTCTAAATTAAAAGAATGCTGGACTGCAATCATGGCAGTAAAATAAAGGTGCGCAGTGAGAAGTCCTATTACAATCAGTAAGGAAAATAAGTAGATATCTGTCTTGTGCACAGAAGAAAAATGATGAATACCTTAGGTAACTTATTCCGTGCTAAATCAATCTTTCAATGTCAGTGTTAAATGAACTAATTTGTGCACAAATCTGCTTAGTCAGTTTGAAAGTATACTGTCAATTCAACTATATTAACAAATCCTTTAATCTTGACTAGTCCACTGAGTAAGAAATTTGAAAATGTGCTAATGTGACTGGACATATCTAGTAGGATTAGAACTGACTCTTTTAATTAATGTCTAATCAAGTTAAATTTCCTTCCTTACTGAACTCTTGACCTGTTGGTACATTAAGTATTTTCTTCTTTAGTAATTCAGACACTTGCTGTTGTTCAACTCGTTATGAATGATGCATTAAAAGTAACAATCCTTTCTAAAAATGAATAAGCCTTCATTAAAGAGTTTCCTTCTGTAGAGACTTAACGTTGTGAGGGTTAAACATTTACACCATTTGAATCAGAAAAAATACTGTTAAAAAGAAACAAGATTTTTATTTTTCATATATTATTATTATCTTCATATTTGTGTTAATTATAAGGGAGCAGCACATTTGAAAGCAACATATATTTGGGAAATATTATATTTACTAGTTGAACAGCCCGTTACACGGGCCACAGTGACTCTGGCAGCCGGTCGCAGGGCAGTCACCCGCAGTGGAGACTGCCCGTGCCACTGCTGATACAGAGCTGGACGCTCCTTCGTAGTGCCCAGCTCTGCATCAGCCGCGGCATGGGCAGTATCTACTGCGCATGACTGCCGCACACGCAGCAGTGTGTACTGCTCATGTCGGGCGTTACACACGATTTAGCGAATTATTATATAGGATATTTTAAATAACTATCGGTTCCTATGTAATTCTGTAGAGCCTGTTCACTAAGATCTCCAAAGCTGAAGAAACTTTAGTGCATAGGCTCCATAGAATAAATTAAGAATTGGAGAAGTGGTAAACTGGAGAAGTCATCTCCACTTTTGTCACCTCTTTATCACCGCTTAGTGGATCTCCCCAATGTGTTAATGTGGGAAACATGGCCACTAAACTATATTAATGTTAAAGTCTGCTACTAGGTTACATTAAAAGAAAAGAACACATTTATTATGAAAAAAGGTAAATCAAAGTTTCTCCTACTGCTGAGTTATTTTCTGTTTAAGTAATTACAGCTTACATTTTTTTTTAATCAATACCATTCACTAGTTTCCAAAACGCAATTTTATCTTTGTAACCCACTGTATGGGAGACATTCTGTCAATGACCATGTATCTCTGTAGTAGGTGATAGTAGCAGCACTACCTGGTGATAATAGAAAATAGTAATTTCATTTGAACAAGGAAAGAGAAGTAGAGAAAGGGGAACCTCATAGATAGTCGATTTGGAGTTAGTAATTCCAAATCAACTATATGTCCACTTCTTAAACCCTCCCCCAAAGGGGATACTCACATATTTGGATGGTCTATCAAGCACATACATGCAGGTTAGACATAAATCGCACATGGGAGGAATTTTTGAAGCCCCCATTCCCACTTGGGTGTTCTTCGTGTTCAGTCGTGGGTAGTTCAGCTGCTTTTTGTAAGCTGATCCGGTGCTTCATAGCATGCCTCACCAGACGGACCCAGAAATGAAGACAAAGAACAAGTGCCAGTATGACTACCAGAGAAGAGTGCACTTGAACTACTAAATCACAGTAATCAAAGTACTCACAGGATGCGTTACACTGGTGATCCAACTATACACCGGCCGGTGTGATAAGACAGCGTGTAGGGATTATATATTATATATTATATATTATAGTATCGCTTCTCCCTGCTCAAGCAGTTCTCCCGTATGGAAGTGTAGATTTCTCCAGTTCAGATTTATTCAAGTAGAGAAGCGTGCTATTCATGCTATTCATTTTATGTTTAGTAGTGTTTGAAAAAGTGATAATTTTGGTGGCACAAAACACTCAACATACTAACAAATACGAAAACATACAAATAAGAAAGATAATTTTTAGTGTCTTTCAGACACATATGTTTTTAAAATATAGTTTTTAAATACATTTTGCATGATTACTTAGCATGCTTCTCTACTTGAATTCATCTGAACTCGAGAAAACTACACTTCCATACGGGAGCACTGCTTGAGCAGGGACAAGCAATACTATAATAATCCCTGCACGCTGTCTTATCACACCGGTGTATGGTTGGATCACCGGTGTAACGCATCCTGTGAGTTTTTTGATTACAATGATTTAGTAGTTCAATTTCATTGGAAGAAACTCATTATAGCAGTAATAACTTATGAATTAAACATCTTCCAGCAGTGGGACTGTCCTTGTATCAATCAACTGGAAAATTCCTGTACCATATTTTTTTATTTAACAAAACAAAACAAAAAAAAGCTTTTGTCTTTTGAGATTAAAGAGTTTGTAAGATGGATGTTTAGTTAGGTCGCTAACAAGTCAACAGTTATCACCTAAATAGGCTTCTTCAAAAAGCTGAGTTTTGAGGGTACTGAATTTCAAGAGAGTAGATATAGGTAAAACTAACAAAACTATGTACAGATTGATAATAGCATATATTTAATTTCAAGCTAAAGTAAATCAATAGAAAAATCAATATGTTTATAATTGAGCACTATTTAGCCGAACCACTGGCTATCTAAATCCCAAATTTTAAATAGAGTATTTGATATTTGGTGATTCATTCTCTATTGGACTAATAGATTATATTTTAAAATGAACTTTCAAGATATCAACTCTCCGCCTCAAGTCAAGCAATACTGAATCAAAAAGCTTGTGTCTCTGAAGCACAATGCACTAGCAGCACTCAAAGGAATAAGTCCACTTTAACCATTTAAATGTCAGATGGTTGGGTATACCTTTAGCACTCAAAGGGGAATATGCACTAAAAGTCAATGCTAGGGTGATATGATTTTGTTGATGTGTTCAAAGAACTTGAACTTTTTGATGTGAACACCATATGCACTAAAATTTAGGGATGCAAGGAGAGGGATGGGGAAGGTCCCCAATAGCATACAGGATTGTGGAACTGCTGTCGATGTAGAAGGGATACCCTCCCTCACACATCACCACCAGGATGACAATCCTGAAGTCTGAGAGCATTTTCTCTGCTTGGGCTAGTACGGGAGTGGAGAGCACCATGAACAGTATCATTCCCTAATCCTTTGAGTGCCATAGGGATGTGCATTGTATTTAATCCCTTGGTTGGCAGAGATGTCATATCAACAATTTAATTATCAGCTGTGTGTCCATGGGGGTTTGTGGCTGCCAGCTGCCCCCTAGCATTGTTCCCTTGCCCACAAGTTGTCATTGATCCCCATGTACACTGCCTGGCCTCCAGACATGCTCTGTTGTCCACTGGTTGCCACAAATCTCCATTTACACTGTCTGACCCCCCCATCCTTGTTCCCTTGCTTTCAGGCTGCCACAATTCCCAGTGGACACACCTATGGAAATGAACAAGGCTGGGGGTGTCAGTCAGTGTATGTGGGGCTAACACACAATAGCGATGTTCCCCATTCTGACTCACAATGGTGATGTTCGACTGTCTTCCCCATGATATTTATGTTCAACTGACTTACTCACAATTGCGATGTTCGATTGGCTTCCCCACAGTGTGGGGTAGCATGTCAAACATTACCATTGTGGGTCAGAATGGGGAATATTGCCACTGTGTGTTAGCCCCACGTGCACAGATTAACACCCCCCAGCCTTATTCCCTTGAACAGGCAGTGTTCATAGGGATTTGTGGCTACCAGTAGAAAAGGGAACAAGGCTGGAGGGGGAGGCCAAACAATGTAAATGGGGATCTGTGGCTAACAGTGGTCAATGGTACAAATGAGGCCAAGCAGTGTACATGGAGATCAATGGCTACTAGTGGGCAAGGGAACAAAGCTGGAGGGCATCTGGTAGCCACAAATCCCAGTGGCTGAACAACTGATAATTAAAATGTAGATATGACAGGCGAGATTTAAAGGCAGCTGATACAAAAAAAAAAAAACAAGTGCTGGCATTTTTTCAAGCACTGTAAGTGATTTAAATACCAGTGCTATGAAAAAATGCCAGCAAAAAAAAAACCCTGATGGGGTGTTACCCCTAAAGATCCGATAAGGGTCTCACTTTAGAGCATAAAATTTAAGACCCAGGGTTTTTTTTACTAAAGTCCCTTATTGGACCTTTAGTCAGCCAACTAAGCCCCACATCAGTGCATCCAAAGTGCCTAAAAAGTGTTCAGTGTTACTAGAATTAACCCTATGAGTTCCAGTGGGGTATAATTACCCCACCAGCACTCATAGGGTTAACCCAACTAAGTAAGAAAGCAACATCACATTACAAGTAACACCATTAACCCTGATGTCCCAGTGGAGTCCTTAGCATGCTGGTCATCTTCTGTCCTTCTTTCGTCTCCTCTTTCTTGTATCTTCTTGTCATCCTTCTTTCTTCTAGCTGAAAAAAAAAAATATTAAAATAAGTTTGCAGAAATATCAGACAATACTATACAGATTATCCACTTGAATGCCAGAGGGGTACGCACCGCACTGCAAAGCAAGGTGTTGCGGACCTCTCTGGGGCTCAGATGGTTAAACAATGTAATATTGTCCGGTTCTATAAAAATATGTCACTAGTGATGAGCGAGCACCCCAATGCTCGGGTGTTCGGGTGCTCTGACCGAGCACCCCCTGAGGCTCGAGTGCTCGGCCGAGCACCCGAGCCCCATTGAAGTCAATGGGAGGACTCGAGCATTACACCAGGCACCCCCTGCTCTGATGAGGGGAGGGTGCCTGGTCCATAGGAAAAGGGCAGAAAAGGATGGAAACACCACAGAAATGGCTCAGGGACAGCATAGGGAGGATGTCTGGATGCATCTTGGACTCCAACATCGCTGCTGGGAACGATCTTTCGCCCGTAGTATGCCATTTTTACAGACTGACCATAAAACACACAAAAAGGAAAATAAAAACGACTTTAGGCGAAAAATTGTTACCAAACAATATTTGCTGTATATTTACTTGTATATCATCTGCAAATTATCCCAAAAATTTCCTTGATTTTCGGAAGTGAGGCCATGATTAAGAGGGAAACGTGCGCAGAGGCAAATTCTCCCAAAAATTTCCTTGATTTTCAGAACTGAGGCCATGATTAAGAGGGAAACGTGCGCTGAGCTGACCATTTAAAACATTATGGGTGAGGGTCTGCTGCAGAGCTGACCATCCTAAACATTATATGCGAAGGCCCGCTAGTGAGCTGACGCTATAAAACATTATATGAGAGGGCCCGCTAGAGAGCTGACCCAATAAAACATTATATGAGAAGGCCCGCTGGTGAGCTGACCTATATAAAAATTGTCAAACAGGGCCCGCTGGTGAGCTGGCCCTATATAAAAATTATATCACAGGGCCCGCTGGTGAGCTGGCCCTATATAAAAATTATAGCACAGGGCATATGGAAGAGGAGGAGGAGGATGAGAAGATTAAGAGTCAACCATATACCCGTTTTTTGGGTGGAAGGGGTGAATGGGAATACAGAGTATTCACATCATTGTAAATAACATATATAAAGTGAGTTTATGTTCCCCCGCGGCTTTCCTCCAGTGGAGTGGAGAAGTCAGGGGAAATCCAGGCCTTGTTCATTTTTATAAGTGTCAACCTATCAGCATTGTCGGTGGAAAGGCGGATACGCTTATCTGTTATGATGCCACCAGCAGCACTAAATACCCGCTCAGACAGAACGCTGGCGGCAGGGCAGGCCAGCACCTCCAAGGCGTAGAGTGCCAGTTCATACCACGTGTCCAGCTTGGACACCCAGTAGTTGTAAGGCACAGAGGGATCATTGAGGACGCTGACACGGTCTGCTACGTACTCCTTCACCATCTTCCAAAACTTTTCCCTCCTTGTGACACTAGGCTGCGCATCAGGGTGAGGGTGCTGGCGGGGTGTCATGAAGGTGTCCCACGCCTTGGAGAGTGTTGCCCTGCCTTTGTCGGAACTGCTGTGTGCTCCCCTTTTCTCCCCTTCTCGGTTGGCCAAGGTAGCACGTACTCTGCCGCCAGCGTTGTCAGATGGAAAATTTTGGAGCAATTTTTCAACAAGAACCTTCTGGTATTGCACCATTTTGCTTGTCCTCTCCACAGGAGGAATGAGAGATGAGAAATTCTCTTTGTAGCGGGGGTCCAGAAGGGTGAACACCCAGTAATCCGTGTTGTCTAAAATGCGTATAACGCGTGGGTCACGGGAAAGGCAGCCTAACATAAAGTCAGCCATGTGTGCCAGAGTACCAACAGTCAAGATTTCGCTGTCCTCACCAGGAGGATGACTCTCAATCTCCTCATCCTCTTCCTCCTCTTCTGCCCACCCACGCTGAAGAGATGGAACTAAAGTTCCATGGCTACCCTCTGTAGTGGAGGCAACCGTGTCTTCCTCCTCCTCCTCCTCCTCCTCCGCCTCCTCCAATTGTCGCTGAGAAGACGAAGTGAGGGTGCTCTGGCTATCACCTTGTGTAAGCTCTTCCTCCCCCATTTCCACCTCTTCCACATGCAAAGCGTCGGTTTTAATTGTGAGCAGCGAGCGTTTCAGTAGACACAGAAGTGGGATGGTTACACTGATAATAGCGTTATCGCCGCTCACCATCTGTGTCGATTCCTCAAAATTGCGTAAAACCTTGCAGAGGTCTGACATCCATTCCCACTCCTCACTTCTGATTAGAGGAAGTTGAACGGAGAGGCGACGACTGTGTAACAGCTGGTACTCCACTACTGCCCTCTGCTGCTCACAAAGCCGGGCCAACATGTGGAAGGTGGAGTTCCAGCGCGTGCTCACGTCACACAGCAGCCGGTGAGCTGGCAATTGTAAGCGCTGCTGCAGCGTCAACAGGCCGGCCGAAGCTGTAGATGACTTACGGAAATGTGCACACACGCGGCGCACCTTCATCAAGAGATCATGCAAATTGGGGTAGGTTTTTAGAAATCGCTGAACCACTAAATTAAATACATGCGCTAGGCATGGTACGTGTGTGAGCTTGCCGAGCTCCAAAGCCGCCACCAAGTTACGCCCATTATCACACACAACCATGCCTGGTTGCAGGTTGAGTGGCGAGAGCCACTGCTCGGTCTGGTGACTAATCCCCTGCAACAGCTCTGAGGCCGTGTGCTGTTTGTCCCCAAGGCAGATCAGCTTCAGCACGGCCTGTTGACGCTTCCCCACTGCAGTGCTACACTGCTTCCAGCTACTGGCTGATGGGGGAGTGGCGCTGCGTGTAGAGAATTCGGAGGTGGAAACGGAGGAGGAGGAGCCAATAACGTAGGTGCTGGCGGAAACCCTGATGGAGGTAGGGCCCGCAATCCTCGGCGTGGGTAGCACCCGTGCCATCCCAGGGTCCGAGTCGCTCCCAGCCTCCACGACATTCACCCAGTGTGCCGTCAGGGAAATGTAGCGTCCCTGGCCACAAGCACTTGTCCATGTGTCAGTCGTTAAGTGGACCTTCCCAGTAACTGCGTTGGTCAGGGCACGGGTGATGTTACGGGACACATGGTGGTGTAATGCGGGGATGGCACACCGGGAAAAGTAGTGGCGGCTGGGGACCGCGTACCGAGGGACAGCTGCTGCCATCAGGCTGCGGAAGGACTCAGTGTCCACAAGCCTAAATGGCAGCATTTCGATGGCCAGTAATTTTGAAAGGTGTGAGGTTAGTGCTATGGCCTGTGGGTGGGTGGCTGGGTACTTTCTCTTGCGCTCAAATGCCTGGGGTAACGACATTTGGATGCTGTGCTGGGACAGGGAAGTGGATGTGGTCGCTGATGGTGCTTCAGATGGTACAGGTGCAGGGCGGGAGGTATGCGGGCCTGCGCCTTCGACAGGCGATTGGCCGGCACCGAAAACAGGGGAAGAGGAGGCAGTGGTGTGGCCTGCAGACACAGATGGGCGATCCAGGCGTTCCTCCCACTTACTACGGTGCTTGGATGCCATGTGTCGGATCATGCTGGTGGTGGTGAGGTTTCTAGTGTTCATGCCTCGGCTCATTCTGGTGTGGCACAGGTTGCAAACTACAATTCTTTTGTCGTCCGCACTTTCCTTAAAAAAACGCCATACCGCGGAACACCTACCCTTTGGCAAGGGAGATTTACGCATGGGGGTGCTCCGTGGAACATTTGCGGGCCGGTTTGGTGCGGTCCGCCTTCTTTCTGTAGCCACACCACTGCCTCTTCCAGCCTGTTGCGGTGCTGCAGATGGCTCACCCTCAGGACTGCTGTCATCGCTCGGCTCTACACCTTCCCAGGTGGGGTCAGTCACCTCATCGTCCACCAAGTCCTCCTCCACTTCCTCACTCTGATCATCCTCCTCAAGTCTTGATCCCACCACATACTCAGTCATTGACAACTGTATAACATTCTCCTCAACAAGGTCTTGAGATGGAAATAGTGGTTGATTTAATGGCAACTGTGTCTCATCATCATCATCATCATCCACTACTTCCTTTGACCTTAAATGCTGTTCACATCTGTCATCTTCTTGTGATTGGGTAGCCTCTAGAGGTTGTGAATCAGGGCACAAGATGTCATGTTCCTCTGCAAGCGTGCTTGGAGAGAGGGTCAAATGAAGGATTGGTGATGAGACGAGCTCCTCACTATATCCCAGTGTGGGATCACTTCTTTGACCAGACCGTGTATGGTGGGAGGAAGGATGATCAGAGTGAGGATTATGTTGACCAGACTCTTGGCTACTGAGAGTGGACTTGGTGGAAGACAGGGTGGTGCTTAACCGACTGGAAGCAGTATCAGCTGTCATCCAACCGACCACCTGTTCGCAGTGGTCGGACCTCGAGAGTGATGTCCTGCGACGCCCTGTAAAATTACACATGAAGCTAGGTATGGTGGATGTCTTTCTTTCTTGTGCTCTGGCACCAGGCACAGTTTCTCCGCGTCCTGACCCGCGCCCTGAACTATCAGGATCACGTCCACTTCCCCGTCCCTTTTTACCCGCCTTCTTCATCTTACACGATATATATGACTTTAATATATATGAGTTTGAAAACTTAACAGTATTTCTTACTATTCTGCAACTCTGCAGAGTACACAGAATAGGCTGCTAAACTGCGGTGACACACACTGAATGGAATAAGTGACTTTAATATTTGAGTTTGAAAACTTAACAGTATTTCTTACTATTCTGCAACTGTGCAGAGTACACAGAATAGGCTGCTAAACGGCGGTGACACACACTGAATGGAATAAGTGACTTTAATATTTGAGTTTGAAAACTTAACAGTATTTCTTACTATTCTGCAACTGTGCAGAGTACACAGAATAGGCTGCTAAACGGCGGTGACACACACTGAATGGAATATGTGACTTTAATGTTTGAGTTTGAAAACTTAACAGTATTTCTTACTATTCTGCAACTCTGCAGAGTACACAGAATAGGCTGCTAAACTGCGGTGACACACACTGAATGGAATAAGTGACTTTAATATTTGAGTTTGAAAACTTAACAGTATTTCTTACTATTCTGCAACTCGGCAGAGTACACAGAATAGGCTGCTAAACGGCGGTGACACACACTGAATGGAATATGTGACTTTAATATTTGAGTTTGAAAACTTAACAGTATTTCTTACTATTCTGCAACTCTGCAGAGTACACAGAATAGGCTGCTAAACTGCGGTGACACACACTGAATGGAATAAGTGACTTTAATATTTGAGTTTTAAAAATTAACAGTATTTCTTACTATTCTGCAACTCTGCAGAGTACACAGAATAGGCTGCTAAACTGCGGTGACACACACTGAATGGAATAAGTGACTTTAATATTTGAGTTTGAAAACTTAACAGTATTTCTTACTATTCTGCAACTCTGCAGAGTACACAGAATAGGCTGCTAAACTGCGGTGACACACACTGAATGGAATAAGTGACTTTAATATTTGAGTTTGAAAACTTAACAGTATTTCTTACTATTCTGCAACTCTGCAGAGTACACAGAATAGGCTGCTAAACTGCGGTGACACACACTGAATGGAATAAGTGACTTTAATATTTGAGTTTGAAAACTTAACAGTATTTCTTACTATTCTGCAACTCTGCAGAGTACACAGAATAGGCTGCTAAACTGCGGTGACACACACTGAATGGAATATGTGACTTTAATATTTGAGTTTGAAAACTTAACAGTATTTCTTCCTATTCTGCAACTCTGCACACTACACAGAATGTGCTGCTAAACTGCGGCGAAGCACACTGAATGGAATATGTGACTTTGATATTTTAGTTTGAAGACTTAACAGTATTTCTTCCTATTCTGCAACTCTGCACAGTACACAGAATGTGCTGCTAAACTGCGGCGACGCACACTGAATGGAATATGTGACTTTGATATTTTAGTTTGAAGACTTAACAGAATGTGCTCTAATCTGCAACTTTGCACACTAAACAGAATGTGCTCTAATCTGCAACTTTGCACACTAAACAGAATGTGCTCTAATCTGCAACTTTGCACACTAAACAGAATGTGCTCCAATCTGCAACTGTGCACACTAAACAGAATGTGCTCTAATCTGCAACTTTTCACACTAAACAGAATATTTTTTTTTTTTTTTTTTTTTTTTTTTTTTTTTTTCCCCCCACACAAAATAACCTGCTGCCCCCACACACAGTAGTCCTAAAAAGGACTTTTGGTTCTTTTTTTTCACAATTTTGGTTTTTTTCCTCCCTACACTGCCTTTCCCTTCCTATCCTCAGCTCTCCCTGGCTAAGACTGAGCCGAACTCGATGGTCAGGTGCTATACAGCACCTGACCACGGGTTCTGGCCAGCCAATCAGTGTAATGCCAGCAGCCAACATGGCTGCTGGCATTACACCGATGTCAGAGCCTCCCTGCACGTTTATTGGCTGCGCAGCAGCCGCAAAACGTGCGGGGAGGAGACCCGAACATGGCGGGCGAGCACATGCGGTACTCGTACGAGTACCGCCATGTGCCGAGCAGAGCGATGCTCGAGCCGATCCGAGCATCGGCCGAGCATGCTCGCTCAACACTATATGTCACCATTATTTTAGTTCCAAATAAACCATTATAGTAGGACAAAGTTGTGCAGTATAATATGTCCCAAAATGAAATAATAAAAAGCTTAGTTTATTAATCTGTCTCCACCACTTTGTGTGGCCACCAAGGCACCCCACAGACACCCATCCAGTCCCTCAAGGGCTGATGCCCATTCCACACTGAGGGAATTTGAACAAAGACTGCCTTTATATATGGGCATTGGCCCATGAGGGACTAGCCAGGGGGCATGTGACACACAATAATGTCTCTGTGGCCACACACAACAGTGGAGATTAATAAACAGTTTTTTTATTATTTCAGGACATATTATACTGCACAACTTTGACCTTCTATAATGGTTTAACTTTCACCTACTATAATGGCTTATTTGGAACTAAAATAATGGCGGCACATTCTTATGGAACCAGACAATAATACAGTTTAACCCTTTGAGCCCGAGAGAGGTCTGCAACTCATTGCTTTGGAATGTGTTGCATACCCCACTGGCAGTCAAGGGGTTAAACAATGTATTATGGTCTGCAATATTTTGGCAAACTTATTATTAATATTTTTTTTTTACAGCTAGAAGAAAGAAGGATGAAGAGAAGAAAGAAGATACAAGAAAGAAGAGAAGAGACTATAGAATGAGGCCGGAAGGAGACAGACAGTGGATAACAGGTAAGTTTAACATAAGCAGAGAGAATGCTCTGACTTCAGGGTTGTCTACTGCTGGTGATGTGTGAGGGAGAACATCCCTTCCACATTGCCAGCACTTTGTTGACCTGCCATGCTTATGATTAATTAAGGGATGTTACTGCATATGAGAGCACAACCTCCCCAGCCTCAGGTAGGCGAAGTTGAGACTGTAAACTCTGACAGCAGAGGCTGTTATTGGAGTTTAGTGCATGTAGTGAAGTGCTACATTAACATATAAATACACTAACATGAATACAATAATGGTTCATTATCCTGCATTTCCATATGAAAATGACTCAATATTCTGCAATACCATATGGAAGTAGGCCATTGCCAATGTGTAAGTAATAAGTGAAAATTTGTAAATTTGCCCAAGGCATGCAGATTTGATGTAGATGTAGGCAAATTATTGTTAGATTGATGGGGATATGATGTCAAATACACTTTAGTGCTTGCTATCGATGTACCTTTGACATTGCTCTGAGAGGACATCGACATTTTGAGCTCTCTTCAACCTTAAGTGCATCTCAGCCAAAGAGTTACTGCAGAACATAAGAAATGTCCAAATTGGCCTTTTTCTGTCTAAGTTTTACTATGTTAGCCCTTGAGGGAAGAGCTACATGTGTTGCACATCCCTCTGGTCTCCAGGAGTTTAAAATATTTTTATAATTCCTTTTGATATTTTCTAAACCATTCTGAAGTATGGATTAGTCTTGTTTTACTTTGTGTTTTCCTATCAAGAACATACAATTTTGTCTATATAACTGTGTGCACCCACATTGGCCTTGGTTACATTCTAGCCAAGTTTTGTCATTATGCAAAAGATAATTGTTTGTGAAGTTTATCTGCTGATCTGGAATTTGGTTGTGATTGAATCAAGACCATAGATAAATCTCATGGGGCATGTTCACTTTCCTTGAACGTGATAAGGTGCCCCATTCCTGAATACTAGTTTAGGGGGTAGATTTAAAGGCACGCATTAAGATAACCGGTAGGGCCAAAGTGAATACCGGCTGAAAAACTAACATGTCTAACGTGGTATTCAGAGGCCCTATCAGCTAAAATCAGAAAGGACATTAAACCACAGAAACAGTCTTGTGGCTAAAATTTCATTTTGTGCGTTAAGTTCCCAAAACACTGCTAAGAGCAGCGATATTGGGAACTTCACAGTAAAAAAACAATTAACTATCGGTGCCTGACATACTGCCAAGCACTGATCGTTAAATAATCCATGTTACACTTACCTATCATCCACTGTCCTTCTGTCTTCTCTTCTTTCTTCTGTCTTCTGCCTTCTCTTCAGTCTTCTTTCTTCTCTTTCTTCTGTCTGTAAAAGAAAATAAAAATATTAAATGGCAAGCATGAACGAAGACATAGTTTAACCCTTTGAGTAGCAAAAGGGTATGCAACGCATTGCAAAGCAATGTGTTCCGTACCTCACGGGCACTCAAAGGATTAAATAGTATTGCGCCATAAATATTCCTCACAATAAATGTCTCTATGTAATGCCACAATATATAATCATGCCAAGAAGACATAGTATCGAAATACACAGAAATAAATGTAATGCATTAATGCTAAGTAAATGTACTTAGCTAAATTCTTCATGTCACCTCTGCTTGGAGCAGCAGTGAGGGCGGTGGTAGTGGAGACACAGATGACCAATACAGCCCCTTTCAGTCCTGTACGGGCCGATGCCCATAACACACTGAGGGCATTGGAAGTGAGCCTGTCTTTATATGTGAGCAGGCTCACTTCCATTTCCCTCACAGCTATTGGCTGGGATGTTCTTATATCCCAGCCAATGAGATTAAAGAACAGCCACTTGAATCTGATTGGCTGGAATGTGAGCAAGAACATCCCAGCCAATAGCTTTGAGGGAAATGAAAGTGAGCCTGCCCATATATAAAGGAAGGCTTACTTCCAATGCCCTTAGTGTGTTACAGGCATCGGACCATGCAGGACTGAAGGGGGCTGTGTTGGTCATTTGTGTCTGTGCTGCTGCCGCCCTCGCGGCCGCTCCAAGAGGCAGATACATGAAGAATTTAGCTGAGTACCTTTCCTTATCATTAAGCATGACGTTTATTTCTGTGTATATGGATACTATTACTTCTTGGCATGATTATATATTTTGGCATTATATAGAGGCATTTAATGTGAGGAATATTCATGGTGCAATACTATTTAACCTTTTGAGTGCCAGTGAGGTATGAAACACACTGCTTTGCAATGCATTGCGTACCCTTCTGCCACTCAATGAAAGAGAAGAAAGAAGACTGAAGAGAAAGCAAAAGAGAGAAGAGAAGATAGAAGGAAGAGAAGACTGAAGAGAAGGACAGAAGATGACCAGGAAGCTGTGGACTCCACTGGACATCAGGATTAATGGTAAGTGTTAATGAGATGTTGCTTTATTTAGTCGAGTTAACCCTTTGAATGTCGGCGGGGTAATTATACCCCACTGACACTCTTAGGGTTAATCCTACTAACTTTGGACACGTTTTAGGCACTTTGGATGTATTGATGTGGGGCTTAGGGCCCCATATCAATATATCAACCAGGACACCTGGTGGAGTTTTTTTTGCTTAATGCCTGCCTTTAAATCTACCCTTAGGGTGTAAACGTTCTCCTGAAAAGAGAAAAATTATACTTTTTCACAGGAATTCCTGTTTTCTCTCTTTTTTAAGTGCTTTGATATCAATAATGATAATTTAATTCCATCCCATGTGTAGTGTTTCCCTGTATTCCTTCTCTATGTAAGGAAATTAACGCTGCTGAAAGCAAGGACCCTTAGTTTTTTTGCTCATTCCTGTTACTGAAATATTTAGGTATAAATTTGCTATTTTCAAAAAGGAAATTGACTATAAGCATGTAGAAAGCAGGATATAATCAATCAAATAGACTATAAAATGTATAGGTTGTGTACACTAACACCCCATATGATAAATTATATGAATAAAAATAATAATAATAATAAATGAATAAAAAATGGGTGGCTGTGTAAATAAGTACTGTGACAATAAAGACAATGAACGTGGCAATACGCGATAAACACTGTTGCAATAAAAACACAATAAATACAGTTAAAATACACAAAAACCCTCATGTAAAAATACAACTAAAACATGTGACTCAAAAAGGTACTACCAGTTGACTGAAATGCTGTGGTGTTGATGGTAATGGTTTGATAATATAAAGATAATATATTTGATAAGTTAAAAAGTAGTTCTCATAAGAAATGCTATTAGTAGTAAGAGATGGAAGTTCTAATGGAGAAATGTATATATAATGAGGTTAACATGGAGATGAAGATGAGATGATTCAAATGGTGAATCAAGTGATAAATTAATAAATATATGGTGTAATGGATCTTCCTTCTGATGCAGCATATATATGGTGAAATGTCCTAATCCGCTGGAAGCATGATACAGAAAATCTGAAATAAGTACTGTTTTTTAGACTTTATAGAATCAATCCAAATCCTCAAATGTCAATCAAAGGAGTTGTATAATAAAAATGTTTTTATTTTATTATGGTATTGGTAATTTAAACAAATTATTTACTAAACAAGAAACTCAAAGGCCAAAAAGTTCAGTGTTAAAATTGTGTGTGTGTTTATGTATTGTTGTGTGCGTGTTAATTATTGTTTTCTTATAGTACCGATAATTTTAATGATGAGTGGTTTAAGCCACCTCTGTTTAATTTGTGGGCATTATTCTTTGTGCTGTGTATAAACAGAATCCATGCCCCCCCACACACACAAATATCAGGTCCACCTCTGGTGCACTAATTGGTATTGCCTTCAGGCTGATGACACGAGGGGCAAGGCAAATGCCAGAACCATAACTAGAAGGTGCATGAATCAGAGTCAATATTTTCACGGCATAAATAGAATAATGTATAATATACCACCTTTTGGCAAAATCAGCACTTGAACTCATTGCACTTGACACCCTCATACCCTGCTGCCTATCTCCTAGTATCCATTTAAACTCTAAGCTCCTTGGGCAGGGCTTCTCTCCTATTTTTCTTTTGACCACACCTCTTATTTTATCAATATTTCTTTATTGAAACATACTGCTGTTGTTAGGAGCTGCATACACTGTGTGGCAACATATAAATAAAGATGTACATATACTGTATTAAAAAAAACTCTCTATATAGTGTAGCTCACATTGTAATCTATAATTTTTTATGTTCATAGGGTAGTTGTTTCTCTGGTTAAAGTATTTTTACTTCGAGAAATATACTGGAGAACCACCATATTAAGACAGGATTCTACACAGCCCACTGTTCAACTTAAGATCACTTACAATGTTTGTTGGGTTATACCTTTGCAGCAATGTCTACAACCACCAAAACTGGTTGGATTGTTCTTTGCTCTTGTATACAATTAATATTTGTATTAAATTTGGAAAATAAGAGTATACCCGTTGTATCCAATGGTTTCATTGTGTCAAGCAGCAAATTACTAATCTTTTTGCTAAATTTCCTCACCATCATGGAATGACAAAAAAATTATGGTGAGCCCTTGTATCAAATTAAATGCTAAAATCTTACACAACAATAACAAATCAGTCCATGCTAACTTGTAGAACTTAAATAATGCTGGTACTGGGAGTGGGAAAAAACATAAATTCCTTAACCTACCATAATTATGATAAGTAGATAGCAAAAATATCCAAAATATACAGATTAACCTGTAGATTGAGAGATAGATAAATAGATAGATAGATAGATAGATAGATAGATAGATAGATAGATACTATATGTATACATGTAATAGAGCAAGTAAGAGTGTTGAAGTTTATTGCCACAACCCTCAATAATGAGTGATGAACATAAGAGGCAAGTCTTGCAAGGAAACATTCCTTTTTTCAACCCTAGTTCTGAAGTAACTAGCATCATTTAAACTTGCCAAATAACTCTCAGTTTTGCTTATGATGTGTTTTTGATGCCCCTCAATCAATCTACCTGTGTAACTTTACACACAATGCATATTGCAATTGTACTGAATCACTTCATACTAGAACAAAGCTGAAGACCACAAGTCTTTGCAATTTTGATGCCACCTTTACCTAATTGTTCTTAGGTTGCCCTTATCAAGGGAGGTGATTGTGCCCCAAGTTTGAGAGATCCTGGGGCAAATACCCAAGCCTCTTTCTGAAATAAAGGGGAGGAATATAGGGACTAAAAATTACCTGGCTTCATACAGTATGAAGCACCACAATGGACAATACACTGCACTGAAAGGAATGCAAGAACCATAGGCTTATGATTAAAAAAAACAGGTTATCTCCTTTATGGGACTGTCTTTCTTTTTTATAACTTGATTAAATATAAATATGGAGTGTGTTAATACAATTAATCTGTTTTAAAAGCTTAGTTAAAAATGTGCAAAATTAATATTTATTAATATACCATGTAGATTGTTTATATGTTATGATGCATTTTCTAATTTAATTCTAATAATCTTACACTCAGCATTTTTACATTTCACACCACACAGAAGTTAGACTCTGTAACTATAGACTTCTCCTGACAGATTTACATTATCATTTTCTTACCATTACCTTGCAAGTAGCTTATGGTCCACAGTGACCTCTTGTTTCCATGGTAGCATGTATCAGCTTCCACTGTTGCCTGCTTAATCTAACAGCTGGTGCTATTGCTATCATGTTGCTTGGTTCTGTAAGTATTTGGAGGCTGGCCTGAATTGCACAACAAACATGACTTAACCTTTTTAGCATTGGGGCAGCATACACTGAACTTCTTCTCAGTTCACTACAAGCACCAAACAAAAGAAGAAATCATAGTCTCGGCTGGGCAGTCACTCACTGCCAAATGTTTCATCTAATTTCTAATCTTACTAATATTGCTTGCATATAATTACATTCCCTATGCATACTTATTTTGTTGAATGCACTTTTAGCAATATGAAAATAAAACAAAACATGTGTGATCTATTCTTGCCACCTTTATTTTATAGCTTGGTTTGGTGAATGGAAATGCCAGTTCTAAATGTATGGCCACATGGCAATCTATTCAATGAAAATCATTCAAAAGGGTAATGACAAATGTGAAACAGTTAAGCAGTATCTTATTTGGGTCTAAGGAGAGGTGAAAATTCTGTTTACTAGGAAGTTCTGGTAAAGGGACCTAAACTTATCTGTTATAAACTTTTATCACAATGCATTTTGCACTACCATTGTAAAGTGTAATAATTTGCACCTACTTAATGATAAGTAGGCACGGGAAGGTGATAATAAGGATATCACTGAGGTGACATGAATTGTGGGCGTACATTTCAGTGTGTCTTGAAAATTCCCATAGATAAATGGGAGGTACCACAATTTTTCAACTTTGCATTGTGTTCTGAAACACCTGGTCAAAGCATTGTGCCTTAACCTTACTCATTGTCTTTTTATGAGATAAAGCTTACAAATAATATTGAAAATGCATTACTCAAGTGGGAGTGAGAATCCACTTCTATTGTTTGCATGGTTTAAACAAATGAATACATTTGTCCTACAGAAAAGAATATAAACATTGCTTTTATGGGAACTTTTATACAAATGGTGATGATGAATAATTTAATTTTGCATCCTCATATCTGTACCCTTATGCAAATGGGAATTAATTATTGTTTAGTCATTCTACAAGAAGGGTAAAACTGGTATCTACTATTAAAGATTTCATGTTAACATGTTATTTAGGGTAGTTGTAAGCTCCACTTTTGGTGTATTTAAAATTCAACTAAGAAACTATTAAGGAGAGGGAAATGTTGTAAATACATATGGTGGACTCACCGTTTCTGTTAAGATGTGAGTTGGCAGTGCTCAGTGATGCTGAAGATTCCCCACTGCCAGGAACTATGTTATTCACCAAGCTTGCCTTGTCAATGAGAGTTGAACCAGTTACTGATCCTAATTCTAACACTGTTGTTGCAGCATACCAATTTTTAATCACTACATGACTTGTCAGGTTGAATATGTACTGCATGAATACATTAAGAAACATCAAAATAACTAGACACCAGAGAACACTTGTTTCCAATTAATTTAAACTGTAATTTCCCAAACTACTGCAATGACTCAACTGAATTCTATTGTACATGTTATTACATTATGGCAGTTTAAATTAGATGACTCTATCTTAACTTCTCTGGAAATTAAGCGTACAAAGCTCTTCTAGTCCAAAAGTGTGAATTTGAAATACTGTATATACAGCCCACATAAATTGATATATATATCCTTGAAACTTTCTACATAATTGAGGTTCTCAGCAGGCCATTTATCCAAGCAGTATCCATTCTTCCATACAAATCTCACTCCAATAGACTGGTGGCAAGATTTGACTACATTAGATCCTTGATTATCCCTAAAACTCACCATTTGTGCACATCCTGAGAGTTGTCTTTTTCCACTACAGCATCTTTTGTCTTAGATTATGAATTGGACATATCACTGCCAACAATAATTTCCACTTGAATCATTTAATTTTATAATTAGCTATAACCTATGTCTTTGTAAAAAATCATAATGAAAGATTGATATTTTATTCACTACATAGCCTATTCAATAGCATAATCCAGAATTAAATACATGTGAAAGATAATTACAATGTCATCTAATATCCTTTGATATATGGCCTCTGTAATCTTTCATATTAGGTTTCCAAAAGAATAAAAAATATATTTATAAGTACATCTGAAGACCACCTGCAGAAGAAAATGCAAATGTATTATATTTGTGAGATAATTACTAGTAACTTGAGCTAAGTCTTTGAGGAAATTTGACATGCAAACAATTAGAGAAGATATTACATTTTTAAGGAAATCATTAACTGATAATCTTAATTCATAGTAACACAGTAACATAGTTGACATGACTAGAAAAAGACATGCGGCCATCAAGTCCGGCCCATGGCAGAACACACCTGTTGAGCCAGAGAAAGGCAAAAATATACCTGAAGCAATTTCTAATTTAGCTCCAAGTGGGCAAAAAAATACCTACCTGACTCCAGATGGCAGTCAGATAGTTTCCTGGATCAACAACCCATCTGCATTGAAGCCATCTGTCATAATTTTCAATATTGTGCTGTTCTAGATAGGCATCCATTGCTTTTTTGAAAGTAGTTGCATTATCTGCATGTACAACATCTGCCATCCCGAAGAGCCTTTATCATGTTAGCTGCACAGTCTTCAAGGACAGGAAGCCCTGCTGGCCACTTGGAGCACTCCAGAAGTCAGTGGTAAAGTGCACTGACTGGCCACAAGCCTTTCCTAGCAGGTCCTTCAAAAGCCCAACGCATGACCGGTACAGTGAGGGCACTATAGTTCTACTAAATGTGGTGTGGGATGGAAATTTATATCAGGTGCGACAGCCTCCATAAGTTGCTGGAAGGGCTCCCCGTCCACCAAACTAAAAGTAGCACGCCCAATGGCTATGAGCTGTGCAATAAGGTGTGTGATTTTTCTGGACTGCTGTCTGCACATCACCCCTGGTATGGCCTGTATTTATTTTGGGATGCGCTGTGACTGTCTGCTCTTAGGACCAGATGTGGCATGATCCCCCTGCCCTTTCTCCTGCCTACTGGTGGTGAGTTTGACACTGGTATATGCAGTAGTGCCACTTTCTGCACTAATCAATACTGACTTGTGGTAGTTGTTCAGGTGTTGGTTCATTGTGGAGGTGGTTAGATGACCCAACACCCTCCCACAGCTGACTTCCCTGCCACACAGTTTGCATTTCGCTAGCCGTCCATCGCCAAGTGCCAAAAATGGTCCAATGTTTTGGAGCGACGTATACCTCTGGAAGGTGGTGGAGAAGAAGAAACTGAGGTGACACTTTCTTGATCTTCACATGCTGGAGCAACCTCACTTTGCTTTTTCTTTCTACGTACCTTTACAGGGGTACCAGTAGACCTAAAGATGGCAGCAGGGATGTTGGGACTGGGATTGAAGGAGGATAGTGACGTAACAGGGGTACTGGTGGTGGAGACACTATCAGCTACTACCTGGCTGGGACACTCAAATGGAACTGAAGAGGCAAATGTAAAGTTGTCAATAGAAGACACAAGCACTATCTCAATCTATCACTTCCCACTCAGCAGATAGCCCTCTTCTTCTACTACCAGATGGCCTGCTCTCTACAAGCAATTATAGCAAGTACACAAGGGCCATTATCATTCACTTAATCCAGATCACTTTAATGGCCACACATTCAGGATAGGAGCTGCATCAGTAGCATCCAAAAATGGGGTACCAGCCCACATCATATAAAAATTAGGCAGATGGCATTCATCATGCTATGCACGATACATTACAGACCCCAAAGAAGAAATCCAATCTCCTGTAAACAGTCACGCTATGTATTAATAAAGACCAAGTTTGACAGCATCTTTGCCTCCTTTTTGGCCTCTAAACAGGTTAATCACGTCGGCTCAACCCTGAGACCCATTAAGCCCAGGGGTGGCAATATTACTACTACATTACCATCATCATTACTAGTACAAAATACTCTATCAAGTCAAGTATCAGCCCACCCCAGTGGCAGCTTATGTCAGGGGGTTCCTGTCTCTATCACTTTAAATACAAATGTCTTACTTATTTTTATTAACTTCCCCCCAAATAGCAGTCAAGAAACTCCCCCAAAACAAATTCCCTGTTCAACCGATTAATTCCCCAGACTCTACCCACAACACAGGCACCCTCCTCAGACCCCTTTTATACCATGTCTTATGGGTTGTTTTGTAATTTTATTTAGGATTTATTTATTAACTTCTCCCCAATCCCAGTAAACAACCCCCCAAAAAATAATTCCCTGTTCACCCGATTCTTTCCCCACACCCTGCCAGAACAGGCACCCTCATTCCCCTTTTATACTATGCCTTTGGCAAATTGAATAATATTTGTTATGTGTTGTGTGTAACTTCAATGTTCCCTTTGATTTCAATGGAATGTCCATGCTCCTGGTACCCACTACAGCATGTCAACCCATACCCATGGGATACCATTTTCTTGGTCTGGCAATTGGTACTGATTAGACTATGAAATTCCATGGTTTTGAAATATTTAAATATATTTGAAGTGATTGAAGTGTAAAAGTTTTTTCCTATAGTACCATTCTGGAAAGAGTTATGCACATTAACCTAGGGATAAAAAGGAAAGTATACCAACATTTGATGTGGATGCATGTCTACTTTCCAAAATAGTATGTCTTACTGACCTTTTCTTCATATTGGATTGGTTATAGTTATGACCATTTTAGTGCAGACAGGACATTTCACAAAAGAAAAGTGGCAAGTCTAGCTTAGTGTTTCTGGGACCCTTTATGGCACGTCAGCCGATAGCAATGGGTTGCCACTTTTCTTTGACTGGTGGAAAGAACTGAATACAGTAAGAAATTCCACAGTTTTCAAAGTTTTTAATATCTTTGAAGAGGCAGAAAGAAAATAAAATTTCTCTATGATGCAAGGTTTCAAAAATAATTATGTACACCAGCCTAGGGATAGAAAGGAAAACAACCCCTCATTTGATGTAGGTAAATGTCTGCTTTCCAAAATATATAATATTTAAGACCATTTAAGTTTAGACAGCCTATGTAAAAAAAAAAAAGAAAACAGGTAGGTATTATTTTGTTATGAATGCAGTAAGAAATTCTATTGGTTTCAAAGATTTTAGTACATTTGAAGGGGTGGAAATGTAAAAAAATTACTTATTTTTTCCTTTAATGCCACTTTCTACAATAAGTCAATTCATATCAATAGGGCTCCATTTGTCTTGTAAGAACAGTAGTTAACCCTTTAATGACCCATGACGTACATGTACGTCACAGGTTGGATGTCCCTAAAGGACCAAGGATGTAAATGTACGCCATGGAATTCAGGGCTGCCAGCGTGGCTGCACACCGTTCGGGGAGCCCTGACTCCAGATCACAAAAAAGGTCCTTAAGGTGTTAATGATTGCAGTAGGAAATTCCATGATTTGCAAGGATTTACATACATTAGAAGTGGTGGAAATGTAAAAACATGCTATTGCCACTTTCTGGAAACATCTGTGCATGCTAAGATAGGTGTAGAAATGGAATATCTGATTTCTGCAAAATATATAGTTTTTCTGCTGTTTTAGGGTATTTTTATCATGTAACCACTGGAATATTCATTTAGTTGAAAACACCATTTTGAGCACCTGGTAATTAAGAGTCTGTGTAGGCCATGCTTATAGGTAAAATTACATAGATTATTTATTTTTCCACTCGGTGGGTTCAAGACTTTTAAAAATAATTGAAATTTTCACCAACAACTTAAATGTTTTTGATAATTTCAAATGGTCAAAAGGTTTTTTTATTTATGAGCTGACATCATAGTTTATAATACGTTGCAAAATGTAGCTCTAGTGAGGCACCATGGAAAAGCTAAATTAATTCTGAAAAAACTGATAAACCCTTATGTACTCTGTACCTCCCACCCAATGTTTCACTCTACAAAGTACCTGTAACCCCTGTATTGTCTAAACCCTTAACCCTTTGAGTGCCAGAGTGGTACGGAACACATTGCTTTGCAATGTGTTCCGTATCACTCTGGCACTCAAAGGGTTAAATTGTAAAGCGCTGTGTACACTTGTGTTGCTATATAAATAAACATTTTCATTCATTCATACAGTTTTATATGTAAAATAACAAACAAAATAAGTATCTTGTAATACCTTTTTTATTGGACTAACAGAATTTTGGATTGACAAGCTTTCGGGAGAACCTCCCTTTCTTGTCAATCCAAAATTCTGTTAGTCCAGTATATATATATATATATATATATATATATATATATATATATATATGTATATGTAATATTTGTATGTGTGTATGTGTGCGTATGTATGTACACATATGGGCGCATGTTGTATATAGGCCTACATGCACATGCTAGATTGTTGGATGGCAATTCTAGCACTTAACATGTGCAAACTTTTTTAATTCTCCCCACTCCATTACCATCTCCTGCATTTCCCCCCCCCCCCAATGATGATGATGATGCAGATCTAGAATATATCCCTCCAGGATCCTTCTCTTGTTCAGATACAGATGAAGTCAAGAGTGAGGATAAGATTTGCAAAAAGTCAAAGGCTGAATCTTTTAAGCAGCACTGTGCCTGTCTATAAACTGTTTGAGAAAGCCGTTGGAAATTCTGACCATGGACAAACACAGATGTCAAAAAGCACACAGTCACCCTATCAGTCATCATCAGCATCATTGCATCTTCAAAGTCTAAGTCCCACTCAGCCACACACACACCTGTTTTGAGTACCCAGCAACAGCAACACAGGTTAAAATCTACAGTGTTAGATATGATGAGCAACTCTGGTGCTGTTGCTGTAAGTGTTGCACCTTTGACACCTAGTAGTAGTGGCAGTAGAATTACATCAACATCTAGCTCCAGTAGTAGTAGTAGCAGAAAACACACATGACAGACAAAGCCAGGACAAATATATTAACAGCAGCACAGATGAGGAGGTGGAGGACAGATGGGACCACTGCTATGACAGATAAGTAATGAGTGTCAATAATCTGAGAAGGAGGATAGAGTATGGCAATGGTAAAAATACATACACAAATCAATACTTATCTTCTATATTGTAGCTGGTAGGTAGGTATTCTTTTTTTATTACTTGATATCATCATTGAATATGTGCCAGTGTCACTTAAGACAGAAAGTGCTGTGGGCAAAGGACAAATGCATTCTGCATGCTAACACATTTTTCAAGCCATATTTTGCTGTAGTACTTACAATTTTGACTTTCAGCCACTTATTTCTAAACTTTAGCCCTCAGAATAAATAATATTACAGTGGGAAATGTAGTACTTATAGGAAATATAGGTGAAAAATGTGTTAAAATAGGCAAAAAAATGTGTTAACATAGGTGAAAAATTTGCTAAAATAGGCAAAAAGGAGGACATTTTTGCATAGGTGGAAAGGCAACATTTTTCGTGGGAAAAGCGAAAAATCGGCACGTTTTGCACAAAAAGTCATGCTGGAAATTTTTCACACTTTTTGCCACCCCTAATTGAAAGTACATGAAAGCAATTTTTATGGCCACCTTTGCAACTGATTATGTCTATTGGTAGCCTTGTAGGTTGCTTCAGCTTTATTGTTCAGAACGTTAAAGGGATAGTAATGTTTCACAAAAACAGCAGTCCAATCTATCTTCAAAGTATTTGAGCCGTACTCATAGAGAGTACTATTTCAGTACTTTCAGAGCTGTAGTTCATGAATGATAAAGTACCCTCTTCCCATCCCATAGCAAGGGACAATCTTCTTTCTGTGAACATAAGGAAAACCCTGCCCCCTTTTTTCCATTTTGCTAATTGAAAATTGTCCCTCTCTGAGATCCATCTGGACAGTCTTGCTGCTCTGAGGTTAGCAGTGTTACATCAGTAAAAGGGGCGGGAGAGGGAAACTCTATCATTCAAATACTCTTGAACTACAACTCTGACATTATTTAAATAACACTCTCCATCGCCCAAATACTATGAAGATTAATTGGAGCTGCTTTTTGTTGTGAAACATTACTATCCCTTTAACGAACTTAGTTCAGTAATAGCAAGGCCATGTAGTTCCATTGTCCAAAAAAGGGGCAAGAAGATCCAAACCAGGAAATTATAGACCTGTGAGCTTGACTCCCCTAGTGGGTAATCTACTAGAAGAGTTACTAACTGACTTTATTCAGAACTGTGTGAAGACAAACAATATTATTAATAGGAGTATGAAAAATAGATGATATCAAACTAATTTACTTGCATTTTAAGAAAGGGTAAGTAGTAATTTGGACAAGGGAATTGCTGTTGAATCAGTATACTTGGATTTTGCAAAAGCCTTTGATACAGTGCCTTACAAGTGGCTGCTGCATACATTGAAAGGATTTGGTTTGTGAAGTTATATTTGTACATGGATTAAGAATTGGTTAAATGATAGAGGGTAGAGATTTTTTTAAAATGGAACCTTTTCAAGTTGGTCTAAATTTATAAGTGGGTTGCAACAGGGTTCAGTCCTGGACCCAATGCTTTTTAATATTTTTATTAATGATCTAGAAGTGGGAATTGAAAGTGTCTCAATCTTTGCTGAGTAAGGAAATACATACAGGGTTGGATGTTTCTCTGCAGAAGGATTTAGATAAACTGAGTGAATGGGCATAAAAGGGGCAGATTACATTTAATGTAGATAAATGTATGGTCATGCATTTGGGATATAGAAACAAACATGCTACATATACACTAAATGGGAAAGAACTTGGGGAATCCTCATTAGAGAAAGATTTAGGAGTACCGATAGACTTCACAGCAGTGTGCACAGACACGCAGATAATGCAAGAGCAAATAGGATACTAGCCTGGAAAAAGAAGCATCGGTGCACAGGATGCTAATATAACTCAACTTCTGTATAAATCCTTTGTAAGGTCTCATCAGTACAAAGAACTATCCAATGAATTATTTACACAAAGAGTTGAGTAAAGAACAAGAGGTCATCCATTAAGACTAGAGGAAAGGCACTTTCAACTAAGACAAAATAATTCTTTGCCTCTGGATGTTGTGCTTGCAGGTATTTTATTGTAACTACTTTCAAAAAAGCAATGGATAACTATCTAGCACTGATGTCTTCAATGCAGACAGGGAACTATCTGACTGTCATTTTCAGTGAGGAAGGAATTTTTTTAACCACTTGGGGCTTAACTGGAAATAGATTCAATTTTGTTTTGCATTCTTCTGGATCAAAAGGGATGATTTTGCATTTGATGGACTTGAATGAAGCATGCCTTTTTTCAGCCTCATCATCTGTTTGTATGTTACTCAGGTAACAAGCTCTTTTGTAGGCATTTGACCTGACTCAAGGCTCCTGTGGCCGATTTTGCCATTCGGCATACTGTTCTCCCAAACTGTGACCCTCCATTCCAATTACTCAAGCTCCTAATGTACCACAGCTTCCCGCTGCTTCTCCTTATGCAGCTCCATCCCAGCTGTGATAATCTTGGCAAGCAGGTTCATTCATTACCTCAGCAAATCTTAATTTCAAGGATTGTCCATTTACAACCACACACTGTTTCCTATCCTTCAACCAGTTTTGTATCCAATTGTATCCAATTGCAAAGGTTCTCCCCTAGCCCCAATTTCCTTAATTTATACCCCAGCCTTCTGTGCATGTTTGCAAAATCTAGATATACTACATAAACTGCCTTACCAGTATCTAAGTTGTTACTTACTTCCTCATAGAAGCTAAACTTACTTACGAGGATTTCCTCAAGCACAAGATATACAGTATATTTCTGCTTTCTATATGTCTCAGTGAGGTGCACCTGTTTAAGACTTGCAGTATCATTAGCTCTCTGTCTACCTAAAAATATTAGCTGAACTTGTTTTGATTATTAAAGGGGCAAAAACATTCTATCCATTTAAAAAATAGCAAAAACATTTTGCCACTGGGCAAAGAGGTGAAGATTTTAATTGCTTGATTTAAAATGGATTTTCCTGTGCAAAAGTGGTCAACCATGTGGTTTTTGCAGATTTTTTCGCAGGAACATGATGGGACCTTTCGCCCACCCCAACTCATTAGTACAGGAGACCTCATACACACACAAACAGAGGCACCCTTCTAATATTATGCCATTTTATAGAAGGAACCTCCAGCTATAGTACTAGATGGGAGACGACTAGGGGTGGGCAAAAACTCTTGCCATGTTCCTGAGAGAAATTCCACGAAAACTATGTTGTTGTCCATTTTTTCCTGGGAAAATCCGCTTTAAAATCAGTGATTAATATCTTTGCATTTTTCACCCACTGGCCAAAATTCTTCTTTGTTTCAATGGCTAGAAAGTTTCCCACATTGATTTACATGTTTTTCGCCTTTTCGCTATAAAAACGTAACGTATTCTAGGAAGCGAAACAGAATAGAAGCAGCTACAGAGCGAGGCAGATGTGCTGTGCTGTTCTGCTTTGATCTTTTTGCAAAATTAAGGCAGGAGGGGCTCATAGTTACTGCTATCACTATGAAAAAGTTTAAAAGTAATAAAAGGAGGTGATCCTGCATCATCTGGCTCTAATATAGCTGAGAGCTTGTTGACTCATTTACCCTGTGTGCTTCAGGCTTTCCATCGAGGGGTTTATTGTGGCTGGAAACTGCCTGTGGCCCATTATCTGGCTTGGCTGTGGCTTAGGCATTGGAACCTGGGTGACGGGGCCTGGATCATGTGAAGAACACGTCTGTCAACGGGACTCGTTCTCTACTGAGTGCTGCTGCCGCAGTGAGTAACCCTTCCCAGGACATAATTGGGTGGTGCCTTTTTCTGGAGTGGGACGGGTGGACCCGGATGGCTGGAGGTGATATTTAGGACCCTCTGTGGTGACAGATCCAACTGCTGAGGCTATAAGTGGCATGCTGGGCGGTGCTCTGCCTTCCCCGTGTTGCTGGATGCTGGGGATGGCTTGTGAGACTCAGGCGACACAGCATCAGGACTGGGAATGTCTGGGCAGCATAGCCATGGCCTCAGGTTCCGGGGCTCCTGTTCAGAGCGGATGCAAGTGGGGAATCGCTGTTTACCATACTACCTACCTGTTTAGAGTCTCGGCGCTCTCGAGGCTGGTGTAGATGTAGGGGACGGCTACCTGGAGTCCCTACCACTGCTCTGGCATATCATCTGGGCCTGTGTTCCACTGGGGGCCTATATTTCTGCATGTGGATCTGCCCTTCCCCAGATGTTGTCTTTGCCAGTCGCCTTCAGCCATCTAAAACCTCCTTTAATAATCTAGAGTCCTGGACTCATACCTAATTTCATTTAGCCCTTAAATTAGAGATCCAGCCTTTTTATTTTTATTTCCCAGTCTCCCTTCCCTTCCCAATAGGTTTTTACTGTTGTTCATTCCCAGTGGGCCTGGTCTACAGTCTGCCGATATATTTAACCTACTCCAGTCTTGCAACTGTAAGATCCTGTTCAACCTGGCTCTCCACTGAGGGCTGTCATTCGTTCGTCTCCTCAGCAGACCCAGGAGATCACTGGAGGATATACTTGTGCCTTTTGGAGTTCTGGGTAAGGAACTGCCCTAGAACTCTGCTGGGTCTTCACTAAAGGCCATACATATATTAACCAACGTTGTGGTGCAACTGTCTTCACTCACTCACTGCTCTATTTGTTATTTATTATTATTGTGTTAGATTCCTTACCTTTGACCTTGCTTCCTATGGATTGGCCACAGAGAGCTTTTAGAGGCATCACTTCCTTTTCTCGATGCCTGTTTGTTGTTTTTCTACCTGCTTCCTGGTTCCTGTTGGCTTCAGTGGATATCCTGCTTGTCTGCTTTCCAGGGATTCCTCCAGTGCTGTGTTCCAGTCCGGCCCCCTGGCCTTCCGGACCATCTGCCTCTCGCTCTCTCTGTGCCCAGCTGCCGTTCGCTGACTTCCGGGTCGTCTGTCAGGCGGCCGCGAGCCTTCTAGCGGCCGCAGCTCTCCGGTCCGCCGGCTTCCGGCGCACCGCTCTCCAGCCTCAGAGCGGGTTTCGCTCCAGCAATCGCTGACTCCGGTGAGGTAGGCTGAGCCCGCTTGGCCACCTCCTTTCCTCTCTGGGATAGCGGTTCTTCACCCCGCGCCGGGGTAGCGAGTCAGCGCTTCGCTCCCCAGCTCCATTGAAGGATTCCCCTTCCTACTCCAGAGGTCTTCTCTGAGAAGCCTTGCCCTGTCGCAGACCTCTTTCCTGAAGGGTCCTTTTTGGCGCCAGGATCCTTCTGTTCTCCCTTATCCGATCCTGCCTTCCTCCTTTTGGCTGCAGGAGCAGTTGAAGCAAGGGAGATTTTCCTGACCTAGTTAGAGGTCTTAGCTCCCTTATCCGATCCTGTCTTCCTCCTTTTGGCTGCAGGAGCAGTTGAAGCAAGGGAGATTTTCCTGACCTAGTTAGAGGTCTTAGCTCCCTTATCCGATCCTGCCTTCCTTCTTTTGGCTGCAGGAGCAGTTGAAGTGAGGGAGATTTTCCTGACCTAGTTAGAGGTCATCAGTTTTTGACTGGGAGAGTTTCCTGTGTATCAGGATGGTTCCTTAGCCCCCTTGGGGTCTTTTCAGTTTTCTGGCAGTTTCTTTTCTTTGGCACTGGGTCTCTGGAGCGTTTGGATTTTTGGTCTGTGGAATTTGGTCCTTGCCTAGCATCTCCGATTTACTAAAAATAGCTAAGGCTTTCTTCTGGGGATTTCCTTCTAGATTCTTGGCGTTTAGAACCTAGGGATCCATTATTGGGATTCTCCTGCCAACTTCCCAGGTACCTTTGGTGGGTTACAAGCTTGAGGGGTGTTCATCCAGGTCCCGGCCCCGGCTCAACTGGGGTCAGACATCTGGCTTCGCGGCCAGCACCTTTACTACAGCTTAGGCTGCCGCAAGGACACTCCAACAAGGCTCCTTCGCTCCCGAGCCCCGTACCCTAGTCTACGCACTCTAGCTACCAGGACCTGTAGGCCTGGGAATTGTTAGCAATTCCCTCGCGACCCTCGTCTTGGGGTTAACAGAACAAACAGGCCAGCATGGATCCTGCGGACCTATCAAGAATATTTAGCCGCCAAGACCATCAGGAACAAGTACTTACCTCACATGCTGCCCAGTTAACTACTCTAGAAAATAAAATTGATGCAGTGTTGGAGATGTTACAATCTATCTCTCACTCCCAAGGTCCGTCAGCTTCAGGGGCCACAAACCCTACCTCAAACGAAACTCCGCCCCCAAGTTTGGCACCAGAAAGGGTGTGTAACACCCCCCCAAAGCTTCCCCTCCCAGAACGTTATTCTGGTAAAGCAGCTGAATGTAGAGGATTTTTAAATTTATGCCTACTTCATTTTCAGACCCTCCCACAAACCTTCTCCTCCTCAGCCTCTAAAGTGGCTTTTATTATTTCCCTACTAAAGGATGAAGCCCTGGCGTGGGCCTCACCCTTGGTGGAAAGACGATCTCCCCTGCTGGACGATGCAGAAGCCTTTATGGCAGCCTTCCGTAAGGTCTTTGATCTTCCTGGTAGACGCCAGGCAGCAGAAGCTTCTCTCCTGGACCTCCATCAGGGAAATTGTACCGTTAGTCAATATGCCATTGAATTTAGGACATTGTCTTATGAGACTAATTGGGATTCGGGTGCCCTGGTGGCCGCTTTTAGGAGGGGTCTTAGTGAGAGATTGAAAGACGCCCTTACATGTCGGGACATTCCTGATGATCTGGAACCATTGATCTCGATGTGTATTGATCTGGACCGTCGTATGATGGAACGCCAGCAAGAGAGAGATCGTTCGCGTAAGGGTCGTAGGGGCCCTCTTCTTCCCCCTCCCTCCCTGCCCAGTCCTCAGCCTTCCGGTGATGAGCCTATGGAGATAGGGGCCTTTTCCAGATTGTCCGACTCGGAACGCAAACGGCGTCATTTGCAGGGTCTGTGTCTGTATTGTGGCCTATCTGGGCACTTATTGCGTACCTGCCCAACTAGACCATCTAGGCCGGGAAACGACAAGGCTTGAGGAGGGCGAGGGGTACTCTATCAAGCAAGTCATCAGTTGTCTCGGATAAGTCCTCTCGCATTTTGGTGCCTGTTACCCTGTGTTGGTCATCTGGGAAGGTTTCTACCTTCGCGTTTCTGGATTCGGGCGCAGCCGGTACATTTATTGATTCTGTATGGGCTGAGGCCCATCACATTCCTCTTAAATTCAAATCTGTAATTTTTGCTGTTTCCTCGATTGATGGGAATCCTCTGGGCCCAGGGGTGATATCTCAGGAGACAGAGAAATTATGCCTAACCACCGGGGTATTGCACTCAGAGTCCATCTCGTTGGATGTTATTCAATCTCCTTCATCTCCCGTTATCTTAGGCCTCCCATGGCTACGGCTGCATAATCCGGCTATTTGTTGGTCCTCGGGTCAAATCAAATCCTGGGGCCCTTCTTGTTCCTCACAATGTCTATCTTCAGTGGCTCCGGCCATTGCGACCATTGCCGGTGTCTCCCCTCCTCCGGATATTGTTCCTCCTCAGTTTACGGAATATTTGGATGTCTTTTCTAAGGTCCAGGCCGATGTCCTGCCTCCCCATCGCTCCTACGACTGTTCTATTGAACTTCTTCCTGGGACTTTCCCCCCAAGGGGACGTACGTTCTTGCTTTCTGAGCCTGAAACTAAAGCTTTGGCTACTTACATTGAGGAGAATTTATCTAAAGGTTTTATAAGACCATCCTCCTCCCCGGCAGGAGCCGGATTTTTCTTTGTGTCCAAAAAAGACGGTTCCCTACGCCCCTGTATTGATTACAGGGGTCTTAATAAGATCACTGTTAAAAATACTTACCCTCTTCCCTTGATTCCGGAACTTTTGGACTGCCTAAGGGGAGCAGTAATTTTCTCCAAACTGGATCTTAGGGGCGCCTATAACTTGGTACGCATTCGTCAAGGGGATGAGTGGAAGACTGCCTTTAATACTCGGTTTGGGCATTACGAGTATCTCGTAATGCCCTTTGGTCTTTGTAATTCTCCGGCAGTTTTTCAGGCTCTTATGAATGACATCTTTCGAGATATCCTGCTTATTTACGTAGTGGTTTATTTGGATGATCTGTTGATCTTTTCCTCATCCTTGGACCTTCACAGAGTCCACGTGACGAATGTCCTTCAACGCCTAAGGGAACATCAACTATTTGCCAAACCAGAGAAGTGTCTGTTCGAGGTCACCCAAGTTTCATTTCTGGGGTATGTCATATCCCCCACTGGCATAGATATGAACCCTCTAAAAGTGGCGGCTGTATCAGATTGGCCGCGCCCCTCTTCCCTTCGTGGCCTACAGCAATTTATAGGCTTTGCTAATTACTATCGTAAATTTATCAGGGACTTCTCTGGAATCATCGCCCCTCTTACAGCCCTGACCAGGAAAGATGCCGACCCAAAAGTTTGGCCTCCGGCGGCTGTTGCCGCTTTTCAAAGGCTGAAGGCGGCCTTCACTTCTGCTCCTGTTTTAGCTTTCCCTGATCCTGCTAGGCCTTTTTTGGTAGAGGTGGATGCTTCAGAGTGTGGGGCGGGGGCTGTTCTTTCCCAGCGGGACTTCTCCTCTCATCGGGTTCATCCGTGTGCCTTCTTTTCCCGTCGGTTCTCTAGAGCGGAACAACATTATGATGTGGGCAATAGGGAACTTCTCGCTATAAAGCTGGCTCTAGAGGAATGGCGCCATCTCTTGGAAGGGGCACGCCATCCATTTTTTGTCTTCACTGACCATAAAAATCTTCAGTTTTTGGAGACTGCACAACGTCTGAATCCCCGACAGGCTCGCTGGGCCTTGTTTTTCACCAGGTTTAACTTTGTTGTCACCTATATTCCGGGATCTAAGAATACTAAAGCGGATGCTCTGTCTCGATTGTCTTCAGTGCTCCCTGATTCTGACCCTGAACTTATTATCCCTTCTGATCGGATCATTTCAGCCATTTCATTCAAGACCCTTCAGCTTATTAACAGAGCTCAGACTCAGATTCCTTCTTCTATCATGAAGCCACCTGGAGTACTTTTTGTCCCTCCTCAATTTCGGCTTGAAGTCCTTCAGTTTACCCATTCTTCTCCTACTGTTGGTCATCCAGGTATTCCTAAGATGCTGGAGTTACTTCAGAGGGACTTTTGGTGGCCTTCTCTTGCCACTGATGTGTCTGATTTTGTCAGGGCTTGTGTCTCTTGTGCCAAGAATAAGCCTTCTAGGCGTTCTCCTTTTGGGCTTCTCCGTCCTTTGCCCATTCCTCAGCAGCCATGGACACATGTGGCTATGGATTTTATAGTGGACTTACCTTCTTCCGTTCAGTACACCACCATCCTGGTGGTTGTGGACCGGTTTTCTAAATCGGCTCACTTTATTCCTCTTCCGGGTCTACCCTCATCCCAGGAATTGGCTTCCATTTTTCTCAGGGAGATTTTCCGTCTTCATGGGCTACCCCTTCAGATAGTTTCTGATAGAGGATCACAGTTTCTCTCTTCTTTTTGGAGAGCCTTTTGCAAACTTATTGGCATTGACCTCCGGTTCTCTTCTTCCTACCATCCTCAAACTAACGGACAGACGGAGAGGACGAATCAGTCCTTGGAGATCTTTTTGCGCCATTATGTCAATGAATGGCTAGACAACTGGGCGCATCTCCTTCCGTTGGCTGAGTTTGCCTTTAATAACACTCTTCATGCTTCTCTCCTCTGTTCCCCATTTTTTGCGGCGGGCGGTTTTAACCCACGCTTTTTTCCTGACTTTCGACCTGCTGGTGTTCCAGCAGCCGACACCCTGGTATCTGACCTGCATGCCCATTGGACTAAATTGCATGCCCAATTAACGGGGACTGCTTCCCGCAGCAAGAGGTCGGCCGATAGACATCGCCGACGGGCGCCTAATCTTCAACCTGGTCAATTGGTGTGGTTATCTACCTCTCACCTTCGCCTCCGCCAAGCTTCTTTCAAATTTGGTCCTCGCTTTATTGGGCCCTTCAAAGTCTTCAAGAAACTATCTCCTGTTACTTACGCCCTGGTTCTTCCTTCATCTCTTAAGATCCATAACACTTTTCATATTTCCCTTTTGAAACCGGTGATACGCAACCGATTTTTTGTCCCTCCTCGCCCTCCCAAGCCCGTGGTGATTGATGGGCACCCTGAATTTATTGTACAGAAGATACTGGACTCTCGTCTGGTGAGAGGTTCTCTCCAATACTTGGTTCATTGGAAGGGGTATGGGCCTGAAGATCGTTCCTGGATACCTCTCCGGGACTTGCATGCTCCTTCTTTACTCCGTGCCTTTCATCGCAGATTTCCCGGGAAGCCGGGTCGACCAGAGGTCGCTCCTTAGGGGGGGGTACTGTTAGATTCCTTACCTTTGACCTTGCTTCCTATGGATTGGCCACAGAGAGCTTTTAGAGGCATCACTTCCTTTTCTCGATGCCTGTTTGTTGTTTTTCTACCTGCTTCCTGGTTCCTGTTGGCTTCAGTGGATATCCTGCTTGTCTGCTTTCCAGGGATTCCTCCAGTGCTGTGTTCCAGTCCGGCCCCCTGGCCTTCCGGACCATCTGCCTCTCGCTCTCTCTGTGCCCAGCTGCCGTTCGCTGACTTCTGGGTCGTCTGTCAGGCGGCCGCGAGCAGTTGAAGCAAGGGAGATTTTCCTGACCTAGTTAGAGGTCTTAGCTCCCTTATCCGATCCTGCCTTCCTTCTTTTGGCTGCAGGAGCAGTTGAAGTGAGGGAGATTTTCCTGACCTAGTTAGAGGTCATCAGTTTTTGACTGGGAGAGTTTCCTGTGTATCAGGATGGTTCCTTAGCCCCCTTGGGGTCTTTTCAGTTTTCTGGCAGTTTCTTTTCTTTGGCACTGGGTCTCTGGAGCGTTTGGATTTTTGGTCTGTGGAATTTGGTCCTTGCCTAGCATCTCCGATTTACTAAAAATAGCTAAGGCTTTCTTCTGGGGATTTCCTTCTAGATTCTTGGCGTTTAGAACCTAGGGATCCATTATTGGGATTCTCCTGCCAACTTCCCAGGTACCTTTGGTGGGTTACAAGCTTGAGGGGTGTTCATCCAGGTCCCGGCCCCGGCTCAACTGGGGTCAGACATCTGGCTTCGCGGCCAGCACCTTTACTACAGCTTAGGCTGCCGCAAGGACACTCCAACAAGGCTCCTTCGCTCCCAAGCCCCGTACCCTAGTCTACGCACTCTAGCTACCAGGACCTGTAGGCCTGGGAATTGTTAGCAATTCCCTCGCGACCCTCGTCTTGGGGTTAACATATTGTCACCTTTCTCTCATATGTATATTTGATGCTGCCTGATAACCCGTAGCCTACTGGGTGTTGCACTGGCTGGGAGAGGGTACTTACATGCAGCTAGCTGCCCTTATTCATCGCCCTGTTTGTTTCCTTTTTCCCTGTATATGTTCCCCTCCTTTCCCATGTATATTTGAATGGTCCGTCAGAATCTGGCATACAGCGGAATTTTCCTGACACTCTAAAGTGCTCTCACCATATCTTAATAACCAAACCTTGACCTATTGGAGCTGGAAGATTAAAAGTGACTCACTATCTTCACTTGCCACCCTGTTTGATTGACTTTTCCCATATGTGTTACCCCAATCTCTCCCATGCGTAATTAAATGGCTAGTTAGGGCCTGCAGTGAAACCAGTCTGGCATCTTAATGTCATATTAAGGTCCTGATCCTGTCTGCCCTCCTGTGATGGGATACTGCTTGACTCAACCGGGAATAAGCGGCGCAGCCTCCTGTTAGTCTCTGACGTTTGCTAATTTGGATTGCCTATAAGTCTTATTTGAACTACCCCTGACATGGGCAGGAAATCTTCAGACTACAAAGCTAAACTCAACAAGTACACAAGACGCCAAATGGCGGAGGTAGAGGTGGTTGCAATCATGGAGTCTCCTTCGACGTCTAGCTCACCATCAAAATCCCCATCTCACGCCTCTGAAAAAGACGATCCTGCCCACTCCCATTTCTATGAATTAATGGCGGCTACTACAACTTGCCAGAGTGTCCTGACAACCAAAATAGATTCTGTCCAGACGGAGTTGAACCTATTGAGAGGGGATCATCAAGCAATTTGTGAGAAAGTCGTTGACACCCAGAGATGGATATCTGCTGTAGAGGACTCTTTGCCCCCTTTGTCTGAATCCACAGACTCCCTGCGACAGCAGGTGAAGGACTTGCAGCGGAGGACGGATGATTAGGAAAACATTCACGTGCTGGGCTTCCCTGAGAGAGCTGAGGGTGGATCGCCAGAACGATTCATGGAAGAGTGGATTAAGGAGGCTTTGGGGAGTGAGGGCCTGTCTGGCATGTTTGTTGTGGAGAGGGCACACAGGGTCCCTGCGGCTTCTCCTCCACCTGTGGCTATTCCAAGACCGATCATTGCCAAGTTGCTGAACTTCCGTGACAGGGATTCCGTCTTATGGATGGCTCGCATGAAAGGTAAATTCTGCTCTGAAAACCAAAAGATCTCCATCTTTCCCGATTTCTCTTCTGAGGTGCAGCGCTTGAGGCGCAAGTTCATAGAGGTCAAGAAGCGACTGCGTGCAAAGAATGTTGTGTATTCTATGTTGTTCCCTGCAAGACTGAGGGTGGTGCATGGAGGCACCACTCAATTCTTTATGGCTGAGGAGGATGCTAGCCGTTGGCTGGACACTATATAATGTATTAGTCTCAGGATTTGCAGGAATTGAGTAACAAGTGGAATCGATGTATGCAGATTGCTGGGGACTCCCCCTTGGTGGACTCCCCTCTTATTTTACGGCCACTACACCGGATTGGAACTTCTGGACTCCAGCTTCTACAGTTGGCAGCTTTGAACGTTCTACTGTAACTGATCTGTTCTCTATGTATGAGGGCTCTTGAGCGGAGGGCCTTCCTCCAGAGCTCATGATCTGCGTGGAGATCTGGGGAGCCGGCTGTCTGCTGTGGACCCTTTTAATGATGGAGAGGGACTGACGCTATTGCCATATGTATCATGTAATTGCTTACTCAATTGCTTCCTTTCATATTGTTGGTGCCTTTCTTTCCCTTTCTCCCCCCCCTCCCTCCCCCTGAATTTTATCGGACATGCGAATCTGATCAAAATGCTTTTCTTACCCAAGCTGTTATATGTTTTTCAAGGGACCCCAGTTCCTATCCCTAAATAGCGTTTTAAGGAACTTGATAAAATTGTTACCAAGTTTCTATGGTCGGGAGGGCTTCTTAGGCTTAGGCTGACTACTCTACAACGATCTAAAGAGGAGGGGGTATTTCACTTCCTAACTTCTACCACTATTATTTGGCAGCCCAGGCCCAAAATATGTTGGCCTATGTAGCACCCCAATCCGCCCACACTTTCCCACGAATTGAGGATGTACACTTGAGATCGGGATATCCCGTTGAACATTTTGCGACAGTAGGTGCAGGAGTATATTCTATCCCAGGTTTGGACACAGCTGCAGAGTATTGCGGGGTACTCGGGATTGGCTCCTACGTACCCTTTATGGGGGGCAGAGGGTCTATCCCATTTGCATGCGTTGGACTTTGGTCCCGTGTGGACCAGGTTTGGTAGTACTGAGTTGGGACAGTTATATGACGGATCAACTCTTAAAACCTTTGAACAACTTAACGAGAATTTGGCATCCCTCATAGACTTTTCTATACATATCTAAGGCTGCGACATGCTCTGACTGCACTATGTTCTGAGAGGCCATTTGAGATAATGGAATGTTCACGTCTGACACTAGCAAATAGCACCAGTAACAAGATTGTCAGAATGTTGCATAATCACAGACGCCGTGATACATAGAGGTGACCGATGATTATACCCTTTGGGTCTATTTCACGTGTGGTGAATGGTCTTCTTGTCTCTTCATCCACAAATAGACATAGCAGCTACCTCTTTATAGGGGGTTGCTCCCTGGCCGGATGAGGGGGGGCCTGCTTGTCCGCATGGGTATGGGGATTGGGGGGTTCTACTGGACTTTTTGTTCTGAAAATAGAAAAAGTAGGTGGAGCAGGGTGGGCTTGCACATGTCTTGTAATATTGTGTTACTCTGGATTCTGTACTGTGCTTATGCACTATGCTAATATTGTAACACATTTATTAATTTGTTTTAATGTTGTAATAGTAACATAGTAACATAGTAGATAAGGCTGAAAAAAGACATGCGTCCATCAAGTCCAGCCCATGCCAATAACACCCCTGTTGATCCAGAGGAAGGCAACAAAAAAGCCCTCTGGAGCAATTTCCAATGTAGGTGTGTGTGTGAGTGTGTCAAATAGTTCCCCGGCTCAATATCCTATTTGCTTTGAAGCCATCTGTCATAACTGTCAATATTGTTCTGTGCTAGATAGGCATCCATTGCTTTTTTGAATGCAGTTACATTATCTGCAAGCACAGCATCCCGAGGCAAAGAATTCCATAGCCTTACCGCCCTTACTGTAAAGAATCCCTGCCTGTGTTTTAGTCGAAAGCGCCTTTCCTCAAGTCTTAATGGATGACCTCTTGTTCTTAGCTCAGCTCTTTGCATAAATAATTCATTGGATAGTTCTTTGTATTGGCCTTGAATGTATTTGTAAATGGTAATCATATCACCCCTTAGACGTCTCTTTTCTAATGTAAACAAACCCAGTTTGGCTAGTCTCTCTTTGTAACTCAGATCCTCCAATCCCTTTATCAGTTTTGTTGCACGTCTCTGCACCTTTTCCAGTTCAGTAATGTCTTTTTTTAGAACAGGCGCCCAAAATTGTACTCCATATTCTAGATGAGGCCTAACCAAGGATTTATACAGAGGTAGGATAATATTAGCATCCCTTGCTTCTACACCTCTTTTTATGCAGGCTAGTACTCTATTTGCTCTTGCAGCAGCTGAGTGACTCTGCACACTGCTGTGAAGACTATTGTCTATCAGTACACCTAAATCTTTCTCTAATGAGGATTTCCCAAGTTGTTTCCCGTTTAGAGTATATGTAGCAAGTTTGTTTCTACAACCCAAATGCATAACCTTACATTTATCTACATTAAATGACATCTGCCACTTTTCTGCCCATTCACTTAGTTTATCTAAATCCTTCTGTAGGGAAAAAACATCGAGCTCTGTATGTATTTCCTTACATAGCTTAGTGTCATCAGCAAAGATTGAGATGCTACTTTCAATTCCCACTTCTAGATCATTAATAAACAAATTAAAAAGCATTGGGCCCAGGACTGAACCCTGCGGTACCTCACTTATAACCCTAGACCAATTTGAAAAAGTTCCATTTACAACAACTCTCTGCCATCTATCATTTAACCAGTTCTCAATCCATGTACAGATACCACCACCCAAACCGAAGCCTTTTAATTTATGCAGTAACCTGTTGTGAGGCACTGTGTCAAAGGCTTTTGCAAAATCCAAGTATACTACATCAAAAGCAATTCCCCTGTCCAAATTACTACTCACTCTTTCATAAAATGCAAGTAAATTAGTCTGACATGATCTGTTCTTCATGAAACCATGCTGATTCCTACTAATGATATTGTTTGTCTTCACATAGTTCTGAATACTATCAGTTAATAACCCTTCTAGTATCTTACCCACTATGGAAGTCAAGCTCACAGGTCTATAATTTCCTGGTTTGGATCTTGCTCCCTTTTTAAACAATGGAACTACATTATTACCTTATATTTTACCTGTTATTATTATATGATACATGTGCTTGTGTGCCTCCAATAAAAAACAATATACAAAAAAAAGTAATAAAAGGAGGTACTGGAAGGACCCTTGAGTGTCCACTGAGTCTGAGGAGGAAGAGGAAGTGATCACTACGCAATCAATGCTGTCCATTCCCTTTAACTCACCCCTATCATTCTTCGGAGGAAGGAAAGGGTAGTAGTAGTGAGAGCAGGGCAGGTCAGTTGCCTGTGCCTGCTGCCAGACGTGCTGCGCCTGCTGCCAGATGTGCTGCACCTGCTGTAAGATGTGCTGTGCCTGCTGTCTGACGTGCTGCCCCTGCTGCCACCAATGCTGTGCCTGTAGCTGGTGCTGCTCCTGCTGCCACCAGTACTGTGCCTGCTGCCGGCGGTGCCCCTGCTGCCACCAGTACTGTGCCTGCTGTCAGAGTTGCCCCTGCTTCCACCAGTGCTGTGTCTGCTGCCAGTGCTGAACCTGCTGCCACCAGTGCTGGACCTGCTACTATTGAGTCTTGTAATACTCAGGAGTAGGGGTGGGAGAAAAGTGTGAAAAACTTCTGGCATGATTTTTTGCAAAAAACGTGCAGATTTTTCATTTTCCCACAAAAAATTTTGCCTTTCTGACTAGGCAAAAATGTCCTCCTTTTTTTTGCCTATTTTAACAATTGTTTTGCCTATTTTCCTAGAGGTACTACATTTCCCACTGTAATATTACTTCTTCTGAGTGCAGAAGTTTAGAAATAACTGGCTGAAAGTTAAAGTTGTGAGCCCTACATGCCTTGAAAAATGTGTTAGCATGCAGAATGCATTTGTCCTTTGCCCACAACACTAACTTTCTGCTTAAGTGACACTGGCACATATGATGATATCAACTAATAAAAAAAAAAGTACAGTGCAACCTACAATGTGGCAGATGTGTATGGTAGTGGTGGTGGTGGGGGACTGGCTGTTATGGTGTGATTTGTTTATGTATATTGTTTTATCATTGTCATACGCAATCCTCCTCAGATTATTGACACATATTACTTATCGGTCATAACAGTGGTCCAAAGTGGGGTAGATGCTGGCAACCTCATCTGTGCTGCTGTTAATATATTTGTCCTGGCTTTGCCTGTCATGTGTGTTTTCTGCTACCTGATACTCAGATGGTATGATTTGTTGGTTAATTTTTAAGAATGTTAGTCTCCCAACATTGCTGCTTGATGACTGTTAAGGTGACTGCGTGCTTTTGACATATGTGCCTGTCCAGGGTCAGACTTTGCAATGGCTTTCTCAAACAGTTTATAGACAGACGCAGTGCTCCTTAAAAGTGTTGGAAGATTAAGCTTTCTGCTAACCGTATAGCCCTGTCATCATCCTCACTCTCAGCTTCATCTGTATCTGAACAAGAGAAGGATGCTGGAGGGATATATTCTAGATCTGCATCATCATCGGTCATCATTAGGTCATCCTCATCCTCTAAGCTTTTAGAGGTCTCAAACAATTTCTTTTTACTTTTACTGTAAAAAAGTTTGCTACTACTTTGAGGATGGGTGTTTTGGTGCTTGTTTGTCTCACTATCTGATGCAGCAGGCGGTTCAGCTGCTACACCTTCCTCTTTTATGTTATTGTCAGCATCATCAACATTTGAATGTGACTTGTTGTCATCTTCAGTGTTCTTCTTATATGGTTCTATATTTCTACTGGCACTGGTGGTTCTGGAACTAGTTTTGCTGGGTCCTTGACAAACTAGATACTCCCTTGGAGTAGAGGGATCATCATCATTAATTGCACACACTGCAGCAACCATTGCTGCAGTCAGTTTTTGAACTACTACTTTACTCTCACGTCCCTGCACTTCTCCACCCCTCCCCCTTCCCCTTGAGTGTTTGCTGGACATTACGCAACTACACAGTGTTTTTTTACTGTACAATATACAGCACAACTGATGGAGCTGTATGATGCCTTGCCTAAGCCCAGTCAGCTGTCTGTCACTGTCACCTAATATATTTAGTTCTTTATTCTTTTTAATTTATTTATTTTAATTATTTTTCCACCCTGTTGTCTTATCACAGTCTGTCCCCCAAAAATTATAACTGAAAAGCAAAATCAACAACTTCTTTCCCCAGACTTCCCCACCCAGCACAGAGACAATAACAACAAGATCAGCAAGCAAATAGGTCCCTAGCTACCTGTATCTTGCCAGTCAGTCACATGGAATTTTGCAGTATTTGGGGTCAACCTCCTTTCTCCCATCTTCTCCCCAAGGTGCTTCAGTGACTCTCCTAATAAACAAAACAAATGTCCTACCTAAAATATTTCCTAAACTAAACTTAAATTCTCCTATCTTCTCTAGTTCAAACAAGGTACTGTTCTCTCCTCTGTCAAACACAGAATGATATGCTGTGAGAGCCTGACCACTTTTATATGGCTGTAGATAACTTTCATGTGGTGGCGAAATATTTTCTTCCCATTGATTTAAATGGGTCGAAAAAGACGAGAAAAAGTGGACAAATGGCACTTTTCACAGGAAATTATTAGCCAAGCTGAAAGTGCCATTATTCTCCAATTTCAGTTTGAGGTGAAAATTTTCACCCATCCCTATGCAGGAGGGGGGAAGGAGAAAATGATCCCAAATGTGACAGCAGGGGACCCTAAGTCACACTTGCCATCCCCAAGCAATCCCACCAGTGCTAGTACTTATACTAAGAAGGTCAAGTAGCTTGTTAGTGTTAGGAGTGAAGGAGAGTGTAACCATCATATTAATAGTAACTGTGAGGAGGAAGACTCAGAGGCTGAAATTGATGTGGTTGGTGTTAGTAGTAGTAGTAACAGTGATGTGAAGCAGCCAGTGGGACTACACTTAGGAGAGTGGTAGGTGAAGCAATTGAGAGCATCCAGACTAACAGTCATGGGAACCCACACCACTTCCCTGACCCTGGGAGTCCCCTTCCCACACGTCATTGTCCATGTGGAACATGATCCTAAAGAAAGCAGAATTGTTAACACTGCAATAATACCACCACCACCAGGAGCACAGATCAGCTGCATGTGCCTGCTGCTAGTGCTGCCAGTCTGCCTTCTTCAGGTTAACAAGAAATGGCAAGTGTGATTAGGGGACCCTCTGTCAAATTTCTCATCACCTTATTCAGCCAGCAGTGAGATGTCTATTATAGAGCAGCAGCATGGAGGGACTGGTGGTGATGATGATGGTGGTGAAGCTGGGGTGGAAGAGACATTGCCTTTTTAGCCCAAATGGAGAAGGAATGAAAGACAGGGAAGGGGGTGGGCATCACCACCATTATCAGTGAGCTTTTGGAATTTGCAGAGTTTGCTACTGCTGTAATATCTGCTGCTGAGATTCAAGGACAGCAGGATGCTGAAGAGCAGACTAGTCTGCCACAGACACAGTGGGAATAGGGTCAACAAGTGATGTGGGACTAGGACAAGTTCCACTTGCCAGCAGCAGCAATACCCCTGGTCCTAGTTGCAGTGCTGATTCTGTGGCAGTAGCTGCAATAGCAGTAACATCATCCTTTGTCCCAGATAGTGAAGAGGAATATGGAGGACAAGAAGAAAGATGCCATTCTTCTCCACCTGTTCCCTATCCCCTGAAGTCATGAGTGTGGGACTATTTTTCTCTTGGGGCAGGCACAGTGCATTTATCACCAACGGCACAGTGCACAATTTGTGACAAGTCAGTGAGAAGAGGAAAGGAGGGAAAACACCTTGGTACAAGCGTCTGATATCACACATGAAACACAGACATCATGACATTTATGTCAACCATGCTAAAGCCAAATACCCACCAAATCAAGCACCACTGTTGCTGTATCCCCTGACTCTCCAGAAAGGCAACAAAAGGCAAGGCAGTATAGAGAAACCCAGGCAGAGGCTGGAAGTTCCATGATGAGCGAAACAAGTAGTTCACCATCACCTTCTTCCTCTAGGGTAACTACATCTTCTGCCAGTCCATCTCATTAATCGTTACCTCCCCCACCAAATGATAGACAGTCTTTAGATGTTAGGATGTGAAAGTTCGTGCCCACCCATTGCACACTGTGTAGTGCACTGACCATACATGGCAGTGTTGTGGAGGAGAATCACAAGCAGGGCATCAAGAGGCATCTGAGGAGATTCCATCTCACAGAATATTCTAAGATAGTGGCAGGGAGGGTTCATCATTACTATTAAACTGTCAACAAGTTGTTATGTGTCCTTAGTGGGGTGTGGACAGGGGGTGTAGTGACAGCGGCAGTATTTGGCCAATTTTGTTTTCTCCACATATACTGCAGGTTATTTATTGTGCTGATACTGCCTCAGACGCATCAATGGAGCTAGTCATGGCAAGTGGGACCTTTATCATCCATCACCCATGTTACTTTTGTTGTTGTTCCCATTCCCTTTCAACTGCCTTTCATTCTGCTGCTTAAACAACTCAGCAGCAGCAAGAACTGCAGTTGCAAATTCTGTAATTATAGACTCAGGACATTTGACAATGTCCAGTGGTCACAGGCCAATACAACATGACCTGCTGGCAATAGACCAGTAGGGCATGTGTTTTTCTCAGGGCTTATGCTTTCAAAAATAAAATTAAACAAAACCATAGACACATATACAAAAAAAATTATTGTGGGATTTATTTCTAACAAGCCTAAGTCCTACAAATCAATGTTTCTACAGGGTTTGTGCCTCTAACAACAAATCTAACAAATCATCCTCTACAAAATACTCTATTAAGTCAAGTATCAGTCTACCCCAGTGGAAGCTTATGTCAGGGAGTTCCTGTCTCTATCAGTTTACATACAAATGTATTATTTTATTTTTTTATTAACTGTCCTCCCAATACCAGTCAAGAACCCCCAAAACAAATTCCCTGTTCAACTTATTCAGTCCCCAGACTCAAACCCCTTTTATACCATGTCTTATGGGACGGTTTTAATTGTATTTAGGATTTATTTTTTATTAACTACTTCCAATCCCAGTAAAACCCCCACAAAAAAACATTCTCCGTTCAATTGATTCTTTCTCTGTACCCCACCAACACAGGCACTGTCAAGTCCCTTTTATATCATGCCTTTGGGAAATAAAATAATATTTGCTACTTGTTGTGTGTAGATTCAATGTTCCCTTTGATTTCAATAGAATGAGCTAAGTGAAAAAGGAGAAAAACTGCACTTTTTGCTGGAAATTATTCACCAAGTGGGAAGTGCCATTATTTACCGAATTCAGATTGAGGCGAACATTTCCTTGCATCCCTAGAGAGTACAGATAAGATTGCTGCAACTGAGAAAAATCCCTTCCCACTCACCATTCAGGACAACAGTCTATATTTCATTCATACGGAGGAAGAAATCAATCATCACTGTGAGAGTGTTGCTATCTATTTTATCAGATCATTTTTTAGTAATTTCTATTGATATTACTATATTTTTTCACATTATTACACAGTTATTATTTAAATATCCACTGTATTCTGTATATGTTTTCATTTCTTTTAGATATTTATAATCTACTGATAAAATGTACCTTGATTAGGAGCACTCTCCATATATATATATATATATATATATATATATATATATATATATATATATATATATATATATATATATATATATTACAAAAAAACAAAATGGTGGAAAGCACTCACTCTTAAGTGTCCAACTGGCCCAGGTGCACAATCCCTGAATAAATGTAAATCAATAGAGAAATGGGGCAGCAACCGTGGGACTTCTTATTAAATTATTTATTTCAAATATGGACCTGACTTGTTTTTCACTATATATTTGAAATAAATAATTTAATAAGAAGTCCCACGGGTGATGCCCCATTTCTCTCTCTCTATATATATATATATATATATCTACTGTGTCACCAATGATGTGTCACCATTGGTATTCAATTGCTCTAACAACTGATACCACAATGAACATTGTGGTATCTGACTTTTGGCCAAATGTCCGTCATGTGGTTTTAGTTCCCAAAACCCACGCTAAAAACTGTGAGTAATGGGAACATCAAAGGAAATGGACTAACAATCAGTGCTTGTCAAGCTCTGATTGTTATATCAACATTCAGTCACCCTACAAGGCAATATCCCTTCACATTCCCTAACAGTGAAGTGTAACAATACTAACCCTAACACTAGCCTAACACCAAAAGATGTATCACACTTACCTGCCATCCACAGTCCATCTTCTTCTGTCATCTTCTATATTCCTTCTTCTTCTTTCTCTTCATCTTCTGTCTTCATAGCTTCATCTTTGTAACAATGATGTGCCTGAAAAGAAGAATAAATGTCAGCATTAAATAGGAATCACAAGGGTGTGTGGCCTGGTGATCATACTGAAAGGATGCATTCTATGGTGGCTCAACTACTATGATTTATAATCCTGTACCATCTATTCCTTAATATACTGTTTTAAACCCTGTTCACTTAATTTGAGACTTCAGCAGTGTTGGAGAATGTTTGGCTCCTGTTTTGCCAGAGACAAAACGGTGGCAGAAGTGAGTCACGATGTTTGCATCCTAGGCCGCAGGGCCTGGCATCAGACCTTGGCATACCTCCAGGCACAGACTTACCTGCAGAAGAGACTCTGATGTTCTGGGAGAGTGGTGGAGTTCCAAGACAGAGCTGTGAATACTACAGGAGAAGAGGCCCAATATCAAATTGAGGAGAATATCTGGATATAGTAGAGGTATTGTACACAGTGGTTTGTGGAGGGCTCAGTTCAGAGGGATGGGGAGGGCTGCCTAGCAGATATGAGAATGGGTAGGCATTGTTGTTTGGAAAAGTTCTGTATATTGATTGGATTGAGAGTGGCTTTATACTGGGGAGAGTAAGGGCAGGAGCTGAGAGGGCAGAATTATAAAGGAGGACCTTAAGAGGGAGCAAAAAATAGTATAGCAATAGTAACATAGTTAATGAAGTTGAAACACACATACACCAATCACGTTCAACTTTGCCATATTACCTTTGTTGATCCAGCTGAAGGTAAAAAAATATGTCGAAGCCATTTCCAATTATGACGAAGATAATTAAAAAATAAAAGTTCTTTACTCCAAAAAGCATACATTATCTCCCTGGATTTACATCATATATGCATTGAAGCCAACCGTTACAAATGCCTTTATTGTTCTCAGATAGAAACTTATCTAATACTTTTATGAACACATATATAGTATATGCAAACACAACCTCCTAAGGCATCCTTACTGCCCTTATTGTAAACAATTCCTTCCTTTTTTTTTAGTCAAAAATGACTTTTCCCCAACCATAATGCATGACTCCGTATTTTTTGTTCAGCTGTATGAGAAAAAAGTTCTTCAGACTGTTATTTGTATTTGCCTTGAATATATTTGTAAATAATAGTCATAGCAACATATGTGACCACAAAATATGAAAGTGTAAGTTAATAAATGTGAATAAATATTTTTAACATTTTGCATTTATGGTTTACCACATTAAAATGTATAGGATCAGTTTTAACTTGTATTGTGCACTACATTTTCTGCTTAATTTATATTAATCTTATAATGCTAAAAAAGAGATTTCTGTTTATTATTTATTACTTTTCACCAGTAATCAAAAAATAAAATGAAAAAACTGATATTTTACTCAAAGGTAAGTGAATAAACACCGGCTAAACAAATATATATATATTAGAGAAAGTAGAAAAATGTGCATGGGAGAAGATGCTGTAAACCATTAAATCCACTGCGCTGGACCCAGCAAATTAACACGTTCAGTGCTGGAGTGGAGTGCTGATGAAATATAAGATCGATTAAAACGAAACCTTTAATCACTCAACAAATAATAAAAAACTAGCAGTTGTCATTTAAAAATACCACAGCTGAAGTAACAAAGTAATTCCACTGTGTATAAGGTAGTATACAGGGTATTCCTCCAGTGAGAGCTATAGTTAGTATGCTACTACTCAGTTTTACTCTTGCTAGCTGTCCCTATGCTGGGATAGAAAGAGTAAAGCAAAAAGCACCTGGAGCTTGTATATAAGAAATACAAGCAGTAGTGCTACCTCCGGTTCAGTTTGATACTTCACTGGTAACCGTCCCTAAGTCACATCAGATATGGGATAGAGGTGGGAAACAGAACAACCTGTAGCTTGAGTGTGAGAAATATAGCAAGTTTCTATTACCAGTTACTATCGCTACAACTTCCAAGTACTGAGTATGCCCATAGCCTCGTGGAGGAAATTTAACCCTTTAAAGTACCCTAGGCATTTTGCTGTTATTGTGTGGCAGCTTTGTCAGGGGATAAATTTACGGAGCCGCTGGCTGAGGTCGTATTTAAGGCCTACAAACAGGGGCAGGCCGTATTATATCATTAAGACACTCCCATATGCTTACGTGATTGGATGGGTGGATAGAATCATAGCCAATTCCATCTACAACTGGAGGATGACTAATTGTCAATATAATGTATCAATTCAATGTGAAAAAATGCTGCTACTATGTCACGAACTATGACACAACACTTTGTTGTAAAATTTTAAGATGCGATATTAAGTCTCTAGTTTAGTAACAAAAGGTTTCTGTCATAAGTACCAGATGTCACTTGTGTGAATCAAGCCTGCATATGAATACACATAAAATCGTCCCATTCTTTAAGTAGCCAGTTGACATGCTGAATAAATGCGATGGATGGCATAATTAGTGTCATATTTAATGTAAATAATACTGATTGATGTGTAGATATAATATAGTGTTCATGCTCCGGCATTCTAGCGTTATAAAGCATCGTATGTCTATTCCCACTTATATTCTGTAGTCCAAAACCACACACATTCATATTGCCTTAATGTATCAAGGCTATAGTTTACTTTAAGTCTGAAATTTGCTAGTCAACTAAATATTTTTATTTTTATATAGAATATCTTAGCAGTGTATTTTTTAATATTTATTTCAGGCAATTTACACCAGCATTTTGCTGCCATTTTCCATAACAAATTCTGTTATATGTGAAATAAATATGGACTATGTCTGGTATTATATAAGGCATTTAGGAAGCTGAAAAGCAGGAAAACATTATCCACTAATAGAATGAGCTGCCAACAAATGCTCTACATTTATAAGTCACCAGAAGTTTAGATGGATTACACCTTTGTGCTGTTTAGAAGGTTTAAGAATGACTTAATCTTCATTTGCCCCAAGCAAAATGAAAAATGATCCAGAAAAGCTGCCTCCTGTGGCTGATTTAACTTGGCTAAGTTTTTTTTTAACATTGAAAGACAGATTTAAAATTTGTTCTGTTTTAGACTTAGAATGATATAGTAAATACTATGAAAGGGGAGATATATGCAATAATATTTTCAAGATGTCAGTGTTTTTTTAGTTTATCATGTTAAAAATCAAGACTGGAAGATCACACGTTTTTGTCTCACTTTATATTAACTGCCCACATGTTACTTGATTGTAATCGCATTTATGCTCTGGATTATTTTAAACACCTTTAAAAATTGTTTTCTTCCTTAACAATGGTACGGTCGTAGTGACCAGTTATGACATTATTGTTTATGTAGTACCACATATCTTGGATGTTGGTACAATGGGGAATACAAAGTGTGGTTATAATAAATATTGAAACATCCAGAAATATACAAATGCCCTGTTCAATAACTCAATCAATCAGACATAATATGAGATTTCTTCAAAGGAATTAGTGAATGGTGTCATCCAGCCACTCAATTTACCCCCAAAATAAAGTGGGTGTTGTATGGAATGACTAACCTGGTAACATTACTGAGATTGTACACTGGGTAAAAGATCACATGGGTGCAATTTCAGGGATTAGAATGTGAAAAGCATTGAAGAGTAGAAGCTTAGCAAACCTTCATCACAAAGTAATATGGGGGGCAGGGGTGATTTGCATTGCAGTCACAAACCAAAGAGAATAAGTGAGATATGTATTGGAGAAGAAAGAGTTGATCATAGGTTTTTAGCTTTGGAGGATAGGATGAAAGATAAAAGTAACCTAGTAGTTTTTTACACAAAGCATATGTATTGAGATAGACACTTAAAGAAACCAATTTTACAGGAATTTAATCTATTTTTGGATCAGTTATGTTGGCGCATCATAATGGAAAATTCATGTTATATATATATTGCTGAAAATGAGTGCTTTGATATTATAGTAAATAGAGTATATTAGTGGCCTTAATGAATCATGGAACATGGAGGAATTGTATTCAAAGTGCCAATACCGTACTGTACAGTAAGAGTAGGTTTAAGTAAAGGATTATGAAAGGTGTGGTAGTTACAAGTATATATCCATATATTTTAGCTTTTTATTTGCCTTTTAAGAAAACTCTTCTTAAACCTCTTCTTTAAAATAAATAGGTCAGTACTCTGAATTAGATACCCCCCTTAGGTGTTGATTTACTAAATAAAACATTGGAACAATCAATATCTGTGTTACTTTTTTCATTTTAATAATTTATTAATCTGTGTGTTTCTCAATGACTAATGGCCTTATGCTCAAAAGAAAAGTGAAACAATTCTTGGGTAAACAAAATGCCACAAAGGAACCAGGTAAAAATGATTTACATTTTCTTTGATTTAAATGGAACTTTTAACACCTAGAATGCTATAGTGTTCGCCCACATATTGCATTGCACAACAACGTTCTATTCAAAATAAGTTTTTGCCTAGTTCAAGAAGATGAAAGGAAGCAGAAAATGTAGTAGGAGAAGCAGAGTATGGTTCATGCTAAAGTAAATGCTCAAATTACATTGAACTAATAGGGTAAAGTCCCACCTGCAATTTTACTACAGAGAAAATTTGCAAACATGGTAAAAGACACACAAAGATAAGTTTTAATAAATGGAATGATCTGAGGAAATAAGACTTTTTACTATTGTGTCTTTGGTCTAGTGATCTAGTGATAACCTCTTCAATTAGTCCTTCACGTCATGTCCACGGAGGTAGACATGACAGTTGATGGCAGTTTTTCAAACTGAAGCAGCAAGTCCAATTTTCTTTTAACCCTCTGAGTAACTCTGCAATGCAATGCATACCCCTCTGTCACTCAAAGGACTAGAGGTGCTTGTAACTAAGTAACTTATAAATCTGGATGAGTGAAAAGTCCATTTTTGTCCCATAGCAATTTCCATGGAAAACCTGCAATTTTCCACTTCTGTACGGAGTCTCCTGCTCATTAAAACTCAAAATTTCCACTATTTTGATAATCCAAAAAAATTCCATTTGCAAAAACGTTGTCAGTTTCTCCCTATGCCTGAGACACCCCGGTGGGGCTCAGAATCATTATGTATGGCTCTAAGCATACCTTAACTGTGGGACAAGTTTGAAAAGGGCATCAATATATGAGGATCAATGGCTTCCAGTACAGGGGAACAAATATGTGTGGTTCAGTATTCAGGGATCTATGTTTGTTGTGGACAATGTGAGGCCCTTCAGCTGTTACCAGACTACAATTCCTGTAATTTTGATTGGAGTTGTAGTTTGACATTAGCTGGTGGGCTTCATACTGCCCATCTCTATACTTACCAGTGCAGTTTGGCATTGCTGGTGAACAGTATGTATAGTTTTATGGCTACAGTGGAACAAGGCTGCTAGGATCAGTAGGTGTGGATGTATGGATACCTGTGCAGTGAACCAAGGCTAGGGGGTCAGTATGTGTGGTTCTATGGCTACCGTGCATAATGCTTGGGTTCAGTAAATGTGGCTCTTTGGCTTCCAGTGAGGCATACAAGGCTAGGAGGACAGTATCTGTGCAGGGAAAAAGAAGAAAAGTTTTTTTGCACATACCTAATTATGGACTTAAAGGGATAATAATGTTTCACAAAAAAAGCATTATTTCAATACTGTCCGAGTTGTAGTTCATGGGTAATTGAATGATAAAGAAGTATCCCCCTTCTGTCCCTTTTACTGATTTAACACTGCTCACCTCAGAGCAGCAAGACTGTCTGGATGGATCTCAGCAATGGACAGTCTTCAGTGAGCATAAGGAAAAACCTGAAAAACCTGTCAAAGGGGGGCAGGGATTTCCCTATACTCACAGTAAGAGTGTCCCTTTCTGCAACCTGTCCAGTCAAGACACCAGACTCCACGTCTGAAGTGAGGTGGCTTACAATAGGTAAAAGGGTTGGGAGGATAATTTATCATTCAATTACTCTTGAACTACAACTCTGACAGTACTGAAATAACAATCTCCATGGCCCAAATACTAAGTAGATTAATTGGAGCTGCTGTTATTTTGTGAAACATTACTATGACTTGAATGGAAGCATTCTAGAAAACTTGTTGCTGAAAAAAATATTTTGGAGTATTTGTAAAGTGTATACTTGGCAAACACCAGCAGCAAACACAAACAAAATATATTGCTTAAAGAGTGAAATTGGTGAAATCGTGGACATCATTATTTTGCAGTTGTACAAGTGTTTTATAAGACCTCATATGGAGTATGCAGTGCAGTTTTGCTCACTTATTCTTAATATTCTAGCGTTGAAGAGAGTTCAGAGAAGAGCAACTAATTTAACACAGTAAATGGATTAATTAACATATGAACGTATGAAGAACATATAGCTAAATGTGGTTGATTTACTCTAGAGAAAAGATGCTTGAGAGGGGATCTTATTACAGTTTACCAGTATATTCAAGGTAAATAAAAGGATCTCATATTGTTTTTTTTTCTTCAGTTCAAGGCTTGATCAAATAACTATGGGCTACCCCTTAAGATTAAAAGAAAGATGTTTCAGCTGCAGCAGGTCAAGGGATCCTTTACAGTAACACCTGTTAAAATGTGAAATGATTTACTAAGGATGCAGTGATGCCAGATACAATGAATGCATTTTATAGAAGATTATTATAGAAGATTAAATACATTTCTAGCAGGGTTATACTATTTGTCTGTTTACTAGAACTTTCTGGGGGTTTTTTTGTTTTGTTTTTTTTTAAACATTTTTATTGAGAGGACAGTATCAAAACATTACAAAATCACAAATAATACAGAAGGCAGTCAGGTAAGATACAATCTGTAAACCGACAAGCAAGTATCATAACTTAGAATTACAGCTGTCCCATTTTTTTTTTTTGTAGAAGTAAAAACAAAAACAAGCAAAACTAAAACCAAAACTCCCCTCCCCCAACTATAACCCTCACTATAACCCTATTAAACTCCAATCCACCCACCTACCTTCCCTCCCTGGGAGATGAGCGCAGTCCATCTCTCAGTAGTTGTTATTGAGCATAGCAAGTAACAAAGTAGGCAACAATTAGTAGGGAAATATACGAGTAGATAGATAACTAGAATTTCCTTGGCACCATGCACGGCACAGAAGACAACAAGTAATGATTCCATAAGCACTACTAGTAGAGATTTCTAGAGTTGCAGTAAGAGGTCCAGGAACCCCAGATCAAATTAAATTTATTTGGGTTGTCTCTATGCAAGTAGAGTCCCTTATAGTGAGGAAGATTATTAGTCACCAGGGCCATCCAATGATCATGTTTAGGGGGGTGCTCTGACATTCACGATTGTGACACCACCTTTCACGCCATAACCAGCAGCTCCCTAATCAATACTACTTTCTTTTACTCTTATTTACCATTGAGACATGCTCTAGATGCCTTATGGGGTGCTAAGGCCCCGTGCTTGAAGGAATTCCCATTGGTTACACTGGCTAAGAGGAGGCAGCCACTTCGTCCTGTTTCGTTAGCATATGCGTGGCTAGATAAATGTTCTGTAGGTGAAAATGATGGGTTTAGGTCTAGATGGGAGATTGATGTTGGTACCTTTGAGGTTTACGAGTGGGAAATGGCATTGGGTAGTACTGCAGCAGTAGCTACCACAGGTAGACATCAGCTAATTCAACTTAAGATTCTGTACAGATCTTACTGTACTCCTGTGAGTCTTTTTAAGATGGGTGGGTTGGATGATAATCAGTGCAGGAGGTGTGGGGAGGCAGGCACTGCTTTCTTGCATCTTCTGTGGGAATGCCCTCTGGTCTGTAGATTTTGGGAAGACGTATTACATACTTTGTCAGCTGTGGTGCAAAGATATGTGTATTTTCTATTTTACCTGATCAACTTCACTCTAATTTTCATAATGTATTGATTAGAGAGCTGCTGGTTATGGCACAAAAGGTGGTAGAACTTCCTGTTTAATCTACTAACCAGTGATGGGCAATCTTGAATGACTGAAACAAGCAGGTGATCCAAGTTCCTCCTGAGCTGGACAATAGGGATGGGTGAAAGTCATAAAAATTTCCCACCCAGCTTTTCCTGAAAAAACTATTTCCTGTTTTTTTCCCCAAATGTTTTCTCCAATAAACAAAACATAAAATGTTTTCCTTTTCACAACTGCAAATACATTTCCCTCCAGAATGTTGCCATATTTTGCCTATGTTTTCTATGACTGCAACATTTCCCACCACAATATTACTTCTTCTGAGGGCTGACTTTAAGAAATAAATAGCCAAAAGTGAAAGAGTCCTAAAGCAACATATGCCTTGAAAAAAAGTTAACAGGCTGAGTGCCTTTGTCCTTTTCCCACTACACTAACCTCCTGCTTCAGTAACACTGGCACAACCACCCCTGAAAAATAACTGCAGCTTGGTTTATTCTAGCAGACTGTAATGCATGACATCAGGGCAGCATGTCAAAAGACACAAAAAAAAAATAAGGGAACAACTACAATGTGGCATGTGATTGATGTGTGTATGTATATATATATGTATATATATATAAACAATTAAGGGAAAGTACCAGATATATTAAATAATAAAATATTTATTAGTATGAATATAAAAATAATTACCACATAGGAAAATATATGATATAAAAATGACCCTCCTAGTAATAAGCTATATAGCGCTATATAGAAAATCAAAATAAATAGTGAATTCCCCAAAAATAAAGCTGAATGTAATCACTATTGGAGACTGACTGAGTGTGTCAGTGGGCAGGTATCTGTATGGGGTACAACTGTTATTATAATGTCTCTCCCGTTGTGTACTTCTGAATGGCTATATAGCTGTATTAAGTATATTACCAGTGATACGGTAATCAATGTTCCACCGCGGGCAGATACACAACGTGATTTCCAAGTCGGCGTCTCTCCCATCTTTGTTACCTTAACAATCAGAAGCAATTACAGCCGTATAGATGCAGTGTTTGTCACGGGCAGAGTGTCTTAAGTTATCCGCATGCTCCTCTTAGCAGCTATACCTCCAGTCTTTAATTGAATGGCATAAACTCATCAGTCCTGTAGTGTAGGTGGTCTGTGTTAGAATGCAAACCACTAAGGGGGTCTTGGTCCTCCTACGCATTTCGTATCTACTTATCTACTTATGACACCTCCTCAGGGAAAATTAAATATAGAGTTTATATTTAAATATTGAGTGTGCTCTAGTCTGCTCACTTTTCCACATATCTGTTGTCGGGTGTATTTTCTTGCTGTACGTGCTTTCCAGCATTTTGCCCACCATACCAACCACCTGCTTGTACAATTCTGGCATAACCATCCTGGAAAAATAACTGCAGGTTGTGATATGCTAGTGTGGAGCTACATGAGACATCAGTTTTCTGAAACTGTTTTTTTTCCAAATGAATACATCAGCATGTCCACTGTCAACATTTTAGCAACCATGTCATTACTCAGGCTTATTTTGGGATTGTTTTTGTGAAGTTTTTGACTCCTTCCCAAAAGCTCAGTAAGTGTGGGTTGTTAGTACATGGCAGAAAAACCTTGTACCTTAATTTCTTTAACAACATGACTAGAGCAGATGGTAGAGGTGGAGGCACCATGTGTGGGCAGTCTATGACTCTTGCCATCTTCTGCAGCAAATCCAGAGTCACCATACTCCTTTGCAGCAGGAGCCATAGGTGTTACTGACATCATTATTTCTCTTATCTGCCCCAAAGCCCTGGGGTCTTTTTGGAATGCTTCCTCTGCTGCTAGTTGTGGCTCCACTACCTGTTGATAATGTGTCTTCCAGTCAATCCCGTGGTTGTGCTTTAGTTGGGATGTCATAGAGCAGGTCCCTAGGTGTGAGCTTTCACCCTACTCATGTTCTTTTTGCACAGATAACATATAGCAACATGCTTAGCTTTTGGATACTGAGTGAAGTATCTCCATACTGTGGACTTCATGGACTGAGGGGTTCCTGAGGTGCTGCTACTACTACTCGGGCTAGATGCTGCAGCAATTCTACTACTGCTACTACTACTACTACTACTACTATGTGTCAAAGGTTCAGCACTTCCTGCAGCAGCAATGGCACTCATCATATCTAAGGTTGTGAATGTTAATACCCTGTGATGTTGTCGCTGCTGGTTACTCAACACATATATGTGTGGCTGAGTGGGGCTTGGACTTGGAAGTGCTGACAATGCTGATGATGACTGACAAGATGATTGAGTATTTTTGGGCATCTTTGCTTGTCCAGGGTCAGAGATCCCAGTCCCCATCTGGTGACTAGCTGCTTAGTAGAGCTAGTCGCCAGCATTATTACCTGGTTTAACAAATTTTAAACTTGTTCCGAGGCTGACAGTAGCAGGAAGCATGAACATCTTGCTATAGTGATGTCCGTGCACCTGTGCTGTCAGTCCCTTTTGGAGCCGGCCAGCTCCAAAAGGGACTGACAGCGCAGGAGCATGGACGTCACTATGGCAAGATGTCCGTGCTTCCTGCTACTGTCAGCCTCGGAACAAGTTTAAAATCTGTTAAACCAGGTAATGATTCTGGCGACTAGTGCAACTAAGCAGCTAGTCGCCAGATGGGGACTGGATTCAGATAAAGTTTTTGTGGGGTGGTAGTTCCCCTTTAATAATATAATGGGGATTCTATATGTGTATATTTTATAAGATATTCTACTAAATGCGAATTCAATGAAAGTGACTGAATTAAGAGAGAATAAAATGTTTTGTTTACTAAGTTTTTCCCAGCACAGTATCCATAATGTAGCAAGACTGTTGTTAATTAAATCAATTACTAAAATGTTTAAGTAGACGGTACTTGACATATCATACACATGCTCTGCTATTCTATATGATAAACCCCCTTTGGTGTGAAACCCATTGCAGTGGAGATCTCTTTTCGTGGCCGGGAGAGTTACTGTATGATTTCAGTAGTCATGCAATCAAAGTATATGTAATTTTTTATGTACTTTGATTTGTTTTTGCAATTTGTTTAATTTTTTTCTATGAGAATATTATATGTATTATAGCGCATAACTATTCTAATGGGTTTGTTTGTTTTAAAGTATAGAGTATATGCATATATGGATGTGAATTTGCACATAAAACTATTTATACCCTGTGTTTAGAACTGTTGGGGTTGTATATAACATGAGCAGTGGCAACACTATAGTGTAGGCTTTTATATGTGAGATACACATCCCTTTATAAAAGTATACAAATATATATATATATATATATATATATATATATATATATATATATACACACATTCGCTTAGGTGCCACAACAGGGGTACATCACTGGTGTTTCCCTGTGGTTGCCATTTCACTGCCGGCTCAGTGTTTATATGGCAGGAGCTGAATGGGACTTGGGAGTCTGAATTTTGCACAAGAAGCATTGCGCCCTGCTAGTCTGTCATTTGGGTACGTTTTTGTTTTTATACTTCTTAATACATGATGATTTATAATGTTCGATATGTACTTTTAATAAATTATATTTTTTAGAAATATATCTTGGATATTTTGACTATATGTATGAGATATTGTCCTGGTTCTTTTATATTCAATGATATCAACATTTGGTGCAAGATCAGAGCTAGACTTACATTGCATATTATAAGGAGTGGTTGGATAATTTTGAGTCTTAAAGCTGCAAGATCACATCACCTGTCAGATTCCTGTAGTACAGGAACAGTAATTACGCTATTTTGAGTGCCGGACATTTCATACCTCTATCAGCGCCCTTGTGTCTCCAATAAGTGTCATTGCAGAATGGGTGAATGGGTTTATGGTTATGTGAATGTATACTTAGATACCTAGCCAGATCAGGTTGCAAATTTGATCAGATACATAGACCTCATTGCATATACTTATTCTGCATGCGCTGGCTCATCTTGGAATGACTATGATAGAATAGGGCATTCTGCAAGCAGCTGGAGGGGGAGAAAATGCATGATTTTGGGCGTCTGAACATGGCTATGTGGTACAGACTGGTTAAACATGAATGGTGCAGTATAGTAACCCCCTTTCCAGAAATAGTGCAGCTGCAGAACAGGAAGAAATTATGTTATGCATACAATGAGAACATATGTAGGAGGTGGTTTGCATGCAAATATAGGCATGTTGCGTGGTAAGTGGGGGTGGTCACCCGGAGGAGTGTTGCAAGAATGAGGACAACAGAGGTACAAAAAGTTCCTTTCATGGCCCTGCTGCTAAAGGCCCCGTCTGCAAACCAGGTAGACAAGCAAAGTAAGGCAATACAAATGTATAGTGATAGGGAAGCTGCTTAGTTTTTGTTAAACAATTTTGTTAAGTATTTAATAGTTTTAGTACAGCACAAGGTAGTGTGCATGTGTGTTTCAGAAACTTCAAATCAGCGTACTCATATTCCTCAGGTTTTAGCAGATAAGTTGCAAAATGAATTGTATTTTGCTAGGCCATTTGTACAACCCTCAATTACAAATTTGATAATATCCCCTTTATTATTATTCTTATTCTTTATTTATATAGTGCCAACTAATTCTGCAGCGCTTTATAATTAGTAGTGTTGAGCGAGCATGCTCGGCCGATGCTCGGATCGGCTCGAGCATCGCTCTGCTCGGCACATGGCGGTACTCGTACGAGTACCGCATGTGCTCGCCCGCCATGTTCGGGTCTCCTCCCCGCACGTTTTGCGGCTGCTGCGCAGCCAATAAACGTGCAGGGAGGCTCTGACATCGGTGTAATGCCAGCAGCCATGTTGGCTGCTGGCATTACACTGATTGGCTGGCCAGAACCCGTGGTCGGGTGCTGTATAGCACCTGACCATCGAGTTCGGCTCAGTCTGAGCCAGGGAGAGCTGAGGATAGGAAGGGAAAGGCAGTGTAGGGAGGAAAAAAAAAAAATTGTGAAAAAAAAGAACCAAAAGTCCTTTTTAGGACTACTGTGTGTGGGGGCAGCAGGTTATTTTGTGTGGGGGGAAAAAAAAAAAAAAAAAAAAAAAAAATATTCTGTTTAGTGTGAAAAGTTGCAGATTAGAGCACATTCTGTTTAGTGTGCACAGTTGCAGATTAGAGCACATTCTGTTTAGTGTGCAAAGTTGCAGATTAGAGCACATTCTGTTTAGTGTGCAAAGTTGCAGATTAGAGCACATTCTGTTAAGTCTTCAAACTAAAATATCAAAGTCACATATTCCATTCAGTGTGCGTCGCCGCAGTTTAGCAGCACATTCTGTGTACTGTGCAGAGTTGCAGAATAGGAAGAAATACTGTTAAGTTTTCAAACTCAAATATTAAAGTCACATATTCCATTCAGTGTGCTTCGCCGCAGTTTAGCAGCACATTCTGTGTACTCTGCAGAGTTGCAGAATAGTAAGAAATAGTGTTAAGTTTTCAAACTCAAATATCAAAGTCACATATTCCATTCAGTGTGTATCACCGCCGTTTAGCAGCCTATTCTGTGTACTCTGCACAGTTGCAGAATAGTAAGAAATACTGTTAAGTTTTCAAACTCAAATATCAAAGTCACATATTCCATTCTGTGTGTTTCACCGCCGTTTAGCAGCCTATTCTGTGTACTCTGCACAGTTGCAGAATAGTAAGAAATACTGTTAAGTTTTCAAACTCAAATATTAAAGTCACATATTCCATTCAGTGTGTTTCACCGCCGTTTAGCAGCCTATTCTGTGTACTCTGCACAGTTGCAGAATAGTAAGAAATACTGTTAAGTTTTCAAACTCAAATATTAAAGTCACATATTCCATTCAGTGTGTTTCACCGCCGTTTAGCAGCCTATTCTGTGTACTCTGCACAGTTGCAGAATAGTAAGAAATACTGTTAAGTTTTCAAACTCAAATATTAAAGTCACATATTCCATTCAGTGTGTTTCACCGCCGTTTAGCAGCCTATTCTGTGTACTCTGTACAGTTGCAGAATAATAAGAAATACTGTTAAGTTTTCAAACTCAAATATTAAAGTCACATATTCCATTCAGTGTGTTTCACCGCCGTTTAGCAGCCTATTCTGTGTACTCTGCACAGTTGCAGAATAGTAAGAAATACTGTTAAGTTTTCAAACTCAAATATTAAAGTCACATATTCCGTTCAGTGTGTTTCACCGCCGTTTAGCAGCCTATTCTGTGTACTCTGTACAGTTGCAGAATAATAAGAAATACTGTTAAGTTTTCAAACTCAAATATTAAAGTCACATATTCCATTCAGTGTGTATCACCGCCGTTTAGCAGCCTATTCTGTGTACTCTGAACAGTTGCAGAATAGTAAGAAATACTGTTAAGTTTTCAAACTCAAATATTAAAGTCACATATTCCATTCAGTGTGTTTCACCGCCGTTTAGCAGCCTATTCTGTGTACTCTGCACAGTTGCAGAATAGTAAGAAATACTGTTAAGTTTTCAAACTCAAATATTAAAGTCACATATTCCATTCAGTGTGTTTCACCGCCGTTTAGCAGCCTATTCTGTGTACTCTGCAGAGTTGCAGAATAGTAAGAAATACTGTTAAGTTTTCAAACTCAAATATCAAAGTCACATATTCCATTCAGTGTGTTTCACCGCCGTTTAGCAGCCTATTCTGTGTACTCTGCACAGTTGCAGAATAGTAAGAAATACTGTTAAGTTTTCAAACTCAAATATTAAAGTCACATATTCTGTGTAAGATGAAGAAGGCGGGTAAAAAGGGACGGGGAAGTGGACGTGATCCTGAAAGTTCAGGGCGCGGGTCAGGACGCGGAGAAACTGTGCCTGGTGCCAGAGCACAAGAAAGAAAGACATCCACCATACCTAGCTTCATGTGTAATTTTACAGGGCGTCGCAGGACATCACTCTCGAGGTCCGACCACTGCGAACAGGTGGTCGGTTGGATGACAGCTGATACTGCTTCCAGTCGGTTAAGCACCACCCTGTCTTCCACCAAGTCCACTCTCAGTAGCCAAGAGTCTGGTCAAAATAATCCTCACTCTGATCATCCTTCCTCCCACCATACACGGTCTGGTCAAAGAAGTGATCCCACACTGGGATATAGTGAGGAGCTCGTCTCATCACCAATCCTTCATTTGACCCTCTCTCCAAGCACGCTTGCAGAGGAACATGACATCTTGTGCCCTGATTCACAACCTCTAGAGGCTACCCAATCACAAGAAGATGACAGATGTGAACGGCATTTAAGGTCAAAGGAAGTAGTGGATGATGATGATGATGATGAGACACAGTTGCCATTAAATCAACCACTATTTCCGTCTCAAGACCTTGTTGAGGAGAATGTTATACAGTTGTCAATGACTGAGTATGTGGTGGGATCAAGACTTGAGGAGGATGATCAGAGTGAGGAAGTGGAGGAGGACTTGGTGGACGATGAGGTGACTGACCCCACCTGGGAAGGTGTAGAGCCGAGCGATGTCAGCAGTCCTGAGGGTGAGCTATCTGCAGCACCGCAACAGGCTGGAAGAGGCAGTGGTGTGGCTACAGAAAGAAGGCGGACCGCACCAAACCGGCCCGCAAATGTTCCACGGAGCACCCCCTTGCGTAAATCTACCTTGCCAAGGGGTAGGTGTTCCGCGGTATGGCGTTTTTTTAAGGAAAGTGCGGACGACAAAAGAATTGTAGTTTGCAACCTGTGCCACACCAGAATGAGCCGAGGCATGAACACTAGAAACCTCACCACCACCAGCATGATCCGACACATGGCATCCAAGCACCGTAGTAAGTGGGAGGAACGCCTGGATCGCCCATCTGTGTCTGCAGGCCACACCACTGCCTCCTCTTCCCCTGTTTTCGGTGCCGGCCAATCGCCTGTCGAAGGCGCAGGCCCGCATACCTCCCGCCCTGCACCTGTACCATCTGAAGCACCATCAGCGACCACATCCACTTCCCTGTCCCAGCACAGCGTCCAAATGTCGTTACCCCAGGCATTTGAGCGCAAGAGAAAGTACCCAGCCACCCACCCACAGGCCATAGCACTAACCTCACACCTTTCAAAATTACTGGCCATCGAAATGCTGCCATTTAGGCTTGTGGACACTGAGTCCTTCCGCAGCCTGATGGCAGCAGCTGTCCCTCGGTACGCGGTCCCCAGCCGCCACTACTTTTCCCGGTGTGCCATCCCCGCATTACACCACCATGTGTCCCGTAACATCACCCGTGCCCTGACCAACGCAGTTACTGGGAAGGTCCACTTAACGACTGACACATGGACAAGTGCTTGTGGCCAGGGACGCTACATTTCCCTGACGGCACACTGGGTGAATGTCGTGGAGGCTGGGAGCGACTCGGACCCTGGGATGGCACGGGTGCTACCCACGCCGAGGATTGCGGGCCCTACCTCCATCAGGGTTTCCACCAGCACCTACGTTATTGGCTCCTCCTCCTCCGTTTCCACCTCCGAATTCTCTACACACAGCGCCACTCCCCCATCAGCCAGTAGCTGGAAGCAGTGTAGCACTGCAGTGGGGAAGCGTCAACAGGCCGTGCTGAAGCTGATCTGCCTTGGGGACAAACAGCACACGGCCTCAGAGCTGTTGCAGGGGATTAGTCACCAGACCGAGCAGTGGCTCTCGCCACTCAACCTGCAACCAGGCATGGTTGTGTGTGATAATGGGCGTAACTTGGTGGCGGCTTTGGAGCTCGGCAAGCTCACACACGTACCATGCCTAGCGCATGTATTTAATTTAGTGGTGCAGCGATTTCTAAAAACCTACCCCAATGTGCATGATCTCTTGACCAAGGTGCGCCGCGTGTGTGCACATTTCCGTAAGTCATCAACAGCTTCAGCCGGCCTGTTGAAGCTGCAGCAGCGCTTACAATTGCCAGCTCACCGGCTGCTGTGTGACGTGAGCACGCGCTGGAACTCCACCTTCCACATGTTGGCCCGGCTTTGTGAGCAGCAGAGGGCAGTAGTGGAGTACCAGCTGTTACACGGTCGTCGCCTCTCCGTTCAACTTCCTGTAATCAGAAGTGAGGAGTGGGAATGGATGTCAGACCTCTGCGAGGTTTTACGCAATTTTGAGGAATCGACACAGATGGTGAGCGGCGATAACGCTATTATCAGTGTAACCATCCCACTTCTGTGTCTACTGAAACGCTCGCTGCTCACAATTAAAACCGACGCTTAGCATGTGGAAGAGGTGGAAATGGGGGAGGAAGAGCTTACACAAGGTGATAGCCAGAGCACCCTCACTTCGTCTTCTCAGCGACAATTGGAGGAGGCGGAGGAGGAGGAGGAGGAGGAGGAGGAGGAGGAAGACACGGTTGCCTCCGCTACAGAGGGTAGCCATGGAACTTTAGTTCCATCTCTTCAGCGTGGGTGGGCAGAAGAGGAGGAAGAGGATGAGGATATTGAGAGTCATCCTCCTGGTGAGGACAGCGAAATCTTGACTGTTGGTACTCTGGCACACATGGCTGACTTTATGTTAGGCTGCCTTTCCCGTGACCCATGCGTTATACGCATTTTAAACAACACGGATTACTGGGTGTTCACCCTTCTGGACCCCCGCTACAAAGAGAATTTCTCATCTCTCATTCCTCCGGTGGAGAGGACAAGCAAAATGGTGCAATACCAGAAGGTTCTTGTTGAAAAATTGCTCCAAAATTTTCCATCTGACAACGCTGGCGGCAGAGTATGTACTACCTTGGCCAACCGAGAAGGGGAGAAAAGGGGAGCACACAGCAGTTCCGAGAAAGGCAGGGCAACACTCTCCAAGGCGTGGGACACCTTCATGACACCCCGCCAGCACCCTCACCCTGATGCGCAGCCTAGTGTCACAAGGAGGGAAAAGTTTTGGAAGATGGTGAAGGAGTACGTAGCAGACCGTGTCAGCGTCCTGAATGATCCCTCTGTGCCTTACAACTACTGGGTGTCCAAGCTGGACACGTGGTATGAACTGGCACTCTACGCCTTGGAGGTGCTGGCCTGCCCTGCCGCCAGCGTTCTGTCTGAGCGGGTATTTAGTGCTGCTGGTGGCATCATAACAGATAAGCGTATCCGCCTTTCCACCGACAATGCTGATAGGTTGACACTTATAAAAATGAACAAGGCCTGGATTTCCCCTGACTTCTCCACTCCACTGGAGGAAAGCCCCGGGGGAACATAAACTCACTTTATATATGTTATTTACAATGATGGGAATACTCTGTATTCCCATTCACCCCTTCCACCCAAAAAACGGGTATATGGTTGACTCTTAATCTTCTCATCCTCCTCCTCCTCTTCCATATGCCCTGTGCTATAATTTTTATATAGGGCCAGCTCACCAGCGGGCCCTGTGATATAATTTTTATATAGGGCCAGCTCACCAGCGGGCCCTGTGATATAATTTTTATATAGGGCCAGCTCACCAGCGGGCCCTGTTTGACAATTTTTATATAGGTCAGCTCACCAGCGGGCCTTCTCATATAATGTTTTATTGGGTCAGCTCTCTAGCGGGCCCTCTCATATAATGTTTTATAGCGTCAGCTCACTAGCGGGCCTTCGCATATAATGTTTAGGATGGTCAGCTCTGCAGCAGACCCTTACCCATAATGTTTTAGATGGTCAGCTCAGCGCACGTTTCCCTCTTAATCATGGCCTCAGTTCAATAAAATCAAGGAAATTTTTGGGATAATTTGCCTCTGCGCACGTTTCCCTCTTAATCATGGCCTCAGTTCTGAAAATCAAGGAAATTTTTGGGAGAATTTGTCTCTGCGCACGTTTCCCTCTTAATCATGGCCTCAGTTCTGAAAATCAAGGAAATTTTTGGGAGAATTTGCCTCTGCGCACGTTTCCCTCTTAATCATGGCCTCACTTCCGAAAATCAAGGACATTTTTGGGAGAATTTGCAGATGATATACAAGTAAATATACAGCAAATATTGTTTGGTAACAATTTTTCGCCTAAAGTCGTTTTTATTTTCCTTTTTGTGTGTTTTATGGTCAGTCTGTAAAAATGGCGTACTACGGGCGAAAGATCGTTCCCAGCAGCGATGTTGGAGTCCAAGATGCATCCAGACATCCTCCCTATGCTGTCCCTGAACCATTTCTGTAGTGTTTCCATCTTTTTCTGCCCTTTTCCTATGGACCAGGCACCCTCCCCTCATCAGAGCAGGGGGTGCCTGGTGTAATGCTCGAGTCCTCCCATTGACTTCAATGGGGCTCGGGTGCTCGGCCGAGCACTCGAGCCTCAGGGGGTGCTCGGTCAGAGCACCCGAACACCCGAGCATTGGGGTGCTCGCTCATCACTAATAATTAGGAATAGACATACAGAGGTATTAATAGTACAATCAAGTGTGGAGAACAGAAAGATCAGAGGGCCCTGCTCCTGAGAGCTTACAGTCTAGAGGAAGGTAGGTTTGACACAGAAGGAGTAAGTGTTATTGGGTGTAAGTGCCTCCTGCCACATGAACTACCAGTCAGTGGGTGGGAGTGAGAAGTGCTGTTGAGAGCAGTGGTCCAGGCAAGGGGTGATTCTTTGCGAAAGAGTATGTATGTAGTTGATAGGCTTCCCTGAAGAGGTGAGTTTTCAGGGAGTGTCTGAAGATTTGAAGGCTGGAGTGGGAGGATGTGATAAGAGCTGTGGAGAGCAGAAGGTTGTGTGCAGATTGAAGAAATCAGAGATGAAATATAGGGTGGTGCGGTGTTAGTGAGGGCTCTATAAGTTAGCACCAGAATTTTGAATTTAATTCTGTATGCTAATGGGAGCCAGTGTGAGGATTGACAGAGATGTTTGGTGTCAGAGAAGCGATGAGTGAGGTAGATTAGTCTTGCAGCAGAGTTCATTACGGACTGTAGAGGGGTTAGTCGGGTGAGAGGAATTAGTAGTGAGTTATAGGTAGTAAAGACAGGACATGATGAGTGTTTGGATTAGAATTTTGGTAGTGTCTTGTGTGAGAAAGGGTTGGATTCTAGAGATGTTGTGAAGGTGGAGGCGGCATGATTTGGAGATTGACTGGATGTGAGGAATGAAGGACAGGGCAGAGTCAAATGTGACCCCCAGGCAGCGAGCTGTAGGGGTTGGTGTGATGGTAACATTGTTAGCCATTTAGGCATGACTGTCGATGAAAAAGAAGGGACATTTTGTGATTCAGCACCTATCCCATCCCCAAAGTTCATCAGTAAATTGTGTGCTTAGAGAAATGCAGTGCTCAGTTCAGTATCAAACCTTTGAAAAAGCACTGGAATAAGTAATTCAGATGAGTCCGGGGAGCAATAATTGCAAAATAGACATTGAGTCAGCTTTCCGGCTACTGCATCTGTCTAGTTTTAAGTTTATGGGCTGCTACTTCCAGGGGCATTACTGCATAGACAAATACTTACCGATGGGTTGCGCTATCTCTTTGTGCCTATTTAAAAAGTTCTGTACCTTTATACAATGGGAGTTGCAGAGGAGGGCTAAGTCACAGTGCATGACACATTATTTGGACAATTTTCTGTTGGTAGGATCAGCTGATTCTAATGAGTGTGAATGAGCATTAGCAGTGGCAGAGGAGCTACTTGAAGAACTAGGGGTACCCATTGCCGGAGATAAGTTGGTAGGTTCCTCTAACATAATCACATTCTTAGGGATAGAGGTTTACTCATAGAACAGGTTAGTTTGACTTCCTCAGGATGAGGTGCAAAAGGGCAGAAGGTAGCTGGCAAGGTTTATGGAGACTCAGAAGGTATCAATAAGTGAGATGCAGTAATTTTGGGGCTGCTCAACTTTGCAGCATAATCATTCCCATGGCTTGAGTGTTTAGCAGGAGGCTAGAGACGTCCACTGTAGGAATTAAGAAAGCCTTACATAAGATGAGTTACATGAGGATTTGGGTATATGGAAGATGTTTTTAGGCAGTTTAATGGGGTCAGGCTTTGGAGGGCGCAAACTACAACTAATCTTCAACTACAGCTATAAACAGACACAGCTGGTGGTGTAGGTGTTGAGGCATACCTAAAGAGGGAGTAGTGTGTAGCTAGATGGCTGACCCACTGGCATGGAATAGGGCTAACCAAGAACTTAATATTCCTAGGCACTTTTGTAGAATTGCAGAAGAAATTTGCCATCAGGTCTGTCTCTTTCTTGACAGACAACATGTCAGTAGTATACTTCATTAACATATCAACACACCTTATCGGCGGATCCAATAGAAGGGATCTGATTATTGGCTGCAGCCACTGGGACATATACCAATTCTCTCTTTATAGCGCCATCACAGAATTATCTTTTATTTATACTTCATTAACAACTTGTCCTATTCATCCATAGCATTGCTTACACTTTTGCATCTCCTAGTACTTAAATGTATGTCACACAATATTGCAGTCAACTCCAAACATGTTCCAGGAATTAATAATGGCTTTCTTTGTCTATCTACCCTATGGCAGAAGGGGATGATAATCTAGATGGTTTGTTATGAATATTGTTAGCACCCAAGACTTGTGGAGCGTACAAAAAAAGATTTAACAGGTGGTGAGGCAGTTTTCGATCACAGAATGGATATCATGAACTGTGCTTGATGGTAGGCCATATGCTAACATTCATGAAACACATGCACTTGCAAGGGTCATTCAGGGCCTCAGCTGTGCGGGCCACACCTACATTCTGAATTGTGGGCATGACCAGAGAAATTTTAATTACCCTGCACTGGTTTTATATATCTTTACAGGATATTATTTCACCCTCTGGAATCTAGAAAGCTCTCCAAGCAATGTACTGGATATCTTTCTATCAACTAAGGGGTTAAAGCTTTTTTTGGCTTTGCTTGTTATAGGCCAAGGGTATTTTCTTGCCACAAAATAGTGAATTGGTCTGAGGGTGGGGAACATGTCAGGAATGGTGGGGTGGTCATGGGTGGAGCTGAGGGGTGCCCTTCTCTAGGGGTGCCTGGAATGTAAATCTAGCACAGAATGAAGCATGTGCTGATACACATAGGGCTAGAGCCTAAATATTTATAATAGAGGCAGCGACAATTACATATTTTCAAGGGCATTCAGAAGAGGCCATAAAATGCAGGCCTACAATGCATACATTCATCATGGGAAGGGTCTTAAGAGTTAAATGAAAGTTGGGAGAAGGGGTTCTTTGATTCACTGACATGAGGGCAGTGCACTGTTTTTGTTTAACTGGTAACACATTTCTTGTTTTCAATGCAATGGTACGATGAGCAAGAGTACTCATTTTGGTGCATTCCTTCATACATTGGGTGGCAAGGCATGCCAGTTATGGTCAACTAGGTCTAGATGAGAAGCAAATAGAGACCAACTGGTTTATTATGTGGTGTTTACACTGGCAGCAGGTGGCCGAGAGATTCAAAATGGCATGTGGGAAGTATTGCACCTAAGCAGAAAAGACCTCACTTCCATGGAATCAGTGGGTCTAATAAAAAACATTCAGCTAGCTGTAATGGTTTGTATGACACTCAGACACAGTAGGTTAGAATAAAACACAGTTTTATTAAAAGACACAATGTGAATGCCCACACAGGCCCAGTATACAAAGGTAGAGAGTTAGATACTGTCACAGGTCAGGCATAACCAGGCAACTTCAGCACAACATGGGTTAAAGTTCATAGATGGAAATCAGTCTCTGATGTGGTGTGTTTGACAACGCCCAGTATGATGGTAATTGTAGCAAGAGACTGTGGTGCAAGGCGTGGAAGCACCTAGTCTGTAAAGCAGGACTGAGACTGTACCCAATGCTGAGCAGAAATGGAGGCCACAGTACTCTGCTAGAGCTAGCACAAACTTGAACCACGAGCACCCGGCCTGTGCAGTAACGGAGACACTGTACACGGCAAGAGCTGATGGACTAGAGCCAATAGCACCCGACCAGTGCAGTAACGGAAACACTGTACACTGCAAGAGCTGGAGGATTGGAGCCAATAGTACCCGACCGGTGCAGCAACGGAAACACTGTACACTGCAAGAGCTGGAGGACTGGAGCCAATAGCACCCGACCGGTGCAGCAACGGAAACACTGTACACTGCAAGAGCTGGAGGACTGGAGCCAATAGCACCCGACCGGTGCAGTAATGGAGACACAGTACACTGCAAGAGGTGGAGGACTGGAGCCAATAGCACCCGACTGGTGCAGTAACGGAAGGTTCAATGTAACGGAGGCAACAGTGCTCTGCAAGAGTTAACAGAAGGCTCAGTGTAACGGAGGCAATAGTGCTCTGCAAGTGTTAACGGAAGGCTCAGAGTAAACGGAAGCGACAGTGCTCTGCAAGAGTTAACAGAAGGCTCAGTGGGATGGAGGCCACAACACTCTACTAGACCAGCAATACGGAAGTAAGAATGTCGCCCAAGCGACACGGAGAACAGGATCAGAATAGCTGGCCGGATCACAGCTATCACAGTGTCTGTGATTCCTGTCAGTCTCATCTGTGGCAGACACTGATTTGCTGTGTTGGTTTGGCCCGCCCCCTGGTGACCTTTTTATACCTGGCTAGCACATCTGTCAGGTGCCCTTTCGTGGTGTTTCTGTGCCAGTTATACTGTTGCTGTGTTCCTGTGTTCCGGATTCCTGTGTACCAACTCGGCTTGTTCTGACCATTCTCCTGCTTTCCTGCTTGTGTATGATCCGGCCCGTCTGACTACCTCCCTTGGATCCTGACCCGGTTTGGCTGACGTTCCTGCTTGTGTATGACCTGGCTTGTATGACTACCTCCTGTGTGCTCTGACCTGGCCTGGCTGACTTCCCGCTCCGAAGACCGACTCCTGCTTTCTACAATGACCTGCATTCCAGTTGTTGCCGCCGCAACATTTCTAGCTGCTGTTCCAGCTTTTGGTATGACTGCCTTGCCTGGTGTACTCCGATCAGTGCAGTGTATTTACCTATGCAGAGTTGTGCGTATGTGCGCCTCCTTCACACTGCAGAGCCTTGTTATACCGCTGAAAAGCCTCGAGTAAAAGTGCTATTTAACCCTAGCAGTGCCGCCTGGGTTCCACTCTCTCGCTACTCCCGTAAGAGTCTCGTTCTCGGTGATACTACTGCTGAGTTGGCCGCTCTCCGTCGGCAGCTCCATACATCCTTGCAGAGTATTCACATCCGTTTGGCTGGTTGGGCGCCTAAGACTCTCTCTTGTTTACTGGGCGATTCCGCTATACCGAGTGGTGGCAGGCACAGGCATCAGCATTTGCAATTCCGGTAATTACGCCCGTGGGGCTGTTGGCTCTAGCGTGTTTTATCCCGGTGTCCGGTTAAGTCTGTGGAGGCTTGGCAGCTCTCGCATTGCAGGCCGGTTCCAATCACGCCCGTGGGGGCTATTTGCACTTGCACTAGTTGAAGCAGTTCCAGTAGGTACGCCGAGGGGGCTACGTGGACTCCTGTGCTTCTTCTTACTGAACACCGTGGCGAGGCAGTCCTGTATCCAGCCTGTGATGACCTTGGTCTCCTGCACAGCCTAATAACACCCTGGGCGTTCCAAACATCCACATCTGAGACTGACTGTTATCAAGGACTTAACCCTTTGTGGGTATATGCTATTCTACTGCTGTGTAATTGTACTTATAATTCATTTGTGCATTTACAATTGTATCTACTAGTATTTACTACTGGTGTATATCTACCTCCACTAGAGGGCGTATTTCTGCCTTAACTTATTTTTAAAAAAATTGTGTTCTATTTTCACATACTGGTCTGAGAGTCTTAAAAAACCGTTACAGTACGAAAGGGCCATGACCTCAGACGGTAAGGGTGAAAGTAACACACAGAACATCCATTGGAGAATGGATGTCCATGAGCAGCGCATGGACCAATTGGCACTGGCTCTACAGACGTTACTCGAACATACAGTACATTTGGACAAGCCTAGTCCTAATCCGGTGGTCACCCCAGTCCTGACACCGGATAATCCGCCCATAGTCCCATCAGCTAATTCAAAAGGGCTAACGGCATATGCACCGCAACCGTTAAGATATGATGGCGAACCTTCCCTTTGCAGGGGATTCATTAATCAACTAGAGATATTTTTGGAGTTGGCACCCCAGGCATTTCCTAACGACCGTAGTAAGGTCGGTCTTATGATATCTCTGTTGACGGGCAAGGCATTGGCATGGGCGAATCCGTTGTGGGAGAATGCCAGACCCTGCACTCTGAACTTTAGAGAATTCGTAAGAAAGTTCAGACGAGTGTTTGAGGTCCCTGGCAGGGCTGCCTCTGCTGCCAAAAGGCTGATGGAAATTCAGCAGGGCGAACGCACACTGGGCGATTATGCTATTGAATTCAGGACCTTGGCAGCAGAGGTGGGCTGGAACGAGGAGGCCTTACTGGCTGCCTTTACTCAGGGTCTCTCCGAACAAATTAAGGAAGAGATAGCCGCTCGTGATGTACCCAGCGATCTGGATGAATACATCGATTTTGTCCTACTAATAGACTCTCGCATCCGAGAGAGACGGTTGGCTAAAAGGGCTAAAGCAAAAAACTATGGCCAGACCAGCTTCCTTAACCCACCCACACCACCCGTTCTTCCTGAGCGACCAATCGATAATTCTGAACCTATGCAATTGGGGTTCACTAGGCTCTCTAAGGAGGAGAGATTATATCGTAGGAGGCAAGGTCTATGCCTTTATTGTGGCAAAGCAGGGCATCTTTTGCGCAATTGTCCAGTTAGGCCGGGAAACGAACGCACCTAGGGTACCTTGGGGGACAGGCCCTAGGTGGTGTAGAACAGTCCCTAGATTCTAGCACCACTAAACCCACCATTCAGGTGGTCTTCGCTTGGGCGGACAAGGTAATCGAGGTCCTGGCATTGGTGGACTCCGGGGCAGCAGGCTATTTCATGGACCAGTCATTTGCCAACCTGCAAGGCATTCCTTTATGTAAAAAGGACTCTCCGGTTGCAATTGAGGCCATTGATGGCAGACCCCTGGAGCCTGCATTTATTACGCTTGAAACTATTCCAGTGACAATGACTGTGGGGACTTGTCACAAAGAGCAGATACGATTTCAAATTATTCGTTCTCCGCACCATTCAGTTATTTTGGGGTTCCAATGGCTACAGGTACATAATCCCCAATTTGACTGGCGGAGATGTGAGGTTAACTCCTGGTCTGAATACTGTAATAAGAACTGTCTCTCCTTACCTGTCAAGATTATGTGTACCTCTCCGGCTGTGCCAGCTGAATACGAACAATTCAGTGACGTGTTTAGTAAAGGAGAGGCCAGCGCATTGCCTGAGCATAGGCCATATGATTGCGCCATTGATTTTCCTCCTGGTGCGGTGCCTCCCAGGGGGCGCACTTACCCACTGTCCTGTGAGGAGAATAAAGTTATGGAGGACTATATTGCTGATGCCCTTGAGAGGGGTATCATTCGGAAAATCATTTGTAAAAAAGAAAAGTGGTGAACTCAGGCCATGCATTGACTATCGTGGGCTGAACAAGCTTATGCCTAAGAATGCCTATTCGATTCCACTTATTACCGAATTGTTTGACAGATTGAAGGGCTCGTCGATCTTTACTAAACTTGACTTGCGAGCCGCCTATAATCTGGTCAGAATTAAAGAAGGTGACGAGTGGAAAACGGCGTTTAATACCAGAACAGGGCATTACGGATATCTGGTGATGCCATTTGGCTTATGCAATGCGCCTGCAGTATTTCAGGAATTTATTAATGATATTCTACGAGACCTGCTCCAGTCTTGTGTGGTCGTATATCTAGATGATATATTAATTCACTCTGCCAACCTCTCCCAACATATCAAAGATGTTTCAGAAGTCCTGCTCCGACTTCGCAAGCACAAGCTATTCTGTAAGATAGAAAAGTGCGAATTCCATACATCTCAAGTACCATTCCTGGGTTTCGTTATCTCTAATAATGGCATTGCCATGGATCAGGAGAGGTTGGCAGCAGTCCTGCAATGGCCTCGTCCTAAAGGGTTAAAGGCCATCCAAAGATTCTTAGGTTTTGCGAACTATTATAGGAAGTTCATCCAGAACTTTTCCACGATTGTTAAACCTTTGTCAGATTTGACTCATAAGGGCGCTTCTCCCTCTCAGTGGTCCGAGGCAGCGGAGACCGCATTTGTTACCCTGAAACCTGAATTTGCATCTGCTCCTGTGCTGTCCCACCCTAATCCCTCCCTGCCATTCACGTTGGAGGTTGACGCTTCTGAGGTTGGGGTTGGAGCAGTACTCTCCCAACGTCCTGTGGGAGGTGGCGCCTTGAAGCCTTGCGTTTTTTTCTCTAAGAAATTGTCCAGTGCGCAGAGCCATTATCAGATTGGGGACAGGGAACTGTTGGCCATTATCCTAGCTTTAAAGGAGTGGCGTCACCTTTTGGAGGGCACTCAGACTCCAGTACTAATTCTTACTGATCATAAGAATTTAACTTATCTCTCCGAAGCCAAAAGACTGTCTTCCCGACAAGCTAGGTGGGCACTTTTTTTGTCACGATTTAATTTCCTAGTGTCTTATCTTCCTGGCTCAAAAAATATTAAAGCCAATGCGTTGTCTCGTCAGTTCGCTTCTGACACTGTGAGGGAGGAGGAACCTGTTCCTATCATTGAGCCAGATCGCATTCTGGCCACTATCCGTACCACCATTACCTCACCTCTGGGGGAGGAGATATTGGCATCACAATCTAGGGCACCCCCTGAGACCCCTGTGGGGAAGTGTTTCGTAAATGTGCCATTCCGTGTCCGTTTGTTGGAAACTTATCACGCTTCTAAAGCGGCTGGGCATATTGGTAGGGACCAACTAGTCTGGTCTCTTTCGCAATTATTTTGGTGGCCTACCTTGAGAGCCGATTGCGCCGCTTTTACTGCAGCCTGTACCACCTGTGTCCGTGCCAAGACCCCTAGGCATCTCCCCGTGGGCTTACTGCAACCGGTACCCAACGGAGACCGTCCTTGGTCTCATATTTCTATCGACTTTTTGGGAGAATTACCAGCTTCTAGGGGATTTACGTTCATTCTTATGGTGGTCGATAGATTCTCTAAGATGGCACATTTTGTGCCTCTGACTGGCCTTCCATCGGCCCAGGAATTGGCTGTAGTCTTTTCTAGGGAGGTGTTCCGCCTGCCCGGAGTATCCAGAGTGATTGTATCCGACCGTGGGAGCCAGTTCGTTTCGAGGTTTTGGAGGGCATTTTGTGGCCAGATGGGCATCCAGTTGTCATTTTCCTCCGCCTACCATCCCCAAACGAATGGGGCCGCTGAACGTGCCAATCAGGGACTGGAGCAGTTCCTGCATTGCTTTGTCACTGATCATCATGACAATTGGACTGACCTGTTGCCATGGGCTGAGTTTGCCAGAAACTGTGCGGTTAATTCATTGTCCGGGAGCTCTCCGTTTCTCATTAATTATGGGTTCCAGCCTTGTCTGCTCCCGGACTCCTTTCAGGCGCAGCAGATTCCTGCTCTGGACGAGCATTTGGCACAGCTTCGTTCCACTTGGTCACAGGTTCAGAGGTCCCTCAGTCAGTCATTTAGGCGTCAGCAACGGCACGCTAATCGCAGACGTCTTCCAGCGGTCTCCTTTCAAGATGGGGACAGGGTATGGCTGTCATCCAGAAACCTTAATTTACAAGTGCCTTCCAACAAACTGGCTCCCCGGTTTATCGGTCCATTTAAGAATATCCGCAAGATTAATCCGGTTTCTTATGCTTTGGAACTTCCACCCTCAATGCACATTCACAATGTGTTTCATGTGTCGCTCCTGAAACCTTTGGTGTGTAATTGCTATACTACTACGCCAGTGATTCCTGGGCCGGTGGACGTCCAGGGCCAAGAAGAGTATGAGGTTCAGAGCATTATTGATTCTAGGAGATTTAGAGGAAAGCTGCAATATTTGGTTCATTGGAAGGGCTATGGTCCTGAGGAACGTTCTTGGGTTGATCAAGGGGACCTCCATGCACCTAGATTACTACGCAGCTTTCACTCCAAATACCCTTCTAAACCCAGACCTCAAGCGGGGAGAGGGGGTCTTTGAGAGGTGGGTACTATCACAGTGCCTGTGATTCCTGTCAGTCTCATCTGTGGCAGACACTGATTTGCTGTGTTGGTTTGGCCCGCCCCCTGGTGACCTTTTTATACCTGGCTAGCACATCTGTCAGGCGCCCTTTCGTGGTGTTTCTGTGCCAGTTATACTGTTGCTGTGTTCCTGTGTTCCGGATTCCTGTGTACCGACTCGGCTTGTTCTGACCATTCTCCTGCGTTCCTGCTTGTGTATGATCCGGCCCGTCTGACTACCTCCCTTGGATCCTGACCCGGTTTGGCTGACGTTCCTGCTTGTGTATGACCTGGCTTGTATGACTACCTCCTGCGTGCTCCGACCCGGCCTGGCTGACTTCCCGCTCCGAAGACCGACTCCTGCTTTCTACAGTGACCTGCATTCCAGTTGTCGCAGCCGCGACATTTCTAGCTGCTGTTCCAGCTTTTGGTGTGACTGCCTTGCCTGGTGTACTCCGATCAGTGCAGTGTATTTACCTATGCAGAGTTGTGCGTATGTGCGCCTCCTTCACACTGCAGAGCCTTGCTATACCGCTGAAAAGCCTCGAGTAAAAGTGCTATTTAACCCTAGCAGTGCCGCCTGGGTTCCACTCTCTCGCTACTCCCGTAAGAGTCTCGTTCTCGGTGATACTACTGCTGAGTTGGCCGCTCTCCGTCGGCAGCTCCATACATCCTTGCAGAGTATTCACATCCGTTTGGCCGGTTGGGCGCCTAAGACTCTCTCTTGTTTACTGGGCGATTCCGCTATACCGAGTGGTGGCAGGCACAGGCATCAGCATTTGCAATTCCGGTAATTACGCCCGTGGGGCTGTTGGCTCTAGCGTGTTTTATCCCGGTGTCCGGTTAAGTCTGTGGAGGCTTGGTAGCTCTCGCATTGCAGGCCGGTTCCAATCACGCCCGTGGGGGCTATTTGCACTTGCACTAGTTGAAGCAGTTCCAGTAGGTACGCCCGAGGGGGCTATGTGGACTCCTGTGCTTCTTCTTACTGAACACCGTGGCGAGGCAGTCCTGTATCCAGCCTGTGATGACCTTGGTCTCCTGCACAGCCTAATAACACCCTGGGCGTTCCAAACATCCACATCTGAGACTGACTGTTATCAAGGACTTAACCCTTTGTGGGTATATGCTATTCTACTGCTGTGTAATTGTACTTATAATTCATTTGTGCATTTACAATTGTATCTACTAGTATTTACTACTGGTGTATATCTACCTCCACTAGAGGGCGTATTTCTGCCTTAACTTATTTTTAAATAAATTGTGTTCTATTTTCACACACTGGTCTGAGAGTCTTAAAAAAACGTTACAACAGCGCAGGAACCTCAGACAAGCCGGGTCAGGTCACAGAGCAGGAATGTCAGCAAGGCCGGGTCGAATCACGGAGCAGGAACCAGAAGGAGTAGTCAAACGGGCCAAGTCGGTACACAGGAACGCAGGAACACAGCAACACAGTAGCACTGGTACAGGAACACCACGAAAGGGCACCTGACAGGTGCCAGAGGCCCGGTATAAAAAGGCCATACTGGGCGGGCCAAACTAAACTCAGCCAATGGGAGCGAATCACACAGAGAGTGACAGAAAAGAGCACGGGCACTGTGATACTAGCATGCTAAATAATCAAGTTCATCTGGCCATATAAGAAACTGATGTGGTCTGAGATCATGGCTAGGCTTAGATAGAAGGGTGTGAGATAATCCGTAGCCATCAAGGCCTCTTGGAAGAAAGTAAACTCCACTGTTACATGTTTTATCACTTCTCTACAGCAGTACACTATCAGCCATAGGTTCATTAGAATCCAGAAGCCTGGCCTTTTCTGGGATGATGATGTGCACCTGTCAGAATAGGACTTAAAATGTTTTTAATAAGGAATTAGGACTGTCTATAGAAAGCAGTTTGGGCTCACAGCAGCAGGGGGTAGGCATAGAGGGATCACCTTAAGATTCCACTCTGTGGGTGATGGCAATGTGGTGCTCCTGGACTCAGTCGATGCAGCTTAGCTAGAAAGGTTGCAGTTCTAGTGTGCATTGGCCCAGAGGTCAGTAAACCATGAGGGTGGGCTAAAACCATTGAAGTACTGAGGTAAAGACTATCAGTGCCAGATTGGCTATCCAATTCTTCAATTGGCACAAGGAAAGATGCACTCATGGGGGAAGAATCTTCTCAGTATAAAATCCAATTGATTTTAATACATGCAAAACAGCAGACAATATAGAAAACCAGAGCTCAATGCCCAATTCTTCACCTCAGAGATTTGAGGTAGCCACTGCCTGGAGGCAGGATATGTGTTTCATAGAAAAGGTGTCCCCAGCAAACAGACTGCTTGGCTCTAACAACGCCCCAGAGCTGTGACTATGGGTCCAGATCGCTGCATCCAGAATGTGGCAGATCTCCCAGGGGTCCCCTCATAAATAAGTCAAAACCATTTAATAAAAACCGTAACCCCTTTAATTTGACACCTACATCATTGTCCATGTTTTCATTTGGTATGTTTTGTGCATCTTTGGTTGAGTCAAAGGGCATTGGTACCTTATGCCAATTTACTATGCTATTGTAACAGTTTTGTAGGACACTCAGACCAGCAGGTTAGAATAAAACACAGTTTTATTAATAAAACAAGAAAGACCGCCATCTATAGGCAATACAGAATAATAGGAAGAACAGTGGCTTACAGATGCCTTCTCAGGCCCAGTATACAGATGCAATCAATATACATATACTGTCACAGGACAGGCATAGAAACATAAGAGTACTCAATGGTAAAAGTACATGTAAATCAATCAGTCTCTGTTGTGGTGTTTGACACACCCAAGGTGGTAATGGAGAAGCAAGAGGTGCTTGATGAAACAACACTGTCAGTCTATAGAACAGAGATTGCTACTCAGGCAAAACAGGAACTGAGGCCAAATACTCTGCAGAGATGAGCTAGAGCCACAAGCCCCCACGGGCGTTGCAACGGAGATAACCACACTGCAAGAGCTAGAGCCAATAGCCCCCACGGGCGTAGCAACGGAGACAAACTACACTGCAAGAGCTAGAGCCAATAGCCCCCACAGGCATTTAACGGAGACTAATATCACTGCAAGAGCAAAGCTACTAGAGCCAATAGCCCCCACGGGCGTAGCAACAGAGACTAAACACTGCAAGAGCTTGAGCCAATAGCCCCCAAGGGCGTTGAACGGAGACCAAACACTGTAAGAGCTAGAGCCAATAGCGCCTCCCGCGGGCGCGGTAACGGAGACCGACTACACTGCAAGATAGACAGAATGAGCCACCGCCTTATACAAAGGCTCTGAGAGGTAACTGGCTCAGCAAGTGTAGCAGAAGATCAGGGCAACGGCTCTGCAAGTGTTAATGGAGGCTCAGTGAATGGAGACAGCAGCTCTGCAAGTGTTACTGGAGGCTCAGTGAACAGAGACAACGGCTCTGCAAGTGTTAACGGAGGCTCGGGGAATGGAGACACAGCTCTGCAAGTGTAAACGGAGGCTCAGGGAATGGAGACACAGCTCTGCAAGTGTTAACGGAGGTCATGGCACGATCAGCCCTGCCACAAGCACAGCAGAAGTCAGAATGTCGCCTAGGCGACACCAAGCAGCAGCGGCAGGAACGGAGACAGGGTCAGCAGCGAGCCAGTTCAGGTCACGGAGCAGGAAGTCAGCCAGGCCGGGTCAGATAACGGAGCAGGATTCTCAGACAAACCAGATCAGGTCACAAGCAGGAACGTCAGCCAGGCCGGGTCAAATCACGGAGCAGGATTCTCAGACAAGCCAGATCAGGTCACAAGCAGGAACGTCAGCCAGGCAGGGTCAGATCACGGAGCAGGAAACAAGGAGCGTCTTCAAACAGGCCAAATCTGTACACAGGAAGCAGGAACACTGGAACACAGCAACAGCAACACTGGCTCAAGAACACCACGAAAGGGTACCTGACAGGTGCCAAAGGCTAGGTATAAAAAAAAACACAATGGTTGGGCCAAACAGGCTCAGCCAATGGGAGCGCCCACAACCAAGAGTGACAGTTAAGGATCACGGGCACCGTGATAGCTATCCAAATACCCCAAAATTCTGTGTGACTGACTGGGAGAACACAGGCAGAGGTTATTCAAGTTTCTTACTGATATCTGTGTGTTAGGGTAGTCTGAGGAAAGAAGCAATTGAACAGGAAGTGTGTTTTTGTTGACAGTGATAGGGATAGGAGAACAGTTAATTAAAATAAATCCATAAAATTAAAAAAGAAATTGATTGGTGACAGAGGCAGGGACCCTCACATTTACTGTGATTGAGGCACACAAATACTAGATGAGAAAGAGTATTTTGTACAGGGCCAAGGCGAGACATCACACACAGTCAGCTCTATTGTGCACTTTACAGTAAAAACACATGCACAGTATTTGAATAATGTCTAGCAAAAGACGAAGGGGGTGGGTGAAAGCATTAGGAGCAGAGCATGGACGTGTGAGTAAAGTGGTAGTGCAAAAACTGAATGTAGCCATTGTTGCTGCAGTGTGTGCTGTAAATTATGGTGATCCCTCTACTCCCGAGGAGAATGCAATTGGTCAAAGTCCCACCAAAAGCTCACCACCACTAACACTAGTACTATTAATAAACCATCTAAAGACACTGGAGATTAAAGCAATTCATATTCCAGTGTTAATGGCGTAGTGCAAGAAGGTGCGGCAGCTCAGCCAACTGCTGCATCCGACTGTGAGACAAACAAGCGCAAAAACACCTGTCGTGAAAGTAATAGCAAACTTTGTGAAAATCCATTAACCCCTTAAGGACCCATAATGTGCAAGGACTATCATGCATTTCCCGGCACTTAAGGACCATGACAATTATGGATGGGGAAAATGTTTGCCTCAAACTTGAAATCTGTGAAAAATGGCACTTTCCAGTTCGGCATAAAAATTTCCATTAAAAATGCATTTTTTTCTGTTTTTTCCTGCTATTTTCAACTAGCTCATTGCATTGAAATCAAAGGGTAGAAAAATTTTTCTCCATCTCACGAAAGTTTTCTACGGCCATATAAAAGGCTGTCAGGCTCTCACAGCATGCCATTCTGTGTTTGTGAAAGGAGAGAACAGCATGTTTTTGAGCTAGAGAAGATAGGCAAATAAAGGGGAATTGAAACTTAGTTTTAGGGAGTCATTTAGATAGGACATTTGTTGTTTTCAGTAGGGGAGTCTGGGGGCACAATGGAAAGAAGAAAGAAGGAAGGAGGTTGACCCAAAATACCCCAAAATTTGGTGTGACTGAATGGAAAGACACAGGCAGCTGGGGTCCAAATTGCATGCTGGTTTTACTTTTATTGTTGCTGTGCTGGGGAAGTCTGGGGAAATAAGTTGATTTTGTTTTTTAGTTACATATAACTTTTTTGGGACTAACCTTAATAAGTTGTGGTGAGCAACTTGAAAAAATAGAATAAATAAAAAAAACATAAACAAATAAATATATTAGACAGCTGACTGGGAGCTCTGTGACTGAGGCAGACTTGATAGACAGCAGACGACACTGAGAATTTTGTTGAGGGCCAAGGCAAGACATCACACTCCATCAGTTGTGTACTGTACAGAGTAAAAACACACGCAGTAGTTGAGTAATGTGTAGAAAATGCACAAGCAAGAGGGGGGGAAAGGTGAAGGAAGTGCAGGGGCATGGAAGTAAAGTTTTAGTGCAAAAACTGACTGCAGCAATCATTGCTGCAGCATGTGCAATAAATGATGATGATCCCTCTACTACCAGGGTGGATGCAGTTTGTCAAGGTCCCACCAACCTCTCCACACCAGTCCCCCACCACCACTATCATACACATCTGCCACATTGTAGAAGCATGTGAGCAGGGGGAAGCAGGCTCACACTTAGGCACCTCCTCAATGAGATCCCACCTGTAGCACAGCACAGGTCTGACTGGAACACACACTGTCAGCAGGTCAGAGGTGCTACAACTAGCAGCAACAGAAGCACGCCAAAAAGTTCCTGGGGCACATAATAGAAGTAGCAATGTTATTGATGTCTTAGAGAGTGTGCCAAGAGTTAGATCATTCCAAAATAGCACCTATGGATCCTGCTGCATAGTATAATGACTTTGAGTTTACTGTAAGAGTTGACAAGTGATGTCAATAAAGCAAAAAAGTTACATGGGTCTTCAATTATGTACTGCCATCCCACACTTATTATTTTCTTAGAAAGAAGTCAAAACTTGCACAAAAACAATGAAAAGGTAGACCTGTGGAATAGCAAATTTGCCAACATGTTGGCGGTTGACATGGTGCGCTTTTCTTTCGTTGAAAACTGAGGTTTTAAAGAACTGATGTCATGTGTTGTGCCCTGCTGTAATATCCCAAGCTGCAATTATTTTTAAAGGATAGTTGTGCCAATTTGACTTATGCAGGAACTTAGTGTTGTGGGCAAAGGACAAAGGCACTCAGCGTGCAACAATTTTGTATAGGCATATGGTGCTTTAAGACTCACAACTTTCACTTTCCACTATTTATTTATCCACTTCAGCCCTCAGAAGAAGTAATAATGTGGTGGGAAATCTTGCAGTCTTAGAAAACACAGGTGAAACATGTCAAAGTTCTTGTTGGAAATTTATTGGCAGTGGCAAAAAGGCTAAAATTTTATGTATTTTCTATGGGCCGAAATTTTCATGAAACATTCTGTAAATTGTTTTTTTTTTGTGAAATTTCCAGCAGAAGATTTTTCTTATATTTTATACAGCCAAGAGATTTAGATGAGTTTAGAACTGTGAAATCATAAAATCCTAGAATGATATCCATGTAGTCACATCTCAATATATGATAATTTCATTTACAGTGTATGTAGTTTAATGTAAATCTTTAACCCTTTGAGCGCAAGAGGGGTATACAATGATACCTCTGGCAATGAAGGGTTAAACAATGACTCTCATTACTTCCATTATTTGTAGCAAAACCTTTCTAAAAATGAAGATACAAAATTTAACAGATTAATACAAATGAGAAGTTATATTGGAGAGGCGGACAACGAAATATTCATTATTCATAAGAGAATCATTTGTTTTAAATGCAATATAACATGGTTCAGTCATAAACCCCCCTCTGAAATAATGTCATGTGTTTGGCTAAAACTAAAACTGCTCAACATTCAAAGATTGCATTCAGCATTCAAGCAATTCATTTAATCTCTTGGTTAACAGAGAAGTCTACAATACTTTGCAATTCTCCCGAATTAACCCTTTGAGTGCAGAGGGATGAGCAACATTGTTTTACAATGTTTTGTTTACCTCTGGAACATAAAGGGTTAAACACATTTGTAGCAACTTAGCAGTGCAAAATATTATTTGCAGTCCATGGGTCATATTCAGTAAGGTAAAAAGGTGCAGTTCTGGAACAAACCAAGTGCATCATACGGGATAAGATTCCAGATATTCTCAGTGATTTAAAGCGGAACTTTTGCTTAGTATAATGCGCCCTCCAATAATTAAGCATATGGCGACTAGCTTCATAGCATTTCTATTACCTCTAAGAAGTGTCAGATTCTAAAGTAATTCTTAATCTTCAGAAACTGGAAGCAAGGTATCAGCGCAGACATCTTGTCCTAGAGATGTCTGCGTACCTGCGCTTTCAATCCCAGTCTCCATTTAGGCATTGCACTGTTCTATAGGGCACCGGAAGGGACTGACGGCGCAGGCTTGCTGATGGCACTAATCTGCCTGTCAGTCTCCGAAGATTAACCCCTTCAGTGCCAGAGAGGTACAGAATCTGTACCCTTCTGGCACTGAAAGGGTTAAGGATTACTTTAGAATTTGGCACATCTGAGAGGTAATAGAAATATTATGAAGCTAGTCACCATATGTTTAATTATTGGAGGGCGAGTTTATACTAAGTGAAAGTTACGCTTTAAATTAGGAGTCTAACCTCTTTACATGCTAGAAGTCTCTACTGTAACACTTTGCTTCAAATGCAGTGGAGACCTCCCTAGCATTCCAGGGTTAAACGTCTCTTTAAAATAATTGAGAATTTTACTTTGCCCCCCTTGTGGTGTGATTAGCTTGCCCCAGAATTGCACTACTTTTTTCTTATTGCATATATCTCATGTATAAAAGGAAAAAGTTCTGTTTCCAAAGGTAGCCCTGAAGAAGGAGGTCCGGTGGCAGTGTAAATGGATCTTGAATGGAAAGTCTCATCAGTTCCACAAAGCATGCCCTCTTGGTCCAATAAGGAGTGACCAGAATTACAGTTGTGAATGTCAAGCATATCAACATGAATTTAGGGGACAAAGAAAAATTCCTATTGATTTAATTCATTGAGTGCCAAAGAAGTATCCATCACATTACAATGTCAACCCCTCTGACACTCAAAGGATTAAATTGAGCTTGTGTAGCAATGTGTGTGTTGGAAGCCTTTCTGGTATACAAGGGGTTAAACGTCAATTTTAAATAAATGCATTTGGGGATTGTATTTGTCACATAAAATACAGCTGGTTTTCTCCAGAATTGCTCTATGTTGCCTTTATACATTAGACCCTCTGAATTTTATTTTATCTTTTTTATTAATAATGGGTTTTATCCTCTGTAGAAAGAACTGCATTTTTCTCAAAGTAACTTTTCTTTCAGGTTAATTCTCCTAGGTTATGTATAAGAAAAAAGCAGAAACTTTACAGGCATAGATGAAAAATGAGAACAGAGAAATGTCTTTAGATACCCACAGTGGGTGGCATCAACCACTGACCTACCTACTAATAAGGCAAATGAAAGGAAAATAGCCTCAGAGAAACTAAATACCAGAACAGAATTCATAAAGCAAAAGAAAACAAAGCTATTCACAAGGTGGCAGGGCAAGAACAATCAGTATTAACTAGAAAAGCCCAAAAATCCACAGGTAGAGGATGCTGCACTGGTTGTATACAAAGCACATTTACAAGGCGGGTTTTATACATGTGGCTTAAATACTGCTTTGGATACTACATAAATAAGAAGTTAACAAGATAATTGTTAGGAAACATGCCTAAAATAAAATAACCTGTAAGTCTAAATCACTGAGCAAACACTAAAAATGTACTAAACCTCCCTGTGTGAGTTCATGTGTTTGTGATTTCATAATATGGAACAAGGCTGGATCATGTGACCTGGCTTTCATTCCTGAGATTCAAATCTCAGTTTAATAACAATACAAGAAGGTTTTGAGAAGGAAAATATGGAGGGCTTTTGTATTTTTTGTTCTTCCTTCTTCTACTTTATGTTTGAATAATGTTTTCTTTGACCCATTGAGTGCCAGATGGGTATGCAACTCAGAGGGTTAATTCAATGGTCCTATGAATGAAGGCAGTGTGGAGTGAACCAACTGCACCATAGGAGACAAATAAACGTCCTCCAGATTGATTTATTTTTTAACCCTTTAAATGCTAGAGTAGGTCTCCAACATATTGCATCACAATGTGTTGGATACCTCTCTGGCATTCAAGGGGTTAACAGTCCCATTTAAATCGATTGAATGTATATTTGTCCCATATAGTGCAGACGTTTTGATCCTTTTTTTCTTTTATGCATGACTCTCAACATATTCATTAGAATTTTCAAATATATAGAGGGTGACATTTCATTACAAGTGTGAGGATCTTGCTGTTATATTATATGTTAATTTTGCCCATACACCTCATGCTTTAGAATATTTTTCCCTACCACAGTAGTGAGCTACTGTAGGTGATCTTCAATACATCAACCTGACCGATCAAGGCTTCCTGCAGCATCCCGGTAACACTGGCCAACCTTTTTACTCACCTTCACTAGTGTTTCCCTGGAAATCCAGAGAGGCTGAAAGTGTGTGGCTGTTGGTTGGCCCTCAAGACTCAGTCATACATGAATAATGGACACCCATGTGTGCAGGACAGAAATTATAGATTGCAATAAGAGTCAATTTTTAATGCCATCAGTGTGAATGCTTACTGCAACCATGTTCATTCTGCATTGAATGCAAACAGTATGCTGCACTGGCCTGCATTCCACATGGCAATACCTGCCTGAGTGTGGTCCACAGTGGCAAAGCAGTGTAGATAAACATAAAAGTCAGTGGAGAGAAATAGCCAGTTGATTTAAAAAAACACTGAGTGCACACTTTTGTGATTGCAATTTGATTTGCACTTTCAAACACACACACACACACTCTCCATTACGAATGCAGAATATCCATAATATATGAACTAACCCAAGTTAGTATAAACAATACATTCAAGTACTGTATATGAGCGAGAGACAGTCAGGAGTACTTGTCAGGTTAATCTACAAAATGTAGCATTTGCAGAAATGGGGGGGGGGAGGGGGCAAGCCAATGCAAGGGTGACTAAGCTGTCCAGAGACCAACGTAGCCTTCAGTGTTACTCTTATGTTTGGTAATTCTGCACCTAACTTGCATAGAAACAAAATGCCTCACTGACACTAACAGTACTAGGGATGATGGCAGTTGTAGTCAGTTGTCAGCTGTGGAGTGCAGTGCTGATGTATATATATATATATATATATATATATTTTTTTTTTTTTTTTTTTTTTATAAGAATGGCACATAAGGTTTCACAAAGGGCAGCAACAGGCATCCCAAATAGCTGGGAGGATCTCCCTACTCTGGGATCTGGGAGATGATAGTTACATACTTCATGTACTATTGACAAAGTTTCTTTTCCTGGTACAGGACACTGAACTGGCAGTCTCCCACTCCTGTCAGTCAATGATTCTGCCATGTTGCCTGGCATCTCCACTGCTGCCCAGTGTTACTTCAGGAAGCCTTGCTTTGGTCAGCTTGATATATAACATATAATATAAACAGCAATAAGTAAACTGCACACACTTGTAAGAACTACTGTATTGGAATGTCACCCTCTATGTGATCCTTTAAGCCTGTGACATCAGAATCTTGCACTTTTGATTCGGACAAGTTTCTGATCTTGCCCTTTTCATGGTGGTGAGATTTTTAATGTGATGTTGTGTTGGTCGAAAACTAGAGGGTGATATTTCCACAGTCAACCAAAAAAAGCATAAAAAACAACTCCTGACAAGAAACACATACCGGTAATCCTAATGTCCAGCTGAGTCTTCAGCACCTTGGTCAGCTACTGTCTGAAAAAGATGGAAGATTACAGAAAAAACACAGAAGACAGAAGATTTAAGAAGAAGGAGAAGACGGACAGCAGATGACAGGTAAGTGTTACAAAGATCTAGGTTTTAAGCTAGGGTTAGATGTAGTATTGTTGCACTTTACTGTCCATTTCTGTGGCCTAACCTCTGTTATGGTTTCAGCTGGTAGGACAATTGAATTGCTTCTCTAGCACTTTTTGCTAATGGGCTGTTAGCCAATATTGCCCTACCAGCTGTTTTATCGGCTTAATTTGAATCTTGGCCTGTGTGAGCAGGTACTACAACAATGGCTAAAATGCAGCCATGTTTATTCCACACAAATGCAGTCCACCAGGATCTGAAATATCATTGGCACAGCAGATGCAAGAACTGGGGCCCTAGACAAATTAGAATATAGAAAATGTTTATAATTTTTCAGTAGTTTGTAGTGTTCCGGGCTCAAAAGAGTATTTTTCACCAGGACCCTCAATTATTAGATCCTCCACTGCAGTCCACGTTACTACTTCCTTTGCACCAAATACAACAGATTCCCCTCTATGCTATATTTCCATGTAGGTACCTTGGCATGATTCACCTAGCTATGAAAATAAACATCAACTATTAATGGAAGTAAATGAGCAATTTACTAGTTATTATTATTAACATATAATAATGGACCATATTGTATTGAGCTAGTTTATGAGATGTGAGAAAGAATACAGTGACACTGACTGAATATGTATTTTGTTTCCCTTAACCTTCCCATAATACCCACTATTAATAAAATCTGAAGAAATAATACATTTTGGTAACGTAGTCCAGGGAAAATGTAATTATCATGACTATTATATTTTGATTGCTGGAATATATGATATGATTGGAAAAAGAATGCCTACATACCACATTCTTTCTCCTTTGTATTGCCAGATTCCTGGAGTTTCTTCCCATGGCCTCAGTAAGGGAAATTCCCATGTATTTTTCACAAGCAGCAAAATTCCATTCTAGCTTTCCTGGGGATTTTAAATGTGTAGCCCTTAGTTACCTGCCTTATTGTCTGAATCATTTTGTACTCTAATCAGAGGTTTCAGTTTATTTAACAGGTTTTGCTAGATAGGTCTCTACACATTACTTCACAATGTGTGGAAGGCCTACAGCATCAATGAGGTTAAATAAAAATTAAAATCAATGCTAACTCTATTTTACTGCTAAATCATTCAGATGCCCCTAGAAACCGTTTCCCTGGTACATTATTTTATAAATGACATACTACAAATGATTTTAGTAATAAACATAAATAATACAATATGAACTGTGGATCTAAACATGGATCTCTATAATCCCTCTTCCAGTGATTTATATTAAATTGACTGTTTCTGTATAGAGTTTCAAGTTACTTTCAAGCACTATGAATGCATTTTTCAAAAATATTTGTCCCTTTTGGCTCCTTAATGACCAAATGCCACAAAGCAATCAAAATATGTGATATCAAGAAAATTGATGGTATTTTGTGCTCCTTACTGAGTACATGCTAAATGAGCTCTGTTGGGAAAAAGTTCAGAGCTAATGACACATTTGTATACGTTTTGCAATTGGCAAAAATGATCTGTTATATCTTATATTTATCATAGAACATCAAGCAAATTGTACATTGCAATGGGCAACCTTGACACTTTGTTTTCTTATTGGCACATCTGTTGTATATTACTAGGGACTCCGATGTACAGCCCAAAATGGCTTCTATCTGGTGTTTTGTGGATTGAAAACCTCACCCCTCAGGTGTGTTACAGTGGCTGAGACCCAAAAATATGTTTGATGAAATTTAAAGATAAAAAACTACCTTTATGTGATACTAGCCATTTATTTGTAATATAAATAGTTTTTGAAAAAATTAACCTATAATTGTTTATGGCACAATGTGGCAATTTATGTAGACTAGTTTCTGGGCCAATATTACTACATGCTGTGCTATAACTGAATATGGACAGATCCTACACACTGGGGTCCTTTATAACAGAACAGAAAGTGATACATTTACCTCAATCAGAGCAAATAAGCATGCTGTGCAGGGAATTATAATAAAGATCTGTGGTCCTTAACTGCCAGCCACACGGCCAGTCATTAAGGAGTTCATTCACTGTAAGATAAATTAAACTTGTTTATTTTGACAGGTACATTTTTGGAGTTTCCATATGCAACAACTGTCACAGAATTGGCAGTAGGAGTGGGAGAAAGCTCTTGCTGTTTTCCCACAAGAAATCCTGCGAAATCCATGAACCAGGGTCTCAATGCGTCAGCTATACAGCTGATGTATGAAAAGGGAGAGGGAGCAGAGTTCTTTATTTCCTTATATCTCTTATATGCTGGCACTAGGTCAGTAGGTCTTTTTTTTGTTGATTTTAGAGCTTGTTTTTCATATAAACCAGAGGTCTACAAAGAAAAACAATTTTGGGGGGCTTGTTTATAACAAGCCTAATTCCTACAAATCACTGAATCCTCGGGCCTTGTGACTCTAACAAGCCTGAGTCCAAAATATAATTACTGATTCCTCAAGACTTGTGAATCTAACAAACCTGAGTCCCAAAAAATGCTGATTTCTCAGGGCTTGTTCCTCTAACAAGCCAAAGTCATATACTATAATGTTTCCTCAGGGTTTGTGCCTAACAACTAGGTATGGGCGAAAACTTTCACCTCAAATCAAAATCAAAAATGAGACTTTCTGCTTAGTGCAGTTTTCCCACTTTTCTGCCTAGCTCATTGCATTGAATCAATTGGAAGAAAAAATGTTCCCCACCATGTGAAAGTTTTCTCTACTTTTCTACAGTGATACAACATGGTGTGTGGCTCTCACAGCATGTCATTCTGTGTTTGTAAGAGGAGAAAGCAGCATGGTTTTGAGCTAGAGAAGATAGGCAAATAAAGGGTAATTGAAGCTTAGTTTAGGGAGTCATTTAGGTAGGACATTTGTTCTCTGTATCAGTGTAGTCTGGGGGCACTCGGAGGGAGAAGATAGGAGGAAGGAGGTTGACCCCAAATACCCCAGAATTCAGTGTGTCTGATCGGCAAGACACAGGCAGCTGGGGTCCAATTTGCTTGCTTATTTTGATTTCATTATCTCTGTGCTTGGGAAGTCCGGGGATTTTGTTTTTTAGTTATATTTTTTTTTTTTGACTGACTGTGATAAGGCAACTTTTGCCGAAAAAGACCTATGGTAGACGAAAAAGGAGTAACCACCATATCTGTATCCCAGATCGACTACCAGGTGTAAGTATTGGTCAAGTTCCTGTCTGCTATTAGGCTGCGCGGAGCATAATATGTCTTGAAAGACACTGAAGGCCAACATGAATTCGGGAATGGATCATTTTTTGTTTAGGCTTGGGTCCTTGATCTTCAGTGTCACCGAGACATCTCCGCAGCTTAGGGTTCTGTTTTCTGCAGGATCCTGAGATACTGCCTGCAGGGATATAAGATTAATATCTCTGCCCTCAATTATGTCCCTTCAGATATGTGCAGGAACTAAATGGGCAGAAGTAATACAGGGAGTGGAACTCATTACTGTACCTGCCTGAGGGAATAGCACTTGGCTAGTGGGAGATTGTCCTTAAGGAATACACAATGATTCCAGGGTTGATACCCTGGAATGTATATCCGCTACGGCCAAGCCGAGGTCTGTCAGCATCTCAGTAACCTGCTGCAATTGCGGTATATGAACTACAATACGGGACGGAGGAGGCAGGGAGGGGGATGCAGGTGGAAATAGTAGCCGAAACAATTTGACTTTGCGTGCCGAGGCAGCATAAGGAATATGATGAAGAGACAGTGCCTCCAGAATTCTATTCTTAGTCCATTCCCAGAGTGTCGATGCTCTGACACTAGGTGTCACTGGGGCTTCAGGAATGGAAGCCTCGGAGCTAGAATTTGCTTGGGATCCTGCATGCTGTAAAATAAGACAACAGTATGTCCAGTAGTCAGTATAGTGAATCTGGCTAAGAATACTATTAGTGCCGGAAACACCGGGCAGTGGACTGTGAAATAGGGCTGGAAGGAGTAACCAGACCTATTTGTATTATACTATCTTAGCTTTGCCGCCATGAAAGTTTGGTGACAACCTAAAGTGGATCATATACTGTCGTGCTTAATGACTTTTAAGCCAGTGACGGTCTTCATTATTGATAAAATACTTAATGACGTGCCTTATTTTGATTAATTCCTCCTTCAACCTCCACGTAGCGGTAAGGAGGAACTGTGAAGCCTAGTGAAATCATCAACCTTCAGCCTCTATGAAGAGGTAAGGATGATAGATGACTGTCAGACTGACTGTGTCCTGCCTAGGCTTGGAACATAGAACCAGGTGGTGTTTAGGTGAATTTACCAGTGAATACATGTATACCTCTGGCCTCATAACGAAAAAGTGAGGTATACTTAATTAATAATTAGAAGATAGCTTAATAATTAAGGATTCCAACTTTTGGCCTCTACTAAGAGGTAAAATGAGCAAACTAAGAATGACTTAAGCACCTTCGGCCTCTGACGAGAGGTAAGGATAGCTAGGTGACTAATTCAACCTTTGGATGAGATAAGGAAGAATTAAAGGAATTAAAGGAAGCCTAGCACACATAACAACCTTCGGCCTCTGTCGGGAGGTAAGGAAGTTGTGCTAAAGTCTTGAACTCCTTTATGAAATGGCAGATTACTCTGTCAGATACATTTTGAGTCTGAGATGTAGGGTGAAAGATCACCAATTAAATGCCCGTTATGTAGACAGTTTGAATAACAGATAGTTTGAATAGCAACTAATCTATACTCCTTGACAACAGCAAGGTGACAAGAAATAATACTAGCCTAATACATCTCTGGCACAAGGTGAACCAGACAAGGAAATGCCAAAGGTGCAAATATGTGTATGTGACTTAAAAGTGATCATGCTGTGATACTGGCATAGAACATAACCCACCTAATTTCCTGTGAATAATGATTATCCAATATAGTTATGAACTTCTGGATTGAGGAACCTAGTACTTTAAAACAAGAAAGGAATATTGAACTTAATGACTATAATTCTATGGGACTGAGATTGAGCTGACTGATGGGACCTGAAGTGATACGCATACACTTCCTGTTCTCGATATGAGAGCGTCGGCTAGGAGCCCTGGACTTAAGAAGAGCCTTATGCCCCTCTCATAAACCCAGGCACAGCCTTTAACTTATACAGACTAGTCCTGAACTGTGACCAAAATTTGAATGTCTGAAGATGGTCAAATGATTCATCCAGATACTATAGATATAACCTCATTGAGTGTACTCAATATAAGTTATACACTGAGACATGTGAAGTTATCAGAATACCACACGTCTCATTGCACGAATTAGGAAACAATCACTGATAAAAAAATGATTAAAAGCAAATAAGTTCTGTATTACTGTAGGCAACTCTTCTATGCTAGACACCAGCACTAATAGTTGGTAATCAGATAACTATCCTGAGTCCCTAAATTGTACGAGAGTTAATGCAGCATATAGTCTTTCACAGTTCAGACCTTGCCCATAATTGTATTAAAAAATCTTTTTATCAACCACTAACCACCCTAATTCATTTGTATCCACTGTATGATATAGAGACGCAGATAATAATTTGTTGGGTCTAGAAGTAATCTGCGGTAGCAGAGGGGGTCAAGTAAAATTTGAGATATTCTAATTAGGTTTTTAGTTTATTAATTCATAAATGAGTATTCACGGTATTAATTTATAGTATTGTATATTTAATTTTGATCACGGTGGGAACAAAAGACACTATGGAGGAGATTTAAATCACACAATTGACTTTATTCACATCATTGAAAATAATTTTTATCATTAACATATTTTTCATTGCACATCCTGTGGATATGTTTATATCTATTAATATTGGATATTTACAATATATACAGACTTAGATTATGCATTTTTGCCACTAGAACAAAAATATAAGAGCCTTTAGGAGATCACATACAGAAAGGGGAGAACTGATATTCTCAATGAGTTAGCGAAAAGTCCACTCTTCTCCTGCTCTCATTGGTCTGTTCAAAATTTAGTAAGGGACTGTGATTGGACAAATCTAGTATAAAGCCTATTCTATGATTGTAGCTCTTTTGCCTTGATAAAGCCTTCCGATTTAAAGCGTGTCGCGTTTTAATAAAGCAACCCACAATGCCTTAATTCTGATACAAATACATACTTTAATTACTTGTAATTCAGACTTAAGAATTACTTTGTATCATACAATGGATACAAATGAGTTAGGGTGGTTAGTGGTTGATAAAAAGATTTTTTAATACAATTACGAGCAAGGTCTGAACTGTGAAAGACTATATGCTGCATTAACTCTCGTACTGAGGCAACAATTGAGGGACTCAGGATAGTTATCTAATTACCAACGATTAGCGCTGGTGTTTAGCGTAGGATAGTTGCCTACAGTAATCGAGAAGTTATTTGCTTTTTAACATTTGCTTCTCAAAAGAAGCTTAGGATAAAGTGTGGAGCATTAATAGTGATTGTTTCCTAATTCGTGCAATGAGACGTGTGGTATTCTGATAACTTCACATGTCTCAGTGTATAACTTATATTGAGTACACTCAATGAAGTTATATCTATAGTATCTGGATGAGTCATTTGACCATATTCAGACATTTTGGTCAATATGCTTGCATAACATCCAGTGATCTATTTTTTCACAGTTCAGGACTAGTCTGTATAATTTTAATTTATATAATTTTTTTTATGTTTTAAGGATTAAAAGTTAAGTTTTATACTTTCACCTTAAGATTTAACTAATGTAGTGATACTCTAGCTAAATTACATTACTACTCGAGTGCCCCTTTAAGTATCTATAAGCTTTTGTTTTTCTTTTTTTGTGCACAACCATTAGTAATAGTTTTACAGTGGTTTAAAACTGTCACTATTTGTGTGACTGACCATAAGAAGTCTGTCCACTCTGCAGTGTGTTTTACTGTAGGCAAAAATTGCACCTCTGTAATTACTGGGTGTAAAAAGGATACTGTAACAATATCAATATGTCTATTGAGTGAATATTCTCATCTGCATATCTCGAGGTAAAAAGATATACATGAATTTATTACTAGATTACCACATCATGAAAATGCAATTTGTATTGTTGTAACTGCAAGATACAAGTCTTCTACTTAATTATTGTAGCATAAACTTTCACTTGCCACAGTGAATCAGTGGACTAATGGAATCTCTTATGAAGAGTTAATTTTTTCTGTTTTCTTTATAACCACACAGATCTACCTTTTTAAGCTCTGTTCGCATTTATTAGGCAGAGTATTCCATATAGATGCAGACCTCAAAGGGTTATACAGATGGATATATATTATTAGTATTCTCAACCTAGCATATCCCTTATCGGCACATGTGAATCAGATATGTACTGATAGCACACCAAGGAAATAAATAGATGATAACTGTATATTAGATGTTGATTAGTGATGATCGAGCACCCCGATGCTCGGGTGTTCGGGTGCTCTGGCCGAGCGTCCCCGGAGGCTCGAGTGCTCGGCCGAGCACCCGAGCCCCATTGAAGTCAATGGGAGGACTCGAGCATTACACCAGGCACCCCCTGCTCTGATGAGGGGAGGGTGCCTGGTTCATAGGAAAAGGTCAGAAAATGATGGAAAAACCACAGAAATGGTTCAGGGACAGCATAGGGAGGATGTCTGGATGCATCTTGGACTCCAACGTCGCTGCTGGGAACGATGTTTCGCCCGTAGTACGCCATTTTTACAGACTGACCGTAAAACACACAAAAAGGAAGATAAAAACGATTGTAGGCGAAAAATTGTTACCAAACAGTATTTGCTGTATATTTACTTGTATATCATCTGCAAATTCTGCAAAAAATTTCATCGATTTTTCGGAACTGGGGCCATGATTAAGAGGGAAACGTGCGCAGCGTAAAGCAGGTGTTCAACGTGGTTATGGCCCGGGTAAGGTACAGCATTCAGGAACGGAGGCCGCAGCTACCACAGGTTTTACAACATGTCCGTTTGCCCTTGTTAAGTCCAAAATTTATAGTCGGAACAGTGGGGTCTGATCCATTGAGTAAAAGTGACGAAGTGACTTAGTGGATGAAGCCAAGAACTACCTTCTGCTCTGTCGAACACCCCAGCCCTATTTAATTCAATGGGAGGACCTGAGGCACTCCGATACAACCTGTATATCACAAAATGGAGGGCCTCATTCACATTGTGGTACAATAGTTCAGGTAGTGGTCCAACACTCATAAAGCCTATGCACTAAGTGAAAGGGCTGCCAAAAATTAGACTGAAATGTCACTCCAATACACCCTTTATTACACATAAAGGAGGGCATCATACACACCCTTGAAAAATTAGGATTAATGGCCTGCTGGTGACCCTCTAAAACATTAGGGGCGAGGGCATGTCGCTAAGCTGACCATCTAAAACATTAGGAATGAGGGTCTGCTGCTGAGCCGACCATCTAAAACATTATGGGTGAGGGTCTGCTGCGGAGCTGACCATCCTAAACATTATATGCGAAGGCCCGCTAGTGATCTGACGCTATAAAACATTATATGAGAGGGCCCGCTAGAGAGCTGACCCAATAAAACATTATATGAGAAGGCCCGCTGGTGAGCTGACCTATACAAAAATTGTCAAACAGGGCCCGCTGGTGAGCTGGCCCTATATAAAAATTATATCACAGGGCCCGCTGGTGAGCTGGCCCTATATAAAAATTATATCACAGGGCATATGGAAGAGGAGGAGGAAGATGAGAAGATTAAGAGTCAACCATATACCCGTTTTTTGGGTGGAAGGGGTGAATGGGAATACAGAGTATTCCCATCATTGTAAATAACATATCTAAAGTGACTTTATGTTCACCCGGGGCTTTCCTCCAGTGGAGTGGAGAAGTCAGGGGAAATCCAGGCCTTGTTCATTTTTATAAGTGTCAACCTATCAGCATTTTCGGTGGAAAGGTGGATACGCTTATCTGTTATGATGCCACCAGCAGCACTAAATACCCGCTCAGACAGAACGCTGGCGGCAGGGCAGGCCAGCACCTCCAAGGCGTAGAGTGCCAGTTCATACCACGTGTCCAGCTTGGACACCCAGTAGTTGTAAGGCACAGAGGGATCAGTGAGAACGCTGACACGGTCTGCTACGTACTCCTTCACCATCTTCCAAAACTTTTCCCTCCTTGTGACACTAGGCCGCGCATCAGGGTGAGGGTGCTGGCGGGGTGTCATGAAGATGTCCCACGCCTTGGAGAGTGTTGCCCTGCCTTTGTCGTAACTGCTGTGTGCTCCCCTTTTCTCCCCTTCTCGGTTGGCCAAGGAAGCACGTACTCTGCCGCCAGCGTTGTCAGATGGAAAATTTTGGCGCAATTTTTCAACAAGAACCTTCTGGTATTGCACCATTTTGCTTGTCCTCTCCACCGGAGGAATGAGAGATGAGAAATTCTCTTTGTAGCGGGGGTCCAGAAGGGTGAACACCCAGTAATCCGTGTTGTCTAAAATGCGTATAACGCGTGGGTCACGGGAAAGGCAGCCTAACATAAAGTCAGCCATGTGTGCCAGAGTACCAACAGGCAAGATTTCGCTGTCCTCACCAGGAGGATGACTCTCAATCTCCTCATCCTCTTCCTCCTCTTCTGCCCACCCACGCTGAAGAGATGGAAATAAAGTTACATGGCTACCCTCTGTAGCGGAGGCAACCGTGTCTTCCTCCTCCTCCTCCTCCTCTGCCTCCTCCAATTGTCGCTGAGTAGACGAAGTGAGGGTGCTCTGGCTATCACCTTGTGTAAGCTCTTCCTCCCCCATTTCCACCTCTTCCACATGCAAAGCGTCGGTTTTAATTGTGAGCAGCGAGCGTTTCAGTAGACACAGAAGTGGGATGGTTACACTGATAATAGCGTTATCGCCGCTCACCATCTGTGTCGATTCCTCAAAATTGCGTAAAACCTCACAGAGGTCTGACATCCATTCCCACTCCTCACTTCTGATTAGAGGAAGTTGAACGGAGAGGCGACGACCGTGTAACAGCTGGTACTCCACTACTGCCCTCTGCTGCTCACAAAGCCGGGCCAACATGTGGAAGGTGGCGTTCCAGCACGTGCTCACGTCACACAGCAGCCGGTGAGCTGGCAATTGTAAGCGCTGCTGCAGCGTCAACAGGCCGGCTGCAGCTGTAGATGACTTACGGAAATGTGCACGCACGCGGCGCACCTTCGTCAAGAGATCATGCAAATTGGGGTAGGTTTTTAGAAATCGCTGAACCACTAAATTAAATACATGCGCTAGGCATGGTACGTGTGTGAGCTTGCCGAGCTCCAAAGCCGCCACCAAGTTACGCCCATTATCACACACAACCATGCCTGGTTGCAGGTTGAGTGGCGAGAGCCACTGCTCGGTCTGGTGACTAATCCCCTGCAACAGCTCTGAGGCCGTGTGCTGTTTGTCCCCAAGGCAGATCAGCTTCAGCACGGCCTGTTGACGCTTCCCCACTGCAGTGCTACATTGCTTCCAGCTACCGGCTGATGGGTGAGTGGCGCTGCGCGCAGAGAATGCGGAGGTGGAAACGGAGGAGGAGGAGCCAATAACGTAGGTGCTGGCGGAAACCCTGATGGAGGTAGGGCCCGCAATCCTCGGCGTGGGTAGCACCTGTGCCATCCCAGGGTCCGAGTTGCTCCCAGCCTCCACGACATTCACCCAGTGTGCCATCAGGGAAATGTAGTGTCCCTGGCCACAAGCACTTGTCCATGTGTCAGTCGTTAAGTGGACCTTCCCAGTAACTGCGTTGGTCAGGGCACGGGTGATGTTAAGGGACACATGGTGGTGTAAGGCGGGGACGGCACACCGGGAAAAGTAGTGGCGGCTGGGGACTGCGTACCGAGGGACAGCTGCTGCCATCAGGCTGCGGAAGGACTCAGTGTCCACAAGCCTAAATGGCAGCATTTCGATGGCCAGTAATTTGGAAAGGTGTGAGGTTAGTGCTATGGCCTGTAGGTGAGTGGCTGGGTATTTTCGCTTGCGCTCAAATGCCTGGGGTAACGACATTTGGACGCTGCGCTGGGACAGGGAAGTGGATGTGGTCGCTGATGGTGCTTCAGATGGTACAGGTGCAGGGCGGGAGGTATGCGGGCCTGCGCCTTCGACAGGCGATTGGCCGGCACCGAAAACAGGGGAAGAGGAGGCAGTGGTGTGGCCTGCAGACACAGATTGGCGATCCGGGCGTTCCTCCCACTTATTACGGTGCTTGGATGCCATGTGTCGGATCATGCTGGTGGTGGTGAGGTTTCTAGTGTTCATGCCTCGGCTCATTCTGGTGTGGCACAGGTTGCAAACTACAATTCTTTTGTCGTCCGCACTTTCCTTAAAAAAACGCCATACCGCGGAACACCTAGCCCTTGGCAAGGGAGATTTACGCAAGGGGGTGCTCCGTGGAACATTTGCGGGCCGGTTTGGTGCGGTCCGCCTTCTTTCTTTAGCCACACCACTGCCTCTTCCAGCCTGTTGCGGTGCTGCAGATGGCTCACCCTCAGGACTGCTGTCATCGCTCGGCTTTCCACCTTCCCAGGTGGGGTCAGTGACCTCATCGTCCACCAAGTCCTCCTCCACTTCCTCACTCTGATCATCCTCCTCATTTCTTGATCCCACCACATCCTCAGTCATTGACAACTGTGTATCATCCTCCTCATCAAGGTCTTGAGACAGTAATTGTGGTTGATTTGATGGCAACTGTGTCTCATCATCATCATCCACTTCCTTTGACCTTAAATGCCGTTCCCCTCTGTCATCTTCTTGTGATTGGGTACCCTCTAGAGGTTGTGAATCAGGGCACAAGATCTCATGTTCCTCTGCAAGCGTGCTTGGAGAGAGGTTCAAATCAAGGATTGGTGATGAGAAGAGCTCCTCACTATATCCCAGTGTGGGATCACTTCTTTGGCCAGACCCTCTATGGTGGGAGGAAGGATGATCAGGGTGAGGATTATGTTGACCAAACTCTTGGCTAGTGAGAGTGGACTTGGTGGAAGACAGGGTGGTGCTTAACCGACTGGAAGCAGTATCAGCTGAAATCCAACCGACCACCTGTTCGCAGTGGTCTGACCTCGAGAGTGATGTCCTGTGACGCCCTGTAAACTGAGACATGAAGCTAGGTATGGTGGATGTCTTTCTTTCTTGTGCTCTGGCACCAGGCACAGTTTCTACGCGTCCTGACCCGCGCCATGAACTATCAGGATCACGTCCACTTCCCCGTCCCTTTTTACCCGCCTTCTTCATATTAAACGGAATATATGCCGGTAATCTGCGGCTAGGCACACGAAACAGAATATGACGCTAATCTGCGGCTAGGCACACTAAACAATATGTGACGCTAATCTGCGGCTAGGCACACTAAACAATATGTGACGTTAATCTGCGGCTAGGCACACTAAACAATATGTGACGCTAATCTGCGGCTAGGCACACGAAACAGAATGTGACGCTAATCTGCGGCTAGGCACACGAAACAGAATGTGACGCTAATCTGCGGCTAGGCACAGTGAACGGAATATGTGACGTTAATTTGTGAATTTGCACACTAAACAGAATGTGACAATAATCTATGGCTAGGCACACGTTTAAAATGGCCCTTTTTGTCGCTGCGTTGTAAAATCATTGGCCCTGTGCACCTAACAGGATATGTCAGCTTGTCACTGCACTGTGAAATATTTGTCCCTGTGCACCTAGTACAATGTCACCTTAGAACATGTCCCCCCCCACAAAAAAATGAAATTCTGCCACCCCCAAAAAAAATTAAATGCTGCCCCCACACACAACAGTCCTAAAAAGGACTTTTGGGTCTTGAAAGAGTTTCAACAATTTTATTCTCCCTACACTGACTTCCTGTGCATCTAGTATTATATGTCACCTTACAAATATCCCCCCCACAAAAAAAAGGAAATTGTGCCCCCCCAAACAAAATATAAATGCTGCCCCCACACACAACAGTCCTAAAAAGGACTTTTGGGTCTTGAAAGAGTTTCAACAATTTTATTCTCCCTACACTGACTTTCCCTGCCTAAGCGCATCTCTCCCTGGCTAAGAATGAGCCGAACTTGCACGTCTGGTGCTATACAGCACCCGATCATGGGTTCTGGCCAGCCAATCAGTGTAATGCCAGCAGCCAACATGGCTGCTGGCATTACACTGATGTCAGAGCCTCCCCGCACGTTTATTGGCTGCGCAGCAGCTGCGAAACGTGCGGGGAGGAGACCCGAACATGGCGGGCGAGCACATGCGGTACTCGTACGAGTACCGCAATGTGCCGAGCAGAGCGATGCTCGAGCCGAACCGAGCTTCGGCCGAGCATGCTCGCTCATCACTAATGTTGATCATGCATAAACACCAAGGCCAGTGAAGATTTTAACATTGAACCTAGCTAATTGGCTTCCTCTAATCCAAACGGATGTCTCTAAAGTGATAAGGCTCTATTCGCATATATTGATGACTCAAAAATGTAAAAGTAAAATAAGATTTATATAGAGGCCTTAACCCCTATATTGCCAGATGGCTACCAATTCTGTATTGTTACATGATTTTTTAAAAATACAGCTGGTGCTAATACCTTTATAATTGTCATTATTATTGATATTAAGATAAAAAGTGGTTTAGGGCTAAGAAAAAGGTTTTTAATTCCTTAATTGCTAATGTAAGTACTCTCACTGTTCCAGTATGTGACCTGTCAAATAATGACAAAAAACACAAAGACTGTTTAAATCGTATCCTGTATATTAATATAGATTGTAACTTAGTAGCGGATGCACTACCTAATAACAAGATATATACAGAAGGTTCTATTCACACATATTTTGAGACACATATCCCACATAGATGCGGAGCCTCATTGTCAGCTGAAAGATAACAGTAAAAAATCTGTATATTTGTCTTAACCCCTAGATCGCCAATTATTTACCAGTTCATTTCATGGCAACATTTCTTAATGAGGTTAGGAATTAAATTTCACAGTATTATGGCAATACTACTAGACACAGAAACTAGCGCTTGTAAGTTGTTAGTATAGGCATAAAGTATTTTTGCTAGTCTTAATGACCTATTCTTAAATGAACTCTAGGTGTCTGCTCTATTTGTATTAATTGAGTGAAATGATCGCACATCAATATGGAGCCCAAATTATAAATGGTTAGACAATAAGAACTCCAACCGTATATGGCCCTATGCATTTTGTAGGGACAAGCCAACTTCTTAAGGGGCACTGGTAGAGAACTTCTTACCCTTCCCAGGCAGGTGTCCCCCTTGCATAGACTAGCTTGGGGAACCACCCAAACCCTTCTTGCAAAGGTGAAAACTCCCGAGGTCCAGTGGCATCCCCCCAGTGTTAAGTGGTGCCCAGATAAAGCACTATACTACTTCTATAAAAAATATATATTTTATTTGGATCTTGGTTAGATGGGATCCTGTTAAGGCCCTCACTCAGAATAAAAATTATCTTTCTTTCTCTCTCTCTTTCTATATCTATATATATATCTATATCTATATATATAGATATATATATATCCTATATAATAATTTGCTAAGATGTTTGTCAGAAGCCGTCATGTGCTATAGAGACTGCCTGAACACACAGAATGCTGGGAGCATTCTGTGCTTTCGGGCAGTCTCTACAGTGCATGACTGTGTCAGCAGCAGGACGTGGAGCAGGACCGGCCTCTTAACATCAAAGACATGGGCTTTTACACTAGTGTATATATATATATATATATATATATATATATATATATATATATATATATATAAATATATATATATATATATACAGGGCTCAAAATTTCCACTTGCCACTAGCCAATGGCGAGTGAAAATTTAGCCCTGGCGAGTAGAAATTAAGCCCTGGTGGGTATGCTATGGCTTGCAGTGGCGAGTAACTTTTCAGGTCTGGCTTGTACCAAAGGACTTAAAATTATAAGCCCTGATATATATATGTATATATATATATATATATATATATATATATTTATATATATTTACATAGTCAGTATTCAGAGATGCAAGTAGCTATATACTTAATGGAGGGTATGTGTGTACTGTCTATATATACCAATATGTACCAGTTCATATTTACAGTATATTCCCCTTTCGCCATGGTTATCAAAGTGTTCACCTGGCTACTGACAGTGAGGGATGTGCTGTCAGTATACAGACAGATTGGAACAAGCACTGTTAATGTATAGCTGTACAGAGAGGATGAAGAAGAGCATAAAGGGGGCAACTATACAATAAGATAAGGATTTTTAGTATTTACTTGCACAGCAAAAAAAAAATAGTACATAAATAGTTAATAAGTACAAACTGCCTCATACAGATACCGCCACACTCCATGCTTGTGCCACCCACTTACCTTACTGTCTGTGTCCTTTGTACCTTGCCATGTATATGTGTGTGTGTTTGGCAATATCACAGCAGAAATTATAGGAATGTGGAGTGGGGAGTTCAAACTCAACACACCAACACGTAACTCAGCTTGGACATACTTCTTTGAAAAGTTTCACACCTTTCGGAAGTAAATTTTACTTACATTTCTGCCTTTTTTTTGGAGAAATTTCTTTGGGGAGGAAGTTAAACATAACTTTGTGCAACGCTTTACAGATACTTCTCTACTGTTTAAAGTGCATGTACGCCAGTGTTTCAAAATCCCTTAGTGTGTTTCTCTAAAGGTTTGAGTATTCCTGATGCCATTCCTTTGCTCTAATTGCCTACATAGGCCATCTGCAATTCACTGACAAGCTCCACAGCACACCAAAACTTGCTTCAGTGATTAGATTCTATTTTTGTACAAAGGAGACTTGCCTGGTATTTTCAACCTGGAATGCCATTATAGACAGAGTGAGATTGAAATACATATTACATTTTCTCCTCTGTAAAGGCAAAACAGCAAAAATATAAAGCATAGCAGTGTTGACTCTCCATAAAACAAGTCATGTACAGTGGGGCAAAAAAGTATTTAGTCAGCCACCAATTGTGCAAGTTCTCCCACTTAAAAAGATGAGAGAGGCCTGTAATTTTCATCATAGGTACACTTCAACTATGACAGACAGAATGAGACAAAAAATCCATAAAATCACATTGTCTGATTTTTAAAGAATTTATTTGCAAATTATGGTTGAAAATAAGTATTTGGTCAATAACAAAAGTTCATATCAATACTTTGTTATATACCCTTTGTTGGTAATGACAGAGGTCAAACGTTTTCTGTAAGTCTTCACAAGGTTTTCACACACTGTTGCTGGTATTTTGGACCATTCCTCCATGCAGATCTCCTCTAGAGCAGAGATGTTTTGGGGCTATCGCTGGGCAACACAGACTTTCAACTCCCTCCAAAGGTTTTCTATGGGGTTGAGATCTGGAGACTGGCTTGGCCACTCCAGGACCTTGAAATGCTTCTTACGAAGCCACTCCTTCATTGCCCGGGCGGTGTGTTTGGGATCATTGTCATGCTGAAAGACCCAGCCACGTTTCATCTTCAATGCCCTTGCTGATGGAAGGAGGTTTTCACTCAAAATCTCACAATACATGGCCCCATACATTCTTTCCTTTACACGGATCAGTCGTCCTGGTCCCTTTGCAGAAAAACAGCCCCAAAGCATGATGTTTCCACCCCCATGCTTCACCGTAGGTATGGTGTTCTTTGGATGCAACTCAGCATTCTTTCTCCTCCAAACACGACGAGTTGAGTTTTTACCAAAAAAGTTCTACTTTGGTTTCATCTGACCATATGACATTTGCCCAATCCTCTTCTGGATCATCCAAATGCTCTCTTCAAATGCAAACTTCAGACGGGCCCAGACATGTACTGGCTTAAGCAGGGGGACACGTCTGGCACTGCATGATTTGAGTCCCTGGCGGCGTAGTGTGTTACTGATGGTAGCCTTTGTTACTCTGGTCCCAGCTCTCTGCAGGTCATTCACTAGGTCCCCCCGTGTGGTTCTGGGATTTTTGCTCACCGTTCTTGTGATCATTTTGACACCACGGGGTGAGATCTTGCGTGGAGCCCCAGATCGAGGGAGATTATCAGTGGTCTTGTATGTCTTCCATTTTCAAATAATTGCTCCCACAGTTGATTTCGTCACACCAAGCTGCTTGCCTATTGCAGATTCAGTCTTCCCAGCCTGGTGCAGGTCTACAATTTTGTTTCTGGTGTCCTTCGACAGCTCTTTGGTCTTGGCCATAGTGGAGTTTGGAGTGTGACTGTTTGAGGTTTTGACAGGTGTCTTTTATACTGATAACAAGTTCAAACAGGTGCCATTAATACAGGTAACAAGTGGAGGACAGAGGAGACTCTTAAAGAAGAAGTTACAGGTCTGTGAGAGCCAGAAATCTTGCATGTTTGTAGGTGGCCAAATACTTATTTTACCGAGGAATTTACCAATTAATTCATTAGAAATCCTACAATGTGATTTCCTGTATTCTTTCCCCCCATTCTGTCTCTCATAGTTGAAGTGTACCAATGATGAAAATTACAGGCCTCTCTCATCTTTTTAAGTGGGAGAACTTGCACAGTTGGTGGCTGACTAAATACTTTTTTGCCCCACTGTATGCATTTGATTGTTCCACTAACTCATATGTTGGGCTTGACAATATTTTGGAAGGAGTGAATATAAAAGCACATGAGAATGTGACAGAGGGCTTCTCCTGTTTACTGCATACTGGACACATTCATTGTGTCTATCAATGGCAGAAGAGGCAGTGTAGTCAACATTCCATTTTACAGACAAGGGGGTGATATCTATAACCCCATCTGCAGTTATGCAAATATTTTTCACATTTATTTGCTTTATTTGGGGTGGAATATGTCAAAATCTAGTTTAAGTGAATGTATAATACAGCGTCTTCCAATAACAGCAGGTTTCTAAAATCTTAAATAACACAATTTACCATAATTCAGAATATGAGAAAACCAATTCTGTAATTTTGGTTATCATACAAAATAGGCCGTTTCTAAAAACTCAACAGGTATTTAACTTCTTTGCTTCATTTATTTGTTTAACCAATTAGTTAGCTATATAAAGAAAAAACATTCTCTTGATATATAAAACAAGCAGATTCAATTACCACATTTTCCGTTCCAGGACAATACTTTGGTCATTTCTTAACATCTTTCCATCACTGCCCACTTTCCCCTTCTTCTTGCCATCCTTCTCCCTTATACTTTCATCTGCTTTTTCCTTATACTTCTCTCTCTTGCAGTCTTAGTCCTCTCCTTATTTTCTTCCTCTGCACACTCTCTGCTTCATGCTCTTGTCCCTTTGTCCATATTCTTGTCCCCTCTCCTATACTCAGTCCCTTGTTCTCATACTTGAACCTCTTTTAATACTCAACCCTTTCTCCCATACTCTGCTCTTCCACACTCGCTCTCCAACACTTACTCCTACCCTCTCGCTTCCTCCCTTACCTTCTGCTAGCCTTACATTGTCCCTCCACCCCCTGTCTCCCTGTGATTCCTCCTGGATTCATTTGGATGGACACAGAATTTCAGACTGAGCCACAAATGAATCACAGAGTTTTCTTCGTTCCAATATTGGATCACAAAAATGATGGTCCAATTTCATATGCCATTAATGATCTAAATACAAACATATGGAACTGAGGAAGATAATGGTAATGATCCATAATTATGATTGGGGGATATTTCTATTGATTCTTGTTTTTATTGACACAATTTCTTTTAGCAAGTAATGTGACATGGTAATCTCTTTATTTTGCATATATATATATATATATATATATATATATATATATATATATATATATATGAACAAATACTGGAAAATGTAGATTAACCCCTTGGATGCAAATCAATGTGCAGCAAAGAGGTTACAATAATACATTTGCATTTCATTTTAAAATAGAAAAAGACAGAGTCAAGAAACCTGAAGGAAGAACATATTTCCATGTAACCTCTCAAAAATATGTTTTTTTTAATGTAAAACGTATGAATACATTTTAAATGATTTCATTTGTATTGGATTTAAGCTCTAGAGAGCCAGACGGGTATGCAAGCATTGCAAAGCAATGCATTGCATATCTCTCTAACACTGAGAGTGTTAACAAATATGAAAACAGAATGGGTTCTGAAATTTGAGTTAAATCAAGACACCTAAGCAATAACTTCCTTTATCTTTTCAATGGCAAGAAAAATATACCAAAAGATATTGTTTCTTATGAGCAATTGTCTTTTATATCACATAAAGACACTGTATGATTTCATGAAATGAGAAACCATATTAAAATACATAAAGGTAGCAAAACAAAGTAAATTGCTTATCTGAATCCTTTAGTATTCTGACTGCATTACAGTTCCTTTCAAAGCCTGCAATAAAAAGTGTTCAGTGTTTGTAAATCTTTGTTTTGACAGCTTTATAGTTTATGCAGCTTTGTACAATGAGTTGCAACTGGCACTGCCCCTACTGAAGATTTAAATCACTTGTATCCATATCCATACTATACTTCTTGTATAATGAACAAGATGGTAAACATTTTCTTTATTATCCAAACATGTGGACATTAGTATATATATATGCAAATACATTTTATAGATGCAAGCTCTCAAATCTTACAAAACACAATAATTATCAGCAACATCAATTGTGTATAAAGCAGCTTTCTACCATTTTCATCATAGATTTCTGTATAATTCGTTAGAGAAAACAGAAGACCTTTTTGGAAACCAGGGCCTTTGCCATCTATGAGAATACTGCAATCTCATGCAGTTAACTGATTTGATTAAGTGTGTGTGTGTGTGTGTGTGTGTGTGTGTGTGTGTGTATGTGTGTGTGTGTGTATGTACGTGTGTATGTGTGTATGCTCAATGCCTGCAGGTATGATGACCTGAGATTGCACAGTGATGTAAGTATAGGAATGGCCTTCCTCCCACAGGATTTGCCTGAATTTCCTTCCTGCTGAAATGAGAAACACCTATCGCGTTTCATGGAAATGCCTGCTGGGAGAACTAATAATTTATCCTTAGGTGATAGAGCCATGACCAGTGCATTACAAAGCAATGTGCTAGATATGTCTCTAGCATCTAAGGAGTCTAATATCTTTCATAAAACCTGAAAACAAATAGACCATCTTAAGCCTGTTTATAAATGCTACTATAGTATTAAAATGCACTAGATATTAAATTATATATAGTTAATAATGTGTTGAAGCCACTGCATGTAATAAAATGCCAAATTCCACAAAATTTTTGTTGCGTCCAGTGGGCTCAAATGTTGTGCCTGTTGGACATTTTTACCAGTTAGGTGGTTTGTGACAGCACAGTTAACAGAATACCAAACTGTGCTTTCAAAACAACCATCGTCAGTTTTTTTTTTTTTTTAATGAGAGGCATAGTATTAAGCACTGTGCGAGCTGTTATGCATTAAAGCAGACATACTCTCTACTGCATAGTGCAGGGTTTGGACGTTGATGTTAGTGGACATGCACTGGCAGATTTATACATTTCCATATGTGAGTCCTGCTGCACTTTTTATTTCACATGATTAGTGAATATAACAGAATAGGGCCCTGTATTAAAAACAAACATGAGTAATTTTAAGGGGAACTAACTGCATCATATGGTAGAACATTCCCAAAATTCCCATAGATGTAAATGCTTTAAATGCTAGAGAAGTCTCCAAAACATTGTGGAGATGTTTGTAGCATTCAAGGGGTTAAAATCCCCACTTGGATCAATGGAAATATTTCTTTATCATTCAAGTTATTGACAATTTTGTCACAGAGTTACTCCATTTTGTGTTTTTACCAGGGCCAAAGGGGTGAATGTAGTGTGTTGATCCCATGCTAAATCGGTCTCTGTAATCAATTCTCAGTCTCTATGCCTTCCTACTAGGCAATTTACTAATGTATATAAACTGGAATCCCTCCATTACATGCTGTTTGCATCAAGCGGAGAACAATGGAGCAGTCTGTGGGTGTTTTAAGGTGTTCCTTTCCATTATGTGTTGTTTATGACTATACACTAAATAAACAAAAGGACATGGCATGAATATATACCCCATTTCCTACATTTTATGTGATGCTGGCATATGGAGCTTGCTGGCATTAAAATTCTAAGAATCGTGGAAATTGTCTTCTGGTATGAGGCCATACTGGTAAATACATACATTTGCCTTAGTGTCCCTAATTAACTACATGGTGTAGCAAACCTCAAGTATATAAGTCAGAAGTAAAAACCTGTCAACTCAACCGTTTCTCTTGGGACCAGATGGAGAGATCATGTTGAGATAATTTTATTGTTAGTAGCACCAGAGTATTTTTTATTATTAACCATCATTAGGCTACCCTACCACTACTGCTAAATCATCATCTGAAGCTATCTTAAAGGGATAGTAATACTTCATGTTATCTTTATTTTATTTTGTAGGCATTAAAAAATCATGAAGAATGATACAAGTCTTATCTCTCAAACCTTTATGGTTTGAGAGATATTCACAAGCAAAGTTTCCCCCTCCCGCCCCTTTTACCTAGTGTAAGCAATCTCTTCTCTGTTGGGGATTGCAGTCCATAGACCAGACAGATAACAGCAAGGGACAATATTCTTCCTATCAAAACAATGAAAGCCCTGCCCCTCTTGACAAGTTATTCAGGTTTTTCCTTTATCTTAATTGAAGATTGTCCCTCTCTGCAGTCTACCTGGGCACCTCCCTTCTGATCTGGCTGAACAGTGTTACATCAGTAAAAGGAGTGGGAGGGGGATACTTTGTCATTGAATTACTCTTGAACTACAAGTCTGACAGTGTTGAAATAACACTCACCAAAGTCCAAATACTATGATGATTAATTAGAGCTACTTCTATTATGAAACATTACTATCCCTTTAATTAGGATGGTGTCTATAGTCTTTTAAATGTGAAAAATGAATCATTAGAGCATTACGTTTTTTCACTAAGATAACATTAGAAAAAAAACAAGAAACATTTTGAAAAAAAAAAAAGTTGATATTCATGTGTTTTCTGAGATTTACCATTGCGATAAGTTATGCGTAGTAAATAAGAGCAGATCTAAAAAAAGCAGAACTTTAGTGGAAGAGGGGTTTTGTGCTTGTGTCAAAATCAACTTAAAGGGATAGTAATGTTTCATAATAAAAGCAGCTCTAATTAATCATCATAGTGTTTGGACTTTGGAGAGTGTTATTTAAATTCTGTCAGAGTTGTAGTTCAAGAGTAATTCAATGTCAAAGTGTCACCCTCCCGCCCCTTTTACTGATGTAACACTGTTCAGCCAAATCAGAAGGGAGGTGCCCAGGTAGACTGCAGAGAGGGACAATCTTCAATTAAGATAAGGGAAAAACCTGAAAAACTTGTCAAGGGGAGCAGGGCTTTCATTGTTCTCACAGGAAGAAGATTGTCCCCTTCTGTTATCTGTCTGGTCTATGGACTGGATTCCACATCTGAGAAGAGATGGCTTACACTAGTTAAAAATAGGGGGAGGGGAAACTTTGCTTGTGAATATCTCTCAAACCATACATGTTTGAGAGATAAGACTTATATCGTTCTTCATGTTTTTTTAATGCCTACAAAATAAAATAAAGATAAATGTAAGTATTACTATCCTTTAGGTTATGTTTTTTATGTTATATTATGTATGTATACTATAAAAATAGAATCCTGTGTCCCTGCCACAAAATCCAAGGGCATCAGTAAAGGTGAGTTACATGCCTTGAGGCTCTGATTTGGACAGGATTGCACAGGATTGAGATTGAAAACACTCCACCCAATACTGGCCACATCATTGCATGGACATGCCCTGCTGGGTTGGTGATTAAGACAGTATGGGGTTAGGGGCAGCAATGCTCATTCGTATCTATATCACTGCAGAAGCATGGCCACTCTCTTTCTCTCCTCTCTTTACCTTTTGTGTTCCTGACTCTTCTTCTTTACCTTCACCCTCCCTTTAACCTCTCAGCAGGGTCTGGTCTCTGCTTCCACCTTACCTTTCATCACTCAGGCTCTCCTCTCCCACTTTCCCTTTTGCCACTTCTGCTCTTCACATCCACCCTGTTTTTCACTGCTCCCCTTGCCCACCCATCCCTTTGCAACTCCTTTTGTATTCTTCCACCTACCCTTTCATCTCTCTCCTGCTCTTGCTCTCCTCTCCCATCTTCCTTTTGCTGCTCTGGTCCTCCTCTTCCATCCTCCTTTTCACCATCATGGCAGTATATAGTAGAAGAACTGTGTAACTTTATTGCTTTAATGAAATGACTAGTGGAGGTGCTGGGGTATTTGTAGGCACTCTATGACTTTTGTCATCTCCAAAAACAAATAAGAAGTCATACTCCTTTGCAGCAGGAGCAGAAAATCTTGGCACACGCTCTAACACACCAATAGTACCTCTATTATGTACCCCAGAGCCCTGGGATTATTTAGGAGTACTTTTTGCTTCTGTTAGTTATGGCGCCTCTGACCTGTTCATGGTGTGTTTTCTAGTGATGAGCGAGCATGCTCGGCCGAAGCTCGGTTCGGCTCGAGCATCGCTCTGCTCGGCACATGGCGGTACTCGTACGAGTACCGCATGTGCTCTCCCGCCATGTTCGGGTCTCCTCCCCGCACGTTTCGCGCCTGCTGCGCAGCCAATAAACGTGCGGGGAGACTCTGACATCAGTGTAATGCCAGCAGCCATGTTGGCTGCTGGCATTACACTGATTGGCTGGCCAGAACCCGTGATCGGGTGCTGTATAGCACCTGACCAGCAAGTTCAGCTCAGTCTTAGCCAGGGAGAGATGAGGATAGGAAGGGAAAGTCAGTGTAGGGAGAAAAAAAGCGCGTTTGAACAACAAAAAGACCCAAAAGTCCTTTTTAGGACTACTGTGTGTGGGGGCAGCAGATATATTTTGTTTTGGGGGGCAGAGTTTAAAAAAAAAACGTCAGATATTCCGTTCACTGTGCCTAGCCGCAGATTAGCAGCACATTGTGTTTAGTGTGCAAAGTTGCAGAATAGCAGCACATTCTGTTTAGTGTGCAAAGTTGGAGATTAGCAGCACATTGTGTTTAGTGTGCAAAGTTGCAGATTAGCAGCACATTCTGTTTAGTGTGCAAAGTTGCAGATTAGCAGCACATTCTGTTCAGTGTGCAAAGTTGCAGATTAGCAGCACATTCTTTTTAGTGTGCAAAGTTGCAGATTATCAGCACATTCTGTTTAGTGTGCAAAGTGTAAAAAATAAAAGTCACTTATTCTGTTCACTGTGCCTAGCCGCAGATGAGCAGCACATTGTGTTTAGTGTGCAAAGTTGCAGATTAGCAGAACATTCTGTTTAGTGTGCAAAGTGTAAAAAATAAAAGTCACATATTCCATTCACTGTGCCTAGCCGCAGATAAGCAGCATATTCTGTTTAGTGTGCAAAGTTGCAGATTATCAGCACATTCTGTTTAGTGTGCAAAGTGTAAAAAATAAGTCACTTATTCCGTTCACTGTGCCTAGCCGCAGATAAGCAGCACATTGTGTTTACTGTGCAAAGTTGCAGATTAGCAGAACATTCTGTTTAGTGTGCAAAGTGTAAAAAATAAAAGTCACATATTCCATTCACTGTGCCTAGCCGCAGATAAGCAGCATATTCTGTTTAGTGTGCAAAGTTGCAGATTATCAGCACATTCTGTTTAGTGTGCAAAGTGTAAAAAATAAAAGTCACTTATTCCGTTCACTGTGCCTAGCCGCAGATAAGCAGCACATTCTGTTTAGTGTGCAAAGTTGCAGATTAGCAGAACATTCTGTTTAGTGTGCAAAGTGTAAAATATCAAAGTCACATATTCCATTCACTGTGCCTAGCCGCAGATAAGCAGCATATTCTGTTTAGTGTGCAAAGTTGCAGATTATCAGCACATTCTGTTTAGTGTGCAAAGTGTAAAAAATAAAAGTCACTTATTCCGTTCACTGTGCCTAGCCGCAGATAAGCAGCACATTCTGTTTAGTGTGCAAAGTTGCAGATTATCAGCACATTCTGTTTAGTGTGCAAAGTGTAAAAAATAAAAGTCACATATTCCATTCACTATGCCTAGCTGCAGATAAGCAGCATATTCTGTTTAGTGTGCAAAGTTGCAGATTATCAGCACATTCTGTTTAGTGTGCAAAGTGTAAAAAATAAAAGTCACATATTCCATTCACTGTGCCTAGCCGCAGATAAGCAGCATATTCTGTTTAGTGTGCAAAGTTGCAGATTATCAGCACATTCTGTTTAGTGTGCAAAGTGTAAAAAATAAAAGTCACATATTCCATTCACTGTGCCTAGCCGCAGATAAGCAGCATATTCTGTTTAGTGTGCAAAGTGTAAAAAAATAAAAGTCACATATTCCGTTCACTGTGCCTAGCCGCAGATAAGCAGCACATTCTGTTTAGTGTGCAAAGTTGCAGATTTGCAGCACATTCTGTTTAGTGTGCAAAGTGTTAAAAATAAAAGTCACATATTCCGTTCACTGTGCCTAGCCGCAGATAAGCAGCACATTCTGTTTAGTGTGCAAAGTTGCAGATTTGCAGCACATTCTGTTTAGTGTGCAAAGTGTTAAAAATAAAAGTCACATATTCTGTTCACTGTGCCTAGCCGCAGATAAGCAGCACATTCTGTTTAGTGTGCAAAGTGTTAAAAATAAAAGTCACATATTCTGTTCACTGTGCCTAGCCGCAGATAAGCAGCACATTCTGTTTAGTGTGCAAAGTTGCAGATTTGCAGCACATATTCCGTGTAATATGAAGAAGGCGGGTAAAAAGGGACGGGGAAGTGGACGTGATCCTGATAGTTCAGGGCGCGGGTCAGGACGCGTAGAAACTGTGCCTGGTGCCAGAGCACAAGAAAGAAAGACATCCACCATACCTAGTTTCATGTCTTAGTTTACAGGGCGTCGCAGGACATCACTCTCAAGGTCAGACCACTGCGAACAGGTGGTCGGTTGGATTTCAGCTGATACTGCTTCCAGTCGGTTAAGCACCACCCTGTCTTCCACCAAGTCCACTCTCAGTAGCCAAGAGTCTGGTCAACATAATCCTCACCCTGATCATCCTTCCTCCCACCATAGAGGGTCTGGTCAAAGAAGTGATCCCACACTGGGATATAGTGAGGAGCTCGTCTCATCACCAATCCTTAATTTGAACCTCTCTCCAAGCACGCTTGCAGAGGAACATGAAATCTTGTGCCCTGATTCACAACCTCTAGAGGGTACCCAATCACAAGAAGATGACAGAGGTGAACGGCATTTAAGGTCAAAGGAAGTGGATGATGATGATGATGAGACACAGTTGACATCAAATCAACCACTATTACTGTCTCAAGACCTTGATGAGGAGGATGATATACAGTTGTCAATGACTGAGTATGTGGTGGGATCAAGAAATGAGGAGGATGATCAGAGTGAGGAAGTGGAGGAGGACTTGGTGGACGATGAGGTGACTGACCCCACCTGGGAAGGTGGAGAGCCGAGCGATGACAGCAGTCCTGAGGGTGAGCCATCTGCAGCACCGCAACAGGCTGGAAGAGGCAGTGGTGTGGCTACAGAAAGAAGGCGGACCGCACCAAACCGGCCCGCAAATGTTCCACGGAGCACCCCCTTGCGTAAATCTCCCTTGCCAAGGGGTTGGTGTTCCGTGGTAAGGCGTTTTTTTAAGGAAAGTGCGGACGACAAAAGAATTGTAGTTTGCAACCTGTGCCACACCAGAATGAGCCGAGGCATGAACACTAGAAACCTCACCACCACCAGCATGATCCGACACATGGCATCCAATAAGTGGGAGGAACGCCCGGATCGCCAATCTGTGTCTGCAGGCCACACCACTGCCTCCTCTTCCCCTGTTTTCGGTGCCGGCCAATCGCCTGTCGAAGGCGCAGGCCCGCATACCTCCCGCCCTGCACCTGTACCATCTGAAGCACCATCAGCGACCACATCCACTTCCCTGTCCCAGCGCAGCGTCCAAATGTCGTTACCCCAGGCATTTGAGCGCAAGCGAAAATACCCAGCCACCCACCCACAGGCCATAGCACTAACCTCACACCTTTCCAAATTACTGGCCATCGAAATGCTGCCATTTAGGCTTGTGGAGACTGAGTCCTTCCGCAGCCTGATGGCAGCAGCTGTCCCTCGGTACGCGGTCCCCAGCCGCCACTACTTTTCCCGGTGTGCCGTCCCCGCCTTACACCACCATGTGTCCCGTAACATCACCCGTGCCCTGACCAACGCAGTTACTGGGAAGGTCCACTTAACGACTGACACATGGACAAGTGCTTGTGGCCAGGGACGCTACATTTCCCTGACGGCACACTGGGTGAATGTCGTGGAGGCTGGGAGCGACTCGGACCCTGGGATGGCACAGGTGCTACCCACGCCGAGGATTGCGGGCCCTACCTCCATCAGGGTTTCCGCCAGCACCTACGTTATTGGCTCCTCCTCCTCCGTTTCCACCTCCGAATTCTCTGCGCGCAGCGCCACTCACCCATCAGCCGGTAGCTGGAAGCAGTGTAGCACTGCAGTGGGGAAGCGTCAACAGGCCGTGCTGAAGCTGATCTTCCTTGGGGACAAACAGCACACGGCCTCAGAGCTGTTGCAGGGGATTAGTCACCAGACCGAGCAGTGGCTCTCGCCACTCAACCTGCAACCAGGCATGGTTGTGTGTGATAATGGGCGTAACTTGGTGGCGGCTTTGGAGCTCGGCAAGCTCACACACGTACCATGCCTAGCGCATGTATTTAATTTAGTGGTTCAGCGATTTCTAAAAACCTACCCCAATTTGCATGATCTCTTGACCAAGGTGCGCCGCGTGTGTGCACATTTCCGTAAGTCATCAACAGCTTCAGCCGGACTGTTGAAGCTGCAGCAGCGCTTACAATTGCCAGCTCACCGGCTGCTGTGTGACGTGAGCACGCGCTGGAACTCCACCTTCCACATGTTGGCCCGGCTTTGTGAGCAGCAGAGGGCAGTAGTGGAGTACCAGCTGTTACACGGTCGTCGCCTCTCCGTTCAACTTCCTGTAATCAGAAGTGAGGAGTGGGAATGGATGTCAGACCTCTGTGAGGTTTTACGCAATTTTGAGGAATCGACACAGATGGTGAGCGGCGATAACGCTATTATCAGTGTAACCATCCCACTTCTGTGTCTACTGAAACGCTCGCTGCTCACAATTAAAACCGACGCTTTGCATGTGGAAGAGGTGGAAATGCGGGAGGAAGAGCTTACACAAGGTGATAGCCAGAGCACCCTCACTTCGTCTTCTCAGCGACAATTGGAGGAGGCGGAGGAGGAGGAGGAGGAAGACACGGTTGCCTCCGCTACAGAGGGTAGCCATGGAACTTTAGTTCCATCTCTTCAGCGTGGGTGGGCAGAAGAGGAGGAAGAGGATGGGGAGATTGAGAGTCATCCTCCTGGTGAGGACAGCGAAATCTTGCCTGTTGGTACTCTGGCACACATGGCTGACTTTATGTTAGGCTGCCTTTCCCGTGATCCACGCGTTATACGCATTTTAGACAACACGGATTACTGGGTGTTCACCCTTCTGGACCCCCGCTACAAAGAGAATTTCTCTCATTCCTCCGGTGGAGAGGACAAGCAAAATGGTGCAATACCAGAAGGTTCTTGTTGAAAAATTGCTCCAAAATTTTCCATCTGACAACGCTGGCGGCAGAGTACGTGCTTCCTTGGCCAACCGAGAATGGGAGAAAAGGGGAGCACACAGCAGTTCCGACAAAGGCAGGGCAACACTCTCCAAGGCGTGGGACACCTTCATGACACCCCGCCAGCACCCTCACCCTGATGCGCAGCCTAGTGTCACAAGGAGGGAAATGTTTTGGAAGATGGTGAAGGAGTACGTAGCAGACCGTGTCAGCGTCCTCAATGATCCCTCTGTGCCTTACAACTACTGGGTGTCCAAGCTGGACACGTGGTATGAACTGGCACTCTACGCCTTGGAGGTGCTGGCCTGCCCTGCCGCCAGCGTTCTGTCTGAGCGGGTATTTAGTGCTGCTGGTGGCATCATAACAGATAAGCGTATCCGCCTTTCCACCGAAAATGCTGATAGGTTGACACTTATAAAAATGAACAAGGCCTGGATTTCCCCTGACTTCTCCACTCCACTGGAGGAAAGCCCCGGGGGAACATAAAGTCACTTTAGATATGTTATTTACAATGATGGGAATACTCTGTATTCCCATTCACCCCTTCCACCCAAAAAATGGGTATATGGTTGACTCTCTTCCATATACCCTGGGATATAATTTTTATATAGGGCCAGCTCACCAGCGGGCCCTGTGATATAATTTTTATATAGGGCCAGCTCACCAGCGGGCGCTGTTTGACAATTTTTGTATAGGTCAGCTCACCAGCGGGCCTTCTCATATAATGTTTTATTGGGTCAGCTCTCTAGCGGGCCCTCTCATATAATGTTTTATAGCGTCAGCTCACTAGCGGGCCTTCGCATATAATGTTTAGGATGGTCAGCTCCGCAGCAGACCCTCACCCATAATGTTTTAGATGGTCGGCTCAGCGCACGTTTCCCTCTTAATCATGGCCCCAGTTCAGAAAAATCAAGGAAATTTTTGGGAGAATTTGCCTCTGCGCACGTTTCCCTCTTAATCATGGCCCCAATTCAGAAAAATCGAGGAAATTTTTTGCAGAATTTGCCTCTGCGCACGTTTCCCTCTTAATCATGGCCCCAGTTCAGAAAAATCGATGAAATTTTTGGGAGAATTTGCCTCTGCGCACGTTTCCCTCTTAATCATGGCCCCAGTTCCGAAAAATCGATGAAATTTTTTTGCAGAATTTGCAGATGATATACAAGTAAATATACAGCAAATACTGTTTGGTAACAATTTTTCGCCTAAAGTCGTTTTTATCTTCCTTTTTGTGTGTTTTACGGTCAGTCTGTAAAAATGGCGTACTACGGGCGAAACATCATTCCCAGCAGCGATGTTGGAGTCCAAGATGCATCCAGACATCCTCTCTATGCTGTCCCTGAACCATTTCTGTGGTGTTTCCATCATTTTCTGCCCTTTTCCTATGGACCAGGCACCCTCCCCTCATCAGAGCAGGGGGTGCCTGGTGTAATGCTCGAGTCCTCCCATTGACTTCAATGGGGCTCGGGTGCTCGGCCGAGCACTCGAGCCTCCGGGGGCGCTCGGTCAGAGCACCCGAACACCCGAGCATTGGGGTGCTCGATCATCACTAGTGTTTTCCTTACTACTTCTACTACTGGGGCTAGATGTTGCTGAAATTGTACTACTACTAAGTGTCACAGGTGCTGCATTTGCAGAAGAGGCATTCATCAAAGCTAAGGCTGTGGATGCTGATAACCGTGTGGTTGTTGGTTGCTCAACCCTATTAGTATGTGCAGCTGAGTGGGAAGTGACAATGATGATGATGATGACTGTGTTGGAATTTTTAGCCTTTGCCTTTCTGATAACTTTCTAGCCATGTCATCATCTCTTTCATTTTCAACTTCATCTGTATCTGAAGAAGAGGAGGATGCTGGATGGATGCATTGGAGCTCATCAGTCATTAGGTCATCCTCAGCATTGCCCATCCCTTCATCCCCACTAATTTTATATTCATCTAGACTTTTAGATGTCTTCTCAAACAATTTCTTTTTACTTTTCCCTTTGGAGGGATTTTCACAATGTTCGCTATACTTTCAGGTGTACAGGTATTATTGTGCTTGTTTGTATCACTTTCAGATGCAGCAGTTGGTTGAGCTGCTACCCCTTCTTGCACTATGCTGTCAATACTGGAATGTGACTTATTGTCCTCTTCAATGCTTTTATATGGTGTGTTAATAGTGCTGGTGGATCTTTTGGTGGAACTTTGACAAACTACATCTTCCTCGGGAGGAGAGGGATCAGCAGTATTTATTGCACATTCTGCAGCAACCATGACTGTAGTCAGTTTTTGTAGTACTATTTCTCACACATCCTTGCACTGTTACTATTCCTTTCATTCTTCCCCTACTCCTTGTGTGTTTGCTGGACATTACTCAACTACTGTGTGTTTTTACTGACTGCGTGTAACATCTTGCCTTGAAGCACTACAAAACACTCTATCTTGTCTAGTATCAGTCCGCCTCAGTCAGAAATCACATCAGGGTCCCTGTCTCTGTTGCCTATCATTTTTTTTAATTGTATTTATTTATTTTAATGAAATAAACCTCCATCCCTGTCAATATCAACAAAAAACATACTCCCTGTCCAACAGCTTCCTTCCCCAGAGCCCCCTAGGACAGAGATATCAGCCAGAAGAAACTTGAATCATGGTTGCTTGTGTCTTCCCAGTCATTTACATATAATTTTACGGCATTTGGGGTAAACCTCCTTTGCTCCCTTGTCACACCCTTCGACTCTCCTAAGACAGAGATAACAGTCAGATGAAGAAGGAACTTGTATCACTGCTACCTGGTCAAACACAATTTGTAGATATTTGGTGTAAACCTCCTTTGTTCCTTATCACAGCTGCAGATTCCCCTAGGACAGATATATCAGCTAGAGAAGGAAGAAAATTGGATCACATCTGCCTGTGTGTTCCCAGTCAGTCACACAGAATTGTGGGTCATTTGGGGTAATTCTCCTTTGTTCCCTTCTCACACCCCAGACTCCCCTGACAGAGATAACAGCCAGATCAAAAAGAAACTTGGATCACAGCTTGTGTCACACAACATTTTAGGGCATTGGGGTAAAACACCTTTGCTCCCTTCTCACATCCCTAGACTCCCATACAACAGAGATAACAACCAGATCAGGAAGAAAATTGAAAAACAGATTTCTGACTCCCAAAACTAAGCTTCAATTCCACTTTATTAGCTTTCCTTCTCAAGTTTAAAAATGTGCTACTTTCGTCTACAAACACAGAATGGCATGCTATGAGAGCCTGATACCCTTTTATGTGCCTGTGGGAAAAGAAGAGAAAATTGCCATGTGTTGGGGAGAAATTCTGTCTTTCAATTGATTTTAATGCAACGAGCTAGGAGAAAAAAGATGGAAAACAGCAATTTTTTGTGAAAAATGTCCCGCTTGTTGAAAAGTACAATTTTTCTCATTAGATGAAAACATTTACCCATCCCTATTCACCACTCCTTCTCTCCTTGCCCACCCTCCTTTTCATTGTTCCTGATCTCCTCTGCCACTTTCACTTCTCCAATCTTACTCTTCTTGTCTGCTCTTCTTGTTTGCTGCTACTGCTCTCCTTGCCACCTCTCACTTTTGCTACTTTTACTACCTTCTTCCACCCCCCCCTTTTGACACTCCTGCATTTCTCTCCGATCCTCTGGTTCTTGACCTCTTCCCTCCTCCAAACAAGTCTCGGACAGGCAACACAATGCTTTCTTTGCTTGTATGCAAAACGTCATATGGCCTTCTTAGTTCATAAACATAAAAGGGTGCTAAAGAGGAACCACTTGCTAATTTATTTTGAGTGCAAAAAACAGTAGTCCAACCTTAGTAAATGTAGTTCTTTGTTTTTAAGCCTTTAAGGTCCAGAGGAGATAGCCACATATTGTGAAGCAATGCATTGCATACCACTCTGAAGGGTTAATGAGAATGCTTTCTTTGCAAGACAGGAAGGATATTAAGACAAAAAACATAGGTGATAAACCTTTTGATTATAAATGCATCAATAAAACTCTTGAGACATGATCATGGCTGTGCATTGCATGATTGCTCATTCATGAAATTATTGCTACCACATGCCACTATCATGTTCTGTTGATACTTGAGACTTTTATTTTGTAACCCGATGCATCCTGATTATACTGGAATGGACTGGCATTTTATCTATGGATACATAGAAGATGATTGTCTGAATATATCATGGAGAGTCCTTACTAGAATATCCTTGAGCAGTACAAATTTCATGTGGTAGGATATGATATTTGATCACATTTTCATATACAGACCTATAACTTTCTTCATCTTGCTGACTGACTTTCTATACTGTGATTTAATTTTTTTCGCACTAATAGTTTCAGCCATCAAGGGTCTGTGTTACAATGGAAAGTGTAGTGTCACACATAAGCTAGAGTGTACTATATGCATGTTTTTGACACAATTCCTATGTTAAAGCCCTTCAATAAAGATGAAAAATGCCCCCAGCGTCATCTTCCAAACCCTTATGGTTTGAGAGAGAACAGCTTTCAAAGTTCTCCCCTGGCTGACTTCAGCATTCTAGCTTACAGACTGGGAATCCGGTCCCGGGACCGTCTGTGGCTCTGCAGCAGAGCCAAGATCTCATTGATAAAAAAGAAATCCTTCACGTAAAAGATCTTCTACATGTGCTTGCAAACCAAGCACATGTATAGGACCTTTTAACTGATGAATTTCTTCTTTATTAACGCGATCTCGGCTCTGCTGCAGAGCCGCCAGCTGATCTCAGGAGAGGATTCCCCTGCTCTCAGCTAGAATGCTGAAGTCAGCCAGGGGCAAACTTTGTAAGAGGTTATCTCTCAAGCTATAAGGGTTTGAGAGATGCTGTTGGGGGCATTTTTCATCTTTATTGAAGGGCTTTAACATATGGATTAGTCATTTTTAAGTAATACTATCCCTTTAACAAACATTATCCTTTTATATGTGTCATTTTTTCTTTTGACTTGTCTGTGTATCTTAGAAGTTAAGCCTGCACGGGTTTAATCTGGAATTGGGGGATCAAGCTACATCTTTCCAATTTGGTTATAAAATGTCCTCTTTCACATACTCAATGTGTCTCAATCTGAAGTATAAATTCTCACCCTCCAACTGGCTTATGGCCTCTAGCTGATAATACTTCACAGACATGATGACAGCATTCCTGCCTTTTATATTACAATGTCATTACCTCCATGAATTTTTTTTATTAAAACACACATGCCATAGACTAAGTATTACCTTTATTACTAGGTTAAAAATTGCATTGATGATACTGCCCTATGCTCTATGCAGTCGGTAGGGTAAAATAGGATGTAAACTAAACTGGACTACTTGCAGTTTCAGGTATACAGTGGGGCAAAAAAGTATTTAGTCAGCCACCAATTGTGCAAGTTCTCCCACTTAAAAAGATGAGAAAGGTCTGTAATTTTCATCATAGGTACACTTCAACTATGAGAGACAGAATGGGGGGAAAGAATACAGGAAATCACATTGTAGGATTTCTAATGAATTCATTGGTAAATTCCTCGGTAAAATAAGTATTTGGCCACCTACAAACATGCAAGATTTCTGGCTCTCACAGACTTGTAACTTCTTCTTTAAGAGTCTCCTCTGTCCTCCACTCGTTACCTGTATTAATGGCACCTGTTTGAACTTGTTATCAGTATAAAAGACACCTGTCCACAACCTCAAACAGTCACACTCCAAACTCCACTATGGCCAAGATCAAAGAGCTGTCGAAGGACACCAGAAACAAAATTGTAGACCTGCACCAGGCTGGGAAGACTGAATCTGCAATAGGCAAGCAGCTTGGTGTGAAGTAATCAACTGTGGGAGCAATTATTCGTAAATGGAAGACATACAAGACCACTGATAATCTCCCTTGATCTGGGGCTCCACGCAAGATCTCACCCCGTGGTGTCAAAATGATCACAAGAACGGTGAGCAAAAATCCCAGAACCACACGGGGGGACTTAGTGAATGACCTGCAGAGAGCTGGGACCAAAGTAACAAAAGCTACCTTCAGTAACACACTACGCCGCCAGGGACTCAAATCATGTAGTGCCAGATGTGTCCCCCTGCTTAAGCCAGTACATGTACGGGCCCGTCTGAAGTTTGCTAGAGAACATTTGGATGATCCAGAAGAGGATTGGGCGAATGTCATATGGTCAGATGAAACCAAAGTAGAACGTTTTGGTAAAAACTCAACTCGTCATGTTTGGAGGAGAAAGAATGCTTAGTTGCATCCAAAGAACACCATACCTACGGTGAAGCATGGGGGTGGAAACATCATGCTTTGGGGCTATTTTTCTGCAAAGGGACCAGGACGACTGATCCGTGTAAAGTAAAGAATGAATGGGGCCATGTATTGTGAGATTTTGAGTGAAAACCTCCTTCCATCAGCAAGGGCATTGAAGATGAAACGTGGCTGGGTCTTTCAGCATGACAATGATCCCAAACACACCGCCCGGGCAATGAAGGAGTGGCTTCGTAAGAAGCATTTCAAGTTCCTGGAGTGGCCTAGCCAGTCTCCAGATCTCAACCCCATAGAAAACCTTTGGAGGGAGTTGAAAGTCAGTGTTGCCCAGCAACAGCCCCAAAACATCACTGCTCTAGAGGAGATCTGCATGGAGCAATGGTCCAAAATACCAGCAACAGTGTGTGAAAACCTTGTGAAGACTTACAGAAAACGTTTGACCTCTATCATTGCCAACAAAGGGTATATAACAAAGTATTGATATGAACTTTTGTTATTGACGAAATACTTATTTTCCACCATAATTTGCAAATAAATTCTTTAAAAATCAGACAATGTGATTTTATGGATTTTTTTGTCTCATTCTGTCTCTCATAGTTGAAGTGTACCTATGATGAAAATCACAGGCCTCTCTCATCTTTTTAAGTGGGAGAACTTGCACAATTGGTGGCTGACTAAATACTTTTTTGCCCCACTGTATATGAGTGAATCAATTCAGTAAGTTACGAAAGTTAAGCTTTCCTCAGAATTTTCTAAATCAGAAGGGCTAACATTCACTATCCTTCTTGATCCAGTGCACCAGACAGTCGAAACGTCCACGCAAGCTGACAAATTAACTTGCAAATCAAAACAAGGCAAGATTGATAATCATCAGTCATTGTATTTATGTTTTGCTTCCAGGATGTTCACCTAGGTTAAAATCCTTTCATTGACAGTCAGAAATGGATAAATGCAACATGAGCATGATCCAAATGGACATCAAGAATGGTGTTTTCATGTTGAAAGCAGGAACAGCTGATTTAGATATATATTCTTTAAACCCTGTGACTGAGAAGTTCAAGTAACTCAAAAATACTTAAAATACAATAAGTCCATAATACTTGAATTCTGTTTTACCAAAAAGAGTCTAAAACATGTCAGAACTCGAAACCTTAAAGTGCACCTCGTGTTAATGGTTATAAATAATTAATTTAAAAAAGTCAATAAATCCTACCACAGTCTTCCAAAATACTGATGGATCTCATTGAACAGCGAACCAAGTATGATGATATTCTGAATAAAATAGCAAGAGTGAAGCAACTGCTAAATAAACGCACCAATGAAAAATCGTACTCAAGTTATTTGAGAAAAAACTCATCCTATTAAAAAATGAAATTTCATCAGAAAAAATAAAAAAACAGTCATGAACAAATAAAAGATTTCAGTGGTGGCAAAGTGTTACATTGGACTACTATTAATTATATATTCAAAGAATAATACTCAAAATATATTAGAGTGATTCATGCCCTGAAGATGGCTCCAATCTTGAATCCAACATTCCTGAAAGTGCCTTAATTCCCAAAGTAAGGGGTAATTCAGTGACATAAATAATCAAGAGATAAGACCCCACCAGACTACATCAACAGATACAAAGAGCAAGTCTAATAAATTGCACTGGGAAGAAAATATGCTTAGTGTTCTCAGCATAACTTTTGAACACATAAACCAGTAAACTAAAAATCTTGAGTGTAATAGTCATAATATCAGGAATAGGATTAATAGAACCCATTACATTTCCATTACTTATGTTGGGTTCAGTTATTAAACTACAGCCTTCCCTATTTTCTTGCAGATAAATTGTAAGATTAAAATGTATTGGAGTCTCAAGAATAAAGTAATCCAAACTACTGGTGAGTACAGATATGATCTACTCTGCATGACTGTATTCTGTTTCATTGATAAGACATACTGAATTTAGACTGGCTTAGTGAAAACAATATGGGACAATATAGATGTTTAACAGAGAGGCCTGCACTGAACTATTAAGACAGGGTGACTGTACTGCACTTTTTCTGGTCAAGTTCACGCAAGTCTCATAGAACTAGACCAGAGATAGAATCCAGCTGAGTTTTAGATACTCCTTATGATATAATCTATAATGTATAACACAGTCATAGACTCTCTGAGTCATTAACCTTAAAATGCACAAGAGATTATATCATCCTGGTTAGTCTTTAAGGTTTAGAATGCTTTGCTTTGCATTGTGTGTGTCAGACCCCTTTGGTCTTTATAGCGTTAAATGGTTATGATGATCAACCTAAAGGCAAGCCTCCTTCATAAGATTCTTAGCTTTACCCCTTCTTGCTACATTTGACTCTGTCCTCATTCATCTGGACAATTCCTAAGACAATTTCATGCTTTGATTTGCATCAAATACCTGAAAAATGCAGGAGCTTGTTTCACCATTTGTTTAGAAATGAATTAGAATTAAGAACATTTTAATTAAAGACTTCTATTCTCTCCTTAAAGGGTTAAAATTCAGTTAATTTGTTTTGGACTGAAGTTGAAAGTGATACAATTTTAGGAGAGGCGTAAAACGTTTTTATCCCAAGTAGATGTGCTTGAAGTTTATTGCTTATGGATCTTCAGAGTTGCCATTCCTGCAGTGTAGTGTCAGCTGTTTTTCTTTCAAGTAATGTTGATACAGCTGCAGTATTATCCCTTCCTGTTCATGTAACATGGAACTATCTCAAAGCTATCATTAACTAAAGAAATATTACAGATTAGTAAGGATGCTAAAAATCTAAAATAGGCTTCAGGCAAACACTTTTATTAAGTGAATCTTAGACGTCATTATTTCGAGATATTTGTATCTCTAGTATATAAATATGGATGATTTGAATTCAGTTTGCTCTGAAGTATTCTTCTTTCTTATGTATTCTTTAATGTGTTAATGACTGGTCTCAAATGTCTTCTTTTATTTTAGTTCTTACCACACTTTAAAACAGTAACTATGAAGTTACATTTTCTTTGCACTTTGCAAATCAAAAAATGATCTTTAAAAGATTAGGTTCATATGCCATCTGACTGACAACTATTTAATGCCAGGTCTTAAAATACTAAAGATGTCACTCAGGTAAACATATCACACAATGTATTTTTTCTTACAGTCTTCTTTTTAAAGTGGACCAAGCAATACAACATACAAGTCAATACCAATGGTGTATCAATTAATCTGTCTTTGCTGACATCTGTATTGCACAACCCATTTACTAATTCTTCAAACAGTGTTTTATTTATACTGTAACTTAGATCTGTACCTGTGCTTTATTTCATACCAGCTAAAATTACATGAGAATAAATGTAAGTGAAAAACACAGTGACTTAATGATGGTTATGTAAGATCCTGCACATCTTGATGGGTTTCTCCTAGATAAGTGAGTTCCAGCTGGGTTTCACTTTTACCATTGCCTTCTTTCAGGCCTTTTATTCCAAGTGGGAGTCTGGCAAAGTTGCTCTTTTGGACGTGATAGTACAAGGATTGCCTAAGGATACTATATGGAATTTGTTTGATTTAGATGCCAATTTCTTATTGTTACAACGTTAAGGACATTTTTTATGCTATGGGGCTTAGCAAGAGAAGCAAATTCTCTTATATGCTATGTATTTCTGTATGGCTTAAACACATTGCATTATTACTATGGGTGGTTATTATTTTCCATGTGACTTGATATTATGGTGTGATGAAGTATAACATTTTTTTTAATTACAGAGTTATAGTTATATATGTAAATTAATCTGTATCTTTGTGTATGTATTGAGCTTCTATTTTTTTCTTTCTAGCACATTAAATTTGGATGAACAGAAACAAAAGTGTGAGAGGTGTCATTACACAGGCTATATATAGTATCTTTTATATAGTATCAAAAGAAAATTTGCATTGTAGTATAAGATTTACAAATGAAATCTGACAATTTGTACTTAAAGGGATAGTAATACTTCGTTTAACTTTATTTTATTTATAGGCATTAAAAAAACATGAAGAACGATATAAGTCTTATCTCCCAAACCTTTATGGTTTAAGAGATATTCACAAGCAAAGTTTCCCCTCCCCGCCCCTTTTACCTAGTGTAATCCATCTCTTCTCAGATGTGGAATGCAGTCCATAGGCCAGACAGATAACTGCAGGGGACAATCTTCTTTATATGAAAACAATGAAAGCCCTACCCCCCTTGACAAGCTTTATAGGTTTTTCCCTTATCTTAATTGAAGATTGTCCATCTCTGCAGTCTACCTGGGCACCTCCCTTCTGACCTGGCTGAGCAGTGTTATATCAGTAAAAGGGGTGGGAGGGGAATACTTTGTCATTGAATTACTCCTGAACTACAAATCTGACAGAACTGAAATAACACTCTCCAAAGTCCAATTACTATGATGATTAATTAGAGCTGCTTTTATTATGAAACATTACTATCCCTTTAAAGATAAAGACAGTAACAACATATAAGTTAAAACAAAAATAAAAGATCAAATAGTTTCTCTCAGTAAAGACCAGGAGCTAGATTCTATTGCAAGTGCTAATTTTATCAGTGCTTTTATCTCCATTTTTCCCCATAGACTTCAACAGGAAAATGTTTGATAAAACGGGTGTTAACCTTTATCACCTGCAATAGAATCCAGCCCCAAAATGGCAGAATAACAATGGGAGTATATCAGTTAAGTGCCCAAACACGAGGAACCAGTAAGTATCAAAAATGAATAACACTCTATAGTATTCATAATTATAGCTGGACATTAATAAAGTAGAATATAAGCATATCTGCTAGAATAAAATAAAACAATGCATATGTATAGCTACAAATATAAGATCTGAGATCTGAGTTTCAATATACCCAACAGGTAACACACTGCATCCAACAATGATAGTATTCATACACAATTAAGAGAATGCCCCCAAAAGCACAAACTGTAAATATTAGCCATTTTAACCCTTTGAGTTCCAGGGGTTACTCAAAGCATTGCTCTGCACTGTGTTGCATACCACTCTGGCACTCAGATGATTAAGATCCTGTTGAAAGGAGAACGATGTCAGTCTCACACAGATGATCGGTGAATCTAGAACTGTAGGCAAACTGTTTTGGATAATTAATGGGTTATCATAATATTTTATTATTTGCTATCAGAGTATGAGTATTCTTATATTCATAGCATGTTACTGAACAATAATTTTAAAAGGATGATTTTTGCCATCTTGAAAATCAAAACTAAAGATACCCTCTTCACATAACTGTTTTCTGTGGATTCCATTACCAGATCTAGCTGACCACATTTCCAACTCAACCTGATCTGTGTGGCTGGAAACATTTTGTTGACCTCTAATGCTATTGTTGATTGTTTTTCTCATCAGCCCAAATAACAGTGTGTGCCTCTTGTAAAGGTGCATTCAAGTCAAAATAAACTTCAGCCACTCAACAGAATTAATTATTTCATGTTCCATTTTTTGACCATTTCAGCTTCTAAGTTGCTGTTGGTCAACATGGTTAAACTGAGTGTAAATGATCTGTAACTTCATTGAGGAAAAAGTGAGTATGGGCTGGTTCTTACACAATTTTACATATTAAATAAATAATACATATGCATTTTATATTCCATTATCCTATAATATAAAATGCCCAAATGTTTGTCCGATGCAGTCATGCGCAGTAGCGACTGCCCAAATGCACAGAATGCTGGGAGTTCTATGCTGGGAGCATTCTGTGCATTCGGGCAGTCTCTACTGTGCATGACTGCATTGCATGCGCCGTCAGTGAGACAGCCTTTTTATCTAACTGGATCTTGGCCCATGTACATGGCCTTTTATACCAGTTGATTTATAAGAGCTTTAATGTTTATTAGCAGTTTGATAATTGTGATCTTTACCTATTAACTTTTTTAATTTCTTGAGAGGTGCGTACTGGGGCACTTTACATATATGTTATTATTTATAGATCACATTTTAGGACATCTTTAGAACAGGGACATACCTACAGGTCAATGTGTGGAGGATATCTCTAACTAAGCACAAGTAATGCACACAAAATGAATGAGCTACTAATTACCATCATAAAAGAGTTGACAATTCTAATTATATTGCATCAGTTCAACTTCAATGCATATCTTCAGAATAAACACATACTTTTCTAATTTTTGTCATTTTTTAAGTCAAATAATTTTAAATTATAAACAATTACAAATATTCCTTCCAGTCTCCTGTTTTATGTTAAAAGTAAATAATGTTTGTTTCCCCTAAAAAAATGTAAAATCTCTTGGAACAGCCACATTTAGTGACATTTTTAATCAATGAAGAAAGACTAAGTAGATCTTTGCAATTTGCTCTTATGCATAGATCTAGCCATCTGAAGAACTGAATCTACATGCATGCTTTGTTGCATAAAAAATCTTTAATTTGCCTTCCATATCAACGTGATTACATTATGAAGAACACATAATAAAAATGAGCACAAATTTTGATGTACATAATTTTATATGCCGGAATTTAATCAAGAATTATGCATTTATTAATATAAGAAGATACGCTCCCAATAATGGGATTAGTGCAGAAAGCAAAAGTAACAGCCAGGGGTCACAAGGGCAGTGGAAGCAGAAAAAAAAATATTTCAGATATATTACTTGGAAGAAATAAAATAACCGAATTTCCTTGAAATTGAACTCTGTATCCATGATTTTATTTTATGATTAGGACGAAAATAATATATACAAAAACAACAGTTTTATTCAACTTTTCATAATTTTAACCCTTAGAAAGATCCAAGGGACTATTTAATAAAATAGCACTACTAGTAGAAAATATCTATCACATTGAATTTCATAAAACCTCGGTGCCAATAGCTTAACAGAAACTGTAATTACAAAATGTGAAATATTAACATATATGTTAAAGAAACAAGGGAAAATGCTGGGAGACTGAGTGGGTCTTAGGTGAGGGATGAATGCACATATCCTGACACCTCATCATTTGTTTATGATTAACGGACCTGTCCCCATCTATCAAAGCATTAGCTGAAAGCTGCATGAACTGGTATGGCTCAGATACCCACCAATAACCATCTAATGATTGTCAGTGGAAGGGATTGAGTAAGATTTTGTGTATTTCCCCATGTTTCTTTAATATATCTAAATAACATAAAGCACTAGCCTTCGAAGGTCCCTGTGTGCGAAACCGCACATGCGCAGTAGAGACTGCAGGAAAGATACAATCATGCTCGGTAGGGACTGGCTGAATGCACTGATCTGGAGCGGGGAGCTCTGAATGGCTCACCACCTGTCTGTGCTCCCGGCACTGGGGCAGCAGCGGAGGCAGCAGTGGAGCCCGTGTATACAGGCTTTCCTACTAGTATATAGATATTGCATTGTGTAATTTATTATTTTTGTCCTCATTTTTTATTGCATCCAGAGCAACAGATGTTTTACCATATGTTTTAATAGTGCCATTTTATTAACAGACCACAGAGAGTAGAGAAACTACCTTTCCATGTAGTGCTTTGTGACCTCTCAGAATTTAAAGGGAAATAGTAATATTCTATAACTGGGAAGCTGTTTCTTACTTTTTATTTATTTTCTATTCTTTTTCCTCAAAGGGTTTCAATTCTTGTTTTTGTGTTAGTCATTGAATCACAAACAGGGATGAAATGGTAATTCATATCACTAGCATGGAAAAAAGGTTCATCCAATGCTTGACTGAACTTTAACTTGACTCAAACCTTAATCTCTATGATTACAATCATGCTGTTCATTAACAAATACCCTTCTGGCACTCAAAATGTTAAGTAATCCCCAATTCTACATGCATCCTCCCCATGGTCCTGGACAATCAATAAAATCACTGATAATGATGATCAATAAAATCAAAACTAAGTTATGGGTATTTAATAGTTAACTACATTATGCTGGGGTTTTGAGAAACCTTATCATAATTTTTGCTTATAGAACATATCTTGCTGATGTGCAATGTGCTAAGGCCTCTTTTTATGCTACTGCTAGATTATACAGGTATTTTATTTGAGCATATATGTCCATAAGGTATCTATAACCTAGTGCAGAGTGCTGCATCAAAATAAAGGCATGGTAAAGTGTACAGATAATGTAGACCAGGGGTTCTCAACCGTGCCCATTGTGGCCACTAACAGGCCAGGACTTAGGAATTCCCCTGTTAGAGCACAAGTGTGTTGATCAGAGGCTCATTCACATTGATTAACTCATCTGTTCTTTCACAAGGAAATCTTCAAATTCTGGTCTGTTAGTGGCCACTGTGGACATGGGTTGAGAACCACTGATGTAGATTGTATATAGACAGTAAAAGTGACAGAGAGATGCTTTATGCAAAGCTAATGTTATGTAATAGTTTTATTATTACAAGCATATTATCTAAATATACTCTAATAGTTACTAATTATATAGTTACTAATTATATTTACTAATCATACTTTTTATATTTCTATACAATATATGGCATATGCATAATACATATATACCTGTTTAAGAATATTTGAAAGTCACCCCTATCTTTATTGTACTCACTATATTCTAATGATCTGTGAGACCATTCTACATATATAATATCAAGGGTAAGCTGAACTAGTACAAGAGTAGGGAATGTATGTTCCATCAGTCTTTATATTGGCAGAAGTTATAACACATTAGAATTTTCTTTTTCCTTTACAGGTTTTATTCAAAACTTTAAATACAACTTGCCAACAGGAACCAGTACAGACAGCCATAAAGGATTACTGGGAATGAAGGTGTTCTGAAAGTGCTTTGGGTAACAGAGAAATAATTCTTTAAAAATGCTCTTCTGCATGTTTTATCAGCTTTTTCTGTAGCTTCTTGAGTAGGTCCTACAATGTAGCATCTGAACCAGCCTGGGTAAACCCAAGACATGTTGCATTTCCTAACTCCTATTATAGCCAATCATGCAAAGAGAAGAAGAATACCTGCAAGATAACTCAGTCAGGAGGAACAGATAAAGGACTATATAATACTAATATCTCTTTATATGTGCATAGATGCCAGCCATGTTCCTTTCTCTACAATCTTCATGAAAACCTTGTTAACTGGCATCCAAAATTATATAGACCAAACTTTTCTACAATATGTTGAACGTCCTGTTTTCTGAGGTGTGTGGCAATATAAATTTGAAAAATGAATTATGTTATCTACTCCCGATTCCTTAAATGTTTATCATACAGTGAAGCTCACAAGGTGGAGTCTGTAATCAAAGGTACTCAGGTACAAAAGAATGTTATAATAAGTCCAGATAATGTCCCCTGTTAATATACAGATTGTGTTACACAAAATATTGCTGATTTGACTTAATCTGAGACAATTTGTGGAACCAATAACACTTTCAATAATTTAATATATTTTAAACAAATTTACTAATGTTGGGGAATATGAGAAAGATAAAAAAAGGTTCTGGTAGAACATTGTTAAGAAATTCTAAAATTACAACAGGACAAGTATGAAGTTATGCTGTTCTGTATACTGTTAGGTCCAAAAATATTTGGACACTGACACAATTTTCATAATTTTGGCTCTGTACTCCCCCACAATGAATCTGAAATGAAACAATCAAGATGCAATTGAAGTGCAGGCTTTCAGCTTTAATTCAAGGGGTTGAACAAACATATTGTATGAAACATTTAGAAATTGCATCCATTTTCATACACAGCCCCCTTATTTAAGGGGCTCAAATGTAATTTGTCAAATTAACACAATCATAAATTAAATATTCATTTTTAATACTTTGTCGAGAATCCTTTGCAGGCAATGACTACTTGAAGTCTAGAACACATGGACATCTCCAAATGCTGGGTTTCCTACTTTGTGATGCTTTGCCAGGCCTTTACTGCAGCTATCTTCAGTTGTTGTTTGTTCGTGGGTCTTTCTGCCTTAAGTTTTGTCTTCTGCAAGTGAAAAGTAAATGCTTCTCTATATCTAAAAACAGAGTGTAACTGTTTATAATTTTAAAATTTCCATATGTATGTATATTCGTATGTATATTTAATAACATGTAATATATAATGTTTCTCAATTTGTGTAAATATGCAACCCTCTACTGAAAACTGTCCAGGACATACTTGAAAATGAAAAAAATCTCAATGTATTCTTCCTGGTAAAACATTTTCTAAATGAATAAATAAAATAAATAAAAATGCATGCTTGATTGGTTTGAGATCAGGTTATTGACTTGGCCATTGCAGAATATTCCACTTCTTTGCCTTAAAAAACTCCTGGGTTGCTTTCGCAGTATGTTTTGGGTCATTGTTCATCTGTAAAGTGAAGTGCCATCCAATCAACTTCGCTGAATATGGCTGAATCTGAGCAGACAATATATATCCCTATACACGTCAGAATTCATCTGGCTGCTTCTGTCTTCTGTCACATCATCTATAAACACTAGTGACCCAGTGCCATTGGAAACCATGCATGCTCATGCCATCACACTACCTCCACCGTGTTTTACAGAAGATGTGGTATGCTTTGGATCATGAGCCTTTCCGAGCCTTCTCTATACTTTTTTTTTCACATCATTCTGGTATAGGTTGCTCTTAGCTTCATCTGTCCAAAGAATGCTGTTCCAGAACTGGACTGGCTTTTTTAGATGTTTTTTGGCAAATTCTAATCTGGCCTTTCTAGTCTTGAGGCTTATGAATGGTTTGCACCTTGTGGTGAACCCTCTGTATTTGCTGTTGTGAAGTCTTCTCTTCATGGTAGACTTGGATAATGATATGCCAACCTCTTGGGGAGTGTTCTTCACTTGGCTGGATCTTGTGAAGGGGTTTTTCTTTACCATGGAAATGATACTACAATCATCCACCACTGTTGTCTTCTGTGGACCTCCAGGACTTTTTGTGTTGCAGAGCTCACCAGTGTGCTCTTTTTTTTCTCAGAATGTACCAAACTGTTGATTTGGCCACTCCTATCTCTTTGATGGATTTTCAGATTTTTTTGCAGCCTAAGGATGGCCTGTAAATTCAGTGTTCCCATTGATTTCAATTAAATGAGCTTGGCAGAGAAAAACAGCACTTTTCTCAGGAAATTATTCACCATGCGGAAAGTACCATTATGTGCCGATTTTGATTTGAGGCAAAAATGTTCTCCCATCCCTAGTTAAGACATCATATTTTTACTCTAATTTCTGCAGCTGTATCAGATATCACTGCAATCTCTGAGTAGTTTAACAATGTTGTATTATTGAATAAACCTACTGCTATGAGATTAACTTTACTGTCATATAAAATAGACACATCATGGTTGTATATTGAATGAATAAGTAAGCACTTATCCCTGAATATGAAATATTGACACATCTCTAAAGCCATGAGGTATAATATTAATGAAATTATTGTTAAAAATTGTATCATTTTATGGGCTCAATTTAAAGAAATGCGGTAATACATGTGCATACCTGGGAACTTCCAGTCGAGGGCTACCCGGAGGGTAGTCCTCTGTTCGCCAGGGGGTGACAAAAATGACGCTAATCGCGTCAAAAAGGGGCGGGGCTTGCCGCGAGTGGGGGGGACACTTAACCCTTTGAGTGCCAGAGTGGTATGGAATGCATTGCAAAGCAATGCATTCCTTACCACTCTGGCACTCAGAGGGTGTCACACAGAAGGCTGGGGACTGAGTATCAGCGGGAGAAAAAGCGGATGTGGCAGAGTTTCAGTAGAAACTCTCCACATCCGGAGGAATCAGCCTCTGCCCCGGAGACCCGGTAAAGTCCTGTCAGAACCGGAGTCTCCGGGGCAAATCCGGAGAGTTCCCAGGTATGTAAATGTGGTAGGGCCAAATAGAGTACCGATCGACATAATAAAATGTGTAAGTCGATATTCAAAGGCCCTACCAGCTGAAAGCACAACAGACATTAGGCCACATAAATGGTATTGTGACCAAACATCTGTGCGTAAAAGGAAAAGGGCTAAAAAAAGGACAAAAATTGGTGCCTGACATAGTACCAAGCACTGATCGTTAACTTATCTGTGTTAAACTTACCTGTCATCCATAGTCTCCTTAGTTTCTTCTCTTCTGTCTTCTCTCTCTTACATCTTCTTTCTTCTTGTCTTGTAGCTGTAAAAATAAAAATAAGTATAAATACATATTTGCATAAAATAACCCGCATACTTATGTATAGTTTAACCCCTTGAGTGCCAGCAGAGCATGTGTTGCACAAGTCTCTGGGTCTCAAAGGGTTAATGTTTTAGTGTGCTGTTGAACATCGTATGACATGCCTCCAGTTGTTAAAAATGTTGCCAGTTTGGTTAAAATAATGATATAGATATTTATAAAAAATAACCATATCTTTTCTATGTCTCTGTGTGCAGCAGTGGAGACAGCAGCTGCACAGAAACTGATGTGAAGCATAGACCCCTCTTCATGACCTCACTGTTCCCCACTGAGGGAATTTGAACAGAGACTGCCTTTATATAATCCAATTCCCTCAAGCCATTGTCTGAGATGTGCTTACGCACTTCCCAGCCAATCAGCTTTGAGCGGTGGTTCTTGTCGTGTTTTTTTTTTATTTTTTACTAGTGGTAAAGCCTGCGTACACGGGCCAAGGTCCAGGTGATGTTAACTCTTTGAGTGCCAGAGGGGTATGCAACACTTCGCTTTGCAATGTGTTGCGTACCCCTCTGGCACCCAAAGGGTTAAGAGGCCAGTCCTGCTCTGTGTCCTGCCGCTGATTCAGTCATGCATTGTAGAGACTGCCTGAAAGCACAGAATGCTCCCAGCACAGAACTCCCAGCATTCTGTGAGTTTGGGCAGTCTCTACCGTGCATGACGGCTTCTGACAAACATCCTAGCAAATTATTATATAGGATTTTTATTTTGAATATCCCAAAACTCATCTAACTTTAGTGGCTGGCAGGGGTTTTTTTGCACAGGAAATTTTATTGATTACCGTGCTTGAAAAAAATGTTGTCAGATGTTTCCTTGTTTTTTTTTGTGTCGGCTGCCTTTAAATCGAACAATATATGTCATAATCATGCCATTTTTGCATTTTCTTCTTAAGAGAAAGAAAAGAAATATATAAAAAATGTTCAATTCAAACTAATAATGGGACTTCCCTCTTGGCGAATAATTTCCAACGAAAAGTACAGTTTTTCTGCTTTTTTCACTTAGCTCATTTACATTGAAATCAATGGGAATATTGAACTTGCATAAAACACAGAGCAAATGGATCTGTGGGGCAAGAATCAGCTGAACAGGGAATATTTTTGGTGGGGTTTGTTACTAAGTTTGGGAGGACAGTTAATTAAAAATTATAAAATAAGAAAAAAATAAGATGTTGTAAAAGGTATCTGAGGAGGGTGCGTGTGTTGGTGGAGTTTGGGGAAAGAATCAGTTGAATAGGGAATTTTTGGGGGGTGGATTTGTTGACTGGGATGGGGTGGACAGTTTATAAAAAAATAAATAAAATAAGAAATTGGTACATAACATGACAGAGACAGCAACAGCAAACTCTACAAATTCGCCAGTCTCACTGCTGGTTGTATAATGCCCATCCCCATATCTGTCTCCTATTTCTTCTTGGTTTATGCTAAATGGTCATTAATGTCTCTTCCACCCCAGCTGCTCCACCATCACCCTCATCATCATCACCAACACCAATCCCTCTATTACAGTGTCACTGGTTAGAGGTGATGACATATATGACAGAGGGTCCCCTACTGTCATACTTACCATCTTTTGAACTGAAGGAGGCAGACTGGCAGCACTAGCCGCATAGGGCAATTCCATTGGGAGAAGGGGAATCACAGGGTCAGGGGAATGTTGTGGTCTTCCTGACCTCTAGTCTTCACCTATCACCTCAGCATCAGCAGGAGGATCTACTGTGGTCACGCTAGTCCCACCAGCTGCTTCACTATCACTAACCTCAATCACATCAATTTCAGTCTCTGCATCTTCCTCGGTCCTAGTATCACCCCCCTCCCACTCTACTAACACTATGAGTCTGTATCTGCTGGATCTTAGTAGTAGTGGTAGTGGCAGGACTGCTAGGGGATGACAAGCATGACTGCTGTCACACTTGCAATCATCCCCTCTGCCCCGCTCTCCTGAGAATCACAAGACAAACTCACAGGTGTAGCACTGGCAGCAGACACAGGTAGCTAACCTGTTCTGCTCACACTATTACTCTCTTATTCCTCTGCCCATGAGATAAATTTCTCCAAGATCCCTAGGGGTGATGTAGGGGGACTGGCCATCATTGTGTCTGGGGACTAAGGGCATCCAGATCCTTCAATTCTGGTAATCTTCACTTCCTACTCCTCCTCAGAATCGTTGGATGCATAATGGTCCTTCCAGCTCCTCGTTTTATTTATATTCCCGGTTTTTATAGAGTTTTTCTTGAGAAAATGACGGGACCTATTACCCACGCCTAGTAAACACTCTCTTACTATTGAGCTAATTAGCTGCCATTTACCATTCACCAATCACAGTTGTTGCATCTGCCCCAGCCATTTAATATGTATTTGGTAAAAAGAGATTCTTCTCCACCTTCCTCCATACTAAAACCATGGGTGTGGGACTATATTTACTTTGGGTTAGGCACAGTGCCAATACCACAACCGCACTGTGCACATTAAGCAAAAATGTAGTAAAAAGGGGGAAAGGTGGGGAAACACATTTGCACATCTTCCCTTTTTATGCACATTCAGTTTAACAACATTGACTTTTATGTAAAACATGTGAAACCCTGCCTCAATAAAAAAATGTTTAGCCTTTCTGTGAGTTTGCCCTTTGTTACCACCTCAAAGGCACAAACAATTTGCATCAAAAGCATACCAGACTGGAAAGTTGATAACAACAATAAAACCTGTGTAGTAGCCACTTCTAGGGTTTGTGCATGGGAAAATATCTCCACTTTTCCCATAGGTATTTTGATGGTAGGTAAACCCATAGATATTCTACCATTTCATTAAGACCACAGAAACTATAGCAAGATTGACTCCATTTCCCACCTACCACAATGGGTGAAACTTCCCAAAAACATACTATATAAACCCATAATTTCATGCAATGTTGAGTAATGCTGTTTAGGAGAAAAGGAAAGTGGAAATGGATAGAGATAAAGAACAAAAAGTTTAAAATAAATCTTCAAATAAAATGATTACTGATTTAATGTGCTAGTCAGCACTATGGCTACCTCTGGTAAAAAAAAGAGAGAGCTAGATGGACAATGGGGCTAGTTAAACAGCAGATGATAAAGTTATGAACACCACCAGTGCTAAAGAGATTGGAAGCCCACACACCACAGACCCAATAATGCCCAGTCCCCCTGACATTGTTCCTTGCGATCTGGGGGAAAATATTTAAGAAGGCAGAACTGGCTTGCAGTGTGAACAGCATACGTCAACTGTCTGTGCCTGCTGCTACTGCTGCCAGGATGCCTTCTTCTGTGGAGGAGTTAATGGCAAGTGTGAAATCAGGGGACCTTCATCCACACTTGTCATTCACAAGCAGTCCCAATTCCATAGACCAGCAAGACACTGGTGAGAGTCTTGATGAGAGTAAGGGTGGTGGTGGAGCATCAGGGACTAACTGTTTGGATCCTGATGCTGCTGCCAACTTGAAATGGGAAGTCAGCAGCAAGAACAGCAGTCAAGGGAGCCCACATATCCTGACCCTGTGATTTCCATTCCACCAGCATTGTCTCTGGGGAACTGCCAGCAGCATGAGCAGCAGCATACATCAGCTCCTGTGCTTGCTGCTACTGCTGCCAGTGTGCCTTCTTCTTCTGAGGAGATATCAAGTGTGACAGCAGGGGACCTTCTGTCACACTTGTCATCATAACCAATCAGTCCCACTCCAACTGAGCAGCAGGAGAGCAGGAGACTGGTGGTGGTGGTGGTGAGAGTGAGGGTGATGTAGGAGTACCTGTTGTGGAGAAGCGCATAAGTGTGTTTTTGGTGGAAAACTAAAAGGAATGGGAAAAAAGAAATGCAAATGAGGATGGGCATTAACATCAACACCAGTAGTGATATTGTAGAGCTTGCTGCTGATGTAATTCCTGCTGCTGAGTTGTCTGAGGAAGAGGTTCATCTGTGATTGCAATGTGCACTGTGTGTGACACAAGGTAGTGAAAAGGGAAAAGACATAAAACACACGCAACATAAACACCTTGACATTTCTATTAATCATGTAAAAGCCGAACTCCCCTAAAAATAAATTGAGAGCCTCGGTGCCCGCTTTCCTTCCCCAAGGGCACAAAAATGTGGGCATAAATTCTAGAGGAAAACTAGAAAAACCCAGCCTAAGCCTGGAAATTCAATAACAAGCGTAATCATAAAGTCATCATCATCTTCTTGTGCTATGGCCCCGGGAATGGGAAAATGTACCCACTGTTCCCAGCACCCTCAGGGTCCTCTACCTCCTCCTTTGGCATACCATCCGTCGATGCAAGAATGTGGCAGTTCATGTCCAGCCATTACACATTGTGTGGTGAATTGACCACATATAGCAATGTGATGGAGATTAATCAAATGCAGGGTATCAGAGATCATCTCCAGACATGCAATGCTTCTGAATATGATAAACTGGTGGCAAGGAGGATTCATTATCTTTATTAAAGTAGAACTTTCAGTTCATACTTAGACTGGCTTTGAAATAGATGTTTTACCTTTAAAGAATAATGTAAAGGAATCCTTCCCATTTGGGGATGGACGGGCAGGTTAGTGCAATCTGCGTGCCTGCGCTGTCAGTCCCTTCCGGTATCCATATGGTGCACTGCAGTGCTACTCAATGGAGACAGGGACTGATAGCACAGGTGCGCAGACAAGATGTAACCTGGGTTCCGGTCTCTAAAAGACATATTAAAGGATATCCAGTGGGATGAAATTTTCAAAGATAAAAATGCACAAGTATCATGGAATGTATTTAAAATGCCCTTAGGAAAATATACACGTCAATATATACCATTGGGGAATAAGCACAAGAGGAGTAAAGTGAAACCAATGTGGCTAGCAGGAAATGAGAAATAAAAAGCAGGCTTTTAAAGTGTTTAAGTCAAACGGGTCAGATGCATCATTTCAAAAATATAAAGAATGTAATAAAATCTGCAAACAAGCAATTAAGCTAGCTAAAAATAGAAAATGAGAGAAATATTGCAAATGAGAGCAAGAAAAACCCTAATCAATTCTACAAGTATATTAATAACAAAAATGTTAAGGTTGATATCGGTCCTCTTAGGACTAAGACAGGTGAATTGATTGGTGAGGATAAAGCTATAGCTGACACCCTAAATACATTCTATGTTTCAGTATATACAAAGGAGGCAGCAGTGACAGGCTATGGGCAAACGGACAGAACCACGGAATTTCCTCCATTATCTACATGGCTTACTGAGGACAAGGCCCAAAAGAGACTGGAATAAGAGGTCATCCATTAAGACTAGAGGAAATGCTCTTTTGACTAAAACAAAGGCAGGGATTTTTTACAGTAAGGGTGGTAAGGCCATAGAATTATTTGCCTAGGGATGTTGTGCTTGCAGATATTGCAACTGCATTCAAAAAAGCAATGGATGCCTATCTAGCACAAAACAATATTGAAAATTATGACAGATGGCTTCAAAACAGATAGGATGTTTATCCAGGGAACTATTTGACTACCAATTGAAGTCAGGAAGGAATACGTTCCCCCACACACACTTGGTGCTAGATTGGAAAGGGCTCCAGAGGGCTTTTTTTGCCTTCCTCTGGATCAACAGGGGTGTTTTTGGCATGGGCTGGACTTGATAGACGCATGTCTTTTTTCAGCCTTATCTACTATGTTACCATGTTATTATGTAAGAATTTGCAGGTGATGCTGATGCTGCTGAGGATGATCTAAAACATTTACAGCTTTGTGGAATTGTCTCCCAAAACTCTGCATGCATGAGGTGGTATGATGATGGTATGGGCTATCCTGCTGCTGTTGCTGCTACTGCTGCAGATGAGGAGGAGGGGAGTTATGAAGAAGGGTTGTCACCATCTACCCCACTTGGGACTACTGCTATGACTGAACAGTAATGTGTGTTAATAATCTGAGCAGGATAGCAATTTGACATAAACATGACAATGGGAAAAACTATATACATACACAAGTCATACCATACCAGCCAGTCCCCCACCGCCACCAGTACAATACACATCTGACACATTGTGGGTTGTACTTTATTTTTGTTATTACTTGACACCATCATCATGGATACTTGACATTTGAGAGATATTTGATAACATCTCATATATATATATGTATATATATATATATATATATATATATATATATATATATATATATATACTTTTATTTTATATTATTTTTTAATTTGATTACTTCTCTAACTTTGTACAGTCAAGACTTTCTATTTTGTATTGTACATCAATTCCTGTGTTTAGTAGAAACGGTTCTGTGATAGATATGCACAGATTTGCTGCAGCCTTTTCCCTTAACCATTTAAAAATCCTACACTGACTGTTAGATCTAGAATTCTGTGTTCTTTTGTGTGTGTGATAATTCTTTCCATTGATTTCAATGCAATGAGCTAGGCAAAAAAGTGGAAAAACTTATTTTTTTCTGGAAATTTCCCACTAGGCAGGGAATGCCATTTTTCTCCTACTTCTGTTTTGAGGTGAAAACTTTCACCCATCCCTAGGGCTATTACAACACTGATCCCACCCAGGGAATCTTCAGTTCTTTTAGCCCTTTGCTGCAATTAGATACAATACTGAACGTTTCCTATTAAATATTCATACACTTGATGATGAGATGGAAAATGATTTCTTATTGCAAAATTGATGGCCACCAGTAATTGACAATAGAGACTGAAGGTTGTGATATGATTGTGATGAGAAGGCAATGATGATGTGAGGAATAATGTGGAAGAATTGAGAGTTAATTGTGTGTAGAAATTAACAAAAACCACTGGTGTATTAGGGCTATTGTTGATATGCCATCCAAATCTGGGATGAAGCTATTAGGCAAAGTGCTGAGTGAAAAACTTTGGTTATCCTGATGCCGCTGGAACAGGCCTTAAATTTCCATGCAACTGTTAAGTGGACCATCTAGTGACTGATTGACATTACATTTAGCTACAGATGTCAAAAGCAGTTGAAAATAGTCTCTGAGTGAAATAAAACTGCACTAATATATTAGTGGTTCATACTGCAACAGAGATTAGCATAAAATTGGTAATTTAGATGATTGTAATAATTCTGCTTATTTGAGTGAATAAAGGTGGTTATTTTCATGTTGCTAGAACAGGATTTTCATTTTTGTGTATTTGTAGAATAAGCAGTAAATGGCTAACTGACGTTACAATTAATAGCTACTGGGATCAAAAAGCAGTTGAAAATAGTCTGTGACAATTAAAAAAACTGTACTTGTGTATTAGTGGTGTATACTTCAGCTAAATAAATGCAACAGCAGAATCAAAGCAATAAATTATATCAACAGATATTTCTAACTGTTTCATGAATATCTTCAACATAATTAATTCCCTTGCTCAGATTTGAATACACTTATTCTTATTACATTTCATTTTAAAGTGAAAATGTTCAAAATAAATTGTGAAATCTATCCCCACTTTTTACACTAAATGATATACGAATTTCAGGAAAAACACCAATAAGAAAAATTAATTTAATTTATACACACATTTGTTTTTCAAAACTATTATTGTTATAAGGTAAAGAGTAAGACCCCAATCTTATTGTATAGTTTTAAAAATATTTAATTCAATGTTAATAACTATGAATATGTCCATTAACTAATAAAATAACATTTCTTATTATACAGTATAGATATCCCCTTTATGTATGGTTAACATATATCACAGATTTTCTTTCCATATATCTTAAACCATAGCATCATGACCTGTGCAAAGGACTTCAAGTGGGAGTGCATTCATCATTAACAGTAGTTATTAACATATCCCTTAATTATTTCAATTTCCCATTGAGGTTATCTGCATTGTTCTATGCAGATATTCCAAAGCGATGTGCCATGGTGTTCAGATTCACTGAAAAACAAACCATGCAAAAATATGTTAAAAATTGCAATGAAATGTAGAAGTTTGTGATTGGTTGCAAACACTAGAGTGATGGATCCCTAACTACTTTAACGCTATGAGTGTCGGAAAGGTATCAAATGCATTGCAGTGCAATAGAGAAGCATAGAGAAGATTAACTTTATACCACTCAATATGGTGTTTTAGGTGATGATTCATTGTTAAGCACAGAAACTCTTGGTAATAAAGGAACAGCTAAACCAAATACTGTAGATAACTTAATTTGCTATTCTAGCTGTAGTTAATACACTTGAATACAACAGTATTTAAACCACTTTAAGTTACAACCCTGAAGCTTGTCATTTTATTTCCACTTATGAAGAAAATTAAAATGTTCTATTCTAATTAAGATATTACATTCAAAATCCTTCTCTAGCAGTCATATTTGTAATTTCAAGAATGGAAATTAATTTTTTAAATTACGCGTCTACAGTAAAGGGACCTTATCACAGAAAAACAACTTAATAATAATGAAAGATAGTTCAGAATCACCTATATGTTATGTTAGCCATTTTTACTAAAAAATAAGTTTTGAGTTATTCAGAATAGATTATGCTTATTAAGGAATGCTGTGCAAGCATTTAGGCCTCGATTCAATCAAGTATGGTAAAACTGGAGTTAAGTCAAAAAAGACCAACAGATGTTTGTTATGTCTGACTTAAGTAGTATTCAATACATAGGCGATCAGAATAGTTAATGAACATAGGCCCAAAAAATTCACATAGCTCAAAAAACAGAATTGCACTTTTTTTCATCTCACCGTGTGTCCTAATCAGTTAATAATTAATGATACAATATGTCTGATGCAAAGGAAAAAGATGATGGTCAACGTTATCTAGTGATGCTGAATGTTGTCAACACCAGTTCAAACTCACAGCCAATCACAATACCCCAAAGTATCAACTACATTGAAATACACCTATATATACCCCAAAATAACTGACATACCTTGTCTGTGTTTCAAGTTTTGGCACACGAAGGACAGAGACAGTTGTGTCAGTTGGATGAGGGGTATATCCTGAGGAGCACCCCACACAGTCAAGGTCAACCCAAGCAGAGCATGAAAACCACAGCTCTGATGTATGTATGTATATCTTTATTTATATGGCGCCACACAGTGTACGTAGCGCCTTACAATAGAAGTAAGTTACATTAGATAAGAGGGGATAAAATAAGTGCCACATTCATAGAAACATTAGGAAAGAGGTCCCTGCCCCAAGGAGTTTACAATCTAAATGGGTAATAGGAGACAGACAACAGGGTAAGAGGGTGTCAAGTGCTGAGGTTACAAGTGCTGGCTTTGGCGAAAGGTAGTGTATGGTTCTAGTGTTCCAGAAGATAAGATTTCAGGGTAGACTTAAAGACAGAGGTGGATTGTTCTAGACGTACGGAAACGGGTATGGAGTTCCAGAGGTAGGGAGCAGAAAGTGAGAAAGGTTTGAGATGTAATAGGGCAGAGGGTGTGGATGGTGTAAAAAGAAGGGCGTTGTGTGCTGAGCAAAGAAGGCAGCCAGGAACATAAGAGGAGATGAGGGAAGAGATGTCAGTCGGGGTAGCAGTGTGGAGAGCATTAAAGGTGAGAAGAAGGACTTTGTAATTGATGTGTTGCTGAATAGGGAGCCATGACAGATGTCTAAGAATTATGTGAGCAGGTTCAGTTTTTCGAGACAGTGTGGTTATTCGTGCAGCAGAGTTTAAAACAGATTGCAAAGGTGAAAGATGAGTAGCAGGGAGGCCAGTTAGTAGAATATTGCAATAGTCTAAGCGGGACAGAATAAGGGCATGTACAAGAGTTTTAGTAGTTTGTTGGGAGAGGAACAGGCGGATTTTAGCAATGTTGCAGAGAAAGAAACGAGATGATCTAGCAACAGAGTTAATATGGGGGAGAAGGAAAGAGAGGAATCAAATTTGGCCCCAAGGCAGAGTGGTGAGCTGACTGGATCAATGTCAATTCCATTAACTGTAATGGTGAAACTAGTTGTTGAGCAAGGTTTTGGAGGGAAAATGAGCAGTTCAGTTTTGGAAATGTTTATCTTCAGCTGACGGTGTGCCATCCAGGAGGAAATGGCCAAGAGGCAGTCTGAAATTTGTAGCTGGATTTGAAGTGAAAGATCAGGAGTGGATATGTAAAGTTTGGTATCATCAGCATATAGATGGTACTTGAAGCCAAATGAATTAATAATTTCACCCAATAAAAAGGTGTACAGTGAATAAGCAATGGACCCAAAACAGAGCCTTGAGGCACCCCAACAGACGTAAGGACTGTGGAGGAGGTGTTATAGCCAGAGGTTGCAATAAAAGGAACGTTGTGAGAGATAGGAGGAAAGCCATGCAGCAGCTTGATTTTGGAAACCAAGATCGTGGAGAATCAGAGCAAAAAGAGAATGGTTAACTGTGTCAAAGGAAGATTATAAGTCACGCAGTATAAGTTTAGAAAACTCTCCTTTGCAGAGGGTCCAAAATATTGTTAGAGCTGAGGAATTTGGTTAGTTGGGAGAAGACAAGGTGTTCTAAGAGTTTGGAGGTATGTGGTATAAGGGAGACAGGTCAATATTTAGAAAGACAAGAGGGGTCCAGGTTAGTCTTCTTTAGTAGGGGTTTAATTTGTGCCTGTTTGCATTAAGAAGAGAAGGTGCCTATGGAGAAAGAGATGTTGAAAATGTGTGTTAATATAGGTGTAAGGACTGGTGCAAGTGGTTTGAGTAAGTGGGAGGGCAAAGGGTCCAAGGAGCAGTTAGTGAGGTGGGTAGATAGGAGAAGCTGAGAAACTTCTTCTGTAACAGGTGTATGATGTATGAGTATGATGAAGGGGATTTGAGGAGAGAGAGTTTGGAGACAGATGAAATATTGGGAATCTGTTTTTGATTTGGAATGATTTAACTCAACCACTGCACCACTTCGCTTGAGTTCTCATTTAAAATTACCCCTCCTCAGCAAGGCTTGAACAAGCTAGGAGGCACTGAGTTCATATATCCAAGGCTCTTATAATTTTCTTTTTTATGTTGCCCTACCCTTACAGGAAATTAAGCACTGCAGAAAAGTAGAGTGAAAGGGGATAGAGTGACAGAGAGTGCAAGAGAGAGAAAAAAATAAATTGAAATCAAATATTAAAAACATAAAGTGGTTACATTGTGGTTTATGATGTTGGCTGACACTATGACCACTGTCACTGTTGTAAAAAAGAGAAGATGGATGGACCCTGAGGCTAGTGACTTTCTGTTACAGAGTCATCTGCAGGTGCGAGGCTTTAAGCATGTAGCAGGCCTGTTTTATGCCATGCTTCTTGTAGTCTCCTCCCACATACTTCCTTTCTACCTACTTCCTTCCTCTGAGCTGCTCCTCCTACCTACTTTCTGAGGAGGGATTTAAAGGGAAGACTGAGTCCTGACTCAGTTGCCCTTGAGTTGTTGTACAATACAGTTCTGTTTCCATTGGGCTCTGTGTTTGACCTGGCTTGTCTGACCATCCATTCTGGTGTTGATCTGTGGCTCTGTCTGACCATTCTCCTTGTGCGTTCCAATTTGGCTTAGACATCCTTTCTGGTGCAAACCTGTGGCTCTGGCTGACTACCCGCTCCGTGTATGACTTGGCTTGTCTGACTACCCACTCTGGTGTTAACCTGGGGCTTTGTTCACTGCGCATCCAGCAAAACTACGCTTCAGTGGATATCCTATCTGGTGCAAACTTGTGGATCTGGCTGACTACCCACTCCATGTATGAGTATGACCTGGCTTGTCTGACTACCCACTCTGGCGTCGACCTGGGGATCTGTCCACTGAGCATCCAGCATACCAGTGCTTCAGTGGATATCCTATCTGGCGCAAACCTGTGGCTCTGGCTGACTACCCGCTCCGTGTATGACCCGGCTTGTCTGACTATCCTTTCTGGTGCTGACTAGGGGGCTCTGTCTGTTTCTTCTGTGTGTTGGTCCCTGCTCCACAGACACCCATCCTAGTGCGGTCCTGGGGCTCTATCAGACTCCTAGACTGACTGCAGGCCAAGTCAGTGCTAGTTCTTTGGGCGTTCCGAATTACCTTGAGGCTCCAGTGGGCTAAGACCTAGTCTCAGACAGTGTGATGGATCTATTGGCGGACTGCTATTCCTGATACAGTATTTGATCACCCTCTGTGTGTTATCTGTGTGTTATCTGTTTAAGCGCATTACTGTGATTATTCTAAATAAAGATTGTTTTACTTTACCATACTGACTCCTGGTTTATTTATTGAAACCGTGACACTTTCTGAGGAGAAGGTGATATTAACTTTAGTAATGGCACCATCAGTCCACATTCCCCAAACCTCCACCACTGTTTTTGTTTTGTTTTGTTTTTTTAAAAAGAGAAGCTGGATTGACCCGGATGCTAGTGAGTCAGTCTCGAGGAGACGTGTAACTAACAGTGACTAGCAGTGGCAACACCAGGGCTAAAATAACTGATATCTCACATTCCCAATTTCCAATAAGGCAGAGTCCACCTGTCAGGTCCACAGTAGTTTCCCCTTTTACCAGAGCTAGTTGTCTGTCTTACCTTGCTCCTCCTCCGCTTGTCTGTGATTGGGGAATCGGCTGTTATCTGCTAGCCAGCCCTAGTCTCGGTGCTCGATTATTCGTGCTCCATTGCTGTTTGTTTGATTGCTGGTTTTGTGACTTCTGGCTTCATTGAACTCAGTGTTTGCCTGCTGATTTTGGTTCCCTTTGCTCCCGGTACTCTTGGCTATTCTCGACTACTCTCTGCCTTCTTGGATGTCCCAGACTCCCCCAGTAAAACTTGGCTTGTTTGACTACTCTTGCTCGTATTGCTCCCAGTGTGCTCTAGTGCCTTGGCTTGTCTATCCTCTCTAGTTCTCCAGTGCCTGGCTTGCGCTCCTTCCTTGCTTCACAGCTACCCATCCTCTGCCGCGTGGTGCACTGTACTTTATCTGGCCGCATCGCGGCTGGGTGAGCCTCTTCCTTTTAGGGCATATTCGGCCCATGGACCCTCTAGCCTGCTCACTTCCACCCTTTTGCTCCCGTTCTTGGAGTTCTGGTTCTCACTGGCACCCTGCCCGCATTGCTTCCTGCGGACAGGTCTCGCTGCGAGACTGGTCCCCTGGATGGCGGGTTTTGTGCCCCCAGAAAATTTGTCCTGGGGCGCTCTTTCCTCCAGTGTTGGGACTGGGCTGGGAGTGCTGTGGGTCAGATCGGCCTCTGGTTCCTGGATCCCCCTACCTCCTCTGCTATACTGCCTGGTAAGTGGGTGCTATAGCTTGTCTGTAGGGTTGGGGATTTGGGTTGTCTTGTGCTAGTCTGTGCATGGTGGGGAAGGGGCCTCAGGCTATTGGCTTTCCGAGTTCTGTTGGGGTCCTGGCTGTTTTGGCTCTGTGCTGCTACCTCCCCCCTCTGGTGGGTTGAGGGTGCTGGTGTTTAGGCTGGGTGGTCTCACTACCAGTCTTGGGGTACTTGTTACTTTGGTGGGTTCTCGGCCGGTCTGGGTTTCCTGGCTAGGGTATTCCTCTGTGCCGGTGGGTTCCCATCTTTTGGGATCCTGCTTACCTGTTCCGGCCTCCACTGGTTCACCCTCTCCTGATTGTAGGACGTGGTCTTGTCCTACTGAGCTCCTTTTCTCTGCACCTGGGTCCAGCCCAAGCAAGGGAAGTTCTAATATACAGTGTGTGCTTACATATCACGGTGCCCGTGATTGATGCATTTTTTTTTGCCTGTCACCATTAGGGGGCTCCTATTGGCTGTCTGCCTTTAACCCGCCACATACACACCTTTCGTGGTGTCTCTGACCACATTCGCTTTCACCTTGTTCCAGTAGACATTTGGGCCTGTTGCTGTGTTCCTGAGTTCCAGATTGCATCTTGTTCCTGATCCTCGTGTCTGCAGAGCTGTTCCAGTGTTGGTTCCGGCCTAGTCCTTTGAGGTTACTGTTTCCTGCTGATTATTTTCACTGCCGATTCCTGACCGGTTGATCGCCCTGCTGGTTCCTGTCATCTCCTGTCCTGCCTGCTGTGTTCCTGATGACCCGTTTGCTTGGTCGCCTTGGCGACCTTTTGAAGTCCCAATGTTCAGACGCTGGGTTATTCCTCCAGCCTAGCGGCTATCCTGTCTGTTGTTGGTCCCAGCGTGCGGACGCTGGTTTGCTCCAGAAGCCTTGTGGCTATATGGTACATTTGTTAGTCCCAGCGTGCGGACGTTGGATTATCCTCAAAGCCTTGCGGCTATACAAATCAGTTGTTGGTCCCAGCGTGCGGACGCTGGTTAGCTCCTTAAGCCTAGTGGCTATACGATACATTTTGTAGTCCCAGCGTGCGGACGTTGAGTTGCTCCCCAAGCCTTCTGGCTATACAAATCAGTTGTTGGTCCCAGCGTGCAGATGCTGGTTTGCTCCAAAAGCCCGGCGGCTATATGATACACCTTGCAGTCCCAGAGGGCGGAAGTTGGGTTACTTTTCAGCCTTGTGGCTGGACTAATCATTAGTCACTCCCAGCGTGCGGACACTGGTTTGCTCCAAAAGCCTGGCGGCTATATGATCTTCTTGCAGTCCCAGCATGTGGACGCTGAGTTATTCTTTCAGCCTTGCGGCTATACATATCCAGCGTTGGTTCCAGCGTGCGGATGCTGGTTAGCTCCAAAGCCTGGTGGCTACACGATTCTCTGTTGGTCCCAGCGTGCGGACGCTGGTTTGCTCCCAAGCCTTGTGATCTAGCAAATCTTTTGTTGGTTCCAGCGGGCGGACACTGGTTTGCTCCTAGAGCCTCGCGGCTATTAGATACATTCTGTTAGTCCCAGCCTGCGGACGTTGGGTTACTCCGAAGCCTTGTGACTAGATTAAACTGTTGTTGGTCCCAGCGTGCGGACGCTGGTTTGCTCCAAAAGCACTTAAGGTCATACTCACTGTCGGTGTGTCTATATTGAAGTTCCTTTGGGCTGCCTTGCCCGGTATATTGGTAAGGCCGATAGAACCTGGTACATTATTCCATCAGAAGGTTACCTTACCCGGTATTGGCAAGGCCGGTAGAGCCTACGTATAGTTCCTTGGGCTGCCTTGCCCGGTATATTGGTAAGGCCGGTAGAACCTGGTACATTATTCCATCAGAAGGTTGCCTTACCCGGTATTGGCAAGGTCGGTAGAGCCTACGTATAGCTCCTTGGGCTGCCTTGCCCCGTATATTGGTAAGTCCGGTAGAACCTGGTACATTATTCCATCTGAAGGTTGCCTTACCCAGTATTGGCAAGGCCGGTAGAGCCTATTGTTCCTGAAATTCCCAGGCTGTCTTGCCCAGTATATTGGCAAGACCGGTAAAGCCTATATGATCTGTGCTTTTCTATCATTAAATGTTGTATGTACGTGTTGGAATCCTAAGGGATCATTTTAATAATTTTTTCAATAAAGTTGTGTTTTTACCTAACTTTGTGTCTGAGAGTCGTAACAAACCATGACATTACACCTATCCTGGTCAGGGTCCCGGCTCAACTGGGATCGGACATCTGGCTTCGTGGCCAGCATCTTTACTCTCGGCCTCGACCGCAGCAAGGGGGTAGGTACAGCTGTCTCCATTCCCGAGCTCGGCACCCCAGCGTTGCACCCTAGCTTCACGCTGAACTTCCAAAGATATTGTGACACCACCAACATGATCCCTCCCTTGTAATCTAGGGACAGCAGAATTGTTTAACATGTCTCTGCAGGAGTATGGTGAAGAGAGGGCTAGTGTGCCACAGTCTGAGCACCATGGCCATGTTGAGGAATACGGGAACGGCTATATACTTGCCCCTGATGGCAATACAGGCAAGGATAGGGGTGCCTAGGACACCTACAAATAGTTGAACACCTTGCATTAAAATATACAAAAGTGATTAGTTAAATTAATGTGAGATAATTTCACAAATTAGGTTTGATAATCCACAGTAAATAAATTGATTGAAAATCAATTACTCACATTCACACAAAAATATACAATTTTATTGAAATATAAAATAAAATGGAATATATATACAATAGAAATCAGTGCAAATTAAAGGGATAGTAATATTTCACAATAAAAGCAACTCCAAGTAATCTTCATAGTATCTGGGCCATTGAGAGTGTTATTTCAATACAGTCAGAATTGTAGTTCAAGAGTAAGTGAATGATAAAGTTTCTCCCTCCCACCCCTTTTACTGATGTAACACTGCTCAGCTCAAAGCAGCAAGGTGGTATCCAGGTGGATTGCAGAGAGGGACAATCTTCAATCAGCATAAGGGAAAAACCTGTCAAGGAGGGGCAGGGTTTTCATTGTTCTCATGGTAAGAAGATTGTCCCTTGCTGTGAGCTGTCTGGTCTGTGGACCAGATTCCACATCTGAGGGAAGGTAGCTTACACTAGGTAAAAGGGACGGGAGGGAGAAACTTTATTATTCAATTACTCTTCAACTACAACTCGGACAGTATTGAAATAACACTCTCTATGGCTCGAATACTATGATGATTAATTGGAGCTGCTGGTTTTATGAAACATTACTATCTCTTTAACGTATAGTGAAATACAAGGTGACATCAATATATCTCACATATATATATAACAGTAGTATATTAAGATATACTTACAGTATTTCAGTTTTATATATATCAAATAGTACAGAAATATAAAATTCCCATCATATATATGTTCAGTCCTTACATATATGTATCCAGAGGTATAAGCTAGCATTACTTGAACACAGCAGCATTGCATAGGGTTAATTGTTCATTAAAATTAATTATATGAATACCTGCCCCTCCCCTGTGTATAGAGATGTTACATTTAGAGTGGTATGTAATTTGTCATATGAGATGTGCCTAATATGGCAACGTTTCACTCAAGAAGCCTATTTATTTATTTGCAAGAATTAGAAAACTATCTGGAAGAAAAAGAGTCCCAGGTTACATAAATATAATTTAACTATTTGTATGCTGTTTTCATCATGCATACCCTCTGGATAAAGAACAAAAGCTGTAAATACATTTTGGAGCAACAGATTACATTTTTCACATACTAATCATATACATAGAATGATATACAATCAAAGACTATGTAACCTATTATGGTTATAAAAGCAATATCATTAAGCTACACAATAACAGTGCTGCAAGGGTTATCCAAAACAATTGCTACAACACAATACAAGATAACTGTAAACGAAATCCAAGGTGGACGTTCCGTTGTTAGAATGTTCACCACGTTGGAGTGACTATCCCAACAGACAGATCACAGACACTACAACCCAATGCACACATCCAACAAGACTAGCACACATGAATCATAGAAATTTCTTAAAGGAGCCACACACCAATTGAGAAACAAAGATACATCTTCCAAGATAGCAGTCAGTAAAGGGTTAACAGTGGAAAACCAAGATAAGCATCAATGACCATCTCAGAAACACCAAATTAAGTTTATAATCTATGCACAACTACAACTGTATGTCAATCACATCCCACATCATCTGTGCATACATTTGGGCACACAAGAAAACAGGTGACTGTGCATCTGTGTCATAAATTTTAGCACAATAACTGATCTAGCAATAGGGGGTAATTACAGATTATCTTTAGCAATCCCGAATCACTATCACTCTTATCTCACACATTTTGATATCTATATCTTTGTTTGGTAATAAATCATCCTGTATAACTCCCAAATAATTTGTTACAAGCAAATAATTCTTTTATATAACAACACCCTTTTGAATTGGCCAGGTCCACTAAAGAGTTGTTATATATTTAGATATCCCTCTTATATGGGATCAACAGTAGCAGTAACTTGGAAGATGGAGGATGACGGTTCCACTTGCTATGACTGGCTCCAGTGATGCACCTGAGGCATTAGCAGCACAATAATAAGTAGCCCCCTGTCTATGTGGAGAAAAGAAGTTGGCCATTAAATCTTCTCCACCTGCCCCTTCTCCAAAATCATGGGTGTGTTGTTATTAGAATATATTTTTTTTCCTTGAGAGCAGGAACTGCAGGTCTCATTAGCAACTGCAATGTGCACAGTGTATGTGTGGTAAATAACATCTGCGGACACAACTGTATCCAAACACCATGACACCTGAAACCAAGTACGGCAGCTGTCACTATACCCCTTGTTCAGACCCCGTTAAAGACACATGACAACTTGCTGACAGTTTAATAGTACTGATGAACCCTCCCTGCCACCATCTGAGCATATTCTGCGGGATGGAATCTCCTCAAATGCCACTTGATGCACTGCTTGCAATTCTCCTCCACCACACTGGCATGTGTGCTCAGTGCACCACACAGTGTGCAATTGGTAGAGACGAACTGCCACATCCTAACATCAACAGAGTGGCTATCATTTGGCAGGGGAGGTTACGATGAACAATGTGGATTGGCAAAAGATGTAGTTGTTACTCTAGAAGGTGATGCGAGCAAGTAGTTTCACTCATCATGGAACTTCCAGTCTCTGCCTGGGTTGCTCTATTCTTCCTCCTCTTTGATCCCTGCCTCTCCTCTTGTTGCCTTTCTGGAGAGTCAGGGGGTACAGCAACAGCAGTGCTTGATTTCTGTGGTGGGTGTTTGTCTTTAATTTGTTTGACGTAAATGTCATGGTGGCTGTGTTTCATGTGTGACATAAGGGAGCTTGTGCCAAGGTGTGTTCCCTCCTTTCCCCTTCTCACTGACTTGTCACAAATTGTGCACAGTGCCATTGCTGATGACTGCACTGTGCCTGCTCCAACAGAGAAATAGTCCCACACCCATGATAACTTCAGGGAGAAGGGAACAGATGGAGAAGAATGACCTCTTTCTTCTTGTCCTCCACATTCCCCTTCATTGTCTGTGGCAGCGGATAATGTTGCTGCTGTTGCTGCTTGTCATGATCCTGTCCTCTCCTCAGCCTGGTTCAGTACCTCACAGTGCCACTACCTTTCCTTGGTGCTGTTGTAGGCTGCTGCACTCAACTTACAGAGATCTGATTCTGTTCCAGCTGTCCCTACCTTGCAATCACCTCCTCCCTATTTAGTGCAGTCTCTCCCCTCACTCTGGGCCAGATGATACTGATCAGTTTAGATCAGTGTCAATTCAGTTTCTTTCAAACCTGGACACTTAGTTCTTTGAGCTAGCTGCATCTTGAGTTATTTGAGCTAGCTGCACCCTGAGTTCTTTGAGCTAGCTGCACCCTGACTTCTTTGAGCCGGCTGCACCCCTGAGTTCCTGAGCTGGCTGTATCCCTGAGTTCCTGAGCTGGCTGTACCCCGGAGTTCCTGAGCCAGCTGTATCCCTGAGTTCCTGAGCTAGCTGCATCCCTTGCATTCCTATGCCTCCCTCATGTGTTAATGAGCCAGCTTAATCCCTGCGCCCAGAGGCCCATTTTCCCTATGCCCAGAGGCCCAGTTCCCCGTGCCCAGAGGCCCTGTTCTTTTCTATTTCATTGAGTGTTCTGTTCTGCATTTTTAATTCATGTTCCATATCTATATCTATATATATATATATATATATATATATATATAATATATAATATAATATATTGGTTTCCCATGTATTTGTGTGTGTGATGATTTTCTTGCTTTCTGGGTTCCTATTTATTTACTTTTGCTGCTGTGGTTAGCACCTCTTCCTCACCAGCCAATGACACTGCTACGGCCTCAGATTCAGAAATGCAACTAGAACCAGGATTATTGCTGGCCTTGCCAAGTGGAACCTGTCCTAGTTGTTGACCCTATTCCCACTGTGTCCACGGTGGTTGGTGGAACACTAGATTGATCCTCAGAATTCTCCTGTCCTTGCATCAGAAGGAATTAGAGCAGTTGCAAATTCCTCTAATTCCAAAATCTCACTGCTAGTGGTAATGCCCATCCTCATTCCTGTTTCCCATTCCTTCTCAGTTTCTGCTAAAAAGGCCATCAATGTCTCTTCCACCCCAGCTTCTCCAGCATCATCATCACCACCTCCACTAGTCCCTACGTGCTGCTGCTCTATTCCAAACATCTCACTGCTGCTTGGAGGAGGTGACAAGCAATGTGAAAGAGGGTCCCCTAATGTCACACTTGGTATTTCCTTTTGACCTGAAGAAGAAGGCAGACTAGCACTAGCAGAAGTAGCAGCAGGCACAGGCAGCTCATCTGTGCTCATGCTGGTGGTGGTGATATTAATTCTGAGCCTGCACTCCTCCCCCAACACCAGTTCTGGCCTCTTCAGAATCATGTTCCACCTGGACACTGTAATAAAGGGAAGGGAGAACTCCCAGTCCCAGGGTCAGAAAATTGGTGTGGGCTCCCTTGACTGCTAGTCTGGATGCTGTCAAATGTTTCCCCTACCACTCCGGCTGCTTCACTATTACTGCTACTACTACTAACACCAACCACATCAAGTTCAGCCACAGAGTCTTCCTCCTCAGTCTCACAGTCACGAGTAATATGAGGATATTGTTGATTACGCCCTCCTTCACTCCTAACGCTAACAAGCTGCTGGACATTAGTAGCAGTAGTACTAGTACTGGCTGGACTGCTTGAAAATTACAAGTGTGTTTTAGGATCTCTTGCTGTCACACTTGGCATCATTTTCTCCCTCCCCCTCCTGAGTACTACAAGACACACTAGCAGCAGTCAAAGTATTGGTGGCAGCAGGTTCAACACTGGCAGCAAATACAGCTCTGGTGGCAGCAGGGGCAGCACATCAGGTGGTAGGTACAGCAATGGTGATTGCAGGTACAGCAATGGAGGTTGCAGGTACAGCACAGGTGGTCAGCAGGGGCAACACATCTGGCAGCAGGTGCAACACTAGTGGCAGCAGGGGCAGCACTTCTGGCAGCAGGTACAACACTAGTGGCAGCACATCTGGCAGCAGGTACAACAGCACAGCACATCTATCTCTCTCTGTACCTGCTTCTATTGTGTCTGCCTTCCACAAATACATCATGTTTTTATGGATGAAATGCGAAAACAATGTAAATCAATGGGTGGAAACTCTATTGCCATTGAAAAAAATGGTGAAAAAGTTTGGGTGAAAAATGCGAAAATTTTAATTGCTAGTTTTGAAACGGATTTTCCCGCGAAAAAGCGGAGAACAATGTGGTTTTCACAAACTCTCTCTGGAAAATGGCAACAACTTTCGTCCATCCCTAATCATAAACATATTCTAATCTAAAGGCTCCACCCATCAGTAATATATATATATATATATATATATATATATATATATATATATGAAATCAATATATGAGTTATTACTAAGTTCCTAGAGAGCTCTTTGATTGGTTAAAAAAATGTTTTCTTAATTTTTAATTTACAAAACTTCTAAAAACAAATTTTATACCAGAAGATGGTGCTAAGAGACAGCAGATTGCTGGGTGAATGATTTAAAGAAAACATTTAACCCATTAATAATAATTGGTGTTCACAAGAAGAACCTTGAAATAACTTACATTATGCCTTTCTTATTCTTTTCCCATACTGGGGAAACATGAAGTAACCACTGTTCACTTAACACGTGTATCATTCCCCTAGATTGGAAGAATTAAAAATGTATCTTTAAATATCATTGAATAATATTACAAGTCAGTTATAAGACTTTTAGTGTAAAGAATAGTTTTTCTCTTAAACACACACAGACCCTTATTAAATATAACAGCAGACAAATTGGCTTCAGCAGTTCATTTTGACATATGTTATCTGCATATGGCATACTGACAGTCACTATGGGACTGGCTTCTTCAAGCAGCGATATGGGACCAGGGTCTGCTAAACTTGCCACCAATAATCCTTTTCCTAGTTGCAGTGATGATATTGAGGCAGCAGCTTCACCCACCCAGCTAGTGAAGGTGCTTGTGGGAAGAAGAAAGCCATTCTTCTCCATCTCTCCTCTCACTGAAATCATGGGTGTGTAAATATTTTTCCCTTTGGGTAGGCACAGTGCAGTCATCAGTGACTGTACTATGCACTATCTGTGATTGTGACAAGGTTGTGAAAAAGGGAAAGGATAGAGAAACCGAATTGTCACAACACATGCCTTGATTAAAAAAAAAAAAAAATCCCCTGTCCTTGTATATGTTGAAATCCCACGTTTTGCATAAAATTGTTTACTGAGGGCTGCTCTCAGTGGTGTACATAAGGTTTTATGCCCTGTCAAGTTTGACAATATTGCTTTTAAATTGTATAATTATTTTATTTCAATACTACTCCAGTACATGGGGGCTTTGAATTAGCCTAGGCAGTAGTTTTTTTTCTTCTTCAGATTATCAACACTGAGGGAAGGTTATCATTGGAGTGGGGAAGCATGCTGGTGGGCCATTGGGATAATTTGAAGTGCTTTCAAACAGAGGCTGTTAAGCCTCCGATTTTCGTGAGTACCAACCCTGGTGGTGTTTTCAACTGTATGTCGTAAAAAGGAGATATGGGAAAAATAACAACATACCTAACTCTAAAAGAAAAAAAGGAAAAAACAAAAACACAATTGGTCAATCGAAAATATAGCAATAAAAAATGTTTATCGAAAATAAAGCACGTCCGATTATGATCATAAAAGGAGTTGCAACTCACAATCTTGATCTTCAATACAAGTCAATACAGACAATAATGAATATAGCTTTACTGGACACACCAATGTACAGTAAAATGTGTCTATAAAACACATCAACAGAGAGCTCTCACTAACGGTTCATTGCCATCAGATAACGGATTACATCCCTATCAAACTTATTATATTTTTTTAAGTTATCCACCCTATCTTATCACAGTTAGTACAAATATATATATATATATATATATATATATATATATATATATAACAAAAAAAACAAAAGCAACAACTTCTTTCCCCAGACTTCCCCAGCACAGAGACAATAAAAGCAAACTCTGTAAGCAATTTGGACACCAGCTGCTTGTGTCTTGCCAGTCATTCACACCAAATTTTGGGGTATTTGGGGAAAAGCATCTTCCACCCTTCTCCCCCCCTCCGAGTTCCCCCAGACTCCCCTAATACAGAGAACAAATGTCCTACATAAAGGCTCCCTAAACTAAGCTTCAATTCCCATTTATTTGCCTATCTTCTCTAGCTCAAAAACATGCTGCTCTCTCCTCGCACAAACAGAGAATGTCATGCTGTGAGAGTCTTGTATATGGCTTGAGAAAAGTAGAGAAAATTTCATGTTGTGGAGAAAAATTTTTCTTGCCATTGATTTCAATGTAATGAGATAGGTGAAACAAATTGGGGAAAAGCGGAAAAACTGTACTTTTGCAGGAAATTATTCACAAGCAGGAAGTGTCATCCTCTCCGCCACTAGTCCCTACGTGCTGCTGCTGCTCTATTACAGACATCTCTCTGCTGATTAGAGGAGGTGACGAGCAATGTGACAGAGGGCCGCAAATGTTACACTTGCCATTTCTTTGTGATGTAAAGAAGGCAGACTGACAGCAATAGCAGCAGGCACAGGCAGCTGATCTGTGGTCCCAGTTCTGGCTTCATGTTCCACCTTGACATTGTTGTGAAGGGAAGGAGACTTCCAAGGCCAGAGGAATGGTGTGGGCTCCCAATAACTAGTAATGTGATGATTACCTCCTCCTTCACTCCTAACACTAACAAGCTGCTGGACCTTCTTAGTAGTAGTACTAACACTGGTGGGATTGCTTGGGGATGGCAAGTGTGACTTAGGGTCCCCTGCTGTCACACTTGGCATCATCTTCCCTTTCCTCCCTCCTGAGTATTACAAGATACACTAGCAGCATGTTCAGCACTGGAAGCAGGCACAGCACTGGTGGCAGCAGGTTCAGAACAGGGAGCAGGCAAAGCACTGGTTGCAGCAGGGGCAACACGTCTTACAGCAGGCACAGCACAGGTAGCAGCAGGTTCAGCACTGATAGAACGTCTGACAGCAGTACTGGTGGTGGCAGGTTCAGCACTGGCAGCAGGCACAGCACTGGTGGAAGCAGGGGCAGCACATCTGACAGCAAGCACAGCACTGGTGGCAGCAGGAGCAGCATGTCTGACAGCAGGCACAGCACTAGTGGCAGATGAGGCAGCACCTCTGACAGCAGGCACAACAATGGTGGTAGCAGTAGCAGGGACAACACATCTGACAGCCCTAGTGGCATGATCAATGTCGTCTGTTGTCTGAGAAAAGGAAAGCCCACAGTGCTAACTCACCATGACATATCCATATAGTACAATTTGAATGTGTATATGAAGATAAATATATAGATAGCAGCAAGGAATGAGAGGGTTCTCGTTCCTCACATGACCTGTGGGGGTGGATAAAAAATGTACTTGGGGTCTTTCGCATGAGGTAAGTCTGCCATACATCTTTTTTTGTTATTTTTTATTATATTTGTCTTCTGTTTTTAATTGCAATACACTGGGACCCACAAGCATTACAAAGTTCATATTTAAAGGGTCCCCCTCCAACTCGCTTACTACAACATCTCCTCAGGGAATTTAAATTTTAATTTAGATAGGGCTTTATAGGTGTATTAGAGTAGAACTTGCCATAAAGTGAGATTCAGACTGTAAGCTCTCACGAGCAGGGCCCTCTGATCCTTCTGTTTTCAACATTTGATTGTACTATTTAAAGGGATAGTGATACTTAAAATGTAAAAAAAAGTTAAATTTTTTAGGTGCAATATCACAGTGGCCTGAAAATATACAGTGGCGCTTTTGCTACACGATCCTATGGACAGCTCTGGTCCCGGGACCATAAATCTCCATAGGATGGTGTAGCAACAGCGCCACTGTACAATTTCAGGCCACTGTGATATTGCACCTAAAAAATTCAACTTTGAATTTTAATAACTTTTGAATGAAACACCTTTCAGCAGTGGGAGGACTCTTGTTTTACTCAGGGGGATAAACCCTACAACATATTTTAGTTACATTTTAAGTATTACTATCCCTTTAATACCTCTGTATGTCTATTCCCAATTGTACAGTGCTGTGGAATTACACTGTGTGCACAATTATTAAGCAAGTGAGTATTTTGATCAAATTATCATTTTTATGCATATTTTCCAACTCCAAGCTGTATGTATAAACTTGAATGCTTATTGGATTTAAGCATATCAGGTGATGTTTATTTGTGCAATGAGAGAGGGTGTGGCCTAAGGAGATGAACACCCTATGTCAAGGTGTGCATAATTATTAGGCAGCTTCATTTCCTCAGACAAAATGGGCAGAAAAAGAGACATAACTGATTCTGAAAAGTCAAAAATTGTAAAAAGTCTTTCAGAGGGATGCAGCACTCTTGAAGTTGCTACGATATTGGGGCATGATCACAGAACCAAATTAACAAAATTTTGCCCTAGAGCCTCAGAACGTTTTAGGAGTGCTTCTGCTGCTGCTAGTTGTGGCACCTCTAGGATGCTGATTGTTGCCTCCCAGTCATATCTGTGGTTGTGCTTCAGGTGCGATCTCAGTGAATGGGGTTATTAGTTATGAGCCTGTGGTATCTGGGAGGGAAAAGTGTGCCAGTGTTTCTGCCCTGCACCAGCTTTAGTGACCTGTCGCATATGATGCCTACTATTCATGGCCATGGTGGACAGTGACACACTAGTCTGGTAATCATCCTTCTGCAGTGTCAAATATATTTCTGTCTCAGATGACTCAAGCAGTACACTGGCAAAAAATTGCATAATATCACTGCCCCAATTCTTTATTACTTTCAACCAAGAAGGCTCTCGTACTGTCTTTTACATAGTGGGGTCCACAGCAGTCTTAGACATCATTGTATCACCAGTCTTCTCTTCCTCTCTAGTTGGTGACAAATGTGGTATAGGGAAAGCTATATAATCCAGTAACCTATCTGTATAATATAAATTGCTAGGCTGCGGAGCTCCATGTGTGCATAACAGCACATACACAGTAGAGAAATGTCGTGTGTGTATGGCATGTGTGTGTAAGTGTTTGATGCTGTGTGTGTTTGGTGCTGTGTGAGTGGGGCATGTGTGTGTGTGTCTGTGGTGTAGGAGCAAGTGGCAGCCATTTTGTTTTTTCTTAAGTTGGATAGTGGTGGGCGGGCTAGATAGTGGTGGCGGGTCAATTCCCTGAATCACTCAATGGAAGCAGTAACTCCTCCTTACTGTTGCCCCTGGATGTGTTTGCCAGGCACACAGAAGTCTTCTTTGATATATATATATATAAGAGAGATATAGATATATATATGTCTGTGTGCAAGGCTTAAAATTTGAAGTCCTTTGCTACCAGCCAGATCTGAAAAGTTACTTGCCACTGCAAGCCATAACATACCCACCAGGGCTGAATTTCTACTCGCCAGGGCTAAATTTTCACTTGCCATTGGCTAGTAGCAAGTGGAAATTTTGACCCCTGTCTGTGTGTATGTATATATAATACAATACATGCACTGAAAGGGGACCTATGCCCTTGGATTTAGTGGGTAGTAATGTGTTGAATGGAAGGATTGCAAGTGTCACTTACATAGCAGTCAGTTGTATGTATCTACTATTGTTTTCAACATTCTCTGAACAGTAGAGAATGACCGAATGTGCTGATCCGGGGTGGGGTGCTCTGAACGGCTCACTGCCTGTTTCTGCTCCCAGCTCTGGGGCAGCATCCGGGGGCACTGGGTGGCATTTTAGCCCGTGTACATGGGCATTCCTACTAGTTTCTTAATATGTTTACCCGTATCACTGGTGAGGATGTTATGGGTCTGGGGCTGGTAACTGCAGGAGTATGTGGGCCCCCTCCTTCACTAATGTTGTTGGCTGCTGTTGCCACTGCTGCTAGATGTCGCCACACCACACGCAGTACCTTCAGAACCCCTTCAGCTCATCTTGCTCATTCTCCGCTATAGCAAGCATTACAACAGAAGTTTATTTTATTTTATTTATTTTTTTTATTTTATTTTTTTTGTCTCTTTCTCTCTTACTAGCTTTCTTGGCAGGATATTCTGAGTTTTTATATGATAGAGGAAGGAAATGTTGCCACTATAAAAACATTGGTGGTAAATGAAAATGTTTTTATGCAGGAAAGTCTTTTGGTGTTATTGAAAAGTCAGAAATGTCATAGGTCTCTCTATCGGTGGGAATCCCAGTGGAAAAATCTGAAAATTGGGAATTTTCTATGGAAACAAAACTGGACTTTTCATCCATCTCTATACATGATTAAAACATGACAAAGAGACATAAGATGTCACTCAGACAAGATCATCCAAGCTAACAAAACTCTTCCTGTACAGCACTGACCTCATTTGCGACTAAATTATCAGTACCAGAAAACCACTGAACTTCATTTTCAGGAAGATCATACACCTGGAACATTTTGCAGCTGATAAAATTGAAACCTTATCTATTTGATGAGGAATGTATGAACCACAGTCACATATTGTACATGTTAGTTACTGATGTGCAAGGCTATCATGGACAATGATTATTGAACTTTCAGAAACTGATCATACAATGTTGAGTGGATGCTCAGTAACTGATCAGACAGTAATGAGTGCAGGTACAATAACTGAGCAGACAACAGTTATTGGTTGGATTATCCTGATAAAAAGATATTTAAGAACAGGAATGACCCAAAGAGTTAGCATTGAACAAAGAGAGTTACTAGCAATCAAGACTGATTGGTATGCAACATTTTATTATTGCAAGCATTATTACTTACTATATTTAAACTCTACTTAGATATTATATACTTGTAATTGAGATTCTTAGCTATGCTATAATAAACATATTGCTATGCTTTACTTTATACCTGACTCTCAGCCCTTTCTATAGAGCTCACTAGCTCTCTTATAAGAGTATGAGACCATTCTGCAACAAATGTATTTAGAGTAGGGAATAACTATTCCTCATAACAATATCTGGGAAGTAAGGTATAACCCCACCACAATCTCACTTACATGTCCTACTAATTCAACATTGCCTTCTATTTCTCTGAACAGTAGCTTTAGGAAGGCATGTAAACTCACCATTTTAATAATTTTTGCAGATCAATACCTCTTATAACAATAAGTGGTTTATTCCTCTGAGCTTTACAATTTTCTTTAGGGTCGCTCAACAACAACTTGCTGACCTTTGACACGTCTCATCAACAATAGACACAACATTTTTACAACCATTCTCAACTGCAAGTGCAGAAAAGGAATTGTACTATGGCACCAGTTGTAGAACATGTTTACAATTCACAAACCTCACTCTACCTGCACAGCTATCTAGACTTCCTTCCTCCTACCTAACCTCTGAGGCAGAGGTGATTTAACAACTGACAAATGCACAAAAAACACAAGCAACATTTTAATCTCAACTTTAATTTTAACATTCTTATCTCACAGAATGTCATTTTTAAGGAATAAAGAAGACAAGGTGAATGATAATGCACTGTGTGACATCTCTAAAAACAATTAGCCTCCCTTCTCTGGAAGTAGAGAAAGGGGACTGTGGTCTCTTAACTCTATATCAATTATCTGTAGTACTTCCTCTCGTGGTGGGACAGTAGGCAACATTTTCATAAATATAGGGTTGCTCTGGAAACATTATTATTATTATAAAATATATTTTCCTGCACCAGTGAAAGGTAGGGGAAAGGGGACCCATTCCTTGCCTAAAATTAAAAGTAGCATGGGGTGTGGGAATACCAATTAGTTTTATTGGTTGGATAAAAAAATAAAATAAATTAATATGAGAACGCCATATTAAGTTATTTCATTATGTACACTATATTTATTTCCTATTTCTAAATTCTTTACAAAATAATGTAGGGTGAATTGACCTTATACTATTATTATTTATATATTTTTTAATTATTTAATGAGTTCAGGGACTAAACAAATGCTCTCTTCTAAAAATCTCAATATGTAGTACCATGATGAAAACATCATCAGGATTGATGAGATCGTCATGCAGAGATGGTGGGTAATATTGCTCTCCCCACATTTTTAAGGTAAGTTTGGTCTAAAATAATATGATATGTTAACTTTTTAATTAATTAACACTCCATTGCTGGTACAATAGAAGCCAAGGGATTTGGCTGAGATCTGGTTAGGATAGAGGTGAAGCAAGGGTGCAGGATAGTGTAATTTAAACTTTAAAATAAAATTCTGAAATATTTTCTGAACCCTTTATACTGCTTGCATATAACCATTGTATTACATTCTAGTCACACAACATGGCCATAGTGCAAAGATTGTCACCACACCAAGGTGATTAGGCAATTCATAACTTTAATGAGCTGAATCTCCAGGACTCCTGATATTTAAATGATTTTTTTCCTGAGGGTATACTTACCATTACCAAAACCTGAACTAAAATGGATTTAAATTTTACTTTACTAGTATGACTGGAACACATTGTTGATTCAGGGCTGGATTATATTACAGGTGCTATTTTTATCACTGCTTTTATCTCCAGTTTTCCCCATAGACTTGAATAGGAAAATGTTTGATAAAATGGGTGTTAACATTTAGCACCTGCAATAGAATCTAGCCCTCAGTACTTTAGCACAGTGAATGATCATTTGAAAGACAGTTTATTAAAGCCTCCTGCAACATAGTAGTGCTGTTATGTTTTTGTTGAAACTGCTACTTCAAGGTTTAGAAAAATGGATAAATAGAAACATATCTGAATTATTGAACTGTTAACACAATCACTGATGTTTACAATTTAAACACAGCTACTTCAATGACTGGAGCCAAACTTAATTTCTTCCTCCTTCTTACCTGTTCAATTAAATTCATTAAAAAGCAACACGTGAGTGGATTACTTACGAAGTAAACACCTGGTTAAGTTAAAATACAGTAAAAATTTTAATTTTATTGTAAGTCATGTAGTGTGATGAGTAAGCCTCTCGAGTGGTTAAAGAAATGGAGTAAAAAATAGAATACATTTTGTAACAATGAAAAAGTTTAAAAACTACTTTGAATGACCCCAGCTTTAAAAAAAAATAGTGTGCTTTGAATGGTTAGAACACATTTTTCTTTGATTTTCTTTCACAGTAAAAAAAAACTAGCAGCACTTAATCAAAGAGTGACAGAAGTAGCAACATCACGAAGGTGAAGGTCAAAGCAGTTTGACCCATGCAATGCTTTCTTATCATTCATGGAACAAAGATTAAGGTCTCACTTTCTCTTTTTTCTTTCATTCCTTTCCCCAATATTTTATAGATACTAAAAAAACATGAAAAACTCATCCAAATGTTCTATATTGCATATATAAAACTTTATATAAATCAAACATGTTATTTTTTTCATATTGAAAAAATATGCCCCATATTTTTAAAAGCAAACTGGAGTTATTCTGCAGTAAACCAAGTTCAATTTAGAGAGCAAATAAAAAATAAAATTTGAATGAGTGTATAAATAAATCAGGCAGATGCATTTGATTCTTCTCTAGCATTTAAGGGGTTAAAATCTGTATTAAAATGCATGTGTATTTTTGATTTTTCCTCTATGGTGTAATTTACTCCAGATTAACTCCAGTTGTTTTTCATAAATATCGTCCATGTTCATTAAATATCTCCTAGGACTGCCAGCATAATGATAATAGGTAAAGAACAACAGGAAAATACATTTTGGCAAGGACATCAAATAACTTAAAGCAATTAACTGTGTTTTCCACATAATAGAATCTTTGTTATTAAATGCATTCCAGATACATACAGTTATTCTAGTTCATGTCAGGGTGATATCTATAAAAATAAATTAATAAAAAAGTTCTGTGTTACTCACTCTTGCATCTTTTCTTCTTCCACCTTTAACAGTGTTATGCTCTCAATCTTTATTATTAAAATAATATTTATTATTTAGGATAAAAGGGACAGGCTGGGAACATATGATGAAGAAAAAAATGTTTTTCTAATGCTGATACATATTGTCTCATATAATTTGCAAAAAAAAGTAATAAAAGAAATATTTTAAACTTTAACTAAACAAATGTAGAGCCTGATGGACACACAGATAGAAAAAGAGAGATTTAGGGGTAGATTTAAAGGCAGGTGATGGTAAAAAAACACACCGTTGGGTGTTTTATCATGCAGTAAGCCTGCCTTATGAACAGCTAACGGCAGTTGACAAATCATTATGGCCGATAATCTTACGTGCATTGAGACTCATGGCACAAGATTCCCCAGAGCCATTTATGGGGTAGATTTAAAGGCAGCGGTTAGTAAAAAAAAAAAAAAAAAAGCACTAACGGGTGTGTTAAGTTTCATGTATCAATTTAAAGATCCTCCTAAAGAACAGCTAATGGCAGTTTGATAATCCTTACGGCCGATACACTTACGTGCATTGAGACGCATGGAACAAGATTCCCCAGAGCCATTCAAAGGCTTGCGGTACTGTTAACTGCTGAAAAAAGATACCCTTAATGGAAAAACCTTAAGACCCAGTTCCCTTAGCTGTTAGACACTTAACGGGTAAAAAAAAACAACCATTACATAGCAAAACACACAAAATGCTTACCGCACAAGCATGTAAATGGGAAAATTAAACCATGCAATGCCAAAATAACACAAATACATGGACAGACAACACAAATCAATGGCACACACAATAACAAGCAACACCACAGGGACAAGGACCTACAAGACAACACCAACACAACATGGCACGGAACAATGAGGGTTATCACATGACATGGACACCTGCAAATACAAAACAAGCTCACCTGTGCAACATCACCACGTGATGCACATGCAACCTGCACCCCACAACTTCACACCCGCAAATGGCAAAGACATACCAAGCACAACATACTACATCTTTTAACACACACACCTGCAAACACTTACCAATAAACAACTTCCCATTGGTCAGCACTCACCTCATCACCACACCTACACAACACACAATTGATTGCACCCATGTCCGTATTAAAGCCCCAGCACGTGACGCACAGCTATTCATCAACAGGAAGAACTTCCACTCCATGAATGTGCAGATGGTGTGTGACAGCAACATGAGGATTATGAATGTCTGTGCAATGTACCCTGGCAGCTCCCATGATTCCTATATTCTCCAAAACTCCTCAGTCCACAGTGACTTTGAGAATGGAACTTATACAGGAGGATGGCTTTTGGGTAAATTCACAATACAAAATCACACCACATCCACAGGTGTACACACAACGCTGTTCAGTATGCTCCTGACCCACAGATAGTACGTCCACCACACAAAACATCATTCACACAACATGTGCTCCCTGTCTCACCATGTCATTCACATTCCACAGGTGATGCTGGCTATGGCTGCAGGTCCTGGCTACTGACCCCTCTGGCCAGTCCTCAAACACATGCCCAGGAAAGGTACAACCAGGCTCATGGTGGAACGAGGAATGCCACTGAGCAGACCTTTGGCCTCCTCAAGTCATGATTTCGATGTCTGGACCACTCAGGGGGAGTACTGCAGTATGCACCTGGAAAAGTATGCGACATAATTATGGCGTGTGCAATACTGCACAACATCTCAGTGGACACCAGGCTGGTGGATCACATCCAGGATCCCCCATACCTGAAGTGCCTATGGACATTGGCCATGTTGATGTGACCCTGAGAGGGGCGCAGATCAGAGACAGGCTCATCACAGAACACTTTACCTGTGGGTATAGCACAGGCATGCAAACAATCTATGCAAGTCCCCCCATCAGTCCTGTGAACTGGTGCCAACACACTAACCACACCACACATGATGTTCTGTCTCACCCCACAGGAACATTGAAACAGCACTGAACTGGCAGCAGCATGGCCCCAAACATCAATCATACCATGGACATGGCATATTGTGTGTGGGGATCCCAAAACCATCTTCTCAATATGGGACCTGTACTGTGCTAGAGATGAGAAGAGCAGCAGAGGGGTGGATGTACAGTGCTATTGTTACACAATGTAGAGGTCATGAAACGTAGATCAGATGTCCAGGGACACCATGCTGACCTGTGAGTGTGCAGATGTATGTGCCCCTGACATGAATACACACATCAAGATTACTTCCATGGATGTCTCAGAACATACTTGTTGATGTGTGTATTCATGTCAGGGGCACATATCCTTAGGGCTGGTGCACACTTCATTAGTTCTCCACATAATGGGTTACAGATGAGTACACAACACATTACAAAGCAATGGTTTGTGTACTCACCTGTAACTAAAAAGACTGAGGGGATTATAAAGTCAAAATTGTTGTTGCTTGATGATCAGTTCGAGTCTGCTGCTCCAAATCCTGTCCTCTTGTCCCATGGGCATCCGTAGCATTATCCATGCATGAACTGAAGATCTTTCATGTGACTGGATTGATGTCTTGACAACACCTTAATGAAGCTCACCCCTTGCTGTTTCAAGTGATTTTGTTGGTGATGCAATATTTGACCTGAGGTTCACAGCAGCCTCTACTGGAACACTCTCATATACACACAGAAAACACAAATTCATGTGTGGACTAACCTATACAGTTAGGATGTTCATCTACAGAGTTGCCAAACTTTGTGAGCAACACATGAGCAGGACAGTAGTAATATTTAGTTTCAAAGTACATTTAGTGTTCTCATACAAGTGTTTAATGCATATAGGCAATATACCCAGAAAACACATGTACTTTCTAATGTACTTTGAGACACAATAAAGAAGAACAATCACTATTCAATCTGGGTCTGTATGAAGAAATGTTGGATTACACATTTGTCAATGCGTAAACACACTCAAGGCTAGAGTAGCCCCCATACATGGGAAGGCATGACCCACATCACAGGAGTCCACTACTTGTTTGCCAGTGAGTGGACTCTGTGATGTATTCATGCAAACAGATGATGGCAGCGATAATGTGTTTTTGGAGGTGATACATGGGGACATGTACTTCACAAGGATTTCATGTCCACAGTTTATGTGTTGCTCAATATAATCAATGTTCTGAGAAGGCTTCACTTTGACATATCTTAGTAAATGGGCTACATCAACAAACAACCAGACTAAGTGGACAAGTGCTATCACTGGTGAAGTAACATAGTAACATAGTAAATTAGGTTGAATAAAGACACAAGTCCATCAAGTTCAACCTTCTCCTCATACCCCAGTAACTGAGAATTTTATTGTTTTCCTGCTACCAATTAAATTAGTCTTTATCAGACCTTCCTGATCAGCCTACTGATAAACAGTATAATTCTGTATGTTCCCTTTTGAAAGAAATGTATCTAATCTTTTCTTAAATGTATCCATTGTATCTGCCATAACCACCTCCTTGGGCAAGGAATTCTACAATTTAACAGACCTTACCGTAAAAAAACCCTTCCTCTGCTGAAGTTTAAACCTCCTTTCCTCTAATCTCAAGGGGTGTCCCCTGGTCACCTGATCAGGCCTTGGAATAAATAGCTCACCGCAGAGATCCTTGTATTGATCTCTCATATACTTTTACAATGTGATAATTGTGTGACAACCTTAGGAAAACAACAATTCAACTTACTGGAGAACCCAGTTCTCACCCCAGGATTTCAATGTGTGTGCTACACATTGAAATCCAAGGGTAAACATTGGGGTCTCCAGTAAGTTAGGCTGTGATTCACACTGTTATTGTACAACTGACTTACTGGAGAACACAATGCTCACCCTAGGATCACAATGTGTAGCACACACATTGAGATCCTAGGGTGAACATTGGGTTCCCCAGTAAGTCAGTTTCCCAATAAGAGTTTGAATCCAAGACTATTTTGATGCATGTTCCATCTGTCCTGCTTGTTATTTCACTGCTAAGTCACATAGCTGTTTGTTTGGTTATCCCCTTAAGCACAACAATTGATGCATACGAACTTTCAGCGTTGCACTAAGGGGTATGTTTTGTTGTTCAAATTCAACACACAACATCACCACATAACGCTGTTGTGTAATATGGCTCCAGGGATGTATTGCCAGTTGAATTCGCACAACGGTGTTTGTGTGAACCCATGTTATAATATCCCACAAACATTTTACCTAGGCAGAAGTTGTGTTCACTGCATTGTTTGGCAATGCATTGGAGAAAACTCTGCCACCCAATCTATAACCAAAGACAAAGCAGATCAGACTGTGATATTGCCTCTGAAATATTCAGCTTTGAGCTGTTATACTTTTTGAATAAAACACCTTTCAACAATGGGAATACCCTTGCTTTACTCGTGGGATAAATCCTATAACATAAATTTTTCCTTTCACATTTTAGTTATTACTATCCCTTTAATGGGATAGCAATGGTTAATTTCACCTTGCAGTAACATTGTGGGCATTATAGGGAAATGGTTAGACAGATATTGCTATATGTGACAGCTGGAGATATCAGTCATTTGACCACACGGAGGCTCTTCAGTAGAGCCAAAACTGACCCATTTGGAGATGGATATTTCATTTGAATGGTCCACAGAGTGTGCTTGCAAACCAGGCACACTTTGTAGACAATTCCAAAGATGTATTTATTTCCAAATGGGTTAATTTTGGCTCTGCTGAAGAGCCTCCGTGTGGTCAAATGACTGATATCTCCAGCTGTCACATACAGAAATATCTGTCTAACCATCTCTTAATAATAGCTACAATGTTACATCAAGGTGAAATTAACCATTGCCATTCCGTGCAAGGTACACAGTGAGGAATATGGTCTGATCTGTGTGTTTATATGTACCTTTCATATGGGAACAAACATATCCTTGATAGATATGAACCCAGAGATCCATTCAGTACAAGTGATTGTCTTACTGTCTATATATATGTGCACCCATCACAAACTAACTTTCATTGATACCATGGATGAAAACATACCTCGCATATCCCATCTAAGTAAGGTGTAATATACTAGGTATGCGTACTCTGATGATGATATCAATATGAGTTAGTTTATGAAGGTGCACATATATGGGCTGTACGGCAATCACATGTAGTGAACTGAACTCTGGGTTCACATCTTGTTGGGACATATCTGACCGTTTTTCTTTCTGTACATATCTTTTTTTAATTCATCTGCAGTGTGATTCAAGTGGTATTCATCCCTATGTTAGCAGTTTATCCCGTACAGTGCAGACTTCTAGAATATTTTGTTTTGTTGTCACACATAAATTAGCATTTCATTTTTTTCTGGTGATACTATGCATTAGTTATTATTTCTCTATTTCTGCTCTTTATACTGTATTTTTATCACAGTGCCTGTGACCCTTGAGCAACATTCTTACTTCCTGGTTTACACTGGCTGCATTCTTATTGGCTCTGGGTTATTGATCCTCCCAGGGCTTGCCTTTAAATATGCCCTCCTGTCACTATACCAGTGCCCTTTCATGGTGTACCCGTATCTAGTGATTAGAAGCTCTTGTTCCTGTTTCTGTGTATGACCCAGCTTGCCTGACTACATTTTGTTCCTGACGCTACTGTATACGATTCCATTGCTGACCTTGGACTGGCTGACTACTCCTAGTGTACCATTTTGGCTTGGCTGAGTATCTGATTCCGTTACCGACTAAGGACTGGCTGACTAACCCCTTGTGTACAGAACCGGGTTGGCTGAGTATCTGATTCTGTTACCGACTAAGGACTGGTTGACTAACTCCTTGTGTACCAAAATGGCTTGGCTGAGTATCTGATTCAGTTACCGACTAGGGGGTAGATTTAAAGGCAGCCGTTAACAAAAAAAATCACTAACGGGTGCGTTAAGTGACATGTTGCAATTCAAAGATCCGTCTAAAGAACAGCTAACGGCAGTTGTAGAATCCTTACGGCCGATACACTTACGTGCATTCAGACGCATGGAAAAACATACCCCAGAGCTATTCAAAGGCTTGCGGTGCTGATAACGGCTGAAAAAAAGACACACCTAACGGCTAAAAGTTAAGACCCACTTTTTTTAGCCGTTAGACACTTAATGGCCAAAACAAAACACCCGTTACATAGGAAAAGACACAAAAGGCTTACCGCACAACCATGTAAATGGGAAAATTAACCCGTGCAATGCCAAAACAACACAAAAACATGCACACACATCACAAATCACTATACACACAACAACAACCAACACCACAGGGACAATGACACACAAAAAAACAACAACACAACATGGCACGGAACAATGGGGGTCATCACACAAAGCGGACACCTGCAAATACAAGCTCACCTGGGCAACATCAACACGCCACCTGCACCCCACAACTGCATGTCCGCAAATGGCACACACAGAACAAGCACAACACACCACATCTTATAACACACACACACACCTGCAAACACTTACCTGGACAAAAACAACTCACCATTGGTCAGCACTCACCTCATCACCACACCCACACAACGCCCTAGCAAGTACTTAAAGGGACAACTCAACACACTCACTTGTGGCTTGTTTTCCACTCTGGGAGGGAGAGAGAGAGAGAGAGAGAGAGAGAGAGAGAGACAGATAGAGACAGATAGATAGAGCAAACAGTATGTTGGGTTACATATTGTTGCGAAGACTGAAGAGAAGGCGTGCAAGGGAGAGAGCTAGAGAACATCAGCAACCTCCAAGCATGCCTGATCAACAGCCACCACCTGTTGCAAGTGAGGAGGCTCTGGCTCAGCAGCCACACAGGAGCCCATCCCCACCTGGAGGGCACAGGATGTATAGACGACCACCAAGGCCCAGGGTATACCGCCCAAGGGTCACCCTCTTTGGAATGACCGATGATGAGGTAATTGATCGCTACAGGTTGAGGCCTGACAGCATCATTGCCTTGTATGAGGTCATCAAGGAGCAGGTGGATCCCATCTACATCTACAACCATGCCCTAACTGGCCTGCAGAAACTACTCTGTGCCATGCACTTCATGGCAAGCGGGGCCTTCCAGTCCACAGAGGGTTACGCATCTGGCATGTCACAGGCCACATTCTCCAGGGTGCTGGCCCAGGTCCTGCCAGCCCTCAAAAGCAAGGCCAGTACCTATATACATTTCGCCACCACCGACATGGACTGGATACAAGTCAAGCAGGCCTTTTACGCCAGGGGAGGCATGCCCAGGGTCATGGGTGCTATAGATTGCACCCATGTCCGAATTAAGGCCCCAGCACGTGACGCACAGATATTCATCAACAGGAAGAACTTTCACTCCATCAACGTGCAGATGGTGTGTGACAGCCATATGAGGATAATGAATGTTTGTGCAAAGTATCCTGGCAGCTCACATGATTCATACATTCTCCAAAACTCCTCAGTCCACAGAGATTTCGAGAATGGAACTTTTACAGGGGGATGGCTTTTGGGTGAGTTCACAATACAAAATCACATCACATACACAGACGTACACACAACGCTGCTTAGCATGCTCCTGACCCACAGCTACTACGTCTACCACACAAAACATCATTCACACAACATGTGCTCCCTGTCTCACCATGTCACTCACATTACACAGGTGATGCTGGCTATGGATGCAAGTCCTGGCTACTGACCCCACTGGCCAATCCTCGAACACATGCCCAGGAAAGCTACAACCAGGCTCATGGCAGAACGAGGAATGCCATTGAGCGGACCTTTGGCCTCCTCAAGTCAAGATTCCGATGTCTGGACCACTCGGGGGGAGCACTGCAGTATGCACCTGGAAAGGTGTGCGACATCATTGTGGCGTGCGCAATACTGCACAACATCGCAGTGGACACCAGGCTGCTGGAGCACATCCAGGCCCCCCCCCATACAGGAAGTGCCCATGGACATCGGACACGTTGAGGAGACCCTGAGAGGGACACAGATCAGAGACAGGCTCATCACGGAACACTTTACATGTGAGTATAACACAGGCATGCAAACAATCCATGCAAGTCCCCCATCAGTCCTGTGACACTAACCACACTGCACATTTTGTTCTGTCTCACCCCACAGGAACAGTGACACAGCACTGCACTTGCAGCGGACGTGGCAAATTGTGTGTGTGGACTCAAAAACCATCCTCCATTCCACTCTCCACGTTGACATACAGACCCCAAGGATATCACGCACACCCTCAGGAGAAACAAGGTACAACACATAACCCATGTTCATCGCCTTACAGGGCTTGATTGACAGCAGCTAACTTGATTTGCCATGAGCATAGCCAGAGCAACCATGCTAGCCTTGTAGCGAAAGAGTGTTATCCAATGCTATGCATTGGATAATACTCCGTCACATCAGGGGTTAAAGGGCCATTGGACTCAATATGGGACCTGTACTGTGCTACAGCTGAGAAGAGCAGCACAGGGGTGGATGTACAGTGGTATGGGCACACAATGTAGAGGTCATGAGACGTAGATCAGATTACCAGGGACACCATGCTGACCTGTGAGTGTGCAGACATATGTGTCCCCGACATGAATACACACATCAACAAATGTGTCCTAACAGTTCCATGGAACAAATGACATTGGGCTGCCACTGTCACATTAACAGTGGCAGCCCAAATTCATTACTTCCATGGAGCTCTCAGAACACTTGTTGATGTGTGTATCCATGTCAGGGGCACATATCCATAGGGCTGGGGCACATGTCCTTAGTTCTCCACATAATTGGTTACAGATGAGTACACAACACATTGTCAAGCAATGGTTTGTGTACTCACCTGTAACTGTGAAAATTGAGGGGATCAAAAAGACTAAATTGTTGTTGCTTGATGATCAGTTCAAGTCAACTACTCCAAATCCTGTCCTCTTCTTCCACAGGCATCCGTAACATGATCCATCCTTGAACTGAAGTTCTTCTATGTGACTGGATTGATGTCTTGACATCACCTTCATGGAGATCACCCCTTGCTGTTTATGTTGATGTTGTTGGTGATGCAAAGTTTGACCTGAGGTTCACACAAACCTCTACTGGATCATTTTCATATAGACACAGAAAACACTAATTCCTGAGTTTTATAACCTGTACAGTTAGGATGCTCAGCTACAGAGTTGTCAAACCTTGTGGACAACACATGAGCTGGGCAGCAGTGTTACTAAAGTACTATTTTTTTGTTTCAAAGTACATTTAGTGTTCTCATACAGGTGTTCAATGCATATAGGCAATACACAGAAAACACATGTACATCCTAATGTACTTTGAGACACAATAAAGATGAACCATCACCATTCTATCTGTGTCTGTAGGAGGATATATTTGAGAACACAGTTGTCAATGCGTTACCACACCCAGGGTAGAGTATCCCCATACATGGAAAGGCATCACCCATATCACAGGACTCCACCACTTGTTTGCAAGTGAGTGGACTCAGTGAAGTATTCACGCTAACAGATGGTGGCAGTGATACACTAATGTGTTGTGGGAGTGATAAAGAGGTGATAAAGGGGACATACTTCCACAGTGAATTCCTGTCCACAGTTAATGTGTTGCTCAGTATAATCAATGTTCAGTGATATTGCTCCACTGGGACATATCACAGTACATGACCAAGTGGACAAGTGTTTTCACTGGGGAAGTCTGTTACACCCTTAGAAAAAACAACAAGTCAACTTACTGGAGGCCCCAATGCTCACCCCAGGATATCAATGTGTGTGCTACACATTGAAATCCTAGGTTGAAAACATTGGCTTCCCCAGTCAGTCTGTTGCACAATGAGTGTGTGAATCCAAGACAATATGGATACATGTCCCATTTATCTGTCCTGCTTGTTATCTCACCGCTAAGCCGTTTGTTTGGTTATCCCCTTAACCCTCTGAGTGCCAGAGTGGTACCCAACGCATTTCTTTGCAATGCGTTGCCTACCACTCTGGATATCAAAGGGTTAAACACTACATATGATGTAGATGAATGTTCAATGTTGTACCAAATGTTGGGCTAAGGGGAATGTTTTGTTATGCAAAATCAACACACAACATTACCATATAACACAGTTGTGTAATATGGCAACAGGGATGTTTTTACAGTTGATTTTGTACAACGATGTGTATGTGAACCCATGTTGTAACATCCCACAAACATCTTACCTAGGCAGGAGTTGTATTCACTGAATTGTTTGGCAATGCATTGGAGACAACTCTGCCACCCAAATCTATGACCAAATTCAAAGCAGATCAGACAGGATTCAAAAGCACAATGTTCCTTTATTCAGGGGAAATTTAACATGTTGGGCATTTTATTTTTTTTTCTTGGGGGGGGGGGGCTTAGACTGTGTGGCAGAAGTGGATAACCTGGATGATTTCCTGGTCACCCTTTGCCCCCTAGGTGTGGCTTCGGGGGTCACATTAGAGGGGGTGGTGGGGGCAGTGGATCCCTCTGTGGAGCGCAGGTTTTCCCTCTCCAAACGTAAGTCCTCCCTGCGGTTCAGCTCTCTCAACTCCACCAGTAGCTGTGCAAGCAGGTCCATCACCCCCGTGTGTAGCTGATGGAGTTGAGTGTTGATCCTCATGACCTCCGACTCCAGGGCATGGATCCTTGCCTCTATCCTGTTAGTGTTTATACGGGATTCCCTACGGCTCCTGGTGATGTTGTCATTGGTGCGGAGGCTTGACCTGAGTAGTCTCCTTTGCAGAGCCATACACTCAGCTTCCATTCCCGTGGGCCGTTCACTGCTGGTGATGCTTGTGCCTGGTGAATCAGCTGCTGCTGTGTCCTCCTCTGCTGGTGCTGTATCCTCCTCTGCTGGTGCTGTGTCCTCCTCTGCTGGTGCTGTGTCCTCCTCTGCTGCTGGTGTGTCCTCCTCTGCTGGTGCTGTGTCCTCCTCTGCTGCTGCTGTGTCCTCCTCTGCTGGTGCTGGTTGTGCAGCAGATGGGTATGTGCCCACCACATCAATTGACTCACTGCTGCCCACCGATGTCTGTGCTGGTGGAGGTGGTGGGGTAAACACGTCCCTTCGCATAGGCTGTTGGGGCTCCCCAAGCAGGCCCAGGTGTTGGTAGTCGAGTGGCCAAGGGTCAAACCTTGGCCACTGGTATGTGCTTGGCCCCCACCTAGGATCATACCTGGGGCCATGCTGGGGAGCCATCCAGGAGGGTAGGTCAATCTGTGGGTATGGCCCGTATTGGGTGGTGACCACATCACCGGGCAGCCATTGCCTCCCTGGTGGTGGTGGTGCTGCTGCTGCTGCTGGGGGATAATAGCTCCTGGAGGTGGTGGGGGGCATCCAGTCACTGTAATAAGTCGGTGCAGGCAGAGTTGGTGCAGGCAGAGTTGGTGCAGGCAGAGTTGGTGCAGGCAGAGTTGATGCAGGCAGAGTTGGTGCAGGCAGAGTTGATGCAGGCAGAGTTGGTGCAGGCAGAGTTGATGCAGGCAGAGTTGGTGCAGGCAGAGTTGGTGCAGGCAGAGTTGGTGCAGGCAGAGTTGGTGCAGGCAGGGTTGGTGCATCCAGCTGGCCAAGAGGTGTGGATGTCGTTGGGTACGGTGCCCACTGGCTGGTCCCCTCCTCCAAATACTCCTCACTGGGTGGTGAGGTGGCCTCCTCCATGGGCTCCTGATGTGCTGGAGACACATAACCTGTGTGGAGGATTGAGATTGTGTGATCAGTAAACTTAGCCATGATGGTGTCAAATTGATATTAATACTTGAAATGTGTAAAGGAACATATATGTTGTATGGTGTATCCCCCTGTGTGAAACAACGGTACTCCTACTGGTGATGGGTGTTGTATTCTACATGTATTGCAGCTCAGAGTTGAATTCCTTTGGTGCCACATCCCAGTGGCCTGAAATTGTACATTTGCGCTGTTGCCACATCATCCTTTGTGGATATCTGTTCCCTGGACCAAAGCTAGCCAGAGGATGGTCTGGCAACATTGGCATAGTACATTTTCAGGCCACAGTGATATTGTCCCTGGAATATTCAACTTTGAGCTGTTATACTCTTGTGATGAAACACCTTTCAGTAGTGGGGATACCCTTGCATTACCCGGTGGATCAATCCTATGACATGTATTTTTCCTTTCACATTTTAGGTATTACTATCTCTTTAACGGGATAGCAATGGTTAATTTCACCTTGATGTAACATTGCAGGCATCATAGAGAGATGTTTAGAAAGATGTTGCTGTATGTGACAGCTGGAGATGTCAGTCATTTGACCACACGGAGGCTCTTCAGCAGACTCCACATTGACCCATTTGGAGATAACTACATCTTTGCCATTGTCTACTAAGTGTTCCTGGTTTGTAAGCACGCTCTGTGGACCATGTCAATGATGGATCCATCTCCAATTGTTTCAATTTTGGGTCTGCTGAAGAGCCTCCGTGTGGTCATATGACTGACATCTCCAGCTGTCACATACAGTAACATCTTTCTAAACATCTCTTTATGATGCCTGCAAGGTTACATCAAGTGAAATTAACCATTGCCATGCCAAGGTACACAGTGAGGAATATGGTCTGATATGTGTGTATATGTACCTTTCATACGGGTACAAACATATCCTTGATAGATATGAACCCAGAGATCTGTTCAGAACATGTGTTTGTCTAACTGCCTATATATGTACAGCCATCACAAATGAACTTTCATAGATACAAGTGATACCCATCCAAGTAGGTGTAATATACTGGGTATATGTACTGTGATGATGATATCAATATGAGTTATTTTGTTGAGGGTGCACATATATGGGCAGTTGGACAATCACACGTACTGAACCGAACTCTGGGTTTACATCTTGTTGGGACCTATTTGTACCCATTTGAAAGGGACATATCCACATACAAATCTGGTTGTTTTTCTTTCTGTACATATCTTTTTTGAATAGATCTGCAGTGTGATTCAAGTAGTATTCATCCCTATGTTATCAGTTCATCCCGTACAGTGCTGGATTTTGTCAGATTAGACATGTCCCTCTCTGGTTGTCATGATGGTATCCTATGCATAGCATTGTGATGCATGGGATACCACCGTGGCAATCAGGGATTGATGTACATTACAGGATTCTGTCCATGAGGTCTGTTCAAGTTGAATCCTGAGGGGCAACAATCAAGCCAGTATTGAAGGATATCATTGATTGAGGCCTTTTTTTTCCTGGATCAGCCCATCCATCCTTCTGTGTGAGGCAGCCAGACCCGATCATAGATATCCATAATCCCTGGCCTGTTATTGACCAAACCTCAATGGTTCATATTTGGTTCCCATATGTATCCTGCAAATAGTGTCTGGTGTACCATCCATCCAAGGCATCAGCACTCCTGAGGATCTATATGTGAATCAAATGTGAGCTATGTAAATTGAAGTTAGAGTAAATGATTGCATACACAACACCAAGGCCAACTTTTTCACCTTTACTTATGTGTGATTGTTTTTGGCCTGTGTGTTGCACATACAAGCATTTATTCTCAGTGGCACTGTGATTTGTGACCTGATCCATCCTGTTGGTGATTCAGTAAGCGGTTAAGTGGACCTGATGAACTGATTATGATGCTGACTTCTCCGCTGACCTCATTTCACCATCTGCAATGTTTTCTATGGAGTCCACACAATGGGGCCTGTGCAGCTTGAATCCTGTTATTGGATGTTCTCCATAGACTAACATTGTAATTGGTAAAGTGAGGGTATGCAAGTGTCAAATTCACTACATCAGCTCTTTTTCACCGCTTAGTGAATGTCCCCTATGTGTCATGTAATTGTTAACCTATCGACATGTGTTTGTTGTATGGTTAACCCTTTGAGTACCAGAGGGGTTGCCAAAGCATTGTTGATCGATGCATTGATGATCCCTCTGGCACTCATGGGGTTATGTGCTGGATTCCCTGTGTGAACATGGGTAACACTGTGTGACAACAATTGTGATGTTTAACATACAACACTTTACTGAGCATGGTTTGTGTGTATTGTGTGTGATGAGCACAGCAACATGAGGGTTAACCAGGGAGTTGGACAGGTTTTGGCCTTGTTGAACATTGACATTTGTCCTTGTCTTGATCCCTGTTTAAACCCTCAGGGTGCTGTGTTGGTGCAATTGTGTGGTTGAATGAAGAGCAGATGTTGGGATGTGAGTGCTTGTTTGTGATGGGTGTGTGGTCTGGGGTGGTGTGTGGTTTTGGGGTGATGCACTTACCGGTGGTGTGGAGGCTCCTCTCCTCCCCAGTGTCTGATCCTCCAGGGACCCCCTCAATGAGGGTAGACGACAGTGTCTGCCGCAGCCTCTCCTCCCATGCGCTGTAGGTGATGGGGACAGGTGGCCCACCTCCGGTGGCTCTGGCGTGCAGGGCGGCATCCCCCATCTTCCTCTTCACCTGCCTTTTGCAGTCGCCCCATCTCTTCTTTATTGAGTCCACATCCCGTCTGCAGGTGGCCACCGCATTAACTCTGCTGCAGATTTGACTCCAGGCAGCTCTCCTCCTCGCAGACAGGCCAGGGAGTCTGTCCCCCGGGAAGAGGACACTCTCCCTCTCCAGCACAGCCTCCACGAGGGCCGTGTTTTCTTCCTCGGTATATCGGGGATCCCTGAGCCTGTCCCCCTCAGCTCCGGCATGCGAGGAGTCAGACCCGGAGTGTCCTGCCTGCTCTGCCCCTGCCTGTGTGTGGTGGTCCCCAGGCACTACCCCTCGTCCCACTGCAGGATCTGTCCCTCTTCTTCTTTGTGTGCCTGTTCTTGTGGGCCTGGTCCCCCTCCGCCCTGCGTATCTCCCTCTCCCACCCCTGCTCTGCTGAGGGATCCCCTCCTGACCTTCCTCCTCCTCCTCCACTAGTCTCCCCATCCCTCTCTCCAGTCCTCCTCTCCTGGCCATCATTCACCCACTCACACCCAGGCACTCTCACACGCCCTCACAGACACACTCGATCCCACTCACTCTCTGTCACACACTTTCACTCACGGATTCACACTGTAAAAATAAAGTTTAAAATGTGTAAGGTGTGATGAAAAAAAAAAGACTATGTGTATGTATGTGTATGTGTTTGTATGGATGTATGTGCTATGTGCAAAAGTGTGCTATGTGTCTATTTAAATGTAACTCTCTCCTCTCCAAAATCCTTCTACCTTACTCCTCTGTATGCTTCTCTCTCTCTCTCTCTCTCTCTCTCTCTCTAAATGCTATCCTCCACTCCTGGGTCCTGTGCTCTAGCTTGCTGAAACTCGAAACACAGACAGGGTGTAACCGTTATTTTGAGGTATATATAGGTGTATTTGAACATTTTTGATACTTTGGGGCCTTGGGATTGGCTGTAGGTTTGAATTTTGTTTGTGCATCTATCAGGGTTGCTAGACAACGGCAGCCGTAATGTAACATTTTGAGTTAAGTTGTGTTTTAACGGGTGTTTGGGATGCACGGTGATGCAAAATCAGGTGCGACGCTGGTTTTTGTTTAACGTGTTTTTGTAGTGCCTACGCCCGATAGCTATTCTTGAACGCTTACCTTTGAATCTGCCGTAAACCATGTGTTCTTTGCGGCCGACGTGCCTTTTTTACTTAGCGGATGGTTTAACGGCTGCCTTTAAATCTAGGCCTAGGACTGGCTGACTACTCTATGTATTCCGACCTGGCTGGGCTGGTGTCTGGTCGTCCTTTTAGACTGGCTGTATCCTCCGTGTGTGCCGACCTGGTTGAGTTGCTGTTCTCGTCGCTAATGGGTCGGGCGGATATTCTCAGTTTTCTGATCAGGACAACACAGATTACTGACCGGCTACATTACGTGCTTGCTTACCGTATAGCGCCGGTCAGGCCTAATTGCTCCTATAGTCATCTGGAGCTTGCGTGGGCCAATCACTCACCAGTGTCTGTGTTGACCCCGGTGACCCTGTGCAGTAGGGTCCAGTCTAAGCCAGACTTCTGACCGAGTCACCTATACTTACCCTAGTGGTCTAGGGTCCATATACTGCCAGTGTCTGGTTTCTGTTGCCTCCGTTAACCCTAGCGTGCTAGGGCCAAGTCACTGCCAGATCCCCGTCTGTGTTGCCTCCGTTACTCTAGCATTCTAGTGTCAAGCCACTGCCAGAGTCGCTTCCATGTTGCCTCAGTATTCCCTAGCATGCTAGGGTCCAGTCGCTGCCAAAGTCCTGTCGGTGTTGCCTCATTAACCCTAGCATAGGGTTTTACCGCTGCCAAAGTCCTGTCGGTGTTGCCTCATTAACCCTAGCGTTCTAGGGTTTTACTGCTGCCAAAGTCCTGTTGGTGTTGCCTCCTTAATCCTAGCATTCTAGGGTCCACTTGCTGCAGAGTCCTGTCCATGTTGTCTCCATTTACCCTATCTAGGGTCAGTTCTCTGCCAGAGCCTTTGCTGCCTCCGCTACCCCTAGTCCACTAGGGGATTGCCTTGCAGCTACCCTTCGCTTGTGTTACCTATTGTGGAGTGGGGCTGTTGAGGAGTTTCTCATCTCTGAAGCTTTCTATTGTATCCTGCCGGCTAGTCCTAGCTATTCACAGTTATCTCATATTATTACTCTGTGTGTATTTTCACTCTGACCTGTGTCAGATTTGGAAGGTACTTGGTAAGGACTAGTGATGAGCGAGCACCCCAATGCTCGGGTGTTCGGGTGCTCTGACCGAGCGCCCCCGGAGGCTCGAGTGCTCGGCTGAGCACCCGAGCCCCATTGAAGTCAATGGGAGGACTCGAGCATTACACCAGGCACCCCCTGCTCTGATGAGGGGAGGGTGCCTGGTCCATAGGAAAAGGGCAGAAAATGATGGAAACACCACAGAAATGGTTCAGGGACAGCATAGGGAGGATGTCTGGATGCATCTTGGACTCCAACATCGCTGCTGGGAACGATCTTTCGCCCGTAGTACGCCATTTTTACAGACTGACCGTAAAACACACAAAAAGGAAGATAAAAACGACTTTAGGCGAAAAATTGTTACCAAACAGTATTTGCTGTATATTTACTTGTATATCATCTGCAAATTCTCCCAAAAATTTCATCGATTTTTCTGAACTGAGGCCATGATTAAGAGGGAAACATGCGCAGAGGCAAATTCTCCCAAAAAATTTCCTCGATTTTTCTGAACTGAGGCCATGATTAAGAGGGAAACGTGCGCAGAGGCAAATTCTCCCAAAAATGTCCTTGATTTTTCTGAACTAAGGCCATGATTAAGAGGGAAACGTGCGCAAAGTCAAATTCTCCCAAAAATTTCCTCGATTTTTCTGAACTGGGGCCATGATTAAGAGGGAAACGTGCGCTGAGCCGACCATCTAAAACATTATGGGTGAGGGTCTGCTGTGGAGCTGACCATCCTAAACATTATATGCGAAGGCCCGCTAGTGAGCTGACGCTATAAAACATTATATGAGAGGGCCCGCTAGAGAGCTGACCCAATAAAACATTATATGAGAAGGCCCGCTGGTGAGCTGACCTATACAAAAATTGTCAAACAGCGCCCGCTGGTGAGCTGGCCCTATATAAAAATTATATCACAGGGCCCGCTGGTGAGCTGGCCCTATATAAAAATTATATCCCAGGGTATATGGAAGAGAGTCAACCATATATCCATTTTTTGGGTGGAAGGGGTGAATGGGAATACAGAGTATTCCCATCATTGTAAATAACATATCTAAAGTGACTTTATGTTCCCCCGGGGCTTTCCTCCAGTGGAGTGGAGAAGTCAGGGGAAATCCAGGCCTTGTTCATTTTTATAAGTGTCAACCTATCAGCATTTTCGGTGGAAAGGCGGATACGCTTATCTGTTATGATGCCACCAGCAGCACTAAATACCCGCTCAGACAGAACGCTGGCGGCAGGGCAGGCCAGCACCTCCAAGGCGTAGAGTGCCAGTTCATACCACGTGTCCAGCTTGGACACCCAGTAGTTGTAAGGCACAGAGGGATCAGTGAGGACGCTGACACGGTCTGCTACGTACTCCTTCACCATCTTCCAAAACTTTTCCCTCCTTGTGACACTAGGCTGCGCATCAGGGTGAGGGTGCTGGCGGGGTGTCATGAAGGTGTCCCACGCCTTGGAGAGTGTTGCCCTGCCTTTGTCGGAACTGCTGTGTGCTCCCCTTTTCTCCCCTTCTCGGTTGGCCAAGGTAGCACGTACTCTGCCGCCAGTGTTGTCAGATGGAAAATTTTGGAGCAATTTTTCGACAAGAACCTTCTGGTATTGCACCATTTTGCTTGTCCTCTCCACCGGAGGAATGAGAGATGAGAAATTCTCTTTGTAGCGGGGGTCCAGAAGGGTGAACACCCAGTAATCCGTGTTGTCTAAAATGCGTATAACGCGTGGGTCACGGGAAAGGCAGCCTAACATAAAGTCAGCCATGTGTGCCAGAGTACCAACAGGCAAGATTTCGCTGTCCTCACCAGGAGGATGACTCTCAATCTCCTCATCCTCTTCCTCCTCTTCTGCCCACCCACGCTGAAGAGATGGAACTAAAGTTCCATGGCTACCCTCTGTAGCGGAGGCAACCGTGTCTTCCTCCGCCTTCTCCTCCTCCTCCGCCTCCTCCAATTGTCGCTGAGAAGACGAAGTGAGGGTGCTCTGGCTATCACCTTGTGTAAGCTCTTCCTCCCGCATTTCCACCTCTTCCACATGCAAAGCGTCGGTTTTAATTGTGAGCAGCGAGCGTTTCAGTAGACACAGAAGTGGGATGGTTACACTGATAATAGCGTTATCGCCGCTCACCATCTGTGTCGATTCCTCAAAATTGCGTAAAACTTCACAGAGGTCTGACATCCATTCCCACTCCTCACTTCTGATTACAGGAAGTTGAACGGAGAGGCGACGACCGTGTAACAGCTGGTACTCCACTACTGCCCTCTGCTGCTCACAAAGCCGGGCCAACATGTGGAAGGTGGAGTTCCAGCGCGTGCTCACGTCACACAGCAGCCGGTGAGCTGGCAATTGTAAGCGCTGCTGCAGCTTCAACAGGCCGGCTGAAGCTGTTGATGACTTACGGAAATGTGCACACACGCGACGCACCTTGGTCAAGAGATCATGCAAATTGGGGTAGGTTTTTAGAAATCGCTGAACCACTAAATTAAATACATGCGCTAGGCATGGTACGTGTGTGAGCTTGCCAAGCTCCAAAGCCGCCACCAAGTTACGCCCATTATCACACACAACCATGCCTGGTTGCAGGTTGAGTGGCGAGAGCCACTGCTCGGTCTGGTGACTAATCCCCTGCAACAGCTCTAAGGCCGTGTGCTGTTTGTCCCCAAGGCAGATCAGCTTCAGCACGGCCTGTTGACGCTTCCCCACTGCAGTGCTACACTGCTTCCAGCTACGGGCTGATGGGTGAGTGGCGCTGCGCGCAGAGAATTCGTAGGTGGAAACGGAGGAGGAGGAGCCAATAACGTAGGTGCTGGCGGAAACCCTGATGGAGGTAGGGCCCACAATCCTCGGCGTGGGTAGCACCTGTGCCATCCCAGGGTCCGAGTCGCTCCCAGCCTCCACGACATTCACCCAGTGTGCCGTCAGGGAAATGTAGCGTCCCTGGCCACAAGCACTTGTCCATGTGTCAGTCGTTAAGTGGACCTTTCCAGTAACTGCGTTGGTCAGGGCACGGGTGATGTTACGGGACACATGGTAGTGTAAGGCGGGGACGGCACACCGGGAAAAGTAGTGGCGGCTGGGGACTGCGTACCGAGGGACAGCTGCTGCCATCAGGCTGCGGAAGGACTCAGTCGCCACAAGCCTAAATGGCAGCATTTCGATGGCCAGTAATTTGGAAAGGTGTGAGGTTAGTGCTATGGCCTGTGGGTGGGTGGCTGGGTATTTTCGCTTGCGCTCAAATGCCTGAGGTAACGACATTTGGACGCTGCGCTGGGACAGGGAAGTGGATGTGGTCGCTGATGGTGCTTCAGATGGTACAGGTGCAGGGCGGGAGGTATGCGGGCCTGCGCCTTCGACAGGCGATTGGCCGGCACCGAAAACAGGGGAAGAGGAGGCAGTGGTGTGGCCTGCAGACACAGATGGGCGATCCAGGCGTTCCTCCCACTTACTACGGTGCTTGGATGCCATGTGTCGGATCATGCTGGTGGTGGTGAGGTTTCTAGTGTTCATGCCTCGGCTCATTCTGGTGTTGCACAGGTTGCAAACTACAATTCTTTTGTCGTCCACACTTTCCTTAAAAAAACGCCATACCGCGGAACACCTACCCCTTGGCAAGGGAGATTTACGCAAGGGGGTGCTCCGTGGAACATTTGCGGGCCGGTTTGGTGCGGTCCGCCTTCTTTCTGTAGCCACACCACTGCCTCTTCCAGCCTGTTGCGGTGCTGCAGATTGCTCACCCTCAGGACTGCTGTCATCGCTCGGCTCTACACCTTCCCAGTGGGGTCAGTCACCTCATCGTCCACCAAGTCCTCCTCCACTTCCTCACTCTGATCATTCTCCTCATGTCTTGATCCCACCACATACTCAGTCATTGACAACTGTATATCATCCTCCTCATCAAGGTCTTGAGACAGTAATAGTGGTTGATTTAATGGCAACTGTGTCTCATCATCATCATCATCCACTTCCTTTGACCTTAAATGCCGTTCACCTCTGTCATCTTCTTGTGATTGGGTACCCTCTAGAGGTTGTGAATCAGGGCACAAGATGTCATGTTCCTCTGCAAGCGTGCTTGGAGAGAGGTTCAAATGAAGGATTGGTGATGAGACGAGCTCCTCACTATATCCCAGTGTGGGATCACTTCTTTGACCAGATCCTCTATGGTGGGAGGAAGGATGATCAGGGTGAGGATTATGTTGACCAGACTCTTGGCTACTGAGAGTGGACTTGGTGGAAGACAGGGTGGTGCTTAACCGACTGGAAGCAGTATCAGCTGACATCCAACCGACCACCTGTTCGCAGTGGTCTGACCTCGAGAGTGATGTCCTGCGACGCCCTGTAAACTGAGACATGAAGCTAGGTATGGTGGATGTCTTTCTGTCTTGTGCTCTGGCACCAGGCACAGTTTCTACGCGTCCTGACCCGCGCCCTGAACTATCAGGATCACGTCCACTTCCCCGTCCCTTTTTACCCGCCTTCTTCATATTACACGGAATATGTGCTGCAAATCTGCAACTTTGCACAGTAAACAGAATGTTCTTCTTAACTGCGGCTACGCACAGTGAATGGAATATGTGACTTTGATATTTTACAGTTTGAACACTTAACAGAATGTTCTCCTAATCTGAAACTTTGCACAGTAAACAGAATGTTCTTCTTAACTGCGGCTACGCACAGTGAATGGAATATGTGACTTTGATATTTTATACTTTTTTGAACACTTAACAGAATGTTCTCCTAATCTGAAACTTTGCACAGTAAACAGAATGTTCTTATTAACTGCGGCTACGCACAGTGAATGGAATATGTGACTTTGATATTTTACAGTTTGAACACTTAACAGAATGTTCTCCTAATCTGAAACTTTGCACAGTAAACAGAATGTTCTTATTAACTGCGGCTACGCACAGTGAATGGAATATGTGACTTTGATATTTTACAGTTTGAACACTTAACAGAATATTCTCCTAATCTGAAACTTTGCACAGTAAACAGAATGTTCTTATTAACTGCGGCTACGCACAGTGAATGGATTATGTGACTTTGATATTTTACAGTTTGAACACTTAACAGAATGTTCTCCTAATCTGCAACTTTGCACAGTAAACAGAATGTTCTTCTTAACTGCGGCTACGCACAGTGAATGGAATATGTGACTTTGATATTTTACAGTTTGAACACTTAACAGAATGTTCTCCTAATCTGAAACTTTGCACAGTAAACAGAATGTTCTTCTTAACTGCGGCTACGCACAGTGAATGGAATATGTGACTTTGATATTTTATACTTTTTTGAACACTTAACAGAATGTTCTCCTAATCTGAAACTTTGCACAGTAAACAGAATGTTCTTATTAACTGCGGCTACGCACAGTGAATGGAATATGTGACTTTGATATTTTACAGTTTGAACACTTAACAGAATGTTCTCCTAATCTGAAACTTTGCACAGTAAACAGAATGTTCTTATTAACTGCGGCTACGCACAGTGAATGGAATATGTGACTTTGATATTTTACAGTTTGAACACTTAACAGAATGTTCTCCTAATCTGAAACTTTGCACAGTAAACAGAATGTTCTTATTAACTGCGGCTACGCACAGTGAATGGAATATGTGACTTTGATATTTTACAGTTTGAACACTTAACAGAATATTCTCCTAATCTGAAACTTTGCACAGTAAACAGAATGTTCTTATTAACTGCGGCTACGCACAGTGAATGGATTATGTGACTTTGATATTTTACAGTTTGAACACTTAACAGAATGTTCTCCTAATCTGCAACTTTGCACAGTAAACAGAATGTTCTTCTTAACTGCGGCTACGCACAGTGAATGGAATATGTGACTTTGATATTTTACAGTTTGCACAGTTAACAGAATGTTCTCCTAATCTGAAACTTTGCACAGTAAACAGAATGTTCTTCTTAACTGCGGCTACGCACAGTGAATGGAATATGTGACTTTGATATTTTATACTTTTTTGAACACTTATCAGAATGTTCTCCTAATCTGAAACTTTGCACAGTAAACAGAATGTTCTTCTTAACTGCGGCTACGCACAGTGAATGGAATATGTGACTTTGATATTTTACAGTTTGAACACTTAACAGAATGTTCTCCTAATCTGATACTTTGCACAGTAAACAGATTGTTCTTATTAACTGCGGCTACGCACAGTGAATGGAATATGTGACTTTGATATTTTACAGTTTGAACACTTAACAGAATGTTCTCCTAATCTGAAACTTTGCACAGTAAACAGAATGTTCTTCTTAACTGCGGCTACGCACAGTGAATGGAATATGTGACTTTGATATTTTACAGTTTGAACACTTAACAGAATGTTATCCTAATCTGAAACTTTACACAGTAAACAGATTATTCTTATTAACTGCGGCTACGCACAGTGAATGGAATATGTGACTTTGATATTTTACAGTTTGCACAGTTAACAGAATGTTCTCCTAATCTGAAACTTTGCACAGTAAACAGAATGTTCTTCTTAACTGCGGCTACGCACAGTGAATGGAATATGTGACTTTGATATTTTACAGTTTGAACACTTAACAGAATGTTCTCCTAATCTGAAACTTTGCACAGTAAACAGAATGTTCTTATTAACTGCGACTACGCACAGTGAATGGAATATGTGACTTTGATATTTTACAGTTTGAACACTTAACAGAATGTTCTCCTAATCTGAAACTTTGCACAGTAAACTGAATGTTCTTATTAACTGCGGCTACGCACAGTGAATGGAATATGTGACTTTGATATTTTACAGTTTGAACACTTAACAGAATGTTCTCCTAATCTGAAACTTTGCACAGTAAACAGAATGTTCTTATTAACTGCGGCTACGCACAGTGAATGGAATATGTGACTTTGATATTTTACAGTTTGAACACTTAACAGAATATTCTCCTAATCTGAAACTTTGCACAGTAAACAGAATGTTCTTATTAACTGCGGCTACGCACAGTGAATGGAATATGTGACTTTGATATTTTACAGTTTGAACACTTAACAGAATGTTCTCCTAATCTGAAACTTTGCACAGTAAACAGAATGTTCTTCTTAACTGCGGCTACGCACAGTGAATGGAATATGTGACTTTGATATTTTACAGTTTGAACACTTAACAGAATGTTCTCCTAATCTGAAACTTTGCACACTAAAAAGAATGTGCTGCTAATCTGCAACTTTGCACACTGAACAGAATGTGCTCTAATCTGCAATTTTGCACACTAAAAAGAATGTGCTGCTAATCTGCAACTTTGCACACTGAACAGAATGTGCTCTAATCTGCAACTTTGCACACTAAACAGAATGTGCTGCTAATCTGAGGCTAGGCACAGTGAACAGAATATGTGAAGTTTTTTTTTTTATATCTCTGCCCCCCCCACACAAAATAAACTGCTGCCCCCACACACAGTAGTCCTATAAAGGACTTTTGGGTCTTTTTTTTTTTTTAAATAGCTTTTCTTGTCCCTACACTGACTTTCCCTTCCTATCCTCATCTCTCCCTGGCTAAGACTGAGCCGAACTCGCTGGTCAGGTGCTATACAGCACCCGATCACGGGTTCTGGCCAGCCAATCAGTGTAATGCCAGCAGCCAACATGGCTGCTGGCATTACACTGATGTCAGAGCCTCCCTGCACGTTTATTTGCTGCGCAGCAGCCGTGAAACGTGCGGGGAGGAGACCCGAACATGGCGGGCGAGCACATGCGGTACTCGTACGAGTACCGCCATGTGCCGAGCAGAGCGATGCTCGAGCCGAACCGAGCTTCGGCCGAGCATGCTCGCTCATCACTAGTAAGGACCTCATCTGGACCTGAGTGGGGTATTTGCTTATTATTTTCCATAAAGTTTTTAAACCTTACCTGACTGTCTGAGTGTTCTTTACAAAAACCATGATCCCTGCATATAGGTTAAATTAATTTGTTTTTAATGGCACCTCATCTGAATTTATGAGTGTGTGTGTGTGTGTAAATACAGTTAATGTTCCCTTTCATGTTTATTGGTGAAATGACTCAAACAGCATATTGATGTTATCCGTCTGGTCAAGATGACCTACAGAATGATATGTATTTTAATTAGAATAAATCTGTTACTACTCATGTTTATCATCCTATGAAACATGAAGGGGACTGTATTAAAATGTAATGTGTTATACTATGTTTGAGCTCTGGGTAGAATATTATCGAGCCGAACAATTCTATCTATAAGATCTACTGGCAGCAACCAGTTTTTATTTTGAAATAAAATTTCAAATAATCTGGTATTCCTCACTGTGAACTCTACAAGGAGTCTAGTCATTAATAGGAAAATACAACAACACTGGAGCACCTTACATCTGGATGAGACACTACTGCACTGTTTTAAGGATAAAACTATCTTAAGCTATAAAATAGGGACTAATCTTAAGGATCTACTGGTTCATACAGACCCTGAACATTGCTGAAGTAAATCTATTACAGTATGGCTAAATACATCAAACCCTGGATATTATTGTGCCAACTGTGTTATCTGTAAAAGTTTATTGACTGGAGACAGTTTCAGCAAATTACTCACAGGTGAAGATCCACCGTAAATGTTCATGCACCAGGACTTTTGTGATTTATTATATCAGTTACACATTAAATAAGATTTATGTGAGACTTACAACTTGTGCTTTCAAGTACAGAATGGATAACCATAGGGCAACTATTGTCAAAGCCCTAGCAGAACGAAAAAAGTGACAAATCAGTAACAAGATACTAGCTAGAATCAAGACCTTAGTTCTTGATTTAGTCTATTAATACCTAGTGTTGTTGTTTTATTTCCCCCTTTCTTCTTTTGTCATTTATCTTAATAGTCTCAGAGGATTTTAATTGGATTCCCTGATCATTTACATATTTGCTGATTCATTTGCTTTTGTTAATTTTGTCAGTCATATATATTGTTTAATTCTCAGTGGGCATGGGCAAATATTTTTGAATCAAACCAAAATTGGTAAAAAAATGGCATTTCTTGCTTGGTGAATAATTTCCTGCTGAAAGTGCCATTTATCAACTTTTTTCACCTAGCTCATTGCATTGAAATCAATAAGAAGACTGCATTTCTCTCCACCACATGGCAGTTTTCTCTACTTTTCCTGTAAGCATATAAAAGGGTGTCAGGCTCTCACAGCATGCCATTCTATATTTGTGAGAAAATAAATCAGCATGTTTTTGAACTAAGGAAGTATCACGGTGCCCGTGATTGTTGCACTTCCTTGTCAGTCACCATTAGGGGGCTCCTATTGGTTGTCTGCCTTTAACCCGCCTCATTTTGTCTATTTAAACCTGGTCTGGGCACCCTATGGTGGCCCTTTCGTGGTGTCTCTGACCACATTAACCTTGACCATGTTCCAGTATTCGTTTGTACGTGTAGCTGTGTTCCTGAGTTCCAGAATACATCTTGTTACTGAGTCTTCTGTCTGCAGAGTTGTTCCAGAGTTGTTCCGGCCTAGTCCTGAGAGGTTGATGTTTTCTGCTGATCGTCTCGCTGAGACTTCCTGACCGCTTGGCCTTTCAGCGAGTTCCTGTCGTCTCTTGTTCAGCCAGATGTGTTCCTGACGCCTGGTTGCTTTGGCGACATTCTTGTAGACCCAGCGTGCGGACGTTGCTTTGCCCAGCCTTGTGGCTATACAAATAACTTGTTGGTTCCAGCGTGCGGACGCTGGTTTGCTCCAAGCCTTGCGGCTACAGGATTTACTGTTGGTCCCAGCGTGCGGACACTGGTTTGCTCCAAGCCTTGAGGCTACATGATTTACTGTTGGTCCCAGCGTGCGGACGCTGGTTTGCTCCAAGCCTTGCGGCTACACGAATTACTGTTGGTCTCAGCGTGCGGGCGCTGGTTGCTCCAAGCCTTGCGGCTACACGAATTACTGTTGGTCCCAGCATGCGGACGCTGGTTTGCTCCAAGCCTTGCGGCTATACGAATTACTGTTGGTCCCAGCGTGCGGACGCTGGTTTGCTCCAAGCCTTGCGGCTATACGAATTACTGTAGGTCCCAGCGTGCGGACGCTGGTTTGCTCCAAGCCTTGTGGCTATACAATTACTGTAGGTCCCAGCGTGCGGACTCTGGTTTGCTTCTGGAGTCTTATTGCTATACAAATTACTTGTTGGTTCGAGCGTGCGGACGCTGGTTTGCTCCAAGCTTATTTGCTACACCATTTACTTGTTCGTTCCAGCGTGTGGACGCTTGTTTGCTCCAAGAGCATTAAAGATGTACTCTCTGTTGGGCGTTCCTAGAGTGAAGTTCCTTTGGGCTGCCTTGCCCGGTATTGGTAAGGCCGGTAGAACCTGGTACATATTCCATCTGCATGTTGCCTTACCCGGTATTGGCAAGGCCGGTAGAGCCTACGCAAAGCTCCTTTGGGCTGCCTTGCCTGGTATTGGTAAGGCGGTAGAACCTGGTACATATTCCATCTGCAGGTTGCCTTACCCGGTATTGGCAAGGCCGGTAGAGCCTACGCAAAGCTCCTTTGGGCTGCCTTGCCCGGTATTGGTAAGGCCGGTAGAACCTGGTACATATTCCATCTGCATGTTGCCTTACTCGGTATTGGCAAGGCCGGTAGAGCCTATTGTTATAAGTCTATCTGGCTGTCTTGCCCGGTATATTGGCAAGACCGGTAGAGCCTGTAATTTGTATTTCTCAATTATTAAATGTTGTATGTCATGTTGGAATCCTAAGGGATCATTTTTAATTATTTTCAATAAAGTTGTGTTTTTACCTAACTTTGTGTCTGAGAGTCGTAACAAACCGTGACAGGAAGATAGGCAAATGAAAGGGAAATTAAGCTTAGTTTAGGGAGTATTTTAGGTATGATATTTGTCCTCTATGTTAGTGAAGTCTGGGAGTACTCTGGGGGAGAAGAAAGGAGGAAGTAGGTTGACCCCAAATACCCCAAAATTTGGTGTGACTGACTGGCAAGACACGGGCAGCTGGGGCCCAAATTGCTTGTTGATCTTGCTGTTATTATTATATCATAACATTCTATCTAACTGATTTGATTTGAAAGGCACAGGCAGCTGTGGTCCAAGCAATTTTCTTACTCACCTTGCTGTTATTGTCTCTGTGCTGGGGAAGTGTGGTGAAAGAAGTTGTTGATTTTATTTTTTTAGTTAAAAATAATTTTTTAGACAGTGATAAAATAAGGTGGACATCACTTTAAAAAAAATTAAAAGTATGTTGACATCTGACTGGGAGCCTGACGTGGGATCCATGCAGCCATGGTTGCAATAAATGAAGATTATGCCTCTCCTCCCGGGGAGGATACAGTTTGTCAAGGTCCCACCAAAAATTCAACCACCAGCGCCAGTACAAAAAAATATATATGAATAGAACACTGAAGACAACAATGAGTCGCATTCTAGTGTTGATGATGGCAATGGCATAGTTGAGAAAGGCGTAATGGAGGGAGGTGTAGCAGCTGAAGCAACTGCTGCATCAACAGTGAGACAAACAATCACTGAAACAGCTGTCCTCAAAGTAGTAGCAAACTGTGTAAAAGTGAATGTAAAAATACATTGTTTGACACCTCTATATAGAGGAATATAAGGGTAGTGGGCTAGAAGCAGATGGTGATGCTGATGCTGAAGGTTACCTAAAGATGAATGTTGATGATGCAGATCTAGAATATATCCATCCATTATTCTCCTCTTGTTCAGATATATATTAAATTGAGAGTGAGAAAGATGATGACATGGCCAGAAAGTAAGCAGAAAGGCAAAGGCTCAGTCTTCCACCATTGAAAAGGAGCACAGTGCCTTTCTACAAACTGTTTGAGAAAACCATTGGAAACTCTGACCTTGGACAAGCCGCTTCCAAATCCAAACCCCACTCAGCCACAGACACACTTGTGTTGGGGATCCAGCAACAACAACAACAGCAACACAGGTTATAAACACCCACAATCTTAGCTATGACGAGTGCTGGAAGCATTGCACCTTTGATTCCTGAAAACAGAAAAAAGAAACAGCGTAATCTCCTCTAAGTGTAGAATTTTCAGGAATCAGCCGCACATAAAAAATGTTAAAAAGCCTCCTTACAGGGTACTCACATGTGCACTACCAATAGCTGGTGAGGAGTCCAGAGGCTGACATGACTGGACGTCCGATCCAGTCGAGACTATCCATCCTAGAGGCAGGTCAGGCCTCTGGCACATGTGAGTACCCTGTAAGGAGGCTTTTTTTACTTTTTTTATGTGTGGATGATTCCTGAAGATTCTACACTTAGAGGAGATTACGCTGTTTCTGTTTTTACTGTTTTGTATGTATGTATGTATGCCAAGAGCCCTTCCAACTGCTTGGAAACTAGCTATAGACTTGAAGTTTAGGTAAACAGAATCAGCGAGGAATCTGGAAGTTGACGAACTTTTAAATATATGTGGGACTCTGGAATAGATATATCCCTTGATTGTTAAATATATCCTTTTTTGTCTGTGGAAATATATATAAATTGAGGCTGAGTTTGCTCAATATACAGGTGAACTCAGGAGCTATAGTAAAAAATGTTTTCACCTTTGACACCTAGTAGTAGAACTAGTAGAATTGCATCAACATCTAGCCCCAGTAGTAGTAGCAGCAATACAGGAACCCCTCAGTCCATGAAGTCCACAGTATGGAGATGCTTCACTCAGGATCCAAAATCTAAGCACATTGCTATCTGTTGTCTTTGCAAAAAGCATGTGAGCAGGGGGAAAGCAGGCGCACACCTAACCTCCTCTATAAGATCCCACCTGAAGCACAGCCACAGTTCTGACTGGGAGACACACTATCAACAAGTCAGAGGTGCTACAACTAGCAACACGAGAACACTCCAAAAAGTCCCTAGGGCTCTAGGGCAAATAAAAGAAGTAGTGATGCTATTTAGGTGTCAGAGAGTGTGTCACTGCCAACAGATTGTTCATTCCAAATAACACCTATGACGACTCTGGGTTTGCTGTAGGAGATGGCAAGAGTCTGTCCACATATGCTGCCACTACGTCCAACACCTCCTCCAGTAATGTTGTCAAAGCAATAAAGTTACATGGTTTTTCTGCCATGTCCTGCCAAACAACCATGACTGAGTTCCTAGGAAGGAGCAAAAACTTCACAAAAACAATCCCATATTACATCTGTGGAATTACAAGGTTGCCAAGTGAACATGCTGTCGTATTCTTTTGTAGGAAAACAAGGTTTCAGAGAACTTATGTCATGTGTAGCTCCATGCTGGAATATCCAAAGCCGCAGTTATTTATATATGACTGTTGTGCCTGAATTGTACAAGATGGTTACGGTGCTGGGCCTCAAACTGAAATCAGGGAATAATGGCACTTTCCGCTTGGCGATCAATTTCCTGTGAAAAGTGCTGATTTTCCACTTTTTTCCTGCTTTTTTCGCCTAGCTTATTCCATTGAAATCAATAACAAATATTATTTTATTTCCCAAAAGCATAATATAAAAGGGGCATGAGGATGCCTGTGTTGGTGGGGTGTGGAGAAAGAATCAGCTGAATAAAGAATGTGTTTTGGGGGTTTGGGGGAGGTAGTTAATACAAAATAAATCCTAAATACAAATAAAAACCCCATAAGACATGGTATAAAAGGGGTCTGAGGAGGGTGACTGTGTTGGTGAATGAATTAATCAGTTGAACAGGATATTTGTTTTGGGGGTGTTTCTTGACTGGTATTGGAGGGATAGTTAATAAAAAAATAAAGCAATAAAATAAAATAAGAAATTTGTATGTAAAGTGATAGAGACTTGATGGAGTATTTTGTAGAGGATTATTTGCTAGATTTGTTGTTAGTGGCCCAGGCTCTGTAGGACTTAGACTTATTAGAGGAACAAGCCCTGAACAAGCATTGATTTGTAGGACTTAAACTTGTTTGGCACAAGCCCTAAGGAAACATTTATTTGTAGGACTTAGGTTTGTTAGAAACAAACCCCCAAACATTTATTTTTTTGTAGAACTATGTTTTTTTTTGTTAAAAAAAAATAAAAATTCCCTACTGGCCTAGTGCCAGCAGGTGATATCCTATTGGCCAGCGGCCACTAGCCATTATCAAATGCCCTGATGTAGTTGCAGAATTTGCAACTGCTGTTCTTGCTGCTGCTGTTGAGTTGTTTAAGCAGCAGGATGATTAGGCAGCTGAAAGGGAATGGGATCAACAACAGCAGTAACATGGGTGATGGATGATGAAGGTTCCACTTGCCATGACTAGCTCCAGTGATGCACCTGAGGCAGTAGCAGCACCATAACTATCCCCCACCGCATCTGGTATATGTGTTGCTGCTGCCAAGTGGAACCTTTTGTAGTCCCAGATCATTTGTTGACCCCATTCCCACTATGTCCATGGTGGTCTGTGGCACACTAGCCTGTTCCTCAGCATCCTGCTGCCCTTGTAACTTAGCAGCAGCAGGAATTAGAGCAGTTGCAAATTTCACAAATTTCCAAATGCTCATTGCTCGTTGGAGGAGGTGACGAGCAATGTGACAGAGGGTCCCCTAATGTCACAGTTTCAATTTCTTGGTGACCTGAAGAAGGCAGACTGGCAGCTCTAGCAGCAGGCACAGGCAGCTGATCTTTGCTCCTTCTGGTGATAGCGGTATTATTGCGGTGGTGATAATTCTGCCTTCTTCAGGATCATGTTCCACATGTCCATTAAAAGCAATGAGGAATACATTCTAGATACTTTTTCTGGACCCCCCGCTTTAAACACAAAATTTTAGAATTTAGAGGGACCATTAGCAGTTTGTCACCAGAAGTCGTCATGATGCTCAGCTGCATCTTTCTGAATTGAATTCTGTGAAGGAATATAGAGATATGCTTATTGATCAAGTGGAGGGTTGCATTGTGGTGTATGAGAGTGAGAAAGTTAGGGCACTACAAGCATCTAGACAGCATAATGAATAAAGAGGCAGCAAAGCATTTCAACCACCAGCAATAGCAGCAGCAGGAGCACCTACATCATCAACCAGAACATCCCATTCTGAACATAGGGCAATACTTTGCTAAGCTGGATTGCACTTCTTTATGATCCAAACATTTATCAGATTGACCAACAATTCTTTCAATAAAAAATAATATATATATATATATATATATATATATATTTAAAACTATATCAAACTAGGAGCTTTTTTCTTTTTTTTTGTATTTTTGTTTTAACTTTTCTATAATCTCACATTTCTCATGTTCCTGGTAGGTCTATAATTCAGTCTCACTCCTATTTTGACAGGTGCTTTTCATTAAGGAGGCTCATACTGAGCTGACCCTTCTAATTTCAGCACCAGTGCACTGCACTTGTTTCATTTTCAGTGTCATGTGGAACCAATTGAAAGATCATAGTTACATTCCACTGCTTGTATTCATTTTGTACACTGAGTATCTAACCAGCCACATAAAATATACTGCGTTTTCCAAAGGCAGCTGAATTTTCTGTTACTGCTACATATTTAATACATTTCTGTATCATTGATGAGAACCACTTATAAATCTCCCTGTAGCTAACCATCTCTCTCTCTCTCGCTACATATAGTACTACATTATATTAAGGAAGTAATATTTTTCATTAAAACTGTATGGACCTAATCAAACATAAAGTGAATGGTAAATAAGAATTTCTTAACTACATTAATATAAATCTAATAGTGAATAAAGCCAGCTGGCCATTGATTACATTCACAAAATATATGTAATTTATTATTCTTTCCCCTTCCTTACAACTTGTAGCTGAACATAACAGTATGAATAAATGATGACTAGTCAATCCACTGAGATGAATTGCATGTTAGATGATAACTGTATCTCACACATTTCTTTTGAAACCTATGGGGAAAATTGAATATAAAATGTGAACAATGCATCACCTGCAATAAAGTACAGTCTAATAAGAAAATATCTTCTTTTCTATTAGCCCTGTATTGCAAGAGGGACGCCCAACTCATTGCTTTGCAATGATTTTACCAGCCATCTGGGGCTCAAAGGATAAAAATATAAGACCCTCTACAAGAATACCTGGCTCTTAAAATACCTGGCAGGAGTTCTTTCTCCAGAAATCAGGTATATCTCTCTCGCTTTACCTCACAAGAAATACAAGGTGGGTTGGGAAACATGTTGCTTTTCAACTTCCCAACAATAAGTGGCAAGCCATAGTTGCTCACTCCTGATTTAAATTATATCTACACAAGACTACTCCTCTCCAGTAATTCACTGTCTATACATCCTTATATATCACAAGTGGGCAAACTTTGGTGACATACACACAGAACTGTGTCTACTCCTCCTGACAAGGGAGCTTGGAATGGTTTAGGGTGATAAGGAACATTCACAGAGATGGTAGGCAAATAAGATCATCTTCAGGCACCATGCACAAGAAAATGTGGAGGGAGGAGGCCATGATGGAAGTGAACACCAGCTGGAAATGGATGGAAAATAATTTATAGAATTTCCAGCTAATGTGCAGGTAGAAAGCCCAATGGTGGGCTAATTTTTCAGGAAAGAATGGGCTGGAATGAAGAGCCAATATAGGTGTCTGTAACAGAAGGAGGTACGAAAGGAAAATGGCCTGGTAACAGATAGATCTACTAGGAGAGGGTAGGAGGCTGATGTACTAAGTAGAACTGGAGAAATTCTGTGGCAAACCAATTGTACAACAGGGGACTAATATAGCTTATGGACTTTTAATCCTTGAATGCAAAAGAAGTCCCTAATGCATTGTAAACAAGCCATTGGATAGCTATAATTCAAATGGTTAAAAGCCCTATTTAAATAAGAGGGAATTTGGAGTATCTTTATCTGTCTCATATGCAGGGTTGGGCAAACATTTTCACCTCAAAACGGAAACAGATGAAAATGGAACTTTCCACCCAGCTGTACATTTTTAGAGAAAATAGCAGAATGATGATGATGTAGATCTACAATCTATCCCTCCAGCATCCTCTTCTTCAGATACAGATAAAGTTGAGAGTAGGGGAGATGATGACATGACCAGAAGGTTAGCTGAAAGGCAAAGATTCAATCTTCCACCACTTAAAGGTAACACTGTGCCTGTTTATAAATGGTTTGAGAAAGCAATTGGAAACCTTGACCCTGGACATGCAAAGATGCCCAAAAATACAAAGTCCTCCTGTCAGTCATCATCAGCATTGTTACTGCTTCCAAGTCCACATCTCACTCAGCCACACACACACACACACACACACACACACACACACATATTGTGTGCAGCAGCAACAACACGTGTTTGTTCATTTGATGTAAACCTATGGCTCCTTATGCAGAGGAGTATGACTGAGCTTTTTATAGGAGATGACAAGAGTCATATATTGCCCACACATTCTGCCTCCACCATCTCCTCTAGTCATGTTGTTAAAGCAATGAACTGACGTGATTCTTTTGCCTAGTACTGCCATCCCAAACTTACTGAGTTCTTGGGAAGGAGTCACAAATGTGTAGCTTCTCACTGGAATATCCCATTCCTCAGTTATTATGGGATGAAAAGCTCATATGGCAAGACAATCCACCTGACAACAGATATTTGGACAAGTGGGCAGAGCACAAACTAAATGACTGTGACTGTTCACTGGTTTTCCCTCCCACCACCAGTGGACAATACTAGATTATAGCACCATGTGACAGCCAGTAATCTTCCCTCTGATTCTGGCAGTATGTTCAAGAGCAGAAGCAGGATAGCCCATACCTTCTGCATGCAGAGTTTTGAGAAACAATCCCACAAATTCATAGATGCATTAAGTAAACCAGAGCAAGTGATAGAGGAAAGGCTTATACCCCACTCCTTGAAAGCTGGTATTGTGTCTGCTGATAATGGTTCCTACATAATTGCTACCTTGAGAATAGGTGACATGGTATATTTACCCTGTTTTACCCATGTGCTAAATTTAGATGTTATGAGACTCTTGCCAGAGTCTGAGACCCTCTGAAAGATGCTGAATATCACCCACAAAATCCCTTTTATCAGCTCCTACAGTGCTCCTTGTTTGAGCTAGAGAATATAGGGGAATTGAAGTTTAATTTAAGGAATTTTAATTACATTTTTTTTTTTAATTTAAGGAATATTTTAGGTAGGACATTTGTTCTCTGTATAAGTAGAGTCAGTGGGGCATTCTGGGGAGAAGAAGCTGGGGATCTATTTGCTTATGGATCTTGCTGTTATTGTCTCTGTGCTGGTTGGGGAAGTCTGGGAAAAGAAGTTGCTGATTTAGTTTTTCAGTTATTTTTTTGGACAGACTGTGATAAGACAACAGGGTGGACAACTTAAAAAAAAAAAAAAAAAAAAAGAATAAAGAACTAAATATATTAGGTGACAGACAGCTGATTGGGCGTAGGGAATGCATCATACATCTTCATCAGTTGTGTTGTGAACCGTAAAGTAAAAAATCACAGTGTAGTTGAGTAATGTCCAACAAACGCAAAAGGTGAAGGGGGAGGGTGGAGCATTGCAGGGACATGAGAATAAAGAGAATAAAGAGAAGATAAGAAAATAAAGGGGAATTGAAGATTAGTTTTAGGGAGTCATTAGGGCACAATGGGAAGAAGAAGGGAGGAAGGAGGTTGACCCAAAATACCCCAAAATTAGGTGTCACTGACTGGCAAGACACAGGTAGTTGGGGTCAAAATTGCTTGCTGATTTTTACTTTTATTGTCTCTGTGCTGGGGAAGTGTGGGGAAAGAAGTTGTTTTTTTTAGTTATATATATTTTTTGGGGGACTAACTGTGATAAGATATGGTGGACAACTTAAAAAAAATAAAAACAAATAAAAAACATAAATAATTAAAAAATATATATATATTAGACAGCTGACAGGAACCTCTGTGACTGAAGCAGACTTGATAGACAGCAGACGACACTGATAATTTTGTTGAGGGCCAAGGCAAGACATCACACTCCATCAGGTGTGTACTGTACAGAGTAAAAACACACACACAGTAGTTGAGTAATATCTAGCAAATGCACAAGCTGAAGGGGCAAAGGTGATGCAGTGCAGGGATGTGGGAGTAAACTGGTAGTACAAACACTGACTGCAGCAATTGTTGCTGCAGCATGTGCAATAAATGATGATGATCCCTCTCCTCCCATGGTGAATGCAGTTTGTCAAGGTCCCACCAGTCACATCACGCTAGTCCTCCACCCCCACTACCATACACATCTGCCACATTGTAGGTTGTACTTTGTTTTTTTTTTAATCACTTGATATCATCATGAACACGTGTCACTTAAGCAGGAAGAAGGTGTTGAGGGCAAAGGACAAAGGCACTGTACATGCTCACACATTTTTCAAGGAATATGTTGCTGTAGGACTCACAGCTTTTACTTCCAGCTACTTATTTCTCCACTACAGCTCTCAGAAGAAGTAATATTATGCTGGGAAATGTTGCACCGTATTAAACATGGGAAAAAAAATGTGTTGCAGTAGGAAAAAATGTGTTGGAATAGGAGAAAAATGTATTAGAATAGGAGAAAAAATTGTTAGAATAGGAGAAACTTGTTGAACTGGCGAAAAATGTGTTAGACTATGTGAAACATGTGTTAGAATAGGAGAATAATGTGTTGGAATAGGCGAAAAATTTGCTGGAATAGGCAAAAAGGAGGAACATTTGCATTGGAGGAAAAGAGATAACTTTAGTGGAAAAAGCGAAAAATCAGCCTTTTTTTGCAAACAGTCATGCAGGAAATGTTACTTACCTTTTGCCCACCCCTACCTGTTAGCAAGCTTTGATCAGTATCCATTCCTCACATAGTGTCCATTAAAAGCAATGAGGAATATATTCTTGGTACTTTGCGGGAGCCCACTTTAAACACAACATTTCAGATTTTCTGCCAAAGAGTGATCTCTTGTCACAAAAAGGAGTCATGGTCAGCAGCATCTCTCTGAGGAATTGCATTCTTTCAAGGAATATAAAGATATGCTTATTGATTGACCTTGCATTATGGAGGATGAGAGGGGACCAAAAAAGCATAATGAAAAGAAAGGCAGCAAAGGTTTTTAGACCAGAAGCCGTAGGAGCAACAACATCAACCGGAATATGCCATTATAATATATTTCTGAACACAGGGTGATTCAGGGGTCTCAGGGGCAGCAATCATCCATTTGTAGTGGTGGTGGCACTAATGGTGATACATCTTTTCGTGAGATGATTTCGGCATACTTGCAGGCTAGCTATGTTTTTGCTAGAAATGATCCATGGACTACTGGCAATACAATGTGTGTGACCAGCACTGACACAAACTGCCATGGAATGCCTTAGTTGCCCACCAGCAAGTGTCAAGTCTGAGCATATTTTCAGTACAGTGGGTTATATTTAGGGATGGAAAAAAAAATCCTGATTTGTTCCCATGGGAAGTTTCATGAAAAAGCATTGTTTTCCACTTCCCGCTGGGAAATTTCATCCATAAAGAAACATATAGATTTACTGCCTTTTTGCTAGGAGCACAGAAAAATTTCCCTCCTGTGTTATTCAATGAGTCAAAACTTCCTGCCCACATACTGTCTAAATGCCTAATTTGATGCAATCTAGTGTGGTGTATTTTAGGAGAAAAGATGAGTGGAAGGAGAAAAAGAGAGAGAGAAAATACATTTAAATCCGGATACAGGATTGGTCTGGTCACAGTGACACCAAACTTTGGGTGCATATGAAACTGTTGTAAAACAAAAGAGAAGCTGGATGGACCCTAAAGCTAGTGACTCACTGTGGAGACGTGTGTCACTAACACTAGCAGTGGAACCAACAGTGCTAAACATTCCCAGACCAAATGATGCAGACTCCCCCAACATCATGCCACCTTTGTTACGTGGAGTGGCAGATTTTCATCTGTCTCAGGAGCAGGATGGTGATGAATGGGCTAGTACGCTGCAGTCTGAGTACCTTGGCCACCATGGGACTGGCTTCTTCAAACAGCTATATGGGTCCAAGGCCTGCTCCAATTGCCTTCAATAATCCTGGTAGCTCCAGTTATTATGTTGAGGCAACTTCATCACCTGCCCCTTCCAGTGAAGATGATTGTGGAGAAGAATAAGAAGGCCATTCTTCTTCACCTCTCCCCTCACTGAAATCCTGGGTTTGTGAATATTTTTCCCACAGGGCAAGCACAGTGTAGTCAACAGTGACTGTATTGTGCACTATTTGTGACAAGGTTATGAAAAAGGCAAAGGAGGGAACAAACCAATTTGGCACAACAGCCAAGATAAAAATTATCTGGCCTTGAATATGTTGATAGCCTGAATCCTGAAAAAATTACTTGCTAAGAGCTTGATTTTGTATTTACTCAGGGCTTTTGTTTTGATAGCCTGGCCTTTCTCTCTGTAAGCCTTCTTCTATACTGAATAACCATTATTTTAACTCTTTGAGTGCCACAAGGGTACACAATGCATTGCAAAGCTTACAACTCTGGTATTGAAAGGTTTACATGAGATTAAAAAAAAACAACAACAATAAAACAACAAAAGTTATAACCTGCAAAGAAAGTGGCAGAGATGCATGGTGATGGACTGGTGTAGAGTGAATATATAATCATGATCCCTACAACAATTATTACCTTAGTCTCCCAACATTGCTTCTTGATTGTTGTGTCCTAATGTTATTTACAATATAACCTGCTGTGCTAAAAACCTGCTCAGGCTCAACACCTGTTGTAGTACAACTAAGGGTTTCATGGCAGTATGTGTCACTGCTGGCCACATACATTTTTTTTTGCCAGTAGTCCTTGGGGTCCTTGTTTCTTCCAACAGCATAGCTATACTGTAAGCATCCTGAAACAATCTCACATGCACTGGGACCACTCATAGACAGTGTTCCTGTGTATCAGATACCAACCCATACTCAGGGAGCAAGTCGCACAGAGTTGTGCCATCTCCAGTGCCACCAGCACCACAGATGTTGGATTACAACCTGTGAGACCCCTGAATAGTCCATGTTTAGAAATATGCTGTGAATAGATGATCTGGTTTACAATGCTACTCATGCTGCTGTTGGTATAAAGCCTTTGCTGCTTTCCTTTTCTCTGTACTTTCTAGCAATTTTTTGGCCTTAACTTTTTCTCTCTCATCCTCCACAATGAAACCCGTCACTCGATCTGTAAGAATATCTTTATATTCCTTGACAGAATTCAATTCCTCAGAGATGTTGTTGATCATCATCATTTGATGTGACAAAATGATGCTGCTTTGGCAGAAATTCTGAAATTTTGTGTTTAATTCAGGGCCAGAGAGTTTTTTTAAAAGGGTTAGCAGCACCCAATTATACACAAAAACGTAGTTAAGGATCACAGTGCTGAGTGAACATGGTGATGCACCCATTTGACTGTGGCAAACAACAAAAACATCAGGGAGTACACATTTCATTCAGCAGGATGAAACCCTGAAACAGAGATGTATATCATCTGCAGAATTAAGTTTCTATCATGTCAGGCATAGGCAAACTTGCTCCTTCCAGTTGTTGTGGACGTCATGTTCTATAAACACAAAAAGGATGTTTGATGTTGATGTTATAGGTGATTAATAGCTGGAAAAGCAAGACTGCCCACTCCAGTATAAGGACAATGATTCCTAAATTCTCTACCATGGCCTCTCTCCATAACAATGCATAATGTGACATTAGTAGCCTATCTTCCATCTTCCAAAAGGATGTCCAATCTCCCTTGATACCCAAAATGTGACAGATGAAACCCAACATCAGGTCCATGACAACATGACAATGATCTCATTGTCCAGGATAGTGTATAGTTGGTCATGATGAATGTCACATTAGACCATGTTGTCACTGCCCATGCAACTAAGTCACAACCAATTTCCTTCAATTACAGTGTCCATTGTGCCACTGTCACGGAGTGACTAGGAATTGAACACACTGACAAGTACAAATGAACTTAATATAACATTTTATTAAGAAATATGAAAGGCAGGAGATAAGGCAACAGGCAAATGGCAATAAATGACACACAGTAGTTATGATAATGACAAGTGGCAGTAGATAGTGGCACACCTTATTGATGACATAAGTGGCAGAAGATAGTGGCACACATTCATAAGACCAGGTAGGAACAATGGAGACACTTCCTTACCCTTCACAGGACAGGTGGTCAGAAATGGAATGGCCCTGGGACTACACAGTTGATGTGAGGGCAGTGCAGAGCACTCCCATACACAGATGAAATGGCACACCTTCACGAGACCAGAGAGGAACAGTGCAGGCACTTTCCTCACCCTTCACAGGACAGGTGGTCAGAAACGGAATGGCCCTAGGACTACAAGGTAAATGTGGGCACAGTGTAGAGCACTCCCATACCTGGATAGGATGGCACACCTTCACGAGACCAGAGAGGAGCAGTGTAGCCACTTTCCTCACCCTTCACAGGACAGGTGGTCAGAACGGAACAGCCCTGGGACTACACAGTAGATGTGAGGGCAGTGCAGAGCACTCCCAAACACAAACTCGGCAAATAAGTGGAGTAGACCAGTATCCCGACAGGGGATACACTAGGTGGTAGCCAGATGGAGATAAGCTAGGCAGCACAGACCGGCATGGCCACAGGAGGTCAGACACATGGAGTGACCGACAAGTGCCGCTAAACGGAAGTGAGCACAAAGTGGAAGACACAGGGCAGCATGGGAACCAAACCAAAAAACGTAATGGTCACGGAGCGCAACACAGAGGGTAAACCAGGAGGCAGCCAAAGGTCAAAACCGGATCGGATAGTCAGACGTCGCCAATGGTCGTAACCGGAACAGGTAGTCAGTCAAGCCAGAGGTCTGAGCCGGAACGGATAGTCAGATGAGCCAGGAGTTAGAACCGGAACAGGTAGTCAGACGGGCCAGGAGTCAGAACCGGAACGGGTAGTCAGATGAGCTAGGAGTCAGAACTGGAATGGGTAGTCAGACGTAATCAGGTAATACACAGGAACGGTAATGCACCAACACAGTAATAAGCTCAGGTACACCATGAAAGGGCACTGGGAGTGACACAGGCTGAGGTTTAAAAACCCTGACGGGTAGGTGGAGCAATGACCTCATCAGCGTGGTGCCCTATAAGAATAGCGATTCAGCAAGAGTGACAGCTAGATAATAAACAATGTTGCTCCAGGGCAATGTCAGTCACAGGCAACACGGGGCACCGTGATAGCCTGAGAGTCAGGATCCTGTGGAGGAGCCACAAAGCTAGCCAAGTACAGAGGATCCTCAGTAAGGAAAAAGCTGGATACCACTTCTTCAGCAACAGCAAGAGATCCCAGATGCAACCTCCACTATATGGAGCTCACAGCAGTAGCTCCCACCACACCCACGGAGCATTGGATGATGGCACCCTCTTACCACTGGCTTTCACCAACCCCTCCCATACCACATGGCTGGATAACAGGGCCCCAGCCCTACAGGCCCTATGGCCCACAGATGGGAACACGATGTACCAGCTGGCTGCCAACACAGCCATATGGTATGATGCAGCCACACACATTTTGAAGTGGGCCACCTGCAGGTCAGTGGCTGGAGGGCGAGCCGTGGCCTCTGGACTATACACATATTGGGCTTGTGGGTGAGCCACAGAGGCCACAATCAAGGTACATTCCTGAATCCCAGGAAGGAGCTTCTGAGGAGGATGTCACTGGGGCAGACAGTATAATTGATGTGTTTGGAGCAGAACTCTCAATGCATGATATTTGCACCACGTTACCTGCTGCATCACCAGAGCCTGCTGCACACTTCCATGAGCTTGCTGAACCAACCTCTGGGGCTATACATCACTTCTGGAGTTTGCTGCGCCCCTACAGCCTGCAACACCTCTGGAGCTTGCTGACCCCTTACAGTCTGCCACACCTCTGGAGTCTTCTGGGGATGCACCAGAATCATTAGATGATACATAATCTGCCTCATCCTCATCATTTGCACCAGATGAGGGAGAAGCAGCCCGGGACAGAGATTTCCTCAGGCTACAGCAGCAGTGGGTAAGGGAGTCAAGGAGTCATAATAGGAGGTGTGCAATTCACCAGCATTTCATGGAGATCAGCTTGTGACACTCACCGCAGAGCTGTGACAAATGAGGGGTGTAATGAATGACATGTTGGGTCATTTGGTCACTGAATTCCGTGACCACAATAGGATCCAGCTATTGGCCCCTTCAACAATCAACCTCCACACCCTCATCTACCAGAGTGACACCTGCCAAAACACTAGTCCCCTCAAGAGTCACCAAGCAATACACTGGACAACACCCTGGCACACCTCAGTTTGTTGGAGTTCAAATGTGTTGAGATGATGAAACAAACAATTCTCCGCTATTGTTGACATTTAACTCACATTAGGCTCATCAACATGGAAAACACAGAGAAAATGGATGACCTGTGGAGTAACCTGTGGTTTAACAACAGCTGATTCACTACCAGTCTGGTAGCTGGACATGGTTCCATGCATAATCTGGTAAAGAAAATCAGGTCACTAGCAAGACAAGAACACATAGGTCCCAGCTGTCAGAATGGCAATATGTATGACAACTGACAATTGGGACACCTGCACACAAACACACCTACAATTCACATCAGGTACCAATCACTGAGCCAGTGTTTCTGCAACCTATTCTCAAACATCCCCAGCAGTGCATGTGTTCTCAATCTCTTCTGTATGGCACATGTGGCACAATGCAGATGACATATCATACATAGGAATGGAACAATGAGTGATTCCACAGCATGGTATAAGATCAAGACACATGCACTATCAACATGTGGTTCATGTCTAAGTGCCAGTCTACAACATTGGGCATGAGGATAATCCATTCTGCCTTGGATGGTAGATTATTCTGAAAACTTTCAATACCATTGTGTTTCAGGCATATCTACCATTCAACAGGTTGAGAGCAAAGTTTGTAACAATGTAGCACGGAAGACGTGTGTGAGTTCTCCCTTGTGGTGCAGTTGTTTGCTTAACCCTCTGAGTTCAAGAGAGGTATGCCAAACATTGCAGAGCAATGCTATGTGTACCCCTCTGGCATTCAAAGGGTCAACTGCATGGCATATAGTTGTTATGCTTCACAGACTACAGACTACCAAGAGGACACAGTATTTCAGTGCATGTGGTTAGAGCAGGTGCATGACTTGAGGTTGTTGCATCTCCCTCCTGCTGCAATGGGCAGGTGTGCATACCTTGCTTGTGTAGGCATGTGTTTTTGGGTCTTTGATTTATCCCTTGTGGACCAGGGGTTGGGCAACACATTGTTTTTAATTCAGACGTCCGTATGTTGCTGGTAGCTGTGTGGGGGTTAGGGGCACTTGGTTAAAATTTCAGGAGAGTCTGATTGTAGTTTCAGGGGTTAACTTAGTAGTTGACTTAGGAAGCGTGCGTGTGTGTGGATTCTAACCTGCTTGCTTTAGCCAATGATTTGTTTTTTTTGTTTGTTTTTTTAATTTTAAAACATTTTATTGTTTCAATAAAAACACAGTACAAGAAAATACTCACACATTACATGAAAAGTTACAGTACAGGGAGTAGAACATGAGAAAATATATAATTACACCTGAGGACAATTAAGGGTGGTATCTAGATGTTAGAATGCATTGATACACTCCAAGCAAAATTAATCCAAAGTCACATAATAAGGAGATATCTAAACACTGTGTGTATATATGACGCATCTAGAGGAATAATGAAAGGGGATATAATGAGACAATAAAGAGACCCTATCCCTGGGTGTATAAAGACCTCTTTAGGGAAAAAACAAATACAAATATAACAACCAGCAAAAAAGCTGTACATACATATTACAGGAGAACGTCAAAGGGGATAAGTATGGTAAGATGTCATGGCTCAAGGAGGTGGAAGATATGACACAGGAGGCACAAGGTGGAGTTCAATGTAAAATATGATCTATAGATAACATTAAGTGCCTGATGAGATACCCTCACATAAATTGCTCATTCCCTCCCCTCCACAAGCAACGTCTGGGTAGTTGCTTTACCCTGTTTCTGCTGCACGGTAAGATTACAAGTTAGTAAATGGTTATAATTGTTTAATGCATATCATATTATCATTTGCATTGAGTGATACTGTAAAAGAATACATATCGTGCACGCCATCTTGTGTCTTATTAAACTTTGATTAAAGAGGGAAATAACCATGCATAAATCTTAACACTACATCCGTTGAGATTAAATGTCAGCAAAACTTTAATAAAAAAATTGTAATGGCCATATACGATCTAGTGAAATGTGTGACTCTCGGCATAGAAATACAGAACATAGTGTGGGTGTATAGGTTGTATAAGCCTTACATAAATTAAGTGAGGTGAATCTCCAGGAAGATAGATGTGGGGAGCGGTGCGAAGTAACAAAGAAATTGAAATATAATATATCACTAGAAAGAGAGCTCCGCTGCGATACACATCACTGTTAATTATGGGATATATCTGGGTGATCGATAGAGATGACAACACAATAATTAGGTATCACTAACATAGAAACATAGGATAATGGAGAGGAAGAGGAAACAGACAAGAACTTAATGGAAGATAAGTTGTCAATTGGATTGTTGTATTGAATTGGGAAATAATAATTCGTTAACCAGGTAAAAGGTGATATTGCACCTGAGAGGGTCAGTAGGGTTGTGTTAATGGAGTAATGAGTTGATTGATCTAAAGTCAGCCAGCCATTCATCTCATATCTGTCGGGCAACATTGTGTAGGTAGATTAGGGAAAATAGTGAGGTAGATATGTTTATGCAGTGGATCTGCAGTTTCAGTGTGACCTAATTTGGTAGGTAATATCAAATAAAAAATATCAGCATTAATCAGTTATTTAAAAGTATTTGATAGTAACAAAATGATCACACCTTTGTGTGTGACAGGCTCAGTGAAAAAGAAGGAGCAGACAAAAGGTGACATCAAGCGTAACACATGAGTTAAAAATAAACTGAGTCAATGAAAAGTTTTACCCTGTTATGGAACAGCATCTGGAAAACAAGCAGATGACAAGAAATTATAAGACTGACAAAATATCAGTGATAAGTGTGGAGCTAAGCTCTGGGATACAGGGTCCCGGGAACAATCTGTGGGCAACCGGACTGAAAAACAAAGTTCAGGTCCATTCTGTTGCTGCTGAAGTGGAGGTAGTTGGTCCTTCTTCTTGGCACCGGAGCTTCTTCTTGTGTGCCGGGGAACCGGGAGACCATTCCAGTCTTCTATGCGATTTGGGGAGGATGCGGATTATTAGCAGGGGTGGATTGTGGAGGTAGTGGAATGCCCAAGTTGGTGCAAAAAAAGAAAGATTCCTCATGTTGGAGTAGAGTTGCGGTGGAGCCATCGTGTGTAGAGGATAGGGAAAATGGGAAACCCCATTTGTAATGGATGTTAAGCCCTCTAAAGTAATCAGTAAGTGATTTTATCATTCAGCGAAGGTATAAGGTATGCAGAGATAGACCATTGAAAAATTTGATATTTGCACCAGAACATTGTGGTAATTGACCATCACTACTATATTCCATGAGCCTTTCCTTGAGAGTAGTCTTGGAATCTCATGATTGCATCCCTTGGCACACCATCTTCTCTGTGTTTAAGAGCTCTATGAATCCTGTCAATTATTATTGGACATAATAATTGGCAGAAAGAGAGAGGGTGTATCTTAGGAGGGGGGCGTGAGACAATTAGTTCAAAATGTGTGAGGTCTCTGTTGAGGGAACTTTACTTGGATAGTGAATGAATCTAAAGTCTAATTTGTAGGAGAACCCACCACAGAGCTTGAGGATGACCAACAGTGTGGCATAATGTATCAAAGGGAAGTAGAGATTCATTATGAGTTAGTCTGGACACTATCAAGGTTTGACTCTTTCCATTTATATAGCATGGAGGATGCTTGACCTGGGGGGAATTCTGGGTTATCTACTATGGAGATTAGGGCAGAAGGTATCATGCTGTGCACACTCCTAGAGAGAGTGCTGAAGCTAATTCTGGGTCATCTATATTGCCAGATAAAGGAAGAGAAAATATGATGGAGATTATCCAGCAAGTGTCTTGGAATGTTAGTGGGAAGAGCATTTATTATATAAAGAAGTTTGGGAAGAGATACCATTTTTATGAGATTGGCCATCCCCATCCAAAACATATACGGTGCCTTCCATCTGTTGATATCAGAGGCAATAGATTTAGTGAGGAGGGTGAAATTGATATCTGGTAAGGTAGAGAGGACTGGGGATATGAGGACACTAAGGTATAAGAGAGAGGAAGCTGCCCAATGAAGCTGCCCAACTAAAGGGAAGACACCTTTCTTAGTTGTTAGACATGTGGACACCTAAGTTTATGTTAAGAATTTCTGATTTTGTGAGATTCATTTTCTCCTGTGAGAGGCTAGATTATTCATTTAATAAACAAAGGAATTGTGGTATGAAAATCAAAGGTTACACGCAAAATAAAAGGGCATCATCAGCCTAGGCAGAAACGTTGAAGATTTCCCTACCAGCATGTTTACTGTGAATTAATGGGCCTTGTCTCACTAGGTTGAGGAAGGGTTCTAAAGATAGGATGGGGGCATCCTTGCCTAGTTCTGATTCTAATATCAAAAGGATCAGAAAGATTGCAGTTGACTTTAATCCTTGCTGATGGATTGAAATATAAACTCATAATTCCCCTAAGTAGCTTTTGACCTCAACCTATGTAGGACAGTACTTCTTGTAAGTATAACCAGTCAACCATGTTGAATGCTTTTTCCTCATCCATGGAAAGAGAAATAGCAGGAGTATTCAATTTCTGAATAAGTTGTAGAAGTGATATAGTGGTTGTGGTATTATGGTGGGCTTCCCTACCAGGCACTAAACCACACTGGTCAGCATGTATAAGTGTTTGTAGATGTGGGCTCATGCGATTAGCTATAATTTTGGAATCAATTTTTAGATTTGTGTTAAGGAGTGAGATGGGGAGATAACACAGGATCTTTGTTGGATTTTAATAAGATAGATATGTGTGCTTCTAGGGACTGTTTAGGAGCAGACCAGAGAATATTGTGTTGAGCTTGATGGTAACAGGGGCATGATCAGACCATAACGTGAATTCTATATGAGCTGATGTAAGAAAGGGTAGAAGAAACTAAGAAGTTAAGAGGTGGTCTATTCTACTATAGGAGGAATGTGGCAGAGAATAAAACGTGTAATCCTTAGCAGCAGGATGGATGGTACACCAAGCATCGATCATATGTCTGTATGACAGGACCAGTTTATGTCACCGGAATTGTGAAAGTTTTAATGGGATTTGCCCGATGAAGTGTCCATATCAGGGTTGAATGCAATATTAATGCCCCCCCCAACAATTTACCTGCCATCTAGTATATCATCCAATAAAGAAAGAACTTTGGTTAGGAAAGATATCTGCTTTGAATTGGGGCAGAGACATTCAATATAGCATAGGGTTTATTAAATAATAGGCCTTTCAAAAGAATATAGTGTCCATCATTGTCAGTCAATAAGTCAGCTATTTTCCAGGGAAGGGATTTTCGAATCAAAGTACCTACTCCCCTCTTTTGTGGAAGAAAAATATGCAGAATTGATGATTAGAAAATTTAGGAGAGACTGTATTAAGGAAACATGTTTCCTGTATTAGGATTATGTCAGCAGCAAATCTTTCAAAGTCTCTCAGTGCTATCAAGTGTGTTTTCTGGTGAATTAAGAGCCTTGGTGTTCAGAGTCATTATCTTAATCTGAGACATTGCTGAATATGTAGTGTTAATACTTTTGGCGTCTACTCTGAGACATAAATTTAAAAAAGGGGTGTGGGGAGGATGTAGGTAGTTTAGGTACCAGAATTGGCAAATATAATAGTCTGAGGAGGAAAAATAAGACTCCAAAGGAGTATGTAACTATAGAGCAAGATGGTCAATGTATATTGTGAAAACCAATAGAAGAATGAGTACAGGTAGTGCCCTAGGCCATGTAGGTGAGCCATATCATTGAGCATACAAGATAGCTGAGTCAACTAGGGACTCCGGATGAGCCCTGGTCAATATAATGAAGTACAATGCAGAGATTAATAATGGCAAATGGGACGTAATTAACTAAGAACTGGAATAGGTAATACAAAAATATAACTGATTAGGCTGGACAAGTCATGTCACTGTTGTAAAAGTAACTAAAGTGAATCAACATGGTGTAAAGATGCATACCGCCTATAAGGTACCCAATAGAAGTATTATCAGAAAGTCGTCAAACAGTACAAGGTATAGAAAGACTGGGCAGAAAAATTGGTCTATATAGATATGCTGAGGGACTACATTATCTATGGAAATCATAAGTTAGTTGGATTCCCCCTTTTTTTCCTTTCCTTTTTCCCCCCTTTTTATCTTTGATGACCCTCTGTCATACTTGCAATCTAGTGCTTTATAAGATAAAAGGAGAAATGGATGGGGCAATAGAGCTTATTTTTCTGAATTACATATGAAGGGTATGGTGAAAATTGAGACTTATGGAGAGAATGGACAGGTTGGTGGGAGATTCTACTAGGCCATTATTATTTTGATTGGGGGGTTCTCTAATATAAGTTTAGTCTTCTGTAAATATTAAGGTTAAGTGAGATGGAAGGACGGTATGAGAACAATCAGTAGAGATTCATCTATCATACGAGTGTGCTGTATTAAAACATTTGAAGGTTCTAGCAAGAACCCTTATGTATAGATTGTATATTCAGCATGGAGAGAGAGCGTGCTGTGAAGCCACTAGTCCAAACATTTACTGGGAATATATTAATAGGGTTAATGAATAGTCTCTAACCAGAGATAGTATCTCCGAGTACGCTCAAGGATTATTTTGGAAGAAACATGTGTATAAAGGAGGAGGCCCGTTTAGTGCAAACAATCTTGTTTGACATTTATCATCAAGGTAGTGGGAAATAGTTACTTAATCTGAGACAACAGGGGTACAATGTGTCACCCCAAAATAAGTCAGTACTCAAAGGCCAGACTGGTGTATTAGACTCACACATATAGTGTAAAAATGGTAGACGTAAGAGTACTAATCTCACAGGGGTTGTAGAAGTAGTAGGGTAAAATAAACGAAATTATGGTAGCATGGGTTAATACATATAAAGGGCTGTGATTATATCAGCTCTATTGATAAGGACTAAGGTAAAGAGCTGTATTTGATTTCACCTTAGCTATAGGTAGATGTAAACTAAGAAGATCAGAATAATAATCTTAAGTAATGGTACTATACCCATATTTAGCTAATAGGTCTAAATGTTAAACCTGTTAATGGAAGGATAAATACAACAATATAAATAGTGCTGGTAATAACAAACCTAGACTGGAACACAAAGTAGTTTTAATGTACAGTTCAAGATGGACTAGATATCTGGAAATCAAGTCCACAAGGTTAAAAGTAATGTAGATTTTGTCTGGTCCAGTTTCCTCCACAGGCCAGGTGAGGAGGTCCAGCTGTCACGTTCAAGACCAAGATGTGATAGCTTTAGGGACAAAAGTGGTAGGATGATCCAATTTTCTTTGGTTCTTTCTATTTTCACACAATGTAGCGGGCAGGTCAGCACGTTTATATGAGCGTGGTGTCTGAGGTTGTGAAGAATCTGGATTTCTTTCAGGTACAGCGATCCCCAATATACCGCAGAAAGATGGGACTTCTAACAAAGAATAAACGATGGCCGATCTGCCATTGTGTGAAGCATGCAGTGAAAAACTCCATCGATAAAAGATTTGTAGAGATCTTAATTGATCTATGAGTAGCTTAACAGATCTTCTCAGATATAGCGTATGCGGCAAGATGTTATTAAACAGCAGGATTTCATTGCCCTCATGGTGTATTAGTTCTTTGATTTTGTGTCTATGCAGACAAACGATTACATCTCTAGGGGCCCCCTGGCCATGTCCTTCATTTTCAGGGCTCTGTGAATCCTTTGTATGTTGATTGGATGTGTGAAGCACAATAAAGATGTGAAGACACTCAATACTTTAGGTTTCAATTCTTGAAAAGGGATATTTTCTGTGAGATTTTTAAGTCGCCAGAGACGTGATCTGTTTTATGTTTGTGTTCTTCCTCCAAGAAGGCAATGTATTGGCCCATCTTGGAAATAGTTTCCTTTAGGGTCAGTATTTTAATTTTAAAAGTAGCTTTAAGGTCTTCCATATGAGTTTTGAGTTATGGACACTAGTCCCTTCATCATCTCCACCATGTCTGGTGTCACAGAAAGTGTTCCAGTCATCATCACAGCGATCTGTGGTGCATCAGGGGTATCTCCGTCAATACCAGGTATAGACAGAATTTCTCACTCTGAATCAGGAGAGTTGTTTTGTAACTGCATCACAGGCTGCGGCTCTATACGACAAGGCCTGACTGGGAGGTAAATAGTAATCTTGCCCAATTTACCTCTGTTTTTCCTCTTGTGACATTCGCTTAGAAGACTGTAGAAGGTTGAAGTTCATTCCAATGAAAGCTTAAAACATTGCCCAAGCTAGTACGGCCCTAAAGCAGAATCAAAGAGCATCCATCGCCATGAACGTTTAGGCCATGCCCCTCCACCGATGGTTTTCATGCCTCATCTTGGAGGCACAGGATTACTGGCAGAAAATGTTTCCATTTAACTTGTGGTATCATGGACCGCATAACATAGAATGTACCTTTCATATTGTTTTCCATTCATCAGAATCTGCTTTCTTTTTTGTTGCCTGTTCTTCAGATTTACCGCATGGTGGATATTTACAAAGTGGACGATAGAATGCTAAGCTGTGCCTTCAAAACCACTGTCTACAGTTTTTATTTTTACCAATGGGAATGGTATTGAGCGCATTGTTGCTTGGCCTGAGGAATATAATTGATCTCTAAAGCATGTTTTACAATTAGGGATAGGAAAAAATTTTGCCTCAAACCAAAATCGATGAATAATGACACCTCCCACATAGTGAACAATTTCATTGTGAAAAATGCAATTTTTCTGCTCTTTTAGTTTACCTCATGCATTGAAATCAATGGGAACATTGAATTTACACACAACACATAGAAAATTGTATTTTATTTCTCACAGGCATAATACATAAAGGGCCTGAGGGTGCCTTTGTTGGTGGAGTGTGGGGAAACAATTAGTTGAACAGGGATTTTTTTGGGGGGGTTGTTGACTGGGTTTGGGGGGACAGAAAAATAAATAAATAAATGAAATAAAAAAAATAAAATAAGAAATTGGTATGTAACTGACAGAGACAGGAACCCCCTGATGTAATCTGTGACTGATACTAATGGGATTGAGTATTTTGTAGAGGATGATATGTAGGACTTAGACTTGTTAGAGGCCCAAGCCCAGAGGAAATATTAATGTGAAGGACGTAGTTTTGTTAGAGGCCCAAGCCCTGAAGAAACATTGATTTATAGGACTTAAACTTGTTAGGTGCAAGCCCAGAGGAAACATTGATGTGTAGGAATTTGGCATGTTAGCATCACAAGCCCTGAGGAATCATATCAGAGATAATTGTTATCAATCAGTCTTGTTAAAGTCACAAGCCCTGAGGAATCAGAGATCATTTTTATCAGTCAGTCTTGTTAGCATCACAAGCCCTGAGGAATCACATCAGAGATATTTTTTTATCTATCATGCTTGCTAGAGTCACAAGCTCTGAGGAATTAAAATTGTTACCGTCACAAGTCCAGAGGAATCAGTGATTTGTAGGACTTAGGCTTGTTAGAAAAAAGCCCCCAAAAATATATATATATATATTCAAAAACAAGCCCTGGGGGAAAAAATTATGTCCTACTGGCCTAGTGCCAGCAGGTCATGTTATGATGGTCAGTGGCCACTGGCATATGCCCCGTTGTCATTGTGGCATTTGTGGCTTTCTCTTTGCTGCTGCTGCGGAGTTATTCAAGAAAATTTTATCAATTAAAATTAAAAGCGTCACATGCCCAGAGGAATCAGTGATTTGTAGGACATAGGCTTGTTAGAAACAAGCCCTCACAAATATATGTATATTTTTGTAGGCCTCTGGTTTGTGTTCAAAAACAAGGCCTGGGGGGAAAAAAGTATATCCTACTTGCTTAGTGCCAGCAGGTCATGTTATGATGGACAGTGGACACTGGCAAATGCCCTGTTGTCATTGTGGCTTCTGTTTTGCTGCTGCTGCAGAGTTATTTAAGCAGAATGATGATTAGGCAGCTCCAAGGGAATGAGATCAACAACAGCAGTAATATCTGAGATGAATAATCATGTTTCCACTTGCCAGTAATGCTTATCCTCTTGCCCCTCCTCCAAAATCATGGGTGTGTTGTTGGAATAGAAATGTTTCCCTGGAAAGAAGGAACTATGCCTCTCATCAACAATGTGCAGTGTGTGTGTAAGAAATTAGGGAAGGACTGTAAACAATGGGCACTTCTACACTTACATCAAACACCTGGCACAACTCTAACCAAACACCATGATACTTAGGGTCCCCAATGTGAAATCATCCCACCAGAAACCAAGTACTGCTGCAGTCACTATGCCCTTTGTCTACTCCCTGCAAAGGACACATGACATCTTGTAGTTTTAATAATAATGATGTACCATCCCTGCCATAAGCTTGGCATATTGTGCAGAATGGAATCTCTTCAGAAGTCACGTGACACCTTGGTTATGATTATCCTCCACCACATTGCCATGTGTGGTCAGCAAACCACACTTTGTGCAATGGGTGGACATGAACTGCCACATCCTGACATCTACAGAATGGCTCTCAGCTGGTGGGGAGATAACGATGAGCGGTGTGCTTCCAGAAGGTGTAGTTATGTCTTCTGCAGCAGCATCCTAGAGCAAGAAGGTGAAGGCAAATAGGGAATAGGTGGGGATTTTCACCTCAAACCAAAATCTGTAAATAATGGCTCTTCTAGGTTGGCGAATACTTTCCCACAAAAAGTGCCTTTTTTCTGATTTTTTTTTCCCCTAGCTCATTCCATTAAAATCAATGCAAACATTGAATTTACACACAATACGTAACAAATGTTATTTTTTTTCCCAAAGTCAAAGTATAATAGGGGTATGAGGGTGCCTGTGTTGATGGAGTATGGAGAAAGAATCAGTTGAACAGGGATTTTTTTTGTTGGGGATCTTTTTTACTGGGATTGGGGGAAAGTTAATAAAAAAATATAAGCTAATATAAAACATGGTATAAAAAGGTCTGAGAAGAGTGCCTGTGTTGGTGGGTGGTGTTTGGGGAAAGAATCAGTTGAACAGGGAATTTGTTTTGGGGGAGGTCATTGGCTGGTATTGGGGCAATAGTTAATAAATAAATAAATCAATAAAATAAAATAAGAAATTGGTATGTAACGTGATAGAGACAGGGACCTTCTGACGTAAGCAGCGACTGGGGTAGACTGATACTTGATGGGTTAGAGTATTTTGTAGAGAAAGATTAGTAGGACTTAGACTTATTGCTAATGACACAAGCCCTGAGGAAACATTGATTAGAAACATTGATTTGTAGGACTTAGACTTATTAGAAGCACAAGCCCTGAGGAAACATTGATTTGTAGGACTTAAACTTTGGCCAAAGACCTAACGAAACATAGATTTTTATGATTTAGACTTGTTTGGCCCAAGCCCTAAGGAAACATTGATTTGTAGGACTTAGGCTTGTTTGGCCCAAGCCCTAAGGAAACATTGATTTGTAGGACTTAGGCTTGTTAGAAACAAACCCCCCAGTTTTTTATTTTTTTTATAGGCCTTTTCTTTTTCTTAAAGAACAAGCACTGTGAAAAAAATGCTTCACTGGCCTGGTGCCAGCAGGTCATATTGTGTTGGCCAGTGGCCACTGGCCATTATCAAATGCCCTGGTGAAATTGTGGAATTTGCGATTACTGTTCTTTCTGCTGCTGCTGCTGCTGAGTTTTTCATACAAGCAGCTTAAAGGGAATGGGATCAACAACAAAAGTGATATGGGTGATGACGATTATAGTTCCACTTGCCACTAAAAGTTCCAGTGATGTGTATGAGGCAGTAGCAGCACCACAGCTAGCCCCCACCACTTCAGGTATATGTGGAGAAAAGAAGTTAGCCAATAATGCTTCTCTTACTGCCCTTCCTCTAAAATCATAGGTGTGTTGTTAATAGAATATATATATAGATATATAGATATGGATGTGTGTGTATATATAACTTGCAGACAGTTTAATAGTAATTATGAACCCTCCCTGCCACCACTTAGTATATTCTGTGGGATGGAATCTCTTCAGATGCTGCATTATGCCCTAGTTGTGATTATCCTCCACACACTGCCATGTGTGGCCAGTGCACCACAGGGTGCAATGGGTGAACACAAACTGCCACATCCTTACTGGCAATCAACCAATGGATTGCTAACAACCGGTGGGAGATTTATGAAGTGGATTGCCAGTAGATGTAGGTACCCAAGAGCAAGAAGGTGATGGTGAGCCAGGTGTTTTGCTTGTCATCAAACTTTCAGCCTCTTGCTGGGTTTCTCTATTTTCCTCCTCTTTGATCCCTGCCTCATCTCTTGTTGCCTTTGGGGAGAATTAGGGGGTACAGCAACAGTGGTGACCAATTTCTTTGGTGGGTGTTTGGCTTCAACATGTTTCACATAAATATCACGGTGTCTGTGTTTGATGTGTGTTATCAGGGAGGTTGGGCAAGGTGCATTCCTTTCTTTCCCCTTTTCACTGACTTGTCACAAGTTGTGCACAATGCCATTGCTGATGACTGCACACTGCCTGCCCTAAGAGAAAAATAGTCCCACAACCATGACTTCAGGGGGGGGAAGGAAAAGGTGGAGAAGAATGGCCTCTTTCTTTTTCTCCTCCACATTTTCCTTCACTGTCCAGGGCAGAGGATGATGTTGCTGCTGTAGCTGCTCTGCCTCAGAATCAGCACTGCAACTAGGATCAGGAGTATTGCTACTGCTGGCAAGTGGAACCTGTCCTTGTCCCGCATCACTTGTTACCCTCATTCCCACTATGTCCACGGCGGTCTGTGGCACACTAGCCTGCTCCTCACCATCCTGCTGCCCTTGCAGCTCATCAGCAGCAGGAAATAAAGTAGCTGCAAATTCCAAAAGCTCACTGCTGGTGGTGATGCCCATTCCCATCCCCATCCCTGTCTCCAATTCTTTCTCAGTTTGGGCTAAAAAGGCCATTAATGTCTCTTCCACCCAACTTCTCCACTGTCATCATCACCACCACCATCAGTCCCTCCGTGCTGCTGCTACTCTATTACAGACATTTCACTGGTTAGAGGAGGTGATGAGAAATGTGACAGAGGGTCCCCTAATGTCACACTTGCCATTTCTTGTTGACCTGAAGAAGGCAGACTGGCAGCACTAACAGCAGGCACAAACATCTGATATGTTCCAAGAAACACCTCAAAGTAAATAGACAAATAGCAGTTAAAGGGTTAATAAATTAATTCAAAGAATTCCCCAGATCAAATTTTAGTTATTATAACCTTTCCAGAAACACAGTATAGTATCCTAGAAATATAAGAATTATATTAACTAATATATAAACCAAGCTATTTAACTATATTACACTTAATCTGGCAAAAAAATTCAACAATTTACCAATAATACATGAATTCTTCTTAATTTCAGAATTTCTATAGCTAATATAGCTTATTATAATTGATCCCAAATGGTTGGCCAGTCCAATTAAAACAAATTATAAGAAAATTAGGCTTCTTCAAATATAGAAGAAATATGTACATGATTTTGAAATTTTGCAAAATTTAAATAAGAAAATATATAGTTACCAGTCCAAGTGTTTCTTAGAATCTCCTTATCAGTCAGCCAGGAACCACAGGAAAGGAAAAACCAGCCAAGACCCAAGAGGAAAAGCCATTTTCTCTCTAAACTTGCATATTTATAATGTGAAATTACCCTTATCAAAATCTGTTCTGATTGGTTAAAGAGCCGTCTCATTATGCAGTGACATCAGAATAAAACTATCTTAATTTTTGGGAATTCCTCAAAACACTGGTAATAACGCTATGTACTCTAAAGTGGTCGCTGTTACTCCACACTAAAATTCACCTTGATAATAATTCCTATCAATAGACAATAAGGTGTTCTGGTTACTGTCATTAGATAAAAAATGTCAAAGGTTATTCCATTGGATATCAATCTGTCACCCTAGCAGACTTTCCCACATGTGAGAATATTTTTGTCTTAGACTTTTTGTCTCCAACTGGATATCAATAATCATAAAAGTCACCTAGATATTTTTCATTCCCTTCTAGGTAAACAGAGGCCTCTTTTGTCCAGAAGAATGAACTAATTTAAACACTTTTTAAACACAGATTTTTAGAGGATTTGGTTTAAAAGAAAAATTAACCATTTCATCCCCATCATGGCAATGTCTCTGGCACACCTGAGAATTACAGGACACACTGGCAGCAGGTTCAGCACTGGTAGCAGGCATAGCATTGGTAGAAACAAGGGCAGCACTGGCAGCAGGCACAGGTAGCTGACCTGTCCTGTTCACTCTACTACACCCTTCTTCCTATGCCGATGACAAAACATTCCCCAAAATCCATAGGAGTGATGTTGGGGGACTAGTCAGCATTGGGCCTGGAGAACCAGGGCATCCAGACCCTTTCAGGTTGGTGGTAGTAGTCACTTCCTCCTCCTCAGACTTACTGGATGCATAACAATCCTTCCAGGTCTTCCTTTTATTGTTATTAAACTTTCTCATAATGATAGCAGTCACTATGTGCTTCTTCTGCCTCAGTTTCACTATTAATTCACAGCACAACAGCCTAACACCTTTCTCTCACTCTGTAGCTGCTTGTATTGTGTTTCACTTCCTAGAAAATGACATATTCACTTCCTGGAAAAATGCATATTTTTATAGCGAAGAGACAAAAATCACGGAATTAAAGGTGCAAAAACTTTGAAGCCATTGAAAAATAAAGAAACATTTTTGGCAGTGGACGAAAACGGCAATTTATTTAAATCGTATTTTGCAGTGGAAAAGTAGACAACTTGGTTTTCGCTGATTTTTTTAAGGGAAACACAGCAGAACCTTTTGCCCACCCCAATGGCAAGTCAGGTGTTTTGCTTGCATCAAACTTTCAGACTCTGGCTGGGCTTCATTTTTCTTTCTCCTCTTGATTTCCACCTCACCTCTTGTTGCCTTTAGGGAGAGTCAGGGAGTACAGCAACAGCAGAGCCTGATTTCTTTGGTGGTGGGTTTGGCTTTAACATGATTCACATACATTTCATGTTTCTGTGTTTCATTTGTGTGTTATGAGGGGGGCTGTGCCAAGGTGTAGTCCCTCTTTGCCACCTTTTCACTGATTTGTCACAAATTGTGAACAGTGCCATCACTGATGACTGCACCAATAGAAAACTAGCTCCACTCTCAGGACCTCAGTGGGGAGGGGAAAGGTGGAGAAGTATGGTCTCTTTCTTTTTCTCCTGTACATTTCCCTTCTCTGTCTGGGGTACGTTTTTACTGTTGCTGCTACCTCATAATCAGCACTACAACTAGGCCCAAGAATGTTGCTGTTGGCAAGTGGAACCTGTCTTAGTCCAACATAAATACTGCTGGGCCCCAGTCTCACTGTGTCCACTGTGGTCTGTGGCACACTAGCCTGCTCCTCAGTATTCTGCTGCCCCTGCAACTCAGAAGCAGCACTAATTACAGCAGCAGCAAACTCTGCAATCTCACTGCTGATGGTGGTGGTGATTCCCATCCCTATTTGCATATCTGTCTCCCATTCCTTCTATGTTTGGGCTAAAAAGACCATTAATGTCTCACCCCAGCTGCTCCATCATCACCCTCGTCATCATCATCACCACCAACAGTCCCTCCTTGCTACTGCTGCTCTTTAACAGTCTCACCAGTTGAATGTGATGATAAATGTGACATAGGGTCCACTAGTGTCACACTTGCCATCTCTTGAGCTGAAGAAGGCAGACTGGCACACTAGCAGCAGGCACAGGTAAATGATCTGTGCTGATGGTGGTATTACTTCTGCTAGCCACCAATTATATCCCTTAGGGACAATGCTGGGGGAAGGGAAATCACAGGGTGATTCTTGAACTGCTAGTCTGGCCACTCTGTATCACTTCCCCTTCCATCTCAGCATCGACAAGATGATCTATTACAATCATGCTAGTACCACTAGCTGCTTCACAATCACTAACATTAACCACAGGAATTTCAATCCCAGAGTCATCACTATCACCCCCTCCCTCATTCCCAACAGGCTGAGTGTCTAGCTGCTGGATCTTACTAGTAGTGGGACTGCTTAGGGATGACATGAGTGACTTAGGGTCTCCTGTTGTTACACTTGCCATCATCTCCTCCCCCCACATCCGGAGAATCACAAGACACACTGGCAGGTGCAGCACTGGCAGCAGGCACAGATAGCTGACATGCCCTGCTCACACTATTACCCTCTTCTTCCTCTGCCTGTGACACCATTTTCCCCATGATCCCTAGGGGTGATGTATAATGACTGGCCATCACTGGTCTGAGGAATTAGGGCATCCAAACCCTTCAATGCTAGTAGTGGTCACTTCCCCCTCAGACTCACTGGACACATAATGGTCCTTCCAGCTCCTTCTTTTTTTGTAATCAAACTGCTCATATTCATAGCACATACTATGAGCCTCTGCTCCCTTCATTGTTCAAAATGTTGCACAGCACAACAGCCTAACACCCTCTCGCTCTCCCTCTAGCTGCTTGTATTGTGTTTTACTTCCTGGAAACATCAAATTTTTACAGAAAAAATGCAAAGAACATATAAGTAAAGATGTGAAAATTTTGTAGCTATTGAGGAAAATAGTGAAACATTTTTGGCAATCGGCAAAAATGGTGAACATTTTAAGGGCCTTATTTAAACTGGATTTTCCTGTGAAAAAGCTGATTTTTTTAAATGGAAACACAACATGATCTTTCTCCCACCCCTACTTCCATTATAAAATGTTAGTAAAAATACATAATTACACATAAACTACATGTTTTAACGGTAAGCAGATGTTTATCCCTTTGAATGCCAGAGGGGTACGCAAAGCATTGCAAAGCAATTTGTTGTGTACTCCATGGGAACTAATAGGGTTAAATGCCTATGACCATTTTCTTACAATTGATCTTTTGGAGATAATATTATATGCCAAGTTCAACAATATAATCACTTTTAAGAACAGGTCAATGAGACACTCTTGTTGCATCCTCTCCAACAAAGAGGCTGGTCGTTGTGTGAATCAGGTGTCATTATACAAAGAACATGGAATTTTGTTAATTAAGGGTGTCAAACTCAAGGGAGCAACATTACAAGCTTTAAATATATCCCAGCATTTGTAAAAGTTGCAGTCAATGAGTAGCACCCTTGGGTAAAAACAAGATGAACAGATCCCTAAATAATGCACTAGAATGAATGCAGGTTTAAAAAGAAACTTAAAATATCCATCTGAACACTCAGAAGCTAAAACTAATAGCCCAGTGATTTTTCTCTTCTCTTTGTCTCTCCCTGTCTCAGAACTCCGGCTGTGGTATAAACATTCAATTTTTTGTGGCAAGAGTAGGTTTATGGCAGAGTTAAAGTAACTAATGTTACTATTGTTTTATCTTGATGTTAAATTATTGCATACAGACACTATACGATTAGCCTAATTTATACTCTATAAATCTAGATATTAGTAATAAAATTACCTTCATAAATGGGTAAAATTAAAGCAAATAATATATATTATATTTTAGAAATCAGATCCTTGAATATAAAAGGACACAGGCATTTCATTTTGTGATAACAGAGAACCCAACTGAAATGGAGAAAAAGTTTATGTAACAAGAATGCCTTTCTTGACAATATTTATAACTCCCACCATTCTTGTCAACAAAGACTACTTAACAAAGAAATTTAAATTATGTGAGTTTGGTTTGAAATCTGTTCTCATGAAGAAAAATAAATGCTGTGTTAGAAGCAAACCAACTCTTCCCCATCGTATTTTAGGCATTTTGTTAAACCGTTCAGCCACTATTGAAATTCTGTTCCCCTTCTTTGTAATTCTTGTGAATGACATACTGGCCTGAGGGGTTAGGTAGCTAATTTGAAATGCCCTGAAGATTTAGACCACTGGGGATAATGTGATTTACAGGATTTTGAGAGTTAATAATTAAGTACTTCTAAAGCACCTTAGAAAAGCATTGACAAAAAAGCCAATTCACAAAAGAGTGTAATGCATTATAAGTATTTTAATCAGGAAGGGTTACAGCAGCTGATGTATTAGGAGAAAATGCATAATGGCTTTAAGTCAGAGTGCTACTTTGACATATAGAGCAAAAGCTTAATCCTAGTCTGTTGTATAGCACCTAACAGCACATTTTATAGACATTGTTCTATTGTAGTTAGAAAATCATGAACAGGAAAAAAAATGGTAGTGTGATAAATTTAATTGGACCAACAACAAGACAAAAAGCTTTCAAACATGCAGCTTTATCAATTGTGGCAGTTGTGTATCAAGTCAGAATATATTTCTATTCCATTTGAGGTATGGTGGTTTACAGTAAAAATTGAGAGAGGGAGTGACATAGGATAACTTACCCCTTGATATTAGTATATAGATGAAGGATATAAAAATCATATCTAACCCTATCAAACTCACTGCTGGGTTTGCAAAGTTTAATATATGTAAAATAACAATAAACCAAAGAAGAGGTACGTCTCCTCTAAGTTTAGTATTACAAATAACTTGTTAAGAATAGATATGTCAGCATTCCGTAAAAGCCTTGAACTACCCATCCTCTATGTATAGTGGGCACTGGTAAAACTACAGACTGGTCAAGGTAAAAGTGGCATACAATCATTTCACTCTGTTTATACAGTTAAACCATATCCATCCCCTGACAAAGTGGACAAATAAAGCCACAAAATGCATAGGGATATTTATACAATCTATATATATAAAAGAATAAGCCTCATTGCATAATTTATGGTACCTCACACACAGAATATAATTTATGTCTCCTCAGAAAACAAACACACATTGAACAGAATGCCTCATTACATAATTTATGTCTCATTAGGAGACACAACTCCCATTGGCTGATTCAATGGGGACATTACTGCTCCCATTGGGTGATTCAATGGGGGCGTGTCTATCATACAGGGAGTTGGCCCGCCCCCTCCAACCCTCCCACCATTATCCAACTGACAAAAAAAAGATATATATAGCTGCCACTTGCTCCTGAAGTAGGGGATATCAATAACTTCTCCTGGTCCACACACACTCTCACTCAGGATCATGACCCCACAAACACACTGTTTCACCTCCCACAGATAATTGTAACCCTCCATACACACTGTGTCACCTCCCACAGATAATTGTAACCCTCCATACACTCTGTTTCAGTACGAGGGTGTAATGTTTCCATAAAATACAAACTCAGGGATAAACTTAATAGAAACTCTTTTATTTAACCCTTTCAGTGCCAGAGGGGTACGCAACTCATTGCTTTGCAACGCATTGCGTACCCCTCTGGCACTCAAAGGGTTAACTCTTTTCATCTCTTCAGTCACCTCACTGTCTGTTTTCAACTGTCACTCCTCCATTTCCTGCTTCCTGATTCCCACCCTTTCTCCTTAAAGGGAGAGAGATGCTTTGCTGTATGTTACAGAGGGCAAGCCTCAAACACCACTTTCTATTTGATCCCTCAGCATATTGCTACGTTGCCTCAACTGAAGAGCCACTGTGTGTTATATTGCTATGTTACCTCAGCTTAAGTAAGGAGTTACTGTTCCCATTGGGTGATTCAATGGAGGAGTGATTTAAATCATTCAGGGAGTTGGCCTGCCTCCACTATCCAGCCCGCCCACCACTATCCAAGTGACTGAAAAAAACAAAATGGCTGCCACTTGCTCCTACACCACAGACTCACTCACAAGCCACACACACACACACACACAAACGCCACACACACACCACACACACACACAAGCCACACACACAAGCCACACACACACACAAGCCACACACACACACAAAAGCCACACATACACAAAAGCCACATACACACAAAAGCCACACACACACAGAGACCCCAGGGGTCCCTCCACCAACCTGAGGCACAAAATGAGCTGATCCAACAAAGAGAGGATGGGATCGGTTCCAGTGTACCTTCATTTCTGGTATCCACAACACAACAATGCTTTTGGCTCCTGGTGCACAATGTGCTTCTGCTGCAGGAAGCCCAGCTGTTTCATGTAGTTCGGAGGCAGGCAGGCCCAGTATCAAATCCTTCATGTTCCCCCTTCATGAAGCACAACACTCCACCCCGCAACAGCCCGGTCATGTGGCCCTTCAAGGAGCTCTCTACAAGCAGCAGCTGGATGCGGCTATTACCCGTGGCTGAGGGGCTGGAGACAGACCATGATGGGGCCACTCTGTAGTACACTCTCTTACACACACAAGCTTCATCACAGCCGCTCTCTGCCCGCTGTCACACACCTTCATTGTGTAAGTACCCTGGCACAAAAAATATACATGCCGCACTATAACTGCTCCAACAACACACACCATCCCTGCTCCAACCACACACACCATCCCTCCTCAGTTCCCACTCTTGGTCCCTAGTAACGCTCTTGGCCGAGGCCTGGAGCAGGAGGTGTCTTCCTGGCCAGGGAGCCGGGCTGGCGGTTGTCTGGCAGCCTCTGAGTGTGCATGTACAGAGTCCACTTCAGGGACTGTGGACTCCATGACTCTCGCTAAATACTGGGACAGTTGGTTAACCCTTTCAGTGCCAGAGGATTAAGCAACACAGTGAGCAATGCCTTGCCTACCCCTCTGGCACTTACAGGACCGTAATAATATCTGTAGTGTGTGTGTGTGTGTGTGTGTGTGTGTACGCATGTATGTATGAGTGTATGTATGATCAATGTCTGTATATGCCACTATATCTGTGTGTGTCTATGTATGTGTGCAATATGATTCTTTCTGCTTCACACAGTATACAAGAAAACATCATCAGTCAATACAGCTAAATGAAATGTACAATACAAACAAACACAAAAAATTCTTACAAAATACCTTCAACATGCCACCTACAACATTTCAAACAAAAAATGCTACATAACACATACCCTACTACAATGACGGGCAATGTTGTCACATATTGCTAGTAAAGTATATAATATTTTTACTTCATATTGACCTTTGCTGGTATTCTGAGAGTTACGGCCGGGTCAGTCTTCTTTCATAAGAACACAACTGCAGTCTGGTGAGTCTGGTCCATTTGAGGGCCAAGTTGGGTTATACCCACGCAACCGATTTACTCTCAGATTAGATGTCCTTTATTTTTCCATCTTAAGGACAGTTGATGAATCGGTTTACCCCATACTGGGGAAGATGGCTGTAGTCGGGTCGGGCTGTTGACGCATATTTCCAAGTCACCATCACACAGATTTACCCTTAGATCAGATGTGTCTTATGTGTCTTCACAGTGGGATCTCAGCAACCTGATGTTAACCATATAGAACAAGAGACCTTCGACTTTCAGCGATTTGATACCTTTGTATTGATACATGTGTTATACTTGCAAGAATGTGTCTCGCAAGTAATCACATATAATACCCTCTACCACGTACTATATCCAGTGAACTTTTTAGAGGATTGGCGCTCCCCCTTTTTCCCTTTTTTCTAGTGGTTGTTTGAAACGAAAAGGTGCCACCAAGGACACCACGGATTGAGCGGCCATAGAAAAACTGTTCACACGAATTGCAGTTCCTTTACTTACTTATTGGTTAAACAGACTGAACGATTAAGCACAGGGAATTTCAACTGGAGCACTATATGTGTATTTTGCTTTCTTTTTGGTGAGTTGGTGAGTGATGGCGAAGAGAGGAGGACATGAGAAAGGGATGAGGACAGTAGTGGAAGAAGAGGAAGGTCAGGCGCGCATCCCCAGTGAGAGCAGGAGTAGGAGAGGGAGATCCATGGGGTGGAGGGGGACCCAGCCTCTAAGAGGCACACAGAGGTCAGGGACAGAAATGTCAGTGGGATGAGAGGTATCTGTGGTGGAGCACCTTACACACTCAGGGGTATCATAGACAGGACATTCTGGCAACAGCTCTGACACCTCGCAGGCCGGGGCTGACAAGGAGAGACTCAGGGATCCTCAGTACACTGACGAGGAGAACAGGGCCCTCATGGAAGATGTCTTGTAGAGGAGAGCATCCTCTACCCAAGAGAGAGGGTCCCTGGACTGGCTGCAAGGAGGAAGGCCACCTGGAGTCAGGTCTGCAGCCAGGTCAACGCGATGGTCACCAGCAGATTCAACTTGGAGTTGGTGAAGAAAAGATGAGGTGACTGCAAGAGAGTGGTCAAGAAGAAGATGGGGGAGGTTGTCCTGTACACCCGAGGCACCGGAAGTGGTCCCCCTGCCCATATCACCTTCAGCAGCTGGGAGGAAATGCTGTGGCAAACCCTGTCAGCCACAGCTGTTGAGGTGGTCCCTGGAGGATCAGACACTGGGGAAGAGAGGAGCCTCCACACTATCGGTAAGCGCATCATCACATAACCACACACCACATCAAACGACACAACCATCACACACAAACACAGTCACACCTCAGCACATGCTCATCATTGATCCACACAACTGCACCAACACAGCACTCTGAGGGTTAAAAAAGGACACACTGCAACTACTAATGGAAAGGTTCGACCAGGCTCAAACTTGGACAAATCCCAGTGTGAACCTCTTCTTGATGTGCTGATCAGACACAAGCCACACAAACCATGCTTCACGAAATGTTGTCTGTAAAGATCATCAGTGTTTCACCACAATGTCACCCATGTACCTACAGGGAAGTCAGCAGACAACTCCTTGAGGGCTAGAGGGATCATCAATGCCTCACTCAAAAATTGTCACGGTTTGTTAAGACTCTCAGACGTAAGGTTAGGTAAAAACCCAACTTTATTGAAAAGTTTAAGATAATCCCATAGGGTTTCATACACATACAAATCATACATAGAACAGGCAGATAATATATGACAATAGCAATACAGGTTCTACCGGCCTTACCAATATACCGGGCAAGGCAACCTGGAAGAGAAAGTAATAGGTGGCTCTACGAGCCTTGCCAATATACCGGGCAAGGCAGCCCAACGGAATACCAATGTAATAGGCTTTACCGACCTTGCCAATACCGGGTAGGGCAACCTCAAGTTGGAGTAATGAAAGGTTCTACTGGCCTTACCAATATACCGGGCAAGACAGCCTGACGGAATACCGATGAGTAGGCTCTACCGGCCTTGCCAATACCGGGTAAGGCAATCTTGAGATGAAATAATAAAAGGTTCTACTGGCCTTACCAATATACCGGGCAAGGCAGCCCAAGGGAAGGTGACAACCACAGTGACCTTGCTGACTGTCAGATGGTCAATGACAGTATAGATGAAAGATAGAGGCTACCAGGTCAGTGGTTTCACTAATAGTCTGAAACTCAGTACCGGTGTACTGTAAGAAAAAGTAGCTGTCTAGGACTGGACAGCGCACTGGAAACCATCAAGTGCATGAGCAAAGAGACAAAGGAGTAAACCAGCGCCCTCACGCTGGGAAACATCAAGCATGATATTGCGTAAACCCACAAGTCATGGAGCGAACCAACGCCCGCGCGCTGGTAACCAACAGACAGCTAAATATTGCCACAAGGCAGTGGAGCAAACCAGCGACTGCCCGCTGGAAGGAACAGACTAGTAATAGCCCAGCCGCAAGGCTTGGGGAGCAAACCAGTGTCCGCACACTGGGAACCAACAGTACAGCGTATAAGGCCGCAAGGCCAAGGAGCAAACCAGCGCCCGCACGCTGGCACCAACGGGCTGTAAGGTGTAGCCGCAAGGCTAGTGGAGCGAACCAGCGTCCGCACGCTGGGAACCAACAGTGCTGCTTATAGGGCCGTAAGGCCAAGGAGCAAACCAGCGTCCGCACACTGGAACCAACAAGCTGTGAAGTGTAGCCTCAAGGCTAGTGGAGCGAACCAGCACCCGCACACTGGCAACCAACAGAAGGAATGTCACCGAAGCGGCCGAGGAACAATGTCGCCACGGATGCAGGAACTGGAAACAGGACAAACAGGAACCAGCAGAGATGGTCAACCGGATCAGGAACGGCAATGAAGACTGGCAGCAGGAACAGCAACCTCTGATGATCATAACTGGAACCGGTACTGGAACCGACAGGCAGGATACTCAGGAACAGGACGACTCAGGAACTCAGCAACAGGCCCAAATAGCTACAGTAGAAGTGGAAGTGGATGCTGTCAGAGACACCACGAAAGGACAACCAGTTGGGTGCCCAGACTGAGTTTAAAAAGGCAATGTGAGGCGGGCTGAAGGCAGACAGCCAATGGGAGCCCCCTACAGGTAATAGACACAAGAATGCAGCAATCACGGGCACCGTGATAACAATGCACTGGAAACCCCTTCGGTACTCAAAGGGCTAACCAACAACAAACACAAGTCAACAGGGTTACAATTTAATGATACACAAGGGACATTCACTAAGTGGTGAAAAAGAGATGATGGAATGAAGTTAACCCTTCCATACCATCACTTCACCATGTTTCATGTTTTTGAGATCTTAATGTATAGACTCATTAGAAAAACATTGGAAATGGAGAAATTATATCACTGGAGATGTCATCATTTCCACTTCACCTCCACTTCATTAGGTCTTCATCACCACTCAGTGAATCACAACAAAGATGGATCCGGTCAAACATCACAGTGTCTCAGAGACTAACTAGGTGTATGTGCAAAACACAGGCCTCAAAATAACCAACACTCTGAATTAAAAGAACCAAGTAGGCCTTTGTGTTATGTATGCAATCATTTGCTCTCCCTGGAACTGTCAGATCATAAATTTGGTTTTCATATGGATCCTCAGGAGTGGTGATTCCATGGATAGGGGTGCACGAAAAGTGTGAAAAATTTTTTTGAAAACATCCTGATTTTTCGCTTTTCCCGCAAAAAAATTCACCTTTCCGCCTATGCAAAAATGTCCTCCTTTTCGTCTATTTTAACAAATTTTCTGTCTATGTTAACACATTTTCCTACTATGGTAACACATTTTCCTCCTATGTTAACACGTTTTTCGCCTATATTTCCTATAGGTACTACATTTTCCACTGTAATATTACTTCTTCTGAGGGCTGAAGTTTAGAAATGAGTGGCTGAAAGCCAAAGTTGTGAGTCCTACAGCAAAATATGGCTTGAAAAATGTGTTAGCATGCAGAATGCATTTGTCCTTTGCCCACAACACTTTCTTGCTTAAGTGACACTTGCACATATTCAGGATGATATCAAGTAATAAAGAAAAACAAAGTACAACCTACAATGTGGCAGATTTATATTGTAGTGGTGGTGGTGGGGGACTGGCATGGTGTTATTTGTGTATGTATTTTTACCATTGTCATACTCTATCTTCCTTCTCAGATTATTGACACATATTACTTATCAGTCATAGCAGTGGTCCCAAGTGGGGTAGATGGTGGCAACCATTTTTCACATCCCTCCTCCACCTCCTCATCTGTGCTGCTGTTAATATATTTGTCCTGGCTTTGTCTTTCATGTGTGGTTTCTGCTACTACTACAAGTACTGGAGCTGGATGTTGATGTAATGCTACTGCCACTACTACTAGGTGTCAAAGGTTCAGCACTTATAGCAGCAGCATCAGAGGTACTCGTCATATCTAACACAACCTATGTTGCTGGGTACTCAAAACAGGGGTGTGCGGCTGAGTGGGATTTGGACTTTGAAGAGGTAGTGATGCTGAGGATGACTGATGGGGTGACTGTGTGCTTTTTGACATCTGTACTTGTCCAGGGCCAGACTTTCCAATGGCTTTCTCAAACAGTTTATAGACAGACACAGTGCTCCTTAAAAGTGGCGGAAGATACAGCCTTTGACTTTCTGCTAACTTTATAGCCCTGTCATCATCCTCACTCTCAATGTCATCTGTATCTGAACAAGAGAAGGATGCTTGAGGGATATATTCTAGATCTGCATCATCATCAGTCATCATTAGGACATCCTCAGCAGCAACAGCATCACCTGACAGTTCTTGCCCACTACTACCCTTATATTCCTCTAAGCTTTTGTAGATCTCAAACAATTTCTTTTTACTTTTAATATAACAAAATTCACTACTACTTTGAGGACAGGAGTTTTGGTGTCTCACTGTCTGATACAGCAGACAGTTCAGCTGCTACACCTTCCTCTATTATGCTGTTGCCAGCATCATCAACACTTGAATGTGACTTGGTGTCATCTTAAGTGTTCTTCTTATATGGTTCTACTGGCACTGGGGGTGCTGGACCTAGTTTTGCTGGGACCTTGACAAACTGCATCCTCCAATGGAGTAAAGGGATCATCATCATTGATTGCACACGCTGCAACAACCATTGCTGCAGTAGGTTTTTCGACTACTACTTTACTCTCATGTCCTTACACTGCTCCACCGCTTCCCCTTCCCTTTGTGCGTTTACTGGACATTCTGCAACTACACTGTGTTTTTTTACTGTACCGTGTACAAGACAACTGATGGAGCTGTATGATGCCTTGCCTAAGCACAGTCAGCTGTCTGTCACTGTCACCTAAGATAATTCATTTTTTATTCTTTTTTATTTTTTTTATCTTATTTATTTTATTTTTTTAAGTTGTCCACCCTGTTATCTTATCACAGTCTGTCCAAAAAATATTATAACTGATAAATAAAATGAACAATGTCTTTCCCCAGACTTCCCCACCCAGCACAGACACCATAACAGCAAGATCAGCAAACAAATAGGTTGCCTGTGTCTTGCCTGTCAGTCACATGGAATTTTGGAGTATTTGGGGGACAACCTCCTTCCTGCCTTCTTATCCCCTAGAGTGCCCCAGACTCCCCAAATACAGAGAACAAATGTCCTACCTAAATGACTCCCTAAACTAAGCTTCAATTTCCCTTTATTTACCTATGTCCTCTAGCTAAAAAACATGCTGCTCTCTCCTCTCACAAACACAAATGGCTGCTGTGAGAGCCTGACAGCCTTTTACATGGCTGTAGAAAACTTTTGTGTGGTGTAGAAATATTTTTCTTCCCATTGATTTCAATGGGCAGAAAAGGCGGAAAAAAAAGTGAAAAAAACCCAGCACTTTTCTCAGGAAATTTTTCGCCAAGCGGAAAGTACCATTATTCACCGATTTAAGTTTGAGGTGAAAATTTTCGCCCATCCCTATCCATGGATGGATGTTAGAACATCTATTTGCAGGATACACATGGGAACCAAACATCAACCACTATAGGTGGCGCACCAACAGGATATGATTGATGCACATCTCTGATTAAGCAAGGCTGGGTCACTCAGGAAGATGGAGTGACTGATCCAAACAACAGCAGGCCTTAATCAGAGAAATCCCTCACTACTGACTTGATTGGGGGCCTTGATGAATTAACCTGGACAGACCTCATGTACAGGATCCTGTCAAGTTCATCAATCTGTGATTACCAGAGTGGTATCCCATGCATTGCAACGCAATGCATAGGATGCCATCATGAGACTCAGAGATTCACATGTCAAATACATTATCTTCCTTTCATTCTGTCATTGCTTACATTACTGATCACACCATGTAATTTCCCCACACAGCATAGAGGCCTGCAGCATAACACGAGGCCATGGAGGAGGAGGCAGAGTAATCCCCGAGTGAGGATTATCCAGAGGAGGGGACCAGCCAGTGGTCACCGTATCCACATCTCCACCTCCTGCACCAACCTCTGCACCATCTGCTGCAACCCCCTATATTGGTTGGATGCAAAAAGAGAGGTGGATGCAGCTGTCCACCTCCAGACAGTATTAATCTGCGCAACCACCACCAGGAAGGCACTGGATGCCTCGGACAGTGCCCACCCCTCAATATGGTCCATATGCTCAGTGGAGTAACTTACCCTCTTGGATGGCTCCCCAGCATGGGCCCAAGTATGATAAAAGGTGGGGGCGAAGTAGCTATCAGTGGCCAAGTTATGATACCTGGTCACTGGATTAAAAACATCTGGGCCTGACTGGGGAGCCCTAGCACCCTCAACCAAGGGAAGTCTTCACCCCACCACCACCACCACCAGAGAGATCAGTAGCAAGCTCCGAATCCCTGGATGTGGTGGGGATGCAGCCTTCATCTGCAGCAGCCTCTCAACCAGCACCAGCCACCCCACCAGCACCAGCCTCTCCACCAGCAGTAGCCTCTCTGCCAGCAACAGCAGAAGCCTCTCCACCAGCAACAGCAGCAGCCACCCCACCAGCACTAGCCTCTCCACCAGCACCAGTCACAACACCAGAACCAGCCTCTCAACCAGAACAGGAGGACGTACGTGAGGCAGCATCACCAGGCACATCCTCCTCCCGCAGTGCATGTAGCAGGGGGATGGAGATGGAGTGCCTGATGCTACAGAGGCAGCTCAGGGAATCCCAGAGGCAAACAGGTACCTTAAGAGGCTCCAAAGGGATTCCCTGAGGATTGCAGCCACCTTCCATGCCTTGGAAGTCCAGCACACAGTCCTGACCAGTGAGATGTGCCAGTACAGAACTGGAATGATGGACATGATGGGGCAGCTGCTGGTGAGACCACAACAGCAGGAAGAACCTGCGTATGGAGAGGGAGCAACAGTCAATGGAGTGGTCCACTGCACCCACCTCGCCCTCCAGTGTGACCCCTGCACCAACTCAAAGGGTGACCAGGCAGTCAATCAGGCTTTACACTTCTGGCAGCAAGCCCAAAGTCCCCCCCCCCAAAATTGTTATTTTTTTCCCCAAAAATAAAAAAAATCACTTTTCAATCCTGTCTGAGAAGGTTTGTTGCTACTGATGATAGATTAAGTGGCAAGTATGTCTCCAATGCATTGAAAAGCAATGCAGTGAACATGACTTCTGCCCAGGTTACATGGTTGTAGAATGTTTTAACATGGGTTAGCACACACACCACTCACAACATTTTCCAAATTCAACTTGCAATCCACCACTGGAGCCAAACAACATAATTGTATGGCCATGATGTGGGTTGGATTTGAACAACATACACCTACCACTTAGCATAACAACAGATGCAACACTGTGAACATTCAGTTGCATCCACTGGTGTGGTTTATTTGACTTAGCTAAGTAACTGGCAGGATAGATAGTACATTCAGCCAAACAGGCTGTGATTCACACTCTGATTGTGAAACTAACTTACTGGATAACCCAACACACACCCTACACATTGAAATATTAGGGTGATCATTGGGTTATCCATTAAGTTGTGTTAATTAATGTTTAAAGGGATAGTAATACTTAAAATGTAAAAAAAAATGTTGTAGGGTTTATCCCCCTGAGTAAAACAAGGGTACTCCCACTGCTGAAAGATGTTTCATTCAAAAGTTATTAATTTTCAAAGTTGAATTTTTTAGGTGCAATATCACAGTGGCCTGAAATTGTACAGTGGCGCTGTTGCTACATGATCCTATGGACAGCTCTGGTCAGTTGACCATAAATCTCCGTAGGATGGTGTAGCAACAGCACCACTGTACAATTTCAGGCCACTGTGATATTGCACCTAAATTCAACTTTGAAAATTAATAACTTTTGAATGAAACACCTTTCAGCTGTGGGAGTGCCCTTGTTTTACTCAGGGGGATAAACTCTACAACATATTTTTTTTTACATTTTAAGTATTACTATCCCTTTAACTAAGCTTGAAACATACTTCCAGTGATATCACGTCTCCAGGTAGTCAGTTTGTTAATATAGCCTATGTTCTGAGATATGTCAGACCAGAGCAATCACGGAATATTGGTTAAATTGAGCAACATGGGAACGGAGACATGACAGAACTTGGGAAGTAATGTCCCCTGTATAACCTCTTTATCACTCACAACACATATTAGTGTATCACTGCCATGATCTCCTTGCATGAATACGCACAAAGTCCACACATAATCAAACAACTAATGGACTCCTGTGATGAAGGTCGTCTCTTCCTATGTATGGTGGATACTCTAGGCATGAATATGGTTCCACATTAAGATATGTCTGATCCAACATTTAATCTAACAGACACATATTGCATAGTGATCATTCTCCTTTAATATGTCTCACACTACATTAAAAGATGCATGTTTTTTGGGTATATTGTCTATATGAATTGAACACTTGTATGAACACCCAAAAGGTACATGTAAACTAAAAAAAGGATACTGTAGAAACACTACAACTGCTCATGTGTTGTTCACAAGGTATTGTAACTCTGAAGATAAATTCTTATTTTCAGGTTTGAAACCTGGATGTTAGGAAACACGTACATTTGGGTCTTCTGTGGATATGTGAATGTTCCAGTAAAGGTTGCTGTGAACATCGGGTTAAACATTGCATCAACACAAGAACTTGAAAGCATCAAGGGGTGAGCTTCATGGAAGTGTTGTGAAAGCTTCAGTACAGTCACATGGAGACTCCTCTGTTTCAGGATGGATCATGCTATTTTGGGGAGAACTAAGGGGATGTCAACCAGCCATAGGGATACATGCCTCTGACATAAATCCACACATCACCAAATATGTCATAATAGCTCCATGAAACAAAGTAATTTGGCCTGCCAATGTCAGAGTGCTGCACACACGCACGCACGCACGCACGCACACGCACACACACACACACACACATTACCACTGTAGAACCATCCCTCTGCCGCTCTTTTCAACTATACAGAACTACAGGTCCCATGTTCACTTCAATGGCCCTTTAACCCCTGTGTGCATTGCATTGGATAACACTTTTTTGCTACAGGGGTACCATAGTTGCTATGGCTATGATCATGGCAAATCACTTTAGTTGCTGTCATTCGAGCAATGGAATATGCTGACCATGGTTAATATGTTGTACCTTGCTTCGCATGGGAGTATGCCTGATGTACTTGAGGTAGAAAAAGCATCATGGATGGAAGAATGGCAGATGGTATTGGATTTCCCAGTCACAATATGACATGTCCATGGAATGGTTGATGTTTGGGGCCCATACTGCAGCCAGTGTTAGGGTTGTATCATTGATTCTGTGGGTGAACCAGAACATCATGCGTGGTTTGGTTAGTGTGTTTGCACCAATTCACAGGACTGATCATGGACATTCATGGATTGTGTGAATGCCTGTGTTATACTCACAGCTGAAGTGTTCCCTGATCAGCATGTCTCTTATCTTCACCCCTCTTAGGGTCTTGTCATCCTGGACAATGTCCACAGGGTCATCACGTATGGGTGGGGGCTGGATATTGTCCTATAATCTGGTGTTCACTGCAATGTTGTGGAGGATTTCACATGCCAGAAGTATGTTGCAAGCTTTGCTTGATGCATACTGTAGTGCTCCTCCTGAGTGATCCAGACATCTGAACCTGGAGTTTAGGAGGCCAAAAGTACACTCAATGGCATTTCTTGTTCTGGCATGGGCCTGATTGTACCGCTCCTGGGCATCGGTTGGGGATTTGCGACCAGTGTGAGTAGCCATGATTTGCAGCCATAGCCAGAATCACCTGTGGAAAGTGATTGACATGGTGAAACAGGGACCACAGGTTGTGTGGATGATGTTGTATGAGGTGGATGTACCTGTGAGTCAAGAGCATGCTGAGCAGTGTTTTGTGTACATCTGTGGATGTGGCGTGATTAAGTATTGTTAACTCACCCAGAAGCCATCCCCCTGTTTACTTTCCATTCTCTAAGTCATTGTGTACAGATGCGTTTTGGAGAACGTATGAATCATGACAGCTCCCGGGATATTTAGCACAGACATTGGTGATCCTCATATTGGAGTCACACACCATCTGCATGTTCATGGAGTTCTTCCTGTTGATAAATAGATGTCCCTTATGTGTTGGAGCTTAGATATAGCCATGGATGCAATTTATTGTACCTCCCCATGCCTCCCCATGTGTAAAAGTCCTGCTTTACATGTGACCATTCCATGTCAGTAGTAGGAAAGTGTATGTACCTGCTGGCCTTGCTTTTGAGGGCTGGCAACACCTGAGCCAGTACCCTCGAAAATGTGGACTGTAACATGCCTAATGTGTAACCTTCTGTTGACTGAAAGGCTCAACTTGCTATAAAATGTATACCACACATCCGTTTCTGCAAGCCAGTTAGGACATGGTTGTGGATGTATATTGGCTCTATCACCTCCTCATCGGTCATTCCCAGGAGCGTGACCCTTGGGCAGTATACCCTGGGCCTTGGTGGTCATCTGTACATTTTACACTGTTCCAAGGGTCCCTGTGGCAGCTGGAGAGCATCCTGTTGCAGCAGCTGTGTTTCTGCAGGCAGGTGTTGTCCTCCAGGTGGGGATGGGCTCCTGTGTGGCTCTTCAGCCAGAGCCTCCTCAATTGCAACAGGTGAAGACTGTTGAACACTTGTGCTTGGATTTTGCTGGTGTTCCCTAGATCTTACCCTCACGTCTTCCCTGCATTCTTCGGATCAATAGGTATGCAAACATACTTATTGGTCTCTCTCTCTCTCTGTCTCTATCTCGGTATGTCTCTCTCTATCTCGGTTTGTCTCTCTCTATCTCTCTCTCTCTCTCTGAGTGTAAAACAAGCCACGTGTGAGTATGATGGGCTGTCCCTTTAAGACCGTGTTGGGGTGTTGTCCAGTTGTGGTCATGAGGTTAGTGATGACCAATGTGAAGGTGATTGTAGACACAAGTGTTTGCAGGTGAGCTTGTTTTGTATTGACAGGTGTCCATTTTGTCTGTTAACCCTCGTTGTTCCGTGCTATATTTTGATGTCTTGTGTTGGTTTGCTCTTTGAGGCCCTTGTCCCTGTGATGTTGTTAGGTTTTTGTGTTGTGTCTGACAGTTATTTGCAGGACATGGGCATGGTTTGTTTGTTTTTTGGTACTGCAATGGTTAATTGTGCCATTGGCATACTAGTGCTATATGTTGTGTGGACTGTTGTTTCTCTGTTTTATTTTGTGCAACGGTTGTTTTTTTTTTTTTTTGCCGTTATGTGTCTTACAGCTAACAAAACTGGGTCTTAACTTTTGCCCATTAAATGTATCTTTTTTCTGTTATTAGCATTACAGCACTACTTTAAATGGCTTTGGAGAGAGTGGTTCCATAGGTCTCAATTCACGTAAGATAATCGGCCTTAAGGATTAGAGAACTGCTGTTAGTTGTTCATAAGACATACTTTTAAATGGCTCACTGCATGAACAAAACACCCGACTGTGGTTTTTTTGGTTATCGCCTGCCTTTAAATCTGGCCCTTAGTTTGTTGCAGTTGACAAGAGTCAAAGGATCACATTTAAAGGTTTGCTTTAAAACAGCCGCTAAGTAAAAAAGGCACATCTGCCACAAATAATACATGATTTACGTCAGATTATACAGGTAGTCCATAAGAATAGCTAACGAGCATAGGCACAAGAAAAACACGTAACAAAAAAACCTGCGTTTCACCTTTTTTCACATCACCGTGCGTCCCAATCACCAGTTAAAACACAACTTAAGTCAAACTGTAACATAACGTTGTCTAGCAACCCTGATAGATGCACAAACAAATTCAAACCTCCAGCCAATCCCAAGACCCCAGAGTATCAAAAATGTTCAAATACACCTATATATTCCCCAAAATAACAGTCCTAACTTGTCTGTGTTTCGAATTTTGCTGAGCTAGAGCCCAGGACCCAGGAGCGGAGGATAGTGTTTAGAGAGAGGGAGAGAGAGAGAGAAGCATACAGAGGAGTAAGGTAGAAGGATTTTGGAAAGGAGAGATTTACATTTAAATAGACACACAGCACACTTCTGCACATATCACATACACCCATACAAATACATACACATACACACATAGTCTTTTTTTTTTATAACACTACACGCATTTTTTAAACTTTATTTTTTCAGTGTGAATCTGTGAGTGACAGAGTGTGATAGAGAGTGAGTACGATCGAGTGTGTCTGTGAGGGCTTGTGTGAGTGCCTGGGTGTAAGTCGGTGAGTGATGGCGAGGAGAGGAGGGCAGGAGAGAGGGATGGGGAGAGTAGTGGATGAGGAGGAGGAAGGAGAGCAGGGCATCCCTGTTGAGAGTAGGAGTGGGAGAGGGAGATCCACTAGGCGAAGAGGGACCCGTCCTAGAATAGCAGGCAGGGGCAGAACCTTAGAGGAAGTGTGAGACTATGGCAATGGCAATTAATGGAGATTAGACTAGTAGAATACAAGGTATAAAGAAACATCTACAGATTGTCTTCCTTGCAAAAAATGCATGGCTCATTGCAGGGAGGGTCAGTTATATATTTAAATTGATTTATAATGAGTCATGGCTGATGAGAACTCACTGTTGTCAGCTGTCAGTCCACTAGCCCACCACAACCAGGAAAAAAAACATTTTCAAAGCTAACCTTGCCATGTGCCTGCACTAAATGCTAACTTTTTTCAAGGCTTACCTTGCTTGCTTACAGTTTTTCATTGCTTACCTTGCCATGTCAAAGCCTTGACATTATGTTTAGCAGATGAAGGCCTGCATTGAGGTAAGGCTGGTCCTATGACATTTGAAGCTCAGACAAATCAGCAGGAAGTCAATTATCAAATAAAATAATGCTACTGGTGGTGATATACATTCCTATATGAAAATTGGTATCCCACTCTTCATTTATTTGAATGAAGAAAGCTCTCATGCCATCATCACCTCCAACATTACCATCCTCACCCTCATCATTATCAGCGCCAGCAAACTCTTCCAGCCCTCTCCTTTTCTTGACACACAGACAAAATAGGCTTAGGCAGATTCACATCTTTCCGACTTCTACATACAATCAATTCCCCTTTTTAGAAACATGCAGTATCAGTCCCCAGGTTCCTGGAGATGTGGTGGCAGACTGGTAGTAGAAGTATCTGTGCTGTCCTGAGACACCCACTACTTTTATAGACTAAGGGGTTCCTGATGGACTACTAATACAACTGGACTACAGGGCTAGATGTTGCTAAAGTACTAGAAGTAGGTCTCAGTGGTGCTGTACTTAGAATAGCATGGTTTTGTATGTTATCCAGTGTTGCTGTTTAACCAATAAATCTGAGTGTGGCTGGGTGGTTATTTTACTTGTAAGCAGTGACAGTGATAATCCCATAGTTATGGGAGTATTGAGTTTTACTGCATGCCAGATCTGTTAGCTTGGAAAGTGATGTTTTGCCAGTTACAATAATACACAAATGTATCTCTCTGACACTGTCACTCCCAGGCTTTGTGCAGGTGTAAGTAAATAAGTATATTTTGCCTGTCTCTGGCACCTATCATTCAATAGTAATTTTGAAATTGTGTTTAAACTAACCTTGTTAGTGTCACTGACTGCAATTCACAATCAAACTGCCTGCAACTGTTCAAGAACTTGATACTATTAGGGCAGGCAGAAAAATAAAAATGGTGGCAATTTTAAGTCACAGTTTGACATTCTATTGCCTGAGCTGTGACCAAATATCGTCAATTAAATATGCACAAAAACTGCTTGGTTAGCACCCATAACAAACATTGGAGCAACACATACCATTTGAGATTCTACTGTAAGTGGGGGCTGTCAACGTGTGTTAAGGGGATGTATTTAATGCCATTCATTTTATGCCTACAACACCCAGGCATAGAGTCCACTACACATGTTAAAAACCACCAAAACAAAAGAACAACAGTTAAAACAAATGCACACATGCATGACTAGCAGTATAATAGTAGCCCAAAGATATATTGATGTGGGGACCAAGGCCCCATATCAGTTAATACAAAGATCAAAAAAACACCCAAACACTACCAGCACCCAAAAACATCCAAACCTTATTGCAAACCTCAGCTGGATGATGCAATGTGTACCTATGGAAAATAATGGAATGAAACAGTTATGAGAAATTGCGTGAGTCACAGGTGGCTATGAGGTGGCTGTGATTTTGCAGCCCAAAAAGGCTATATGATATCAAGTGCCATTTGGACATAAAGACTCACCTGGTACCATTTGTTGCATGCCATGTGGATGCTTTCAATGCACAGAGGCCTGTGTTCAAGGAATGTTCCAGCATGTATGTTCCAGAGAAGTGGGTGTGGAGGTAATATCTCTGCAGGGATTTCAGGAGCTGTGTTTACTACACATTCATTCAGTGCAGTGCAGTGTCAGACTCAGAAGTGAAGCAGGAAGTCATAATTCTGTTGAGTGAGAAAACCATAATACATCATGATTATGTGTTTACCCACATTGATGACCTGGTATGGAGGTGCTCATGTAGTCTGTTACATGACTTTTGGTGGGTCCATGCATGATACTGACAGACAAAGAATTCATGAATGACTTTGTCACATGTCTTAGCACTTCTCTGGGTATTACCCTACACTGTATGTGGCACTGGAACCTCCAAAAAAGGGATAAGGACATATATCTTCTAATAATCTTGTGTCTACTGCAATATAGTAATATGGCACATGCAAGAGTTCCATTCTCTAAATCCCGGAAGATAGAGGAGTGCCTGAGGATGTAGGAATCATGAATACTCCTGGGAAAAGATGCACAGAAATGTGTGATCCTCAGGTTAGCATCACAGACCATCTGTACATTGATTGAGTGGAAATGTTTCCTATTTATGGACAAATGTGCCTCAAGCAAAGGAGCTCTCAAGCAAACATATGTCCAATCGATAGCCCCCATCACTGTTGGTATGCCACTGCACTCGAGTGGTGAAAATACCTCCTGGCCATGCTCTTCAGTGCTAAAAACACCTTACCAAATAGCCTGGAATATACAGGCTGAGACATTCCAGAGACATAGCCTTCAATGGCTTGAAAGGATCCAGATGCCATGAAATGGATGGCACACAGCAGCTTATCCATGCTGGGTAGGTCATGGTTGTTGGTTGTGATGGGGTTGTTGTAATCTTTTATGAGCTCATAGAGATTAATGATACTCTGTGAGGTCATCCTGTAATGGTCTATGACCTCATCCTTCTTCACCTTCTTCCCTACATGGAAAAGGTATTCTCAGTGATTCTTTATTTGGTACATCTGGTCCTACACCTGCAGGAGGATGTCCCACCTCATTGGGGAGATCCACAGGTTTCCTGCCCATAAGTCCCTGATTCTACTGCTTCTGCAAAAGAAGTAGTGGAAACATGGAGCTGGGGAATGTGGACCACTGTCTGGATGTGATGATGGATGCAGCAGGGACACAGCTGCTGAGGTAAACCATTGTAAGCTGTGTAACTAGTGGAAGATTTGAGTTCTGAATGGTCTCTGGAAAATGGAACAAACCAGGTATAAGCAATGAACTGATATCACTGCAACAAGCAGGGAGAAGAGGGCAGAGGGAGACAAAAAAGCAGGGTGGACCAATGGGAGCTGGGATTCATCAGAGTAGGCTGGATGTTGATTGTTTGTTACCTGTTCTACGAGGATGAGGAGTGGCCAGGTGCAGAGCATGACATTGTTGCATCTCCCTCCCAAAGCAATGGAGAGGTGTGCATACCTTGATTGTGTATGTAATTGTTTTTTGGCCACTGCTTTATCCCTTGTGGACCAGAATGTATGCAACATAATGATTCCTGATGTTTTGCACACCCCTTTGGTATTCAGGAGTATCTTGTGTTGATGGTAGCTGTGTGGGAGCTGGAGGCACTCACATTTCAGGTATATTTTTTTGTGATTTCATGGGTTCAGTTGGCAGTTCTCCATGAATCTATGGATTCTAACCTGTTTCGTTTTGTTTGACAATGGTTTTTAATGGTATCCTATTGAAATGTCACCTTCTATTTGGTGACTTTCAAAATGCCGAGATCAGAATATCGCCTGCATCAAAAGGGCAACTTTCTGATGTTGCATGCTTAAGTGTCACCAAGAAAAAAGCATAATGCATACCCTCCATCTGTGCCTTAATATAATTAACGTCCCATCTCCTCAACCTCCCAAATAAATAAAGTCCCATCTTCTCCTCACCCCCCAAATAATTAAAGAAAATATTTTAATGCATATGTGCCTTAACCCTTTGGGTGCCAGAGAGGTCAGCAATGCATTGGGCTAACACAAGTCTAAGTCCTACAACAAATCAATGTTTTCTCTGGGCTTGTGTCTCTAGTCTAATTCTTACAAATCAATGTTCCCTTGGGGCTTGGGCCTCCAACATCAAGTCCTACAAATCATCCTCAACAAAATACTCTATCCTGTCTAGTATCAGTCTGCTCCATTAGCAGCTTACATTAGGGGGTTCTTGTCGCTGTCATGTTACTAAGAATGGGTGAAAAGTTTCGGCTCAAACTGAAATTGGTGAATAATGGCATGTTCAGCATGGTGAATAATTTTGCATGTAAAGTACTGATTTTCTGCTTTTTCCTGCTTTTTTACCTAGCTCATTCCATTGAAATCAATGGGAACACTGAAGTTACACGCAACACATAACAAGTATTATTTTATTTCCCAAAGGCATAGTATAAAAGGGGTATGAGGGTACCTGTGTTGGTGAGGTGTGGGGAAAGAATTTTTTTGGGGGGGGTTGTTTACTGGGATTGGGAGGCAGTTAATAAAAAATAAATCCTAAATACAAATAAAACACCCCATAAGACATGGTATTAAAAGGGTCTGAGGAGGATGTCTGTGTTGGCGAATGAATTAAATAGTTGAACAGGGAATGTGTTTTGGGGGTTTCTTGACTGATATTGGGGGGACAGTTATTAAAAAAAAGAAATCAATAAAATAAGAAATTTGTATTTAAAATGATAGGGACAGGAACCCCCTGACATAAACTGCCACTGGGGTGGATTGATACTTGACTTGATAGAGTATTTTGTAGAGGATGATTTGTTAGATTTGTTGTTAGAAGCCCAAGCCCTTAGGAAACATTGATTTGTAGGACTTAGACTTAGTAGAGGATGATTTGTTGGATTCGTTATTAGAGGCACAAGCCCTGAAGAAACATTGATTTGTATGACTTAAGCTTGTTTGGTACAAGCCCTAAGGAAACATTGATTAGGACTTAGACTTGCTTGGAACAAGCCCTAAGGAAACACTGATTTGTAGGACTTGCGTTGATAGAAACAAATCCCCCAAAAATGTTTTTTTTTTATAGGTTTGTGGGTTTCTTTTTCTTAAAGCACAAGCTCTGAGAAAAAAAATGCACTACTGACCTAGTGCCAGCAGGTGAGGTCTTGTTGGCCAGTGGCCACTGGCCATTGTCAAATGCCCTGATATAGATGCGGACTTTGAGACTGATGTTCCTGCTGCTGCTGCTGCTACTGCTGAGTTGTTTAAGCAGCAGGATGATTAGGCAGCTGAAAGGGAACGGGATCAACAACAGTAGTAACATGGTTGATGGATGAGGAAGGTTCCACTTGCAGCCCACGACTAGCTCCAGTGATGCGTCTGAGGCAGTAGCAGCACAATAAGTAGCCCCCAGTCTATATGGAGAAAAGAAGAAGTTGACCAATAATTCTTCTCCACCTGCCCCTCCTCCAAAATCATGGGTGTGTTGTTATTAGAATAGAAATCTTTCCCTGGAGAGCAGGAACTGTGGCTCTTATTAGCAACTGCAATGTGCACAATGTGTGTGGTAAAAAAACATATGGGGGCACAACTGCATCCAAACAACATGATACCAGAACCCAAATACTGCTGCTGTCACTATAACCCTTGTACAGACCCCACTAAGGACACATCAAAACTTGCTGACAGTTAAATAGTAATGATAAACATTCCCTGCCAGTATCCTAGCATATTCTGCGGGATGGAATCTTCTCAGATGCCACTTGATTCTTTGTTTTCGATTCTTCTCCACCACACTGGCATGTGTGGTCAGTGCACCACAGAGTGTTCAATGGGTGGAGATGAACTGCCACATTCTAACATCAACAGAGTGACTATCATTTGGCAGGGGAGGTAACAATGAATGAGGTTGATTGGCAGAAGAAGAAGGTGATGGTAAGTTAGTTGTTTCTCTTGTCATGGAACTTCCAGTCTCCGCATGGGTTTCTCTGTTCCTCATCTTCTTTGATCTCCACCTTGCCTCCTGTTGCCTTTCTGGAGAGTCAGGAGGTACAGTAACAGCTGTGCTTGATTTCTGTGATGGGTGTTTGCCTTTAACATGTTTGACATAAATGCCATGGTGCCTGTGTTTCATATGTGATATGAGGGAGGTTGTGCCAAGGTGTGTTCCCTCCTTTCCCCTTCTCACTGACTTGTCACAAATTGTGCACAGTGCCATTGGTAATGACTGCACTTTGTCTGCCCCAAGATAAAAATAGTCCCACACCCATGACTTCAGGGGATAGGGAACAGGTGGAGAAGAATGGCCTCTTTTTCTTCTCCTCCACATTCCAAGTCACTGTCTGTGGCAGTGGATGATGTTGCTACTGCAACTAGGACCAGGTGTATTGCTTTTGCTGACAAGTGGAACCTGTCCTAGCCCTGTATCACTTGTTGACCCAATTCCCACTGGTCTGTGGCACACTAGATTGCTCCTCAGTACCCTGCAGCCCTTGCATCTCAGCAGCAGCAGGAATTACAGCAGCTGCAAATTCCGCAAATTCCAAAAGTTCATTGCTAGTGGTGGTGGTGATGATGCCCATCCTCATCCCTGTCTCACATTCCTTCTCAGTTTCTGATAAAAAGGCCATCATTGTCTTTTCCACCCCAGCTTCTCCACCGTCATCATCACCACCACCACTAGTCCCTACGTGATGCTGCTGTTGCTCTATTACTGACATCTCACTGCTGCTTGGAGGATGCGATCAGCAATGTGACAGAGCATCCACTAATTTCACACTTGTCATTTATTATTAACCTGAAGAAGGCAGACTGGCATCATTAGCAGCAGGCACAGGCAGCTGATCTGTGCTCCTTTTGGTGGTAGTGGTATTAATTCTGCACCTGCTCTCCCCAAACACCAGTTCTGGCCTCTTCAGGATCATGTTCCACTTGGACACTGTAGTGAAGGGAAGGGGAACCAAAGGAGCCAAAGGAGCCAAAGGAATGGTGTGGGCTCCCTTATCCGCTAGACTGGATGCTCTCAAATGCTTCCCCTACCACTCCCCTACCACTAGTCCCATCGCCTGCTTCACCATCACTGTTACTACTACTACTAACACCACACACATCAAGTTCAGCCCCAGAGTCTTCCTCCTCACAGTCATTAGTAATATGATGAATCTTATTACCTCCTCTTCCTTCACTCTTAACAGTAACAAACTGCTTGACCTTCTTAGTAGTATTACTAGCACTGGCAGAACTGCTTGGGGATGGCAAGTGTGACTTTGGGTCCCCTGCTGTCACTTTTGGCATCATCTTCTCCTCCCACACCCCCTGTGTAATACAAGACACACTAGCAGCTTCAGCACTGGCAGCAGACACAGCACTGGTGGCACTGGCAAAAGAGGCATCACATATGGCAGCAGGCACAGTATTAGTGACAGCAGGTACAGTACTGGTTTCAGTGGAGGCAGCACATCTGACAGCCGGCACAGCACTAGTGACAACATGGGCAGCAATAGTGGTAAGTCTATCAGGCACAGGCAGGCGACCTGTCCTGCTCTCAATAGTACTACCTTTTTCTACTTCCCTTCCCATTCCCTTTTCTCCTTTCATTCCCATTCCCTTTTCTTCCTCCCTTCCCATTAAATTCTCCTAGAACCCTAGGGGGGAATAATGGGGACTGGACAACATTGGTTCAGTAGTGCTTACTTTCTCCTCCTCCTCCGACGATGACTCAGTGGACAAATAAGGGTCCTTCCAGTTTCTTCTTTTATCAGTTTTAAACCTGCTCATAGTGATACCAGTCACTCCTGACTCAATTTTTCCAAAAGATCACAGCAGAATATCACAGCATGTCTATCTCATTCTGTAGCTGCTTCTATTGTGTTTGACTTCCGCAAATATGTCACGTTTTTATAGTGAAAAGGCGAAAACCACGTAAATCAATGAGCGGAAACTTTCTAACTAATGAAAAAATGGTAAAAATGTTGGCCAAAGGGCAAAAAATTTTAACATTTTAATCACTAGTTTTAAAGCTGATTTTCCCAAGAAAAAAAGGACAGCAATGTGGTTTTCATGAGATTTCTCGTGGGAACATGGCGAGAGATTTTGCCCACCCCTACACGTTTCATATTTTATCTCATTTTCATTTTATTTTATTTTTTATTTACTGTCCTCCAATCAAAGTCAACAACATCCCCAAACCATTCCCTTTTCAACTGATTCTTTCTCCACACTCCACAGACACCCTCATACCCCTTTTAAACTATTCCTTTGCAAAATAAAATAGCATTTGCTATGAGTTGTGGATAAATTCAATGTTCCCATTGATTTCAATCCAATGAACTAGGTAAAAAGCAAAAAAAATGCACTTTTCGCTGGAATTTTTCCACCAAGCTGGACGTGATTTAATTTTGCTCACCTCCACAGAATCCATAGATTTTTGGAACAGTGACTGTGTAATGGAACTTAATCCTGGACCAGTGTCAATGGAGTGAAAACCCTGCCATGTAGGGACAATCAATTGTGCCAAGGGTAGAGCCCCAAGATTTGTGTGGCCACCAATGCTTAGGAAAGAATCCAAGGCAAAATATGAAAGGGATGATACAAAGGCAAGTTTGTCTGAGGTCACAGCTATCAAAGTTTATTCAGAAGTGATAGCCAGGCAAGCAAGAAGTCATGCTGGGCTGAATTCAGGGATGAAACAGACAGAAGGTCAAGAAAGGAGGAAGACAAGTAAACCTAATGTATGATACGAAAGTAAAAAAACTTGAGAAAAGGAACCAAGATCCACACCCAAAGATCAAATTCAATAATCAGGATAGATGTCAGAGGAAGTCCCAGGTAGAAATATTATATCTAGACCAATCAGATTCCCGTAGCTCAAATGTGTCAGTTGGTGCGCTGAAAAAACCCATGAAACATGTGCATGCAAGAGCACAGAAAGATGCAAATACAGTAGTGTAGATGCAGAAGTGTGCATACAAAGATGGTCAAAGTACCCAAACACAGATTCTGAAAAATATAATAGCTACATTAAACAACCATGGCCTTATCCTGCCTCCTGCCCAAAATCTCAGCTATATTATTTACTACTTTGTTCTCCTATGATGTTCCCAAGTAGGGAAGGGCAAAAAGTCCCTCATGAATTTTCTCTGAAAACACAAAATGTGCCTCTTTATGCTTGGAAATTCCTGTGCATACAAACTCCATGAAGCTTCTGCTTTTGTCTCTAACCCCAAAATATTCCCAGCAAGAACTCTGGCAGTTTCTTGCCATAATTTAAACTCAGTATGTGTAGTTCTATATTTTCCAGTGCAGTGGAACAAGGCTGGGGTCTTTATTTGTAGTTCTTTAGCTACCAGTATAGTGGGACAAGACTCTGTGGTCAATATGTATGGTTCTATGAATGTGCTGGGACAACACTGAGGAAAGCATGTGTGATTCTATGGCTGCAAGGCAGCAGACTAAGGCTGGGGGTCAGTATTTGCAGGAAAGCTGTACTTTCCATGAAAAATTCCATGAGAAGATGAAAACTGGCATTATCAAACACGTGCCTTATTAGGCCAAGGTTTTCGTTTATTCATATTCCCCCAGCTACACAACCTAGAATACAGTATGCAAACAGTAGCAGGATAGGAACTAGTCAATTTGCAAAACACCAGCTCCCCAGCAGTCCCGATTCCTGAACAATTGCTGGTAAGTGGCCATTAACCTTCTGTGTTTTGTGTTTTGTTCTGTAATAATGTGTCTATACAAACAACATATTGATTCATGACTAAGGCCCCAGATTACCATATCAGAATTTTTAATCTACTCAGTGGGTCTGTCTTCTGTCCATATAGCCAGTGTGACTGCAAATGTATTAATAAAATATAAAATCAAAGTGACAGCATGTTGCATCAGCCTGAGAAATGTGAACAGCCTCATAGAACTCTATAACATAAAAATCAAGCATTTTTATGTTCTGTTATCACTGTACTATTGTTAAATATGTGAGCAAGCCCTAGAGAGCTGTAAACAAAAATCTGGATGGACATAACACTATATTAAGCAATAAAGAGGTAAATGTGCACAGCTTTGCAATGTTTAAACATCACAGTTTTTTCCACTAAAATGCATTGATTATGAAGATGCCACAGTTTTTACTATATGGGAAATTCCATGTTATAATAACTAAAATGATGAGCTCATCAGGTGAATAAAATCAGCACTGCCCCATTTTTAAGAACACAAATCAGAGTAGTTTGAGCAAGAGCAAACAAAAATATTTAGACTTAAACTAAAAACTTGGTTTGCAGTTCCATATGACGTACACTATCCATAAAAGATAAATAAAACTCCTGGGTATTAATACAAGCAAAGTAAATTATTAAAATACTAGTGTAAAAGCCTGTGTACATGGGCCAAGGTCCGGGTAATGTTAAGCAGCCACTACCTCACTGCTCCACTCGATGCAATCTTGTGTTGCCTCACTCGCGCGATGCAATTATGTCTGAATGCGCACAGTTTCTACTGCGCATGACGGCTTCTGACAAACTTGCTAGCAAATTATTATATAGGATTTGTAGCTGTTGTATACTGTTTTATTAGCGCTGAACAGGTTTACATAGTGCACTTAAATGCAACTAACTTGTTTTATATATGTTTACATGTATTCAATGCTGATCTCACACAAATATATATAGATATATACTTTCAGGGTTTCTGGTTCCATTCCTGCCACGCCACTGTGCTGAAAATGGGCATACAAAAGTGTGTGCAGGCTGAGCCCTGCATGATTTGTTAGGCCCTTTGTGAGAGATTTAGCAATCCATTCCCTGCATGGGTATGGATTGCTAAATGCATGTGGGGAAAGCCTGCTCATACAGGGTCCTGATATATAAATGTGTATCTTGCATGGAAACATATAATGCCTCCTTATAATGTTGTATCCAATAGAAGCACAAAGGTATTCATGCTCATACCTAAATCACTATATTTATTACTGTTTTAGAGTCAGCAAAAACAAATCATCTAATCATTGTAAATTGCAATTTCTTGGATGATTGGTGCACTTTTAAGATAATTAGAAAAATCCTTTATACAAGGAACTATACACTGTATAGTATTTATAATTCACGGTATGCCTGATATCTTATAATAGTTATCATTTCTTTCATCATCATCATTATTATTATTATTATTATCATTCTAAATCATTTACAATCATTTAGTAACATATGAAGGTGTACTTATGATACTTAAGTAAAATAAATCCAAATAACTAAGGTTTAGCTCCAACTACCAAAAACACCTGCAATATCCTTTTTTTCCTTCTTATAAAACACACATATCTAAAGAAATGTCTTTTTGGAGTCCACATCAAAAAGGTTTTAGAAGTCATCAAAGCATGTGAATGCTGTAAAATAACATGCTGTACTAAGAACATTTTCATTTCTTAAAACTCAGAAAGAAATAACACTACAAACCCACATATTTCTTTAAATGAATCACAAATGCTAAAATATGTTGACGTATGTAGTATAGCAGTATACATTTCTAACTTTATCAGTATAAATATGGTGCTGATACAAAAACAAACAGCATGTGCAAGAGATTTTGTTTTGTTATAAATTATAAGAAACAATGTATTATATCTATATCTATATATATCTATCTATATTTATCTATATCTATCTATCTATCTATCTATCTATCTATCTCTATAGATATATATATATATATATATATATATATATATATATATATATATATAAAGTACAGGTGCACATCCATATTTTCATCATTATTAACCCTTTACTCTGCAGTACTTTGCTTGCATATTAATATTAAAAAGTGAGGTTTTAATCACATAATATGGACATAGTATGCTAAGCTTGCCACCCCGCCAAGGTACCCCATTATAGGCAAGTCCTAACCATACTATGTTTTGTCCTATGAGCTGAATATCACCTGCTTTACTCATTTACTAACAATTTACTTTATGTTTAGAACTGAACCTTTGCCAGTTTAACTCATTGATGCAGAGAGAGAGAGACTCTCTTATATAGTGTCCTAAAGACAATGAAGAGGGGAGCTTAAAACCAATTAAAACTGGACAAAACTTGCAAAATATAATTCCAGTCTAGGTTTTGGCGAGCATGCCAAAAGAAAAAAATATATTTAACATTTCTGGAGTGCAAACAGGTGACAAAAATAGCAGTCAGAGAGTCTCTCTTCATCAATAGGTTAAACTGTCAAAGATTTAGCTCTCAAGAAAAATTAAATTATGTTTAGTAACTGAGTAAAGCAGAAGAGATACACCTCATAGGACAAAGCATATTATGGTTATGACTTGCCTATAATGGAGGTCCTTGGTATGGTGGCAAGCTTAGCAAACTATGGACATATTATGTGACTAAAACCTCATCTTTAATATAGTGGTAATATGTAAGATAATATGCTGAAGAGTAAAGGGTTAAAAATTATGAAAATATGAATGTGCATCTATCACGGCGTCCGTGATTATGCGACATTTTGACAGTCTTATTACTGGTGCCTTTTCATTGGCTGCGCTGTACAGCTCCTCCCAGTGACAGCCTTCTATTACCCTGGGCTGTCACTTAGTGTTTGCCCTTTCGTGGTGTACCTGATGCCTAGCGCTAGTTCTGTTTGCTTGATACCAGTGTATGACCCCGGACTGCCTGATTACGCTCTCCTTACTGTTCCTGCTTCTGTGTACCGATTCGGATTGGCTGACGTTCCTGTTTCCTGTTCTGACCCGGCCTGGCTGACATTCCTGCTCCGTGTACGACCCGGTGAGACCAACGACCCTCCTCCATGTACTGACCCGGCTTGGCTGACGTTCCTGTGCTGTGTACCGAATCGGCTTGGCTGTAGTTCCTGCTTCCTCCGTGCCCAGCTGGGCAAAGACCTGGCAGTACCTGCTGCTATTTGCGCATCTCTCACGTTACTGTGCCTCCCAGTGTTACGGTACTCCGTTACTGTGTGCAGTCCAGTCCGTGGGTTTTGAGTCTCAGTGTGTCAGTGCTCCTCCACACCGTTAAATTGATCACTTGGTCTTCCTCTTTGGGTTCAGTTGGGCACATCCGGTAGTCTTCCGAGTCCTGACCATAGTGTTCATTAACCCCTTCGGGGGTGGTGCCTCGTGCCACTACTTGCTAACACCAATGTTGTTACATGTCCAATATCTTGTTTGGTTGGTATTCCACTCTAGGTACAGTTGGGCGCTTCCGGTTGCCTTCCATCTTAAACCTATGCGCATATTAACCCCTTCGAGGGTAGCACAGGCACACGGTGGTGGATAGTCTCGGTAGGGCCTCCGTTCCTGGCACGAGCTCTGAATCACTCTTATGTAGTCTCCAGTGGGCATCCACCGTTGCAACCCTCCATTCAGGTGAACCTTGCCTGATTGCTGCTTCCGTTCTGTCACTGTCACCTCCTCCTGTCTATAGGCGACATTGGGCCTCCACTATTCTGGGCTATTGAGTCAGTGGCTTCACTGGCATTACTGGACTCTATTACACTGTATCTATCAAAGTTACCTGACCTGTGTCAGTATTGTGTTTGTAAGTACATACTGGACCCGTGTGGGTTAACTTGCTTGTATCCTGTCCTGTGTCAGTTATTGCTGCTAATTGCTGGACCCGTGAGGGTTACATTATTCCTTGTGTGCTTTAATAAAATTGTGTTTTACCAACATCTACCGTGTCTGAGTGTACTGAACTGTAACAGCATCAGTACTCTTTTGCTTTTAGCTATTTTGTTTAAAATTGGTTGCACTCCAGCAATTTTATATTTTTTTTGGCGGGTGTGCTGATCAAAACCGTTGAGGGGCAATATGGTGCCCCTTGGGGGAGGGGCAATATGGTGCCCCTTGGGGGAGGGGCAATATGGTGCCCCATGGGGGTGCAAAGAAAAAGCATGTGACTTTGTACTACCTAGTATTACTGATAAATTGTGAGAAAAAACATATTATATTTATATCTATGTATCTATATCTATATATAAAGTACTGGTGTACATCTATATTTTCATCTGGAAAGAGGTAAAAAAAAAAAAAGGAGGATGTGATGGCAGTTTATGCTGCTCAAATTGTGTTTTAAACCAAAGCTGCTCCTTTTTCTTTTTTTAGTGCTGTGTGTTGCTCCTTGAACTGCAAAATGTTTTGTGGTCCCAAAGGGAGAGGTGGGAGATAGAGATTATGAATGTGTGTGCTTCTCTTCAAACAACTTGCTCCTTCCAGTGCATCTTTTGGACTGATGATCCATAACTTCTACACAGAAACCCTCCAACAAACACCGCCCTCAATGCAACCAACTGGCTAGCCACTCATAATAGTTCCACCCTGGGGTGTGTCTGCCAGCGTTGTTCATATATATATATTTATATAGGGCTTTGAAAGAGGGTTGACTTACGGCTTTTAACATTTCAATAGTGACTTTATCAGGTCAAGGTGCTTTGACATATTTAATTGATTTTATTGCAGCTTCTACTTTTCTACCAAAACTTCTGGCACAGCTTCATTGTTGTCCTTCATCCTTCTAAATATTTGAATTAAATTATTCCTCTCCTTTTGGTATTTGTTGTTGAGTTTTTGCTGTTGTAAATCTTCAAACTTTAATGGAAACATTTGTCTTCTATGTGTGGCCGTCTTTCATTTTGCTTTCTTTAGCCCTTGATTTTATTCCAATGTCCTTTTGATGACCTCAACAATGAACTTGTATGTTTCTTCTTTTATGTGTTGTTTTATCATCATAGCAAATGTTTCTTTTGTTATTTTATATATGTATGTGTGTGTCTGTGTTTATGTATGTGTATTATTTATTTTTTACTACCTTCCAGCCCAGCCTTATTCCATTGGTATTCAGAAACCCACACTATACTATCTTTAAGCCCATCCTTGTTCCATTGATAACCACAGAAACACAGTATACTGTTGATGTGGACACAAGCAGGGCTGGATTTACATCTCAGGAGCCTGTAGGCATAGAAATTTGAAGCCCGCCCCCCCCCCCGTGGACCATCTGCACTGGAACCTCCACAATTCTCCTAATCTCCACGTTGCTCCCCATCATCTCCATATTGCCCTCACATTGCCCCATCATATCCACATTGCCCCCATCAGCTCCAGCTTGCCACCATCATCTCCATATCACCCTCACATTGCCCACATCATCTCCATATACCATATTGCCCTCACATTTCCTCCATCAGCTCCATACTGCCCCCATCATCTCCATATACCATATTGCCCTCACAATGCCCCCCATCAGCTCCATATTGCTCCCATCAGCTCCACATTGCCCCCCATCAGCTTTATATTGCTCTCACATTGCCCCCCACACCATCAGATCCAACTTGCCCCCACCATCTCCATATTACCCTCCATTGGCTCCAACTTGCCCCCATTAGCTCCACATTGCCCCACCATCTCCATGTTGCCCTCATATTGCTCCCCTTCGACTCCAACTTGCCCCCACCATCTCCATGTTGCCCTCACATTGTCCGTTTCCTACCTCCCCCCACTGTCCATTTCCTACCTCCCTGGTAGGAGATCTGTCATCTGTGCCTCCTTTGGCACAGTTTTGTAGCTGATGAAGCTCCCGCGTGTTGTCCTATTCAGGAATGCAGATCGCTGGGAGATGATGTCATCTCCCAGCGCTCTGCATTCTTAAAGAGGTGACGAGGGAGCTCAGCACCTACAGGACTGTGCCAAAGGAGGCACAGACCTGTCCTGCCGGGGAGGTAGGAAATAGACAACGGGAGGGAAACGGGGGCCAGCAAGGTGGCTACTTTAAAAAAAAAATATATATATATATATATATATATATATATATATATATATAAAAAAATTTAATTATTGCGTTAATTTAACCTTAGTTAAGTGTCTATTTTATAAAAGCTGAGCGTCACATTTTCTGTTGCTGCTATTGTTTAGTGTTGGCACGCAAGCAAGCTTGGTCCGTGTGTTTGAATAGCCATAAGCTTAGGCAGTTCTTCCTTAGTTTAGCTGTGTTGTTTCAGGACAGCTTGTGTCCAATTATGTCTCAGTTGGCCCTAACATTGATGCAATTGTGATTTGGCACACAAGCCTGCTGCGGCATGCTATTGTGTTCTTGCCCATGTGGCAATTTATGATCAGGTTTATCCATATGTGTAAAATAATGGTTGTAAAATGTACCTTTGCGCCAATTCCTGCTCAAAGAAGTACAACTAAAGTAAAATCTCTATCACAACCCACAACAAAGTGGCATAGTTGGTATGATTAACTTATACACCCACAACAACTGTCTTCCAGCCCAGCGTTGTTCCAACTGTTGCTAAACACCACTCACTTAGTGGGTGTCTCAAGAGCACCTCAGGATTATCAGGTTACATAGTGAGCATTCTGAGACCTAATGAAACATGGACATCTCCACAAACTGGAGAGGGATAGGGCAGTTGGTGCTACCCTTGCAGCCCCTAGCTTTGTAACCTGTGGTTTACCATGCAGAGACCTAAGAGAAGGATGTGTTAGTACCAGGGAAGAAAACACCTGTACTGGAGAAGCCTTAAAGTACCTTACACAGGGTCTTCTTTACTGAAAGATCTGCTATTATTAAACAACTGGAATATCTTAACTTAAAAGAAAAAAGCCTTGATGGGCAAACGGAATTTGCATTGTGTAAAGTTACAAGATCTCTCCAGATTCCAGTTCTCACTATAGATGACGCTATAGCAAGGCTAAAGTCCACCAAATCCCCTGATTGAGGTAATTTCCAGCTGAGGATGGCAGAGAAAGACCTGGATATAATAACAGAAAAAGAAGCTGGAGGAAAGGCAAAAGCAGGTCGTTGTAGACAAGGTTGCCTTCATTTTATGATCAGCAGCAAGTAAGAAGTAGAAGTAAATGAATGGACCCTAGAGTAAGGAGGAAGGCCTGGGGGTAAGAAGAGTGGATAAAGAGTAGAGCTGGGCAGAGCTGAGTATATATCATCTGAAAGAGTAGTCTGTTCCCTCAGATTCTGATACATCAGGTGCTCAGGTGCCCAGGGTTCCCACAAGGAAAGTTAAACTGTGTTTAACTGTTGGGCAGTCTTCCCACCATGATCTTAAATTGTTAATTAAAGCCCAGGAGTAAGAATGGAGCCTAAGCAGGAGTGTTATAAAGGAACAGAACATATACCTGATTACTACTATGTGATATCTAAAAAGAAGAAAAAGGATCTCAGTAGCATCTCACAGACAGAGACAGAAATGATCAGATTACACAGTCATTCAGTCATTCAGGTGGCAGTTCCTGGACCCTAAAGCATCAGTGACACAGTAGGCCAGCATGTGAAGGGATCCTCAGGACAACGACATTCCCATCAGATGTGAGATAACATATTTTCTGAAGACACAGGTAGTGCTGCACTGGGTATGGACAAAAACTTCTATTTTGTTCCCATAGGAATTTTGGCTAAAGAAAAGCATGATTTTTTTTCCTGTGGGAATTTCCACCCATAAAGAAACCCATTGATTTTCCCACATAAAATTTCATTAAAATATATGCTTTTCCCATGAGAAATTCACACAAAATGTTTGCCCTATTTTTTGTTTCAGGGGGAAATATCCTTCAATTGGGAATTTTCTGCCACCCTATAATATTGATTTTATAAGGTGGGAATATCACTCCTCATAGAAAAACACCTATTAATTTCCCACCAGCCTACACTATAAAAGCCAAAAATTTCCCACACAGTGTAGGTTTTGTTATTAAGGTGATATAGAGGTGTTTCCAGGAGAGGAGATAGCTCATAAAAATAAAATTTGTGATTACAGTAGTATGTGCAGTGTGTGTGTGACTTAGGGTTAACTTAGTGAGGGTCATGCATGTCAGATTTAGTGTTAGGGAAGTAAGAGACATTATAATTGTGAAAGTTATTGTTAGGGCAGTGAATGTCATTAAAATTCAGTTAATGTTAGGGTAGTGAGGGTAATTAAAATTGAGTTAAATTAGAGCAGTTAGGATCTGTGAAGTGTGCAGTGAGTGACTTTTTTCATTATTTTGTATCCTTAATTTTCTTTTATAATAATTGTTTCTAAAATGTATTTTTCTTTATACTCACCCAGTGCCACCTGCACAAACAATCGTCATGACAAGTGGTGCTCCACTCTTGTCACCAAACAACCTGGTTGATAGCGATGATTCCTCTACATTTTTTTAGTGCACTCGAAAGCTTTCGTCATCAGATGAGCATGGAGTGACACAGAGAGAAAATAGAATGGGGAGAGTGGATTTTAATTCAGAAGACATGAGGGGTCATGTTCTGGCTGTGAGTGCGCAACAAGAGGGCCAGGATCCTGTGAGCGGTCAAGAGATTCAGCTTCCTGTGAGTAAGAAGAGGGGCAGGATCCTGGTTCCTCTGGAGTGTAACTGGTTTCTACCACACGTGTTTTTCTGCACTCCTCAGTTATATACATGTAGCTCATTTCAGATAATGCAGTTTGTCTGCATTTACAGGTAGTACACTTACTGTGTTCATTATTTAACTATAAATGTAACTATATAATATTGGATATTTCTATCATGCTAAGACAGTATTACACTTTTTTATTACTTATAAGTATAATATTTGTTTTTTGTTTTTGTTTTGTTTCTTTGCGAGAGAGCGCAAAATAGGTGGGCATTCCATAACAAAAAAAAAGAAAAATGTATATCTACTTGCCCGGTGTAGCTTGAAAAATGAAATTTGATAGTGGGTTTGTAGATGGAAAAACCATCACACAGCAAGCGCACACTAGGGTCTTAACCCCTTAAGGACTGACCGCACGTGTACTTTGCAGTCCCTTAAGGGCCACGGAGCATTTTTTTTTTTAATCCGTTTCCAGACTCCCCGAATGGCGTGCAGCCGCATGGGGAGCGCGGAATTCCATGTCGGTCCAGGGCCGTCATGGGTCCTTAACCCCTTAAGGACCCTTGACGTACCAGGGCCATCACGGTCCTTGAAATACTCAAGGACCGATGACGGTCATAGTACGTCACGTAGAGCGCTGTAAGTAAAAATAGGGCCTGAAATTGACCGCTCCAAGATCGGAGCGATCTCTACCAGGCCTCATAATGACGCGCCGATACACGTGACAGGTCACGTGTACTGGCGCGTCCAAGTGCGCCTATGCAGTCATTATGGGACGGAAATGTCCCATGACCGCCGGTCCTTAAGGGGTTAAGGATATAACAACCCATGATGGTCCAGGACCGTCATGGGTCCTTAAGGGGTTAAGAATATGATACATTTTATTATACACTTAAATCATATCAATGTTTCGACCCCCACAGGGGCCTTCATCAAGACCCCTGAGGTCCTCAGTTTTTTCTGCAGTAAATATATGAGCAGAAGAATTTTGCCTGTTCCTGCTCCAACACAACTAACCACCATGGTTGCCTCTTCAAAAGGTATCAGCAGCTCACACATTTCACACATTAGTTGTGATTGTCCAGGTGACAAAGAGGCTCCCTCCAAATCTTTCCAAGTTTGCATTGTGTACTCACTAATGGCCTTATTCTGCTTGTACAAACACTCTAGCATGTACAAAGAGGAATTCCTCCTGACAGGGATCTCCATTTGCAGCTGGCAATGGGCAGGTTGTTACACTCTTGTATGGAATATAATGTATGCTTGTGCCGTAGGAGCAGCTAAAATGGGAAAAGATTTTGTGGACAATATTCAGCATCTCTCTGAGGGCTTTGTACTCTGCAAAAAATCTGGTCAGAACTAAATTTAGTACAATGGCAGATCAGGGTACATGCACCATATCACCTATTCTCAAGGCAGCTATTATGCTGAAGCTATTATCAACAGACACAAAACCAGCTTTCAATGAGTAGGATACAAGCCATTATTACATCATATGCTGTAGTTTACTTAATACATCTATGACTTTGTGGGAACAAAGTGGAGTGCTGATGATAAGGGCTATCTGATACTGCACTTAAACATACTGTCTGAATTACCTGGTGTCACCTGGTACTATAAGTTTGTGTTGTCAACTGGTGGCGGGAAGGAAATCCAATGAGAAGTCGAAGTCACATAGTTTGTGTTCTGTCCATTTGCCCACATATCTGCTGGTAGATTTTCTTGGTGTATTAGCTTTACAGCCCTTTGCCCACAACACTAAATAACCACTTGTACAATTCTGGCACAACCATCCTTGAAAAATAACTTTGGCTTGGGATATGCCAGAGAAGCGCTACACATGACATTAGTTCTCTAAATCCTCAGTTTTCAAAAAAAGAATATGGCATCATGTCTCTGCCAACATCTTGACAACCTTGCCATTCCACATTGGGCTTGTTTTGAGAAGTTTTTGACTTCACAAGAACTTAGGAAGTGTGGGTTGTTAGCACCTGGAAAAAGAACTCTGTAACTTGCTTTAACATGAATGGAGGAGTTGGTGGAGGTGGAGGAAGCATGTGTGGGAAGTCTATGACTCTTGCCATCTCCTGAAGCAAATTCAGAGTCACATTCTTCTGTAGCAAGAGCCAGATGTGCTATTTTGAATGAACAAACTCTTGGCACGTTCTCTTACACATCAAAATCACTACTTCAATTATGTGTCCCAGAGCACAAGGAACTAATTTAAAGTGTTTTGGCTGCTGCTAGTTGTGGTATTTCTGACATGTTGATGGTGTGCTTCAGGTGGGATCTCATTGAGGAGGGGCCTAGGTGTGTGCCTGCTTTCCCTGTGCTCACATGCTTTTTACAAAGACATAAGATAGCAACATGCTTAGCTTTTGGATCATGAGTGAAGTATCTCTTTACTGTGGACTTCATTGACTGGGGTTACTGAGGGGCTGCTACTAATACTGGTGCTAGATGTTGCTGCAATCATACTACTACTGGGTGTCAAGGTGATGCACTACAAACGACAGAGGCACTCATCATAGCTAAGGCTCTGAATGTTGATAACCTGTGTTGTTGCTTGTGTTTATGCAACACTTATAGTGTGTGTTTTTGTGTGTGTGGCTGAGTGGGACCTGGACGTGGAAGTGGTGATGATACTGATGCTAACTGACAGGATGACTATGTGGTTTTTAGCCATCTTTGCTTGTCCAGCATCAGACTTTCTAATTATTTTCTCAAAAAGTTTATAGAAAGGCACAATGCCCCTTTTCAGAAGTAGAAGAATGAGCCTTTTGTCTATTAGGGTAAGGGGGGCAGCTGCTGCCTCTGCTGACATACTTGAGTTATACAGTATTATAGAGGCCCTATGGACAAACTTTAAACAAACTGGCTCACACAGATTACAGACAATTCCAGAATACATGTACAAAGAAAACAAAACTAGACCAATTCAATATTTTACTAAAAACTTGAACAGTAACATTACAAACACAGCCAACGTTTACAAGGTTATTAAAATAGCTATAACCAGCACTAACCATTCTCACCACTCAACTTTAAAAATAAGCAAAGAAACAATGAAATGCTCAATAGCTAATGAATTAAACAACTAGAAAAAAGTTATTCTGAAGTAGAAATGTGTATTGCACAGTCTCTGTCATCTTCAACCTAATCTAGTGAATTCAATTTCATACCATGAAAACTAGGGCCACATCTTCAATCCTAAAAAGAAATTGCAATCTGGGCCTCACCAACTACCAGCAGTATTACTAAAGCTCAGTGCCTCGTTTATTGCTCTTCTTATTATTGCCCTAAATAATGCATCCTTGTCATCCAGGTAAATACCCAAAGCCTAGAAAGTAGTTAGAGTTGAGAAAAATGTGGTATCAAATTACAAACACATTAACTAAAATCCTGGAAAAATGTATCCATGTGCAACTATATAAATATGACCTACTGTCCAGCTTTTTCACTAAACCAGGCTTTTATCCAAATCACTCAATAGTCACAACCCTCTTAAAAGGAAACCATGACTCTCATGAAAAATTGTGTACTTACTGGAGCACTTTTCCTTGATTTTGCAAAAGTTCAAGATCAGGTAATCAGTTCTAAAACTATTTCTGATCCTATTTATCAGACAGAACACAATGGGGGTTCTGCACTAAGGAGTGTTAAAGAGGTGATAAAGTGGAGATAACTTCTCCAGTAATATCACTACTCCAGTTCCTATGTAATTCTATGGAGCCAATGAACTAAGATTTCTCCAACTGGTGAGATGTTAGGGCATTGGCTCCATAAAATAACATAGGAACTGGAGAAGTGATGTAACTGGAGAAGTTATCTCCGCATTTTCACCTCTTTATCACACTTTAGTGCATAACCCCCAATAATGGTCTATTAGTGACAATATTTCACTCAAAGTAACAAGAGGGATTCCCCAAAATCCAAACATATCACACCTTGAGGCAGTATGATTTCTCTGAAGTTGAAAGATGGATAGCTAAAAACAAACGTCTCATAAACACTGACAAAATGGTCAATAGTATATGTACAAAGCACAAACTAGTTGCTCTGTTTAGAAACAGATGTTAATCAGAATAATAGACTATGGAGACACAGTGTATGTTTCTGCATCACAAATCTATTTTTGTAAACTTGACACACTGTATAATTCATTGTATTGCTCACACTACCCATCACTGTGATATGTTTAAACGGATAGTAATGTTTAAATTTCCAGAACGCTGCAATTCTTTCTTATTGCACATATAACTGATCTGTTATGATAGTAATACTGCATTCGATAAATAACTTGTGATTTATCCCCCTCATGCCCCTTATACTTATGTCATATTTATGGAGCTGCAAGCAGATGGTGACATGGGAAAACTTCTTTCAGTATACAGAAAACCCTGCCCTCCTTCGTCAAAGGTGGCAGGGTTTTCTATTTAACACTTTGCAAGTGTCGCTGCTCACACTTCCATTCACAATGTGGTGCTCCAAACTTGAAATAATATACACTAGATATAGTAGTCGAGCACTCAGACACTTTAATTCTTTCACATTATGTTTCAGTTTGATGAAGTGGCTGGCTACCGCTAAGTCCCCGGATTATCAAGGAACGATGCTCTCTCATCCGCTCCTTGAAAGGTCTCCTGGTTTTACCGACATAACACATATTGCAAGGACATATAGGAAAGCAGACAACAAACGAAGTACTACAGGTAAAATAATCCTTCACCATGATCCGGAAATCACATCTTGGTATTATAAAAGTTACTCCAGTCATCATATGTGAACATGTGACACAGCCCGGAAATCTGTATACCCGAGCCCTCAGTGTAGAAAGTTTGTGCCTCGTAGCTCTCTGTCTGGTCAAGCAACTGGACTTCAGATTTAGTGGGAGGTGGCCTGGATTCTTGAAAAGGTGCATGAGGGAGATAATTCATAATATTACTTTACAAGTTTTAAATCGCAAATGCAGCATTAATAACATAACAGTTTGGTTGTATGCACAATAAGAAGGAATTGCAGCTTTCTGGAAATGTAAACATTGCTATGCCTTTAAAGTATTAAACTGACTAACACTCAAATCTAGATGTGCCCTTCACCTTCCTTACCTAGTTTATAACCACTTCTCTGGAAAGCTACCAGACTATCTGAGAAGTATGCTCACTCCAGTCCTCTATAGTAATTATAGCCTCCACTCCACTGCTTAAAACTCTCTGAGTATTCCACACTACAAGAAAGAAGCCGGCTGATCTGTCTCTTCCTTCAGAGCTCTAAAAACCTGGAATAACCTACCTGAAAAAAATCCGATCTTCCAATCTAAAATCCCTAAAAATAACTACTTCTTATGTCTAAAAACAACATGCAACTGTATATTTTGTGTATATTTATGTATATATTGTTTCCTTGTGTAAATATGGAACTTTTTAGTTTAAAAACTCTCCAGGTCATACTTAAAAATGAGAATATATGTAATGTATTCTTCCTGGTAAAGTGTTTTCTTAATAAATGTGTGAAGGAGGTTGGTGTTCATATACTTTTATAAACATATTAATATATGTAGGTGCCATACATGTACCCATAGATGATCCAGAAAATTGTAAGCAAAATGTGTTTTCATAGTGTCATCAACTAAGCAATGAAAAATGGTCCTACAAAGGTGGACGTATATGCAGTAGATAATTGGTCTTTAATAGTGATGATCGAGCACCCCGATGCTCGGGTGTTCGGGTGCTCTGGCCGAGCGCCCCCGGAGGCTCGAGTGCTCGGCCGAGCACCCGAGCCCCATTGAAGTCAATGGGAGGACTCGAGCATTACACCAGGCACCCCCTGCTCTGATGAGGGGAGGGTGCCTGGTTCATAGGAAAAGGTCAGAAAATGATGGAAACACCACAGAAATGGTTCAGGGACAGCATAGGGAGGATGTCTGGATGCATCTTGGACTCCAACGTCGCTGCTGGGAATGATGTTTCGCCCGTAGTACGCCATTTTTACAGACTGACCGTAAAACACACAAAAAGGAAGATAAAAATGATTTTAGGCGAAAAATTGTTACCATACAGTATTTGCTGTATATTTACTTGTATATCATCTGCAAATTCTGCAAAAAATTTCATCGATTTTTCGGAACTGGGGCCATGATTAAGAGGGAAACGTGCGCAGCGTAAAGCAGGTGTTCAACGTGGTTATGGCCCGGGTAAGGTACAGCATTCAGGAACGGAGGCCGCAGCTACCACAGGTTTTACAACATGTCCGTTTGCCCTTGTTAAGTCCAAAATTTATAGTCGGAACAGTGGGGTCTGATCCATTGAGTAAAAGTGACGACGTGACTTAGTGGATGAAGCCAAGAACTACCTTCTGCTCTGTCGAACACCCCAGCCCTATTTAATTCAATGGGAGGACCTGAGGCACTCCGATACAACCTGTATATCACAAAATGGAGGGCCTCATTCACATTGTGGTACAATAGTTCAGGTAGTGGTCCAACACTCATAAAGCCTATGCACTAAGTGAAAGGGCTGCCAAAAATTAGACTGAAATGTCACTCCAATACACCCTTTATTACACATAAAGGAGGGCATCATACACACCCTTGAAAAATTAGGATTAATGGCCTGCTGGTGACCCTCTAAAACATTAGGGGCGAGGGCATGCCGCTAAGCTGACCATCTAAAACATTAGGAATGAGGGTCTGCTGCTGAGCCGACCATCTAAAACATTATGGGTGAGGGTCTGCTGCGGAGCTGACCATCCTAAACATTATATGCGAAGGCCCGATAGTGAGCTGATGCTATAAAACATTATATGAGAGGGCCCGCTAGAGAGCTGACCCAATAAAACATTATATGAGAAGGCCCGCTGGTGAGCTGACCTATACAAAAATTGTCAAACAGGGCCCGCTGGTGAGCTGGCCCTATATAAAAATTATATCACAGGGCCCGCTGGTGAGCTGGCCCTATATAAAAATTATATCACAGGGCATATGGAAGAGGAGGAGGAGGATGAGAAGATTAAGAGTCAACCATATACCCGTATTTTGGGTGGAAGGGGTGAATGGGAATACAGAGTATTCCCATCATTGTAAATAACATATATAAAGTGACTATATGTTCACCCGGGGCTTTCCTCCAGTGGAGTGGAGAAGTCAGGGGAAATCCAGGCCTTGTTCATTTTTATAAGTGTCAACCTATCAGCATTTTCGGTGGAAAGGCGGATACGCTTATCTGTTATGATGCCACCAGCAGCACTAAATACCCGCTCAGACAGAACGCTGGCGGCAGGGCAGGCCAGCACCTCCAAGGCATAGAGTGCCAGTTCATACCACGTGTCCAGCTTGGACACCCAGTAGTTGTAAGGCACAGAGGGATCAGTGAGGACGCTGACACGGTCTGCTACGTACTCCTTCACCATCTTCCAAAACTTTTCCCTCCTTGTGACACTAGGCCACGCATCAGGGTGAGGGTGCTGGCGGGGTGTCATGAAGGTGTCCCACGCCTTGGAGAGTGTTGCCCTGCCTTTGTCGGAACTGCTGTGTGCTCCCCTTTTCTCCCCTTCTTGGTTGGCCAAGGTAGCACGTACTCTGCCACCAGCGTTGTCAGATGGAAAATTTTGGAGCAATTTTTCGACAAGAACCTTCTGGTATTGCACCATTTTGCTTGTCCTCTCCACCGGAGGAATGAGAGATGAGAAATTCTCTTTGTAGCGGGGGTCCAGAAGGGTGAACACCCAGTAATCCGTGTTGTCTAAAATGCGTATAACGCGTGGGTCACGGGAAAGGCAGCCTAACATAAAGTCAGCCATGTGTGCCAGAGTACCAACAGGCAAGATTTCGCTGTCCTCACCAGGAGGATGACTCTCAATCTCCTCATCCTCTTCCTCCTCTTCTGCCCACCCACGCTGAAGAGATGGAAATAAAGTTCCATGGCTACCCTCTGTAGCGGAGGCAACCGTGTCTTCCTCCTCCTCCTCCTCCTCCGCCTCCTCCAATTGTCGCTGAGAAGACGAAGTGAGGGTGCTCTGGCTATCACCTTGTGTAAGCTCTTCCTCCCCCATTTCCACCTCTTCCACATGCAAAACGTCGGTTTTAATTGTGAGCAGCGAGCGTTTCAGTAGACACAGAAGTGGGATGGTTACACTGATAATAGCGTTATCGCCGCTCACCATCTGTGTCGATTCCTCAAAATTGCGTAAAACCTCACAGAGGTCTGACATCCATTCCCACTCCTCACTTCTGATTACAGGAAGTTGAACAAAGAGGCGACGACCGTGTAACAGCTGGTACTCCACTACTGCCCTCTGCTGCTCACAAAGCCGGGCCAACATGTGGAAGGTGGAGTTCCAGCGCGTGCTCACGTCACACAGCAGCCGGTGAGCTGGCAATTGTAAGCGCTGCTGCAGCGTCAACAGGCCGGCTGAAGCTGTAGATGACTTACGGAAATGTGCACACACGCGGCGCACCTTCGTCAAGAGATCATGCAAATTGGGGTAGGTTTTTAGAAATCGCTGAACCACTAAATTAAATACATGCGCTAGGCATGGTACGTGTGTGAGCTTGCCGAGCTCCAAAGCCGCCACCAAGTTACGCCCATTATCACACACAACCATGCCTGGTTGCAGGTTGAGTGGCGAGAGCCACTGCTCGGTCTGGTGACTAATCCCCTGCAACAGCTCTGAGGCCATGTGCTGTTTGTCCCCAAGGCAGATCAGCTTCAGCACGGCCTGTTGACGCTTCCCCACTGCAGTGCTACACTGCTTCCAGCTACCGGCTGATGGGTGAGTGGCGCTGCGCGCAGAGAATTCGGAGGTGGAAACGGAGGAGGAGGAGCCAATAACGTAGGTGCTGGCGGAAACCCTGATGGAGGTAGGGCCCGCAATCCTCGGCGTGGGTAGCACCTGTGCCATCCCAGGGTCCGAGTCGCTCCCAGCCTCCACGACATTCACCCAGTGTGCGGTCAGGGAAATGTAGCGTCCCTGGCCACAAGCACTTGTCCATGTGTCAGTCGTTAAGTGGACCTTCCCAGTAACTGCGTTGGTCAGGGCACGGGTGATGTTAAGGGACACATGGTGGTGTAAGGCGGGGACGGCACACCGGGAAAAGTAGTGGCGGCTGGGGACTGCGTACCAAGGGACAGCTGCTGCCATCATGCTGCGGAAGGACTCAGTGTCCACAAGCCTAAATGGCAGCATTTCGATGGCCAGTAATTTGGAAAGGTGTGAGGTTAGTGCTATGGCCTGTGGGTGGGTGGCTGGGTATTTTCGCTTGCGCTCAAATGCCTGGAGTAACGACATTTGGACGCTGCGCTGGGACAGGGAAGTGGATGTGGTCGCTGATGGTGCTTCAGATGGTACAGGTGCAGGGCGAGAGGTATGCGGGCCTGCCCCTTCGACAGGCGATTGGCCGGCACCGAAAACAGGGGAAGAGGAGGCAGTGGTGTGGCCTGCAGACACAGATTGGCGATCCGGGCGTTCCTCCCACTTATTACGGTGCTTGGATGCCATGTGTCGGATCATGCTGGTGGTGGTGAGGTTGCTTGTGTTCATGCCTCGGCTCATTCTGGTGTGGCACAGGTTGCAAACTACAATTCTTTTGTCGTCCGCACTTTCCTTAAAAAAACGCCATACCGCGGAACACCTAGCCCTTGGCAAGGGAGATTTACGCAAGGGGGTGCTCCGTGGAACATTTGCGGGCCGGTTTGGTGCGGTCCGCCTTCTTTCTTTAGCCACACCACTGCCTCTTCCAGCCTGTTGCGGTGCTGCAGATGGCTCACCCTCAGGACTGCTGTCATCGCTCGGCTTTCCACCTTCCCAGGTGGGGTCAGTGACCTCATCGTCCACCAAGTCCTCCTCCACTTCCTCACTCTGATCATCCTCCTCATTTCTTGATCCCACCACATCCTCAGTCATTGACAACTGTGTATCATCCTCCTCATCAAGGTCTTGAGACAGTAATTGTGGTTGATTTGATGGCAACTGTGTCTCATCATCATCATCCACTTCCTTTGACCTTAAATGCCGTTCCCCTCTGTCATCTTCTTGTGATTGGGTACCCTCTAGAGGTTGTGAATCAGGGCACAAGATTTCATGTTCCTCTGCAAGCGTGCTTGGAGAGAGGTTCAAATCAAGGATTGGTGATGAGAAGAGCTCCTCACTATATCCCAGTGTGGGATCACTTCTTTGGCCAGACCCTCTATGGTGGGAGGAAGGATGATCAGGGTGAGGATTATGTTGACCAGACTCTTGGCTAGTGAGAGTGGACTTGGTGGAAGACAGGGTGGTGCTTAACCGACTGGAAGCAGTATCAGCTGAAATCCAACCGACCACCTGTTCGCAGTGGTCTGACCTCGAGAGTGATGTCCTGCGACGCCCTGTAAACTGAGACATGAAGCTAGGTATGGTGGATGTCTTTCTTTCTTGTGCTCTGGCACCAGGCACAGTTTCTACGCGTCCTGACCCGCGCCCTGAACTATCAGGATCACGTCCACTTCCCCGTCCCTTTTTACCCGCCTTCTTCATATTAAACGGAATATATGCCGGTAATCTGCGGCTAGGCACACGAAACGGAATGTGACGCTAATCTGCGGCTAGGCACACTAAACAATATGTGACGCTAATCTGCGGCTAGGCACACTAAACAATATGTGACGTTAATCTGCGACTAGGCACACTAAACAATATGTGACGTTAATCTGCGGCTAGGCACACTAAACAATATGTGACGCTAATCTGCGGCTAGGCACACGAAACAGAATGTGATGCTAATCTGCGGCTAGGCACACTAAACAATATGTGACGCTAATCTGCGGCTAGGCACACTAAACAATATGTGACGTTAATCTGCGGCTAGGCACACTAAACAATATGTGACGCTAATCTGCGGCTAGGCACACGAAACAGAATGTGACGCTAATCTGCGGCTAGGCACACGAAACAGAATGTGACGCTAATCTGTGGCTAGGCACAGTGAACGGAATATGTGACGTTAATTTGTGAATTTGCACACTAAACAGAATGTGACAATAATCTATGGCTAGGCACACGTTTAAAATGGCCCTTTTTGTTGCTGCGTTGTAAAATAATTGGCCCTGTGCACCTAACAGAATATGTCAGCTTGTCACTGCACTGTGAAATATTTGTCCCTGTGCACCTAGTACAATGTCACCTTAGAACATGTCCCCCCCCACAAAAAAATGAAATTCTGCCACCCCCAAAAAAAATTAAATGCTGCCCCCCACACACAACAGTCCTAAAAAGGACTTTTGGGTCTTGAAAGAGTTTCAACAATTTTATTCTCCCTACACTGACTTCCTGTGCATCTAGTATTATATGTCACCTTACAAATATCCCCCCCACAAAAAAAAGGAAATTGTGCCCCCCCAAACAAAATATAAATGCTGCCCCCACACACAACAGTCCTAAAAAGTACTTTTGGGTCTTGAAAGAGTTTCAACAATTTTATTCTCCCTACACTGACTTTCCCTGCCTAAGCGCATCTCTCCCTGGCTAAGAATGAGCCGAACTCGCGCGTCGGGTGCTATACAGCACCCGATCACGGGTTCTGGCCAGCCAATCAGTGTAATGCCAGCAGCCAACATGGCTGCTGGCATTACACTGATGTCAGAGCCTCCCCGCACGTTTATTGGCTGCGCAGCAGCTGCGAAACGTGCGGGGAGGAGACCCGAACATGGCGGGCGAGCACATGCGGTACTCGTACGAGTACCGCCATGTGTTGAGCAGAGCGATGCTCGAGCCGAACCGAGCTTCGGCCGAGCATGCTCGCTCATCACTAGTCTTTAACAGCTTCAAAACCTTCTAAGTATGGAATTGCAGTTTATAGGGAAGATATGGCAAGAGTAGCTAGTTTATTAATATTATTGGTGCTGGAAATATTGGTGGGACTTTGACAAACAGCATCCTCCTCAGGAGGAGAGAGATCACCATCCTTTATTGCACACAGTACAGCAACCATGGGTGCAGTCAGTTTTTGGACTACCATATTACTCACACATACCTGCACTGCTTTGAATCCTTTTACCCTCCCACTAGCCCTTTTGTGTTTGCTGGACATTACTCAACTACAATGTATGTTTTTACTGTAAAGTACACAATAGGACAATAGGATTGCGTTATGTCTTGCCTTGGATCTCTACAAAATGCTCTCTGCCACCTATCAATTTTTCTTTATCTATTTAAATTAACTGTCCCCCTATCCCTATCACTGTCAACAAAAAATGTTGAACTTGCTCCTGAGCATCTAGCCTCTGTACACTGGCTTTTCTATATATCTGACCCCATATTTGCATCTACCGAACTGGGCAGTGTGTCTTGAAGGGACTTATGCTGAAACATAAGCCCTGTCAGTCAGGTAGACTGAAGCAGCAGCTGAAACTAGCGACTCCTTTGCCTACCCGTGCACCAGACATAGTTTCTTTACTGCCTCACTGCCAGAACCTGGCTAGGCCCACGGAGATCCCTACACAAGCAGATTCCTTTTTGTTCCAAGTCTTGGAAGCTTCGGAGATGGTAGATGGAGATACCTCTAGCCTTGCTCCACAGATGGATCCTAGCATGCAATCTGACCCGCTGACCCCACTTAATAAGCAGACCTGCTTGCCCTTGCTGCAGACATAAAGAGAGATTTAAAGTCCAATATCGTGGATTTGAAGCAAGAAATCCATTCCCTTGGCCATAGAATTCATCTGGTAGAGGAATCAGTGGAAGACCTTTACTCTCAGCTTCACAACTTGGAGCAAGTTGTGGCAGAACAACATGAGTCCCTCACCACACTACAGTAGAAGTTAGACGATTTAGAAAATCGAGGTCAGTGGAACAACATTAGGATTTGCAATGTCCCGGAGTCTACCCCAGTCAAGGACTTGCTCTCGTTTCTCCAGAAGTTGTTTGTTCATGTTATGGAACTCCTATCTGATTGATAGGGCAACAGGGAGCTGAAACCACAAGGGTCGCCTTTTGACCCACCGAGTGACATTGTCTGCAGGCTTCATTATTTTGCTGACAAGGAGTGGCTCATGGCTAGGGGCTGGGAACTGAATAAATTTAGTTATGCTGACTGTGAGATTCAGTTCTAAGTGCATCAGGATATTACTCCCTTCACTCTGCAAAATACAGATCTTGAAACATCCTGCTGACCATTTGCGCAACCTACAAGTCTGCTATAAATGGGGATTCCCATTTCACCTTCAGGTCCAGCATGAGGGTCACACTCTCTCTATACGCCATCCGGAGGAGATCTGTTCCTTTTGCATCTCTCTAAGCATTACAGTATCTCCTGCCGTTGCTGAACCATGGAAGCTGCTTAATGTACCTCTGGAGGTTAACCAGCATCTGCATTGGTACCTCATGGGAGAACCTTCACCGAAAAACCGCAGAGACAAGCAGTCACCAGACAGTCCTAGGGATCAAATGGACTTTACTTGAGAGGATTCTTATACTCTGCAATCAGATAAGTAGTGTATATGCTTTGCCACCACTTGTTAAAGACCTTAAGTTCTGAACTTTCCTTTTAGTTTACTACATTTATTGTATTGTTCAATTACTTGCTTGTTATTACTATTTGGTGCTCTGGTACACTGCATTCCCACTTGGGGACTGATTTATGCTATGGCTTCCAGACTGCTAAGTCATTGCCTTCAGACCTTATATAGGTGTATGTGAGACTATGTAGTTTGCCCCTTACCTCCCTGATACCCGCACCTCATAGGCATGCATTGTACTGATACTTTCTCCTGTCTGATGCCTGACTAACCCTTATTTACCGGCTGTGGCTTCGGACATCTAGTATCCAGCGATGCAGGTGGTTACTACAGATCAGGCCACCTTCTAGTCCCCTTACTAGGGAGTCTGGTAATTCCCGGGACACTGTTAATCTCTTCTTCCCTACTACTCGCATACTGTAGTATCTCTCCCTAGGGGGTCTTCCTATCTGACTATAGTACTCACTTAATCCCCCCTTATAATACATGGGGTAACCATACCCTCTTGGGTCCCCTTCGTGAAGTCATCTCCCTAGTACTTGTTTGCACCTGGACAAAGGTTAGCTCCATATTTAGACCAGCCTATCTATTTGTATTGCTTTGATGCTCTTGTTTTGTGAATGCCAGCTATGCTGACAATTTGTTTTTCTGTTGTATACTCTATTACTTTCTTGATGCAAAGTCTATAGCTCTTATGGGCCTTTCCCAACACCCCAGGCCTTCGGGCCTCATCGCTTTGCCCTCCTGGGGCGTCCATTCATGGTTGATGAATGGACCTCTCAGGATGTAACCTATTTTGAAAACTGTGTCACTTTGTATTGATGATATCTCCTGCTTATGTTTTTTATTCTGCTCCACACTCAGCTTGCCTGCTTCCCCCGTTTTCCCCCCTTGTAACCCCTTCTCCCCCATCCCAATTCTCTGGAATCCTGCTCGATGGGTTTTCTCCTCTTACCTGTACATGATTGATTAAGACGAATCTTAAAATAGTGTCTTATATTGTCAAAGGTCTCAACAGCCCTACGAAATGATCCATGTTATTTCGAGAACTCACATGCCTTAAAGCCCATATTGTCTTTTTACAAGACACACATCCCCAGCTTATCTCTAAATATTTCCAAAAGACCTGGCTGGCATCTGTGGAAGATAACACTAAAGGGGTAGCAATATAAATCCATAAATCCTTATTTTGGACCCATTTGGAACTTATTACCGACCCGGACTGACGTTACATCTTTGTCAAGGGTGCTTTGGACCAATGTCCCTATATGTTGGCTAATAATTATTGCCCCGATACTGGCCAACTCCCCTTCCTCTGCAGGGTCATGGGTCATCTCGACTCCTTTCAGTCTGGAGCCCTTATACTTTGGAGTGACTTTAATATCCCGCTCAACCCAGGCTTAGATTGCTCCTCCAGGAGATACTTTATTAGATACTCTATACTTAGGGCTGTTAACTCTCTTCTCACATCCCGGAATCTTGTTGAAGCCTGGCGTGTCCTCTATCTAGTAGACAGAAATTTCTCTTTCTACTCTTCATCCATAAATCCTTTTCTAGAATTGGCTACCTCTTTATTGACAGATTCCACCTTGATTTGTTAGCGCATACTTATATAGATATCCAAACCCTCTCTGACCATGCCTCTGCCTCTCTTTCCTTTGCACTGCTCACCCATTCCACTTCCACTGCCTTTTGGCAATGCAAGTGAATCTTTACTGACCGACCCCTCATCTAAGTGGCATATCTCTACTGCCATTTCCCATTTTTTTGCACAGAATTTAACATCAGATGTGCCTATGTCAGTGATTTGGGAATCACATAAATGTGTACTTAGGGGGTTACTTATACAAATCGGTTCCCATAAAAAGAGAGAGCAGACTCAGTGGACACAGCAGCTGTTACAAACTATTAATGACCTGGAATCAAAATATAAACTCTTTGTCTCAGACATTCTTCTTCAGGAGCACTCTCAGGCCTCGCACTGAACTCACTCAGATTCTGCAGTCCCAATGCCTTAAAACACATATGTGGTACGAGTATCAAAACTATATTATGGGTAATAAGGCAGGTAAGGTTCTTGCCAGAACTGTTAAGATGAAGAGAGACCAGATGTTTATACCGCATATCCATGATCCAATCATGGCTTTGTTACTAAGACATCTGAAATACTCTGTGAATTCCACACTTATTATTTTTCCCTCTACAACCTCTCGGTTTCCAACCCTGTCAGCTCCAATCACTCTAACCCCTCTTTCCTTGACTTCCTCACTAAAGCGAGTTTACCAAAATTGTCTGACTCTGACTCTCATTCCCTAAAAGCTCCCTTCTCCATGACAGAATTGGACCACGCTCTCCGTGCAACGCAGTCAGGGAAAAGCCCTGGCTCTGATGAGTTTCCTGCAACTTATTACAAACATTCCAGCACACCCTCCCACCATTTATGCTAGACACGTTCAATGCTATACTCTCCGAGAGCACTCGGCCTACTCAATCACTAGAGTCCCATATCAGCGTGCTACACATGGTGGGAAAAGATCCTCAACACTGCAGTAGTTATAGTCTGATTTCACTGCTAAATGTGGACTTAAAATTGTTTGTGAAAATGCTAGCGTTTAGGCTGCAGAGGCTCCTCCAGTCTCTGATCCACTCAGATCAGTTCAGCTTTGTTTCAGGAAGACTAGTGAGGGACAATACTGTTAAATGATCTCGGTCCTGCAAAAATCCATTGCTCAACTAACTCTCTTTCTGTCGTTGGACACTGAAAAGGCCTTTAACAGGGTGCAGTGGCCCTATATGGAGGCTGTACTGTGTTTGATTGGTCTGGGCCCAAGATTCTGTGCTTCCATCCTTTCACTTTATTCTGCCCCTGCAGCAAGAGTGAAAGCTAATGGCTCCCTTTCAGACAGCTTCTCCAATATGAATTGAAAGAGGCAAGGCTGCCCTCTTTCACCACTCATTTTTGTCCTAACCCTGGATCACCTTCTACCACTGACCCGGGTGAACACGGGGATTAGAGGTATCCCTATTGGACCTCGAGAGTTCCATTTGGCAGCCTTTGCTGAAGATGTACTGCTGTTCTTCACAGATCCCTTTGGATCTTTCTGGGCACTGCTCCATCTAATTTCACAATTTTCCACTCTCTCTGGATTTAAAGTCAATCTCTCAAAATCTGAACTTATGGATGTCCACATCCCTATTGATGACCAGCAGCAGCTTGAGTAAATCTTCCCTTTCAAGTGGGCTACTTAAAATATTAAGTACCTTGGCACTCTTTTGTCTTTCTCAATGTTGGATATGATTCACCTCAATTACTCCCATCTTCTATTGTCTCTCAAGTCAGACTTTACTAGCTGGTCCCAACTATAAGTCTCCTGGATGGGCTGTATCCAATTGGCCAAAATTATAGCTCTCCCTAAGATACTATTCTTGCTATAAAGCATCCCTCTACACCTATCCCCATCCCTCTTATAAGAAATTCAAAGACTAATACTGTTTTTTATCTGACAAAACAAGAGTCATCGCTTACCTCACAAATTGCTCTACCTTTCCCTTCCCAAAGGGGGTAAGGGTGTACCCACTATTCAGTCCTATTATTGGGCATGCCATTTATCCATTTTACTAAGTATGTCTCAGGACTCAGTGTGTGACAGGGGTTGGGTATCTATCTGCGCTACAGATGTTGTTCCCACTTCATGATATTAAACAACTTCTTTGGTGCAAGAGGACGGACACCCCTAATATTTGTATTGCCCACCCAGTCCTGGGACAATTACTATCTCTTTATGTCTTTGCCAAATGTGCCTGGGCCCTTTCCCCTATCCTTGCCTTTCTTTGGTTGGTAATCCCAGTTTCCCACCTGGCCTCATCCCATGGGCTTTTACGCACTGGTCTAATGCTGACATTCTAACTCTGGTTTCATTTCTCACTGATACGGGCTTAAAGTATTTCCAGCAACTACAACAATTACAGTCTATCCCATCTCAGAATGGTGGAGATACAGGCAAATACCCCACTTCTTGGAAACTCATTATCCTAGAGCACCAGCTATGGATGTATGTACCCAGTTCGAAAAAATGTTCGACAAGGGGGCTTTACCTATGTCTATTTGGTCACACAAAATTTTGGGGTATTTGGGGTCAACTTTCTCTCTCCCTTCCTGTCCCCCAGAGTCCCCAGACTCAAGCAATACAAAGAACAAATTTCCTGCCTACAAGACTCCCTAAACTAAGCTTTAACTCCACTTTATTAGCTTGTCTTCTGTAGCTCAGCAACGTGCTGCTTTCTCTCTGCCTCGCAAACACAGAATGACTTAACTATGGGAACTTAACACCTCCTTTTACACTGTGCCTGAGAGAAAAGAAGAGAAACTTGCCACATGGTGGGAAGAAATTCAGTCTTCCCATTGATTTCGATGCAATGAGCTAGGCAAAAAAAAAATGCACTTTTCGTGAAAATATTCCCGCTTGGTGAAAAGTGCCATTTTTCTACGTTTTCTCTTTTTAGGGAGAAGTTTCACCCCTTCCTGTCATTCTGTCTCTCTTTTTCTCATTCTCAAGCTTTCTTTCTTTCTTTCTTTCTTTCTCCTGCTTTCTTCCTCCATTTTGTCTTCAGCCAACAAAGACATTTGTAACTGTGTGTAAAAGATTAGGCTTTAAAATATACACATATACACTTTGAGCGAGTTGATTATTTCCCAAAATTTTGGACTTGTGAATCCTGTAATTGTAAATAAAAAATTTCAAGCAATCCATTCAAATAACTTTCTTTCTTTTTCTTATTCTCATTCTGTCTTTTTCCATTATATCTCCAAGGAATACATTTTAAACTATAGGTACAAGGTATTGCTCATTGGAAATATCTGAAATACACACACATACATACACGTTGAAACAGTTAGTTATATCCCAGATACTCACTGCCTGCATGTGTGAAGACTTCAGCTACAAAAAAAGTAGGATCACACTATTATAGGATTTATAGGACACTTTTATATAGGATTTGCTTTAGTCATAGTCGTTTGTGTTATTTTCTTGTGATAATTAATAGTGTATGTTTGGGACTGCCAGTCAATTTACACCTAAGTGTGCAATCCTGCTTTTGTACCTGCTGTTGGTAATAAGTTTGTCACTGGCAAATGAAACCGAAATATAGTGAATTATGTTCTGCTATTTTGTTCTCTTTTTTATTGTTCCATAATTTCAGTAAAAGGTTTGCTATACTTATAAGAAAAGGCAAATGTAAAAATAAACACACAAAATATCTGTGCCCAGTGAGCACTTTAATTTGTCATAATTTCATCTGTATAGTCAATTCAAGACAATGGGATCCCATTTGCAATGTAAAATTATATTGAATGAAATGGAAAATGATTGCTGGATTTCAGATGTGTATAAAAAGTAAACAGAAATCTTAAGATCCCAATGTGCAATAGTTTTATTTCTGTATTATGGTAACATGAACTTGGCAAATTACATTGTAATTATGGATTGTAGGTGCTTTTTACTAACATGGAGAATACCGATGCATTTTATATAATTGCTATTTTTTTCACCTTGAAAAGTTCAAAAATGTTTACAAATTGCCTACGATTAGACCAGTTATCACTCAAATTAAGTGACAATGTCAGCAAAGTTAGAATACAAATTGCAGAAAATATGAAATAATTACAAATGTTCTTTTTAACTTATATTTCAATTTATTGAAAAAAATAGACATGCTTTAAAAATAACTCAGCTGCCATCAGCCACTAATGTTCTGTCAAATAATACAAATAAAGAATATTTTCATTTGACATCATACATTTCTATTTAGTGTCATTTGGTCATGCACAACCATATAATGGAGGAATAAAGCTTGGTGTCGTGTAGTCCTGAGCACTTATATTAGGTAGGAGTAAAGGGTGATTTTAAATTGTAGCTTACACGATTATATAAAAGCAATATATAAAAAAATCAGGTATAATTTATAACATAAGAGCTCAGTGCAACAGTATTTTTTTTTAATAATTTTTAATAAAGAGGACAGTAATAAGAAATTACAAAAGCATTAATAATTCACAGAGCATTCAGAGAGGAAGTACAATGCATATACAACCAGATAAGTGTCATAACGTATGTATACGGCTGTCCCATTTTTTATTTTAAACTAAAGCCCCCTCCCCCATCCCCACCACCCACCTTAACCCTGCCAACTCCCCCCTCCCACCCTCCCTGGGAGACGAGTGCAGCTTCTCTCTCAGTATCCAAGGTATTCATCAGATAACAGCATAGGAACTAAGGGCTCGATTCAAATGTTGGCGTCGCCAGAAAAAACTGGCGACGCTGCTTTTAACGTCAACCGAGCAATGCAAATGTTCTACTAGAAACAAGCGATGCCAGTTCTGAAACAGACGTCGCCCGTCGCCAGAACAGCAAGATCTCACCCATAGAGGATAATGTACAAGCGACGCCAAAAGCGATTCAAATGTTGGAGTTAGGGCTAACGCGAGTTAAATTGCAACATTTCACGCCAGAAATCTAACGCCTACTTTTTTTGGCGAATAGCACAGGAGTCAGTGTTAAAAAATCCACGTCTCCAGTTCTGAACAGCATTCACTGTGCTTTTCCCTACCCAGCTACTAGGGGAACACAGAGATGGCTTTCAGCACCATAGACAGCTTTGAATGCCATATGGATGTGTACTGCTCACCCCTGTGGCATTCAAAGGGTTACAATAAAGAAAACTAGTACACCAAGCACTACACAATGCCCCCTTCCACACACCCCTTAATATGTCACATATATTGCATATATGGGACATACTAACCCCATCCACATCCACCTCATGGACTTCCATGTAGTGGACAAATCTGTCTTTTACTCCACAATCAACCCTTTGATTACCAGAGAGGTAGGAAAGCATTGCATAGCATGTCTCCCAGCCCTCTGGTTCCCAAAGGGTTATTAGGCAAGGTATGCCTGTATGTGTGTGAGTGGGTGTGTTACATACATTGTATAATTTAAATACTATCATGAAACGTAGATTGACTTAGATACATTCATTTGTAATGCCCACCACCTGTGTCCCATTGCTATCATTATTTTTGCTCCACTCTCCTTCCAATGCAGAGTGAAGCAAACACACAAATAACAATGGGACACAGTAAGTAGGACATTATTAACCCCTTGAGTGCCAGAGTGGTATGCAACGCATTGCAAAGGCGTGCACTGCATTCCACACTGGCACTCAAAGGGTTAAAATACAATTAAGGAAGCAGGCTGCACTCTGACTGCAGCGCTTCCCTTCATTCATAAAAGTGCCATTGCTACGGGTGGCTGTGAAGCCCGCAGCATAAGAAAAGGCTGGGGACAAGAGAGACATCGGAGGAAGCGGGTGGCAGGCTTGTATTTGATGCCCGTTTCCTCCAATACCTCTCCTCTCCTCACACGTCGCCATTGTCCCCTGCCTGGCGTCGCCTATTCTACAATTCGCAGACGCGTTGGCACAATGCCAACGCGTGAGGAGAGGAGAGGTATTGGAGGAAGCGGGCACAAGGGAATACCCAAATAAAAAAAAACATATGGCCAGCATCAGGTACCACTTTGTCAATGGCAATGAGGAGGAATAGTGCTTCAAATGTCCCATACACACATCCCCCCAAAAATGTGTAAAGTCAATATTACCAATCACCAGTGCAGAACATAGCAACATGGGAAAAGTGATGCATCCTGAGCTGGTGCACATGGGGCACCAACATCACATGACACCCTCATACCTCCCAAGTGTCCCTTCTTAGGAGGGACAGTCCCTCTTGGAGATCCAAATCCCTCTGTCCCTCTTTTCTACCCTTTTGTCCCACTTTTTCGGACATCAGAATGAGTGATGTGTATTACATTGGTCCACAGCAATAAAACATACATAAATGTGTTGTTAATTGTCAGTATATGTGTTTATCCAGTAATATGGGCAACTAAAATACTTTGTTCTTTTTCTAAATCATCCATCAGTTAAACAAAGAGGTGCAGATGGGTCAAGAAATAACTTAAATATTCTTGGCAATGCCTCACCTACCAGACGTGCCCCCAGAAACGCCACCTAAAACAGAAGTGTCCCTCTTTCGCCATTTGAAATGTTGGGAGGAATGCACCCTGGTTGGAAACCACCGCCCTACACAGACAAACCATAAGAATCAAGCAACCCAACAGGGACCAGGGGAACACAAAGCAGCACAACATAAGCCATCCAAAATCACCTCCGACCAACAGGGGTTAACACACAACACCACATGCACATCTTTCACTCCAACAACATGTCAAGCTCACCTATGTAACCTCAGCAGTCCATGGAGACGAAACACACACCTGGCAGGTACATACCACTTACAACACATCACACCACTAACCACACACCAGAAAATAATTACCTGGATAACACACACCTTACCATTAGTCCATCATAACCCACATGACTGTTCATGGACAACACACCATATATATATATATATATATATATATATATATATATATATATATATATAAATATTTATATGAGAGAGAGAAAGAAAATATGATGGCAAAGGAATAGCATGACTGTTGTGTTCATAGTGCACCTTCAATCTTGTTTCCACCCTCTGCAGGCATCCAGGCCATGATTTAATATGGTCCAGAAGTTTGTTCCGGTGACATGTTTACTCCACATCCATGAGGATCATCTGTTTGTTAGTGTTGATATCAATAAAACATATGATCGTATATAACTATCTATCTTGTGTCATTGATTACTTCTCCCTCTTCATGTTCTTTGAAAAGATGATAGTAATACATTGAATGTTTGAAAATCCATGCAGTAGAGTTTATCACCCTGAGTGAAACAAGTGATCTCCCACTGCTGACAGGTGTTGAATTCAAAAGTTGTTCCAACTCCAAGTTTACATTCATAGATTGAATATCCCAGTGGCCTGAAAGTGTCAAATGGCACTGTTACTACACAATCCAATGGACAGCTCCGGTCCCTGCACCATGGATCCCCATAGGATGATGTAGTCACAGTGCCATTTGACACCTTCAGGCCACTGGGATATTTGTTATATGACTTCAAGTGTTGAGCTGGGATAACCTTGGAATGAAACACCTTTCAGCAGTGGTTGTTCCCTTTTTCAATCAGGGGGGTGAACCCAACTACATATGTTTTGACACATCCTAAGCATTACTATCCCCTTAATTGTGATCATGTGGTTTATCTGTTGAGATATCTAATGTGTTCATGTTGTTTAAGTTCAAGTCACATCATGGAACAACACCCTGATGTTGTTCGGCTTTCAGATGTCTGTGAGTTGAACTTGGACAAACATGTCTGATTGTGATGTGTGTGTTCACCCTGCTGTAAAAGCTTGTGACACCATTCATTGTGCATGAGTTGTGTTCAATGCATAGCTTTGCAATGCATTGGAGACAACTCATTACTTGACCCCCATGTTAGATGTGCATGAGTTGTGTTCAATGCATAGCTTTGCAATGCATTGGAGACAACTCTGCCCCTCTAACTGTATCATCTGAATAAAACACAGACATTGATATGTTCTCAAGCAACAACTGCACATTTATTTTCTTTTTTTGGGGGGTGCTTTGGGCGGGGCTGCAGGGGTGGCTTCCTGCACTTGATGCCGTGAGGCTCTAGTGGTTCTGGGGGCTGGGGGTGCCACTGGTGGAGTGCTGGCAGGGGTTGAGGCACTGGAACTGGAGGCCTGGGCCTGGCGGATGGTCTCCAGCCTGTTACTCTCACAGAGCTCAGCAACCACCTGGTCAATTGAAGCTGTCACCCTGTTGGTGTGGGTGACCAGGTGGTTGCTGAGAGTAACGTGATGGGCCTCCAGTGCCCTCATGCTGTCCAGGAGGTGTGCCATATGTTGCTCAAGCCTGTTGAGTGAGCAGGCACACCTCCTGGCCACCCTGAGTTGCCTCCTTTGGAGTACCAGACACTCCTGATCCATCACCATGGTGTTGTCAGGAGTGTGTGGTGTGGAGGGGGAACGGGACAGTGGTGGGGATGCCCTCTGGCTGTCCTGTGGCTCCACCACAGGTGTTGGGGGAGATGGGGTGGACCCATGGGTCCGGATGTGGAGGGAGCATGGGGAGCCCATCACTGCATCCCCAGATGAGTGACCCCCTGGGGATGTCACAACTGCCATATGTGTGGCTAGCATGGTTTGTGGGGGTGTTGTGTGTTGGGGCGGGGATGGTGTGGTGACCACCACCAGGGCCTGTGGCCGTTGTGGCTGGCCAATGAGGCCAAAGTGTTCATAGTCCATTGGCCACTGGCTACTGTCCCGCGGCTGTGGCCTGGTGGCTGCCTGCAGTGACCCATGCTGTGGCATCCCCACGATGTCGGGCATCCGGTGCCTCCCCATGGCTGTCGGCACATCCTGCAGGGGAGTGTACCGGTGCTGGACTGTGGGAGGTGGGGCCTGGGGGCCATGCTGGGGCCACTGCTGCTGCTGCTGCTGCTGCTGGTGGGGTGAAGCCTGGGGGCCATGGTATGGCCACTGCTGCTGCTGCTGCTGGTGAGGTGAAGCCTGGGGGCCATGGTATGGCCACTGCTGCTGCTGCTGCTGGTGAGGTGAAGCCTGGGGGCCATGGTATGGCCACTGCTGCTGGTGGTGCGGTGGGCCTTGGGGGCCATGCTGGGGCCACTGCTGCTGGTGGTGCGGTGGGCCTTGGGGGCCATGCTGGGGCCACTGCTGCTGCCACTGCTGCTGGTGGTGCGGTGGGCCTTGGGGGCCATGCTGGGGCCACTGCTGCTGCCACTGCTGCTGGTGTGGTGGTGGTGGTGGTGGTGGTGCACTGGAGGTGCTGGCCTCCTCAGTGGAGGAACCTCCTGTGTCCTCTGCTCCTGCTGTCTGGTGTGCTGTGTGGGGAAATGACATGATGTAATCAGTGATGTGAACTATGACAGGAGTGCTGCAAGACTATTACACTGACACGCAAACCGTTGAGTGGCAGGATGGTATCCATTGCATTTCTTTGCAATGCATTGGTTACCATCCTAACACACTTTGCTAGGTTTGACGTGATCACATACATTGATTACAGTAACCTGCAGTGATGTGATTTGGTCATCATGTGTATCCTGAGCAATGGGGATGGCAAGGCATATACCTCCTTGCTATCCCCATTCATCAGGATCCATGTGGTGAGCAACACTGAACTATCACACCTTGAGTGACACAAACCCACTGCACATTCTACACCTAGGCCTCAACAGCAAACACACCAGGACCTCTAAACACAGCAATGCACCAGTGAGGACCTATGACTACAGAGGCCAATCAATCAGTAAATGATGTCGGCAGCAGGAATAACCACACCAAGCACGCCAACCAACATGATCTGTGGAACCCAGGAACCCAAACAGCTGGAGGACACACAAACACACCCCAGGACTGCTAAAATCCTAACACACAGCAAACAAGTGCATTGTTAGAATGTACTATTGGAGGTTGTTTCTACCTTTTCACATGTTTGTTATGCTATGGAGCCTAAGCACTGGTATGTCACGTGTTGTTTAGATCTCAGTGCACTGGCTCCACAGAACAACACAGGGATTTCAGGTGTGATGACACTGCAGTTGTCATGTACACATTGTCACCTCTTTCTGACATCCTAGTGAATGCCCCCCCCCCCATCATGGTTGAGTCCTGTGGATCACATATGTCCTGCAGAGTGGGGATGGCGGGGAATGCCCCCTGGCCATCCCCACTCTGCAGGCTACATATGATGCAGAAAGCTGAACCTTGACTATTCCACTTAGACTAACTACCTACATGTACAACGTCTAGCCTTGACATGCAGTAACAATACAATAGGAAACACACCAAGTCCCCTCCTTGCTATTCTCCGGTAACCCATTGGGTGCCAAGGGACTAGCCAATGTATTGTCAACCAACGAATTACTTATCCCTGTGGCATTCAAGGGGTTGTGTGCTGACCTCTTTGTCACTATGTGTATGACATTGTGATACACATAACAGTTGGATCTGTGACTGACACATGACATTGTGCATTGTTTTTGTGCTGTGCATGATGTCGTTTTGGACAGCATAAAGGGGGTTCAACAGGGACTTGACCATTACCATTCAGGCTAGGTTGGTCATGTATTCTGTCCTTGTTTGACGTCCCTCCAAGCTGTGTGACTGAATTGTGTTGTGTAATGCTGTCCATGTGTCACTGTGTTGGCCTCTGCCTGGTGGGTGTCAGGATTGGTGTGATGTGTGTGTGGGTCTTGATGCACTTACCAGTGGTCTGGAGGCTACTTTCATCCCCGGTGTCACTCCATCCAGGGATCCCACACACCATGATGGAGGAGATGGTCTGACGCACAGCCTCCTCCCATTGGCTGTATTCCACCCGCAGGGGAGGACCACCCCCTGTGCCAGCAGCGTGCAAGGCCTGCTCGCCCATCTTCTTCTTCACCTTCATAATGGTAGACAAAAATGGGAAAAGGGTTGAACTAGATGTATACAGGTCTTTTCTCAACATTGATTACTGTGTTGCTATGTTACTGTCTTACCTTAGCCTTGCAGTCTGCCCATCTTTTCTTCACAGAATCCAACGTCCGGCTGCGGCAGGACACTGCATTCACAGCAGCCACAACCTCCTTCCAGGCTGCCTTCCTCTTTGCTGACAGGCCAGCTTTAGGCCCCTTGGGGAAGAGGTACCTATAGTGGGCAACCACAGCCTCACAGAGGACCAGGTTTTCCTCCTCTGTGTATTTGGGCTCTCTAAACCTCTCCTCCTCCTCACCCCCAGAGGTTGGTTGAGAGCCCTGGCTGTGGCTCCCCAGCCCTGCCTGCACTGGCCCTGTCTGTGTGTGGTGCAGGGGGACTACCCCTCGTCCCACTGTGTCTGCCCCTGCACTAGATGTGCCTGGTCTTGGGTGGCTGCCCTCCGCCCCAGAGATCTCCCTCTCCCTCCCCTACCCTGACCAGGGTTGCCCCCCTGAATCTCCTCCTCCTCTCCTCCTACACTCCCCACCCCTCTCTTCTCTCCTCTCCTCTCCATCTCTCTCACCCACTCACACCCAGGCACTCACTCAGGCCCTCACACACTCACTCACTCACTCACTCTCTGTCACTCACTTGCACTCACAGACTCACACTGTCAAAATAAAGAAAAAAAGTGTGTGTGTGTTTTACAAAAAAAAATATGGGCTATGTGTATGTGTGTATGTGTGTTTGGATGAGTGTATTTGTATGTTCAAAAGTGTATTGTGTCGCTTTGTGTGCTGCCAAACTCTCCTTCTACCTGTCTGTGTGTGTGCGCCGCCTAAACTCCCTTTCTCTGAAAAACTAACCTCCGCTCCTTGGGTCCTGATATCTAGCTCTTGGGAACTCGATAACAGACAAAGGTGCGTAGGTGATTTTGGGTCTATTTATAGTTTATTCGACTCAACTTGATACTTTGGGGTGCTGTGATTGGCTGAGACTGGGTCACGTTGGACGTTTCGCGTGTTTGTTTTTTTTTTGGAGACGTTTCTCGCGTTTATCGTGTATTTGGCGTTGACGATGAGGTCAAATATTTGGCGACTCCAGTTTTGTAGTCTTCGTGTGTTTTGTAGGCCGTCGCTCGTTAACTCTTCTGGGTAACAAAGATTTGAATCTCACGTTACCTGGTCTTGCTTAACGAGCGAAGGCAGTTTTTTTCTTCACGTTGGTTTTAACGCCAACATTTGAATCGAGCCCTAAATAACCAGATACAGAGGTAACCAGATACCCCAAGTACACCACATACATGGCAGAAAGTGAGGAGCAGACACCCCTCAACCTATTTTAATAAAGTGTTTGAGAGTTACAATAAGAGGTTCATAAACCCCATATGAGATTAAATTTGTTTGGGGTGTCCCTATGTAAATAGAGCCCTTTACAGTGAGGAATATTATTATTTACCAAGGCAATCCAGTGGGTATATTCAGGGGGTTTATCTGACATTCACATTGTTGCCACCATCTTCCGTGCCATGAGCAGCAGCTCCCTCATCAGTATATCGTGAGTATTTGGGTAAAGTTGATCAGGGAGAATGGAGCAGTGCAAAAGTATTTAAACAAAACAATTTTAAAAACATTCTTAATGCATTTACAAAACTACGCCAGGGTAACCACCTTTTTGAACCCCTGCAACTTTGATGCTTTGAATTAGAACAACACACAGCAGTAAAGTTCAGGTCTACAGTGCTGGACATACAGTCATGGATTAGCTAGTTACAATAATTGAGGAGTCAAGCACACAGTCCATTCCTTGGATGCCAAGTTCAGGAAGGCTTTCTCTGTTTCTTTACCTATGTGATGTCAAACTACACCCTGGCATTTTCTGGCTAGGCAGAAATCTCTTTGGGGGATAGCTCTACAGAAAGCTTACATACAGGGAATGTTTGTGCTTTGGCTATCGATGGGTCACAACATTACAGCACAAAAGAGAAACATGTGAAAACATCACTTTCCAGACAGAGACAAACAGGAACTTATTTACCTAAGTTACAAATGAGAGTAATAGTGACAGAGCCATAAATAATATATTATTTTCAAGCAGATAAAACATAATTCCATATTCTAATAGCTATGTTGGTTACTTTATAGTAACACTACTATCATAATGTCTATCAAAAGTGCAAGGAGTAATGATAGAAGTCCATGAATGTGTTGGTGGTAGGAAGAACAGAAACTAACTGTGGCCATGGTTGCTCAGCAGCATGTGAATTAAGTGAGGATTATCCTCCCCCTGTGAGGAAGTATTGTCTAAAATGATATGAAAAGTTCTACCATCAGTAGTATTATTAATCTAAAATGATGAGGAATTGCATTGCAGTTTGTTGTTTATCTATGAGACCAAACATCTACTACCATCTACGTTTCATATTACAGAAGTGTTAAAAGGATAGTAATACTTCGTTTTAACTTTATTTTATTTTGTAGGCATTAAAAAAACATGAAGAATGATATAAGTCTTATCTCTCAAACCTTTATGGTTTATGAGATATTCACAAGCAAAGTTTCCCCCCCGCCCCTTTTTCCTAGTGTAAACAATCTCTTCTCAGATGTGAATCTGGTTGTAAGACTGGACAGATAACAGCAGGGGACAATCTTCTTTGTATGAAAAGAATGAAAGCTCTTCCCCCCTTGACAAGTTTTTCAGCTTTTTCCCTTATCTTAATTGAAGATTGTCCCTCTCTGCAGTCTACCTGGGCACCTCCCTTCTGATGTGGCTGAACAGGGGGGGGATACTTTGCTTGTGAATATCTCTTAAACCATAAAGGTCTGAGAGATAAGACTTATATCGTTCTTCATGTTTTTTTAATGCCTACAAAATAAAATAAAGATAAAACGAAGTATTACTATCCCTTTAAATGAACACACAGAGAAGCATATGGTACATTTAGAAACAGCAGTACTAGGGTGGTGGTTTGTTGTGGGATTTGCACAGTAGCCATGGTTGCCATAGCCACCATCCATGACAGCTGTAAACAGTGCTATGAATATTGATTATTTAATTCACATTTATTAAAGCAAAGTTGTATTGGAATCATACACTATACTGCATATGATTTGGTGGAGTAAGTGAAATCATTATTGCCTAACTGAGTAGCTATAGAAAACAACCTTTCAAGATAACGTTTGTGACCCTGCTTTTTGTATGTTCAACCTATTACCTATATAATTTGTCTAAAATTGCAGCCTAGTCATCATTATCATCATAATTTATTACACACGCCACCCACATTAACCATGTTAAACTCAACCCTTTTTTATTTTTCTTTTGTTTAATGATGTTGAGATTATAATTTAAAGTCCTTGCCATTTATGTTTATTAACATAATTTTAAAGTGACACTATCAAGATTTATAACGATATGTGTTTTGATTCAGATGACTAGTCATTGTCATATGACATACACAGCTAGTATGCCTTTCCAAAAATTAGTAATAGGCTTACAGCAGCATGAAAGAGAAAGGAGGAGGACAGGTATACTGCTATTTAAACAAGTTTATGCCCTTATAAGGCATTTACAGAGAGGTTAATGACTACCTATCACTAAAATAAACCTTTCAAAATATTTTTTTATTTAAAGTTGGTTTATATGTTAAACCATTACAAAAATTAGAATAGTGGTTTAAAATGTAGTTAAACTATGCTAAAACAATTATAAATATAGGTAAACCCTTTAAAGACATTGGTAGCTCAGCCCAATATGGCAAGGTAAGCCTTAAAAAATTCTAGCAGACTTTAGAATTGCTGCTAGTCCTAAATCAATATAAACCTTGAAAATTGATTGAAGGCTTGCAGCAAGGAAAGTCTTTCAAATATGAAATATGAAAGCTTTGAAAAATATTGTTTGCAGGTTTACCATCACCTGGTACATGGTATGCCACCCAAGACTGCAAGTTGTCACGTGTTCTTAGAGGGGAGTGGACAAGGGGCATAATGAAAGCAATTAGGGGAGCCATAAATCCTTTAAAGACCAGATGGGACAAGTTTATTAATGCTTGAAGAACCAAATGGTATGTACACAGCAAGTTGCAATAAGTATGAAAATGAAAACGGGTCCTTTAAAAACGTATTATTCAAGTCAATCGGGGGCAGTTTACTTAACCCTTTAAGTCAAGAGAGGTCCTTAAAAGTTATAGTCAAGTCAATATGGGGGGGTTCATTAACCCCTTCAGAGTCAGGAAACCTTAAAAAAGGTATATTCAGAATGCTGGGAGGTGTACTTCTGCTGTAGTACACCTGCCATGTAGTTCTGAGGTAGTACACCTGCCGTTACACACTTTGGCCCATATACATGTGCTTTTACACTAGTATATATATATATATATATATATATATATATATATAGATAGATAATATTCTCTACATAGTAATTATAAGAAGGAGACCAATTCAATGTTTTCATTCAGTCCATTTGGACTTAAAGTGTCTAATATAAAGATCCAAAAGGCATCCTTTCCATTTAGGACTGCCTCATAGATCCCTTTCCTAATGTCTTCTTCCACAGATTCAATGGCATACCAGCTAAGTAGCCAGTCATTGGAACTATGAATGAGCCTTTTGACATAGAGTACACACATGCAGCAATCTACATCCATTGAAAAAGCTGCCCTTGATGTTGAAATTATTGCATATTGGTGAAGACCCCATATTGGGAATATCCCTTCCCAGCTTGTCCCAAGAAAGTAGAGAGGGAGGGGGCCGGAACCAGGGGCTGCATGGGTGAAGGAGCTGCAGGGGCTGCACTGCTGGTGGAGGCTGAGGGGATGAAAGGGCAGATATTAGGAGAATGATGGGGGGACTGGCATAAATTTTATGCTGGAGCCTTAATGCCAGCAAAATGCCAACAAAATAACTAATTGTCCAGCATACTCCAGTCTGAAGAAAAATTGGGCTAGGCTGGTGGCTGCTTTGGCCGAGAAAGAACTGTGGTAATCATAATATGTAGTAACACCATATGCCAGCTCAATGATAATGTATAGAGATAAATCTAGTTCCTGCCTGTGATGGGGAAAAGAGAAGCACAAGACATCCCTATAAACAATGAATGCTAGGACAACTTCCTGGATAGCCTCAGATCCTTTTGATCTTAGGGTCACAGAGATGTCCCCACATTTGACATTCATGTACTTGGCCAGGTTTTAGGAGGTGATTAGGATGGATACCAGGTTCACATCTTTCCGGTCTATGATTTCCCTCCTTATTTGAGGTGGGATCATATGTGCCAGAGTAATTCAGGCAGAGTGTGAATAGCAGGTACCTGGTTGGGAAACTGAGGTTGCAGAAGAGTGGGCTGGAGTGCTGGTAGATGCAGCAGTCTCTAGGGCCGATACCCTAGCCTGGATGTCAGAGAGTGCTGAACCCATGTCTGTAAGGAGGTGTGCTAGCTGTCCAAGTTGCTGGATGACAGGGGCTGGGGTGGGGCAGTGACTGGGGAGAGGCTGGGGATGGGGGAATCAGAAGGCAAAATAATTCCACCTTCATGGCTGAAGCCAGCTATGGTATATGATTCCAGTCCAGTTCTGCCATCAACTTGGGGACAGTCCAGTCTGTTAATGATAGGCTGTGAGGTCTAGGAGTTGAGGGAATGTCATTAAATGAAGCTTCTGCATCTGAATTATGCTGAACTTCCAGGGCTTCAATTCCGAATTCTTAAGACTAAAGAAAGGACATGAAAGATAGTGTCCGTTGTCTGTACCATGCAACCTAGTGAAAGAATTTCACCAGTTTGTTCTGGTGCAGGGTGAACCGGATGAAGGGATGCAGGTAATCAAATAAGTGGAGGGAGTGGAGGGGGGCAGCGTAAGGAAAGAAAGTGATGGATCCTTCCCAGCAATGTCACATTCCCACGTGTCACATTTTCCACCTTGTCATCTCCACTTCTATTGAAGGTTGTTACACTTGTTCCCATTGGCTGTTGGCAGTAGGCACTTGATTATTGAGCTATTACTGCATTGTTTATCCTGTTGTTTACTTCCAGTGCATTACCTCGGCTTTTTTTTTACATACCTTTTGTCTGCTGATTTGGCTTCTGTTCCTGATCCTTGGCTATGACCGGACTTTCCTGACCCTGTGACTGTTTGCTTCTTTGGACTGATCCTCGGGTACGACTCAGCTTGTCTGACCATCTGTAACGGTTTTCAGACACTAGGACAGCAGGTTTGATTAAAACACAGTTTATTAAAAAAATAAAATAAAGGACAAAGATCGCCCTCAAAAGGCAACACAGTAAATAGCGTAATATAGGCTACATAGGCCTTCACAGGACCAGTATACAGAAGTACAGATAATACATATACTGTCACAGGACAGGCTCAGAATAGCGACTGGCAATCAATAGTTAATTACAAAGGAATCGTCAGTCTCTGTTGTGGTGTTTTGCATGCCCAAGGTGAATAAGAGGCAGCAATAGGTGCTAGATTAAGCAACACCTTAAGTCCATAGAAGTAGAGAGCTGCTTAGGCAGTACAGAGACTCAGGCAGAACTCTGCAGAGTAGTTAGCAGATAGCCCCCACGGGCGTATAACGGAGACAACTTGTAATGCTGGAGCGTGAGCCAATTGCCCCCACGGGCGTATAACGGAGACAACTGGTACTGCAAGAGGGTGAGCCAATAGCCCCCACGGGCGTATAACGGAGACCAACCGTACAGTGATAGCTTGAGCCAATAGCCCCCATAGGCATATAACGGAGACAACTTGCACTGCAAGAGCGTGAGCCAGTAGCCCTACGGGCGGAACAACGGACACTGGGTACTGCAAGAGCTTGAGCCGATAGCCCCCACGGCGTTAGTAACGGAAACCACCGGTGCTGCAAGTGTTTGAGCCAATAGCCCCACCAAGCAGTAACGGAGAGTAACTCTGAAGGAGTTAGAGCCAATAGCGCCTCCCACGGGCGCGTTAACGGAGACCAACTAATCTGCTTAGTTGACAATATGAGCCGCCGTCTAACCAAGGCCACAACGCGGCCAGCTTAGCAAGAGCAGCGGATAACTGCAACGGCTCTGCAAGAGTTAACAGCACCGGTGGTAGGATAAGGAGCTCTGCAAGTGCAATCAGAGGCTCAGCGTGTGAAGGGATCCCTCTGCAAGTGCCAAGGAAGACTCAGCTTTGGTAGTACAGCTCTGCAAGAGTAACGGGAGACTCAGCTCAGGAGACACGGCTCAGCAGGAGTTAATGGTGGCAGTCTCAATCAGCTCTGGCACGAACACAGCAGGAATCAAACTGTCACCAGAGCGACAACAGCAGCTGGCAGCAGGAACGGCAGTAGAGACTGTAGCAAGCCGGTGCAGGTCACAGAGCAGGAAGTCAGCCAGGCCGGGTCAGATCACGGAGGAGATTCTCGGACAAGCCAGATCAGCAATGAGCAGGAAAGTCAGCCAGGCCGGGTCAGATCACGGAGGAGATTCTCAGACAAGCCAGAACAGCAACGAGCAGGAACGTCAGCCAGGCCAGGTCAAATCATGAAGCAGGAACACAGGAGAGTAGTCAGAACAGGCCAAATCGGTACACAGGAAATCAGGAACGCAGGAACACAGCAACAACAACACTGGCTCTGGAACACCACGAAAAGGCACCTGACAGGTGCCACTGGTCAGGTATAAAAAGGTCACCAGGGGCAGGCCAAACAGGCTCAACCAATAGGGGAGCAGCACAAGCGAGAGTGATAGAGAGAGAGCACGGGAACCGTGATACCATCTGACTGTCTGCTTCATCAGACTTATCCTTGTCTACAACCCAGCTTGCCTGACCATCCTACTATCTGCTTCCTTGGACTGATCCTTGGCTAAGACCTGGTCTGCCTGAACATCCGGCTTCATTGAAAGCATTTCCACTCCATCAAAGCAGAGATGATATGTTATGACAACATGAGGATCACCCATGTCTGTGCTTCCTATCCTGGAAGTTCTCATGGCTACTACATCCTCAGGCAATCATCCATCTACATGGACTTTGAGAATGGGACCTACACAGGATAATGGCTGTTGGGTCAGTACCCAATCTACACAACACATCACACAACACACAAACGGGCACTCACATGATTAATGAAAACTCAGCTTACCATGGTCAGGAAACATAAGTAGTCCCCCTTACACATGCAATGCATTGACTACCCCTCTGGCATTCCATGTGTTAAAGGGGTATTAGAGGTATTATGATAACAATAGATTTGTGATGCCCAAGGTAGCTAAATACAGTGTTAGTGTAGGCAACTGCATTGGAGTAAGTAATTGGAAGGGGGGTTTGTAGACCCACCATGCTCACAAGTGTGTGTGTGCTGCACAATGACAATGGCACAGCAACAGCTTCTTTCATGGAGTTGGTTCATATACTAGGTTATGTATTGCTACAGTGTCCCATTCACATAACAATATTGCTGGTTAGCATCCCCTTGTTCTTAAACCTTTGAGTTCCAGAGGGGTAGACAACCCATTGTGACACAATGGGTTGTCTACTCCTTGAATGCAAAATATGAATAGGATAATCATGGTTGATCCTTTGAATAAAATGCAGTTATGCAGTGAAGTTTCAACTCCTGTCATTCCTTCCCACAGGTATCCATGGCATGACCCATCATGGAAAAGAGGAATGTCCAAGTGACCCTGGCGAAACTCTGATTCCACTTCCATGAAGCACACTTCTTGCTGATCCCTATGTTACTGCTTGAAAGAATGTATAGCATCATTGTTATGTGACTGATATGAGTCATGTGGAGTTTGGAATGCAAGAGGGTTACCCAACGCATTTATGTGTGATGCATTGAGTGATCCACTGGCATCCCAGGAATCTCCTAAGACCCCTCCACCACCCACAACCCCCCCCCCAATGAACACACCCCCTAAGGGATGCACACTGGTTGCTTTGAAGGGTATGACTGTGTTCCAGACACTGTGTATTGTGAGTTGTGCATTTGCAGAATGTGATCCCTGTGCCACATGTCTGATATGATCGCATGTAAAGGTGGTGTACACTTGTGTTGGAGTGCTACTCTCCCTGTGTGTTAACTCTGATCCTGTGTGTGTGACCATACTTATAGTGTGACATGTTTCCCATCAGCTGTTTTTCAACTTCATATTATATCACGGCCGAACAATAGCTTTGAGATATTTTGCTTTGCCAGACATATTGTGAGTTGAAACTGGACAACAGTTCATGTGCTGTGTGTGGTTATCTATGCTACAGCACCTTACCACCAAGTAAAATGTGCAGGAGTTGTGTTCATTGCATTGCTTTGCAATGCATTGGAAACATCTGTGCCACTGACCTTGTTAGATACCTGAAGAAATCATAGACATAATTGTGATCAATAGGGAGGGACAGGGGGTATGGCAACAGTGGCTCTTGATTTCTTTTGTGGGCTTGGCTCTCCGATGCTATACATAAACCTCATGTTGTCTGTATTGCATGTGCTTTATGAGGGTGGTTGTGCCAAGCTGGGGATACCTTTCTCCTTTTCACACATAGTACAAAGTGCAGTCACTGATGCCTGCACTGTGTCTGCCCCAAGAAAAAAGTATTTCCACTACCATGATTTCAGAATCTTCTCCACAATACCCTTCACTGGCTGGGGCAGAGGCTGCTGCTGCCTCAGAATCAGCACTAGAAGGATTATGGTAGCAAGTGGAACCAGTCCTACTTCCAAATTACTAGTAGTGGAACCCAGTGCCACAGCATCTACTGCAGGAATTACAGCTGCAGCAATGTCCTTAATGTCCCTGGTGGTGGTGGGATGATTATGTCCATCCTCATTAGCTTATCTGTCTCACATTCATGTTTGGTTTCTGCTAAAAAAAAAGGCCCTCATTCATTCCACCACCCCAACACTTCGCCATCACCCTCACTCTTATCTCCATCAGTCCCTTGTTGCTGCTGCTGCTGCATGGGATTGGGACTGATTGGTGATGACAAATGTAACAGATGGTCCCCTACTGTCTCACCTGTCATCTCCTCAAATGAAGGCGGCACTGGGAGCACTTGCAGCAGGCACAGGCAGCTGAAGTGTGCTGCTGTTCGTATTAGCAATGCAGGGATAATGGGAATCACAGGGTCAGGGGTATGTGGTCTTCCTTAACCCCTAGTCTGGCTGGTAACTTCCCCTTCCCTCTCAGCATTAAGGTCCATACATCCACTCCCAGCAGCTTCTCCATCAACTCAACATCATCCCCATCAGTCTCTATCTGCTGTGTGGTAGTGGGACTGCTTGGGGATGATAAGTGAGACTTAGGGCCCCCTGCTTTCACCATCATCTCTTATTCCTCAGAATTACTAGGCACTCTGACATCAGTAGCAGCAGGTGCAGGAAGCTGATCTGTACTGCTCACACTGCTAACCAGTTCTTTCTGTGACTTGTCACAATTTTCCCCCCAGATGCCAAGTGAAGATGTTGGTGGACTGGGAGCCCACATTTCCCAGACCCTTCCCTGCTGGTAGTGGTGACTTCCTTCCCCCCCTCCTCCTTTTTTTATTACAGTGATCATAGTATCAGCCAACACTGTGAACCTCGGATAACCTTATTTAGCTAATTCAATAGCCTGAAAATCACCATCTGCCCTCTTTGTCTCTCCAGCTTCTTTTTCGTCATTTTGCTTCCTGTATATATAATTTTTTTGGAGTGAAAATGTGAGATATTTGTGTAAATGGGCAGGAAGTTTGTACCTATTGAAATGCAAAATGGAAAAATTTTCATGAAATATTTTTGGCTTTGGGGAAATGGAGAAATGTTTTATGTTTTTGCTATGCTATTGGCAGAATCTCTCATGAAAAAGAGGAGAACCAGATGGGTTTTGCTAAATATCTTGCAAGAACAAAACAGTACCTTTCACCCATCCTTAACTGTAATAGCTCTGTAAATACAGTACAGTGCAAAAGCCTTAGGCAGGTGTGAAAAAATGCTATAAAGTAAGAATTATTTCAAAAATAGACATTTTAATAATTTATATTCACTAATTAACAAAATGCATAGTGAGTGAACAGAAGAAAAAACAAAATAAAATTAATATTTGGTGTGACTACCCTTTGCCTTCAAAACAGCATCAATTCTTCTAGGTACACTTGCACACAGTTTGTGAAGGAACTCAGCAGGTAGGTCGTTCCAAACATTTTGGAAAACTTACCACATATCTTCTGTGGATTTTGGCAGCCTCAGTTGCTTCTCTCCTTCATAATCCCAGACTGACTCAATGATATTGAGATCAGGGCTCTGTGGAGGCTATACCATCACTTTCAGGATTCCATGCTCTTCTTTACACTGAAGAGAGTTCTTAATTACTTTGGTTTTATTTTTGGGATCATTGTCAGGCTGCAGAAAAAAAATGGGGCCAATCAGATTCCTCCCTGATATTATTGCATGATAGATAAGTATCTGCCTGTACTTCTCAGCATTGAGGAGACCATTACTGCTGACCAAATCCCCAACTATGTAACCCCAAACTTTCAAGGAAACTCCACCATGCGTCACTGTTGCCTGCAGACACTCATTCTTGTACCAATCACCAGCCCTTGGGGGAACAAACTGCCTTCTGCTACAGCCAAGTATTTAAAATTTTGACTCATCAGTCCAGAGCACCTGCTGACATTTTTCTGCACCCCAGTTCCTATGTTTTTATGCATAGTTGAGTCGCTTGGCCTTGTTTCCACATCTAAGGTATGCCAAGTCTTCCATGACTTCTCTGGACAGTAGATGGGTATACCAGGATCCCACTGTTTTCCTCAAGTTCTGAGATGATGTCACTGCTGGACATCTTCCGATTGCAAAGGGAAGTAAGCACCATGTGTCTTTCTTCTGCTTCATTACGATTCCTTGGCCTAGCACTGCATCTACGGCCCTCGAAATTGTCCATTTCTTCGTGCTTCTACAAGAGTTTGGACAGCACATCTGGAAACCCCTTTCTGTCTTGAAATTTCTGCCTGGGAGAGACCTTACTGATGCAGTATAACTACCTTGTGTCTTGTTGCTGTGCTCAGTCTTGCCATGGTGTATGACTTTTGACATTAAACTATCTTCAGCAACTGTTCTTCCCCAGTTTTATTCCTCCTACACAGCTTTTTCTGTTTCATTTAATGATTGTGTTTCAACCTACATATTAAATTGATAATTAGCACCTGTTTGGTATAATTGTTTAATCATACACCTGACTATGGGCTCAATTCAATTGTGGCCTGTAAAACTTTTGTTAAAGGGATTGTAATACTACAATTTTACTATCCCCCATCTTGTAGCCCTTAAAAATTGAATTAAACGAGCTCAGCGGCATATCTCAAACCTTTATGGCTTGAGACATATCTGCTTTCAAAGTTCCCTCTACCTGACGTCAGTGTTCTAGCTGACAGCAGGGGAATCTGGTCCCAGGACTGGTGGAGGCTCTTCAGCAGAGCCGAGATCGCATTATGGACGAAGACATCATTCACTAAAATCGTCTTCTACTTGTGCTTGCAAACCAAACACACGTAGAAGACCATTTCAGTGAAGGATTTCTTCTTCCATAATGCAATCTCTGCTCTGCTGAAAAGCTTCCGCTTGCTCAGGAACCGGATTTCCCTGCTGTCAGCTAGAATGCTGATGTCAGGGGAGAGGGAACTTTGAAAGTGGATATCTCTCATACCATAAAGATTTGAGAGATGCTGCTGGGCTCGTTTAATTCAGTTTTTTAAGGGCTACAAGATGAGGGGATAGTAAAATTGAAATATTACTATCCCTTTAAGTCAGAAATGGCTTACAGATGTGATCTATGTCTGACTTATGTTGTATTCACTACAAACTCTACCAGAATGGCTAACAAGCATAGGCACAACAAATCCGCATAGCTCAAAAACCTGCGTTGTACCTGTTTTCACATCACCATGCGTCACAATCAGCCAATAACTAATGTACAATATGCCTAATGTCAAGGAAAAAGACAATGGTCAACGTTATTTAAGAAACTTGATTGCTGTCAAGACAAATTCAAACCCACAGCCAATAACAACACTCCAAAGTCTCACATACATTCAAATTCACCTATATATACCCCAAAATAACAGACATACCTTATCTGTGTTTCGAGTTTTGGCGAGCTAGAGCACAGAACCCAGGAGCAGAGGATAGTGAATAGCGTTAGGGAGTAAGATAAGAGTATTCAATGGAGCGAAGTAGAAGGGGTTTGGAGTTCAAAGAGTAGTGTTTTGCATTTAAATAGACACATATTCCATACACCCATACAAACACAAACACATTTAGTTTTTTTGTTTAGAACACAGCACGCATATTTATATTTTGTTTTGACAACATGAATCATTGAGTGACAGAGAGTGAGTGGGATCCACTTTGTCTTTGAGGGCCTGTGTGAGTGCCTGGGTGTGAGTGGGTGCATGATGGCGAGGAGAGCAGGAGAGAGGGATGGGGAGAGAAGCAGGAGAGGAGCAAGGGCACGTAGGCATCCCTGGTCAGGGTATGAGCGGGAGAGAGAGATCCGTGGTGCTGAGGGGGACCTGCCCAAAAGCAGACACACAAAGGATGGGGTCAGCTGTGTCAGTGGGATGATGGGTAGATCCTGGGGGCCACAATTCAAAGTCAAGGTCAAGTCAGGCTGAGCCACAAAGCACAGCTCTGACACTTCTCAGGCTAGGGCTGTCAAGGAGAGGATGCTTGACCCTTGGTACATGAGGAGTACAGGGCCCTCATCCAAGGTATCCTAGAGAGGGAGAACATCCTCTATCCAAGGAAGAGGGTCCCTGGCCTGGTTGCCAAGAAGAAGACTGCATGGAGTCAGGTCTTCGTAAGGGTGAACGCAGTCGCAACCTGCAAACGGACCATTGAATCCATAAAGAAATGCTGGCGTGATTGCAAGAGACTGATAAAGCACAAGATGTGCGAGATTGCCCTGCCCACATCACATTAAAGGGATAGTAATGTTTCATAACAAAAGCAGCTCTAATTAATCTTCATAGTATTTGGGCCTTGGAGAGTGTTATTTCAATTCTGTCAGAGTTGTAGTTCAAGAGTAATTGAATGATAAAGTATCCCCCTCCTGTCCCTTCTACTGATGTAGCACTGCTCAGCTTAGAGCAGCAGGGAGTGTCCAGGTAGATTGCAGAGAGGGACAATCTTCAAGGGGGGCAGGGTTTTCATTGTTCTCACAGTAAGAATATTGACCTCGATGTGAGCTGTCTGGTCTATGGACTGGATTTCACATCTGAGGAGTGGGGGCTTACACTAGGTAAAAGGGGTGGGAGGGAAAAAAATTATCATTCAATTACTCTTGAACTACAATGCTCACAGTAATGAAACAGCACTGTCTGTGGCTCAAATATTATGAAGATTAATTGGAGCTGCTGTTTTTGTAAAACATTACTATCACTTTAAACGCTTGGGAAGAGATGCTGAGAAACAGCCTGTTGTCCCCTGCTGTAGAGGAGATACCTGTAGGTTCGGACACTGGGGACGAGTGCACCTTCCAAACTCCAGATAAATGCATCGTCACCTAACAAAATACCACATTAGCCTCACAACTACCACAGCCTATCACAGTCACACCTGAATGCTTGACTAGCATTCACCTGCACTACTGGACCAATACAGCCTTAAGAGGTTTCAAAAAAGGACAGAATACTGGACACTACTACACTACAAAAAGTGATAGAAAGGCTCAACTAGGACAAATCCAGGTTCAAGTTTAACCCCCTCGGTGTTGTGTTGAGCTGCATACATACACCACACAAACAATGTTTGCCATCAAGTTGGCAGCTAAAGATCTGTAATGTTCCACCACGATCATACACATTGACCAGCAGGAAACACTTAATCCATTGAGTGTGATGATCTTTGCATCGCTTAGCAATGCATTGGCTACCCCTCTGTCACTCAAAGAGTTAACCGACAACAAACACAAAACAACATGGTTACAATGCACTGCTCTACAGGGATATGTTCACATATCACATTTATGCTGAGACAAAATGTGGTTATATACAGCACACAGGCCTCAAAATAAAAAAACCAGGGCCCCAAAGCCCCATGTTTAAATATGATGCCAAAAAAAGTAGATGAAAGATCCAGTGAATCATATGTATTCTTGGAATGGGAATGACAAGTAAGGGAATTGTTGTGGGCAGAGGCCATAGTCTTGTTTCTCCCTAGGCCTGTGTGTTGTGTATACATTCATTTGTTTGCACTGAAACTGTGATGGTTAAGTTATTGTTAGCATGTGTATCTGTGGGAGTGGGGATGGCAAGGATAGATGTCAGGCCATCCACACCTGTCACACACATATGATAACTAAACCTCAACAAACTGATGTTGCTCATGTCAATGTACATCAGGGCTGTCAAATGTATGCCTTCAAGGCCCAGCAACAGGCCATAACTGAAATTTATTCCTGATTCAGCACAAGTGGTTTAGTAAAAACAAAGTAGTCACTGATGAACTCACCAGTGCTGAATCTGGGACATCCTTCACTTCTGTACTGTTGCTGGCCCTGACCACTCGAACTTTGACAGGCATGGTGTACATGATAATAGCAAGATGATCAATCCTTGATTGCCAGGGTGGTATCCCATGCATCGCAAAGCAATGCATTGGATATCATCCTGACACTCAGGGATTTACATGTCTGTGTCATTGTCCTCCATCCATCCTGTCTTTGCTCATAGGGATGGGTGAAAATTTTCACCTCAAATGAAATTGGCAAACAATGGCAAAATAATTCCCCGGGAAAAGTGAAGTTTTTCGGCTTTTTTCCACCTAGCTCATTCCATAGAAATTTACACACAACACTTAACAAATAGGAGCATGAGGGTGCCTGTGTTGGTGGGGTGTGGAGAAAAAATCTGGTGAAAAGGGAATATTTGGGGGGGGTTGTTTACTGGAATTGTGGGGGCAGTTAATAAAAAAATAAATGCTAAATACAATTAAAAAAAAACCATACGACATGGCATAAAAGGGGTCTGAGGAAGGTGTATGTGTTGGTGGGTGGAGTCTAGGGAATGAATCAGTTGAACAGGGAATTTGTTTTGTAGGGGGTTTCTTGACTGATATTGGGGGGGACAGTTAATAAAAAAAATAGTGTTAAAATAAGAAATTTGTATATAAAGTAATAGAGGCAGGAACCCCCTGATATAAGCTTCCAATGGGGTAGACTGATACTAGAGTATTTTGTAGAGGATGGTTTGTTATATTTGTTGTTAGAGGCCCAAGCCCTGAGGAAACATTGATTTGTAGGACTTAGACTTATTAGAGGCCCAAGCCCAGAAGAAACATTGATTTGTATGACTTAAGCTTGTTTGGCACAATCCCTAAGGAAAAAATGCCCTACTAGTCTAGTGCCAGCAGGCCATGTTGTGTTGGCCACTGGCCACTGGACATTGTCAAATGCCCTGATGTAGATGTGGAATTTGTGACTGCTGTTCTTGCTGCTGCTGCTGCGTTGTTTAAGCAGCAGGATGATTAGGCAGCTGAAAGAGAAGGGGATCAACAACAGAAGTAACATGGGTAATGTATGATGAAGGTTCCACTTGCCACAACTAGCTCCAGTTATGTGCTTCAGGCAGTAGCATCACAATAAGTAGCCCCCAGTATATCTGGAGAAAAGAAGAAGTTGGCCAATAATTCTTTACCACCTGCTCCTCCTCCAAAATCATGGGTGTATTGTAACTAGAATATACATTTTTTCCCTTGAGAGCAGCAACTGTGACTCTCATCAGCAAATGCAATGTGCACAATGTGTTTGTGGTAGATAACACCTGAGGGTACAATTGTATCCAAAAACCATGACACTAGAACTCAAATACAGATGCTGTCACTATACCCTTGTCCAGACCCCGCTAAGACACAAGACAATTTGCTGACAGTTTAATAGTAATGATGAACCCTCCCTACCACCATCTTAGCATATTCTGTGGGATGAAATCTCTTCAGATGCAGCTTGATGCCCTGCTTGTGATTCTCCTCCATCTCACTGGCATGTGTGGTCAGTGCACCACACAGTGTTCAATGGGTGGAGACTAACTGCCACATCCTAACATCAACAGAGTGGCTATGATTTGGAGGGGGAGGTAACAATGAACAAGATGGACTGGCAGAAGACGTAGTTGTTACCCTAGATGAAGAAGGAGATGGTGATGACGAGCTAGCTGTTTCTCTCATCATGGAACTTCCAGTGTCTGCCTGAGTTTCTCTATTCTTCCTCCTCTTTGATCTCCACCTTGCCTCTTGTTGCCTTTCTGGAGTGTCAGGGGGTACAGCAACAGTAGTGCCTGATTTCTGTGGTGGGTGTTTGGCTTTAACATGTTTGACATAAATATTATGGTGTCTGTTTTTTCATGTGTGATATCAGGGCAGTTGTGCCAAGGCAGTTCCCTCCTCTCCCCTTCTCAATGACCTGTCACAAATTGTGCACAGTGCTGTTGGTGATGACTGCACTGAGCCTGCCCCAAGAGAAAAATAGTCACACACCCATGACTTCAGGGGATAGGGATAGGGAACAGATGGAGAAGAATGGCCTCTTTCTTCTACTTCTCCACATTCCCCATCACTGTCTGTGCTGGCAGCGGATGATATTGTTGCTATTGCTGCTACTGCCTCAGAATCAGCACTGCAACTAGGACCAGGATTATTACTAAGGCTGGCAAGTGGAACCTGTCCTAGTCCCGCATCCCTTGTTGACCCCATTCCCACTGTGTCCACGGTGGTCTGTGGCACACTAGCTTGCTCCCCTGCTGCCCTTTCATCTCAGCAGCAGCAGAAATTAGACCAGTTGCCATTTGCGCAAATTACAAAAGCTGATTGCTAGTGGTGGTGGTGGTGCCCATCCTCATTCCTGTCTCCCATTCCTTCTCAGTTTCTGCTAAAAAGACCATTAAGGTCTCTTCCTCCCCAGCTTCTCCAGCATCATTGTCGTAACTACCACTAGTCCCTACTTGCTGTTGCTGCTGTTCTATTCAGACATCTCACTGCTGCTTGGAGAAGGTGATGAGCAGTGTGACAGAGGGTCCCCTAATGTCACACTTGGCATTTCTTTTTGACCTGAAGAAGGCAGAATAGCAGCAGTAGCAGCAGGCATAGGCAGCTGATCTGTGCTCCTGATGGCGGTGGGATTAATTCCCAGTTCTGGCCTCTTCAGGATCATGTTCCACTTGGACACTGTAGTGAAGGGTAGGGAACTCCGGGGGCCAGAAGAATGGTGTGGGCTCCCATGACCGCTAATCTGGATGCCCTCAAATGCTTCCCCTACCACTCCCCTAACACTAGTCCCACCGGCTGCTTCACCATTACTGTTACTACTACTAAGACAAACCACATCAAGTTCAGCCGCAAAGGCTTCCTCCTCACAGTCACTAGTAATTTGAGGATATTGATTACCCCCTCCTTCACTTCTAACACTAACAAGCTGCTGGACCTTCTTAGTACTAGCACTGGGGGGACTGCTTGGGGATGGCAAGTGTGACTTAGGGTCCCCTGATGTCACACTTGGCATCATCTTCTCCTTCCCCCCTCCTGAGTATTACAAAACACACTAGCAGCAGCTTCATCACTGGTGGCAGAAGGTTCAACATTGGCAGCAGGCACAGCACTGGTTATAGCAGAGGCAGCATGTCTGACAGCAGGCACAGTATTGGTAGCAGTAGGTTCAGCACTGACAGCAAGCACAGCACTGGTGGCTTTGGCAACAGGGACAGCACATCTGACAGCAGGCACAGTATTGGTGGCAGCAGGTTCAGCACTATCAGCAGGCACAGATCAGGTGGCAACTGGGGCAGCACATCTGACAGCAGTCACAGGACTAGTGGGAGCAGGGTCCTCAATGGTGGCAGCTGGGGTAGCACGTCTAACAGCAGGTTCAGACAGCTGACCTATCCTGATCTCACTAATACTACCCTTTTCTCCCTCCCTTCCCATTCCTTTTTCTCCCTCCCTTCACATTACATTTTCTCTCTCCCTTCCTATTAAATTCTCCAAGATCCCTAGGGGTGATCTGGGGGGACTGGACAGCATTAGTTCAGTGGTGATCACTTCCTCCTCAGACTCAGTGCACATAACTGTCCTTCCAGTTTCTCATTTTAGTATTTTTAAACCTGTTCATAGTGATAGCAGTCATTATGAGCTACTCCTGCCTCAATTTTTCAAAAGATCACAGCAGAATAGCACAGCAAGTGTACCTCGCCCTGTAGCTGCTTCTGTTGTGTTTGTCAAAAACCACATACATCAATGGGTGGAAACTTTCTAGCCATTGAAAAAATGGTGAACAATTTTGGCCAATTGCCAAAAAATGCGAACATTTTTATCTCTAGTTTTAAAGTCGATTCTCCCATGAAAAAGCAGACAGCAACGTTGTTTTTGCAGATTTTTTCTTGGGAACACGGTGAGAGATTTCACCCACCCCTTATGTCTTCCTCACTCTGTAGCTGCTTCTATTGTGTTCCACATTCTGGAAAACATCACATTTTTATAGCGAAAAAGTGAAAAACATGTAAATCAATGGATGGAAACTTTCTAGTCATTGAAAAAATGGCAAAGAATGTTGGCCAGTAGGAGGAAAGTGAGGAGGAGGCGGAAGATGTTCAACCTAGTGTCTACCCCCTTGTGGATCAGGATGAGTTCACCAGCAAGTAGTCACCATCACTACCACCCCTGCAATCACCACCACCTGTACCATCACGACCACCACCTCTGTCTGCAGCACAAGCTCCACCAATACCATCAGCTCCACCCACTACAACTGCTCCAGATATCCAACAGCCACCCACTCCCTAAGGTGAATGGATGCCTTCATGGACATAGATTCCTCCATCAACATAGGCACATTACTTCATGGCCCCACCACCACCACCAGGGAGGCTCTGGATGTCCAGGACAGGGCCCACCCCTCATTATGGGGCATATGGTACTACCCAGAGGACACAGTTACCCAGATGGATGGTTCCCCAGCATGGGCCCAGCTACCAGTGGCCAAGGTATGACCCCTGGCCACTGGATTATGAACACTTGGGCCTGATCCATGGCCAGCTCGGAATCCTTGGATGTGGTGGGGACATAGCCAAGGGATGATCATTACCAGCATCATCTGCCTGAGCACCAGCAGCAGCCTCAGCCTCACCACCAGCCAAACAGGATGATGGACTTTGTGAGACAACAACTCCACACATCTCAACATCCAACATAGGGATGGAGAGGGATTTGCTGCTGGTACAGAGGAGACATCTCAGGGAATTCCATAGGACAAACAGGTACCTCAGGAGGTTTCAAGGGGATTCACTGAGAAACATAGCCACTCTCCATGCCCTGGAAGCCCAGCACACAATCCTGACAAGTGAGCTGAGACAATACAGAACTGGCATGATGGACATGATGGAGCAGCTGCTGGTGGAACTCAGAGACCTCCCCCACAGGGAGAACCTGTGCATGGAGAGGGGTCCACTGGAAACACCTCACCCTCCAGTGTGACCCCTGCACTAAGCCCCAGACTAGCCAGGGTCACAAGGCAGGCAAGCAGATCATCCACATCTGCAGTCCCTTCAAAACATCCTCCCGAATTCTTAGATTTACCCCAAATAAAACTAAATTTATTTATACAAATCATGTCTTAGAATGTTTATGCTGATCAACAGGTTAAGAAGTGGCAGAGATGCCTCTAATGCATTGCAAAGCAATGCAGTGAACACAAGTTCTGCACATGGTAACGTAGTTGTAAGGTATTCAACTATAAACACAGACACACATACCACATACATTGTGGCAGAGGGGTCTCAAATGCATTGCATCGAACACATCTCCTGGTCCATGATGTGAGTTGAACTTGAGCAACTGACAAATACCCCTTATCATAATAGGTGCAGGACTATCCCTAGTCATTCCATCCATTGGTCTATTTTCACAGGTATAATCCAAACAAGTAATTGGTATTGATGTGTAACATGAGAGATGATAGATCATCCCCACAGACATGCTGTGCTTCACATTCTGCTAAGAAAACAAACAAACATCAAACACCTAGCACTGATAGTTTGATCCTTTGGATCAATGCAGTTCTGGGATAACAGACATGAGCATGGGTAAGCCACAATTGTGGCAAATTGACTACACCAAGCAGGGACAACATAGGTGGTTAGCAAGTGGGATCTGTTAATAATATGATAAGGTGGATGAGATTTCTTCAGTGCAATAACACTTCTGTTCCCTAGGTTATTTCTATGGAGCACATGCACAAACGTGTCACATTGAGCAGTGTCAGTGCATAGGCTCCATGATGTAACATGGGAACTGTGGATATGATATGCCTGTAGACATCATGTCCACTGTACCACTGCATTATAAACTCCTCCTAATAACTTAGTGAGTCCCTGTCATCCTCACCTTTCATCAACACATCATCAAGCTCACTCATGTTTAATCAGTGGAGTCCTGTGCTGATGTACAAGCCTCAACAAATAAGAATTTGGATCCATTTGAATAAGTTTAAACCAACATTAATATGAGCAAACACAAGTTATATGGGGATGGTATACTTTATTATGTCAAGCAATACATTACAACATAGATATCTTGGCATATGACTAAAATGTATAGCAGACTTTGAGTATCATCACACAAAATGTAGTTATTAGATCATTTATTTCTACTTGAGTAACACATATGTTCTGCTCAGGTGTTAATATACATGTTTCCTAACAAACAGGCTTTTAGGCAACACAGAGACATGAGTATTAGTTAAATATGTTACTGTCTGAGTACAGTTTGCTTGGAACTTCAGGTTTAACATCACACCAACAACACAAGTACTTCTTAATACATCAATTGGTGATCTACATGGAAGTGCAGTCATGTGTTCAGGATAGACAAGTGGAAATTCCTCAGTTCCCTGAGTGGTCATGGCATGGATGTCTGTTGAAAGTGATGACAGAATTTGTAATTTCATTGTCTAACTGTGTGTCATGCAACAGATTATAGATAATTACACCATTAACCCTGTATGTTCCGGGTAGGGGGACAACCCTTTGTTCAGAAAGGTGATGTCCAGCTCTGGGGAAGCCATCAGGTTGGGAACAAGAGGATGCTGAGCAGACATGGGTATATGTACCAGGGACATTGTATGAAGACTTCAATGAGTATGTGAGCATGAGCACAGCACCATGAGACAGGTTTTCTTTGCTTGCGTAAATCAAGAAAATAATCTTACATGTCTAAATATACCATAAATCAAAATAGACTCCAAATCATGAATGGAATACACGTCAACAGTGTACACGTTAACACACTATTTACATGAAGTATTATTTCAAGTAGTATTCCAGCAGGGTTACCTCTTCCCTATATGATATGTTTATAACTCAATTTCCCCTGTAGCACCCTGACACTTTTTCATCTGGTTTAGCAGTGATAGTGAATTCATAGTGTGCTTTGCAGTGTGCATTCCTCCGCTATATCCTTTGGCCTTTACACAACTGAGGTTCTTATGTGAACTGAAATAATCCTTTCACACATATAATGTTGTATCTTATGCATTGCATGGGATATTCCTCTCTCGTTACCATGATGACATGCATGATATGACTATAGACCACTACCTCAATATTGTTTGCTATCATCAGTTGAACACAGCAATGTGAGGAACATGTGTAGTGTAGTGTAACTTTGTTCATATGGACATACTTGCATATCCTTGAAGTGGCAAAGTAAACATGGACGAAGGAATAACTGATGTCAGTTGAATCCACATCCTCAATATGACATGTCCAGGGAATGGATGATGCATGGGATCCTTATTGCTGGAAATGTCAGGCCTGTGACTCTCATTGATCATGTGGGGTGAAACAGAACATCAGTTGTAGTGTAGTTAGCATGTTTACACAGATTTCCAGAGGCTGATTATGGACATACATGAATTGTGTTATGTCTGTGTTATACTAACAGCTGAGGTGGTCCCTGATCAGCCTGTCTTGTATCTGTGCCCCTCTGTGGGTCTCCTCATGATGTGCCTATAGATCAGGGACCTCCACAATGGGGACTGGCTCATCTTCATCCACAAGATGTGTGTCCATGGCTATACTGTGTAGGATGACACAGGCTAAGATTATGTTGAATGCCTTTGCGGGGGCATACTGCAGGGCCCCCCCTGAATGATTCAGACAATGGAATTGGCTTTCAGCAGGCCAAATGTGTGGTCTATTACACTCATTGTTCTGATGTGACCCTCATTATAGTACTCCTATGCAGGTGTGTGGGGATTATTCAGTGGTGTGTGTAGCCATGGCTTTCAGATATAGCCAGTATTACCTGTCAACAGAGAATGACATGGTAAGACAGGTGCACATGTTATGTGGATGACGTACTTGTTGCGTATCATGACCATGCTAAGCTGTGTTTCAATGAGTAGTGTGAGTGCACCTGTTGCCATGGTGTGGTATATGTTGTTTTGACTCACCTAATAGCTATCCTCCTGTATAGGTCCCATTCTCATAGTCCCTCTGTATGGAGGTGTGTGTGAGGATATAGGAGTCATGACAGCTGCCAGGATATGGATTATACTCATAGTGGCATCACAGGCCATCTGAACGTTAATAGAGTGGAAATTCTTCCTGTTCATGTACAGGTGGTCCTATTGTGCAGGAGCTCGTATTCGCACATGTGTGCGGTTTATTGCACACATGACCCTGGGCATGTCTCCCCATGCGCAAAAGTGTCCACTCCATGTCAGTGGTGGGGAAGTGGAAATAGGTCCTGGCCCTCCTCTTGAAGGCTGCCAAAACTTGCACCAGTGCCCTTGAACATGTGGGCTGTGACATTCCTGATGAAAAGCCTTCTGTGGACTGAAAAGATCCCCTTTCCATAACGTGGATGGCACATGTGAGCTTTTGCAAACTGGATAGAGCACAGTTGGTGTGGTATATGGGGTCGATGTCATCCCTAATCACCTCATACAACTGTATGATTCTGTGGGATGTCAACCTGTTCTTGTCTCTGAGTTAATCGTCCATCATTCTTATGCTGATGTCTGTCATCCCTGTGCTGCTCCACATGTCCCTATGGCAGCTGTGGGAGATCTGATTGTGGAAGCTGGGGAGCTGCTGCCTACTACGCTCTCCAGGTGGAGATGGGCACCTGTCCGATTGTCCAGCCAGAGCATCAGCATTGACAGGTGTGCTTGGGGGAGGAGGGTGATCCAGTAATGGGTATGGAAACATACCTCAAATCTCCATCTCTCTCTGTCTCTCTATTTTTCTCTTTTTCTCTGTCTCTCTCTCTAAGTGATCTCAGTGTAAACACGCCACATCTGAGGATGGCGCGATGTCCCTTTAAGACAGTGGTGGGGTGTTGTTGAGGTACTGTCATGAGGTCATGAGTGACCAATGGAAGGGTGTGCATGTTTGCCATTGTGTTTCTTGTTGGTTGTGTGATTTGTTGTAATTGCTGTGTAGTTGTCAGGTGCATGTGTGATGTTGTCAGGTGTATGTCTGTTTCCATTGGCTGTAGATGTTGCCCAGGTGAGCTTGGTTTGCTGTAGAGTTGACAGTTGCGTGTGTTGTATGTTAACCCATATTGTGCTGGCTTGTGGTGGGATACTTTGTGTAGCCACTGCATACTTCACAGGTGTCCCTGTTTAGAAGGGACAGTCCCTTTTTGAGAGGCCACTCCCTGTGTCCCTCTTTCCCAGCCTGGTGTCCATCTTCTTATGTGATCAGACTGTGTGGTGTACATATCTTTGTATAACATTGGTCCACAACCATGTAATTCACTTTGATGTTTGTTTAAACTTTTGTATATGTTTGTGACTTGATTTTAGGGCATTGGCATTGCTTTCTATTTTCTCTTGGCTTTGCAGGGGCTAATTTTTCCATTTTTATACTTGTGCTGTGGGTTGTATGAGTTGCTGTTTCTCTACTTTGTCTTGTCTGACGGTGGTTTTTCTTATCCATTTTTGTGGTTAACAGCCAACTGGGTCCTAAATTTTTGCCTTTAAAAGTATCAATTTCTCATCCGTTATCACTTCCGCACACATTTGAATGTCTCTGAGGATTGCTGTTTCATGGTCCTCTATGGGCGATATATTATCATCCATTGTGATTTTGAAGATTTCACATTCAATCGCTTACCATGCTTACAAAAGTGCCCTTGCCAGTTTTGCTTTGCGTCTGTGGTTATTGAATTGATCCCTATATGCTTGCAAAATCTCTGACTTTGTGCAAGTGTACAAAGAAGAACTGATGCAGACAAAGGTTGATTTTTCTTTTGTTGACTCACTGTGCATTTTGTTAATCGATAAAAACAAAATATTAACATGTTTATTTTATTAAACCATTCTTAATTTATAGCATTTTTTCACACCTGCCTAACACTTTTACACAGTAACCCCTTAGTGACCGGTCGCGGGTGCACGTGGCCGGCACTTAACACCCGCCAAACTTTTTTCCCCATTACCTTCAATGACTTCCGGGATGTACATGTACGTCCTCTGTCACTAAATGACAGTTTCTGTGGGACGTACATGTACGTCCATTGTTGGGATGGGATTATTGTGCATCTCTCAGCAATCTTGCTTTACTAAGTAGGAAGCGCCCTGCAATACATTTTTTCATAAAAAATGTATTCCTCTAAATACCTGATGTAACATAACCTATTTACAGGGTGCAATTAATATGAAAGATAAACACAGTAAAACAGTTCAGTACAAAATAATATTGGCACTTAGGGACATGTGTACAAAAAAAAAATTAACTGAAGCTTTTAATCCCTTGAATGCTAGAGGCACAAAACTGACAGCAAATGGTTAAATGTCTTCATAATACCAAATATATCAACACATCTTTTACTGGGTTTTTTTTCTCAAAAACAACAGGAGTAAATTATCCGTGAATTCATTATAATGCCTAACATAGTTGCTCCTTTAGAAGCTGGTGTGGTCGAAGAACATCATTTTACAATGTGTTTGGTGTGTGCTTAGTTTAAAATTTGTGGTTACTTTCAATATGCAGCTGAAATCTGACACTTGTGTGTGTTGTTACACAAAGCACGTATGTAGGTGATAAATACATTAAAATAGAGCTAGCAATATAATTTGGAACTTAGTCAAGGTTTTATAGTTACCATACAATGAAAGAAAGTCTATCACATGTAGACTTCTTAACGTATTTCCCCTCTGTTGATAACTGATATGTATGTTTACCAAAGGAAAATGCAGACTAGTGTCTGCAGTATAATCTATTATGCAGTACTGTTAAGGGACAGCAGACATGGAAATTTCTAAAATGAGAACCTGAAACAAAATATATGTAAAAAAAAGAAATAAAGAAAATGAAAAGTTGAGAGAAATATTAAAGTAACGTTCAACCTCCTTTTTTATTTTATATATTCTGCAAGTCTGATTGCCTTTAAGTATTATTAATATTATTATTATTCATTGTCACCTATTTCTTTATAATATTATATCTAAGGAAAAACACCATTTTCTTATTTTTCACAATTTTTTTCCCACAGATAGAGAATCCATTAAAATCTACCCCATTTCTACTGCCAGTGAAATTCAAATGAGAATGTTGCAATTTCTGCCTATGCTTTCTATGACTGTAAAAATGAGAAAGAGGAGTTGGAGGACTGTTGCTGCTGAAGTGGATAAATACGCAGTTGAGGTTAACAGCACAAGCAGCAATTGTAGTGTGAGCCTGAGACCAACATCAGTAGATATCACCGTTGCTATCAGTGACCTCTACTCTGTCAGTCCCTTTTGGAGCCGAATGGCTCCTAGCAACACCACCTAGAGCCAGCTGGGACTGACAGCGCAGGCGTGTGGATGTCACTATGGAAAGACGTCTGTGCTCTGTCCTGTATGTCAGCCCGAGAAGAATGGATAATCCTATTTAACAAGGTAATAATTCTGGCGAATAGCACTACTAAGCAGCTAGTCACCAGATGGTGAATTATTTGAGCTCAAGTTGTTAAGCGCTGGTAGTTTAGCTTTAATTAGAGCAGACATGCCACAGTGTGATCCAGCTTCCCTCTCTTCATAACTTTTTCACATGCTGTGCCAGTGGGGTGGGCAATGCATTGCAAAGCAATGCGTTGCGTAGCACACTGGCAGTGAAAGAGTCACTATCTGCTTGGCAGGGGCCAAACACTTAATGCAGTGTACAAAACTTGTAAGTGGTCACCTGGTTAACAGTTGCTAAGAGTGAAGGTAATGTGTGTAAGGTGGGAGCAAGGCAATACTGGTATGTGTGTAATGTTGTATATTGTTTGCATTAAAGTGGTGAAGTTATTATGATAGTGTGAGCATGGAGGTTGAATAAGAATCCTCCATTGTAGCAATGAGAGGGATGGATTGAGGATGCATGGGAGTAATGAGAGGGCACAGAGTGTGGACCAATTAGAGTTAGAAGACATACAAAGAGTTGAGTAAGTAGTGGTGTTTGCGTAAAAGAGAAAATGTAGTTGGAAGGTGTGAGTAAATGTGAATTGGAAAGATGAGACGGGCATAGTATGATACGGACACAAGTACACTGCATAACACAAATAATAGGCACAGAGTGAAGGTGTATTGTACAGAGGTGATATGTATTTGGAATGTGGTGATGTGGAGTTAGTTTCATATTAACCATTTGAGTGGCAGAGAGGTAGGCAACGCACTGGAAAGTAATGTGTTGTGTACCTCTGTGGCACTCAAGGGGTTAAAGTCCGCAGGTCTGTGTGATGGTTAGTAGGTTTCAGCTCATCATATCCTGTTCACACTACGTGTGTTTTGTCCCCCCGTCTGTGTCATGGTCGGTGTGTTACCTCTCCCTACTGTTGTGACTGGAGGTGTCCCCTGTTAGGCGATGAGAGGTAGTAAGGGTAGACTTTTGTTGGCGTGAGGTGAAAGTCGACCATGTTATTTTTTTTGTAGCAGCAGATGTTGGGGGTGGACCAACTCCTTGCAGTGATCTTCCCAGAGATCTTCGGCCCCTTCTTACTCCTGTGAAAATCATGCCCCTGTCTATATCCTTAGACTTCTCTTGTCTAATGTAAACAAATCAAGTTTGGCTTGTCTCTCTCTTTATAACTCAGATCCTCCAATCCCTATATAAGTTTTGTTGCACTTCTCTGCACTTTTTTCAATTCAACTATGTCTTTTTTAAGAACTAGTGCCCAAAACTGTACTCCATATTACAGATGAGTAGGGATGGGTGAAATTTTTTTCCTCAAACTGAAATCAGCAAATAATGACACCTTCCGCATGATGAATAATTTCCAGCAAAAAGTGCAGTTTTTCCATTTTTCCCTTCTTTTTCGCCTATTGAAATCAATGGGAAGAAAAATATTTCTCCACTACACAAAAGTTTTCTACAGCCATATAAAAGGCTCTCAGGCTCTCACAGCAGCCATTGTGTGTTTGTGAGAGGAGAAAGCAGTATGTTTTTTGAGCTAGAAAAGACAGAGAGGGAAATTGAAGCTTACTTTAAGGAATCTTTGTTCTGTTAGGAGAGTCAGTGGGGCACTCTGGGGAGAAGAAGGGAGGAAGGAGGTTGACCCCAAATACTCCAAAACTCCATGTGACTGACTGGCAAGACACAGGCAGCTAGGGACCTATTTGCTTGCTGATCTTGCTGTTATTGTCTCTGTGCTGGTTGGGGAAGTCTGGGGAAAGACATTGTTGATTTTGTTTTTTAGTTATAATTTTTTTGGACAGACTGTGATAAGACAAAAGGGTGGACAACTTAAAAAAAATAAAAAAAAACATAAAAAAGAATAAAGAACTAAATATATTAGGTGACAGTGACAGACAGATGACTGGGTTTAGACAAGGCATCATACAGCTCCATCAGTTGTGTTGTGTACCATACAGTAAAAAAACACAGTGTAATTGCATAATGTCCAGCAAAAGCACAAGGGGAAGGGGAAGGGGGAGGGACATGAGAGTGAAGTAATAGTTCAAAAACTGACTGCAGCAATGGTTGCTGCAACGTTTGCAATCAATGATGATGATCCCTCTACTCCAAGGGAGGATGCAGTTTGTCAAGGTCTCTTCAAAACTAGTTCCAGCACCACCAGTGCCAGTAGAAATAAAGAAGCATATAAGAAGAACACTGAAGGTGACAACAAGTCACATTACATTGTTGATGATGCTGGAAATAGCATAATAGAGGAAGGTCTAGCAGCTGAACCGCATCCTGCCTCAGATAGTGAGACAAAGAAGCACCAAAACACCTGTCCTCAAAGTAGTAGGGAACTTTGTTACAGTAAAAGTAAAAAGAAATTTTTTAAGACCTCTAAAAGCTTAGAGGAATATAGGGGTAGTGGGCAAGAATTGTCAGGTGATGCTGATGCTGCTGAGGATGACCTAAGGCTTAATCTTCCACCACTTTTAAGGAGCACTGTGTCTGTCTATAAACTGTTTGAGAAATCCATTGGAAAGTCTGACCCCGGACAAGCACAGATGTAAAAAAGCACACAGTCACCCTATCAGTCATCATTAGCATCATCGCTTCTTCAAAGTCCAAGTCCCACTCAGCCACACACACCTGTTTTGAGTACCCAGCAACAGCAACACAGGTTAACATCCCCAATGCTGCTGCTGTACGTGTTGCACCTTTGAAAACTAGTAGTAGTGGCAGTAGAATTGCATCATCATCTAGCCCCAGCAGTAGTAGTAGTAGTAGCAGAAATCACACATGACAGACAAAGCCAGGACAAATATATTAATAGCAGCACAGATGAGGAGATGGAGGACAGATGGGACCACTGCTATGACTGATAAGTAATGTGTGTCAATAACCTGAGAAGGAGGATAGCATATGACAATAGTAAAAACAATATGCATACACAAATCACACCATGTCATTCCCCCCAACCACCACTACCATACACATTTGCCACATTGTAGGTTGTACTTTTTTTTTTTAATTACTTGACATCATCATGAATATGTGCCAGTGTCATTTAAGTAGGAAGTTAGTTAGTTGTGGGCAAAGAACAAATGCATTCTGCATGCTAACACATTTTTCAAGGCATATTTTGCTGTAGGACTCACAACTTTGACTTTCAGCCACTTATTTCTAAACTTCAGCCCTCAGAAGAAGTAATATTACAGTGGGAAATGTAGTAGCTATAGGAAATATAGGCAAAAAAATGTGTTAAAATAGGCAGAAAATTTGTTAAAATAGGCGAAAAGCAGCAAATTTTTGCATAGGCGGAAAGGCATGACATTTTTTACACTTTTTGCCCACCCCTACAGATAAGGACTAACAACGATTTATAAAGCAGTAGATTAATATTAGCGTCCTGTGCAGCTACAACTCTTTTTATGCAGGCTAGTACCCTATTTGCTCTTGCAGCAGCTGAGTGACTGCTGAGAAGTCTATCGTATGTCAGAACTCTAGCATTAAATGTCATCTGCCACTTTTCTTCCCATTCACTGAGTTCATCTAGAAAAAACATCCAGCCCTGTAGTATTTCTGTGCACAGCTTAGTGTCATCAACAAAGATTGAGATGCTACTTTCAATTCCCACTTCTTGATCATTAATAAACAAATTCTTTAACTAGGGTCCAGGTATGGGAAGATGTACACACTGTTCCTTATCCGGCATCCTCTACCTCCTCCTCTGGCTCCCCACTTTTGACTCCATTACACTCCCTATCAGCTGATAGAAAGTCTGTAATAATAATAATAATAATAATCCTTTGTAGATCTGGCAGTTTGTGTCCACCCATTGCACATTGTGTGGTGCACTGACCACACAAGGCAATGTGGTGGAGAGCAATTGAATGCAGGGTATCAGAGAGCAACTGCAGACATTCCATCCCAATGAATACACTAAGGTGGTGGCAGGGAGGATTCATTAATTTTTTTTCTTCTATCTTCTTGACATCAGGTATCCTTAGCAGAGTGGACAGAGGCCATAGTAACAGCAACACTTCGTTTCTTGGGGCATGGGTTTACATTTTTGATCTAAGAATCAAGGTGTTTTGTTGCAGTTGTGCCAGTTGATTAATAGGAATGAAGATGTGTTAATTGTTGTGATATTTCACACCCGGTTCTTCCTTTATTTCATATTTCCATGTGAACACTGTGCACATTGCAATTGCTGATGACAGGCACAATTTACTCCAGGATGCACTCAAGGGAAAAATTTGTATTCTACCACAACCAATATGTTTAGAATAGGTACACACAATGTATATCTTAGAGCATTTCTACAAGCAGAATAAGACCATTAGCGAGTTCACCATGCAAAACTGGAAGGCTTGGAGGGAGACTGTTTGTCACCTGGCTAGTGGCAACTAATATGCCATGTATATGAGCTGCTGAAACCCTTTGAGGATGTAGCAATGCTGGTGAGTTGCATAGGGGCTAGAATTAGTGAAATTATTCCACTGATATTTTTAGTACAGAAAAAAATGAGGAGTATGGCTGATGAATCTTACCATAATGACAACACAGAGCATGTTAAAGTGCTTTGAACAAGATCTTCACATAGTGTCCTTTAAAAGCAATGAGGAACATGCCTTGAGTTCTGCTCCTAGTGGTAAGAGTCCTGGCCCTGATGGGTTCCCTATAGCTTATTATAAATCCATTCGGAGTGCCCTGCTTCCATGTATGCTAGATACTTTCAATGCGATACTGTCGGGAGGTGTATGGCCGTCGCAATCGTTAGAATCTCACATCTCAGTTATTCCCAAACCAGGCAAGGATCCTCAGCAATGTGGTAGCTATAGGCCAATTTCCTTACTGGATGTCGACCTGAATTTGTATGCTAAGCTCTTAGCAGCCCATTTGCAGTGTTATCTTCCCTCATTGATTCATTCGGATCAGGTTGGCTTTGTTACAGGGAGACTGGTTAGAGATAATACTGTGAAAGCTTTATCCCTCTTGCATCATGCTCAAACTCATGCTAAGCCTACCATCTTTCTATCACTGGATCCCGAAAAGGCCTTTGATAGAGTGCAATGTCCTTATATGGAGGCGGTTTTAAGATGGATAGGCCTTGGACCTCATTTTCATGAGTCCATTCTGTCACTCTACTCATCTCCAACTGCACGGATTAAGGCTAATGGATCGCTCTCTGACAGCTTTAGCATCACGAATGGAACGCGACAGGGCTGCCTGCTTTCGCCTCTCATTTTTGTTTTAACTCTGGAACCCTTGTTAGCTATGATTCGGAGCACAACTGAGATTAAAGGTATCTTGATTGGGGTTGGAGATTTTGCTTGGTGGCCTTCGCAGATGATATTTTGTTATCGCTCACCAATCCTTTCAACTCCTTTATGGCTCTGCTACATCTGTTTTCACTATTCTCTGACTTCTCGGGATTTAAAGTCAATCTTTCTAAATCTGAATTGCTTGGGATACATGTTCCTGTTGAGGTTCAATGTCATTTGGAGGGCATCTTTCCATTTTGCTGAGATCCTCGGAAACTAGTATTTAGGCATCTTCCTAACAGCTGCGTTACCTGATGTGCTTCAACTCAATTATGATCATCTTCTTTCATCTCTAAAATCTGATTTTTTGCAATGGTCCTCGCTAAATGTTTCCTGGTAAGGCCGTGTTCAACTGGTGAAGATGATTGCTCTCCCCAAAATCTTGTTCCTATTCCAGACTATCCCTTTAGCTTTATCTTCATCTCTCGTTCAGGCTATTCAAAAACGTCCGCGTTTACCCCGGAAGCTACTTTACCTTCCACCGTCTCACAGTGGCATGGGTGTCCCTTGTGTACAATCGTACTATCATGCGTGTCATTTATCCATTTTGCTCACAATGTCTAGTCAGGTCCTTACAGACAGGGGTTGGATTTCGTTATTACAGCTGTTGTTCCCACCATGTGATGTTCGGCAACTTATGTGGAGTTCTAAAACTGATACCCCTACACCATGTCTTACTCAGCCAATCTTGGGTCATTTGCTATCATTGTGGTACTCACTGAATCTACAATATACCTGGGCTCCCTTTCTGTCCCCTTGTCTTTCTTTCAGTGGGAACCCAAGCTTTCCCCCAGGTCTAGTAGTGGGTGCATTCTCTCGTTGGACCTCGATTGGTCTTCGCTCGGTCTCATCACTGCTTACGGATGCAGGCTTAAAGTCTTTTCTGCAACTCCAACAGGAATACTCATTGCCAGCTTCTGAATGGTGGAGATACTGGCAACTTCGCCACTTTTTAAGCTCTCATTATTCTAGACTTCTGTCTCTGTATCCTCATACCGCCTTTGAACGTCTGATGGACAAGGGGAGCTTCGACTTTAAATCTATATCTCGTTTCTATCGTCTACTGACTCATGGCCCCCAAGATCACAGGTGGGCCTTTCAGGTGGATTGGGAGAGAGACTTGGGACAGGGTTTCACGGAGGAATTTTGGAAAACTTCTTTTCTGCAGGCCATGACAGTACTTACCAATGTATCCCTTAGGGAGACGAATTACGAAGTGTTAACTAGGTGGTATCTTACTCCGGCTCGATTGGCCAGGATTTTCCCAGGCACGTCTGATTTATGCTGGAGGTGTCAAGAAGGGACATGCTCCACATATGGTGGAATTGTCCTGCTATTGCTTCCTACTGGAAGGATGTCTTTGAAGAATTCCGACATCTCTGTCAGATTCCCTTGCCATTCACTCCACAACTGGCCCTTTTAAATGATTTTCCTCCTCTCCACACATCTCTTGGGACTCTTGGTTACCAATTGCTGCTTGCACTGATGGTGGCGAAAGCTTGAATCACACTTCATTGGAAATCTGTGGTCCCACCGGCTGTGGAGGAGTGGAAGGGCAGACGTAAGGACTATTTCCTTTTAGAAAAATACCACACCACTACTCTTGGCATTCATGAGACCTTTGATGTTGATTGGCGACTCTGGAACGCTTATTTTCATGTGCCTTTATGATAGCCTATGACTTTCTGGCACAGGTTCTCTTTAGATACTTCTAGGTTGGACCTGTTTTGCAGGAGCCCGTACCCGTACCCTTTCCCTTACCCTTGCCTTCGCCCCTTCCCACCTTCTCAATATCTACTCTGGTTCTTCACCTCCTACTTTACTATTCGTTTTGCTTCTTCTTTTCTTTTGGAGTCTTTCCTTCTCTTTGTTGCGCTGAATTTACATTTTATTGTACCACATTTTTGACTACTTGAATCTTATTTTTGGTAGAATTATTTTCTCAAATGGATACTCATATGTGTTATGTTATTGTATACTACGTCCTGTACTTTGTTTTATGCTCAATAAAGCTTTTGAAAGAAAAAAAAAAGCAATGAGGAATACATTCATGACACTTTGTTGAACCCCCACCCCAAACACAAAATTTCACAATTTCTGGCAAAGGGCCATCAGCAGTTTGTCACATTAAGGAGTCATAATGATCAGCAGTATCTCTCTGAGGAATCGGATTCTGTCAAGTAATATAGAGCTATGCTTATGGATCGAGTGGAAGATGAGAAGGAGAAGGTTAGGGCACAGAAACATCTAGACAGCATAGTGAAAAAAGAAGGCAGTGAAGCATTTCACCAACAGGAGCAGGAGCACCAACATTATCAAACAGAACATCCCATTCTGAACACAGAGCAAATCATGGGTCTCAGCAGGGGTGGCAAAAAAACAACATTGATGGTGGTGGCACTGGTGCTGGAACATCTGTTTGGGATTTGCTTCCTGAATATGGGTTGGTAACTGACAGACAGAAACAATGTGTAGCTCCTAGAAGTGGTCCCACTGTTTGCAAGATGGTTTCTGCATACTTGCAGGATAGCTATGTTGTAGGCAGAAACAATGACCCCATGAACTAGTGGCAAACAAAGCAGTGTTAGTGTGGCCAGCATTGACACATACTGCAGTGGAAACCCTTAGCTGCCCTCCAACAAGCTCTGAGTCTGAGCGGGATTTCAGTGCAGCTGGTTACATTGCCATTGATTGTATGACACAGCTCTCAAGCAGCAATGTTGGGAGACATGGGGGTAGATTTCAAGGCAGGCAATAGTAACGTGTGTTTTGGCCCATTGGAAAAAAAAAGTTGCCATTTAAAGGACTGCATTAGCTATAAAAATCCGATAAGGACTCACTTTATCGCATAAAATTTAGGACCCAGTTTGTTTGGCCGTTAAGTCCCTTATCGGATTTTTAGTCAGCTAACGCATATATTAACGGACCAAAAAAACTTAAGTCCACAGTGGTTGTATTGATATGGGGCCCTAAAACCCACATCAATACATCCAAAGTGTCTAAACTGTGTCCAAAGTTAGTAGAATTAACCCTATGAGTGCCAGTTGGGTATAATTACCTCGCCGCCATTCATAGGGTTAACCCGACTAAGTAAAGCAACATTGCATTAAAAGTAACACGTACCATGAATCCTGATGTCCAGAGGAGTCCTCAGCATGCTGGTCATCTTCTGTTCTTCTCTTCTTTTTTCAGTCTTCTTGCTGTAAAAAAATCACAAAAAGTTAGAAGTACAATGCAGAAATAAGCGTCACACTATTACATGCTTTAACCACTTGAGTGTCAGTGTTGTATGCAATGCATTGCAAAGCAATGCTTTGCGTACCTCTCTGGTGCTCAAAAGTGTTAAAGAATGTATTACTGCTGCCCGGTTCCATAAATATGCTGCCAGTTGTCCAATTTGTTCCCAATAAATGTCCCCATGAATGCCATGATAAATAATGTTATAATAAAACAGTGCCATGATAAATAATTTCTACAATGTACATAGCTTAATGTTTAATATTGTTTGCTGTCTCAGCCGCTGTGTGCAGCCGTGGAAGTGGAGGCAGTGGAGACAGTATTATGCAGCACAGAACCAGCTCTGAGCGGCTGTGCTTTAAACCAATTGGCTGGGATGTGCATAAGCACATTGTTTGTAACAATCATTGCTGAACAGCAGAAAATGTTTAAACATGTATTTTAAATATATCTGCAGCAAATGTGTATGCATATGTCCATCCCACAGGCAATATAGGATACACAAGTCAGAAAACAAATACTTCCATGTGGATTTTGGTATTTATGCATTGAAAAATAAGTAAGCAGAAAAACATGGTTGGCCATTGATAAATCTGTGAATGGCTAATAAGCAAGAAAATATCTTCATATTTTCTAAACCATTAATGGTTTGATAAGTAGACATTATTTAGGGCATATACTGAACCAAACATGCCTCTTCAAATTAAATTAAATTGGTCTGAATAAAAGCTATAACCCTAAAGAAATGTTACTCCCTTTTATAGAAAACTTTTTTAAAATATATTTTACTAGTTGAACAGCCCGTTACACGGGCCACAGTGCCTCTGGCAGCCGGTCGCGGGGCAGTCACACGCAGTGGAGACTGCCCACTCCTCGGCTGATACAGAGCCTCTGGCAGCCGGTCGCGGGGCAGTCACACTCAGCGGAGACTGCCCGCGCCTCAGCTAATATTTGTCTATTTGTCGGAAATATTTTTTAGGAATAGGGACCGGTGTATTCTGAAAAATATATAAAAACTTGGACAAAAAAATCATTTTAATAAGATTTGACCTACCAATAACATTTAAGGGCAAGTGAAGCCATGCCATTGTTTTATCATTAAAAGATTGAATAGTAGGCAACAAATTCATCTCCAAAAAGGAGTCCGTCGTTGCTGCCACCCGAATCCCCAAATAAGTACAGTCAGCCACATAAGAAAGTGGGACGTCCGACGAGCGAGGCGCCTGCAGACCACCATCAATCGGGATCAAAGAGGACTTAGACCAATCGATTTGAAATCCGGAATATGTACCAAAATCGTCCACCAACCGCAACGTAGTCCTCAGGGAATCCCCATCATCACCAAGAAAGAGTAGAATGTCATCGGCATACAGTGCAATCTTTTCCTCTCTGCCCTCAATACTGAGTACACGGATCAATGGATTAGCACGAATCAAAACAGCCAAAGGCTCCAGGGCCAGGGCAAACAAACTGGGTGAGAGCGGGCAGCCCTGTCTAGTGCCACGGTGCAAAGAAAAGGGTTGTGAACTCAGTCAACCTGTCACTACAGAAGCCCTGGGGTTACCATATAAGATATGTATCCAATTAATAAAGGATGGACCAAATCCAAAACCATGAAGCACATGCCAAAGATATGGCCATTCGACAGAGTCAAAGGCCTTAGATGAATCAAGGGACGCTATTGCCCGAGTTCCGATGGTTTCATGTGGAAGCTGCAGGTGCAAAAATAATCTTCTAAGGTTGTGGGACGTCGTTTTGCCTGGGATAAAACCAGTCTGATCTTCATGTACAATGGTTCCCAACACAATATTTAATCTGGTACCCAGTATTTTCGCCACAATTTTTGTACCCGTGGTCAAAAGGGAAATAGGCCTGTAAGAGTCGCAGAGCTCCGGATCCTTCCCTGGCTTAGGCAATACAATAAGGGAAGCGTCATTCATGGAATCCGGAAGATTTCCGTCATCAATGGCAGCGTAAAAAGTATTCAAGAGATGAGGGGCCAAGATATCCGCAAACTCCTTATACCACTCTGCAGGAAGACCATCCACACCCGAGGCCTTGCCCGTCGGCAAACCACGAATCACCTCTATCACCTCTCTAAGAAGTATAGGAGCATCTAGCATGCGTCGATGTTCTAAGGAGAGTTGCTGAAGGTCACAATGATCAATAAAATGCGATATCTGAGACTCAGAGTGGGTTAGTAGAGACTCATATAAATGAGAATAGAAGTGCTGGAATCGCAAATTAATCAGCCGCGGGTCGAGTAACAATTCACCCCCAGAATCTCGGAGTGAAGAAAGCAACGGAGTCCCTCTATGCTGGCGAACAAGGTGAGCCAAAAGCTTCCCCGCCTTGTCCCCATTTTCAAAGATATTTTGTTTCATATAAAAAACATGACAGGCATTCAGTTCAGAGAGTTTTACAGAGTATCGCAATGAGCAAGAAACAAACTTAATGTAGGACGCCGAATCCCCACTCCCCACAAACTGTCTTTCCACCTCAGCAGCCTCTGATTCCAGAACCTCCACTTCTCTAGATTTAAGTTTATTTTGTGTAGATATAAGAGATATCAGAGAACCCCTTGCAGCTGCCTTGGCAGCCTCCCAAACAATACCCTGAGCAGCAGAATTGACATTGTTGGCAAAATAGTCACATAAATCTTCTCTATGCCTAGACACCAACTGCGTATTAGTCAACCATACGGGACTAAACCTCCAAACTCTGGGCTCAGATCTCTGGTCTCGATGTAAAGACAATAATACCGGGGAATGGTTGGAGGCCACCCTGGTTAGAAAACAGCAATCCGTAACCCAATTCAAAGCCAACTGGTTAGCAAACACATAATCAATTCTAGATAACGTTTTATAAGTGGCCGAGTGGCAGGAGAATTCCCGGTCCTGCGGGTGGCGAGTCCTCCATACATCTACAAGTTCCATATCGCCCACAAGATTGAGGAGGGCATCTCTATGTAATTTGGAATCAACCGCCGTCCCACCAAATCTATCCAAATCAGGATTAGTAGCTATATTAAAGTCACCCATACAAATTATATGGTGATGTGTCTTGTCAGAGACATATATAAGCATGTCCTGGAGAACTGATGGGTCAAAAGGCGGTGGAATATAAACATTCATTAAGACAAACAGAGCTCCCTGCAGCCTGCACGTTAGGAAGAGGTAACGTCCCTGTGGATCAGTCTTAAGATCAATGAATTCGAAAGAAACCAATTTAGAGATAAGGATGGAAACACCCCTGGCATATGTGGAATATGTGGCATGGTAATGACTCCTTATATAGAAAACTTTAATGTTTAATGTCCATAAGTTGGTATTATTGTCTAGAGGGTATGCTTCAAACATCTCTAATATAATTGAAATTACAGTCTATGAAGTAACTAATGTTGACACATGTGAACACACTTTCAGTATAAACTTTATATAACTATACATTTTATTTTGCAGTTTGTTTAATAGTAAACATTAACACATTAAAGGGATAGTAATGTTTCATAATAAAAGCAGCTCTAATTAATAATCATCATAGTATTTGGACTTTAGGGAGTGTTATTACAATTCTGTCAGAGTTGTAGTTCAAGAGTAATTCAATGACAAAGTATCCCCCTCCCACTCCTTTTACTGATGTAACACTGTTCAGCCAGAGCAGAAGGTATGTGCCCAGGTAGACTGCAGAGAGATACAATCTTCAATTAAGATAAGGGAAAAACCTGAAAAACTTGTCAAGGGGGGCAGGGCTTTCATTGTTCTCATAAGAAGAAGATTGTCCCCTGCTGTTATCTGTCTGGTCTTACAAACAGATTCCACATCTGAGAAGAGATGGCTTACACAAGGTAAAAGGGGCAGGAGGGGAAGCTTTGCTTGTGAATGTCTCTCAAACCATAAAGGTTTGAAAGACAAGACTTATATTGTTCTTCATGTTTTTTTAATGCCTACAAAATAAAATAAAGATAAAACAAAGTATTACTCTCCCTTTAAGACATATTTTAAAATTCTGCAATGTTTCTCTTTTCCACAAGTTCAGAAGCTATGTTTAAGTGTAGAAAGCAATTCATCAAGGTATCCTTAATGCCTAACATTGTGTGATATTATTAAAAGTTTGCAGTAAGGCTTAGAATGTTTGGATTTTAATTGGCACATTGTAACATGATTAAATACTTGGTAATAATAGCACATGTTAATGGGATAGCTAAGTGATAACCCCTAAGTATTGGAGCAGTGTTTTGAAGCCATATAATTCTTCTGAACTCATTAACACAGAACCTGAAAACTGAGGTGTTTATGAGTGCAAGAAACACTCATTGTGAAAATAAAATTTTTCATTATTTTCTGCTTTTACCTCTTTACTTTGCAAATCAAGTTTCCTTGTTCTGCTAATTATTTGTTGTGGAAGTTCATTTCACTTGTAAGACAAATTAAAGTACTGAGACTTAAAAGGAAACAACAGAAAAAAATGAAAGCAAAGCATAGCTTTGGCAACTTTCCAGCTCTGCCCCATGAGCATATGCACTAATAATTTGATATTAGTAAGATTTGATTTGCTCATTTGTTGAGAGGCTCCCATCACCATAAATGACATATCTACATATCTGTTAGGGCACTACTGGGAAGAAATATATACATAAAATAATATTTAAAGCCACAGAACACATATGGTTGAAAGTGAGTAGTTCTTGTTTTATAGACAACATAAGAGTCATAATTAAATACTGGCATGGAAACAAAGGAGCTTGTGAAATTAATTAGAGCTTTATTTAACAAAGGAAAAAGATCTGTATTTTGGAAACATGTCATCTGAGCTGATTATTTGATATAATTACTGAAAATTGCTTACTGGATCCGATAGCATACTGTATACATACTCAATTAGTAAAATGTTAAAGACATAGGTTAAGGTGCGTGTAAAACTGAAACAATTAAAAAAAAAATCCTAAACATTTTGGGTCTGAGTCAGGATTTTTATAAAGAAATTCAGTGGACAGAGGATATGATGATACAAATAATAGAGATGTTAGAAGAGACAGAGGAGAAGCAGATGCCTATTATTATGTAAACTTGATACAAGTTTGTTTTTTGATAATGTCACTTGCACACTACCCCTCTTGAGCATGGGAATACATTCTGTACATGAAAGTCTTATTGTTTACTGTCATAAAAATTCCAGTTTTGCTTTTGAGCTACAACAGAATGAGACTTGCCAGCTGTCATGGAAAATGTATTCAGTTTCACTTCCAGTTAATTTATCTAATCTTAATTCTATTATTATTTTATTATAATTATTTAAATGCTCCAGGCAACAATTTAAAGTAAAAACAAATAAACAGTGGGAGTTCCGTCTAATTTGTTAGTGATCTGAAAGGTCTCATGGAAACAAAATCATTATAGAACTTCTTTACATGCCATGCCTAACATAATTAGATGTTTTAAAAGATGCATTTAAAGACAGTGTTGATTACCTGTTAGTGGACTTTGCATTTGTTTATTTTTGTTTAAGAAAAAACATGAGACCAACTTTATTAAAGAAAGTGGATTCACTCACTTAATTTGTAATCCCTTCAAAACTGTAATTTGTCAACAAAGGCAGTTATTTGGGGAGTATTTGGATCCTAGACTATTTAATTTTGTGGTACATTTATTTTAATGGCGGCCTTGTAATTATAAAAGAACACATGTTCTATTAGGGATTCTGTTATTAGCTGACAAGAATTTGATTTGTTCAATTTGTCTGTTCTTAATATAAAATACTGAACCATATTTATTTTATGGATATAGCCAATAGACGTTTTTAAATTATTTTCAAATAAAATACCTGCACAATTTAAGTAGTACCACACTATATCGTTTACTGTGTACTTGTGCATGAAACACAGACATACATATGTTAGCCAATATGCAATTAACTACAGTAATTCAAGTGTTTAAATATGGGCAGACAGACAGATACTCAAAGAAAAACATTCATCTAATCAAAGTAATGTTAATTTGGTCTGCCAACTAAACCTGGTAAAAACTTAATTGTAAGCAGAATAGAAAAACTCAAAATAGATTAAAATATGAAACGTTATACTGTCTACTGAGTAAAATAATTAATTTTGTCTTACACTTTGCATATATTTTGCTGGTCATTTATCTATGTGTAAAATTCAAAGTCATCTGATACATGTAGTAGATAATGGTATAATTACAGTAGTACACTGCCACATAGATATGGACACCAGACCATAGTCTATTAAGATAAAACTGGAAGAACTGCATAATTAAATCAATTATAAAATGTATTAAGACCCCTTTTCCTTTCCCTCAAGTCTATACCCTTGAGCCTAATGTAACAAACTTACATTCATGCAATGCTCAAGATTTTAATTGCCTAGCACACACCAACACTATAATTATGCTACCTGCCAATAGTACTGAGCTCAATGACAAACAATCAAACATTTTGTCTAAGGGAAAAGCTACAAAAGCCTTTTGATCCCGAATCAACACATAATATTTGTAACTTATATACTTTAAACATCCAGAACCCACAAAGTAAAGACTAATCTGTCCATGCTGTGATAACAAACCCCTGTCTTAGATTTCAGTATTTTGACCCCAAAAGCATATTCCCACTGAATACTCCATGTGAGATTAACTCTGACTCACTAACTACCTGAAGTGCATTGCAACAAAAAGGCTTGTCTGAAAGCTAAATGAAGCAGCTGAAACCCCATCTCAGGTGAATAAACCCTGGTCAATACCTCCACTAATTCATGCAATAACTGAAAAAGTTATTGAAAGCTTGTATAGGTTCTGTAGTGCCATGAACACCAACAAAAATCAAGCCAAATCATCAGTTTGATGCACAAATCAAAAACTAAATTCAGTGATGGCCAAGCTGGACACACCATAATCTGCCCAGTACCATAGCAGAGTACTCCATACAGATTATTGGCATCATTCGCCATACCTCCCAAGAGCTTTTAGAAATGCAATCACTTCTCCCACAAGATGAAGTACAGAATCTACGAGGCTGGTGATACCACTTGCTGCACCCAACTGCTATTGTTCTTTTCCAAGCTATTGTTCCTCTACTTTTCCATCTGAAATGAGAAAGGTATCAGCTGCAAAATTCAACATGCTAGGCACATTCTATTCTTTAAAAGAAAGATAAAGTCTCAAGCAGCTTTTAGCCAGACACCTGAGTAACTTCAGGACAAGTCGTGAGGAAGCTGAGAGACACTGTTCATCACAGTTACACTCACACCCATATGTGAAAAACAGCTTGCAGTTCAGAACACCACAGTTTGATGTGTAACATAGTAACACAGTAAATTAGGTTGAAAAAAAAGACACAAGTCCATCAACCTTTACCTCATAACCCAGATAGATTAGAATAATCTAAGCTTCCCTGCTGCCAAATAAATTAGTCTTTATCTGAATTTCCTGTTTTGCCTACTATTACACATTCTAACCCTATATGTTATATCTTGAAATAAATATAAATATAGTCTTAAATGTACCCATTGAACCTGTCATTACTGTGTACTTGGGAAAGGAATTTCATAATTTAACAGAGCTTACTCTAAAAAAACCCTCTGACTATTTGATCAGGCCTTGGAATGAATTGAGTAAATAAACCAATTTTGTCTAGATGTTCCTCATAGGTCATGTTTTCCATTCCCTTAATTAATTTTGTTGCTCATCACTGTACTCTCTCTAGTTCTGGAATTAGGGATGGGTGAAAATTTCCGCCTCAAACCAGAATTGATCAATAATGGCACTTCCTGCTTGGCGAATAATTTCTTGTGAAAAGTGCCGTTTTTCCGCTTTTTGCGCCTAGCTCAATCAATTGAAATTGATGGGAACATTGAATTACATAAAACACAAAGCAAATGTTATTTTATTTCCCAAAGGCATAGTATAAAAGGGGTATGAGGGTGCCTATGTTGGTGGAGTGTGGGGAAAGAATCAGTTGGGGGGATAGTTAAAGGGATAGTAATGTTTCACAATAAAATCAGCTCCAATTAATCTGCATAGTATTTGGGTCATGGAGAGTATTATTTCAATACTGTCAGAGTTGTAGTTCAAGAGTAATTGAATCATAAAGTATCCCCCTCCCACTCCTTTTACTGATGTAACACTTCTCACCTCAGAGCAGCAAGACTGCCCAGATGGATCTCAGAGAGGGAAAATGTTAAGTGAGCATAAGGAAAAGCCTGAAAAACCTGTCAAGGGGGGCAGGGTTTTCCTTACGCTCACAGTGAGAAGATTGCCCCTTGCTGTGAGCTGTCAAGTGACCAGATTCCACATCTGAGGGGAGGTGGCTTACATTAGGAAAAAGAGGCAGGAGGGGAATACTTTATCATTCAAATGTTCTTGAACTCCAACTCTAACAGTATTGATATAATGCTCTCATTGGCCCAAATACTATGAAGATTAATTGGAGCTTCTTTTATTCTGAAACATTACTATCCCTTTAATAAATAAATAAAATAAGAAATTTGTACTTAACATGATACAGGCAGGGACCCCCTGACAAAAGCTGCCACTGGAGTAGACAGATACTTGACATGATAGAGTATTTTGTAGATGATGATTTGTTGTTAAAGGCCCAAGTCCTGAGGAAACATTGGTTTGTAGGACTTGAACATTGATTCACAGGACTTCGACTTGTTTGGCACAAGCCATAAGGAAACATTCATTTGTAGGACTTAGGCTTGTTTGAAATAAGCCCCCCAAAATTGTTGATTTTATTTGTAGCCCTATGGGGCTTCTTTTGTTGTTGTTTTTTAAAACACAAGCCCACAGAAAAAAAAGCCCTACTGTTCTAGTGCCAGCAGGTCATGTTGAGCTGGCCAGTGGCCACTGGCCATTGTCAAATGCCCTGATATAATTGTGCAATTTGCAACTGCTGGTTTTGCTGCTGTTGCTGAGTTGTTTAAGCAGCAGGATGAATAAGCAACTCAAAGGGAATGGGCTCAACAACAGCAGTAACATGGGTTATAGATGATGAAGGTTCTGCTTGCCACAACTAGTTCCAGTGATGCTCCTGAGGCAGTAGCAGCACCATAACTAGTCCCCACCACTTCAGGTATATGTGGAGAAAAGAAGTTGGCAAATAATTCTTCTCCACCTGCCCCTCCTGCAAAATCATGGGTGTGTTGAGAATATAAATATTTCTCTTGGGAACAGGAACTGTGCCTCTCACATCATCAGCTGCAATGTGCACAGTGTAAATAAGAGAGAAACTGGAAAGTGGAATCATGGGTACATCTGCACTAACATGAAACACTTGGCACAACTCTGTGCAAACACCATGACAGTTAGGGTCCCCAATGTGAAATCCCCCCCACCAGAACCCAAGTACTGCTGCTGTCACTATGCCCCTTTTCCACACTCCACTATGCCCCTTGCCTACATCCCATAACAACTTGCTGACAGTTTCATAGTAATGATGAACCTTCCCTGACACCAGCTTAGCATATTCTGCAGGATGGAAACTCCTCAGATTCCACTTGATGCCCTGCTTGAGATTCTCCTTCGTCACACTGCCATGTGTGATCAGTGCACCACACAGTGTGCAATGGGTAAACACGAACTGACACATCCTAACATCTACAATATCACTTGGCGGGGGAGGTAACAATGAATGAGGTGGAATGGCAGAAGATGTAGTTACCCTAGAGTAAGAAGGTGATGCGGGCTAGTTGTTTTGCTCATCGTCAAACTTCCAGCCTCTGGCTGGTTTGCTCTTTTCTTCCTCCTCTTTGACCTCTGCTTCGCCTCTTGTTGCCTTTCTGGAGAGTCAAGGGGTACAGTAATTATGATAATCAAAGGTAATCCCTCTCCTCCTCCTCCTCCTCCTCCTCCCGGGGTGGATGCAGTTTGTCAAGGTCCCACCAATCATACCACGCCAGTCCCCCACCTCCACTACCATACACATCTGCCACATTGTATGGTGTACTGTATTTTTTTAAATCACTTGACATCATCATGAATATGTGCCAGCGCCACTTAAGCAGGAAGTACGTGTTGTGGGCAAAAGACAAAAGCACTCTGTACACTAACACAATTTTCAAGGTATATGTAGCTGTAGGACTCTTATCTACTTATTTTTCCACTAGTAATATTGTGCTGGGAAATGTTGCACCATATTAAACATCATAAAAAAATGTATTGTAATAGGAAAAAATGTGTTTGAATGGGAGAAAAATGTGTAGGAGGAAAAATATGTTGAATAGGCAATAAATTTGCGGGAATAAGCGAAGAGGAATATTTTGCATTGGAAAAAAAGAGAAAACTTTTTCAAAAAAGCAAAAAATCTGCCATTTTTCGAGAAAAGTCATGCAGGAAATTTTTCTCACTTTTCGCCCACCCCTAATAGCTATCTAAAGAAACAAAAAATCAAAATGACCACTAAGAAAACACAGCTAAACAGTGACATCTACTTTCTGTTATACTGTAATAAAAGGCCTCTTATCCCTAAGGGGCTGAGTATTAAGAACCCACTTATAATCCTATATAATAATTCGCTAAGTTGTGTGTAACGCCGGACGTGCGGCAGTCAGCGTCTAGCTCTGTATCAGCAGTGGCACGGGCAGTCTCTGCTGCACGTGACTGTCCCGCGATCGGCTGCCAGATGCACTGTGGCCCGTGTAACGGGCTGTTCAACTAGTAATGTATAACTCACAACCTGCTGAAAATAACTGCAAACTCACGTGTGAGAAACTACATCAACAAATATTGTATACATATTATACAACTCATTGAATGTGAAACTGGATGTTACATTGATGAAACAGGTCTACAACTTAATCTGAGGGTGAACACACAGACAATTTGTTACAAAATACTATTAAAAAACTAACCACCCCACAGAAGGTCATCATTTCAGCCAAAGATACCAGTCCATCCATAACCTGAAAATCAAAATACTCAGAGAGAACTTCAAAAATATGCGGGAGGGAAAGACATTTGAAATAAAGGTGATCTTTTTTTCAACACCAAACACACTGGACTAAAGAAGGACTTTGTATTCCTCTCACATTACCAACACTTTCTATAACATTTGCTTCAATTTATTTTATTTTACTTCATGTTTACCTAGCTTCCTCATAATTTTCTATTTATTTCTATGTAATATGGATCTCTCACTCTCCCTTTTCTTCCCTGCTATCCCCCCACCCTCCATTCCTCTGGCTATGAAACTAATGTGATTAGTAGATTATTATCTTGAGTTTTGCTTAGATTTTTAACTTGTATGTTTCATTTTTAATTGTAGTATATTTTTTACTTATATAGCAAACTTATTCCTCTTGAAAGCTTGTCTTAAAAATGTAATGTTAGTACAATAAAAAAGATATTTTTACATATTGAGATACCCATTCTTTTTTATCTATATATCTATCGATCTATCTATCTATCGTCATAATAAAAAAACTGACAAAAAATTAAGCTAAAAGATAATATTAGACACAGGGTAGAATATGTAGAAATGTGCAAGACTATATGGAAGTGCATAAAAGAAGAAACACGCAAGTTCAATGTTGAGCTCATCAAAAGGACACTGGAAGAAAATGGAGGGCTAAAGAAAGCAAAATGAAAGATGGGCACACAGAGGAGCCAAATGTTTGCTGCTTGAAGATGCTACAACAGCAAAAACTCAACAACAAATACTAAAATATATTTTTATTTTGTTTTAATTATTTTATTAAAATATTTATAAGGATGAAGGACAACAACTGCATGTAGTGCCAGAGGCTTAAGCTGTGCCAGAAGTTTTGGTAGAAGTAGAAGCTGCAATAAAATCAATGAAAAAATAGCAAAGCAGCTTGACCTGATAAGCAGGAGGTGTCCCTTATTCAAAATACCTTCTAGTTAACAAAGTGCCTGAAACCTATAAAAATGCAGAAATCAACCTACTGCACAAAAAAGGTGATAAGGTAGATCTAAAATACTGCCAACCAATAAGCCTATTGCCACTCATCTGCAAGGTTTTCACAAAAGTAATATCAAAAAGAAAGCACAACCTACAACCAACAAGCAGCCTTCAGAAGCGGTTTCAGTACAATGGAGTTTGGACATATCCAGGCAGTTCAACAAGTTATAGAGTTATAGAGTGGCATAATGAATAGGATATTGCTAAAAATTTTTGCCTCAAACCAAAATCATTGAATATTGGCAATTCCTACTTGGCAAATAATTTCCTGTGTAAACTGCCATTTTTCAGCTTTTTTGACCTAGCTCATTTCATTGAAATGAATGGGAACACTGAATTTACACACATCACATAGCAAATGTAATTTTAGTTCCCACAGGCATAGTATAAAGGGGGTCAGAGGATGCCTGTGTTGGTGGAGGGTGGGGAATGAACCAGTTGAACAGAGATTTTTTTTGGCGAGTTGTTGACAGGTTTGTTGACATGGGATAGGGGACGGGGACAGTTAATAAAGTACAAAATAAAAAAAATTAAGTCATTGTATAAAAGAGGTCTGAGGAGGGTGCCTGTGTTGGTAGAGTTTGGGTAAATAATCAGTTGAACAGGGGATTGTTTTGGGGGTGTTGTTGACTGGGATTGGGGGGCAGTTAAAAAAAAAATTGAAACTAAAATAAGAAATTAGTACATAACGTGACAGAGACATAGGCCTCCTCCTGTCATAAGCTTTGACTGGGGCAGACTGACATTTCATGGAATAGAGTATTTTGTACAGGATGATTTGTAGGACTTACACTTGTTGTTAGAGGCCCAAGCCCCTAGAAAACATTTGTAGGACATAGACGTGTTAAGCCCAAGACCTGAGGAAGCATTCATTTGTAGGACTTAGGCTTGTGTTAGACCCAAGGCCTAAGGAAACATTGATTTGTTGTAGGACTTAGGCTTGTGTTAGGCCCAAGTCAGAGGAAACATTGATTTGTAGGACTTAGACATTTTAGGCCCAAGCCCTGAGGAAAAATTGCTTTGTAAGACTTTGGCTTGTCAGTAGTGTTGAGCGAGCACCCCGATGCTCGGGTGCTCGCTCAACAGTCTATGCCCCTCTTCCACAATGTCCCCCTTCATCTCCGCAATGCCCCCTTCATCTCCGCAATGCCCCCGTACCTCCAGTCCCTGGTGGTCCAGCGGAGCGTCTTCGGATCTGTGCCTCTTCCGGCACAGATCCCCGCCACCCGAACATGGCGGGAGAGCACATGGCGGTACTCGACGAGTACCGCCATGTGCCGAGCAGAGCGATGCTCGAGCCGATCCGAGCATCGGCCGAGCACGCTCGCTCATCACTACTTGTCAGCATCACAAGCCCTAAGGAATCAGTGATTGGTAGGACTTAGATTTGTTAGAAACAAGCCCCCCCAAAATTGTTATTTTTGTAAGCCTCTGGTTTTATGTTGCTGCTGAGTTTTTTAAGCAGCAAGATGAGTAAGCAGCTCCACCGGAATGGGATCAACAACCGCAGTGATGAGTGATGATGATCATGGTTTCACTTGCCACTACTAGCTCCAAGTGATGCACCTGAGGCAGTAGCCCCCACCACTTCATGTATATGTGGAGAAAAGAAGAAGTTGGCCAATAAAGCTTCTCCACCTGCCCCTCCTCCAAAATCATAGGTGTGTTGTTGGAATACTAATGTTTCCCTTGAGAACAGGAAGGACCATGCCTCTCATCAGCAACTGCAATGTGCAGAGGGCATGTGGTAACTAATGGAAGGACTGGGAACAATGAGCACATCTGCACTAACATCAAAGAACTGGTACATTTGTAACCAAACACTATGATGCTTAGGGTCTCCAATGTGAAATCATTACACCAAAAAACAAACAGTGCTGCTGTCACTATGCCCCTTTTTTACTTCTCACAAAGGACACATGACCACTTGCAGTTTTAATAGTAATGATGAACCCTCCCTGCCACCAGCTTAGTATATTCTGTGGGCTGGAATCCCCTGAGATGCCGCTTGATGCCCTGGTTATGATTATCCTCCACTACATTGCAATGTGTGGTCAGTGCATCATACAATGGGCAATGGGTGGACACGAACTGCCACATCCTGACATCTACACAATGGGTATCAGTTGGTGGGGGAGGTAAATATGAACGAGGTGGATCACCAGAAGATGTAGTTACATCTTCCCTCAAGAGGACCCTAGAGCAAGAAGGTGATGACGAGCCAGGTGTCAGCCTCTGGCTGAGTTTCTCTATTCTTTCTCCTCTTTGATTTCCACTTCACCTTTTGTTGCCCTTGGGGAGAGTCAGGGGGTATAGCAACAGAGGTACCTGATATCTTTGGTGGGGGGTTTGGCTTTAACCTGCTTCACATAAATGTCATGGTGTCTGTGTTTCAAATGTGTGATGAGGGCAGTTGTGTCAAGGTGTATTCCTTCTTTTCCCCTTTGCATTGTTTTATCACAAATTGCACACAGTGTCGTCGCTGATGACTGCACTGTTCCTTCCCCAAAAGAAAACTAGTCCCACACCCAGAGCCTACTGAGGGGAGGGTAAAGGTGGAGAAGAATGACCTCTTTATTCTTCTCCTCCATATTCCCATTTACTGGCTAGGGCAGAGGATAATGTTGTTGCTGTTACTGATACTGCCTCAAAATCAACACTACACCTAGGACCAGGAGTTTTGCTGCTGGCAAGTTGAACCTGTCCTAATCAAACTTCACTACTGATGGACACCATTCCCACTGTGTCCACGGTGGTCTGTGGCACACTAGCCTGCTCCTCATCATCCTGCTGCCCTTACAGCATGTAATACAGCAGCAAACTCAGCAAATTTGCCAATCTCACTGAGGGTGGTGGTGGTGATGGCCATTAATAACTCTTCCATGCCAGCTGCTCCACCATCACTCTCATCATCACCTCCACCAACAGTCCTTCGTTGCTGCTGCTGCTCTATTACAGTCTCACCGATTGGAGGTGATGACAAATGTGACAGAGGGTCCCCTACTGTCACACTTGCCATCTCTTTAGCTGAAGAAAGGCAGACTGGCAGCACTAACAGCAGGCACAGGCAGCTGATATGTTCTCATGGTGGTGGTATTATTGCTGCTTACCACTAGTTATGCCTTCTTCAGTATCATGTTCGATAGAGACAATGCCATCAGGATAAGGGGACTCACAGGGCCACTCCTCATCACTTCCCCTACCACCTCAGCATCAGCAGGAAGATCTGTTGTGGTCAAACAAGTCCTTCCAGCTGCTTCACTATCACAGTGATTTTTCCTCATTACTAGTATCACTCCCTCCCTAACTCCTAACACTCTGAGTCTGTAGCTGCTGGATCATAGTTGTAGTAGCGGGACTGATTGAGGGTGCCAAGTGTGACTTAGGGTCTACTGCTGTCACACTTGGCATCATCTCATCCTACCCTCCCTCCTAAGATCACAAGACACATTGGCCGGCACAGCACTGGCATCAGGCACAGGTAGTTGACCCACCCTACTCACACTACTACCCTTTTTTCCCTCTGCCCTTGACACAAGTTTCCACAAGATTCCTAGGGGTGATGTAGGATTACTGGCTATCATTGGACCTGGGGAATCAGGGCATCCAGACCCTTCAATTCTGGTAGTTGTCACATCCTCCACAGACTCACTGGATGTATAACAGTCTTTCCTGCTCCTCCTTATTTATATTTTAGGTGCTCATAGTGAAAGCACACAGTATGGCCCTCTCCTACCTCAAATTCACTATGTAAACCACAGAACAACAGCCTAGCACCATATATCTTTCTCTAACTGCTTGTATTGTGTTTCAGTTCCTGGAAACATCACATTTTATTTTTTATAGCAAAAATGTGAAGATCATGTAAGTAAGGGGGCAAAAAGCTTGTAGCCATTGAAAAAATAGTGACATTTTTTGGCAATGGGCAAAACTGGCAAAGATTTTTATTTAAAGCAGATTTTCACATGACAAATGGACAACCATGTGGTTTTGCCGATTTTTTTATCAGAAAAATGATAGGATCTTTCATCCATCCCTATGAATACTAACTTCCATTATGCATAGCCTTCATTGACTACAAAAAGGCCTTTGATTCAGTGAAAATGCAAGCAATAATCGATGATCTGATCAACGAAGGAATAGACAGAGCTTACATCGATATCCTCCAATAAATATATGAAAAAGCAATTTCATCAAAATAGTTTGCATGATAAAATCCAGACCAACATAGGATAAGGCGTCCATCAAGGAGACACAATCTCCCCAAGACTACCCAAACCTTTTTCTGCTTGTTTAGAAGAAACTTTCCACTAACTTAAAAAAAGGACTTACTATCAATGGAGACTACCAACATTGCGTATGTTTTGCAGACAATATCATATTGAAGAGCTACAACGGGAAATAAATGTTGGTCTGAAGATGAATATCAACAAAACACAAGTCCTGCTTAACAAATTTGCCATAACAAGGAAAATCACAGTAGATGGACAAGAACTACAAGAAGAGGATAAGTATGTTTACCTTGGACAGGAAATGTCAACAAAAGGAAACAACAAGGAAACTGAGCAATGAATAAAACTGGGATGGCAAGCATTTGGAAAATGTAGTAGTTCTATCTTTAAGAACAATTTACCACTCTGCCTCAAGCAAAAGGTTTTTCACCAATGTGTCCACCTAGTCCTTACCTATGGCTGTGAAACATGGTGTCACTCACTAACAGTAGGTGAGGCCAGGATTACCAAGGAAAGATGGAAGGTAAAGCTCCTCCAACAAGGGACAGCTGGAGCAAGTCGCTAGGGGGCAAGGCTTGGGTACGATGCTCAGGAGCGTGGGGTGTCAAGAATGGGGTTGTGCTGTGACATAGCCGCCTATAGTTGCTAGCCGTGAAGTTAGATTATGTGGCCCCCAACAGAGGAGCTTAAGGGTGACCCAGGATAACTCCTTCTGAGAAAAACTATACTAAACTATCCCCAGGGAGAAAAACAAATACTCCAACAAGAAACTAAAAAAGGTACTCACATGATCCAAAGAACTGGAGACCCCGCAGAAATGGAATTGTAGGGCTGGAGAGAGAGAGGGAAGGGCATGCACAGGAACACCAGGGCAGTAATCAGCTGGCAGGGGCAGTCTGACAATCCAGGTCATACACAACAACATCAGGGCAGAAATCAGCAGGCACAAGAGTAGTCAGTCTACCCAGGTCATACACAGCAACACCAGGGCAGAAATCAGCAGGCAAGAGAGAAGTCAGGGTATCTGGTCATACATAGCAAAAATCAAGGCAAATATCAGCAGGCAAGAGAGTTGTCAGGCTATCCGAGAAATGCACAGCAAAGGATATAAATTGTCAGGCAATAGAGAAGTCAGGGAGTTCGGGTCTTAACATGATGATCAGCAAGGCTTAGGCAAGGCAAACTATACTCCAGAAACGAGATGCTATAATAACGCATCATACCAGGGTCGGAGCTGGACTTCAGGAAGTATCAGCTGGAAGTGGAGCTCAGAGCGAGGAGTGGATGCCGGCTCTGATGAGAACAGCCATAGAGAGGCAAAAACATCCACAGAGACCGGAAAAGGGAGTGCATCTGCATGACACATGAACACTCAATGACAAAGCCATACAAAAAAGTTTACACAGAGAAGTATGGAATGTTGAATTCTGACCATAACAAAAAGAGACAGAAAAACATGTGTATGGATTTGTCAGCAAACGAAAGTCGTTGAAACAATTAAGCACCTAAAATGATCACATAGCAAGGAGGCCTGACAGTAGATTAATCAAACAAATTTTGGAATGGATTCCATTAGACACCAAACACCCAAGAAGAAGTTCAGGTGCAGGTGGGCATCCCGGTCAGGGTAGGGGAGGGAGAGGGAGAGCCCTGGGGAGGATGGGGAGTACCACCAGTAGAAGAGGCATACAGAGTGCAGGGCAAGAGATGGCAGTGGGATGAGGGGTATGGCATGGAGAGCACCACACTCAGCCAGGGCCTGAGAGCCAAGGCTCTCAAAGAACCTCTGGGGGTAAGGAGGAGGATAGGGTCACCCCCTTATGGGGTGCCATGGGGTTATATAATTTACTTGGTAGCGAGTTTGGTCCTTTGTGGGCTAGATTTGGGATTAATACCCTTGGACAATTATACCAGGATAACCAGATGAAATCCGTTGCACAATTACATGACGAGTTCCGTATACCACACAATCTTTTTTATTCGTATTTATGTATCAGACATGCTCTTAGAGCTCAGTGGGGTGATCGAACCCCAATGATTACTACGTTCCTGCTTCTTACTAGATTGATGATCCTTGAGCCTCCAAGACCTCTTTCTTTCATTTACCAGTGGCTAGAATCTCACAAGATGGATCAGGTATTTCCGTCATGGAATAAATGGGAAATGGATGTGGGTCCATTAGAGAATTGGGAATGGGATATGGCTAAGGAGGGGCCAGCACTGGTGGCGACATCGACTAGACATCAAATGATACAGTTGAATATTCTACATAGAATTTATTATACACCAGTCAGACTGTTTAAAATGGGGAATTCTGGCACTGACCATTGTCTTCGGTGTGATAATGTTCAAGGCACATACTTGCATATGATCTGGGAGTGTCCTGAAGTCGGGAGGTTTTGGACAGAAATAATGCGTATTATGGCCCTGGTGTTGGGGAGACCTGTTCCTGTGACTCCAAAGATTTGTTTGCTGTCTGTTTTCCCCAATGAGATTGAGGATGCAAATGACAAATCTCTTCTGAGTGAGCTCTTGGTGATGGCGAGAAAGGTGGTGGCCTTGAACTGGATGTCAAGCAGGGCTCCCAATTGTAGAGAGTGGATGAATCTGGTTTTACAGTGTATTCCACATTATAAATTGGTTTACTTACACCGAAGTACTCCGGCTAAGTTTGATAAGATCTGGGGACGATGGCAGACCTGGTGGACAACTACAGCAGATACTATTATGGAACCCAACGATATGCAACTTCCTGGAGATGGTTGACTGAGATCATACCTGCTTGCCGTGTGGATGGTTGTGACGTATACTTGATGCACACCATTGTGTATGAATCCTGTACATAACGAGATTCTGTGAAATCACTGGCTGGTGGGCGAGGGAGGGGGTGCTGCAGGCTTGTGGGAGAGAGGAATTGGGGTCAAGGGGTATAGTCTAAGTTCAGTTAGGTTAGATGTTTGGAGTTTGGGTTGTTAGAGGTTGAAATAATCATAAAAACCTCAGGTCGACTCTGTACGCCCTACTAATATGCATATGTGCTTTTTATTGTTATAAATGTATACATACTCTTGATGTACTTGAAAGATCTTACATGTATCTTTTTTCTTTGTATGTGTATGGAGTAATCTGATAATAAAATATATTTATTAAAAAAAAAAAAAAAAAAAAGGAGGAGGATAGGGTGAGAGACCCCAAGTTCTCCGAGGAGGAGAACCTTGTCCTCTTTGAGGCAGTCATCGCCAGGGAGAGGCTCCTGTTCCCCAATGGGAAGGTTGTCAGCATGGGGTCAAAAAAGAAGGGATGCCTGGAAGGAGGTCCTGGCTGCGATGAATGCGGTTTTCAGCCACAGCCGGTCGCTGGAGTTTATCAAGAAAAGGTGGACAGACTGCAAGGCCAAGGTAACACAGTAACACAGTAACATAATAATTTAGGTTGAAAAAAGACTTGTGTCCATGTAGTTCAACCCTTTTCCTATTACTGTTTACCATCATGAAGGTGAAAAAGAAGATGGGAGAGCAGGCCTTGCATGCTGCCGGCACAGGGGGTGGTCCGCCCCTGCGGGTTGTGTACAGCCAGTGGGAGGAGGCTGTGCATAGGGCGATCTCCTCCATATCGGTGCACGGGATCCCTGGATGGAGTGACACTGGGGAGGAAAGTAGCCTCCAGTCCACTGGTAAGTGCATCAAGGCCCACACAGTGACACCTAAACACATGGACAGCATTCCACACCACAATTCAGCAACATAGCTTGGAGGGACGTCAAACAAGGACAGAATACTTGACAAAACCAGCCTGAATGGTAATGGTCAATTCCCTGTTGAACTCCCTTCCTGCTGTCGACAACAATATCATGCACAGCACAAAAACAATGCACACTGTCATGTTTCAGTCACAGATCTAACTGTTATGTGTATCACAATGTCATACATAGAGTGACAAAGAGATCAGCACACAACCCCTTGAGTGCCACATGGAGAAGTTTGACAAATCATTGGCTAGTCCCCTGGCACCCAAAGGGTTACCAGAAAATAGCAATGAGGGGAATTAGTGTGTTTCCAATTGTATTGTTACTGCATGTCAGGGCTAGGCGTTGTACATGTAGGTAGTTAGTCCAAGTGGAATAGTCAAGGTTCAACTTTCTGCATCATATGTAGCCTGCAGAGTGTGGATGGCCAGGGGGCATACACCGCCATCCCCACTCTGCAGGACATATGTGGTTCACAAGTCTCGATCATGATGGGGGAACATTCACTAGGATGTCAGAAAGAGGTGACAATGTGTACATGACAACTGCAGTGTCATCACACCTGTAATCCCTGTGGAGTCAATTCACTGAGATCTAAGCATGTGACATATCATAGCATAACATAGGAAAAGGTAGAAGTAACCTCCAATAGTATAGTATAACCATGCACATGTGTGCTGTATGTTAGGATTTTAGCTGTCCTGGGGTGTGTTTGTGTGTCCTCCAGCTGATTGGGTTGCTGGGTTCCACAGATCATGTTGGTTGGTGTGCTTGGTGTGTCTATTACTGTTGCTGACATCATTGTTTGGACTCTGTAGTCATTGGTCATCATTGGTGCATTGCTGTGTTTAGAGGTCCTAGTGTTTGCAGTTGAGGCCTAGGTGTAGGTGCTGTGGGTTTGTGTCACTCAAGGTGTGATGATTAAGTGTTGCTCACCACATGGATCTTGATGAATGGGGATAGCAAGGAGGTATATGCCTTGCCATCCACACTGCTCAGGATACACATTATGACCAAATCTACACCACTGTAGGTTAGTAGAATCAATGTATGGAATCACGTCAAGCTTAGCAATGTGTGTCACAATGGTAACCAATGCATTGCAAAGTAATGCAATGGATATCATCTTGTCACTCAATGGTTCACATGTCAATGTAATAGTCTTGCAGCACTCCTGTCATAGCTCACATCACTGATTACATCATGTCATTTCCCCACACAGCACACCAGTCAGCACGAGAGGACTACTCCGGAGGCACCTCCTCTGAGGAGGCCACCATGTCCAGGGCTCTGCCACCTCACCATCAGCAGCCACAGCAGCAGCAGCTGGCCTACCAGGCCCCACCTCAGCAGCAACAGCTGGCCTACCAGGCCCAACCTCAGCAGCAACAGCTGACCTACCAGGCCCCACCTCAGCAGCAGCAGCTGGCCTACCAGGCCCAACCTCAGCAGCAGCAGCAGCTGGCCTACCAGGCCCAACCTCAGCAGCAGCAGCTGACCTACCAGCACCCCCCACAGCAGTAGCAGCTGGCCTACCAGGCCCCACCACCACCAACGGGTAGGCATGTGATGCCTGAGATGGTGCCCATGCAGCAGCAGTCTGGGTTCAGGCCAACCCCCAGGCCACGGCAACACATGTGGCAGGAGGACACCCAGGGGTCCACATTTGAATGGCCCATGTGGTATGAGCATGTGGGGCTCCTGGGGGAGCCACAATGCCCCCAGGAAAGGGAGGTGTTTATCCCACCACCCCCATTAAAGCCATCACCCCCAGCAACACAAGTGAGCCATGGAATACAAGGGGAGTGAGGGGTCTGGGGATCTGAACTTGTTGTCCCCCCAAAGCATACATGCCGGTGAAGGCCCTACTGAGGCACTCTATGGGAGTCTGCTCCCCCACAACACACCACCACCTCCACCAGCCTCCATTTCCTCCACTCCTGTGACACATACGGGCACAGCAGCCCTTGATGCTACATGTGTGGCCGTCCAGGGGGAGCAGCTCAGAGTCATCAGGGGGTGTGCCTGATCACTGAGGCAAGTGGAGCAGACCATAGGGCAGATCATGGGGTGCCTCAGGGCCATTGATGCACAACAGGTGGTCACAAACACACAGCAATTGCAGTTCCACACTGGCATGATGGAGGTCCTTGGCCACATGCTGGTGGAGATGCGGAACTCGAACCTCCGAGAAAATCAGCGGCAGGACATGGGCCAGCCATCTCACGAGGGGTGAACACAACTCATGCACGATGAATTGCTTCACAAGCTTTTACAGCAGGGGTGAACACACATCACATACAGACATGTTTGTACAAGTTCAACTCACAGACATATGAAACCCAAACAACATCAGGGTGTTGGTCCATGATGTCACTTGAATTGAACAGCATGAACACATTAGATAGATCGATAGATCAACAAAATGATCACAATTAAGGGGATAGTAATTCTTAGAATGTACACCATCCTATGGAGATTCATGGTGCTGGGACCAGAGCTGTCCATGGGATGGTATAGCAATAGTGACACAATTTCAGGCTACTTTGAGATTTTATCTATGAAACTCAACTTTAAGCTGAAATAACTTTGGAATGAAACACCTTTCAGCAGGGGGAGTTCCCTTGATTTACTCAGGGGGATGCACCCTACTAGATAGGTTTCTAAAACATATTCAGTATTACTATCCCTTTAAGCCCTTACAAGGGAGGGATGATCAATGACATAAGATAGTCAGATGTGATCTGATGTGTAATTGACATGGACACCAACAGGTGATCCTCATGGACGTGTATTCAACGTGTCACCAGAACAAACTTCTGAACTATGAGGGGTCATGCCATGGATGCCTGCATAGGATGGAAACAAGATTGGAAGGCGCACTGCAAACACAACAGTCATGCTATTGCTGACCCATCATCATACCCTTGAGTGCCAGTGGTGTACACAACACATTTCTCAGCAATGCTTTGGAGACCTTACTGGCACTCCACGGGTACAGCTTGCTTATTTGACATGGAGTGAACAATCCATTGCTTGTCAGGGTGTTGTCTACCTATCATGACCTTATGGGGTTTGTATCATGGTATGGCAAGCAGACATATGTATGTGTGAGTGGGCACACACATCATAGTGTAAACCAAGTGTAAACCAAGACCCATGAAACAGAGGAGCTATTTCATGGATCTCTATCTACATACTGATGAGGTGGTGTGCTCAGGGTCCACATCACACACATACATATGTCTGCTTGCCATCCCCTTGATGGACACCTCACATGGTCCTGATGCCTAGACAAGACATTGACAAGCAATGGAGTGACATATTCACTGTGCTACACACACACACAAACAAGTCAGCATGGTAGGCTTTCAGCCGAAGCATGAACAGTTGCAGCAGGTGACAGCTGTTGGACAGGGGTGCTTGGAGGAGGAGGAGGATGAGCTCTAGACCCCTCACACCTTCACCTCCACTGTCATCTTGGGTACAAGCATGTGTACATACTGGTGATCATCTGTCTCTCTGTCAGTGTCTCTGTTATACTACATCTGAGGAGGATGGGCTGTCACTTTTAAACAGCAGTAAGGTGTTGTTCATGTGGTCATAATGATGAAGCCAACACAAAGGGGAGGAATTGCACCAGCTCTGTATTTATCTCCTTACTCAAAATAAAACTGTAATCAGCTGAGGTGCACTCATACTAATATACAATGATACCAAAGAAAGGGACGAAAGGAAGGGGAAACCAACCAGAAGAGAACAACCAGGCGGTGCCCCTCCCCCGAAAAAAGAAACCTAATAACTGAGGCATACTCCAGGAGTATAGAAAAAATAGAAATAAGCTTTATCAGACAATACAAAATCATTCAAGTGAATACATCTAATCAATTAAAAACCATCCAGCACTGGAATATTAAGTCATGAAGATATTTCCCTATAGAATAATGCCCCCATAGACTGAGAGCAAGAATATGTAAAGCAAACGTGCAATACCAAGTCCCTACAAAAAATCTAAAGTGTACTATTAGCAACGTGCAATTTTATCATACATATGAAGTACAAAGTGATAATAATAAAGTATGAATACACATATACTCATCTCCATGAATATAAGTAAGAGCAAAAGGGAAAGATCAAACTGTGTGACTCCTGGAGTCATAGAGTAGATAGGTATATGTGTATATGAGAAGAACTAAAGGCAGATGGGTCCTATTGAGGAATGGCACCAATCTCAGTTTAGCCCATGAGATTATCAAGGGAAGGGGAAACACCTCCCCTGCCATAGAAGTATAGAAAGAATGTAGAAACAATTTTAAGAACAGAAGGATGTGCAACACATAGGGATGCATTGCCCACTCCTCTGGTTCTCAAGGGCTTTAATGTTTTTATTTAATCCTTTGGGCAAGGTCTCCATGATGGAACATGCAGACCCTTTCAGGTAGGGAGCCCGGGGAAAGAAGAAGCCTCACAGAGTGCTTGCTAGTGGAGAAATGCAGGGATAACAGGCATACAGAATAGGCCTGTGGGTGGGGAGACCTCTGTCTCTTCACACTGTAAGGCAGAAGTACTAAGAAGAATTGGTGGAATTATGCGCAAAACAACCACACCATAAGAGACAAATATTTCCCCAAAAATCCCATTGATTTAAATGGTGCTTTTAACTCCTCCAACACATTGCAAAGCAATGCATTGTATTCAGGTGGGAAAAAAAAGCATTCAATCAAATGGAATATTTATTTGTTACCTACAATGCAGATGATTTGCTCCATAATTGCTCCTGTCTCTCATTGTACATCAGCCACACCTTGTTTTGTTTACCAGTGCCTGTTAGTATATGTGCTGCTGTTTGTGTAATTGAACACACAGGCACTTCTGAACCCAGGGCAGCAGATATAACTTTTTGTAAAGCAACAAAAAGAAAATGAAATAGTTTTATATGACTTCAATATATCAAATGCTTACAACTAGAATATCTACAAAATATTCATATGCTATATCCCTAAGATATATAACATAAACTTACTTAACAAATGCATAAATTATTTTGGTCAGGATAATTTATTTAGGCCCTTTTCACATGGACAACAAGAGTGCAACAATGCTGTTTTGGATGTCACCCATGGTGGACTATGAGTTCCAGCATTCTGCAACCATAATGCATTTACTCAGGAATGCAGCAAAGTTGCAGTAAGCAAGGTGTTTCCACTGGCCTTTCATACAAACTGACTTGGAGGTTGCAGTGCCAATTACATGTGGCTGGCATTCATGTGGGACAGCTGGAAGCACTTCTGCTGTGTTATGATCAGTGGTAGAATGCAGGAAAAGGGTGAGTTAATTACTCAGGTGACAGAACTGTCGCAGGAGGCTATAATAGTTTTTTGCCTGTGTGAAAGAGGCCTTAAGGGTTTTTGTACTGTTTTTATAGATAATTTTAAATATGCTAGCATGAATTATAGGGTATTTAAGTATGTACATCTCATTTTATATTTTAGGTTTTAGTGCCCCTTTAATTGTCCACAATGGCAGTGCAAACATCAGGATTTAAGATTTCTGTTTGTGTGCTAATAGTGTGTAAACTAGATTTCAATGGAAGGATGTAGAAGCTCTCAAGCCATGTAGTAAGTCTAAAATATGCATGCCAAACTGATATGTATAAGGCTATGCCTGCATTTGTGGGAGGGGCTGTAGGCTTTTATATACGCTAAAGTCCAGCCCTTCTCGGTTCATATCCCCTCAGTGAGCCCATGCTACCTGCTCTGCTCTCACTTCCTACTGGTATCAGCTGATACACCAAATGACACACACATTCACATTGCTCTCTGCTGTGTTTTCTTTCTATAGTAAAGTGGTAATGTTGCCCTTAACTCTCCCCCTTCTCATCCCTTCTCCTATTATCTTGCCTCCTGGAAGATAATTAAAACATTCATCCTTCTTTTCATCACCCCTTATCTCCATTTTACCTTCCCTAACTTCCCCCTCCCCAGCTTGCCCTCCTGTCTTGCTGAGGTTCCTGTGCTCTCCTACCCCACTCCCTTTTTCTTATTTTCAGTTAACCCTTCACAGTCTCACCCCTATGTCTTCTATTTGGTCTTCGCATTCAGGAGGAGTATGCAGCAGATTGCAAAGAAGTGTGTTGTAAAAGTCTTATGGCACTTATAGGGTTAACCCACCTCCTATTCTATGTATCTATTCACCATTAGAAGTCAACACACCTTACAGAAAGTCCTGGGCCTTCTTCGTGGCCCTAGGTTCCACCTCCTGTCACCTAGCAACTGGTTCTGACTCACAGCTGGGTCCTAGTGCCTGGCTCTCTGCCTGCTGCATAACCCTCTTGTGGAGCCAGGTACTATATATATGTCCACATTTTGTTTAATTCTGCTTCTCTACAATGCAAGACTAGCTAAGGCCCCAGTGCTACCTTTCTGGGAGGTTTATACCACCCCCATACCATAACCTTTACACCTTTCTTCCATTTTATTCCTACCTAGTTGTGTCTAGTCCCCCTACCCACTCCTGTTTCTCACATGCATAGAAACTTAGAAACCTAGAATTTTACTTCAGATAAGAACCATTCGGCCCATCTAATCTGCCCATTTTTTACTGCTGAAAAAAACTCTAACCTTATTTGGTCCCTGGTAGTGAGGGGTGAAAACTTTTGCTTCAGACCAAAATCATCAAAATATGGGATTTCCCCCTTGGTGAATAATTTCCCATGAAAAAGTGTAATTTTCTGCTTTTTGCGCCTAGCTCATTGCATTGAAATCAATGGGAAGATTTTTTTCCCCACCACATGAAAGTTTTCGCTACTTTTCTACAGTCATATAAAGGGGTGTCAGGCTCTCACAGCAGCCATTCTGTGTTTGTGAGAGGAGAGAGCAGCATGCTTCTGAACTAAAGAAGATAGGCAAATAAATGGGAATTGAAGATTAGTGTAGGAAGTCTTTTGGATAGGACATTTGTTCTCTGTATAGGAAAGTCTGGGGGCACTCTGGGGGAGAAAGGAGAAAAGAGGTTGACCCCAAATACCCCAAAATTCATTGTGACTGACTGGAAAGACACAAGCAGCTTGGGTCCAATTTGATGATTTTGCTTTTATTGTCTCTGTGCTGGGAAAGACTGGGGAAAGTTGTTGAATTTGTTTTTTAGTTATAATTTTTTGGACTGTCTGTGATAAGATAGGACAACTTAAAAAATAAATAAATAAAATAATAAAAATGTTAAAAATGCATACATAATTAATTAAATACATGTATTAGCTGACAGACAGCTGACTGGGAACCTAATGTGAGCTCTGTGACTGAGGCAGACTTAATAGACATCACACTTCATCAGTTGTATACTGTAGAGAGCAAAAACACACACAATAGTTTAGTAATGTCCAGCAAATGCACATGGGGAGGGGGAAGGGTGGAGCAATGCAGGGACATGGGAGTAAAGTGGCTGCTGCAGCCTGTGCAATAAATGATGATAATCCCTCTACTCCCGGTGTAGATGGAGTTTGTCAAGGTCCCACCAATCACACCACGCCAGTCCCCCACCACCACTACCAAACTCATCTTCCATACTGTAGGTTGTACTTTATTTTTATTATTTTTTTATCACTTGACCTCATCATGAATATGTGCCAGTGTCAGTTAAGCAGGAAGTTAGTGTGGTGGGAAAAGGACAAATGCAATCTGAGTACTAACACATTATAGGTATATGTTGCTGTAGGACTTCCAGCTTTGACTTTCAGCTACTTATTTCTCCACTACAGCCCTCAGAAGAATTAATATTGTACTAGGAAATATTGCACCATAGGAGACATAGGAGAAAAATGTGCTGAATAGGAGACAAATGTGTTGGAATAGGCAAAAAGTTGCTGGAATAGGCAAAAAGGAGGACATTTTAATTGGAGAAAAGGATAAAACTTTCTCGAAAAAAAGAGAAAAATCGTCCATTTTTCACGAAAAGTCATGAGTGAAATTTTTCTCACTTTTCATCTACTCCTATTACTTGGTGTTGTCTTTTGTTCAGGACAGACTTATGCCTATCCCATGCCTGCTTAAATTCCATCACAGTATTAACTTCTACAGCTTCTCCTGATAGGCTGGTAGGCTGTTCCACATATATAATTGAAGTAAAACTTTCTTACATTTCAGCTAAAGCTCTGTCCCTTTAGTTTTAGACTATGACCTTTTGTTCTAACATTTTTACTCCTTTGACACGTACTCCTGTACTTTGTTGAATCCCTTCATGCATACGAATGTTTCTATCATATCCCCCTATCTCTTCTCTCGACCAAGCTATATATGTTCAGATCCTTTAGTATGCTAATATTTATTTTCCTGCAGGGCTAGTTAGGTTCAGTTCCTCTCCTCAGATTATTCTTATTTGTCTAGCTCCCCGTCTTGCCTTTCATTTTATTCTTCACTCTGTCAATTTCCTTTCATATTCTTCCATTATCCTCTCTACATGTCCTTCCCACTACTAGCCTCTCATCCAAGGTTTCACATTAGCCTAGTCCTTACCTCTTTTGTGAGGCCAAAGGTCTAGGACCCATGTCTTACCTTCTTTCCCAGAGGCCGAAGGCAAGTCTTCCCTACTGTCTTTTTCCAATTTCACTCAGGTTTTTCTCCTTATGTCTCTTCCCCCTTCTTAGTAGAAGGAGGATGACCTTATGTACCATTAAAATTTATAGAGACTGCAGGGATGCCACTCCCCTCTACTTTTCAAAGGCCGAAGGTTTAGCTTACATCTCTTAACTCTCTGACAGAGGCTGTAGGTCTAGCTTATAACCTCTTATGCCCAAGGCTTTGTTCAGCTTATGTCCCTTACCTCACCAGTAGATGCGCGAAGGTTTAGCTTACGATTCTTACTTCATTCACTCAGAGGCAAAGGTATAGCTTATGCCCCTTATCTCTCTTTTGAGGTCGAAGGTCTATCTTACGCTCCTTACCTCTCCCCCACACCACAGGATTTATGGTGCCAAGCCTGCTCACCATTTCCAAGCAGTCATAAAAGGAACCTATTGCCCCCCTGTTCCATACCTTTTTCGCAGAGGCTGAAGGATTAGCTTCCTGCCCTTCCTTTTTCACTAAGGCCGAAGGATTACTCCTTACTTCTTTTGAAGAGGCCTATGGACAACTCCTTACCTGTCTATACCTTACCTCTTTTGAAGAGGTTGAAGGACTATTCCTTACCTCTTTTGCAGAGACTGAAGGTCTAGTCCTTATTACCTCTCTGCTCCTTACCTCTTTCTAAGAGGCCAAAGGACTACTCTATACCTTTCTTCTCCTTGCCTCTTTTGGAGTGGCCTGTAGGCCACAGACACAATTCAGCATCATCCATCTAGATCTATCCACTATATCCTACACCCAGGTGGGCAAACTTCTTCAAGAACTATGGTCACACCAAAACTCCCCCTTCCCTCCTTTGACCCTCCTCCTCTCAAGTGTCCTCTCTCAGTTTTGCTGCCATTTGTGTAATGCATGAGTCACACTGATCCCCTAATTCCGGCTATTTCCCCTCTATTTTTTATTATATCCATCATAACTACATCTGGCCTGTGGCACCCCTCATGGTCAGGTTTTCCAGTCAGGTTCCATTTCAAGCTACTAAACCCCTTCAAACAACATAATCAAACTAGATCATCCTTCCCCCTCATCAGGATATTCATGTGAATTCTTCCAGATCCTCCCATCAGCCAGACTCCATCCTTTGAGCCCACCTACATTCAAGTATATGATATTACCTTTATTCATCACCTCCAGATCACACACATATCATCCTACGACCTCTGTGTCTAAAACCAAGAAGACATTCGATAAAGCCTGCAAAATTTCATCCACATCATCATCCGACCAAACCAACCCATTCCTACTCCTTCCTGACCATTCTGGCGTTTTGTTCTGGTGGCAATATCCCCTTATATTTCCCTTACCACCTCAAAGTTTACTTAGTAGGTATACTTACCACCTGTCCACCTTCCTTTTATCCCCTATCCTCTTTTGTACACATCAATCTATTTATAAGGTGTTTTTTCACCACCCACCTTACATGAATCTCATGTCTTCCTATAAACTCTAACTTTTTCAGGTACTTTCATTCCTGTTGCTCTCCACCCATTTTGAGCAACACATCAACACCATCAGTCACAATGCAGAACAAGCTCTACTCCTTTTGGCCAACTAACATAGTAACAGATGATGAGGCTGAAAAAAGAAATGAGTCCATCAAGTCCAGCCCATTCCAAAACACCCCTGTTGATTCAGAGGGAGGCAAAAAAAGCCCTCTGAAGCCATTTCCAATATAGTCCCAAGTGGGTAAAAAAATTCCTACTACTGGCAGTCAGATAGTTCCCTGGATCAACAACTTATCTTCATTGAAGCCATCTGTCATAATTTCCAATATTGTACTGTGCTAGATAGGCATCCTTTGCTTTTTTGAAAGCATTTACATTATCTGCAAGTACAACATCTCGAGACAAATAATTCCATAGCTTTACTGCCCTTACTGTAAAGAATCCCTGCCATTGTTTTAGTCACAAACACCTTTCATCTAGTCTTAATAGATGACCTCTTGTTCTTAGCTCAGCTCTTTGCATAAAAAATACATTGGATAGTTCTTTGTATTTACCTTGAATGTATTTGTAAACTGTAATCCTATCACCCCTTAGATGTCTCTTCTCTAATGTAAACAAACCCCGTTTGGCTAGGCTTTCTTTATAACTTAAGACCAGTTTGAAAAGTATCCATTTACAAAATCTTTCTGCCATCTATTATTTAACCAGTTCTTAATCCATGTACAGATAACACCGCCCAAACCGAAGCCTTTTAATTTATGTAGTAACCTGTTATGAGGCTTTTGCAAAATCCAAGTATATTACATCAACCGCAATTCCCTTGTCCAAATTACTACTTAATCTTTCAGAAAATGCAAGTAAATTCAGTCACCTAGGTTTTCTCCACAACTCATTGCTCATTCCCCTTTTCCAGCTGTAAGCCCTGATCATATAAGTATAAAGCTATTCATGCATTTGTGTGAGGGATTAGAAGCTTTTTATACCCTCCAATGCAGCCCCACTCTGTTCACATCACCTCAGAGAATCCCACCCTCCATCAAACATTTTCATTCTTCATTCCTTTTAGGTGAGCCCTCTAATCAGTCTCACTGCCACATGTCCAAGCCTAGGTTTCAATCCCCTAGGTTTTCACCACACCCCTTTCCCAGGCCGTAAGCCCTGGGCAAAAATAATAAATGTAAAACTAAAATGCTCATACACATACACACACACACATAATTTAACATCTGATAAAGGGTATAAATGTGAAGGTCACCAAATTGTAAATGCAAATGTTAGTTTTCGGCATGTTTTTAACAAACATGTGTGTAACAAACTGTTTACCTTACCCATGCCTTCTTCATTTTTTTGTGTCTTCAACACAAAATTTGAACAACAAAATAAAAAAATATATATATTTAACATATTTAATATATATTTATATATTAAACCATTATTTTTTTGTTAAATCTGATTTTCAGAAATTGTGCAAAGAGCTTGCAATCTATACAAAAAAACCCTGACCACTAGAGCTTTAAAATCAATGACATGTAACTGACCTAACATGAAATCAACAGGCATTGACCCAGAGAACCACATTCATCTATTAACCCACAGAACGTACAGCTGAAAGGAAATGGAACCTCTATAGCTAGCAAATATGAGTGTGCATGATTTTTTTTTATATATGTAGGTTCAGTCATACTGTCCTTTTTTTCTTTTTACACCTAGTTCCTCCATATATGGGAAGCTCTGATGGCATTTTGACCCAAACCTTGCTGTTATCAGTTGTCTTATGCATCTCACCTTTGCCTATTAGCTTATGTTTCTGATATGCAAAGATGTAATCAATTTTCAGTGTGAGATCACAGAATCTTTCTTAGTAAGAGTCATGATCAGGGTTTCATATACCCATCATGACCACTTTATCCAGCTTCAGAGTTTGTTGTGAACATCTGGAATCTCTTAGTGACCTTTTAAAATATACTGATTGTCTACCTGTTGATGGTAGGTAATCAGAAAGGGAGACACAGAAATTATGCAACTTCCTGCTCCCCAAAGCAGAACATCAAGTTGAATACATTTTTAATTTTCTAAAATGTAGTCCCACTGAACAAAATTGATTTCACCTGATGTATAAATGAAAATATGCATTCATACAAAAAACACACACACAAACACAATTTTACAAACATTATGCTTAGTTAATATGTAAATGCATCACACACAAAAAAGGGGAAAAATGTGAACTCTACAGTGCTTCTCCTTTATAGTTTTAGAGACAATGACTACTTTCTCCCTTGCATGATGTGACAAAATAGTCCATTAAGACTCCACATTATTCTAGCTTAGCTCAAGTGCATTTCAGTTTCAGATTCAAGTGGTTTTATTCACATAACAGATCAGTAACAGTGTCAGGTAAAACATAATAAATAGTGTTGAGCGAGCATGCTCGCCGATGCTCGGATCGGCTCGAGCATCGCTCTGCTCGGCACATGGCGGTACTCGTACGAGTACCGCATGTGCTCGCCCGCCATGTTCGGGTCTCCTCCCCGCACGTTTTGCGGCTGCTGCGCAGCCAATAAACGTGCAGGGAGGCTCTGACATCGGTGTAATGCCAGCAGCCATGTTGGCTGCTGGCATTACACTGATTGGCTGGCCAGAACCCGTGGTCAGGTGCTGTATAGCACCTGACCATCGAGTTCGGCTCAGTCTGAGCCAGGGAGAGCTGAGGATAGGAAGGGAAAGGCAGTGTAGGGAGGAAAAAAAAAAATTGTGACAAAAAAGAACCAAAAGTCCTTTTTAGGACTACTGTGTGTGGGGGCAGCAGGTTATTTTGTGTGGGGGGAAAAAAACAAAAAAAAAAAAAAAAAATATTCTGTTTAGTGTGAAAAGTTGCAGATTAGAGCACATTCTGTTTAGTGTGCACAGTTGCAGATTAGAGCACATTCTGTTTAGTGTGCAAAGTTGCAGATTAGAGCACATTCTGTTTAGTGTGCAAAGTTGCAGATTAGAGCACATTCTGTTTAGTGTGCAAAGTTGCAGATTAGAGCACATTCTGTTAAGTCTTCAAACTAAAATATCAAAGTCACGTATTCCATTCAGTGTGCGTCGCCGCAGTTTAGCAGCACATTCTGAGTACTGTGCAGAGTTGCAGAATAGGAAGAAATACTGTTAAGTCTTCAAACTAAAATATCAAAGTCACATATTCCATTCAGTGTGCTTCGCCGCAGTTTAGCAGCACATTCTGTGTACTGTGCAGAGTTGCAGAATAGGAAGAAATACTGTTAAGTCTTCAAACTAAAATATCAAAGTCACATATTCCATTCAGTGTGCTTCGCCGCAGTTTAGCAGCCTATTCTGTGTACTGTGCAGAGTTGCAGAATAGGAAGAAATACTGTTAAGTCTTCAAACTAAAATATCAAAGTCACATATTCCATTCAGTGTGCTTCGCCGCAGTTTAGCAGCCTATTCTGTGTACTGTGCAGAGTTGCAGAATAGGAAGAAATACTGTTAAGTCTTCAAACTAAAATATCAAAGTCACATATTCCATTCAGTGTGTTTCACCGCAGTTTAGCAGCCTTTTCTGTGTACTCTGCAGAGTTGCAGAATAGGAAGAAATACTGTTAAGTCTTCAAACAAAAATATCAAAGTCACATATTCCATTCAGTGTGCTTCGCCGCAGTTTAGCAGCCTATTCTGTGTACTGTGCAGAGTTGCAGAATAGGAAGAAATACTGTTAAGTCTTCAAACTAAAATATCAAAGTCACATATTCCATTCAGTGTGTTTCACCGCAGTTTAGCAGCCTTTTCTGTGTACTCTGCAGAGTTGCAGAATAATAAGAAATACTGTTAAGTTTTCAAACTCAAATATTAAAGTCACATATTCCATTCAGTGTGTTTCACCGCCGTTTAACAGCCTATTCTGTGTACTCTGTACAGTTGCAGAATAATAAGAAATACTGTTAAGTTTTCAAACTCAAATATTAAAGTCACATATTCCATTCAGTGTGTTTCACCGCCGTTTAACAGCCTATTCTGTGTACTCTGCAGAGTTGCAGAATAATAAGAAATACTGTTAAGTTTTCAAACTCAAATATTAAAGTCACATATTCCATTCAGTGTGTTTCACCGCCGTTTAACAGCCTATTCTGTGTACTCTGTACAGTTGCAGAATAATAAGAAATACTGTTAAGTTTTCAAACTCAAATATTAAAGTCACATATTCCATTCAGTGTGTTTCACCGCCGTTTAACAGCCTATTCTGTGTACTCTGCAGAGTTGCAGAATAATAAGAAATACTGTTAAGTTTTCAAACTCAAATATTAAAGTCACATATTCCATTCAGTGTGTTTCACCGCCGTTTAACAGCCTATTCTGTGTACTCTGTACAGTTGCAGAATAATAAGAAATACTGTTAAGTTTTCAAACTCAAATATTAAAGTCACATATTCCATTCAGTGTGTTTCACCGCCGTTTAACAGCCTATTCTGTGTACTCTGCAGAGTTGCAGAATAATAAGAAATACTGTTAAGTTTTCAAACTCAAATATTAAAGTCACATATTCCATTCAGTGTGTTTCACCGCCGTTTAACAGCCTATTCTGTGTACTCTGTACAGTTGCAGAATAATAAGAAATACTGTTAAGTTTTCAAACTCAAATATTAAAGTCACATATTCCATTCAGTGTGTTTCACCGCCGTTTAACAGCCTATTCTGTGTACTCTGTACAGTTGCAGAATAATAAGAAATACTGTTAAGTTTTCAAACTCAAATATTAAAGTCACATATTCCATTCAGTGTGTTTCACCTCCGTTTAACAGCCTATTCTGTGTACTCTGCAGAGTTGCAGAATAATAAGAAATACTGTTAAGTTTTCAAACTCAAATATTAAAGTCACATATTCCATTCAGTGTGTTTCACCGCCGTTTAACAGCCTATTCTGTGTACTCTGTACAGTTGCAGAATAATAAGAAATACTGTTAAGTTTTCAAACTCAAATATTAAAGTCACATATTCCATTCAGTGTGTTTCACCGCCGTTTAACAGCCTATTCTGTGTACTCTGTACAGTTGCAGAATAATAAGAAATACTGTTAAGTTTTCAAACTCAAATATTAAAGTCACATATTCCATTCAGTGTGTTTCACCGCCGTTTAGCAGCCTATTCTGTGTACTCTGCACAGTTGCAGAATAGTAAGAAATACTGTTAAGTTTTCAAACTCAAATATTAAAGTCACATATTCTGTGTAAGATGAAGAAGGCGGGTAAAAAGGGACGGGGAAGTGGACGTGATCCTGAAAGTTCAGGGCGCGGGTCAGGACGCGGAGAAACTGTGCCTGGTGCCAGAGCACAAGAAAGAAAGACATCCACCATACCTAGCTTCATGTGTAATTTTACAGGGCGTCGCAGGACATCACTCTCGAGGTCCGACCACTGCGAACAGGTGGTCGGTTGGATGACAGCTGATACTGCTTCCAGTCGGTTAAGCACCACCCTGTCTTCCACCAAGTCCACTCTCAGTAGCCAAGAGTCTGGTCAACATAATCCTCACTCTGATCATCCTTCCTCCCACCATACACGGTCTGGTCAAAGAAGTGATCCCACACTGGGATATAGTGAGGAGCTCGTCTCATCACCAATCCTTCATTTGACCCTCTCTCCAAGCACGCTTGCAGAGGAACATGACATCTTGTGCCCTGATTCACAACCTCTAGAGGCTACCCAATCTCAAGAAGATGACAGATGTGAACGGCATTTAAGGTCAAAGGAAGTAGTGGATGATGATGATGATGATGAGACACAGTTGCCATTAAATCAACCACTATTTCCGTCTCAAGACCTTGTTGAGGAGAATGTTATACAGTTGTCAATGACTGAGTATGTGGTGGGATCAAGACTTGAGGAGGATGATCAGAGTGAGGAAGTGGAGGAGGACTTGGTGGACGATGAGGTGACTGACCCCACCTGGGAAGGTGTAGAGCCGAGCGATGACAGCAGTCCTGAGGGTGAGCCATCTGCAGCACCGCAACAGGCTGGAAGAGGCAGTGGTGTGGCTACAGAAAGAAGGCGGACCGCACCAAACCGGCCCGCAAATGTTCCACGGAGCACCCCCTTGCGTAAATCTACCTTGCCAAGGGGTAGGTGTTCCGCGGTATGGCGTTTTTTTAAGGAAAGTGCGGACGACAAAAGAATTGTAGTTTGCAACCTGTGCCACACCAGAATGAGCCGAGGCATGAACACTAGAAACCTCACCACCACCAGCATGATCCGACACATGGCATCCAAGCACCGTAGTAAGTGGGAGGAACGCCTGGATCGCCCATCTGTGTCTGCAGGCCACACCACTGCCTCCTCTTCCCCTGTTTTCGGTGCCGGCCAATCGCCTGTCGAAGGCGCAGGCCCGCATACCTCCCGCCCTGCACCTGTAGCATCTGAAGCACCATCAGCGACCACATCCACTTCCCTGTCCCAGCACAGCGTCCAAATGTCGTTACCCCAGGCATTTGAGCGCAAGAGAAAGTACCCAGCCACCCACCCACAGGCCATAGCACTAACCTCACACCTTTCCAAATTACTGGCCATCGAAATGCTGCCATTTAGGCTTGTGGACACTGAGTCCTTCCGCAGCCTGATGGCAGCAGCTGTCCCTCGGTACGCAGTCCCCAGCCGCCACTACTTTTCCCGGTGTGCCGTCCCCGCCTTACACCACCATGTGTCCCGTAACATCACCCGTGCCCTGACCAACGCAGTTACTGGGAAGGTCCACTTAACGACTGACACATGGACAAGTGCTTGTGGCCAGGGACGCTACATTTCCCTGACGGCACACTGGGTGAATGTCGTGGAGGCTGGGAGCGACTCGGACCCTGGGATGGCACGGGTGCTACCCACGCCGAGGATTGCGGGCCCTACCTCCATCAGGGTTTCCACCAGCACCTACGTTATTGGCTCCTCCTCCTCCGTTTCCACCTCCGAATTCTCTACACACACCGCCACTCCCCCATCAGCCAGTAGCTGGAAGCAGTGTAGCACTGCAGTGGGGAAGCGTCAACAGGCCGTGCTGAAGCTGATCTGCCTTGGGGACAAACAGCACACGGCCTCAGAGCTGTTGCAGGGGATTAGTCACCAGACCGAGCAGTGGCTCTCGCCACTCAACCTGCAACCAGGCATGGTTGTGTGTGATAATGGACGTAACTTGGTGGCGGCTTTGGAGCTCGGCAAGCTCACACACGTACCATGCCTAGCGCATGTATTTAATTTAGTGGTGCAGCGATTTCTAAAAACCTACCCCAATGTGCATGATCTCTTGACCAAGGTGCGCCGCGTGTGTGCACATTTCCGTAAGTCATCAACAGCTTCAGCCGGCCTGTTGAAGCTGCAGCAGCGCTTACAATTGCCAGCTCACCGGCTGCTGTGTGACGTGAGCACGCGCTGGAACTCCACCTTCCACATGTTGGCCCGGCTTTGTGAGCAGCAGAGGGCAGTAGTGGAGTACCAGCTGTTACACGGTCGTCGCCTCTCCGTTCAACTTCCTGTAATCAGAAGTGAGGAGTGGGAATGGATGTCAGACCTCTGTGAGGTTTTACGCAATTTTGAGGAATCGACACAGATGGTGAGCGGCGATAACGCTATTATCAGTGTAACCATCCCACTTCTGTGTCTACTGAAACGCTCGCTGCTCACAATTAAAACCGACGCTTTGCATGTGGAAGAGGTGGAAATGGGGGAGGAAGAGCTTACACAAGGTGATAGCCAGAGCACCCTCACTTCATCTTCTCAGCGACAATTGGAGGAGGCGGAGGAGGAGGAGGAGGAGGAGGAGGAAGACACGGTTGCCTCCGCTACAGAGGGTAGCCATGGAACTTTAGTTCCATCTCTTCAGCGTGGGTGGGCAGAAGAGGAGGAAGAGGATGAGGAGATTGAGAGTCATCCTCCTGGTGAGGACAGCGAAATCTTGACTGTTGGTACTCTGGCACACATGGCTGACTTTATGTTAGGCTGCCTTTCCCGTGACCCACGCGTTGTACGCATTTTAGACAACACGGATTACTGGGTGTTCACCCTTCTGGACCCCGCTACAAAGAGAATTTCTCATCTCTCATTCCTCCGGTGGAGAGGACAAGCAAAATGTTGCAATACCAGAAGGTTCTTGTCGAAAAATTGCTCCAAAATTTTCCATCTGACAACGCTGGCGGCAGAGTACGTGCTACCTTGGCCAACCGAGAAGGGGAGAAAAGGGGAGCACACAGCAGTTCCGACAAAGGCAGGGCAACACTCTCCAAGGCGTGGGACACCTTCATGACACCCCGCCAGCACCCTCACCCTGATGCGCAGCCTAGTGTCACAAGGAGGGAAAAGTTTTGGAAGATGGTGAAGGAGTACGTAGCAGACCGTGTCAGCGTCCTCAATGATCCCTCTGTGCCTTACAACTACTGGGTGTCCAAGCTGGACACGTGGTATGAACTGGCACTCTACGCCTTGGAGGTGCTGGCCTGCCCTGCCGCCAGCGTTCTGTCTGAGCGGGTATTTAGTGCTGCTGGTGGCATCATAACAGATAAGCGTATCCGCCTTTCCACCGACAATGCTGATCGGTTGACACTTATAAAAATGAACAAGGCCTGGATTTCCCCTGACTTCTCCACTCCACTGGAGGAAAGCCCCGGGGGAACATAAACTCACTTTATATATGTTATTTACAATGATGGGAATACTCTGTATTCCCATTCACCCCTTCCACCCAAAAAACGGGTATATGGTTGACTCTTAATCTTCTCATCCTCCTCCTCCTCTTCCATATGCCCTGGGATATAATTTTTATATAGGGCCAGCTCACCAGCGGGCCCTGTGATATAATTTTTATATAGGGCCAGCTCACCAGCGGGCCCTGTTTGACAATTTTTATATAGGTCAGCTCACCAGCGGGCCTTCTCATATAATGTTTTATTGGGTCAGCTCTCTAGCGGGCCCTCTCATATAATGTTTTATAGCGTCAGCTCACTAGCGGGCCTTCGCATATAATGTTTAGGATGGTCAGCTCTGCAGCAGACCCTCACCCATAATGTTTTAGATGGTCAGCTCAGCGCACGTTTCCATCTTAATCATGGCCTCAGTTCTGAAAATCAAGGAAATTTTTGGGAGAATTTGCCTCTGCGCACGTTTCCCTCTTAATCATGGCCTCAGTTCAATAAAATCAAGGAAATTTTTGGGAGAATTTGCCTCTGCGCACGTTTCCCTCTTAATCATGGCCTCAGTTCTGAAAATCAAGGAAATTTTTGGGAGAATTTGCCTCTGCGCACGTTTCCCTCTTAATCATGGCCTCAGTTCTGAAAATCAAGGAAATTTTTGGGAGAATTTGCAGATGATATACAAGTAAATATACAGCAAATATTGTTTGGTAACAATTTTTCGCCTAAAGTCGTTTTTATTTTCCTTTTTGTGTGTTTTATGGTCAGTCTGTAAAAATGGCGTACTACGGGCGAAAGATCGTTCCCAGCAGCGATGTTGGAGTCCAAGGTGCATCCAGACATCCTCCCTATGCTGTCCCTGAACCATTTCTGTAGTGTTTCCATCTTTTTCTGCCCTTTTCCTATGGACCAGGCACCCTCCCCTCATCAGAGCAGGGGGTGCCTGGTGTAATGCTTGAGTCCTCCCATTGACTTCAATGGGGCTCGGGTGCTCGGCCGAGCACTCGAGCCTCAGGGGGTGCTCGGTCAGAGCACCCGAACATCCGAGCATTGGGGTGCTCGCTCATCACTAATAATAAACAAGACAAAACCTATGTTTTTAATGAAAATGCAGGAATTCTAACCAGCAGTTGGATGGCTTTCTCACTTACCAGCTAAACAAAACAAATGTAATAAAGCAAAGTGCCTAAATACAGGAAAACCTTTCTTTGCACCAGCCCAACCTTTCAGGCTGGGGTAGTGGAAAGAGTTAGCTAAACCAGTTTTGTTTTTATAAACATTGCATCTAAATTAAATTTAGCTTTACTTGTAGAACTTACCTGAAGAACTTCCACAGCCCAGTGCAAATCCTGCAATGGACTTTAAAACACATCTCTTAAGGCTTCTGGACCACCGACCCACCCTACTTTCTGGATACTCACTCCCAGGGACCATTACACTTGCAAGTCTCTGCAGATATCTTAGGACTTGCAAAGCAGCTATAAAAAAAAATGCACTGAAACAGGTCTTATCTACCATCAATCAACATATGAAGCATATCTGACCATAGCATATACAATATGCTGGAAGTCATATGCCTACTATAATAAATAACTGAAATGCAGATATGGTCAAGCTAGAATATTTTCTGGATAAAGTTTTTGAAATATTTCTGTGAGCAGTAGTTTGACTATGACAGAAATTGCAGGACATCTGGCAAATCACAACTGATGTGTTTCTTTAGGTACACACTGTAGTGATGAGCGAGCATGCTCGGCCGAAGCTCGGTTCGGCTCGAGCATCGCTCTGCTCGGCACATGGCGGTACTCGTACGAGTACCGCATGTGCTCGCCCGCCATGTTCGGCTCTCCTCCCCGCACGTTTCGCGGCTGCTGCGCAGCCAATAAACATGCGGGGAGGCTCTGACATCAGTGTAATGCCAGCAGCCATGTTGGCTGCTGGCATTACACTGATTGGCTGGCCAGAACCCGTGATCGGGTGCTGTATAGCACCTGACCAGCGAGTTCGGCTCAGTCTTAGCCAGGGAGAGATGAGGATAGGAAGGGAAAGTCAGTGTAGGGAGAAGAAAAGTGTTTTTGAACAAAAAAAAGACCCAAAAGTCCTTTTTAGGACTACTGTGTGTGGGGGCAGCAGATATATTTTGTTTTGGGGGGCAGAGTTTAAAAAAAAAACGTCACATATTCCGTTCACTGTGCCTAGCCGCAGATTAGCAGCACATTCTGTTTAGTGTGCAAAGTTTCAGATTAGCAGCACATTCTGTTTAGTGTGCAAAGTTGGAGATTAGCAGTACATTCTTTTTAGTGTGCAAAGTTGCAGATTAGCAGCACATTCTGTTTAGTGTGCAAAGTTGCAGATTAGCAGCACATTCTGTTCAGTGTGCAAAGTTGCAGATTAGCAGCACATTCTTTTTAGTGTGCAAAGTTGCAGATTAGCAGCACATTTTGTTTAGTGTGCAAAGTGTTAAAAATAAAAGTCACTTATTCCGTTCACTGATCCTAGCCGCAGATAAGCAGCACATTCTGTTTAGTGTGCAAAGTTGCAGATTAGCAGAACATTCTGTTTAGTGTGCAAAGTGTAAAAACTAAAAGTCACATATTCCATTCACTGTGCCTAGCCGCAGATAAGCAGCATATTCTTTTTAGTGTGCAAAGTTGCAGATTAGCAGCACATTTTGTTTAGTGTGCAAAGTGTTAAAAATAAAAGTCACTTATTCCGTTCACTGATCCTAGCCGCAGATAAGCAGCACATTCTGTTTAGTGTGCAAAGTTGCAGATTATCAGCACATTCAGTTTAGTGTGCAAAGTGTAAAAACTAAAAGTCACATATTCCATTCACTGTGCCTAGCCGCAGATAAGCAGCATATTCTGTTTAGTGTGCAAAGTTGCAGATTATCAGCACATTCTGTTTAGTGTGCAAAGTGTTAAAAATAAAAGTCACATATTCTGTTCACTGTGCCTAGCCGCAGATAAGCAGCACATTCTGTTTAGTGTGCAAAGTTGCAGATTATCAGCACATTCTGTTTAGTGTGCAAAGTGTAAAAACTAAAAGTCACATATTCCATTCACTGTGCCTAGCCGCAGATAAGCAGCATATTCTGTTTAGTGTGCAAAGTTGCAGATTATCAGCACATTCTGTTTAGTGTGCAAAGTGTTAAAAATAAAAGTCACATATTCTGTTCACTGTGCCTAGCCGCAGATAAGCAGCATATTCTGTTTAGTGTGCAAAGTTGCAGATTAGCAGCACATTCAGTTTAGTGTGCAAAGTGTAAAAACTAAAAGTCACATATTCCATTCACTGTGCCTAGCCGCAGATAAGCAGCATATTCTGTTTAGTGTGCAAAGTTGCAGATTATCAGCACATTCTGTTTAGTGTGCAAAGTGTTAAAAATAAAAGTCACATATTCTGTTCACTGTGCCTAGCCGCAGATAAGCAGCACATTCTGTTTAGTGTGCAAAGTTGCAGATTTGCAGTACATATTCCGTGTAATATGAAGAAGGCGGGTAAAAAGGGACGGGGAAGTGGACGTGATCCTGATAGTTCAGGGTGCGGGTCAGGACGCGTAGAAACTGTGCCTGGTGCCAGAGCACAAGAAAGAAAGACATCCACCATACCTAGCTTCATGTCTCAGTTTACAGTGCGTCGCAGGACATCACTCTCGAGGTCAGACCACTGCGAACAGGTGGTCGGTTGGATTTCAGCTGATACTGCTTCCAGTCGGTTAAGCACCACCCTGTCTTCCACCAAGTCCACTCTCACTAGCCAAGAGTCTGGTCAACATAATCCTCACCCTGATCATCCTTCCTCCCACCATAGAGGGTCTGGTCAAAGAAGTGATCCCACACTGGGATATAGTGAGGAGCTTGTCTCATCACCAATCCTTAATTTGAACCTCTCTCCAAGCACGCTTGCAGAGGAACATGAAATCTTGTGCCCTGATTCACAACCTCTAGAGGGTACCCAATCACAAGAAGATGACAGAGGGGAACGGCATTTAAGGTCAAAGGAAGTGGATGATGATGATGATGAGACACAGTTGCCATCAAATCAACCACTTTTACTGTCTCAAGACCTTGATGAGGAGGATGATATACAGTTGTCAATGACTGAGTATGTGGTGGGATCAAGAAATGAGGAGGATGATCAGAGTGAGGAAGTGGAGGAGGACTTGGTGGACGATGAGGTGACTGACCCCACCTGGGAAGGTGGAGAGCCGAGCGATGACAGCAGTCCTGAGGGTGAGCCATCTGCAGCACCGCAACAGGCTGGAAGAGGCAGTGGTGTGGCTACAGAAAGAAGGCGGACCGCACCAAACCGGCCCGCAAATGTTCCACGGAGCACCCCCTTGCGTAAATCTCCCTTGCCAAGGGGTAGGTGTTCCGCGGTATGGCGTTTTTTTAAGGAAAGTGCGGACGACAAAAGAATTGTAGTTTGCAACCTGTGCCACACCAGAATGAGCCGAGGCATGAACACTAGAAACCTCACCACCACCAGCATGATCCGACACATGGCATCCAAGCACCGTAATAAGTGGGAGGAACGCCCGGATCGCCAATCTGTGTCTGCAGGCCACACCACTGCCTCCTCTTCCCCTGTTTTCGGTGCTGGCCAATCGCCTGTCGAAGGCGCAGGCCCGCATACCTCCCGCCCTGCACCTGTACCATCTGAAGCACCATCAGCGACCACATCCTCTTCCCTGTCCCAGCGCAGCGTCCAAATGTCGTTACCCCAGGCATTTGAGCGCAAGCGAAAATACCCAGCCACCCACCCACAGGCCATAGCACTAACCTCACACCTTTCCAAATTACTGGCCATCGAAATGCTGCCATTTAGGCTTGTGGAGACTGAGTCCTTCCGCAGCCTGATGGCAGCAGCTGTCCCTCGGTACGCAGTCCCCAGCCGCCACTACTTTTCCCGGTGTGCCGTCCCCGCCTTACACCACCATGTGTCCCGTAACATCACCCGTGCCCTGACCAACGCAGTTACTGGGAAGGTCCACTTAACGACTGACACATGGACAAGTGCTTGTGGCCAGGGACGCTACATTTCCCTGACGGCACACTGGGTGAATGTCGTGGAGGCTGGGAGCGACTCGGACCCTGGGATGGCACAGGTGCTACCCACGCCGAGGATTGCGGGCCCTACCTCCATCAGGGTTTCCGCCAGCACCTACGTTATTGGCTCCTCCTCCTCCATTTTCACCTCCGAATTCTCTGCGCGCAGCGCCACTCACCCATCAGCCGGTAGCTGGAAGCAGTGTAGCACTGCAGTGGGGAAGCGTCAACAGGCCGTGCTGAAGCTGATCTGCCTTGGGGACAAACAGCACACGGCCTCAGAGCTGTTGCAGGGGATTAGTCACCAGACCGAGCAGTGGCTCTCGCCACTCAACCTGCAACCAGGCATGGTTGTGTGTGATAATGGACGTAACTTGGTGGCGGCTTTGGAGCTCGGCAAGCTCACACACGTACCATGCCTAGCGCATGTATTTAATTTAGTGGTTCAGCGATTTCTAAAAACCTACCCCAATTTGCATGATCTCTTGACCAAGGTGCGCCGCGTGTGTGCACATTTCCGTAAGTCATCAACAGCTTCAGCCGGCCTGTTGAAGCTGCAGCAGCGCTTACAATTGCCAGCTCACCGGCTGCTGTGTGACGTGAGCACGCGCTGGAACTCCACCTTCCACATGTTGGCCCGGCTTTGTGAGCAGCAGAGGGCAGTAGTGGAGTACCAGCTGTTACACGGTCGTCGCCTCTCCGTTCAACTTCCTGTAATCAGAAGTGAGGAGTGGGAATGGATGTCAGACCTCTGTGAGGTTTTACGCAATTTTGAGGAATCGACACCGATGGTGAGCGGCGATAACGCTATTATCAGTGTAACCATCCCACTTCTGTGTCTACTGAAACGCTCGCTGCTCACAATTAAAACCGACGCTTTGCATGTGGAAGAGGTGGAAATGCGGGAGGAAGAGCTTACACAAGGTGATAGCCAGAGCACCCTCACTTCGTCTTCTCAGCGACAATTGGAGGAGGCGGAGGAGGAGGAGGAGGAAGACACGGTTGCCTCCGCTACAGAGGGTAGCCATGGAACTTTAGTTCCATCTCTTCAGCGTGGGTGGGCAGAAGAGGAGGAAGAGGATGAGGAGATTGAGAGTCATCCTCCTGGTGAGGACAGAGAAATCTTGTCTGTTGGTACTCTGGCACACATGGCTGACTTTATGTTAGGCTGCCTTTCCCGTGACCCACGCGTTATACGCATTTTAGACAACACGGATTACTGGGTGTTCACCCTTCTGGACCCCCGCTACAAAGAGAATTTCTCATCTCTCATTCCTCCGGTGGAGAGGACAAGCAAAATGTTGCAATACCAGAAGGTTCTTGTCGAAAAATTGCTCCAAAATTTTCCATCTGACAACGCTGGCGGCAGAGTACGTGCTACCTTGGCCAACCGAGAAGGGGAGAAAAGGGGAGCACACAGCAGTTCCGACAAAGGCAGGGCAACACTCTCCAAGGCGTGAGACACCTTCATGACAGCCCGCCAGCACCCTCACCCTGATGCGCAGCCTAGTGTCACAAGGAGGGAAAAGTTTTGGAAGATGGTGAAGGAGTACGTAGCAGACCGTGTCAGCGTCCTCAATGATCCCTCTGTGCCTTACAACTACTGGGTGTCCAAGCTGGACACGTGGTATGAACTGGCACTCTACGCCTTGGAGGTGCTGGCCTGCCCTGCCGCCAGCGTTCTGTCTGAGCGGGTATTTAGTGCTGCTGGTGGCATCATAACAGATAAGCGTATCCGCCTTTCCACCGAAAATGCTGATAGGTTGACACTTATAAAAATGAACAAGGCCTGGATTTCCCCTGACTTCTCCACTCCACTGGAGGAAAGCCCCGGGTGAACATAAAGTCACTTTAGATATGTTATTTACAATGATGGGAATACTCTGTATTCCCATTCACCCCTTCCACCCAAAAAATGGGTATATGGTTGACTCTCTTCCATATACCCTGGGATATAATTTTTATATAGTGCCAGCTCACCAGCGGGCCCTGTGATATAATTTTTATATAGGGCCAGCTCACCAGCGGGCGCTGTTTGACAATTTTTGTATAGGTCAGCTCACCAGCGGGCCTTCTCATATAATGTTTTATTGGGTCAGCTCACCAGCGGGCCTTCTCATATAATGTTTTATTGGGTCAGCTCTCTAGCGGGCCCTCTCATATAATGTTTTATAGTGTCAGCTCACTAGCGGGCCTTCGCATATAATGTTTAGGATGGTCAGCTCCGCAGCAGACCCTCACCCATAATGTTTTAGATGGTCGGCTCAGCGCACGTTTCCCTCTTAATCATGGCCCCAGTTCAGAAAAATCGAGGAAATTTTTGGGAGAATTTGCCTCTGCGCACGTTTCCCTCTTAATCATGGCCCCAGTTCCGAAAACTCGAGGACATTTTTTGCAGAATTTGCCTCTGCGCACGTTTCCCTCTTAATCATGGCCCCAGTTCCGAAAAATCGATGAAATTTTTTGCAGAATTTGCAGATGATATACAAGTAAATATACAGCAAATACTGTTTGGTAACAATTTTTCGCCTAAAGTCGTTTTTATCTTCCTTTTTGTGTGTTTTACGGTCAGTCTGTAAAAATGGCATACTACGGGCGAAACATCGTTCCCAGCAGCGATGTTGGAGTCCAAGATGCATCCAGACATCCTCCGTATGCTGTCCCTGAACCATTTCTGTGGTGTTTCCATCATTTTCTGCCCTTTTCCTATGGACCAGGCACCCTCCCCTCATCAGAGCAGGGGGTGCCTGGTGTAATGCTCGAGTCCTCCCATTGACTTCAATGGGGCTCGGGTGCTCGGCCGAGCACTCGAGCCTCCGGGGGCGCTCGGTCAGAGCACCCGAACACCCGAGCATTGGGGTGCTCGATCATCACTAACACACTGTTAGGTCATTTTTCACATTTTAATAAACCTTACCACAATGAAAAAATCAGACACAGGTAGTAATAATCACATTATTATTTACCAAATTATGTAACGCTGCCTCCATTGCTACTGCTTATTGAACTTTTTCTTGACTACTTGTAGATGAGAAATCATGTTACTGATCTGAAAACATAGTTCTAGTCAACTTTCTATGTTCATATCAATGCATAGTGCATTGCACACCAAATGTTGCAAGCAAACCATTACACAATTATGGCATTGATTAAAAGATCAGTACGGGCCTTTTTAATCAATGGCATAATTGTGTAATGGTTTACTGCTTACTTTCATGTGTTCCTTATTTTCATGTCTATATCTATACTTACAGCTGCACTAATATAGTAAAATAAACTTGGATTTATGTAAACTTAAATAGCCTGTACTTCATGCTTTTTTTTTTGTAGAAATGACCTGTTTGTTTCCTGAGTCTGAAAATCTTGTCTTACATATACATAGTAACATAGCTGTGGAAGCTGAAAAAAGATGTGTCCATAAAGTTCAGAATTTGACATATTGCCCTTGTTGATCCAGAGGGAAGGCAATAAAATACCTATTGAAGCCATTTAAGAAGTTCACTAAAACTGCTGGAATTCCTAGCAGTCTGAAAATGTCTCAAACATTTCCAGGAGGTCCTCCACAAAAAAGCTGTCTTAATTCGATCAGACGGCACAGCAGTCCAATGCCTCCAAAATCAGGGAGGAACAAAAAGTATTCCACTCAACAGATTGGAAATAGAAATTCTGCAGTGAGCAGAAACATATCTACAAGCCCTATCTGAAGCTTACCAATCCGGTCATCTCAAGCATCAGGCTAACTTCCTAAGAAGGACAAGGATAGATGCAGTAGAATGGTCCTTAAAAAGGGAAGTGTATCAGTCCATGGTACTGGCCCTAGGGTTTCCCACAATAGACCTGGTGGCCACAAATGAAAACAAACAGTGCCAGAGGTTCTTGTCCCATTGGTATGACAAACATTCTCTGAGACAGGGTGCCTTAAAAATTCCATAGGACTTCAGGCTGGAGTGCCTATTTCCTCCCATTCCGCTGCCCATGGAAGTAGTAAGGAAGCTCAGGATCCAACATCCAACATCATTCTCATTGCTCCAAATTGGCCACAGAAGTTGTGGTAGTCAGAGCTACAGAAGATGTCAGTGCAGCCCCCCATGCCTCTTCCAAAGATGCCAGATCTACTATCTCAGGGTCCTATACTACATACAGACCCAGCTATCTTCAGGCTGATAGCATGGAAGCTGAATGGAGCTCTTTAAGACTCAAGGGCATATAAGACCCAGTTATTGACACCGTTCTGGCAGGTAGATGACCATCCTTCACCAAAATCTATTACAGGATATTGTCTATCTTTCATAGTTGGTGCCTTTCCCAGGATCTGGATAGGTTCCTTATTACGTAAGAGAAAAATTGGGATTTTCTTCAGGATGGGTACCAGAAGGGTTTAAAACCTGCTTCGCTCAAAGTTCAACTCTCCTCTCTTTCTGCACTTTTGGCAACTCCATTTGCTGACAATTACCTCATTTGGAGATACACATCAGTCATTAAAAAATTAAGCCTACAATCAATGAGATTATTACACTGCAGGATTTTAACTTGGTTTTACAACAATTATCCTCCTATCCATACTTTGAACCCTTGGACGAGATATTTTTTAAACATCTTACACTCAAGTCTTACCTATGGCTGTGACTTCTGCTAGTGAGTGAATTGCAGGCATTATTATGCATCCCTCCATATATGATCTTTAATCAGGACAAGGTCATGTTACGTCCAAAAGCTACTTTCCATTCAAAGGTGTTGTCCCGATTCCATCTCAGTCAGGAAACTGTTATTCAGCATCCAAATCCTCTTTTGCTAGGTGGATTTGAGACTATATTAAGCTAACATATGATTTAGCCAATATGGATCCTCCTCCTGGCATTAAAGCACATTCCACCAGAACTGTTTCCACCTCATAGGCGCAAAAGGCAGTCACTACACCAGAAGAGATATTCAAGGCTGCTCCCTGGTCCTCTGTCTCTACATTTGTCAAACACTATAGACTGGACCTTCAAGCATCCGAAGAGCTGACATTTGGCAGGAAAGTGCTTGTAGCAGTCATTCATGCCTAGAAGAGGTGTTTTATTCCCTCCATAGTATCTGAGGTATTGCTCTGGTAAATCTCACAGTCTATGCCATGGATTGGACACAGAGGAATAGGTGAAATGTACTCACCAATATTTGGTTTTCTTCTTGTCCTTTCACGGCACCCCTCTCTACTATTCCGTGGGTACCTAGTTTCTATATGCTGAATTTGTGATACTACTGGAAATTTGATGCATTGATTTGCTATGATATTTAACCTTTTGTCTCTGGACAATAGTATAACTGCAGTGTGGAGGTGAAGTGCACATTTATAAATTTAATTGGTCCTACAAGCTTGGAGGTGGAGCTAACACCCGCAATCTATGCCGTGGAAGGACACAGAGGAGAACCAAATATCAGTGAGTAAATTTCACCTTTTTGTCATACGTAGAATGTTTACTTTTGCAGACCAAATGCATAACCTTACATTTATCTGTAATAATCTGTATTTTCTCCACCCATTCACTTAGTGTATCCAAATCTTTAAGCAGAGAGAAAAATAACATACTGTTGTACTGTATTTCCTTGCACAGTTTAGTATAATCAGTAAAGATTGAGATACTAGTTTAATATCCACTACAAGATCATTAATAAACAAATTAAAAATCATTGGACCCAGGATTAAACCCTGTGACACTCCAGTTACAACTTTGACCAACTTGAAAATCTCAATTTACAACTATGTGTAACCTATCATTTAACCAGTGCTTTATGCATGCACAGATGTTACCTCTTAAGCCAAAGGATTGTATTTTATGCAGAAAACTGTTACGAGGCATAGTATTGAAGACTTTTGCAAAATCCATGTATAGCACATCTAGGGGTAGGTGAAAACTGTGAAGAAATTAATGTATAACTTTTTGCGCATAATGGAATATTTTTTACTTTTTTTTCTCAAAAGTTTTCTCCTTTTCCCTAACACAACATTTACCTCCTTTTTGCCTATTACAACAATTTTTTTGCTTATGTTTCCTATGTTGCAACATTTCTCACCACAATATTACTTCTTCTGAGGACTGCAGTGGAGCAATAAGTAGCTGAAAGTCAATGTTGTACAGCAACATATGCCTTGAAACATTTATCAGCATGCAGAGAACATTTGTTATTTGAACACAGCACTAACTTCCCTCTTAAGTGACACTGGCACATATTCATGATGATGTCAAGAGATAAAAAAGTACAACCTACAAAGTGGTAGATGTGTATGGTAGTGGTGGTGGGGGACTGGCGTGGTGTGATTGATGTGTGTATTTATATACAGTAATGTGCAAGTGTTAGGTAGGTGTGAAAAACTGCTGTAAAAGAAGAATGCTTTAAAAAAATAGACATGTTAATAGTTTTATCAATTAACAAAATGCATAGTGAGTGAACAGCTGCTACACCTTTGTCCATTATGCCATTACCATCATCAACACTAGAGTTTGACTCATTGTTGTATTCCGTGTTCTTCTTATATGTTTTTTCCTTTTTTTACTGGCATTGGTGGCGGTGCTAGTGGAACATTTGCTGGGACCTTGACAAACTGTATCCTCCCTGGGTGGAGAGTGATCATTATCATTTATGGCACACATTGCATCAACAATGGCTGCAGTTAGTTTCTGAACTACCACTTTTTCTCCCACATACCTTCACTGCTCCACCTTTCCCCCTACCCCTGCCCCTGGTGCATTTGCTGGACATTACTTAATTATTGTGTTTTGTTCTACTCTAAAGTACACACCACAACTGGTGGAGTATGATGTCTTGTCTTAGCCCTCAAGAAAATTCTAAATGTCGGCTGCTGTCTTGCAATTCTGCCTCAATAACATAGCTGTCTGTCACCTAGTATATTTATATATATATATATATATATATATATATATATATATATATATATATATATATAATATGTGTGTGTGTGTGTGTGTGTGTGTGTAAAGTACTGTGCAAAGTGTTTAGGTTAGGTAAGAATGCTTTCAAACATAGACGTGTTAATATTTTTTATCAATTAACAAAATGCATATTGATTGAACAGAATAAAAAAATCAAATTAATATTTGGTGTGACTGCCCTTTGCCTTCAAAACAGCATCAATTCTTCTAGGTACACTTGCACAAAGTCAGGGATTTTGTAGGCATATAGTCAGATGTATGATAAAACAATTATACAAAACAGGTGCTAATGATCATCTATTTAATATGTGGGTTGGAATCATTAACTGAAACAGAAATAGCTGTGTAGGAGGAATAAAACTGGGTGAGGAACAGCTAAACTCCACTTTCAAGATGAGGTTTGACAAATGATTTAGATAAATTAGAAGAATGGACAAGAGCGTGGCAGCTGCAGTTTAATGTTGATAAATGTAAAATAATGCACTTGGGACATAAACCCCCCCCAAAAAAAAAACATACTGTTAAGGGTACTGTGCTGTCAGGGATAACAAGGGAAAGGGATTTGGGAGTAATTATTTCTAATGATTTAAAGGTAGGAAGGCAATGTAATAAAGTGGTGGGGAATGCAAGCAGGGTGCTAGGTTGTATAGCATTAGTAGCAGAAAAAGGGAAGTGGTCATGCCACTCTACAGATCTCTAGTTAGACCTCACTGTGTACAGTACTGGAGACCCCATCTCCAAAAGGATATAGATACTCTAGAGAAAATTCAGAGAAGGGCTACTAAAATGGTGACTGGTTTACAGAAAAAAGACATATCAGGATAGACTGAAGGATCTGGACATGTATAGCTTGGAGGAGAGGAGAGAGGGGGGATATGATAGAAACATTCAAATACATGAAGGGATTCAATAAAGTACAGTATGGAAGTACATTTCAAAGGAGTAAAAATGTTAGGACAAGAGGGCATAGTCTAAAACTAGTGGGACACATGTTTAGATGTAATGTAAGAAAGTTTTACTTCACTGAGAGAGTAGTAGATAAGTGGAATAGCCTACCAGCAGAAGAGGTAGAAGTTAATACAGTGACAGAATTTAAGCATGCATGGGATAAGCATAAGGCTGTCCTTAACATAAGAAAAGACCAAGGACCAAAAAATGTTTGAGGTTTTTTACAGTAGGAAAATGTGCAGACTAGATGGGCCAAATGGTTCTTATCTGATGTCAAAGTCTATATTTCTATGTTTCTAGGTTGCTGAATAGGGGTGGGCGAAAAGTGAGAAAAATTTCCCACATGACTTTTCACAAAAAAACAGATGATCTTTCTCTTTTTTCGCAAACATTTTATACTTTTCTCCAATACAAAATTTTCTGCCTATTCCAGCAAATTTTTCACCTATTCCAACACATTTTTTCTCCTATGTTTAATATGGTGCAACATTTCCCAGCACAATATTACTTCTTCTGAGGGTTGTAGAGGTGAAATAAGTAGCTGTAAATCAATGCTGGGAGTCCTACAGCAACATATACCTTGAGTACATTTGTACATTGCCCACAACTTACTTCCTGCTTAAGTGATACTGACATATTCATGATGATGTAAAATGATTAAAAAAAAATTAAAGTACAACCTACAATATGGCAGATGTATATGGTAGTGGTGGTGAGGGACTGGAATGGTGTGATTGGTGGGACCTTGACAAATGGCATCCAACACAGAGGAGAGGGATTATCATTATTTATTGAACATGTTTTTTTTTTTTAAGTTATCTATATTATATATTATATTTATATATATATATATATGAGAGAGAGAGAGAGAGTTATATATATATATTTAGGAAGTCTTTTAGGTAGGACATTCGTTCTCTATATAAGGGGAGTTTGGGGCACTCTGAGGAAAAAAAAGGGAGGAAGGAGGTTGACCTCAAATACCCCAACATTTTGTGTGACTGACTGTCGAGACACAGGCAGTTGGGGAAAGAAGTTGTTGATTTTGTTTTTTAGTGGTTTTATATATATATATATATATATATATATATATATATATATATAATGGCTAAGGGGAATGTCTTGCTTAGCTGAGGGGACATCAAGAATTTCAGGATCTTCTGAGAGAGAAGCTTCAGTGGGTTGCCGGAGCTGCCACTGTAACAGAGAGATCCAGTCTAGGAAATGCTCCATTTGCCACCACCTTATCTGACTGGACTGGTGGAGGCCTGATGGATCTCAGATGAAAGTAACGCTGTAGGTCCGGGTCTCTTTTGATGCTTGTTTCTTGCCATTGTGCAGAATCCAGAAAGGTTTAGGCAGTTGGGAAACTATATTAGATTTTTCATAAAGGTGATCTTGCTGTAAATAAAAGCAAATTTAGGATCTTTTGTGAGGGAGCTTCACAGCCAAGCAGTCATCAGCTTAGCCATCTAAGCCATGCCCCCCCGACAGTCTGAATATTATCTTTTTAATCAGACTTTAATTTAAAATCCATGCCCTGGAGTACAGACCCAAAACAACAAAAGTGTGTCATTGTCCATATACTAATGGACTACACGGTATCTTGGTTGTGCGTGCAGGAGACAATGGCATAACATCCAAGAAGTCATTGGCCTCATCAGGAGGGTAAATGCTTCATACCAGTTAATAAATTTCATAAAACTAGGGAGGGGCAAAAATGTTTGCCTCAAACTGAAATCTGCGAAAAATGGCACTTTCCACTTGGTGAATAAATTCCCATGAAAAGTGTCGATTTTTGGCTTTTTTAAGCTTTTTTTCCCCTAGACAATCCATTGAAATCAACACACAACACATAGCAAATATTATTTTATTTCCCAAAGGCATAGTATAAAAGGGGCATGAAGGTGTGGTGTGGGGTGTGGGGAATGAATCAGTTGAACAGGGGATTATTCTTGGGGGGTTGTTTACTGGGATTGGGGGGCAGTTAAAACAATAAATCCTAAATAAAATAAAAAAAAAAAATAACACATGATATAAAAGGGGTCTGAGGAGGGTGCCTGTGTTGGTGGGTGGAGTCTGGGGAATGAATCAGTTGAACAGGGAATTTGTTTTGGGGGGTTCTTGACTGGTACTGGGGGGACAGTTAATAAATAAAATAAAATAAGAAATGTGTATGCAAAGTGATAGAGACAGGAACCCCATGACATAAGGTGCCACTGGGCTTGACTGATACTTGAGTTTATAGAGTATTTTGTAGAGGATGCTTTGTTAGATTTGTTGTTAGAGGCCCAAGCCCAGAGGAAACATTGAATGAGGTGGATTGGCAGAAGATGTAGTTGTTACCCTAGAGAAAGAAGGTGATGGTGAGCTAGTTGTTTCACTCATCATGGAACTTCCAGTCTCTTCCTGGGTTTCTCTATTCTTCCTCCTCTTTGATCTCTGCCTCACCTCTTGCTACCTTTCTGGAGAGTCAGGGGTGCAGTTAAAGTGGTGCTTGATTTCTGTGGTGGGTGTTTGGCTTTAATATGTTTGACATAAATGTCATGGTGTCTGCGTTTCATGTGTGCTATCAGGGAGGTTGTGTCAAGTAAGGATGGGAGAAACTTTTCGCCTCAAACTGAAATTGGCCAAAAATGGCACTTTTTGCTTGGCAAAAAATTTCCACAGAAAAGCTCAGATTTTGTGCTTTTTCCTGCTTTTTTCGTCTAGCTCATTCCATTGAAATCAATGTGAACATTTAAGTTACACACAATACATAAATATTATTTTATTTCCCAAAGACATAGTATAAAAGGGGTATGAGGGTGCCTGTGTGGGGTGTGGGGAAAGAATCAGTTGAACATGGAATGTTGTTTTGGGAGAGGTTGTTTACTGGGATTGGGGGCAGTTAATAAAAAATAAATCCTAAATGCAATAAAAAAAACCCATAAGACATGGTATAAAAGGGGTCTGAGGAGGGTGCCTGCGTTTGGTGAATGAATGAAACAGTCGAACAGGGAATTTGTTTTGGGGGGTTCTTGACTGGTATTGAAGGACAGTTAATAAAAAAAAATCAATAAAATAAAATATTTGCATGTAAAATGATATTGACTAACTAAGCAGATCTAGAATGCAAGCTTTCAAGAACTCTCAGGTCTCTTCCTCAGGCATACCATTGCTCTTATGGTATAACTTAGTGTTTGGAATGGGTATCTTGTTCATGTTGTAAATAATGGGCATCTTGTGCTGAAAATCATCCAGTGTAATATACCTCATCATGTGTGAGAAACAGCTCTTTATGTGGGTGAAACTGGACAGCCATTACATAAAAGGTTTAATTCCCACAGATCCAGTGTTAACAACAAAAAGACAGAGACACCAGTGGAAGAAAATTTTTGCCAAATGGACACAGTGTCAGGGACATTAAAGGGACAGTAATGTCCCATAAAAATGTTTAGTGTTTTGTAGACATTAAAAAAATAAGCTAAATGCCACAAATCCTCTCTCTCAAACCACTATGGTTTGAGCGATATCCTCCATTAAAGTTCCCCTCTCCCTCCAGCTGACAGCAGGAGTTCCTGGTCCAGAGACCGACAAGCAGCTCTTCAGCAGAGCAGCAATAGTGCAATTTAAAAAGAAATACTTCTTTGGAATGGTCTACAAAGTTTGCCTGGTTTGCAAGCACACTTTTTAAACTGTACCAAAGCAGTAATTCATTTTAAATTGTGCTATTGCGGCTCTTCTGAAGAGCCTCCTTGTGTTGGCTGATACCTCACATCTGAGTGAGACGTGAGTCAAAGTGACAAAAGTTATTCCAGACTGTTCCTAGTGCTTCTGATTAACAGCTCTGATTTTACAAACCTAATCCATCAATTCTTGCTCTCTCTGCAGTCTAGCTAGGACTGTGATACATTTGTGTCAATTTTGTGCTTTGTGAAACATGTGTCATTCTTCATTTGCAGGGAAAACCAATTGTGATATTTTCTCTGTATAGCAGCACTGCTATATTTGTACAACCAGCCGCACTAAAGGGCCAGATCTGGAGAATTTTTGTAGTATGCAAAATGGACTATTTAAATAATATGCTTTTACAGCTTGTTGATTTGAGTATCAGACACATGAATACGATAGAAAATTAGATACATGTGAAACAAACTTCAATAATCTCCTTAGCATACCACAAGAACATTGGAGAGGGATATTGATGTTTAAAGAGTAATGCATTGAGATGTAAGATAAAGGGAGAATAGTATTTAACTGTAAAAAGAATTCCACAATGCTTAGAAGATAAAAGCTTTATAATCCCTCTTGTATATAAATTATTTTATAGAGAATCACAGTCTTAAAATCAAGTATTTTAGCTCAGGGAAAAATAAATAAAACAAAGGACATTTCTTAACCCATTTCCTTAATTTAGTATTTAATTATTTTTCAGAAAATAGATGACAGTTTGATGAAATCATATACACAGAGACTTTACATTAGTATTATATATCCATGCATTAATAAGAGGGATATGTGCTTTAGATACATACACAATTATTTAAAAAAATCTACATTATTCTAAGAAAACATACAGGCACAGATCGTGATTAGGGATGTACAAAACTTTTTGCCTCAAACCAAAAATTGGCGAAAAATGTCACTTCCCGCCTAGCAGAAAATTTCCAGTGAAAAGTGCTGTTTTTCTGCTTTTTTCACCTAGCTCATTGCATTATAATCAATGGAAAGATTGAATTTACACACAACACATAGCAAATTTTATTTTATATCCCTCGGGCATAGTATAAAAGGGGTCTGAGTGTGGGGAAAGAATCAGTTGAGCAGGGAATTTTTTTGGGGGGTTTGGGATTGTTGACTGGGATTAGGGAGACCGTTAATAAAACAAATTTAAGCAAAAAAAAAAATAAATTGGTATGTAATGTGACAGAGACAAGGACACCCTCCCCCTGACTTAAGCTGTGACTGGGGCAGACTGATACTTGACATGATAGGGTATTTTGTAGAGGCCCCAGACCTGAGGAAACATTGGGTTGTAGGACTTTGACTTGAGTTAGGCCCAATCCCTGAGGAAACATTGATTTGTAGGACTTAGACTTGTGTTAGGCCCAAGCCCTGAGGAAACATTGATTTGTACACTTTTTTGGCACAAGCCCTGAGGAAACATTGATTTGCAGGACTTAGACTTGTGTTAGGCCCAAGCCCTGAGGAAACATAGATTTGTACACTTGTTTGGCACAAGGTCTGAGAAAACATTGATTTGTAGGACTTACATTTGTGAGGCATAAGCCATAAGGAAACATTGATTTGTAGTACTTAGACTTGTTAGGCCAAGCCCTGAAACAGCACTAGAGCTACAACCATGAGTATTGCTGTTAAGTGGAACCTGTCTTAGTACCGCATCACTAGTGCTGGACCAAATTCCCACAGTGGACACGGTGGTCTGTGGCATACTAGCCTGCTCCTCATCAGCCTGCTGCCCTTGCAACTCAGCAACAGCAGCAGGAATTATAGCAGCAAACTCCACAAATTCCCCAATCCTACTTCTAGTAGTCGTGGTGATGTCCATCCCTATTTGCATATCTGTCTCCTATTGCTTCTTGCTTTGGGCTAAAAAAACTTAAATGTTTCTCTCACTCCAGCTGCTCTTATCAACACCACCACAAGTCCCCCCCCCTTGCTGCTGCTTCTCTATGTGAGTCTAACTGGTTGGCATCAGCGATTATGACGAATGTGATAGAGGATCCCCTGCTGTCACACTTGCCATCTATTCTTGAGGTGACAAAGGCAGACTGGCAGCACGGGCAGTTGATCTGGGCTGATGCTATTGCTTCCACTAGCCAGTCCTGCCTATGTCAGCATCAATTCCCAGAGGCAAAATGCTGGGTAAGGGGAATCACAGAGTCTGTGGGATTTTGTGTGGTCACTTGATCACTAGTCTTGCTACTTGTCTTCACTTCCCCTTCCACCTCAGCAGTAGGATCTACTGCAGTCACACTATTTCTACCACCAGCTTCTTCAATACCATCTCCTTCACAATCACCCCCTCCCACACCACCAACACTCTCTAGCTGCTGTGGGTTTTAATAATAGGACTGCTGGGGATGGCAAGTGGGACTCAGGGTCCCCTGCTGTCAGACTTACCAACTGTTACAGCTTATCTTGGTTTCAGCGTCATCTGCAGGTGTGAGGCTTCAAGCGTGCAGCAGGCCTCTGTTTTATTTGTTTGCTTCCTGTAGTCTTCTCCTACCTACTTCCTCCCTCTGAGCTGCTCCTCCTACCTATTTCCTGAGGAGGGGTATAAAGGGCTGACTGAGTCCTGACTCAGTTGCCCTTGTGTTGTTTTACAATACAGTTCTGTTTCCCTTGGGCTTTGTTTATAACCTGGATTGTCTGACCATCCATTCTGGTGCTGACCTGTGGCTCTGTCTAACTACTCTTTTGCCTGCTCCCATTGTGTAGTGGATGCGGGCCTGCGGCTCTGCTGACTACCTGAACTGCGTGTGACCCAGCCTGTCTGTCCATCCATTCTGGTGTTGACCTGTGGCTCTGTCTGACCATTCTCCTTGTGCGTTCCAATTTGGCTTAGACATCCTTTCTGGTGCAAACCTGTGGCTCTGGCTGACTACCCACTTCGTGTATGACCTGGCTTGTCTGACTTCCCACTCTGGTGTTGACTTTGGGCTTTGTCCATTGCTCATCTAGCATACCAATGCTTCAGTGGATATCCTATCTGGTGCAAGCCTGTGGCTCTGGCTGACTACCCGCTCCGGTATGACCCGGCTTGTCTGACTATCCTTTCTGGTGCTGACAAGGGGACTCTGTCTATTTCCTCTGTGTCTTGGTACTCGCTCCACAGACACCCATCCTACTGTGGACCTGGGGCTCTATCAGACTCCTAGACTGACTGCAGGCTGAGTCAGTGCTAGTCTTTTGGGCATTCCGAATAACCTTGAGGCTCCAGTGGGCTGATGTCTAGTCTCGGACAGTGTGGTAGATCTATGGGTGGACTGCTATTTCTGATAAAGTGCTTGCCTCTTTGATCACCCTCTGTGTATTATCTGTTTATGTGAATTACTGGTATTATTGTAATAAAAGATTGTTTTACTTTACCATACTGACTCCTGGTTTATTCCTGGGAACCGTGACACCATCATCCCCATCACCTTCTCCTACTCCTGAGTATTACAAGGCACCCTACCAGCATTAGCAACAGGCAGAATGCAAATATTCAGGACTGCACCAGGAGAAACTGGTAGCTGGAAGAGGCAGTGGCACACAGCAGAGAAATGCAGGGCAGAGGTCTGACATGACTGACTGACAGAGATGGAGAATGAGTGCCCTTCCCCGATCCCCACCATAAGATAAAGTCAGTAAATATGGCTATGAGAAGTAATTTATACCATGAAATGATGTGCACACGTGTCAAAGTAAATACTTCACTGTCATTGCCCAAGTGGTTGCCAAATTGTATGGTCAGCCATCTACAAACACTAAGACTCCCCCCAAAAGATGTGCAAGTACACTATCAGAATGAGAGCAGATATAACATATAGAATAATGGAAGCTGAATGGTCTTGCATTCTACACTTCATCAGCCTGGATGTGACAGGAAAAAATATAAATATTTGCATTAACATTTTTTGTGGAGTATATACCTTGATTTTTGTATCACCCAGCTAGTGATGTCTAAGTGATTACCGAAGGCTGCCTATACGACTTAGCACCCGCCTGGGCATCCACGGTCAAGTATTGATAATCTTTTATATTTTAAATGTATGGCTCTCTTGTAATATTAACAGAAAAAAGAAAAAAAACACCATTTTAAGCTTTAGCTTTATTCAAGAGGTTGAACAAAAATATTGTATGAAACATTTATGAATTGCAACCATTTTCATACACAGTCCCCTTATTTCAGGAGCTCAAATGTAATTGGACAAATTAACATAATCATAAATAAAATGTTAAGTTTTAATACTGTGTTGAAAATCCTTTGCAGTCAATGACTGCTTGACGTCTGGAAAGCAAGGACATCACCAAATGCTGGGTTTCCTCCATTGTGATGTTTTGCCAGGCCTTTACTAAAGCTGTCTTCAGTTGTAGTTTGTTTGTGGGTCTTTCTGCATTATGTTTTGTCTTCAAAAAGTGAAATGCATGCTCAATCGGGTTGAGATCATGTGATTGACTTGGCCATTGCAGGATATTCCATTTCTTTGCTTTAAAAAAACTCCTGGGTTGCTTTTGCAGTATGTTTGGGTTATTGTCCATCTTTAAACTGAAGCGCCGTCCAATCAGCTTCGCTGAATTTGGCTGAATCTGAGCAGACAATATATCCCTATCCATATTAAACAATATATCCCTATCCATATTAAATAATATTGCTATTTATTAAAATATGGAATATGCAATATATATATATATATATATATATATATATATATATATATATATATATATATATATATATATATATACACACACACACATATATATATATATATATATATATATATTGCATATTCCATAGTTTAATAAACAGCAATATTGTTTAATATTTCACATTTTTTATGGATTTGTGTTCTCTGTTGTTTATATAATTGTTATTTTTTTTTTTTTTTTTTATCCATTATGGTAGATCTGGGTGGCTAGGGTATCATGATCTCCAGCTAGGGGATAGGGTGATTAGTGGGTTGGTGGACACTTTAATCTAGGAAAACGGGGAGGGTGAAAGGCAGGATAGAGTTGGAGGGTAGTAGGTGAAATTGGATTACAGAAGGGGCTTGGGGATGCAAAGGGGAGATTGGTAAATTCAACTAATAAAAAGGCTTTTTGAAATGGTTTGAATCTTAGTGAAAGGGAGTTACTGAGCTAGGGGATAGGGTGATTAGCAGTTTGGTGGACACTTTAATCTAGGACAAAGGGGAGGGTGAAAGGCTGGATAGAGTTGGAGGGTAGCCGATGAAATTGGATTAAAGAAGGATCTTGTGGACGGAAAGGGGAGATTTGTAAATTCAACTAATAGGTGATATTTTAAATTGTGGACTTCAAAATGCCCATAACAGAAAATGTTTGCTTGCAAATGGTAGTAGTCTGGCTGGTTAGATTGTGAAACTGTAACTGATTCATATGAATAAGCAATATGATTTTATTGGTAATAATGAAGCTGGTTGGATGATACATGTGGCTGGGAAGTCAAGATAAAGAGTTTTTCACTTTTAGGAGAGATTGGGTTAGATGTAAAGCATGCCTTAAAACTAGTATAAGGGAAGATACTAATGAAATTTCTAGAGAACATGTAGAAGCCTTGTGGGTTGAAATACACAGTAGGGATACACATATTAAAAAGATAATGCACATTTGTTACAAGTCACCTAATATTTGAAATTGACTTCTCAGTCAGGAAATGTAAGCATAACGGGAAATGTCAACTAGCTTGAAACTTACTTGAGAAATATGACTTCAGACACAACAAAGGAAAATAATTTTCTATGTCTGCTTAATAACAGCTTCATGTCCCAACTGGTTGAGTAACCATCTAGAAATGAAGCCTTGCTGGACCTAGGGGGAGATGTACTGAAGTGCAATAAGGGGCCTGAATGACAATATGGTACCAAATTTGTGTCTATGGCACATCAACTGAAGATTAACTTATCTGAATTAAAGCATGTAAACACTGGGTCACAGGTAAAAAAATTATATGGTCTCGCTAGGTGCCTCCTCAACCAACTCACAACCCAATGTGTATTGCCGGAAGGCTTCTTCAGGGGATGTATCCCCATCCCTATCACTGGCAACAAAACAGAAACAAAAAAAAACCCTTGCTCAACTATTTCCAGACTCCCACCATCACAGAGATAACATCCAGATCAGAAAGGAACTTGGATGACAGCTGACTGTGCTTTTTTATTCAGTGGCACAGTATGTTGGGGTACTTGGAGTAAACCTCTTTTACTCCCTTTTCACACCTCTGACATGTCTAACACATAGATAAAGACAGCTAGATCAGGAAGGAACTTGGATCACAGCTTCCTGTGTCTTTCTGATCAGTCACATATAATGTTGGGGTAGTTGGGGTTAAATCTCCTTTTGCTCCCTTCATATAATCTCAGACACATCTAACACAGAGTTAATAACAGTCAATCAGTAAGGAACTTGTAGAACAGCTGGTTGTGTCTTTCCAATCAGTCACACAGAATGTTGGGGTATTTGGGGTCAACCTCCTTTCTCCATTCCTGTCCTGATTACTCCCAGAATCCCCTAATACAGAGAACAAATGTCCTGCATACAAATCTCCCTAAACTGAGCTTAAGTTGAATTAGCCTTTCTTCTTTAACTATAAAATGTACTGTCCTCTCTTCCATTCACAAACATGGAATGGCATGCTGTGGGAACCTGACACCCCTTTTATAGTATGCCTGCAGGAAAATAAGGGAAGCTTACCATTTGGTGGGGAGAAATTCAGTTTTCCCATTGATTTCAATGCACTGATGTAAGATACAAAATGCAAAAATGACACTTTGAGTAAAATTTGTCTTTTTGTGAAACATGACATTTTTCTCCTGTTTTGCCTTTGAGATGAAAACTTTTGCCCATTCCTACTTATTTTACTCACTGTCTGTATCTAGGAACCCAAAATAAGTTACAAAGAACAGTACAAGGGTTGGCCTAGCTTCTTATATGTTCTTGTGGACATGTGATCAGTTTTGCAGCAAAACTATTTTATAAAACAATGACCCCAAACTCATCTTGCAATGGTCAATCATTTTTTCTAAAACAAACAGGGCCAGATTTGTGCAAATCCAGACATTAAAAAATTGGTTTGCTTATTTCAATTTAACAGCCAATTAAAAGTAACTTCAAAATATCTCACTGTTCAATTTGGACTTTTTTTCTGAATCAACATATGCAACAGGAGCACACATTACCTTAACTTAGAAAGGCATATTTTAGGTGTTTCTTTTATATATATGTTTTATTTTTCCTTCATTCTGTACTCAGTATTCTTTCCTTTGTGTCTAAACTCTAAAATGACTATTAATTTACTTTGACCTAAATAATTTTTCATGCTTTTACATTTTTCACAATTAATTTTTTTTCCTAGAAAAATGAAATCATTTCCAAAAACCAGTGGCATGTAGCTTCTAAACTTGAATATACATTGTTGTAGCTTCAAAGGAAGGCACATGTTCATTTTACAGTACTGGCAAATTATTGCATCAACACTTCTTCATTTGCCTCAGGTGAAGCTGGTGATGTGCCCTAATCTCTGAACTTGCATCTTTACTGACTAAAATATATAAATGTTCAATTTAGGCAATAATTGGAGATGAACAAAACAGCTGAGTTTCATTTTGCAAACCATTTTGTGTAATCACTAAAAAAATGTTAGTTTATACAAAACATTCCAAACTAGAACATGGTATTGTGATGGAAGCTATAAGTTTTGAATGTGTATCTGGTATGAAATGCTAGAAATAAGCATTCTGAGTCTTTTTATTTAATTTCCAAATGTACTAAACACTTATTTCAGCCACCATTTTGACTAAACATCCATCTGTTCCTTAAAGCTGAATGAAGAGAATGAAAGAGATACACACCAGACAGAGAGAGTTTTCATTATTTGTATATTTGTATGCAGCTAAATGTTAGTTACAAATTATCAGAAGTTATTAAGATCTAGACACTTCTTCTAAGATGATGATCCTCTGTTAAATATCAGTTATTAATTGACACAAAGAGCAATCATTCTCCTTAAATGTGAATTAATCCTGTCATGAAATGCTTTAAACCAGTGACTTATTCTGTCTGTTGTATTGTAGCTTTTATAGCTCTGGTGGCTTGTATTTTTTTTTATATTATTTGACAATTTTGTGTCATTTGTTATATTTTATGATTATATATATATATATATATATATATATATATATATATATATATATATATATATATATATATATATTTGATATTAAACATTTATAGATTTTCTATAAAGCCTTGTTACTTTTACTCTTTGAAAGAGTTCTGGTTCTAGTGTATTCATTTCAGAAAAAATCAGGTTGTATCATCACTAGTGTGGGGTTTAATATTACTCAGCACTTGGAGTCAACCTGGAGGCTGATATGAGCCTCTGAAGAATGTGAGTATATTTCCTAGAACTTTTTATCTGGTGTTCGTGAAGGATCAAGTTTGCTTAATACTACATGTAGAGAGAATCTTCTGAGCTGCATTTTTAAACTTTTTTACTTTCTAGTTTTTCTTCTATGGGAGCCCTAACCATTGGAAGTGAGCAGCGGAGAGCCTACAGAGTTGGATTACTTATTATATTGATTTGTGTGACCCGGCAGACATTATTTTTCAGTAATGATACATATTGTTTTGTATATTTGGTATTGTATATGTTCCCTGACATTATTATATTTTATTTTACTTTCTCATGTTAGTGTATACTTTCAAATGTACTTTTTATGATCAGTATATAAGTTATATATTTATTTTAACAATATTATCGCTTCACCACAATATTTGTGAAATATTACTATTGTTATGTATATATACTTGTACGTATCACTTGTTAGATCTTATTTTTGATATATCTCACATCCTTAGGAAAAGCGCAGCAAGTAAGGAATAGGCTATGTGTATTCCTTTATCTTTTTTGGGGTTATCATCAGCAGCATTTCTCGCCTCTTGTTCCAAATTATTTTATATTACTCAAGGCTTTTTGAGGTCTCAAACTATTTATTTTTATTTTTTTTCCACAATGTTCACTACTACTTTCAAGACAGGTATCTTTGAGCTTGTTTGTCTCACTGTCAGATGCAGCAGTTGGTTGAGCTGCTACACCTTCTTGCATGATGCAACACTGGAACGTGACTCATTGTCATCTTCAGTGTTTTTAGATGGTTTATTAATATTACTAGTGCTGGTGGTCATGGAACTTTTGGTGGGACAAACTGCATCCTTCTTGGGAGGAGAAGGATCACTATCCTTTATTGCACATGTTGCAGCAACCATGGGTGCAGTCAGTTTTTGGACTTCCACTTTTCTCACACATTCTGCACTGCTCCTAATGCTTTCACACTACCCCTACCCCTTGTTTGTGTTTGCTGGACATTACTCAATTACTATGTGTAATTTTACTGTAAAGTACAAAATACATAGAATATATTATAAAAACTATTTTCACAAGGCAGCAAATTCCTTTAAGAGTAGGTTTGCCGATAAATTAACTCTTTGATCATAGCACTGCTGAAGAGACGCAGAATGGTCTATGGACTGGGATCTCTTTCTCTAACTTGGAAATCTGATGTACATGCAAGCGGAGGGAAATAGGAACTTTCAAAGCTGATATCTCTCAAACCATAGAGGTTTGAGAGATAGGACCGGGTGGAATTAATTTAGTTTTTTAATACCTACAAAATTAGAAACACTTTTATGAAAATATTACTATCACTTTAACCCCTTAGAGTCCGGTGACGTACCCGGACCGTCACGCTGGTCCGGCACTTAAGGACCAGTGACGGTCCTGGTATGTCACGTACTATTACTCACCGCGCTCCTGCAGGAGCGCGGTAATACCGGGGACTGTATTTAATTGCTCCAAGACCGGAGCGATCTCTTTCAGTCCCTCAGTTCGGCGTGCCGCCCCACGTGATCAGTCACGTGGGGTGGCACGCCGACATTCTCTATCTGGTCCTTAAAGGACCACTCACCCCACGACCGCTGGTCGTTAAGGGGTTAAGGAAGTCTCTCCACTTAATAAATATATGGCAAGGATACGGGTGGAGTTAAAGGCAGGGTTATGGGTGGGGCTAGGCATGGAAACTGGTGGCAAGTAACTTTTCAGGCCTGGCTAGGAGCTCAGGACTTGAAATTTTGAGACCTGTATTTAGGATAATTCTCATTTGCTCCCTTCTCACACCCCCAAAACTCCCATGACACAGAGATAACAGCCATATATCAGGAAGAAACTTGGATCACAGCTGCCTGTGTCTACTCGGTCAAATAGAATGATATTTGGGGTCAACCTCTTTCTCCCTTCCCCATAGTCTCCAGACTCCTTTAATACAGAGAAAAGATTTCCTGCCTACAATATTTCCTAAACTAAGCTTCAATGCTAATTTATTAACCTGTCTTGTTTAGCTAAAATATGTGCTGCGTTCTCTTTCTCTCACAAACACAGGATGGCATGCTGCGGGAACCTGACATCTTTTTTATATTATGTTTATGGGAAATTAAGGGAAACTTGCAATGTGGTGGGGAAAAATTCTGTCTTCCCATTTATTTTAGTGCAATGAGCTAGGTGAAAAAAGGAAAACAAAACTGCACTTTTCACAAAAAATTACCGCTAGGCGAAAAGTGGTATTTTTCTCCTGTTTCTCTTTTGAATTGGAAATGTACACCCATCCTTGGTGCCAAACACTATGCCACTTTTCCAACCCCACTGTGCCAATCAGCTGCAGCAGCAAGTGCTGCAGCTGGTGCGGTATCCAATGGACTCAGTCATAAGTGAATCATTGTACCTATATTTATCAGTAAACTCATGGCACCAAGGAAGGGCAGGGAACACAGGAAAGGTTTTTGGGAGAGGAGAGATATAAAAATGAGGAGAGAATAATAAAAAGGGAGTAAAGTAATAACAGATTAAAATGTACTAAGCTCAAATGTAATAATTCTAGGAAACAAACATGTGAAACTTGAGAGAGAGTAGAAATTAGAAACCAATGGCAGTGTGAAAAAAATGGAGCAATTCTGAAACTCACTGTACCATAGAGAACACATAAAAATTGCTGCCGAAGCTTTCTTGTCCTTAAGTACAAATAAGAAGCAAAGACCATCATTGTCTATATATGAAATGTTTTGAGGCACATTTAAATTCCAAAAGGAGTAATCAAGGTCAGGTCAAAGATCAGGGCATGCTGCATTCAAGTAGAGTTAGCGGATAAGCATGAGTTTCGCATGAGCAGATTTATATATACACTCACTGCTGGAGGGCAATAAACATGCACATGCATGACCTGTGATGTGAGTACCAGATTGGTCAAGCCAGAGTGCGTATGCAATAGCCAGAATACACTCCCATGCACATCACAGTATAAACTAGAGGACATGACACATACATAGAGGGACGTTGGGACTGAAAACACATGGGACTGGATACACAAAGACACTGACTCCTAGTTGAAACCCCTCCAAGGTAACCTTCCTGACTAAGGTAGTCAGGATGAGTGTAATGATAGTCCAGCATAAGATAGGTGGAGTGGATTAAAGAAGCAGGCACTCAGGACAAATCTTCTGGACCATTCCACATCCAATTTATTAGGTACTGGAGGAGACCATGGTTCATGCAAGATTCCAGAATGCCTTCAACTTCAAACCCTTCCTGAGTTCTGGTCATAAAAAATAATAAGTAGTGATGGGCAAGGGAACCTATTGGTAATCTCCTTCTTTGTGATAGGTTTCTTGTGCACACGATAGTTGTTGAAGATGGTCAAAGTGGAAGGGAACATGATTTATACATGCAAAATGTTGAAAGGCCCCAAACAACAGGCCCGAGTTTGTTGGAAGGCACAGCAAGCTTCATGTTCTTTATAGACAGCCACACTTTACCCCCACTTAAAAGCTGGCTTCATCTGACATCATCATAGGCCTTATAGGCAGCCTGTGATATGATAATGCATTTTGGGTTTGGAGGTAGGAGTTCATGGAACTAAACCATTATGTGGTTTTTGGGATTTATGAAGCAGGCACTGTACCCAAGAAAGAGGCTGGATGGAATCTTTAATTTGTGTAGAAATGTGAAGGCTTAGTGTAGGAATACATATGATCATTGTTGCAATCAAATTCAGCGAATGGCAAATACGTTGTCTAATTGTCCTTTCTCAGGCAGGTAAAGCAGTATAGATATTGTTCCAACTGTGGAATAGTGTACATAATATTGAAATAGAATAAATTATGAAATGTCTGCAATGTTTGTGGGGTGTAGTGGAACAATATGTTTTATCACTTTTGCTATTGTTATTGTGAGAGAGGAGGTAAAGGAGGAAGAGGCATAATAACAGGGGAGGGGGGTGGAATGTCCCTCAACAGAGTTTGTGGAGGGTATTATTTTGTATTATTCCAGTGGTTGGCTTTTTTTTTCTTTGGTGGCTTCATTGAATGCACCCTTCCTATGTCTTCCTGTTGCTCAAGTCACCAATGGTCCTTTTGGGAGTTGCACCAGAACTGAACCAGCAATTTGTTTTGCTGATTTTCCTTTGTTATCCTCATAGGGTAAATTGCCAATCTAGAAAGACCCCCAGCTACCTGGGCAAGGATTCAGGACCATAGTGAAGTCATTGACTATCCTTGTTAAGTAGAAATTGCAGTTTTTCTAAATGGGGATTAGAGAACAAATTTTTTTTAACATCCTTATTATCAAATGATAATTATGCTGTTATCATTTCCCCCTCACCCCACATCCAAAAGCATGATGGATAGAAGGGGTGGGATTTCTCTTAAATTTACTAAAGCTCCAAAAACATATATTATAGAACTTCCCACCACACAGTTCTGCTGGTTGAGTGAAAGGGGAGGGTCAAGAGATCCTCATGGTTGACTAGCCCCATTCCTGGGGAATGGGATGCCCAGGGCTTGGGATATCTTTATTTGTTTGTTCATTTATTTATTTTTATTTGCATTATAGTTATATCAAAATATCTTTTTTTTTTTTTAATTTCTTTACACATACTTTTCAAGTTTCAGAATAGTATGGCATTAACATATGAATGTTCATTTATGTAGACTTGCAGATATTTCTTTAAATAGCAGTCATAGTACTATAAGTGACCAGTTTAGAATAGGCTTTAAGTGTTAGTTAACTATAGATTCTACACTTTCTTGGTAAGATGTTTAATACAATCCCTATTTCATCTCTGTAATTTAAGGGGTTAAAAACATAGCTAACAAAGGAAAACTATTGTAGAAATGAGAATTTAAAGCAAAAGAAGAGGTAAGTCTAATGAGCCATGTCCCATAGTCTAGCTCATACTGATAGTTATTTTATATCCTCATTAAGTATGAATAAACATGGTTCCATTTTACAAGATACCTGAAGAGAAACTGGATAATGAGTAAAAGTAAGAAGTGTACATGTGGTCTCAAGCAGAGAAAACTGATAAAGGTGCCTCATTTGACCGTAACAAGTCTACTACAAGTCTTTGCATCGTACTAACTGGACTTCAAATAACTAGTTAGAGCAAATAATCATATTTGAAATAAAATATCTACAGGTAATGTCTGTAACCTTAAGAATGAGAAAAACATACATTACAATTAATCTAATTAAAAGTAAAGAAAAAAATCAAAACATGATTTAATTTACACTGTGTGACTAATATCTAGCTGCAATCTGAGAATTAAATGGATGTTGTTTCTGTAAGTGGAGTATGATGAAGCAACTATGTGCCACTTTGATAACACAGAATTATTGTACTGTGTTTTTTTTTTAATGAAAAAGACTATTTACAGATACTCAATTACAATATGTTATTGTTGTTTCCTATAATTTTCTAGGGTGATATATACCTATAAAACAGCACTCTTACCGATGGCAGCACTTTAGAGCTAAGGCTATATTGAGTGTGTCTCTTTTTTATTTATATACCTCCTTGTATGTGTTTTTAAATTGTGCAATGCATTTCAGGGCAATATTCAGGGGTCATATTCATCCAGCTACAAAGGTGTTAAGTTAATAATGCATATCGTAAGATACATTACTTTATGCTTATTGCTCACCAGGGAGAAAATGTTTATTTTTTTATATCTCATAATGAAAACATAATAAATATTTCAGTCTTCTAAAACTTCAAAGAAAGCAAAACAAGAATCTATGAGTAGATGTGCATCCTTAGCTTTTCATTAGACAAAATGAGCATGACTCAAGGCCCAGCATGGCTTCCAAAGTTAAAACTTCCAACTACAAAGCAAATGTATGCAGAGAAATGCACAACAAAAGACATAGCTTTTAAACCTTGAGCCGAGTTTCTATAAATGTTGCTTATAAAGGATACTATTCTCAATGTTAACAAAAAGTTGTGCATATGTTCTTCACTAAATCCTCTTTTCTTCTATAATCCACCTTGTGTACTTTATCTCAAGTGTGATTTATCTGATCTAATCCTGGACTAATTCACTCATAGACAACAGAAACAGGATTATTATTACTGGTATTCTAGATGACCCTATCTTTCATTTGTGGGGAGAACACCTGCATACAAAATTGTCTACACCAGCTAGTTTGATTTAAAATGAAAATATTTAATTTCCAATCACATGTAATCTATTAGATGTGTATGTTATGCTCAATATACTTTCTCAATGGAGAAACAAACTAAAAGCAGTTTCCATGATAAAACAGTAGTTAGTATTAGCCACTTTTTACTTTATGAAAGTTCCTATAGTTTAGATGAATTTCTATTTATTAACTATTTATTTAATAATCATCTGACATTATAAGATGGTAATCATGTTTTTAATAATCATTTTAGCTGTTAAACAAAAACAAACTCAAACAAAAACGCTGTCATCTATAAGGATGAAAATTATTTAAAATACACAAACATAACATAATATGGTGTTACAACCTTTTTAAATAGAAACTAATACTTTATTCAGATATTTGTGCTAGAGGGATTTTACCATATAATAAAAATATGTTATTGAATGATTTGAATTTCACAAATCTCATAATTTGTTGCATGTGCTTCAGTTTATACAGACAAAATAAATGAACTGTATATTAAAATACACCTGAACATGCGTTTAGATATATTGTACCTTTGCTAACAATGTGACTGGTAAGGATTAATCCACCTGGCACTTACAAGTTAAGTATGCTTCTCATTCTCCATTAAACTAAAATATGTACAAATTTTGGAAGAATTTTTTTCCCACCAGCAGTGCTCATTTTGAAGCCCATTGCATAACAGGTCACTGGTTCTTTAGACTTTGCACAGGAAAGGATTAGAGAATTGAATTCATCTTTCATCTGCTCCACCATACATCATTAGTATAGATAAAAAGATGATTTCAATCAACTTACTGAACTTACTCTTCAGTATTCTTATAGCGTGAATACAATTCTAGGTTATTGACATAGTTATAATTGTTTCAAACATAGACAACAAGAAAAGAACATTTGCTAAAGAGAATGCAGAACCCCATAATTAGGGATAGGAGAAATGTTTTGCCTCAAACCAAAAATGTTGTGTAATGGCTCTTCCCATTTGGCGAATAATTTCCCATGAAAAGTGCTGTCTTTCTACTTTTTTTCACCTAGCTTATTGCATTGAAATCAATGGAACACTGAATTTACACACAACACAGAAAATTATATTTTATTTCCCAAAGGCATAGTATAAAAGGGGTATGTTGGTGGGGTGTGGGGAAACAATCATTTTTTTGGGGAGGTGGGTGTTGACTGGAATTGAAAGGACAGTTAATAAAAAAATAAGACCTGGTTGGTGGGTGGAGTCAGGGGAGAGAATCAGTTGGACAGGGAATTTTGGGGGGAGAGTTGTTGACCAGTATTGGGGGGACAGTTAATAAAAAAACAAAAAACATTAAAAATAAATGAAAATAAGAAATTGGTACGTAACATGACAGTGACCCCCTGATGTAAGCTGTGACTGGGGCAGACTGATACTTGATGTGATGGAGTATTTTGAAGAGGATGATTTGTAGGACTTGTTGTTAGAGGCCCAAGCCCTAAGGAAACATTGCTTTGTAGGACTTAGACTTATTAGAGGCACCTGACTTTGCTGTTATTGTCTCTGTGCTGGGGAAGTCTAAGAAAAGAAGATGTTGATTTTTTTTTGTTATAATATCTTTTTTGACACAATGATAAGATAGGATGGACAACTGATTAAAATAAAAAACTGGCAGTCTGGTGTAACTCGATAGATCACAAATGACATTGTGAATTTTGTTGCGGGTTAAGGCAAGACATCACACTCCACCAGTTCTGTTGTGTACTGTAAAGTTAAACCATACACAGTAGTTGAGTAATGTCCAGCAAATGCACAAGGGGGAGGGGGAAGGTGGAGCAGTGAAGAGACGTGAAAGTAAAGTTGTAGTTCAAAAACTGATTGAAGCAATGGTTGCTGCAGTGTGTGCAATAAATGATGATGATCCCTCTCCTCCAAGAGAGGATGGAGTTTGTCAAGGTCCCACCAAAACTTCCAGCACCACCAGTGACAGTACAAAAAAGAACCATATAAGAAGAACACTGAAGACAACAACAAGTCGCATTTTAGTGTTGATGATGGCAATAGCATAATGAAGGAAGGTTTAGCAGCTGAACCATCTGTTGCATCAGAGAATGAGACAAACAAGCACCAAAACACTTAACCTGAAAGTAATAAACTTTGTGAAAGTAAAAGTTTAGAGGAATATTAGGGTAGTGGGCAAGAAGTGGCAGGTGATGCTGATGCTGAGTGTGACCTAATGGATGATGACACAGATCTGTGCTCCTAATCTTATATATTTCTGTGTGAGATGCTTGAGTTTGCAATGTTCCCTAGCTCTGATCTCTGGTTTCGCTCTAATGCAGCTTGTAGCCTCAGCAGCCTTGAGAGCAAGTTTACATCTGCCTACCTGTAGCGATCCAGCATACAGCTTTCACCTGCATATGAGTTGAATTTTATATTCCCTGCTTTCATGTGCTTAATGACTGTTACTAGTAGTTGTTTCTGCATTTCTTCTGCCTAGCAACCTCCCTCTGCCCTGCATTTCTGCCTTCTGTCCTATTTGCCAGTGTGACCATTTCCATATCCACACAAATTTCTCTACATGTAAGCACATTTTTAAGTTTCTCTCTTAAAGATCACAAGAAGGCAACCTTTAGGGCTCAAAGATCTCAATCTGTTTCATATGATAATATGTAAAATTTTATGGCTAAGGTCTCAGCCTCAGCATGCATTTAAATGTCTGCAGGAGAGTCTGAAAGTGCAGGAAGCACAAGCTCAAGAATCTCCTACAGTCAGAAGCACACCGTGAAAATCTGAAAGATGCATCTTCGGGGGTTTACTCTCCTGAAGGCCTAATGCTCTTGAAGAAATACTCACAATCCCAGTGCAAGGTGGCTGGTTAGAAGTGTAACCAGCCAAGAAAGCAAACAAGGTAAGGGATGACTGACTCGTTTCAGTCGCTTCTCTCAGGACAAAAACATAAAAAACAAACAGTGGATCCTCTAATAATATCAAATTTATTAAAAGTTACCAATAAAAGGTCTGTAATATAGCCAAAAATCTATACAAGCGTCAATGCATAAATTGACTATTAAGGCCTGATTTATGAAGCATTTAGGGGATTACCCCCTTTTCTCAAATATTACAGGCTTAAATTTATAAAATACATGTAAGCAGGTGGGATTTGGGTTCCTAGAACACTGGTCAGCCTTTTCCCTTGGGGACAATCTTTATAGTCATGATGGATTGCACCTTAGCGGAAGGGCGGCCATGGTGCTGGGTGTTAGGATAGGGAGAGGGCTGGAGGAGACTTTAAACTAGGAAGGGGGGAGGATGCTGCAACAAAGGATGGGGAAGGCAGTATAATTGAGGAAATGGGATTAAAGAATGGGCATGGGGGTGGAGAAGGGGAATGGGCTAGATCATCTAATAGGGAGTTGCCACTGTTGCAGCCTGACAAAGAAGGATATCTTTCAGAATGGCAAAATTATGAAATGTATGCATGCAAATGCTTGTAGTCTGACTGGTAAGATGGGGGAACTAGAAATGAATGCAACACATGAGTAGTATGATCTGATTGGAGTGTCTGAAACCTGGTTAGATGATACATATAACTTAGCAGTCAATCTAGAGGGTTATTCACTGTTTAGGAGGGATAGGGTTAATAAAAGGGGAGGAGGGGTATGTCTATATGTAAAGCATGCTTTAAAGGGATAGTAATACTTCGTTTTAACTTTATTTTATTTTGTAGGCATTAAAAAAACATGAAGAATGATATAAGTCTTATCTCTCAAACCTTTATGGTTTATGAGATATTCACAAGCAAAGTTCCCCTCCCCGCCCCTTTTACCTAGTGTAAGCCATCTCTTCTCAGATGTGAGTCTGGTTGTATGACAGTACAGATAACAGAAGGGGACAATTTTCTTTGTATGAAAACAATGAAAACCCTTCCCCCCTTGACAAGTTTTTCAGCTTTTTCCATTATCTTAATTGAAGATTGTCCCTCTCTGCAGTCTACCTGGGCATCTCCCTTCTGATCTGGTTGAACAAGGGGGGGGGGATACTTTGTTTGTGAATATCTCTTAAACCATAAAGGTTTCAGAGATAAGACTTATATCATTCTTCATGTTTTTTTAATGCCTACAAAATAAAATAAAGTTAAAATGAAGTATTACTATCCCTTTAAAACCTAGTTTAAGGGAAGATATAAATGAAGGGTCCAATGAAAAGGTAGAGACCTTGTGGGTTGAAATACACACTGGGGGCACACATAATAAAAAAAATGTTAGTGGAGGTTTGCTACAAGTCACCTAATATTGGGGAGTTGGAGAAAGCACAACTTTTACTGCAAATGGAATAGGCTTCTAGATCAGCAAAGGTAATTATAATGGGAGATTTCAACAATCCTGAAATTGACTGGAGCAATATGACTTCTGGCACAAAAAATGGAAATATTTTTTTAAGTATGATAAATGATAAGTTTATGTCCCAACTAGTAGAGAGGCCAACTAGACCTTGCTTGACCTAGTGCTCTCAAGCAATTCTGACATGATAAACAATGTACAAGTAAGGGAACATTTGGGTAGCAGAGACCACAATATGGTATCCTTTGAAATTTGTTATGAGAAACCCGATAGCAAGGGTTTAGCTAAAACATTCAAATTTAAAAAGGCTAATTTTTCAAAGCTAAAAGAAGCATTAAAGGATATTCAGAGGGATGTAATTTTCAAAGATAAAAATGCACAAGAATCATGAAAAGTATTTAAAATACTCTTAGACAAATATACACGTCAATAAATACCACTGGGGAATAAGCAGAGGAGTAAAGGGAAACCAATGTGGCTTAATAATGAGATTTGCAGAGAAATGAGAAATAAAAACAGTCTTTTAAAGTGTTTAAGTCAAACAGGTCAGATGCATCATTTAAAAAATATAAAGAATGTAATAAAATCTGCAAACAAGCAATTAAGCTAGCTAAAATTGAAAATGAGAAAATATTGCTAATGAGAGCAAGAAAAACCCTAAACAATTCTACAAGCATATTAATAAAAAAAAGTTCAGGTTGATATTGGTCCTCTTAGGACTGATACGGGTGAATTGATTAGTGAAGATAAGGCTATGGCTGATACCCTAAATATATTCTTTGCTTCAGTATATACAAAGGAAGCAGCAATGACAGGCTATGGGCAAACAGACAAAACCACAGAATTTCCTCCATTATTTTCATGGCTTACTGAGGACAAGGTCCAAAAGAGACTGGAGGGCATTATGGTGAATAAAACACGTGGACCTGATGATATACACTCAAGGGTACTTAAGGAACTTAGTTCAGTAATGGCAAGACCTTTATACTTAATATTTATTGATTCACTTTCATCAGGCATAGTGCCCTGTGATTGGAGAAAAGCTGATGTAGTTCCATTGTTTAAAAAGGGAGCAAGATCCAAACCAGGAAATTATAGACCTGTGAGCTTGTCTTCCAATAGTGGGTAACATACTAGAAGGGTTACTAATTGACACTATTCAGAACTATGTGAAGACGAACAATATCATTAGTAGGAATCAGCATGGTTTAGTGAAGAATAGATCATGTCAGACTAATTTACTTGCATTTTATGAAAGAGTAATAGTAATTTGGACAGGGGAATTGCTGTAGATGTAGTATACTTGGATTTTGCAAAAGCCTTTGATACAGTGCCTCACAACAGGTTATTGTATAAAGTAAAAGGCTTCAGTTTGGGCGGTGTTATCTGTACATGGATTGAGAACTGGTTAAATGATAGATGGCAGAGAATTGTTGTAAATGGAACTTTTTCAAATTGGTCTTAAGTTATAAGTGGGGTTCCGCAGGGTTCAGCCCTGGGCCCAATGCTTTTTAATTTGTTTATCAATGATCTAGAAGTAAGAATTGAAAGTAGCATCTCAATCTTTGCTGATGACACTAAGCTATGTAAGGAAATACATACAGAGCTGGATGTTTTTTCTCTGCAGAAGGATTTAGATGAACTGAGTGAATGGGCAGAAAAGTGGCAGATGACATTTAATGTCGATAAATGTAAGGTTATGCATTTGGGCTGTAGAAACAAACTTGCTACATATACATTAATGGGAACAACTTGGGGAATCCTCATTAAAGACAGATTTAGGAGTGCTGATAGACAATAGACTTCACAGCGGTGTACAGAGTCACTCAGCTGCTGCAAGAGCAAATAGGGTACTAGCCTGCATAAAAAGAGATGTAGATGTATAAATCCTTGGTTAGGCCTCATCTAGAATTTGGAGAACAATTTTGAGCACCAGTTCTTAAAAAAGACATTGTTGAACTGGAAAAGGTGCATGCAAGAAAACTGATAAAGGGATTGGAGGATTTGAGTTATAAAGAGAGACTAGCCAAAATGGGTTTGTTTACATTAGAGAATAGACATCTAAGGGGTGATATGATTAAAATTTACAAATACATTCAAGGTCCATACAAAGAAGTAGCCAATTAATTATTTACACAAACAGTGAAGCTAAGAACAAGAGGTCATCCATTAAGAATAGAGGAAAGGTGCTTTTGACTAAAGCAAAGGCTGGGATTCTTTAAATTAAAGGCAGTAAAGCCTCGGCATGTTGTAGATAAAGTAACTGCTTTCAAAACAGCAATGGATGCCTATCTAGTACAGAACAATATTGAAACTTATGACAGATGGCTTCAAAGCAGATAGGATGTTGATCCAGGGTAATACCTGACTGCGATTTGAGTCTGGAAGCTTTTTTATCCACTTGGGGCTAAATGAGAAATTGCTCCAGAGGTTTTTTTTTTCCTTCCTCTGGATCAACAGGGGTGTTTTTGGCATGGGCTGGACTTGATGGACACGTCTTTTTTCAGCCTCATCAACTATGTTACTATGTATACACCTAACACTGATGGGTCTGGAACTTAGTAAATTACTTTCCCTCTGTTAACCTGATTTTAATGCACTTGTGGCATATACATTAAAAAGGATAGAGGGGGCGTGGTTAGGTGCTATACAGATCAAGCCTGGAACCTTAAAAATGCTTGATCAACAAGGATGTCTATCTATACACAGAGGTATTTGTATTTCCTACTCTCATGCACTATTATTTTGGTGTGGTGGGCCTGTCGAGCATGTTGTCTCTATGGCCGGTAGAGACCTTATTAGAGGTATTCCTAATCTTCCTCATACTCATATGGGAACACACACATCAATATACACTAACCTGATTCAGTGCATCGCCTCACAAAGAGGATTCCAGTAGTGCTGGTTGAAAAACATCAGAGGCACAACCTATAGTGTATAGTGTATGGAGGTAGGACCATAACTCTACACACTTCCTAGCCAATCAGTTTCAAGTACACAGAGAAATAGGGAAGTATATAATTATTATGCACATATATTGTATGATATATGATAACAAAAGGGGAAAGCTAATGATTGGTGCTTGACAGTATATCAGGCACCAACAGTTAGCTTTTTTCCTTTGAAGTTCCTAATATTGCCACTATTTAGTGGCGTTTTAGAAACTTAATGAACAAAATGAATGTTTGGCCACAAGACCTTTTCTGTGGCCTAACAATCCGTTGTGTTTTTATCCAGTAGGATAATTGAATACTAACTTAGACATTTTCTTTTGTCGGTCGGTATCCATTTTGCCCTAACCAAGCCCTATATATATATATATATATATATATATATATATATATATATATATATATACCGCCTACTCATCAAGTCTGGGGAATCCTTGCTGTGGGAATACTGGGAATCACCTATAGGTGATCACTGATACAGCTCTCATACCAAACAGACTGATGAGAGGCCTCCCTGGGATTGATCCCTTCCATGTATGCTGCCTTCTCTTGCACACCTACATCACTATGGCATATAGCAGTACGTATTTCACATACCTTGCTTCCCACACTAACTATATCATCCCCTAGAGGAATTATAACAATTTCATGAACCATTACTACTTCTACAGACACTCCTCTTCATCAACCCTGCTAACATCTGACACGTCTCCTTGACTGGGTCTAGTTCTTCCAAGTAGTGATGGGTGAAAGTCAGAGAAATTTCCCACATGACTTTTCATGAAAAAAAACAATTAGTGTTGAGCGAGCATGCTCGGCCGATGCTCGGATCGGCTCGAGCATCGCTCTGCTCGGCACATGGCGGTACTCGTACGAGTACCGCATGTGCTCGCCCGCCATGTTCGGGTCTCCTCCCCGCACGTTTTGCGGCTGCTGCGCAGCCAATAAACGTGCAGGGAGGCTCTGACATCGGTGTAATGCCAGCAGCCATGTTGGCTGCTGGCATTACACTGATTGGCTGGCCAGAACCCATGGTCGGGTGCTGTATAGCACCTGACCATCGAGTTCGGCTCAGTCTGAGCCAGGGAGAGCTGAGGATAGGAAGGGAAAGGCAGTGTAGGGAGGAAAAAAAAAAATTGTGACAAAAAAGAACCAAAAGTCCTTTTTAGGACTACTGTGTGTGGGGGCAGCAGGTTATTTTGTGTGGGGGAAAAAAAAAAAAAAAAAAAAAAAAAAAAAAATATTCTGTTTAGTGTGAAAAGTTGCAGATTAGAGCACATTCTGTTTAGTGTGCACAGTTGCAGATTAGAGCACATTCTGTTTAGTGTGCAAAGTTGCAGATTAGAGCACATTCTGTTTAGTGTGCAAAGTTGCAGATTAGAGCACATTCTGTTTAGTGTGCAAAGTTGCAGATTAGAGCACATTCTGTTAAGTCTTCAAACTAAAATATCAAAGTCACATATTCCATTCAGTGTGCTTCGCCGCAGTTTAGCAGCACATTCTGTGTACTGTGCAGAGTTGCAGAATAATAAGAAATACTGTTAAGTTTTCAAACTCAAATATTAAAGTCACATATTCCATTCAGTGTGTTTCACCGCCGTTTAGCAGCCTATTCTGTGTACTGTGCAGAGTTGCAGAATAATAAGAAATACTGTTAAGTTTTCAAACTCAAATATTAAAGTCACATATTCCATTCAGTGTGTTTCACCGCAGTTTAGCAGCCTATTCTGTGTACTCTGTACAGTTGCAGAATAATAAGAAATACTGTTAAGTTTTCAAACTCAAATATTAAAGTCACATATTCCATTCAGTGTGTTTCACCGCCGTTTAGCAGCCTATTCTGTGTACTGTGCAGAGTTGCAGAATAGGAAGAAATACTGTTAAGTCTTCAAACTAAAATATCAAAGTCACATATTCCATTCAGTGTGTTTCACCGCCGTTTAGCAGCCTATTCTGTGTACTGTGCAGAGTTGCAGAATAATAAGAAATACTGTTAAGTTTTCAAACTCAAATATTAAAGTCACATATTCCATTCAGTGTGTTTCACCGCAGTTTAGCAGCCTATTCTGTGTACTCTGTACAGTTGCAGAATAATAAGAAATACTGTTAAGTTTTCAAACTCAAATATTAAAGTCACATATTCCATTCAGTGTGTTTCACCGCCGTTTAGCAGCCTATTCTGTGTACTGTGCAGAGTTGCAGAATAGGAAGAAATACTGTTAAGTCTTCAAACTAAAATATCAAAGTCACATATTCCATTCAGTGTGTTTCACCGCAGTTTAGCAGCCTATTCTGTGTACTCTGTACAGTTGCAGAATAATAAGAAATACTGTTAAGTCTTCAAACTAAAATATCAAAGTCACATATTCCATTCAGTGTGTTTCACCGCAGTTTAGCAGCCTATTCTGTGTACTCTGCAGAGTTGCAGAATAATAAGAAATACTGTTAAGTCTTCAAACTCAAATATTAAAGTCACATATTCTGTGTAAGATGAAGAAGGCGGGTAAAAAGGGACGGGGAAGTGGACGTGATCCTGAAAGTTCAGGGCGCGGGTCAGGACGCGGAGAAACTGTGCCTGGTGCCAGAGCACAAGAAAGAAAGACATCCACCATACCTAGCTTCATGTCTAATTTTACAGGGCGTCGCAGGACATCACTCTCGAGGTCCGACCACTGCGAACAGGTGGTCGGTTGGATGACAGCTGATACTGCTTCCAGTCGGTTAAGCACCACCCTGTCTTCCACCAAGTCCACTCTCAGTAGCCAAGAGTCTGGTCAACATAATCCTCACTCTGATCATCCTTCCTCCCACCATACACGGTCTGGTCAAAGAAGTGATCCCACACTGGGATATAGTGAGGAGCTCGTCTCATCACCAATCCTTCATTTGACCCTCTCTCCAAGCACGCTTGCAGAGGAACATGACATCTTGTGCCCTGATTCACAACCTCTAGAGGCTACCCAATCACAAGAAGATGACAGATGTGAACGGCATTTAAGGTCAAAGGAAGTAGTGGATGATGATGATGATGATGAGACACAGTTGCCATTAAATCAACCACTATTTCCGTCTCAAGACCTTGTTGAGGAGAATGTTATACAGTTGTCAATGACTGAGTATGTGGTGGGATCAAGACTTGAGGAGGATGATCAGAGTGAGGAAGTGGAGGAGGACTTGGTGGACGATGAGGTGACTGACCCCACCTGGGAAGGTGTAGAGCCGAGCGATGACAGCAGTCCTGAGGGTGAGCCATCTGCAGCACCGCAACAGGCTGGAAGAGGCAGTGGTGTGGCTACAGAAAGAAGGCGGACCGCACCAAACCGGCCCGCAAATGTTCCACGGAGCACCCCCTTGCGTAAATCTACCTTGCCAAGGGGTAGGTGTTCCGCGGTATGGCGTTTTTTTAAGGAAAGTGCGGACGACAAAAGAATTGTAGTTTGCAACCTGTGCCACACCAGAATGAGCCGAGGCATGAACACTAGAAACCTCACCACCACCAGCATGATCCGACACATGGCATCCAAGCACCGTAATAAGTGGGAGGAACGCCCGGATCGCCAATCTGTGTCTGCAGGCCACACCACTGCCTCCTCTTCCCCCGTTTTCGGTGCCGGCCAATCGCCTGTCGAAGGCGCAGGCCCGCATACCTCCCGCCCTGCACCTGTAGCATCTGAAGCACCATCAGCGACCACATCCACTTCCCTGTCCCAGCACAGCGTCCAAACGTCGTTACCCCAGGCATTTGAGCGCAAGAGAAAGTACCCAGCCACCCACCCACAGGCCATAGCACTAACCTCACACCTTTCAAAATTACTGGCCATAGAAATGCTGCCATTTAGGCTTGTGGACACTGAGTCCTTCCGCAGCCTGATGGCAGCAGCTGTCCCCCGGTACGCGGTCCCCAGCCGCCACTACTTTTCCCGGTGTGCCATCCCCGCATTACACCACCATGTGTCCCGTAACATCACCCGTGCCCTGACCAACGCAGTTACTGGGAAGGTCCACTTAACGACTGACACATGGACAAGTGCTTGTGGCCAGGGACGCTACATTTCCCTGACGGCACACTGGGTGAATGTCGTGGAGGCTGGGAGCGACTCGGACCCTGGGATGGCACGGGTGCTACCCACGCCGAGGATTGCGGGCCCTACCTCCATCAGGGTTTCCACCAGCACCTACGTTATTGGCTCCTCCTCCTCCGTTTCCACCTCCGAATTCTCTACACACACCGCCACTCCCCCATCAGCCAGTAGCTGGAAGCAGTGTAGCACTGCAGTGGGGAAGCGTCAACAGGCCGTGCTGAAGCTGATCTGCCTTGGGGACAAACAGCACACGGCCTCAGAGCTGTTGCAGGGGATTAGTCACCAGACCGAGCAGTGGCTCTCGCCACTCAACCTGCAAGCAGGCATGGTTGTGTGTGATAATGGGCGTAACTTGGTGGCGGCTTTGGAGCTCGGCAAGCTCACACACGTACCATGCCTAGCGCATGTATTTAATTTAGTGGTGCAGCGATTTCTAAAAACCTACCCCAATGTGCATGATCTCTTGACCAAGGTGCGCCGCGTGTGTGCACATTTCCGTAAGTCATCAACAGCTTCAGCCGGCCTGTTGAAGCTGCAGCAGCGCTTACAATTGCCAGCTCACCGGCTGCTGTGTGACGTGAGCACGCGCTGGAACTCCACCTTCCACATGTTGGCCCGGCTTTGTGAGCAGCAGAGGGCAGTAGTGGAGTACCAGCTGTTACACGGTCGTCGCCTCTCCGTTCAACTTCCTGTAATCAGAAGTGAGGAGTGGGAATGGATGTCAGACCTCTGCGAGGTTTTACGCAATTTTGAGGAATCGACACAGATGGTGAGCGGCGATAACGCTATTATCAGTGTAACCATCCCACTTCTGTGTCTACTGAAACGCTCGCTGCTCACAATTAAAACCAACGCTTTGCATGTGGAAGAGGTGGAAATGGGGGAGGAAGAGCTTACACAAGGTGATAGCCAGAGCACCCTCACTTCGTCTTCTCAGCGACAATTGGAGGAGGCGGAGGAGGAGGAGGAGGAGGAGGAGGAAGACACGGTTGCCTCCGCTACAGAGGGTAGCCATGGAACTTTAGTTCCATCTCTTCAGCGTGGGTGGGCAGAAGAGGAGGAAGAGGATGAGGATATTGAGAGTCATCCTCCTGGTGAGGACAGCGAAATCTTGCCTGTTGGTACTCTGGCACACATGGCTGACTTTATGTTAGGCTGCCTTTCCCGTGACCCACGCGTTGTACGCATTTTAGACAACACGGATTACTGGGTGTTCACCCTTCTGGACCCCCGCTACAAAGAGAATTTCTCATCTCTCATTCCTCCGGTGGAGAGGACAAGCAAAATGTTGCAATACCAGAAGGTTCTTGTCGAAAAATTGCTCCAAAATTTTCCATCTGACAACGCTGGCGGCAGAGTACGTGCTACCTTGGCCAACCGAGAAGGGGAGAAAAGGGGAGCACACAGCAGTTCCGAGAAAGGCAGGGCAACACTCTCCAAGGCGTGGGACACCTTCATGACACCCCGCCAGCACCCTCACCCTGATGCTCAGCCTAGTGTCACAAGGAGGGAAAAGTTTTGGAAGATGGTGAAGGAGTACGTAGCAGACCGTGTCAGCGTCCTCAATGATCCCTCTGTGCCTTACAACTACTGGGTGTCCAAGCTGGACACGTGGTATGAACTGGCACTCTACGCCTTGGAGGTGCTGGCCTGCCCTGCCGCCAGCGTTCTGTCTGAGCGGGTATTTAGTGCTGCTGGTGGCATCATAACAGATAAGCGTATCCGCCTTTCCACCGACAATGCTGATAGGTTGACACTTATAAAAATGAACAAGGCCTGGATTTCCCCTGACTTCTCCACTCCACTGGAGGAAAGCCCCGGGGGAACATAAACTCACTTTATATATGTTATTTACAATGATGTGAATACTCTGTATTCCCATTCACCCCTTCCACCCAAAAAACGGGTATATGGTTGACTCTTAATCTTCTCATCCTCCTCCTCCTCTTCCATATGCCCTGTGCTATAATTTTTATATAGGGCCAGCTCACCAGCGGGCCCTGTGATATAATTTTTATATAGGGCCAGCTCACCAGCGGGCCCTGTTTGCCAATTTTTATATAGGTCAGCTCACCAGCGGGCCTTCTCATATAATGTTTTATTGGGTCAGCTCTCTAGCGGGCCCTCTCATATAATGTTTTATAGCGTCAGCTCACTAGCGGGCCTTCGCATATAATGTTTAGGATGGTCAGCTCTGCAGCAGACCCTCACCCATAATGTTTTAGATGGTCAGCTCAGCGCACGTTTCCCTCTTAATCATGGCCTCAGTTCAATAAAATCAAGGAAATTTTTGGGAGAATTTGCCTCTGTGCACGTTTCCCTCTTAATCATGGCCTCAGTTCAATAAAATCAAGGAAATTTTTGGGAGAATTTGCCTCTGTGCACGTTTCCCTCTTAATCATGGCCTCAGTTCTGAAAATCAAGGAAATTTTTGGGAGAATTTGCCTCTGCGCACGTTTCCCTCTTAATCATGGCCTCAGTTCTGAAAATCAAGGAAATTTTTGGGAGAATTTGCAGATGATATACAAGTAAATATACAGCAAATATTGTTTGGTAACAATTTTTCGCCTAAAGTCGTTTTTATTTTCCTTTTTGTGTGTTTTATGGTCAGTCTGTAAAAATGGCGTACTACGGGCGAAAGATCGTTCCCAGCAGCGATGTTGGAGTCCAAGGTGCATCCAGACATCCTCCCTATGCTGTCCCTGAACCATTTCTGTAGTGTTTCCATAATTTTCTGCCCTTTTCCTATGGACCAGGCACCCTCCCCTCATCAGAGCAGGGGGTGCCTGGTGTAATGCTCGAGTCCTCCCATTGACTTCAATGGGGCTCGGGTGTTCGGCCGAGCACTCGAGCCTCAGGGGGTGCTCGGTCAGAGCACCCGAACACCCGAGTATTGGGGTGCTCGCTCATCACTAAAAACAATGATTTTCCCCTTTTTTTTTGCAAAACTTTCTGCTCATAGACAATATATAATATGTTCTCCTTTTTGTCACTGACAATACATTTCCTGTAAGAACTTTGCCACATTTCACCTGTTTTCTATGACTACAAGATTTCCCACAGCAATATTACTTCTTCTGAGAGCTGAAATGGAGAAATATTTAGCTGAAAGTAAAAGTCCTGCAGAAACATATGCCTTGAAAAAAATGTTAGCAGGTTGATTGCCTTTACCCTTTGCCCACAACACTAACTTCCTGCTTAAGTAACATTTGCACAGCCATTCTTGAAAAATAACTGTTGGGATATTCCAGCAGATTGCAACATATGACATCAGTTTTATAAATCTTTGACTGCCAAAGATGTATGCAATCCACTGAGTTGCAAATGCTTTGAGTACCTCTCTGGCAGTCAGTGGGTTAAAGTCTCTGTTTTCAGCAAAATAAAAAGGCAGCATGTCCACCATCAACATTTTAGCAAGTCTACTATTCCATAGGAATACTTTTGGATTATTTTTGTGCAGGTTTTGACTTTTCTAAGAAATTAGTAAGTTTGGGATGGCAGTACATAGTAGAAGAACTGTAATTTTATTACTTTAATGAGAAGACTTGTGAAGATGGTGTGTGTGTGGTGGCAGTATGTGTGGGCACTCTATGACTCTTGTCATCTCCAACCACAGACTTAGTCATACTCCTCTGCAACAGGAGCAGAAAATCTTGGCACACTCTCTGACACATCAACAACACATCTATTATGTACCCCAGAGACCCCAGAAAGTTTTGGAGTACTTCTGCTGCTGCTGCTAGTTACATAGTAACATAGTAACATAGTAACATAGTAAATTAGGTTGAAAAAAGACACAAGTCCATCAAGTTCAACCTTCGCTTCATACCTCAGTAACTAAGAATTTTATAGCTTTCCTACTACCAATTAAATTAGTCTTTATCAGACCTTCCTGATCTGCCTACTGATAAACAGTATAACTCTGTATGTTCCCTTTTGAAAGAAATGTATCTAATCTTCTCTTAAATGTGTCCATTGTATCTGCCATAACTACCTCCCTGGGCAATGAATTCCACAATTTGACAGACCTTACCGTAAAAAAACCCTTCCTCTGCTGAAGTTTAAACCTCCTTTCCTCTAATCTCAAGAGGTCCCCTGGTCACCTGAGCAGGCCTTGGAATAAATAGCTCACCGCAGAGATCCTTGTATTGACCTCTCATATACTTGTACAATGTGATAAGGTCTCCTCTTAGTCGTCTTTTCTCTAGAGTAAATAAACCAAGTTTGTTTAGTCGTTCCTCATATGTCAAGTCCTCCATTCCCTTAATTAATTTTGTTGCTCTCCGCTGTACCCTCTCTAGTTCTAGTATATCCTTTTTCAGAACCGGTGCCCAAAATTGCACTGCATACTCAAGGTGAGGTCTTACCAATGATTTGTATAATGGCAAAATAATGTTATCCACTCTTGCTTCAATACCTCTTTTTATGCAAGACAGGACTTTGTTTGCCTTTGCTACTGCTGTTTGACACTGGTCACTGTTTCCAAGTTTGTAGTTGACAAGGATACCCAGGTCTTTTTCTAGCAACGAGTCACCTAAAATTATTCCATTAAGTTTATAAGTAGCCTTGGGATTGTTTCCTCCCAAATGCATGACTTTACACTTCCCCACATTAAACTTCATATTCCACATGTTTGCCCAATCTGACATTGTATGTAAGTCCCTCTGTAGAGAGAAAATATCCTGTTCTGAATTAATGACTTTGCATAATTTAGTATCATCTGCAAATATTGATATTTTGCTTTCTATATCTATTTCCAGGTCATTTATAAACATGTTAAAAAGCAGCGGACCCAATACTGAACCCTGAGGTACTCCACTCTCCACTTTAACTATACTGGAGAATTTTCCATTTACAACCACACACTGTTCCCTATCCTTCAACCAGTTTTGTATCCAATTGCAAAGGTTATCTCCTAGCCCCAATGTCCTTATTTTATACACCAGCCTTCTGTGTGGTACTGTATCAAATGCCTTTGCAAAGTCTAGATATACTACATCTACTGCCTTGCCATTGTCAAGGTTGCTGCTTACCTCCTCATAGAAGCTGAAAAGATTAGTTTGGCATGACCTATTCTTCATAAAACCATGTTGATTCGTGCTAATGATCTTATTTTTTGTGTTGTAATCCTGAATATAGTCCCTTATTATGCCTTCTAATAGTTTTCCCACTACAGAGGTCAAACTCACTGGTCTATAATTCCCAGGTTCTGTTTTAGTTCCCTTCTTAAATAGAGGCACTATGTTAGCTCTTCGCCAATCCTGTGGCACTGAGCCTGTGGTAATAGAATCTTTAAAGAGTAAATATAGGGGTTTTGCTAACACTGCACTGAGTTCCTGAAGAACCCTTGGATGTATACCATCAGGACCCGGTGCTTTGTCGGTCTTAATTTTGTTCAGTCTTCCCATGACATCTCCTTGAGTTAACCCAATATCTATTAATTGTATTGTTTTATTTGATACTTGCGGAGGCTCTTCTACCATTCCTTGCTCCCTTGTATATACTGATGCAAAGAAAGTGTTTAAAACATCAGCCTTTTCCTTATCCTCACTAACCAACTCACCCATCTCATTTTTGAATGGTCCAATGCACTCCCTCTTAAGTTTTTTGCTATTTATATATTTAAAAAACTTTTTTGGATTAGTCTTGCTTTCCCTTGCAATTCGAGTTTCATTATCTATTTTTGCTACCCTAATTGCCTTTTTGCAATCTTTGTTGCTCTCCCTGTATTTTAAGAAAGATTGTTCAGTTCCTTCTGACTTAAATAATTTGAATGCTTTTTTTTTCCTTGCCATTTCCTTCTTTACATGTGCAGTTAACCACATTGGCTGTGACTTACTTCTTTTGCACTTGTTCCCCATTGGTATATACAGTTGGGTACATTTCTGCAACCTAAATTTGAATTCTGACCATTTTTCCTCAGTATTTTTGCCTTTAAATAACATATCCCAGTCTATGTGTTGCATTGAGGCCCTTAACAATTTGAAGTTTGCTTTTTTAAAATTAAGAGTTTTGGTTGAACCTATACATTTTTGCTTTGCCAGACAGATCTCAAATGTAACCATGTTGTGATCACTGTTTCCCAAATGTTCTCTTACCTTAATATTGGATACCATTTCTGTGTTATTAGTGATCACTAGGTCCAATACATTGTTATTTCTTGTCGGCGCTCCCACCATTTGTGACATGTAGCTTTCATGAAGCGTGTTCAAAAACCTGCTACCCTTAGCACTCTGACAGGTCTCATTTTTCCAGTTGATATCTGGATAATTAAAATCTCCCATAATTATAGTATGCCCAAACTGGGCAGCTTTCCTCATTTGCAATAGCAGTTGGGCCTCATCATTGTCATCGATATTTGGTGGTTTGTAGCATATGCCCACCAACAACTTTTTTTTACCTTTCACACCACATTTAGTCTCGATTTCTACCCACATGGACTCCACAGTTTGGCCAGTTTCCTCACTAATATCACCTCGCAAAACTGGATTTAGCTCTGTTTTCAAATATAAACACACACCTCCACCTTTTCTATTAATTCTGTCTCTTCTAAACAGGGAATAGCCCTCTATATTTACAGTCCAGTCATGTGCATCGTTCCACCATGTTTGTTATTCCAATTATGTCCAATTGCTCATTAACCGCCAGCAATTCTAGTTCTCCTATTTTATCTACCATACTTCTTGCATTTGCTAGCATACAATTGATTTTGAAGTCTTTACATATATTAATCCCTACATGCCTTTTTTCTTCACCTTCATTTACTAGGAGTTCCTCCCTACTGACTAAATTTCTCCCCACCCTTTCTCCACCCCCCTGGTCATTTACTTGGACCCAGTTCCTATCTGCTCTATCTACCCCATTTTTGCTATCTATACCCACCCCCCCCTTTCCTAGTTTAAAAGCTCCTCCAAGCTTCCTAGCATTCTCTCCCCTAACACAGAGGCTCCTCTACCATTTAGGTGCAATCCATCTCTTCCATATAGATTGTACCCAAGAGCAAAGTCTGCCCAGTGTTCTAAAAACCCAAAACCCTCCTTCCTACACCATTGCCTGAGCCATGCATTAAGCTCCCTGAGCTCCCTCTGCCTACCTGCACTGGCGCATGGCACAGGTAGTATTTCAGAAAATACTACCTTAGAGGTCCTTGCCTTAAGCTTGCACCCTAAATCCCTGAAATCATTCTTTAGGGACCTCCATCTTCCTCCTATTTTGTCATTGGTTCCAATATGTACCAAGACAGCTGGATCACTTCCAGCCCCTCCCAATAATCTGTCAGCCCTGTCCGCAACATGCCGAACCCGAGCACCCGGGAGACAGCATACTGTTCGGCATTCACGTTCCTGGCGGCAGATTACCCTATCTACCCTCCTAATAATAGAGTCCCCTATTACCACCACCTGCCTTGGTTTCTGCCTGCTCTGCATCCCATCTAGCCTGGAAGGAGGACTGTTCCCCTGGCTGCTAGAGGAATCAGCCCTCTCCAGTGTTGCCAATTCTGAGCAATTCTCATCAACATCTTCACACAATCTTGCAAATCTGTTGGACTGAGTCAACTCAGAACTGGCCTTCCTCTTCCTCTGCCCACTACCTCCCCTCCTTACTGTTACCCAGCTGCCTACCTGTCGCTCCTCATCTACAACTCCACCCTCTTCACCACTAACCCCACATACTACCTGCTCTGTGAGTTCTAAACTCCTTTCCAGGTTACCAATGTCTCGCAATGTTGCAATATTTCTCTCCAAATCCAATATCTTAGACTCTAAAGAGAAAATATGCTCACACTTGGCACAGTGGTATGACCCCTGGAACGATTGCTCCAAGTGTTCAAACATGTGACAAGATGTGCACTGCGTGAGATTGGCTAACCTGCTATCACTCATGCTTGGTTTTACAATTAAAATAGCTTTATATTATCCTCTAATGCTCACTATATGGTAAGTAACCAACCTTAAATGCAATAAATCCTTTGAAATGATAGTCACCAGATTCCTTCTAACTCTTCACCTGGAACCAGTCACTTTCAACAGCAGTCTCACAGAGCTAATGGACTGTATTTATAGTAACTAACAGCCAGGTGAAATCCCTTAGCAATCAGCCCTAATCACACAGGTCAGAGAAAAAACCAATAAACAGTTTTTTTTTAACTCTTGCAATACCCACACAAATTTTTTTTTTTTTTTTTTTTTTTTTTTTTAAACCTTAAAAAAATACCAATAAAACACCAAACACACTTATGTACTTAACCAGATTCCTTCTAACTCTTCACATGGAACCAGTCCCTTGTAATAGCAGTCCCCTGTCTTTGAATTCCCCCTGTTTTAAATTCCAGCACTTACCACCCTTCTGCACTTGAATTCCCCCTGTTTTAAATTCCAGCACTTACCACCCTTCTGCACTTGAATTCCCCCTGTTTTAAATTCCAGCACTTACCACCCTTCTGCACTTGAATTCCCCCTGTTTTAAATTCCAGCACTTACCACCCTTCTGCACTTGAATTCCCCCTGTTTTAAATTCCAGCACTTACCACCCTTCTGCACTTGAATTCCCCCTGTTTTAAATTCCAGCACTTACCACCCTTCTGCACTTGAATTCCCCCTGTTTTAAATTCCAGCACTTACCACCCTTCTGCACTTGAATTCCCCCTGTTTTAAATTCCAGCACTTACCACCCTTCTGCACTTACACACGGATGCAAGATTCACACGTTCAAGTATTCACTATGTATCTGCTATTTAATCCAGGGATCCACCAATTACAAACACAGCAATTAGTCACTCCCACCACACCAGACTTCAATTATTTGCTTCTCTCACAGTAAAGAGAGGGAAAACAAAACCCAAAGATTTGTTTTTAACCTCTTCCTTACCACACTACACCACACACAATATACTTATTGTATTTTTGCAGCAGGTATCCAAACTCAGTCTTCCAGGGCACAGGTCACTGATCAACTTACACAGCTCTCTCACTCCTTGCTATTTAATCCAGGAATCCACCAATTACAAACACAGCAATTAGTCACTTCCACCACACCAGACTTCAATTATTTGCTTCTCTCACAGTAAAGAGAGGGAAAACAAACCCCAAAGATTTGTTTTTAACCTCTTCCTTACCACACTACACCACACACAATATACTTATTGTATTTTTGCAGCAGGTATCCAAACTCAGTCTTCCAGGGCACAGGTCACTGATCAACTTACACAGCTCTCTCACTCCTTGCTATTTAATCCAGGAATCCACCAATTACAAACACAGCAATTAGTCACTCCCACCACACCAGACTTCAATTATTTGCTTCTCTCACAGTACAGAGAGGGAAAACAAAACCCAAAGATTTGTTTTTAACCTCTTCCTTACCACACTACACCACACACAATATACTTATTGTATTTTTGCAGCAGGTATCCAAACTCAGTCTTCCAGGGCACAGGTCACTGATCAACTAGTTGTGACACTTCTGACCTGTTAATGGCCTGTCTCCCAGCAAACCAGTTGTTGTAGGATGACCAGACCTCACCTTTAACCGGGGACACATATAAAAAGCGCATAATGCAGGACAGCTTTGATTTCAGTGCAGGCCTGAATTATGCCTATTTCCTATGTGTCCTCAGTTAAAGGTGAGGTCTGGTCACCCTAAGCTGTTGTGCTTCAGGTAGGAACACATTGAGGAGCTGCCTAGTACAGGTGGGCGAAAAGTTAGAAGAATTTCCTGCATGACTTTTCATGAAAAAAGGAGGATTTTCTGCTTTTTTCATGAAAGTTTTCTCTTTTTCTCCAATACAAAACTGTCCTCCTTTTTGCCTGTTCCAGCAAATTTTTCACCTATTCCAACATATTACTCTCCTATTCTAACACATTTTTCTCAGTCTAACACATTTTTTTCCTATTCAACACATTTTTCTCCTGTTCCAACACATTTTTTCCTATTACAACACTTTCGTATGTTTAATATCGTGCAACATTTCCCAACACAATATTACTTCTTCTGAGGGCTGAAATGGAGAAATAAGTAGCTGGAAGTCAAAGTTCTGAGTCCTACAGCAACATATTCCTTGAAAAATGTGTTAGCATGCAAAGTGCCTTTGTCGTTTTCAAACAACACTTACTTCCTGCTTAAGTGACACTAGCACGTATTCATGATGATGTCAAGTGATTAAAAAATAAATAAAGTACAACCTACAATGTGGCAGGTGTGTATGGTAGTGGTGGTGGGGGACTGGTGTGGCATGATTGGTGGGGCCTTGACAAACTGCACCGGGAGGAGAGGGATCTTCATCATTTATTGCACATGCTGTAGCAACAGTTGCTGAAGTCAGTTTTTGCACTAACACTTTACTCCCATGACCCTGCATTTCTTCTACCTTCCCCCCTCCCACTTGTCCATTTGCTAGGTCACTTAACTACTGTGTGTGTTTTTACTCTCTACAGTACACAGCTGATGGAGTGTGATGTCTTGCCTTGGCCCTCAATTCTCAATGTCGTCTGCTGTCTATCAAGTATGCCTCAGTCACAGACCTCCCAGTCAGCTGTCTAATATATTTATGTATTTGTTTAATTATGTATTATTTTTATTTTTTTAAGTTGCCAACCACATCTTATCACAGCCCCCCCCAAAAAAAAAAAAAAAAAAAAAAAAAAAAATATATATATATATATATATATATATATATATCTGAAAAACAAAATCAACAACTTCTTTCCCCAGGCTTCCCCAGTACAGAGACAATAGACGTAAAATCAGCAAGCAATTTGGACCCCAGCTGCCTGCGTCTTGCCAGTCAGTCACACCAAATTTTGGGGTATTTTGGGTCAACCTTCTTTCTCCCTTCCTCTCCCCATTTTGCCCCCAGACTCCCCTACTAGAGAGAACTAATGTCCTACCTAAATAACTCCCTAAAACTAAGCTTCAGTTCTCCTTTATTTTCTAGCTCAAAAACATGCTGTTCTCTCCTCTCACAAACACAGAATGACATGCTGTCAGAGCCTGGCAGTCTTTTTGTATGGCTATAGAAAACGTTCGTGGAGAAAAAAAATTTCTACCCATTGATTTCAATGGCAATGAGCTAGTCGAAAAAAGTGTGAGAAAGTGGAAAAAATTGCACTTTTCACTGTAAATTTTTCACCAAGAGGAAAGTGTATTTTTAGCCTATTTCAGTTTGAGGCAAAAATTTTCGCCCATCCCTACTGCCTAGATATGAGCCTGTATTCCCCCTACTCACATGCTTTTTACACAGACAACAGATAGCAACATGCTTAATTTTTGAATCCTGAGTATCTCCATACTATGGATGATGTAAACTGTGGGGTTCTTGAAAGGCCGTTACTATGACTACTAGGGCTAAATGCTGCTGAAATTGCACTTCTACTAGGGGTCATAAGTGCTGCACCTCCAAGAGCAGCAGAAGCACTCATCAAAACTAAGGCTGTAGATGCTGATAACCTGTATTGATGCTGGTTACTCATCAATATTAGTGTGTGGCTGAGTAGAACTTGGACTTGGAAGCAGTGATTATGCTGATGATGACTGACAGGATGACTGTGTATCTTTTTGCCATCATTGCTTGTCCAAGTTAGACTATCCATTGTTTTCTCAAACAGTTTATAGACAGACACATTGCTCTTTTTCAGTTGTGCAACAATGAGCCTTTGTCTTTGAGCTAACTTTCTGGCCATGGCATCATCTCTCCTACTTTCAACTTCATCTGTATCTGAAGAAGAGAAGGATGCTGGAGGGATATATTCTAGATCTACATCATCACCATCAGGTAATCCTCAGCATCACCTGCCCTAAGATTTTAGAGGTTTCAAGCAATTTCTTTTCACTACTTTTTCACTACTACTTTCTGGATAGTTGTTTTTGTGCTTGTTTGTCTCAAAGTCAAATGTAGCATTTGGTTGAACTGCTATACTTTCTTGCACTATGCCATCAGCACTGGAATGCAACTCCTTGTTGTCTTCAGTGTTTTTAAATGGTTTATTAATACGACTAGTGCTTGTGGTGGTGGCACTTTGAGAAGCTACATCTTCCCTGAAGTCAGTTTTTGGACTATGACTCACACATCCCTGCACTGCTCCTAGTCCTTTTACCCTTCACTTACATTACTCAACAACTGTGTGCTTTTACTATAAAGTACACAATAGAACTGATTGTGTGAGATGTGTTGCCTTGAATCTCTTACAAAATGCTGTCTGTCATCTAGTATCAGTCTGCCTCAGTCACAGCTCACATTGGGGTTCCTGTCTCTGTCACCTATAATTTTTTTTAAATAAATTATATGTATTTATTTATTTAAATTAACTGCCCTCATACCTATCACTGCCAATAACAACAAAAAAACACATACTCCCTTTTCAACTGCTTCTTTCTCTAGACTTCTCTAGGACAGAGACAACAGCCATATAAGGAAGAAACTCGGATCATGTTTCCTGTGTCTTCTCAGTCAGTTAGTCATTCAGAATTTTGGGGTATTTGGGATAACCCTCCTTTGCTCCCTTCTAACACCCCCCCATACTTCCCTTACACAGAGATAACAGCCAGATTAATAAGGAACTTGGATCACAGCTGCCTTTGTCTACTTGACCATGCAAAATGTGGGGGTATTTGAGGTAAACCTCCTTTGCTCCCTTCTCACACCCACAGTCTCCCTTAGGACAGAGATAACAGACATATCAGGAAGAAACTTGGATCACCTCTGCCTGTGTGTTCCCAGTCAGTCACACAGAATTTTGGGGTATTTGGGGTAATTATCCTTTGCTACCTTTTCACACCCCCAGATTCTACTGAAATAGAGATAACAGCCAGATGAGAAATTCCCTCATAAGGGATATAGAAAACAAAAAGGATCAGAGGGCCCTACTTGTGAGAGCTTACAGTCTAGAGGAAGGGATTAATCCTTTGATTGGCAAGGGAGAAGTCTCTAAATAAAAGCAACATGATCACTCCTATTAATTAAGAGAAATCATTTGGCTTTTCATAAAAAAACAATGTATTCTAATAATGTAAGATGAGATTGTGTGATCCCACTCACATTTAATACACCCCAATGCACATACAATATTCTCTCTCACTCACTCCCAGCCTAATCTCAATGTGCATGGATTGGGGAAATGGTGATTTTTGCTCAGAAGTGGTTAAAAGCAGTGGTGGGTTCTTGGTGCACAATACACAAGTGTCCTTTGCCTTTATTTCCAGGCTTGGGTTCCTGGTATAAGAGCATCATGCGATACATCTTTCAAATGGTGCTCCAATACTGGAAACTCCAAGCTAGAAATAAAGGAAAATAAGTGGGCACATGCACTATGCACACAAAAAGCTTGCCATCAGTTTATCCTCTTCTATGCAAAGGTCCAGGTTAAATTTAAGTAGGATCCCAAGCTGCTCTAATATAATTCGGATTTAATGACATGAATGTTCAAACTAACAGAAGCAATCCCGCAGTTTGTTTTAAATGTATAGAAATGCTTATGTTTTTAAATTATGGAATGTTAAAGGTGTCTGAAAAGCATTGCAAGGCAATACAGTGGAGTTGTCACTACCGTCCAAGGGGTTAAACTGGGAGTTTGCATGTCCTAAACATACACATGCACGCACACACGCACTCACCATATACAATGAAAATTCCTTGCTTGAAAATGTTCTACAGAAAAAAATTCCAGTTATGAATCTTCTGGGCTGTATTATTTTTTTTTTATAGATATAGTATGCATTTTGGGATTCATTTGAAGCTACCAGTTAATTGTGCCATTTTAACCATGTTTTCTTCACAGCAATGAAATTGTGAATTGTAACCAGTGTTAGGTGCTTTTACTAATTTGGGTCTTTGTATGTAAGATACTCATGTATACTTAAATATATATGGTTTCAATGAATTTAGGAGATATACAATATTTATTTGGTTATTCAGCTGTTGCTGGGTAATTGTATCTTATATCGCATGGAATGTGGATTATGAGTTGATAAAATGTAAAACACATGTTTATGCTCTTGTTAATTTGGGGTCTATACATATATATGTATGCAAAAGTATACATATTTTGTGTTGGTATACTCAAGGAATCCTGGAATTGAAGTAATAATTATAACTTTATCCATAAACTTACAGGTGTTTCAGATTTGTATGCAATTTTTTAAAGTTTTTGCACATTTTTAACAAAACTTGTTACACAATGCAGTATTTACTTCAACTGAAGTGTTATTGAGAAGATAAAAATGTCCTGAAAAAATACATGGTTTCTATTTGCAACTATAAAGTTATTCACACAAATTATTTCTAAACAGATGGATAACAAAATGTTGACAAAGTATTTGGCCACCTTGGGAGATAAAATGCAGAAAATCCTGGCAGTCAAAAGGTTAAAGAGAAAATATGCCTTTGAATGGGCAAAAACTTTCACCCAAATGGAAAAAAGTGTGAAAAACTGCAATTTTTGCCTTCCATGGGAATCCCTGTAAAAGTATGGTTTTTCTACTTTTTTCACTGTGCACATACTGACCTTCTGCCTTGGCTCACTGCACTGGTAACCAAATAACTATGGATGGGCGAAAATTTTCACCTCAAACTGAAATCGGCAAATAATGGCACTTTCCTCTTGGCAAATAATTTCCAGCGTTTTCCCACTTTTTCCCGCCTTTTCCACCCATTGAAATCAATGGGAAGAAAAGTTTTCTACAGCCATATAAAAGGCTGTCAGGCTCTCAGACCTTGCCATTTTGTGTTTGTGAGAGGAGAGAGCAGCACCTTGTTTGAGCTAGACAAGACAGGGGAATTGAAGTTTAGTTTAGGGAATCTTTTAGGTAGGACATTTGTTCTGTTAGGAGAGTCAGTGGGGCACTCTGGGGAGAAGGGAGGAAGGAGGTTGACCCCAAATACTTCAAACTTCCATGTCACTGACTGGCAAGACACAGGGAGCTAGGGATCTATCTGCTTGCTGATCTTGCTGTTATTGTCTTTGTGCTGGGTGGGGAAGTCTGGGGAAAGACTTTGTTGATTTTGTTTTTCAGTTAGAATGTTTTTTTGACACACTGTGATAAGACAACAGGGTGGACAACTTAAAAAAAAAAAAAAAAAGAAGAACTAAATATATTAGGTGGCAGTGACAGACAGCAAACTGGGCTTAGGCAAGGCATCATACAGCTCCATCAGTTGTGTTGTGTACCGTACAGTAAAAAAACCCCGTAATGTCCAGCAAATGCACAAGGGGAGGGGGGGAGTGGAGCAGTGCAGGGACGTGAGAGTAGAGTAGTAGTTCAAAAACTGACTGTAGCAATGGTTGCTGAAGCATGTGCAATCAGTGATGATGATGATGATCCCTCTACTCCAAGGGAGGATGCAGTTTGTCAGGGTCCCAGAAAACCTAGTTCCAGCACCACCAGTGCCAGTAGAAATAAAGAAGCATATAAGAAGAACACTGAAGGTGACAACAAGTTGCATTTAAGTGTTGATGATGCTGGCAATAGCATAATAGAGGAAGGTGTAGCAGCTGAAGTGCCTGCTGCATCAGATAGTGAGACAAACAAGCACCAAAACACCCATCCTCAAAGTAGTAGGGAACTTTGTTACAGCAAAAGTAAAAAGAAATTGTTTAAGACCTCCAAAAGCTTAGAGGAATATAAGGGTAGTAGTGGTCAAACTGGACAAGAAGTGGCAGGTGATGCTGATGCTGCTGAGGATGGCCTAATGATGACTGATGATGATGATGCAGATCTAGGATATAACCCTCCAAAATCATTGTCTTGTTCAGATACAGATGAATTTGAGAATGAGGATGATAACAGGGCTAAATGGTTAGCAGAAAGTTAAAGTTTGAATCTTCCACCACTTTTAAGGAGCACTGTGCCTGTCTATAAACTGTTTGAGAAAGCCATTGGAAAGCCTGACCCTGGACAAGTACAGATGTCAAAAAGCACACAGTCACCCTATCACTCATCATCAGCATAATTGCCTCTTCGAAGTCCAAGTCCCACTCAGCTACTCACACTTTTTTTGAGTACCCAGCGACAGCAACACAGGTTAACATCCACAATGTTAGAAATGACGAGTGCCTCTGCTGCTGTAAGTGCTGCACCTTTGACACCTAGTAGTAGTGGCAGTAGAATTGCATCAACATCTAGCCCTAGTAGTAGTAGTAGCAGCAGCAGCACCACCTCAGGAACCTCTCATTCCATGAAGTCCACAGTATGGAGATACTTCACTCAGGATCCTCAAGCTAAGCATGTTGCTATCTGTTGTCTATGCAAAAAGCCCATGAAGAGGGGGAAAGCAGGCTCACACCTAGGCGCCTCCTCTATGAGATCCCACCTGAAGCACAACCACAGGTCTGACTGGGAGACACACTATCAGCAGGCCAAAGGCGCCACAATTAGCAGCAGCAGAAGCACTTTAAAAAGTTCCCAGGGCTCTAGGGCTGAAAAAAGAAGTAGTGACGTTATTTATGTGTCAGATAGTGTGCTACTGCCAGTGCCAACAGTTCAGTCCAAATAACACCTATAGCTCCTGCTGCAGAGGTGTATGATGACTCCGGCTTTGCTGTAGGAGATGGAAAGAGTCATAGACTGCCCACAAATGCTGCATCTACTGCCATCACCTCCTCTTGTAATGTTAAAGCAATAAAGTTTCAGGGTTCTTCTGCCATGTCCTGCCAACCCAAACTGACTGAGTTCTTGAGAATGAGACAAAAGCTTCTAAAAACAATCCCAAAGTACACCTTTGGAATGGAAAGGTTGCCAAGATGTCAGCAATGGGCATGTTGCTGTATTCTTCTGTTGAAAACTGAGGTTTCAGAGAACTGATGTCATGTGTAGCTCCACTCTGGAATATCCCAAGCCGCAGTTATTTTTCTAGGACAGCTGTGCCTGAATTGTACAAGTAGGTGGTTAGTGTGGTGGGCAAAGGAATTAAAAGTGCGTATGTGTCACGGTTTTTTAAGACTCTCAGACCAGTGTGTGAATAAGAACACAATTTTATTAAAAATAAGATAAGGCAATAACACGCCCTCTAGTGGTGGTAGATATACACCAGTGGTAATTATTATAGATACAATGGTAAATGCACAAATGACATATAAGTACAATTACACAGCAGTAGAATAGCGTATACCCCCAAGGGGTTAAGTCCTTGATAACAGTCAGTCTCAGATGTGGATGTTTGGAACGCCCAGGGTGTTATAAGGCAGTGCTGGAGACCAAGACTATCCCCGGCTGGATACTGGACTGCCTCGCCACGGTGTTCAGTAAGAAGAAGCACAAGAGTCCACGTAGCCCCCTCGGGCGTACCTAGTGGAACTGCTTCAACTAGTGCAAGTGCAAAAGGCCCCCACGGGAGTGATTGGAACCGGCCTTCAATGCAAGAGCTGCCAAGCCTCCTCAGACTTAACCGGACAACGGGATAACACACGCTAGAGCCGACAGCCCCACGGGTGTAATTACCGGAATACGAATGCTGATGCCTGTGCCTGCCACCACTCGGTAAAGCGGAATCGCTCAATGAACAAGAGAGAGAGTCTTAGGCGCCCAACCGGCCAAACGGATGTGAATACTCTGCAAGGATGTGTGGAGCTGCCGACGGAGAGCGGCCAGCTCAGCAGTAGTATCACCGAGAAAGAGACTCTTACAGGAGTAGCGAGAGAGTGGAACCCAGGCGGCACTGCTAGGGTTAATTAGCACTTTTACTCGAGGCTTTTCAGCGGTATAGCAAGGCTCTGCAGTCTGAAGGAGGCGCGTATACGCACAACTCTGCAAAGGAAAATACACTGCACAGATCGGAGTACACCAGGCAAGGCAGTCACACCAAAAGCTGGAACAGCAGATAGAAATGTTGCGGCGGTGACAACTGGAACATAGGTCACTGTAGAAAGCAGGAGTCGGTCTTCGGAGCGGGAAGTCAGCCAGGCCAGGTCGGAGCACGTAGAAGGCAGTCATACAAGCCGGGTCGTACACAAGCAGGAACGTCAGCCAAACTGGGTCAGGATCCAAGGGTGGTAGTCAGACGGGCCGGGTCATACACGAGCAGGAACACAGGAGAATAGTCAAGACAAGCCGAGTCGGTACACAGGAATCCGGAACACAGGAACACAGCAACAGTATAACTGGCACAGAAACACCACGAAAGGGCGACTGACAGCTGTGCTAGCCAGGTATAAAAAGGTCACCAGGGGGCGGGCCAAATCAACACAGCAAATCAGTATCTGTCACAGATGAGACTGACAGTAATCATAGGCACTGTGATAGTATGGCAGGAAAATCCACCTGACAACAGATATGTGGACAAGTGGGCAGAGCACAGTGTATATGACTGTGATTGCTCGCTGGGTTACCCTCTCAGCACCAACAGTGGACAACACTAGCTAAGAGCATCAGGTGAAAGCCAGTAAACGTGCTTCTGGTTGTGGCACTGTGATGAAAAGGTGGCAGCAGCAGCAGCAGGATAGTCCATACCATCATCATGCCACCTTGTGCATGCAGAGTTTTGAGAGACAGTCCCACAAAGCTGTAGATGTTCTGAGTAAGCTAGAGTGAGTGATAGGGGAATGGCTTGTACCCCGCTCCTTAAAAGCTGGTTTTCTGTCTGCTGATAACGGCTCCAACATAATCGCTGCTTTGAGAATTGGTAGTATGGTACATGTGCCCTGCTTTGCCCATGTGCTAAACTTAGTTGTGACCAGATTCCTGGCAGAATCCAAAACCCTCAAAGAGATGCTTTCTATTGTCCGCAAAATCTGTGCCCATTTTAGTCGCTCCTACAGTGCATGCAACACTCTATATTTCATACAAGAGTGTAACAACCTGCCCCATCACCAGCTGAAAATGGAGGTCCCTACCAGGTGAAATTCCACCATGTACATGCTAGAGCATTTGTACGAGCAGAATAAGGCCATTAGTGAGTACACCATACAAAACTGGAAGGCTTTGGAGGGAGCCTCTTTGTCACCTGGCCAATGGCAACTAATGTGCAATGTATGTGAGCTGCTGAAAGCCTTTGAGGAAGCAACCATGCTGGTGAGTCGTATTGGGGCAGGAATTAGTGAAATTCTACCACTGATATTTTTATTGCAGAAAAAAATGAGGAGTATGGCTGAGGATTCTTACCAGAATGACAACACAGACATGCACCAGCTGGTAAAGGACATGTTAGAGTGCTTTGAACAAGATCCTTGCATAGTGTCCATTAAAAGCAATGAGAAATATATTCTTTCCACTCTGCTGGACCCCCACTTTAAACACACAATTTTAGAATTTCTGCCTAAAGGCCATCAGCGGTTTGTCAAAACAAGGAGTCATGGCAATCAGCAGGAACTATCTAAAGAATCAGATTCTGTCAAGGAATATTGTGACATGCTTATTGATCGAGTGGAGGGTTGCATTGTGGAGGATGAGAGGGAGAAATTTAGGGCACAACATACATCTAGGCAGTATAGTGAAAAGGAAGGCAGCAAAGCATTTGAACCAGCAGAAGCGGCTACATCATCAACCATCATCAGAGCACAGGACAATTCATGGGTCTCAGCAGGGGAGGCAAAAACCCAACATTGGTAGTGGTGGTGGTGGTGGCAGCACATCTCTTTGGGACTTGCTCCCTGAGTATGGGTTGGTAACTGATACACAGAACACCGTGTAGCTCCTAGAAGTGGTCCCAATGCATGTGAGATGATTTCTGCATACTTGCAGGATAGCTATGTTTTAGGCAGAAACAATGACCCTATGGATTACTGGTAAACAAAGCAGTGTGTGTGGCCAGCATTGACATGTACTGCAGTGGAAAGCCTCAGTTGTCCTCCAGCAAGCATTGAGTCTGAGAGAGTTTTCAGAGCAGCTGGTTATATTATCAATGACCGCAGGACATGGCTATCAAGCAGCAATGTTGCAAGACTAACATTCTTTAAAATCTCACATCTCATACCATCTGAGTATCAGGTAGCAGAAACCACATATGATGACAGATAAAGCCAGGACAAATATATTAACAGCAGCACAGATGAGGAGGTGTATGAGGGATGTGAAGAAGGGTTGCCACCATTTTCCACACTTGGGACCACTGCTATGACCGATAAGTAATGTGTGTCAATAAGGAGGATAACGTATGACAATGGTAAAAATACATACACAAGTCACACCATGTCAGTCCTCCCCCCCACCACCACTACCATACACATCTGCCACATTGTAGGTTGTATTTTATTTATTTTTTATTACCTGACATCATGAATATGTGCCAGTGTCACAGCAAGAGGTTAGTGTTGTGGGCAAAGGACAAATGCATTCTGCATGCTAACACATTTTTCAAGACATATGTTGCTGTAGGACTCACAACTTTGACTTTCAGACACTTATTTCTAAACTTCAGCCCTCACAAGAAGTAATATTACAGTAGGAAATGTAGTACCTACATGAAATATAATGGGGAAATGTGTTAAAATAGAAGGAAAATGTGTTAAAATAGGTGGAACATTTGTTAAAATAGGCAAAAAGGAGGACATTTTTGCATAGGCGGAAATTGTTACATTTTTGCGAAAAGTCATGAGGGAAATTTTTCACACTTTTTGCCCATCCCTTAAAATAACCACACATACTGGCCACCAGTCTTGTCCCGTGGTAGCCATAGAACCACACATACTTATCCCCAAGCCTTGTCCTGCTATAGCCATAGAACCACACACACTGGCCACCAGCCTTGTCCCATGGTAGCCATAGAACAACACATTCTTGCCCCCAAGCCTTGTCCCTCTGTACCTACAGAACCATACAAACTAATCTTTAGCCTTGTCCCACTATACTAGCAACAGTAACACCACACATACTGATCCCAAAATGTTGCTCCATGATAGCTATGGAAGCACACATTGAACTACATCTACTGACCAACCATCCCACTGAAGTAGAAGCCACAGAAACACATGCCAACATGCCCCCCAGCCTTGTCCCACTGCTTTGGTAGCCATATAACCACACTTAACGACCTACAAGTCCCAGGCTTATCTCACTGCATTTTTATATACTTGTTGAGTTGTACTCTTACTTTGAAATACTGAGCACTTGAACAGATGTGACTCACGGATTGGTTACACAATGGGAAGCACTATCATATTTCACTGTATGTTTTAAAATGTGCCCTTTGATAAATGGAACCCTTGGCTGATTCAATAAAAGTAAAGCCAATTACTATCAACTTTTTACAGTATAAATATTACTTTGTACTAGAAATCTTAAAATGCTTATTTTATGAGATTATAATCAATAATGACATAATATTTTAGGTATGCTTTTGTGGAATGTACATTTATTGCAGAAACAAGAAAAATACTTTGCAGATTCAGTTTAGAGAATACACAGCTAAGCTTCATGTAATCTAGTGAACTTGTACAAATTGTATTGGCCCTTAGATAGTATGGCTTGGTATTTAAGGATATCCATAATTCCTTTCTATTGACACGATGAATTAGTGGGAGGTAAAATTCCATTTTCATTATAATTTGCTAATTAAATAATTATCAATTAGATAGGCAGATAGAGTCTATTCCTGTGTATTCCTATGAGAGGTTTTAATAAAGAAAAACTGCTGTCTGGATTTTTTTTTTGTTATGTATGTCCTGCCTGGAGGCTTTTTATAAAAATTATGTACAGTACTTGCTAAGCTGAAGCTCTTATACTGTATGCCTTGTACTTGAAATCAGAGACAAATATCAAACTTGGCAAGAACATACGCATTTCATTGTTTCCAAATTCAGACAAATGAGCCTTAATTGCTGTGCATTAATTAGATACCCAAGGCTATCTCAAAAGGAATATAAATTGAAATTTTAAACTTATTGGGTAACCTCGTGAAATATGCGTTTTACTACAATTATACTATGCTCAAGAAACTAAAAATAAATGCACTGACCTGATACTAATTTGTTTTTTTACATGTTATACTTTAAATTGTGTAGCAATAGATTAATCTCATCTACATACTGCATATGAATGTCATATAAATTATTTGCAAGAAGACTTTCAAAATTACACAATAGATATGTTTCACTGGAAAAAATAACATACATATAAAAGAGTCAATACAAAAGTAGGACTGCGCTCCAAAGAAGTATTTTCTCATCAGCCACCCATGAAAATGAGTTAATATTACGGTTGATAAGAATATACTTCTTTGAAGGTCAGTCCTACTTGTTGTATTGGATCTAATGGATGGTGGTTTAGAAGATCACAAAAAGTGACTAACAGCACAAGAGGTTGAATAAAATCAGAGACTTACAAGACCTTGGCATAGATTCACTAAAGGTTGATGCTGTGGCAATATGATTTTATTGTTTTGTTCAAAACACTTCAACATTTCTATGTACACACATCAACATACTCACTAAAATTTACAGGGGAGGGGTGGAAAAGGTCCCTATTAGCAAACAGGTGCTGTCAATGTGGAAGGGATGTCCTCCCTTCACACATCACCAACTCTATGACAACTCTGAAGTTTAAGAGCATTCTCTCTGCTGCCCCAAATGAACACTAGGGGAATGGAGAAAACACTTTCAGCACCATGAACAGCATCACTGCCTTATCCCTTTGAGTGCCATAGGGATGTGCATTGCTCACCCCTGTAGCACTCAAAGGATTAAAAAAAGAGTACACCAACCGCTACACAATTATCTCCTTAGTTCTGTATCATATATGATACATGTTGTGCACTCCCAAGGGAACAAGGCTGGGGATCAGGCAGCATCCATGAGGATTAGTGGATACCACTTGCCCCCAGCCCTGTTCCCTTGCCCACTGGTAGCCATAGAACCCCATATACACTGCCTGGCCCCCAGACTTGTTCCCTTGCCCACTGGTAGCCTCAGATCTCCATGTACACTATCTGAACCTCTCCAACATTTTCCCCTTGACTACTGCTAGCCATAAATCCCCATGATCACTGCCTGCGTAAGGAAAGAAGGCTGGGGATGTCAGGCAGCATATGTGGGGCTAACACACAATGATGATGTTCCCCATGTTGCCCAACAATCTATAACTCCGACATACTAACACCCTAGCAAAATCTGACATACGGTGCCATATAAATCTGACATGCTGCACACCCTAGCAAAATCTGACATATGGTGCCATATAAATTTGTCATGCTGTCCGCCAATTTGTTCCTCTGATATGCTGCCCCCCAAAGCAAAATTCAACATATACTGCCCCCACACAGTTAACTCTTTGAGTGCCAGAGGGGTACTCAAGAGAAAGAAGAATAGAGAAACCCAGTCTGACCTGAAAGTTGGATGGTATGCAAAACACATGGTTAGCCATCATCTTCTTGTGCAAGGGTCTGGTCATGGGAAGACATAGCAACATGTTCTGGTGATCCACCTCTGTCATTGGTACATCCCCCACCAGCTGACAGAGATTTTGTAGATGTGAGGATGTGGCAGTTCGTGTCCACCCATTGCACATAGTGTGATGTGCTGACCTCACATGGCAATGTGGTGAAGTATAATAATAGGCATGGAATCAAGCAGTATCTGAGGAGATTCCATGCTGCAGAATACGCTAAACTGGTTGCAGGAAGGATTCAACATTATTATTAGGTCTGCTAGCAGCCACACGTCCTTAGCGGAGTGGACAAGGGAAAAAGTAAGAGCAACAGCAGTACTTGGTTCCTGGAAGAATGATTTGACAAAGTGGACCTAAGCATCAAAGTGTTTGCTTTCAGTTGTGCCAGTTGATTACATGAGTGTAGGTGTGTCCAGTTCTTCCCTTATTTCATAACAAACTGCACATTGTAGTTGCTGATGAAAGATACATTTCCTTCCTGCTGTCAATGGAAAAAGTAATATTCCAACACACCCATGATTTTGGAGGAGGTGCAGCAGGAGAAGAATTATATGCTAACTTCTTTTTTCTAAATAATCCTAAAATGAAGGGGGCTAGTTGTGGTGTTGCTACTGCCTCAAATGCATCACTGTAGCCAATGGCAAGTGGAACCATGATCATGATTACACATATCAATGCTGTTGTTGATCCCATTTCCTTGGAGCTGCCTAATCATCCTGTTGCTTAAACAATTCAGCAGCAGTATCAGCATCAATAATAGCAGTCTCAAATGCTCCAATGTCACCACATCATTTGCCAATGGCCATTGGCCAGTTGCCACCATAAAATTACCTACTTGAACTAAGCCAGTTGGGCTTTTTTTGTCTCGATGCTTGTTCTTTCCTACATAAAAAAAACTATTTTGGGGGGCTTGTTTCTAACAAGCCTTAGTCCTACAAGTCACTGTTTCCTCAAGGCTTGTGCCTCTAACAAACCTGAGTCCACCAACAAATCACTGGTCCCTTAGGGCTGGTGCCTCTAACAAGCCTGAGTCCAACAAATCACTGATTTCCCAAGACTTGTACTTCTAACAAGCCTCAGACCATCAATTCACTCATTCCTCAGAGCCTATGCCACTAACAAGTATATTCCTACAAATCAATGTTTCCTCAGGGCTTGTGCCTCTAACAAGCCATATTTCTACAAGTCAATGTTTCCTCTGGGCTTGGGCTTCAAACGAGTCATGTTCCTACAAATTAATGTTTCCTTGGGCTTGGGCCTAACAAGTCTAAGTCCTACAAGTCAATGTTTCCTCAGGGCTTGTGTCTATCAAGTCTAAGTATTACAATTAAATTCTTCCTCATGGCTTGGCCCTCTATCAAGTCTAAGTCCTACAAATCATCCTCTACAAAATACTCTATCTCAGCAAGTATCAGCCTGCTCCAGTCACAGCTTACATCAAGGGGGTTCCTGTCTCTGTTACATTACATACTAATTATTTATGTATTTATTTATTTATTTTTTTAATTAACTGTACCATCTATCTAGTCAACAACAACCCCCCCCCCCAAAAAAAAATAATTCCCTATTCAGCTTAATCTTTCCCCAGACTCCATCGATAAAATAACCTTATACCCCTTTTAAACTAAGCCTTTGGGAAATAAATTAAAATTTGGAAAAACGTCACATTTCACAGGACATTTCTCTAGACTGGAAGTGCCATTTTTCGCCTATTTATGTGATGAGGTGAAACCTTTTTCCTAATCCCTACCCAAAGTATGTATGTGGAATGGCAAGGTTACTCTTTTGTTAAAAGCTGAGGATTTAGAGAACTGATATCAAGTGTAGCTCTTCGCTGACATTCCAATCCACATTTATTTTTTAAGGACGCTGTGCCAGAATTGTACAAGCAGGTGGTTAGTGTTGCAGGCAAAGGGCTGAAAAGTGAGTATGGCAAGAAAATCCACCTGACAACAGATATGTGGACAAGTGGGCAGAGCACAGACTATATGAATTTGGCTGCTCGCTGGGTTTCCCTCCCAACCACCACAGTGGACAACCAAGTGATGTTCCATACTGTAAATGCTACAGCATTTGTATGAGCAGAATATGGCAACTATTGAGTACACAATGCAAAACTAAACGGCATTGGAGGGAGCCTTTTTGTTACCTGGGCAATGGTAACTAATGTGCAATGTATGTGAGCTGCTGAAAGTGTTTGAGGAGGCAACCATGTTGGTGAATAGGGGCAGGAATTAGTGAGATTCTATCACTGATATTTTTATTGCAGAGAAGGAGACTATCATGGTGCCTGTGATTTTGCCTGCCTGTGTTACCTGTCTTGTCTCCACTGATGGATAATCAGCGGCATGGCTGGTCGTTTCCTGACTGCTGGCCTCTCTGTTGTGGGTGTGAGTCTGTCACGGTTTGTTAAAGGGATAGTAATACTTCGTTTTAACTTTATTTTATTTTGTAGGCATTAAAAAAACATGGAGAATGATATAAGTCTTATCTCTCAAACCTTTGTGGTTTATGAGATATTCACAAGCAAAGTTTCCCCCTCCCGCCCCTTTTACCTACTGTAAACAATCTCTTCTCAGATGTGGAATGCAGTCCATAGACTGGATAGATAACAGAAGGGGACACTCTTATTCCTATGAAAACAATGAAATCCCTGCCCCCCTTGACAAGCTTTTCAGGTTTTTCCCTTATCTTAATTGAAGATTGTCCTTCTCTGCAGTCTACCTGGGCACCTCCCTTCTGCTCTAGCTGAACAGTGTGACATCAATAAAAGGGGAGGGAGGGGGACACTTTGTCATTGAATTACTCTGGAACTACAACTCTGACAGAATTGAAATAACACTCTCCAAAGTCCAAATACTATGATGATTGATTAGAGCTGTTTTTATTATGAAACATTACTATCCCTTTAAGACTCTCAGACACGAAGTTAGGTAAAAACACAACTTTATTGAAAGTTTAAGACAACCCCATAGGGTAACATACACGTTCAAATATATATTGTAATGACATAGAACATAAGCAGTGATAATAGCGATACAGGCTCTACCGGCCCTGCCAATATACCGGGCAAGGCAGCCAGGAGACTGGTATGAGGAATGTGATAGGCTCTACCGGCCCTGCCAATATACCGGGCAAGGCAGCCTTGAGGCTGACAATAAGTCTAGAGACTCTACCGGCCTTGCCAATACCGGGTAAGGCAACCCAAGATGATAAAGAAAGGGATAGGTTCTACCGGCCTTACCAATATACCGGGCAAGGCAGCCTGACACGGAGTAGGTGGCAACCACTAAAGCCTCGGTGACTGGCTAGGTGGAAAAACCAGTCACATGGATGGCATGCAGATGCAGATGGAATTAATGTGGCAAGCCAACGAGAAATATAGGAGTCAAACAGTACCCGCGTACTAAGGAACCAACGGAACACCAGAGCTGCCTAGGACATGACAGCAATAGTAAAACATGGAGCGAACCAGTACCCGCATACTGGAGAAACAATATTACTATCAGTGCAACAGTAGCTGGTAGTAGTGGAGCAAACCAGTACCAGCGTACTGGGTGACCAATCTCTCTCTACCAGTGCAACAGCAGCCGGTGGTAACTTGAGCGAACCAGTACCCACGTACTGGGTGATCAATATCTTACCGGTGCAACAGCAGCCGGTCGTTAGTGGAGCGAGCCAGTACCCGCATACTGGAGAAACCAATCTCTCATCCGGTGCAACAGCAGCCAGTTATTTGTGGAGCGAACCACTACCCGCATACTGGAGAAACCAATCTCTCATCCGGTGCAACAGCAGCCGGTGTAGTGGAGTGAACCAGTACCCGCGTACTGGGTGATCAATATTTTACCAGTGCAACAGCAGCCGGTCGTTAGTGGAGCAAACCAGTACCCGCGTACTGGAGAAACCAACCTCTCATCCGGTGCAACAGCAACCGGCAGCAAAGGGTTTATTCTATCAGCAGCAATAGGAGCAGCAACATCAACCAGAACATCCCATTGCCAACATATTTCTGAACACAGAGTGGTTCGGCTATACAACATTTATGGTGGTGATGATGGTGGCACTGGTGGTGGGACATATCTGTGGGACTTGATCCCAGAGTATGGGTTGGTAACTGATATACATGTAGTTCCTAGGAGTGGTTCCATTGCCTGTGAGATGGTTTCAGCATACTTTCTGGATAGCTATGTTTTCGGCAGAAACAATGACCACATAGATTATATGCAAACAAAATAATATGTGTGGCCTCGCTGACATGAACAGCCATGGAAACGCTTAGTTGCCCATCAGCAAGCATTGTGTCTGATAGTGTTTTCAGTGCAGCAGATTATATTGTAAATTAACGTAGGACACAGCTATCAAGCAGCAATGTTGGGAGACTAACATTCTTAAAAGTGAACCAACATCTAATACTATCTGAGTATCAGGTAGCAGAAGTGAACAAAACCATATGTGACAGAGAAAGCAGGGACAAATATATTATTAACAGCAGTACAAAGTAAGAGGAAGAGGAATGTGAAGGGTTGTTACCATCTATCACTGTTGAGTCCACTGCTATGACCACTGATTAATATAGATCAATAATATGAGAATAATGATAGCTTAAATTTGATTCAAACATGATAATAGTTTGGGAATAGGAATCACCATGAATAAATATCTATCTATCTATCTATCTATCTATCTATCTATCTATCTATCTATGTCCTATATTATAATTCGCTAAGGATGTTTGTCAGAAGCTGTGATGCACAGTAGAGACGGCAGCACATGCTGCAGTCATGCACAGTACAGACTGCCCACGCCGAGGCTCATACGGAGCAGGGCGCTCCCAATTCAGACCGGAGTCTTCTCTTTGCACCTTCCGGTGAGCAGAGAGGACTACAGTCTGAATTCGGAGTGCCACGCTCCATATCAGTCTCGGGGTGGACAGTCAGTACTGCACATGACTGCAGTGCCGCCAGTGTTGGCCTGTGTACAGTTTTAGGCAGTGGTGGAAAAATGCTGTAAAGTAAAAATGCTTTCCAAAATAGACATGTTTTACAAAATGCAAATCAAATCAATATTTGGTGTGGCCATCCTTTGCCTTCAAATCAGCATCAGTTGGTAATGGTATACTGGCACACAGTGGATTTAGGCAGCCTCAGTTGCTTCTCTCTCTTCATGTAATCCCATACAGACTCAATGAAGTTGAGATCAGGGCTCTGTGGTGTGCCTTACTATCACTTCCTTTACTCCTTATTCTTCTTTACACTGAAGCTAGTTCTTAATGATTTTGGCTGTATGTTTGGGGTCGTTGTCATGCTGCAGAATAAATTTGGGGCCAATCAGATGCCTCCCTGATGGTGCTGCATGATGGATAACTATCTGCCTGTACTTCTCAGCATTGAGGAGACCATTAATTCTGACCAAATCCCTAACTTTATTTGTAGAAATGCAGCCCCAAACTTGCAAGGAACCTCCAACATACTTCACTGTTGCCTTCCGGCATCCATTCTTGCACTGCTCTCCAGCCCTTTGGCAAAAAAAACTGCCTTCTGCTACAGCCAAATATTTCAAATTTTGATTCATCAGTCCAGAGCACCTGGTTCCATTTTTCTACACCTCAGTCCCTGTATTTTCATACATAGTTGAGTTGCTTGGCCCTATTTCCACTTCGGAGGTATGGCTTTTTGGTTTCAACTCTTTAATGAAGACCACTTCTGACCAGACTTCTCCGGACAGTAGATGGGTGTACCAGGGTCCCACTATTTTCTGAGCTGATGGCACTGCTGGAAATCTTCTGATTGAGAAGGGAAGTAAGCCTGATGTTTCTTTCATCTACTGCACTAAGTTTCTTTGGCTGACCTCTTCCTCTACAGTCTTCAACTTTGCCTGTTTCTTTGTGCTGCTTCAAAAGAGCTTGGACAGCACATCTGGAAATCCCTGTCTGCTTGAAATTTCTGCCTGGGAGAGACCTTTCTGATGAAGACCTTGTGTCTTGTTGCTGTGTTCAGTCTTGCCATGGTGTATTACTTTTGACATTAAACTGTCTTCAGCAACCTCACCTTGTTAGCTGAGTTTGGTTGTTCCTCACCCAGCTTTTTTCCTCCTACACAGATGTTTCTGTTTCAGTTAATGATTGTGTTTCCCCCTACATATTAAATTGACAATCATTAGCACCTGTTTAGTATACTTGTTTAATCATACACCTAACTATGGGCTCGATCCAAATGTTGGCGTCGCCAGAAAAAACTGGCGGCGCTGGTTTTAACATCAACTGAGCAATGCAAATGTTCCACTAGTAACAAGCGACGCCAGTTGTGAAACACACTTCGCCGGTCGCCAGAACAGCAAGATCTCACCCATAGAGGATAATGTACAAGCGACACCAAAAGCTATTCAAATGTTGGAGTTAGGGCTAACTCGCGTTAAATTGCAACATTTCTCTCCAGAAATCTAACGCCTATTTTTTTTGGAGAACAGCACACCACACAGAGTAAAAAAACCAAAGTCTCCAGTTCTGAACAGCATTCTCTGTGCTTTTCCCTACCCAGCCACTAGGGGAACACAGAGATGGCTTTCAGCACCATGGACAGCTTTGAATGCCATAGGGATGTGCACTGCTCACCCCTGTGGCATTCAAAGGGTTAAAATCAATAAAACTAGTACACCAAGCACTACACAATGCCCCCTTCCACATCCCCCCCTTAGTATGTCACATATATTGCATATATGTGACATACTAACCCCATCCACATCCACCTCATGGACTTCCATGTAGTGGACAAATCTGTCTTTTATTCCACAATTAACCCTTTGAGTACCAGAGAGGTAGGAAAGCATTGCCTAGCATGTTTCCTACCCCTCTGGTACCCAAAGGGTTAATAGGCAAGGTATGGACTACATACCTTGCCTGTATATATGTGTGTGTGTGTTTTACACTTTTTTTATTAAAATACTATTATTACACATTAGTTTAACTTAGATCTCATTCATTTTTAACCCCCTACCTCCTGTGTCCCATTGCTATTAGTACTTTTGCTCCACTCTTCTTCAAACTGAGAGTGGAGCAAAAGTACTAAAAGCAAAGGGACACAGTACGTAGGGCATTATGAATGGATGAGATCTAAGTTAACCCTTTGAGTGCCAGAGTGGTACGCAACGCATTGCAAAGCAAAGCAATGCGTTGCGTACCACTCTGGCTCTCAAAGGGTTAAAATACAACTGAGGGAGCAGGCTGCACTGTGACTGCAGGGCTTCCCTCATCTTCATTTATAAATTCTTCATTTATTCTTCATTCCATTGCTGCGGGCGGCTGTGAAGCCCGCAGCATAAGAAAAGCCTGGGTACTAGTGAGCTATTGGAGAAAGCGGGAGGAGGGGACAGAGACATCGGAGGAAGCGGGTGGTAGGCTTGTATTTGCTGCCCACTTCCTCCAATACCTCTCCTCTCACGTTGGCATTGTGCCCAGCTGCCTGGCATCGCCTTGTGCAATTCCCAGGCTTTTCTTATGCTGCGGGCTTCACAGCCGCCCGCAGCAATGGAATGAAGAATAAATGAAGAATTTATAAATGAAGATGAGGGAAGCGCTGCAGTCACAGTGCAGCCTGCTCCCTCAGTTGTATTTTAACTTAGATCTCATCCATTCATAATGCCCTACTTACTGTGTCCTTTTGCTTTTAGTACTTTTGCTCCACTCTCAGTTTGAAGAAGAGTGGAGCAAAAGTACTAATAGCAATGGGACACAGGAGGTAGGGGGTTAAAAATGAATGAGATCTACATTAAACTAATGTGTAATAATAGTATTTTAATAAAAAAAAGTGTAAAACACACACACATATATACAGGCAAGGTATGTAGTCCATACCTTGCCTATTAACCCTTTGGGTACCAGAGGGGTAGGAAACATGCTTAGCAATGCTTTCCTACCTCTCTGGTACTCAAAGGGTTAATTGTGGAATAAAAGACAGATTTGTCCACTACATGGAAGTCCATGAGGTGGATGTGGATGGGGTTAGTATGTAACATATATGCAATATATGTGACATACTAAGGGGGGGATGTGGAAGGGGCATTGTGTAGTGCTTGGTGTACTATTTTTATTGATTTTAACCCTTTGAATGCCACTGGGGTGAGCAGTGCACATCCCTATGGCATTCAAAGCTGTCCATGGTGCTGAAAGCCTTCTCTGTGTTCCCCTAGTGGCTGGGTAGGGAAGCACAGAGAAAGCTGTTCAGAACTGGAGACGTGGGTTTTGGATTTTCTGACTGAACTTGATACTTTGCAGTGCTGTGATTGGCTGTGGTGCTGGGTAACATTTTTATCGTGTGTTTTTAGGTAAGATTTTCTATGCGACACAGGTTTAAGGTTGACGTGTATTTTGTTGGTTATCACTCGTTAGGCTTTCTGGGTAAGGAAGATTTGAATCTCACGTTACCTGGTCTTGCTTAACGAGCGAAGGCAGTTTTTTTCTTCACGTTGGTTTTAACACCAACATTTGAATCGAGCCCTATATGCCTACAAAATCCATGCAAGTGTACCTTTGTCACGGTTTTTTAAGACACTCAGACCCTTGGGTGAATAAGAACACAGTTTTATTAAAATAAGATAAGGCAATAACACGCCCTCTAGTGGTGGTAAATATACACAGATAATATATAGATATAATGGTAAATGCACAAATGACTTATAAGTACAATTACACAGTAATAGAATAGCGTATACCCCTCAGGGGTTAAGTCCTTGATAACAGTCAGTCTCAGATGTGGATGTTTGGAACGCCCAGGGTGTTATAAGGCTGATGCTGGAGACCAAGACTATCACCGGCTGAATACTGGACTGCCCCGCCACGGTGTTCAGTAAGAAGCACAAAAGTCCCCGTAGCCCCCTCGGGCGGACCTACTGGAACTGCTTCAACTAGTGCAAGTGCATACGGCCCCCACGGGCGTGATTGGAACCGGCCTTCAATGCAATAACTGCCAAGCCTCCTCAGACTTAACCGGATAACGGGATAGCACACGCTAGAGCCGACAGCCCCCACGGGTGATTACCGGAATACGAATGCTGATGCCTGTGCCTGCCACCACTCGGTAAAGCGGAATCGCTCACTGAACAAGAGGGAGAGTCTCAGGCGCCCAACCGGCCCAAATGGATGTAAACACTCTGCAAGGATGTGTGAAGCTGCCGACGGAGAGCGGCCAGCTCAGCAGTAGTATTCACTGAGAAAGAGACTCTTACAGGATTAGCGATAGAGTGGAACCCAGCGGCACGCTAGGGTTAATTAGCACATTTACTCGAGGCTTTTCAGCGGTATAGCAAGGCTCTGCAGTCTGAGGGAGGCGCGTGTACGCATAACTCTGCAAAGGAAAATGCACTGTACTGATCGGAGTACACCTGGCAAGGCAGTCACACCAAAAGCTGGAACAGCAGATAGAAATGTCGCTGCGGTGACAACTGGAACACAGGTCACTGTAGAAAGCAGGAGTCGTTCTTCGGAGCGGGAAGTCAGCCAGGCCGGGTCAGAGCATGTAGAAGGTAGTCATACAAGCTGGGTCGTACACGAGCAGGAACGTCAGCCAAACTGGGTCAGGATCCAAAGGTGGTAGTCAGACGAGCCGGGTCAAACACGAGCAGGAACATAGGAGAATAGTCAAGACAAGCCAAGTCGGTTCACAGGAATCCGGAACACAGGAACACAGCAACAGTAACTGACACAGAAACACCACGAAAGGGCACCTGACAGTTGTGCTAGCCAGGTATAAAAAGGTCACCAGGGGGCGGGCCAAACCAACACAGCAAATCAGTATCTGTCCTAGATGAGACTGACAGGAATCACAGGCACTGTGATAGTACCCCCCTCTCAAAGACCCCCTCTCCCTGCTCGAGGTCTGGGTTTAGAAGGGTATTTAGAGTGAAAGCTGCGTAGTAATCTGGGTGCGTGGAGGTCCCCTTGATCAACCCAAGAACGTTCCTCAGGACCATAGCCCTTCCAATGAACCAAGTATTGCAGCTTTCCTCTAAATCTCCTAGAATCAATAATGCTCTGCACCTCATATTCTTCTTGGCCCTGGACTTCCACCGGCCCAGGAATCACTGACGTAGTAGTATAGCGATTACACACCAAGGGTTTCAGGAGCGACACATGGAACACATTGTGAATGTGCATTGAGGGTGGAAGCTCCAAAGCATAAGAAACCGGATTAATCTTGCGGATAATCTTAAATGGACCGATAAACCGGGGAGCCAGTTTGTTAGATGGTACTTGTAAATTAAGGTTTCTGGATGACAGCCATACCCTGTCCCCAACTTGAAAGGAGACCGCTGGCAGACGTCTGCGATTCGCGTGCCTCTGCTGACACCGAAATGACTGACTGAGGGACCTCTGGACCTGTGACCAAGTGGAACGAAGCTGTGCCAAATGCTCATCCAGAGCAGGGATCTGCTGCGCCTGAAAGGAGTCCGGGAGCAGACAAGGCTGAAACCCATAATTAACGAGAAACGGAGAGCTCCCGGACGATGAATTAACCGCACAGTTTCTGGCAAACTCAGCCCATGGCAACAGGTCCGCCCAATTGTCATGATGATCAGTGACAAAGCAACGCAGGAACTGCTCCAGTCCCTGATTGGCACGTTCAGCGGCCCCATTCGTTTGGGGATGGTAAGCGGAGGAAAATGACAATTGAATGCCCATCTGGCCACAAAATGCCCTCCAAAACCTAGAAACGAACTGGCTCCCTCGTTCGGATACAATCACTCTGGGTACTCCGTGCAGGCGGAATACCTCCCTAGAAAAGACTACAGCCAATTCCTGAGCCGATGGAAGGCCAGTCAGAGGCACAAAATGTGCCATTTTAGAGAATCTATCGACCACCATAAGAATGAACGTAAATCCCCTAGACGCTGGTAATTCTCCCAAAAAGTCGATAGCAATATGAGACCAAGGACGGTCTCCGTTGGGCACAGGTTGCAATAAGCCCACAGGGAGATGCCTAGGGGTCTTAGCACGGGCACAGGTGGTACAGGCTGCAGTAAAAGCGGCACAATCGGCTCTCAAGGTAGGCCACCAAAATAATTGCGACAGAGACCAGACTAGTTGGTCCCTACCAATATGCCCAGCCGCTTTAGATGCGTGGTAAGTTTCCAACAAACGGACACGGAATGGCACATCTACAAAACATTTCCCCACAGGGGTCTCAGGGGGTGCCCTCGATTGTGATGCCAATATCTCCTCCCCCAGAGGCGAGGTAATGGTGGTACGGATAGTGGCCAGAATGCGATCTGGCTGAATGATGGGAACAGGTTCCTCCTCCCTCTCAGTGTCAGAAGCGAACTGACGAGACAACGCATCGGCCTTAATATTTTTTGAGCCAGGAAGATAAGACACTAGGAAATTAAATCGTGACAAAAAAAGTGCCCATCTAGCATGTCGAGAAGACAGTCTTTTGGCTTCGGAGAGATAAGTTAAATTCTTATGATCCGTAAGAATTAGTACTGGAGTTCGAGTACCCTCCAAAAAGGTGACACCACTCCTTCAGAGCTAGAATTATGGCCAACAGCTCCCTGTCCCCAATCTCATAATGGCTCTGCGCACTGGACAATTTTTTTGAGAAGAAACCACAAGGCCTCAAGGCGCCACCTCCCACAGGACGTTGGGAGAGTACTGCTCCAACCCCAACCTCAGAAGCGTCAACCTCCAACGTGAAGGGCAGAGAGGGATTAGGGTGGGACAGCACCGGAGCAGATGCAAAGGCAGATTTCAGGGTAACAGATGCGGTCTCCGCCGCCTCGGACCACTGAGAGGGAGAAGCGCCCTTATGCGTCAAATCTGATAATGGTTTGACAATCGTGGAAAAGTTCTGGATGAACTTCCTATAATAGTTCGCAAAACCTAAGAATCTTTGAATGGCCTTTAACCCTTTAGGACGAGGCCAATGCAGAACTGCTGCCAACTTCTCCTGATCCATGGCAATGCCATTATTAGAGATAACGAACCCCAGGAATGGCACTTGAGATGTATGGAATTCGCATTTCTCTATCTTACAAAATAGCCTGTGCTTGCGAAGTCGGAGCAGGACTTCAGAAACATCTTTGATATGTTGTGAGAGGTTGGCAGAGTGAATTAATATATCATCTAGATATACGACTACACAGGACTGTAGTAGGTCTCGTAGGATGTCATTAATAAACTCCTGAAATACTGCAGGCGCATTGCATAAGCCAAATGGCATCACCAGATATTCGTAATGCCCTGTTCTGGTGTTAAACGCCGTTTTCCACTCGTCACCTTCTTTAATTCTGACCAGATTATAGGCGGCTCGCAAGTCAAGTTTAGTAAAGATCGACGAGCCCTTCAATCTGTCAAACAATTCGGTAACAAGTGGAATCGGATAGGCATTCTTAGGCATAAGCTTGTTCAGCCCATGATAGTCAATGCATGGCCTAAGTTCACCACTTTTCTTTTTCACAAAGAAAAATCCGGCACCTGCCGGAGAAGTAGATTTCCGAATGATGCCCCTCTCCAGGGCATCAGCAATATAGTCCTCCATAGCTTTATTCTCCTCACAGGGCAGTGGGTAAGTGCGCCAACTGGGAGGCACCGCGCCAGGAGGCAAATCAATGGCGCAATCGTACGCCCTATGCTCGGGCAATGCGCTGGCCTCTCCCTTACTGAACACGTCACTGAATTGTTCGTATTCAGCTGGCACATAATCTTGACGGGTAAGGAGAGACAGTTCTTATCACAGTATTCTGACCAGGAGTTAACCTCACATCTCTGCCAGTCAAATTGGGGATTATGTACCTGTAGCCATGGGAACCCCAAAATAACTGAATGGTGCGGGGAACGAATGATTTGAAAACGTATCTGCTCCTTATGGCAAGCCCCCACTGTCATTGTCACTGGAATAGTTTCAAGCGTAATAAATGCCGGCTCCAGGGGTCTGCCATCAATGGCCTCAATTGCGACCGGAGAGTCCTTTTTACATAAAGGAATGCCATGCAGGTTGGCAAAAGACTGGTCCATGAAATAGCCTGCTGCCCCGGAGTCCACCAATGTGAGGACCTCGATAACCTTGTCCGCCCAAGCGAAGACCACCTGAATAGTGGGTTTAGTGGTGCTAGAATCTAGGGACTGTTCTACACCACCTAGGGCCTGTCCCCCAAGGTACCCTAGGTGCGTTCGTTTCCCGGCCGAACTGGGCAATTGCGCAACAGATGCCCTGATTTCCCACAATAAAGGCATAGACCTTGCCTCCTACGATATAATCTCTCCTCTTTAGAGAGCCTAGTGAACCCCAATTGCATAGGTTCAGGATTATCGGTTGGTCGCTCAGGAAGAAAGGGTGGTGTGGGTGGGTTAAGGAAGCTGGTCTGGCCATAGTTTTTTACTTTAGCCCTTTTAGCCAACCGTCTCTCTCGGATGCGAGAGTCTATAAGTAAGACAAAATCGATATATTCATCCAGATCACTGGGTACATCACGAGCTGCTATCTCGTCCTTAATTTGCTCGGAGAGACCCTGAGTAAAGGCAGCTAGTAAGGCCTCCTCGTTCCAGCCCACCTCTGCTGCCAAGGTCCTGAATTCAATAGCATAATCGCCCAGTGTGCGTTCGCCCTGCTGAATTTCCATCAGCCTTTTGGCAGCAGAGGCAGCCCTGCCAGGAACCTCAAACACTCGTCTGAACTTTCTGACGAATTCTCTAAAGTTCAGAGTGCAGGGTCTGGCATTCTCCCACAACGGATTCGCCCATGCCAATGCCTTGCCAGTCAATAGAGATATCATAAGACCGACCCTGCTACGGTCGTTAGGAAATGCCTGGGGTGCCAACTCCAAAAATATCTCTAATTGATTAATAAATCCCCTGCAAAGGGAAGGCTCGCCATCATACCTTAACGGTAACGGTGCAGATGTCGTTAGCCCTTTCGAACTGGCTGATGGGACTATGGACTGATTATCCAGTGTCAGGACTGGGGTGACCACCGGATTAGGACTAGGCTTGTCCAAATGTATTGTACGTTCGAGTAACGTCTGCAAAGCCAGTGCCAATTGGTCCATGCGCTGCTCATGAACATCCATTCTCCAATGGATGTTCTGTGTTTGACTTTCACCCTTACCGTCTGAGGTCATGGCCCTTTCGTACTGTCACGGTTTTTTAAGACACTCAGACCCTTGGGTGAATAAGAACACAGTTTTATTAAAATAAGATAAGGCAATAACACGCCCTCTAGTGGTGGTAAATATACACAGATAATATATAGATATAATGGTAAATGCACAAATGACTTATAAATACAATTACACAGTAATAGAATAGCGTATACCCCTCAGGGGTTAAGTCCTTGATAACAGTCAGTCTCAGATGTGGATGTTTGGAACGCCCAGGGTGTTATAAGGCTGATGCTGGAGACCAAGACTATCACCGGCTGAATACTGGACTGCCCCGCCACAGTGTTCAGTAAGAAGCACAAAAGTCCCCGTAGCCCCCTCGGGCGGACCTACTGGAACTGCTTCAACTAGTGCAAGTGCATACGGCCCCCACGGGCGTGATTGGAACCGGCCTTCAATGCAATAACTGCCAAGCCTCCTCAGACTTAACCAGATAACGGGATAGCACACGCTAGAGCCGACAGCCCCCACGGGTGATTACCGGAATACGAATGCTGATGCCTGTGCCTGCCACCACTCGGTAAAGCGGAATCTCTCACTGAACAAGAGGGAGAGTCTCAGGCGCCCAACCGGCCCAAACGGATGTAAACACTCTGCAAGGATGTGTGAAGCTGCCGACGGAGAGCGGCCAGCTCAGCAGTAGTATTCACTGAGAAAGAGACTCTTACAGGATTAGCGATAGAGTGGAACCCAGCGGCAATGCTAGGGTTAATTAGCACATTTACTCGAGGCTTTTCAGCGGTATAGCAAGGCTCTGCAGTCTGAGGGAGGCGCGTGTACGCATAACTCTGCAAAGGAAAATGCACTGCACTGATCGGAGTACACCTGGCAAGGCAGTCACACCAAAAGCTGGAACAGCAGATAGAAATGTCGCTGCGGCGACAACTGGAACACAGGTCACTGTAGAAAGCAGGAGTCATTCTTCGGAGCGGGAAGTCAGCCAGGCCGGGTCGGAGCACGTAGAAGGTAGTCATACAAGCCGGGTCGTACACGAGCAGGAACGTCAGCCAAACTGGGTCAAGATCCAAAGGTGGTAGTCAGACGAGCCGGGTCATACACGAGCAGGAACACAGGAGAATAGTCAAGACAAGCCAAGTCGGTACAAAGGAATCCGGAACACAGGAACACAGCAACAGTAACTGGCACAGAAACACCACGAAAGGGCGCCTGACAGTTGTGCTAGCCAGGTATAAAAAGTTCACCAGGGGGCGGGCCAAACCAACACAGCAAATCAGTATCTGTCCTAGATGAGACTGACAGGAATCACAGGCACTGTGATAACCTTAAATAATTGATGCTGTTTTGAAGGCAAAGGGTGGTCACACCAAATATTGTTTTGATTTTTCTTCTGTTCACTCACTTTGCATTTGTTAATTGATAAAAAATAAACCACTAGCATGTCTATTTTTAAAAACATTCCTACTTTACAGCATTTTTTCACACCTACTTAAAACTTTTGCACAGTACTCTATATATTTGTATATTCAAAAATGAAAGTAAAATCACTCCAATTCTCTTGTTAATAAAAATAATTGCAATGAGAAAACTAAAAACAAATAATAATCAGACCTTAACATATAACAATATAGATACTTTATGTAAGATTCTCACAGAGTAGAAATGGTACCATAAATGTTCAATAATATTAAAAGGGATATCACTTTACAGTAAACTGGTGTAGCTCTCTGAATCATAATGTGATAACAGTCTCTCCAATGGATAAGGTATTGCCCTTTAAAGCTGGTGGTTACTGTCCATATGTGGAATTCGGGCAGGTAAAGAAATTTGTCATGTGGTGTATTTGCTTACTCACTCATCCTGGTCATGATTTGACCTTCTATCATTATACCCGCTGGCCTAATCCTCCAAGTATTTGCCACAGGTCTTTTGTTGTAAAGCAGGCAGTGTGCCCTACAGCTGTATCTTGTGTGCTTCCTCCCATCTTGCAGAGTGAATAATTGTGTGGCTTTGTAGGAAATGTTGGAGGTTATTATTAAAAACTGTATCCGGGGGGGCGGAGCTAGCCATTGACTAAGATGGACACGTTTCCCTGAAGCTCCTGGTGCCGTTGATTATTATCTCTGTTTTTCTCACTGTATCTGAATTCAACTTACTACTAAATCTGGCAGATACCTTCCTTGTCCAACGGGGATTATTTTGGTGCATCATGTCCCACAGCACTAAGCCTGCCAAGGAGCAATCTTGGGCTGCTTCTTTTCACGCCTTTGTGATCAGAAGGCATTGCTGACTGCCATGTTGGAAGAGGACCTGGTCCTTCGAAGGGGAGAGACTTCCACTTGTTTATTGGAGATTATTCTTGTCCCAGAGGAAGTGACTCCTGCGTTTCTCCTCTGCCCACTGCTTTCTACTCCCTCTCCTCAGTATCATACTACTATGGATTCCATGCATTTACAGTTATGAGAAGATGTCCAAGCTTACCTAAGGGAGATTCAAGATGCGGTGGGGGAAGAATTTGTGGATCTGCGCTTTGATTCTGGGCAAGTGAGTTGCTGCGCTGAGCTGGAGGATAGTCCGATGACAGTCACAGATTCCAGAAGAGGTTGTTTCCCTGTGTTACTGCTGACGGCTCCGGGACCGGTGCTCTGTCTCTTTATGGTGCCAGTGGTTCAAGTGATTCTTCTTTCCTCTTTAAATGACATAGTCTATGGTTTGGATGCCTTACCTTGTAATTCAGGAATCAGTGACCCTTCACTGAATATGCCTCATTCGGGATAACACATTCTGCAGTTCCTATTCAGGAACAATGGTTTCACACCACGTTGTGATCCTTGGCTTGACTGCCTGTACCTCTTGCACCTTCCTGTTAGTTGGACGCTATACTAACATCCTGAATCATTCAAGGACTACTTGGTGGACTGTACACTCTTCTGCAAATTTTGTGATAACATATGCACCATTTCGCTGTTGGAGGATCGTGGGTGAGCCCTCTTGGGCCCAGGTGGTTCCCAGCGGTTTCAGCTGAAGTACTTTATTCTGTAACTTCTGTCTATGTGTTATATTTACCAGGGGTGTTAGGCCCCTTGTTACCTTCTTTATAGCCCACTCCAATTAGCGACACAATTGGTCCTACTTGCTCACATTTCTACTAGCAATAGTTCTAGTCAAATCCACAGGTGCTACAGTGTCTATGTCCTCACTAAACCCGTGTACTCATTACCTCAATATCACCAGGTCTTACCGGTACCCTGACACATTCTGTGTTTAATGGTGTAACACTAGTATGTTCAAATGCACCATTCACCTAATAGGGCTGAGTTACCAGAACTTATACTGGGAAAGGTAGTTTAGCTCAGTATACATATAATTGTAACTATTTAAGTTGTATCTCAATGAGAACTTGCCGCGGTACTGTTACAGTACCTTTGAGGCGGCAACTCGAGCCGACCGCATCGCTTATCCAGCAGCTCAAGCCGCATCCTGTGTTGGCTCTCTGTCATTTGTTCTCAGTCGCGGCTTGGCCATGTCTTGTGTCCTGACGTCTCAGCCACCTACTGGGTCCATGAACGGCTCTAGCCACTCCTGCTGTCAGTGTTCCGGCATGCAGGTGACATTATCATTTGGGCGCACATCCAAGGGCATGGACGTGCACTCCATTTAAAGGGACAGCCACCTTTTTGGCTACTCCTCCTCTTCCTGTACCTTTATGATTTAAACTGCCTGGACACAGGGCTCAGTTGCCCTTTCGTTGGTGTCCAGTGCAGTTCTATATTTTGACTTTCTGTGCATTATCTTGCTTGTCTGACTACCCGAACTGGTGCTGACCTGTGGCTCTGTCTGACTATCTGCTCCGTGTATGACCCTTGACTTTGTCAGATAACCATTCTGGTGCAGACCTGCGGCTCTGGCTGACTACCCATTCCGTGTTTGACTCCTGGCTTGTCTGACTACCCATTCTGGTGTGGACCTGGGACTCTGTCCACTGCGTATCCAGCATACCAACGCTTCAGTGGATATCCTATCTGGTGCAAAACTGTGACTCTGGTTGACTATCGCTCCGTGCATGATGCTTGGCTTGTCTGACTACCCATTCTGGCACTGACCTGTGGCTCTATCTAACTATCCTCTAGTGCGGCCTTCCGTGAAGTTAGATATCCAATCTGGTGTGGGCCTGTGGCTCTGGCAGACTTACTCCTGGTTGCCTTCCTATTTTGTCTGGCTTCTCCCAGGTGAGGATCTGTGGCATTGCAGACTACTCCTTGTCCCATTGCTAGGACCTATCTCAAGAGAATCACACGGAAGCAGTCTACTATTTCTGGTAGTTGTTGCTTGCTCCATTGTGTGCTTCTCTTTATAACCATCTATTGTGATATTTTTGTTTCATTGTTGCTGCCTAATAAAGTTGGTGTTACATTTTAGTACTTGTCCTGTGTTTTCTTGCCAAACTGTGACAGGCACTCAATTAATATTGGCAATTCTGCGTCTCTTATAATCAAGGTATCTGTAGCAATGTTTGTTCTACAAGTAGTATATGAGCTATTCGCTGATCTCTAAATAAGTAGACTATTAGACCTATCAATATTGATTTATATATATATTGATTTATTGACTACTATATGTAGATTATCAATATAAAGAGATATTCCAGTTACGCTTCCTCCGATAATTAGACTGATAGTCTTTTTTAAATTATTTCAAAGAAAATGAAGTATTTATTCATGACTTATCATAACAAAAGAGAGACTGACGGTGTTTTGTGTAAGTAAGATTGCAGAGGTAGTTCCCTACACTAATTCCCTCAGAACACCTTGAAGCCATTCTCCAAGCTGGGACTACACTATTGCCTACCACTGGATCCAAACTATTACCATGAGTATCCAACTTCTCATAAGTTTACGTCAGATGCATATTCATTTTTGAATAACTAGTTGTCAACATAGGAGATCAACAATGTTCCATGTTGGTAAGAACACAGTGGTAGTTTCCTATGCTAATTCCCTCAGAAAACACCATGAGGCCACTCTCTAAGCTAGGGCTACGCTATAGCCTACCACCGTGTTCAAACCTTTGCCATGAGAACACATTGTGTCAAATTTTAATTAAATTATATTTGTTGTGGGGTGTACAGGCCCCCTGAAGTCATGGGTGTGGAACTATTTTTTTCTTGGGACAGGAACAATGCAGTCATCAACAATGGCATTTTGCACAATTTGTGACAAATCAGAGAGAAGGGGAAAGGAGGGAAGGCACTTTGGCACAAGCACCCTGATAACAGACATAAAACACAGACACCATGACATTTATGTCAAACACCCACCACAGAAATCAAGCACTGTTGTTGCTGTACCCCCTGACTCTCCCACAAAGCAACAAGAGGTTAGGCAGAGATCAAAGAGGAAAAAGAAAATAGAAACCCAGACAGAGGTTGGAAATTCGATGATGGGTGAAACAACTAGCTCGCCATCACTTTATTTGTCTAGGATAACTACATCTTCTATCAATCCACCTTGTTCATTGTTACCTCCCTCACCAAGTAATAGCCACTCTATAGATGTTAGTATGTGGCAGTTCGTGTCCACCCATTGCACACTCTATGGTGCACTGACCACACATGACAGTGTAGTGAAGGAGAATTGCAAGCAGGGAATCAAGAATCATCTGTGGAGATTCCATTCCTCAGAATAAACTAAGATGGTAGCAGGGAAGGTTCATCATTACTATTAAATGGTCAAGTGTGGATAAGGGGCATAGTGACAGCAGCAGTACTTAGTTTCTGGTTTCATGGTGTTTGGATAGAGTTGTGTCAGTTGTTATTTACCGCACGCATTGTGCACATTGCAGTTGATTATGAGAGACACAGTTCCTGCTCTCAATGGAAAATGTCTATTCTAGTAACAACACACCCATGATTCTGGAGGAGGGGCAGCTGGAGAAGAATTATTGGCCAACATCTTCTTTTCTCCACACATACCTGAAGTGCTGGGAGCAGTTGTGGGGCTGCTACTGCCTCAGGCGCATCACTGGAGCTAGTCGTGGCAAGTGGAACCTTCATCAACAACTGCTTTTGCTGATCCCATTCCATTTGAGCTGCTAATCATCCTGCTGCATAAACAACACAGCAGCAGCAGAAAGAACAGCAGTCGAAGAATTCCACATCTTTAGGGCTTGTGCCAGACAAGTCTAAGTCCTACAAATCAATGTTTCCTTAGGGCTTGTGCCAAAAAAGTTTTAGTGCTACAAATCAATGATCACCGTCTACAAAATACTCTGTCATGTTAAGTATCAGTCTGCCCCAGTGGCATCTTACATCAGGAGGTCCCTGTCTTTATGACGTTACGTACAAATTTCTCATGTTATTTTATTTTATTTATTTTTTTAACTTTCCCCCCTATACCAGTCAAGAAACACCACCAAACAAATTACCTGTTCACATGATTCTTTTCCCAGACACCACCCACAAACACAGGTACCCTCCTCAGACCCCTTTTATACCAAGTCATATGGGCTTTTTAAATTGTATTTAGGATTTATTTTTTATTAACTGCCCCCCCCACTAACAGTAAACAACCCACCAAAAAACTTTCCCTGTTCAGCTTATTCTTTCCCCTCACTCCACTAACACAGGTACCCTCATGCCCCTTTTATACTATGCCTTTGGGAAATAAAATAACATCTGGTATGTGTTGTGTGTAAATTCAATGTTCCCTTTGATTTCAATGGAATGAGCTAGGCAAAAAAAGTGTAAAAACAAAAGTGCTGACATTTTTTCAGCAAGCGGAAAGTGCCATTATTTGACGATTTTGGTTTGAGGTGAAAATGTTCGGCCATCCCTACTTACCGGTAGAATGGAGGCCGCTTTCATTCCCCATGTCAGATCCTCCAGGGACCTCCTCAACAGACATGGACTACAGGTTCTGCCTCAGCATCTCCTCCCAGCAGTTAAAGGTGATGTGGAAAGAGTGCCCTCACTCTGTTGAGCACCTGACTCAAGGCGGCCTTCTTCATAGCAGGAAGAAAACACAACAGAAGGCAGTCCTAGTGTAGTATGTCAATTATTCTTAAGTATAATATAAACAGATGAGAATTTACTCACAAGTGAGGTGCTCAGTGTAACACATATATATTCACTGAGATTTAGGCTTTGTGGGAACTCAGAACATCCACAAGGTCCACTCAACTTTAGAGTGCTCAGATCTAGGGCTGCACCTCTTTCACATCCACACCAGAGAAGAACATAGAAGAAAAGACATAGAAATAGAGGGCGGCCAGTAGTGCGTGTAAATGTCACAGATCACGGATGTTTAAATGTAACTTAAAATATACTCACAAGTAGAGTGGCTGGTTGATGGTTTGCACCAGAACCAGCTGTTGGGCATGTGGGGAGGATTAAATCTGCCCCCACTCAGATGTCTCCAATGTATCAAATGGTCACCAGTATCCAAAAGTTATAAAAGTGGTAAAATGATGGCGGCTGAATGTCTAAAACCATTTATTATATAAAATACAAAACAACAAACCAATTTTGAAAATAGTATATGATGTAACGTTTCGCAGTGCTTTTTCAAACAAACTGGTTGTTACAAAATACAATAAACAAACACAGCAGCCATGTCTATTTTTAAATTTACCTGCCATTGTTCTCATTGGATGACCCTAAGGCGGGTCAACAAAATGTATCGTAATCCATAAGTGTAATAATGTATAAACATATGTTTTGATACTAAATTTCTTAAAAAAATAAAGCAATCATAAACATCCTAAAATTATTTACTAGTCTTACATCAATACACCTTGTGAAAAAATCTTTTTAAAATTTTTATCCTTAAGGTCACCGGAGTATTAATAAATAAAAAAAATATAATTGTTATCCAAATGAATGATTAATACCATGTCCAATGATCTGACACCCATATAAAAATATATGTGACATTTAGATATATTTGGGGTCATATTATTTAAATTTCTATTTCAAGTGTAGAAATGATAAGTTCCCACACGTTGGTCTCCTTACAGAAAGGCAGAAGCAAAATATTGGTGTGTGTTTCAGCATTAACTCATTTGTGTTCCATCGTGAAAAACAACTTTATACTGCCTCCGGTTGTAAGTAAACTCCATCATACCAAATAGAAAAGACTTACTATAAAGAGAGAGGGATCATCGAAGCTTCACATGTGTGGAAATATCCATTCCCTGTCCCCGAAAGGCATATAATAGGATTTAACAAAACTTCAAATAAACTTATGGATATATAAAGGACTCTAGGGTGAATGCGTGTGAAAATACATATCCCCGGATGTGATGTAACACCTACCATTCGCATACACCAAATCGCCCTCCAGAACAACCCCATCCCTGTAGTGGTACCAAACACCGATCAACATATGCTTTCAAGCATGCAGATCAAAAAAAGGGGGGCAAAAAAATTTACTCCGTATTAAAAAAAGCTGCTGTTGTTCCATTATAAGTAGCAGCTGAATTTACATACATTAGCGGCATTTTAACAACACATGCAGATGGCTTTAAGAATACTTTTTATAAATCTCCCCCTATGATCTCTATAGTGCATAACGCCAGACACATTCTGCCAATGTTGTATTTTATTACCAGCAAGCCCTAGGGATGGGCAAACAAATTTGACTCAAACTGCAATCGCCAAATAACGGCATTTCCCGCATGGTGAATAATTTCCTGCGAAAAGTGCTGATTTTCCACTTTTTTGACCTAGCTCATTCCATTGAAATCAATGGGAAAATTGAATTTACACACAACACATAGCAAATATTATTTTATTTCCCAAAGGCATAGTATAAAAGGGGCTAGGTGTGTCTGTATTGGTGGGGTGTGGGGAAAGAACACGTTAAACAGGGAATTTTTTTTGGGGGGGTGGTTTGTTTACTGGGATTGGGGACAGTTAATAAAAAAAATCCTAAATACAATTAAAAAAACACATAAGACATGGTAGAAAAGGGGTCTGAAGAGGGTCCCTGTGTTGGTGGCTGGAGTCTGGGTAAAAAAAAACAGTTGAACAGTGAATTTGTTTTGGGGGGTTGTTGTTTGGTATTGGGTGGACAGTTAATAAAAAAAATAAAATAAGAAATTTGTACATAATGTGACAGAGAGACACAGACTTAAGCTGCCACTGGGTTAGCTGATAGAGTATTTTGTAGAGGATGATTTGTTAGATTTGTTGTTAGAGGCCCAAACTCTGACGAAACATTGATTTGCAGGACTTTGGCTTGTTAGAATTAAAACATCCAATTTTTTTTTTTTTTTTGTAGGCTATGTTTTTGTTTTTTGCTTTTTTGCACCTGAGGCGGTAGCAGCAAAATAAGTGGTGTTCAGTCTATTTGGAGAAAAGGAGTTGGTCATTAATTTTTCTCCATCTGCCCCTCCTCCAAAATCATGTGTTTATTGTTATTAGAATATACATTTTTCCCTTGAGAGCAGGAACTGTAGCTCTCATCAGCAACTGCAATGTGTACAGTGTGTGTGTGGTAAATAACATCTGGGGCACAACTGTATCCAATCACCATTACACCAGAACTCAAGTACTGCCGCTGTCACTACACCCCTTGTCTAGAACCCGCTAAGGACACATGACAACTTGCTGAAAGTTTAATGGTAATAGATTTCAGTAAAGCATTTGACACTGTCCCTCATAGAAGACTCATTAATACATTGCAGTGTTTGAGTCTATATGTAAAAATAGTTAAATGGATAAGGCAATGATTGACAGGAGACAGAGGGTGGTAGTCAATGGAGAAAATTCGGACGAAAGGAGTGTTACTAGTGGGGTACCTCAGGGATCTGTACTGGGGCCCATTCTTTTAATATTTTTATTAGTGATATTGCAAAAGGTCTTCAAGGTAAGGTATGCCCTTTTGCAGATGTTGATAAATGTAAAATAATACAGTTGAGACATAAAAAAATACTGTTAAGGGTACTGTGCTGTCAGAGACAACAGAGGAAAGGGATTTGGGAGTAATTATTTCTAATGACTTAATGGTAGGCAGGCAATGTAATAAAGCAGTGGTGAATGCAAGCAGGGTACTGGGTTGTATAGCTAGGGGCATTAGTAGCAGAAAAAGAGAAGTGGTCATGCCACGCTACATATCTCTAGTTAGACCTCACCTAGAGTATTGTGTACAGTACTGGAGACCCCATCTCCAGAAAGATATAGATAAGCTAGAGAAAATTCAGAGAATGGCTACTAAAATGGTGACTGGTTTTCAGGATAGACTAAAGGATCTGAAAATGTATAGCATGGAGGAGAGAAGAGAGAGGGGATATGATAGAAACATTCAAATATATGAAGAGATTCAACAAAGTGCAGGATGGAAGTATATTTCAAATTAGTAAAAATGTTAGGACAAGAGGCCATAGTCTAAAATTAGAGGGACACAGTTTTAGATGTAATGTAAGAAAGTTTTACTTTACCGACAGGGCAGTACATAAGTGGAATAGCCTACCGGTATCAGTGGTAGAAGTTAAGACAGTGACAGAATTTAAGCATGCATGGAATAGGCATAACGCTGTCCTTAACATAAGAAAACACCAAGGACCAAAAAAGGTTTCAAGTTTTTACAGTACGAAAATGGGCAGACTAGATGTGCCGACTATGATTCTACGTAACCCTCCCTGCCACCATCTAAGCATATTCTGTGAGATGGAATCTCCTCAGATGCCGATTGATGCCCTGGTATCGATTCTCCTGGCACACTGGCATGTGTGTTCAGTGCACCACACAGTGTGCATGAGTGGAGAAGAACTACCACATCCGAACATCAACATAGTGGCTATCATTTGGTGGGGGAGGTAATGATGAATGAGGTGGATTGACAGAAGATGTAGTTTTTACCCTAAAGGAAGAAGATGATGGTGATGGCGAACTAGTTGTTTCGCTCATCGTAGAACTTTCAGTCTCTTCCTGAGTTTCTCTATTCTTCTTCCTCTTTGATCTTTGCCTCACTTCTTGTTGCCTTTCTGGAGAGTCAGGGCGTATAGCAACAGTGGTGCTTGATTTCTGTGGTGGGTGTTTGTCTTTAACATGTTTGACATAAATATCATGGTGTCTGTTTCTCATGGGTGATATCAGGGAGGTTGTGCCAAGGCATGTTCCCTCCTTTCCCCTTCTCACTGACTTGTCACAAATTGTGCACAGTGCCTTTGATGATGGCTGCCGTGACCCACGACTTCAGTGAATAGGGATAGGGAACAGGTGGACAAGAATGGCCTCTTTCTTCTTTTGCTCTACATTCCCCTTCACTGTCCGTGCTGGCAGTGGATGATGTTGCTGCGGTTGCTGCTACTGCCTCAGATTCAGCACTGCAACTAGGACCAGGAATATTGAGCTGCTGGCAACTGGAACCTGTCCTAGTTACGAATCACTTGCTGACCCCATTTTCACTGTGTCCACAGTGGTTTGTGGCACACTAGGTTGCTCCTCAGCATCCTGCTGCCATTGCAATTCAACAGCAGAAGGACTTAGAGCAGTTGCAAATTCTGCAAACTCCAAAAGATCATTGCTAGTGGTGGTGGTGGTGATGCCCATCCTCATCCCTGTCGCCCATTCCTTCTCAGTTTCTGGTAAAATGGCCATCAATCTCTCTTTCACCCCAACTTCTCCAATAGCACCAACCCCACAAGTCCCTACTTGCTGCTGCTCTATTACAGATATCTCATTGCTGCTTGGAGGAGGTGATGAGCAATGTGACAGAGGGGCCCCTAATGTCACTCTTGGAGTTTCTTTTTGACCTGAAGTAGGCAGACTGGCAGCAGTAGCAGCAGGCACCGGCAGCTGGTCTGTGCTCCTGCTGGTGGTGGTGGTGGTGGTATTCATTCTGTACCTGCTCTCCCCCATCACCAGTTCTGGCCTCTTCAGGATCATGTTCCACTTGGACACTGTAGTGAAGGGGAGGAGGACTCCCATAACCAGAGGAATGGTGTGGGATCCCTTGACCGCTACTCTGGACTCTCTCAAATGCTTCCCATACCACTCCCCTAACACTGGTCCCACCGGCTGCTTCATCATTACCGTTACTACTACTAATAACACCAGACACATCAAGTTCAGCCACAGAGTCTTCCTCCTCACAGCGACTAGTAATATGATTATTACCCCCTCCTTCACGCCTAACACTAACAAGCTTCTGGACCTTCTTAGTACTAGCACTGGCAGGACTGCTTGGGGATGGCAAGTGTGACTTAGGGTACCCTACTGTCACACTTGGCATCATTTTCTGCTCCCTCCTCCTGAGTATTACAAGACACACAAGCAGCAGCTTCAGCACTGGCAGCAGGCACAGCCCTGATGGCACTGGCAACAGGGACAGCACATCTGACAGCAGGCACAGTATTGGTGTCAGCAGTTTCAGGACTTGAAGCAGGCACAGCACTAGTTGCAACAGGGGCAGAATGTCCGACAGCAGGCATATTATTTGTGGCAGCAGGTTCAGCACTGGCAGCAGGCACAGTGCTGGTTGCAACAGAGGCAGCACATCCGACAGCAGGCACAGTATTGGTGGCTGCAGGTTGAGCACTGGCAGCAGGTACAGCACTGGTGGCACTGGCAACAGTGGCAGCACATCTAGCAGCAGGTGCAGGCAGCTGACCTGTTCTGCTCTCACTAGTACTACCCTTTTCTCCATCCCTTCCCATTCCCTTTTCTCCTTCGCTTCCCATTAAATTCCCCAAGATCCCTAGGGGTGATTAAGGGGACTGGACAACACTGGTTCAGTAGTGCTCATTTCCTCCTCCTCAGACTCAATGGACACTTAAGGGTCCTTCCAGTTTCTGCTCATAGTGATAGCAGTCAAAATGAGCCTCTCCTGCCTCAATTTTTCCAAAAGATCACAGCAGAATAGCACAGCACGTCTGCCTCACTCTATAGATGCTTCTATTGTGTTTGATTTCTGCAAAAAAAAAAAAAAAAAAGGCGAAGAATTTTGGCCAATGGGTGAAAAATGTGAAAATTTTAATAGCTGGATTTAAAGAGGATATTCCAGTGAAAAATCAGACAAAAATCTGCTTTTTGTGGAATTTCTTGCAGGAACATGGCAAGACATTTCACCCACCCCTAAAAATAACTTTCCTAGAACACACATGCAGACATCCCCCACCCCAGTGTTGCACATAGCATTAAGGGTAAGATTTTGGTTATAGGTAGAAGAGTACATTGAGATTAGATATGAATAGGGACTCAAAATTCATTCCTGCTTTGGTCTTCGTAAGAAATTGGTTTTATAAAGTCACCTCAGTAGCTATTAGGGATGGGCGAAGAGTCAGACAAATTTCCTGCAGGAATTTTCTAAAAAAAAAACAAACAAACTGTGATCTCCAGCTTTTTTTGCAAAAATGCCCACCTTTTCACTGCTGCCAATTTATTTCCCACAAGACCTTTGCCACTTTTCGCCTATGTTTTCCATGACTGCAATATTTTCTGCAGCGATAGTACTTCTCCTGTGTACTCCAGAGCCCCAGGAACATTTAGGAATACTTCTTGTGCTGCTAGTTATAGCAACTCAGACTTGTTGATGGTGTGTCTCTCTGTTAGAGCTGTGATTGTGCTTCAGGTGGGATCTCATTGAAGAGGTGCCTAGGTTTGACCCTGCTTCCCCCTGCTCACATGCATCTTACACAGACAACAGATAGCAACATACTTAGCTTCTGGATTGTGAGTGAAATATCCCCATGCTGTGGACTTCATATATTGTGGGGTTCCTGTCACGGTTTTTTAGGACTCTCAGACCAATAAGTGAAAATAAAACACACTTTATTAAAGTGAATAATGCACAAGTACGCCCTCTAGAGGCGGTAGGTAATACACAGATAAAGTAAACTGAGATATGACACGGGTAATAGCACAATAGACATAAATGCAAAACAGTATGCACTAGGATGATATTGACCCCCAAGGGGTTAATGTCCAAATAACAGTCTGTCTCAGATGTGGAGGTTTGACATGCCCTGGATGTTAAAAAGGCTGTGCTGTATAGACAATGTTCATCAAGTGCTGAGGATCGAGCTGCCTTGCCAAGGTGTTGGATAGTAAGCAGAATGGGAAACAACTTAGCCCCCACGGGCGTAGTTACAAGAACTGTTTTCGTTTGTGCAAGTGCAAATAGCCCCCCCCGGGCGTAACGGAAACCGGCTGGCAATGCAAGAGCTAACAGCCTCCTCAGGTGTAATCGAATGCAGTATTAAGAAAGCAAGAGCCACTAGCCCCCTCAGGCGTAGTACCGGGTAAGCCAACACTGAAGCCTTTCTGCCAACACTCTGTGTCAATGATATCGTCGGTAACCAATACCGGAGAGCCTTAAACGCCCAAACGGCCCAAACTATGTGAACACTCTGCAATGGTAGACTAGAGTTGCCGACGGAGAGCGGCCAACTCAGCAGCAGTGTCACGGGTAACGAGGCTCGTACAGGAGATAGAGAGAGTGAATTCGAGGCAGCACTGCAAGAGTTAAAATGCACGTTTACTCGAGGCTTCAGTGCTACTGCAAGGCTCTGCACGGAGAGGAAGGCCCACAGAATACACACAGCTCTGCACAAGAAACGAGGCACAGCACTTAATCGAGGGAAGCACCAGGCAAGGCAGTCACACTGACGCGGGCAGCAGAGACTGGAAATGTCGCGGCGGCGACAACTGGAACGCAGGTCACTGGAACAAGCTGAAAGTCAATCTTCGGAGCAGGAAGTCAGCCGGGCCGGGTCGGAGCACGTAGGAGGCAGTCATACAAGCCGGATCATACACATGCAGGAACGTCAGTCTAGCCGGGTCAGGATCCAAGGGAGGTACGCAGACGAGCTGGGTCATACACAAGCAGGTACACTGGAGAATGGTCAGGACAAGCCGAATCGGTACACAGGAACTCAGAATACAGGAACACAGCAACAGCACTACTGGCTCAGGAACACCACGAAAGGGCATCTGACAGATGTGATCGCCAGGTATAAAAAGGTCATCAGGAGGCGGGTCAAAGTCAGTCAGCAAATCAGTGACAGCCACAACTGAGAGTGACAGGAATCACAGGCACTGTGATAGTTCCTGAGAGGATGCTACTACTACTGGGGTGTCACGGTTTTTGATGAACACTCAGAACAGTTTGGTAAGGTTAAAATAACTTTATTAGAGAAAAGTTCAAAGACATAGATAGGCCTATGGCCCATACAACAGAGTAGATATACAGGCAAGTGAATATAACAGTGTAGGCCAATATAGGAATTACATGTGATGAAATGACAATCTCTACACAGTAGAGGTCCTGGCAACAGTGCTGGCACACCCAGACGCCTGGGAGGCACAGAACCCAAGGAGTAATGCAACACTACTGGCACAACCCAGACTCCTGGGTGGTACAGAACCCAAGGATCAAGGCACCACTGACCCTGGCACTGGATGGCAACAGACCGAGATAACTCTCCCAGAAATATCCCTAGAGCGCTAGGGGTGGATCGCAGCACAGCACGTATAGTGGTGAAAACAACCAATGTCCCCTCTATGAGGCTGGTGCAACGTAAAGCTGGCTCTTGAGCCGGAGGCTCCTGCAGATGAGATAAGCAACCCTCTACCTAGAACGTCCTGGTACACAAAGGGTCAATTGGGAACGCCCAGAATACTGCAACCCCCAGAGGGAGTGAGCCCAGCGAGGTATGAGAGGTGGACACAAAGAGATCAGAGTAACACAGTCAGTGACAGAACACTGCATCGGTACTTCACTTGCACACTCCACTAAAGCGGTATGGAGAGAGATTAGGCACTAAGCCTAGCTAACGGTCGACAAGATACAGCGCCTCGTGGCGCAACCGATTAACATACAGCAACCACTGATCGTAACTGAGGCAACAGCGAGGCCACAGTGGTAAGCTAGAGATGCACAGTACTAGAGACAAGGAAGCACACAGGGCAACTGGCAGCCAGAGGGGTCAGATACAGAACCGGTACACTGACCAGCACCGAGTAACGGAAGCAGTGCAGCCAGATACACTCGGTAACGGAAGTGGGTTCACAGCCAGGCCAGGTCAGCAATGGAGCAGGTTCTCAGCCAGATACAGGCGGTAACGGACGCGGGTTCTCAGCTAGGCCAGGTCAGCAACAGAGCAGATTCTCAGCCAGATACAGGCGGTAACGGACGCGGGTTCTCAGCCAGACCAGGTCAGCAATGGAGCGAGTACTCAGCCAGATACAGTCGGTAACAGGAACGGGTCCTCAGCCAGATGCAGTCGGTAACGGAAGCTGGTTCTCAGCCAGGCCAGGTCAGCAATGGAGCAGGTTCTCAACCGGATACAGTCAGCAATGGAGCAGAATCAGGAACGTCGTCAGGCAGGCCAGGTCATACACAGTCAACAATAACAGATCAGAATGCAGGAACAAATACATCACGAAAGGGCACTATCCTGAGGATATGCCAGGGTATATAAAGGCCATCACTGGGCGGCGACAAAAGGTGTTAGCCAATCAATAACCAGCAATGCAAACTAGCAGTCAGAATGTTGCTGCCTGTTGCACAAAGCACGGGCACCGTGATATGGGGCTAGATGTTGGTGAAACTGTACTACTGCTAGGTGTCTCAGGTGCTACACTTCCATTAGCAGTAGAGGTCCTCATTATAGCTAAGGCTGTGGATACTGATCACCTGTGTTGTTGTTGGTTACCCAGCACTATTAGTGTGTGGGTGTCTGAGTGGAACTTGGATTTGGAAGCAGTGACGATGCTGCTGATGACTAACAAAATTACTCTGTATTTTTTGGGCAGTTTTGCTTGTCCAGGGTCAGAATTTCCAATTGTTTTCCCAAATAGTTTATAGACAGGAACAGTGGACCTTTTCAGGGGTGGAAGACTGGGCCTTTGACTTTCACCTAACTTTCTGGCCATGTCATCATCTCTCTCACTGTAATCTTCATCTGTATTTGAAGAGGAGGATGCTGGAAGGATATATTCTAGATCTACACTATCAGGAATCAGGTCATTCTTAGCATCACCCACAGCTTCTTCCTAACTACTTTTTTAGTCTTGGTATTTAGAGGTCTCAAACAATTTCTTTTTATTTTCCCTTTTGATGGATATTCAAAATGTTTGCTACTACTTTCTGGACAGGTGTTTTTGTGCTTGTTTGTCTCATTGTTAGATGCAGCAGTTAGTTGAGCTGTTACACCTTCTTGCCTTATGTCATCAACAATGGAATGTGACTCATTGTCTTCAATGTTTTTAAATGGTTGAATAATAGTACTGGTGCTGGTAGTGGTGGAACTTTTGGGGTGACAAACTGCATTCTCACAGGAGGAGAGGGACCAGCAGCATTTATTGCACACACTGAAGCAACCAATGCTATATCAGTTTTTGTACTAACACTTTATTTGCACATCCCTGCACTGCTCCTAAGCCTTTCACTCTCCCCCTACTCTTTGTGCAGTTGCTGGATGTTATTCAACTACTGTGTGTTTTTATTGTAAAGTACATAATAGAACTGATATCATGCCTTGGACCTCTACAAAATAATCTATTTTATCTAGCATTAGTCATGGACCCTGTCACCTATTTTTTTTTTTACATTTATGTATCAGTTTATTGTAATTAAATACCCCATCCCTCTCACTGTCAACAAAAATAAATAAATAAAAATATACTCTCTGTTCCACTGCTTCTTTTCCCAGACTCCCCTAGTTCAGAAGTGTTAGGAATGTAAGCTATCTGGATACTTCTCTCTGGGCAAGAAGAAGCTCAGAGGATAGCAAATAGCTAAAATAATATTAAATAGGAGAAGATGAGGAGAACTCGCGCAACAAGGGGCTTAAAGAGACCCGAAACAAAAGGAGTACCGAACCAGGACGAAAACAGGTGGAGAAAACGAGGACAGGTCAAGGTCAAGAAAAACCGGATGGGCAATAAGAAAAAAACATACGCGGCACCGAATGAGGATAAGCAGAGGCAAAACCGTGGAACTAGCCAAAAGGTCAAAAACAGGTAAGGGAATCAAACACAGCGCGAATGCTAAGGGCAGACTGACAGGGAGAATCCCGACGAGTGAGCACTGAGAGAGGTGCGACAGTGTTATTTATAGAGCTCAGGGGTCTGGCATCATGACGCCCGACGTCACAAGACCCCGGAAGATAGCTGCGCCGACTACCGCGCATGCGCGCGGAGAAAACCAGGAAAGGAGACAGAGTGGCGAACGGAGCAGCAGAGGAAGAAGACGGAGAGCTGAACGGAGCGGTGGTTAACAGCGATGAGGCGCAGAACGTAACAAGGAGTAATAGACATATCAGGAATAAACCTGCATCATGGCTGCCTGTGTCTATCCAGTCAGTCACATAGAATTTTGAGGTACTCGGGGTTATTCTCTTTTGCGCCCCATACTCCTCTGGCACAGAGATAACAGCCAGGTCAGGAAGGCACTTGAATCACAGATGCCTGTTATGTGTACTTGGACACATAAACTTCCAGTTTAATTGGGGCAAACCTCTATATTCCCCTAGGACAGAGATAACAGATCAGGAAGGACATTGAATCACAGTTGGCTGTGTCTACTAACACAAAATTTTGGGGTATTTCAAGTAAACCTTCCTAGACAGTAACACATAATTTTGTGGCATTTGGGGTAATCCTTTTTTCCCCTCCCCAGACTACCCTAGGACAGAGATACCAGCCAGATCATGAAGGAACTTGGATCAAGGCTGCATGTGTCTTCCTAGTCACACCAAATTTGGGGTCAACTTCCTTTCTCCTTTCTTTCCCCCAGATTCCCCTAATACAGAAAAGAGATTTCCTGTTTATAAGACTCTCTAAACTAAGCTTTAACTCTACTTAATTTGCCTGCCTTCTGTAACTCAAAATGTGCTGCTTTCTCTTCCTCTCACAAACACAGAATAGCATATTGTGGGAACCTGACACCCCTTTTATACTATGTCTGCAGGAAAAGAAGGGAAACTTGTCATGCTGTGGGGAGAAATTCAGTCTTCCCATTTATTTAATGCAATGAGGTAGGCCCAAAAAAAAAGCAAAAAAACAGCACTTTTCGAAAAAAAATGTATTTCTTGTGAAAAGCGCAATTGTTGTCCTCTTTTGCTTTTGAGGTAAATTGTTCTGCCCATCCCTAGTGTCTATGTATTGAGAGCAATGCTTGCTTTGATCCACCAATCACCACAGTATACTTACTGATGCCTATGTACTTACAAAAGCTGGTGTAATTTTATAGCAAACCAACTGCACTAAGAGATTTGGATTGTAAGATCTATGGGGCAGGGACCTCCCATCCAAATGTATGCATATCTAGTCTACCCCTTATAATAATCATCTCTATAGCTATTTAACTAGTGCACTTATTGTATCCTCCTATACTAAATGACTGTAAAGCACAAGTACCATTGCTGATGATATATAAATAAAAATATACATACAATGAGAGGCAAACAAAGATGAAAAAAGTCCTGTTGATTCAAATGGGGCTTTTAATGCCTAAAGTGACAGAAAAGTTTTCAACGAATTGCTTCATAATGCATTGGAGACATGTCTAACATCCAATGGATTAAAAGCCCCCATTTAATTGAATGGGAATGTTAATTGTGTCCCCTATGGTGCAGTTGGTTTGCTCCAGAATTACTCCAATGTTTCTTAGTAAATTAGTTTCAATGTCACCCTGACTTCCACTGAATTTGGCAGCATGCTCCTTGGTTATATACTGCTTGTTAAACCTATGAGTTCTGTGCCTTTTCATACCTTACGCTTTCTGAAAGAAAATCTTTTTTTCTAGTTTCACATTCAAAAATAATGTCTCATTTACATAAATTAACATACTTTCAGTATAAGTGAATTCTGAGCAAGGAGTAATCAATAGCAAAGTGGTTTAAACAGTGTGTGTGTGCTTTTTTTACATTAAAAAAATAACATTGTCATGAACATGACCGTTTAGTTAATTTGATGTGCTTTCAAGTTAATTTAGGGTTTGCTTTAATTTAGAAACATATTTTTCACTTAATAAGGGAAACAAAGGAAACTTTCAGCCAGATTTACCAGTTTGTTATCTTGGAATGTTTTGGCTTCTCAAATGTGAGAACATGATTGTTTTTATTTCCAGGAGGAGATAATAACACTGAAGCAATAAAAAAGAGTCAAGGCAGCTTGCACAGCACAGGAAGTTCACAGCCAGAGACTTAATTTCTCACACAATGTGCTGTGCAATGGGCCCATTAACATAGATGAATAGGCTCTTTAAAGGTTTTTTTTTCAAATATGCAGCTGCCGCTGAATGGTGATATGTTAATAAGGTACTCACTTGCCTATTCTTCAGGTACTCTGGCATTCTGTACCTAGGTAATCTCCATATAGGAAAAAGCTATTTGGGGGATGTATCTACTACCACACCTTCAATTATATTGACACCTGCATTGGTAATCCACTGTAAGGTAAACTAGTAGGGGTCCCATGTCTACCTTTCTCCCCCCCTCCATGTCACATCTGACAAAAAAAGAAGAGGAGGGGGCAAAGTCACTTTTATTACACATCAGTGGCAGTATTCTGAAGAAGCTTTCATGCTTAGGAAATTGTTATTTCTTCAAACAACTGACAGCCTGCAGAGGAAACTCTAATGGAAATCCATCCCAGCATTGTTATGCATGGCCCTTATCTAGATACATGGGGATGGATTAAGTTAGATTCCAAAAGGTCTTTTGTGTATAGCATTAATTTGCAATGCTCTTGATATTCCAGTTTGATGGCTTTACAACCTTTGTGTTTACTTAGATGTATATTATGGAGAGTTTGTTTATCTCCCTCTGCAACCTTCTCTTTTCCCATAGAAAGTTTTAATAAGCTGCAATGTTGCATCAAATATCCCTATACTATGCATGAGAAATTCTGAGGCATGTTGATCCAAAATATCCAAGCAATGCAATAAGTTATCTAGGGGAAAAAAGAATGGTATACAAAAATGCACATTAAATATTCTAGAGTATAAAGTAAATTCATAAATCTAACTACAAAGTAATACATTCACGTGCAAAAAATATTGTAAGAACTTGGAATCAGGGTAATTTTTAAGGGTGAATGAAATGGTCAATGTCTCCACTCATTATATAAGCCTTTAGAAAGATCATGAATTGAGTCAAATAATTGAGTTCAGGTCACTTCACTCTTTATATGTATTTCCTTTGACTCGAAATCAAGTTAATCAGAGCAGCATGGAGAGCACACTTATTTATATTATATTAATTTATTTATTGTATACAAGCATACAATTTGAAACCTAGAAATTGTATGCAGATAATAGATATTAGACCATTTATTCTAGACATTTCCCTAATTATGGTTCTATTTTGGATCCTACATTTACCATAGTATATTTACTGAGGCTATATACTAAAGAGAATTGAAGCAATTATGCAGAAAACCATGTGTGTAACATGGGACAAATAAAAATTAATCAAAAGTTAATTGATTTAAATGGGACTTTAACCTGTTAAATGCTAGAACGGAGTTCAATACATTGCTTTGCTGGGGATGATGGGAATTGTAGCCCTTATCAGCTTGAGGACCTCTGAGAAAAGAGCATAATTTTGGTCAGAGTAGTTTCAATTTAGTGACCAGTAATACACAATAAACAAACTTGCCACATCAGTGAAAAATGTGGCTTATGGCATAACTGTAAGATAATATTTTTTGGTCATCAGGGCATTTACACATTTAGCAAAAATATAGCACCTTTGTTTTGTAGATTTCCCCTCACTAATTAGTATAACAGTTGTGAAAATAGTTTTTATTCTTTCCTACAATATGCATGTATGAACACATTCACCTCAGTTTTCTGGGAGCGGTGTGAGAATTCTCAGTAGAAGCTGAAGACTCTATTTTATGTTGAACCTCTTCTGTGGGGACATTGCCACATAACCCTAATTGTTATATCAGACTAGACAGCACATATTTTACCCATGCAACAACATCACATAATTGAGAATTCATTTTTTTCTTTGAATTTATAGTGTCAAACATAAATGAGAGATGTGACATATGATAAATAATCCCCTGCATCTGGTGCTAAGAGTGTACAATTAAGTTTTTGGATTCCAGTGACATATTTTCAATTTACCCCATCAATTATGTTCTTTATAGTGTTGGCTATGATGTCAGAACTACAGGAAGTGAATTCAAGAACAGTCAGTTACAGAGCTATGATCAATTAATGCTCAAAAGAGATGTAATTGAAAGGCTATTCTGATATTATGGAACAGTACCTTTAAAAGACCACCCATGTGTTTACAAAGAGCCTTAAGGTAAAACCTTTTTGTGGGATATTTTTAATAAAACATCTGTTTCTATAGGCTCAGGGCACATAGGCGGGACTGTATGAATCAGCCAGAATAGCTAATTTTCTGCACTTAAGTGTAAGCTTAGATATCATGCAGCTGTATTCTGAGAATGTACTAAGTCGACTGTGTAAGGACTTTAGTGGACACCAGCTCATTCATTGCACCATTGTGAATACTTTAATAGGAGCAAGCCCAGAACATCTCCTCTACTGCAAGCACAAGGAAATAGAACAATTTTACACTGGTTTCCTTTGTGCCATGCGAGTATATAGACTTAAACAAGACACAAATTAAAGGAATATCCATATACTACCTCACTGTCCTCCTCTGGGCAAAAGTGCCATAGAGAGTATACATTATTGAATGAATAGCTTGGTTAATTGATATTACAGGATATACAGGCAAAGGTCTGAAGCACCAGTTCTATATTTTTTATTATAATTTTTTTTAATCATATTAGTATATCCGCAAATAACTGTTCATAAGAGACAAAAAATCACCAAATTCTCATTGATTTAAATGGTGCATTTAGCTCTTTAAATGCTGGAGAGCTAGCCAATGCATGCATTGGTGACCTCTCTAACACTGAAGGCGTTAAAAGTACAATTTAAATTGATGGTGTATTGTATTTCCCCCTATGGAGCAGGTGGCTTTTTCCAGAACCGCCATGACTGCTCTTTTAATTCTAAAATAACTAACTGAAACCGCAAGGGACTGTTTAAAGGGATAGTACTGTTTCACTATAAAAGCAGCTCCAATTAATCTTCAGTATTTGGGCCAAGGAGAGTGTAATTTCAATACTGTCAGAGTTGTAAATCAAGAGTAATTGAATGATAAATATCCCCCTCCCGCCCCTTTTACTGATGTAACTCTGCTCACCTCAGAGCAGCAAGACTGTCCGGATGGATCGCAGAGAGGGACAGTTGGCATAAGGAAAAACCTGTCAGGTTTTCCTTGTGCTCACAGTAAGAAGATTGTCCCTTGTTGTGAGCTGTCTGGTTCCAGGACCAAATTCCACATATGTGGGGAGGTGGCTTACATTAGGTAAAAAGGGCGGGAGGGGGAAACTTTATCATTGAATTACTCTTGAACTACAACTCTGACAGTATTGAAATAACACTCTCCATGGCCAAATGATATGAAGATTAATTGGAGCTGCTGTTTTTGTGAAACATTATTATCCCTTTAAGTGATAGCGATCATAAACAAAAGACCATAGAAACAAAGCAGATGTTATTCATGAAGTTGACACCTTTTAGGTTAATTTTTTAGAGAACCTTTACAAATTAATGTTTATTGGGGGTAAAACTTATTGAAATTATAAGCACCTTACTTATTTGTTAGCTCCTTCGATAAGAGTCTTTTCCAGCACATTGCAAAGTAATGTGTTGGAGATGCCACAAGAATCCAAGGGGTTAAAAGGAAAAAAATTACACTGATTTATAGCTGTCTATGACATAACTTTTCATGCTGATCTGGGCCATTTGCATCAGCTTAATTTAGAAAGTAACCATATGATTTTTGGATAGTTTGGGCTATGTTCAATAATCTAAAGAGACCCATTTTGGACTGAAGCTGTTCTGGACTGAACCACTGGAGAAAAATGAAAATTCATGTTGATTTAAATGAGGCTTTAACCTCTTGAATGCTAGAGAGGTCTCTGATGCATTGCTAAGAATGCAAGTGTCTAAAGTGGAATTGTCTTTTGTCCATACTCTCATCCAAGTTGGAGCATCCATTCTTGACAGGATATGCATGTTAGATGGGGTCTATTTATGCAAATCAGTACTGGCCAGCAGAGAGTGGCAGGTGAGAGGTCAATACAGTGTGAAATGTTAGCAGCTGGCATGCCAGACAGTGCTGACTAATTTATATAAATGGACAAATACATAAAGCTAAATATCACAAACTACTGTTTTAAGTAAAAATGGGCAAAATAATCATAGATAATTTTGTAAAATCAGTTATAGCTAAAACTGGCTATGGTTTACAAAGTCATTTTGTTAAATCACCTATTTTTTTTTTTTTACAAATCGACAGCTACATTTCTAAATCTATGGACATTTGGGGAATTTTTATTTGTTCCCTACGGTGCAGATGGTTGGCTCCAGAATTTCTCATCTTTAGTATATTGAAACTCTCATTAGTTAAGTGAAGCTAACTGCAAAGACATTGGCAGTTACTGTAAAGTAAACCAGTGTCTATTGATTACAGGCCATTGCCTTACCCTGTATAATCCAAGTATTTATTTGGTAACGGCAATTTATATTCATCCTGCAATAGTTTTATTGAACATGATACGTGACTCATCAGAAAATTCATTTAAATTAATATATGTTTAATGACTACGTCTGTCTTTTCTGGCATATATCTGTCCATCTATCTATCAATGTATGTATCTATCTATAAATATATATATATATATATATATATATATATATATATATATATACAGACCGTTGTAACCCTAAAAATAATTCCAATTTGCTATTTATTTGCATTTTCTATTTTGATTCCACAGACCTGCCCTGACAGGCAGCAATAATAAATGGTAACCAGCTAAATTAGAAACTGACCTCTGCCAATGCAATCAAAAACCCTAATTGTGATAATGGTTCAGAGTCTCCAGGAAACGAAAATTATATCTCCAATTTATTTCCCATTTGGAAATGGTAAAATGGTCCAACTGAAGCAGCCATGTGAGTCTGAGGAAAATAAAATCTAGGCCAGAAACTTAGAAGCAAGATTTCTCATGAAAAGAATGTTCTTTTAATATAGCTCGCTTTGTGATGTGTGTTAATTATTCAGTGTTCCTTTTTTGGCCTACCTTTGTCTGCTACATAAAGTGATGTACTCTGTGCACCCTATCAAAATAAATAATTAATATGAATCATAACAAACCTAATAAAAATTCTCTGTATCCCAGTACCAATCAAAGGAGCCTTCCAGTTTGTTCACTAATGGCATGCTTTATAATTAGCTTTTCCAATTAGCAACAGTGATAAGCCAGTAAATTTCTGCATTTATTTTGCAACCTCTATTGTTTTTCTCTGACTAAGCAACAGTGTAATATGTTAATAACATAATGAACTGATAAATTATGAATTATGTGTCTATTAAGTTAACCAGTTGCTTAATTGATAAGTAGTTCAGTATTCAAAAATGGGAAGTAAGATACCACTAGCTTTGTAAGACTACACATTCTTTAAAGTTGGATACTTATGGATTCATAACATTTAATTTATGTAGAAAATAACAGAAATATTATGTTTACAATATGTGCATCCATAATATTCAAAAATTTCCAATGGAGAAAAAACACTGCTCTTTCCATTTAATTAATTATTATTTCAGGTGTAAATTGGGGATGTGAGAAAGTATTCGCCTCAAAAGTAAAATGTGAAAAATGACACTTCCTACATACAATAGAATGCTCAAGAAATTGTAGTTTTCTATTTTTTTAATTGCTTTGAAAACACTCATATAACATAACCCCCCATGTATAATTTTACCTGTGTATTCCAGCTATTAAAGTGGGCTTTTAGTTTAAGCATGTTGTCTCTTTGTGCTTGGAAAAGCAGGCTGATGTAATGTTGATACTAGCTGGTATAGAAGTGGACTGGAAAAGAGGGGGAGTGGGAGTTGCCTGATTAAGGAGTATTGATGGGAGTCAATTGTCTTCAGGACTGATGGGGTGCACAGAGTATGGGTGTGAAGAGAGAAAGGAGGGTTAACAAATGAAGAAAACTACAAACTTTTGAGTGATTTTGAACTGTGATATTCAGACAGATGGGTGATCCTTCCTGAGCAGAGCGTGGTAACATGTAAGCCATAGGAAAAGCATGAGAGCAGAAAATAACACACTAAAGTTAGCTCCCATTTGAACCCATTAAGACTCATTAAAAGGAGTTTCCTTTTCCAATTAATATCCATGCATTACCATAAGATCTCAGGTTTAATAGCACCTGTGTGTAATATGCAAGTGTACATTATACCCAAGATTTTACGGGAAAACAAAAGTGCCTATGTATAATATGTACCCTTGTTTTCCCTTGTCATACAAAAAAAAAATTCCCATTGCTGCACTGCTTGCCTCCCTCCCTGCTTACCCATATCCTCCTCCTCTGCCCCTCTGTAGGCTGTCCAGTTTCCTCAGCCTGACAAAGCTATGCGCAATTGCTCAATGTTATTGCCCTGAAAGGACTTTGCGGTCCTCGCAAGACATTACCATAGGCTACAAAGAAGAGGTCCTGACAGGGCGATGCTGGAAGCAGGAGGCAGATGCAAACATGCCGCCCGCTGGAACTCTGTCAGGCTAAGGAAATTGGACAGCCTACAGAGTAGTAGAGGAGGAGGGTATGGGTAAGAGGGGAGGGAGGGAAGCAGCTCCGCAATGGGAATTTTTTTTATCACTTTTTTTTGCCTCATGTATAATACGCACCACCTGCTTCATATAAGGTGAAGAGGGGAAAAAATTGTGCATATTATATGCTACATTTTAATGTAGGCATTAACATGCATTAAGGGACCCCAGTTTATCAACAAAAATTTGCTTTTTTTGTGCAGAGTTCCTTATAGCATGTTTTAAAGGGGAACTACCACCCCGCAATAACTTTACCTTAAATCAGTCTTCATCTGGCGACTAGCTGCTTAGTAGCGCTAGTCGCCAGAAATATTACCCGGTTCAAAAGATTTTTGCTCAAAAGGGACTGACAGCGCAGGCGCACAGACGGCACTGTGACGAGATGTCCGTGCTTCCTGCTCCTGGGACCGTAAGAAAAAGGCAAAAATCTTTTGAACCAGGTAATATTTCTGGCGACTAGCGCTACTAAGCAGCTAGTCGCCAGATGAAAACTGATTTAAGGTAAAGTTATTGTGGGGTGGTAGTTCCCCTTTAACCTGCTGACGCAGGAGTTGAAAGGGAAAAAAAGCCCCAAAAAACCATAAGTGACCAGTGGATGTATAAGCCCCATATCAATACATTCAAAGTATGATAAAAACGTGTTAGTAGAATTAACCCTATGAGTGCCAGTGGAGTAAGCATACCCCTCTGGCACTCACAGGGTTAATCCAAGTTAAAAAGTCTGCTGAAAAGAAACACTTTCCTGTAATCCTGATGTCCAGTGGGATCTTCAGCACCCTGCTCAGCTACTGTCCATCCTCATCTTCAATCTTACTTCTTCCTTCTTCTTTATCCACTGTCTTTTTATGTACCTCCACTTTCAGTCAGCTTCTAGTGGGTTTCATCATCCCCACTTAAAAAAACTGATAGACTGGGAGGTGTGTAAGCAATGAAAACATTCTGTGCCTTGCGTAAGTCCACATCCTAGCCAATGGGAGCATGGGAAGAAATTTTAACAGAAACTGGCAGTCCCTATTCAATTTCCCCCAGTTGGCATCAGGCAACAGCCCAAAAGGTATCAGTAGCAGGGCTTTTTCTTCTATCTTACTGCCACAGCTTTTTCATGATTTAGACAGAAGAGTAGACAGAGAGATGAATAAGATGACAGATGAAGAAAAAAAGATGACATATGAAGATAGAAGATAACAGAAGAAGAAGGAAAGAGGAAGACCCCCCTGGACTTCAGACATCCAGGTCAATGTTATAGCTATGGGTGATAGGATAGTGTTAGGGCTAGTATTTGTAAACTTTACTGTTAATGTTAGGGGTAGTGTAGGTCCAAGGGTAGGGTTAGTGTTTGGGAGGATGACTGCGTTTTTGAGCTTATGCTTAGTGTTTGACACTGTAAAACACCAAGAGTTAGCTGGTATCCTTTTCTCTTCCAATTTCTCATGCTATTTAGTGTGAGTTATGGGACTGAAGAAACCTCAATGAACTTTGGGTCACAAGTTAGGGTCTGTGTCCTGATGCTCATCGTTGTTCCTGTTGATAGGGCAATTGTATTCTGATGGTAACACTGTGTGCACTGCTCAGTAATGATTTTTGCCCCAGTTTTAATGCCTTTAATTGGATCGAGCAATAATAAAGTAAAAATGATATTTTTATTGGCAAACTGAGGTTTCAAGCTTTCAAGGCAACTAGCTGTTAATACGTGTTAAAAACCATCAACATGAAATTGAAACTGGTAATAATAATAATATACACATATGCAACTAGGCATCCCTACACTAGTGAACTATGGGTGTATTGATATTGGGCACTAAGCCCCATATTATTGCATTCAAGTTACCAAAAGTGAAACCAAACCATTAGTTTAAGGCTGGGCCTATATTTGTGCAAGCCCTCAAATACTGTGTTGCAGCCTCTCCCACTGGGCGATTCATCATCCGAGAAAACCTACGGACAGCTTCCTCTCAAGAAACACCAATGTCATTTCCGGTTTCCTTCCCGAAAGCTTCATACACACTTATCGCTTCAAGGTATGGGGCATAACCATAGCTTTCCTTCAGCCCTCACTACAATACAGGTAAGAACTAACCTCAATGCTCACAAGCACTTCCCTACATCCATTCGGCGCACCTACCAGTACTTCACTAAACTACCTCTTTCACACAAACTGTTATGTAATCCAGTACCGTAGTAGCAGCATCAGCTTAGCTATCCGGTGACTCCATTCACTGTATAAACAACCAGCAATACAAAGCCACTCAGTAAACACAGCTGTTCCTATGGTAGGTCAGCTTAGCATATAGGTACAAGCAGATGCTTACCTAAAAGGTGGAGATCAGCTACAGACTTTTCCTTTTTCTAGCCATTCATATTTTCCCTTTGCACGCTACATCTCTTCTTCCAACAATATACCTATCATTTCAGACAGCCTCATCTATCAAGGCCTCACATTCCTCCCCCACACACCAAAGATCTACTTAAAACTTCTATTCTTCATAGAGGAAAGTCCCCAGATAATCATATTTACCTCCACATAGAAACCGAAGGTTCCAAGTTAGATACCTTAACTCTTCGTAGAGGCCAAAGGTTCCCTCATTTAGATACCTTACCTCTTCATAGAGTACAAAAGTTCCCCAGTAAGATAACATACCTCCTCTTGAGGCTGAAGGTTCCCCGAGTTAGATAACTTACCTCTTTGTAGAGGCCACAGGTTCCCCAGTTAGACACCTTACCTCTTTGTAGAGGCCGAATGTTCCCCTGTTTAGATACCTTACCTCTTTGTAGAGGCCAAAGGTTCCCCCAGTTAGATACCTTACCTCTTCGTAGTGACTGAAGGTTCCCCCAGTTAGATACCTTACCTCTTCGTAGAGGCCAAAGTTTCCCCAGCCAGATACCTTACCTCTTCGTAGAGGCCAAAGGTTCCCCATTTAGATAACTTACCTTTTCATAGAGGCAGAAGGTCCCCAGTTAGATACCTTACTTCTTCATAGAGGCCGAAATCACCCACTTAGAGACCTTACCTTTTCATAGAGGTCAAAGGTTCCTCTCACATTTACCCTACTGCCTCATAATGGTTGAAGGTTCCTTAAACAGATAGTCTTAATAGATTATGAAGGTCCATCGTACAGATAACTTACCTCTTTACAAAGATTGAAGGGTCTGCAAGACAGACGCCTCACCTATTAATGTTTCCTAACATATCAATTAATCAACTACCTCACCTCTGCCAGAGGCAGAAGGTCCAGTATAGAATATTATTCCTCTTTAGAAAGAAATACACTCAGTAACTACCTCTCATAGAATCGCAACCTCCCATAGGCTCACTTCTAAGCATCAATTAGGTTCTCCAAAATACAGTTACAACCATTATTACTCACAATGAGTTGGTTCTTTCCCACTCTCCTTGCTCCCTCCTTCCTTTATATCAAGTCAAGTATCAGTCCACCCCAGTGGCAGCTTATGTCAGGGGGTTCCTGTCTCTGTCACTTTAAATACAAATGTCTTATTTTATTGATTTATTGTTTTTATTAACTGTCCCCCCAATAACAGTCAAGAAAGCCCCCAAAGCAAATTCCCTGTTCAAATGATTCATTCATTCACCAACACAGACACCCTCCTCAGACCCCTTTATACCATGTCTTATAGTTTTTATTTTATTTCATTTAGGATTCCTTTTTTTATTAAGTGCCCCCCAATCCCAGTAAACAACCCCCCAAAAATCATCCCCTGTTCAACTGATTCTTTCCCCACACCCCACCAACACAGGCACCCTCATGCCCCTTTTATACCGTGCCTTTTGGGAAATAAAATATTATTTGTAAAGTGTTGTGTTCCCATTTATTTCATTGGGCAAAAAAAGTGGAAAAAAGTGGAAAATCGTCACTTTTCGCAGGAAATTTTTCACCAAGCGGAAAGTGCCATTTTTCGCCGATTTCAGTTTGAGGCAGAAAGTTTTCCCATCCCTACTCTTTAGCTGCCCTTCACTGAGATGGTAGTGTTCATTCTGTTATGGATTTATCAGAGAAGCTGGGGATTCAGAGACCCTCTTGGTGGCTATACTTCCAGGTTAGGCACTGGGTCGAGATGGAGGTATCCAAAGGCAACAAAAACAGAGACCTAACTAAATTTTAAAGATCTGTCTCTTCCCCCCCACCTAAAATTAGGCCCCTGTCTTATTGGTACGCCTTACTTTCATCTCCTGAATCCGTATACAAACCCTATTTTGTTAAGGAGTGGGAGAGGGAGCTGGAGATTGACCTGGAATTGCCCCAGTGGTCTAAGATTTGTCTTGTCAATCACACTTGTGTCTGAGATGCTAGACTGAAAGAAATGAATTACAAGCTTCTAATATGTTGGTAACATATGCCTATAAAATTGGCTTCTTTCTCCTCTTTGTATTCAGCAACCTGATGGAGGTGTCAGAGCGCTCAGGCACCATGCTCCACATTTGATGGTCCTGTCCTCTCTTACTCAGCTTTTGGATACAGGTGTTACCACACCTTGAGACAATCTTTGGAACATCTCATCCTCTCTCACAGGTAAGTTTTCTTCTATTTCACCTTCCTCCATCTTTGAAGAGAATCCCTCCTCCTCGTAAGTCCCTACTATTTACATTACTTTCAGTGGATAAGAGTTTGATCCCACATTTGTGGTTATCTCAAGAATCCCTATTAGCTACACTATGGTTAAGCTCTTTGGATCAAGTATCAACCACCTGGATACTTACAACTAACTGCTGGTGAACCACCTTCAATGGACGGTTTGGTGCCTCTGCCTTGACCAACATTATCATTAGCTGTTTCCAACGTGTGTCTGGTAGACATCTGCACCTTTGGGCTGCCTCGTGTGTGCTGTTCTCTCGTGCTCGTTCCCCTCTAGGATCGGGGTCCTCTTCTCCCTCCATATTTCCTCCTCTTACTTTCCCCTCTTTTCTCTTCCTCTCTCTTCCACTTGCCTCCACATCTTTGAGGAGAATGGTAGCCAAACTCATTTTATGAGGATTTCCAATAGAGTATTACCCAGCCAGGCCTATGAAACTAGAGCTCTGGATAGAAGTAACCAGTTTTATTCTTTCTTTCTTTATTGTATTTTCTTTTGTTATTTACATAGATCTCTCAACCTTTGTATTGTATCATTCAAGTTCTTTGTTACCTTGGGGATGGTGGCATTATGTGTAGGCACTCTTTGTTATTGCCAAAAACAAACTCAGAGTTATACTCCTCAGCAAGCAGGAGCAGAAAATCTTGGCACACTCTCTGGTGCATAAACAGTCCTTCTGTTATGTACCCCATGGCCCCAGGAAGGTATAGGAGTACTTCTGCTTCTGTTAGTTGTAGCACCTTTGACTAGATGATGTGCCTCCCAGTCAGTCCTGTGGTTGTGCTTCAGCTGGGAAATCATTGAGGAGGTGCCTAGGTGAGAGCCAATAGTGTGGCGTTCATAGACTGTGGGGTTCATGAGAGGCTGTTGTCACGGATTTGAAGACTCTCAGACTTAAGGTTTGGTAAAATAACTTAACTTTATTAAAAGTTAAAGGCAGTCCCCGTAGGGTAAACATACATAACAATACAACAGTAATATAACATATAATAGGTTCTACCGGCCTTGCCTAAATACCGGGCAAGGCAACCCAAGTGACAGTTTTATTGACAGGCTCTACCAGCCTTGCCTATACCGGGTAAGGCAACCGTGAGATGACATATACCGGTTCTACCGGCCTTACCAATACCGGGCAAGGCAGCCCCCATGGAATGCTGAATGTAAGCTCTACCGGCCCTGCCAATACCGGGTAAGGCAAACTTAAAGATGGTGAATTACAAGGTTCTACCGGCCTTACCAATACCGGGCAGGGCAGCCCAAAGGAGTACTGGAGTAGGCTCTACCGGCCCTGCCAATACCGGGTGAGGCAACCTACAGGATGGTATCGTCAAGGTTCTACCAGCCTCACCAATACCAGGCAGGGCAGCCTGAGCGAGTAGACCAGCTGTCAGGTGACTAAGACAGCGTAGAGCATAAGTATAGAGGTCTTACTCAGCAGGAGTCTATTGCCAGGGATACTCAGACAACTGCAAGGAAGTGGACAGCGACTGACCACAGTACTGGATGTTTAGGAGCAAACCAACGTCCGCACGTTGGGACTAATGGTCATAGCACCACCAGGTTTAATGGAGCAAACCAGCGACCGCACGCTGGAACCAACAATGTAAATCGCAACCAGGTTTAGTGGAGTAAACCAGCGTCCGCACGCTGGGACCAACAACGTATATCGCAACCAGGTTTAGTGGAGCAAACCAGCATCCGCACGCTGGAGCCAATAATGTATCTCGCAACCAGATTAGTGGAGTAAACCAGCGTCCGCACGCTGGGACCAACAATGTATATAGCAACCAGGTTTAGTGGAGTAAACCAGCGTCTGAACGCTGGGACCAACAATGTATATCGCAACCAGGCTTAGTGGAGTAAACCAGCGTCCGCACGCTGGGACCAACAATGTATATCGCCACCAGGTTTAATGGAGTAACCCAGCGTCCGCACGCTGAGACCAACAATGTAAATCGCAACCAGGTTTAGTGGAGTAAACCAGCGTCCGCACGCTGAGACCAACAATGTATGTTGGAACCAACAATGTATATCGCAACCAGGTTTAGTGGAGTAAACCAGTGTCCGCACGCTGGGACCAACAATGTATATCGCAACCAGGTTTAGTGGAGTAAACCAGCGTCCGCACACTGGGACCAACAATGTATATCACAACCAGGTTTAGTGGGGTAAACCAACAAAGTATGATCAGCAGCGAGAAGAACAATGTCGCCAGAGCGACGGCTGGAGCAGGAGATTCAGGAACTCAGTAAGATTAACCCGCGAGGTGCTGGAACACAGGAACACTGGAACGCAGTAAGATTAACCCGCGAGGTGCTGGAACACAGGAACACTAGCATACAGGAACACTGGAACACAGGATCAGCAAGTACAGCAGGAACAGGCCCAGAAACCTGACAAGCAGGTCAGGCAGAGTGGAGTCAGAAACACCACGAAAGGGCAACCTGGAAGTGCTCAGCCTGGGTTTAAAAAGGCTGTGTGAGGAGGGCTAATCACAGACAGCCAATCATGATACTCAGCAAGTGACTGACACTGAACAGCACCAATCACGGGCACCGTGATACTGCTGCTACTACAACTACTACTACTAATGGGGCTAGATGTTGCTAGCAGTGGCACTCAAAGCTAAAAGTATGGATGCCGATAACCTATTATTGCTGGTGACTTAATGATATCAGTGAGTATGCTTGAAAGGGACTTGCAAGTGATGATGTTGCTGATGATGACTGACAGGATGACTGCACATTTTTTGGCATCTTTGCTAGTACTGGGTCAGACTATCCAAATGTTTTATCAAACAGTTTATAGACAGGCACATTGCTTCTTTTCAATGGTGGAAGATTGAGCCTTTACATTTCAGTTAACTTTCTAGCCATATCATCATTTCTCTCACTCTAATCTTCATCTGTATCTGAAGAACAGGAGGATGTTGGAGGGATACATTGTAATCTACATCATCATAATGAGTATCATCAGTCATCATTAGGTCATCCTCAGCATTGCCTGCCACTTCTCTCCCTCTACTTTTGTATTACTCTAGCTCTCAAACAATTAGTTTTTACTTTTATTTTCACAATGTTCAGTACTACTTTAAGGATTTGTGTTTTAGTGATTGTTTGTCTCGCTGTCAGATGCAGCCTTTAATTGAGCTGCTACACATACTTCCACTATGCCATAAAGAGCACTATAAAGTGACTCGTTGTCTTCAGTGTTTTTAGATGGCTTCTTAATAGTACTGGTACTGGTGGATATGGAACTTTTGGTGGGACTTTGAAAAACTGCATCCTCCTCAGGAGAAGGAGAGGGACTGCCATCATTAGTTGCACACACTGCAGCAACCATGGCTGCAGTCAGTTTGTGGACTACCACTTTACTCACACATCCCTGCACTACTCCTAATCTTTTCCATCTCCCTCCACCCCTTGTGTGTTTACTGTACTTTACTCAAGTACACAATAGAACTAATTGTGATGTCTAGCCTTGGCCCTCTACAAAATATTCTATCTTGTCAAGTATCAGTTTGCCTCAGTTTTTTTTTTTAATATTTACTTATCTATTTATTTCATTAACTATTCCCATATCACAGTCAACAAAAACAAACATTCCCCGTTCAACTGCTTCTTTCCCCAGACTCCATCAACACAGAGGTTATAGCCAGACCAGGATGAAACTTGGATAGTGGCTGCCTTTGTCTTCCCAGTTGGTCACACTGGATGCTGGGGTTTATAGGTTAAATCTTATTTGCTCTTGTGTCACTCCCTCAGACCACTGAACACAGATATAACAGCCAGATCACAAAGGAACTTGGATCACGGCTACCTGTGTCTGCCCAGTCAGTCACACAAGATGCTGGGATATTTAGGGTCAACCTCATTTCTCCCTTCCTGTCCCACAGAGTGCTCCCAGACTCCCCTAATACAGAGATCAAATATTCTGCCTACAAGATGCACTAATCTAAGCTTAACCTTTTTATTAGACAATCCAAAGTGCATAAAAAAAGAAAACACACGAGCGCCCAATAGTGTAATACTATAAATACTTCAATAAATGGGAACAAAATAAGAATTGCACTCACTTGTATAGATGGTCAGATAACTGATACCAGCACATCTGACAAGCAGGCATGTGGAGATAATATCCCCGTCTCCACTCAGGGTTGGACGATGTCCTCACAATGTATAGGATCACCAACAAACACACAGCGGCAGATTCCTCATTAAAAATTTATTCACCAATGCTACGAAGTACAAATATTTTAAAATGCGGGCTGCAACGCTAACGCGTTTCGCAGCAACAACGCTGCTTTTTCAAAGCTTAATCGAGCCAGCAAGTGATTAAAACGTGAGGAATACCTCTATACTGTTCTGGGAGAGCATGGATAAGGAGAGCAGCCCATCTACGGAGCAGATATACTGTATCTGGGGGCAGTCAATTACCTCTGCCATGATTGAGCTAGTGTTGGCATATGCCAGTCACTAGCATCAATTTTTGTGAGTGCGCACTTTAGGGTGTTGGTGGTGGCCAGTTATAGCCTTATTATCCTACACAGGGGCGCTTGTGGTGTCCTGTTCTAACTTCCCTTCTTCTTGTTGTAGTTGTTTTTATTAGACTGTATTCACTAGCTGACAAATGTTCTGCACTCTCTTCCTCTGACAAAAAAACAGAATGGGATGCTGTGGAAACCTGAAACCCCTTTTATACTATGCTTGTGGGGAAATAAGGGGAATTAACCACATGTGGATAGAAATTCAATCTTACCATTGATTTCAATGTAATGAGATATGGGAAAAAAGCAGAAAACTTTTTGCCCCTAGGCAGGAAGTAACATTTTTCTCCTGTTTCTGTTTTGAGGTGAGAAGTTTTAACCCATCCCTAATTGGTGGCAGCTTAACTAGCTTGCCATCACCTTCTTCCTCTAGGCTAACTACAACTTCTGCCAATCCACCTTGTTCTTTGTTATCTCCTCTGGCAAATGATAGCCACTCTGTTGATGTAAGGATGTGGCAGTTTGTCTCTACCCATTGCACACTGTGTGGTGCACTGACCACACATGCCAGTGTGGTGGAGGAGAATCACAAGCAGGGCATCAAGCGGCATCTGAGGAGATTCCATCCCACAGAATATGCTAAGATGCTGGCAGGAAGGGTTCGTCATTACTATTAAACTGTCAGCAAGTTGTTATGTGTCCTTAGCAGGGTCTGGACAAGGAGTAGAGTGACAGCGACAGTACTTAGGATCTGGTGTCATGGTGTTTGGATACAGTTATGCCCCCAGATGTTATTTACCAAACACATTGTGCACATTGAAGTTGCTGAGGAGACCCACAGATCCTGCTCTCAAGGGAAAAAATACATTTGAGTAACAACACACCCGTGATGATTTTGAAGGAGGTGCAGGTGGAGAAGAATTATTGGCCAACTTCTTCTTTTCTCCACATAGAATGGAGGCTACTTATTTTGCTGCTACTGCCTCAGACACAGCACTGGAGCTAGTTGTGGCAAAATCATCCATCATTTTTTTTTAAATTTTGTATTTGGGAGGGAAATTTTGTCCCATGGAATTGAATAACATTGGTGGTAAATGGAACTATTCTTGCAAGATTTTCTGTGGTCTTAGCAAAATATCTGAAAATCTCATTGGCCTAAATTTCCAGTGGGAAAAATAGAAAACTATGTGTATTCCTCAAAAGTTCCCATAGAAACAAAATGGAACTTTTCACCCATCCCTGCTAATGAGGCCTCATCCTCAGAGTCACTAGCCTCAGGGTCCATCCTGATTCTTTCTCTCTCTCTTTATTTATCTTTATTTTTTAAAAACAGTGGTGGTAGTCTAGGGAATGTGGGCTCCCAGTCACTTTAGCACTGGTGGTGCCACCGCTAGTGTTATTGACCTAATTCTCCTCCTCATAGACTGAGACACTAGCCTCAGGGTCCATCCAGCTTCTCTTCATTTTTTTTCCAACAGTGGTGGTGGTCATAGTGTCAGACAGCACTATGAAACACTAGGTAACCACTTAATTTTTCTTTTTATTTTTGATTTAGATTTATTTTTGCTCTGTCTTTCTCACTCTATCTCCTTCCACTCTGCTTTTCTTCTAAAATACACTACAGTATACTACAGGAAATGATGGGTTTAGACAGTATGTGGGAGGGAAGTTTTGCCCCATTGAGTAACAGAGGAACGAAGTGGAAGAAAATCTACATGTTGCTCTATGGGCAAAATTTCATACTGGGAAAGCGAAAAACCGTGCTTTTTTCATGAAATTTCCAGCAAAGTGGGTATTTTTGCTTATCCCTAGTGAAGAAGAGTCTGCTGGACTTTTGAGTTCAGTGTAAGTCTTTATTGCTAAAGCTGTGGAGAATGGGCCACTGGAGAGTGTTAGGGCTAGTATTTTTTTCAACTTTATTGTTAATGTTAGGTGTAGAGTAGGGCCAGGTGTGTACTTTTAGGGTGAGAGTTTTGGAAAGGTGACTATCAGATATCGAGCTCTGGCTAGTTTCCTTTGATGTTCCCATTATTCACAATATTTACCATGAGTTGTGGGAACAGAATGCTGTGATGAGCATTAGGCTGCAATGTGAGCTCTTGTGACCAATACTCTCTGTGTTGGATGATGACCAAGTAATAGAATTCTGATGGTACAACTATGTGTGTACCACCCTTAACTCCTTTGGCACTATTGATGGATTTAATAGAATCAAAACATAGGTCTCTTCTTCAAGCATGATAAAAATAAAGGCTAAATGCACAATTCATAACTAGGCATGGGTAAACTTTCTGCCTCAAACTGAAATTGGTGAAAAATGGCACTTTCCGCTTGGTGAAATATTTCCCACGAAAAGTGCAGATTTTCTGCTTTTTTCGCCCATTGAAATCAATGGGAACATAGAAGTTACACACAGCACATTACAAATAATATTTTATTTCCCAAAGGCATTGAATAAAAGGGGCATGAGGGTGCCTGTGTTGGTGGGGTGTGGGGAAAGAATCAGTTGAACAGGGAATGTTTTTGGTGGGTTGTTTAATGGGATTGGGGGGCACTTAAAAAAAAAAAAGGAATCCTAAATAAAATAATATAAAAACCATAAGACATGGTATAAAGGGGTCTGAGGAAGGTGTCTGTGTTGGTGAATGAATGAATCATTTCAACAGGGAATTTGTTTTGGGGGCTTTCTTGACTGTTATTGGGGGGACAGTTAATAAAAAAAATCAATAAAATAAAATAAGACATTTGTATTTAAAGTGACAGAGACAGGAACCCCCTGACATAAGCTGCCACTGGTGTGGACGGATACTTGACTTGATAGAGTATTTTGTAGAGGATGATTTGTTTGATTTGTTGTTAGAGGCCTTTGTAGGATTTAGACTTATTAGAGACCCAAGCCCTGAAGAAACATTGATTAGTAGAACTTAAGCTAGTTTGGCACAAGCCCTAAGGAAACATTGATTTGTAGGACTTAGGCTTGTTAGAAACAAACCCCCCAAAATTGTTTATTTTTTGTGGGATTATTTTATTTATTTATTTTTTTTCAAAACACAAGCCCTGAGAAAAAATAAAAATGCCCTACTGGCCTAATGCCAGCAGGTCATGTTGGCCACTGTCAAATGTCCTCCTGAGTTGCAACTGCTGTTCATACTGCTGCTGCCGAGTTGTTTAAGTAGCAGGATGATTAAGCAGCTCAAAGGGAATGGAATCAACAATAGCAGTAACATGGAAGATGGATGATGAAGGTTCCACTAGCCATGTCTGGCTCCAGTGATTAGCCTGAGGCAGTATCAGAAGAATAAGTAGCCCCCAGTTTATGTGGAGAAAAGAACAAGCTGACCACTAACTCTTCTCCATCTGCCCCTCCTCCATAATCATCACGGGTGTGTTGTTATTAGAATATATATTTTTCCCTTGAGAGCATGAACTGTGGCTTCCGTCAACAACTGCAATGTGCACAGTATGCGTGTGTGTTAAATAACATCTGGGAGCACAATTGTATCCAAACACCATGACACCCGAAACCAAGTACTGCCGCTGTCACTGTTCCCCTTATCCAGACCCCACTAAGGACACATGACAACTTGCTGACAGTTTAATAGTAATGGTGAACACTCCCTGCCAGAATACTACCATAATCTGTGGGATGGAATCTCCTCTGTTGCCACCTGATGACTTTGTATCGATTCTCCTCCACCACACTGGCATGTGTGGTCAGTGCACGACACAGTGTGCAATGGGTAGAGATGAACTGCCATATCCTAACATAAACAGAGTGGCTATCATTTGGCGGGGGAGGTAACGATGAATGAGGTGGATTGGCAGGAGATGTACTTGATACCCTAGAAGAAGAAGGTGATGTTGATGACGAGCTAGTTGTTTCGCTCATCATGGAACTTTCAGTGTCTGTCTGCGTTTCTTTATTCTTCCTCCTCTTTGAACACCACCTTTCTGGAGAGTCAGGGGGTACAGTAACAGTGGTGCTAGATTTCTGTAATGGGAGTTTGGCTTTAACATGTTTAGAGTAAATGTCATGGTGTCTGTGTTTCATGTATGTTATCAGGGTGGTTGTGCCAAGGTGTGTTCACTCCTTTCCCCTTCTTACTAACTTGTCACAAATTTTGCACTGTACCATTGTTAATGATGACTGCCGGAACAGAATAATAGTTCCACACACATGACTTTTGGGGGGAGGGATAGGGAACAGGTGGAGAAGAATGGCCTGTTTCTTCTTGTCCTCCACATTTCCCTTCACTTTCTGTGGCAATGGATAATGTTGCTGCTGTTGCTGCTACTGCCTCAGATTTAGCACTTCAACTAGGATCAGGAGGAGTATTGCTACTGTTGGCAAGTGGAACCTGTCCTAGTCCCACATTACTTGTTGACCCCATTCCCACTGTGTCCATGGTGGTCTGTGGCACACTAGCCTGCTCCTCAGCACTCTGCTGCCCTTTCATCTCAGCAGCAGCAGAAGTTAGAGCAGTTGCAATTTCTGCTAATTTCAAAAGCTAACTGCTAGTGGTGGTGGTGATGCCCATCCTCATCCCTGTCTCCCATTCCTTCTCAGTTTCTGATAAAAAGGCCATCAATGTCTCTTCCACCCCGGCTTCTCCAACACCACCACCACCACTAGTCCCTACATGTTGCTGCTCTATTCCAGACATGTCACTGCTGCTTGGAGGAGGTGACGAGCAGTATGACAGAGGGTACCCTGCTGTAACACATGGCATAATTTTCCCCTTCCCCCCAAGTACTTCAAGAAACACTAGTAGCAGGCAAAGTATTGGTGGCAGCAGGTTCAGCAGTGGTAGCAGGTTCAGCACTAGCAGCAGGTTTAGCACTGGCAGAAGGTTCAACACTGGCAGCAGGTTCAACACTAGTGGCAGCACATCTGACAGCAGGTACAACACTAGTGGCTGCAGGTGCAGCAGCGGTGGCACTGGCAGCAGGGGCAGCATGCCTTGCAGCAGGCACAGGCAGCTGAACTGTTCTGCTCTCACTAGTACTACCCTTTTCTCCCTCCCTTACCATTCCCTTTTCTCCCTCCCTTCCCATTAAATTCCCCAAGATCCCTTGGGGTGATTTAGGGGGACTGGACAGCATTGGGACGGTAGTGGTCCTTTCCTCCTCAGACTCAGTGGATACATAATGGTACTTCCAGCTTCTCCACTGATTATTTTTTACCCTGCTAATAGTGATAGGCATCACTATGAGTCTCTCCTGCCTGACGTTTTGCAAAATATCACAAGAGAACAGCACAGCACGTCTATCTCGCTCTGTATCTGCTTCTATTGTGTCTGCCTTCAGAGAAAACATCACGTTTTTATAGCGGAAGTGCGAAAACAATGTAAGTCAATGGCCGGAAACTTTCTAGCCATTTAAAAAAATGGCAAAAAATTTTGGTCAATGGCTGAAACACGCAAAAATTTTAACCACTAGTTTTAAAGTGGAATTTCCCATGAAAAAGCTGATAACAACGTGGTTTTCGTGAAATCTCCCGTGGGAACACGGTGACAACTTTTGTCCACCCCTATTCATGACTTTAAAACTCATGCACATTATTTTAAAATTTAAGTTCTGCTGGCAGTGTATATTCTTATCAGTATGGAACATAAATCATGCCTAGGATCTAGTAAATACTCTTTGAAGTGGACTATAAAATGCTAAGTCTGTAGAATGTATGCGTTTTGGCATCCAAAAGGACCTAAACATGCTAGGGGGTTGCACAGCTCATTGCATGAGATGAGTTATTCACTTCTCATGCACTTTGAGGCTTAACCCATGCATTCTATAGACTTATAGATTCCCATTAGAGATCATGCGCAACACTTTTCTTTTTTTTTTTTGCATGAGAAATTGTTGGAATAAGAAATTATGCTCTGAAGCAAGGAGGAACCTCATGAATTGTGGATGAGTTCTGTTTTACAGATACAATGGTGGGTGAGGTGTTTTTATTATGTAATGACATTCACAATCAGACCAAATATTTGGAAAACATTCACAGACCCTACACTATGGTTTATATTATAATAAGGTAATTAACCTGAAAACAAAGCTTGTTAAAAATGTCAAGGAACTGGCTCTGTTTGGTGGATCCACAGAAAAAGCTGACCAGAATACACTGAAGAAGTACTGCATAAATACATTTTCAGAGTTTTAAGGGATAGAATAAATAAGCAAATATATAATTTGGTGAATAGAGAGAGGCTAAAAATTCTGTTTTTAATAGAAAATACCTACAACGTCTGCCTTTTCACAGTGCTAGGGAGAGCACCTTGGCCTTCACAAATGTGGCAGCTCAGGCCTGCTGAGCATGGGAAAAAGGCTTATGTGGCCTTTAAAGACCATGGGCACCACATCTCCCTAGTGTTTCAAGTGCACCCAAACACCCTCCTTACACTAACACATTCCCCTTAACCTATTCAAAGCATTCTGCTTTTGTTCTCAACATTAATTAATTCAACAAAAAATGGGGGACATTCACTTGAGTAAAATAATACAAAATAAATTAATATGAGGTATATATACTCCAAGTTAATACATTAAAAATTTAAACATAATGAGAAAAAGAATGCCAGCAGGTCTCATTTTGAATCATACACTGACTAAATAAACTGAAGCAATACTAAAAACAAATGAAATAGGTTAATTTAAATTTAAAATCACATATATACATATGTAAACATTTATTAATCATATGTTACACCCCTAAAATGTAATCCCAAGCTTGCTTTTGAATGTATGTGTTAATGGCCCTGTTCAAATGTTTATTGTGCTGCTTGTGTTAAGGAATAAAAGCTATCAGGTAATTAATTGTGATTAATTTTATTTCTGTAAGTCATTGATGTGGAGGACCAGGGTATCTCAGACACAGCTAAACCTTTTCAACACTCAAAAAGGACTTCCGTGAGGCATTTTTAGGTAAACCCTCTACGCAATTAATTAATCCAATTCTAACCCTCTGTCAGAGTGCAATTACAGAATTGACAAGGCGGACATGTCTGCCAAGCTAGGAAATATCCATTCATCATTTATTTCCAGCTGAAGTGGAATCAGCCTCAGTGTTATTCCTCTGTGCTTTTCATTTACACAACAGCAGGTATGGGTGTTATTGTTACCGGTACCAAAGAAAATGTTTAACCACTCCATGAAACATCTACAACACTACTATGTTTCCCTTGACCGCCTGCTCTTTTAGCAATTCTTCAAAGGCTAGTCTTCACACTTCTGTATTATACTATTATAGGTGGCAAGATTTTACAGCAACAAATAACAACCATGTTAGTGGTTGGCTCATGAGTGAAATATCTCCATGCTGTAAATTTCATAAACTAAGGGTTTTCTGGTTGATTACTAATATTTCCAGAGGGTCTAGATGTTGATTGGATGAATCGGAGGGGCATATTCTAAATCATAGAGGGGCATATTCTAAATCAGTAGCAGAAGCAATAGTAGTTAGGTCATCCTCAGCAGAACCATCTTATACTTTTTGAAATTCTACCCCAGTGCAAACAGGCATAGGGCACTCAGAGAGCGTAATGTATGGCTTAAGCATTGGTGTAGAAAGGAGGGATTTGGGTATTTGGAAGTATTTGTGAGGAAACTACAAATAACGTGGAGTCCCTATAAATAAACTGTGGCATAAAAGCTAACAAAAAGGTGTTGATGGGTGTATGCTGCAAACCATTAAGTATTGATGAGAATGTTAAGGGACAATTGTTATTACAAATGAAAAAAGATGCACATCTTGGGCATACTATTATTATGGGAGATTTCAGCTATCCATATATAAACTGGAGGAATGAGGTATACCTTTATTTAAGAAGGGAACTAAAACAGAGTCTGGGAATTATAGACCTGTGAGTCTGACCTCTGTAGTGGGAAAACTGCTAGAAGGGATAATAAGAGATTATATTCAGGATTACCCTGCAAAAATAAGACTATTAGCAGGAATCAACACAGTTTTATGAGAAATAGATCATGCCAAACTAATCCTTTTCATCTTCTTGAAGACGTAAGTAGCAACCTAAGTAATGGAAAGATAGTTGATGTAGTATATATCTAGATTTTGCAAAGGCATTTGATACAGTGCCAAAGAAAGGACTGAGGTATAAAATAAGGAAATTGGGGCTTGGGGATAACCTTTGCAATTGGATAGAAAACTGGTTGAAGGATAGGGAACAGTGTGTTATTGTAAAAGGACAATTCTACAATACAGTTAAAGTTGAGAGTGGAGTACATCAGGGTTCAGTACTTCTTCCACTACTTTTTAACATGTTATAAATGACCTGGAAATAGATATAGAAAGCATAATATCAATATTTGCTGTTGACACTAAATTATGCAGGGTAATTAATTCAGAACAGGATATTTGTTCTCTACAGAGGGATTTACATAAAATAGCAGATTGGGCAACCAAATGGAATATGAAGCTTAATGTGGGAAAGTGTAAACTCATGCATTCGGGAAGAAAAAATCCTAATGCTACATATGAACTTAATAGAATAATTTTAGGGGACTCCTTACTAGAGAAAGACCTGGGAATCCTTGTAAACTAAAAACTGTGACACAGTGACGAGTGTCAAATAGCAGTAGCAAAAGCTCTGTCTTGCATAAAAAGGGGTATTAAAGCAAGAGTGGAAAACATCATTTTTCCATTGTACAAATAATTGGTAAGACCTCGCCTCGAGTATGTGGTACAGTTTTGGGCACCAGTTCTGAAAAAGGATATTGTAGAACTAGACAGAGTACAGCGAAGAGCAACAAAATTAATTAGGGGAATGCAGGACTTGATGTATGAGTAACGACAAGACAGACTTGGTTTATTTACTGTAAAGAAAAGATGACTAAGAGGAGTATATAAGAGGTCAGTACAAGGATCTCTCTGGTGAGCTATTCACTGCAAAGTCTGATCAGATAACCAGGGGACACCCCTTGAGATTAGAGGAAAGGAGGTTTTATCTTCAGCAGAGGAAGGGCTTTTTTTACAGTAAGGTTTGTTAAATTATGAGAGTCCTTGCCCAAGGATGTGGTTATGACAGATACAATGGATATATTTCAGAGAACATTAGATACATTTGTTTAAAAAGGGAACACATAGGGTTATACTGTGTATTAGTAGGTAGAACAGGAAAGCTATATAATTCTCAGGTCTCTGGGTTATGAAGCAAAGGTTGAACTTGATGGACTTATGTTACTATGTCAAAATGCTAAGGGAATCAAACTTAGAGATACCTAAATGTCACAAATGGTGACTGAGTACTGAGAAGAAATAGCAATGTATTTGGCCTAGTGAATGTGATAACAATTAACATCTATGTGGTGTACAATATTAAAGAAGGGGAACATTGGGTAATAGTGATCACAGCATGATTTCATTTGAGATCGGTTTGTTGAATCAAAACATTTAATTTTAAAAAGGCTAACTTCAAAATGTTAACAGCATCAATGCAACAAATATACTGGGATACATTACTTAAAAAATACTGAGGAAAAATGATCTGTATATATTCAACAGTATATACCCTTGCGGAACAAATGCAAAATAAGTAGATCAAAACCAATGTGGTTAAAAGCAAATATAAAGAATTAATTTTCAAGGGAAAAAGGAATTTAAGATTTTTGCCATTTATGTATCTGAAAATCATGAAGGAACAGAAAATAATTTCTTGAAATTCAGAGAGAACAACAAAGATTGCAAAAAGGCAATTAACCCCTTAGCGACCATCCGCGTGAGCACGAGGCCGGCACTTAACACCCACCAAACATTTTTTTTCATTTTTTAAAACGACTTCCAGGACATACATGTACATCCACTGTCCCCCTGGGACATCCGCTCGAGACGTACATGTACGTCCTAAGGTGGTAAGTGGTTAATTTAGAAAACAGATAATGAATCATGAATTGGAAGGGAGAGCAAAATGAATCAAAAAAAGATTTTCAGAAACATAAATGGCAAAAATCTTGAGGTAGTTCAATGAAAATTTCCAAAATAAGATGGGTAAATTGATTAGGGAGAATAAGGAAAAGGCTAATGTTATGAACACATGTTTTTCATTGGTATAGGAAAGGGAACAAGACATAGTATAAGAGACTCAACAAGTAAAACCATACCATTATCATGTATTGGGTTAAAACAAGAAAAAGGTCAAGGGAAGACTGGACAAAATTAGGACTGACAAAGCATCCTTTAAAGGGATAGTAATACTTCGTTTTAACTTTATTTTATTTTGTAGGCATTAAAAAAACATGGAGAATGATATAAGTCTTATATCTCAAACCTTTATGGTTTAAGAGATATTCACAAGCAAAGTTTCCCCCTCCCGCCGCTTTTTCCTAGTGTAAGCCATCTCTTCTCAGATGTGAATCTGGTTGTAAGACCACACAGATAACAGCAGGGGACAATCTTCTTTGTATGAAAAGAATGAAATCCCTTCCCCCTTGACAAGTTTTTCACCTTTTTCCCTTATCTTAATTGAAGATTGTCCCTCTCTGCAGTCTACCTGGGCACCTCCCTTCTGATGTGGCTGAACGGGGGGGGGGATACTTTGCTTGTGAATATCTCTTAAACCATAAAGGTTTGAGAGATAAGACTTATATCGTTCTTCATGTTTTTTTAATGCCTACAAAATAAAATAAAGATAAAATGAAGTATTACTATCCCTTTAGGGGTAACATGCTTTAAGGGGTTTACCATTCTAAGTGAAGCATTCCAAGTGAAGTTGGACTTAAAACAGGAAAATGTTATTTTCTCATCCTCTTCATCCTTCTCTCCTTAGGTATGCTTTAACCACTGACACAGTAAATCAACTCCTTGCTTCATCTGTTTCATCTGTTTATTAATTATCCATTTTCCTGGTATGTTGTTTTTTTTTTTTAATTAAGATTTTATTGAAAAGCAGTAAAAAAATGACAAGACAAGATACAGAATCAAAATAGATAAAATACACGTAAAGTTACATATTATATTTGTAAATAGAAAAGCTGTATAAACAATGTCCACTCCTCATCCTGTATTACATAGAACAGCTTCCAAGAAACATTATAAGTTTATGAAGGCATGAATGGAAGGAGGGAAGGTGGGTGAAGGCACGGAAAAGGAAGGGGGATGGGTGGGGACTAGGAAGAAGAAGAAAAAGGTAAAGGGGGAACAACTGAGAATGAAAATAAGACGAGACCAGAGAAAAAGGAAGATAGCAGCAGAAGAAGAAAATAAAGGAAAAGTGTGAGAGAGGGAAAAAGAGTGAGAGGGAGAGGAATGAAGAAAAAGAGGGGAGAGAAGGAGAACGAAAGGAAGAAAAAGAAAGATATAAAGATAGAGTGATAGGAGGATAGAAGGAGGAATTGAGTGGTATCAAGTCAACTGGACACCCCAATACTAAAGACGGAATGGTGCTTGGCAGTCTCTGTATTCCAATCAGAGAGGAATAGAGAGAGGTCCGTAATATATTTCCCATGCTTGAGTTAAGTTATTCTGGAGAGTAAAAACTGATCTCTGACTTTCTGGTGCCATTCAGATATAGTCAGGGGATTTCTATCCTTCCAGGGTATGGGGATAAGGGATTTGGCAGAGTTTAACATGGAGAACAAAATGTCTTTTCAGGAGGGGGAAAGTAAAGGAAGGTTCAATAGAAGAGAATTTGGGGTCCTAAGACTGTTGAGTATGTAATGAGGCCTCTATGAGAGAGAAACAATAATTCCAAAATGGCTGAATCAGTGGGTAAAACCACCATAAGTGTAGAAGTGTACCCTTCTGTTTCAGACACCTCCAACATTTAGGGTTGGTGGATGGAAACATGCCGTGTAATCTAATTGGGGTAAGATACCATATATAGAAGAATTAAAATTTTGCCTCAAGAACAGAGGAGGAAATACACAAAGTAGAGGTGTGTTTCTATATGGATGACCAGCCCTTATCCGTAATTGCTGTGCCTAGGTCGAGTTCCTATGCTTGAGTGTACGGAGGTAAGGTCTTAGAAGTGGAAGTGAGAAGTATTGTGGAAATTTTGCTCAACAAATAACGAGGAGCAGGAGAGGAGGAGCACTGGGACTCAAATGGTGTAAACAAACACACTGTGCCATGATGGATATGAGGTTGCAACAGAAAATGTTTAATTCTCAAGTACTTTCAGAGTTCCTGGGAGGGAAGAGCATATTTAACCTGGATATCCAGAAAGGGACACAAGGGAAAAGCAGTCGAGACAAGGGAAAAGGTGTCAGCCTGCCATAGAAAAGTCTTGATAGTGGTGAAGGAAATGAAATGAACTGCTCCTGCATAATCTTCCAGTTCCAAGCCCTTAGGACAGGACCCAGAATAGGGTGATGAGAAGACTTCAGAAGAAAGAAGTCTACTAAAAATATCCCGCAATAGTTACAAGGCATTCCAAGGGCATCTTCTGTTTAATTTTCCCCCTGCATCCTGTCCTTTGACTGTGGTCTGCCTTGGTAATTTCTTATTGCATGTAGATGTGAAAGAGCCTATTAAGCAACTCTTCTCAAACATTTAGTCAGCATTTGATTTGTTATTTAACCAATCTCAAACTGCCTCAAATGAATAAGATTACTTTATAAAGGCCACAATATAAGGATTCACTGGAGAAACATTACCTCACAAACCAGTTGTGCAAGGAAGGATCAAAATCACAGACTCTGAATATGAGAACTCTGCAGTTGTCTTAAACTGCCAGCTTCCCAATTCAACATCAGCTTCTGGAGGGTAATAAAAAATAAGGCAGATTCTGTTTCATAAGCTTTACCATACTGAGAAGGTGGCACTGGCCTATTACTATGTGCTGTAACCCTTCCTGTACACTATCAATGCTGAAACACCTCCTATTCTTTATCTATACATTCAGAATCCTCATTAAAATGTCTGGCTCCTTCTACCTTTCACCCTCTCCTCCCTTCTCTTTTCACATTTCTCCTTCATTTCTCCCTTCCACACTCACTTCTACTGTCCAACTACTCACTTTTCTCTGCTCCTGTTCTCGATCCCTCACAAACTGGAAAGCCTGTGCACACAACACATTACCTCATTTCCTGTCTCTTTCACTCTTCTTCTGTTACATGCAGCTGGAGAAATCTCACGAAACCCTGGTCCCCTTTCCTTTCACAAACTCTCTACCTCCAGTCAACACAGGAACAATTCAAACCTGTTTCCCATTTCCTGTCTTCAACCAGGCTTTCCTCCTTTTTCTGGTGCTCTTGAAATGTATACTCCCTTATTAACAAATATAACACTGTTCTGATCTGTTTTTCCTCTTGCTACCTACAGTTACTGGCTCTAACAGAAACTTGTCTGTTTCAGTCTGACATCACTTTAGAGGCAGCAATCTCCTATTGTGCTCCCTCCATCTTACACTCCACTCTCATTTTCTCCTCATATTAATACGATCACCAAATCCTCCTGCTTTCTCTTGTGCAACAAAAATCTGCCCCTTCCTCTTTTCCTCTACAGCTACAATTATTGTACAAGCAATCATCCTATCCCATATAGACTACTGTAACCTTCTTCTCTCTGCCTGACAACTCCCTATTCTCCAATCTATACAGAATGCTGCAGCACGAGTTACCTTACTGTCACCTAGGTTTGTCCCTGCCCCCTCCTCCTCTAATGACTCTAATGGCTGCCTATCAAACTCAGGATATATCACAAAATACTGCTTATCTCATTGAAAAACCTTTGTTCCTCCACCCTTCCTACAGTTCCACTCTGATCTCCCACTATACCCCATCCCACCACCTATGATCAGCTAGTTTTTTATTCTACATCTCTCAATATATATATATTTGTATCCCTATATAAGTATCGCTGATACAAAACAAGTTGGATTGTAGGATTGCTATTTATCCTACCTGATGTTTGATATCTTTATTGTATACTGGAAAGCAGTTGTGCTGTTGAAGATCCTGCCTGCTCCAGTATATTGCGTCTGGAGATGAGAGATTGCTGACACCTGCACATTATTCCATTATCACATGAAGATTGACCTATCATTTGTAAGAAGAGTTGCTGTTGCCATAGTGGGAGATTCTGCCCGCAGCACGTAATGGAGACGGGAGACCCCTGAAGTTGGCACTTTGTTCTTTGGCTGTGTGAAGCTTTATATAGAAGCTACTCCAGATTCTGGAGTTTCTACTTGTTCTAGAGACTCTCTGCCCGCTAGTGTAGGCAGTCCTTACAGGATCTACACCGAAGTTGATCATTCATATATGGACGAGATGGAAGACTCCATACCTTCACAGCATTTCTAGCACCTCCATCATTTGTTATCAGATTAGAGATACAGATGTCAGACTTTTCATTTCTTTACTTATATACCAAGCTTATCTCTGTGACTCTGTATCTTGTATTTTGGAACTTTAAGATCCAGATAATTTTGCGTGAGCTCACTTTTATTTGACATTTTTATTTAATTTTTTTTGTTTTATTCCTTGTAATTTTCTGTATTAAATATTCTGTTTTTTGTATTTTATTATACAATATATATAATTTTATTGTGAGTTTTAGCTCTCTCCTTGTGTTTTTTGTTGCTTCTTGGTATACAGTCCTTGCACTATAGGGGTATTAGGATTGTAGCGTCTTCTACTCATTTGTGGTTTGATCTATCCTGATTCCTGGCATCCTCTCTCCAATAGTAGTCTTTGGTGATATATATATATATATATATATATATATATATATATATATATATATATATATATATATATATATAACATTGAAATGTGAGAAAATAGAGGGGGATAAAAATGCACTATAGATAGCTGATCTGCTATACCTGATCACTGTATCTTACAGTTATCAGAGGAGGGAAATAACAGAATGTTGCAAACTGTAACGCTGCAGAATGATCTTCTCTGGCTTTCTCTTCCACATGATATGTGTGAGGAGGATGGAGCAAGAGAGAAGTGACAGAGGCAGGAGAGGCAGTGACAGAGTCAGGAGAGGCTCATAGTGACTCGTATCACTATGAGCAGCTGTAACGGTTTGTTTTGACACTCAGACCAGTAGGTAAAATAAAACAACTTTTATTGAAAGAAAATAAATACAAATGATCGCCCTCTACAGTTGACAGTAACAATTGCAAGTGAATACACAGTACACATAGATTCACTATAATGGACAGAAGGCACACAACATAGGTTTAGAAAAATAGGAAACTGGCCCCTAAAAGGTAAATGAAAACAATTTGTCCGTCTCAGCTCTGGGGTTTGGCACGCCCGTATGGTGTAGTGATAAACTGAGCAAATGTGCACAGCACAGAATTCATGCAATGATGGGTAGTAGATGTTCAGTGACCAACATGAGCTATAGCAGAACAGTGACCCAAAATAGCCCCCGCGGGCATTCACCAGGAGACCACTGAGACTGCCAGTGCAAGAGTATGTAGCCCCCACGGGCGTGATCGAGACTAGCCTGAGATGCAAAGCTGGCTTTTTAGCCCCCACGAGCGTATAACCGGAGACCAACATGAGCACAACACGAGCCAATAGCCCCCACGGGCGTTCACCTTCGGATCTTGCAAGAGCTTGGAGCCTAACCTTGCTACCAATAGCCGCACCGGATACCTCCGGTAATAACCGTGATACCGAGAGCCAAGACGCCCAACCAGACCAACAGGATAGACTACTCTGCAAATGTAACTGGGAGTCGCCGTCCAAGTAGCGGCCAACTCAGCAGCAGTAGACTTACAAGGCAACGGCTCGGTAATCAGAAAGGAGGTCTGGCAAGAGAGAAGCGGCATTGCAAGGGTTAAAAGGTACGTTTGAATCTCCCAGGCTCGGTATGGTAACTTAGCTCTGCAGCGTATAGGGGCTCGGTTCAAGGAGCACAGCTTATGCAAGTCAGCAAGGAACTCTGCACTGAGGGATGGGTTACACAGGAGTGTAATGGTCACACTAGGTCGGCACAGCAACGCAGGATTCAGAATGTCGCGGCGGCGACAACAGGCCAAGCAGGTCGCTGGAACAGGCCGCGGTGATCTCGAAGCAGGAAGTCAGCCAGCCGGGTCGTTGGACGTAGAAGTCTCTTAGACAAGCTGGGTCGTAGCCCGTAGAGGGTTCTCAGACAAGCCGGGTCGTAGCACGTAGAGGATTCTCAGACAAGCCGGGTCATACACGATCAGGAACACTGGAGCGTAGTCAGGACAGGCCAAAGTCGGTACACAGGAATCCAGATACAGGAACACAGCAACAGCAACACTGGCTCAAACACCACGAAAGGGCATCTGATAGATGTAAGAGTCAGGTATAAAAAGGTCACCAAGGGGCGGCCAAACCAACTGAACAAATCACAGTCTGCCACAGATGAGAGTGACAGGATAATCTTTCAAAGACCCCCTCTCCCTGCTGGAGGCTTAGGTTTCTGAGGGTATTTAGAGTGGAAGTTGCGCACAAGTCTGGGTGCATGGAGGTCCTTCTGGTCAACCCAAGAGCGCTCCTCTGGGCCATAGCCCTTCCAGTGGACCAAGTATTGCAACTTCCCTCTAAGTCGCCTAGAATCAACAATGCTCTGAACCTCATATTCCTCTTGCCCCTGGACGTCCACCGGCCCAGGAACTACCGGAGTAGTAGTGTAACGATTGCAAACCAGGGGTTTTAACAGAGACACATGGAACACATTGTGAATATGCATAGACGGAGGAAATTCCAATGCATAGAAGACAGGATTAATTTTGCAAATAATTTTAAATGGACCAATAAACCGGGGAGCCAACTTATTCGAGGGGACCTGCAGATTGAGGTTTCTGGAGGAGAGCCATGCCCTATCCCCAACCTGGAAAGAGACCGCTGGCAGCCGTCTATGATTGGCATATCGCTGATGCCGCTGGAAAGACTGACTGAGGGTCCTCTGCACCTGTGCCCAGGTGGAACAGAGCTGCTCCATATGCTCATCCAAAGCCGGTATCTGTTGTGACTGGAACGAGTCCGGGAGCAAACCTGGCTGGAACCCATAGTTGATCAAGAACGGGGAGCTCCCGGACGATGAGTTGACAGCACAATTCCTGGCAAACTCCGCCCATGGCAACAGGTCGGCCCAATTGTCATGATGATCAGTAATAAAACAGCGCAGGAACTGTTCCAGTCCCTGATTGGCACGCTCAGCGGATCCGTTGGTCTGGGGATGGTAGGCGGAGGAGAAGGACAATTGAATGCCCATCATGCCACAGAATGCCCTCCAAAACCTGGACACGAATTGACTCCCACGGTCGGAGACCACCACTCTGGGTACCCCGTGCAAACGAAACACTTCTTTAGCAAAGACCTTGGCTAATTCCTGAGCCGATGGAAGCCCCCTGAGTGGCACAAAATGAGCCATTTTGGAGAACCTATCAACCACCATAAGGATAAATGTATACCCCCTAGAGATCGGCAATTCTCCCAGAAAATCGATAGATATATGACACCAGGACCGTTCTCCATTAGGCACAGGTTGAAGCAAGCCCACTGGGAGATGCCTGGGGGTCTTAGCACGGGCACAGGTGGCACAAGCGGCAGTAAAAGCGGAGCAATCGGCTCTGAGCGTCGGCCACCAGAATAATTGCGAAAGAGACCATACCAGCTGATCCCTGCAGATGTGCCCGGCCGCCCTAGACAAATGATAGGTCTCCAATAGACGAGTGCGAAAAGGTTCATCTACAAAGCATTTACCAACTGGAGTCTCAGGTGGAGCCCTAGACTGAGACCCCAAAATCTCCTGTCCCAGTGGCGAAGTTATACTAGTGCGAATCGCAGCCATAATACGGTCGGGCTGAATAATAGGTACCGGTGCTTCCTCCCTCTCAGTGTCCGACGCAAACTGTCGAGACAATGCGTCTGCCCTCACGTTCTTAGAACCTGGGAGGTACGATACTATAAAGTTAAACCGGGACAAAAAGAGTGCCCACCTGGCCTGTCGAGAAGACAACCTCTTAGCCTCAGAGAGATATGTCAAGTTTTTGTGATCGGTAAGGATCAGTACTGGGTTCTTGGTACCTTCCAACAAGTGACGCCACTCCTTCAGTGCCAGAATAATAGCCAATAACTCCCTGTCACCAATCTCATAGTGGCTCTGTGCGCTGGACAATTTCTTAGAAAAAAAAACACAAAGTCTCAAGGTACCACCTCCCACAGGACGCTGGGAGAGTACTGCCCCAACCCCAACCTCAGAGGCGTCAACTTCCAAGGTAAATGGCAGAGAGGGTTTGGGATGGGACAGCACTGGGGCAGACGTAAAGGCAGATTTTAAGGTCTCAAACGCATTATCAGCGGCCTCGGACCACTGAGAGGGAGTAGCGCCCTTATGTGTCAAATCAGACAAAGGTTTCACAATTGTGGAAAAGTTACGTATGAATTTTCTGTAATAGTTGGCAAACCCTAAAAAGCGCTGAATAGCTTTTAACCCTTTAGGGCGAGGCCACTGTAATAGTGCTGTCAACTTGTCCTGGTCCATAGCGATTCCATCTTTGGAGATTACGAACTCCAAAAATGGTACTTGAGACACATGGAATTCGCATTTTTCCAATTTACAAAACAGCTTATTCTCCCGGAGTCGCAACAAAACTTCCGTGACATCTTTAATATGTTGGGAGAGAGTGGCGGAATGAATCAATATATCGTCCAGATATACCACCACGCAGGACTGAAGCATGTCACGCAAGATATCATTAATCAGCTCCTGGAATACCGCAGGTGCATTACATAAGCCAAAAGGCATTACCAGATATTCGTAGTTCCCAGTTCTGGTATTAAATGCCGTTTTCCACTCATAACCTTCTCTGATTCTAATTAGATTGTAGACGGCCCGCAAATCAAGTTTGGTGAAAACAGAAGAGCCCTTCAATCTGTCAAATAGCTCGGTGATGAGTGGAATAGGGTATGCGTTCTTGGGCATAAGCTTATTAAGCCCCCGGTAATCAATACATGGCCTTAGTTCGCCATTTTTCTTTTTTACAAAGAAGAATCCGGCACCAGCCGGAGAAGTGGACTTGCGAATAATTTCCCTACCAAGAGCGTCCTCAATGTACTCCTCCATTGCCCTGTTCTCCTCGCATGACAGTGGGTAAGTACGTCCTCTCGGGGGAATCACACCTGGAGGCAAATCAATAGCGCAATCATAGGGTCTATGCTCGGGCAATGCGCTAGCCTCCCCCTTGTTGAATACGTCACTGAATTCCCCATATTCAACTGGCACAGCAGGAGAGGTACACATAATTTTGACAGGAAGAGATAGGCAGTTCTTTTTACAGTAATCGGACCAGGAACTAACCTCACATTTTTGCCAATCAAATTGAGGATTGTGCAGAAGCAACCATGGAAACCCCAAAATGACTGCATGGTGAGGTGAGAGAATAATTTGAAACCGTACCTCCTCCTTGTGGAGTGCCCCAACTGACATAGAAATAGGGATGGTTTACATTGTAATAAAAGTGGGTTCCAATGGTCTGCCATCAATGGCCTCTACTGCCAATGGAGATTCCTTTTTGCATAGAGGAATATTTTGCAAAGCCGCAAAAGATTGGTCCATAAAGTACCCGGCTGCACCAGAGTCTACCAGCGCCAAGGTTTCTGCGCCCTTGTCAGCCCAAAAGAACGCCACCTGGATGATGGGTTTAGCGATATTTGAATCTAGGGACTGTTGTACACCACCTAGGGCCTGTCCCCCAAGGTACCTTAGGTGCGTGCGTTTCCCGGCCTAACCGGACAATTGCGCAAAAGGTGCCCCTGTTTGCCACAATATAAACATAGACCTTGCCTTTTACGAAAAGACCTCTCTTCTTGGCTCTGCTGCCTCTCCTGGACGCTCAGTAGGAAAGGGTGGAGAGGGTGGGTCAAAGGAACTGTCCTGCCCATGTTTTCTGGAAGTTGCCCTTCTTGCCAACCGTCTTTCCCGGATACGAGAGTCAATGAGCATTACATAATCAATGAATTCGTCCAGGTCACTAGGTACATCTCGGGCAGCTATTTCATCCTTAATTGGTTCAGAGAGCCCCTTAGCAAAAGCTGCCAATAACGCCTCATTGTTCCAGACCACCTCCGCTGCCAGGGTCCGGAATTCTATCGCATAATTGCCCAATGTACGTTCGCCCTGCTGTATCTCCATTAGCCTTTTGGCAGCGGAGGCAACTCTGCCAGGGACCTCAAACACACGGCGGAACTTCTTTACGAACTCATTAAAGTTCAGCGTGCAAGGTTTGGCACTTTCCCACAAAGGGTTCGCCCAAGCCAAAGCTTTGCTGTTAGTAGCGATATCATGAATCCGACCTTGCTTCGGTCGTTAGGAAAAGCCTGGGGCGTTAATTCCAAATAGATCTCCAACTGATTGATAAAGCCCCTGCATAAGGAAGGCTCGCCATCATATCTCAAGGGTAACGGCGCCGCTGCCGTTAAGCCTCTGACACAAGTAGGAGGGGCTAGAGGCGGATTATCCGGTGTCAAGACTGGGGAGACCACTGGATTCGGATTAGGCTTGTCTAGGTGTACCGTACGCTCAAGTAGGGTCTGTAGAGCCAGTGCCAATTGATCTAAGCACTGCTCATGGACATCCATTCTCCAGTGGATGTTTTGTGTGTTACTTTCACCCTTACTGTCTGAGGTCATGGCCCTTTCGTACTGTAACGGTTTGTTTTGACACTCTGACCAGTAGGTAAAATAAAACAACTTTTATTGAAAGAAAATATATACAAATGATCGCCCTCTACAGTTGACAGCAACAATTGCAAGTGAATACACAGTACACATAGATTCACTATAATGGATAGAAGGCACACAACATAGGTTTAGAAAAATAGGAAACTGGCCCCTAAAGGGTAAATGAGAACAATTTGTCCGTCTCAGCTGTGGGGTTTGGCACGCCCGTATGGTGTAGTGATAAACTGAGCAAATGTGCACAGCACAGATTTCATGCAATGATGGGTAGTAGATGTTCAGTGACCAACGTGAGCTATAGCAGAACAGTGACCCAAAATAGCCCCCGCGGGCGTTCACCAGCAGAAACTGAGAATGAATGGGAGACAGGAATGAGGATGAGCATCACCACCACCACTAGCAAGGACATCTTGGAATCAGAGGAATTTGCAACTGATTTGCACCTTCTGATGCTGAGATGAAAGGGCAGCAGGATGCTGAGGAGCAGGTTAGTGTGTCACAGACTATAGTGGACACAGTGGGGAATGGGGTCAACAAGCGATACGGGACTAGGACAGGTTCCACTTGTCAGCAGTAGCAATACTCCTGATCCTAGTTGCAGTGCTGACTCTGAAGTAGCAGCAACACAAGCAACATTATCCGCTGCCACAGACAATGAAGGGGAATGTGGAGGACAAGAAGAAAGAGTCCATTCTTCTCCACCTTTTTTCTCTGAAGTCATCATGGGTGTGGGACTATTTTTCTGTTGGGGCAGGCACAGTACAGTCATCAGCAATGGCACTGTGCACAATTTGTGACAAGTCAGGGAAAAGAGGAAAGGAGAGAACACACCTTGGCACAAGCGCCCTCATATCACACATGAAACACAGACACCATGACATTTACTCCAAACATGTTAAAGCCAAACACCCACCACAGAAGTCAAGCACTGCTTTTGCTGTCCCTGACTCACCAGAAAGGCAACAAGAGGTGAGGTGGAGATCAAAGAGGAGGAGGAATACAACAACCCGGGCAGAGACTGGAAGTTCCAGGACGAGTGAAACAACTAGCTCGCCATCACCTTCTAGGGTAACTACATCTTCTGCCAATCCTCCTCATTCATTACCTCTCCCACTAAATGACAGCCATTCTGTTAATGTTAGGATGTGGCAGTTCGTCTCTACCCATTGCACACTGTGTGGTGCACTGACAACACATGCCAGTGTGGTGGAGGAGAATCGCAATCGGTGCATCAAGCAGCATCTGAGGAGATTCCATTCTGCAGAATATGCTAATATGGTGACAGAGAGGGTTCATCACTACTATTAAACTGTCAGCAAGTTGTCATGTGTCCTTAGCGGGTGTGGAAAAGGGGTACAGTGACAGCGGCAGTACTTGGTTTCGGGTGTCATGGTGTTTGGATACAGTTGTGCCCCCAGATGTTATTTACCACACACATACTGTGCACATTGCAGTTACTGAGGAGACCCACTGATCCTGCTCTCAAGGGAAAAAATACATTCTAATAACAACACACCCATGATGATTTTGGAGGAGAGGCAGGTGGAGAAGATTTAATGGCCAACTTGTTCTTTTCTCCACAAATACTGGGGGCTACTTATTCTGCTGCTACCGCCTCAGGCGTATCACTGGAGCCACTTGTGACAAATGGAGCCTTCATCATCCATCTTCCATGTTACTGCTATTGTTGATCTCATTCCCTTTCAGCTGCCCAATCATCCTGCTGCTTGAACTACTCAGCAGCAGCAGTACGAACAGCAGTTGCAACTCAGGACTCAGGAGGACATTTGACAGTGGCCACTGGCCAACATGACCCGCTGGCATTAGGCCAGTAGGGCATTTTTATTTTTTTTCTCAGGGTTTGTGTTTTTTTGTTTTTTTTTAATAAATAAATAAAAACTAGTCCTACAAAAAAATAAACAATTTTAGGGGGTTTGTTTCTAACAAGCCTAAGTCCTACAAATCAATGTTTCCTTAGGGTTGGTGCCAAACAAGCTTAAGTTCTACAAATCAATGTTTCTTCAGGGCTTGGGCCTCTAATAAGTGTACATCCTACAAAGTCCTATAACAACAAATCAAACAAATCATCCTCTACAAAATACTCTATCAAGTCAAGTATCAGTCCACCCCAGTGGCAGCTTATGTCAGGGGGTTCCTTCTCTGTCACTTTAAATTCAAATGTCTTATTTTATTTTATTGATTTATTTTTTTAATTAACTGTCCCCCCAATAGCAGTTAAGAAACCCCCCCAAAACAAATTCCCTTTTCAAATGATTCATTCATTCACCAAAACAGGCACCCACCTCAGACCCCTTTATACCACTTTTATGGTTTTTATTTTATTTTATTTAGGATTTCTTTTTTATTAAGTGCCCCCCAATCCCAGTAAACAACCCCCCAAAAACATTCCCTGTTCAACTGATTCTTTCCCCACACCCCACCAACACAGGCACCCTCATGCCCCTTTTATACAATGCCTTTGGGAAATAAGTACCTCACAAACGTTACCTGAAGCTTATCACAAGTACTTTGATGTCTTTGACCAAAAGGGAGTGGAGCAACTTACTCCTTACAGGCAATTTCATTGCCTATCGAACTGCTACCAGGGTCTCCTATCCCATATGGTAGGATATTCCCCTTTGCAGGTCTAGAGTTGGAACACTTCAAAACCTACCTAACGGAGAACCTACGGAAGGGTTTCATCCATCCTTCCACTTCACCGGGTGGTGAAGGGATATTCTTCATAGAAAAAAAAAGACAGTGGTCTCAGACCATGCATGGATTACACACAACTAAATTATGTTAACGTTAAGAACCGTTACCCTCTACTATTGATCCCTGAATTACTTCCATCTTTTCTAAAATCGACCTACACGGAGCCTACAATCAGGTCCGCATAAAAATAGGCGATAAGTGGAAGACCACTTTGCATACAAGATACAGACATTTTGGATATTTGGTCATGCCATTTGGCCTATGTAACTCTCCAGCCACCTTCCAGTGTTTTGTCAATGACATCTTCTCAGCCCTCTTAGACCAATATGTGGTCATATATCAGGAAAACATCCTAATTTTTTCTGACACCCTGCTAGAGCAAGGCCAACATGTTCACACAGTGATGGAAAGGTTACGCAAACATTCCCTCTTTGCCAAGATTGAAAAATGCTCCTTTGAGGTGGAAAGAGTAGAGTTCCTGGGCTTCCTCATCTCCCCCGGCCATATTGAAATGGATCCATGCAAGATCACGTTCCTCATAAACTGGTCTATCCCTACAAACAAAAATACAAGTACAACGGCTCATAGGATTCTCTAATTTCTATATACGCTTCATCAGAAACTTTTCCAGACTCATTGCACCCATAACTCTACTCACATGTCTAGCTGTTCCTTTTCAGTAGTCTGATAATTCCCAACAATCATTCAACATTCTGAAGGGTTCGTTCACTCAGGCACCTATTCTCATATAACGAAATATTTCAAAACCAGCAAAGAGGACTTAGTCCAATTAATTTGAAATCCAGAATATGTACCAAAATCGTCCACCAACCGCAACGTGGTCCTCAGGGAATCCCCATCATCACCAAGAAAGAGTAGAATGTCACCAGCATACAGTGCGATCTTTTCCTCTCTGCCCTCAATACTGAGTCCACGAATCAGTGGATTAGCATGGATCAGAACAGCCAAAGGCTCCAGGGCCAGGGCAAACAAGCTGGGAGAGAGCGGGCAGCCCTGTCTAGTGCCACGATGCAAGGAAAAGGGTTGTGAACTCAGTCCATCCGTCACCACAGAAGCCCTGGGGTTACTATATAAGATATGTATCCAATTAATAAAGGATGACCAAATCCAAAACTCCGGAGTACATGCCAAAGATATGACCACTTGACAGAGTAAAAAGCCTTAGATGCATCAAGGGACGCTATCACCCAAGTTCTGATGTTATCGTGTGGAAGCTGCGGGTGCAAAAATAACCTTCTAAGGTTGTGGGACGTCGATTTGCCTGGGATAAGGCCAGTTTGGTCTTCATGTACGATGGTTCCCAACACTTTATTTAATCTGGTGGCCAGTATTTTTGCCACAATTTTTGCATCCGTAGTCAAAAGGGAAATAGTTCTGTAAGAGTCGCAGATCTCTGGATTCTTCCCTGGGTTAGGCAGTACAATAATGGAAGCATTATTATGGAATCCGGAAGATGTCCGTCGTCAATGGCAGCGTAAGAAGTATTGAAGAGATGAGGGGCCAAGATATCCGCAAATTCTTTATACCACTCTGCAGGAAGACCATCCACAACCGAGGCCTTGCCCGCTGGCAAACCACGAATCTCTTCCATCACTTCACTAAGAAGTATAGGAGCATCTAGCATGCGTTGGTGTTCTAAGGAAAGCTGAGGAAGGTCACATTGATCAATAAAATGAGATATCTGAGTCTCAGAACGGGTTAGTCGAGACTCATACGAATGAGAGTAGAAGCGCTGGAACTGCAAGTTAATCATCCGTGGGTCCAGTATCAATTCACCCCCAGAATCCCGGAGTGAAGAAAGCAACAGAGTCCCCATGTGCTGGCGAACAAGATGAGCCAAGAGCTTCCCTGCCTTGTCCCCATTTTCAAAAAATATTTTGTTTCATATAAAAAAACATGACGGGCATTCAATTCAGAGAGTTTTACAGAATATTGTAACGAGCAGGAAACAAACTTAGTGTAAGAAGCCGAATCCCCACTTCCCACAAACTGTCTTTCTGCCTCAGCAGCCTCCGATTCCGCAACCTCCACTTCCCTAAATCTAAGTCTATTTTGCATAGATAGGAAGACAACAGGATGGGAGTGCTAAACGGATCTGCCATGCAATCAAGCCAATACGAAACGGATTTAAAAAAAATCCAAATTTTATTCATACAAAAACAATAAAATTGGTTCAGGAGATTTAAAGTTCAGAAGATCAAAACACTGCACACACGCCTAACGCATTTCATGAGTGACCTCACTTAATCATAGGCTGTGTGTGTAACAGCACCCTCCACATTATATTGAGCTAACACAACTCATAACAGGTGTGTGAACAAGCCGGTTTCTCCCGTTTAACCCTATTTAGTCTAAAAAGACTTTCTCATGTTAAAAACTACAGTAGACCGGTCTGGTCACTAACCCGTTCAGCCGCCATAACTCTTCTAGCAAATTTACTTAATTTCTTCCTATATTCTGATGACTTTTTAACCATAGTGGAAGCAAGAACGCAAGTACAGGTCAGATCAACACAGACCAGATGTCACGGTTTGCTACGACTCTCAGACACAAAGTTAGGTAAAAACACAACTTTATTGAAATAATTAAAAAGGTGATCCCTTAGGATTCCAACATGACATACAACATACAATAATAGCGAAATACAGATACAGGCTCTACCGGTCCTGCCAATATACTGGGCAAGACAGCCAATAATCCAATCCAATAGGCTCTACCGGCCTTGCCAATACCGGGTAAGGCAACCCGCAGATGGAGTATGTACCAGGTTCTACCGGCCTTACCAATACCGGGCAAGGCAGCCCTAGGAGTAACAAGCTCTACCGGTCTTGCCAATATACCGGGCAAGACAGCCGTTGATCTAATGCTGTAGGCTCTACCGGCCTTACCAATACCGGGTAAGGCAACCTGCAGATGGAAGATATACGGGGTTCTACCGGCCTTACCAATACCAGGCAAAGGCAGCCCAAATTAACTCACAAAAGGCTCTACCGGCCTTGCCAATACCGGGTACGGCAACCTGTAGATGGAGTATGTACCAGGTTCTACCGACCTTACCATTACAGGGCAAGGCAGCCCAAAGGAACTCACCCAGGGACGCTCAACAGTGAGTACAATCAGAATGCTCATGGAGCAAACCAGCGTCCGCACGCTGGGACCAATAATAATGTATTTAACCGCAATGCGTTGGAGCAAACCAGCGACCGCATGTTGGTATCAACAGCAATGTAAATAGCCACCAGGCTTGGATCAGACCAGCGACCACATGCTGGGACCAACAATAAAATGTATAGCCACAAGGCTTAGGAGCTAACCAGCGTCCACACGCTGGGACCAACAGTAATGTGTAGCCATGAGGCTTTGGAGCAAACCAGCGTCCGCACGATGGGACCAATGGTAAAGTGTAGTCGCAAGGCTTTGGAGCAAACCAGCGTCCGCACGCTGGAACCAACAGTAACGTGTAGCCACAAGGCTTTGGGAGCAAACCAGCGTCCGCACGCTGGGACCAACAGTAATGTGTAGCCGCAAGGCTTTGGAGCAAACCAGCGTCCGCATGCTGGGACCAACAGTAATGTGTAGCCACAAGGCTTTGGAGCAAACCAGCGTCCGCACGCTGGGACCATCAGTAGAGTTTAGTCGCAAGGCTTTGGAGCAAACCAGCGTCCGCACGCTGGAACCAACAGTAACGTATAGCCACAAGGCCTTGGAAGCAAACCAGCGTCCGCACGCTGGGACCAGCAGTAATGTGTAGCTGCAAGGCTTTGGAGCAAACCAGCGTCTGCACACTGGGACCAACAGTAAAGTTTAGCCACAAGGCTTTGTAGCAAACCAGCGTCCGCACGCTGGAACCAACAGTAACGTATAGCCACAAGGCTTTGGAAGCAAACCAGCGTCCGCACGCTGGAACCAGCAGTAATGTGTAGCCGCAAGGCTTTGGAGCAAACCAGCGTCCGCACGCTGGAACCAACAGTAATGTGTAGCCGCAAGGCTTTGGAGCAAACCAGCGTCCGCACGCTGGGACCAACAGTAACAATGTCGCCAAGGCGATCAGGCATCAGGAATACTTCTAGCTGGACAAGAGACGACAGGAACTCGCAGGAAACCAAGCATACTGGGAAGCTCCGTAGAGGTGATCAGCAAGAAACGTCAACCTCACAGAACTAGGCCGGCATACTCTGAAACGACTCTGAAAACAGGAGATTCAGGAACAAGATGCATACTGGAACTCAGGAACACAGGTACAGGTACTGCTGTATACTGGAACATGTTCAAGGCTAAAGTGGTCAGAGACACCACGAAAGGGCAACCATAGTATGCCCAAACCAGGTTTAAATAGGCAGCCTGAGGAGGGATAAAGGCAGACAACCAATAGGAGCCCCCTAATGGTGACTGACAGGGAATTGCAACAATCACGGGCACCGTGATACCAGATTCAGCGTAGGGTGGATAGTTGCCGCTAAGGTGGGTACATGCAGACGGGACCCCTCAAACGTTCAAACAGCATACATATCTGAACTCATATCTTCACACTGGACACCCAAGGGCCACATATGGTATGAACCAGACAGCACGTGTGGCTCTGTTATAGATATACGGGGCAGAGGAGGGAAACATATATAGGAAAGGCAATGAACAAACAGGGGGAATCCGTATCAATGCATTGGTTGAGCCACGGAGCAGCGAGGGAGCCAGGAATCTTCCAATTTCTCTTACAGCTTATCATTTATACATGGGGTAGCAGGGTGGAACATATTTAGGAGAAAAAAGGAACAGGGGGATTTTGTAGCAAATGAAGATGGTTGGCCACAATTAAGCAACAGTGCAGCACCAATAGGCCCTCCAGCCACTCCCGCGTCTTCAAGCGCATCAAGAGATCCAGTAGGCAGCAAGTTAGGGGGTAAGCCTATTGGCAGGGGAAGGGCACTGGGAGAAAAATAAAAAATGGAAGGTGCACTAATATCAAAGAGTCTGGCATTTAAGGCTTAGATAGCCATTTATACATGGGGCAGAAGAGGGAAACAAATGTAGGAAAGGTGACATACAGGGGAGTCCACCATCCAAAGCCTTGCAGCCAACTGAATTGTAATGAATAGAGTTAAAATTAACAGTAGCAGGCTCCACCACCACTCCACAGCCTCCAGACATCAATAGCAGGTAGGGTCTGCCCATACAAGGTAGGCAGCCACTTATTGGGCACAAATGTGGAATCTGCAGTTGGTGTTTGTATTAGCAGGGCCTCCACGCCACCTCCGCACTGTCACCTCGTGTTGTCTCCAAATTAGAATGAGGATCAGAGCTCGTAAAAGTCGTCCACACAAGCTCCGTGCCCCATCGGACGGAAGTGATGCGCTAGGCCACGGCCACAGGCCCAAGTGCTCGAGCGCCACCGCGGTCCTCAAAAAAGAAACATAATGGCTCGATTAGGTAGCTCAGCAGATGGGGAGCAAGGATCGAGCAGTAGGATTACAAAAAAAACAACACCGCTGCAAGGATGGCAGCGGATAATAATCCTCAATAACGGAGCCTCTTCCAAGAGTGACTGTCTAGTGGCTGTCAGGCCACGCCCCCGTCTAAATTCTATTTAAAATTTTTATCTCACTCCCCTGAGAAACTTGTACTTTTCTTCTTACATGATAATATAAGTCCAGTGGAGATAATTATTCCTAGGTCCTTGACTCCATCTCCAAACTGCACTAATTCAAGGATTTTACACATCACGTCCCTCAACGTTGGTTACTCCAGACTATTACTTATGTATAGGCATTCCATCCCCTTTTGATTCCCATTGTTTAATAAACAGTTTGGGGAGCACATGGATACATATTATTGTTTCATTTTAATCCGAATGATATGGATGATGGACTTGCTAACACGCTTTAGCTATAGTCTCTCTCAATGTGCATTTACCTTGTGTATTTCCATTATTGTACTATCTTGTAATATTTTATGTACTACTTTTTGTGTCTTTGTGCTATTTTTTGAATATTAATAAAATTTTATTTAAAAAAGAAAAAAATGTATTTGGCCTGCCTGACTACCGCCTTTTGTCCTTGGACTGCCTCTGAATATCGACCCCGGCTTGCTTGACCTCCGCACCTTATTTGCCTGCCCTTAACCTTTGGCCTGTCTAACCACTCTGCTATCAGCCTGCCCATGACCTTTGCTTTGACCCATGACTCGTCTCTAGCAGCCCTGTACGGTTATACCTATGGCCTGCTAAGCTCTCCAGCTACACCACCCATGTAAGCCCCTGTGCTATATACCTGTACTGTTATACCTGTGGCCTGCTACGCTCTCCAGCTACACCACCCAGGTAAGCCCCTGTGTTATCTGCAACTCTCCCTAGCACGTTTTGCTTTTTGTGCTATTCCACATTCCTTTTAGTACACTTGTGCTTTTGTTGTACATTGTATATGTTGTTTTGCACTTCTCCCTAAGTAGCTCCTTGTATTGTTTCCTGGAAGACTGCTTATTTGGTTCCTAACCCTTTCTCCACCCCTTACATCCGAATAGGGGCGCTGACAGTGAAACCCATTGAGAAGGCAACCATGCTGGTGAGTCACATTGGGGCAGGAATTAGTGAAATTCTACCACTGATATTTTTATTGCAGAAAAAATAGGAGCATGGCTGAAGATTCTTACCATAATGACAACACAGACATGCACTAGCTGGTAAAGGACATGTTAACATGCTTTGAACACGATCCTTGCATAGTGTCTATTAAAAGCAATGAGGAATATATTCTTGCCACTTTGCTAAACCCCCACTTTAAAGACAAAAATGTCAGAATTTCTGCCAAAAGGCCATCAGCAGTTTGTCACAACATGGAGTCATGGCGATCAGCAGCAACTCTCTGAGAAATCGGATTCTGTCAAGGAATATCGAGACATGCTTATTGACTGAGTGGAGGGCTGCATTGTGGAGTATGAGAGGGAGAAGGTGGGTGCACAACAAACATCTAAGCAGTATAGTGAAAAGGAAGGCAGCAAAGCATTTGAACCAGCAGAAACAGCTACATCATCAACCAGAATATCCCATTCGGAACACAGGGCAAATCATCATGGGTCTCAGTAATGGAGGCAAAAACCCAACACTGGTGGTGGTGGTAGTGGAACTTGCTCCTTGAGTCTGGGTTGGTAACACACAGGAAAACCATATAGCTCCTAGAAGTGGCCCCACTGCATGTGAGATGGTTTCTGCATACTTGCAGGATAGCTACATTTTAGGCAGAAACAATAACCCCATGGAATACTGGCAAACAAAGCAGTGTGTGTGCCCAACATTGACACCTACTGCAGTGGAAACCCTTAATTGTCCTCAGGCAAGTGTTGAGTCTGAGAGGGATTTCAGTGTGGCTGGTTATATTGTCAGTGTCCACAGGACACAGCTATCAAGCAGCAATGTTGGGAGACTAACATTCTTAGAAATGAACCAACATCTCATACCTTCTGAGTATCAGGTAGAAGAAACCACATAAGACAGACAAAGCCAGGACAAATATATTAACAGCAGCACAGATGAGGAGGTGGAGGAGAGATGTGAAGAAGGGTTGCCACTATCCACCCCACTTGGGACCACTGCTATGACCGATAAGTAATATGAGTCAATAATCTGAGAAGGAAGATAGTGTATGACAATGGTAAAAATACATACACAAATCACACTATACCAGTCCCCCACCACCACCAGTACCATACACATCTGCCACATTGTAGGTTGTACCTTATTTTTTTTATTACTTGATATCATCATGATTATGTGCCAGTGTCACTTAAGATGGGAGTTAGTGTTGTGGGCAAAGGACAAATGCATTCTGCATGTTAATACATTTTTCAAGCCATATGTTGCTGTAGGACTCACGACTTTGACTTTCAGCCACTTATTTCTAAATTTCAGCCCTCAGAAAAAGTAATATTACAGTAGGAAATGTAAATATGTAGGAAATGTAAATATAAGCGAAAAATGTGTTAAAATAGGCAGAAAATTTGTTAAAATAGGCAAAAAGGACGACATTTTTGCTTAGGCAGAAAGACAACATTTTTTGCTGGGAAAAGCGAAAAATTGGTACGTTTTCGTGAAAAGTCATGCAGGAAATTTTTCACACTTTTTGCCCATCCCTACTCCTGGTCCTAGTTGCAATGCTGAATCTGAGGCAGTAGCAGAAACAGCAGCAACATTATCTAATGCCACAGACAGTGAAGGGGAATGTGGAGGACAAGAAAGAGGCAATTTTTCTCCACCTGTTCCCTCCCCTCTGAAGTCATGGGTGTGGGACTATTTTTCTCTTGGGGAAGACACAGTACAGTCATGTTAAAACCAAACAACCACCACAGAAATCAAACACCACTGTTGCTGTTCCCCTGAGTCTCCAGAAAGGCAACAAGAGGAGAGGCAAAAATCAAAGAGGAGGAAGAGTAGAGCAACCCAGGCAGAGACTGGAAGTTCCATGACGAGTTAAACAACTAGCTCGCCATCAAAATCACCTACTAGGATAACTACATGTTTTTCCAATCCATCTCATTCATCGTTACCTGCCCTGCCAAATGATAGCCACTCTGTTGATGTTAGGATGTGGCAGTTCATCTCTACCCATTGCATACTGTGTGGTGCACTGAAAACACATGGTAGTGTGGTGGAGGAGAATCGCAAGCAGTGCATCAAGCGGCATCTGAGGAGATTCCAACCCTGCAGAATATGGTAAGATGCTTGTAAGGGGGGTTTATCATTACTATTAAACTGTCAGCCAGTTGTCATGTGTCCTTAGTGGGATCTGGACAAGGAGTATAGTGACAGCGGCAGTAATTGGTTTCGAGTGTCATGGTGTTTGGATACAGTTGTGCCCCAGATGTTATTTACCACACACACTGTGCACATTGCAGTTGCTGAGGAGACCCACTGATCCTGCTCTCAAGGGAAAAAATATATTCTAATAACAACACACCCATGATGATTTTGGAGGAGGGGCAAGTGGAGAAGATTTAACGGTCAACTTGTTCTTTTCTCCACAAATACTGGGGGCTACTTATTCTGCTGCTACTGCCTCAGGTGCATAACTGGAGCTAGTTGTCGCAAGTTGTACCTTCATCATCCATCACCCATGTTACTGCTATTGTTGAACCCATTCCTCTTCAGCTGCCTAATCATCCTGATGCTTAAACAACTCAGCAGCACCAGCACAAAGAACAGCAGTTGCAAAATCCACAATAATGGACTCAAACTCAGGAGGACATTTGACAATGGCCAGTGGCCATTGGCCAACATGACCTGCTGGCATAAGGCCAGTAAGGCATTTTTTTTCACAGGGCTTGTGCTTTTTTAAAAAAAAAATGATAAATAAATAATTTAAAAAAATAAATAAAAACATAGTCTGACAAAAAAAAAATTAGGGGTTTGTTCTAAGAAGCTTAAGTCCTACAAATCAATGTTTCCTCAGGTCTTGGGCACCTAACAACAAATGTAACAAATCATCCTTTACAAAATACTCTATGAAGTCAATTATCAGTCCACCCCAGTGGCAATGTATGTCAGGGGTCCCTGTCTCTATCACTTTACATACAAATTTCTTATTTTATTTTTATTTTATTAACTGCTACCCCAATACAGTCAAGAAAACCCCCCTCAAAACAAATTTCCTGTTCAGCTGATTCATTCTCCAGACTTGACCCACCAACACAGGCACCCTCCTCAGACCCCTTTTATACCATGTCTTTTTTTTTTTTTTTTTTTAATTATTATTTATTTTGTATTAACTGCCCCCCAATCCTAATATATAAACCCCCCCAAAAAAATTCCCTGTTCAACTGATTCTTTCCCCACACCCCACCAACACAGGCACCCTCATGACCCTTTTATACTATGCCTTTGGGAAATAAAATAATATTTATTATGTGTTGTGTGTAAATTCAAAGTTCCCATTGATTTCAATGGAATGAGCTAGGCAAAACAATTGGAAAATCTGCACTTTTTGCGGGAAATTATTCACAAAGCAGGAAGTGCTATTATTAGCCAATTTCAGTTTGAGGCAACATTTTTCACCCATCCCTATCTTTGAGTTATATTTAGACTATCATAGTCAGGACGTGGATGGAAAACATACCCTTGTCCATGCATCGGACAGTTTTTAAATAGGTATGTTTTCCATCCATGTCCTGTCTATGATAGTCTAAATATAACTCAAAGCTAGGGATGGGTGAAAAATGTTGGCTCAAACTGAAATCGGCTAATAATAACACTTCCCGCTTTATGAATAATGTGTTGATAGAGAGTATATATAGGGTGATCATGTCCTACCACTAGAGTGGCATTTCAACTATATTTCTGCTTTATGGTCCATGAACTTGGTAAGAAAATGGCTTGCTAGTGCAGTGATGTGGACCAATTACAGATGAAATAAGAAACTAAGAATGCCACAGAGACCTGGAATAATTTCATTAATTTATGGGTTCTGTACTTTAAGTTTAATTGCAAACGTGGTGATAGACCATTCAAAGGTAATTATAACAATCACCAGATGTAAATGAGATAGTCTTTATTACTATACATTGAATATCATTCCAAAGATGTATTAGATAAGATTAGCTGGATGCAATAACTAAGACAAGTTATTTATATTTAATCTCACACAGGAATAGTTACACAGTTGGTTGATCTCCACACATATAATAGAAACAAAATACGTGTTGCTGTGGATCAAATCTGTTCACTTAAAGGAATCCTCTGTTATTTCTGTATATATATATTTTTTTTCTTTTTTTACTAATGCTTGTCCCATTGTCACTTAAGGGACTGTATCAGCTGCAACAATACATACTCCGTAGGCTTTTGGTTAACTTGATGACCAGGATTGATTGTGGCTCTTTGATCCCTGTTTAGTCAAAAGATAATAGCACTCTGTGCTGTGGACCAAAGCCGTTTATAAGCACAGCTTTTTATATCAATACAAACTAGGTCTTATAATCCCTTGGTATACATTGTTTGCCAGGGATACGCACTTTACATATTGTTCTTTGGTCACGCATAGTTAAAAGATACTAACACAATGCGTTGTGGTTCAAAACTGTCTATAGATGCAGCTTATTATGACAATAACAATTAGGACCTACAAGCCATGGAATAGACTGTTTACTCAGACTCTAACTGAGCCAGGATAGAGTAACAGTCTGTTTAATATATGGAGTGAATATTGGAGACAAAGAATATTTTCAATATGGATGTTCATAGAAAAATTATTATCATCTGATCTCAGTATCACACACAAGTCCTATACACAAATCAAAAAATGTTATGTTTATTATTTCTCTCCTCTTAGGCCAGACCACAGATTACATCGTTGGGCAAGCAAAGGAATATATTATAGGTCATGTAATAAATTATGAAAAAAATCAGGTTATCATTAAAGATGATCACCCCTCTACTTACCTATTCACTCACATACAAGCTAAATATTATATAAAATCTCTCCTCCCTGATATAACTGCCCAACATGGTAACAATCCTTTCCACAGTATATTCAAATGCCATAGGCCACACATTTCATCTCAGCCTTGATATGCCAACCCCTCCTCCATCCTGTAAATCAAGAACAGTGGAAACGTGTCATACAAAAATGGTTAGAGCACATTCCAAGATCAAGAATCACACAAAGACTAAAAAGCTCCATAGAAAGTTGAAAAATTCCTCACTATGTAGCTCACTGCTCATGGATCATTGCCCAAAATGTAAATTAACTAAAGCAAATATATTACATATAATTAATTGTTACTCAGTGATCCAAATATCCAAAGATCAAAATAGTCTGCCACATTTTGGATAGTATCTTAATGGTAGCACTGAAAAGTATATAGACAATCTGAACCACCTCACTCCCAACCACTATGCGTCAAATGCAGATAAAAATCCTTTACTTCATAAAAATTCATTGGATTATAACAATCCAAAATAAAGAGATAGATGGTGAACTTGTGGAAACCATATTTAGATAAACTTCCAAGAGGACAGAAATAAGATTTCTTGCACACTTTAAGATATACTAAATGGATAGCAACTAGAGAGCTGAGAGATCTTCCCAGCAGTCAGCTAACTGGCTAACTAATTGATCCATTTGACCAGTTTGGCTGATTGGGAGCGGCATTGGACACGTTGTCATAGATCATAATACCAAGGTCGCACACTATATTCTCTCCCTCCTCTTCAAGTATAATTTTTCTGTACCCACCTTTCTCTAAGCTACAAAGAGAGTTTCGTATGATAAACTGTTTATAATACTATTGGACATCTTTTGTTTAATTTTTCTATTTATTTATAAGCACACTTAAAATTTCTTGGAAAACCAATTTAATGATCGATTGTACATTGTAAGCTTGATCAGAACTCATAATACTGTACTTCTGATTCTTTAAACTTCCTCTGTACCTTATCTGCCTCATTTGACCAGACATGATTATTTCTGTACACTATGAGTTATTATGTAAGATGTTGCCAAAAATAAAAAATAAATAAAACAATGATACTCCTACATTGTGACACACCTGTGCCATGAGCCCCATGTGGAATGATAATCATGGAAATACATGACATCACAAGTAGATAAATATGTTTAGTGTCTTTAAATCTATGAATCTAAGGCACCCCCTATTTAACATATAGCACTGTAAAATAATGTATAAGAATGTATTTTCTATAACATTATTTTTTACTCTTTGGAAATATGTGGCCATATTAAAGATATTACTTTGGTTTTTTTAAGGTTTCTAGTGTCTGACAAAGAATAACCATGTAATTTGTCATCTTTTTCACTATTTGAAAAATGATACCCAATATTATGTAATAATAATTCTGAAGAATAACATTTTCTAAAAGTACTTCTTCAGAAAAATAAAAAGATATGACTTTGGAATTTCATTTCCAAATCCATTCAGACAGAAAGGAACAATCTTCAGTCAGCAGGGGATTGATTTTTTTCCTTTTTTGTCAACAACATCCACACTGCAAAGTAATAAAAAAATCACAGAAAAATCATTAAAAAAGAAACTACAATAAAAAAATTAGTTCTGCAAACAATTACTTTTATTTACCTCTTGGTACATGACATTTTCATTGGTATAAATGTGATACATGATTGTTTTAGATATTAATTTTATATATATATATATATATATATATATATATATATATATATATATATATATATATATATATAATATGTTTTCCTCATTATTGTTAGAAGAGTATAGAGAAAAAACACACAAGACATAAAAAGGGCCTGGATACTTATTTAAAAGAGCATAACATAGAGGGCTATGTACGTTAGTATTGGGATTAACAGTTAGGGCTTGTTGATCAAAGGAGAAATCTGATTGCCATTTTGAATCAAGAAGGAATTTTTTCCCCCCATTCAGGGTAGAATTTGAAATTGCTGTATTGAGGGTTTTTTTTTTGCTTCTGTTGGATCAGTGATGGTAAACAGGAATACGAACACGGTTGAACAAGATGGACGCAAGTCTTTTTTCAACCTAAATTACTATGTTACGATGTTACTATGTATAAAATTATATAGTTTGCAAAACTTAAAATAATGAATATACTATCAGCTGCAGCAAAAGATGCACTTTCTAATACTTACATTTACAAAACAATATTGTCATAAGGAATATTAGCTAATCATTGAATTCTATAAAGACATACACATTTCAAATGTGTGTCTAACCCTTTGAGTGCTAGAGAGATATTTGACACTTTGCTTTGCAATGTTTTGGATAACCCTCTGGCACTCAAAGGGTTACTTTTTATAACTATTCATCATTGGCTAATGTACACCTTAAAGCTAAAGTCTTGAAAACAAAACATTGTATTACACTAGTATTACAATTGTTATTTTTATTCTGCTTAGTGTCAAAGATAATTATATGGCAGCAAGGGAAAGGCTGGTCATTTCTTTCTCAGAAAAGGTGATCATCTTAATTGCAGTGGTATGTGGATACATTTGATCTATAATTTTTCTTTTTATAAACATTGGGCTTTAATTACTAAGATAAAATTTAGTAATACTAAGGCAAAGCAGAACTGTGTGATAGGGGACAAATAACATTCCCATTGATTTAATGCAACTTTTTAATCCTTGAATACTAGAGGAAGCAAGTCTTTGGAATCCTCTAGTATATATATATATATATATATATATATATATATATATATATATATATATATATATATCCTATATAATAATTCTCCAAGTTGTGTGTAACGCCCGACATGCGCAGTAGACACTGCTGCGCGTGCGGCAGTCACGCGCAGCAGAGACTGCCCACGCCGCGGCTGATACAGAGCTGGGCGCTCCAAAGGAGCGTCCAGCTCTGTATCGGCCACAGCGCGGGCAGTCTCTGCTGCGCGTGACTGCCCCACGACCGGCTGCCAGAGGCACTGTGGCCCGTGTAACGGGCTGTTCAACTACTTGTGTATATATATATATATATATATATATATATATATACACATATATATTTAAAAATACTTTTATTGAACAATCAATAATAGAAGTTGAATACATGTATTAAGCTGATATTAATTAATACACAAAGTGTTATGGTGCTGAGACATGGTAGCAATTGTTCGACTCTCAATCTAAGACTCCATTATAGACTAAGAAAGCTGTATCAATTCTATGCTTTCAGATTCCCAAATCTCTAAAACAAGCAGAAGGAAGAGAAGAAAGGGGTGAAGATAAAAGCGAGAGAGAGACAGGGAAAAAAAAAAGTCTGGTCTGCTGTCAGGAACTCTACTGCCAGGGGGAGGGAAACTAGGCAAGGGGACATAGCTACCCTCAGTGAGTGGCATAAAGTGTAAATTAGATGCACGGTGCTCAGCCAGCAAGAGCAGACCACTCCCAAGGCCTTGTACCTTTTATGTTTTGTAACGCGTTACATACCCTTTTGACATTCAAATTGTTAAGGGGTTAAAAGCCCCATTAAAACCTAAGGCTTTATTTTTCTCTTATGGTTCAGGTGATGCGCTTCAAAATTGTTTCATTTCTTCTTCATACATCAGCCTCCATGGTTCTTTACTTCCTGTCCTGAATTGACTATTTTTTCTTTTTCTCCTCCACAATCTCCTTCATTGGCTGAGGCTGATGCTGCTGCAGCTGCTGCAGCTGCTACTGCTGCCTAAGAATCAGCACTAAAACTAGGACCAGGAATATTGCTGACAAGTGGAACCTGTCCTAGTCCCACATCACTAGTGCTGAAACCCATTTCCACAGTGGCCATGGTGGTCTGTGGCACACTAGCCTGCTCCTCCACAAGCTGCTGCCCTTGAAACTCAGTAGCAGCAGGAATTCCAGATGCAGTAAACTCCACAAATTCCCCAATCTCACTGCTGGCAGTGGTGGTGGTTAGACGTATGTGAAAGGCCTTATTTTGTTCCCACGGAAAAATCAGTGAAAACCATATGGCTGTCTGCTTTTTCATGAGAAAATCCGCTTTAAATAAACTGATTAACAGTCTCTATTGTTTTAGAATATTGGGAAAAAGTTTTCACTATTTTTCAATTCCTCGAAAGTTTTTGCCCCTTTAATCACATTTTTTTTTGCATTTTCTTTATAAAAATGTGACATTTTCCAGGAATTGAAACACAATACAAGCAGCTACAGAGAGAGGTGCTAGGCTGTTGTGCTATGTTTTAATATCAGCACTGAGGCAGGAGAGGCTCATTGTGACAGCTATCACTATGAGAAAGTCGGTGTACCCTTGATTTTACTCATCAGGATAAATTCTGTGTTTCCATATTACACAATAATTTCACTTTGTCCTGCTCTGTGTGGAACTAATTATGCATTGCCACTCCTAGTTTCCATTTCTTACCAGTTAATACTTCCTCATGGGGCATGGTTTAGCTGAGTACAGTAATATAGTTTCAGGGTACAACTACGAGCCAGCCTGCATCAGTAACAATAATAGAAATAGTGTTAATATTTACCTGTTTATTATTTGAAGCTGTGATTAGTGTGGTTTACATTTTTAACAGAGCATATTTCATCGGTGAATGTACCAGATAAAGCAAGATAAAGCAGTACTCACTTCACTCATACATTGGATAATTTGCCTTTAACCCTTTGAGTGCCAGAGGGGTACGCAACATATTTCAAAGCAATGCTTACCCCTCTGACACTCAAAGGGTTAAGGCACAGATGGAGGCTACTCAGCACTTAAGCATGTCACATCAGGCAACATTTTAATTGTAGCGTTTTGTTGGTCACCAAATAGAGGGCGACATTTCAATAGTAAATCCTAGCAGTTTCCCATTCACAGTTCACAGCTTCCCATTTATGTTGAAGTGAAGTATCCTCAACAAAAGTAACTGTCTTTAGCCATGTGTATATTAAGGTATGGGTCTTAAAGAGTGCCATCCAGCCACCAATTTCAGCAATGCAAACTTGGATATCTCAATCTCCTGTTTAGCCCACATATTCGAGAAAGTATGTTGCAGATGTAACTAGGAAAAAAGTATCTGTTGGGGATACAAAATTACCAAATTCTGTGTTTTTAGTGTAGTGCCAATCTATAGTTGACCATGCGTGAAGATGCCATGTGAACTTTTGGAAATGTGTGTGGTATGAGGCGTACACAAATGCATACTGACCCTGCTAAGCTAAATAGTATTTTGTGTAAAAATAAGGAAAAAGAGATTCCCATCTCATTCACTGGTCATTTAAAGGTCAACAATTGGGTCCTTGCAGGCCTCCACGCCCATAGGAAGCGAGTAATGATTTCTTTAAAGTACCGTTTGGGTATGGACACGGGTGGCCCCTGAAACACATACAGGAATTTAGGAAAGAAAATCATTAGGTTTGTACAACTGATAACATTCAGGGGAAAGGTCTTATCTCTAAAGTGAGTCATAATGGACTCCAAAGTGTCACAAATAAATTTCTCCAATAAATCCTCATCCATCAGTCAAAGATATTTAAAGAAGGTATCATATTTCATGGAAGTGGCTGCAAGGTGTATGTCCTCTTTGAGCGAGTCGTCTAGCAAAGATTTATACAAGACAATTTTGAGGTCTATGAACATATCAAAAAGTGTTCAGCAATAAACAAGAGTTGCCTAAGGGAACTTCATTAGTCGCCAAGAAACACTAAAACATCGTCAGCATTGACTGCCAGCTTTTCCTCCTGATCTCCTACCACAAAGCCCTGATCACCCCTGATCTGTGTGGGGAGGGGTTCTATGGCAAAGGAGAAGAGACCCTGCGATAATGGACATCCTTGACACAACCCCCTTACTAACAGGAAACAATTGTATTTAAGACACATGCACATGAAGAAGAATAGAGTACCAAGCCCATCCCGGAAAAGTGGGTCCAAATCCAAATAGAAGTAGCATATAACAAAGATATTCCCATTCAACAGAATCAGAAGCTTTGGAGGCATCCAAGGACACCACCCCTTTACTCCCTATATTAGTATCTTCCATTTGCAAGTGTAGAAAAAAGCTTTAGGGAAAGTGGATTAACATGTTTAGCTTTTGGATCTTGTGCATAAAGTATCTCCATATTGTAGAGTTACAGGTTCCTGAGAGGTAGCTATTACTGGGACTAGATGTTGCAATTGTGTTATTGTTGCTGATTACTTTGTGTGTGTGTGTGGTTTGGTGGGGGTTGAACTTTGAAGTGGCGATGCTGTTGCTGATGATAATTGTGTATTTTTAGGGCTCTTGACGGCCAGAGTCAGATATTCTAATTTCTCAAACATCTTATAAACAGGCACATAATGGTGGTTTTCATATTTTGTAGGCTATGATTTGGACCACAAAAATGCTGAACTTGTTCCCAGGACTTTGATCTACCCTGTGCATATCAATTTATACATTTGCAGACTATATGTTTACTAATTGATCCCCACTGTGTACTCATATATTTTGTTTCAAATGCATGTCATACTCTGTAAATATAAATGCAGTGTTAGTCTAGCTTTGTTTGTTAGCCCATGCCTGAAGAAGGGACCTTAGTGCCCTGAAAGCTTGCACTTTTTATGTCCTCAGTTAGCCATTAAAAGGTAGCATCCTTATACCACTCTTGTGAGTTTTTTGCTACACTGAATCCTATCTACTCCACTGGCTAACACAGTACCATCTTTTTTTCAGTAGTGCTTAAATGATTACTCTGCAGAGCCATACTTTACAGATTAGGGTACACTACCACTATATTTATGCTGTTAAGATTTGAATGTGTACTGTATAAAACACTAATTTATACTGCACATTGCACAAATAAATATCCTTTATAACACCACTATTTATTGTGTATATCACCATGCTGTTTTGTGTTTCATGATATTGTGCATATAGCAGTATTTCCCAACCCTCTCCACATGGTTACCAAACTGGCCATGTTTTTATGATTTCCCTGCTTGCTTGCAGGTGATTTAACCCTTTGAGTGTCAGAGTGGAACGGAACGCATTGCTTTGCAATGCGTTCCGTACCACTCTGGCACTCAAAGGGTTAATCTGTTGCTCTGTTATTTAATCAACTCCCCTATGCTTTATAAAACATAGGAGATTGGTAGAGTAAAAATGATACCTTTATCAGCTAAAGGAGTGGCTCTAGGATGCAAGCTCAAGATACTAGGTTGAATGCACAATACATGACAGGTTAAACACTCAAGCAAATTATTTTAACATTTAAATTCCTCTGATAGTGACTATTCTTATCAGTATTATCTATATAATTAATTCCCTGGGCTCTGTAATTAGCTAAGTCATCAGATTACCTTTAAATGCTCCCGTGGATTTTATGGCGCAATGCAGGAAACGTGCGCAGTCGCTATTTCCCGTGTGAAAACCACTAGGGAATAGCATGATTTTGTAGAATTGCGCATGAAAAAATCAAGATTAGCGAACGGCTGAGTATATTTATTTTTTTGTGGGTGTGGCTAAGATTAACGAATCTGTGTGAGTTGAATAGTAAATATGCCTAATGCAAGAACTGCTATTGAGAATTAATTTATAAGTCTGTCTACTGTTGTCGTAAAATGGAATTTTTTATGCTCAATTTAAGAAGCATTCGGTATTTAGCCTCCTGGATTAGAACATGCGCAAAATCTATCTGCTCACAAAAATGCCTTTGCGCAATTAGTCTTTAGTCATAGATGGCTAAGTCAATAGAATGTATGTATTAACCCTCCGAGCAACATTAAGTTGCATAGCCCCTTGGCACCAAAGGGACCAAAAAATATTTATTGTGTGGGTTAATGTGAAATAAATTCCTTGTTATGGTTCAGGCCGTAGTTGGGGGTGTGAAACTTGGTTATCAATTTATACTCCCAGATCTTTCTGTCTCTCTGTGTCCTAAAGTTTGCCATTGTAATATGGGTAAAGCATGTTACCGTGTTAGCTATAGGAAATGCAGGAGACTGGTAGAATAAAAATGATACCTTTATTGATTAACTCAGTTCTTTGGATGCAAGCTTTCAAGACAACTAGGTCTATTCTTCAGACATAATAATTAATTATTACCATTTTAATGGTTCCAGTGAAATCGACCAGAGATGGCTTAGAATGTGTACTGGGGGCTGCACCTCTCATTGTAAGCCATGGGTTGTGAACCTTCTAGTGTCTGGAGGGTTCATCCATACACATTCTAAGCAATCTCTGTTCAATTTAACTGGAGGCATTAAAAAGGTAATTAAAACTTGTTTACAGTTTCTAGACCTCTTCATTAAGCTGTCACAGAGGCTAGCGTGACCCACACTAAGTACACACATTCTGATAATGATATTCGATCCTCTCTGGCATTAGCCAATAAAGGTATAATTTTTATTCTTCCAGTCTCCTGGTGTAAAAATTAAATCAATGTTTTGGCCAGGCAAGCTGGTCTTGCTCCACACAAGATAACAGTGTGCACATATGTCCCCTAAATACCCTACTAAATCAGAAGAGGTGCCAAAACCAGCATCCCCCACCATTGATGATCTCATTGCATGTCGGAGGAGTCGGACAACACCATATTAAAATAAAAAATTAAGTGTAATACATAGACAGACAATAAACTAAAAATAGTCTCTAAATGCTGCATTTTCTGTATGGAAATAGATAATAAGTGTGTACAAATGTAACCCCAGTAGAGGAATTCAAACATATAAATATGCTTATATTGTACTGCCACGTGGGACATCCTCTGCTCAGTTACCCCAGATCGGTATGTAAATATCCCTAGACCATTATGATGCACATATACATAATGCTCATCTAGAGTGATACTTAATGATCATAGCAGTGATGTAGCATTTAGAGACTTTTTTAGTTTTATTTCAATATGGTACCGACCGACTCCTCCCACATGACATAATCAGTGGTGGGGGACACCTTTTTGTGTCTTTTCTGATTAACTGGGGTATTTAGGGACATATGTGCACACTGTTATATTGTCTTGAGGAAGGCTAGCTTGACAATAAAACTTTAATATTTTACAACATTTAAAAATCATGTGAGTGCTGCTGCTGTTCTTTTTTTGCATCTGAGAGTGGCCCAGGTTCTCATCCCCGACACTGAGAGTGCTTTCCATCCTGACTAATATTTATATATTTATATTCATGCACACAATTTTCTGTCTCTTTTTGTTATATTTATACTTTTCAGCTCTATACTTCTCTGCCTATCCTTAAGTTTTTGCATGGCTTTGACATTCATTGTCTATGTTTCATAGCCATACATAAGGATTGGGAGAACAATGGTCAAAAGCCTTTCACTTGAGACAGAGTGGGAAAGATTGTACAACTAAGTTTTCCAAATGCTTGCTACCCCAATTTTATTTGTCATACAATTTCCATCATGGTGTTTCCATTTGTTAACATTTGCTATCCAAGGAAAACATACTTGTCAACTTTTTCTAGTTGTTATCCATTACTTCATTTTCCTTGGTATCATAAATTTGTTAAACTAACATATATATAACTTGCATTCAAAACTACTGGCAAAGAGTATATCCTCTGCAAAATGTGTCCAAATTTAGTTTGCAGAAAAGTCCTTCTAAACAAGCAGAAAATAGTTTTGGGTCTACTTGTTGGAAATCTTTTTCTAATTTGATCTGAACTTTATCATTAACAAAAGTTTTTTTTATAGCTGATATACTTTAAATATTTTTACTTTTCATTTTTTGTTCAGCTTTATTATAGAATCTTATCCACGCAGTATTTTTAGTTGTATTTATATATTTTTTTTTATATATGTAACGCTATATATTTATTAGTTAAAAAGGGTCTTATATTTTATATGTTCCATATTGTACATTTCATTGCCTTAATAATTATTTGTATAATTGCATTAATAAATAATTTGTCTCTAACAGATCTGGCGCTCTCCCTTTATATATATATTGTTTGAACTTTATCATTGTTGACCTATATTGATGCAGTTGGCTTTTCATATATGGATTAGAGGATATTGATGTAAGCTCTATCTATTTCCTTGGTTGATCAGGGCTAGGGTTGGGTGAAAGGTCCTGTTGAAAAGATCTGCAAAAACTACACGGTTGTCTGCTTTTTCGGAAAATCCTCTTTAAACAAATCAATTAAAATCTTCAGCATTTTCGGCCATTGGCAAAAATTTGTAGTTATTTTTTCACCCTTATAAACATGTGCTTTTCGCCTTTTCTCTATAAAAACGTGCAATTTTCCAGAAAGTGAAACACAATACAAGCAGCTACAGTGTGAGAGAGGGGTGCCAGGCTGTTGTGCTGTGAATTAATAGTGAAATTGAGGCAGGAGAGGCTCATGGTGACTGCTATCACTATGAGCAAGTATAATAACAATAAAAGGAGGATTTGGAAGGATTGTTAAGCATCCAGCGCATCTGAGTAGGAGGAAGTGACCATTACCACTAACAATGCTATGCCTACTGCCAGTGCTGCCCCTGCTGCCAGTGCTGAACCTGCTGCTAGTGTGTCTTGTAATTCTCAGGAGGGTGGGGGAGGAGACCAAGTGTGGCAGCAGGGGGCCCTAAGTCACTTGTACTACTACTTAAGATGGTCCAGAAGTTTGTACAGAGTGTAGGGAGTGAAGGAGGAGGTGATAATATTGATAGGGAGGAGGAAGACATAAGGGACTGAAATTGATGTGGTTGGTGAAGTAGTAACAGTGATGATGAAGCATCTGGTGGGACTAGTGTTATGGGAGTGGTAGAGGAAGTAATGCAGATCATCCAGACTATCGGGCAATGGAGCCCACAAAATTACCCTGACCCTGGAAGTCCCCTTCCACCCATGGAATTGTCCAGGTGGAACGTGATCCCGAAGAAGAGCAGAATTGTTGCCTAGCAGCAATAATACCACCACCAACTGGAGCACAGATCAGCTGCCTGTGCCTGCTGCTAGTGTTGCCAGTCTGCCTTCTTCAGGTCAACAAGAAATGGCAAGTGTGACACTGGGGACCCACTGTCACATTCATTATCACCTCCTCCAAACAGTGAGATGTCTTTAACCCCTTAAGGACCGGACATTATGGGACATTTCCGTCCCATAACGTCCGCATAGGGGCACGTTGACGGGCCGGTACACGTGACCTGTCACGTGTATCGGCGCGTCATTATGGGGCTTGAAATAGATCGCTCCGATCTTGGAGCGGTCTATTTCATGCCCCATTTTTACTTACAGCGCTCCCGGAAGAGCGCTGTAAGTAAAATGTACGTGACGTACCAGGACCGTCAAGGGTCTTTCAAGAAAGTTTACCCTTGACGGTCCTGGTACGTCAAGGGTCCCTAAGGGGTTAATAGATCGGCAGCACCAAGCAGGGACTGATGTTGGTGGCGGTGATGATAGTGGAGAAGCTGGGGTGGAAGAGGCCTTTTTAGCCAAAACTGAGAAGGAATGGGAGATAGGGATGGGGAAGGGAATCACAACCACCACCAGCAGTGAGCTTCTGGAATTTGTAGTTTTCTACTGCTCTAATTCCTGCTGTTGCTGAGTTTCAAGAGCAGCAGAATGCTAAGGAGCAGGCTAGTGTGCCACAGACCATAGTGGACACAGTGAAAATGGGGTCAACAAGTGATGCGGGGCTAAAACAGATTCCACTTGCCAGCAGCAATATTTCTGGTCCTAGCTGCAGTTCTGTATCTGAGGCAGTAGCAGCAACACTATCATCATGTTCCCCTGTGAAGTGGAATGTGGAGGAGAAGAAGAAAGAGGTGATTCTTATCCACTTTTCCCCTCCCACCTTAAGACCTGGGTGTGGAACTATTTTTCTCTTTGGGCAGGTGCAGTACATTCATCAATGGCACTGTGCAAAATTTATCAGTCTAAAAGGGAAAGGAGAAAACACACCGTAGCACAGCCGCTCTGATAACACACATGAAACACAAACACCATTACATTTATGCGAAGCATGTTAAAGCCAAACACCCACCAAAGAAATCAGGCACCACTATTGCTGAACCCATTGCCTCTCCCCAAAGACAACAAGAGACAAGGCAGAGATCAAAGAGGATGAAGAACAGAGACACCCAGACAGAGGCTGGAAGTTCAATGGCGAGTGAAACACCTGGCTCGCCATCACCTTCTTTCTCTAGTGTAACTACATCTTTTGGTGAGTCACCTTGTCCTTCTTTATCTCCCCCCACCAGTTGATATCCATTCAGTAGATGTAAGGATGTGGAAGTCCATGCCCAACCTTCGCACACTGTGTGGTGCACTGACCACACATGGCAATGTGGTGGAGGATAATCACAAGCAGGATATAAAGAGGCATCTGAGGAGATTCTGTCCCACAGAATATGCTAAGCTGGTGGCAATGAGGGTTCATCATTACTATTAAACTGTCTGCAAGTTGTCACGTGTCCTTAGCAAGGAATGAACATGGGGCATAGAGACAGCAGAAATACTTTGTTTCTGGTAGGGGGCTTTCACATTGGGGACCCTAATTGTCATGGTATTTGTATAGAGTTGTGCCAGGTGTTTGATGTGAGTGAAGATGTACCCATTGTTCCCATTCCTTCCCTTATTTACCACACACACACTGTGCACATTGCAGATGTTGGTGAGAGGTACAGTTCCTACTCTCAAAGGAAAAAAATTCTATTCTAGTAACAACACCCCAATGATTTGGAAGAGGGGCATGGAGACGCAATATTGGCCAACTTCTTTTATCCACATATACATGAAGTGGTGAGGGATAGTTTTGGTGCTGCTCCTGCCTCATGCACATCACTGGAGCTAGCAGTGGCAAGTGGAACATGATCATCATCACCCATATCACTGCTGTTGTTATTCCCATTCCATTTGAGCTGCCTAATCATCCTGCTGTTTAATCAACTCAGCAGCAGCAGCAGCAGCAAGGACAGCAGTCTCAAATTCCTCAATTATACCAGGGTATTTGACAATGACTAGTGATCACTGGCCAACATGACATGACCTGCTGTCACTGGGCCAGTAGGGCATTTTTTTCCTTAGAGCTTGTTCTGTATTATTTTTTAAAAAAGAAAACAGAGGCCTACAGAGGTTTCTATCAAGCCTAAGTCTTACAAATCCTTATGGAGTTACTCCAAACAAATCAATGTTTCCTCAGGTCTTGGGCCCAGCAAAAGTCTTATTTCCTAGAACAAATCAATGTTTCCTCAGGGCTTAGGCCTAACACAAGTCTAATTTCCTAAAACTAATCAATGTTTCATCAGGGCTTGTGTCATTAATAATAAGTCCTACAAATCATATTTCCTCAGGGCTTGGGCCTAACACAAGTCTAAGTCCTGCAAATCTTCCTCTACAAAATACTCTATCCTGTCAAGTAGTAATCTACCCCAGTCGCAGTTGCCGTCAGGGGATCCCTGTCTCTGTCAAATTATGTACCAATTTCTTATTTTATTCTTAATTGTATTTATTATTTTTTATTAACTGTCCCCCCAATACCAGTCAACAACCCCCCCCAAAACAAATTCCCTGTTTATCTGATTCTTTCCCCACACTCCACCAACACAAGCACCCTCATACCCCTTTTATTCTATGCTTTTGGGAAATAAAATAACATTTGTTATGTGTTTTATGTAAATTCAATGTTTCCATTGATTTCAGCGAAATGGCACTTTTCGCAGGGAAAGATTTAAGAAGGAAGTGTCATTGTTTACCGATTTTGGTTTGAGGCAAAAAATTTCACCCATCTCTAATCAGGTCATCAATTATTGCTTGCTTTTTCACTGAGTCAAATGCCATTTCATAGTCAATAATGGCTCTGCATAATGGAAGGTTGTATTTATTATGCTGCTCTATAACTTGTTGCACTGTCTGGATATGAACTATTGTACTGGAACTGCTGAAGCCTGTTTTCACTTTAGGTTATGCCACATTAAGTATTATGTCCTTTGTCCTTGATAGTAGCATTATGAAAACCTTGCAGACCACTGGCACTAGGCTTATTGGTTAGTAGTTTTTTTAGATCTGCATTATCTTTTTTTTTTTTTTTTTTAAACTTCAAAAAAATAGGCATTTTTTTACGTTGTTAATACTTCAAATGTACTGAAATCTTTGAAAACTATGGAACCTCCTACTGTAACCATTAGCTACTGCTCTTATGAGAAAAAGACACCCCATTGGTATGACTTGATATATTGTACTAGGTGCCTGAAGCACAAAACTACACAAGGTATAAGCAAACAAAAGAAAAAAAGGGCGCTCCTAGTGCAACACGTTGCAAATAATGAACCTCCACCAATACACCTCTCCACTCACATATTCCAAGACCACTAATAGTGATCAGAGTGTACACATGAAGGAATCAAACTGCCCCCACTCAGTTGTACAATACGGTGGATGCTGTGTCTTGAAAAGGAATCCTCTAACAATCTTCTGGGATCCTTAAAACAGAAGAAATACACAAACAGAGCGCAAACCACCTTACAAATATCCGTTGGACAATCTATAAAAAGTGCGTTAATACTCACACTTTCCAAATAAAATAGCTGGTGAACCTCAAACCAGCTAAGATAAACGGGGAATAATAAACTGCCCCGATACAGTTATCACCAGGCAAATCCGGATCCACAGTCTCATTAAAAAAGTCTTTTATTAAAAAACATAATGCCTCATAATAAGAAAATAGCGTTATACATATAATATATAGATGTTTGTTTGTTTTTCTACATTGCCTGTGTAATTTGATAAAGGGGTAGAGCCCTGAAACTTGTTATTAGGCTTTTATATTATATGTATAACGCTATTTTCTTATTATGAGGCATTGTGTTTTTTAATAAAATACTTTTTTAATGAGACTGTGGATCCGGATTTTCCTGGTGATAACTGTATCGGGGCAGTTTATTATTCCCCTTTTGTCTTAGCTGGTTTGAGGTTCACCAGCTATCTTATTTGGAAAGTGTGAGTATTAATGCACTTTTTATAGATTGTCCAACGGATATTTATAAGGTGGTTTGCGCTCTTTCTGTTCGTGTACAAGCTATAAGCTCTCATTTTTATTACATTTTTTGAAGCATGACTTGCATCTACTAAAATGCTTGTAAGTGGCCGCATTTCAGCCTTAAAACTTACCAGAGGGATCAACTGGCAAAGCCTGCACAATGAACTGCTGTGGCATGTTAAAGTTTAAAATGGGGATTTTAAAGTGCAAGTGTAAGGTCAATATGCTTTTAAATCCTTGGCTGTGTTCAAGGTTGGGTTACGTCAGTGCCTTATACCATATATATATATGCTATAGATATCTATAGAGGCCCTATGGTACTATCAGTGGGCTTATATTGCAATATAGCAATTTCCCACGAGTTCCCAGTGAGGAGTTGTCATGAATAATGGTGGCAAGTCAAACAGAAGGTATATGAAGGAGTTTTTAGCTATGGGAACACCATTGCCATAATTCTTGGGACACAGGCAAGAGTTTAAGACGTTCACCTTAAATCCCTTGAATGCTAGAGAGCTCCCCATGCATTACTCTGCAATACATTGTATACCTCTCAAGCATTTAAGGGGCTAAAATCTAAGTTTATAAGATGAATCTTCATTTGTTCCTTATGAGACAGTTGGTTTGCTTCAGAATTGCACTTATCGATTTACACTTTTTTCATGTCTTACATTTTATTTTATACTGTTTATTTTATATTATTATATTATATTCATTTCTTTTAGAAACAAGCCTTTGGATTTTCCATTTCAGCCATTTTTCGCAAAGTTTTTCTCACTTTTTGCCCACCCCTAGACAATAGGTCAAACACATACAATATTCTAGTTATATTATCTAAAATATATTTAATAAGATCTTGCAACATACAAATATATATAGATAAAAATAAAAATAAATGTATGAAATAATGCCTTAGTAGGTGGAACAATATATCTCTCCAACACAGGAATATCAACAAAAAATAAATAACAGATCGACAATACACTGGGTAATATGCAACCCCAGACAGAACAGATATCTCAAAAACTTACACTAAGTATCACGCAACAAGGTATAAATAACTGTATAAACAAATGACAAAATATCATATGTAACTTCAAAAAGAATAGTAACCTCAAAGAGTCCCATTACCTAATATGCAACAATTTGACAGAGAAAAAAACATACTAGACATAAGAATATTTATCCTAGCCAAGTATCAAACACAGTCCCACAAATTAATTTATCAAATCAATCAAAAACCAGTACCAGGACAAAAAACAGCCAAGGGACAGCAAAACATTTTTTCATTTTTTATAGAGGATGAACAAAAATTACATGATCCCACCATGTTGTAGTCATTCCAATTATGTTCAAATGCTCATTAACTGCTAGCAATCCTAGTTCTCCCATTTACCTAGCATACTTCTTGCAGTCACCAACATACAATTAATTCTGATGTCTTTACATATTTTACCCAGTACTTGCCTTTATTCGAATAGACACAGCAGCTGTGGTCCAAGATCCTCTTTGTTATCTCTGTCAGGGAATCTGGGGGTGTGAGAGGAGGTTTACCCAAAATAACTCAAAAGTTTGACCAAGTAAACACAAGCAGCTGTCATTCAAGTTCCTTCATGATCTGGCTGTTTTATCTGTCCTAGGGGGTATAAGAGTGTGAGAAGGGAGCAAAGGAGAATTATCCCAAATACCTCAAAATTCGCAATGACTGTGATTCAAGTGTCTTCCTGATCTGGCTATTATCTCTATACTAGGGGACTCTGGTGAAAGAAGCAGCTGACTAGGGAGTATGTTTTTTTGTTGACAGTGATTGGGATAAAGGTGACAGTTAAATAAAATAAATACATTTAATAAAAAAAAGATAGGTGACAGAGACAGGGATCCTGATTTGATCTGTAAACTGAGGCAGATGAATACTAGACTGACACACAAGGGGTAGAGTGAAAGGATTATGAGCAGTGCAGGGATGTGTGAGTTAAATGGTAGTCCAAAAACTGACTGCAGCCATGTATGCTGCAGCATGTACAATAAATAACGGTGATTCCTCTTTTCCCGAGGAAGATGTCGTTTCTCAAAGTCCCGCCAAAAGTTCCTCCACCACCATCACCACCAGTGATATAAATAAACCATCTAAAAGCACTGAAGATGACAATGAGTCAAATTCCTCTGCTGTTGGCATAGTGCAAGAAGGAGTAGCAGCTCAACCAACTGAAATCACAATCCCAGAAACCAAGTACTGCTGTCACTATGCCACTTTTTGTCTCCTCTAAGGAAACATGACAACTATCAGACTCAATAATAATTATGAATCCTCCCTGCCACCAGCTTAGCATATTCTGTCGGATGGAATCTCCTCAGATGCTGCTTGATTCCATGCTTCAGATGCTGCTTGTTTCCCTGCTTGTAATTATACTACACCACATTGCCATGTGTGGTCAGTGCACCATACAATGTGTAATGGGTAAACACAAACTGGCACTTTCTTGCATCTACAGAATCACAGTTAGCTGGTGTGTGTGGGGGTTACGATGGCAGAGTTGATAACCCAGAAGAAGTGGTGGTAGAGGATCCTGAGGCTTCTGGGGCAGGAGCAGTTGGGACATCTTCCCACTCCTGGGCACTGAGAAGGCAGGTTTTTCACACGCCATCAAATGTTCTGTCTCTGGCTGGGTTTCTCTATTCTTCTTCCTCTTTAGTTTCCACTTACATTCTTGCCCTTGGGGAAAGACAGGGGGTACAGCAACAGTGGCTCCCAATTTATTTTGTGGCAGTTTAGCTTTAACATGCTTCTCATAAATGTCATGGTGTCTGTATTTCATGTGTGTTATGAGGGCTGTTCTGGCAAGGTGTATCCCCTCCGTTCCCCTTTTCACTGACTTGTCACATATAGTACACAGTGCCTGCCCCAAGAGAAAAATAATGCCACACCCATGATCTCAGGAGGGAGGGGAGAAGTATAGAAGAGTGTCCTTTTTCTTCTTCTCCACAATCCTCTTCACTGGCTGGGGCAGAAGATGATGTTGCTGCCTTAGAATCAGTGCCAGAACTAGGACCAGGATTATTGGTGGCAAGTGGAACCTGTCCTAGTCCCAAATCAATACTGCTGGAACCCATTACCACTGTGACCATGATGCTCTGTGCCACACTAGCCTGCTCATCATCATCATCCTGCACCTGAGATACATCTGGCCCTTGCAACTCAACATCAGCAAACTCCGCAATGTCACTTCTTGTAGTGGTGGTGATGGCCATCCCATTCAGCTAAAATGCCCACGTTTTCTCCTCTACCGCAAATGCTCCACCACCACCACCACCCTCATCACTACCACCACAGTCCCTTGCTGCTGTTGCTGTTGTTCTATGATAGTTGGACTGGTTGGTGATGATAACAAATGTGACAGAAGGTCCTCTACTGTCACATTTACCATCTCCTCTTCAGGTGAAGTAGTCACACTGGCAGCAGTAGCAGAAAACGGATGTATGCTGATGCTAATACTGCATGCAAGTTCTGCCTTCTTCATAATCATATCCCAGAGGGATAATGCTGGGGGAATGGGAATCTCAGGGTCAGGATAATGTTGTGGGCAACCTTGACCACTAGTCTGGCTACTCACTCCCCCTTCTACCTCAGCATTAAGACTAACAGCATCAACACTCAAGCTAATTCCAGCAGCTGCTTCACAATCACCATGACCCCTACCCTCACCCACACCACTGCTGCGTGGTAGTAGTATGACTGCTTGCAGATGAAAAGTGTAACTTAGGGTTCCCTGCTGTCACACCTGCCATCATCTTCTCCTCCTCCTCCTGAGTATCACAAGGAACACTGACAGCAGTAGCAGCAGGCACAGACAGCTGACCTGTCCTGCTCACACTGCTATCCACTTCTTCTGGTGCCTTTGCTGATGATGACCCCAAGGGACTGTGTAGAGGGACTGGGCATATGTGGGTCTAGAGAATCTTAACTCCAAGACCGTTCAATGTTAGTGGTGGTCAGCTCTTCCTTTTTATAAATCCAGGCGTTCACAGTGTTAGCCATCAGTATGGGTCTCTGCTGCCATTTGCTGCCACAAAATTACATAGAATGATTTATCAATGCAGTTTTGTATTTCAGCAATCATCGTTCAGTTACAAAAATTATCCTCATCTTTATTTTTCAGAACACCAACAAGTCATGTCTTCAATACATTACTAATTAAGCACTGATGGATCAAGCACAATCAAGGAACCACTAGTTATTCACCTTTGATTAAGCAAGGATAAGCTGTGGATGTGCCCTGAGGACTAACAATGATAAACACTTGGCTAGAGTGGCAGAAATATTAATTCACTCACTTGTCAAACACATTTGAAAATGATTTCTACAATGTAAATATATATTAAAAGGAAATAATGTAGCATTCAATATGACTCATTTTGTGAACATATCACTTATTTTTGTTTAGGACAGGGCTTATAATTTTAAGTCCTTTACTACTAGCTAGACCTGAAAAGTTACTCGCCACTGCAAGCCAAAACATACCCACCAGGGATGAATTTCTACATGCCAGGGCTAAATTTTCACTCATCATTGGCTAGTGGTGAGTGGAAATTTCGAGCCCTGGTTTAGGATTTGAATCATAATATGATGTTGATGGAATCTTAAGTGTTCTGTAGAAAAGCTTCCATGTAAAAACAACAGCTCAGGTCAAAGGTACTGCTTGTCCGGTAGATAAAAACACACACCAACAATGCTGAATCTATTTCTAAGAAGAAGGGATTCCTTTGCACATTGACATGCTCCTATCACATTCCAGTTGTATAAATAGAACATCTGAACATAACAATAATGGCTTTTCTACCTTGACACAAAGTGAAATAACATTTAGTTGTTATATTAACTGTAAAACAACAGCAAGTTAATATAAAGACAGTACATTCACTCCTGATGTTGAAAAACAAAATATCTAAAATCCAAAATAATATTCAGTTACAACACTTTAAATCAATTAACACCTTCAATCTGTAAATAGTTATTAAAGAAATATGAACTTGCTGTCTCTACCTTTGAATTTCTACTTGATACTAACAACCCCCCATCCCTCCTCTCTCTCTTTCTCCCACTCTCTCACTAACTATCTGTACGCTACCACTCTCCCTTACTCACATTTTTGTGCTTGGTTATAGATATACACATTTGTTACAGTAATATTATTGCTGTGGAAAACTGTACCACATAGGGTTGTCTTACCCTTGACTTACCCTCGGCTGGCCCTCTTCTTCTGGGTTGTGGGTGCCACGTGCATGTGACATCACACACGATGCCTATATATCAGCTTCCTGCTCCCAGCTGGTGTTCTTTGAGCCAAAAAGACCTTGTCTGCAGAAGATCCTTCAAGCCAATACCTAGTTCCAGTGTATGACCACAGCTTTCCCTTGACTATTATTCCAGCTATTGCCCGGTATCCAGTATTGACCACAGCTATCAACTGATCATGCTATTGCCTAAGTATCCTGTGAATGACTTCAGCTATCCACTGACCACACTATTGCCTAGTATCCTGTGTATGATCTCAGCTAACCATTGACCACTCTTTTGTCGAGTATCCTGTGTATGACCTCAGTTATCCATTGACCACTCTATTGCCTAGTATCCTGTGTATGACCCTTGCTAGCCTTCTGACCACTCTAGTCTTTTTCTTGTAGTTTATTTTACAGGACAGTTCCAGCTACCACCGTGGCCTACGCCCTCCATCTGCTCACCCAACACTATGCATCCTAGCCTGCACTCTCCCCTGCAGGAGAAAAAGTGCTGTTTGTTGCCAGGCTATCCTGGGTTCATTTCCAGCTCCTCTTGGGTTTGTCATCCAGCCTTGCGGCTGGCAACTAAATACAGACGTAGCCTCAGCAAGGCCTAGAAATAAGCAGCCCATCCTCAACCAGCACCACATGCTAGCGACACACCCTAGCACTCCCTTTCTTGCACGATCCCTGCTATTGGGTGACACTGTCGCTTTATGTTCACACTTAGGTCATTACATCTTCCTTACTGCTGTCACATGTTGAAAGAAACATGTGTCCATGCTTCAGCCTATGCATACAAGTAAATGTGTCATTGCAGTTCTTAAAGCGAAACTATCACTCCAAATAAAGTGGCTCCCAAATAATTACTCATATAGCCATAAGCATAGACATACTAGTATTATCCAAAATAAGTCCAGCATTATTAAGAAATCCAATTGACCTGAGACTGACGGGAAGGCTTCTTTCTGTCGTGGCATCTGTGCACCTGCACTGTCAGTCACTTCCTGTACCTTATGGTACAATGCAACTCCCCCTCCCCAATCCTGAAGGAGACCAGGATTTACAGCACAAGTGCACAGATGTCTCTAAGGCAAGATGTCTGCGCTGATGCCTACCTGTTCATTTCAGATCAAGTAGCTTTTCTTAATAATGCTGGACTTATTCTGGATAATACTAGTATTTCTATGTGTATATATGAATAATTATTTGAGGGCCCTTTATTTGGAGTTCCACTTTAAAAAGGTACAAAATGAGAGACTGTGTTTAGACATGGAACAAGCAGGAGATGGGAAGAGTAAAAGTAAAACCTATGTTGGTGAATCGAGTAGCTTTAGAGTGCAAGCTTTTAAGACAACTTAGGTCTCTTCAACAGGCAGATAATCTCACACATTCATGACTGTGATAAAGTTCTTGATTATTTTGTATTGCACTGAAGGCAAGAAACTTATCACCAGTCTCTGCCTAAATTACTCTTTAGACTTTGATGCATATTTTTGTATTCTGCGTTAAAATACATCTCCCAGTATGAAGTGTGGCTAAATGGGCCCTTCTGATTTGTTAATTGCTCCAATAAATTTAGTGTGTGGAGACTTTGTAATTTGCAATCAAACATGAGCAATTATGTTGTGTTTTTGAGATAAAGTATGCTTACTGTGTGGAATAATGTGTCATATATGCCATGTCATGGTCCAGGCAATAATTTAGAATGTTAAACTTGGTCATCAGCTTATACTCAAAGATATTTATGTCTGTGTAATGTTCCCATCAGTATAGTGACTCTAAGATCTTTTATACCGTGTTCATTTTTGCAAAACTGTTCCCCATTCTTGTTTACACTGAACCTATGTGAATTCATTCAGTTTGTCCTGTCTCACCTACTGAAGCCTAATTAGTAATTTAGACAGAGACTGGTGATAAGAATCTCAGTGGAATATATATATATATATATATATATATATATATATATATATATATATATATATATATATATATATATATATATATATACACACACACACAACACACACACACACACATATATATATATATATATATATATATCTCAGCTATAGAAGAAAAGTCACTTGTTTATCAAAGTATAAGAATACATTTTTAACCTTAATATGTTTGGCAGTTAGAATATTTATTGCTGCAGATCTATACAATTTATACAATTATCATGGTCTAGGATAATTAAAAGAATACATCAAATATGCTACAATGAGTATTTATGTTCCATAGAATTGAATTGTTACAACAAAGTTTTTTTTTAACGTAGCTAGATTCTGAAGAGGCAAAAGTATATAAGAATGTACTCCAGGCTTAGAATGTATTTTTTTATTTGTAAGTAATATGTGACATTTTATTATATATGTGAAATTATTTTTGTTATATAGTTTAATTATTTTATTTTTTTAATTATTTATTTAATATATTTATAATTTAAATTTTTTCCTTAAAATAATAAAAAACTTTTGGTTTAAAAAAAAAGTGCATCTCAACTATACAGCTTACATTCTATAACAGCATGACAAAGAGACCTAAGTGGTCTTGAAGGCTTGCATTTGAAAGCTACTCAGTTTGACAATAAAAGTATCACTTTTACTTTACCAGTCTCATGCAGTTCTCAGCACAGAGAAAATAAACAGCTGTGGGTTGCACTGGATGTCAGTCATGTTATGTTTGTCATAATTTGTATACTTTTGTGTAGGCTGTCTACACCTGGTATAAATATAACTTTATCCATCACTGCAATTTTCTTCATCAATGATTTATCTAATCTCCATCTAATCTTTACGTGGAGGGCTATAAATTATGCCTACCTAAGAAAAGGTGCCTTTACACTTAATGCTCTCTGATATTTCACAGTACTCCGTCAAAATCACATCTTAAGTATTTTAGCTTTGACAGTTTTAAAATGAAATTAAAAATTCCAATATCACTTTCTGATATAGACAAATAATTTAACTTTTATCTCAATGTATATATATTTTAGTGCAATTGTGACTTTCAGATGCAGTTGAGAATGTTACACTTTTCAAAACTTGTCAATGTGAACTAAAGTTTTATTTGAAAATTAAATTTATGACCATAAGCTAAAAGAGTATAGTAATGAAACTAAATTCAATTGAAACATTTAAATATTACTTATGAATGAATAATACATGTGCTCAACATTTTGAACATATGCTTATGTTACAGATGTACAAAAACACTCAGGAAAAATTACTGTCGTATTTTGTACAAAAATATTGATATTTCATCTGTACTGTCATCATGATAAGAGAACAAGAGTAATGTATGTTTTTATGTAACTTTCAAAGAATTCTGTAGATTATTTATTCAAGACTTTCAGTTCCAACACACAGCTGCAAAGCTCATATGATACAGATGTAAAATAAAAATGAACAAAAGAAATAACACAACTAGTTAATATATACTTGGGCTGTTTATTCTGAATCATTTTTAAAACTCAATTCATTGTTTTGCGTTTTTATTACTCTTAGCATTATATCTACTTAGCAATTCTCAACTGAAGCATTCATTATAACATTGTATCTTCTAAAATATAATTAAGAATCATCACTCATTAAATAATACTGACCAATATTTTAGAACACATAAGGCCTCATTAAATTAGGAGTGATTTTATGTTTGTTCTTTTTGCATTTTAAAAAATAAGCATAGCAGGCGGTAATATTTCATTGTGCATATATTTACTTATTAATTAAGAGTATTTTTTATTTAAAATTTAAATTTCGAATCATCTGCTATTGTCATCCTGTCTACTTCAACATAAATGTCCTATCTGATAACCTCTATACAGCAAAACACAGAGGTTGAATGGTTGTGACAGTTCTAACCAATAATTTTTAAGTTAACTATTTAGAGGGTTTCTTGTTTTTAAAGGAATATATGTATGGGCTTTTACCTTAGCCTCAAAGGTATGATAGTTTTCAGAATATTTTTTTCCTGAAATTGACCACAGATTGTTAACAAATACACACATCTTTCTTTAAAGTGAAATCACCACTGCCTAACAAGTTTATCTTAAATAAATCCCCATCTGGCGACTAGCTGCTTAGTAGTGCTAGTCACCAGAATTATTACCTTATTAAATAGTTTTCTCCTTTCTTCCATGGCTGATAGGCAGGATGGAGAACAGACATCTTGCCATAGTGACATCTGTGTGCCTGCTCTGTCAGTTCCAGCCAGCTCTAGGAGGTGTTGCTAGGAGCCATCCAGCTCTGGAAGGGACTGACAGAGCAGGCGCACGGTCGTCACTATGGCAAGATGTCCATGCTCCGTCCTGCCTGTCAGCCATGGAAGAAAGGAGAAATCTATTTAATAAGGTAATAATTCTGGCGACTAGCGCTACTAAGCAGCTAGTCACCAGATGGGGAGTTATTTAAGATAAACTTGTTATGCAGTAGTAGTTCCGCTTTAATGAGCATTGCCTCTTACTTCTCAAATTATAAATATATTTACAATTATCCACTTTATCCAGTTCATGTTTTTTTCTGGTATACATCATTGCGGTGTTCTGCCACTATTTCATGATTGTGAGAATCTGGTCCAGAAAGTCCTGCTTTGCTTATCTGCAGCTCTGCCTGTTTATCTGGATACACCTGCTCAATTCACTTCATCTCTGCTTTTGACTATCTTTCAGTCTGTTTCCAGGGCATGCCAGCTGTATATCAAGTAGTCTCACAGACTCTTAAATGCACTTGTATAGTGTATTACTGACTAAGTGTTCCACTGCTGAGATTCCTGTTTCCTGTGTATGACTTTGGCTTTGAATTCTGACCATGCTTGTTTACTGCCAGTCCTGACCTTTGCTTCACTTCAGTCCTGATTCTGTTTGGCCCTAATCCTGCATTCACCCATGAGATCTTCTTGTAGTTGACACAGCTCACTAGCTTCACTCTCAAGAAGCTCTCAGAAGCATCCTTAAGAGTTAGTCTTGTCTGCCAACCCAGGAACACACATCATCCAGCTTTTATCGGCAAGTGAGTTATACTTTTCCTTCTCTGCTTCCAAGTAATATGCACTGTTACTGGTTGCTGTTTCTGCATATCTTCTGCTTAGTAACCTCCTTCTGCCCTGTGGGTCCACCTCTTGTTCTGTTAGCCAGCATGACAGATTATGCAGGTGACACAAAGGTTGCAAAGGCTGTTCCACAACAGGGAGCATTACTTGAACAGCATTCTTTACAAATTAAGAAGCTACATCTGAAGTTGGATTCTATCACTGGGTTTCAGCAAACTCTTCAGCATAAGGATGTTTCCACATCTGCTTCTGCTTCTAAAACTTCACAACAACTCCCTGGCAAGCTTTCCAAAGTATCCTTGCCTGAAAGCATTGATGGCAACCTGAAGGAGCTCAGAAAATGTCTTAATCAGTGGGCATTGCACTTTATAAACATCCTGATACCTTTTCTACATGCCAAGCAAGAGTAGCCTTTACCATTTCCCTTTTTAAAGGGCAAGTGCTTGCTTGGGTATCTCATAGCCGTGCATCTCCCATCCTAAAAAAGCTTGTGCAACCCTGCTGCTTGTATTTTACAACACTGGCAGGCACGATGCTGAAGAAGTTCCTATTCTGGACTATGGATGGAAGAAATGTCCACTTTTGTTCCCATGGAAAAATTCATGGAAAACACATTTTTCCCACTGGAAATTTGGCCCACAGAAAAACCCATAGATTTTCAGCTGTTTTGCTGAGAGAACAGAGTATCTTGCAAAAATGGTTCAATTTCCCACCTTTGTTATTCAATGGGCCAAAACTTACTGCCCATATACTATCTAAACCCATAATTTCCTGCACTGTAGTGTGGTGTATTTTATTTGAAGGCAGAGTGGAAGGAGACATACTGAGAGAGAGAGAGAGAGAGAGAAAGAGAGAGAGAAATAAAATACTAAAAAAAATAATGTGGTGCTTAACTGTTCATAGTGCCGGCTGACACTATGACCTAGACCATTGTTATTAAAAAAAGAAAAGAGAAGCTGGATGGACCCTGAGGCTAGTGACTGTGAGGAGAAGAAGGAAATCATTAGCACTAGCAGTAACACCACCATTGCTAAAGGGAATGGAGCCCATACTCTGTTGACCCATCTCCAACATTATCCCTTAGGATCTGGGGTAAATTTTGAAGAAGACAGAACTGTGTGAGCAGCATAGGTTAGCTGCCTCTGCCTGCTGCTATTGCAATCAGTGGGCCACCTTCTTTTGAGAAGGAAGAGGTAGTCAGTCTGACTGCAGGGGACCCTCAGCCACACTTGTAATTCTTAAGCAGACAAAGCACCATAGAACAGAGAAAGGAGGCGGTCTTGATGAGAGTGAGGGTGGAGCAGCTGGTGTGAAGGAGAGCATGAGGCAATTCTTCTCCACTTCTTCTCTCACTTAAATCATGGGTGTGGTAATATTTTTCCCTAAGGGCAGGCACAGTGCATTCATAATTGTGTGCACGTTGCACTATTTGCAAAAAGGTTGTGAAAAGGGTAAAGGAGGGAACACACCTTGGCACAACAGACCTGATTAAGCACATGCAACATAAACACTCTGACATTTATGTTAGTTGTGTGAAAGGCAAACTTCCAAAAAATACATTGAGCTTGGAAATTTGATGACGAGAGTAACACCTGCATCATTATGATTGTCATCTGCTAGGATACTGGTGGAGGGAAAACATAGCAGTTGTCCCCACCACAGCACTCCCAGGGTCTTCTACCTCTTCTCTGGTGTATCACCTTTTGCCAGTGTTATCTCCCCCACCAGCTGATAGTGAGTCTGCAGATGTGATGAACTGGCAGTTCATGTCCACCCCTTGCAAATTGTGTGGTGCACTGACCGCATATGGCAATGTGGTGGAGTGTGATCAAATGCAGGGTTTCAGGGAGCATCTGCTGTGATGCTATCCCACTTAATATGCAAAGCTGATGTCAGAGAGGATTCATTATTCTCACCATGACAACTTATCAAGTAGAAGCATCACTGTACCACTACCTGTCATATTTTTAATGTTGCTGAATGACCACAGTTCCATGAAGCAGCCTATGCCAGAATGTCACAAGTGGCATTTGCCAAGAACACCGTCTTGCACAGCTGGCACAAGGTCAGTAGGGCATAATTTTTTTCTCAGGGCTTGTTTTTGGCAAGTTTGAATCCTGCAAAATTAGTTTCTCTTTGTTTTGATGTCCTGAGTCCCGTATCCACAAATATTTTCTCTCTTTGTCTTGTTACTCTCTGTAAGCCTGATACTATGCTGGTTAACCAGTATTTTAAAGGAGATATAAAAAAACTCTCTTGGTAGATAAGAATCATTCAGCCCATCTAATCTGACCATTAATCTACTGTAAAAACCTGAAACCTTATTTGGTCCTTGGCCTTTTCTTATGCTCAGGACAGCCTTATGCCTATCCCATGCATGCTTAAATTCTGTCATTTTATTAACTTCTACACCTTCTGCTGGTACGCTATTCCACATATTTACTACACTCTTTGTGAAGTAAAACTTTCTTACAATACATCTAAACCTCTGCCTCTCTTGTTTTAGACTATGACCTCTAACATTTTTACACCTTTGAAATATACTTACGTGCTGCACTTTGTTGAATCCCTTCATGTATTTGAATGTTTCTATCATATCCCCATTCTATCTTCTCTCCAAGAACTACACATGTTCAGATCCTATATGAATATATATATATATTCATCATTCCTACAGCAATTATTACCACTATCATGTTTGAGTCCAGTGTTAGCTTTCATTATTCAAAGATTATTGAAACACATTAGCAGTGGTCCCTAAAGTAGTATAGGGTAGCAACCCTTCAAATCACTCCTCATCCTCTGTGCTGCTGCTAATTGTACATGTGACTTTCCCTATCATGTTTGGTTTTGTCGATTTTTGCTACCTGATCCTTGGATGGTATTAGATTTTGGTTCATTTTAGGAAATGTTAATCTCCCAAATAATGCTTTATACTGTGTCCTGTGAAGGGATGGGCAAAGGTTTTTGCATCAAAAGCTAAACAGGAGAAAAATTGTACTTTTTGTCAAGCAGCAACTTTTTCATGAAAACTGCAGTTCTCCTTGTTTTGAATAGCTCATTTCATTGAAATTAATGGGAATACTGAATTCCCACAGAGCACATGACGTTTCCTTTATTTTCCCACAGGCATAATATGAAAGGATTGGCCTGTTCCCATAACATGGTATTCTGCATTTGTGAGAGATAAAGAGAGCAGTCATTTTTGAGCTAAAGAAGACAGGCAAATAGAGCAGGTATGAATCTCAGTTTAGGGATTCTTGTTCTCTGTATTAAGGGAGTCTGGGGGACAGGAAGGGAGCAAAGGAGGTTGACCCTAAATACCCCAAAATTCTATCTGATTTAAAAGACACAGGCAGCTGTGGTCCAAGTTATTTGCTCATCTTGCTGTTATTATCTCTGTGTTGGAGGTGTGAGTGAGAAGGGCGCAAAGGAAGTTGACTCCAACTACCCAACATTCTGTCTGACCTATTTGATTTGAAAGATGCAGGCAACAGCGGTCCAAATTCCTTGCTCATCTTGCTGTTATTATCCCTGTGTTATAAGTGACTGGGGGTGGGGGGAAGGGGGCAAAGGAGGTTGACCCCAAAATCCTAAAGATTTTGTCTCCCATGTAATATTAAACTTGCCAAAATGTTGGCAATTGACATGCTGCCCTATTTTTGTTAACAGAGGCTTTAAAGAACTGATGTCATGTGTTGCACGTGCTGGAATATCCCAAGCCACAGTTATTTTTCAAGGATGTTATGCCAGTGTTACATAAGCAGGAAGTTAATGTTGTGAGCAAAAGGACAAAGGCACTCAGCCTGCTAACAGTTTTTTCAAGGCATATGTTGCTGTAGGACTCACAACTGTTTCAGCTATTTATTTCTCTACTTCAGCCCTCAGAAGAAATAATATTGTAACAGGAAATCTTGCAGTCATAGAAAACATAGGTGAACCATGGCAAAGTTCTCACAGGAAATTAATTGACAGTGGCAACAAAGGAGAATATTTTTGTATTGCTTATGGACAGAAAGTTTCATGAAAAAAGTGGGAAATTTTTTCATGAAAAGTCCTTTAGGAAATTTCACTGACTTTTTGCCCATCTCTATTCATGTGGTCATTCACAGAGTAAAATGCTGCACTAAAAAGCCACACAGACTCAATGCTTGCTGATGGGTAACTTTGGGTTTCAACAGTTGTTCATGTCAGTTCTGGTCGCAGTCATTGTTTTGTTTGCCAGTAGTACATGGGGTCATTGTTTCTGCTGAGAGCAAGCAGCTCCTAGGAGCTGCACAGTGTTCCTGTGTATCAGCCCATACTCTATAATCAAGATCCATAGAGATGTGCCAAAACCAGTGCTGTCACCACCACCATAAATGTCTGATTTCTGCCCCTGAGACCCATTAATTGCTTTATAGGATAATGATGATGATGACATGTTCTGAAATATGTTGGGAAAGGGATGTTCTGGTTTATGTTGCTGCTCCTGTCGTTGGTATAAACCTTTTGCTTATTTCTTTTTTACTGTGTTTCTACCAGTTTTTTTTGGCTCTAACTTTGTCTCTCATCCTTCAAAATTTAACCCTCCACTTGATCTATAAGCATATCTTTATATTCTTCATTGAAACAATCCAAATCTTCAGAGAGATGTTGCTGATAATGATTCCTTGTTTGACAAAATGATCACGCTTTGGCAGAAATTCTGACATTTTCTGTATAAAGTGTGCATACAGCAAAGTGGAAAGAATGTATTCCTCATTTCATTTAATGGTCATAATGTGAAGATGGTTCCACTTGCTTCTAGCTCAAGTGATGTGCCTGGGACAGTAGCAGCACCACAACAAACCTCCACCACTTCCGGTGTATCTAGAGAAAATAAGTTTGCAAATAATCGTTATCCTACTGCACCTACTCCAAAATCATGGGTTCATTGGAATACTACTTTTTCCCTTGAGAGCAGAAAGGATCTGAGCCTTTCATCAGCAACTGAAATGTATGCAGTGTGTGTGTAAGAAAACAGTGTGAAATAGGAGAAGAACTGGGAACAATGGACACATCTGCACTCATAGCAAACAATTGGCACAACTGCAATCAAACACCTTGAAGCTTAGGTCAGCAAAATCAGATTATCCCCCCAAGAAACCAAGTACTAATGTCACTATGGCCCTTGTCTGCTCTGCTAAGGACACGTGACAACAAGAAGACTTTGTCATAGTAATGAATCCTTCCTACCACCAGCTTAGCATATTCTGTGGAATGTCTGCAGATTCTCCCTGATCCCCTGCATCTGATTAAACTCTACCACATTGCCATGTGTGGTCAGTGCACAACACAACGTGCAATGGGTGGACACAAACTGCCACATCCTTGCATCTACAGAATCACTGTCAGCTGGTGGGGGAAATAATATTGACAGAGATGATATGCCAAAAGAGGAGGCGTTAGACAATCCTGAGGGTGCTGGGGTGGGAAGAGTGGGTATGAGAGATGTTGTGCTAAGATGTGTCTTGTCTCCCTTCCCCTTTTCACTGACATGTCACACATATTGACAAGTGCAGTCGTTGATGACTGTACTGTACCTTCCCTATTACAGGGAGGAGGCAAGTGGAGAATAATGGCCTTCTTCTAATTCTTCACAATCTCCATCACTGGTTGGAGTCGGTGATGCCAATAGGACCTAGGACTAGGGTTATTGGTAACAAGCTGAACATACCTAGTCCTAAATCACTACTGGAGGAACACAATTCCATGGTGGCCATGGTGGTCTGTGGCTCATCATCATCCTGCTGCTGAGATAGATGATTTCAACAGTAATTACAGTAGTAGCAAACTCCACAATGTCACTGCTTGTGGTGGTAGAGAACATCCTCATTTGAATCTCTGACTCCCATTCCTTTTTGCTTTCAACACTCATTCTCTCCTGCAAGCCAGCTGCTTCACCATCCCCTCACTTTCATCATCCTCACCACCACCACCAGTCGCTTGCTGTTGCTGTATGAGAATGGGATAGGTTGGTGATAACAAATGTGCTAGAGGGTCCCCTACTGTCTCACTTACCATCTCTTAAGATAAGGAAGGCACACTGACAGCAATAACAGCAGGCACAGGCAGCTGATATGTGCTGCTGCTCATAATGCTAGCCAGTTCTGCCTTCTTCAGCATAATGCCCCAGAGGGACAATGCCAGAGGAAATGAGAACCATAGGGTCAGGGGTATGTGGGTTCCCTTGACCGGTAGTCTGGCTGTTCATTTCCCCTACCACCTCTACATTAGGATTCATACAGCTAGTTCCAGCAGCTACTCTACCACCCCAACCCTTACCCCCACCACTCTCCATCTGCTTTTGTGGTAGTGGGACTACTTGTGGATGACACATGTGACTTAGGGTTTCCTCCTCTTCCTACACAGAATTAGAAGGCATAGTGGCAGCAGTAGCAACAGGATTAGGCAGCTGACCTGTGCTGCTCACACTTCTACCCAGTTCTACTTGTGCCTTTATCACAATTTTCCCCAGATGCCAAGTGACAATATTGGGGGACTTGGCATCAGTGAGTCTGGGGAATGTGGGCCTTCATCCTACTCTGTGTCACTGGACACATCACAGGCCTGCCAGCTCCTCCAGCCAACATTATGACCATATAATACCCTTATTTCGCTAGGTAAATACCTTTAAATTGCTCTCACTTTCTCTCTCTCTCTCAAGCTGCTTTCACTCTTTTTTACTTTGTATTTAAATCATGATTTTGGATCAAAAATGCAAGATATTTATAGTATGTTTGAGGGGTGTTTCTCCCATTCAAAGCCATAGAAGAAACATGGAAACATTTTCACAAAGTAATTTTGGTTTAAGCGGAATGCAGAAAGTTTTAATGGTTTAGCTGTGGTTGAACTTTCAGACCACAGATGGCAACATGCTTAGCTTTTGGATCATGAGTGAAGTATCTCCATACTGTGGACATCATAGACTAAGGCTTCCTGAGGTGCTGCTTCTTCTACTGGTGCTAGATGTTGCTGCAATTGTACAAAGGTGTTGCACTTCCAATAGCAGCAGAGGCACTCATCATAGCTAGGGTTGTGGATGTTGATATCCTGTATTCCTGTTTGTTAACCAGCACTAATGTGTGTGGCTGGATGGGGCTTGGATGTGGAAACAGTGAAAATGCTGATAATGACTGACAGCATGACTGCATGTTTGCTTTTCAGGGTCAGACTTTCCTTTTTTTTTCCACAAAAAGTTCATCAGGGGTGGAAGAATGAGACTTTGTCTTTCAGTTAACTTTCTGGCCATGTCATGTATTTGTGTCAGAAGAAGAGGAGGATGCTAGAGGGATATATTCCAGATCTGCATAATCATCAGCAATCATTAGGTCTTTCCCAGCATTGCCCACTGCTTTTTCCCCACTACTTCCTCCAGTTTATACTAGACTACAGTCAGACCTGTAGTTGTACTTCAGGTGGCATCTCATTGAGGAGGTGCCTACTTTTGAGCCTGCTTTCCCCGATCACATGCTTTTTACACAGACAACAGATAGCAACATGCTTAGTTTTTGGATTGTGAATAAAGTATCTATATACTGTGGACTTCATTGAATTTGCAATTCCTGAGACATGGCTACTACTACTAGTGGTAGGTGTTGCTACAATTCTACTACTGTTAGGTGTTGCAGGTTCTGTATTTCCAACAGCAGCAGAGGCACTCATCATGGCCAAGGTTGCTGATATTAATAACTTGTGTTGTTGCTGCTGGTTATTCAATACTAGTGTGTGGCTGAGTTGGGCTTAGACTTGGATGTGGTGACAATGCTGTGTATTTTTGGGCATCTTTACCTGTCCAGGGTCAGATTTTCCATTTGTTTTCTCAAGTTTATAGACAGGCACAGTGATCTTTTTCAGTGGTGAAAGATGAAGCCTTTGCCTATCAGCTAACTTTCTGACTATGTCATCATTCGTAGTGGGCAAAAGGTCTTGTTGTGTTCCCATGAAAAAAATCAGCAAAAAACATGTGGTTGTCTGTTTTTTAACAGACAAATCCGCCTTAAACAAAGCCCTTAAAATCCTCACTGTTTTACCCTACTGCAAAAATGTATTCTCTATTTTTTTCAAGGCCTACAAACTTCCCACCCCTCTTCTTATGTGTACTTAATTTTTGTGCCAAAAACGTGAGGTTTCCATGATGTGAACCACAAAACCAAACAGCTAGACACTTACAGAGAGTTCTGGGTTATTTGAAAGTGACTTTAAGGCAGCAGAGGCTCAGACTGTTGGTTAACAGGTTTTCTTTTTTTTGTCAGGTGCCCCTGCTGGCTGCCACACCCTTCTGACCTCTCCAGGAATTACCTTCATTATAACATCCTTACTTACAAAATTCACCAAAAATATTCCAAGGCCCAATCTCTACTCCACATTCCATATACCTGGATTTACCAAAATTCAACGGATAGCATTACTACACTGAGATACACAGTGCATTAAAATATACTTCCCCTGGACCCTCTTACTGCTAAAAAGAGACAACTTCACTGGAACACCACAAACCTATTCTGCCTCATATCTGTATTCCCTACAACCCCAAAAAGTGGTCTCTCCACTCAGTCCCTTGCAAGTGGTTACCGTAAAATCGCTTGACATCTTCAAAGGCACTTACAGGGACTGTTGTGGTGGAAAATCAAAACTTAAAGGTCAATCTCCTGATACTATCATAGCCACTCTGCCACTTCTACCTGCAAACCCAATTGAAGTGATTCAATCCAGAAGCAACAAAAAATGCACATTCAAACCGATGAAACCTCTTTATGTGATCCTCATAAAAAGACACACAATTTCCAAAGTACAGAGCAAGAACTCAGAACCCAAAGACTGTCCTATCAATTCAATCCTGTGCAATGCCACATCAATAAAGAACAAAACAGTTATTATCGCCAACCTTATTGAAACATGTGAATTAGTGTGCATTACAAAATTGTGGTTAGATGGCAATACGGGGCTTATCCTAGAAGCAGCTGTTCCAGGCAATTATACAGTGTCTGAGACAAGAGCACAAGGGAGGTGGAGTAATGATCTGTCTCAAATCATCCTTAAACCCCAGGCCAATATCAGTTCACACACCCGAATCTTTTGAACGCTTAGCTGTTAGCATCTCAACAGATAGAGGATTTTGGATACAGTTACTATACAGACCCCCAGGAGGTGGGAAGATATTTCTTCAAGAACTCTCAGACCTTTTGACGGGTTTAATCCTTGAACACCCTAGATGGATTATATTGGTAGACTTCAACACTTGGATTGATGACACCCTATCCCAACTTGGTCAGGACCTCCTCAGCCTGATGAGTGCGCTCGGCTTCATACAAATAGTTGCCACTTCCACCCACAGAAAAGGTCATACACTTGATCTAGTGTTCCAGTCTGAACTAGAAGTGTCGCCAGTAACTGCAAACCAAGCGGTATGGTCAGACCACCACTCCATATACTTTTCCACTGAATCACAATCAGCCAGACCACAGCTTCAGAACCTGGTCAAACACTGCTCATTAAAAAGGGTGACCCAATTGGACGTAACATCAAATATGGATCTAAGTGAACTGATGGGCACTTGTGAAGACCCCGGCTCTTTAGTCCAACTCTACAACAAAACTCACAACAATGCACCTTGGTTTGATTGCACCATCAGAGAAATGAAGAGTCAGAGAAATGAAGAGAACAATCCTTAAACTCGAGAGACGGTGGCACAGGACACATATCCAGAGGACAAAGCCGCTCTTACCAAACACCTCAATGAAAATCAATTTAAGATAACTCAGAAAAAAATCTTCTACACTCTCTCGCAACAGTCCCAGGCAACTGTTTCACACAGTAGAAAGACTCTGCAAACCAACATGCATGCATACACCCACCAACTTTTCTCAGGATAAGTGTGAAGAATTTGTGATCTTCTTCACAGACAAGATTTCCTCCATCTGAGCCTCTATCACAGCAGGCCAGCCCGTTACCCACCAGAACCATTACAATGGAAGGCCACATTTCCCCAGTTTATGGTCTACTTTTACAAGTGGGGATATAAAGAAAGTTAGAAGAACCATGCAAAGGTTGCTCCCCACTACGTGTGACTTGGACCCTGCCCCAACTCGTCTTATATCCGCATGCACTGAAACACTTACCCCAGCCCTCACAAAAATAGTGGAGTGTTCACTAAAAACTGTAAACTTCCCAGATCCTCTAAAAGAAGCAGTGGTAAAACCCCTCCTAAATAAACCTTCATTAGACCCAGACTGCATAGCAAATTACAGACCAGTATCCAACCTTCCATTTCTGAGAAAAATCATTGCAAAAGTAGTGGCAACTCAACTGGAGGCCTATCTATCAAGCTATAACATCTTTGATCCTTTCCAGTCCGGTTTCATCACCGGATGCCACCACAGCACAAAACAGTGCTAGTCCGAGTGCTAAATGATTTCCTTTTGCTGAGAGACAAAGGTGATTACTCCATTCTCATCCTCCTGGATCTCTCAGCTGCATTTGACACCACTGACTTTTAATAGAGCGCTTGCAGCACATCTGTGGTCTAGGAGGCACAGTTCAGGATCTTGCTTATTGGCACCAAGAGAATTAGCCTGTGGCGTTCCACAAGGTCCACCTTGTTCCCCATGCTATTCACAATTTACTTGCTACCACTGGGAGACATCCTCAGACGACACAACCTAAGATATCATTGCTATGCAGATGACACACAACTCTACTTCTCCTTTGCTCCAGATACTAAAGAACCAACATGCCTCATCAACAGTTGCTTAGCAGACCTCATAGAGTGCATGAATGCTAGTTGGCTAAAAGTGAACCCTGACAAAACAGAGTTACTCTTGGTAAGGGGACCTCGGGCAACAAGAATATCTCAGGATCACAAAAGTGGCCTGGAAGTTGGAGGCTACGAACTCATTAGTTCAACAGAGGTATGAAATCTCAGAGTGATGATTGACTCTGGACTGTCATTTAAACAGCAGATCTCTTCCGTAATAAAATATGCCTTCTTTCATCTGATGAACATAGCCAGGATACAACACTTAATTCCACCAGATGATATGCCAACATTAATCCATGCATTTGTGTCTTCTCGTCTAGATTACTGTAATGCACTTTACTTGGGCCTCCCAGAAAAAGAACTCCATCTCCTACAGAGAGTACAAAATGCAGCAGCCAGACTACTGACCAAACTTGCTCATGTCACATAACACCTGTTCTCCACTCCCTGCATTGACTTCCAATTAAATGGTGAACATATTTTAAAATTGGCCTGCTTACTTTCAAAGCCTTAAATAATCAAGGCCCCCAGTACCTGAAAGAGCTCCTGACACCCTATATTCAATTCTTCTCCTTGTGGCCAGCCAACAGATCCTTGCTGTCAGCGCCCAAAATAAAGACAACTTCAGGTTCCCGGGCATTCAGCCACACTACCCCAACATTCTGGAACTCTTTACCAGCCTCAATCAGAGAGGACCATCATTACAGACGTTTAAAAAAAAGCTAAAGACCCATCTCTTTTTCAGGCGCTTTGAGTTTCACAGTGAGAAAAACGCTATAAAAATCACAAATTATTATTATAACAGGATGAGCGGCCATATGACAATAAATGGAGGAGCTGGAAGAACCATGATGTGTCCAATGAGTCGGAGCAGGGGTAAGTGACTACACCAGAATGGAAGGGTCTTGGAGCATTGATTCTCCAGATCCAGTGATGTCCAGTCCTCTGATATAATCCCTTGGAATCTGGGGGAAGTGTATGAGCAAACCATCAAAGGTACATGAAGAAGTTGATAGCAGTGTGAACATCACAGGTCAGCTACCTGTGCGTGCTGCTACTGCTGCCAGTGTGCCTTCTGATACTCTATTACCATAAGTCGCACGCAGAAGTAGTCCCACTACTACCATGCATGCAGATAGAGAGTGTTGGGGGTAAGGGAGAGGGGTGATGATGGTAAAGGTGATAGTGAAGCAGCTGGTGGTGGGACAGCATCCCCTGACACTATGATTCCTCTTCCCCCTGGCATTATGCCTCTGAGACATGATAGTGAGAAAAGCAGAACTGCTAATGGCTGTATTAACATCAGCATAAATTGGCAGCCTGAGTTTGAGTCTAGTGTTGTGAGTCTGTCTTCTTCACCTGTAGAGATGGCAAGTGTGACAGTAGGGGACCCAGCTGGCATGGAAGAGACATTAATGGAGTTTTAGCCGAAAGCAAAAAGGAAGGGAGACAGATATGCAAATGGGGATTCCACCACTACCTGCTGATAAGGAGCAGGCTAGTGTGCCACGGACCACCTTGGCCACTGTGGGAATAGTGTCCAGCAGCAATTCTCCTGGTCCTAGTTCTAGTGCTGATTCTGAGGCAGCAGCAACAACATCAGCATCCTCTGCCCCAGCCAGTAATGGAGATTGTGGAGGAGATGAAGAAAGAGGCCATTCTTCTCCACCTTTCCCCCCTCCCCAAAGTTCTGGGTGTGGGACCATTTTTTTCTTGGGGCACAACTTGGTACAAACCCCTGAAAACACAAATGAAATACAGACACCATGACATTTATGTGAATCATGTTAAGGCCAAAACCCCACAAAGGAAAACAGGAGCCACTGTTGCTATACCCCCATCACTCCCCAATATAAATCAAAGAGAAAGCAGAATAGAGAAACCCAGCTTGAGCCTGAAAGTTTTACGGCGAATGAAACATCTGCCTTGCCATCACCTTCTTAAGCTAGAGTATGGGCATAGGAAGAAGTAGCAACATGTTCTGGTGATCCACCTTTGTCATTGTTACCTACCCCCAGCTGATAGTGATTCTGTAGTTGTCAGAATCTGGCAGTATGTGTCCACATATTGCACATTGTGTGGTGTGCTGACCACAAATGGCAATGTGGAGGAGTATAATTGCAGGCATGGAATCAAGCAGCATCTGAATATGCTAAGATGGTGGCAGGGAGGATTCATCATTATAATTAAGACTGGAATCCTCAGTCTAAAAAATCATCTCTGATTCTTCCAGGCTTATGACTCTAACAAGCGTGAGTCCAAAAAATAGTTACTGATTCTTCAGGGCTTGTGCCTCTAACAAAGTCCTACAAATCAATGTTTCTTCAAAGCTTGGGTCTAACACAAGTCTAAGTTCTAAAAATCAATGTTTCCACTTGGATTGGGCCTCTAGCAACAAGTGAAAGTCCCACAAATCAATGTTTCCTCAGAGCTTGGACCTCTAACACAAGTCTAATTTCTTACAACTAATCAATGTTTCCTCAGAGCTTGTGCATATAATAAACCTAAGTTCTACAAATCAATGTTTCCTCAGGGCTTGTGCCAATCAAGTGTAAGTTCTACAAATCAATGTTTCCTGTGGGCATGAGCCTCTAACAACAAGTCTAAGTCATAGAAATCAATGTTTCCTCTGGGTATGGGCTTTTAAGAACAAGTCTAAGTCCTAGAAGTCAATGTTTCCTCAGGGCTTGGGCTTCTAACAATAAGTTTAAGTCCCACAAATCATTCTCTAGAAATTACTCTATCCCGTCAAGTATAAGTCTTCCCCAATCACACCCTAGTCAGGGAGGTCCCTGTATCTGTCACTTTACATAACAATTTTTATATTATTTTTTTGTTTGTTTTAATTTAATTTTAGTTAAATTAACTGGCCCTCCAATCCCAGTCAACATGCCCCCCCAAAACAAAATTCCCTCTTCAACTGATTATTTCCCCTATCTCCACCAAAACAGGCACCCTCAGACCTTTTTATACTATGCCTGTAGGAAATAAAATAAAATTTGCTATGTATTATGTGTAAATTCAGTCTTCCCATTGATTTCAATGCAATGAGCTAGGCGAAAAAGACAGAAAAAAATTCACTTTTTGCAGGAAATATTCTACTAGGTAAGAAGTGTCATTTTTCACATAATTTGGTTAGGTTCAACTTCATCTGTATCTGAAGAAGGGAAGTGTTCTGGAGGGATATATTCTAGAGCTACATCATCAGTCCTCATTAGTTCATCCTCAGCATATAGGATAAAGAAGGGGGTATTGTTATGATGAACAGAGAACAATATATCAGAGGGGATCAAACAATTAAGCTATTATTATTACAATGAGAATGCTACTGGATTCATAAACTGGACACTAAGAATCATAAGGGCTTAAATGAGCACTTTAGAAACTTGCCACTAGATGGGAAGTATAATTTTTCTCCTTTTTCTCTTCTGAGGCGAACAGTTTCACCCATTCCTACTCCTTACTAGCCTTGTTCTGCTAACACATTTTAAGGTAATGTTGTTGTAGGACTCAGCCTGCTACAAAAATTTACTTTGAAATGGGAATTTCTCCAATTTTTTAATGAAAAGCCGATGATCTTTTACTTTTTTGCAAAGGTTTTCTCTTTTTCACCATTACAAAATTATTCTTCTTTTTGTCACATCCAACAAATTATTCGCCTATGTTTCCTATGCTGCATAATTTCCCAACACAACATTACTTCTTCTGAGGGCTGTAGTGAAGAAATAAACAGCTGAAATTCAAAGTTGTGAGGTCAACAGAAACATATGTCTTGAAAAGGTTGTTAGCAGGCTGAGTGCCTTTGTCCTTTGTCCTCACCATTCATTTCTTGCTTAAGTGACACTGGCACATATTCATGATGATATCAAGAAATAAAAAAAAGTACAAACTACAATGTGGCAGATGTGTGTGGTAGTCATACAATCATTCAAGGATGAAAGGAGATAGAAGAAATTAAAGGGATAGTAATACTTCGTTTTATCTTTATTTTATTTTGTAGGCATTAAAAAAACATGAGGAACGATATGTCTTATCTTTCAAACCTTTATGGTTTAAGAGATATTCACAAACAAAGTATCCCCCCGTTCAGCCAGATCAGAAGGGAGGTGCCCAGGTAGACTGCAGAGAGGGACAATCTTCAATTAAGATAAGGGAAAAACCTGAAAAGCTTGTCAAGGGGGGCAGGGTTTTCATTGTTCTCATACAAAGAAGATTGTCCCCTGCTGTTATCTGTCTGGTCTTACAACCAGATTCACATCTGAGAAGAGATGGCTTACACTAGGAAAAAGGGGTGGGAGGGGGAAACTGTGCTTGTGAATATCTCTTAAACCATAAAGGTTTGAGAGATAAGACTTATATCGTTCTTCGCATTTTTTTCATGCCTACAAAATAAAGATAAAACGAAGTATTACTATCCCTTTAAAAGATTATCAATCAGAAGAGTACTTTGTATATATTGAGTCTGAGATACTAAGATGAATAGTAATAATTATGTTGCAATACAACTACACCACAGGGCAGAAATACAAAAAATGTTATGGATTTAATCGAGTTTTAACCTCTCGAATCCTAGAAGGGTCATCAAGGCATCAGAAAGCTATACACTGGAGACACTGCTCATATTCAATTAATTGAAACCACATTTAAATCTTCCTTATGGTAATTATGTTTAATACATATCTGCTACATTTTATCATCAGGCTGCTCATGATGGGAATTTTATTCAACATTTTCACACCATAATATCTCAGTTATCACTATGAAAAGTTACATTTAATTTTTCAGTTATTTTAAAAACTATAGTCTTGCAGGCTACATGTCAGAAAAGTAAAAAAAACAGGATGTTTCTCCTTCCTTAGGGATTTCAGTGGAAACTACAATGTTCCCCTTTTTTCTGCCTCACTCATTCTAACCCCCCTGCCTTCTTTCACTGCATTGGTAGATATAGAATCAGACAAATTAACCACTATTCTTGTCTCATAGTAAACACAAAACCACAAATACTGGTCCCAGTACCCTTTTCTCATGGCAGCCTTAGAACCTCTCCTGGTCTTGTCCCACAGTATCCATAGAAGCACACCTTCTGACCCTGAATCCATGTCCAACTGCGCTGGTATCCATAGAGTTGGGCAATGTGAGGTCCTACAGCAGTTACCAGACTACAACTCTTATCTTTCCTAATTAGTTGACCACTGCTTGAACAGCACATACTGACACCCCAGCCTTGTCCCATTGTACTGTTGGCCATAAATCCATGCATAATGACTCCCCAGCCTTGTTCCACTGCGCCAATAGCCAGAAAACCACACAAAATTATGTCAGAGTCCCAGTCTTGTCCCACAGCACTGGTAGGATAGCCCACACATACTACTTAGTACATAGTAATTTAGGTTGAAAAACACTTGCTTCCATCTAGTTCAACCCTTTTCCTATTCCTGTTTACCATCGTTGATCCAAAAGAAGGCAAAAAAACCCCTCAATATAGCAATTTCAAATTCTGCCTTGAATGGAGGGGGGGAATTCCTTCTTGATTCCAAATGGCAATCAGATTTCTCCTTGGATCAACAAGCCCTAACTAAATATTAATCCCAATACTAACGTACATAGCCCTCTATGTTATGCTCTTTTAAATAAGTATCCAGGCCCTTTTTAAAGGCATCTAATGTATTCAATAGCACCACCTCCTCAGGCAATGAATTCCATACCTCTGTTGTCCTTACTGTAAAGAAACCCTTCCACTGTTGTCGATTAAATCTCCTTTCCTTAAGTCTAAGCGGGTGACCCCTTGTCCTATGTACTGTTCTGTTAATGAACAGGTTTTTGGAGAGCCCTTTGTATGGGCCCTGAACATATTTATATAGTGTTATCATATCCCCTCTAAGACGCCGTTTCTCTAGTGTGTACAAGTTTAACTTTTCTAGCCTTTCTTCACAACTAAAACTTTCCATTCCCCTTACTAGTTTTGTAGCCCTCCTCTACACTCTCTCTACTTCCATAATGTCCTTTTTCAGAAAGGGAGCCCAGAATTGAACAGGATATTCTAGGTGGGGTATTACCATGGACCTGTAAAGAGGCATAATAATATCTTCCTCCCTTGAGGCAGTACCCCTTTTAATACATGCCAATATCTTGTTGGCCTTTGCAGCTGCCAGCTGGCACTGCATGCTACTGCTAAGTCTATTGTCTACCATTACTCCCAAATCCTTTTCATTTGTAGGTTTCCCCAGAGAAACACCATTTAAACTATATGTTGCATTTTTATTATTATACCCAAAATTTATAACTTTACACTTGTCTATATTGAATCTCATTTGCCATTTGCCTGCCCAGTTACTCAATTTGTCCAAATCCTCTTGTAATGAAGACACATCCAGTTTAGACTTTATTACCTTACTTAATTTTGTGTCATCGGCAAACACTGATACATGGCTCCCTATGTCCTCTGGGAGGTCATTATTTAGTCTACCACAGCGTAATGGTTTGGGTATAGGTAGAAACTAGCAAAGTTATTGCAGGAAATGTTTGGGGTTGGCGAAAATGTGAAAATGGTAAGACATTTCTATGTACTGCAATGTCCATGATAAAAGCAGCAAAAGGCTGCCACAAAAATCGCTACTGAAAAAAGGGACTTTTCACCCTCCTTTACTCTGGTCCTCAAGGGGTTAATGCATATGTTGTCTACATTTTTAACTTCTGCATTGCAGAGGAATTTGTTATATTAAAGAGGGTAGGGAATATACATAGAGATAATCTTTGATAGTGTTAAATATATTACAGAAGGACTATGTTTAATAAATCAAATGTGTCAAGCTATAGCTATTAGATAATATCTGAATAAGCATATTTTGAGCTATATCAGTCACAGTTCAATAAATGATCCCCTACACCTATTTTCATTTTTAATTGCAAGGATTACAGTTACCTTATCAGGTATTGTTCAAGATTAATATCTTAACACAATTGAGACTGTGAATCAGGATGTCAGCACCAGCACAGAAGCAGACAACAATGACACAAAAGACTTCCACTCCCAAATAGGCTTTTATTTAAAGAAAATGATCATTATGCAAAACTTCAAATTGAAAGCAAATGTGTAAAAAAGAATTACAGAATGTATGCCACTAATGATTTCAGTAACTGCACATGGGATATTACACAGCAGGTAGGCAGCCAGCAAACACTGCAATTTTATTTCAGAAGTGAAAAAAGAAGCAGAGAGTACAAGCAAATATCAGCTCGTTTACAGGGATTGTATACATTTTACTTTTTCCTAGTTCTTAAAAGATACAAAGACTAAAAATGAAAACTATGAATTTTGTAGATTATGTGAAATAATACACACAACAGAAAAAATCGGAAGCAAGCAAGCATTGATTTTTGTCCCAGTGGCTAGTTCTTAGTTGAATTCTTAATGCAATATCTTTGTTTAAAGCATTTTCTATTCACAAGAGAATAGGCCATATGTCAAGTGTAATAAGGTTGGTATTTTAACAAAAGAGTTGGGAATGAGCTTTTCTGCTAATGTATTAAGTAGAACTGGAGTCCTTCTGGAGCAAACCAACTGAACCATAGGGGAGTAATAAAGATCCCCTAAGTTCCCATTAATTGAAACAGGGATTTGAATCAATTGAATGCTTGACAGATTCCCAATACACTGTTTGGTAATTCGTTGGAGATCTCACAAGCATTAAAGGTGATAACCAATTGAGTGCAAATGTGTGACCAGTGCATGCTCAGGCACTCAAAGGGTTAAAAGCCAATGTCTCCTATGGTGCAGTTACTACCCCCCAAATGGCTCTAGTTCTTCTTGGTACATTACTCTTTTTATGCATATTTCATAGACATCTAAGAAAAGTAAGAAATATATATATATAAAAAAACTAGATTATTTAACACTTTGAGTGATTTCTACCTCTCTGGCACTCTAAGGGTTAATTAAGAGTATTTATACCAGGGACCCTATAACCTAAAATAAGCTGACCAGACTTCACCTTTAACTGGGGACACATAGGAAATAGGCATATTTCAGGACTGCACTGAAATCAAGCAGCCCTGCAATATGCATTTTTCATATGTGTCCCCGGTTAAAGGTGAGGTCTGGTCACCCTAACCTAAAACCAAGTTTGGTGGTTTTGAGACAGATTTCAAAATCATAGACGTGATATGTTTGCCTTTTTTATTTTTTATTTAGAAAACTAAACTAGTTTTTGAGTTATTTGGTTGAATAGATTATATTGATAAAAGCACGCCATGCATGCCCTTCCTGTCTTAGCCCTACATTACCTCCCCACTCCTTGACCCCAAACCCTTTTAGTGCTGTAGGAGTTGTTCAATGATTTGGTCTAAATGTCAATTAGCTTTCTAAATAGAAAAACTACTAACACAGCTGAAGGCTGTTACGAAATAGCCCAAATTGTTTTTAGATGATATGGTCCCTTAAAGGGCATTAAAAGTGACACATGCCTCTTTTTCTGTATTATAAACATTGTATAAAAATGGAGTGGGTGTGGATTAATCATGATTTAAAGGGGTGAGCAGAAAGTTCCAGTTCAGATGAGCAGTGTTTTGGAATTGGTCCTCTTAAACAGATATATTTTAATTAATAATTTAAAAGTTTGGAGAGAGCCTGGCAGATTTTGGCAAGAAGTTCCAAATGATGGGCATTGTTATTCAGAAATAAGAAAGGCAACTAGTAAGAGGTTATGAGAGAAAGAAGGCCAGCAGTAGCAGATAATACCATAAGAAAGGGAGGTAAATTCAGGCAATTATATAAGTGGGGCAGAGTTCTAAAAGGCTTTGTGCTTGAATTAAAGGCAACTGACAAAAAAACAAAAAAAAAACAAAAAAAAAACAAGTGACAGCATATTTTCAAACATGGTAAGCAATTTAATGACCAGTGCTATGAAAAAATGCCAGCAAAACCATCCCTGCCAGCTGATACATTTAGATGAGTTTTGGCCCATTGAAAATATAAAGAAAAAATGCTACAAGTTGCCATTTAATAGACTGTGTTGGCCCTAAAGATCCCATAAGGGATTTGCATAAAATGTAAGACCCAGTTTTTTTCCCTTATAGGACCTTTAGACAGCTATTAAAAGGCAACAAAAACCTAAGTCCCCAGTGGATGCAATGAGATGGGGCCTTTTTCTCACTTTTCACCCACCCCTACTGGAAACAAGCTTACCTAGCCCCAGTAATCAAAGCAACCAAGGCATGCTTTTACTATATGCTCATTACAAACACCTCATTAGATTTTGATGCATTTTATTTCTTACCCTGGCAAATGATATAGAAACTAACCCTTTCCCCCAAGCCACAACAAAAGGCAACTTCACCTTTTAAAAAGGACTTTTTTGTGCATTGCAACATACACAGTATACTGCCCAAAATAGGTGAAGTGCATGGTGCTGTGAATACAAACCATAAAGCAATATCCTCATTAAATCCTGGCTGAGCTCTAAAATACATAACACTGCCTTTTCCATTCAAGGATACTCATGCTTTATGAAGATGGAGAAAAGCAAGAAGGGGGTATAATCATATACACACAAGAGTCTATAAACTTCATACTTTTAAAGTACAAATTTGAAAAATTTGCTGGAAAAATTGTTCTACCAATCTCAAAACTAGCTAACCTCAAAATTAACCAATTGACTTTTTAACTCAGAGTTCTTTCTAGAGATGGGTGAAAATCTTCACTTCAAACCAAGGGCTTGATCCAAATGTTGGAGTAGAAAAATGTTGGTAGGGCAAAACAGATACCGACCGGCAAAATAAAATGTCTCGGTTGGTATTCAAAGATCCTACCCACATTTAGCACAACGGGCGTTAGGACACAAAACTGGTGTTGTGTCCAAACGTCCATTTTGTGCGTTAAGTTCCCAAAATGCCGCTAAATAACGCCAGTTTTGGGAACTTAACAGTAGAAAAACTAACAATCGGTGCCTGACATACTGTTAAAAAGTCTGTGTTAAACTTACCTGTCATCCACTGTCTGTCTCCTTCTGTCTACATTCTTTCTTCTACCTTCTCTTGTATCTTCTGTCTTCTTTCTTCTATCTTCTTCCTGTGAAAGAAAAAAATAAGTTTGAATTGAAAGACCTCCCAGGTCTGAGAGAATTATAATTGAGGCTGTCCTTATATATGGGCAGCCTTACTTCTAATTCTCTCACAGCCATTGGCTGGGAGATGCTTTCACATCTCCCAGATAATCAGTTTGAAGAACAGCAGCTCAAAGCTGATTGGGGATGGCAAGTGTGACTTTGGGTCCCCTGCTGTCACATTTGGCATCATCTCCCTCCCACCCAAGTATAACAAGACACACTGGCAGCAGGTTCAGCACTGGCAGCAGGCACAGCACTGGTTTCAGAAGGGATAGCATGTCTGGCAGCAGGGACAGGAAGCTGACCTGTCCTGCTCTTACTACTACCCTCTTTTTCCTCCTTTGACATTAATTTCCCGAAGATCCCTAGGGGTAATTTAGGGGGACTGTCCAGTATTGCTTCTGTAGTGCTCGCTTCCTACTCAGACCCAGACTCAGTGGACAGTTCCTCTTTTTATTCTTTTTAAACTTTCTCATAGTGATAGAAGTCACTATGATCCTCTCCTGCCTCAATTTTGCAAAAAGATCACGGCAGAACAGCACAGCATGTCTACCTTGCTTTGTAGCTGCTTCTTTTGTGTTTCACTTCCTGGAATATGCCATGTTTTTATAGCAAAAATGTAAGAAACAAGTAAATCAATTGGAGGAAACTTTATAGTCATTGAGAAAATGGCAAATAATTTTGGCTAATGGGTAAAAAATTTGAAGATTTTAATCGCTATTTTTAAAATGGATTTTCCCATAAAAAATGCTGACAACAATGTGGTTTTCACTAACTTTTTGCAGGAACATGGCTGGACCTTTCACCCACCCCTAAAAGTTAAAGCAAAAAAAGTGTAGACAGCGTAGTGAAAAAGAAGGCAGTGCTTGAGCATTTCACCTGGCAGCAGCAGAACCTACATTATCAACTAGAACACAGTGCATTTCATGGGTCTTATCAATAGTGGCAAAAATCCAACATTGGTGGTGGTGGTGGTGGGACTAACTCCCTGAGTGTGGGTTAGTAACTAAGGTACAGGAACACTGTAAATCTCTTAGGAGTGGTGGTTTCAGGATAGCTACCTTCTAGGCAGGAACAATGACCTCATGGACTACTGGAAAAATACCACAGTGTGCATGCGTGGCCAGCATTGACAAGTACTGCAGGTGAAACCCTTAGTTGTCCTCCAGCAAACATGGAGACTGAGCGGGTTTTCAGTGCAGCAGGTTACATGTCAATGACCTAAGATGTGGCTATCAAACAGCAATGTTGGGAGACTAACATCCTATAATATATAAGGCCAGATGTATGTTTTTCCGATGCAGTCATGTGCAGTAGAGACTGCCCGAACACAGACCGATGCAGTCATACGCAGTAGAGACTGCCCAAATGCACAGAATGCTGGGAGTTGTAGTTCTGTGGTTTTGCGCACTTTGGCCCATGTACAGGGGCTTTTACACTAGTTCTTAAATAGTAGCCAACATCTCATATCATCTTAGTATCAGGTATGAAGAAGGGTTGTTACCATCTCCCACAACTGGGACCAGTGCTATAACCAGTAAGTTATGTGTATCAGTAATCTGAGAAGAAGTATAGCTTACATTTGACACAAACATTTTAATGGTAAAACCTGATGTTAGAATTAGGGATGTGCGAAAATTTGCACTGGAAACCAAAATCGGTGAATAATGGCAATTCCCGCTTGGCATACATTTTCCTGTGGAAAGTGCTGATTTTCCTCTGTTTTCACCTAGCTCATTGTTTTGAAATCAATGGGAACATTGAATTTACACACAACTCATAGCAAATTTTATTTTATTTCCCAAAGGCAAAGTATGAGGATGCCTGTGTTGGTGGAGTGTGGGGAAAGAATCAGTTGAACAGGGAATGTTTTTTTGTGGGGTTGTTTACTGGGATTGGGGCTGATAGTTAATAAAATTAAATAGATGGAATAAAATAAGAAATTTCTATGTAACTTGATAGAGACAGGTACCCCCTGATGTAAGCTGCCAGTGGGGTAGACTGATACTTGATGTGACAGAGTATTTTGCATTGAAATCAATGGGGACATTGAAGTTACACACAACTCATAGCAAATGCTATTTTATTTCCCAAAAGCATAGTATAAAAGGGGTATGAGGGTGCCTGTGTAGGTGGAATGTGCGGAAAGAATCAGATGAACAAGTACTTTTTTTTGGGGGGGGGTTGTTAACTGGGACAATACAATAAAAAAGAAGACATGATATAAAATGGGTCTTAGGAGGTTGCTTATGTTGGTAGGTGGAATCTGGGGGAAGAATCAGTTGAACGGGGATTTTTTTTTGAGGGGGTGTTTGTTGATTGGTATTTGGGGGACTGTTAACAAAAAAAATAAAATTAAAAATTAAATAAAATAAGAAATTGGTACATAACTTGACAGTCTCCCTTCCCCCAGACATAACCTCTGACTGGGGCAGACAGATGCTTGTTGGGATATAGTATTTTAGTAGAGGATGATTTGTAGGACTTGTTGTTAGTGCACAAGCCCTGAGGAAACATTGATTTGTTGTAGGACCTAGACTTGTATTAAGGCCTAGCCCTGAGCAAAAATTAATTTGTAGGACTTCGACTTGTTTGGCACAAGACCATAGGAATACTGATTTTTTGTAGGATTTAGACTTCTGTTTGGCTCAAGCCCTGAAGAATCAGTGATTTGTAGGACTTGTTAGAAACCCCAGAAAATTGTTTGCTGTTTTGTTGTTGTTTTTTTACATAGACATCTTTTTTTATTTTTAACAAGCCCTGAGAAAAAATATGTATTACTGCCCTAGTGCCAGCAGGTCATGTTGTGGTGGCCATTGGTTATTGCCAAATGCCCCGGTGTCAATGCTAAATTTGTGACTGCTGTTCTTGCTGCTGAGTTGTTTAAACAACGGAATGATTAGGCAGCTCAAAGGTAATGGGATCAACAACAGGAGTAACATGGGTGATGGATGATCATGGTTCCACTTGTCACTGCTAGCTCCAGTGATGTGCCTGAGTCAGTAGCAGCACCACAACTACCCCACCACTTCAGTTATAAGTTTCAAAAAGAAGTTGACCAATAATGCTTTTCTACCTGCCCTCCTTCAAAATCAGGGTGTGTTGTTACTAGAATATACATTTTTTCCTTGAGAGCAGGAACTGCGTATCTCATCAGAAACTGCAATATGCACAGCGTGTGTGGTAAATAAGGGAAGGACTGGGAACAATGGCAAATCTGTACTCACATCAAACACCTGGCACAACTCTATCCAAACACCATGATGCTTGACCCGTCCCTAAACATGACACTGAGGCAGACTGATACTAGAGTTAGCGTATTTTGTGGGGCAAGGAAAGACACACACAAAATCTGTTCTATTGTATACTTTACATTAAACGCGCACACAGTAGTTGAGTAATATCCAGCAAACCTAGAAGGGGTGACAGAAGGGGGAAAGGATGAGGTGCAGTGCAGTGATGTGTGAGTGAAGTGGTAATCCAAAAATTGACTGCAGCCATGGTTGCTGCAACATGTGCAATAAATTATGGTGATCCTTCCTCCCGAGGATGTAATTTGTCAAAGTCTCATCAAACTTTCTATAACTACCAGCATCATTCCTATTAATAAACCAGCTAAAAACACTGAAGACTACAACAAATTACATTCCAGCGTTGATGGGCAGTGCAAGATGGAGTAGCAGTTCAAACAACTGCTGCATCTGACAGTGATCAAACAAGCACAAACATACCAATCCTGAAATTAGTAACAAACATTGTGAAAATCCCTCAAAGGGGAAAAATAAAAAAATGGTTTGAGAACTCTAAATGCCTAGAAAAATATAAAGGTAGTGGAGAAGAAGAGGCGGGTGATGCTGAGGATGACCTACTTACTGATGATGTAGATCTAAAATATATATCCATCCAACATCTTCCTCTTGTTTAGATACATATGAACTTGAGAGTGAGAGAGACAAAGACATGGCCAGAAAGTTAGCTGAATGGCAAAGGCTCAATCTTCTACCACTGAAAAGGAGCACCATGCTTGTCTATACACTATATGAGAAAAATTGGAAAGTCTGACCTTGGACAATCAAAGACGCCAAAACATCCTGTTAGACATCATTAACATCATCATCAGATCTGAGTCCAACTCAACCACACAGACTAGTAGTGTAACCATCAACAACACATGTTATCAGTAGAGATGGGCAGTAAAGATGGGTAAAATCTGAGAATTATGGTACTTCCTGTTTGGCAGATAATTGAATTTACACACAACACATAGCAAATGTTATTTTATTTCCCACGGCATAGTACAAAAGGAGTCTGAGTGTGCCTGTGTTGGTGGAGTGTGGGGAAAGAATCAAAAAACAGGGAATGTTTTTGGGAGGTTGTTTACTGGGTTTGGGGGGATTGTTAGTACAAAAGTAAATACAATTATAAAGTCATAGTATAAAAGGGGTTTGAGGAGGGTGCCTGTGTTGGTGGGTGGAGTCTGGGGAAATAATCAGTTCTTGACTGGTTTTGGGGGGACAGTTAATAAATAAGCAAATAAAATAAAATAAGACATTTGTACGTAATGTGATAGAGACAGGGATCCCCTGACGTAAGCTGCCACTAGGGTAGACTGATACTTGACTTGATAGAGTATTTTGATTTGTAAGATTTGTTGTTAGAGGCACAAGCCCTAAGGAAACATTGATTTGTAGTACTTAGGCTTGTTAGAAACAAGACACCAAAAAGTTTTTTTTTTTTTGTAGGCCTATGTTGTTGTTGTTGTTTTTTTTGAAGCACAAGCCCTGAGAAAAAAAAATTGCACTACTGGGATAGTGCCAGCAGGTCATGTTGTGCTGGCCAGTGGCCACTGGACATTGTCAAATGACTTGATATAATTGCGGAATTTGTGACTGCTGTTCTTGCTGCTGCTGAGTAGTTTAAGCAACAGGATGATTAACCCTTTTAGTGCCAGAGGGCTACGCAATGCATTGTAAAGCAATGCGTTCTGTACCCCTCTGGCACTCAAAGGGTTAAACAGCTCAAAGGGATCAACAACAGCAATAATATGGGTGATGAAGGTTCCACTTGCCATGACTAGCTCCAGTAATGTGCCTGAGGCAGAAGCAGCACCATAACTAGCCCCCACTACTTCAGGTATATTTGGAGAAATAAGAAGTTGGCCACTAATGCTTCTCCAACTGCTCCTCCTCCAAAATCATGGTTGTATTGAGAATATAAATGTTTTCCTTGAGAGCGGGAACTGTGCCTCTCACATCATCAACTGCAATGTGCACAGTGTAAATAATGGAAGGACTGGGAACAATGGGTACATACACAAATCAACATCACTCCCACAACATCAACAAGGCATGTTGTTAACTCTTTGAGTGCCAAAGGTGTACAGAATGCCTTGCTTTTCAATGCATTTCATACCCTTTTGTTAAAGCAATAAAGTTATACAGTTCTTACACTGTGTACTGCCATCCCACACTTACTAAGTTCTTAGAAAAAAGTCAAAACCTGCAAAAAAATAATGCAAAAGTATGCCTGTTCAAAAGAACACTTGCCAAAATGTTGAAGACATACTGCCCTATTCTTTTGTGGAAAACAGAGTCTTTAAACAACTGATGTCATGTGTTGCACCCTGCCAGGGCTGGATTTACATCTCAGGAGCCTGTAGGCACAGAAATTTGAAGCACCCCCCCCCATGGCCATCTGCACTGGATACCTCCACAATGCTCCTAATCTCCACATTACCCCTCCCATCATCTCCACGTTGCCCTCACAATGCCCCCATCAGCTCCACATTGCCCTCACATTGCCCCCATCAGCTCCATATTGCCCTCACAATGCCCCCCATCAGCTCCATATTGCCCCATCAGCTCCACATTGCCCTCACAATGCCCCCCATCAGCTCCATATTGCCATCACAATGCCCCCCATCAACTCCATATTGCCCCATCAGCTCCACATTGCCCTCACAATGCCCCCATCAGCTCCATATTGCCCCCATCGGCTCCACATTGCCCTCACAATGCCCCCCATCAGCTCCACATTGCCTTCACAATGCCCCCATCAGCTCCATATTGCCCCCATCAGCTCCACATTGCCTTCACAATGCCCCCCATCAGCTCCATATTGCCCCCACCAGCTCAACATTGCCCTCACAATGTCCCCCATCAGCTCCAACTTGCCCCCGCCATCTCCACATTGCCCTCTATCGGCTACAACTTGCCCCCCATTAGCTCCACATTGCTCCCATTAGCTCCACATTGCCTCCCCCCTCCCATTGTCCGTTTCCTACCTCCCTGGTAGGAGATCTGTCATCTGTCTGTGCCTCCTTTGGCACAATCTTGTACCTGACGGAGCTCCCGCGCGGTCTTCTATTCAGGAATGCAGAGCGCTGGGAGATGATGTCATCTCCCAGCGCTCTGCATTCCTAAAGAGGCGATGAGGGAGCTCCATCAGGTACAAGACTGGAGGGGCGGGCAATGTGAGTGGGTGCCGCCGGCACAGCCAGCGAGGCGGCTAGTTTTTTTTTTTAATATTTAAAAAAAAATACAAATGACAGGCGCCCCTCGTTGGCGTGCGCCTGTAGGCAGGTGCTTACTTTGCCTAATGGCAAATCCGGCCCTGCACCCTGCTGGAATATCCCAAGCTACAGTTATTTTTCAAGGATGGCTGTGCCAGTGTTACTTAAGCAGGGTGTTGTGGACAAAGGACAAAGCCTGCTAACAGAGTTTTCAAGGTATATGTTGCTGTAGGACTTGTAACTTTTATTTTCAGCTAATTATGTATCCACTGATGCGGTGGGAAATCTTGCAATCATCGAAAATATAGGAGAAAAACAGAAAAAAATTACAAAGCTTTCAGGGGAAATTTATTAGCACTGGAGAAAAGGTGAAAAGGTTATGTATTTTCTATGGGTGGGAATTTTTTTTAAAAAAAGCAGGACTTTTTTTCACAAAAATTCAGGAAATTTCTCTGACTTTTCACCCATCCCTAATGATGGGTACAATAAGCCACACTGACAATGTGGCCGTTAATGATTGAAAAAAATTATATACATTTTATAAATATATAAATGAAATAATTCCATGTTATTTTCCAGTGTAAGTATGTGTAAAAATGTTTTATATCGAGTCCAAAATCCCATATCAAACAAACTCTTGAAGGGGTCACTGGTACCCCTTCCACCTCCCATGGTGTGTGTATGAAAAACATATACTCACTTTGATGTCAGACTAGCTGTCTCCACCACACCCTGGTCATTCACATAAATTACTTAAATTAATAAAATAAATAAAAGAAAAAGCCCTAAAATGAACAAACTGCTACTGCTTAAAAAATCCTCAATTGTGCCTTACTGGCTTTTAAATAACAAATAACTTTTAACATTTCTTCATTGTATGGAAGATGTGGCTACTCAGAGTACAGAGCCTGTACGTTTTTCTTCTTGGGGCTGTAGGAATTATTTATCAGTAGCATAAATGAGTACCTAGTAGTAGTATCCTTTTGAAATGCTGCACGCTTAAGAGCGTGCAACATTTCAACTAATTCACCACTGTGCCATGATTTTGATCATGGCGACATGGTGAACTAGTTGAAATGTTGCACGCTCTTAAGTGTGCAACATTTCAAAGGTGAACCACTAGTAGGAGTAGTCACTGAAATCCCCCCACCCTGTTTTTTTTTTTTTTTTTTGCCTACTTGCTTATACAGACAGGAAGTAGTAATCTGTATGAGTCAACATTTTTTTTGCTGGAGGATTCAATCCTATGTTTAGATCTTTTTGCAACATCTTTATATATTGCAAGCTAATTACTTGCATTTTGTGCTTTTCTGAGGTTTGGATATTTTGTTTCATGTGGTTTGCACAGATCATGGAATGTCTTTGATTCTTTCTGTTTTGCTTGAGGGATTATCTTTTCATCTCATCATCATCTCATCATCCATTCTATGTCAATTTGAAACTGAGTTTGACATTTTTGTCCCTTTTCCCCAATCTATATCAATGTCATGTAAGTGTAATCACTATATGTGTGTGAGTTATACCATAATTAATTTTAAGCGATTATCTATATTTTATCACTTTTTTATAGTACTGTTGTATTAATCAGTGCTCCTTTTGTAATGTATTATATTAAAAAATGCCTGAAGGGTACATATGAACAAAGATGGCAAAAAATAAACAGAGAGCGGTATACTCTGATACCATCTGAGGCTCTTTAAATTGAAGCAATGTGTTGGACACCCCTTATATTTAGCTCCCATTTATAGTTTACTATAGTTATTAGAGGCATTCACTCAACATAGGGTGAGTATTACAGAATAATAATATAATAATAATAATCCTTTATTTATATAGCGCACACAGATTCCGCAGCGCTTTACACTCATATTGGTTCCTGTCCCCATTGGGGCTCACAATCTAAATTCACCTATCAGTATGTTTTTGGAGTGTGGGAGGAAACTGGAGTACCCGGAGGAAACCCATGCAGGCACAGTGAGAACATACAAACTCATTGCAGATGTTGTCCTTGGTGGGACTTGAACCCAGGACCCCAGTGCTGCAAGGCAACAGTGCTAACCACTGAGCCACTGTGCTGCCCCACATTTTATTCGTGTATCTAATTATTTATGTTGATTACAGATGTTCTATTATTATATATTAAGCACCTATCGCTAGCACATTACATTTATGAATGACTGAGCATATTTCCCTACATAATACACTCAAAGAATTTGTTTTGTACATTTGTATTTGCACATGTACCTATATGTGCAAGTACAACTAATTGATAAATATGTAAACAGTGAAATATTAGTATATTCCCATCTGGTCTGCTAGATATATATTGATCTTGTAGTTAAACTATTATACCACAAAACGTGTGGAATGGTAGGTATTAAGAGATGACTTTTAAGTTGCATTTTGCACTTAAAGGAATAGTGAAAAAAAAAGGATAAGAGCAGGACACTCTGGTACTAACTGTGGCTCTGTATCCCAAAGTAATGTGTTTTACACCTTCTGCTCCTTAAAGGGTTAATACATTTTGCCCTAAGGAAGCATAATACATTTGTTTTATATAAGTGACACCACTGGTAGACAATTGTAAGCACTCACATTCTACACCACAGTTCCTTTTTCTTTATAATTTAATACAATGTGGTTCATAGCAAAACTTTGTTTTTTTACTGTGATAGATAGGATGTAATTGTTTTGCGTCATATTTACAAAACTTTTGCTTTGATGCACATGCCCTTCTACCCAACAACTAATAAAATATGCATTACTTTTCGTATAGTATTAATTGAAGCTGGTGTACTAAGAACTGGGGACAAATAAACATTTCCCAATGTCCTATTGATTTAACCCTCTGAATGCCAGAGAAATATCCAAAACATTGCATTGCTTTGGATACCCCTCTGGCAATCAAATGGTTAAAATAAGCTTATAACCCCTTGAATACTAGAAAGTTACAAACACATTACTTTTGCATTGCATTGGAGACATCGCTAGCTATAAAGGGGTTAAGAACTTGATTTAAATAAATGAGAATTCTTGTCCTTTGTTGTGCAGTTGGTTTATCGCACAAATGATCCGGTTCTGCTTAGTGCATCAGCCTCACCTTTAGAAGTAGATTCACACTTATAGAAATGGGATCGTTTAATTGCATTATGAAAATATTGATTTTATGAAACATTAATAATTCATCCAAAATGTGTTTCATGTATTTCGTTATGTATTATAACTCTTAATTGCATGGTTGAACTAAATTAAGTATGTCACAGTTGGAGAGCTGCATTGTTTGATGGTTGGCAGTAGAATTTTAAATACAACAGCTGTTACCCATGAACAAAAAAAATAAATAAATAAACTACCTCATTTCCTTTATTCTTAAGTATTAAATATAGATGCCCACATAAAACTAGGTATATACAATCGGTACAGTATAGAAGTGTACAAAAGCATATGCTATTTCTATGCAGTGAGGCTGATGTACTAAGAAGTGGAGCAATTCTGCAACAAAGCAAGTGTACCTAGCGGGAAAAATAAGCCCCCCTCCCAACTCCATTTGACCTAAACTGGGTTATTAAACTCTCTAATGCTACAAAAGTCTCCAACATATTGTTAATTAATGCTTTTGAGACCTCTAAATCATTTAAGGTGATAAAAACCTCATCTTACTGTTGAACTTGTCCTTATTTCAACTGGTTCTACACTTCTTCCTTATACATGCTGTAGAGATTACACATACAAATAATTATTGCATATATAATACAACATTAAGCAATTCTAATTAATTTCATTTAAAAGGTAGGAATGGATGGAAATGTTCTTCTCAAACCAAAATTGGCAAAAAATGGCACTTCTTACCTGGCAGAAAATTTCATGGGAAATGTGCTGTTTTCCCACTTTTTTCACCTAGCTTTTGAATTGAAATCAATGGGAAGACAGGCAGCACATATATATACTAGTTGAAAAGCCCGTTACACGGGCCACAGTGCCACTGCAACCCGGTCGCCGGGCAGTCACGTGCAGTAGAGACTGCCCGCGCCGTGGCTGATACAGACCTGGACGCTCCTTCTGAGTGCCCAGCTCTGTATCAGCCGCAGCGCAGGCAGTCTCTACTGCGCATGACTGCAGCACGCGCAGCAGTGTCTACTGCGCATGTCGCAGCATTACACACGATTTAGCGAATTATTATATAGGATGAGAGACCCTTTCCCCCCAAGACAGGAAAAGCACAAGTCTTAAAAAAGGTTCCACCCTATATAAGCTCCCCTACTCATAAACGTACCAGTCCTTTTCTTGTCCAGGAGGAGAAGTATGTCTTTTTGTTTTTTCTCCATACCCAGGGAGGGATGTGCCTCTGCAGCCATGACCGCAGTAGAATGAGCCGCCTTTGTAGGAGGATACATGAAACAACGGTGTTCGGTTACTTCTCTCAAGGTGCGTGCATGCTCTATCCTATGTATGCATGCCCCCTTCTGTTTGCATTCCACAGTGCATTCCAGCAGCATGGTGGACACCAGGCTACCTTTTCTGCACTATGAGGAGCAAAGTGGAGCTTCCCAGCAGCATACCTGCAGCCTGCTTGTATGAAGGTGGGTTACTTTAAAGGGATAGTAATGTTTCAAAATAAAAGCAGCTCCAATTAATCTTCATAGTAGTGGGGCCATGGATAATGCTATTCCAATACTGTCAGAGTTGTAGTTCCAGAGTAATTGAATGATAATTTATTCTCCTCAAGCCCCTTTTACCTAGTGTAAGCCACCTCCCCTGAGATGTGGAATCTGGTCTTGAGACCAGACAGTTAAAACCAAGGGACAATATTCTTAATGTGAGTCTAAAGAAAACCCTGGCCCCCTTGGTTTTTCCCTTATGCTAATTGAAGATTGTCCCTCTATGCTAACTAACAGTGCAGATCAAATGGAAGAGAACCCTTCAGTAATAAGCATTAAGGATTATAAAGTATCTTGCACACACTTATCTCAAGAACTCTTACTATCTAATACCGGGAAATAAAATCTTTAAATTTTTCAAAATCCAAAGAGATCATGCTGGAAGGGAAAAATCCAAAATACACAGATAGTCCCTATGTCAATATAAAATAACAGTGATAACTCAATCTACAATATAACAAGAAGGAGATTAAAGATATGTACCTATATACTGAGAGATCATATTGAAAAAGTTATATATTGTATAAACTGAGAATTATTATATAGGTATAAGCAGACAATATTTGCTTTATCTTCAATAATTGAACAGGAAACAGGAGTCCTCATGCAATAAAAGAGAACATTTTCTTCCTCTCATATAGCTACACACTAAATAGCGGATAAAATCTAGCACAGTTAGAATGAGATTGTTCTCACATATAATGCCATTCACTAAGTGGAGAATAAGTCCAGTCAGAATTAATTCTATTTGAAAGCTATATTCTTGCTCCACAAAATACAGTTCACTGAAATAGCAGATAAAATCAATGAGAGTCAACCTTAACTTATCGAATGAGATTGATCACAGTTAATCTTACTTAGAGACGATCTTCCTCCCAAATATAGTACAGTTCAGTTCCTTTCCCAGAAGTATGCTGACAGCTTATCACTTCTCCAAACATACAAAGGAAATCCTATGTTGAAAATATTTGTCTCTTCCAGCAGAATTGATTCTATCTGCTATTTCAGCGAACTGGATTTTATTTCCCGGTATTAGATAGAGTAGGGATCGGCAAAAATTTCCTCCTCAAACTGAAATTGGTGAAAAATGGCACTTTCCGCTTGGCGAAAAATTTTCCGCTTTTTTCATCTAGCTTATTCCATTGAAATTGATGGGAACATAGATGTTGCACAGAGCATATAGCAAATATTATTTTATTTCCCAAAGGCATAGTATAAAAGGGGCATGAGGGTGCCTGTGTTGGTGGGGTGTGGGCAAAAAATCAGTTGAACAGGGGATGATTTTTTTGGGGGGATTGTTTACTGGGATTGGGGGGCTAAATAAAATAAAACCATAAGACATGGTATAAAGGGGTCTGAGGAGGGTGCCTGTGTTGGTGAATGATTGAATCATTTGAACAGAGAATTTGGTTTGGGGGGGTTCTTGACTGCCACTGGGGAGACAGTTAATAAAAAAAAAAAACAATAAAATAAAATAAGACATTTGCATGTAAAGTGATAGAGACAGGAACTCCCTGACATGAGCTGCCACTGGGGTGGATTGATACTTGACATGATAAAGTATTTTGTAGAGGATGATATGTCTGATTTGTTGTTAGAGCCCTGAAGAAACATTGATTTGTAGGATTTAAGCTTGTTTGAAACAAACCTCCCAAAAATTGTTTATCTTTTTATAGGACTAGTTTTTGCTTTTTTGTTTTTTCAAAACTCAAGTCCTGAGAAAAAATAAAAATACCCTACTGGCCTAATGCCAGTAGGTCATGTTGGCCCGTGGCCACTGTCAAATGTCCTCCTGAATCTTGAGTTGCAACTGCTGTTCTTACTGCTGCAGATGAGTTGTTTAAAGGGATAGTAATGTTTCATAATAAAAGCAGCTCTAATTAATCATCATAGCATTTGGACTTTGGAGAGTGTTATTTCAATTCTGTCAGAGTTGTAGTTCAAGAGTAATTCAATGACAAAGTATCCCCCTCCCGCCCCTTTTACTGATGTAACACTGTTCAGCCAGATCAGAAGGGAGGTGCCCAGGTAGATTGCAGAGAGGGACAATCTTCAATTAAGATAAGGGAAAAACCTGAAAAACTTGTCAAGGGGGGCAGGGCCTTCATTGTTCTCATAGGAAGAAGATTATCCCCTGCTGTTATCTGTCTGGTCTATGGACTGGATTCCACATCTGAGAAGAGATGGCTTACACTAGGTAAAAGGGGCGGGAGGGGAAACTTTGATTATGAATATCTCTCACACCATAAAGGTTTGAGAGATAAGACTTATATCGTTCTTCATGTTTTTTTAATGCCTACAAAATAAAATAAAGATAAAACAAAGTATTACTATTCCTTTAAGCAGCAAGATGATTAGGCAGCTGAAAGGAAGTGGTATCAACAATAGCAGTAACATGGAAGATTGATGATGAAGGATCCACTTGCCACAAATGGCTCCAGTGATGCCCCTGAGGCAGTAGCAGCACAATAAATAGCCCCCAGTCTATGTGGCGAAAAGGAGTTGGCCATTAAATCTTCTCCACCTGCCCCTCCTCCAAAATCATGGGTGTGTTGTTATTAGAATGATTTTTTTTCCCTTGAGAGCAGCAACTGTGGCTCTCATCAGCAACTGCAATGTGCACAGTGTGTGTGTGATAAATAACATCTGAGGCACAACCGTATCCAAACACCATGACACTCAAAACCAAGTACTGCAGCTGTCACTGTACCCCTTGTCCAGATCCTGCTAAGGACACATGACAACTTGATGACAGTTTAATAGTAATGGTGAACACTCCCTGCCAGAATTCTAGCATATTCTGTGGGATGGAATCTCCTCAGATGCCACCTGATGACCTGGTATTGATTTGCCTCCACCACACTGGCATGTGTGCAATGGGTAGAGATGAACTGCCAGAACATTAACAGAGTGGCTATCATTTGGTGGGGAAGGTAACGATGAATGAGGTGGATTGGCAGGAGATGTACTTGTTACCCTAGAAGTAGAAGGTGATGTTGATGACCAGCTTGCTGTTTCGCTCGTCATGGAACTTCCAGAGAAATAGTCGCACATCCATGACTTCTGGCCTTTTTCTTCTTCTCCTCCACATTCCCCTTCACTTTCTGTGACAGCAGATAATGTTGCTGCTGTTGCTGCTACTGCCTCAGATTTAGGAGTATTGCTACTGCTGGCAAGTGGAACCTGTCCTAGTCCCACATCACTTATTGACCCCATTTCCACTGTGTTCACAGTGGTCTGTGGCACACTAGCCTGCTCCTCAGCAACCTGCTTCCTTTTCATCTCAGCATCAGCATAAATTAGACCGCAAATTCCAAAAGCTCACTCCTGTCTCTCATTCCTTCTCAGTTTCTGATAAAAAGGCCATCAATGTCTCTTCCACTCCAGCTTCCCCAACACCACCATCACCACTAGTCCCTACGTGATGATTCTCTATTCCAGACATCTCACTGCTGCTTGGAGGAGGTGATGAGCAATGTGACTTAGGGTCCCCTGCTGTCACACATGGCATAATTTTCACCTTCCCCCCTGAGTACTACCAGAAACACTAGCAGCAGGCAAAGTATTGGTGGCAGCAGGTTCAGCAATGGCAGCAGATTCAGCACTAGCAGCAGGTTAAACACTAGTGGCAGCACATCTGGCAGCAGGAACAACATTAGTGGCTGCAGGTACAGCAATGGTGGCACTGGCAGCAGGGGCAGCAAGTCTTGCAGCAGGCACAGGCAGTTGACCTGTCCTGCTCTCAGTAGTACTACCTTTTTCTCCCTCCCTTCCCATTCCATTTTATCCCTCCCTTCTCATTAAACTCCCCAAGATCACTATGGTGATTTAGGGGGACTGGACAGCATTGGTTCAGTACTGCTAGTCACTTGCTCCTCTTCCTCAGACTCCGTGGACACATAAGGGTCCTTCCAGCTCCTGCATTGATTATTTTCCACCCTGCTCATAGTGATAGCAGTCACTTTGAGCCTTTCCATTCTTCATTTTTGCAAAATATCACAGCAGAACAGCACAGCACATCTATCTCGCTCTGTAGCTGATTCTATTGTGCCTGCCTTCAGCAAAAACGTCACGTTTTTATAGCAGAAGTGCGAAAACAATGTAAATCAATGGCTGGAAACTTTATAGCCACTGAAAAAATGGCGAAAGATTTTGGTCAATGGGAGAAAGATGCAAAAATTTTAAACGCTAGTTTTAAAGTGGATTTTCCCACGAAAAAGCAGATAACAATGTGGTTTTCGCAAAATTTCCCATGGGAACATGGCGACAACTTTCACCCAACTCTAATTAAGAATTCTTGAGATAAATGTGCACAAGATACTCTCTGTTGTGTGCTGTGACGTGAGCAGTAAAAGGGGGATACTTTATCATTCAATTACTCCTGAACTACAACTCTGACAGTATTGAAATAACACTCTTCATGGCCCAAATACTATGAAGATTAATTGGAGTGGCTTTTAGTTTGAAACATTACTATCACTTTAAGAAGGCATCTCAAGGTAAGTCCTTCTGTTACCTAAATTTCTTGTTGTTGTTGGCTTACTGTCTCCTGACCCACTGCTGTGCATTGTATGGTTCTGCAGTGGATCCTCCCCCTTTGCCCTATGTGAGTTTTAAGCCTAGGTTGGCTTTTTTCCTACATGCCTATACCCTGATTCCATTATTGATCAGCTCTTTCTGTTATTTATTTTATCCCTTAGTATGTCGGATCCTGAAACTCCTTTGGAAGCAGCTCCTAAGAAGTGTGCATCTAAAACCAAGCACATGTTTTGTGCCTCCTGTGAATATCCATTGCCCTATGCCTACCAGGGAAAATTCTGTGCTTAATGTATCCAGAAGGCAGTAGCCAAGGAGAATGCAAACCCCATGCAAGAGTTTATGTCTTTGTTTCCCTCTGAACTACAGCACACCTTTGATCAAGTTTGTGGTTCCAGGCCTCGCCAACAGTACACTTCCTTCAGAGCACTCAGACTCTGAATCTGATTCAGATGTAGGAGACATTCTTCCTGATCAGTATTCCTCTGAGGAGAAAGGAGAGGTCTCTGATGATACATATCTCTTTCCTGTGAAAGAGGTAGATAAGCTGGTTATGGCTGTCAGAGCAGTAATGGATGTTGAAGAATTCCAAGACACCAACCATATAAGGTCTTTCCAGTGCATGAAGTGCTCTCAGCCCTGATTTTGGATGAATGGAAGGTCCCAGACTGTAAGTTGTCCCTCTCCAAATGAGTCAGGAAACTATTTCCATTTCATCCCAAGGGCACCAAGCATTTGGACTCCCCTAAGGTTCATACTCCTGAATCGATTATACACCGCTGTGCTATCCCTCTAGCAGACATTTTCTGTTTCCAGGATCACATGGATAGGAAGGTGGAGGCTGCCGCAAGAAAGGCATTTGAAGCATCCACATCTGGGTTTCATCCAGGCATCACAGATGTTTCTGTAGCCCGTTCCCTCATGGTTTGACTTACTGACTTCCAGGAGGATCTCACTTCCAGCATGCCTAGAGAAGAATTTCTACACAAGCTCTCTTCCATCAAGCTCGCTGTTGACTATCTATGTGATGCTTCCCTGGAATCAGTGTGCATATTTGCTCATTTATCAATTCTATCCATAACAGCCAGGAGGACTGTTTGCCTGAAGTCCTGGGCCACTGATGCAGATTCCAAAAACTGCCTGTGTGCCACTCCTTTCCAGGGTAATGCGTTATTTGGACATGAATAGGACCAGCTTCTAGATAAGGCATCTGACTCCAAGACTAGGATCCGTACCAGACAAACTTTCCCTCATTTCTGGAGGGACTTCAACTTCCAGGGACTTCAAATCACAGGGAAACCTTCTTTCTCAAGCTATGGGAGAAGCTGCCTTTCAGCATTAGGACACCATTCAGACCCCAGGGTAGGGGATCATCCTCTTCATCCTTCTCCGCTAGACCTCATGCATTTTCTTCCTGACTCCGGAAGGCTCAGTCTACCATTGGGAGGTAGACTTGCTCTCTCAGCCTGGGAAGCCATCACTTTGTATTACAGGCTGGAGTTCATTTATCATCATCCTCCTAGCTACTTGCTGATGACCCCGCCTGTCTCCAGCACAAGAAGAAGAGATATTATGTTCGCCTTAAATTCTTTTTTCCAGTCTCAGGCTCTCTTTCCCATCACTTTTGCCCTGGAACAAACAGGCACATTGTTTTCCCTCTTCCTAGTACCAAAGACCTTGGCAGCCAGGTTCCTGTCTATTCATAGGACTTGGCAATTTAGCCATCAGGAAACAGAAGTTCTGGATGGAGACCCCAAAGTCAACTACAGTGGCCCTTATGCCAGGAGACTTCATGGCCACCATGGATCTGCCGGACACCTTCTTACATGTTCCTATCCATCCCTCCTCTCAGAAATTCCTCAGGGTAACAGTGCCTATTTGAGGAAAGGTGAGATATCTGTAGTTCTAAACTCTTCCCTTCAGACTTCCATCAGCTCCCAGAACCATCTACAAGATTCTAGTGGTTGTGGCAGATGATCTCAGACAACGCAGGATCTCAGTCATTCTGCATCTTGATGGCTGGCTGGTGAAAGCTCCTTCATTTCAGACCTTGCTGAAACATTTGTTCAGCATGTTCCATAGTCTCAGCTGGAGCATAAACTGATACAAGTCAGATTTGGTGCTTTCACAGAGTAAATGCTTTCTGGGTTTATTCGACTGTCACCAAGCAAGAACTTTTCTCTTGGACTCTAGTCTAGCCTAGCTCAAAAGTCAGGTTCAGATTCTGGCATTCTGATCCACCAATGCATGAGCCATCATGGCTCTCCTGGGACTCATGTCCTCCTTTATCCTGGTGGTACCCTGGGCCCTGCTGCATGTTTTCCCCTTGCAGGCATTACTCCAGAGATCATGGGACAAACAACTTTCCTCCCTGGATTTCCTCCTTCTGACTTCCTTTCACCTGATGGTTGAACTACAGCCATCTGTCCTCTGGCTTTCCTGGCACCTCCTGATGCAGCATGTGATCATCACAGATTCCAGCAGGTCTGGATGAGGAGCTCAACTTCATGAACTCATCCTCCAGGGATTTGGGATGGAAGCAGAATCCAGGCTATCTTCCAACTTCAGGGAACTCCTGGCAGTCTGGAGAGCTCTTCAACATTGGAGCCCCATTCTCAGAGGCATGATGGTCAGAATTCAATCTGACAACTGCTCGGTGGTGTCATATTTCAACCGCCAGGGAGGAACTAGGAGTCCATCATTACTGAGGCTTACCAGGACTATTTGCTCATGGGCAGAGAACACCATCCCACAGCTCTGTGGATCTGCCTCAATCTGACTGTGGATTCCTTGAGTCAGCATCAGCTGCTGCATGAGGAATGGTTCCTCAAACAGGATGTGTTTCTTCAGATCTCTCACTCCAGGGGGCTTTCAGAGATGGACCTGATGATTACCATATCCAACAGGAAGGTGTCCAGATTATTCTTCCTGAATCCATGGGACCACCTGAAGGCAATAGAAGCCCTGATTTAATAATGGGTCTTTCACCTGAGATACATTTTTCCCCCAATCCTGATCATACCACGGGTGATGAAGAAACTGAAACAAGAAAAAGCTATAGTGATCTTTACTGCTCCGTTTTGGCCTGGTTTTACGATCTCCATCTGCTCTCCCTGAAACCTCCCATCTGCCTTCCTCCACTGCCAGATATTCTCCTCCAGAGCCCGGTTTTCATCCCAATCCCCAGTTGCTCTCCCTGATGGCCTTGATGTTGAATGGCAACTCCTGAGGCTCCAAGGTTTTTCTGACTTGGTAATTGATACATTATTACACAGCCGTAAGACAGTCACCTCCCTTTGTTACCTGAGGATATAGAATGTTTTCTCTACCTGGTTTGCCTCCCAGAACTTATCTGTGATCTCTGAAGACCTTCAGGCCATCATAGATTTTCTACATCAAGGCTTTCAAGCAGAACTACAAACCTTCAACCATCAGAATCTACATTACGACTACTGGCGCTCTGTGCAATGCCCTATTTATAATCATCCTCTCCTTTTGCGGTTTACCAGGCATTGGTCTCTTCCTCAGATCACTCACTGGGGCCTGAATCTGCTGCTTAATTGACTGTCGACCCATCCTTTTGAGCCCATGCATAGTATCACTATCAAGTTCATGATGTTCAAAATGTCATTCTTCATTCCTATTAGATCCACAAACAAAATTGGAAAATTCAGGCCCTCTCTGTTAAGGAACCCTTCATGACCTTCCATCCTGGCCGGGTTGTTCTATGCTTACCACCAAAATTCCGGCACAAAGTTGTCTCCACATTCCATTGTTTTCAGAAAATTGTCCTACCGACCTTCCTCCTGAATGAAAATGCAGGCAACTGGAACTTCTTCCACACCCTGGATATGGATGCTGGATAAAGCAAACTGTCCTTCTGTCATATGAAACTTTAAGAATTGATCCTTCTCTCTCCAGCACACTCCACCAGGGTCTTGGCGGACTCCTGGGCAGATTTGGAAGAAGCTTCTGTGGAGCAAATTTGCAGAGCAGCAACATTGAAGAGGGTCCATACATTTTGTAACATTACCGTCTGGATGTCCTGATGGCAGAAGACTCATCCTTTGATTGGAATGTTCTTCACGCTGTGGGGTCCTGATTTTTCCACCCTTATGTTATCTTTGTTATATCTCTGATATATATATATATATATATATATATATATATATATATATACTGCCTGGAATGAAAAGAAAAGGGTGAATTCCTGCGTACCTTGGAATTCCATTTCCTTCTAAATCCCAGGGCAGTGCATAGGTTCCCTCCCCTATTAAACCTTATAGCAGCCCTTGGTCTCCTGTCTTTTGTATTACACTGGTACAATTAAGAGAAGGGGAGCTTATATAGGGTGGAAACTTTTTTAAAGTCCTGTGCTTTTCCTGTCCTGGGGGGGAAGGGTCTCTCATATACTGTATATGTGCTGCCCTGGTAATTAGAATAAAAAGGAATTCCCCAGTAAGTAGAAATTCACCCTTTCTCCTCACCACATGGCAGATGTCTCTTATTTTACTGCAGGCATATAAAAGGGTGTCAGTCAGCATGACATTCTGTGTGTTATGAGAGGAAGAGGGAGCAGTACTGTAACGGAAACCCTAGGACGCCGCGCTGTCCAGGGCCGTCGTGCTGGGTTTCTCTCTCCTGAGGTTGGCTACAAGTGGGTAGCCTGGCAAATCCACTACAAAGAGCTGGAATCCCTCCTGTTAGGCTGTAGGCTGGAAAGCTGGCTTGAACTTTGCAGCTGGATAATAGGCTGGAAATAGTCACTGGAAACAAGACTGGAACACAGGAAATCTGCCCACTGGAACCCTGGAACATCAGCTGCCTGAATGGGGGACAGAGGGGTCCCTTTAAACCATTCAGAATAAGGACAGGATACAGGTTCAAGTCCAAAACGACTTCTGCTTTATTCAGTCAAAAATCAGCTCTTTTATACCGTTGTTCAGACAATACACAATGGGGTTAGTACAAAGACATACTGAGGGGAATCAATAGTGTCTGGCTGCAATACACATCTAAACAATGAAACATAAACAGTAGAACAAAAGGCACAATGGGGTTGTACACAAAGAAGGGCATTCTACATAATTTAATCTTGCCACTCTGAATCTTGACCAATAGAATTCAGAGTGACAAAATACACAGACCAATCCTGGTCAGGTGAGTCACCAGATGCCTGGACAGGAGGGACCAATCCCTAGGCAGCCTACCTGTCCCCTGCAAACCCTATGCTAAAACTTTGCATACATTACACAGACAAGGCCTCCATGTAACGGCCTAGGGGTCCGTTACATCACCCCCCCCTTCCAGCCCCAAGCCTTGGCAGTCCGGGGCCAAAGGCTTGGACAGCCTCTTGTTCTGGGCTAGTAACAACAAGTAGCCCCCTTGTCCGGGGCTGTGCAACAACAAATAGTACCCTTGTCCAGGCTGGGCAACAGGAAAATCAAACATCGTCCTGACGAGATAGTCCATCTGCATTGCGATTGTCTCTGCCAGACCGGTACTGGACGGTGAAATTGTACGGCTGTAAGGCCAAGCTCCACCGTAGCAGCCTCCCGTTGTCCCCCGATACTCGATTAAGCCAGACCAAGGGGTTGTGGTCGGTGAGCACCGTAAATTCTCGCCCATAGAGGTAGGCTTGGAACCTCTTGATGGCCCAGACCAAGGCCAAACATTCTTTCTCTACTGCGGCATAGCCTACTTCTCGCTCCAAGAGCTTACGACTTTGATAGGCTACCGGATGCTCTTCCCCCTTGACGTTCACCTGGCTTAGTACCGCTCCCAGGCCCACGTTGGAGGCATCTGTGTGTAGTAGAAAAGGCAGGTTAAAATCCGGTGCTGCTAATACTGGAGCTTCCCCTAACGCTGATTTCAAGGCTACAAAGGCTGTTTCACAGTCTGGGGTCCAGTTGACTACTCGGGGCAATTTCTTGCTAGTGAGGTCAGTCAGCGGCTTCGCAATGTCACTGTATCTGGGTACGAATTTGCGGTAGTACCCCGCAGTACCCAGGAAAGCCATGACTTGTTTTTTGGTTGTAGGCCGGGGCCACTGGACAATGGCCTCCACCTTGGCTGGTTCGGGACGCTGCACTCCGCTCCCTACTCGGTGTCCTAGATACTGCACCTCACCCATTCCCACTTGGCATTTGTCGGGGCGAAGGGTCAGCCCTGCCCTGTGAATTCTCCCTAAAATGGCCTCCACATGTAATAGGTGCTCCTCCCAGGAGTGGCTGTAAATGGCAATATCGTCGAGGTAAGCGCAGGCGAACTCCTGCGCTCCCTCGAGCAACTGATCCACTAGCCTTTGGAAGGTGGCTGGGGCATTCTTCATCCCAAACGGCATGACCGTGAATTGGTACAGGCCGAAAGGGGTGATGAATGCCGACTTGGCCCTGGCTTCCGGAGCTAGAGGGATTTGCCAATATCCCCGGCTGAGATCTAAGGTGGTCACAAATCTGGCCCCAGATAATCGGTCCAGCAAGTCATCCACCCTTGGCATAGGGTAGGCATCTGTGGTGGTTTTATCATTGAGCCGCCGGTAGTCCACACAGAACCGCGTGGTTCCATCTTTTTTGGGCACCAGGACTACCGGTGAGGCCCATGGGCTGCTGGACCCCTCTATGACGCCCATCTCCTGCATCTCCTGTATTTCCGTCCTGATGTGATTTTTTACCGCTTCCGGGACCCGGTATGGGGGCTGTCGTAGGGGTTGTTGGCCTGGAGTGTCAACTACGTGTTGGGTGAGGTGAGTCAGTCCTGGTTTAGTCGAGAATATGGTGGACCAGTGGCTGATGACTTCCCTAATCTGATCCCGCTGAGTAGGGGCAAGCTGTTCCCCTAGGGTCAGGTCCTTGGGAGCTGGGTCTTGGGCCGTGGCTAGGAAGTCGGGAATTTCCCGATCTTCCTCCTCCTGAGGGACTGGGGTGCAAATAGCAAGGACGGCGTCTGCCCTGTCCTGATAGATCTTTAGAGCATTCACATGACAAATTCTGCGATCCCGCTGATGGGGTCCCTGACTGATAATGTACGTGGTTTCCCCCTGCCTATCCACAATTTGGTAGGGGCCTTCCCAGGCAGTTTGTAACTTGTTCTGTCGAATGGGTCGCAGAGCTAACACCTTCTGCCCTGCGCTGAATTCCCTGACTTGGGCCGTCCGGTCATAATATTCTTTTTGGTGATCCTGCGCTTTCTGGAGATTCTGCCTAGCTGCCTCCATAAGGGATTGCAGCCTTTCTCTTAACTCTATCACATAAGTGACTGCCGGGGTTTCTTTCGTGGGGCATTTTCCCTCCCAGTACTCCCGGAGGATATTCAGGGGTCCCCTGACTCTTCTCCCATATAATAGCTCAAAGGGAGAAAAGCCCGTGGACTCCTGTGGCACCTCCCGATAGGCGAAGAGCAAGTGAGGTAAATACTTTTCCCAGTCCCTGTAAGTGTCAGTGAACGCTCGGAGCATCTGCTTCAAGGTCCCATTGAACCTTTCACAGAGCCCATTTGTCTGGGGGTGATAAGCCGTCGTGTGGATAGCTTTCACCCCACAGGTTTTCCAAAGCTGCTGGAGGAGGTCTGAGGTGAACTGTGTCCCCTGATCAGTCAGGATCTCTCGGGGAAATCCTACCCGGGTGAAGATGGGTATGAGGGCATCGGCTACATTTTCTGCCGTGATTTTGGATAGGGCAACCGCCTCCGGGTATCTGGTGGCAAAGTCCACCAGTGTGACTATGAATTTTTTCCCGGATGCGCTGGCCCTAGCCAAAGGGCCCACGATATCCACCGCCACCCGCTGGAAGGGTTCCCCGATGATAGGTAAGGTCTGAAGGGGGGCTCTGGGTCTGTCTCCCCGTTTTCCTACCCTCTGACACGTGTCACATGTCCGGCAGAAGGTTCTCACATTCCTGGACATGCGGGGCCAGAAAAAGGCCCTGCTGAGGCGGTATTCTGTTTTCCGGACCCCTAAATGTCCGGCTAGGGGAATCTCATGTGCCAGTGCTAGTAAGTCAGCCCTATGTTGCGTGGGTACCAGTAGCTGGGTCTTAGTCACCCCATGAACTGGGCTAACTGTGTGTCGGTACAATAACCCGTCTGTCCATTGGAACGTCTCCCCCCCAGAGCCTACCTCCCCCGTCTGGGCTCTCTGTCGGTAGCTGGCTAGGGTAGGGTCAGTAAGTAATGTGGCCCTAAACTCTGCAGGTGGGGACCACCTAAGCTCGGCCCCGGGTAGTTCAGGGTCGGCCGGGAAGTTAGTCTGGCTTACCCCGGGATTCCGGTTCTGACTCCGGGTGACTGCTTGACAATCCTGTGGTTCCGAGGGTTGACCAAAGTGGCTTTGCAAATCGCCCAAATCGTTGCCCAGCAGCACATCAGCAGGGAGTCCAGGCATTACTCCCACTTCTCGGTATCCTTGGCCAGAGCCCCAGTCCAGGTGAACTTGAGCCATGGGCAGCTGGTACAGTTTTCCTCCGGCCACTCGTACTTCCACAGTCCGTTGAAGCCGGTGACCCGGGTCCAAACAGCGGGGCTGCACCAAGGTAAGGGTAGCCCCCGAATCCCTGAGTCCCTTCACGGGCCGACCATTTAGTTGTACGGGTTGGACGTGCTGTTTCCTATTGTCTTTCACCATTGCAATCTCATGGCAAAAGGTTCCTGCTCCTCTATCCTCGGGATGCAGGCATATTTCCCTAGGGCCAGGCCACCCCTGATCTTCGGGGTCAAGTGGGGGGCCTTCCGGGGCATAAGAGTCCTCGTGTACACAGTGCACTTGCCGGTACCCCTGACTGGGCATAGATCCGTATCCACCGCCCCGAGATATACCAGGCCGAGGCACGGAATTTTTCTCTTTTTGGGGACAGTTTCTTTTGATATGTCCAAATTGTCGACATCCAAAACACTCTGGTCCAGGCCGCTGTGCCGGCCGGGACGGGGACCGGGGTTGGACAGGAGCCCCTGGCCGGTTAGTTTCAGGAGCTGTCTTAGCCTTGTATGAAGGGGCAAGAGGATTGAGGGTAGGTCCTTTTGGCCCCAGATATTCCACCCCTCGAGTGTCCTCATATCGATCAGCTAACTTTGCCGCTTGGGTCACCGTGGTGGGGTCCTGGTCTTTAACCCATGCCTGCACTGGGGCAGAAAGCTGTGTGTAAAATTGTTCCAACATTAACAGCTGGTACGCTTCCTCCATGGTAGTAACCCCTGATCCCTGCATCCACTGCCTGAAGGCCCTCTCCAAGTCGTAGGCTACTTCCACATTGGTACTGCCCTTCTTCCGCTGCATGTCTCTGAAGGCCCGGCGGTAAGTTTCCGGCGTAATGGCGTACCTTGCCAGCAATCGCTTCTTTACCTCCGAATAATCGGCTATGTGTTCAACAGGCACAGCCCGGTATGCCTCTGCTGCCTTGCCAGTCAGTTTGCCCACCAGATAATTGACCCAATCCCTGGAGTCGATGCGATGCAGGTGGCACTGTTTCTCAAACCCCTGCAAATATCCATCAATATCTCCCGTTTTCTCATCAAATGGTTGAAACATATGGTGGGAAACTCGAGGTCTAGTGTCCTCCTGATCCGAGCGTACAGTGGGAGTTGGGCTGAAGGAGCCAGGGGTTTGGGCCCGTAGTTCAGCCAAGTACTCTGTCTGGGCGTCCTTCATGAGTTGCTGTACATCTGCCCAGGCAGGATTAGGTCCCAAATGCCGCATCCTCTGGCGGATTTTCCTGTCCACCGGGTGAGCAGCTGCCAGTCGTAAGTCCTCCAGTTGCGGGTCAGGACTCCGGTCCCGGGGAGTTGGGCTGGAATCTCTGGGTAGCGCAGTATTTCTTGCTTGCTCCTCAGCTTCTTCGTCCATCTCCTGCAGTACGGCCAAGAGATCCATTCGTTTAAGCCCTCTGGTTTCTCTCCCCCGTTCCTCCACCAAAGCCTGCAGTTCCGCCAAAGATCTGTGTCTGTACTGCTCCGCCATCGCCGATCCCAGTGGGTGGTTTGAATCTCCTCAGTGTAGTGAGAGAGAGATCCCACCGCTGCCACCAGTGTAACGGAAACCCTAGGACGCCGCGCTGTCCAGGGCCGTCGTGCTGGGTTTCTCTCTCCTGAGGTTGGCTACAAGTGGGTAGCCTGGCAAATCCACTACAAAGAGCTGGAATCCCTCCTGTTAGGCTGTAGGCTGGAAAGCTGGCTTGAACTTTGCAGCTGGATAATAGGCTGGAAATAGTCACTGGAAACAAGACTGGAACACAGGAAATCTGCCCACTGGAACCCTGGAACATCAGCTGCCTGAATGGGGGACAGAGGGGTCCCTTTAAACCATTCAGAATAAGGACAGGATACAGGTTCAAGTCCAAAACGACTTCTGCTTTATTCAGTCAAAAATCAGCTCTTTTATACCGTTGTTCAGACAATACACAATGGGGTTAGTACAAAGACATACTGAGGGGAATCAATAGTGTCTGGCTGCAATACACATCTAAACAATGAAACATAAACAGTAGAACAAAAGGCACAATGGGGTTGTACACAAAGAAGGGCATTCTACATAATTTAATCTTGCCACTCTGAATCTTGACCAATAGAATTCAGAGTGACAAAATACACAGACCAATCCTGGTCAGGTGAGTCACCAGATGCCTGGACAGGAGGGACCAATCCCTAGGCAGCCTACCTGTCCCCTGCAAACCCTATGCTAAAACTTTGCATACATTACACAGACAAGGCCTCCATGTAACGGCCTAGGGGTCCGTTACAAGTACATTTCGAACTAGAGAACATTTGCAAATAAAGTGGAGTAAAAGCTTAGTTTAGGGAGTCTTTTAAGTAATTTTGTATAAAGGGAGTCTGAGGGCACTCTGGGTGAAGAAGGGTGAAAGAGGTTGACCCCATATACCCCAAAATTCGGTGTGACTACTGGCAAGACACAAGCAGCCATGATCCAAACTCTTTCCTGGTCTGGCTGTTATTATCTCTGTGTTGGGGGAGTCTGGGGATGTGAGAAGGGAGCAAAGGAGGTTGCGGTACAAGCAATTTCCTTGCTGATTTTGCTATTATTGTCTCTGTGCTGGGGAAGTCTGGGAAAGAAGTTGTTGATTTTGTTTTTTAGTTATATATATATATATTTTTTTACAGACTGTGATAATATAGAGAAGACAACTTAAAAAAAAAGAAAAAATAAAATAAATAAATATATTATGTGACAGCTGTCTGGGACCCTGATGTGAACTGTGTGACTGAGGTAGACTGAGGAAGACTTGATAGCTAGCAGATGAGATTGAAAGAGAATGCTGTTGTGACCAAGGCAAGACATCACACTCCATCAGTTGTGCACTTTAGAGTAAAAACACAAACACAGTGGTTGATTAATATCAAGCAAAATCACAAGGTACAGGGGAAGGGGAAAAGAGGAGCATTGCAGGGATGTGGGAGAAGAGTGGTAGTTCAAGAACTGACTGCAGCCATAGTTGCTACACCATGTGTAATAAATTATGGCAAAATCCATAAGGAAGATTATCAGTTACTGGTCATAGTAAGGTAAGTATTGAGTTTTTAACCCTTTGAGTGCCAAAGAGGTATCCAACTCATTGTGCTGTAATGCGGTGGATACCTCTCTGACACTCAAAAGATCAATAGGAAACATTAGTTCTCCTTTAACAAAAACTGCAATACTGAAAAATACCATTACGTCTTTGAAGACACAAGATCCCATTCCTACTACATATAGTTGAAACATTTTAGATGACTGTGGAAATGGCCTCTGCAAGCATGTTAAAATATGTGCTGGCTTGGACTAAAGGATTTGAATGGTTCTCTTACAGGTCACAGATTCCATTCAGTTCTTAGACATTGTTATTATATAACAGAAATAGAATGGCCTAATTAATATTCTGGACATACCTAGGGAAACGTTCTTAAAGAAATCATTATTTGGTGACCCAGATCTCATCAACACATAATTTAAAAGTATGTGAAATAAGTAAATATAATAATTCAGCTTTGGTTTTTAAGACTTGATTTTTCAGTCTGCAGTTGATAAAATTATGTATTTCTCATTCTTCTAACTAATTTTTCTGAGATGCAGTTAGATTCCCCTCCTCAAACCAATCTAATGTAGTACTTTACAGTGTTTTAGTTACTACTCTTGCATGAAAAAGATTAACATTAAAAGTTTAGACTTTTGATTAAATTCAGTAAAATGTTAATCCTTTTTCTGTGGAGAAGTTAATAACAAAGAAACCTGAATCCGTTTTGTAAAAAAAGATTTATGTGATGTAATCATGAAACTTTTCTTTAGACCAATGCTTCTGCTGATATTCAAACAATATATTTTACAGAACCAACAGGTGATGACTGATGCTGACCATTGTAAACCACTAAAACAAAATAGAAACACACAAAAGGGCTCCTTATAGGATATTATTGTTTGAAAACACACTAATTTTAAACTGTGATCAGTTCTTAGACTCAATTTTAATTGTCATATTTCAACAGATGGTAGTAAAGAGGCATGTGAAAGATGCTTATCTGCCTCTATACAGATTACTACAGAATAGTTTTTCAGCAGCTCACTTGATCAGTTTAGTTTTCCAAAAAAAAACCATGCACAACATGGTGCTGTGTTTAGTCTGTTATATGGATACCCTTAACCCAACTCTACCCGGTGGATTACACTTGTGATTAATAAACAAACACAAATATGATTGTAGATGAAACATAAATAACTTCCATTCATTTTCATATAACAATTATATTTAACAAATAATAATAATGATATAGTTGTTAATTTGTTAACAATCAAGGAGATAGTCTACGTGAGTTTATTTTTGAAGGATGTGTACCAGCCATTTGAACTCCCTATACACATTCAGTCTTACAAACATTAGGAGTAGTTATGTTGATACATCTACATGGCAATTATGGCAGATTTAGGTCAAATAGAAAAATTATCCCATTGTTTTAAATAAATTTTAATCAAAGGTGAGAATGTCTTGACCGTCATCCTTGGTGCTTTATAGTATCAGAGATTGGCTGAAGTCAAATCTCTGACAATTCCTTGATTTTCATTTACAAAAACATGTATTGTCTTCACATATTTGAGATACTACATGTAATAGTTCAGTCCTGAGCTCATCTGTTGCACTACCTGTGGCCTGATTCAGTATTCAGTCCAATTCTTTTTTTCACCAGGTCTCTTTAACAGAGGCACCTCTTCCTAGCAGTGGTTCTTGCTCAAGCTCTTCCTGGCTTGTCTTGTTCAGGGTAGGCTGTTTTAGCGTGCTCTCCAGTTGTTGACCTAGCCTGTTCCAGACCACGTTATTGTTTGTAACTTGTTCTTGAATTGACCCTCTGTTGCTCAACAAATCCTGTTTCTGATCACACTTTTGTTTGCTGCTTATTCCTTTATCGATACTCCATTGCTGAACAAGTCCTGTTTCTGGCATCTGACCTCATCTGTCACAATTTCCTTTGCTTTCATTCACTGTTGCTGAACCAGTCTGGTTTCTGAACATACTGTCATTGGATGCGTGTTCTTGCTCTCATAATATCAAAGTATTTTACCAGAAAGTATACACTGAGATTGTCTCTCGTTTTCAAGTATGTCCTGGGGTATAGATATTATTACCCAATTTAATGGAAGGATGAAAGACTGAGTTGACCCTGCTGGGATTAGAACCTGCAACCCTGAGATTTGAATATATTGTACAGCTGGTTCATTAACCAACTGAGCCATCTCACCAGATTGAGTTTGTTGTGGTATGGCCTTCAGCTGCTAAAAGGGACCTGTTACAGTCCATTATTGATTGACTCTGCTTATTCTGCTTGTCTATCTTGACACTCTTGGGCTGTATCCTGGACATGTTCCAGTCATCTATATGTGTGGACCTCCGTACCTTTAAGCATCCACATTCCTGTTCACTAGTGATGAGCGAGCACCCCAATGCTCGGGTGTTCGGGTGCTCTGACCGAGCACCCCCTGAGGCTCGAGTGCTCGGCCGAGCACCCGAGCCCCATTGAAGTTAATGGGAGGACTCGAGCATTACACCAGGCACCCCCTGCTCTGATGAGGGGAGGGTGCCTGGTCCATAGGAAAAGGGCAGAAAAGGATGGAAACACCACAGAAATGGTTCAGGGACAGCATAGGGAGGATGTCTGGATGCATCTTGGACTCCAACATCGCTGCTGGGAACGATCTTTCGCCCGTAGTACGCCATTTTTACAGACTGACCGTAAAACACACAAAAAGGAAAATAAAAACGACTTTAGGCGAAAAATTGTTACCAAACAATATTTGCTGTATATTTACTTGTATATCATCTGCAAATTCTCCCAAAAATTTCCATGATTTTCTGAAGTGAGGCCATGATTAAGAGGGAAACGTGCGCAGAGGCAAATTATCCCAAAAATTTCCTTGATTTTCTGAACTGAGGCCATGATTAAGAGTGAAACGTGCGCAGAGGCAAATTCTCCCAAAAATTTCCTTGATTTTCTGAACTGAGGCCATGATTAAGAGGGAAACGTGCGCAGAGGCAAATTCTCCCAAAAATTTCCTTGATTTTCTGAACTGAGGCCATGATTAAGAGGGAAACGTGCGCAGAGGCAAATTCTCCCAAAAATTTCCTTGATTTTATTGAACTAAGGCCATGATTAAGAGGGAAACGTTCGCTGAGCTGACCATCTAAAACATTATGGGTGAGGGTCTGCTGCAGAGCTGACCATCCTAAACATTATATGCGAAGGCCCGCTAGTGAGCTGACGCTATAAAACATTATATGCGAAGGCCCGCTAGTGAGCTGACGCTATAAAACATTATATGAGAGGGCCCGCTAGAGAGCTGACCCAATAAAACATTATATGAGAAGGCCCGCTGGTGAGCTGACCTATATAAAAATTGTCAAACAGGGCCCGCTGGTGAGCTGGCCCTATATAAAAATTATATCACAGGGCCCGCTGGTGAGCTGGCCCTATATAAAAATTATATCCCAGGGCATATGGAAGAGGAGGAGGAGGATGAGAAGATTAAGAGTCAACCATATACCCGTTTTTTGGGTGGAAGGGGTGAATGGGAATACAGAGTATTCCCATCATTGTAAATAACATATATAAAGTGAGTTTATGTTCCCCCGGGGCTTTCCTCCAGTGGAGTGGAGAAGTCAGGGGAAATCAAGGCCTTGTTCATTTTTATAAGTGTCAACCTATCAGCATTGTCGGTGGAAAGGCGGATACGCTTATCTGTTATGATGCCACCAGCAGCACTAAATACCCGCTCAGACAGAACGCTGGCGGCAGGGCAGGCCAGCACCTCCAAGGCGTAGAGTGCCAGTTCATACCACGTGTCCAGCTTGGACACCCAGTAGTTGTAAGGCACAGAGGGATCATTGAGGACGCTGACACGGTCTGCTACGTACTCCTTCACCATCTTCCAAAACTTTTCCCTCCTTGTGACACTAGGCTGCGCATCAGGGTGAGGGTGCTGGCGGGGTGTCATGAAGGTGTCCCACGCCTTGGAGAGTGTTGCCCTGCCTTTGTCGGAACTGCTGTGTGCTCCCCTTTTCTCCCCTTCTCGGTTGGCCAAGGTAGCACGTACTCTGCCGCCAGCGTTGTCAGATGGAAAATTTTGGAGCAATTTTTCAACAAGAACCTTCTGGTATTGCACCATTTTGCTTGTCCTCTCCACCGGAGGAATGAGAGATGAGAAATTCTCTTTGTAGCGGGGGTCCAGAAGGGTGAACACCCAGTAATCCGTGTTGTCTAAAATGCGTACAACGCGTGGGTCACGGGAAAGGCAGCCTAACATAAAGTCAGCCATGTGTGCCAGAGTACCAACAGTCAAAATTTCGCTGTCCTCACCAGGAGGATGACTCTCAATATCCTCATCCTCTTCCTCCTCTTCTGCCCACCCACGCTGAAGAGATGGAACTAAAGTTCCATGGCTACCCTCTGTAGCGGAGGCAACCGTGTCTTCCTCCTCCTCCTCCTCCTCCTCCGCCTCCTCCAATTGTCGCTGAGAAGACGAAGTGAGGGTGCTCTGGCTATCACCTTGTGTAAGCTCTTCCTCCCCCATTTCCACCTCTTCCACATGCAAAGCGTCGGTTTTAATTGTGAGCAGCGAGCGTTTCAGTAGACACAGAAGTGGGATGGTTACACTGATAATAGCGTTATCGCCGCTCACCATCTGTGTCGATTCCTCAAAATTGCGTAAAACCTCGCAGAGGTCTGACATCCATTCCCACTCCTCACTTCTGATTACAGGAAGTTGAACGGAGAGGCGACGACCGTGTAACAGCTGGTACTCCACTACTGCCCTCTGCTGCTCACAAAGCCGGGCCAACATGTGGAGGGTGGAGTTCCAGCGCGTGCTCACGTCACACAGCAGCCGGTGAGCTGGCAATTGTAAGCGCTGCTGCAGCTTCAACAGGCCGGCCGAAGCTGTAGATGGCTTACGGAAATGTGCACACACGCGGCGCACCTTGGTCAAGAGATCATGCACATTGGGGTAGGTTTTTAGAAATCGCTGAACCACTAAATTAAATAAATGCGCTAGGCATGGTACGTGTGTGAGCTTGCCGAGCTCCAAAGCCGCCACCAAGTTACGCCCATTATCACACACAACCATGCCTGGTTGCAGGTTGAGTGGCGAGAGCCACTGCTCGGTCTGGTGACTAATCCCCTGCAACAGCTCTGAGGCCGTGTGCTGTTTGTCCCCAAGGCAGATCAGCTTCAGCACGGCCTGTTGACGCTTCCACACTGCAGTGCTACACTGCTTCCAGCTACTGGCTGATGGGGGAGTGGCGCTGCGTGTAGAGAATTCGGAGGTGGAAACGGAGGAGGAGGAGCCAATAACGTAGGTGCTGGCGGAAACCCTGATGGAGGTAGGGCCCGCAATCCTCGGCGTGGGTAGCACCCGTGCCATCCCAGGGTCCGAGTCGCTCCCAGCCTCCACGACATTCACCCAGTGTGCCGTCAGGGAAATGTAGCGTCCCTGGCCACAAGCACTTGTCCATGTGTCAGTCGTTAAGTGGACCTTCCCAGTAACTGCGTTGGTCAGGGCACGGGTGATGTTACGGGACACATGGTGGTGTAATGCGGGGATGGCACACCGGGAAAAGTAGTGGCGGCTGGGGACCGCGTACCGAGGGACAACTGCTGCCATCAGGCTGCGGAAGGACTCAGTGTCCACAAGCCTAAATGGCAACATTTCGATGGCCAGTAATTTGGAAAGGTGTGAGGTTAGTGCTATGGCCTGTGGGTGGGTGGCTGGTTATTTTCGCTTGCGCTCAAATGCCTGGGGTAATGAAATTTGGACGCTGTGCTGGGACAGGGAAGTGGATGTGGTCGCTGATGGTGCTTCAGATGGTACAGGTGCAGGGCGGGAGGTATGCGGGCCTGCGCCTTCGACAGGCGATTGGCCGGCACCGAAAACAGGGGAAGAGGAGGCAGTGGTGTGGCCTGCAGACACAGATTGGCGATCCAGGCGTTCCTCCCACTTACTATGGTGCTTGGATGCCATGTGTCGGATCATGCTGGTGGTGGTGAGGTTTCTAGTGTTCATGCCTCGGCTCATTCTGGTGTGGCACAGGTTGCAAACTACAATTCTTTTGTCGTCCGCACTTTCCTTAAAAAAACGCCATACCGCGGAACACCTACCCTTTGGCAAGGTAGATTTACGCAAGGGGGTGCTCCGTGGAACATTTGCGGGCCGGTTTGGTGCGGTCCGCCTTCTTTCTGTAGCCACACCACTGCCTCTTCCAGCCTGTTGCGGTGCTGCAGATGGCTCACCCTCAGGACTGCTGTCATCGCTCGGCTCTACACCTTCCCAGGTGGGGTCAGTCACCTCATCGTCCACCAAGTCCTCCTCCACTTCCTCACTCTGATCATCCTCCTCATGTCTTGATCCCACCACATACTCAGTCATTGACAACTGTATAACATTCTCCTCAACAAGGTCTTGAGACGGAAATAGTGGTTGATTTAATGGCAACTGTGTCTCATCATCATCATCATCATCCACTACTTCCTTTGACCTTAAATGCCGTTCACATCTGTCATCTTCTTGTGATTGGGTACCCTCTAGAGGTTGTGAATCAGGGCACAAGATGTCATGTTCCTCTGCAAGCGTGCTTGGAGAGAGGGTCAAATGAAGGATTGGTGATGAGACGAGCTCCTCACTATATCCCAGTGTGGGATCACTTCTTTGACCAGACCGTGTATGGTGGGAGGAAGGATGATCAGAGTGAGGATTATGTTGACCAGACTCTTGGCTACTGAGAGTGGACTTGGTGGAAGACAGGGTGGTGCTTAACCGACTGGAAGCAGTATCAGCTGACATCCAACCGACCACCTGTTCGCAGTGGTCGGACCTCGAGAGTGATGTCCTGCGACGCCCTGTAAAATTAGACATGAAGCTAGGTATGGTGGATGTCTTTCTTTCTTCTGCTCTGGCACCAGGCACAGTTTCTCCGCGTCCTGACCCGCGCCCTGAACTATCAGGATCACGTCCACTTCCCCGTCCCTTTTTACCCGCCTTCTTCATCTTACACGGAATATGTGACTTTAATATTTGAGTTTGAAAACTTAACAGTATTTCTTCCTATTCTGCAACTGTGCAGAGTACACAGAATAGGCTGCTAAACTGCGGTGACGAACACAGAATGGAATATGTGACTTTAATATTTGAGTTTGAAAACTTAACAGTATTTCTTCCTATTCTGCAACTGTGCAGAGTACACAGAATAGGCTGCTAAACTGCGGTGACACACACAGAATGGAATATGTGACTTTAATATTTGAGTTTGAAAACTTAACAGTATTTCTTCCTATTCTGCAACTGTGCAGAGTACACAGAATAGGCTGCTAAACTGCGGTGACACACACTGAATGGAATATGTGACTTTAATATTTGAGTTTGAAAACTTAACAGTATTTCTTCCTATTCTGCAACTGTGCAGAGTACACAGAATAGGCTGCTAAACTGCGGTGACGAACACAGAATGGAATATGTGACTTTAATATTTGAGTTTGAAAACTTAACAGTATTTCTTCCTATTCTGCAACTGTGCAGAGTACACAGAATAGGCTGCTAAACTGCGGTGACGAACACAGAATGGAATATGTGACTTTAATATTTGAGTTTGAAAACTTAACAGTATTTCTTCCTATTCTGCAACTGTGCAGAGTACACAGAATAGGCTGCTAAACTGCGGTGACGAACACAGAATGGAATATGTGACTTTAATATTTGAGTTTGAAAACTTAACAGTATTTCTTCCTATTCTGCAACTGTGCAGAGTACACAGAATAGGCTGCTAAACTGCGGTGACACACACAGAATGGAATATGTGACTTTAATATTTGAGTTTGAAAACTTAACAGTATTTCTTCCTATTCTGCAACTGTGCAGAGTACACAGAATAGGCTGCTAAACTGCGGTGACGAACACAGAATGGAATATGTGACTTTAATATTTGAGTTTGAAAACTTAACAGTATTTCTTCCTATTCTGCAACTGTGCAGAGTACACAGAATAGGCTGCTAAACTGCGGTGACACACACTGAATGGAATATGTGACTTTAATATTTGAGTTTGAAAACTTAACAGTATTTCTTCCAATTCTGCAACTGTGCAGAGTACACAGAATAGGCTGCTAAACTGCGGTGACACACACAGAATGGAATACGTGACTTTAATATTTGAGTTTGAAAACTTAACAGTATTTCTTCCTATTCTGCAACTGTGCAGAGTACACAGAATAGGCTGCTAAACTGCGGTGACACACACTGAATGGAATATGTGACTTTAATATTTCAGTTTGAAAACTTAACAGTATTTCTTCCTATTCTGCAACTGTGCAGAGTACACAGAATAGGCTGCTAAACTGCGGTGACACACACAGAATGGAATATGTGACTTTAATATTTGAGTTTGAAAACTTAACAGTATTTCTTCCTATTCTGCAACTGTGCAGAGTACACAGAATAGGCTGCTAAACTGCGGTGACACACACTGAATGGAATATGTGACTTTGATATTTTAGTTTGAAGACTTAACAGTATTTCTTCCTATTCTGCAACTCTGCACAGTACACAGAATGTGCTGCTACACTACGGCGAAGCACACTGAATGGAATATGTGACTTTGATATTTTAGTTTGAAGACTTAACAGTATTTCTTCCTATTCTGCAACTCTGCACAGTACACAGAATGTGCTGCTAAACTGCGGCGAAGCACACTGAATGGAATATGTGACTTTGATATTTTAGTTTGAAGACTTAACAGTATTTCTTCCTATTCTGCAACTCTGCACAGTACACAGAATGTGCTGCTAAACTGCGGCGACGCACACTGAATGGAATATGTGACTTTGATATTTTAGTTTGAAGACTTAACAGAATGTGCTCTAATCTGCAACTTTGCACACTAAACAGAATGTGCTCTAATCTGCAACTTTGCACACTAAACAGAATGTGCTCTAATCTGCAACTTTGCACACTAAACAGAATGTGCTCTAATCTGCAACTGTGCACACTAAACAGAATGTGCTCTAATCTGCAACTTTGCACACTAAACAGAATATATATATTTTTTTTTTTTCCCCCACACAAAATAACCTGCTGCCCCCACACACAGTAGTCCTAAAAAGGACTTTTGGTTCTTTTTTTTCACAATTTTGCTTTTTTTCCTCCCTACACTGACTTTCCCTTCCTATCCTCAGCTCTCCCTGGCTAAGACTGAGCCGAACTCGCTGGTCAGGTGCAATACAGCACCCGACCACGGGTTCTGGCCAGCCAATCAGTGTAATGCCAGCAGCCAACATGGCTGCTGGCATTACACCGATGTCAGAGCCTCCCTGCACGTTTATTGGCTGCGCAGCAGCCGCAAAACGTGCGGGGAGGAGACCCGAACATGGCGGGCGAGCACATGCGGTACTCGTACGAGTACCGCCATGTGCCGAGCAGAGCGATGCTCGAGCCGATCCGAGCATCGGCCGAGCATGCTCGCTCAACACTACTGTTCACGTGACTTTCTAGTGATACTGCTCTTGTTAATTTTCTATACACTATTGCCAGTATTCTGTACCTATACTGCAGCCTGTTTCCAGCAAATCTACTTTGTGACTAGTTTCTGTATAGCAGCTTGTCCCCAGCAAATCCCCCTGGTGTTTTGTTCCTGTAACTGTGGCCAGTCTCCTGTATCTCATCCTAGTGCTTGGTCTAGACTGCAATCTTGTATATTTACTGGGGATGGGAGAAAATGTTTGCCTCAAACAGAAATCAGCAATAATGGCACTTCCCGACTGGCGAATAATTTCCTGTGAAAAGTGCAGATTTTCCACCTAGCTCATTCCATTGAAATCAATGGAAACATTGACTTTATGTACAACACATATAAAATATTTTTATTTCCCAAAGGCATAGTATAAAATGGGCATGAGGGTGTCTGTGTCAGTGGGGTATGGATAAAGATCAGTTGAACAGGGATTTTTTTGGGGGGGGGGTATTTACTGGGATTGGGGGGCAATTAATACAAAATAAATCCTAAAAACAAATTAAAAAAAACCCCATAAGACATGATATAAAAGGGGTCTGAGGAGGGTGCCTGTGTTGGTGAGTGGAGTCTGGGGAATGAATCAGTTGAAGAGGGAATTTGTTTTGGGGGGGGTTTATTGACTGGTATTGGGGGACAGTTAAGAAAAAAAATAAAAAATAAAATAAGAAATTTGTATGTAAAGTGATGGAGACAGGAAGCCCTGACATAAACTACCAATGGAATGGACTGATACTTGACTTGATAGAGTATTTTGCAGAGGAAGATGTGTTAGATTTGTTGGTAGAGGCCCATGCCCTGAGGAAACATTAATTTGCAGGACTTAGACTTATTAGAGGCCCAAGCCCTGAAGATTTGATTATTTTTTTTTGTAGGACTATGTTTTTTTTTTTTCAAAGCACAAGCCCTGAGAAAAAAATAAAATTGCCCTACTGGCCTAGAGCCAGCAGACCATGTTGGCCAGTGGCCACTAGCCATTGTCAAATGCACTGATTTAGATGTGGAATTTGCCACTGCTGTTCTTGTTGCTGCTGCTGAGTTGTTTGAGCAGCAGGATGATTAGGCATCTGAAAGGGAATGGGATCAACAACAGCAGTATAATGGTTGATAGATGATGAAGCTTCCATTTGACACTACTCATGGAACTTTCAGTCTCTGCCTGGGTTTCTCTATTCTTTCTCCTCTTTGATCTACACCTCACCTCTAGTTGCCTTTCTGGAGAGTCAGGGGGTACAGTAACAGTGGCGCTTGATTTCTGTGGTCGGTGTTTGTCTTTAACATGTTTGACTTAAATGTCATGGTGTCTGTTTTTCATGTGTGATATCAGGGAGGTTGTGCCAAGATGTGTTCCCTCCTTTCCCCTTCTCACTGACTTGTCATAAATTGTGCACAGTGCCATTGGTGATAACTGCACTGTGCCTGCCCCAAGAGAAAAATCGTCCCACACCTATGACTTCAGGGGATAAGGATAATGAACACGTGGAGAAGAATGGCCTCTTTCTTCTTGTCCTCCACATTCCCCTTCACTGTTTGTGGCAGAGGATGATGTTGCTGCTGTTGCTGCTACTGACTCAGAATCGGCACTGCATCTAGGACCAGGACTCAGAGTATTGCTGTCACTGGCAAATGGAACATGTCATAGTCCCGCATCACTTGTTGATCCCATTCCCACAGTGCCCAATGTGGTCTGTGGCACACTAGCTTCCTCCTCAGTATCCTGCTGCCCCTGCAACTCAGCAATAGTAGGAATTGATGCAGTTGCAAATTCTGCAAATTCCAAAGGCTCATTGCTAGTGGTGGTGGTGGTGGTGGTATCCATCTCCATCCCTGTCTCCCATTCCTTCTCTGTTTGGGTTAAAAAGGCCATCAATATCTCTTCCACCCCAGCTTCATCATCACCACCACCACTACCTCCAGTCCCTCAATGCTGCTGCTTTTCTATTACAGACATCTCACTGTTTGGAGGAGTTGATGAGCAATATGACAGAGGGTCTCCTAATGTCACACTTGGCATTTCTTTTGGACCTGAAAAAGGCAGACTGGCAGAAGTAGCAGCAGAAACACACAGCTGATCTGTGCTTCTGCTGCTGGTGGTGGTATTAATTCTGCACCTGTTCTCCTCCAACACCAGTTCTGACTTCTTCAGGATCATGTTCCACTTGGACACTGTATTGAAGGGAAGGGGACTCTCAGGACCAGAGGAATGGTGTAGGCTCCCTTGACTGCTAGTCTGGATGCTGTCAAATGCATTCCCTACCACTCCCCTAACACTAGTCCCACTGGCTGCTTCACCATTACTGTTACTACTACTACTAACATCACATACATCAATTTCAGCCCCAGAGTCTTCCTCCTCACAGTCACTAGTAATATGATGATTACCTCCTACTTCCCTCCTAAAAATAACAAGCTGCTGTACCTTCTTAGTAGTAGTAGTAGTAGTAGCACTAGTGGAACTGCTTGGGGATGGCAAATGTGGCTTAGGGTCCCCTGTTGTCACACTTGGCACTTGGCATAATCTCCTCCTTCCTCTCCCTCCTGAGTATTACAAGACACACTAGCAGCAGATTCAGCACTGGTGGCATCAGCTTCAGCATTAGCAGCAGGCACAGCACTGGTGGAAGCAGGGGCAGCATGTCTGACAGCAGGCAAAGCACTAGTGGCAGCATTCCCTTCCATTTATATTCCCCAAGATCCCTAGGGGTGATTTAGGAGTACTGGACAGCATTGGTTCAGTTGTGCTCACTTCCTCCTCCTCAGACTCAGTGAACATATAAGGATCCTTCCAGTTCCTCCTTTTATTAGTTTCTAAACCTGCTCATAGTAACATAGTAACATAGTGAATTAGGTTGAAAAAAGACACAAATCCATCAAGTTCAACCTTCTCCTCATACCCCAGTAGCTGAGAATGTTATAGCTTTCCTGCTACCAATTAAATTAGTCTTTATCAGACCTTCCTGATCAGCCTACTGATAAACAGTATATCTCCGTATGTTCCCTTTTGAAAGAAATGTGTCTAATTTTCTCTTAAATGTATCCATTATATCTTCCATAACCACCTCCTTGGGCAATGAATTCCACAATTTAACAGACCTTCCATAAAAAAAAACCCTTCCTCTGCTGAAGTTTAAACCTCCCCTGGTCACCTGATCAGGCCTTGGAATAAATAGTTCACCGCAGAGATCCTTGTATTGACCACTCATATACCTGTACAATGTGATAAGGTCTCCTCTTAGTCGTCTTTTCTCTAGAATAAATAAACCAAGTTTGTTTAGTCGTTCCTCATATGTCAAGTCCTCCATACCCTTAATTAATTTTGTTGCTGTCCGCTATACCCTCTCTAGTTCTGTTATATCCTTTTTCAGAACCGGTGCCCAAAATTGCACTGCATACTCAAGGTGAGGTCTTACCAATGATTTGTATAATGGCAAAATAATGTTATCCACACTTGCTTCAATATATCTTTTTATGCAAGACAGGATTTTGTTTGCCTTTGCTACTGCTGTTTGACACTGGTCACTGTTTCCAAGTTGGTAGTTGACAAGGATACCCAGGTCTTTCTCTAGCAATGAGTCACCTAAAATTATTCCATTAAGTTTATAAGTAGCCTTGGGATTGTTTCCTCCCAAATGCATGACTTTACACTTCTCCACATTAAACTTCATATTCCACATGTTTGCCCAATCTGACATTGTATGTAAGTCCCTCTGTAGAGAGAAAATATCCTGTTCTGAATTAATGACTTTGCAAAATGTAGTATCATCTGCAAATATTGATATTTTGCTTTCTGTATCTATTTCCAGGTCATTTATAAACATGTTAAAAAGCAGCGGACCTAATACTGAACCTTGAGGTACTCCACTCTCCACTTTAACTGTACTGGAAAATTTTCCATTTACAACCACACACTGTTCCCTATCTTTCAGCCAGTTTTGTATCCAACTGCAAAGGTTGTCTCCTAGCCCCGATTTCCTTATTTTATACACCAGCTTTCTGTGTGGCACTGTATCAAATGCCTTTGCAAAGTCTAGATATACTACATCTACTGCCTTGCCGTTGTCAAGGTTTCTGCTTTCCTCCTCATAGTAGCTGAAAAGATTAGTTTGGCATAAAACCATGTTGATTCATGCTAATGATTTTATTTTTTATTTTGTAATCCTGAATATAGTCCCTTGTTTCTGCTAGAACATAGCTATCCTACAAGTATGCAGAAGCCATCTCACATGCAGTGGTACCACTCCTATGAGCTGCAAGGTGTTCCTGTGTGTCAGTTACCAACCCATACTCAGGGAGCAAGTCCCAAAGAGATTTGCTTCCACCAGTGCCACCACCATCAATGTTGGATTTTTGCTACACCTGCTGAGACCCATGAATTGCCCTATGTCCAGAATGGGATGTTCTGGTTGATGATGTAGGTGCTCCTGTTGCTGCTTCTGGTTGAAATTCTTTCCTGCTTTCTTTTTCACTATGCTGTCTAGACAGTTTTTTTTCCCCAACTTTCATCATCCACAATGCAACCCTCCATCCTTGACAAAATCCGATTAATCAGAAAGATGCTGCTGATCATCATGACACATTGTTGTTACAATCTGCTGATGACGGTTTGGCAGAAATTCAGAAATTTTGTGTTTAAAGTGGGAGTCCAGCAAAGTGGCAAGAATGTATTCCTTATTGCTTTTAATGGATCCTATGCAAGTTTCTTGTTCAAAGCACTCTAACCTGTCTTCATGTCTGTGTTGTTATTATGGTAAGATTCCTCATCCATGCTCCTCATTTATTTTCTGCAATAAATATATGAGTGGTAGACTTTCACTAATTCCTACCCCCGTATGACTAAGCAGCATGGTTACTTCCTCAAAGAGTTTCAGCAGATCATACACATCGCAATTTAGTTGTCACTAGCCAGGTGACAATGAGGCTCCCTCCAAAGCCTTCCAGTTTTGCATGGTGTACTCGCTAATGGCCTTATTCTGCTGGCACAAATGCTCTAGCATGTACAGTGTGGAATTCCACCAGGCAGAGACCTCCATTTTTGGCTGGTGATGGGGCAGGTTGTCATGCTGTTGTATAGAATATAGAGCGTTGCATGCACTGTAGGAGCGACTAAAATGGGCACAGATTTTGCAGGCAATATTCAGCATCTCTGAGAGAGTTTCAGATTCTGCCAGGAATCTGGTTACAACTAAATTTAGCACATGGGCAATGCAGGGCACATGCTCCATAAAACCTATTCTCAAGGCAGTGATTATGTTGGAGCCATATTAGCAGACACAAAACCAGCTTTTAAGGAGTGGGATACAAGACATTCCTCTATCACCTGAAGTAGTTTATTTAAATCATCTATAGCTTTGTTGGACTGTCTCTCAAAACTCTGCATGCACAAGGTGGCATGCCAATAGTATCGGCTATCCTGCTGCTGCTTTTTAATTACACTGCCAGAATCAGAGGCATGATTACTGTCTGTCACCTGATGCCCACTGGTGGTGGCTGGAGGGAAACCCAGTGAGCTGTCATAGTCATATAGTCTGTACTCTGCCCACTTGTCCGGTCTGTTGTGAGGTGGATATTCTTGCCATATGCACTTTCCAGCTCTTTGCCCACCATACTAAACACCTGCTTGTACAATTCTGGCACAGCCACCCTGGAAAAATAACTGTGGCTTGGGATATATCAGCATGGTGCTTCACATAACATCAGTTCTCTGAAACCTCGGTTTTCTACAAAAGAAAATGGCAGCATGTCCATTGCAACATCTTGGCAACCTTGCCATTTCACAGGCATACTTTGGGATTGTTTTTATGAAGTTCGTGACTCCTCCCCAGGAACTCAGTCAGTGTGGGTTGACAGGATATGGCAGAAGAACCCTGTAACTTTACTGTTTAACATGACAGAGTTGGTGTAGATAGCAGTAGCATGTGTGGGAAGTCTATAACTCTTGCCGTTTCCTACAGCAAACTCAGAGTCATCATACTCCCCTGCATCAGGAACCAAAAGTGTTATTTGGAATGACCCAACTGAATTCTATGTTCTCACTGTATTGTTTTACATCTCTGTATCTATATTCCCTATTGAACAGCACTGTGGGATTTGTTGGTGTTTTATAAATAAAGAATACAAATTATAATAATAAACACTTAGTATTACCTTGTATAGTAGACATAGTTTGTGTCCTGCTATCTCCTCTCTGATTTGTCAATGTAATTGATATATTTAAATGAATGTAAGTGTAGGCATTTATTTATTGTAGTTGTTTGTTGTATTGAGAATGTAGTCAAGCAGTTGGAATTTGGCTTGGGTGTTTGATTGTTCTTTTGGTGTGGGATAAATTTAAGCTTCCACTGTTGCCCATGACAATTTGTATTCCTGAAGGAGTAAGAATGAGGAGAAGAAGGGGGGATTTGAAGGGTTGTCACCATCTAACAATGTTGAGACCTCTGCTAAGACCACTGATTAATGTTTGACAATGATCTGATAAAAAATAAAGACTAAATTGGATTCTAACATGTTAATGTAAATAATGTGTTTATCAGTCATTCCTATGAATCATCATTATATATATATTATTATCATCTTCAGCGGTTGTCTATCCACTGCGGGATTAAGTTTTCCTCAGCAAACCTCCAACAACTTTGGCCCTGTGCCACTGTGTACCAACACAGTTAGTAATTTCATCTACCAATTTTGTCTTTGGTCTTCTACTCGGGCATTTAGTATCTAATGGAATTAATTCCAAAATCAGATCTTACATCATAGAACTTTGCTGATGAATCTACACACATTTTTTTCGGTCTCTTTTTGTTATGTTTAGAATTAGATGCTCCATACTTGTGTATGTAAACTTAAGTTTTTGTATGACTTTGGAATTCAGTCATGATTCACAGCCATACTAAAGAACTGGGAGGACACACTGGTCAAAAACCTTTCACTTGAGTCAGAGTGGCAAATTTATCTTAAAGGGGAGATGCAGTTTGTCAAGGTCCCACCAAAAGTTCCACCACCAGGGCCAGTACAAAAAAAAATGTAAGAAGAACACTGAAGACGACAACAAGTTGCATTCTAGTATTGATAATGGCAATGGCAGAATGCAGGAAGGTGTAGCAACTGAACACTGCTGCATCTGACAGTGAGACAAACAAGCACCAAAACACCTGTCCTCAAAGTGGTAGCAAACTTTGTGAAAGTAAAAGTAAAAAAACATTATTTGACACCTCTAAAAGCTCAGAAGAATAAACGGGTAGTGGGCAAGAAACAAAAGCCAGAAGTCAAACAAGGTCAATATGCCAAATGAGAGAGCAAAGTCATAGTCGGTAATCCAAGCCGGGGTCAAACACAGGAGACAAGAATACGATACCAAATGAAGTGCCACTGACCACTGTGGACACAGTGGGAATGGAGTCAACAAGTGATGGGTGCTAGGACAAGTTCCACTTGCCAGCAGCAGCAATACCCCTGGTCATAGTATCAGTGCTTTTTCTTAGGCAGTAGCAGTAAAAGCAGCAACATCATCCTCTGCCCCAGACAGTGAGTGGGAATGTGACAGAGAAAGAGGCCATACTTCTCCACCCGTTCCCTATCCCCTGAAGTCATGGGTGTCAGGCTATTTTTCTCTTGGGGCAGGCACAGTGCAGTCATCCCCAATGGCACTGTGCACAATTTGTGACAAGTCAGTGAAAAGGGAAGAGGAGGGAACACAGATTGGCATAGCCGTCCTAATAACACACATGAAAAACCAGACACCATGACATTTATGTCAAACATGTTAAAGCCAAACACCCACCACAGAAATCAAGCACCACTGTTGCTGTATTCTCTGACTCTCCAGAAGGGCAAAAAGAGGCAAAGTAAAGATGAGGAAGAATAGAGAAACCCAGACACAGGCTGGAATTTCCATGACGATCAAAAGAACTAGCTTGTCATCGTCTTCTTCCTCTAGGGTAGCTACATCTTCTGCCAATCCACCTCATTCATCATTGCCTCCCCAACCAAATGATAGCCACTCTGTAGATGTTAGGATGTGGCAGTTTGTGTCCACCCAGTGCACACTGACCAACATGGCAGTGTGTTAGAGGAGAACAGCAAGCAATGCATCAAGCGGCATCTGAGGAGAATCCATTCCACAGAATATGCTAAGCTGGTGGCAGGGAGGGTACATCATTACTAATAACTCTCAGCAAGTTGTCATGTGTCCTTAGAGGGGTGTGGACAAGGGGTATAGTGACAGCAGCAGTACTTGGTTTCTGGTGTCATGTTGTTTGGATACAGTTGTGCCCCCAGATGTTATTTACCACACACACTGTGCACAGTGCAGTTGCTGATGAATAGCACAGTTTAGACATGTGCGAATTCATTCGTAAACATTCGGATTTCGTCGAAAATGGGGTCATTCGGAGACATTCGGCCAATCCGAAACTCAAGGGTCATTCGGAAAAAATGATCCGACTCCGAACAGCCCAGGTCCGAAATTCGTCGAAACTTTCGGAAGTTTCGGCAATCGACACATTTCCAAAAGTTTTGACTACTTTTGACCAGGACATTTTGTACTTCCTGTGCGCGCTCAATTACTTTCCCTCCATAATTTTCCCTCCATGTCTCTAGTCCAATTCCATTCTCCGTTTCATGCACTACTTCCCTCTTTTGTCTGTATTCGAATAGCCTTCTTCGTTTCATGATGGGGGTTGGACTAATGACACAGTCACACAGACAGACAGCCTGCATTTCCTCATTGGGTTGTTGGAGCTCAGAGAGAGAAGAGATTAGAGAGTGTACAGTTGTTGTGTAGGCAGGCAGGTAGCATTAGGCTAGGCATAGGTAGGCAGCCAGCATTAGTTCCAGTTATTGCCACTGCAAGAACAAGTAATATTTGTTCCTGTGCAAAATATAAAAAAATATTAGGTGTTTGTTCGAATACAGGGCCGGCCCTTACATGGGTCCCAGTGGGTCCATGGACCCAGGCGGCACTTTGACAGGGGCGGCAATTTGCCGTCCCATAGCATGTTTATTTTGTGCTCTTCCGCCATTTCTGTGTTGCAGGGTGTCCCATCAGTGTGACTGTCAGCAGCCGGGCAGCCCTATGCTCACTCAGTGGTGATGCCTGCTGGCTGCTTCAGTGACGTGAATTATGTGATAGTGAAACATTATGCCTATTTTGTATTGTTTATCGCCCACCTAAAGTCAAGACTTGAGTAAATAGGTCTACCATCCCAGATTTGCTAGAGAGGTTTTACAAATACAGGAGGGTGCCCCCTGTACAAAATGAGTCTAAACATTTGGGATCCCTAGTATGAGTGCACAACAGTGCATGATGTGTCCTGAACAGGATTGCTGTGAGGTGTCTCCACCCAGAAGGTGCTGGCCGGGCTGAGCTTCAACATTGCGACAAGTGACCAACTAAGAGCACCGTGCCGTGCAGCCATAACATCACCCCCTCCTACTCTCCGGGTCCCGCTGACTGGCAATAACAGGTGAGTCACTAACAGATCTGAAGCCTTTCTGGAACTCCTTTCACTTGGAAAGGGGCTACGTATTACTTGGGGGAGTTGCCTCGTGTGTAAATAATTTCTAGGTGGGAGATGAATGTGCATCACTTATGTGTTTCCTAACAGTAGTTAGAATACAACTCCCATCATCCCCTGATTATGACATTGGGAAATGCCCAGCAATTACCGTAGAGCCCTGTATTGCACACTCACGGAAAACGGTGATATTGCTATACTAAGACAATGCTGTGGACCCCTCTTCAGTATAGATGTCAAGGATTTTTTTTATTTCTCTCCTGTGTTGCAGTTTGTTCACAACAGAATGTCTCAATTTTTCTTTTTAACCCTTTGAATGCCAGAGTGGTATGCAACGTATTGCTTTGCAATGCATTGCGTACCACTCTGGCACTCAAAGGGTTAACACATTACATCTATCACATTACAATCATTGATGTTTATTCTTGATGTAGTATGAAACTCTACAATGTATATACACATAGAGTTATCTGATATGAGGGGAAATCAGGATAGGAAAATGAGAGAGAGGAATTTGGGTACTAAAGAGGGACAGTAGGGTAGGAGGCTGGTACCAGAAAATGAAACCTTAATCTTTACCCATGTACTAACACAGAATGTGACATGTAGTTTGTCCATATTCGAGTCGACCACTTATGTTGAGTAGGATGTGTCAGGCATGGGTTTTCGATGTCGAGCATATGCTAAATTGAATGACAGGCATGAGGTTTCGATGTTCGAACATATGCTAGATTGAAGGACAGGCATGGGGTTTCGATGTTAGAACATGATAAATTGAATGACAGGCATGGGGTTTCGATTTCGAACATGCTAAACTGAATGACAGGCATGGGTTTTCGATGTTCGACGTTTGCATTGTGACTGGCATCCCATGCTAGAGTAGAGGCATGCACAGACTTTCAATGTATGACAATGTCCGTTTTTGGGATGGATCTTTTTCTAAATGCACACCCTGTCTGCAAATAATGATAGCAGCGTGCACGGAGGCGCACTGCTATAATTTAACCCATGTTAAATTCGGCCGAATAATTCGGAATGGATCAGAATTTCGTCCGAATCGAATAGGCCCGGTCCGAAATTAGGATCATCCGAATTAGAAAAAAAAAAATTTGTCCGAATTCGAATTTTACCGAAAATTTTGCCCGTGCACAAGTCTAGCACAGTTCATGCTCTCAAGGGAAAAATGTCTATTCTAGTAACAACACACCCATGATTTTGAAGGAGTGGCAGGTGGAGAAGAATTATTGGCCAACTTCTTCTTTTCTCCACATAAACTGGGTGCTAGTTATTGTGCTGCTAATGCCTCATGCGCATCACTCAAGTTAGTCGTGGCAAGTGGAACCTTCATCATCCATCACCCATGTTACTGTTGTTGTTGATCCCATTCCCTTTGTGCTGCCCATTCATTTTTCTGCTTAAACAACTCAGCAGCAGCAGCAAGAATAGCAGTCGCAAATTCTGCATCTACATCAGGGCATTTGACAGTGGCCAGTGGCCAACACAAAGTGACCTGCTGGCACTAGGCCAGTAGCACATATTTTTCCCCTCAGGGCTTGGCTTTAAAAATAAAAAAAATTAAAATACATAGTCCTACAAAAAAATAATACATTTTTGGGGGTCTGTTTCTAACAAGCCTAAGTCCTACAAATCAATGTTTCCTTAGGGCTTGTGCCAAACAAATCTAAGTCCTATAAATGAATGTTTCCTCAGGGCTTGTGCCATATGGTTCTGAGTCCTACAAATCAATATTCCTCAGGACTTGGTCTGCTAACAACAAATCTTACAAATTATCCTCTACAAAATGCTCTTTCATGTCAAGTATCTGTCTACCCCAGTAGCAGCTTACGTCAGGGGGTTCCTGTATCTATCACGTTACATACAAATGTCTTATTTTATTTTATTTATTTATTTATGAACTGTATCCCAATCCACTCAACAACCCCCCACAAAACAAAATCCCGGTTTAACTGATTCTTTCTCCAGACTCCACCCACCAACACAAGTACCCTCCTCAGACTCCTTTTATACCATGTCTTATGGGGCTTTTTAATTGCATTTAGGATTTCTTTTTTATTAACTGCCCACCAATCCCAGTAAATAAAACCCACCAATAAAATCTTTCATTTTCAACTGATTATTTCCCACACTTCACCAACAGAGGCACCCACATGCCCCTTTTATACTATGCTTTGGAGAAATAAAACAATATTTGCTATGTGCTGTGTATAAATTCAATGTTCTGATTGATTTCAATGGAATAAGCTAGGCAAAAAAAGTGGAAAAATGGCCTTTTAACTGGAAATTGTTTGCCAAGTGGGAAGTGCCATTATTAGCCAATTTCAGTTTGAGGTGAAACATTTCTCCCATCCCTACACGGCAGTACCACCATTGCCTGCATTATGTCCTCCACCAGATGACAGTGATTCTGTAGATATGAGAATGTGACAGTTCTTCTCCACCCATTGCACCTAATAAGGTGCACTGGTTACATGTGACAATGTGGTGGAGAGCAATAAAATGCAGGGTAAAAGATAGCATCTGCAGATATCACATACCACTGAATATGCCAAGCTATGATAGTGATTCTGTAGATATGAGACTGTGACAGTTCTTCTCTACCCATTGCACCTAACAAGGTGCACTGGTTATACATGACAATGTGGTGGAGAGCAATAAAATGCAGGGTATAAAACAGCATCTACATATATCACATACTACTGAATATGCCAAGCTGGTTGCAGAAAGGATTCAATAATTTTTTTAAGTCTTTGGTCATCACTTGTCCATAGTAGGGCAGATAAGGGCCATAGTAACAGCAGTATCTGATTTCTTCGGGGATGGTTTAACATTGCTGACATAAACATAGAGAATGTGAGAGACTTCTGGGAATGAACAATAGCAAAATGGCCTGTCCGAAGGCTAGTCATCACCCAGAAGCATCATGTTTTAGCTCTCTAGTGCCATTACAGAGGAGAAATTTCCACATACATATTAGACTAATCCCGCCCAAAAGGGTGGTCCAGTTCCAAAATGACAGGCAAGTCCCCCCTGCGCAGGAACACCAGCTAACCCCCGACGTACGTTTCGGCCTATTTGGGCCTCATCATAATCATGACATAAACATCAAGGTGGTGGTTGTAGTTTTGTCTGTGGTTTAATATGAGAACAGATGTAACAGCTGTATTTCTTTCCAGTCCTTCCCCTCTTTCACAATATTTTGACATTTTATTTGCTAATGTAACTGCACAGTTCCTTTCTACTCTCAAATGAAATAACAATAAGTATAAATGATTAAATCCAGCTTGTACTAACCAGATGCACCTGAAATGGTGGGGGCTTGTTGTGCTGCTACTGCAACAAGAGCACTATTAGGGCTAGAAGCAAGTGGAACCATTATTGTGCCACTTGTCTCATATCACTGCTAATGATCCCAGGGCTATGCTGCAGCAGAATCCTCCTAGTGCTTAGACAACTCATCAGTAGAAAGTATGTTAGTAGCAAATGCTAGAATGCCAATAGTGGTGCACTGGTGGGTACCACCAGCTAGCATAACATTTCTAGCAGTAGAGCTAGCTTTTCTGCACTAAGCCAGTAGTGCATACTTTTTTTAGGCTTTGATTTTTGTAGAACAAACAGGTTTTTATCTTGCCATGCAAATAATTTTATTTCAAGCCTTGTTTCTTGCAGGTCTAAAGCCTACAAATAAATATTTTCAATGTGTGCTAGGCTGGATGCAGGCAATCAAAGTTTTTTCTAGGCTACCATTGCAGTAATATTTTGAAGGTATCACTTACAGTAAATGTATAAAATGCGATAAAATGTATTATTTTTGCTTTTTCTCCTGCTGCTATGCTAACCATTATTTTCAAAGAGATTAATCACACCACCAGCACTTCTGACATGTAAAGTGCAAACTTTTTTGTTTGTTTGTTTGTTTTATTAATGTACATATATTATGATGAGTCATAGAAGTGACTGCTAGGCAAAATATTTACATTATCATGTTTGAAGCCACTTTAACTTTGCAGAAATATCAGATTACTGTCAAACACTAATCTGTGGTTTTAGCAGTGATCCCAAATGTTATAGATGGTGTCAACCTTTCAAATCCCTCCTGTCACGCTGAATTCGTAGGACTATGAAGCTGTTGCTAGAGAGCGACGCTGGGGATCGTGGCTCAGGTTCGGAGACGGCCAACCCGATCCCTTGCTGCGGCCGAAGCCGAGTTAAAGGTGCCGGCCGCGAAGCCAGATGCCCGATCCCGGTTGAGCCGGAACCCTGGCCAGGATGGGAGTAGGGAAGAACCATAATGCTTCAGGTCCTACGAGGCTGAAGAATCCCTAATGCAGAGGATAATCGGATGCCCAATTGGCCAACTTGATAGTAGACAGAAGCAGGTACAACTGGGGGGCTGCGGTACCCCTTCCACCTTTCTCCACAGGACCATAAAAAAAAAGGTGAATGGACTGCTTGCACAAGAGAGCCCAGTATTGCGTGGCTAGTCCAAGGTTGGACAACTAGTACACTCCAGGAAGGCAGGATAAGCCTCACCAATCCAAGTGACCCAGGGTCTATCGGACCAAGCTGTCCAAAGGGAACAACCCTTTACAACTAGGACCGGCAAGAACAACCCCAAGGCGGAGTAAGACCGCTACAACAGAGGATGGGTGACCCAAAACAGGAAGATCTAAATTCCATGGACAACCCTAGAATACGGTCCTAAGAGGACACGGCTGTAGCTCTAAACTACACTCACCTGGAATCGGCTAATGCAGGAACCGAGCCCAAAACCCTCTGTCAACAGACAGGAGGCACAAAGCACTATTCCCCTCACTCCTCCCGCAGCCCTGAAAGCAGCCAGCAGAGAGGGTAGGCGACCGAGGTCGTCAGCAGCCAATCCCTCGCTTGGCCCGTCAGCTGGGATGAGCTGTACCGGTAGCGAGACAGCAGCCCACTTGCAGCCGAAAGCCGAATCAACCGGTTTTGACAGAGTGGCTGACCAACGTCCGCACCTTGACGGGGACGCCGCTCCGATGGGGTAGACAGCAACAAAGAGACAGCCGGAGCTAGGGACTTACAGCGGTTAGTCGGACGATCCAAGTCACCGGGGCGTCTAAAACCGCAGAGCGGAGGCGGAAGAAAAGGTCAAGGAACAAGCTGAGGGTCACCAGGAATGGATACAGCATCGAAGGCAAGCCAAGCCAGCAACAAAAAAACAGAGCAAGGTCGACGGGAACTGGAACTGAGACACAGGTAACACTAACAGCTCGAATAATCGGGCACCCAGTAGACCTGGAACAGGAAATATAAAGCAAACCCTTCCAATAGGAAGGATGGCCTGATGCTGCACTAAACAGCATGGAAAAAAAATAAAAATAAAAATGTAGCGTCATGACACCTCCTCCTCAGTGCTGCTGTTAATAGTTTATGTGTCATGGACCTTGTTGTCTTGTTTGTGTTTAGTGCATTTTAGCTGCATGATACTCAGATGATATTCTGAAGAATGATAAAAAATATGACTGTGACACAGACACAGTGATGTCATCACAGCTGGAAATTTGGGCTGTTTGTAGTAAACCTAAAAGCTGTGCTTCTCATTTTACCCACAAATTCATGCAATTTTTCTTACTTTTCACCCACCCCTAGACACGGTGTTGCAGACTTACAGTTAAAATATTAACTAGCATGTAATACCATCTGAGTATGCAATTTTGAAAAAAAGAAAAAACAAAAATAAAGTAAACTTTTCACAGGGCACATAATGACTGAAGTGTTTAATTTTACTCTACTACAGGACTGATGATGTGATCGGGAGAAAGTAAAATAAAACTTAACTTTTATTACTAGATATAATCACAAACAAAAAAAAAGCACTTAAAATAAATGTTTCCCTATGTATATATAAACCTCACTTAATCAATATCTACACCTAGCTGTGTATAGGACATAGTAATCACCTAAAAAGGACCAAGATACCATTGCTTCACGAATACATGTGTAATATAAAGATAAGGATTAGAGGATCATGAGACTCTATATTTGAAGTCTATCATCTAACTAACAACTTTAACTTATTCACTCCTGTCTTCCTTATTTGTTGAGTATATACATATATGATGAAAATTTGATCCAACCTATATAGCTCTACATGAGCGCAGCCTGATTAATTTATTTGGACTGCTTTCACTGTAAGGAATCTTACTTGTGAAGCAATGGTATCTTGATCATTTTAGGCGATTATTTAGTCCTATACACACAGTTAGCTAGGTGTAGATATTGATTAAGTGAGGTTTATTAATACATAGGGAAACATTTTAAGTGTTTTTTTTTGTTTGTGATTATATTTAGTAATAAAAGTAAAGTTTTATTTTACTTTCTCCCAATCGCATCCTTAGTCCTGTAGTACAGTACAATTAAACACTTTAGTCATTATGTGCTCATTGTAAAGTTTAATTTATTTTTGATTTCTCTTTTTTTAACAGTTGCATACTCAGATGGTATTACATGCTACTTAATATTTTAAGTGTAAGTCTGCCAACACTGCTGCTCAGTAATCGCTTCTAGGGGTGGGTGAAAAGTAAGAAAAATTTCCTGCATGACTTTTTGTGAAAAACCAACAATTTTTCTGCAAACATTTTCTCCTTTTTGCCACTCATCAGTTATCATTAGGTCATCCTCAGCATTGCCAGCCACATCTTTCCCACTACCCTTATATTCCTGTAAGCTTTTAGGGGTCTCAGACAATTTCTTTTTACTTTTACATAGTTCACTACTACTTTGTGGACAGCTGTTTTGGTGCTTGTTTGTCTCTCTATCAAATGCAGCAGTTGGTTCAGGTGCTACACCTTCCTCCATTATGCCAACAACAACACTAGAATGTGACTCGTTAACATCTTCAGTGTTCTTCTTATATATATATATATTTTTTTTTTTTATAGTACTGGCACTGTTGGTGGTAGAACTTTTGTGAGACCTTGACAAACTCCACCCTGCCATGGAAGAGAGGGATCATCATCATGTATTGCACACGCTGTAGCAATCAGGGCTGCAGTCAGTTTTTGAATTCCCACTTTCCTGCACTGCTCCTCCTTTCCCCCCTTCACCCTGCCTTTGTGTGTGTTTTTACTCTAAAGTACACAACACAGCTGATGGAATGTAATGTCTTGCCTTGGCCCTCAACAAAATACTCAATCTCGTCTGCTATCTATCGAGTCTGCCTTATTTACACTGCTTAAGTCAGGGTCCTAGTCAGCTGTCTGTCACCTTTTTTTTATTTAGTTGTCCATCCTATCTTATCACTGTCCAAAAAAAAAAAAAAACAACTTCTTTCCACAGCACAGATATATTAACAAGATTAGCAAGGAAACTTGATAGCAGCTTTCTGAATCTTTCAAGTCAAATCAATCAGGCAGAATGTTGGGGTATTTGGGGTCAACCTCTTTTGCTCCCTTCTCACACCACTCTTATATCCCCCCCAGCACATAGATAATAACAACCAGATCAGTAAGGAGCTTAGATAATATCTGCTTATGTCTTGCCAGTCAGTCACATGTTGAATTTTGGGGTATTTCTCCATTCTTCTCCCTCAAAGTGCCCCCATACTCCTCTAACAAAGAGAACAAATGTTCTACCTAAAAGACTCCCTAAACTGCTTCATCTCCACTTTATTTGTTTAATTTCTCTAGCTCAAAAATGTGCTGCTTTCTCCTCTCACAAACACAGAATGGCATTCTGTGAGAGCCTGACACCCTTTTATATGTCTGTAGGAAAAGAAAAGAAAACTGTGTGGTGGACATTTTGCAGGAAATTTCCTGCTAGGAGGGAAGTGCCATTTTTTGCTTATTTCAGTGTTGAGGCTACATCTTTCACCCATCTCTAGTCCTGTGGTCACTAACAATTTAACCAGCTGCACGAAAACCCAATCCGACTGCACACTTTCTGGAGGGCAATTAAGGGCTTCCATGGCAGTACACATCAGTGCTGGCTACATACACTGTCAGCATTTAGTAAGGTCATTATTTGGCATAGAACATAGCTATCCTGGAGGTATGTTGTAACCATTTTCTAAGCAGTGAGGCCATTCCTAGGAACTATATAGTGTTTGATTATATCAATTACTAACCAATACTCTGGGAGGAATGTACAATAGAAATGTGCACATCACCATCAGCACCACAAATGTTAGCTTGCCATCCCTGAGGCATGTTAATTACTTTATCTAAAGATGCTGATGATGATGCTGATGATGACTACAATGATGATTACATGTTCTGAAATATGTTGGGATTGTACCGGGGCCGATTCTTTTTAATATTTTTATTAGTGATATTGCAAAAGGTCTTCAAGGTAAGGTGTGCCTTTTTGCAGATGATATAAAGATCTGCAATTGGGTAGACATAAGAAAAATGACAAATGATTTAAGTATATTAGAAGAATGGACAAGAGTGTGGAAGTTGCATTTTAGGGTACTGTGCTGTCAGAGACAACAGAGGAAAGGGAATTGGGAGTAATTATTTCTAATGACTTAAAGGTAGGCAGGCAATGTAATAAAAGCAATGGAGAATGCAAGCACGGTGCTGGGTTGTATAGCTAGGGGCATTAGTAGCAGAATAAGGGAAGTGGTCATGCCACTTTATAGATCTCTAGTTAGACCTCACCTAGAGTATTGTGTACAGTACTGGAGACACTAGCATGCACAACCTGAATTCCCCTAGTAGAGGCCTCAGTTTTCAGCTGTTGATGATGGGACAGGTTGTTACACTCTTATATGGAATATAATGCATTGGGAGTGCTGTAAGATTGGCTAAAATGGGCAGATTTTGCAGTTGATATTTAGCATCTCTCTGAGGGTTTTGGATTCTGGTCTAGACTAATTGTAGGACATAGGCAAAGCAGAGTACATTCATCATACCACCTATTCTCATGGCATCTATTATGTTGGAGTCATTATCAATAGACACAAAACCAGCTTTGAAGGAGAAGGGTACAAGCCATTCCACTATCACCTACTCTAGTTTGTTTAACACATGAAAGACTTCCTGGGATGGTCTCTCAAAACTCTGCATAAACAAAGTGGAGTACTGATAGTATGGGCTACCATGCTGATGTCCTTTAATAATACTGCCAGAACAAGAGGCAAGATTACTGGCTGTGACCCAGAGCTGGATTAACACTCTACGGGGCCCTAGGCAAGGTATCAATTTGGGGCCCCCCTCCCCCATATAATAGCCCCCCCATACCTCTCTAATGCTACCTACACATTGTTTAGTTCACACTACAATTTTGTGGGCACAAGCACTCAAAGGGTTATACTACAGTTTTGTTGGCACTGACACTCAAAGGATTATCCAATGACTGGATAACCCTTTGAGTGCCTGTGCCCACAAAACTGTAGCGTTAACTAAACACTGTGTAGGTCAGTGGTTCTCAATCTTTTTTTGTTCGGGGCACCCCTAACATGTAATCTAGAACATTCAGGGCACCCCTAACATATTTAATCTACCTTATCAAAGGCATAATGAAGGGTACAATACATAAATATACAGTTATTATTAGGTCTTACAATCATAATAACAAATCTAAACATATTGTGCATAACAATTTCAATAAATCTTTATTTAAAAAGTAAATTTTTGTTAGTCTTCATAGAAAACATGGGGCACCCTAAGTTGTTGTACCATGGCACCCTGGTTGAGAATCACTGGTGTAGGTAGTCAGGGTTAGGGAGGAAACCCAGGATACATTACTTAATTTATTTTTGTCCTCTTTCTGCCCACTGGGCCAGTCTGCCCCTGGTCTGGAGATGCCTGTAAAACATAAAACTGTCCCTAACTGCCTAAACTGAAAATGAACTCTTTGAATGCCATTGAGAGGTACGCAATATAATATGAGATAACAAAATGATTTTGGTTTTATTCTAGTCTAATAAAAAGGTTAAGTATTAGACTGACTGCTCAGTTGACAGATAAGAGATTACAATGCTAACCTTATTAGTAACTTTAAATGTTATATTACAATCACTATATCACTTAATCGTTGGTTTACTGTATTTTTTGATGTAGGGTTGCTGCTTGCACTAAACATACATACTGTTTATGTACCCACAACTTTAACCATAAGTTGTGGGTACATAAACAGTTTGTATGTTTAGTGCAAGCAGCAAGCCTACTTCAAAAAATACAGTAAACGAACGATTAAGCGACATACTGAATGTAATATAACATTCAAAGTTACTAATAAGGCTAGCACTGTAATCTCTTATCTGTCAAATGGGCAGTCAGACTAATACTTAACCTATCCTTTTTATTAAACTAGAAAAACACAAATCACTTTATTTGATATTATATAAGATAAAGTGATTTGTATTTTATTCTAGTTTAATAAAAAGGACAGGTTAAGTATTAGACTGACTGCCTATTTAACAGATAAGAGATTACAATGCAATGCTAGCCTTAGTAACTTTAAATGTATTAATACAATCAGTATATCTCTTGTGGCAACATCTGTGTGACCATATTCATTATGGGTCAGCATTCCTGGCCCTTACCGTGTGCGGCCGGCTGCCCCCAATCCCTGATGCCAGTGCGTACTTCTCAGAAGTCACCTACCAAAAAAATGAGCGAGCGGGAGCTCTTCTATTTTATGGCCCCTCCGCAGCATGACCAACTTGCTTTTCCTAACTCTATGTGCATGTGCCAGCAGAACAGGAAGTCCTGACACACGTGCACACGGCACAATGATGGTGGCATTTACAGTAGACTGAGCCACAGCCGCATATCTATTTAGATTAGGAGCAGAAGTCAAGTCCTGGGAAAAAAATGTGGGAACTCACCCAAGATCCCCCCTCCCAAAATAAATATGTACGGCTCATGTCAAGTGTGTCTCTCTCTATATGTGCGTGTGTATCACTGCATGTATGAGTGTGTCTATCTTACTCTATGTATGTCAGTGCATGTGTGTGGGAGTTTATGTGTCTAAATGTGTGTATGTCTTTTGCATGTGTCTTTGTCTCTATCACTGTTGTATGCGTGCACACACATTACCCCCATCATCTCCACATTGCCCTCACATTGCCCCCCAGCATCTCCACATCGTCTCCACATTGCCCCCCAGCATCTCCACATTGCCCTCACACTGCCCCCAGCATCTCCACATTGCCCCCCATCATTTCCCCCCAACAGCTCCATATTGCCTTCATCATTTCTACATTGCCCCCCATCATCTCCACATTGCCCTCACATTTCCCCCATCTGCTCCAACTTGCCCCCATCACCTCCACATTGCCCTCACATCTCCTCCCATCAGCTCCGACTTGCCCCCCCGTCATCTCCACTTTGCCCCCACCAGCTCCAACTTGCCCCCACCAGCTCCACTTTGCCCCATCAGCTCCAACTTGCCCCCATCAGCTCCACTTTGGCCCTCATCAGCTCCAACTTGCCCCCACCAGCACCACTTTGCCCCCAACAGCTCCAACTTGGCCCTCATCAGCTTCAACTTGCCCCCACCAGCTCCACTTTGCCCCCACCAGCTCCAACTTGCCCCCACCAGCTCCACTTTGCCCCCACCAGCTCCAACTTGCCCCCATCATCTCCACATTGCCCTCACATCTCCCCCCATCAGTTCCGACTTGCCCCCATCATCTCCACATTGCCCTGACATTTCCCCCACCAGCTCCACTTTGCCCGCACCAGCACCAACTTTCCCCCACCAACTTGCCCCCATCAGCTCCACTTTGGCCCTCATCAGCTCCAACTTGCTCCCATCAGCGCCACATTGCCCTCACATTTCCCCCACCAGCTCCACTTTGCCCACACCAGCTCCAACTTTCCCCCACCAACTTGCCCCATCAGCTCCACTTTGCCCGCCCCAGCTCCAACTTGCCCCCACCAGCTTCACTTTGCCCCCATCACCTCCACTTTGGCCCTCATCAGCTCTAACTTGCTCCCATCAACTCCAACTTGCCCCAACCAGCTCCACTTTGCCCCCATCAGTTCCAACTTGCCTCCATCAGCTCCACTTTGCCCCATCAGTTCCAACTTGCCCCCATCAGCTCCACTTTGCCCCCGCCAGCTCCAACTTGCCCCCATCAGCTCCACTTTGCCCCATCAACTCCAACTTGCCCCTATCAGCTCCAACTTGCCCCCCATCAAAGACATGTAGCTGCTGGAGGTCCCGCACGGTCTTCTCTTCAGTAATGCAGAGTGCATTGGGAGATTATGTCATCTCCCAGCACGCTCGGCATTACTAAAGAGCCGACGTTGACGAGGGAGAGCAGTAGCTACACAGACCTGACTGTGTTGTGGTGCCCGGCGGTTGAGTCCTGTTAGCGCGAACGGCATTCATTAGCAAGCACTGCAGGAATTAGTTTTCCTCTGGGCCCCCTCATTGGACCGGGCCCTAGACAGGTGCCTTGTGCACCTTGCCTGTAATCTGACTCTGCTGTGACCCGATGTTGATGCTCACTGGCTGAAGGGAATTTTAGTGAACAGTCACAACCATGTAGCCTGTACCCTGGCCAGTTACTTACATATCTGTTACCAAGTGAATTTTTTTGCTGTTTGAAGTTTGCAACCATTTGCCTACCACACTAATCAACTGCTTGTACAATTCTGACACAGTCATCCTTGTAAAATAGCTACAGATTGGGATATGCTAAATTGCCCTCACATTTCCCCCATCTGCTCCAACTTGCCCCCTATCACCTCCACATTGCCCTCACATCTCCTCCCATTAGAGGTGCTTCTATTGCTGAAAATCATAGAACCTCCGATACGTTGATCATGTTTCACAATCTAAGCAATCACTGTTCACTAAAATCAAGTGTAGGTTTGTGTTACACAACCAAAGAACACAGTAACATGGCACTACACTCAAAAAAGAAACAAACCTGGAGAACCTGTAAATGAACAAGTGCTATATCTACAGCTGAATAAATATGCCTTCAACTGGACAACAAGAGAGGCTGCCACCACAACGTTGTATTCCAAAACAAAATAGTAGGAGCACTTCAAAATTCTGGTGGCTGGTGACAGAACACCCCAGTTGGCCAACAGATGAGCAAAAATATATGACTGAACACTCATATAAGTTATCTCCTTCACCATGTTAAGATAGCATTTATTTATGCATGTTTCAATAAAATTAGCCATTTTGTAATTTAAATTGTTTGATGGAATTTATTGAGTGGAATTCCAAATATCATGTGTATGCATTTTTTGTATTTTCCTTTATTGGGAGGATTTGGTTTGTTTGTTATTTTTATTTTCTAATACACTCCCTGTTTCTGTAACCCTTTATCTGTAGCTAGTGTCAAGAAGCTTTCAGAAGCTGCATTCTGTCTCTCTCAATGTCACTGCAGTCTTAACATTTTAAAATACAGTATTAGAATAGGCCTTATTAGATATGTTGGCCTCTCCTGGTTTCATAGGAGTCAGTTCTAGTTATACTTTCTTGGGTGATAGTCTGCAAATTGTTCTGTCAGTCAGGCACTCAGTCACAGAGGTTCAGCCAACTAAGGAAGGAACTTGGATCATCTGCCTCTCTTTTCAGACAAAGAAGATTTTTTTCTGGTAAATATCCTTTCTCCCTTCACACTTCCCCAGACTCCCCAAACTCCCTTAGCCCTGAAAACAAATTACCTGCCCACAAGACTCCCTAAAATAAACTCCAACTCCACTTTATTTGCATATTTTCTCCTGCACTAATAATATACTGCTTTCTCTTTCTCTAACAAACAGACAGTTACAAATTGTGTGAGCATAATGCCCCTTTTATGTTATCCTGGCAGAAAAAAGGGAACATTTCCACATGAGGGGTGGGGGAGAATTCATTCTTACCATTGATTTCAATGCAATGATCAAGGTGGAAAAAACCAGAAAATTGGCGCTTTCATTAAAAATTTCTCACATGGTGTGAAGTATTATTTTTCACCTGTTTTGTTCTGAGAAGAAAAGATTCATCCTTCCTTAATTGGATTAATAGTTTTGAAAGGGTATTTGGAGGATGACTTTGAAGGGAGTGGAAAACATGAGCACAGGAAGAACGAAGAGGGGAAAACCATGTTACATCTTATAAATCATATCTGTTTGACTTCCTTTGAAGTATTACCTTATTGGCTTTTTCCATGGCCTACTTCCACCACAGTGCACCATTTTAATTTACCATATGTAACAAAACTGGGAAATTGCTAAGGCTTTAACAGAATCTCAGTGGGTTTGTTGGATGAGATACACTGGAGCTAGGACATCCTGTACTGAAATTTGGAGTAGATTGTATTGCAATAATATAATACATAGAGGGCAATGCATTAAAGTGGAATAAAAGTCAAGCATTATAGTCCATTGCTGAGACGCCATGAGCTGATTGCTTGGTGGTCCCTGGCAGTACTTGATTTAGTTAGGGACCACTACTTACCATCTCTGTGTCCCTGTAGAGACAGGCTAGATAACAGTGAGTAGTGAACATGTCCAGTTTTCCCCCCAGTGACTTGTTTTTCACAGCCCAAGTATTTACTCCTAAATTAACATGTCACATTCTGGTCACGTTATGGTTTAGAATGGAAATGAAATGGAAAGGACTCCAGTTTAACCATCTGAGTGCCAGAGGGGTATTTAACACATTGATGTTGTTCTGTGTTTGGACAGATTTGAACAGTGTGATATGGCACTTTTCCCTTGATAGTGGGGGCACCTCTAAGCCACTATATTCTAAGGCCCCCAGTAAGCTGCAGCAGCTTCTCTATGATCTGTAGCAGCAGCAAGTGGAAGCTGATGAATCCTCTGTGTTTACATCTGAAGGCTGGAACCTGTCCTGTGAGATAGTCATTCATATTGTGGTTCCACAGTGGGATTGAGGACAAGATTCTTCTGAGAAGCTAATGTGACAGTAAAATCTTTTTTTCCTCTCATATATCACAATTGGGCAGCATGATGTTGAATATTATTAACTACGTGAGGTAGCATGATGTTGAATATTAAGTGTATGGAGCAGCATGTTGAACATAATTATTGTGGGGCAGCATGGGGAACATCACGATTGTGTGTAAGCCCCACATGCACTGCCTGATACCCATAGCCTTGTTTCCTTGCCCATGCAGTGTCCATGAATATTTGTGGCTACCAGCAAGCAAGGGAACAAGGCTTGGGTGTGTGCATTTTTTCCACTTCTGCTTCCTGAAACTCATAGTGTATTAGATGTTGGTTCATTTTTAGAAATGTTAGTCTCCCGACACTGCAGCTTGATAGCCATGTCCTACAGTCATTTACAATATAACCAGCCACACTGGAACTTCACTTAGTCTCCTCACTTACTGGCAGGCAACTAAGGGTTTCCATGGCATTACCTGTCACTGCTGGCCACTCACAATGTTTAGTTTGCCCGTAGTCTGCAGAGAATGCATATCCTGCATGTATGCTGAAGACATATCTCATGCACCTGGACTACTCCTAGTAGCTACACTCTGTTCCTGTGTATCAGTTACCAGCCCATACTCTGGGAGCTAGAGTAGGGGTGTTGAAAGTTTTCTCCTCAAAAAAGAGTCACACTAACACAAAGATCAAATGTCCTGCCTACAAGACACCCTAAACTACATTCCAAAATACATTTATTTGCCTATCCTAACTAGCTGCAATATTTTGTGCTGCTGTTCCAATTTTAATATGAGAAAACCCTGGACACCTCCCATAAAACATGCACGTGGAGATTAAGTAAATTTATTCCAAGTTCCTCTTAGTCTTGTTTAGTACATATTGGTAAACAAAACTCAGAGAAACAGAATGCCACAATACATCCATACTCTCCCACATTATTTTTGGCCCAGGCAAAGTTAAGTATAGACTGTAGTGTAAAAAGGTTAGTAAATATGGAGTAGGCAGATGCAGCTCTGTTAAATGAATTCTAGTACCTGTTTTAGCACAGAATCATATAGTACATACCCCCTATTGTGTTTTAACTTATCTGAGATGGAAAGAAAGATTGCTATTAGTCCTTTCTGTGCTCAGTTGCCTTCAGTTGGTTATGACTATGAGCAAAGCCTTTAGCTATTTACATCATGATCATGCAAGTAATTAGCAAAATGTTTAATATAATATGGAAGCAATTAGGAGGTGATAACATGCAATTAAGATGTGTTTTTAGATTAGAGACTTTATAGAGCTCTTTTTCTTAAAAAGATAAAGTGCCTATCTCAAAATGTCAAACCACAGTGATTTAATCTGAATTATTTTCAATTAATATGCATGTATTCTTGCACTGTGTTCACTGTTGTTATTGACATTGATAAATTAAGCTCATCTTGGCAGAATGTATTCTTGAGTTGCTGTATATTTTTGAATGTCAGCTCTTTACTCTTATTTTTTATTTCCCTTCAAGCTGTGCATAATCTTTAGCAAGTCCCTTTCATTTCTCTTTTTCAAAGTGAAAACAACACTAGAATAACAATCTGAAAAAACATTTACTTTGAAAGTGTTTAAATATATTTTAGTTGTCATTGTATTTGATTGCAATAAACATTAAGATCCAGTTAACTATTGCACCAGATCTAAAAAATATATACTTATTTATTTTACATTTCAATGTAGTATTGCTATCATTATAGAGTAAACAGAGACAATAAATTAAATGTATTTGTGACACACCTACCAACAATCAAATAAATTAATTAACCCTTTAAGGAAGCAGAACTTTGCACACCCATCTGGTCTTTAACCCTTTGCAATTCACTGGATAACTCACTGGAACTCAAAGTGTTAAAGAGGTAATCCATTAGGCACTTTATGGAATATGATATAGCAGATTAAGGGAGGCCCACCAGCTCACAAAGAAAAGAAACACAATGCCCAGTGCCCAGTTTGTTCTTATATGCAATTCTCTGTGTCTGTAAAAACTGACACTTTGACCTGTGTTTTCAGACAGTTATTCCAAGAGCAGACAATTTAGAGTATCTAATTTAAATCACATCTTGTTTAAACTCCTGCTTCAGAGTCGATAAAAAAAAAACTGTTACCTCTAGATAAGGGGTCTCAAACTGCATAGTGCAGGATTTTGGGATATACCTGCTTTTGCACAGTTTGTTCATCACAATTAAAGAGCAAATGATGCACAGCTGTGCAAAAGCAGGGATATCCCTAATACCTGTACTGTATTGGTCACCAAGGAATGTAGTTTATTACTCCTTCATCTAGATGGTCTACACTGATGTAGTTGTGCACCTGTATGAAGGGATGATTGAAAACTTTTGCTTCAAACCAAAATCAGTGAATAATGGAATTTCTCACTTGGCAAATAATCCCCTTGAAAAGTGCCATTGTTATGCTTTTTTCACCTAGTTCATTCCATTGAAATCAATATGAACATTGAATTTACACACAATACATAAGAAATGTTATTTTATTTCCCAAAGGCATAGAATAAAAGGGGAATGTGGTTGCCTGTGGTTGCCTGTGTTGGTGGAGTGTGGGGAAATGAACAGCTGAACAAGCAATTTTTTTGGGGGAGGAGTTGTTTAATGGGATTGGTGGGACAGTTAATAAAATTAAATACTATTTAAAAAAACGCATAAGACATGGTATAAAAGGGGTCTTCTGTGTTGGTGGGTGGAGTCTGGGGAAAGAATCAGTTGAACAGGGAATTTGTTTTTTTGGGGGGCAGGTTTGTTGACAGTTAAAAATAAATAAATAGAATTAAATATAAAATAATTTTTTTTTAAAAAATGGTATGTAACTTGACAGAGATAGGGACCCCCTGGCGTAAGCTGCAACTGGGGTAGACTGGTATTTTATAGGATAGACTAGAGTATTTTGTACAGGATGAGTCATAGGACTTCCGTTAGGCCCAAGCCCTGAGGAAACATTGATTTGTAGGACTTTGACTTATTAGAGGCACAAGCCCTGAGGAAACACTAATTAGTTGTAGGAAATTAGACTTGTGTTAGGCCCAATACCTGAGTAAACTGATTTTGTAGGACTTAGGCTTGTTAGAAACAAGTCATCAAATATATGTATATATATATATTTTGTAAGCCTCTGTTTTATGTTTGTTTGTTTGTTTTTTTTTAAATAACAAGTTCTGAGAAAAAATTGCCCCACTGGCCTAGTGCCAGCAGGTCATGATTGTCAAATGCCTCTGTGTAATTGTGGAATTTGCCACTGCTCTTCTTGCTGCTGCTCCTGCTAAGTTGTTTAAACAGCAGGGTGATTAGGCAGCTCAAAGGGAATGGGAATGGATGATGGATAATGAAGGCTCCACTTGCCCTACTAGCTCCAGTGCTGCACCTGAGGCAGTAGCAGTACCATAACTATCCCCCACAACTTCACCATAACTAACCCCCACAACTTTTATGTGGATAAAAAAAGAAGCTGGACAATGATGCTTCTCCACCAGCCCCATCTCCAAAATCATGGGTGTGTTGTTAAAATAGAAAATGTTCCCTTGAGAGCAGGAACTGTGTCTCTCATCAGCAACTGCAACGCGCACAGTGTGTGTGATAAATTAGGGAGGAACTGCGAACAATGGGCACATCTCGATTAAAAACAAACACCTGGCATAACTGCAACCAAACCCCATAACTTTAGGGTCCCCAATGTGAAATCATCCACCAAAAACCAAGTACTGCTGCTGTCACTATGCCCTTTGTCCAGGAAATATTGAAATGTTGTAGGAAATAAGACTTTTGTTAGGCTCAAGCCCTGAGGAAACATTGATTAGTAGTACTTAGGCTTGGTTAGTACATAAACATGGTTTATTATTTATATATATATATATATTTTTTTTTAAGCAAAAGCCCTGAGAAAAAATGTTTTGCCCTACTGGCCTAGTGCAAGCAGGTCATGTTGTGTTGGCCACTGGCCATTGTCAATGCCATGGTGTAATTGCAGAATTTGCTACTGCTGTTCTTACTACTGTTGAGTTGTTTAAACAGCAGGGTGATTAGGCAGTTCAAAGGGAATGAGATCAACAACAGCAGTGACATAGGTTATGGATGATGAACAGTCCACTTGCCACAACTAGCTCCAGTTATGCACCTGAGGCAGTAGCAGCACCGTAACTAGCCCTCCCCACTTCAGATATATGTGGAGAAAAGAAGAAGTTAGCCAATCATGCTTCCCTCTGCCCCTTCTTCAAATTCATGTGTGTTTTGTTAAAATTTTCCCTTGAAAGCAGGAACTGTGGGTGATAAATAAGGGAAGGACTGAGAGCCATGGGCACATCTGGACTAAAAACAAACACCTGACATAACTGCAACCGAACACCATAACGCTTAGGGTCCCCATTGTGAAATCATCCCACCAGAAACCAAGTACTGCTGCTGTCACTGTGCCCTTTCTCCAGTCCCCAATAAGAAAGCATGACAACTTGAAGACAGTTTAATATTAATGATGAACCCTCCCTGTCACCAGCTTAGCATATTCTGTAGGATGGAATCTCCTCCTATGCAGCTTTATGCCCTGGTTGCGATTATCCTCCACCACAATGGCATGTGTGGTCAGTGCACCACACAGTGTGCAAAAGGTGGACACAAACTGACACATCCTGACAAAGATGAGTGAGGTCGATCTCCAGAAGATGTAATAACCCTAGAGGAAGAAGGTGATGGCAAGCCAGACGTTTCATTCGCGCCTCTGGCTGGGTTTCTCTATTCTTCCTCCTTTTTAATTTCCAACTCAACTCTTGTTGCCTTTGGAGAGAGTCAGGGGGTACAGCAGCAGTGGTGCCCGATTTCTTTGAGTGCAGGGACGTGAGAGTAAAGAAGTAGTTCAAAAAATGACTGCAGCAATGGTTGCTGAAGCATGTGCAGCCAGTGATGATGATGATCCCTCTACTCCAAGTGAGGATGCAGTTTGTCAAGGTCTCAGCAAAACTAGTTCCAGAACCACCAGTGCCAGTAGAAATAAAAAAGCAAATAAGAAGAACAGTGAAGTTGCATTCAAGTGTTGATGATGCTGTCAATAGCATAGTAGAGGAAGGTATAGCAGCTGAACTGCCTGCTGCATCAGATAAAGAGACAAACAAGCACCAAAACACCCATAGTTACATAGTTACATAGTTACATAGTAATTTAGGTTGAAAAAAGACTTGCGTCCATCCAGTTCAACCCTTTTCCTATTCCTGTTTACCATCGCTGACCCAAAAGAAGGCATCTGACTCCAAATGGCAATCAGACTTCTCCCTGGATCAACAAGCCCCTAGTAGGGAACTTTGTTACAGTAAAAGTAAAAATAAATTGTTTGAGACCTCCAAAAGCTTAGGGGAATATAAGGGTAGTAGTGAGCAAGCTGGGCAAGAAGTGGCAGGTGATGCTGATACTGCTGAGGATGACCTAATGATGACTGATGATAATGCAGATCTAGAATATATCCCACCAGCATCCTTGTCTTGTTCAGATACAGATGAAGTTGAGAATGAGGATGATGACAGTGCTATAAGGTTAGCAGAAAGTCAAAGGCCGTATCTTTCACCACTTTTAAGGAGCACTGTGCCTGTCTATAAACTTTGAGAAAGCCATTGGAAAGTCTCATCCTGGACAAGCACAGATGTCAAAAAGCACACAATCACCATATCAGTCATCATCAGCATCATCACCTCTTCAAAGTCCAAGTCCCACTCAGCCACATACACCTGTTTTGAGTACTCAGCAACAACAACACAGGTTAACATTCACAATGTTAGATATGACGAGTGCCTCTGCTGCTGCTGGAAGTGCTGCACCTTTGAAACCTAGTAGTAGTGGCAGTAGAATTGCATCAACATCTAACCCCAGTAGTAGTAGTAGTAGCAGCAGCACCACCTCAGGAACCCCTCATTCCATGAAGTCCACAGTATGGAGATACTTCACTCAGGATCCTCAAGCTAAGCATGTTGCTATCTGTTGTCTATGCAAAAACCCCATGAGCAGGGGGAAAGCAGGCTCACACCTAGGCACCTCTTCTATGAGATCCCACCTGAAGCACAACCACAGGTCTGACTGGGTGACACACTGTCAGCAGGCCAAAGGTGCCACAACTAGCAACAGCAGAAGAATTTAAAATGTTCCCAGGGCTCTAGGGCAGAAAAAAGAAGTAGTGAAGTTATTTATGTGTCAGAGAGTGTGCTACTGCCAGTGCCAACAGTTAGTTCAGTCCAAATAATACCTGTGGCTCCTGCTGCAGAGGAGTATAATGACTCTGGCTTTGCTGCAGGAGATGGCAAGGGTCATAGATTGCCCACACATGCTGCACCTACCGCCACCACCTCCTCTAGTAATGTTAAAGCAATAAAGTTTCAGGGTTCTTCTGCCATGTCCTGCCAACCCACATTGACTGAGTTCCTGGGAAGGAGACAAACACTTCACAAAAACAATCCCAAAGTACACCTTTGGAATGGCAAGGTTTCTAAGATGTTGGTAATGGACATGCTTCCGTATTCTTTTGTAGAAAACCGAGGTTTCAAAGAACTGATGTCATGTGCAGCTCCATGCTGGAATATCCCAAGCCGCAGTTATTTTACCAGGACAGCTGTGCCTGAATTGTACAAGCAGGTGGTTAGTGTGGTGGGAAAAGGACTTAAAAGTGCGTATGGCAACAAAATCCACCTGACAACAGATATATGGACAAGTGGGCAGAGCACAGACTATATGACTGTGACTGCTCACTGGGATTCCCTCCCAGCACCAACAGTGGACAACACTAGCTTAGAGCATCAGGTGAAAGCCAGTAATCGTGCTTCTGGTTGTGGAACTGTGATTAAAAGGCGGCAGCAGCAGCAGCAGCAGCAGAATAGCCAATACTATCGTCACACCACCTTGTGCATGCAGAGTTTTGAGAGACAATCCCACAAAGCTGTAGCTGTTCTGAGTAAGCTAGAGAGGGTGATAAAGGAATAGCTTGTACCAAACTCCTTAAAAGCTGGTTCTGTGTCTGCTGATAATGGCTCCAAAATAATCACTGCTTTGACAATTGGTGGTATGGTGCATGTGCCCTGCTTTTCCCATGTGCTAAATTTAGTTGTGACCAGATTCCTGGCAGAATCCGAGAAACCTCAAAGAGATGCTTACAATTGCCAGCAAAATCTGTGCCCATTTTAGTCGCTCCTACAGTGCACGCAATGCTCTATATTCCATACAAAAGCGTAACAACCTGCCCCATCACCAGCTGAAAATGTAGGTCCCTACCAGGTGTAATTCTACCATGTACATGTTAGAGCATTTGTACAAGCAGAATAAGGCCATTATCAAGTACACCATGCAAAACTGGTAGGCTTTGTAGGGAGCCCCTTTGTCACCTGGCCAATGGCAACTAATGTGCGATGTATGTGAGCTGATGAAACCCTTTGAGGAGGAAACCATGCTGGTGAGTTATGTAGAGGTAGGAATTAGTGAAATTCCACCACTGATATTTTTATTGCAGAAAAAAATGACAAGCATTGCTGACGAATCTTACCATAATGATAACACAGACATGCACCAGCAGGTAAAGGACATGTTAGTGAGCTTTGAACAAGAGCCTTGCATAGTGCCCATTAAAATCAATGAGGAATACATTCTTGCCACTTTGCTGGACCCCGCTTTAAACACAAAATTTCAGAATTTCTGCTAAAGGGTCATCAGCGGTTTGTCACAACAAGGAGTCATGGCGATCAGCAGCAACTGTCTGAGAAATCGGATTCTGTCAAGGAATATTGTGACATGCTTATTGATCGAGTGGAGGGTTGCATTGTGGAGGATGAGAGGGGGAAACTGAGGGCACAACAAACATCTAGGCAGTATAGTGAAAAGGAAGGCATCAAAGCATTTGAACCAGCAGAAGTGGCTACATCATCAACCAGAATATCCCATTCGGAGCACAGGGCAATTCATGGGTCGCAGCAGAGGCGGCAAAAACCCAGCATTGGTAGTGGTGGTGGTGGCGACACATCTCTTTGGGATTTGTTCCCTGAGTATGAGTTGGTAACTGACACACAGGAACACCGTGTAGTTTCTAGAAGTGGTCCCAATGCATGTGAGATGGTTTCTGCATACTTGCAGGATAGCTATGTTTTAGGCAGAAACAATGACCGCATGCATTACTGGCAAACAAAGCAGTGTACGTGGCCAGAATTGACACATACTGCAGTGGAAAGCCTCAGTTGTCCTCCGGCAAGAGTTGAGTCTAAGAGGGTTTTCAATGTGGCTGTTTATATTGTCAATGATCGCAGGACACAACTATCAAGCAGCAATGTTGGGAGACTAACATTCTTAAAAATGAACCAACATCTCATACCATCTGAGTATCAGGTAGCAGAAACCACATTTGATGACAGCCAAAGCAAGGACAAATATATTAACAGCAGCACAGATGAGGAGGTGGACGAGGGATGTGAAGAAGGGTAGCCACTATTTTCTACACTTGGGACCAGTCCACTGCTATGACCGATAAGTAATGTGTGTCAATAATCTGAGAAGGAGGATATCATGTGACAATGGTAAAATACATACACAGATCACACCTTGCAAGTCCCCCAACACCACCTCTACCATACACATCTGCCACATTGTAGGTTGTATTTTTTTATTTTTTATTATTTGACATCATCAATATGTGCCAGTGTCACTTAATCAGGAAGTTAGTGTTGTGGGCAAAGGACAAATGCATTAATTTTTAAACTTCAGCCCTCACAAGAAGTAATATTACAGAAGAAAATGTAGTACCTATTGGAAATATAGGCGAAAAGTGTGTTAAAATAGGGAGAAAATTTGTTAAAATAGGGAAAAGGAGGGCATTTTTGCATAGGTGGAAAGGCAAAAGCTTTCGTGGGAAAAGCAAAAAATCATCATGATTTTGAGAATTTTTTCGCGGGAAATTTTTCACACTTGTCTCCCACCCCTAGTGACTCCTAGTCTGGCCACTCTGCATTACTTCACTGCTGCTTCATCATAAATATTACTGCTAACACCAACAACATCAGTTTCAGTCCCTGAGTCTTCCTCCTAAATAGTAATATGATTACCCCCTCCCTCACTCCTAAAACTCTGTACAAGCTGCTGGACCGTCGTAGTAGTAGTAGTAGTAGTACTAGCACTGGTAGGACTGCTTGGGGATGGCAAGTGTGACTTAGGGTTCTCTGATGTCACACTTGGCTTCATCTCCTCTTCCTCACCCCTTCAGTGAATTATGAGACACACTGGCAGCAGGCACAGATAGCTGACCTTTACTGCTCACACTATTACTACCCTCTTCCTTCCATGTGGCACATTTTCCCAAAATCCCTAAGGGTGATGTAGGTGGACTGGTCATAATTAGGTCTTGGGAACCAGGGCATCCAGACACTTTCATGTCGGTAATGGTCACTTCTACTTCCTCACTCACTGGGCACATAATGGTCCTTCAGCTCCTCCTTTTATTATTATTAAACTTGCTCATAGTGATAGCAGTTACTATGAGCCTTTCCCCCATCAGTTTTGCTATAAACTCACAGGACAACAGCCTAGCATCTCTCTCTATCTCTGTAGGTAGTATTGTTTCATTTCCTGGGAAATGGCATGTTTTTACAGAGAAAAGGCAAAAAACGTGATTAAAAGGCCAAAAACTTTAGAGCTACTGAAAAAAAAGCAACATTTTTTTGCTAAGGCATTGATTTGAATCACTTTATTTAAAGTGGATTTCCCATGAAAAGCAGACAACCACATGGTTTTCTCCGATTATTTTATTTGAGGGAACACAACAGGAATTTTCACCCACCCCTACCTATATGATGGACATGTACTAGACTGCCCTGTGTGCAGTGTTAGATTGCAAATTGGATTTATATAAGCACAAAGTCAACATCCCTTAACAATGCTGCTGCTTGTGACGCATTGTTCTTCTATGCATTTCCAACTCACTGATAACAGAGGAGTTAGCTATTTTAAATAAATGTATTAATTACACTATACCAGCTTTTTTAACCTGCCCATTCCCAAACAGGCTTTTTTGCAAATCTGATGTGGAATGCAATACAAAGCAGTGGATTCAAGGTGCAGCAGCTACTTTAATGTATATAAAATATCTAAAATGTCCAAAATGGCATTAGAATGAGCAGTGTTAAAAATCACGGGATACTAAAACCAAATACCATTTAAACGTTTAAGGGCCAGAGGGGTGTGCAACTTCCAGCACAACAAAGGCAAATATATTTTTAAGTATGATTAATGACAACCTTATGTCCCAGCTAGTAGATGAGCTAACTAGAAAAGAGGCCTTGCTTGACCTAGTGCTCTCAAACAATTCTGACATGATAAACAGTATACAAGCAGCAGTGGCCACAATATGGTATAAAGATAGAAGTCAGATGGGTCAGATTCATCATTTAAAAAAATATAAAGAATATAATAAAATATACAAACAAGCAATTAAGCTAGCTAAAATTGAAAATGAGATCAAGAAAATGCAAGAAATATCCTAAACAATTGTACAAAAATTTTAATAACAAAAAAAGGTAAAGGTTGATATTGGTCCTCTTAAGGCTGAGGCAGGTGAACTGATTAATGAGGATAAGGCTGTGGCTGACACCCTAAATACATTCTTTGCTTCAGTACAACAGAAGCAACAATGATAAGCTATGGACAAATAGACAAAGCCACAGAATTTCCTCCATCATGTACATGGCTTACTGAGGACAAAGTCCAAAAGAGACTAGAAAAGGTTATGGTGAATAAAGCACCTGGACCTGATGGTATCCACTCAGGGGTATGTAAGGAACTTAGTAGTGTTGAGCGAGCATGCTCGGCCGATGCTCGGATCGGCTCGAGCATCGCTCTGCTCGGCACATGGCGGTACTCGTACGAGTACCGCCATGTGCTCGCCCGGCATGTTCGGGTGGCGGGGATCTGTGCCGAAGGAGGCACAGATCTGAAGACGCTCCGCTGGACCACCAGGGACTGGAGTTAGGGGGCATTGCGGAGATGAAGGGGGCATTGCGGAGATGAAGGGGGACATTGTGGAAGAGGGGCATAGCGGAGATGAAGGGGGACATTGTGGAAGAGGGGCATAGAGGAGATGAAGGGGGACATTGTGGAAGAGGGGCATAGAGGAGATGAAGGGGGACATTGTGGAAGAGGGGCATAGAGGAGATGAAGGGGGACATTGTGGAAGAGGGGCATAGAGGAGATGAAGGGGGACATTGTGGAAGAGGGGCATAGCGGAGATGAAGGGGGACATTGTGGAAGACGGGCATAGCGGAGATGAAGGGGGACATTGTGGAAGAGGGGCATAGAGGAGATGAAGGGGGACATTGTGGAAGAGGGGCATAGCGGAGATGAAGGGGGACATTGTGGAAGACGGGCATAGCGGAGATGAAGGGGGACATTGTGGAAGAGGGGCATAGAGGAGATGAAGGGGGACATTGTGGAAGAGGGGCATAGCGGAGATGAAGGGGGACATTGTGGAAGAGGGGCATAGAGGAGATGAAGGGGGACATTGTGGAAGAGGGGCATAGCGGAGATGAAGGGGGACATTGTGGAAGACGGGCATAGCGGAGATGAAGGGGGACATTGTGGAAGACGGGGATAGCGGAGATGAAGGGGGACATTGTGGAAGAGGGGCATAGAGGAGATGAAGGGGGACATTGTGGAAGAGGGGCATAGCGGAGATGAAGGGGGACATTGTGGAAGACGGGCATAGCGGAGATGAAGGGGGACATTGTGGAAGAGGGGCATAGAGGAGATGAAGGGGGACATTGTGGAAGAGGGGCATAGCGGAGATGAAGGGGGACATTGTGGAAGAGGGGCATAGCGGAGATGAAGGGGGCATAGCGGAGATGAAGGGGGACATTGCGGAGATGAAGGGGGACATTGCGGAGATGAAGGGGGGCATTGACCAGGCACCCTCCCCTCATCAGAGCAGGGGGTGCCTAGTGTAATGCTCGTGTCGCCCCATTCAATTCAATGGGGCTCGGGTGCTCGGCCGGGCACTCGAGCCTCAGGGGGTGCTCGGTCAGAGCACCCGAGCACCCGAGCATCGGGGTGCTCGCTCAACACTAGAACTTAGGGCTCGATCCAAATGTTGGCGTTAAAACGAGCGTGAAGAAAAAAACTGCCATCGCAAGTTAACCAAAACCGGGTAACGTGAGATTCAAATTTTCCTTACCCAGAAAGGCTAACGAGCGATGACCAACAAGATACACTTTCACCTTAAACTTGCGTCGCATAGAAAACCTTACCTAAAAGCACAGAATAAAAATGTTACCTAGCACCACAGCCAATCACAGCATCCCAAAGTATCAAGTTCAGTCAGAAAATCCAAAATCAACATCGACAGTTCTGAACAGCATTCTCTGTGCTTCCCTACCCAGACAGTAGGGGAACACAGAGATGGCTTTCAGCACCATGGACAGCTTTGAATGCCATAGGGGTGTGCACTGCTCACCCCTGTGGCATTCAAAGAGTTACAATAAAGAAAACTAGTACACAAAGCACTACACAATGCCCCCCCTTGGATGCCCCCCCACCTTAGTATGTCGTCATATATTGCATATATTCGACATACTAACTCCATCCGACATTCACCTCAGGGACTGCCATGGAGTGGACAAATCTGTCTCATATTCAACACTTAACTCTTTTAGTACCAGAGAGGCAGGAAAGCATTGCTTAGCATGTTTCCTACCCCTCTGGTACCCAAAGGGTTAATAGGCAAGGTATGGCCTACATACCTTGCCTGTATATATATGTGTGTGTGTGTGTTTTAAACATTTTATTATTAAAATACTATTATTAAAAATATATTTACTTAGATTCATTCATTTGTAATGCCCTACCTCCTGTGTCCCATTGCTATTAGTACTTTTGCTCCACTCTCCTTCAAACGGAGAGTGGTGCAAAAGTACTATTAGCAATGGGACACAGTAAGTAGGACATTATGAATGAATGAATCTAATAAAGAAACTATTGAGGAAGCAGCCCTCCCCAGCACTCCCTTCATATACTTCATTAATATCCGTATTGATGGCTGGGGACATTGAAGAGGACAGAGGCATTGGAGGAAGCAGGTGGAGGGGAGAGAGACATCGGAGGAAGCAGGTGGCAAGCTTGCATTTGCTGCCCGCTTCCTCCAATACCTCTCTCCCCTCCTCACTAGTTGGAATTGTCCCCTGCCTGGCGTCGCACATTCTACAACTTCGTCCCTTCTGAGTGAGAAGGGATGAAGTTGTAGAACGTGCGACGCCAGGCAGGGGACAATGCCGACGAGTGAGGCTGGGAGAGAGGTATCAGAGGAAGCGGTCAGCAAATACAAGCTTGCCAACCACTTCCTCCATGTCTCTCTCCCCTCCACCCGCTTCCTCCAATGCCTCTGTCCTCTTCAATACTAGATATTAATGAAGTATATGAAGGGAGCGCTGGGAAGGGCTGCTTCCTCAATAGTTTCTTTATTAGATTCATTCATTCATAATGTCCTACTTACTGTGTCCCATTGCTAATAGTACTTTTGCACCACTCTCCGTTTGAAGAAGAGTGGATCAAAAGTACTAATAGCAATGGAACACAGGAGGTAAGGCATTACAAATGAATGAATCTAAGAAAATATATGTTTAATAATAGTATTTTAATAATGAAATGTTTAAAACACACACACACACACACACACACACACACACACATATATATACAGGCAAGGTATGTAGTCCATACCTTGCCTATTAACCCTTTGGGTACCAGAGGGGTAGGAAACATGCTAAGCAATGCTTTCCTGCCTCTCTGGTACTCAAAGAGTTAAGTGTTGAATATCAGACAGATTTGTCCACTACATGGAAGTCCCTGAGGTGTATGTGGATGGGGTTAGTATGTCACATATATGCAATATATGTGACATACTAAGGGGGAGTATGTCGAAGGGGGGCATTGTGTAGCGCTTGGTGTACTATTTTTCTTTAATGTAACCCTTTGAATGCCACAGGGGTGAGCAGTGCACATCCCTATGGCATTCAAAGCTGTCCATGGTGCTGAAAGCCATCTCTGTGTTCTTCTACTGTTATCCCTAACTCTCTGTTTTATTTTCCCCGACGGTGGTTTTCTACTCTGACTTGTGTGATGTTCTCCAAAAAAATAGGGGTTAGGTTTCTGTAGTGAAATGTTGCAATTTAACTTGCGTTAGCCCTAACTCCAACATTTGAATGGCTCTTGGCTTCGCTTGTACATTATCCTCTATTAATAGGAGTCAGCATGGTTTTAATAAGAACAGATCTTGTCAGACTAATTTTCTTGCATTTTACAAATGAGTAAGTAGTAATTTGAACAAGGGAATTGCTGATGTAGTATACTTGGATTTTGCAAAAGCCTTTGATACAGTGCCTCACAACAGGTTACTGCATAAATTAAAAGGTGTCAGTTTGGTCAGTGATATCTGTACATGGATTGAGAACTGGTTAAATGATAGATGACAGAGAGTTGTTGTAAATGGAACCTTTTCATGTTTGGTTTAAAGTTGTAAGTGGGGTGCCACAGGGATCAGTCCTGTAAGCAATGCTTTTTAATTTGTTTATTTATGATCTAGAAGTGGAAATTGAAAGTAATGTCTCAATCTTTTCTGATGACAAATCAGCAACAATGCATGCATGATGCAGAGCAGATACTTTTTTTAGGTAAGAAGCCACCATCACATTTCTCCTGAAATGTTCATTTTTACTTTTTATTATTTATTATTATTTCCCTATAAATGGTTCACCAGTTCATTGAGTGAAGAATGCATGCACATGCAATATTAAGAGCTAAAAACTAAGTTAAACTAAGCAAAACCAAAGAATTCAGTTTCTAATAATAATAAAATTGTTTAGTCAGTACCTGGTAAGAAATGCTGGGGCCAATTCAAATACATTTGTGACATACTTTCTTTTAACAGGAAGGCTAAAGCCTCTACAGCCCAAACCTCTACAGCCTGTTCTTCAAGACATGGCTACCATTTAGATTCTCTGTGAGAATGAGAGGGTGAGTTATAAGTAGTATTGAATAATTAATTGAGATTTTTTAATGATGGCTGACATATTTTTTTTCTAGCTTATAAGCTATTTAATTTTGTCAGTTTTTTGAAAAATAGCACGTTTTGTCTGGCACAGACTGGTGTGTCAGATACTAGAATTCCACTGTTCCTCCCAAATGCCACTTCCAATGAGACAATACTGGCTAATTTGTTTGAACACACAAAGAAATGAAGCCAAATAACTCACAAACACTATACTTTTAAATAAATACAGTAAAGATAAATATGGATTATTCTGAAAACTTTCAGAATCATCAGGTATTTTGCAGAGCCTGATTTCCCAAGTCTAGTTTCCTAAGTCTACTGTAGAGAGGGTTATTTTTTACTGTGATTTTATAATTCGATCTGTTACAGAATTAGTTTTTATTTATACTAGTGACCATAGTATATTGGAGTTAAAGGGATAGTAATACTTCATTTTAACTTTATTTTATTTTGTAGGCATTAAAAAAACATGAAGAATGATATAAGTCTTATCTCTGAAACCTTTATGGTTTAAGAGATATTCACAAACAAAGTACCCCCCCCTGTTCAACCAGATCAGAAGGGAGATGCCCAAGTAGACTGCAGAGAGGGACAATCTTCAATTAAGATAATGGAAAAAGCTGAAAAACTTGTCAAGGGGGGAAGGGCTTTCATTGTTTTCATACAAAGAAAATTGTCCCCTTCTGTTATCTGTACTGTCATACAACCAGACTCACATCTGAGAACAGATGGCTTACACTAGGTAAAAGGGGCGGGGAGGGGAACTTTGCTTGTGAATATCTCATAAACCATAAAGGTTTGAGAGATAAGACTTATATCATTCTTCATGTTTTTTTTAATGCCTACAAAATAAAATAAAGTTAAAACGAAGTATTACTATCCCTTTAAACTATCTTTTAATGTTTCTCTCAGGTAACATCTCTTTCTTAATTGCAACTTTCAGACTCTGTCACTGTTTACTGGAAACACATAGCTTGTTTCTTGATGTGCAATTAGCCCTACAAATTACCTGTCTGCAACTCTACTTCTGGTTTCAGGAGAAATCTCCCCCAACCCTGGTCCCACCTGCATTCCTACCTGTGTCCATCCTAGACTACGTACTACTCACTTTTCTCATGGGACACACCCCAGCATGTACTGACCATTACCCTGCCTCCCTCCATCCCTTTCACCCTCTGCATTATGAAATGCTCAATCTCTATTTAACAAACTCCACACAATTCACAACCTCTCACTGTCCAACACTCTTAATCTAATTGCTATCACAGAAACCCGGTTCTTACATTCTGACTTTTCCATTGAAGTTTGATCTCCTATGGTGGTATATCTTTCTCACACACAGGAAATCATAGATTACAAACTAGAACTATAATTTATAAATTGTTGAGTTGGATACTCATTCTCTGATTCCAACATACCTTTAAAGGCTTTTACTGAGTGCTCCATATTCTTACAATTGAGGCAACTTTTTTGTTACACCTAAAATTACTTTTAATAGTAGGAAAAATGTTTTTAATATTACCTTTTCCATCCTTTATGGTTTACTGGGTGCTACGTATCCCCTTATGGTTTCGCTTTTATTATACAACATTGATGTATACATCCCTAGTTCATCCTTTAGATGAGGATCTAAATTTAGGATTCCCCAATGTTTTTTAAAAAATGCGTTCTATTCTTCTATCAAATATACTGTACTGTGTAACAAACTGGATCTTCTGAGACATCTTCCTCTGAATCACTTTCTTTACATTTTTAGGTTTTAGAATCTCTTCTCTATCTAACTTTTTTTCTCTGTCAGAAGCTTTCTGAACATTCTGTTCCTCATACACTCTTGCTAGAAAATCCTCTCTTAGACTCTCTCCCTTCACGGTAAAATCCTCCAGTTGGCTACAATTACATTGCAGACTATGGTACTGGCTCTAAGGAACATTTTTATTCCACCTTGGTAGGTGACAAATATCCACCTTTACATATGGATTTCTGGAGACTTTTTTTATAGATAGTGCTTTGAATCGTTTTACTTTTAAAAGGTCGCGAGCAAAAGAGCATGCAACCTCATAACACATTCAACGTGTCACCTGGATAAAAATGGCGACATGAAAATCTTGCACTGCATGACAGCGCGAGATTCTCGTGTCACCTACTGACATGTCGTCTACTTGTTGCCCGGCGGTGCCGATCCTGTAGCTGACCGGCGGTGCTGATCCTCTAGCTCCTGCTAGCAATTAAATTATTAATAGGGACAGGGGGCTGATTAACACAACAGAGCCAAGAATATGTAATGAAAGTATCTGTACTGACATGTCATTTAATTGCTGGAGTGAGAGGATCAGCACCGCCGGGCAGGAACAGGGTCGGCACAGCTGGACAGCAAGTAGACGATATGTCAGTAGGCGACATGAGAATCTCTCTCTGTCATGCAATGTGAGATTTTTATGTTACCATTTTTATACATGTTGAATATGTTATAAGGTTGCACGCTCTTTCACGTGCGACCTTTTAAAAAGCTACCCTTTGAATCATGCAATTATCATCCACCATGAGGGAGAGATCCAAGACATCATTATTATTTAAACCTACAATAACATTTTCCAAAGCTGCCCTATCACACTCCCAAATGAGTATGATGTAATCTATGTAATAGTCTTATAGCACCAGTCTACCCCTCCCATACTCTTTGGGTTAGTATAAATTGATGTTCCCAGTAACCTATAAACAAAATGAGGAGGCAAAACTGGTGCCCACCTTAGTTCCCTGTTTTTGGAACAAGGAACTTTCCTGGCACAATACAGCTGTTACATAGACAACATCATATAAAAGCGTTTGGCATTCTAGTGGAGGATTGGGTTCCACACTCTATTTGGGCGGAATGGAAGTCATCCATGTTTGTTGGAATGCAAGATGTCATTCTTGTTGGACAGAGAAGGGTTGTGTGGGGACTACATGCTATGTTTGGTGGGAAAATTTTGTGACTTAATATATAAAAGATACATTTTTTGGCACATCATTTTATTTTAAGACTTTGAAAAAGTAGCAGTGAAGCTATGAAATGCGTTATCCTATGTATGAAGTTAGCCAATAGAAAATTATTTTTTTAAATTTATGTAATGTATTTTAAATACCATTTGTACATTTTTTATTTACATTTTTCTACAATAAATATGTTTTCTGATCAATCAACTTGTTATTTTTGACATCCACCATAATAATAGCAACATCAAATATAGTTCGCTATACTCACATGAGCTATTTAGTTCTCTATCAAGATCATAAGGGTATTAGCTTTGTGTCCAGTCTGGGAGTTTAAAATATTTAGGCACAAGGACGGTGGACACTGGACCAAGCTTCAGCAGAGATATTTTGCAGAGGAGACAACAAAAAGAAGAACAAAAGATCTAGAGAGACCTTCACTGGGGGTTAACAAGTGGATGTGAGATACACTAGAGGTTAGTTTTGCCTCAGAAGATCATATGTAATATCAAAGCTGTCCGCACTCAGAGATGCATGCACCCTTCTCTTTTTTTTTTCTGATTCTACATATTTGGAAAATTCTTGGATGGGAATCTATTGAGAGAGGGCGGCAGGATCTGACACCAGTCATATAAATATTGAACTATGCTACCTAGAAAGATGAAGTGCTACTTCAAGTAAATCTTATTTGTTGTCTTTACCAAATATATCTTTTAAACATTTGATGTATATGTATTGATAGTGCATGCGATAACCCTGTTAGTAGTGCTAGGTTGTGTGTTAATGTTTTTTCCTGTACTGTACAAGGAATAACAATGGGTATTCAAAACCTTTTAGGGGAACTGTATATTCTCACCAGTCAAAATGGGAGAAAATATGGTGAAAATGGATACAAAAAGGAGGAGTAGGAACAGTAGCAGTAAGTGGAAGCTACGAGTATATTAGAAAAGAGTACAAATGTATTTTAAAAAAATACAGCTTCTTCATGGGTTACAACCCATCAGCTTAAAAACAATATAGATCACAAAAGTATCTCCCTACTGTAATGCTTTCTCAAGGGAATCAGTCACAATGATGTGCTTCCCAGCCATTCATAGACTTACCAGCAATTTAGTCATACAAGAGAGAAAACGGTCTTCTGGTTCTCTCAGATTCAAACGGACGCCCACAACAATCACATGGGGAGAATATATTCCTGGTGTAGGGCTTACGTTGATCTTCCGTTGCATCACTGCGCTCCACATATGGGAAGCAGTGTCACACAAGAGAGACTGCTCTCTTCTGGTTCTCTCACAATCCAAACAGATTCTGACAGCAACCACATGGGGTGCGTACATTCCTAGTGTAAAACTTACACTGGTCTTCCAGAGCCTCAGTGCGCTCCACACATGGAACACAGTGTAATGATATTTACTCTAGATTTCTCCTCCCACCCAGACATGTACAATCCACACATTAATTGTTCAAAGGACTGATCTCAAGTTCATTTTCCAGGTCAACCATACCAGAGAGCATAATATACATGCATTCCATTTATGGAATGCATATATAAACAACACTAATCTTCCCTAACTTCCAAATTAAAGGGACCTAGATGTTTCTCTTAACCCCCCGAATGCTAGAGGGGCATGCAATGCACTGCTTTGCAATGCACCGTGCACCCCTCTGGCACCCAAATCATCAAATCTACACAAGTACTCAATCTGTATCAAAAATAGACAATGTTATCCAAAAATATTCACATACTCCTTAGGGAGATACTTTTGTGATCTATATTGTTTTAAAGCTTAATGGGTTGTAACAAGGGGTGGGTGAAAGTTGTTGGCGTGTTCCCGCGGGCAATTTTGTGAAAACCACGTTGTTATCCACTTTTTCATGGGAAAATCAGCTTTAAAACTAGCAGGTAAAATTTTCTTATTTTTCGCCCATTGGCCAAAATTTTTCACCATTTTTTCAATGGCTAGAAAGTTTCCGCCCATTGATTTACATTGTTTTCATACTTCCAGTATAAAAACGTGATGCTGAAGGCAGACACAATAGAAGCAGCTATAATGTGAGATAGATGTGCTGTGCTGTTCTCTTGCGATATTTTGCAAAAAGTGAGGCAGGAAAGGCTCATAGTGACTCCTATCACTATGAGCAGGGTAAAAAATAATCAATGAAGGAGCTGGAAGGACCATTATGTGTTTACTGAGTCTTAGAAGAAAGGGACCACTACTATACCAGTGCTGTTCAGTCCCCCTAAATCCCCCCAAGGGATCTTGGGGAATTTAATGGGAAGGTAGGGAGAAAAGGGAATGGAAAGGGAGGGAGAAAAGGGTAGTACCAGTGAGAGCAGGACAGGTCAGCTGCCTTTGCCTGCTTCAAAAAGTGCTGCCCCTGCTGCCAGTGCCACCATTGCTGTACCTGCTGCCACTAGTGTTGTACCTGCTGTCAAATGTGCTGCCACTAGTGTTAAACCTGCTGCCAGTGCTGAACCTGCTGCCATCAATACTTTGCCAGCTGCTAGAGTTTCTTGTAGTACGAAAGAGGGGAAAGAGAAAATGATGCCATGTGTGACAGCAGGGGACCTGCTGTCACATTGCTCATCACCTCCTCCAAGCAGCAGTGAGATGTCTGGAATAGAGCAGCAGCACGTAGGGACTAGTGGTGGTGGTGGTGTTGAAGAAGCTGGGGTGGAAAAGATGTTGATGGCCTTTTTATCAGAAACTTAGAAGGAATGGGAGACAGGGATGAGGATGGGCATCACCACCACCACTAGCAGTCAGCTTTTGAAATTAGAGGAAATTGCAACTGCTGTAACTTCTACTGCTGCTGAGATGAAAGGGCATCAGGGTGCTGCGGAGCAGGCTAGTGTGCCACAGACCACCATGGACACAGTGGGAATGGGGTCAACAAGTAATGTGGGGCTAGGACAGGTTCCACTTGCCAGCAGTAGCAATACTTCTCCTGATCCTAGTTGCAGTGCTAAATCTGAGGCAGTAGCAGCAACAGCAGCAACATTATCCGCTGCCGCAGAAAGTGAAGGGGAATGTGGAGGACAAGAAGAAAGAGGCCATGAGTCATGGGTGTGGGACTATTATTCTCTTCCGGCAGGCAAAGTGCAGTTATCATCAACAATGGTACAGTGCAAAATTTGTTACAAGTTAGTGAAAAGGGGAAAGGAGGGAACACACCTTGGCACAACGGCCCTGATAACACACATGAAACACAAACACCATGACATTTACTCCAAACATGTTAAAGCCAAACACCCATTACAGAAATCTAGCACCGCTGTTACTGTACCCCCAATTCTCCAGAAAGGTGGAGATCAAAGAGGAGGAAGAATAAAGAAACCCAGACAGACACTGGAAGTTCCACAATGAGCGAAACAACTAGTTCGCCATCAACATCACATTCTTCCTCTAGGGTAACAACTACATCTCCTGCCAATCCACCTCATTCATCATTACCTCCACCGCCAATGATAGCCACTCTGTTAATGTTAGGATATGGCAGTTCATCTCTACCCATTGAACACTGTGTGGTGCACTGACCACATATGCCAGTGTGGTGGAGGAGAATCGATACCAGGTCATCAGGTGGTATCTGATGAGATTCCATCATACAGAATATGCTAGGATTCTGGCAGGGAGGCTTCATCTTTACTATTAAACTGTCTGCAAGTTGTCGTGTGTCCTTAGCGGGGTCTGGACAAGGGGTACAGTGACAGCGGCAGTACTTGGTTTTGGGTGTCATGGTGTTTGGATACAGTTGTGCCGCCAGATATTATTTACCACGCACACACTCTGCACATTGCAGTTGGTGATGGAAGCCACAGTTCCTGTTCTCAAGGGAAAAATGTATATTCTAATAACAACCCATGATGATTTTGGAGGAGGGGCAGGTGGAGAAGATGTAATGGCCAGCTTGTTCTTTTCTCCACATATACTAGGGGCTACTTATTCTTCTGCTACTGCCTCAGGCTCATCACTGGAGCCAGTCATGGCAAGTGGAACCTTCATCATCCAGCTTCCATGTTACTGCTATTGTTGATCCCATTCCCTTTCAGCTTCCTAATCATCTTGCTGCTTAACCAACTCAGCAGCAGCAGTATGAACAGCAGTTGCAACTCAGGAGGACATTTGATAGTGGCCAACATGACCTGCTGGCATTAGGGAATTTTTATCTTTTTCTCAGGGCTTGTGTTTTGAAAAAAAAACAAAAAAACAAACTAGTCCTACAAAAAATATAATTTTTTTTGGGGGGGGTTGTTTCTAACAAGCCTAAGTCCTACAAATCAATGTTTCCTTAGGGATTGTGCCAAACTAGCTTAAGTCCATCAAATCAATGTTTACTTAGGGCTTGTGCCAAACTAGCTTAAGTCCTACAAATCAATGTTTCCTTAGGGCTTGCGCCAAACTAGCTTAAGTCCTACAAATCAATGTTTCTTTAGGGCTTGTGCCAAACAAGCTTAAGTCCTACAAATCAATGTTTCTTCAGGGCTTGGGCCGCTAATAAGTCTATATCCTACAAAGGCCTCTAACAGCAAATCAAACAAATCATCCTCTACAAAATACTGTATCAAGTCAAGTATCAGTCCACCCCAGTGGCAGCTTATGTCAGGGGGTTCCTGTCTCTGTCACTTTAAATACAAATGTCTTATTTTATTTTATTGATTTTTTTTATTAACTGTCCCCCCAATAGTAGTCAAGAAAGCCCCCCAAAACAAATTCCCTGTTCAAATGATTAATTCATTCACCAACACAGACAACCTCCTCAGACCCTGTTATACCATGTCTTATGGTTTTTATTTTATTTTATTTTATTTAGGATTTCTTTTTTATTAAGTGTCCCCCAATCCCAGTAAACAACCCCCCAAAAACATTCCCTGTTCACCTGATTCTTTTCCCACACCCCACCAACACAGGCATCCTCATGCCCCTTTTATAAAATGCCTTTGGGAAATAAAATATTATTTGTAATGTGTTGTGTGTAACTTCTATGTTCCCATTGATTTCAATGGGTGAAATAAGGAGGAAAAAAGTGGAAAATCGTCACTTTTTGCGGAAAATTTTCGCCAAGCAGAAAGTTACATTTTTCCCCGATTTCAGTTTGAGGCATAAAGTTTAGACCATCCCTTGTTGTAACCTATGAAGAAGCAGTATTTTTTAAAATAAATTTGTAATTTTTTCTAATATACTCGTAGCTCCCCCTTACTGCTACTGTCCTTATTCCTCCTTTTTCTATACATTTTCCACATATCTTCTCCCAGTTTGACTGGTGAGAATATACAGTTTCCCATAAATGGTTTTGAATACCCATTGTTATCCATACTGCAATACACGAATTTGTGAAGGAATAAAACCAGTAACATGTAAAATTAAATATTAGAATGAGAAGAAAATTAAAGGCAATGTATTTCAGATCGAATAAAGCAAGTAATAAGGAAATAACTTTCTAAAATCTTTTAGCATCAACAATTTAATTATCATATTTATCAAGATCCCCCTACAACCTAAAGGCACCAGTAACACTATTCACACTAAAGATAGTAACTTATTATGGGGAATCAAATTACCCAAATGATCGGTGATGTAGGGCTGGGTAACAACATAGCCCACTACATGTCCAGCATAACGAGGGTTAAATCTCCAGACAAGCATTACTAAAATACCTGAAGTCTCATCCTATATTCAAAACAAAACATAAAACTCAAAACAACAGAAAGAGAATGCGGAAAAAGGAGAGAGAACAAAAAAATAGTGCAATAAAAATAATAATAACCAAGAATAAGCATGATGTGGCCTGAGAAAAAGAGATATGTGAGGAAGGTAACATATAGGACTAGCCCTCCTGACATGTCCAGCACTTCAAAGGTTAATTAACTGAGCTTGACCAACCACTTACTTGTGTAAAGAAAAATACAACTAACTTAAATATAATATTAGTATTCTGAGTATACATAAAAATAAAATGAAAATTAGAAAATAAAGAATTGTAAAGGAGATAAAAAACAAAAAGGAAAAAATAAAAATGGAAATTAAATTAAAAACGAATGATGTATAAAACTGTGAAAATATAATCAATAATAGATGATAATAATCTACTTAATAAAAGATAAAAAAAAGACTTATATCTCCTTTGAGCACAAAAGTGCTAAAAACTATTTGTCTTATCCTATATATTTAATTTGCTGGGTTGTTTGTCAGAAGCCGTAATGCTCAGTAGAGACTGCACATGCTGCAGTCATGCGCAGTACAGACTGCCTGAACACGCCTCATCTGATACGGAGTAGGGAACTCCGAATTCGGAGTCCTCTCTGAGCACCTTCCTGGGACTTCTTGGTCCCAGGAAGGTGCACAAAGAGGACTATGGTCTGAATTTGGTGCGTCCCACTCCGTATCAGCCGTGGCGCATTTGGGCACTCTGTACTATGCATGACTGCAGCACTGGCAATGAGCAGAGAGGCTCTGGGCATCAGTCAAGGCTGCTGGGTGGCACTGTGGCCCGTGTACACAGGCTTTTAAACTAGTACATACCATAAAGTGAGAAAAAATCCCAAATTCAATATGTATTAAACCTTATGTCATAATCTCTAAAACTCTAACCTAATTTACCCCTTCTGACTCCATACCCATTAGTTGAAATGCAATTTTATTCTAATTATAAGAAAAATACCTGAAAATCAAATGAATAAGTTAGACTAAAGTTACATTATTAATCCTGAACCCTATATTGATTGGAAAATAGCATTCTAACATTATATATATATATATATATACATATACAAGAAGAGAAATGGTAATATACCATGAGACCAGTGCACTCACAGGACTTGAAAAAAAGTGATTTTTATTTTGTCAACGTTTCGACCCCCTGGAGGGCCTTTATCAAGACGAATAACACAACACCTAAGTGACCATTTATACAGTGATACTTGTGCAAAAAAACTGCCAAACTTGCTCATTTGCGATCTCAGGTGATGTTACAGTTACGTGACGAACATCTGTAGATCCAGCTGAGCATCCTGGGAGTTGTACCCCACATCTGGATTAAGTGCTATCAAAGTGTCGGGACACCAACAATAAAACAATGGGGCAGGGATATTTACACCTATACATGATGATTCATGGGGAATCAGCATCAGATTTGCATCAAAAGCATGGAATGTAAACTATTGCACTTAAAACTTGTACTACTGAATCGTGCCCATAATATATATAACCGGCCGTCTGCGACCTCAAACGGGTCCTGTAGCGGAACATACTCCATGCAACAATAACATCGAGCTTTCAATATTGTGTTGATACAATGTAACATATATTTGTCAAATGTAGAAACAGATGTATGAGTCATAAAAGTAGTTCAACACAATGTCAACACAATGTCATATATGCAGATCCAGGGGTTTCTAAGTCACGATGAACATGAACATTTAATTTACAATGACATTACAATGACATATGTCAAAATCAAAATAAATGAAAAGCAAAAGGAGTAAAAACCCAAATTAACCCCTCACGTACCAAATGCTCCAACCCGTCCATATATTCTTAGTCCTTCAAACCCCCGATATGACTCCAACACATGGCAACCCCAATGGGTGAATAAATGTATTGCCAAAGAAGCACTCATGCTCTTACTTGCTCCCTTAATTACTCCATAATGTCTCTGATATGACTCCACCATAATGCAACCCCCATGGGTAAATAAATGTATGGCTGCCATAACACTCATGCTCTTACTTACTTACTCCAACACATGGCAATCCACATGATTGAATAGATGACTTGGCACAAAAGCAATTATGCTCTTACCCCCTTACTTACGCCATCATGCCCCAGATATGACTCCAACACATGGCAACCCATACGAGTAAAAAAATGTATGGCTGACAAAACACTCATTCTCTTACTCCCTTACGTAATCCATTATGGCTCTGATATGACTCCACCCTAATGCAACCCCAATGGGTGAATAAATGCATGGCTGGCAAAGCACTCATGCTCTTACTTACTCCCTTACTTACTCCATCATGCCCCTGATATGACCACCATAATGCAAACCCAATGCGTGAATAAATGTATGGTCACCAAAGCACTCATGTTCTTACTTACTCTCTATCCATTTAGATATGTATATATATATATATATAGAGAGAGAGAGAGAAAGAGAGACAGAGAGAGACAGAGACAGAGACAGAGAGACAGAGAGAGACAGAGAGACAGAGAGAGAGAGATACACACACACACACACACACATATATACCAAGGTCTTGGGCAGGTGTGAAAAAAATGCTGTAAAATCTGAATACTTTAAAAAATAGACATGTTAATAGTTTATATCTATCTATATATATATATATATATATATATATATATACATATATATGTAGAATAACAAACAAAATTAAAATCTTCTAATACCTTTTTTATTGGACTAACAAAATTATGGATTGACAAGCTTTCGGGATAAACTCACTTTCTCAAGTCTAAAGCATTTCTGAGCACAAGGACACAGAATTCACAGTTAAAACAGTTAATACAGTTAAAACATTGAATTCAAAGCAGTGTATATATATATATATATATATATATATATATATATATATATATATATATATGCCTGTATGGGAAAGCATATGTCAGTACATATACTTAAGATGTTAACATACATTCTAATGACAGGTTACATATTATTATTAGCATGTGGATATATATGAAGAGTAAGATAATGATAGATGACTCATGTGAAACTTTGATAGTGGGATAGGAAACCCAAATCAACATTTAGTCCTCTATTTTTGCTGTTAAAAAATATAATCATTCTGACTTCAAAAGTTTTTCTTTCTTGGGAATTTCTAAAGTTCCCTTTGAGCACTTTGATTTTTAGGTCCTTAATTGAGTGCTCAGGCTGGGTAAAATGGTGTCCCACAGGGGTGCAGTAGGATCCTTCTTTGTGATACCTTGTGCATGCAGAGTTTTGAGAGACAGTCCCACAAAGTTGTAGATGTTCTATGTATGCTAAAGCGGGTGATAGAGGAATGGCTTGTACCCAGCTCCTTAAAAGCTGGTTTTGTGTCTGCTTATAACGACTCCAACATAATCTCTGCTTTAAGAATAGGTGGTATGGTGCATGTGCCCTGCTTTTGCCCATGTGCTAAATTTACTTGTGACCAGATTCCTGGCAGAATCTATTGCCCACCAAATTTTCCCATTTTAGACACTCCTGCAGTGCATGCAATGCTCTATATTACATACAAGAGCGTAACAACCTGCCCCATCACCAGCTGAAAACTGAGGTGCCTATGAGGTGGAATTCCACATTGTACATGCTAGAGCATTTGTACGAGTAGAATAAGGCCATTATCAAGTACACCATGCAAAACTGGAAGGCTTTGGAGGGATCCTCTTTGTCACCTTGCCAATGGCAACTAAAGTGTGATGTATGTGAGCTGCTGAAACCCATTGAGGAGACAACCATGCTGGTAAGTTGCATTGGGGCAGGAATTAGTGAAATTCTACCACTGATATTTTTATTGCAGAAAAAAATTAGGAGCAGCAATAAGGATTTTTACCATATTGACAACACAGACATGCACCAGCTGGTAAAGGACATGTTAGCGTGCTTTGAACAAGATCCTCACCTACTGTCCATTAAAAGCAATGAGGAATACATTCTTGCCACTTTGCTGGACCCCTGCTTCAAAAACAAAATTTCTGCCAAAGGGCCATGAGCAGTTTGTCACAACAAGGAGTCATGATGATCAACACAAACTCTCTGAAGAATCATATTCTGTCAAGGAATATCGAGACATGCTTATTGATTGAGTGGAGGGTTGCATTGTGGAGGATAAGAGGGAGAAAGTGAGGACACAACAAGCATCTAGACAGTATAGTCAAAAGGAAGGCAGCAAAGCATTTCAACCAGCAGAAGCAGCTATATCATCAACCAGAATATCCCATTCAGAACACAGGGCAATTCATAGGTCTCAGCAGGGGCAGCAAAAACCTAACATTGGTAGAAGTGGTGGCAGCACATCTCTTTGGGACTTGCTCCCTGAGTATGTGTTGGTAACTGATACACAGGATCACAGTGTAGCTCCTAGAAGTGGTCCCACTGCATGTGAGATGGTTTCTGCATACTTACAGGATAGCTATGTTCTAGGCAGAAACAATGGTCCCATGGACTACTGGTAAACAAAGCCGTGTGTGTGTGGTCAACATTGATACATACTGCAGTGGAAACCCTCAGTTGTCCTCCAGCAAGTGTTATGTCTGAGAGGTTTTTCAGTGCTGCTGGTTATATTGTCAATGACCACAGGACACAGCTATCAAGCAGCAATATTGGGAGATATTCTTAAAAATGAACCAACATCCCATACCATCTGAGTATCAGGTAGCAGAAACCACATATGATGACTGACAAAGCCAGGACAAATATATTAACAGCAGCACAGATGAGGAGGTGGAGGACAGATGTGAAGAAGGGTTGCTACCATCTACCCCACTTGAGACCACTGCTATGAGCGACAATAATGTGTGTCAATAATCTGAGAAGGAGGATATTGATTTGACGCAAACATGACAATAATAAAAACTATATACATACACAAATCACGCTCAGCCAGTCCCCCACCACCACCACTACAATACACATCTGCCACACTGTAGGATATATATATATATATATATATATATTTATTTATCTTTTGACAACTTAATCATTAATATGTGCCAGTGTCTTTTTAGAAGGAAGTTAGTGTTGTTTGCAAAGGACAAATGCATTCTGCATGCTAATACAGTTTTCAATGCATATGTTGCTGTACGACTCATAACTTTGACTTTCAGACACTTATTAGGTGGAGGTTGGGCCATCCAAAATTGGCCTAAGAAGAAGTAATATTAAAGTGGGAAATATAGTACCTATATGAAATATAGCTGAAAATGTGTTAAAATATGTTAAAAAAAATTGTTAAAATAGGCGAAAAGGAGAAAAATTTTGCATAGGCATAAAAGAGAAAAATTTCCAAAAAAAGTGAAGTTTCTGGAAATATTTCACACTTTTCACCCACCCCTACCTGTCCTAGTTCCACTATGTCCACAGTGGTCTGTAGCACGCTAGCCTGCTCTTCAGCATCCTGCTACCCTTTTAACTCAGCAGCAGGAATTAGAGCAGCTGCAAATTCCAAAAGCTCAGTTCTGGTGGTGGTGGTGATGCCCATCTCTGTTCCCATTCCTTTTCAGTTTGGGCTAAAAAGGCCATCAATGTCTCTTCAATCCTAGCTTCTCCACCCTCATCATCACCTAAGTCGCACTTGCCATCCTCAAACAGTCTCACCACTAGTATTACTACTAAGAAGGTCCAGCAGCTTGTTAGTACTAGGAGTGAAGAAGGGGGTGATCATCATATTACTAGTGACTGTTAGGAGGAAGACTCAGGGACTGAAATTGATGTGGTTGGTGTTAATGGTAGTAACAGTGATGGGGAAGCAGCTGGGACTAGCTTTAGGGGAGTGGTAGGGGAAGCAATGCAGAACATACAGACTAGGGGTCATGGTAGCCCACACCATTCCCCTGACCATGGGTGTCCCCTTCCCTTCCTTGCATTGTCCAGATAGAACATGATCCTAAAGAAGGCAGAATTATTGCCTAGCAATAATAATACCATCACCACCAGGAGTACAGATCAGCTGCCTGTGCCTACTGCTAGTGCTGCCAGTCTGCCTTCTTCAGGGCACCAAGAAATGGCAACTGTTTGTTAGGGGACCCTCTGTCACATTTCTCATCACCTCCTCCAACCAGTGAGATGTCTGTAATAGAGCAGCAGCAGCACAAAGGGACTAGTGGTGATGGTGAGTTCCACTTATTTTTTCCCACACTGAACCAACGCAGGCACCCTCATACCACTTTTATCCTATGCCTTTGGGAAATAAAATAACATGTATTGGGTGTAAATTTAATGTTCCCATTGATTTCAATGGTATGAGCTAGGCGAAAAAAGCAGAAAAATGGCACTTTATTCGACAAGCAGGAAGTGCCATTGTTCGAAGATTTTGGTTTGAGGCAAAAATTGTTGCCCACCCCTAATTGCAACGCAATGCATTGGATATCATCCTGCCACACAAGGATTCACATGTCATTGTCATTGTTTTGCATCCCTCTTGCAATAATTAAGATTACTAATCACACCATGTAATTTCCCCACATAGCAGCCATGCGTGCAGCACAGCAGGAGGACACTGAGGAGGACGAGCCATATCATGCCATCCCCAGTGACTTACCCCTTGAGGATACCCAATAATCCATCACCACCAGCACCAGTACCTCCACCAACCATGGAGTTCAGCTGGCCACCCATGGTCATCCCTGACTTGATACCTCCTGGGAGATGAATGCCTCTGTCCACATCAGGTCAATTTTGGATGGCCCAACCACCACCACCAGGAAGGCACTGAATGCCCAGTATGGGACAACACCACAGTATGGGGCATATGGCCCACTGCAAGACATTAGCCACCCACATGGATGCAGCCAGAGCCCACCCATGACCCCACACCCAGATGGGATGGGTCAGGGGATACAAGTGGCCATGGTATTACCCATGGTCACTGGACTATGAACACTTTGGTCTGATCATAGAGGCACAGCACCCTCAGCAACAGGAGAATTTCACATACCCACAACATATGCAACCAGAAGACCATCAATCTGTTGCTTGTAAAGAGTCCATAGATGTGGGGGGCAAAGACATTCTCTATATACCCACATGCTGGCCCCTTGGCACCTGGCCCTGAACACACCTCACCACCAGCAGTGGAAAAACCACAACACCCTGCAGACCTCATTGGCCAACATGAAGAGACTGCCTGACCATTCAGAGGAGGTAGCTCAGGGATAAAGAAGGACAAACAGGTACCTGAGGAGGTTGCAGGAGATGCACAGAGAAACACTGTCATCCTCCATGCACTGGAGTCCCAAGTGACAATCCTGAAACTGGAGATCCGTCTGTTCAGGACAGGGATAATGGACGTGTTGGGACAAATGGTGGTGGAAATGAGGGAGAAAAATAGCAGGGAGAACCTGCTATTGGAGAGGGAGCAATAATCTATGGAGGGGGTCAGACCCAAGAATCTCAACAGCAATGACACAATCATTGAGAGCATCCACCTCTGAAGCCCATTTCAAAGCACCCCCCAAAAATAAAGAAATAAATCCCCATTTGTTATATTTTCCCCTCAATAAATAAGCACTAATTCATTCAATTCATGTCTGTGACTGTTTCTAGTTTCCAACAGGTTAAGTTGCAGAGTAATGCAGTGAACACAACCCCTGCACATTTTACTTGGTTTTAAGGTGTTGTACCATCAGTAAGCAGTAGCACACACATCACATACACTGTTGCCCAATTTCAACTCACAAAACACCTGGAAAAGCAAAACAACATAAAGGTCATGATGTGAGCTGAACAACTGACACCTACCCCTTACCATACCATACTATGTGCAAGACTGTACCCATTTAGTTTAATCCACTGGTGTGGTTATTAAGGTGTTAGCCAACCACGCATTTATGTAAAACGATTAATTGGCAGGATAGTTTAGCAAAAAAAAAAAATATGCTGGGATTCACATTTGGATGAGGGACAATCCATCACACATCTAGTAACCCATGGTTAATTATGTAGATCCATTTTTTGTTGGATACAGGACAGGAGCATGAAGAAGCCACTAGTCGGGTCAAATGATTATACTATGCAGGGAAAACTAAGGTCTGATAAAGTGTAGAGAAGGTGGAGATGACTTCTCTAGTGATATCACTTATCCAGTTCTTTTGTTACTCTATGGAGCCTATGAACTAAGATCTTTCAAATTAGAGCAATCTTAATGCATATGCTCCACAGCACAACATAGAACTGGAGGAGACGTCATCCCCAATTAATCACCTCTTTATCACCTCCTTCTTACACGTTAGTGAATCTCTGCCATCAACTCATTGCATCAATACATTTGCAACTCCACTCATGGTTCCCATTTAATCAATAGACCTCTGAGATTAGAGACATGCCTTCAGAGTATAATGGATACATAACTCATAACTATTTTGTTATCTGAATAAATAGCCAATACAACATCAAAATCAACAGACATATTTTTGATAGTGATAAGCTTTGTTTAATAGGTTTATGAATACATTACAGCATAGACTTGTTCGTATTTGTTCCAATATGCATTGAAGACGTCTAAAAGCAACCAATGGGTAGTTTCACATTCAAATAGCCTATTAGAAAAAAAAACAAGCTGCTCGTACGTATTCTAAAAGGCCTTTGAACACTGAAGAGAAGCAGTATTGCTCTACAGGTTTTCCCATTAGATCAGAGGCATACACATATACTTTATCAGGTTTTGAAAATGTGAAAGGTTTTCCAGGGGTTGCTTACAATGTCAAGTTTCCAGATGACTTAACACCAGACTAGAGAACAATATGAGTTGAGCTTCATGGACATGGTGTCAACATTAACCAGGAAATTCCTCTGTTTCATGATGGGTCATGCCATGGATGCCTGTGGGAAGGGATGGCAGGATTTGAAACTGCACCATCTGTCTGTCATGCAAAGGATGAACCATTATTATTTGATTAATCTTTTGCATTGTGGAGGAGTACACAACCCATTGCTTTGCAATAGGGTGTCTACCCCTCTGGAACCTATAAGGTTAGGAACAAGGGGATGGCAACCATCCATTTGTATGTGTGACTGGGAGACTGTAGCAACACATCATCTAGTATGCGAACCTAGCCCCATGAAACAGAGAGTGTTGGCGCAGCAATGTCATTGTGCTGCACACACACATATACATACACACAGTTCAGCATGGTAGGCCTTGCAACCTGACTCCCATATAGTTACTCTGATGCTGTAAACAACACTATCCCTCTATTGCTCCAAGGATTCTAGGGTTGATAAGGATATGTTCAACCCAAAATGTGGTGTTTGCTGTCAGTTCACCTAAAGAATAAGATGAACATGAGCAATGTGATGTATCTTTGTTTGCAGAGGGATGTATGATATTGTTGAAGTGACAATGTCATCAGGGCCGAAGGAATGGCATATGCCAGTTGGATTCATACTCTCAATATTACACGTCCTTGGAGGAGCTGATGCATGAGTTATATACTGTACCAGTTATGTGGTTGTAGCAGGTAAGGACAGGGCTGTGTATGTGAGTCATCCTGAGATCATTATGTGTTTTGTAATTTGTTTGCAGACATTCCCCAAGTCTGATCATGGACATACATACGTTGTTTTTGACTCCTGTGTTATACTCATGGTGGGTGAAGTGGTCACACCTGAGCATATCTCTTATCTCGCCCCTCTCCACCTGTCCTCATCATTTGCCTGAGGAACAGGAACTTCCTCAGTTTTGCGGCTCCAAATCCTTGAATAGACGTGTGTCTATGACTAGGTTATGGCACATTGCACACGCCAGGATTATGTCACATGCCTTTCCTTGATGATGTTATGTGAGGGGGATATACTACTTGTTTGTCATGAGTAGGGATGGGCTAAAATCTCCGCCTCAAACTGAAATCGGCAAAATATGGCACTTTCCGCTTGGCTAAAACCTTCCTGTGAAAAGTACTGTTTTACCTCTTTTTTCGCCTAGCTCATTGTATTGAAATCAAGGGGAAAAACATTTTCTCCACCACATGAAAGTTTTCTCTAGTTTTTTACAGCCATATACAAGGTGTCAGGCTCTCACAGCATATACTTTCAATATATTACTGCTGCACAACACTATTCCTTAATTCGGAGGTGCCTCCAACCTAGACTTGTACCATATCTCACAAAATATTGTCGGGCCACACTCCTTCAATAAAACTTATAATTTATTTAAAATGCATATATAATATGAAAAATCTGAGTCACCTAGCTCGACTTTCTTCAGGGGCATTGGCAATCACTTTACAGCCAAATCATTATCTTTAAATAGGTCTTCCGTTTCTGCATGGCGCCAAATCAATGCTATCTGGTCACCATAGCAACCCCACAGCGTCCATCCGGCTCCCATGCATGAAAAAGAGTTCCCCCAAAACGAGACACAACGTTACTACTTAATATGAACATAATATCACATAAAAACAGTTGCAATCTATATATAATGAATTAAACTAAACTGCTCGTTCAATCCTGAAGGTGCTAATGTTTTAAGTGTGTAAATCCAATACATTTCAAGTTTAACAAGTCTGTCCCCTCCACGTGATCCAAGTTTAACCCATTCTATTGGGCAAAATTGTAATTCCTGCAATTTATGTTTCATCAGCATGAAATGTCTAGCTACTAGGGATAAATTGATTTCCTTTTCACTAAGAGTACTGTTCAAACCTCTGATGATGGATGATCTATGCTCTCTCATCCTTATTTTAAAGGGTCTGCTCATCTTGCTGATGTAACATTTATTGCAGGGACACAATAACATGTACACCACAAATGCCTTGGTGCACGGTAAACAATCTTTTATCCGAATCTCAAAGTTGGTGGGAGGTATATTAATGCTAGTGCCTGTTATCATGTGTTTACAAGTGACACAACCACTGCATTTTATAATATTCACATCTGCCCAATTTAATGGAACCTATACACTTGTTCACGGGATCAGACATGACAAGTTGATCACGTATACTCCTGTCACAGACTCAAGAACGAGAAATTGGACCAGTACTGTAGGTAACACAATCTTTATTGAGATGTACAAATACAGAATGAATGGCAGCAGCAATAAGACAATACAACACAGAAGACTTCAGGATGGATAGTACTGCAGTGGTGGTTCCAAACTGAGTATCATAGGGTAGGCTACAGATAAGCCGACTTATGTCTGCACCTGAGTATTACTGCAGATATGCACCTGCACAGACAAGGAGACTGAGAAGGCTACTGTGCTACAGGTCCGTACCTATAAGGCAGGAACCTGAGGAGATAGTGTGTACCGGTCCGCACCAGTACAGACAGGCTTCAACAGAAGGATATCGCGTACAGGTCTGCACAGGCAATGTCTCTAAGGAAGGATATAGCGTATAGGTCTGCACCTGCAACACCGCCAAAGTGTACAGAGACAAGGAGACATCTGCCAGAGCCACCAGGAGTCCCCAGCAAGCTATCCACTGGAACGTTGGTATGCTGGATGCGCAGTGGTCAGCCCTAGGTAGCTCCAAGGTGGGTAGTCAGACAGGCAGGAAATACACGGCAACACACACACCAGCACCGCAGGTCCACACCAAAAGGTGCTAGGATAGCCAGGGTCATACACAGAGCAGGCAGTCGGACAGAGCCACAGGTCAAACACCAAAATTGATAGTCAGCCATGCCAAAGGTCATACACAGAGCAGTTAGTCTACCATTGCCGCAGGTCCACACCAGAAGGAATGTCAGCCAAGCCAGGGTCATACACAAAGCGGGTAGTCAGACAATCCAAATGTTGGCACCAGAACGGGTAGTCAGACAAACCCAATAATACACAGGAAACAAGCTGCTGCACAGGACACCACAAAAGGGCAAATGAGAGTGGTGTCCTGGAAGTTAAAATACCTGGGAGCCCAGGTAGAGGAGGAGCAAAAAAGGTGTACTGTGCCTTTAAAACCAACGCGCATCCCAGCTTGGATGTGTGCCAACCAGCAGCTGCAGGGAGCTGGAAGGAATCTGCCCCCTGCCAGAGGATGCGGCCGAGCCGCCAACAACCCCCACGACCACGGAGGAGGCAGAGGACGGGCAGAACCATGTGGCTGGAGCCGCCAGAAGAGAGTTGCGGCAGGCTGGCGGGAAACTCTGCGGTCGGCTCAGCAGCCGCCGCTAGGTACTCTGACAACTCCTTCCCCATTTATAACCAAAAACTGGAGTATTTTTAAACAAATGTCCCACCTCTAGATCAGAGCTCAATAACTCCCAATGATTAGACACAGACCATCTGAAATCTTAAGTAATATTGGAGAATGTTGTATTTAGGAGCATTCTGTCAGCTCCTTCATCCTGTCTTGAGGGAGAACCTTTTAACCCTTTGAGTGCCAGAGGGGAATGCAACGCATCGCAGAACAATGCGTTGCGTACCCCTCTGGCACTCAAAGGGTTAAAAGTGCATCCCTCTCCATGTTTAACACCTCCAACTTATTTTCATCAATATCAGACTGTCTGTAACCTCTCATTATGAATTTTTCACCCATTTTTTTCAGGGCTTCCTGAATTGAATCTTGTTCTGACATTATTCTTCTTACTCACAAAAATTGTGACTTAGGTAATCCCTTCTTCAAAGACAATGGATGCTGACTTTGTGCACACAAAAACATGTTTCTATCAGTATGTTTCACATATAACAATGTCTGCAACCCCTGATTGCCCTTCTTCACCAAAACATCCAAATAGTTTATTTCTTTACATCCGATATCTACAGATAAATACTTCATCGGAATGGTCTACAATGTGTGCTTGCAAACCAGGCACATGTTGTAGACCTTTCCGATGAAATATTTATTTTTAGGTATTGCTATGCTGGCGCTACTGAAGAGCCACCATTTGATCCAGGAACCAAAATCTGTTTCTGACAGCTTTACAGCTCGTCAAGCAGAAAGGGGAGGGAGTGGATAACTTATTTATAACACCTTGGATGCATTTTATGTATTTATTTTGTCCATTTTGAGTTGTTATTGTCCCATTAAAATTGTGTGCTTGTTTGACCCCTTCCTTTGCAATGCATTGTGTACACCTATGGCACTCAAAGGGCTAAGAGGCCGCTACCACACTGCTCCACTCGATGCAGTCTTGCATTGCCTCTCTCACATGATGCAATCATGCGCAGTAGAGGCTGCCCAGAATGCGCGCAGTCTCTACTGTGCATAACTGCACAATGACAAACATCCTAGCTAATTATTAGATAAGGATTGGATGCCTTATTTTATTTACCTTGATCTTTGTGAGTTTAGTCTATAACTCAGTAGTTCCATCAAGAATATGTGAGCTTGATTACTTAACCCCTTGCATGATACAGCTTATTTCATTGCATTATATAAAACTAGTTGAACAGCCCGTTACACGGGCCACAGTGCCTCTGGCAGCCGGTCGCAGGGCAGTCATGCGCAGTAGAGACTGCCCGCGCCACTGCTGATAGAGCGCCCAGCTCTGTACCAGCCGCTGCGCTTGCAGTCTGTACTGCGCATGACTCCCACACGCGCAGCAGTGTCTACTGCGCATTTTGGGCGTTACACACAATTTAGCCAATTATTATATAGGATGAGTTGCTCCAAAGCAAATCAAAACAACACAAAAAGTTCTGGTTAACCCCTTGAGGACCAGGGCAAGGTGTAATGCATTGCTTTGCAATGCATTGCCCACCCTTCTGGTCATTAAGTGATTGATCTTTCTAGGCACCTTAAACTAAAACTCTATGGGAAAAAAATAGGTTGCTTCCAAGTTGTTTTACAAAACCCAGAAATGTTCTACCATTCTAACTAAATGATATGCAATCCTAACCTAAGGTCCAGCTGTCAAGCAGAATGTGGTTATCATTACCTTGGAGAAGAGGGGCACTGAAAGAAATGTAAGTTAAAATGTAAACTTCCTTATGTTGGCAACGTTTACATAACAACGGAAACCTATATTGAATAATGTTGGCAGAAATACAACAGACATTTTTTCTTTAATGCTTTACTCGTGTTTCTGTTTACTTTTATGTCTTCTGCAGTTTTGTACCTAAACATACTACCTTGTCTGAAGAACTTAAAAGGAATCCACATAGATATGCAATAGATTACACTTTTTTAATACATTACATTGTTTGTGTTTGCTGTTTACACGCTCTAGATATTTCCCCAAAATACTGCCTAGTCTAGAGGAATGCACTGTAGTCCAATTCATGTAAACATGGAAAGAGTATAGATGCATTAAGCATCTAAATTGACATTAGTAAATATTATAAGCTAAATGAATACAAGTAATACTTATGCTATGTATGAGTAGTAATCAAGTAAACATTATGTAACCTATAAAATGGTTGCACAATGTTCTGAACTAATTTTATAGCAATAGAAAATGAAATCACTATTATAAAGATTACAAATGACAAGCATTAAGAAATGTTGGCTATATATAAATCATTTTATGCTCCAGATTAGAATAACTGCCAAATTGGAAAACCCTATCTAAAAACCTTAAATCAGGAGGAAAACCTCTCAATCATACAAAGGGAATTATTGCCGGAGATTAAACTGCTTGATGCTATGCATTGTTCTTGGTGTAGTCAGGAGGGAATATTAATTGAGATGTGCCTTGAATTACAGTTCGTTTTCCATAATGATTCACATGTTTCCTGGTGGTCTTGCCAACAGGAATAGAACAAATGATTCCAATAAGATGGATCATTTTAAACCTCAGTGGTGAGGCCATTGTTCTGTTTTGTGAAAAAGGTAATGCTTGGTTGATTTGCTTTATTTCTCTGCTGTTCTGCTTTCTTCCCTATGCACCCTAATCTCAGCCACTTCCTCCCTGAGTCATCAGCAGCTGGACCCAGTGAGACCACAGGAATTGGCATTTGGTAAAGAGCTCTAATGGTGCTATTACTCAAATTCAAATCTTATGAATCCTGGCAAAGATCATGAGTCATAATGGCCTAGTGTGCAATATACTCCCTCTCTGGAACTGACCAGAGAGAACAGTTAAATGTGTTTAATGAGAATAAAATATAAAATATATACCTATATACCTTTAGTTTTACAAACATTCGGTAAATTTTGTTCAGAAAGAAACTGTGATTAACAAGCCAAACGAAGGCAATGCATCTCTATATTTGAAATAATATTTTCATTAAAAGCTTTTTTGCTTGCAATAAATTATATAATGCGTAATACATAAACATTATCTACTGGCATACATTATTGGAATTCACTGGACAGTTAAACTATTAAGATGAAAACAAACATTTAATTTAGGGTTTAGGTACAATTGACAAATCACAATATTTTTGGAAGGTGTATATTGTTATATTTCAAAATGAGTGTAATATTTCACATTTTAAAATGTTCCTTTTTGGACACATATCTACTATTGGTAATCCTCTTGGTATTCTGATGAAGGCTTGTTTATGGAAGTTAGACATTGCTTCAATATTACAACAAAACAGCTCACAGACTGATAATATCATGTAAAATAGCTGGTAGTCAGCAAGATATTCTGTTCAAGGAGAGGATGACATGACATTAGCAAGCAGAATAAATCACTCTTTAATATATGAAAGATAATTCCTTTGAACAAAAAAGGGACTTACTTCCACCTAGACCAGAAGGTCTTTGAAATTATGTGTCTCCATGGGGTGGCATTGTTGATTTTGTAAGCCCTGTGCATTTGCTGAGCAGGCATTCATTCAAAATGATTTCTTTAGCATAGACAAGTGTTTTCCCCCATTTCACTACCACAGAAATAATTGTTGGGTCTGGGCATACTGGCTCAAATTATTCTGATCCTCCTCAACCTATGATGTTGACATCTATCGAAAGCCTGGTGACTCAGCCCTGTATTCGACAGGCCCAAAACTGAAGAACACCTTTTATTTGGAGAAAAATTATTATAATTACTGTTCTTACAGTATTTACTTAGCAAATGATAGTGCAGAATTGTTCATCTGTATGATTCATTGTCTAAAAGACTAGAAGTGGTAAATTAAAAGACTCTCTCACATTGCTTTATGCACACATTATTGCAAATTTGCATAATTTTACTTTTGATGTGTAGGAATATAAACTTATATATCAGGGTACTTTTAAATTATTCTATCCTTATGAGTATTAGATCTTCTGTGTTATAGTGTGTTATGTATCCAGAGCTGCAATATTTGCATTAATAATGATATGCTTTATAACATTATTTAATAAATCTGTCACTCAGCATAATATCTTATTGATAATGGATTTAAAATAGAAAATAGTAGAAACAATGTGATAATTGTAACACGAGTTACATAAATAAAAAGTAAAAATAAACAAAAAAAAAAAACAGCTGGTTGTATCATAGTTACAGTGAAAATAAATAAATATGCATATCTACTTATTTATTTTAATAAAATACTATTAGACTAGCCAATTATACATAATAATCCTAAAGGACGTGTTTTAAAATGAAAGTGAATAAAATGTTAAACTTCCCCTCACTTAAGTGTATGCATGTGCCTACAGTCAACAAAGTAAATAATTTCAGTATACTAAATAACATGAATGGGAACATGCCAAGTCCATTGTATATGAGGAAAATAAAAGTTAACGTTATGTTTTGATGCAGAAAAAAGAGCTCACAATACTTTTTATTTTTTTTTATGCAACCATCAATCATAAAAAAAGAGGATCAGATTAGGTAGAATGTGTTAGGGGCTGTACTCTTGAGGGTTCACTTTTAAAAGGTCACACACTCTTCTGTGTACAACCTTTTAAAAGGATACCGCTCTTGAGGATATGCAAATAAAGGTAGCAGGAGTAATAGAACAGAGGTGGAATTCAGGGACTGGAAACAAAGATCAGCTAGAAATTTACAGGTAATTTTTACTCACTAACTGACACAGCAAATCTCTAAGACAATTTACTTCAAATTGTGCTTGTTCATTGAGTCTTACAATTTACTAGTTAATATGGGCATTTATTCTGTAATCAGGACTGGGTACTGAGCATGAGTGGTAAGAACAAATCAATGCTTAACTAAATACTGAGATGCTTCCTATTTTTCACAAAATTATTAGTGATAAACTTTCCAGCTGGAAGCTCATAGTACAGGTATCAGTGAGACATGGGAAGCGAGACAAGGGAAGCATGCATGTTTACAGAAGAAGTTCTACATCAACCCTCTTAGGTAAAAACAGATAAATCAGTGGGACTAGATGGGATACACCCTAAGTTATTTAAATAAATTAGGAGTGTTCTTTGAAACCATTAACAGAATTATTCAATCATTGAAATTAGTATTTACAGAAGACTAGAAGGTAGCAACTGCATTACTGAGTCACAAAAAAATTACATGGAGAGTCTGGCAACTATAAACCAGTAAATCATAAGTCAGTAGTGGGAAAAGTAATGGGAACCATGTTAGAATATTACATATCTGAATTTAACTTGCTAGCAAAATCCTAAACAGCATGGGTTTACAGAAGAGAGATCTTGTCAAAGTAAACTAATTTTTTGATTGGGTTACTAAAATAATTGACCAGGGTGGTCAGTAAGGCATTTGACACTGTCCCTCATAGAAGATTAATCAATAAATTGCAGTACTTGGGTAACTCTAGATGTAAAATTTGTTGAATGAATAAGAGACAGGAGGCAGAGGATAGATAATGGAGAATATTCAGAGGAAGAGTGTAATACTAAAGGGGTAGCACAGGGGTCTGTACTGGGGTCCATTATTTTTAATATTTTTATTAGTGATATTGCAAAAGTTCTTCAACAAAGATCTCCAACGATGTAGACATTTCTGGGAATAAATAAGGATTGCTGAAAAGTCCTGTTTTGTTCCCATGGAATTTGCAAAATGAGGCCAAGAAGCAGCGTATAGATCATCTTAGCATGTGTAGTTTAATATTATAGGAATGCAGAGGGAGCGGGTATCAAGGCAGTAAATTCAGAGGCAATGGGGAAGTCATATCAGCCATGATTCACACCCAAAATGTATCCTCATTAGGATGAAAACAATAACAGAGGAGAGAGCTGAGAAGAGAAGTAATATTTGCCAGTGACAGGTAAGGCTAAGACATGTGTCTCTGTTGCTAGCTCAATCAATCATTTCCATTTTAGCAGGTTTGTTATCCCAGATGAAGAGGGTTTATTTTAAGGATTTCAAAAAGGAGCCGGGGAGTCAGATTAGGAAAGTGTGAAAAAGATATAAAATGTTTGACCATTTTCACTAAATTGATTCTTCCCTTCCACGAGAGATAAAGTTTAGACCATTTCTTGAAATCTGCATCAATGATGCATTAGAGAGGAAAATAGTTAAATGAAAAAGGGTCCCCAAGGAGAGAAGAACGGAAGATGCCAAGGTAATTCAGCTGTTGTGAGGCAACTTTGAATTGGGTTGTTTGAGTAATTGGCATCCAAAGATCATGACACATTCATGATTTCTGTCTTTGAAAAGTTTAGGCATGAAACCGGATCCCAAGAAAACCTTAAGCAATTCCTCTGTTACAGGGGGTAGAGAGAGTCAAAATGATATCATCTGTGAATAGTGCTAATCTATGTTCCTTGAGCCCATGAAAAAACAGATGTAGCAGAGTTACAGCGTAAAGCATTGGGAAGCACTTCTACGGTCAGGACAAAGATAATGGAGAAAAGGGGGCAGCCTTGTCTAGTTCCATTGTGAAGGTGGAAAGGGAGAGTATAGAGATCGTTGATATAGCTTAGGAATCATGGGCATAAATCTATATGAGATATGAAGGCATCTATGAATGGCCAAGACACTTTTTTAAATGCCTTCGCAGCACCTACTGAGAGAAGAAAAATGTGGTGATTTTGAGTGTGTACAAAGTCTATGACTTGGATCAGCTATAAAGTGTTATCCCTCACCTCTTACCCTGTTATGAAAATCTGTTTAGTCAGGGTAAACCAATATGGAAAGGAAGGAAGAAAGTTTATTAGCTAAAATTTTTGCGTACATTTTTGTGCCTAGATTCAAAAGGGAGATTGGTCAATAACTTTCAAGGAGCTTAGGATCTTTGCCATATTTCAATATTAGGGAAATATAGGCTTCCATGAAGGAAGTATAATCCGAAACCAAACCAGGACCAGGGTCTTTTCCTGATGGCATCTGGTGAATTGCATCCTTGAGCTCATCCAGAGAAATGTCCTGCTCAAGATACATCACTTGAGAATATGAGAGTTTAGGGAAGGTGGAGTGAGTTATATGTATTTTGGGAGATCTAGTGACATTAAAAGAAGTGGGAAGATTTTGGAGACACTCATAGTATTGTGTCAGCTATGGAGGGAACATTGTGTACCAATGTTTTGTTATGTGTTTCAGTTTGAAAGAATAAGCAGTGGTCCTTGAGCTGCAGTGAAAGATGCTTGCCACACTTGTTATTAAATTCATAATACTGGGACTGAATACATATGAAGGCATTTCCTGAGTTTGAGCAGAGAAGATCAGCTAATATTTTTCCTAATCTGAGAAAGAGAGTTAAGCAAATTGGGGTCAAGTATGCTTTTGTGAATGGCCTCCAATGATTTGAGTGCTGTAAGGGTAGATTCGAGTTCTTTATTTCTACGTTTTCTAGCGGTTGGCAAATAATTTCCCGTGAAAGTGCAGTATTTCCACTTTTTTCGCCTAGCTCATTCCATTGAAAACATTGGGAACATTGAATTTACACACAACACATAACAAATATTATTTTATTTCCCAAAGGCATAGTATAAAAGGACAATGAGGGTGCCTGTGTTGGCTGTGGTGTGGAAAATAATTAGTTGAACAGGGAATGTTTTTTTTGTGGGGGGATTACTGGGATTGGGGGCAGTTAATAAAAAAATAAATCCTAAATACAATTAAAAAAAACATACAACATAGTATAAAAGGGATATGGGGACAGTGCCTGTGTTGGTAGGTAGAGTCTGGGGAATGAATCAGCTGAACAGGGAATTTGTTTTTGGAGGGTTCTTGACTGGTATTCAGGGGACAATAAATAAAAAATAAATAAATAAAATAAAATAAGAAATTTGTATGTAAAGTGATAGAGACAGGAACTAGTGTTGAGCGAGCATGCTCGGCCGATGCTCGGATCGGCTCGAGCATCGCTCTGCTCGGCACATGGCGGTACTCGTACGAGTACCGCATGTGCTCGCCCGCCATGTTCGGGTCTCCTCCCCGCACGTTTTGCGGCTGCTGCGCAGCCAATAAACGTGCAGGGAGGCTCTGACATCGGTGTAATGCCAGCAGCCATGTTGGCTGCTGGCATTACACTGATTGGCTGGCCAGAACCCGTGGTCGGGTGCTGTATAGCACCTGACCATCGAGTTCGGCTCAGTCTTAGCCAGGGAGAGCTGAGGATAGGAAGGGAAAGGCAGTGTAGGGAGGAAAACAAGCAAAATTGTGAAAAAAAAGAACCAAAAGTCCTTTTTAGGACTACTGTGTGTGGGGGCAGCAGGTTATTTTGTGTGTGGGGGGGGGGGGGGAAAAATATATATTCTGTTTAGTGTGCAAAGTTGCAGATTAGAGCACATTCTGTTTAGTGTGCACAGTTGCAGATTAGAGCACATTCTGTTTAGTGTGCAAAGTTGCAGATTAGAGCACATTCTGTTTAGTGTGCAAAGTTGCAGATTAGAGCACATTCTGTTTAGTGTGCAAAGTTGCAGATTAGAGCACATTCTGTTAAGTCTTCAAACTAAAATATCAAAGTCACATATTCCATTCAGTGTGCTTCGCCGCAGTTTAGCAGCACATTCTGTGTACTGTGCAGAGTTGCAGAATAGGAAGAAATACTGTTAAGTCTTCAAACTAAAATATCAAAGTCACATATTCCATTCAGTGTGCTTCGCCGCAGTTTAGCAGCACATTCTGTGTACTGTGCAGAGTTGCAGAATAGGAAGAAATACTGTTAAGTCTTCAAACTAAAATATCAAAGTCACATATTCCATTCAGTGTGCTTCGCCGCAGTGTACCAGCACATTCTGTGTACTGTGCAGAGTTGCAGAATAGGAAGAAATACTGTTAAGTCTTCAAACTAAAATATCAAAGTCACATATTCCATTCAGTGTGCTTCGCCGCAGTTTAGCAGCACATTCTGTGTACTGTGCAGAGTTGCAGAATAGGAAGAAATACTGTTAAGTCTTCAAACTAAAATATCAAAGTCACATATTCCATTCAGTGTGCTTCGCCGCAGTGTAGCAGCACATTCTGTGTACTGTGCAGAGTTGCAGAATAGGAAGAAATACTGTTAAGTCTTCAAACTAAAATATCAAAGTCACATATTCCATTCAGTGTGCTTCGCCGCAGTTTAGCAGCACATTCTGTGTACTGTGCAGAGTTGCAGAATAGGAAGAAATACTGTTAAGTCTTCAAACTAAAATATCAAAGTCACATATTCCATTCAGTGTGCTTCGCCGCAGTGTAGCAGCACATTCTGTGTACTGTGCAGAGTTGCAGAATAGGAAGAAATACTGTTAAGTCTTCAAACTAAAATATCAAAGTCACATATTCCATTCAGTGTGCTTCGCTGCAGTGTAGCAGCACATTCTGTGTACTGTGCAGAGTTGCAGAATAGGAAGAAATACTGTTAAGTCTTCAAACTAAAATATTAAAGTCACATATTCCATTCAGTGTGTGTCACCGCAGTTTAGCAGCCTATTCTGTGTACTCTGCACAGTTGCAGACTAGGAAGAAATACTGTTAAGTTTTCAAACTCAAATATTAAAGTCACATATTCCATTCAGTGTGTGTCACCGCAGTTTAGCAGCCTATTCTGTGTACTCTGCACAGTTGCAGAATAGGAAGAAATACTGTTAAGTTTTCAAACTCAAGTATTAAAGTCACATATTCCATTCTGTGTTCGTCACCGCAGTTTAGCAGCCTATTCTGTGTACTCTGCACAGTTGCAGAATAGGAAGAAATACTGTTAAGTTTTCAAACTCAAATATTAAAGTCACATATTCCATTCAGTGTGTGTCACCGCAGTTTAGCAGCCTATTCTGTGTACTCTGCACAGTTGCAGACTAGGAAGAAATACTTTTAAGTTTTCAAACTCAAATATTAAAGTCACATATTCCATTCAGTGTGTGTCACCGCAGTTTAGCAGCCTATTCTGTGTACTCTGCACAGTTGCAGAATAGGAAGAAATACTGTTAAGTTTTCAAACTAAAATATTAAAGTCACATATTCCATTCAGTGTGTGTCACCGCCGTTTAGCAGCCTATTCTGTGTACTCTGCACAGTTGCAGAATAGGAAGAAATACTGTTAAGTTTTCAAACTCAAATATTAAAGTCACATATTCCGTGTAAGATGAAGAAGGCGGGTAAAAAGGGACGGGGAAGTGGACGTGATCCTGATAGTTCAGGGCGCGGGTCAGGACGCGGAGAAACTGTGCCTGGTGCCAGAGCACAAGAAAGAAAGACATCCACCATACCTAGCTTCATGTCTAATTTTACAGGGCGTCGCAGGACATCACTCTCGAGGTCCGACCACTGCGAACAGGTGGTCGGTTGGATGACAGCTGATACTGCTTCCAGTCAGTTAAGCACCACCCTGTCTTCCACCAAGTCCACTCTCAGTAGCCAAGAGTCTGGTCAACATAATCCTCACTCTGATCATCCTTCCTCCCACCATACACGGTCTGGTCAAAGAAGTGATCCCACACTGGGATATAGTGAGGAGCTCGTCTCATCACCAATCCTTCATTTGACCCTCTCTCCAAGCACGCTTGCAGAGGAACATGACATCTTGTGCCCTGATTCACAACCTCTAGAGGCTACCCAATCACAAGAAGATGACAGATGTGAACGGCATTTAAGGTCAAAGGAAGTAGTGGATAATGATGATGATGATGAGACACAGTTGCCATTAAATCAACCACTATTTCCGTCTCAAGACCTTGTTGAGGAGAATGTTATACAGTTGTCAATGACTGAGTATGTGGTGGGATCAAGACTTGAGGAGGATGATCAGAGTGAGGAAGTGGAGGAGGACTTGGTGGACGATGAGGTGACTGACCCCACCTGGGAAGGTGTAGAGCCGAGCGATGACAGCAGTCCTGAGGGTGAGCCATCTGCAGCACCGCAACAGGCTGGAAGAGGCAGTGGTGTGGCTACAGAAAGAAGGCGGACCGCACCAAACCGGCCCGCAAATGTTCCACGGAGCACCCCCTTGCGTAAATCTACCTTGCCAAAGGGTAGGTGTTCCGCGGTATGGCGTTTTTTTAAGGAAAGTGCGGACGACAAAAGAATTGTAGTTTGCAACCTGTGCCACACCAGAATGAGCCGAGGCATGAACACTAGAAACCTCACCACCACCAGCATGATCCGACACATGGCATCCAAGCACCGTAGTAAGTGGGAGGAACGCCTGGATCGCCCATCTGTGTCTGCAGGCCACACCACTGCCTCCTCTTCCCCTGTTTTCGGTGCCGGCCAATCGCCTGTCGAAGGCGCAGGCCCGCATACCTCCCGCCCTGCACCTGTAGCATCTGAAGCACCATCAGCGACCACATCCACTTCCCTGTCCCAGCGCAGCGTCCAAATGTCGTTACCCCAGGCATTTGAGCGCAAGAGAAAGTACCCAGCCACCCACCCACAGGCCATAGCACTAACCTCACACCTTTCCAAATTACTGGCCATCGAAATGCTGCCATTTAGGCTTGTGGACACTGAGTCCTTCCGCAGCCTGATGGCAGCAGCTGTCCCTCGGTACGCGGTCCCCAGCCGCCACTACTTTTCCCGGTGTGCCATCCCCGCATTACACCACCATGTGTCCCGTAACATCACCCGTGCCCTGACCAACGCAGTTACTGGGAAGGTCCACTTAACGACTGACACATGGACAAGTGCTTGTGGCCAGGGACGCTACATTTCCCTGACGGCACACTGGGTGAATGTCGTGGAGGCTGGGAGCGACTCGGACCCTGGGATGGCACGGGTGCTACCCACGCCGAGGATTGCGGGCCCTACCTCCATCAGGGTTTCCGCCAGCACCTACGTTATTGGCTCCTCCTCCTCCATTTCCACCTCCGAATTCTCTACACGCAGCGCCACTCCCCCATCAGCCAGTAGCTGGAAGCAGTGTAGCACTGCAGTGGGGAAGCGTCAACAGGCCGTGCTGAAGCTGATCTGCCTTGGGGACAAACAGCACACGGCCTCAGAGCTGTTGCAGGGGATTAGTCACCAGACCGAGCAGTGGCTCTCGCCACTCAACCTGCAACCAGGCATGGTTGTGTGTGATAATGGGCGTAACTTGGTGGCGGCTTTGGAGCTCGGCAAGCTCACACACGTACCATGCCTAGCGCATGTATTTAATTTAGTGGTGCAGCGATTTCTAAAAACCTACCCCAATTTGCATGATCTCTTGACCAAGGTGCGCCGCGTGTGTGCACATTTCCGTAAGTCATCTACAGCTTCGGCCGGCCTGTTGAAGCTGCAGCAGCGCTTACAATTGCCAGCTCACCGGCTGCTGTGTGACGTGAGCACGCGCTGGAACTCCACCTTCCACATGTTGGCCCGGCTTTGTGAGCAGCAGAGGGCAGTAGTGGAGTACCAGCTGTTACATGGTCGTCGCCTCTCCGTTCAACTTCCTGTAATCAGAAGTGAGGAGTGGGAATGGATGTCAGACCTCTGCGAGGTTTTACGCAATTTTGAGGAATCGACACAGATGGTGAGCGGCGATAACGCTATTATGAGTGTAACCATCCCACTTCTGTGTCTACTGAAACGCTCGCTGCTCACAATTAAAACCGACGCTTTGCATGTGGAAGAGGTGGAAATGGGGGAGGAAGAGCTTACACAAGGTGATAGCCAGAGCACCCTCACTTCGTCTTCTCAGCGACAATTGGAGGAGGCGGAGGAGGAGGAGGAGGAGGAGGAGGAGGAAGACACGGTTGCCTCCGCTACAGAGGGTAGCCATGGAACTTTAGTTCCATCTCTTCAGCGTGGGTGGGCAGAAGAGGAGGAAGAGGATGAGGATATTGAGAGTCATCCTCCTGGTGAGGACAGCGAAATCTTGACTGTTGGTACTCTGGCACACATGGCTGACTTTATGTTAGGCTGCCTTTCCCGTGACCCACGCGTTATATGCATTTTAAACAACACGGATTACTGGGTGTTCACCCTTCTGGACCCCCGCTACAAAGAGAATTTCTCATCTCTCATTCCTCCGGTGGAGAGGACAAGCAAAATGGTGCAATACCAGAAGGTTCTTGTTGAAAAATTGCTCCAAAATTTTCCATCTGACAACGCTGGCGGCAGAGTACGTGCTACCTTGGCCAACCGAGAAGGGGAGAAAAGGGGAGCACACAGCAGTTCCGAGAAAGGCAGGGCAACACTCTCCAAGGCGTGGGACACCTTCATGACACCCCGCCAGCACCCTCACCCTGATGCGCAGCCTAGTGTCACAAGGAGGGAAAAGTTTTGGAAGATGGTGAAGGAGTACGTAGCAGACGGTGTCAGCGTCCTCAATGATCCCTCTGTGCCTTACAACTACTGGGTGTCCAAGCTGGACACGTGGTATGAACTGGCACTCTACGCCTTGGAGGTGCTGGCCTGCCCTGCCGCCAGCGTTCTGTCTGAGCGGGTATTTAGTGCTGCTGGTGGCATCATAACAGATAAGCGTATCCGCCTTTCCACCGACAATGCTGATAGGTTGACACTTATAAAAATGAACAAGGCCTGGATTTCCCCTGACTTCTCCACTCCACTGGAGGAAAGCCCCGGGGGAACATAAACTCACTTTATATATGTTATTTACAATGATGGGAATACTCTGTATTCCCATTCACCCCTTCCACTCAAAAAACGGGTATATGGTTGACTCTTAATCTTCTCATCCTCCTCCTCCTCTTCCATATGCCTTGGGATATAATTTTTATATAGGGCCAGCTCACCAGCGGGCCCTGTGATATAATTTTTATATAGGGCCAGCTCACCAGCGGGCCCTGTGATATAATTTTTATATAGGGCCAGCTCACCAGCGGGCCCTCTTTGACAATTTTTGTATAGGTCAGCTCACCAGCGGGCCTTCTCATATAATGTTTTATTGGGTCAGCTCTCTAGCGGGCCCTCTCATATAATGTTTTATAGCGTCAGCTCACTAGCGGGCCTTCGCATATAATGTTTAGGATGGTCAGCTCTGCAGCAGACCCTCACCCATAATGTTTTAGATGGTCAGCTCAGCGCACGTTTCCCTCTTAATCATGGCCTCAGTTCAATAAAATCAAGGAAATTTTTGGGAGAATTTGCCTCTGCGCACGTTTCCCTCTTAATCATGGCCCCAGTTCAGAAAATCAAGGAAATTTTTGGGATAATTTGCCTCTGCGCACGTTTCCCTCTTAATCATGGCCTCAGTTCTGAAAATCAAGGAAATTTTTGGGAGAATTTGCCTCTGCGCACGTTTCCCTCTTAATCATGGCCTCACTTCAGAAAATCAAGGAAATTTTTGGGAGAATTTGCAGATGATATACAAGTAAATATACAGCAAATATTGTTTGGTAACAATTTTTCGCCTAAAGTCGTTTTTATTTTCCTTTTTGTGTGTTTTATGGTCAGTCTGTAAAAATGGCGTACTACCGGCGAAAGATAGTTCCCAGCAGCGATGTTGGAGTCCAAGATGCATCCAGACATCCTCCCTATGCTGTCCCTGAACCATTTCTGTGGTGTTTCCATCCTTTTCTGCCATTTTCCTATGGACCAGGCACCCTCCCCTCATCAGAGCAGGGGGTGCCTGGTGTAATGCTCGAGTCCTCCCATTGACTTCAATGGGGCTCGGGTGCTCGGCCGAGCACTCGAGCCTCAGGGGGTGCTCGGTCAGAGCACCCGAACACCCGAGCATTGGGGTGCTCGCTCATCACTAACAGGAACCCCTGACATACGTTGCCATTGGGGTGGACTGATAATTGATGTGATAGAGTATTTTGTAGAGGATGATTTGTTAAATTTGTTGTTAGAGACCCAAGCCCTGAAGAAACATTGATTCGTAGGACTTAAGCTTGTTTCTCTAAGGAAACATTGATTTGTAGGATTTAGGCTTGTTAAAAACAAACCCCCCAAAAATTGTTTTTTTTTGCAGGACTATGGGTTTTTTTTAGTTTTTTTTTTTTTTTAAAGCACAAGCACTGAGAAAAAAAATGCCCTACTGGGCTAGTGCCAGCAGGTCATGTTGGCCAGTGGCCAATGGCCATTATCAAATGTCCTCCTGAGTCCATAATTGCGGAATTTGCATCTTCTGTTCTAGCTACTGCTGCTGAGATGTTTAAGCAGCAGGATGATTAGGCAACTGAAAGGGAATGGGATCAACAATAGCAGTAACATGGGTGATGGATGATGAAGGCTCCACTTGCCACAACTAACTCCAGTGATGCGCCTGAGGCAGTAGAAGCACAATAAGTAGCACACAGTATATGTGGAAAAAGAAGAAGATGGCCAATAATTCTTCTCCACCTGCCCCTCCTCCAAAATCATGGGTGTGTTGTTATTAGAATAGATATTTTTCCCTTGCGAGCAGGAACTGTGCCTCTCATCAGCAAATGCAATGTACACAGCGTGTGTTTGTGTGTGTGTGTAAATAATATCTGGGGGCACAACTGTATCCAAACACCATGACACCAAAACCTAAATACTGCCACTGTCACTATATCCCTTGTCCAGAGCCTACTAGGGACACATGACAACTTGCTAATAGTTTAATAGTAATAATGAACCCTCGCTGCCATCTTAACATATTCTACAAAATGGAATTTCTTCAGATGCCACCTGATGCCCTGCTTACGATTCTCCTCCACCACACTGGAAAGTGTGGTCAGTGTACCACAAAGTATGCAATGGATGGAGATGAACTTCCACATAGTAACATCAACAGAGCTGGATTGACAAAAGATCTAGTTACCCTAGAGGAAGAAGGTGATGGTGAGCTAGTTGTTTCACCTATAATGGAGCTTCCAGTCTCTGCCTGGGTTTCTCTATTATTTCTCCTTTTTGATCTCTGACTTGCCTCTTGTTGCCTTTCTGGAGAGTCAGGGGGTACATCAACAGTGTTGCTTGATTTCTGTGGTTGGTGTTTGTCTTTAACATTTTTGACATAAACATCATGGTGCTGTGTTTCATTTGTGTTATCACGATGGTTGTACCAAGGTGTGTTCCCTCCTTTCCTCTTCTCACTGACTTGTCACAAATTGTGCACAGTGCCATTGTTGATGACTGCACTGTGTCTGCCCCAAGAGGAAAATAGTCCCACACCCATGACTTCAGAATATAGGGATAGGGAACAGGTGGAGAAGAATGGCCTCTTTCTTGTTGTACTTTAATTCCCCTTCACTGTTTGTGGCAGCGAATGATATTGCTGCTACTGCCTCAGAACCAGCACTGCAGTTAGGACCAGGAATATTGCTGCCAATGACAAGTGGAACGTGTCCTAGTCCCGCATCACTTGTTGACCCCATCCCCACTGTCTTTATGGTGGTCTGTGTCACACTAGCTTGCTCCTTAGCATCCTTCTGCCCTTGTAACTCAGCATCAGCAGCAGGAATTAGAGCAGCTGCATATTCCAAAAGCAGTGTGGTGGTGGTGATGCCAGTCCTCATCCCTGTCTCCCATTCCTTCTCAGTTTCTGATAAAGAGGCCATCAATGTCTCTTCCACCCCAGCTTCTCCACCATTATTATAACCATCACTACTAGTACCTACGTACTGCTGGTGGTAGCAGTATCAGGAGCAGAACTGGCAGCAGACACAGCACTGGCTGCAGCAGGGGCAGCACGTCTGATTGCAGGCACAGTACTAGTGGCAGCAGGATCAGCACTGGTGGCAGCAGGGGCACCACTGGCAGTAGGTACAACACTGGTGGCAGCAAGGGCAGCATGTCTGACAGCAGGCACAACAATGGTGGCAGCAGTACAGGGGAAGCACATCTGACAGCAAGCACAGCACTAGTGGAAGCAGGGGCAGCACATCTGACAGCAAGCATAGTATTGGTGGCAACAAATTCAGCACTGGTAGCATGCACAGCACTGGTGGAAGCAGAGGCAGCATTGAGAGCAAGCACAGCACTGTTGGAAGCAGGAGCAGCATGTCTGACAGTAGGCACAGTACTATTGGTAGCAGGGGCAGAACATTTGACAGCAGGCACAGTTTTGATGGTAACAGGTTCAGCGCTGGCAGCAAGCATTGCACTGGTTGCAGCAGGGGCAGCACATCTGACAGCAGGCACTGTATGGGTGGCAGCAGGTTCAGCACTGGCAGCAGGCACAGCACTGTTGGTAGCAGGGGCAGCATGTCTGACAGCAGACACATCACTGGTGGCAGCAGGTACAGCACTGGTAGCATGCACAGCACTGGCAGCAAGTACAGCACTGGTGGCAGCAGGGGCAACATGTCTGACAGCAGGCACAGCACTAGTGGCAGCAGGGGCAGTCTGTCTGGCAGCAGGCACAGGCAGCTGACCTTTGCTGTTCTCACTCCTACCCTTTTCTTCCTCCCTTCCTGTTAAATTCCCCAAGATCCCTAGGGGTCGTTTAGGGGGACTGGATAGCATTGGTTCTGTAGTGCTCACTTCCTCCTCAGACTCAGTGGACACATAAGTATCCTCCCAATTCCTCCTTTTATTAGTTTTAAACCCCCTCGTATCTATAGCAGTCACTATAAGCCTCTCTTGCCTCAATTTTGCTATAAATACACAGCAGAACAGCACATCTACCGCGCTCTGTAGCTATTGTGTTCCACTTCCTGGAATATGTCACGTTTTTATAGAAAAAAGGCAAAAAACAAGTGTGTAAACTTTCTTGCCACAGAAAAAATGGGGAAGCATTTTGGCCAATGGGCGAAAAATTAGAAGATTTTAATCGCTATTTTTAAAGCTGATTTTCCCGTGAAGAAGTGGACAACAGAGTGGTTTTCATGGGATTTCTCGCAGGAACACTGTGAGAGCTTTCACTCATCCCTTTCTACGGTAAGCTAGGATACTGCATTTGTCATCGTAAACGGTGCATGATCTAACCAGGATATGGGCAAAATGAGGGTGTTTTCTAAATAATGTAAATGTACATGAGAAAGTAATAAGTAGTTAATGTGGAAATATTATTGGGTGGGATGGTAGACTCAAGATTAGTAATGCAGACTCAACATCAGGTGTGCTGACACCTCCATGCATCTAGTAGTCTGATTATTTGGAGTGCTTTGTGTACCCTACTCAGCAATGAGGTTGGAAGGGAAGTTTTTTGTATAAAACATTTCATAGAGGGGGACAAAGTTCAATACCCACAACCGTCACACGTTTCATAAAATCGTACAATTTAACAAGGGTGCCGAGTGAAAATTGTACCTGTCCAGAATTCAGAGCATAGATGGCGGTCAGTGTCCATAACATATTTCCAATATATCCCTTAATTGATATGGATCCTGAGCCTGATCACTAACTACAAAGGGTAGAGATCGATGGAGTAAAATACCCACTCCTTTTTCCATGGCAGAGCTTTAATGTTGAAGGGAAAAATTTATATGTGAGAATGTCAGCATAGCTTTGGAGGATTAGTAACTTTCCTACTGTAAGAATGTAAGCTTGCTGAAGCCTATCTCTGGGTGGGAGGAACCACCCAGAGATTAGCAGGAAGCTATATAATCTGAGATAGGCAAATAAGGAACCCAGAATGCAGGGAAACAATAGATAAGCCAAGGGTAGATTTATTGAGATAATGCAAGTCCAGTGTAACAAGCCAGAGGTCAGGGCAGGCTGAGATAATGCAAGTCCAGTGTAACAAGCCAGAGGTCAGGGCAGGCTGAGATAATGCAAGTCCAGTGTACCAAGCCAGAGGTCAGGGCAGGCTGAGATAATGCAAGTCCAGTGTAACAAGCCAGAGGTCAGGGCAGGCTGAGATAATGCAAGTCCAGTGTAACAAGCCAGAGGTCAGTACCTGAGATCCAATACAAGGTCCAGGAGGAAGGCCTGTAGAGTGGAAGCTAGGCAGAAGATGCAGGTTGGACAGAAGGACCCAAAGGTGCAGGCTGGGCTGGTAGAGAATCCTGGGGTGCAGGCTGGGCTGAAGGACCAAAAGTGCAGGCTGGGCTGGTAGAGAATCCTGGGGTGCAGGCTGGGCTGAAGGACCAAAGGTGCAGGCTGGGCTGGTAGAGAATCCTGGGGTGCAGGCTGGGCTGGAGAACCAAAGGTGCAGGCTGGGCTGGAGAATGCAGAGCCTAAACGCAGGCTGGAAGCGGGTAATGCTGGGAGGCGAAACTGCGGCAAGCAGACCACCCGGGACTCAAGCGACAACTGAGCGCTGAGTCCCGGTTGCCGCCAGTTTAAATGGACGCTGGGCGCCCAGTGAATGACGTCGGTGCGACGACCGACGTCAGTCAGCGCTACTGCGCATGTGCGAGAACGCGCGCATGCGCCCAGCCGTCCTGAAGCCAGTAAAGCTACTGGCAAGGACGGCGAGGTACATGACACCTGCAAAATATACATAATTAATTTTTGCCTAGTTCATTGCATTGAAATCAATGGGAAGACTGAGTTTCTCCCCACCACTTGGTAAGTTTTCCTTTTTTTCCATAGGCATAGTATAAAAGGGGTGTCAAGTTCCCACAGCATGCTATTCTATGATTGTGAGAGGAAGAGAGAGCAGAATTTTTTTAGTTACAGAAAATAGGCTAGTAAAGTGGATCTGAAGCTTAATTTAGGGAGTCTTGTAGGCAGAACATTTATTCTCTGTTTTAGGGGTGTATGGGGGCAGTCTGGGGGACAGGAAGGTAGAAACTAGGTTGACTACAAATGCCCTAACATCATGTGTGACTGACTTATCCGGATGTTATCTCTGTGATGGGGGAGTCTAGGATGTGAGAAAGGTTTATTCTAAATGCCCCAATATTCTATGTGACTGGAAAGACGCAGACAACTGTGATCCAAGTTCCTTCATGATCTGGCTGTTTTTATCTCTGTATTACAAATGTCTGGGGGTGTGAGAAAAGAGAAGGTTGGGGTATTTAGGGTAAACCTCCTTTTCTGTTTGACTGAAAGGGAAGACATAGGCATATCTGAGAACAGATATGTGGACAAGTGGGCAGAGCACAGACTATATGACTGTTACTGTTCACAGGGTTTTTCTCCCGCCAACAGTGAACAACACTACTAGCTTACAGCATCAGTTGACAGCTAGTAATCTTGCCTCTCATTCTGGCCATGTGATTAATAGTCAGCAGCAGCAGAATAGCCCATACCATTGGCACACCACCTTATGCATGCAGAGTTTTGAGAGACAGTTCCACAAAGCTATAGTTGTAACTTAACAAGAACAGCTAATAGAGGATTGGCTTGTACCCCACCCACTGAAAGCTAGTTTGATTCTGCTGATAATGGCTCCAACATAATTGCATGCACCAATAACACCATGCCAGCCCTAGTGTCACTTAAGCAGGAAGTTAGTGTTGTGGGCAAAGGACAAAGGCACTCTGCATGCTAACACATTTTTCAAGGCATAAGTTACTGCAGGACTCCCAACGTTTGACTTTCAGCTAGTTATTTCTCCACTACAGCCCTCAGAAAAAGTAATATTGCAGTGGTATATATTTTACCCATAGGAAATATAGGCAAAACATTTGTTAAAATAGGCAAAAATGAGGAAAATTTTGCACTGGTGAAAAGGAGAAATCTTTCCCGAAAAAGAGAAAAATCAGCCAGTTTTCACAAAAGTTAATGCTGGAAATTTTTCTCACTTTCATCCACCTCTACTACTGGCCTAGTGCCAGCTGTCCATGATGCTATTCTTAGTAAGTACCACTTGTGACATTGTCATTTGCCACTGCTGTAATTGCTGCTGCTGTCAGGAAAAAGATTAGGCTGCTCCATAGTACTGGGATGATTCAGCACTGAAACAAGACAGGCACTGGTACAATAATCCTTCTACTTGCAAATTTTCCATGATGATAAGACAATACAGATAATGACTCCTCTATGCCACCTGCTTTGCATATTCAATGAGATGGTAGGTCCAGAGATGTTCCCTGACTCCATGCATCTGAATTTCCCCACCATATAGCCATGTGTGGTCAGTTCACCACACAATGTGCAATTGGTGTAAATGAACTGCCAGATCTTCACATTTACAGATCTGCTCTCAGTTGGTGGGGTAAGTAACACTGGCAAAGGTGGCACACCAGAAGAGGTAGAGGACCCTGCGGATGCCTGGTCTGGAACAGTTGGTTCAACTTCCCAAGTCTGGACACTTGCACAAGAATATGATGATGACACAGCTGATATGCCAACCGTAATGTAACTGGACCCAAAGTGGCATCCACGAAAGCAGCTAAATCAAGGCACCCAAAAATAAGCACTGGCTAAGCTTAAGGCTATTTAAATGCATGCACCACACTTGCATGCATGCCAAAACTGCGACTAAACAATAGCAACACCAGTAAAATGTTATGCACAGCGTATATAAAATAAACTTGTAATTAAAGTTAATGCAAGCGTCAAACTTACACCCACAATAAGTTATTTATATGTGGTAAAGTCTACAGGGTCGCAGCCAAAATGGTGCTTATGCGACACATGGCTGACACTCAAAGGTATATCCAGAGAAGTTTGTTGTAATGACCGATACCACAATAAAACCAGAGTACTAGCAATAAGCAATAATATTTAATAAAAACAATAATATTGTTATATTGGTATAAAGGAGTAGAAAGTGATACTGTTTTTATACTTGGCTATCCTGGAACAATCTTATGTTGATGGTGTAGCAGGAAAGGACGCAGGCGAGGAAAATTGGTTGCATGGCGCGATGCACTCAGCTGCATCAGTTGGAGGAGGTCAGGCATTGAAGTGACTCCTAGGCTTTTCTGGTCTTTTGCCTCTCAAAACAAAGAAACCAGGGAAGGGGTCTGCAAAAGGTTTAGCTAGTAGTCTGTAACCTAGTGTGTTTAGGAGAGGACATAGGAACATCAAAATGGGCGCAAATGTAGTTGCAAAAGTGTTGCAATTTTACACCCTGGAATGGATGCAGTTTTGTCACAAAATAACCACAACTTTACCTATGTCCACAACATATGTCTTAAGGATCGTACTGTTAAGTTTTCCAGATGCTTGCCATCCCAATTTTATTCAGCACTCGGTTTCCATCATGGTATTTCCATCTGTTGACATTTCATGTCAAAGGTAAATTTCTTCTGGTTCTTGTCCCTCTACTGTGATTTTTTTTCCTTGATGTGGTAAATTTGTTCAACATGACTTGTGTTTTGTTAATATTCATCTTCAGCTCAAAATTTTTGCTTTCCTGTTGTAGCTCTTCAATGTGCTCATACAGTTCTTCAGTACTACTGGAAAAGAGTATGATATTGTCTGTGCTCCTTGTGTTCAGGCACCTGTTTTAGACCATTCCAGTGAAGGGATTCCGTGTAAGTAACGAGATCCCGGCACTTCTCAAGCTCCATCGTGTCGACCGACACGGATCTCCTGCTGACAGCTTTACAGCTGTCAGTAGGAGAAATCAAACTTTAAACACCTGTATCGCTTAAACCATAGCATTTTGAGAGATACGGTTTTTTGCATTTAGATCAGCTTTTTAAGCTCTTCTAAATGCAAAAAAAGTTTTTTTAGACATTACTTTAAGGTAGATTCCATTGATCTTAAATCTGTTTTGACCCAAACTGTCTGTCTGTCTATCTATCTATCAATGTACACATTCATACATAACACCATACTGATCCACCACCCACCAAAATACACATATGCCACTTACATTGTAGGTTATAACTTTTTCTTTATTATTTTTTTTTTTAAATAATGGTTAGCCAGCACAGCAGAAGGCTTACAGAGAGAAAAGTCTGAGAATTATTTGTGTGTGCAGGACTCAGGCTAGCCAAACAAAAGCCATGAGTAAATATTTTTAATTAGGACTTAGGCTTGGCAAAATGAAGCCTTGAGTAAATAAGTTTTGCAAGTCTCAGGATTCCCAAAACAAGAACTGAGAAAATATTTTTTACAGGACTCAGGCTTGCCACAAATAAATAATTTTTTGCATGACTGAGGTTTCCAAAAAACAAGCCCTGGGCAAAAACAAGTCCTAAGTACATATTTTTTGCAGATCTTAGGCTTGCAACATATACAATGTCAGGGAAAAATGCTTCCTTAATCAGGACTGTTGTACCAAGGTGCGACCCCTCCTTTCCCCTTTTCACAACTTTGTCAAAATAATGCAAATATTCTCACACCCATGGATTCAGTGAGAGAAGAGGTGGATAAGAATAGCTTTCTTCTTCTCCATAATCAAATTCACTGGCTGAGACAGGGTCTGCTGCTACCTCAACGTCACTGGAGCTGGGACCAGGATTATTGGTGGTAAATAAGGCAGATCCTGGTCTCATATTACTGCTTGAAGAATCTGTCCCATGTTAGCCATGGTGGTTAGACTGTTGAACACCATCCTGCTACAGAGACAGATGAAAGTCTGCAGCAAACTCTGCAATATAACTACTGTGGCAGTGATGCTCATCCCCATTTGCATCTCTTTCTCCCATTCCAAAAGCACACTTATGATCTCATCCACATCAGCTGCTCCACCACCACCTTCTCACTCATCAAGAAACTAGTCTCTAGCTGCTCTATGGTAGTGGGTCTACTTGGGGATGACAAGTAGGGCTTAGGGTTCCTTGCTGTCACACTTGCTAACTCGTCTTCCTCAGAAGAAGAAGGGCCACTGCTAGCAGTTGCAGCAGGCACATGCAGCTGACCTGTGTTGCTCACACAACTACCCATTCTGATTTCTTCAAATCGTGCCACCAGATCCCAAGGGACTATGTTGGGGGCACTTGGCATCATTTGATCTAGGGAATGTGGGCTTCCAGTACCTTTAGCACTGGTGGTTCCACTGCTAGTGTTAGTGATTTCCTCCTCCTCCTCCGAGTCACTAGCTTCAAAGTCCATCCATCTTCTTTTTTTTTTGTATTTTTAATATTTTGTATTTTTAAATTGTTAACACTCCTTTTTACCTTTACAACTATAAAAAGAGAACAATTGATGGCTATTACCAATATTCATATCAAGCAACTCTTTACCTGTCTGCCTATACTAGCAAGCATAAAACAAATCAGCTGCTTTCTCTCTCTCATACAACCACAGACTGACAACCTGCAATAAACTACTCCCCCCTTATTCTTTAGAACACTAGGAATATATGTGGGGAATACATTATTATCATGGAATTGAATGCATGCAAAAACAGAAAAACATTTAAAAAATGCACGTTTCACAGGAATTCCTGTCAAAGGTGGGAAGAACAATTTTTTTGCATGATTTACTTCTGAGGAGAAAGGTTTCACCAATCTCTCTGCAGGACTTCAAATTCACCTCAAGGAAATCTTCATAGCAAGAAGAATTCAGTGAGATGATATCTGGAGTCCAGCAGTAAAGAATTGTTTGCCTCCATGGACATGATCTCCAATGTTAATTAAAGAAGAAAGATTTCATTTGTGGAATCAAATCATGTAAAATTGCTTCATAGTGACCATTAGCATTTTCTGCCCAGATGAAGGTAAGTGGGTTCTTAACAACAGTGTTCCTTTAACAAAAATCTCACCCTATTTGATAAATTCTTAAATTGCTTGTTTTATGTTACCACTGACTTATCTAGTCAACAATGTCATGCTGAATAATCAAAGGCCAATTAAAAGATAATATGTGAATGGTATTATTTGTAAGACCTTGTGAATACTAGAAGGTCATGACCATGTATGGTACCTTTTGCACATCATTTGCAGAGGAAGAAATAAGCAGGCAATTCATCAGTATCTGAAAGGTACGGAACAGAAAAATGAGGCTTGGCTGCATGCCATGACTACTTTTGATGTGAAATACAAACTACATTGCATTTAGCATAACTATAAAAGAAATTATCTGTAAAAAGATGGTAAGAGCTGTTAAGGAACACAATGTCAAGTATACATAAAAAATAAATGAAACTGAGAGGAAATGTAGAACAAGTACAAGAACATTATGAGTAACTGATTAAAATTACTTTGACACTGCACCATTCGAGACACATCGATGATGTCCCAGCAATACAAAATGGTAAGAAGTAAGCTAAAAAAAACAAGTTTGAGAAAATATTTAGATAGAAACTTCATCAACATTCAGCACAGAAAAAATACCAAAGCTGCAAAAAAAAAAACTGGCATAAATGAAGTAAACCAAGGCACATAGAAGATTTTGCAAAACAAAATTTAGAAACATGGTTTAAGGACCAGAGAGATGTTCATGTTTCACAAAACACTGGACACTGTTGGCATTAAAAAGGCTTAAAGAATATCAATGCTAAAATTTATATTGTTCTTATGTGAAGAGAAAGTGTGCATTTCTCCCTTCCTCCTGTTTCTTACAAATTAAATATCTATATACTTAAAAGAGAAAACCTGTGTCCCCAGCCAGACACACCCAGGGGTGGCAGTAAGGAGGAGTTACTCATAGCTCCTCCCTACTGCCATTGCTGGAAACAGAGGGGTGTACGATTTTGACAGGAGTGGGTAGGGGCCTCTGCCAGGACGTTCCCCTCCCTCAAAATTTTCCTGAAAATGAAAAAGAGGCTTGGACTTCAAGGATATGAATGAGCATGCTCACAACATGAAAAAAAGAATCTCGGAATACAAGGTATTTTGGACCCAGAATCCTACACAGCCTCCAATCCTCCACCTGTCCCAATTAGCAGACAGTAAAAAGAAAATGTGTTTTCACTTGCTGTGAGCAAGAAATGTTGAGCAGAGCAACAAAGCAGTGATGAAAAATTTGGTTAAACCTGTGCTATTTTTGTAGAAACTTGATGTAGAAGGGGTAATCTATTACAAGTAAAGTTGGAGCTCAGGCCGAGCTAAGTTTTTATATGTAGTGTTGTTTTCACTTTGGTTTATAAAACACTGCCTGCTGATTTTGTTTGATGCAGTGTCAAAATAAACCTGCAAATCTTTTTTAACCCCTTGAGTGCCAGAGAGGTAGAGGTACATAACACATTACAAAGCAATGTGTTGTGTACCTCTCTGACACTCAAAGGGTTAAGAACTGTGAACTGTGTGTGATACCCTAGAAGACTGTGCTTGCTTCCCACCCAGGGGCAGCCAGCTTGTGGTTTATTACAGTGTGTTTTACTCATGTGTGTTGTGGTGTATTGTGTGTATGTTGTGCGTGTATTTGTGTATTGTGTGTGTTAAGTTCTTAGTGGGAAAGAATACTTGCACAGTGTTTCACTTTTTATTAACGCTTTCATCGCCACAGTGGCATGCAACTCATTGCTTTGCAATGTGTTGCATCCCCATCTGGCACTCAAAGGGTTAACAGCATAGCAGATAACTCTCTGGGCAGAGGCTCACTTTTTACTGAAACTCTGCCCACTTCTGTTCCTCTCACTCCTGCCCGATTCTCTTCTTTCCCCACCCTATTTTTACCACTTTCTGCATGCCCGTTAAGCCCCGTCATGACTCACAGTTAAACCCCACCCCTTTTTGATGCAAATTGCATCCTTTTTCTCCCTGCAGCTGCACAACCGGACTCCCCTCTGGGGAGACTACATATCATACTTCCCAGGTATGGTTAACAGTTCTGATAACAACACCACTATCCTGGCTACCACATACTGAAATACTGCCCACACTCCCTGTACTCATCTAACAATTACACATTGATCCTAAAAGAGAGACGACCAAATTGTATTCTTTTTTTTTCCCTACAATAGCAATAAGTCTCAGTGCCTGCCACTTTGAGGAGCTGTAGTTCAAGAACCATCACAAGGCTGTGCATTGCACACTGTGCTCTATAGGCACAAATGACTTACATATAGTCTATCTATGAGTGGGCATACTATTGAGCAAAGACACTTGTTAATCGCACACCTAAGGGACGGACATATCACCAAAAACACAACATGCACACCAGGAAAAACACTGCAAGACATCACACACAAATCAGGAAAGATGCTGCAAGAGATCACATAATACAATGGGAAAGACACTACAATTAAAGATGTCTTCACAATGCTTTTGAGTCCTCTTTATCTTTCAAGGGCTGAAGGTAATCATTTCAGTAAAGGGAAATTATGTATTTGTGCAAACACAACGTGCCACACTTTCAGTCTTGAATACGGTAATGTAATTATCAATCTATCTTTGATTTCCACTGGTAACACACCACTCTGCTTTAACCATTTGGTCATCAAGGAGTTAACAATGGATTAGTGTAAAACAAAACATAAGAAGGTCTAATTCTCGGGACTACCAAGATCTCTGTTTTTCTGCTCTCCCCAAGAAACAGAATATTTACTTCATTTTCCTCTGTTATTTCTTGACTATTCTGTAAGTTTACCCCTTGAGTGACAGAGGGGTTTGGCAATGCATTACAGAGCAACATGTTGTTCAGTTCTCTGGCACTTAATTATTCTTCAAAAATGTCCGCCATGTTTCAAGCAAGCAAACAGTACCTGGAAATAATTATTATTGCCTCCTTCAGAGAACACTTCTCTTCAACTGACAAACATTGTGATAGATCTGATTTCCACTTTGTCACAATGACATAGTGTCATAGTAGGTGGGTGGAACCATATGACAAAATTCAAGTCAGTCTCTGTACTCCTTATGATGATGACATTTGTAATATTAGAGACTTATCAAAGTAGATAATTATATGTTTATTTGGTACTAACTGTAAATATATGAACAGGAAAAAATTATAAAGTCCAGTGTTCTTCAGAAGGTATGGGCAATTATTTTGGTCTAAGGGCCACACCTTTGTTAATTTGGCAAAGTTTCACAGCACCTCCAAACAGATGAAAGCAGGTGTATATGAGAGATATTTATTTTATAAATTCCATGACACCCAGGGTAATGATCACAATTAATAGTAAGCACTTGATAGATTTTAAGGTGCTTTTTATTCAATCAATGTTTCATCCATAAATTTGGCCTTTCTGAACAATCTAGTAAGTATACTAAAAACATTGATTGAATAAAGAGCACTTTGTAATCTACTATCAAGTTCCTGTACTTTAGTCAAAAACAAAATCATTCACTGTATGCTTCATACCTGGCTTATTTATATGTACATATTATCAGCTATAGTACTGCAGTGCTAACCACAGAAAGTATAATTTTTGCATTTGAGAGCAGGAGACCAGATCTGGTAACAGCCAGAGTCCTGTACAAAATAGTTTATCTGATTGGCTCATTTCACTTCCATTTTAAACTAAACTCAGCTCAATCTGCAAGTACTTTATATTGGAGATATTTTAGTGCATAGAGTCTATTGAATAACATAGAAAATGGAGTGTTTATAACATGGAAAAGTTACTTGCTCAATGCCATGAACTCTCTGACACAACATGAATTCCCTGTAGCTACTGAGAACCTTGTGGATGGTTCTAAGTAGTATGATTTGCTCCAGTAACTCCACACAGTTGACAATTAAAGCAATGCTAACACATTAAAAGTAACTTTGGTTATATACCCTTTCATACCTATCCTGTGATTCATCCTAGCATCTGTAAGCGCAAATCTAATTGCTTTCTGACGTCCAAAATATAGGCCTCAAGTATCTCAGGATTATCTGTAAATGGATTCAGATAAGACAGCCTTTCTGAGTACCAAAGTAGCAGTCACGAATCACAAAAAAATAACTGATTTTAGATCTTATGCCTCATTACAAACACCACAAAGAAAATTAATTAAATGCTCTATTAATAGGACAGTTTACACATGCATTAAAAATAAAGTTTAGGATTATGTTTTAGGGTTGTGGCATATGAACATTTTTTTACGTATGCTATCTATATTTAAGGTTATAGGAACCTATTTTTTTAAGTATTGGTTTTCTTTAACCCCTTAGGTACTGCGCGGTCTGGGATTGGGGTGCTCTGAAGGACAAGAGCACTGGTTTTTTGGAGGGAGTTAGCAGGCTGTGTGATTTAGAGCTCTGTGTAGGTTTGCTGTGATTACAAAATTCCAGGAGGTGACAGGAACGCCACTGGTCCTTAAGGCACAGACACCGATGATGGTCCTGGTAAGTCATTGGTCGTTAAAGTGTTAAAGAAACAGGATCATGCTATGTGTAGTCTTCACCTCACATAATACAAACAATGATACTGTCTATTCAGAAAAGCTAATGTTCATATTACACTTTCAACAACTTACCTAACAAAAAACCCCAGACAACCTACACATTTAGGGACAATCTGTATTTTGGAGTACGGGGAAAACCAACTGCATCATAGGGATGAAATAAAAATTCCCATTATATAGAGTTTGTAATAAGGGATGGGTGAAGTCAGAAACATTTCCGATTGGAATTTTTGTAGAAAATTTCCCACTTTTTTTGAGACAATTTCTTCCCATAGAAAAAACATAAAATGTGCTTCTTTTTGCCACTGCGCAAATACATTTACCATAAGAACTTTGCAATTTTCACCTATGTTTTCTATGACTGCAAGATTTCCCACCGCAAAAGATGAGACATAGCTGAAAGTAAAAGTTATGAGTCCTACAGCAACATGTGCCTTGAAGAAAATTGTTAGCCTTTGTCCTTTGCCTATAACACTAACTACGTGCTTAAGTCACACTGGCACAACCATCCTTGAATAATTGCTTCGGCTTGGGATATTCCCGCTTTGTGCAACACAACACATCAGTTCTTTCAGGACGCTCTGTTTTCAAGAAAAGAAAAGGGCAGCATGTTAACAGCAAACATTTTGGCAAGTTGACTATACCACAGGCATGATCTTTGTGCAGGATTTTACTTATTTCTATGAACTTACTAAATGTGGGATGGCAGTACATAGTAGAAGAACTGTGCAACTGAATTTCTTTAACAAAATGATTGTGGAGGTTCTGGAGTGTGACAATATATGATGACACTCTATGACTTTTGCCATCTCTAAAAAAAAACTGAGTAATACTCATCTGCAGCAGGAGCAGGAAATCTGACACATCAACAGCACTTCTATTATGTACTCCAAAGCCCTGGGAACGTTTACTAGTTCTTCTACTGCTGCTAGTTGTGGCACCTCTGACCTGTTGATTGTGTGTCTCCCAGTCAGATATGTGGTTGTGTTTCAGGGGGGATCTCATTGAGGTTGTGCCTAGGTGTTAGCCTGCTCAAATGCTTTTTTACAAAGATAAGATATGGCAAGAGATTGCAACATGCTTAGTGAGTGAAGTATCTCCATACTGTGGATGTCATAGAATTCTGGGCCCCTGAGGGGCTGCTACAACTAATGGGACTAGATGTTGTTGCAATTATACTACTACTAGGTGTCACAGGTGCTGCACTTTCATAGCAAAGATTGTGTACACTCAACACTAGTAGTGTGCATGACTTGGTAGGGCTTGACTATACCAATGAAAACTGAGAAGATGACTGTGTATTTTTTGGCATCTTTGTTTATCTAGGGTCAGACTTTCCATCTGTTTTCTCAAACAGTTTATGGACAGACCCAGTGCTCCTTTTCACTGGTGGAAGATTGAACTTTTGCCTGTCAGCTAACTTACTGGCCATGTCATCATCTCTCTCACTCTCAATTTCATTTGTATCTGAAGAAGAGGAGGATTCTGGAGGAATATTCTAGATCTACAGGATCAGCATCAGCAGTTAGGTCATCCTCAGCATCGCCTCAGGCACCTCTTGCCCAGTACCTTTATATTCTTCTAGGCATTTAGAAATCTCAAACAATTTATTTTTACTTTTCCTGTTTGCAGGATTTTCAGATCATTTGCTACTAATTTCAGGACATGAGTATGTGTGTGTGTTGTTCTCACTGTCGGATGCAACATTTGGTTCAGCTGCTACACCTTCTTGCACTACACCATCAGCATTGTAATATGAATTGTTTTCATCTTCAGTATTTTAGATGGCTTATTAATAGTACCTGTGGTGGAACTTTGACAAAGTGCACCCTCCCCAGGAGGAGAGGGATCACCATCATTTATTGTACATGCTGCAACATCCATGGTTGCAGTCAGTTTTTGGACTACCACTTTACTCACATGTCCCTGCACTGATCTTAATCTTTTCACTCCCCCTTTCCCTTGTGCATTTGCTGGAATTACTCAATTAATGTTTGTGTTTTTACTGTAAAGTACACAATAGAACTGATTGTATGGGATGTCTTGCCTTGGCCCTCTACAAAATACTTTAACTCTTTTAGTATCATTCTGCCTCAGTCACAGCTCACTTCAGGGTCCCCATTTCTGTCACCTATCTTTTTTTTAATGAACTCTCCTCACCATCCCTATCACTGCAAAAAAAAAAAAAATACCTGTTCAACCACTTCTTTCCACAGACTGCCATATCACAGAGATAACAGCAAGATCAGGAAGAAACTTGGATCACCTCTGCCTGTGTGCTCCCAGTCACTCTCATAGACATTTGGGTATTTGGAGTAATTCTGTTTTGCTCCCTTTACCCACCTTCAGACTCTCCTGACACAGCTAGATCAGGAAGAAACTTGGATCACAGTTGCCTGTGTATGGGGTATTTGAGGTAAACCTCCTTTGCTCCCTACCCCCAGACTCCTCTAGCACATATATAACCACTAGTTCAGGAAGGAACTTTAATCACCTCTGCCTTTGCGTTCCCAATCAGTTACATATAATTTTGGGATATTTGGTGTGTCTCCTTTGCTCTCTTCTCACACCCCCAGACTCCCCTGCCACAGAGATAACAGCCAGATCAGGAAGGAAGTTGGATCACAGCTACCTGTTTCTACTAAGACACATAACATTTTGGGGTAATTGGGATAAACTTCCTTTGTTCTCTTCTCACACCCCCAGACTCCCCTGACACAGAGATAAAAGACAGATCAGGCAGAAACTTGGATCACATCTACCTTTATGTTCCAGGTCAGTCATGCAGAAGTTTGGGATATTTGGGATAATTCTCCTTTGCTCACTTCTCACACCCCCAGACTCCCCTGACACAGAGATAAAAGCCAGATCAAGAATAAACTTGGATCACAGCTGCCTGTGTCTACTTGGTCACATAAATTTGGGGATATTTGGGGTAAACCTCCTTTTCTCCCTTCTCTACACCCCCAGACTCCCCTAGCACAGAGATAATAGCCAGATCACGAAGAAACTTGGATCAATGCTGCCTGTGTATTCCCAGTTACACTGAGTATTGGGGTCAATCTCCTTTACAGACTCCCCTAATACAGAGAACAGATTTCCCGCCTACAAGACTTCCTAAATTTGGCTTCAATTCCTCTTTATGTGCTGCTTTCTCTTCCTCTCACAAACACAGCATGGCATACTGTGGGAACCTGACACTCCTTTTATACTACGCGTGCAGGAAAAGAAGGGAATGAAAACGGCACTTTCACAAAAAATGTGCAGCTCTGCGAAAAGTGCCATTTTAGTTTGCCCATCCCTACTTATAATCCCTTGAATTTTATGGAGGTCTATAAAGCTTCATAATGCATTGGGGCCCTCTTTAACATTCAAAGGTTTAAGATCCCTATTTAAATAAATGGGTGTTTGTTCACATTGTGCAGTTTGTTTACCACAGAATGAATCCAATTCTACTTAGCATATCTGCTTCACTGTTATTATTCATATTGTTGGTATTTTTTACAGTGCTCTCATCTGTTTTTTCAGACTTCAGATTTATGGATTTTGTTAGACTTCTAAGAGTGTGTTTTTATGAGCTATTAGAACATATGTGAAAAAAATATTTAATTTCTGATTTTTGCATTGTACAAATATTGAAAACCATATAACTGTGGAATTATGTATTCTGTCAGTAACTTCATACCATATTTTAAAGTATTTTTCTGTGACAGCATTGCACTTTTAACGTGTTCACAGATGTTGCTGTTATCCAATAAAAGGTAAGCACATCTGTCTGAAAGGTGTAATAAATGTTTGATTAGCAACTACACAGTCTTTATTTTTGGAGTGTATTTCTATCTCAGTAAGGTTAGTTAAATAGTGCAGAAAAATGTTTTATCATTGTTCCCAGAAACATCAGCTCCAAGACAATACTGTCCCAATGTTAAATGATCTGTCCACTTGCTTATTATTATGTGATGTAAACACTTGATCATTTTAGTCCACTTCTTAACCAAGTTTTCTTAAGTTAGGAAGTCTATTTTTCTACTTGTAAACCTTTATACTACCATAATCTGTTTTCTCTCTCAACTTTTTTTACATTTTCTCTCTAAACCAATTTCCTGAATCTTAACTTTTTGTGACTATCTAATCTAATACATGGAAACCTTTAGCTCATTTATGCTTTTCTAGTTCTTTATAAATGTCCCAGATTTTCTGAGAACAAGTGGCTTTTCTCTCCCTGTGGATAACCAAAACGTTTATGATCTTCAAGTAACATTCTTCCTTAATTATCTTTCACTGGAAGATAAATTTGGGTTCATCCCTAAACAATGGAAATAGAATTATTTTTAACCCTCAAGACACTCAGTTCAATAAGGAACAGTAAAACAATCGGTAAGGTAAAAGCATTAAAGAACGATAGCCATGTCTGTGTAGCACAGCTATGCAATGAGCTGTCTATCATCACGGACAATGTGCTGCACAAACACACGTAGATTCATAATATGCGTTACACATTTTTTTACCTCTCCATGGTTTCATTTCAGTCGATAAACAACTCCAAATATGTCAACTTCAAAGGAAACAAGCTAACTTTTGACATTATCTGACAAACCCAAAGGTGAAAACTAGTTTAAAATCATAAACATAGACAGACAGTGCTACAAACGTTGTTTCAAAGTCATGAATAGGTTAATCCAAAGATGACTCATCAAACTTAAAAAGCAAACAAGCTTGTGTGTAGCGGTGATCTCTCACTGCAGGTTCTCCAGGCTTGAATACAAAGCAGCAAATCAGAAGTACGTGACGGCACTCAGACAAACACAAAGAGATCAGGCTGTGATCTTCATAAAAATGGAAACTTTTATTGCTGAACTAAAACACAAAACTGACACAGTTTTGCCAGAGGTGGAACACATATTTACAACAAGTCCCCAAGTGGAAGTCTTACTCATTTCGCACTTACCCACAATGCTTAATCATAAACATAAACCCAAGTGAAAAAAAACCGCAATATACGCAAATTTAAAAATCACAATTGATTGGAAATACATGTTGCTGTCTTTAAAGGAATAGAAGCCAACCAATCGAATGAAAGAATAAACGAAAGGTTGGTTTAACCCAATAAAGACAGTGCACTTCTAACACTGATTGCATAATGCACAAAAATTATAAAGAAAAACGAAACATAAAAACAATACAGTGAAAGAGAAAATCTGAATGACTTACAAGTGAAAATAGAATGCAAAAAGAGAGAGAGAGGGCAAGGAGACCCCCACAAAACATTGACAGGAGGCTACAAAATGTGAGTAATGTCCCATTCAGAATTTAAACCATCTGGGTCCCTAGTCTTAAGTTTAAAAATCCATAGTGCTTCTTGTTTGTCGATCAGTTGTTGCAGGTCTCCCCCCCTCCAAGGGAGTTTCACCCTTTCAATGCCTTGGAAGATATAGCAACCTGAATCTCCAGCATGGGTAAAGGTAACATGTTTCGCTATTGCTGAGGTTGGTTCCTCATGTCCTACTTGATTCGAATGTTCTCTTATCCTCTCTTTTAAAGGGATAGTAATGTTTCATAATAAAAGCAGCTCTAATTAATCATCATAGTATTTGGCCTTTGGAGAGTGTTATTTCAATTCTGTCAGAGTTGTAGTTCAGGAGTAATTCAATGACAAAGTATCCCCCTCCCACCCCTTTTACTGATGTCACACTGCTCAGCTAGAGCAGAAGGGAGGTGTCCAGGTAGATTGCAGAGAAGGACAATCTTCAATTAAGATAAGGGGAAAAACTTGAAAAGCTTGTCAAGGGGGGCAGGGATTTCATTGTTTTCATAGGAATAAGAGTGTCCCCTTCTGTTATCTGTCTGGTCTATGGACTGCAGTCCACATCTGAGAAGAGATTGTTTACACTAAGTAAAAGGGGCGGGAGGGGGAAACTTTGCTTGTGAATATCTCATAAACCATAAAGGTTTGAGAGATAACACATATCATTCTTCATGTTTTTTTTAATGCCTACAAAATAAAATAAAGATAAAATGAAGTATTACTATCCCTTTAAAGGGCATGTAGTAGACTCACATATTGAACTTGACACAGAGAACAGGTGAACAATAAATTATATTTCTGGTATTACAATCAATATAGTTCAAAATGGGATAATGAAACCCATCATTTGAACCAGTAAATTCCTGAGAAACCTTAGAAACCTCACAACATTTACAATGAGTAGATCCATATTTATAATACCCAGTGCAATTGAGCCACGTACAATTAGAACCAGAATGTTTAGTCAAAAAGAAACTGAGTGAAATATGATTGCCAATAGTAAATCCACGTTTAGCTACAAAAGAGCAACCAGACTCCAAACTAGAATCAGAATAGAGTACAGGCAACAGACTCTTAACAAGGTTACACATTTTATAATATTGGGGACGATAGGTAATGATGAATCTAACTTTGTCAGGTTCAGCTCGCCGATATTTATGTTTAAAAAAAAATAGGAACTAATCAACTCTTCCCTAGATTTTTTACATGCATGTTCATGGGCATTATTCAAAATGCTATCAGTGTTAGAGACGCAATGTCTTTATTGGGTTAAACCAACTTTTTGTTTAGGCTTTCATTCAATTGGTTGGCTTCTATCCCTTTAAGGTCAGCAACATGTATTTCCAATCAATTTTGATTTTTAAATTTGTAAATATTGTGTTTTTTTTCACGTGCGATTATGTCTATGGTTAAGCTCTGTGGGTAAGCGCTAAATGCTTAAGACTTCCATTTGGAGTCTTGTTGCAACTATGTGTCCCACCTCTGGCAACACTGTGTCAGTTTTGTGTTTTTTAATCCAGCAATAAAAGTTTCTATTTTTATGAAGATCACAGCCTTATTGCTCTGTGTTTGTCTGAGTGCTGTCACATACTTCCAATTTGCTAAGTTCAAAATCATGGCCAATCACAATACAAAGTATCAAGTCCATTCAAATAAATGTATACCCCCCCCCCCAAAAGAACTGCAACACACTGTCTTTACTTGGTAGTTCTCAGAGTTGCACAGGTTTACAGGGGCCATAACAACCATGATTGTTGAACAAACACAAACTGATTGCATGTCCAACACGTATGTCACTTGCGCAATAACCCTGTGGCTTCAAATCACACTTTTGAAATAACCATGACAATAAAGCTGAAACAATGAAAGTACCACAAATAGGACAAACAAGTAAAAAAACACGCACATTGAAGGGGTAACACATCAACACAAGCAGCTGGAGGACACATGTTTCACCCATCACAATAACTAGAACAAACACACATTCAAAATGTGATCATTGAACAAACTCTCAAACTTGCATAAGCAACACTGCCGAACCATACCATTAGGGAATCACAACACAAACACATTATACATGATTGTGGATAATGGGAATGGTGCTCACAATACTCTTGTTACCACAGTTGATCACCCCTGGATTCAAATAGATGTGTCATGTATGTCACATAATACGCCCACAACATGTATGCATACCACAATGACTTTCCCAGTTTTCCTGATACATATGATGTATGTTAATGCCAGCAATATCCAGGACCTTGTCAAGCTGTAAAATCAGTGTGTGTCAGGATGGTCTCCCATGCATTGCAAGCAATGCATGGCATACCATTCTGTCAATCAAGAGGTCGGATGTCAATGTCATTGTCTTGCATCCCTCTTGTAATTTTTCAGGTTACTAATCACACAATATTATTTCCCCATAAAGCATCTAAGTTTGCAACCGAGCATTAGGAAAGTGAGCAGGAGGAGGAACAAAATATAACCCCAACTGACACAACCCCTAGAAATCCAGCACAGGACACCAGCTGGATACCACCACCACCACAGTCATAGTACGGGTTGCCACTCACAACAGCCCAAGAGTGGATGCCACAGGAGTCAAACCAGTGGATTCCAAAACAGAGATGAATGCCACCAACAATTGGGCAGTACTGGATTCCCCCACCAACATGACCAATGGGACGCCACTATATGCACAACATTATCAGAACACAATTATATGGGTCATATGGCCACACACCATGCCTGCAGGCACATAGCTGGATGCCTTCAAAGCAAGAGAGCAGCCTGCAGCCACAACCCAAGAGAGAAGGGAACACATCCCAGTAGCCACAGTATGAAAGAGAGAACTGTAGCCAGTGTCAGTGGTATGGAATCCAAGCAAGCTATCAACCAGGTAGAGATATGTCATATTTGAACTGGACTTAGTGACTTGTTTGGCCAGATGCTCATTGAAATGCACAAGCAAAATCACAACCAGAGGCTGCTGGTAGAGAGAAGTCAACAGTCAAATGAGGGGTCAACTGCAACAACCTCAGCCCCAAGACAGCCAAGAGTCACCAGACAGTAGGTGAGAGCAGACACATTTGTACCCCCTCCCAAAGCCCCCAAAAATAAAAAAAAAATATGTGTCAACTAAAATGCAGTGAGGACAATAACATACAGGAAACAGAATTTACTCCAGAGCAGACCCTGTCACAAGTGTTTAAGTATACATTTGAGAGAAAATAAAAGCAATCCTCATGTCTCCCATTGGAATTTTTCTTTTGGTAAATGGAGTGTTTTGGTGTAGTTTTAAAACTGAGAGATTTTGATTAATCATTTGAATGCCAGAAGGGTACAAAGTAGGCATGGGCGAAAGTTGTCGCCATGTTCCAGCGAGAAATTTCGTGAAAACCACGTTGTTGTCTGCTTTTTCGTGGCAAAATCTTCTTTAAAACTAGCAATTAAAATATTTGCATTTTCACCCAAAATTTTTGGCCATTTTTTCAATGGCTAGAAAGTTTCCACCCATCGATTTACGTTGTTTTTGCAGTTCCGCTATAAAAACATAATGTATTTGCAGAAGGCAGACACAATAGAAGCAGCTACAGTGCGAGATAGACATTCTGTGCTATTCTGCTGTGATATTTTGCAAAACTGAGGCAGGAGAGGCTTATAGTGACTGCTATCACTTTGAGCAGCAAAAGAAGGAACTGGAAGGACCCATATTATGTGTCCGCTGAGTGTGAGGAGGAGGAGGAAGTGACTAGCAGTACTGAACCAATGCTGTCCAGTCCCCCTAAATCACTCGAAGGGATCTTGGGGAATTTAATGGGAAGGGAAGAAGAAAAGAGAATGGGAAGGGAGTAAGAAAGGGGAATGGCAAGGGAGGGAGAAAAGAGTAGTACTAGTGAGAGCAGGACAGGTCAGCTGCCTGTGTCTGCTTCAAAACATGCTGACCCTGCTGCCAGTGTCATCATTGCTGTACCTGCTGCCAGATGTGCTGCCCCTGCTGCCATTAGTGATGTACCTGCTGACCAGACATGCAGCCCCTGCTGCCAATAGTGCTGTACCTGCTGCCAGATGTGCAGCCCGTGCTGCCACCATTGCTGTACCTGCAACCACCATTGCTGTACCTGCTGCCAGATGTGCTGCCCCTGCTGCCACCAGCACTGTACCTGTTGTCACCAATACTTTGCCTGCTGCTAGTGTGTCTTGTAGTACACAGGAGTTGGGGAAGGAGAAAATTATGCCAAATGTGACAGCAAGGGATCCTAAATCACACTTGCCATTCCCAAGCAGTCCTGCCAGAGCTAGTACTACTGCTACTAAGTTCCAGCAGCTTATTAGCGTTAGGAGTGAAGGAGGGGGTAATCAACAATATTACTAGTGACTGTGAGACTGAGGCGGAAGACTCTGCAGCTGAACTTGATGTGGTTGGTGTTAGGTCACTTCCTATATTGTCCCTCACATAGATACATCTACAGCCCAGTATCATCTAGTCCCTCATGCTTTGACCATCACGGCATGGACTGAAGGAGGAATTCATAGACCTATTAAAAGGAGAACTCACTATATTCAAACACATGATATTTTCTCTAGAATTTACTATATCCTAGATAATCCCACACTCATAGGCCATCTACAGCAGGACAATCTGATCTCCAATCATGCCCTGTTCAAGGCCACATTCTCCTTTAAACCACCTGCTTATTCTGAAAATGCCACTTTATCTGGCCTCCTGTCACGAAACTACTGTGACGGACTAGCTAAGGAATATACCCTGAGAATAAAATGCTGGATGAAGGTCTTACCTCTCCAGCAAGGGATAAGGGATCTAGATGCTAGAGTTCAATGCTAGGGCATGCAGCTCGGGCACATTGGTTGCCTAAAAGGAGTTGTGCTGCGGCTGAGCCATGTAAAGGTGATAGCCACAAAGCTAGATTAGTCCCCTTCAGTTGAGCCGAAGGAGACCCGCGATAACCCCCTCTAGGCAAACTATACTACCCCAATCCCCAGGGAGGAACAATCTCCAACATGAACAAACAGGATACTCAATCAGGCTGAACAGGATTGCAGGAGACAGCCAGTGGATATGGAGAAGATACCAAGGCACCTATTCGGCAGGAGGGACATTGGGAATCAGGCCAGGTCATACACAGGAGTTCAGGATACAAGACCAAAGGCAAGAAGAGTAGTCGCAGGATTAGGCAAGGTCATACACAGGGATACCAGATACAGGACCAGAGGCAGAAGAGTAGTCGAAGGGTTAAGACAGGCCGTACACAGGGTTTCTTTTTTCGAGCTAGGTAGGGGTTAATAGCCCTTTTTAGGGCTGGTAATAGGGTTTGGACCACTCTTTAATATTGGCAAGCCAGTTAATGCCCCGGGGTATTTAGCTCCATGTTAGGCAGGTTTTTTGCTCCTGAACTATTGCTACCGTTTTTTCAGCGATCTAGCAGTATGCCTTTGTTGTATCAGAGATAGAGAGTTTCTCGCTATATGTTGTTTTGCAGAATAATGCTTTGACATTATCCGCCCCTACAAAGGTAGGATGGGTTATTCACTCTACTTCTGATATAATCTACATTGTAACCCAATTTGCTCTGATACTTATAGAAACAATATTTAAGAAAAGGCAAGGCAGAATTTATGCCCCGGCAGTACGCTATCCTGCTTAGACACTATTGTTTTATTAGTGATATTTTCACAGTTTTTTGGCAGGTTATATATAAAATTTGCTTTTCTTCAAATATTAGATTTTTATTGCGAACTTTGTGAATAAAAGTTCAGTTTTATTAATACTTCCCATTTACCTAATTGCTTGATTAGTATCAGATGAGTGCTAGTTTCGCAGGGTTTCCTGTTTCTTTATTTATGTACACAGGGATACCAGATACAGGACCAGAGGCAGAAGAGTAGTCATAGGGTTATGCCAGGTCATACACAGGAATACCGAACACAGGACCAGAGGCAGAAGAGTAGATGCAAGTTTAAGCCAGGTCATACATAGGAGTTCCAGATGCAGCAGGCGGCAGAGGGGTTGATAATGGAACTAACCAAAATCAAGCTGAAGACGTTGCTAAACTGGAAAGCTAGGACTCACTAAAGGACGATATACTAACATGTCCGTGAACCGGGAGCAGCCTCATTTAAAGCTGCAACCCGGTGTGTCTAGCAAGAGGGATCAGCTGACCTGCTGGTAGGTATGAAGCTGTGGACCGAAGGAGCTTGGGGGGAGAGCCACAACTGAATCGGCCGGCAAACAGAGCCAAAAGAGTGACAACTCCTCATTAGACTTCAAACAAAGCCTACAAACTGCATGGAAAGAGTATTGCACTACCAATGCCTCCCACATTATTTTTGCAAGCCTCCAAAGCAGTTCTTAGAAGCCACTTAATCTCCTATACAACCAAATTGAAGAGGGAACCATCTTCCAAACTGGTAATTCTACAACTAAATCTTACTAAGGCTCACCATATGTTCAAACACCATATATCTGATCTTAACAGGCACCTTTAAAGGTCATTGAAAGAAGCCTATGAAAGTGTCCAAAATGTGGGGAGCCGTGGTCTCCATGCCATCTGGTCTTATGTGCCAGTTCATGCTTTCTGTGATAAGGTGATCCTCACTTTCATTCAAAATATTTCCCAAATTGACATAACTTCCTCAAGCCCTGGATTTCTGCTAGGCATTTACACTGATTCCTCCACTCCCTCAAAGTTAACCCTGTACTTGGTAGACAACCTCATCTTGCTTGCTCTAAAAATTATTCTTACTCATTGAATGTTGTCCACACCTCCTTCATTCTCTGTCTGGAAGGATAAGGTTTACTGGGACCTCTCACTTAGAGACAGAGATGGAGGGGAAGAGGTTTGTTAAGATCTGTGCACCATTCATAAACACCCTTCAAACACAATGTCAGTCTGATTTATACCACTGATTTTGCTATACCTCATAGAGAGAGCTGGAGAATATACATCTCCATAATTGTTGAGGTTCAAAGGCAGATCATGGATTGACAGCCTATCTCTTTGTCTTTATCCTGTTCTGTACACATATTTGTGGTCTGTGGAGCTGGTGGGGTGAGTGGGGTAGGGGACAGCATGGGAGGATATAGAAGTGCAGTTTAAGGTTTGCAGTTTGGAGTTTCCCCTTTTTCTCAGTTTTGATTTGTTTTATTATTTGATATATACTCTCATGTTTTGTTTTGTCATACAGTGAAATGCATAGACTTTCTGTGCTCTCTACATTCCATGGTATTACTGTGATCCCTTGGTGGCCTTTCCATGGGTTTGTTTCCATCCGGTCAACTAATAATGCAACTTCTTTCCTATTTGGCTACCTACATCATTTATGTTGTGTTTTTGGATTTTGATGGGAAACACCTATCTTGCTCTGTATCATATACTGTCCTTGTATTATATATTTATTTTCTCTTTTGTGATATAAAATAAACAGTTTATTAAAAAAATATGTTACTATAATCCAAATTGAATGTAGCACATGTGTATAGGGAACTTTGGGGAACTTTTGGAGGCATTTTGCCAAACTACATCATTCTCAGGAGGAGGAGAGGGATTGCCATCATTTATTGCACACATTACATCAACCACGACTGTAGTCAGTTTTTGAACTACCACTTTATTCATACATCCCTGCACTGCTCCTAATCCTTTCACCATACCCCTTGTGTCTTACTGGGCATCACTCAACTACTATGTGTGATTTTACTGTAAAGTACACCGTAGAACTACAAAAATACTCGTCAAGTAGAACTCTGCCACAGTCACAGCTCAGCTCTTTTTTTTTAATTTCATTTAATTATTGATTTATTTTATTAACTAAATGTCCCCCCTTTCCCAGGCAACAAAAAGAAAAAAAAAACACATTCCCTGTTCAAATGACTATCCCCAGATTCCACCAACACAGGTGTAAAAGTCGGATCAGGATGGAACTTGGATCATGGCTTCATGTGTCTTCTCAGTCAGTCGCACAGAATGTTGGGGTATTTGGGGTAATTCTACTTTGCTCCCTTCTCACAACCTCAGACTTCCCTGTCCCTGACACAGACATAACAGCCAGATCACAAAGGAACTTGGATCATGGCTGCATGTGTCTTCCAACACAGTCACACAAGATGTTGCGGCATTTGGGGTCAACCTCCTTTCTCAACTGCACTTTTCCCTGGAAAGTACCATTTTCTTCTACTTCTGTTTTGAGGTGAAAACTAGGGGTGGGCGAAAAGTGAGAAAAATTTCCTGCATGACTTTTTATGAAAAATGAGAAAAATTGTCTGTTTTTTGCAAAAATTCAAGTTTACTCCTTTTCTCCAATGCAAAATGTACCTCCTTTTTGCATATTTCAGCACATTTTTTGCCTATTCCAACACATTTTCTCTTATTCCAACACATTTTTCTCTTAGTTTGAGGTGAAAATTTTCCCCCATCCCTAGTGAAAACCTTTGTTCATCCCTACTATCCACCACAATGCCATGTGTGGTCAGAGTACAACACAATGTGCAATGGATGGACACAAACTGCCAGATCCTCAAATTTAAAGACTCACTATCAACTGGAGGGGGAGGTAACAAAAGGAAATGTGGTACACCAGAGGAGGAGTGGAGGATGCTGAGAGTGCTGGTGCAGGGGCAGCGGGTACATTGTTCTACACCTGGATGCAAGCACAAGAAGACAGTGATGCTCATCATCACACTTTCTGCTTGGGTTTCACCAGTCTTCATCTGGATTTTTGCTGCTTCCTTATTGCTTTCTGACAAAAAAATCTCTCCACACCAGCTGCTCCACCATCAGCCTAATCATCACCACCACCACCAATCTCTTGATTCTATTCAGCACTGGTCCCCTGCTGCTACACTTGCCATCTGCTAAGAAAAAGATGCCCTGGCAGCAGTAGCAACTGCCTTCTCTCTGCCTAAACTACCCCACACTGGATGACAGGAAATTTTACAACCATTGGAAAGAATAGGCAGAAAATGTAACTTTTCTTGAGGCAAATTCTGTGGTGGTAGTAGTTGAATGATGGAAAATATATGGGTTTCTCTTTTGGTGGGTATTCCTACAGCAAAAGTGGAAAAACATGCTTGTGAACAAAATGGGACTTTTTGCCCATCCCTACTTACAACTTCTAAGGGATCTATAACCCTCACAGTTTAAGGGTGCAATAGTATTTATTTATAAGTTTTACTTGTATAATACTTATACTCATTGTGGATTCTACTATTCCCAATCTTATTATTATTTTAGTAAAATAATATTTGTATTTGTTTATATGTTTATTTACTTTTTAGCATCTATTTGTTAGTTCTTAATCCCCTTTTTTATGTTTCATTTTTTTATCATTTAATAAATAGTACTTTTTTTTCTACCAAACCCACTACATTAATATCTCTTGTTGTGCTGTCTTTTTGTTCATGTATATATATATATATATAAAAATGTGTAGAATGAGATAACCCCATCCAAATGCAAGCGCACTCCTAGGTCTTTGAATAATTCTTTTATTAGCAAACAGAGATCAACGTTTCGACCCCCTCAGGGGCCTTTATCAAGACAATAATATCACACAAAGACTAACCTTAAATACAGCAGTCCCCTCGCGCTCAAACACCATGAGGTAAGCGTGACAGCGACACAGCAGGCGCTGGAACACACTATCGTGGATCGCATCCGTTGTTAACTCTTGCGGTACCACAGAGCAATCCCCAAACATCCCACTGCCGTAGCTGCCAGCACTTCACTACCAGTATCCAGCCCTAGAGGAGTACTGAGTCAAAGCCTAACAGTGGAGACAAAACTAACAACTGTGAAACAACATACAATGTGTCAGTTCAACTGAATGAATCAGAGGAGAGAAGCCATCCTGCATCTACATCGGACACGCCACCCATATACAGTTCTATACCTAATAACTTCCAATGAGAAAGTATGCATACAACTGCAAAAAATATACATTTCAACCACACAGTACTAAACACCCAATCTGTGATTGCTAGAATCTACATCAATATCTCCATACAATCATTTCTAAACAATAACTTCCTATATAGAGAGTTCATGTGTATCGGATCTTGCAGCTCTTCCAAACGTAGTACAGACATGCATCCACCTCCCATCGAGGTTGGTATCATATCCACAAAAATGGTAAGATTATCAGATGGTATGTAGACAACTCATGGGAGACATATTTATGAGGAATGTCCGTTCACCGCCTTGGCTCTACGTGTGCTGTACTTTTACAGACATCACGGAGTCCGATTTAAAGGCAGTTATTAATACCTTCATATATGGTAGCAGTCCAAGAAGAGCCTACAAGGCCCACAAACTGAGTCTTGGATAACCCCTGGCTCTACATGTGCTATGTCTCATAGACATCATGGAGCCTATAATAGGGTTAACTTCTCATACTTCTCATTTTATTATTTAGTGTCTTAGTTGTGCACAGACTTTTTAAAGTCTCCTCCATTGTATGAACTCCCAAATAATCCAATCATAGATTTAAAAAAAATAATATGCCAGACTGGATCCGTCCTCAGATAATACTGATGTCAATTCCAATTATATCATATCTGATCGTTCAGAGATATTGAACCAAGTGTCCCATGTCTAATTAACTGATTTCTGTTTGTCTGCTGCTTTCCAAGGGTCATTGCCTAGTTAGATGACCTCCACTACAGTCTGTAAGCGGCTAAGAACCATTTCCTAGTTAAATTACCACTTCCACTGTCTGCAAACTGACCTTTGCCCTTGTCTAGTTAAATTACTGCGTCAATTTCTGACAACCACAATTGGATAGTTACATACTTTTGTCTGTAAGCTTCCAACATCTATCACCTAGTTAAATTACCACCACCTCGGTCTTCAACATGTCAACAACTCTTGCCTTGTGAAAAGAGCACCACTACTGTCAGTTACCTGTGAACTATCATTGCCTTGTTTAACAACCCCTGCTAATGTCTTCCACTTGCTAACAACCTTTACCTTGTCTGGCATCTGCCTATGACCATCAGCTAGCATATAACCACTCACTGAATTCTGTGAGTTAACACCTTTTTTTTTACCACTATGCTTCCCAGATTCTTGCAGCCAACATTAGTTCATCCCAGTTCACAAGCATTGTTGCTTCCTGCAACAGAATGGTTGAATGTGCACCCTAGCAGCTGCTTCCGGCTAATTTACATAAAACTACTATTGGTTGAGTCTGTTCCCAAACACAATCTGTCTTTCTAATGGTCTACTTGTTTTGTTATATATATTGCAGGAAAAGAACGATTAGATAGATCCTGCAGCCAACTCCTGCTCTGTTGTCCTTTGTCTTCAACCATCTTCAAGTAAGTGACTATTAACTCATATGCTCTTTTTTAAGTCCTGTTACTGAGTTCTAGTCCTCTATTCTTAAAAGTTACTTCTACACACTCAAGCATCAGTCCAGCACTCAGGCCCAAGAATCTTGGGTCAGTGCCTAGTATTCATCCTTTTCCCCACAATTCTTCATCCTTTTCAAGTCACTCAGCAATAGAGGACACCAGAGAGGTCTCCAGTGCACTGCTTTACAAAGAGTTATAGATGTTTCATGCATCCACAATCTTGTATAATGAATCAATAGAATATATATATTGGTTGAATATTTGTTTAGGTAATTCATTTAAATTATTGGTAGTAATTAAATTAGTGTTACATGATCTCCAAGGAACTGAAGTTATTTTAGTTCCAGATAAAGTTTCCTAGATAATAAAGGTTTCAGACTAAGAAAAATTTGAGTTATTATGCAGCAATCCATCTATATCATGGAAAACAAAAATATCATACATTCCATTTATAGAAATAAGACTTTTAACCCATTGAATGCTAAAGAGGACTCCAGCACATTAATGGATATCATTCTAGCATTTAAGGGGTTAAAAGTGCTGCTCAAATCAATAGAAATTTGTGTTTCTCCCTTGGTGCTGTTGGTTTGCTCCAGACTTGCTCCAGTTCTCCTTAGTACATTTACCTCAATGTCTATCATTTCAATCAATAGAGCCAAAGTCTTTTTATTTGTATGTATCACACATGTTTAGCTCTGGCAGTGGTTGTGCTGTTGATGTTGAAAGTATCTAAAAAAGGCTCAATAGGTCAGAAAAACACATTTCAATTCATCCAACATGCTGTTATTTCTATATTCTTGCAAGAGAATGGTTCATCATTATAATCCCTTGCAGCTGGATAATAAATGTATTACAAACATAAATTTGAATGTAAATTAACCTTGCCCTAATGCATTTACAGTTTCACTCTGTTATTTCTTAGTAATATTACTATTATATTTGCCATTCAAACCTCGGTTCTAAGTTGCAGCAATGTTGAATTGTATTTAATTATTATTTAGAAATGTATGTGTCCCTTTTCTTTTAAAAGAAAATCCTTTTTATATGGATTACCACCTATAAATGAAAAGACTAGAGAACATAAAAACTGTGAGTTGAGCTGGCTAGGTTCTGGTTGAATGAAATCTGGGATGTGTGCCAAATTAATAGAAGAAAAAAAATCCTGTTCTTCCTCTAGAATAGCCACAATGTTCATTATTACGAAAGGCACATGAACCACAGGATTTGATTTTAATAACACCAATGTCTTCATTAATCTTTGCATTCTCTTTAGTCTCATTATTGAGTAAATGCAAAGTTAATGCAGTATCTATTATTGGAGGATTTTCCTTCAAAAACCCTCTTTCACCTCATCTCGTTTTGTTCATTCAAGGACTATCAGGTGCGTGTGTCATGTTTTTAAAACAGGCTGTCACTGTCAACAGCTGCCTTTTTTTATTTAACTTGAGTACTAAAGTATAAAAATGATAACGAAGATTAAAATTCATGTTTTTCTGCTTTTATGTCAAGAAGCTTATTGCTATCACCTGCAACTGAGCTGATCTTCCTCAATGTTCTATGGGCCTGGATCTAAATCAGCAGTGCTGATAGCCTACACTGCTTTGTATCTGAAGAACAAATAATGGGCTTTGTCCTGCACAAGTTCCTAAACAAACTTAATCTTTCCAACACTGTGACAGATGACATTTAGATGTCCTTGTTACCCTTAAAATGAGTTTTATTGACAATCAGTGAACAAAAAGAAGGCATTGGTAAAGCCCAGTGCTTTATAGTCTTGCTAACAACATCTTAGCTCTTAGTGCAAGAGCTAGAGAAAGCCTGAAGTTGCCCCCATTTCCCCCTTCTTTGCTATATCTCCATGGCAACAGATATAGAAATCACTTAGTGACTCCAAGAAAGAAAACACTGTGACACAGTACCCCTTGTATAGCGAATCAAACTAAAGCTTTCATTCAAATGGCTATTCAGCTTGGGCATTCATGTAGAGGATGGGGTGGATTTTACACAGGTAACTACAACAGAAAGGCCAGCACGCACTCCAGCCAGAGCATATGGTAAAGTCTATGTTTAATTAATGCATCCTCAATGGAATTTATTCATTTTAAACGTGTTTTCTTTTACTTGAAACATCATCAATGTAAAGGTCAACATTAATCAACATCTTGAAACTTTAAAGAACATTAAATAGTGATGCTTTTTATTTCTATGGAACAGAATCTTTTTTCAAGTAGTTTTGTTAACTGTGTCAGATGCAAGGAAGATTTTGTCTGTATAAAAGACAAATCTAGAGAGGCCTCTGCTGGCAAACTCATGTATCTGTAGCTTTATATTTCTAAGAATTAAGGACAAATCATTTTTCTGAAAGTTAAAAAGTAATACAATTGAATTAACTTGACCTGTGTTTTCCAAACATGTATATTTTGTCTCTAATTAATTTATCAAATTTAAATATTAGTTTTTGTCATGCTATTTGCTATTTTTATAAACATTAAAAATATATAATTTAATACTACTGGCATTTCTGTACACATTTTTTTAAATATAAATATAAATGTAATTCCATAAAAACAAAATATTATTTAAAAAATGATTTCTATGTATAGCTTATGAATAATGTACACAGTTTCTTACATTGAGGAATTTGCTAAATTTATAGTTTAGAACTTTAGGTGCATTCAAATTAGAGTCTCATGTTGATATTTTTAGAACATATTTTTAAAAAGTGTATGAATTTTCTTTAAGGATCTATACTATTGATAGACACATTTAGATATAAAAAAAACCTAAGAAAGTACCAGAATTTGATGTTTTATGTATTTTAGAACACTTAAGTATTGATTACTATTTTAAAGTTAAAAACATTACCTAAACATTACTATGATGATTAATTACATTAGACAAATGCTTTTACTATGATTTTAGTTTGTGAGTTGTATGGATTATCTCAATATAGTAGAAACATACAAGTCAAAATATTTTAATTACTTCTCATTGTATTTCAATTGACAATATGTTTTTTGACAGATGACACACAACACTTCCATAATCAATCTATTGTGTAACACATATTTATTTGAATGGTTTTCTGTACTTCGTGATATCATGTCAATTAATATGATTATAATTATATGTAATATACTCCCAATTTAGATGCTATCATTATCTATCTATCTATCTATCTATCTATCTATCTATCTATCTATCTATCTAGCTATCTATCTAGCTATTTATTTATCCTTCTGTCTATCTAAATAGACAATATCATGAGATTCTTAACATAAAATATTAATGTATTAAGATTTTCTAAATGTCTTATATTTTATTAACTATCACTAAAATTAATATTATTACTATACTGTAATTGCTACTTTTTTATTGACTCTATATATGTGCTTGCACACATGTATGTCTAAGTGTGTCTGATTATCTATATTCCTAATGCATAAACAACATTTTGGCTTTATGTAGTATGCCAGAATATGAATTGATAAATGTGGAATTTGTAGTAGTTGTTTAAAAGTTTACATTCATTCATTATATTAATTGACATGAAACATTTGCTCATAAAATAGTTGAAGAAATATGTGTCAAAGCATTCATATTTCCATGACTGTTTATGTATGTTTAGCAACCACACACTGCCACTATTTTAAATGTATTTATTTTTATCTAAAATGCAAATGTTTTAAAAAAACTGGAAACAGTTTAGTTGTGTGACGTAGTTTTTTCAAAGATTTTTCACATAAAACATTATAGTCACCATTTTGTAGCCATTGCAAAAAAGCATCCTCAGAGATACAGGTCCCAAGACAGATTGTAAAATCGAAACCATCTTTCTTTTTCCTCCAATTTATAAAAAAAGGTTTGAAAAGTAATTTTAGAAACAGAATTATGAGTGGGACATTGGTGTATGCCCTTGTTTCTTTCCTTTTCAAAGAGTTTGCATTAAATACATTTTACAATCATCTCAATCAATGTCCAGGTAAGTTGCATATTACACAATCAGGATTTAACCCCTTAATGACCAGAGGGGTATGTAGTATATTGCTCAAGTGGTTAGTACTTTTTTAGGGGTGTAGAGGGTTTGTTTTCTCCAAAGCACTTAACATACAGTGGAACATAGTACATAGTACTTGTGCTCTGTAGTGTCAAATTACAAACTATACCAGACTATGTGCATGCCATTCTGACTTTTATTTTACAAAGTGTAGGATTAATTCATCTTTATTTTCTTTAATTTAACTATTCAAAACAATGACTAAGATAGAAATATATATTGTATGAAAAGTATTAGATTATTTTACCTTTTAGTATTATTTTTAAAGATGACTATTTATTTAAATCAATTTAGCTCACTGTTGGTAAATACACAAAGCTGAAACAATACAAAGGTGTTGTTCTGAATTTTAATGGATAATGAGATTTATAACACGCAGAAACTAAATTAAGCTTGATATGAGGCATATTTACTGTTGTGAAATTATTTAACTAAATACACTGTTATCTAAATAAAGGGTAATTGTTACATACATTCATCACTATCATATTATTTTTATTCTGGCCATGACAGAAATCATCAGTTTTAATCTTGTATATAATCACATATTAGATTATATCTAATTTACCATACTGACTGATAACAGAGAAAAATTGATTATAACCATTTACCAATATTACATTTATTTACATATGACATTACACTCACATTTATATATTCTACAATTAACAAGTATGGTTTTCCCATTTAATGATCCATATAAAAAGGACTTACAAATTTTTACTACACAATTTTGAGAGCAAAAATGCATATATACATATACAGAAACAATGATCATTTTAAATTGTCTAATTTTCTGAACTGTTTCTACATTTCTATTGTCAGTGATATAATCTTATTTGTATACAAATAGTCATTTAATTGAATAATGGATAACTGCTTCCCCCTAGTGGTAACATTTAGAAGGGGTTGTAATGTATTAAGCTAAATGGTTTTTAAAAACATCCTTCTTCATGTGATTTCAGTTCTATATTACCAAAATTATGATTTTGTGGAAAGAATTATTGCAGTTTGACCGATTTCTGAAAGGAGAGAACTAGCAAAATGCTATAAATAAACTGCATCATATAAGATGCATATTCTTGCATGCAATCTAATATTTTAAAATGAGAACTTTTAAAAATAATGTGTGCCATATGGACAAGGGAGACAAAGCAGACACATTACTGGTTTTGTTTTGGTATAAAGACAAACACACTCCTTATCCTTGTTGTTAAGGAGAGACACAAAGCCTGATATAGACATTATTCATCCTTATTCATCCATATTTGAATTAAACGATATAGTGTGACAATGTAGCAGATATGTTGCTATTTATAACCTCAATTACATGTTGTATTAGCTTTGACATACTGTATTTCTCTGCCTTTCTATAATATTCTTCAATATTGCATTGTCTTTAATTTGTTATGATCTATCAAACTCCTTGTAACATCATATTAAGATTTAGCTTAGATAAATATTTTGAAATCTGAAAAGTTTGCATTGTTCAAATTAGTATCATTAGTACAGTATCTTTATGTTTTATGAGGCAATTCACAAAAATTATTTTATCAAAGCATGTCACCGGCTGATACATCTTGTGACTTTGGTACAATGTATGTTAATGCAACTACAATTTTATAGCATGGGTTTCAGTGGAATGATTAAAATATCACGTGTTTACTTTGCAACTCTGTTGTTACCCTTCAACTCTTCATACTGAGAGAAAGGGATATCAGGAGGAAAATAAAATTAGTTAGGACATAATATGTAGATAAACTAAAATTGTACTAACAATGCAATAAAATTGCAACAGCTTTTTCATGTAAAGTAATGTAAAATGAACACAGGAACAACATTTTTTTTATACAAATTTAATCTACTCATCCACATGTAAAAGACAAATCTAATCAACTATAGGGGGAAAAGATATACTTGACATGCACACTAAAATGGTTTGGTGTATCACATACATTAACTTTTACGTTCTATGGTAAATGAGTATAACTATTATTTTTTCCTACATAGAAAATTTTGGATACAAATATTAACAATATGACAATATGATAATGGTGAACTCACAAGTTGGAAATACTTTACTATTAAAAACATTGTAAATAGTCTAACAAATGTTTTATTCCTGAGTTATCATCCTTATTATATTCAGAATCTTTTAAAGGACAATGGATCCTACGCATACCAAGCATATACTAGCTCTGTATCACCTCTTGGAGATTGGAGTGAAACAAACATATATCTGTATAAATATACAGCTATGGATAATAATTACTTATCCCAGATGCATTTTAGTTAAACAGATATAACTTTAATGGGAAAGTATAATCAAAAATACATTTACATTTAATGAAACGAAAAAAAATGATAACTATAACTTCAGGTTTTAGCCCATTGGGAGCAAGAGATGTCTACAACACATTGCTTCACAATGAATTGAAGGCAAGACAAATCATCAAAGAAGTTAAAGTTGTGGGGAGGTGTACATCTGGGAGGATCTGCTATTCCAGGTGTTAAGCACCTAATACATTAAATAAAGAACAAGGAGAGTTTTTGAATGTGCAGGATGGCAATTAGTATTTATAAACAATAAAATTATTTGCTATGATCGGATTGCTCTAGAATTACTCTGCTATTCTTTTGCACATATTATTAGCATTATGGCATTATAGGATAGCATACCATAATATGACAGTGGTATTATGATGCACAAGCAAATTACTAACATAATATGTAATATATTTCTAAACTTAAACTGATTATTGATATAGCTTATTCCTTCCCAATTTCATTTTAAGTTGTTGATCTAAACCCTCAAAAATGTCAGATTGTTTTCATATTAGAAAGAACATTACTATATATAAAATATAAAATATAGACTGTTGTAACTTTTTTCTCCTTTAAGAAACTTTGTTAAATACTTGAAATTAAGAAGAGATTGCATTGTTTATTAAAATTTGACCCTAAAGTAATTATTACTTGGTTAAAATAACATTTGTGTTTTTCACACCCCTCTCACATTAGTGCATCACACAATTACACTACTAAAAAGTCATTGAAGGTGATGTATCAACATGCGGTGTAGAAATTCTTGAGCAAAACTGCACCATAGAGGTCTTATTAAAATTACCCAAAGTTTCATTGATTTAAATAGCACTTTTAACCTCTTAAATAATAGGGAAGTATTCAATGTGCTGCTTTTAAATCAATGGGAATAAGTAGTTTTCCCTCTTTGAAGCAGATGGTGTGCCCCAAAATTGGTCCTTTTCAGTGTAATACAGCAGTCTCTGAGTATGTCAATTTCCAAAGAAAAAAAAATTATAACCACAGGAAAAGAATAATATCAAACACAATACTACACATTACATTGTATCTAAGTTATTTTTTTTGCACAAAAGTTTAATTCAAATGTAATTCATCTACTTTTGCATCTGTAAATACAGGATGCATTAATATCTACCACAAATTGTGTAATAATCCTATATAATAATTAGCTAAAACGTGTGTAACAACGTCATGTGCAGTAGAGACTGCTGCACGTGCTGCAGTCATGCGCAGTAGAGACTGCCCGCTCCACGGCTGATACAGAGTTGAGCGTCCAGCTCTGTATCAGCCGCAGAGCGGGCAGTCTCTGCTGCACATGACTGCCCTGCTACCGGCTGGCAGTGGCACTGTGGCCCGTGTAACGGGCTATTCAACTAGTATATCTATAACTGTGTTCATCCAGCAGAAAAAGGTGTAAGGTCTTTTTAGCATTTAAAATAATGTGCATCAAATAAATATTGTTTGTCTGTCACCACCACTATTGACTGAAAACAGAATTTGGTTTCATGTCTAAAAGTCTTCTAGGAACATATATGAAAACATACACTTTACTATCTGAAATTATCAAATGCATTGTATCTGTAAATTATACAGAAAAGCAATCCTCAAAGCTGGCTTTTTTCCTCTTCTAAAACACAATTGCCCTGTATACAGTATATAGAACTGAAACTGATATACCTGTATTTGTTTATTTCTTTAGTGTCATTTTTATATTATTCTGTAGCTTCTTAGTGTAGCATTTTGTGCCATATGAGAAAAAATTGAAGTAAAGAAATGTGTTGAATATTACTTTGACTATGACTATGTGTTGTGTCCCTTTTTGTTATTATTAACAATAAAAATATCAAAAAGAGCATTTGTCAATGAATGTAGCACACGCATCTAATTATGTCTGCTAATATTAAAAATTACAAATACACAATAGCAGTTAAACCTGCAAAAAAGTGTTTAGTTTAACATTTGTGAAACTTACTCGAAATAGAATTCTTAGAAGTTGAGACAGGTGAAAAATATTTTTTTTTCTGTGGAACTTTTCTTGGAAAACATACATTTCTGCTTTTTCCATTAAAAAGTCCAAATCATAGAAATTACATAAGATTTCCTATTTTTTTCAAGAACTTTACTGGTTTCCAACTATGCCTGAAACATCCTTATAGGTCCAGACTCAGTATGTATGGTTCTGTGGCTACCAATGCAGTGGGACGAGGCTGGGGTCAGTTTGTATGGTTCTATTGGCTACCATAGGACAATGCTGGGGGATATGTGTAATTATATGGCTACCAGTTCAGCGGGCAAGGTTGGGAGACAGTTTGTGTGTTATATGGCTATAGCTGTTGACTGGCTGGAAATGATGGGAGTTGTAGTCTAGCAGTAGCTGGAGGGACTCAAGTTGGATATCCCTTTGGGTACCAATGCAGCGGGACAAGGCTGAAGAGTCAATGTTTGTGGGTCTTTTCCTACTGTGCACCAAGGCTGAAGGACTCTGTGCATTCAATTGAGAGACAAGGTTGTATAGTTCTATGCCTACCAGTGCAGTAGGACAAGGCACTTCTCACATGAATATCTGCTGAAAACAAAACACTCTGTTTTTCATACTTTTCTCTTTTGAAGAAAATGTTTTAACCCACACATATTTGCTATGTTAAGTATTTGCTGGGAAAAACAAAACAAGCCTATTACAATGAACTTTGTCACAAACATTTTAATAAGTTAACAATTGTAAAAAGAACAGGTTGGAAAGTTTAATTATATTGGTTTGAAATTATAATAGCAAAAGTGCAGCAATTCTGGGCCAAACAAACTGCACCATAGATAATTATACTAATTATTGTAAAGGGGACTGTTGGAGACGTTACTTGTATTCAAGGGGTTAAAATGTCCATTTATATCACTTTTGGATTTATACATGTATGCTAGTTATGAACACTTTTTAAAGGGGAACTTTTCCTGTAGATATAACGGAGCTCATATAGAAAATTATGATAGAATATTGTTTCATTAATTCAAACAGTAGAAAGTAATTTTTCCTTTTCATGCTGGCTCATGCTTTAAATTTGAGGGGACCAACTGTAAGTTTTAACTGATAAGATAGAATTCAATATGCCTCTTACTGTGGAGCTTTTGGGATAGTTTATATATTTTACTAATTATCCTCTAAATTATTTAAACTGTATAACCTTTAAAAATGATCTATTCGGAGTCTATATGATCTCAATCAAACGTAAAAATATAATCTTAAATGCTTAACCCATGGAACTGCTTTGCAATGCTTTGGAGTACAGGTAAAAAAATATCCCAGGAGGAGTGCAGAATCTAAGACACCTAAAATGTATTGCTGGCTTATACAATTTATGGATGTTTAATATACATGTATATATACACCTCTTTACTGGCTCCTAAAATGTATGGCTCTGAAGATAGCTCTAAATTATCCAGTTGGTTAACCCATTCAGTACTAGAGATGTTTCTATTGTTTTGCATTACAAATGTTCATTAGGTCCAAGGAATTAATTCTCTAGACACAAACAAAAACAAACAAACACAAACAAAAAACTAAAACAGCACAACAAGAAATCTAAGTGCAGTGTGTTAAAAATAAATATTTAATTCAGATGCGTCAACAACATATAAAGCTCAAAGTAACTATGATAAAATCAATGAGTGATAAACTAAAAAAAAGAACAGTCCAAAATTACAATCAGACATAAAAATAACATAATACAAAACTGGGAATCAAAAAGAAATGCAAAATAGGCAAATATATTAATGTAACTGGCTAGTGAGTAAAAGGCCCCATTTGGGGATGAAATAGAATGGGTATAATGAAGTAAAAAGTGGAAGAGGGAGATCAGATAGGTTAAATATATGAAATGACTATTAGTCCCTTGGATTTGAATAAGAGATGTATATGATGGATACCTAGAGATAGGACTCAGAGCAAAATTAAAACAGACAGGCAATCCTTCCCCTTATAGTTGGATGGTTACAGGGAGGGTTGCTTGTTCTATGGGCTTCTATATACCTCAATATAGTTCATACATTGTGCTCACCAAAAAGGTTCTTCCTAAACAAAGCCCATCAAATCCTCAATTGGCATCTGTCAGTGATCATCCCTCAATCCACCTGGCTGTATCCACTTCACCTTATTCCTCCCTCGGGCTTCTATTTTCTCAAAATGCTATTGCATTAAAACAGATGTATAAAATCAAAGCGTTTCAGAGTTAATATTACCCCTTCATCAGGATATAGAATGTAGAGGACACCAAAGATGTCTATTTAAAACATCTTGAAACAATGCAGTGAATCCTATTAAAATAGCTAAATGAAAAAATACATTATATATATAGACTGAGAAAGAGAAGCACAAAGTATTAAAAAAAGGCAATATACTAGTAGATTGAATACTAGTGCATGATATGAATACATAACCTTAAGTCTAATTATGAATTCAAGCAAAAAGGGTGAAGGTAACAAGACATGGGTAGCTTATATTTGGTAATTCTACACGTATACCAGACTAGCAATCATAATCTACAAATACATTCACAAATAGAAAAGAGTAAATATACAAAAATGAGAAATGAAATCTATATAATTTTTGTGAAATACGCCCCATATACAGGCATAGGACAGAATCATAGCAAAAGCAGTATTGAATAAACACAAGATTAACTTTATGGAGCATGCTAGGTTAAAAATCCCAGAGAAGGAACAACATAAAACCCATATTGGCCACTCAAAAGACAAAGGTCAAAGGACATGTAAATTTATTACCCCAGTTGTCCCAAGTAGATGACAAATAGAAGACAACTAGAATCTGATCAACAAGCTGAAAAATACCAAAATACTAGTAATATAGAATAACAATAATAATAATAATAATAATAATAATAATAATAATAAAGGTATGTATATAAAAGGATGAGTGATCCATATAATACATAATAGAACCAAACCAACAATTGTCCCTATTAAAGTATTCTAGGATGGCACTAGCTATATAGAGTAGCACATTATCAACCAACAAATATGTCTAAGAATGATAATAGAATGCTATATATACTACAAGGGCTATAAAATGACCTAAAAATAGTAAGGTATAACAAACAAAATAGGCAACTCCACAGATCCAGTTCTTCATTAAAACCCCTTGGTACAAAGGGTTCAACTTATAAATCCAATAGCTTTCTTGTCTTATTATTTGTGTACATTGTCTTCTATATTTTTTATAGACTTTTTATATTAGATCTATGAGGAAATGTATCATGTAGTCACATTTGACACAATTTTCTAAGACTAATGTGTATATATATATATAAATATATAGGTAATAGCGAAAGGATGGTGCAGCAACCATGGGACTTTTCAATCAATTTATTGAATTACAAAAAGCAAATAGTATGTTCAACGTTTCGGTCCAATAAGGACCTTTCTCAAGATGCTAGAATAGTGAATAGCCATATGTTAAATACCCTACTGGACCAGAGCATCCAACATGCCAGACGTACCTCATTAAACACTCGAATGTCATGGTGAATAGGTATTTCAATGTACATATAACTTATATCCTTAAAAGACATATAAGGGAAAAAATAGTGAACATAAAAAAGAAAAAACAAAATGGTAAAAAAGAAACACACCCGTGGGGATGTAGGTCACTGCTGCAATGTGTCAAAAACTCGTGCTACGTGACCTCCAAGTAAGCACCTTCCGCCCCTAACGGGGTCGAGAGGTGCATCCGCATTGGATTGGAAGCGCATGCCGACATCCATATACACCAATCCCAGTTGATACATGATTGCCCATACAAAGTAGCATAGATGCAAATATATAGATATCTGTGATGCATTAGAGATCCACATAATAAAAATGTACACAATTGGCACAGATGCTACTATAATTCTACATGTACAATACTCTCTGCGTTGTTCATACAAGTGCTTAAATGTGCAAATGTAAATATATGCCTAATCACACAATGCTAATAGGAATTACTGTATGTTCAATTAATTATTTTGGTAGTCTTTTCATGTGCAAAAATCAACCCTGGTGATAGCCAAATCTCGGTACACACATGCAGAACTCCGCTCGAAACAATAGTGTCACTCTCAATATTACTCAATAAGTGTGAATACACAGTTTTCTGCGATACATCAGAGACCCACATGGTGAAGAAATGTATGGGCGGCACAAGTACTACTACCCTTCTACGTACACAGTAATCTCCGCGTTGTACATGCAAGTACTTGAGTATATAAATGCGAGTAGACACATGATTACACAATCCTAACCATAGTTTTTAACCTTAGCTCACATCCACTCTCCCCTAGTGAAATGAGTGTTCTATCTTAGGGTCTTTCTTTCATTCCAACAACCAATGTGGGTCTCCGATGCATCACAGAAAACTGTGTATTCACACTTATTGAGAAATATTGAGAGCGACACTATTGTTTCGAGCGGAGCTCTGCAAGTGTGTACCGAGATTTGTCTATCAGCAGGGTTGATTTTTACACATGAAAAGACTACCAAAATAATTCATTGAACATACAGTAATTCCTGTTAGCATTGTGTGATTAGGCATATATTTACATTTGCACATTTAAGCACTTGTATGAACAATGTAGAGAGTATTGTACATGTAGAATTATAGTAGCATCTGTGCCAATTGTATATATTTTTATTATGTGGACCTCTAATGCATCGCAGATATCTGTATATTGGCATCTATGCTACTTTGTATGGGCAATCATGTATCAACTGGGATTGGTGTATGTGGATGTCGGCATGCGCGTCCAATCCAATGCGGATGCACCTCTCGACCCCGTTAGTGGCAGGAGGTGCTTACTTGGAGGTCACGTAGTGCGAGTTCTTGACACATTGCAGCAGTGACCTACAGCCCCACGGGTGCGTTTCTTTTTTACCATTTTTTTTTTTTTTTTTTTTTATGTTCGCTATTTTTTTCCTTATATGTTTTTTAAAGATATCATTTAAATATACATTGAAATACCTATTCACCATGACATTCGAGTGTTTAATGAGGTACGGCTGACCCGCCGCCAATTCGTTTGATGATGGCAGGACAATTACATCATCGGCGGCATGTTGGATACTCTGGTCCAGTAGGGTATTTAACATATGGCTATTCACTATTTTAGCGTCTTGAGAAATGTCCTTATTGGACTGAAATGTTGACCATACTATTCGCTTTTTGAAATTCAATAAATTGATTGAAAAGTCCCACGGGTGCTGCCCCATCCTTTCTCTATTACCTACATAATTATAGGGATTGTGCACCTGGGCATTAGTTATTTCTGGAGCAAGTGCTTTCCCAATTTGTGTATTTTATTGAAGAAATTTAATCACACACAATATTCCATAAGTCCAAACGTTTTCGATCCCCTCAAAGGACCTTCATCAGGGTAACCAGATCACTTCAAACCCCCACCTTAAATACCTTAATCCTTACTCACAAGCTCTTCGTGATGTGAATGATGTACCGCCTCCATGCACAACGCCGGCACTGGAGACCCGGTCATGACGTATTCAACGGGAGCAGGCCATCACACATCATTAAAAAAAAAAAACAAAATAACAAAATTAAGTAACATTAAAATCAATTAAAAAAACCCTCTAATAGTGATGTATCTAATCCACAGACCTGTTCCCAATAACTACTCCTGCTAGACATGTCATAGGAGCATCTCAATTATTTACGTTCTGTGTTAATATTGACCCGTATAACATCCGATGTAACTAGGAGCATTAGACTGACACAACAAAGTGCCAGTCTCCACTCCATCACATCGCCATGTATCAAGGGACAAAAACCTTCATAGAGGCATGTATTAACTGCCGGCTGAAAGCAACAATACAACAATAAAAAAATATAAAAAAAAAATGTTTCTTTCTTTTTGCAACATGAACGAGTGCCACTCCAGCAGCACAATCTGCCGTCTAAGATTGCCACATATTACAACATATACTCAATAGTCCTATATAGCTTCATCAAATGACACATCTTGCACTGCAGGTTCATCAGTATAGTTTATTATCAACAAACAATTCCTCAACATCACCAGGTCCTCCAAAATATACTTCAAATTCCACAGGATAGACACTTTTTTTAGACTACGTTCCATACATCATGATGGTTCTATCCAAGTCAATAGTCCCAGGAATCCACAATCAGTGCCAATGCTCCACAATTACTCAAATTAAAACAGTCATTCTCCAATATAGAGATAATAAACTTCAGCCTCGTTCTCCAGTAAAGGCATATATATTCCACCACCACATACCAAAATCTATTACCCTCTCAAAAATGTTGTTGGGTGTAAAGCCTCATGACTAACACAAAGGATCCACCTGCCATTATTACCACACTCAGTGAGAGCCAGGGAGGGTTTATAAAAACAAGTTCAACAGAAACTCGTGATTTAAATCTCTAGTATGTAAAGTGTTCAATTTATAAATCATCCTAGCCTCCATCTGTAAAAGTAGTTGATGTCTATTTCCTCCTCTCTTTGGTGGGTGGATTTGGAGTATCGGCATAAATTTGAATTCTGTAATTCTATGGTTGGCTTCTGCAAAATGCTTTGCAACAGGCTGGCGTGCAATTTCATTTGAGCCCAGATTGCCTTCTAAAGCTTTCCTAATTGAGCTCTTATGGTTGTTGATTCACTCCTTCAATGTGGTTATTGTTTTGCCCACATTTGCATGGGCAAATAATTACATAAATTACATATGTGCTGTTGCAGTCCAAATAATCTTAAATTTTTAAATTTTAAATCTTAAAAGTCCTAGATGAATGAGGGTCTTGAGAATGTTTACCCATAATGATGTCACCACAATTACTGTAGCTCCTACATCTGTGCACTCCTATGGGATGTGATAATCAGTTTCCACCACCACTATATTTATCAACAGGATCCATCTGTATCAGTAGATCTCTTAGATTTGTACTCCTCATAAAACAAAATAATGGTGGTCCAGAAAAACTTTAAGGTAGGAAAACATCATCGATTAACTGCCTATAGAAAAGTATCCTATTAGCAAACTCACTAGCATGGATATGGAGTTGCTCGTAATAATCCATGAAGATGCATGAATACGAGGGCGCCATATTAGACCCCATGGCCGTCCCTTGTAACTGAAGATAGTAAGAGTTCTTAAATTTAAAATACTTTTTATTAAGAACAAGATCTATTAATAAAGTCATGAAGTCAATTGGCGGTCCCTCGTATGTTGCATCTGCTTCAAGAGCAGCCATAACAGCCTCTTTGCCAACTGTATGAAGAATGATAGAATAATTTTGAAAACCCATACTAACCACAGAATCAATTTCCTTTTTAAACGGTGTGCTGTCTCTTCACTCCTGCCCAGGCTGAGTATATTCTGTTTATCCTTATGGGACGTGCACCTGATTATATTTGTTTGTGTATTCAATATATATATATATATATATAACAGACAAATGTAATGTCAACATTTCGGTCCCAACATGGACCTTTCTCAAGACAACAAAGTGATTCAAACACATTATTTTTAAACCCTACTGTTGCCCATAATGCCCCACACCTAGTTGATGTTACTAACGTGCAGTCGGGATTCCCACTGCACAAAAGTGACGTCACTCTACCAAGTGAAACCAAGAAAATTAATTTATAATAACAGCAAAAATATTTATGAGGAACACAGTCTCTCAAGAAAAAAACTAGATAAAAAGATAGGCATATTATGTCTTTATAGTCAGAATAAACAAGAAGGAGAGAGCCACTGCTGCTATATACTAACCTCTGCAGAGTATTGCGCCTATATAGAAAACACTATACACTCATCATATAATAACAGGAAATGAAATCTAGTGATCTAATGTATAAATCAAACAAAAAAACACCATATGATCAATGGGGATTTCCTCTCCCCACTCACTTTGTTGTCTTGATGTTGACATTAAATTTGCCTATGTTCATTTAAAATAGTCCCACTTGTGCTGCCTTTTTCTTCAACATGATAAATTTCCTCATACATCTAATATAAAAAGTCAATAAATAATGTAGAATGTGGTAAGTAAAATAAAATACCTGTTCATTGAGACCTTCTGTGCTACTGTGTGTAGCTGGAATATCCAGAAAGCTTCCCGTTATGTAAACACTTAAAGGGATATTAATACTTAAATATTACTAATCACTATAGCAAAGTACTACTTAAAAAAAAGTATTGCCCCCGGTGTCATCTCTCAAACCTTTATGGTTTGAGAGATGATCACTTTTAAAGTTGCCCTCTCCCTCCCCCTTCCCCATAGGCAGCGTTGTAGCTGACTGCAGGGAAGAAAGTCGTACGACTTTCGGGCGGCTCTCCAGCACAGCCAGATCGCGTTACTAAAAAAGAAATCTTTCACTGAAATGGTCTTCTACATGTGTTTGGTTTACAAGCACATGTAGAAGATGGTTTTAGTGAAAGTTTTTTTTTTAATTAACGCGATTGCAGCTGTGCTGCAGAGCCACCTGATGATCTCTGACCGGATTTTCCTGAGTCAGCTAGAATGCTGACTACGGGGAAGGGGGAGGGAGAGAGCAACTTTAGAAGCGATCATCAAACCATAAAGGTTTGAGAGATGACACTGGGGGCAATACATTTTTTTTAAGTAGTACTTTGCTATAGAGATTAGTAATACTTAAGTATTACTATCCCTTTAAGTCTCTCATCATGGACTGAAGATGTAACATGCTCTAAAGATGTCACTGTCAGTAACTTTGGATCTGTAGAGTGTTGCATCAAAAAATGGTGATATACGTTATGCTATAAAACCCTACGTTTAACGTTTCTACGATGTTGACCAAATCTACATTGCAACATATGGGTGGTACGCCCAACATACTGAACCCCACAAACACAAGTTATAAAATACACCACAACAGATGTTCAACAATCCAGTCTACCAAGAATACAGAAACTTGCCTGTCACTGTGCTCTGTACTTCACTTATGTTGTAAGAAATATGACGAAAAGTCAAATATCTGTTTACATGACATCTAAAACTCTAAACTGTACATAAAAAATATATTGGTTAGGACCCACTATTTTTTTTAGGATTTTTTAATATTGAGTCTGTTGGGTGCAATCATATTTTGGAAAGTTTTGGCCTGTATAAAAACTACCTTCAGTTGTTCACCAACTATATTTTTAAGTATTGGATCCAAAGTTAAGATTGACCAATTTTTATGAAGAATTTGCCTTGTTCTTTCTTGTAGTATTTTAAAACTGTTTGTCCATACCTCTGGCCTTTACTTCTAAACCAGTATCATAACCTTTATCTTCAAACTTAAACAATGTGTATTGAATTGTTATCATAAATGCATTTTACAAATGTTTAAATCTCAGCCTCAGAACTATGCCATATGATTATGATATCAATATAGCATTTAAATAGGAACAGGTTTGTACCAAAAAACATTGATGTTTCAAAAAAGCTTATGTATATATATGTATATATCTTTACATTTTCCCTCCGTGGCTTATCCAACTTCCCCTGTTTTCCTTTTCCATCCCCGTCTTGTGACTACCCTACTGAGAAATTCACCCCATCAGCAGATCTACATTCCACGTTGTTATACGGCTTGGCACGATCTCCTTCCCTGACAGACTGCAGATTCTGTCCCTATCCTATTATGATAGTTGCCTTTAGATTGCTATTACCAGAGAGGTTTTGTGCCTTGCATTTGATAATGACCTCATGCTTTACACATTAGATGGTTTTTAGCTGTTGATCCTCGTGCTCTCAGTATTTGCTGCCAATTCACCCCCACCCCTTCCCCCTTACCTGTGTATGTTCACGATGCACAGGATCTCTGACCTCGGTCGGTTAAAATTTACCCTGTTCCTCTTCTTTTTGGTCTTGACATGTTAGGTTTTCCAGGATCATAGCATACATACAAGACTTTCTGTAATCTCTCAGTAATTGCTGTCAGAACTGCGAATTTTGCCTGCAACTTCTATTTATGGAGTTTAGACTTGCTTTTTCATATATATTTTGAGACTTTATGCTTACTTACTTACTGTATAATGATTTCAGCATTATCTTTGTTTATTGTAATCAGATACATCCTGTATTGTAGGTATTGCCTCATATTTCTGTTACGTTCCTACTGTCATTGCCTTAAATACTGAGTGGTTTTGTACCCATGATATGGCAATTTCAGACTGCTGTACTTTGTATTGTATGTGTCTTGTTTTTTGACATTCAACAAAGCTTTTAAAAACTCAAAAAAAAAAAAAAATCATGTGTTATTCCAATTTATTTTGTTTTTTTATTCATGTTTTAGTATTTAGGTTTCATCCCCTTTATACATATAGACCTCGATTCAATTAGGTCTGACGGCTGAAAAAACAGCAGGTAGCATTTTTTAAGCATGGTAAGCTATTTAATTACCTGTGCTATGAAAAAATGTAGGCAAAAAACCCCTAAAAGGTGATAAAGTTAACTGCATCTTCATCCGTTGAAAATTAAAATATTGCAATAGGATGCCATTCATTTGACTGTGTTAGCCTTTAAGGGACACAATTTATCGTGGGAAATTTTAAACAGAGTTTTTTTGGCCTCAGAGTCCCTTATCAGATCTCATAACAGCCGACACAATTGAAAGTAAAAAAATAAGTGAAAAAAACCTTTTGTAACCAGTGGACTTATTGATATGTGACCCCATGCCTCATATCAGTGCATCAAAGTGCTGAAAAATGTGTCCAGTGTTAGTAGAATTAACCCTATGCATGCCAGTGGGGTATTCTTACCCCAATGGCATTCATAGGTTTAATCTGACTGAGGTACAATGCAACAGCCCCTGAAAAAAACTTACCATTAAAGGGGATCTACCACCCCTCAGTAACTTAAGGGTGACTTATTGCTCATCTGGCGACTAGCTGCTTAGTAGCGCTAGTCGCCAGAAATATTACCCGGTTCTGCAGATATCAGCGTTTTACCGATGGTGACAGGAGCAGGAAGCACGGACGTCTCTTCACAGAGAGTAACACTTAAGTTATTGAGGGGTGGTAGTTCCCCTTTAATTCCTGATGTCCAGTGTGGTCTTCAGCACCTTGTACAGCTACTGCCATCTTCTTCTTCTCTCTTCTTCTTTTCTCTTTTTCTCGCCATTCAGGGGAGGGCTGGCCTGGGGGGAAGGGGGGCAAATGCCCCCTGGGCCGGTCATAGGTCTGTGACAGTGGGCCACTGCCTCACTCAAACTCCCTCTTGCTGCTGTGAATGTAGCTACACCACAGAGCTTACAAGTGAAATGGAGCTACACAAGTGATATCACAGAGCTATAATCCAAATGGAGCTCCCCTAGCAGCATAAACCATTTCCCTTATAAGCTCTATACTATTACTAGTGTAGCTTTGCTTAAATTGTAAGCTCTGTAGTATCACTAGTGTAGCCCCATTTCAACTGTAAGCTCTGTGGTTTAACTTGCTTTGCTTCTCAACATTCATTACAATTTTGAAATTAACAAAAGGAGGTGGTCTGGGACAATAGTAGAAATGGGCCACTTGACCTCCGGGCCAAGCGTTGCAAGTCCTCCCCTGTCGCCGTTGCATCATGCCTGTGTAAAAATAAAAGAAGCAATATGAAATGTTGTGTGTCCAAACATAACCCTGTCATATGTGCATAGTTTAACCCCTTGAGTGCCATCTATTGCACTCAAAGGGTTAAACAATGCACAGATGACAGGGTTTGGTAGATAGACAATGCAATAATTGTCCCATAATTTCTGTGCAATTCTTATATTCTCCAAAAACAAAAGGTTAACTGAAGTACACAAATAAATATTAAGAACTTCATATGGCCCCAGTATCTTTTCCACCACTGTCAACAGCGGTAGTGGAGACGTAGATAGGGCAAATCAGCAGACCCCCTCCACTTAGTAGCTTACGGATAGATGTCCATTCCACTGTGAGAGAATTTTGAACAGAGACTGCCTTTATCTATTGGCAGTCTATGTTCAAAAGGACTCACAGCCAATCAGCTTTGAGTAGGTTTTGTCAAAGCTGATTGGCTGGGAGATATGTAAGCACACGTCCCAGCCAATAGCTGTGAGTCCTTTTGAACAGCTTTCAGTCACAGCTCTAGCCTCTGGCATTGCATTTAATTGATGTCCTTCATCCTTATCTGAATAAAATTCTTCCTATCATTTTACTATTGGTTGTTGAAGTTTTGCTGTAAAAGAAGTAAAAGCTGCAATAAAATCAATAAAAAATGTCAAAGCAGCAGGACCTACTCAAGTTACTAATGAAATGTTATAAGCCGGAGGTCAACCCTTATTCAAAGCCCTAGATAAAGTATTTTCAAAATAACTACTACTCACCAAAGTGCCTGGAACATGGAAAAATGCAGAAGTCATCCTACTGCACAAAAAGGTGACAAAGCAGATATAAAAAAGCATCGACCAATAAGCCTATTACCAGTCATCTGTAAGGTTTTCACAAAGGTACTATCAAGAAGAATGGACATAATTATTAATGCAGCACAACCTAAAGAACAAGCAGGCTTCAGGAACCATTTCAGTTCAATGGACCATATCTAGAAAGTTCAACATGATATATAGTGGCATAATAATAAATACAACTGTTATGCATATCCTTCATTGACTATGAAAAGACTCAGTGAAAAAGCAAGCTACAGTCAATGCCCTCATCAACCAAGGAATAGATAGAACTTATATTAATAAATATTTAATAATGTAACTGCATCAATACAGGTCAACAATAGGGATGGGTGAAAAATGTTGCCTCAAACTGACATTGGCGAATAATGGCACATCCCACTTTGCAAATAATTTCCCGCAAAAAGTACCAGTTTTCTGCTTTTTCAATTAGCTCATTCCATTGAAATAATTTGGAAAATTGAATTTAAACACAACACTTAACAAATATTATTTTATTTCCCAAAGGCATAGTATAAAAGGGGCATGAGGGTGTCTGTGTTGGTGGGGTGTGGGGAAAGAATCAGTTGAACAGGGAATGTTTTTTGAGGTGGTTGTTTACTGGGATTGGGGGCAGATAATAAAACAACAAATCCTAAATATAATAAAAAAAAACTATAAGACATGGTCTAAAAGGGGTCTGAGGAGGGTGCATGTGTTGGTGGGTAGAGTCTGGGGAATGAATCAGTTGAACAGGGAATTTGTTTTTGGGGGGTTCTTGACTGGTATTGGGGGGACAGTTAATACAAAAATAAATCAATAAAATAAGAAATTTGAATGTAAAGTGATAGAGACAGGAACCCCCTGACATAAGCTGCCACTTGGGTGGCCTGATACTTGACTTGATAGAGTATTTTGTAGAGGATGGTTTGTTAGATTTGTTGTTAGAGGCCCAATCCCTGAGGAAACATTTATTTGTAGGACTTAGGCTTGTTAGAAACAAAGCCCCAAAAATTGTTTCTTTTTTTTTTGTTAGGACTATGTGTTTTTTTGGCCTAGTGCCAGTAGGTCATGTTGGCCAGTGGCCATTCTCAAATGTTTTCCTGAGTCCATAATTGTGGAATGCGCAACTGTTTTTCTTGCTGCTGCTGCTGCTGAGTTGTTTAAGCAATAGGATGATTAGGTAGCTGAAAGGGAATGGGATCAACAACAGCAGAGACATGGGTGATGATTGATGAAGGTTCCACTTTCCACAACAAGCTCCAGTGATGCGCCTGAAGCAGTAGCAGCACAATAAGTAGCCCCCAGAATATGTGGAGAAAAGAAGAAGTTGGCCAATAATTCTTCTCCAACTGCCCCTCCTCCAAAACCATGGGTGTTTTGTTATTAGAATATACATTTTTCCCTTGAGAGCATGGACCGTGTCTCTCATCAGCAACTGCAATGTGCACAGTGTGTGCGATAAATAACATCTGGGGGCACAACTGTATCCAAACACCATGATACCAGAAACCAAGTACTGCTGCTGTCACTATACCCCTTGTGAAGACCCCGCTAAGGACACATGATCTTGCTGACAGTTAAATAGTAATGATGAACCCTCCCTGACACCATCTTAGCATATTCTGCGAAATGGAATCTCCTCAGATGCTGCTTGGTTCCCTGCTTGCAATTCTCCTCCACCACACTGGCATATGTGGTCAGTGCACTGCACAGTGTGGAATTGGTGAAGACGAACTGCCACATCCTAACATCGACAGAGTGGCTATGATTTGGCGGGGGAGGTAAAGATGAATGAGGTGGATTGGAAGAAGATGTAGTTACACTAGAGGAAAAAGGTGATGGTGATAGTGAGCTAGTTGTTTCACTCGTCATGGAACTTCCAGTCTCTGCCTGGGTTTCTCTACTCTTCTTCCTCTTTGATCTTTGCCTCACCTCCTAATTCCTTTCTGGAGAGTCAGGGGGAACAGCAACAGCTGTGCTTGATTTCTGTGGTGGGTCTTTGGCTTTAACATGTTTGACATAAATGTCATGGTGTCTGTGTTTCATGTGTGTTAAGAGGGAGGTTGTACCAAGGCATGTTCCCTCCTTTCGCCTTCTTACTGACTTGTCACAAATTGCGCACAGTGCCAATGGTGATGACTGCACTGTGCCTGCCCCAAGAGAAAAATAGTCCCACACCCATGACTTCAGGGGATAGAGATAGGGTAAAGGTGGAGAAGAATGGCCTCTTTCTTCTTCTCCTCCACATTCCCCTTCACTGTCTGTGGCAGCTGATGATGTTGCTGCTGTTGCTGCTACTGCCTCAGAATCAGCACTGCAACTAGGACCAGGAGGATTGCTGCTGCTGGCAAGTGGAACCTGTCCTAGTCCCAGATTACTTGTTGATCCCATTCCTACTGTGTCCACTGTGGTCTGTAGCACACTAGCCTGCTCCTCAGCATACTGCTGCCCTTGCAACTCAGCAGCAGGAATTAGAGCAGTAGCAAATTCCTCAAATTCCAAATGTTTACTGCTAGTTGGAGGCGGTTACTAGTAATGTGACAGTTGGTCCCCTAATTTCACACTTGCCATTTCTTGGTGAGTGAAGAAGGCAGACTGGCAGCACTAGCACAGTCACAGGGAGCTGATCTGTGCTCCTGGTCATTGTGGCATTATTGAATCTAGGCAACAATCCTGCCTTCTTTAGGATCACGTTCCACCTGGACAATGCCGTGGGGGAAGGGGACTCCCAGGGGAATGCTGTGAGCTCCCTTGAATGCTAGTCTGGACACTCCCCTAACACTTATCCCAGCTGATTCACCATCACTGTTACTACTACTAATGCAAACCACATCAGTTTCAGTCCCTGAATTTTCCTCCTTACTAGTAATATAACGATCATCCCCTCCTTCACTCCTAACACTCTGTACAAGTGCTGCACCTTTGTAGTAGTACTAGTGGCAGGACTGCTTGATGATGGCAAGTGTCACACTTGGCATCATCTCCTCCTCTCTCACCTCCTGAGAATTACAAGACACACTGTCAGCAGGGGCAGCACTGGCAGCAGGGGTAGCACTTGCAGCAGCCACAAGCAGCTGACCTGTCCTGCTCACACTGTTACCCTCTTCTTCCTCTGGCCAGCATTGGGTCTGGGTAACCATGGCATTCAGATGGACCCTTTCATGTTGGAGGTAGTGGTGACTTCCTCATCCTCAGAATCAAAAAACTCATAATGATCCTTCCATGTCCTCTTATTGTTATTAAACATGCTTATAGTGATAGCAGTCACTATGAGCCTCTCCTGCCTCAATTTCGCTATTAATTCACAGCACAACAGCCTAGCACCTCTCTTTCACTCTGTAGCTGCTTGTATTGTGTTTTTACTTCCTGTAAAAAGGCATGTTTTTATAGCAAAAATTTGAAAAACACATTAATAAAGAGTTGGAATAAAAAGCAAATAATTTATTGCCTATGGGTGAAAACAACACAGATTTTATTTGCTGCATTTAAAGCAGAGTTTCCCTCAAAAAAGCAGACAACTGCATAGTTTTCAGAGGAACATGAAGAGACCTTTTGGACACTTCTACTTGTGATGCTAACAAGCCAAATTGATAAAAATTATCTGTGATTCCTCAGGGCTTGTGACGTTAACTAAAAGCCGAATTGAAAAAAAATTATATGTGATTCCTCAGGGTTTGTGACACTAACAATTCAAAGTCCTCAAATCAATTTTACCCCAGGACTTGGGACTAAAAAGTCAAACTCCTACAAATGAATGTTTCCTCAGGACTTGGGCCTAACACAAGTCTATGTCCACAACAAATAAATGTTTCTGTAGGGCTTCTGCCAAACAAGTCTAAAGTCCTTGTCATGACCACAGTGCTTGTGGCCCCACCTTCTCAGCGGGCATTTCTTCTTCATGCTGCAGGTCTCTTCTGCCTCCAGCATCACTGCCTCGTTGTGGCATACTCTTCCACTTGCATGTTTTTTGAGCTAGAGAAGATAGCCAAATAAAGGGGAATTGAAGCTTAGTTTAGATAATCTTTTCGGTATGTCATTTGTTCTCTGCATTAGAGGAGTCTGGGGGCACTCTGAGGGAAAAGAAGGGAGGAAGGAGGTTGACTACTCTGTCTTATCATTGAGGCTAGTGGCTCAATGGCCAAGGCAAACAGCCTGGCCTCGTTTCCCTGTGTAGTGAGAAGTCCTCAGATCCCAAACCCCTCGTCATCACCCTGGCTATAGGAGAAGTATACAAAACTCTAATCCAATCTATAAACGTGGGTCCAAACCCAAATTTACGAAGCACCCCTGACAGGTAATTCCATTCCATTGAGTCAAATGGTTTGGAAGCATCGAGAGATGCCAGTACCCTATTGCCAGAATTATCATGTATCAATTGCAGATGCGTATAATGTCTCCTCAAGTTATGTGAAGTGGACCTCCCTGGGATAAATCCTGACTGATCCTTGTGTACTAAGGCTGTAATTACCAGATTAAGCCGAGCAGATAGGATCTTGGCCAAAATTTTGACATCAGTGGTAAGCAATGAAATAGTGTGGTAGGATTCACAGAGTCTCTGATCTTTTCTTGGCTTAGGCAGAACTATAATTGTGGCCTCAGTAAAGGAGCATGGTAGAGTCCCCCTATCCAAAGCATCATAGAAGGTGTTGAGCAGATGGGGCCCCAGGACATCAACAAAAGAACGGTACCACTCTGCGGAAAGGCCATCATTTTGATCATGGCAACATTTTGTACTGATACTAGTATCTGAGCTCATATAGTATGGATGTATTCTAGCTTTTCTGCACTTCACTTAGTGCTAGCCTCTGCCCTGAGTCCCCTGCCAGGCAGTCCATTATCAGTATTGGCCAAGCATCTCTCCATATTTACCGTAAAATCTTGGGTATAATACGCACAATTTTACCCCACTTCACCTTATGTTAAGAGAGGAGTGTGTATTATACCCTAGAGTTTTTGTGTTTAAAAAAAATTTAACCCTGTAAGATAACTTCCCTCTCTCCCCCCGACACTATCTGATGTCATAATAACCCTCACTTGCTTCAGTTTAAGTCCCCATGCTATCGGATTCAAAATAATTCTTACTTGCTTCAATTTCAAGTCCCCGCTGAAGTCCCCGTGTTTCCAGATGAGAGCAGGCAAAATATAAACTATGTAAGTCTTCCCCTGCGGGCGTCATGCTTCCATTTGCCACCCGCTTCCTTCAATGGGGTTCCAGGACCTTCCGAATCCAGCCAATGGTAATGCCCATTGCTGGAAGATCCTGAGAGAGCATTGAAGGTAGCGGGCGAAAAATGGAAGCAAGCCGCCCACAGAGGAAGACTGACATAGTTTATATTTTGCCTGCTCTCATCTGGAAACATGGGGACTTCAGCGGGGACTTGAAATTGAAGCAAGTAAGAATTATTTTGAATTGGATAGCATGGGGACTTAAACTGACGTAAGTGAGGATTATTAGGACATCGGATAGCGCCGGGGGGAGGGAGGGAGTGAAGTTATCTGACAGAGTTAAAAAAAAAAATTGTGAGTAGAGGAGGAACAGCATGTTCCGGTAAATATTGAGTGCTGAAACAATTTTTGCAAAGATCTGAGCCCATATAGCCGCCCACATAAAATAAGCACCCATGGGCGGCATATCGGGTGGGCGCTTTACGGAAAACCCTGGTAATCACCTATTCAGAGTCATAGGGCTTTGAGTCACATAAAGATTCACTTCTCCACATATAAATTTGTGTTTTTTTGGATGATTCACTGATCCTATAAAATTAATATCACACCAGTCACTGCTGAATTAAATAGATCCTCTGAGTCTGACAAATGATGCCTTAACATGTCAAGTATTGATGCTTAGAGCCCTAAGCTAAACCATGTCTCTTAACCTCAGCCGGTTGAGGTGATCTAATTAACATCTAACACCATGCGGTGTTAACCACAAGCAGTTCACATCGTATTAACCCTGTCAGTACCGGATCGTTCTTAGATTTCTCATTCATGCACATTCACATTTGTCTGGAAGAGAGACAAGCAAAAAGAAGCTTATCACAGTCTCTTAATTTTGAGCAATCAGTAAGAAAGACTGAAACACTTCCAGATCCCTAACTAGCTTTTAACTTCTCAGAGCCTCAAAAGTAGGGATGGGCACAAAATAACACCTTACAAATAATATTTTATTTCCCAAAGGCATTATATAAAAGGGGCATGAGGGTGCCTGTGTTGGGTGGGGTGTGGGGAAAGAATCAGTTGAACAGGGGATGATTTTTTGGGGGTTCTTTACTGGGATCGAGGGGCACTTAATAAAAAATAAATCCTAAATAAAATAAAATAAAAACCATAAGACATGGTATAAAGTGGTCTGAGGGGGGTGCCTGTGTTGGTGAAAGAATGAATCATTTGAACAGGGAATTTGTTTTGAGGGGCTTCTTGACTGCTATTGGGGGAACAGTTAATAAAAAAAAAAATCAATAAAATAAAATAAGACATTTGTATTTAAAGTGTAAGAGACAGGAACCCCCTGACATAAGCTGTCACTGGGGTGGACTGATATTTGACTTGATAGAATATTTTGTAGAGGATGATTTGTTTGATTTGTTGTTAGAGGCCTTTGTAGGACTTAAACTTAATAGAGGCCCAAGCACTGAAGAAACATTGATTTGGAGCACTTAAGATTGTTTGGCACAAGCCCTAAGGAAACATTGATATGTAGGCTTAGGCTTCATAGAAACAAACCCCCCAAAAATTGTTTATTTTTTTGTAGTACTAGTTTTCATTTATTTATTTATTTTAATTAATGTATTTATTTTTTCTAAACACAAGCCCTGAGAAAAAAAATAAAAATGCCCTACTGGCCTAATGCCAGCAGGTCATGTTGGCCAGTGGCCACTGTCAAATGTCCTCCTGAGTCCTGAGTTGCAACTGCTGTTCGTACTGCTGCTGCTGAGTAGTTCAAGCAGCAGGATGATTAGGCAGCTGAAAGGGAATGAGATCAACAATAGCAGTAACATGGAAGATGGATGATGAAGGTTCCATTTGTCACAAGTGGCTCCAGTGATGCGCCTGAGGCAGTAGCAGCAGAATAAGTAGCCCCCAGTATTTGTGGAGAAAAGAACAAGTTGGCCATTAAATCTTCTCCACCTGCCTCTCCTCCAAAATCATCATGGGTGTGTTGTTATTAGAATATATGTTTTCACTTGAGAGCAGGATCAGTGGGTCTCCTCAGCAACTGCAATGTGCACAGTATGTGTGTGGTAAATAACATCTGGGGGCACAACTGTATCCAAACACCATGACACCAGAAACCAAGTACTGCCCTGTCACTGTATCCCTTTTCCACACCCACAGCAGATAATGTTGCTGCTGTTGCTGTTACTGCCTCAGAGTCAACACTGCAACTAGGATCAGGAGTATTGCTGCTGCTGGCAAGTGGAACCAGTCCTAGTCCCGCATCGCTTGTTGACCCTATTCCCACTGTGTCCACGGTGGTCTGTGGCGCACTGACCTACTCCTGAGCATCCTGCTGCCCTTTCATCTCAGCATCAGAAGGAATTAGAGCAGTTGCAAATTCCTCTAATTCCAAGATGCCCTTGCAAGTGGTGGTGGTGATGCCCATCCTTATTCCTGTCTCCCACTCCTTCTCAGTTTCTGCTAAAAAGGCCATCAATGTCTCTTCCACCCCAGCTTCTCCAGCATCATCACCACCACCACCACTAGTCCCTACATGCTGTTGTTGCTGCTGCTGCTGCTGCTCTATTCCAGACATCTCACTGTTGCTTGGAGGAGGTGGCAAGCAATGTGACAGAGAGACCCCTAATGTCACACTTGCCATTGCCTTTTGACCTGAAGAAGAAGGCAGACTAGCACTAGCAGAAATAGCAGCAGGCACAGGCAGCTGATCTGTGGTTCTGCTGGTGGTGGTGATGGTATTAATTCTCAGCCTGCTCTCCTCCCCCAACACCAGTTCTGGCCTCTTCAGGTTCATGTTCCACCTGGAAGGAGAGGACTCCCAGTCCCAGGGTCAGGAGAATGGTGTGGGCTCCCTTGACCGCTAGTCTGGATGCTGTAAAATGTTGCCCCCACAACTCTGGCTGCTTCACCATTACTGCTACTACTAACACTAACCACATCAAGTTCAACCACAGAGTCATCCTCCTCAGTCTCACAGTCACTAGTAATATCAGGACATTGTTGATTACCCCCTCCTTCACTCCTAAGGCTAACAAGCTGCTGAACCTTAGTAGAAGTGGTACTAGCAGTGGGAATGACAAGTGTTTATTTAGGGTCCCTTGCTGTCACACTTGACATAATATTCTCCCCCCCCCTCGAGTAATACAAGAAACACTAGCAGCAGGGGCAAAGTATTGGTGGAAGCAGGTTCAGTACGAGCAGCAGGTTCAGCACTGGCAGCAGGTTCAGTACTACCAAAAGGTACAACACTAGTGGCCGCAGTTACAGAAATGTTCGCACTGGCAGCAGGGGCAACATGTCTTGCAGCAGGCACAGGCAGCTGACCTGTCCTGCTCTCACTATCCTTTTCTCATCCTTTTCTCCCTTCCTTCCCATTCCCTTTTCTCCCTCCCTTCTTATTAAATTCCCCAAGATCCTTTGGGGTGATTTAGGGGGACTGAACAGCATTGGTTGAGTACTGCTAGTCACCTCCTCCTCCGACTCAGTGGACACATAATAATGGTCCTTCCAGTTCCTCTTTTTGCTGCTTATAGTGATAGGAGTCACTATGAGCCTCTCCTGCCTCAATTTTTGCTAAATATCACAAAAGAACAGCACAGCATGTCTATATTGCTCTGTAGCTGCTTCTATTGTGACTGCCTTCATCGAAAACATCACGTTTGTTTGGAAGTGCGAAAACAATGTAAATCAATGGACAAAACCTTTTTATCCATTGAAAAAATGGCGAAAGATTTTGGCCAATGGACGAAAGATGCAAAAATTTTAACCGCTAGTTTTAAAGCGGATTTTCCCACAAAAAAGCGGATAACAACATGGTTTTCACAAAATTTATCACGGGAACACAGTGACAACTTTGGGTGATCCCTACTCAAAAGGTGAACACTTAAAATATCTACGCAAAAGTAGTATAGCCCGCAAAAATAATTTTGTAATGGGCACTCCTATGCAAGTGATTCTAATGGCTGAAATAGTTATTAGTAAAGGTTATTAGTTGCATTAACTAAACACTGTGTAGCGTTAAAGTGGAGCACATGTCAGCATTCCAGTGCCCTAACGCATGTTACACCATTGTAATGGATAACAGTCCGTTACCAGAACCCTTTCTCTGGGCATACAGACTGTCAGCCCTTATTTCGGAATATGGGGAACTTGGAACATTTTATTAATAGGCAACCCTGAACAAGGGACTAATTGCACAGCCTGCCTTCCTTGGGAGCATTGGTGATTCACAGAGTAGCCACAGGTTCAAGGGGACTGAGCAGTACATTTTCCCTAGAATGTGTATTCCAGTCCCTCAAGCCTTTTTGGCTATTGCATACCCTAGCCCAAGCCCCTTGGTGTATTAATGTAATCATGTCTGTCTTGTTGTATATCCCTGAGCCATCTGTTGCTGGTTCTTTGTATTAGGTGTTGTGATTACATTAGCACTGTGAATACTCCCATTGTGTTATATCTTCACCATTTGCTGTGACCTATTGTATCCACTGTGATTGTATTAATGTAATCATGTCTGCCTTATTGTGTATCCCTGAGTCATCTGTTGTTGGTTCTTTGTATTAGGTGTTATGATTACATTATCCCTGTGAATACTCTCATTGTGTTCTGTGACCTGTTGTATCCATTGTGATTGTATTATGTCTTGAGACTGTATTATGTCTTGAGACTGTATAAATAAGCTGTGTTTCCAAATAAAGTTGAGTTAGTCCTTTGGAAATAAGAAGGAGTCCTTATTCTGAATTGTTTAAAGGGACCACTCTGTCCCCCATTCAGGCAGCATTCTGGAAAGCTTAAAGGGGCCCCTTTGCCTGACATTCAAGAGTCTCCACATTTCCAGCTTATTGTCCTGAGATCCATTCGTCCATATTGCTTTGCTGGACAGGCTACCCGTTTATAGCCACATCCAAGAGGGAGAGACCCTGGAATCCTGCGTCCTTAGCTCCTGTTACACTCTTTCTCAAAGGTAAAAGCTGGCTCAACTTTGCCGGCTTTAAACTTTAGATCTCACTCACTTTTTAGTGATATCATGCTCTGATTGGTTAGAGAAAAAAGATTGACATCCCATTCATAATAAAGAGCTGCCGTGAACTTTTAATATTCAAAGCTAAGATCCCTCATATTTGGATACATAGAGTGATCCTAGAGAAGATAATTCCATTAGGATTAAAATTAGATAAATATTTAGAGAGACAAATAGATCACACATGCTCTTTATTATGAATGGGATGTCAATCCTTTTTCTCTAACCAATCACAGCATGATATCACTAAAACGTGGGTGGGATTTTAAGTTTAAAGCTGGCAAAGTTGAGCCGGCTTTTACCCTTTGAGAAAACCATACATGGTGAAACGTGCGTTAGGGCAGTGGAATGCTGACATGTGCTCCACTTTAATGCTGCACGGTGTTTAGTTAATGCAATTAATGACCTTCTAGTAACTATCTTGGCCGTTAGGATCACTTGCACAGGAGTGCCCATAACAAAATAATTTTTTCAGTCTATACTCCTTTTGCATAGATATTTTAAGTAATCACCTTTTGAGACTCCACGAAGCTAGAAGTTATTTAGGGATCTAGAAGTGTTTCAGTCTTTCTTACTGATTGCTCAAAATTAAGAGACTGTAATAAGCTTCCTTTTGCTTGTCTCTCTTCCACACAAATGTGAATGTGCGTGAATGAGAGATCTAAGAACAATCCGTTACTGACAGGGTTAATGCGATGCGAACTGTTTGTGGTTAACACCGCATGGTGTTAGATGTTAATTAGATCACCTCAACCCGCTGAGGTTAAGAGACAGGGTTTAGCTTAGGGCTCTAAGCATCAATACTTGACATGTTAAGGTATCATTTGTCAGACTTGGGGGATCTATTTAATTCAGCAGTGACTGGTGTAATATTACTATTATAGGATCAGTGAATCATCCAATAAAACACAAATTTATATGTGGAGAAGTGACTGTTTATTTGACTCAAAGTCCTATGACTCTAAATAGGTGATTATCTAAGCACCACTTACCAGATACTCATTAATCATGCTCAGTTACTAGTTACTCATGTAACATAATTACACTGTGTTTTGTTTGTTTTTAATTTGCCAAGGTTTTTTTATTTTGTAATAATAAAGATTATATTTTAATTAGATTTTAACTCCTTAGATACCAGTTGAGAGTCAGCTATATTCTCCTGCCATCTCACTATCCATGGGGGTGGGTTTGATTTTATTTTCTTGGCTCTGAAGAAGATAATGATGTAGATCCCAAACCTAAAGCAGGCCAAACACACATCCAAAATGAGATGATGGAATAAGCACTCAAATTTGGATTATCAACACTGCCAAACCATACCATTAGTGAACCGCAACACACACGTCTACTATTAATAAGAACATGATACATGATGAGATAATGGGGATGGTGTTCAAAATATCCATTTTGCCACAGTTGACTGCCTCTGGATTCAAACATAGTGTTTTCAATGTCACATAATACGCAATCAACATGTACGCATACCTCCTTGCCATCCAACCTGTTCAGGATACATATGATAACAAAATCACAACCACTGTAAGTTACTTCCATAAATGTACAGGATCATGTCAAGCTGTTCAGTTAATGAGTGTCAGACACAGGCCAAGGAGTAGAGGCATCAGCAGCAGGGATTTCAGGACACATATGAGAAACAAACATCAACTACTTTAGGATGCTTACATCAGTGTACAGCTGGACTGTCTGCGTTTAATCCCCAAAGGCCACCAACAGGCCAGGATTGAAGGGGTCCCGGATTAAGCACAGGTATGTCAGTCAAAATGAATGAGCTACTGTGCTTATTCAGGGAAATCCTTAAATCTTGGCCTGTTGGTGGCACTAATAACTGAAGTTTGACAGGCCTGATGTACAGGAACCTGTCAAGCTCACCAATCATTGATTGACATGATGGTATCCCATGCATCCCAAAGCAATGCATAGAAAGATGGTATCCCATGCATTGCAACACAATGCATTGAATCCCATCCTGCCATTTAAGGATTCAATGTCATCATTTTGCATCCCTCTTGTCATTGCTTACATTACTAATCACATCATGTAATTCCTCCATATAGCATACAGGCCTACAGCACAGCAGGAGGACAGTGAGGAAGAATATGACATCCACCCCAGTGACTTCCCCCTTGAAGAGCCTGAAGATGCGACAAGCAGGTAGTCACCATCTCCACCAGGTCCACCAGTAGCAGCTCCACCAGCTCCAGCTCCACCAACCTTGGAGTTCAGCCAGCCACCCACACCTTACACCCACTGGATGCCTCCTAGGAGGTGGCATCAGAGAGTGACTGTGAAATAACAACTCTGACAAGTACAAATATGGTAAAACAATTGATCTTTATTAAGAATAGCACAGTAACCTGAATAGCACTTCCCCAACCTTCACAGGGCCAGATAGGAGGACAGTGACTGAACACTTCCTCAACCTTCACAGGGCAGGTTAGGATAAGGACAGGATCACCAGACTGGAGGCAGATAGAGTACCACTCTGACTGCCATGAAATACTAGTAGCGAGGATGGTAGTAGCTACTAGTGCAGGAACAGCTGTAAAGCCCCTGGAAACCGAGGTAACAAGAAACCGAGACTGACTCTCTCTAGAACGCTAGGGTGACTGGATAGGCAACAGAGGTAAACTCACTCTAGAACACTAGGGTGACAGGACAGGCAACAGACGTAGATTCGCCCTAGAACGCTAGGGTGACTGGATAGGCAACAGAGGTAGAATTGCACTAGAACGCTAGGGTGACTGGACAGGCAACCGAGACAGACTTGCCCTAGAACGCTATGGTAAGTGGCACAGTACAGGACGATGGTATCGGAAAGTCAGTGACACGGACTTACGCAACTGAGCACCGCTAGATGGAGGAATCGCCTAGGCACAGAGAGTGCTAGCAAAGGTGGTAGACCATCGTCAGGAGTAGATTGGAGCGGTTAGTCAGCCAGAGCCAGGAGTCAGATCAGAGCAGGTAGTCAGCCAGAGCCAGGAGGCACACCGGAACGGGTAGTCAGCCAGAACCAGGAGTCAAACCGTAAAGGAGAGCAGTCAGGGATCAAGCAGAGCTGTAGTCTGATGAAACCAGGAGTCATGCACGGGAATCAAGCATCGGAATCACAAGAGCTATAGCTCACAGGTACACCACGAAAGGGCAAGGTAGTAGTGGCAGGCTGAGGCCTTTAAGGCCCATCAAGTAGGCGGAGACTGACACTGGCAACAAGCAGTAGCCTATAAGAATAGCAAATATGTTACAGCGCAACAACCAGAAAGTAAAAGGATGTCACCTGCACACACAGATGCTGGAGGCAATCACGGGTACCGTGATAGATGAATACCTCCGTTCACCTCAGGACATTACCTTATGGCCCCAGCACCAGGGGTGGGCGATAGGTCCCTTTGTGTTTCTGCGAAAAAAATTAGCAAAAACCACATTGCTGTCTGATTTTTCACTGGGAAATCTGCTTAAAAACATTGATTAAAATCTTTTTATTTTTTACCTATTGGCAAAAATTATTTGCCATTTTTTCAATGGCTAGAAAGTTTTTGCCCATTGATTGTGCTTTTTGCCTTATCACTATAAAAACTTGACATTTTACAGGAAGTGGAACACAATACAAGCAGCTACAGAGCGAGACAGATGTGTTGTGCTGTTCTGCTATAGCAAAACTGAGGCAGGAATGGCTCATAGTATGCTATCACTATGAGCAAGTTTAAAAATAATAAAAGGAGAAGCTGGAAGGACAATTATGTGTCTTCTGAGTCTGAGGAGGAGGAGGGGGAAGTGAGAACTACAGGCCCAATGCTGGCCAGTGCCCCTAAATCACCCCTAGGGATCTTGGGGAAATTAATATCAAGGGAGGAAGAAGAGAGTAGTAGTGAGAGCAGGACAGGTCAGCTGATTGTGCCTGCTGCAGACGTGCTGTGCCTGCTGTCAGACGTACTGCCTCTGCTGCCACTAGTACTGTGCCTCTTGTCAGACATGCTGCCACCAGTGCTGTGCCTGCTATCAGACGTGCTGCCCCTCCTGCCACCAGTGCTGTGCCTGCTACCTCTGCTGCCACAAGTGCTGTGCTTGCTGTCAGATATGCTGACCCTGCTGCCACCAGGGCTGTGCCTGCTGTCAGTGCTGAATCTGCTGCCACCAGTGCTGAACCTGCTGCCAGTGTGTCTAGTAATTCTCAACAGGAGGGGAAGGAGACAATGTTGCCAAGTGTGACAGCAGGGGACCCTAAGTCACACTTGCCATCCCCAAGCAGTCCTTCCAGTGCTAGTAGTACTACTAATAAGAAGGTCCATCAGTTTGTTAGTGTTAGGAGTGAAGGAGGGGATGATCATAATATTACTTGTGACTTTGAGGAGGAAGACTCCTCTGAAATTGATGTGGTTGGTGTCAGTAGTTGTAATAGTAACAGTGATGGTGAAGCAGCAGGTGGGACTAGTGATAGGGGAATGGTAGGGGAAGCAATTGAGAGTGTCCAGACTAGTGGTCAAGGAAGCCTACACCATACCCTTGACCCTGATAGTCCTGTTCCCCTCTAGACATTGTCCAGGTGGAATGTGATCCTGAAAAAGGCAGAATTATTACCTAGCAACAATAATACCTCCACCACCAGGAGCACAGATCAGCTGCCTTCGTCTGCTGCTAGTGCTGCTAGTCTGCCTTCTTCTAGTCACCAAGAAATGGCAAGTGTTACATTAGGGGACCCTCTGTCACATTTCACATCATCATCTCCAACCAGCAGTGAGGTGTCTATAATAGAGCGAGCAGCAGCTTGGAGGGACTAGTGGTGGTGATGGTGGAGAAGCTGTGGTGGAAGAGACATTGATGTCCTTTTTAGCCCAAACTGAGAAGGAATGGGAGATAGGGATGGGGATGGGCAACACCACCACCCGCAGGGAGGTTTTAGAATTTGTAGATTTTGCATCTGCTCTAATTCCTGCTCATGCTGATCTGCAAGGGCAGCAGGATGCTAAGGATTAGGCTAGTGTGCCACAGACCACCATGGACACAATGTGAATGGGGTCAACAAGTAATGCAGGACAAAGGCAGGTTCCACTTGCCAGCAGCAGAATTACTTCTGGTTCTAGTTGTAGTGCTGATTCTGAGGCAGTAGCAGCAACATCATCCCCTGCCCCAGCCAGTGAAGGAGTATGTGGAGGAGAAGAATAAAGAGGCCATTCTTCTCCACCTTCTCCTTCCCCCCCTGAAGTCCTTGGTGTGGGATTGTTTTTCTCTTGGGGCAGGCACAGTGCAGTCATCAACAATGGCACTGTGCACAATTTGTGACATGTCAGTGAGAAAGGGAACATGCCTTGGCACAACTGCCCTGATAACACGTGTGAAACACAGACACCATGACATTTATGTCAAACATGTTAAAGCCAAACACCAACCAGAGAAATCAGGCACCGCTGTTGCGGTACCTCCTGACTCTCCAGAAAGGCAACAAGAGGTGAGGAAGAGATCCAAGAGGAGGAAGAATAGAGAAACTCAGGCAGAGGCTGAAAGTTTGATGACAAGAGAAATAACTAGCTCACCATCACCTTCTAGCTCTAGGGTAACTACATCTTCTGCCAATCCACCTCATTCATCATTACCTCCCCCGCTGAGTGATAGCCACAATGTAGATATTAGGTTGTGACAGTTCATGTCCACCCATTGCATATTGTATGGTACACTGAACAAAAATGCCACTGTGGGGGACGAGAATCGCAAGCCGGGCATCAAACAGCATCTGAGGAGATTCCATCCCGCAGAATATGCTAAGCTGGTGGCAGGGAGGGTTCATCATAACTGTTTAACTATCAGCAAGTTGTCATGTGTCCTTAGTGGGGTCTGGACAAGGGCCATAGTGTCAGCAGCAGTACTTGGTTTCTTGTGTCATTGTGTTTGGATAGAGTTGTGCCAGGTGTTATTTACCACTCACACTGTGCATATTGCATTTGCTGATGAGAGGCACAGTTCCTGCTTTCAAAGTAAAAATTTCTAATATAGTAACAATACACGATTTTGGATGAGGGGCAGGTAGACAAGAATTACTGGCCAACTTCTTTCTCCACATATACCTGAAGTTGTGGCGGCTAGTTGTGGTGCTGCTACTGCCTCAGACACATCACTGGAGCTGGTAGTGGCAAGTAGAACCATGATCATCAACATCTAGCTCCAGTAGTAGTAGTAGCAGAAACCACACATGACAGACAAAGCCAGGACAAATATATTAACAGTAGCACAGATGAGGAGGTGGAAGACAGATGGGACCACAGCTATGACCGATAAGTAGTGTGTGTCAATAATCTGAGAAGGAAGATAGAGTATGACAATGGTAAAAATACATAAACAAATCAAACCATGCCAGTCCCCCACCAGCACCACTACAATACATATATCCCATATTGTAGATTGTACTTTATTTTTTTTATTACTTGATATCATCATGAATATGTGCCAGTGTCACTTAAGCAAGAAAGTGTTGTTGGCAAAGGACAAATGCATTCTGCATGCTAACACATTTTTCAAGCCATATTTTGCTGTAGGACTCACAACTTTGACTTTCAGCCACTTATTTCTAAACTTCAGCCCTCAGAAGAAGTAATATTACAGTGGGAAATGTAGTACATATAGGAAATATAGGTGAAAAATGTGTTATAATGGGCGGAAAATGTGTTAACATAGGTGGAAAATTTGTTAAAATAGGTGAAAAGGAGGAAATTTTGCATAGGCAGAAAGGCAACATTTGAAAAAATCAGCACATTTTCGTGAAATTTTTCACACTTTTCACCCACCCCTACTTCTGATCATCCTTTCTCACTGTCCTACAATACAAGAAAAAGAAGGAAGAAAGCAATGAGAGGTGATGTAGGTTTTATGTTAGTCTAGTCTGACATTATGAATCAATAGAACTTGACCCCTCTAAGACCAGTTTGATGCTGATAATTCAAATTGCAAGTGGAGGAGATACTGACTAATACATATGGAATATTACAAGTGTTCTTCCTAGAAAATTAGTTATAGCCTTGATCATAATACGTCACTTTTATTAAGTTCTAAAATAAAAAGAAATATCAAAAAAGTGATTATGTGTTAGTAGCACTAGTAATTATAAATGGAAAAGAGTTCAGACATTTATAATGTCCAACTCTCTAAAAGCAAAGACACCCCATGGGGTTAATTAATTGTCAGTCTAATACTGAGACAAGATCAGCAGTCAGTTTATACTAGTATTATCAATGTCCTACAAATCAAGTTGAATTCATTTGTTTGGGCAATCAAAATAACCAAGTTGGATCTTACATGTCTTTGTCTGCCTCTCAACAAGGGCGGCCTTGGCATGCCTCATGTTTTGAATCTATTTTTGGCTACTAATGTCCAGAATCTTCTGAAATGTTATTATGTGGACTCTGTCTAATGTGCTATGGCTCTCAAAATACACTCAATATGATCCCCTTCACTCCCACCCAATACTGGGTTTTCTTTTTGATGCTTGGTGTCGGTGTGGAGGCCTTAAGGACCCAGTTCCTCACCCATCTCCCTGTTTGTCGATTTATGGACACCCTGATTTTCCCCCGGGAGAACTGTATTTACCTTTCGAGTCATGGAAACTGCATGGGATACATACTTTACAGTCTCTCTTTCTTGATGGACATTTAAAAGCTTTAGATAATTAACAACAGACATTCGCACTACCTTCCTCATGTTCATTGCAATATCGCCAACTTCAGCACTTTTGGCTTCTCCCTGGCAGCACTTGGACACGAAGATTGTGACCACTCCCACTGAATTATAACTCCTTGAAGGTCAGTTTAAAACCTGTACTCAGATTACTTTCTTTTTGGTTCTCCCCTCCAAGCCTTGATGTGTGGGAATCTGAGCTTGGCTTCTGTTGGTCACTACGGGAATGGCTTTTTGTCACCACCAGACTGTTGGGTTCCACTGTCAATGTTCCTCATAAGTAGATGAACTTTAAACTCCTTACTAGATGGTATTGCACAATAGTTAGCCTAGGTCTTTCCCACTGCCTCACAGGCCTGTTGGATGTGCCAGACTGCAATTGTCATTATGGCCCAAATTTGGTGGCTATGCCCCTCAGTTCTCCCCTTTTAGACTAGAGTACATTCCACCCTGTGTGACATTCTCTGATTCCCCTTTCCTTTCAATCCATTGCTTTTACTATTCACTTGTGATCTCCTGTTGACGATACGTGATTCTTCCTCAACCAAGCAGTTCTTGCACCTGACTAACTCTGCTAAAGCACTCATTCCTCCCCTTGATAGCTGAATGGTGGACCAAGGTGAATAAACTGTTGGCACTGGAAAAGACACATGTTATTTCTATGGGCTCAATGACTAATTTTTCTGAGATCTGGTCCCCGTGGGTCAAAACTGTTCAATAACTGGTTTACCTCCCTGTTCAACTACTACATACCCTCTCCTACATACGACTTTATGACTGCATTGTGCAATGCTGCCTTTGTACCACAATTGTACGTTTCTTACCCCACTCTGATTTGTTTGGTTTGCTCTCCTTTCACTAATGTACTAGTGACTTCCAGTATCCCTGACCAGGCTACTTGTTTGTCCTTCCAAGCCTGCTCTCCCCTCCCCCCTCTCCTTTCCCCACTGCCCTTCATTTCCCTCTTCCATCCTTCCCTCCACGCTCCTCCTCTCCCCCACCTCTTCCTTTCTTCCCTCCCTCCCCCTCTTCCTTCTAGTCTCTATCTTGAGCTTCCTTCTTCTCCCTCTTGCTATTCTTTATACCCTTTTCTGTTCTTCAGTTACTAGATTGCAGCTTTTCCTGCCCCTTTGTTCTAATGCTAATGAACATCTGTGCTTACTAGACTTGTGTGATTCGGTTCGTCCACATTCAGATTTCGGATGAATATGGCTGATTTGGAGCCAGTTGGACATGGCGAAAATCTTAGAGACATTAGTTTTAAAAACCCGAATCTGAAACATTTTTGGGCAGAATTTCTGTACAAGATTTGTATATTTGGAGGACGTTCTCCCTGCGCGCTCACTACTTTCCCTACCTCTCGAGTCCAATTAGCTTCTTTGTACTTTCTGTCCCTCTCTAGTCCAATTAGCTTCTTCGTTTCATGATGGGGGTTGGACTAATTACATCACAGACACCCAATGCTCCTGCATTTCCTGTTAGTGCACATTACGTTGTTAGAGCTTGGACAGAGAAGAAGCAGATAAAGAGAGTGACTGTCCAGTTGTTGTGTAGGCAGGCAGCCAGCATTAGTGCCAGTTATTGCTACTGCAAGGGAGAGTCACCTTTGTTCCTGTGTAAAAGCTGAAAATTCAACTTAGGAGTTTGTTTGAATAATTTGCAGTGACACAATCTCACACTTGTGTAGGGACTGGGAGGCCTAGCAGCTCACTGTCCACGCAAGGGGGAATCATCATTGTTTAAAAAAAATCAAAATCTAGCTTAGGAGTATATTTGAAAAATTTACAGAGTGAAACCATCTCAGAGCTGTGTAGGGACTGGGGGGCCTGCTGTCTACCTGCCACCGCAAGGGAGACTCATCAGTGTTTAAAAAATTCAAAATCCAACTTAGGAGTGTATTTGAATAATTTGCAGAGTGATACCTTCTCAGAGCTGTGTAGGAACTGGGGGGCCTGCTGTCTAACTGCCACCGCAAGGGAAACTCATCAGTGTTCCAGTGTTTAAAAAATTAAAAATCCAACTTAGGAGTGTATTTGAATAATTTGCAGAGTGATACCATCTCAGAGCTGTGCAGGGACTGGGGGGCCTGCTGTCTAACTTCCACCTCAAGGGAGACTCATCAGTGTTTAAAAAAATCAAAATCCAGCTTAGGAGTGTATTTGAATAATTTGCAGAGTGATACCATCTCACAGCTGTGTAGGGACTGGGGGGCCTGCTATCTAACTGTCACTGCAAGGGATACTCATCACTGTTTAAAAAATTAAAAATCCAACGTATTTGAATAATTTGCAGAGTGATACTATCTCAGAGCTGTGTATGGACTGCAGGGCCTGTTGTCTCACTGCCACTACAAGGGAGACTCATCACTGTTTATAAAATTCAAAATCCAACTTAGGAGTGTATTTGAAAAATGTTATAGTGACACAATCTTACAGTTGCTCACTGCCAACGCAATGGGGAATCATCATCGTTGTAGTGTTAAATTTTAAAATTCAACTTACAAGTATATGTGAAAAATTTGTAGAATGATACAGCCAGTCTGACAGTTGTCCTGTGGCCAGGTTGTAAAATCGTCTAATTATTATAGTACACTACCAACCTACCTGTAATGGATTTGAGTCCTAGTGAACAACCTGATGTTTCTCGTCCTGGTACCAGCTGCAGTGACCCAGCAACCACCAACACCACCACAGTGATGTTGCTTTCAAGCAGAGCTATCAGCAGCAGGCGGAAAAACAAGCGTACTAGTACTAGTCAGACTCCGCATCAGAGTTCAAAACAAAAAAATAAAAATAAGAAGGGAACTGCAGGTCATTCTACCTCTACTAGTAAGGTAGAGATGTCCAGCTTCTCCTCTAAGACCACGAAGCAGCAGTCGCCTGTGTCTCATCAGCTGTTTCATGATGATCCCTCCGGAACCACCTGTACAAAGACTAGTGCCACTGGCAGTTTAGTCACCACCTCCACTACAGCTAGTTGTATAAACCTGGGGACACCTAGCGCTGGTAACAGTACTGGTCAGACACTACGGTCAGTATCAACTCGTGATTTTTATAGCAAACATCCGTGTAAGCAGCCCAAATGGAAATTATTGCAGTATTTGGATAACATTTTCCCTGCCACCACTGTCACTGCCACTGAGAGCATATCCACTCCAGAAAATGTTATTGAGGGAGATAGTTTTCCATTTCCTGGTAGTCACCAGGTAGAAGAGGGAACTGAGCAGGTTTCACAAAATCTGCTGCTGATGATGAGGTTTCCTCCTTGCAAAATCTACAAGAGGTAGAAGAAGAATCTGAGGGATCAAAGTCTCCTAAGATTGATTTGTCCAGAGCTTGATTTTTCCAGTGACCTTGATTATTCCCCTGAGCTTAATTTTTTGTCTGCTTCCCATAGTGCTCCTCCTGTTTCTCCAGTTACACTTGTGTCTTCTATTGACAAATCAACACCTGTCTTCCCAGTTCCATTTGAGTCTCCCAGCCAGGTAGTAGCTGCTAGTGTACCACTGTTACTCCACAATCCTCTTCCATTCCCAGTTCCAACATCCCTGCTGCCATCTTTAGGTCTACTGGTATCCCTGTAACTGTACGTAAAAAGAAAAAGCAAAGTGAGGTTGCTCCAGAATGTGAAGATGATGGAAGCGTCACCTCAGTTTCTTCTTCTGCACCACCTTCCAGAGTCATCCGTCGCTCCAAAGCGTGGGACCATTTTGTGGCAGTTGGTGATGGCCAGATAGCAAAATGTAAGTTGTGTGGCAGGGAAGTCAGCCATGGGCGGGTGCTGGGCCATCTGACCACCTCCGGGATGAACCAACACCTGAACAACTACCACAAGTCTGTGCTGATAAGTGCAGAAGGTGTCAGTACTAGTACGACATATACCAGTGTCACACCCACCACCAGTAGGCAGCAGGAGACAGGGCAGGGGGATCATGCCACATCTGGTCCCAGTAAGAGCAGAAGACAGTCACAGCCCATCCCAAAAACAATACAGGCCACACTTGAAGATTTTGGGGGGTTTCATTCCAAGGGGATGTGCAGACAGCAGGCCAAGAAAATCACACGCCTCATTGCACAGCTCATAGCCGCTGGGGATGCTACTTTTAATTTGGTGGACGGGAAGCCCTTCCATCAACTTTTGAAGGCTGTGGCACCCCGAGATAAAATTCCATCCCCGCACCACATTTAATAGATATATAGTGCCCTCACTCTACCAGTCATGCGTTGGGCTTTTGAAGGACCTGCTAGGAAAGGCTGCTGGCCAGTCAGTGCTTTTTACCTCTGACTTATGGAGTGCTCCGAGTGGCCAGCATGGCTTCCTGTCGTTGATGGTGCATTGGTGGCAGCCTAATGTGTTGCAAGATACACAGACAGCAACAACAAGTTTGGGTGCAGTAGCCAAGCAGCCAGGGCACCGCTCTTTCCTCCTCCATGCTGAGGTAATGGATCAGCAGCACACCTCAGATAACATTCGCAAAGCACTGCAGAACATGGTGGCGCAGTGGCTAGGGGAGCAGGCAGGCACACAGGCGCAAATGGGGTTTGTGGTTACTGATGGTGCAGCTAACATGATCACAGCTCTGAAGGATGGCAGATTAGTTGGTGTGCGCTGCTCAGTGCATGTCCTGCATCTAGTAATGAAGGCTGCTCTAGAAGATGGCAGTAACACTGGAAGGTTGCCAGCACTTCTGGAGTCGTGGTGACAAATTGCTGGCCACCTCCATCTGAACGTCAAAGAAAGCCAGCTCCTCAGGGAGAAACAGGAAAAGGAAGGCCTCCCAGAGCACCTACAAAAACAAGATGTTGGGACCAGGTGGAACTCCACCTTAGATATGCTAGAGCATATCCTGGAGCAGAAAAAGGCAATTCACGCAATGTCATGTCACCATTTCATTGGCACTAATAAAACACTGGGCAGGGCTGACTGGGCCCTGATGGAACAGGTAGGGACAGTCCTTACGCCTTTCCGTGCTTTGACGGAAATTTTAACCAAAGAGAATGCTAGCCTAGCAGAAGTTATTCCCCTCTTCATGCACCTCTCCTTAAAATTGGACGATTTCCTTGCCCATAGGGAACTCTTGCCTGGTGCTGATGGTAATATACTTCCTGATGTTGCTGCCCTTCTAGCGAGGCTGAAGAAAGAACTGACTCGGCGCATGGAAGAGAGCATGGACAATTGTCCTGAGTTAATGCTGGCCACAATGTGCGATCCACGAGTCAAAGGCAAGATGGCACTTACTTTCAATTCACTCACTACATGGAGGGAACAATTGATAGCGAGAGTGTATTAGAGGCAAAGGAAAAACAGGATGTGGTCACATGAGGCAGGAGAAGATTCCACAGATGAACTGGAGGAGTGTGGTGGTCTTCCAGGACCTATCAGTAGCAGTGCCAGTAGCACGTCATCTTCTTCCAGTGGAGCAACTGCTGCTTTTTATGCTGAGGCAATGGACAGATTATGCTTCGGGCAAAACAAACAGCTCCCAATCAGTAGAAAAAGTTCTGAGATTGAGGTTAAGGCTTACCTTGTGGAACCTTCTTTGCCCCCAAGGACAGATCCCTTGACTTTCTGAGATAACAAGAAGGTGTGTGGCCTACTTTGTCCCTGATAGCCCAGGAGTTGCTTTTTTGTCCCCCAACCACTGTCCAGAGTGAGTGGGTATTTTCTGTTACAGGAAATATACTTAGCCCCCAGCGCTCTCAATTGGCCCCCCAGCTCATGGAGCAAATGTCTTTTTTAAAAGTCAACCTGCCAATGCTGGGTTACCCTGCTTTCAGGTTTGATGCAGATTAGAAGAAAAAAGTACCATAGTAACATAATATGCTGTGCACTCCAGCTTATACAACTCTAGGATAATGGTTGGTTGTGCAGAGGCCACCCCCTGACTTGGTGGGACTCAGGGGAATTTAAAGTCTACATTGTTGTCCCACTATACAGGTTGTTCAGTCTGACTCTGTGGTATCTATTTACGGAGTCCTGCCTGCTCCAGTGTTCTGTGGTTTTCTGCTGGCTACAACTCCAGTGTTGCTGTCATCCTGAATCTGCCTTGCACCAGTCATCCTCAGTCGCTGTATCCATCTAATGACTGAGTCCTGCCTGCTCCAGTGTTCTGCGGTTTTCTGCTGGCTACATCTCCAGTGTTGCTGTAATCCTGAGTCTGCCTCACACCAGTCATCCTCAGTTGCTGCTGTATCCATGTATTTACTGAGTCCTGCCTGCTCCGGTGTTCTGCATTCCTGGCTACATCTCAAGTGTTGCTGTCATCCTGAGTCTGCCTCGCACCAGTCATCCTCAGTTGCTGCTGTATCCATGCATTTACTGAGTCCTGCCTGCTCCAGTGTTCTGCAGTCCTGGCTACATCTCCAGTGTTGCTGTCACCCTGAGTCTGCCTTTCACCAGTCATCCTCAGTTGCTGTATCCATCTACTGAGTCCTGCCTGCTCCTGTGTTCTGCAGTTTGCTGCTGCATACATCTCCTGTGTTGCTGTCATTCTGAGTCTGCCTCTCTCCAGTCATCCTCAGTTGCTGTATCCTTTTACTGAGTCCTGTCTGCTCATGTGTTCTGCAGTTTGCTGATGCCTACATCTCTTGTGTTGCTGTCATCCTCAGTCTGCCTCTTACCAGTCATCCTCAGTTGCTGTATCCATCTATTGAGTCCTGCCTGCTCCAGTGTTCTGCAGTTCTGGCTACATCTCCAGTGTTGCTGTCATCCTCAGTTTTGTAGTCTAACTCTATTCAAAGAAAAGTTGTATGTCTATGAGTCCTGCCTACTCCAGGCTTCCTGTATGATTTTCGTATTGTTATCCGACGGTAAGTCTTTTTGGTGGAAACCGGATGAAGTCAAAGACGGTATCGTCCCAACACCGGATCCCAAAGACATTTGCCACATGGTGACTACTAAACTCACACTCTAGCAAACAAGTGGTGGCATCAGTAAACTCCTGCCTGCTCCAGGCTTCCTCAGTTTTGTAGTCTAACTCTTATCTAACAAAAGTCGTATGTCTATGTGTCCTGCCTGCTCCAGGCTTCCTAATTTTTGAAGTCTAACTCTAATCTAAGTAAAGTCATATATATTTATCTACTGAGTCCTGCCTGCTCCAGGCTACTTCAGTTTTGTAGTCTAACTCTAATCTAAGAAAGGCATATGTCTAATATCTGAGTCCTGCCTGCTTCAGTCATCCTCAATCTTCCTTCTTCCTTCAAATAGCTACATCCATGCTTCATCTACAGTACCATAAGGCTAAAGCCCCACCTTACCCTGTTCCACCATCTTCATTTAGAACCTGGAAATGGTTCCACTTATTTTTTATTTATTTAATTTTGATTTTATTGTCTTTTTAAGAGCATAGTGAATTCGGCCGAATAATTCGGATCCAATCCGAATTGTGTCCGAGTCAGACAGGTCCGGTCCGATTTTCTGATCAACCAGGAAAAAAAAAAAATTTGTCCGAAATCAAATTTTACCAAATTTGTTTCCCGTGCAAAAGTCTAGTGCTTACTCTTCACACTGCACCATTTTCTCATGTTTTAAAGTAGTATATTATATATCGGACTTCTGTATACATCTGTCCTGTTGATTATTTGTATTCCCACAAATCAATGTTTCCTCAGGGCTTGTGCCTCTAATATGTCTAAGTCATACAAATCAATGTTTCCTCAGGGCTTGGACCTCTAACAACAAATCTTACAAATCATCCTCTACAAAATGCTCTGTCAAGTCTAGTATCACTCTACCCCAGTGGCAGCCTGCATTAGGGTGTTCCTGTCTCTATCATGTTACTCACAAATGTATTATTTTAATTATTTATTTATTTTTAATTGTTCCCCCTAATACCAGTCAACAAACCCCCCAAAACAAACTCAATGTTCAACTGTTACTTTCCCCAGACTCCACCCACCAACACAGGCACCCTCCTCAGACCCTTTTATACCATGTCTTCTTAAAGTTTTTTTTTAACTGTATTTAGTGTTTATTTTTTATTAACTGCTCCCCCAATCCCAGTAAACAAACCCCCCAAAAAACATTCCCTGTTCAACTGATTATTTCCCCATAATCCAACAACACAGTCACCCTCATACTCCTTTTATACTATGCCTTTGGGAAATAAAATAATATTTGTTATGTGTTGTGTGTAAATTCAATGTTCCCATTGATTTCAATGGAATGAGCTAGGTGAAAAAAAGCAGAAAAATGGCACTTCTCGCAGGAAATTTTTTGCCAAGCGGCAAGTGGCATTATTCACTGATTTTGGTTTGATGCTAAGTTTTCCCCCATCCCTACCCAGTACCACACCATGACCACAGTATGATGGTGCCCATGATTGCTCTCTTTTTGTGTCTATCACCAGTAGGGGGATGTCTATTGGCTGGCTGCCTTCAGCCCGCCCTGTATTGCCTATTTAAACCTAGCCTGGGCACCCTTTGGTTGCCCTTTCGTGTTGTCTCTATGCTGTTGAGTATATACCTTGTTCCTGAGTTCCTGGGCCCCTGCTGTGTTCCTGCGACCTGTGTTCAACCTGTTCCAGTGTTTCCAGTTGAATAGTTCCTGCCTCCATCTGATCCGGTTGAGCCACCGCTTTCTGCTGCCAGTCTCCGTCGTTGTTCCTGATTCCGGTTGACCGTCTGCATGCTGTGTCCTGCTTCCATCTGCCGGTTCCTGTCCAGTCATCTTCAGTCATCTGACGTTCCTGAGTCGCCTTGGCGACATTACTATCTTGCCGGTTATTCAGTACGCTGTTACTGGTTGCTTGACAGCCACCCAGCTGTCTCAGTATTGTTAGCGTTCCACGTACAGGGTACTGGTTCGCTCCTCTAACCACCCTGCTGTCTCAGTATTGATAGCGTTCCACGTACAGGGTACTGGTTCGCTCCTCAAGCCATCCAGCTGTCTCAGTATTGATAGCGTTCCATGTACAGGGTACTGGTTCGCTCCTCAAGCCACCCGGCTGTCTCAGTATTGATAACGTTCCACGTACAGGATACTGGTTTGCTCCTCAAGCCATCCGGCTGTCTCAGTATTGTTAGCGTTCCACATACAGGGTACTGGTTCGCTCCTCAAGCCATCCGGCTGTCTCAGTATTGTTAGTGTTCCACCTACAGGGTACTGGTTCGCTCCTCAAGCCATCCGGCCGTCTCAGTGTTGTTAGCGTTCCACGTACAGGGTATTGGTTCGCTCCTCTAGCCATCTGGCTGTCTCAGTATGTTAGCGCGCCACGTACAGGGTACTGGTTCACTCCTCTAGCCACCTGGCTGTCTCAGTATTGTTAAGCGTTCCACGTACAGGGTACTGGTTTGCTCCTTAAGCCACCCGGCTGTTTCAGTATTGCTAGCGTTCCACGTACAGGGTACTGGTTCGCTCTTCAAGCCACCCAGCTGTCTTGCAGTATTGTTTGCATTCCATGTACTGGGTACTGGTTCGCTTCATGCACCCCTGGTTGCTACTATAGTGGTATGGCGTTCCATCTGTGAGAGCACTGTGAGCTCCACACCCTTCACTATCTCTGCTGCTGGCGGCCTACTTACTGACTTAGCCTCATTATCATCTTAGTGACTGTTGTCCCACCTTCCAGTCACTTAGGCGAGTGGTTGCCATTATCTCCTATCTATGGGCTGCCTTGCCCGGTATTGGTAAGGCCGGTAGAACCTGTCCTATTCCTTGGGTTGCCTTACCCGGTATTGGCAAGGCCGGTAGAGCCGGTGTTATCTCCTGTCAATTGGCTGCCTTGCCCGGTATATGGTAAGGCCGGTAGAACCTGTCCTGTTTCCTTGGGTTGCCTTACCCGGTATTGGCAAGGCTGGTAGAGCCAGTCTTAGCCTCCTGTCTAGGGGCTGCCTTGCCCAGTATCTTGGCAAGGCCGGTAGAGCCTCACCTCACGAGTCCCAATCCTCTTGCTGCCTTGCCCGGTATATTGGCAGGGCCGGTAGAGCCAACATTGCTATTATTGCTATTGCATTCCTGTCTAATAAAGATATATGTGTGTACGTGTATATTACCCTACGGGGCTGCATTAACTTTTCAATAAAGTTGTGTTTTTACCTAACTCTGCATCTGAGAGTCTTAACAAACTGTGACACACAGCCACCCTCCAAGATGGAAGATAATATAACAGGATGCGGCATCTGAGGGACAGGAGCAACCGCCTCCCCATCAGAGAAGGCAGAGCCTCCATCCAAAGGCAAGACTATTTCTTTTAGGATGGGCATACTGTAATCTGGCTCATGGGACGAGCAGTTATAAAACCTCATATATTAGGAGTGTGTGGCACAGTTTCTTTTTGAGTACCCAAAGTATAGGCCCAAATTATCTCTGTCCCGTCAGCACCTAATGTAGGTCTGTCAAGAAAAGCTGCCACCCCTGCACCCACAAGAAGCACCATCCGTCACCCCAACAATTTAAAGAGGGAGGGATGGGAGGTGAAAAAAGGGAAGGGTGGGGATTAGTCTCAATCCCCCCTGCCTACACAAGGAGTCCCCACAAAGCAGGAATTCCCCCTCCAGCCTAGAGCATGAGTAGAAGTAATATCAGAAACAAATAGGGTGGGGTAGAGGGGAGAGAAACATGAGACAACAAAATAGGAAATTCACAGTGGATTTATATAAGGTGTCCACATCATCATGTCCGTTCACAGATGAAGGTCTCAATTAGAGCAACCCCCTAAGGGGATCTGATACTGTAATAGTTCCTTAGGACTGTACATCACACCAGAAGCTGATTCGTACAGCTTTGGGTCACATTCAGAAGCCACCTAAAGGACCACTGAGATACTTGATGAGAAGCACGCCAGGATAAGAAGATTTGCAGAGTAAGTGTCCACAAACAGAGGGAAGTTCTCCTCTTATCCTCCCATCTTCCCTCTCTGGCGGGGGACAGTACTCTAGGTTTCTGGATATACTGCATAGTGTAGTCCAGTGTGGGACCGTTGAGGATAAATACTTAAATAGATGGTGGATTTCAGCATAACCACTCCAAAGACAGTTCATTGTATATCACACTGAGCTCTAATGACTTTCCACCCAATTGGTGGCTTCTAGATCCGAGGTAAAGCAGACTGGATTTCCATTATGCACTATTCTCAGTTTAGTCAGGTATTTTATTGAGCAAGGGATATTTTTGTTGTACAATTTCCATTTGACATCAATGAATTTGTGTTTTTGAAGTACTTTGGCAGAGAAGTCAGGGCAGAATGAAGTGCATCAATTTTCTAATTATAACATATCTTTCAAACTGCCCATTTGAAGCATCAAATTTCTATCACTGAAGTTCAGTAGCTTAATTATCATAGGTCTCGGGACAGCCCCTGAAGGTCTCAGGATGGTATGTATAGTGCTCTCTTTCTATAACAAATGACACTGAGAGTCCTTAAGAATCCACATGTTCCCTAATCCATGTTTACATGTACGATTCTGGGTTGTGACCCTCTTTCCTTTCCAGCAAGCCACTGATACGGACATTGCAGTGTCTCAGCCTGTTTTCTACCTTTGACTGCAGCGACTTAAACTGGAATATCAAGGAGTCAACAGATGCAGTGACCAGTGTGAGCTCAACAGTTGAGACTCTATGCCTTGAGTTTCTCTCTCATGTTTTGTTGGTCTGCCTTCAGGAGGTTGAGCTCCATTTGCACCAAATCTATTTTGTTGGTTAATACAGCTTGGCAATTAGCAATTGACAACATGATTTCCATGAAATGTGACTAGCTGGTCTCTTCTGACTTGTGCAGGAGGTGCTGATGTTGAAGGAGCCTTCATCAAGGCTGCCATTTTATCCTCCACAATGGACTTTCTAGCAAACTTTCTCCAAGTCTTTTTAAATTATCCAGAATTCTTACCCATGACCTTGAATTATTGTGAGAATAGTTGAGAGTGAATCATATATTATTTAGTTGTTACAGATTATGTGCCACTGGAAGTAGAACGGCCTTTTTCTTCTTCTCCTCCACATTCCCCTAAACTGGCTGGGGCAGAAGATGATGTTGCTGCTGTTCCTGCTACTGCCTTAGAACAAGCACTGCAACTAGGACCTGGAATATTGTTGCTGCTGGCAAGCAGAACCTGTCCTAGTCTCAGATCACTTGTTGACCCCATTCCTACTCTTTCCACAGTGGTCTGTGGCACGCTAGCCTGCTCCTCAGCATCCTGCTGCCCTTGTAACTCAGCAGCAGCAACAGCAGCAGGAATTAGAGCTGTAGCAAACTCTGCATGCTGCTGGTGGTGATGACCATCCCCATTCCTGTCTCCCATTCCTTCTAAGTTTGGGCTAAAAATGCCATCAATGTCTCTTCCACCCCTGCTTCTCTACCATCATCATCATCATCACCACCACCACTAGTCCCTCCATGCTGCTGTTCTATTACAGACATCCCACTGCTATTTGGAGGAGGTGACAAGAAATGTGACTGAGGGACCCTAATGTTACACTTACCATTTCTTGGTGACATGAAGAAGGCAGACTTGCAGCACTAGCAGCAGGCACAGGCAGTTGATCTGTGCTCCTGGTGGTGACGGTATTATTGAGGTGGTAACAATTCTGCCTTCTTCAGGGTCATGTTCCACATGAACAATGACTGGGGCCAGAATGTTCTCTCAGGGTCAGGGGAATGGTTTGGGATCCCTTGACTGCTAGTCTGGATGCTCTCAGTTGCTTCCCCTACCACTCTCCTAACAATAGTCCCACCGGCTGCTTCACCATCACTGTTATTACTACTACTAACACCAACCACCTCAATTTCAGCCCCTGAGTCTTCCTCCTCACAGTCACTATTAATATGATGATTACCCCTTCCTTCTTAACTCCTAATGCTAACAAGCCACTGGACCTTCTTAGTAGTAGTACTAGCACTGGTGGGACTGCTTGGGTATGGCAAATGTGACTTAGGGTCCCCTGCTGTCACACTTGGCATCCTCTTCTCCTCCCCCCACTCCTGAGTATTACAAGACACACTGGCAGCAGCTTCAGCATTGGTGGTAGCAGGTTCAACACTGGCGGCTGGCACAGCACTGGTGGCAGTAGGGGCAGCACGTCTGACAGCAGACACACACTGGTGGCAACAGGGGCAGTACTGGCAGCAGGCACAACACTGGTGGCAGCAGGGGAATCATGTGTGACAGCAGGCACAGCACATCTTACAGCAGGTGCAGCATGTCTGTCACCAGGCGCAGCATTCTGGCAGCAGGCACAGGCAGCTGATCTGTCCTGCTCTCAGTACTACCATCTTCTTCCTCCCTTGACATTAATTTCCTCAAGATCCCTAGGGGTGATTTAGGAGAACTGGCCAGCATTGTTTCTGTAGTGCTTACTTCCTCCACAGACTCAGACTTAGTGGACAGATATGGGTCCTTCCAGTTCCTTTTAATTCTTTTAAACTTTCTCATAGTGATAACAGTCACTATGAGCCTCTACTGCCTCAATTTTGCAAAAAGATCACAGCAGAACAGCACAGCATGTCTACCTCGCTCTGTAGCTGTTTCTATTGTGTTTCACTTACTCAAATACATCACGTTTTTATAGCGATTGGTGGAAACTTTCTAGCCATTGAAAAAATGGGTAAAAATTTTGACCAATGGGTGAAAAATGCAAATATTTTAATAGGCAAACAAAAGAGAGAGAAGAACAGGAGGCGCTTCCTTGTGTTGAATCTTCAAACAATCACCCTTCACCAAAGCACCACAGTGAGTTATACTCACAAACAAATATGCTGCATATATACTTATGTGTAAAAGCAGCTAAAATCGCAGTGGGGAAATTGATAGCTGCCTCAGGCTTATATAATCTCTCCTTCTCGTCACACCAAAAACAGGCTGCTCCTCTTAAAAATGCTCTCTCTTCATACAAACACCACTGCAGGAAAAAAGGGGTGCCCAATAGTGTAGTATATCACAAGTATCAGAAGGAGATCATAAATAATAAAAAATTAGGTACTCACAAGTGTACTGGTCAGCCAATCTACCGCTGACTCAAGCGCATATGGAGAATTTATCCGGTCTCCGTTCGGGTATAGACAGAAGGAATCCAACAAATGCAGAAACAATAATCAAATAAAATAAATAAAAAAAAAATATTTTAATCACTGTTCTGAAAGCGAATTTTCCCATGAAAAAGCTTACAACAACATGGTTGGATTTTTTTGCGGGAACACTGCGGGACCTTTCGCCCACCCCTACTTATTTCCTACAATAAATCAATGTTTCCTCAGGGATTGTGCCTGTAATAAATCTAAGTCCTGCAAATCAATGTTTCCTTAGTGTCTGGGCCTAACACAAGTCTAATTTCCTATAACTAATCAATGTTTCCTCAGGGCTTGTGTAATTAGTAATAAGTCAAAGTTCTACAAATCAATGTCTCCTCAGGGCTTGGGCCTAACACAAGTCTAAGTCCTACAAATCTTCCTCTACAAAATACTCTATCCCATCAAGTATCATTCTACTTCATTCTCCACTTACTTTAGGGGGCGCCTGTCTCTGTCATGTTATGTACTAATGTACTTGTAATTTTATTTTATTTATTTATTAAATGCCCCCCCAATACCAATCAACAAACCACCCCAAACAAATTACTTGTTCAAATGATTATTTCCCCAGACTCCACCTACCAATACATGCACCCTCCTCAGACCCCTTTTATACCATATCTTATGGAGGTTTTTTAATTGTATTTAGTTTTTATTTTTTATTAACTGTCCCCCCAATATCAGTAAACAAGCACCTCTAAAAACCATTCCCTGTTCAACTGATTCTTTCCGCACACTCCACCAACACAGGCACCCTAAGTGTTGCTTGTAAATCAATGTTCCCATTGATTAAATGGAATGAGTTAGGTGAAAAACTGCACTTTTTGCAGGAAATTTTTCACCAAACAGTAAGTGACATTATTCGCCAATTTTGATTTGAGGCAGATTTTTTTTTCCCATCCCTTGTAGTGATTAGTACACATACAGCACAGATCTAAGTAAAAACCTTGATAAGTATTGAAAACAGTGTGAAACTCTAGAGCTGCATGAAGTAAGTGCCAGCACTAAGAATTATGCTAAAGTCCAAAAGTTTAATCATAAAGTGGATAGAACTGTACAAGTTGTTGCTTGTTTCCAATGGGAGATTCTTTCTGTAACCTGTGGCAAGAAGCATGTGAGCAGGGAGAAAGCAGGATCATACCTCCACATTGTAAACCCACAATCACCCTGTTAGTCTTCATCAGCATCATCACCTCTTCCTATTCAAACCCCCACTCAACCACACATACTAGTTCTAAATAACCAATAGCAAAGTTATCAACATCCACAACCCTGCTGAGCCTCTGCTGCTGTTGGAAGTGCAACTACATTGACACCTAGTAGTAGTACAATTGCAGCAACATCTAGCCTCAGTTATAATAACCTCTCAGGAACCTTACTAGTCAACTGTGTCAAGACAACTGTGCGGAGATACTTCACTCAAAAAAAATCTGTTGTCTTTGCAAGAAGGGGAAAGCAGGCTCATGCTCAGACACATCCTCACTTAGATCCCACTTAGATCACAACCACAGGCCTGATTAGGAGACACACCATCATCATGTTAGAGCTAGCAGCAGCAGAAGCACTCCTAAAAGTTCCTGATGCCTTAAAGATGATGTTGATGTGTCAGATAGTGTGCGCCTACATCTACTGCTAGGAGTATGACTGCATTGGTTGTAGGAAATGACAAGAGTCATAGGCTTCTCACACGTATTACCTCCACCTCGATTACCTTTACAAGTCACGTTGCCAAAAGAATACAGTTATATAGTTCTTCTACCCTGAATTTCCAACTCACACTATATGAGTTCTTGGAAAGGAGTCAAAAACGTCACAAAATAATTACAATATACATCTGTAGAATGTCAAAGCTGCCAAAGATATTGGCAGTTGACATGCTGCTTTATGTTTTTGTAGCTAACCAAGGTTTTAGACAGCAAATGTCATGCATTGTACCCCACTAGGATATTCTAAGCTGCACTGACTGAAAGCGTAGTGAAAAAGAAGCCAGCAAAGGGTTTATACAAGCAACAATATCAACAAGAATATGCCATTGCCCACATATTTCCAAACATATGTCATGAGAGAGCAATCCATGTTTCTTGTTGGCAGCAATCTAAATTGGCGCTGGTGGTTGCACATGACTATGGGAATTGCTCCCAGAGTAGGGGTTGGTAACTTATACGCACAAACAGTGTTTAGCTCATAGGAGTGGTCCCACTGCATGTTAGATAGTTACAGCATACTTGAAGGAGAGCTATGTTTTAGGCAAAAATTATGATTCTATAGACTACTGCAAACAAATAAGTATATGTGGCCAGCACCGATGCATATTTATGTGGATAAACATGGCACATGAACTATTATCAACATCACTAATGATGAGGAGGAGGGACTTGAAGGGATGCTACTAGTGATCATCCAGATTGACACTCGGGTCTGGGAGAGACCCTCATTTAAGGAGCGCCTGCGGAGGCATCCTGCCAGAATGTCCTGTCATTTAACGGCTATCAGGCTCTCACAACAGGCATTCTGTGTTTGAGAGAGGAGAGAGTAGTATGTTTTTGAGCTAGAGGAGATAGACAAATAAAGGGGGAATTGAAGCTTAATTTAGGGAGTCATTTAGGTAGGACATTTGTTCTCTGTATTAGGGGAGTCTGGGGGCACTATAGGGGATAAGAAGGGAGGAAGGAGGTTGACCCCCTCATACTCCAAAATTCCATGTGACTGACTGGCAAGACACAGGCAGCTAGGGACCTATTTGATTTCTGAGCTTGCTGTTATTATCTCTGTGCTGGGTGGGGAAGTCTGGGAAAAGACGTTGTTGATTTTGTTTTTCACTTATAATTATTTTTTGGACAGACTGTGATAAAACAACAGGGTGGATAACTTTAAAAAAAGAAAAAGAAAATAAATAAAAATGAATAAAAAATTAAATATCTTAGGTGACAGTGACAGACAGCTGACTGGGCTTAGGCAAGGCATCATACAGCTACATTAGTTGTGTTGTGTACAGACACAGTGTAGTTGCGTAATGTCCAGCAAATGCACAAGGGGAAGGGGGAGGGGTGGAGCAATGTAGAGACATGAGAGTAGAGTAGTAGTTCAAAAACTGACTGCAGCAATGGTTGCTGCAGCTTGTGCAATTGATGATGATCCCTCTCTCCAAAGGAGGATACAGTTTGTCAAGGTCCCAGCAAAACTAATTCCAACACCACCAGTGCCAGTAGAAATAAAGAACCATATAAGGAGAACACTGAAGATGACAACAAGTCGCATTCAAGTGTTGATGATGCTGGCAATAGCATAATAAAGGCCTTCAGCACTGGAGGTGAAGACATCTCAAATTTTAAATTACAATTTTTTTGTATATTCTATTATCATATTTTTAATAAAGTATTGTATCCCTAGAACCCCCACACATATATGTTAGGGTCTTATACTCTCTTTTGAATTTTGATTAAAAGGTTACCAGTGTGGTCCACATATCGGATAATTGATATGTTATTAAACACAGGTAACAAAATTCTATAACTCTCTAAAAACTGTACTATTTTGAGCCAGTGGAGAAGTTACCATCCTGGAAGTGACGCTCCTATATTCCGGGGAAGCCAGTTAAACAGACAGGCAGGCTTAACCTCTCTGCCACGTGAGTGAAACGCTAAAGGGGGGTACAAGGGAATTTGCCATTTTGCACATAAAATACTGCACTCGGAGGAATTGTGGTTGCACTTTCCTTTTTTTCTTCTTTTTTAAATTGTTCAAACTGTACTTTGGATTGTGAATATGAAATCCTACATTGGAAAGCAGCACTACATCTCTGGTAAGTGCAAATGGATTATTATTAGTACTATACTAGCCAAGCTCACAACTTTTTCTTTGTTTTTTTTCTCAGGTATGAAAGAGGGCCCCCTGCTGTCAGACTTGCCATCTCTGCAGAAGACAGCACCCTGGCAGCAATAGCAGCCAGCTGACTTGTGGAGCTACTCATACTACTCACCAGTTTTGACTTCTTCAATATATTGTCCCAGAAGGATGATGTTGTGGTAGTGGGGATCATTTAGCCAGTAGTGTGTCAGTTCCCTTTACAGCTGGTGTTGCTGACCTCCTCCTCCACCTCTGTATCAGTAGCATCAACAGTATTGGGGCCCATCCATCTTTTTCTTTTGCTGGTGATTGTGTTAGCCAGCTCTCTCTCTCTCTTCCTGCTTCTACTCTCGTTCTATCCTAAACTATGAAATAATGAATAGTGGGAAATGTTGCATTTTGAAGTCAGAACATTTTGCCGCTATTTGCAAACATAGGGGAGAAGTGAAGTGATCCTCATGAGAAAATCTGTTTCTCTATGTGTGGAAATTCCTGCAGGAAAAGTGGACATTTGTGTTTTTTTTTAAATTCCTGCTGGAATAAAACAGTACTTTTTACCCATCTCTACTCCTGGAGTACTATACAGTGGCCTCTCCAGAAATCATAACTGGAGGGGAGGGACTCATGAGACCACAGGCAAAAGAATGATGTGCATGTCAGTGAGTTCATGTGGACACACATTATATCAATGCAAAAAATGTGCAGACTGGTTAAGTACTGATTTGTTTTCCTAGCAATTGTTTAAGATCTAGTATCTCATCACTGGTCCATTTGTATCCCCATCTTATTCAACTTCAGATATGTCACTTTGCATGTACATAACTAATGGAAACAAATAAACTGCTTCAGAAATTATTTTTATAGGTCATTTAAATAGAGCAATAAGGCTGCTTAAGGTTATACTGAACTCTAGGGATGGGCAAAAATTTTCGCCTGAAACCGAAATTTGCAAAAAATTGCACTTTCCTCTTGGCAAATAATTTCCTGCAAAAAGTGCCAATTTTCCACTTTTTCTTGCCTTTTTTGCCTAGCTCATTCCACTGAAATCAATGGGAACATTGAATTTACACATAGCACATAGTATAAAAGGGGCATGATGGTGCCTGTGTTGGTGGGTGGAGTCTGGGGAATGAATCAGTTGAACAGGAAATTTGTTTGGGGGCTTTCTTGACTGGTATTGGGGGGACAGTTAATAAAATAAATAAATAAATAAAATAAGACATGTGTATGTAAAGTGATAGAGACAGGGACCCCCTGACATAAGCTGCCACTGGGATGGACTGATACTTGACTTACTATTGATTTTTTATTATTGAGTATTTTGTAGGGGATGTTTTGTTAGAGGTAAAAGCCCTGAGGAAACATTGATTTGTAGGACTTAGGCTTGTTAGAAACAACCCCCTAAAAAATTGTTTATTTTTTTTTTGTAGGACTATGATTTTTTTGGGGATTTTTTTAAAGCACAAGCCCTGAGAAAAAAATGCCACATTGGCCACTGGCCATTGCCAAATGTCCTCCTCCTGAGTCTATAATTGTGGAATTTGCAACTGCTCTTCTTGCTTCTGCTGCAGGATGATTAGGCAGCTGAAAGGGAATGGGATCAACAATAGCAGTAACATGGGTGATGGATGATGGAAGGTTACACTTGCTATGCGACTAGATCCAGTGATGCGCCTGTGGAAGTAGCAGCACCATAACTAGCCCCCCCACCACCACTTCTCGTATATGTTTTGCTACTGCTGGCATGTGGAACCTGTCCTAGTCCCGCATCATTTGTTGACCTCATTCCCACTGTGCCCACAGTGGTCTGTGGCACACTAGCTTGCTCCTCAGCATCCTGCTGCCCTTGCAACTCAGCATCAGAAGGAATTAGAACAGTTACAAGTTTTTCTAATTTCAAAATCTCACTGCTAGTGGTAGTGGTAATGTCCATTCTCATTCCTGTCTCCCATTCCTTCTCAGTTTCTGCTAAAAACGCCAACAATGTCTCTTCTACTCCAGGTTCTCCAGCATCATCATCACCACCCCCACTAGTCCCTACGTGTTGCTGCTCTATTCCAGACATATCACTGCTGCTTGGAGGAGATGACGAACAATGTGACAGAGGGTCCCTTAATGTCACACTTGGCATTTCCTTTTGACCTGAAGAAGAAAGCAGACTAACACCAGTAGCAGCAGGCACAGGCAGCTGATCTGTGCTCCTGTTGGTGGTGGTGGTATTAATTCTGAGCCTGCTCTCCTCCCCCAACACCAGTTCTGGCCTCTTCAGGATCATGTTCCAAATGGACACTATAGTGAAGGGAATGCTAACAAGCTGATGGACCTTAGTAGCAGTAGTACTAGCACTGGCAGGACTGCATGGGAATGGCAAGTGTGATTTAGGTTCCCTTGCTGTCACACTTGATATCATTTTCTCCTTCCCCCCTCCTGAGTATTACAAGACACACTAGCAGCAGGCAAAGTATTGGTAGCAGCAGGTTCAGCACTGGCAGCAGGCACAGTGCTTTTGGCAGCAGGAGAAGAACATCTGGAAGCAGGTACAGCACTAGTGGCAGCACATCTGGCAGGAGGTACAGCAATGGTGATTGCAGGTACAGCACTAGTGGCAGCAGGGGCAGCATATCTGGCAGCAAGAACAGCAATGGTGGATTCAGGTACAACAATGGTGGCACTGGCAGCAGGGGTAGCACGTCTTGCCGCAGGCACAGGCAGCTGACCTGTCCTGCTCTCACTAGTACTACCCTTTTCTCCCTCTCTTCTCATTATATTCCCCAAGATCCCTTGGAGTGATTTAGGGTATTGGACAGCATTGGTTCAGTACTGCTAGTCACTTTCAGTTCCTCCTTTTGCTGCTCATAGTGATAGCAGTCACTATGAGCCACTACTGCCTCAATTTTGCCAAAATATCACAGCAGAATAGCACAGCACGTATATATCACTCTGTAGCTGCTTCTGTCTGCCTTACGCAAATATGTCACGTACTTATAGCGGGAATGTGAAAACAAAGTAAATCAATGGGCGGAAACTTTTTAGCCATTGAAAAAATGGCAAAAAATTTTGGTCAATGGGTGAAAAATGCGAAAATTTTAATTGCTAGTTTTAAAGTGGAGAACAAAGTGGTTTTTAAGAAATTTCTCGCTGGAACATGGTGACAACTTTCGCCTATCCCTAGCTGTGATATTTAGCACAGACATTGGTGATCCTCATGTTGGAGACACACACCATCTGCACATTCATGGAATGGAAGTTCTTCCTGTTAATAAATAGATGTCCCTCACATGTAGGAGCTTTGATATGGACATGGGTGCAACCTATTGCATCCATGACCCTGGGCATGCCTCCCCTTGTGTAAAAGTCCTGCTTTACATGTGTCCACTCCATGTTGGTGGTGGGAAAGTGGATGTATCTGCCTGTCTTGTTTTTGAGGGCTAGCAACACCTGAGCCAGTACCCATAAAAATGTGGACTGTGACATGCCTGATGCGTAACCTTCTGTTGACTGAAAGGCTCCACTTGCCATAAAATGTATAACACACATCAGTTTCTGCTAGCCAGGTAGGGCATGGTTGTGTATGTATATTGGATCAACCTCATCCTTGATGACCTCATATAGGGTAATGATGCTGTGTGGCTTCAACCTCTAGTGATCTATCACCTGCTCATCAGTCATTCCCAGAAGTGCGACCCTTGGATGGTATACCCTGGTCCTTGGTGGTTGTTGTTGTACATCCAACACTGCTCCAGAGGTCCCTGTGCAGCTGGGGAGCATCCTGTCACTGTACCTGGGCAGCATCCTGTTGCAGCAGCTGTGGCTCTGCAGGCAGGTGGAGATGGGCTCCTGTGTGGCTCTTCAGCCAGATCCTCCTCACTTGCAACAGCTGAAGGCTGTTGAACAGGTATGCTTGGGAATTGCTAGTGTTCCCCTGCCCTCGCCCCCTCGCATGCCTTCTCCTCAGTCTTCACATCAATAGGTATGTGAACATACTTATTGTTCTCTCTCTCTCTTTCTCTCTCTCTCTCCCTTTAAAACCGTGTCGGGGTGTTATCCAGGTGTGGTCATGAGGTGAGTGGTGACCAACTGGAGGGTGTTTGTTGTCCAGGTAAGTGTTTGCCATTGGGTTTGTGTTTTAAAATCTGCTGTGTTTTCATTGGTGTGTCACTGTCAGTTGCAAGTGTGACGTTGTGGGGTACACGTTATATCTCTGTCAGCTGTTGATGTTGCACAGATGAGCTTGTTTTGTATTGACAGGTGTCTGTGTTATGTGTTAACCCCCATTGTTCTGTGCTATGTTGTGATGTGTTGTGTTGGTGTGCTTTTTGGAGGCCTTGTCTCTGTGGTGTTTCTAGGTTTTTGTGTTGTGTGTGATAGTTATTTGTGGTGCATGGGCATGGTTTGTGTGTTATTTTGGCATTGCAAGGGTTAATTTTGCCATTTGCATGCTTGTGCTATATGCTGTTTCTCTGTTTTATTTCTGCATTATGTGTGTTACGGCTAACAAAACTGGTTCTTAACTTTTGCCCATTAAATGTATAGTTTTTTCTGCCGTTAGAAGTACCACACTCCATTAAATGGCTTTGGAAAGTCTTGTTCCATAGATCTCAATGCACGTAAGATTATTGACTGTAATGATTAGAGAACTGCCATTAGCTGTTCATAAGACGGACCTTTAAATGGCTTACTACATGTACAAAACACCCAATAGTGTTTTTTTTGGCTATCGCCTGCCTTTAAATCTGGCCCATTGTTTTTTGTGTGGTTCCTTTTTTACTTTTTTTTTTACTAGTGTATAATATGCATTTACCACTTCACATATGGTAAAATGGGGTAAAAAAGTACGTATTATACCTGAGATTTTACCATAATTAGAATAGTCTAAATGTAGAATATACATGGTTTCTTAATATAATAGTTATGTTTATTTGTAAAAATGTATCCTCAATAAGTAACTAGAGACACTATCTCCAGCTATTTCTATACTATTTTTGTTATCTTTACCTAAATACTAATATGTATGTTCTTGTATTGAAGTGCTACTAGACCAACACATCTGTTTTTCAGGTTAGCACATACTATTTAAGTTTTCCTGTGATAACCTAAGATTGGTTACATGGTAATTAAACACAAGAAAGACTAAGAGCTTGCTTGGTTGATTGCTTTTTGAAAAATAATAATACATTTTCATTTTTCGATTAGCCAGTATATTTAAATATACTGTTGTGGTTTTTTTTTGTCCCTTTTTAGTCCTTTATTTTTAACAAAATGTATTTTATAATTCTTTAAATTTTATAACATTAATGTATGTGAGCACTTAGTAGATCATTGTCATGCAACATTGTAATACACTTTACCAATTAAGGAAACATTTCAATAAACCTAGACTTTTTTCAATATTGCAGCTGAAAGACATACACATTTCTTGAGTAGTATAAATCATACTGAATCAGCCTATTGGAGCTCCCTTTACATAACCCAGTGATGATAAATATGTCTTTATTTTAATCCCTAGTAATAACATCACCACAAAGAAAAGCAAAAAATCAATATGTATATAATGATTTAACAAAGATAACTAGCAAATATATGTTGCAAACATCAATATCATTAATATGATAATTTATAAATCAAATGTACAATATATAATAATAATATACAATAGTTCAAGAACTGCTAAGACAAATAGCATTTCATAATTCTGAATATGTAATAAAAAGTCCAAGAATATTAAATTGTCGAGGAAGGGATTATATTTGTTTTCCCTTTTACTTATTAATTCAAAGCCTCTGCCTGTCAAAAAAAATATCTTGCAATATATAAAGCTAAAACTGTCAGATTAGCTACTTTTCTTGTAATTATTTCAATTTATAATGTTTTACTTTGGCAGAATATGTATGCTTTATATGAATTATGGTGTGTACAGTAAAGTTTTAAAACAAAATTCATCAAAATCTGAAGTTCCTAAACAGGCCAGTTATATTTTCCTAAGGAATTATCAGAGCCAATATATTAATATACCAGATGTTTCAGGGTTTTCCTTGGAAGGAGATATTGCAAAAAGCATGCTGTGAAATTAAAATGGTATATGTCAGAAAGCGTGTACACCCAAACAGTATGATTTAAATGAAAAGATCTACAGTAAGTGTATTCAGTGCTGTGTTTCATATACTTTTCCTGTAAATAAAGTTGACAAAATTTTGGTAAGTGGCAAACATCCTTTAAATATGCCTCTTTTATCAGTAAAATGCCATTTATTAACCTGTTAGATTCTAGAGAGGTCCTCACCACTCAGATTTAAAATAATACTTTTGAAAGGGCTTTATATTGATGAGAAATGTTGCTTTAGTTATATGTTTATGCTGATTAGCCAGTACTTTTTTAAGTCTGTGTCAACCAGAACTGCCTAATTTGCATAAACCGATAAACAAATATCTTTTCACCTATAGTTTTAAAAAAAGAATAGCTTACACATATATATATAAAGTAGGTGATTTTGAAAGCTCATTCATTATAAAGTGTTAGATCCACTTTAATGAAGCAATATATTGGAGATCTCTAGTCTCTAGCACCCATGATGTTAGTTTCTAAATACTTACACTCATAACTACTTAAAATGTGAAATAACTATCTCCTACTTTTGCAACAAGAAATGGTACAGAACACAAGAGGAGTTCAATGTACATGAAATATTTTTCCACCTGAAACCAACAACTAATAATGTGTACTTTCAATTAAAAATAAAATATTGAATCTATGAATATGCACAATTTAGAGAACACAAACTTTTTTCCTTAAAGTGTGCCTTTGTTTTGGTATTACAGACAAGTAAATGATTATTTTTACACAAAAGATATTTGACAAGATTGACTCCAGACTGTCTTCTTTCTGAGTCTTGAGGCCTTCCTGGACCTACAAAATTCTCCCTTTACAGTTGCATCAAAGTGAAGGAAATTCAAGGATCACTAACGTCTCAAATGGTAGCATTTGCCCTAACAACCAAGGTTCAGGAATTCTTTGGAGCAGGCTGAGGTCATTTCTCTCCTTTTTTTTCCGAATGCTTTTCTCTATTAATCAGAGCTCACAGCTCAAAGTGATCTTCAACTTCCTCCCAATCGTTACTAAGCCTGTCATTTCTAGCTATTATTTACTTTAATGGACTTTGGCTGATCCCTTATGAAGCTTTGGATCTGAGAATAATAAGGCTGGAGAGTAACGGGCACAGACATGGGTGTGGGTTTGCCTGCAGATTAACCGTGGCAGATGGGCTTTATTGCAGTTTCCTGTGTGCCGTGTGTTGATTGAGGAGATATAATGAGAGAGGTGGTGCCATCACAATGGCTGAAACCACTTCATTGCACCTCTCCACTAAGCAACCCCATTTTTTATAAATCTTTGGAATGTGAAATTTTAGGAAGTCTTAGCACAATACCAAGAATAAAAAGAACTATACAACTGTAAATGAACACAACAATAACTGGTCCTTTGTTTAAGGAACATTTTCAAAATAAATTCAATAGCAATTTGCAATATGAAATATATTATATTTAAAATACTGTGTGTGCCTATATCTATGTATTATTTTTCATCTATTTAATAATAGTATGTGTTACAAATGCTTAATAGTTAAATATACAAAACTCAATAACATAGTTTGTTACTTATGATAACACATTAAAGCTTTAACCCATTGAATGCCATAGGTACATTGCACTGCACTTCATCTGGCACCCAAAGGTGGAGATTCACAAAGTGGTTATAAAGAGGTGATTACGTCTCCAGTGATATCACTTCTCCAATTCCTATTTTATTCTATGGAGCCTATGCACTAAGATTTCTTCAACTTTAGAGATCTTAGTGAGTAGGCTACATAGAATAACGTGGGAACTGAAGAAGTCATCTCCACTTCATCACCTCTTTATCAGTGCTCAGTGAATCTTCCCCGGAGTGTTAATCCAAGGTTACATTAAGACTGTACTACATTAAACTGATTGTAATCATAGTTTAATGTTATTATTAGGCAAAAGTACTTACATACATTTTTTTAAATATAAATATATAATAGATTGCGCATGTTAATATAATTAGAGCAATACAGGTTTTATTTTGGTCAAATTAATTTTATTTGCAAGTGAAATTCAAATCAATAATTAAAAAAACAAGAAAAAATAAATGTTTTACTTCTGTAAAAAAAAATAAAAGATATATTTTTTTACAAATGTTACTTAATGTGTCTCTTTTACTGATGGATTAAATCCCAATGATTGAATCTTTTCTTCCTTTGGGGAACCCTATCTGGCCAAATGCTTTCATCACAGCACTTGTTTGGCTCACAGAACTATTCTGCAGCTACCAACACTACAAGAAGACTCCAGGTCAAGTTTGTGTACATGGGTTTAAATTTTTAGTGACAGCCCATCCTCACTGAAGCTTGAAAGTTTCCACACAGTGCTGCACAAGCTAACACCACCAATTATCCTCCTCCTTTGGAAACCTTTATCGAGTTTTTCAAAACTTCTTTCATTTCACTCTTGTCATTTGATGAAAAGGAAACTAACCACCATGTCAAGACAACTCAGCTGCCTAGCAACCACAGTTCCACATTTTAATTTCAAGTTGTCCATGCCCTGAACTAATGTGAATAGACTATATTAGGCAAGTTAGAAGAGTTATTTGCAATTTATGAAAAGCATGTTGATGAATTCACAAGAATAGTTTATATTAAATTTACTAAATTTGTTATACCTTATGTATATGTCATATCTTTTCATGCTTTATTAAGTCACTTACAGGACCTGAAGGTTCTAACACAATGGGTAATACTCTGCATTTACAAAGAAATATAATTTTTTTCCTTCATGAATTAAATCTTTTAAGATCTACTGAAACAAATCAACTTGTCAACTTTATCTATGATTTAAAAGAAATGGAAAAAAAAAAAAGATCTTTAACTCTGGCTTATAGAATGTAGTAATTATTTATTTTCAAATAAAACATACTGTATGTATGACTGAACTATTATTATTGAAAAATAATATTAAGAGGAATATGAACTTATGTTAGAAAATATTTCCTGTGAACGTGAAATCATGCATTTTCTATTAAATGTAAGTTAGGTAAGTACTTAATCTCTTAAATGGCTGAGAGAGCATACTTTTATAGAAAATGTTTGATGTATGAATGACAGCTTGAATATAGAAGAATGTGTGAGATCATTATTCTATCTATCTATCTATCTATCTACTCCCAGTGAGTTAGCACAGTTAGTTATCTCACATGAAACCAACAGCTCTCTCTCTCTCTCTCTCTCTCTCTCTCTCTACTGTATATATATATATATATATATATATATATATATATATATATATATATATATATATATAATGTGCAAAAGTTTTAGGCATGTGTGAAAAAATGCTGTTAAGAATGTTCTCAAAAATATTTTTATCAATTAACAAAATGCATAGTAAGTGAACAGAAGACAAATCTAAATCAAATTAATATTTGGTATGACCACCCTTTGCCTTCAAAACAGCATCAATTCTTCTAGGTACACTTGCACAAAGTCAGGGATTTAGTAGGCATATAGGGCTCAATTCAATTGAGCCCAGTCAAACAGCCGGGAGGGCAAAATTGGATACCGGCCTGTTAGCAAAAAGTGTTAACGAGCTATTCAATTGCCCTACCAGCTGAAAACACAACAGACATTTGGACACAAAAAAGGTCTTGTGGCCAAAAGTCCATTTTGTGCGCTAAGTTCCCAAAACGCAGCTAAATAGCGGCAAAAATAATGGGAACATCAAAGGAAAAAAAAATAACGATCAGTGCCTGAAATACTGTCAAGCACTGATGGTTAGCTTATCTGTGTTACACTTACCTGTCATCCACTGTCTGTCTCCTATCTTCCTTCTTTTTCCTCTTTTCTTCTTTTTTTTCTCTCTTCCTTTCTTCTTCTCTCTTCTCTGAATTCTTGTAGCTGTAAAAAAAATAGACCCATGAATAAATGTTCCCTGACTATAACCCATACATCTATGCATAGTTTAACCCCTTTAGTGCCAGAAGGGTACACACCACATTGCAGAGCAATGCAATGCAAACCTCTCTGGGACACCAGGGGTTAAACTATGTATAAGTATATAACATGCCACAAGTGATGAAGAATGTGTGCCCATGTTTTATTACACATCCAAATAATTTTAAATAAAAATATCAGTGTCCTGTTCTTTTTCTCCACCGCTGTGTGTGGTGGCGGTGTTAGTGGTGGCGGTGGTGGAGAAACCAAGTTGCAGCAGAGCCCCCCTTTTACCTTACAGGCTGATGCCCACAATGAGAAAATTTGAACAGAGACTGGCTGTACATATGGGCAGTCTCTGTTCCAATTCCCTCACAACCTGTCACGGTTTATTATGACTCTCAGACACAAGTTTTAGGTAAAAATCAATTTTATTGAAATAATAAATTGATAACGTAGGATGGCAATCACATACATACAGATATATTCAGAATATAACAAGGACAGAAGGCAGACTCTACCGGTCCTGTCAATATACCGGACAGGACAGTCTGAAGTAATAGAATGTTAGGCTCTACCGGCCTTGCCAATACCGGGTAAGGCAACCTGCAGATGGAATCGCATAACGGTTCTACCGGCCTTACCGAATTACCGGGCAAGGCAGCCTCAATAGATTCATAATGTAGGCTCTACCGGCCCTGCCAATACCGGGTAAGGCAACCTCAGATGGAATGTGGCAAAAGGTTCTACCGGCCTTACCAATACCGGGCAGGGCAGCCCAGAGATAGTAGCAGCAGTCAGATGGTAATGGCAAATTGACAGGATCGTAAGCAACCCAGTGTACACACACTGAGACCAACAGGGGAATCATAAAGCCGCAAGGCTTTGGAGCAAACCAGCGTCTGCACGCTGGGACCAACACTGAATAGTATAGCCGATAGGCTTAGGAGCAAACCAGTGACCGCACACTGGTGTAACAAGCGAGTTAGTATAGCCGTAAGGCTTAGGAGCAAACCAGCATCCGCATACTGGTGTAACAAGTGAGTTTGTATAGCCGCAAGGCTTTGGAGCAAACCAGCGTCCGCACGCTGGGACCAACACCGAATAGTACAGCCGATAGACTTTGGAGCAAACCAGTGACCGCACACTGGTGTAACAAGCGAGTTTGTATAGCCGCAAGGCTTTGGAGCAAACCAGCGCCCGCACGCTGGGACTAACACAGGATTGTATAGCCGCAAGGCTTTGGAGCAAACCAGTGACCGCACACTGGTGTAACAAGCGAGTTTGTATAGCCGCAAGGCTTTGGAGCAAACCAGCGCCCGCACGCTGGGACTAACACAGGATTGTATAGCCAATAGGCTTTGGAGCAAACCAGTGACCGCACACTGGTGTAACAAGCGAGTTTGTATAGCCGCAAGGCTTTGGAGCAAACCAGCGTCCGCACGCTGGGACCAACACAGGATGGTACAGCCGATAGACTGTGGAGTAAACCAGTGACCACACACTGGTGTAACAAGCGAGTTTGTATAGCCGCAAGGCTTTGGAGCAAACCAGTGACCGCACACTGGTGTAACAAGCGAGTTTGTATAGCCGCAAAGCTTAGGAGCAAACCAGCGTCCGCATACTGGTGTAACAAGCGAGTCACCGACGCGACCAGGCAGGAGGTCGCCAGGATACCGGAGACAGGCGATGCGATGACAGGAACCAACAACGATCAGTCAGGTCAGGAAACAGCAGAGAAGAAGTTCAGCAGGAACTGCAACACCAGAGACTAGGCCGGAACCAGGACTGGAAGTACTTCAGCATGCAGGAAACACTGGAACAGTAGAGATCAGGAACTCAGGAACACATGAGATCAGGAACTCAGGAACACTGGAACAGAGGCCCAGCTATCACTAGCATAGTGATAGCAAGAAGGTCAGAAACAACACGAAAGGGCATTCAAAGGGTGCCCAATCCAGGTTTAAATAGGCAATAAGAGGTGGGCTATCTGCAGACAGCCAATAGAAGCCCCCTACTGGTGACAGACAAGGAACTGCAGCAATCACTTGCACCGTGATAGTACCCCCCCTTCAAAGACCCCCTCTCCTAGAATAGGGTCTAGGTTTCTGTGGGTAATTGGCATGAAAGGCCCTAGTTAGCCTAGGTGCATGAAGGTCCGTACTATCCACCCATGATTGATCCTCAGGACCATACCCTTTCCAATGTACCAGGTACTGTACCCTTCCTCTAAGCCTACGGGAATCAATAATGCTCTGAACCTCGTACTCCTCCTGGCCCTCGACCTCAACAGGTCCTGGCACCACAGGTGTGGTAGTATAGTGATTGCAAACCAGAGGCTTAAGAAGGGACACATGGAACACATTATGGATACGCATGGATGCAGGTAGGTCTAGTGCATAGGAAACAGGGTTTTGTGAATAACTCTGTATAGACCAATAAACCGAGGAGCCAACTTATTAGACGGAACCTGCAGCTTGAGATTTCTGGAGGAAAGCCATACTCTATCCCCAACCTGAAAGGAAACCGCTGGAAGCCTTCTGCGATTAGCATGGCGCTGATGACGCTGAAATGACTGACCAAGTGCCCTCTGAACTTGTGCCCATGTGGAGCGGAGTTGCTCGATATGCTCATCCAGAGCTGGAATCTGTTGCGTCTGAAATGAGTCTGGAAGCAAACAGGGCTGGAACCCATAATTAATCAGAAATGGAGAGCTCCCAGATGAAGAATTGACCGCACAGTTCCTGGCGAACTCTGCCCAAGGCAACAAGTCGGACCAATTATCATGATGGTCAGTAACGAAACAACGGAGAAATTGTTCCAAGCCCTGATTAGCTCGTTCAGCGGCTCCATTGGTCTGGGGATGGTAGGCAGAGGAGAAGGACAGCTGTATGCCCATCTGTTGGCAAAATTCCCTCCAAAATCTAGACACAAACTGGCTCCCCCTGTCAGACACCAGTACCCTAGGCACTCCATGCAACCGGAATACTTCTCTGGCGAACACCATTGCCAATTCCTTCGCTGAAGGAAGACCACGGAGGGGCACGAAATGAGCCATTTTAGAAAACCTGTCCACCACCATGAATATAAAGGAGTACCCCTTGGACATAGGCAACTCTCCCATAAAATCAATGGAAATATGAGACCAGGGGCGTTCGCCATTAGGCACCGGTTGAAGCAAGCCCACAGGGAGATGTCTCGGGGTCTTAGCGCGGGCACAGGTGGCACAGGCATTCGTAAATTCGGCACAATCGTTTCTCATGGAGGGCCACCAAAATAACTGAGAAAGGGACCATAACAATTGGTCTCTACCAATATGTCCCGCAGCCTTAGAGGAATGGTAGGTTTCAAGCAGCCTAGTACGAAATGGTTCATCGACAAAACATTTGCCCACTGGAGTTTCATGGGGAGCGGACCCCTGAGAGGCCAGGATCTCCTCCCCTAAAGGAGAAGTGATACTCGTGCGTATAGTAGCCAGTATTCTATCAGGTTGGATGATGGGTGCTGGTGCTTCCACTCTGTCACTGTCGGCCTCAAATTGTCTTGACAGTGCATCAGCCCTGATATTCTTTGACACCGGTAAGTATGATACAATGAAATTAAATCGAGACAGGAACAGTGCCCACCTGGCCTGACGGGAGGACAATCTCTTGGCCTCCGAGAGATAAGTCAGATTTTTATGATCTGTTAGGATTAATACGGGAGTCTTGGTACCTTCAAGCAAATGACGCCACTCCTTAAGAGCGAGGATAATGGCCAATAATTCTTTGTCACCTATCTCATAGTGGCCTTGAGTGACAGTCAACTTCTTAGAGAAAAACCCACAAGGTCTGAGAGTACCACCTTTCTCGTGTCGTTGCGAAAGTACTGCCCCAACCCCAATATCTGAGGCATCCACCTCTAACGTAAATGGAAGTAGAGGATTGGGGTGGGATAACACAGGAGCCGCAGCAAATGCCAGCTTCAAATTCTCAAAGGCATTCTCAGCAGATACCGGCCAACAAGAAGGATTAGCGCCCTTGTGCGTAAAATCGGACAAAGGTTTAACAATGGAAGAAAAGTTCTTAATAAACCGCCTATAATAATTAGCGAAACCCAGGAAACGCTGTATGGCTTTAAGCCCCTTGGGTTTTGGCCATTGTAAGACAGCTGACAACTTATCCTTGTCCATGGCAATGCCATCATTGCCAATTATGAACCCCAAGAATGGCACACTGGTTCTATGAAAGTCACATTTTTCCAATTTACAAAATAATTTGTTCTCACGGAGTCGTAGCAATACTGCGGATACATCTTTGATGTGCTGTGCCATGTCTTGAGAGTAAATCAATATATCGTCCAGATAAACCACAACACATGTCTGTAACATATCTCTCACCACATCGTTTATCAGTTCCTGGAAAACTGCAGGGGCATTACATAGCCCAAATGGCATTACAAGATACTCGTAGTGCCCAGCTCGAGTATTAAAGGCAGTTTTCCACTCATCACCTGCTCGAATGCGCACCAGATTGTAAGCGGCCCGTAGGTCCAATTTGGTAAAAATCGAAGCGCCCTTAAGCCTGTCAAAAAGCTCAGTGATGAGTGGTATTGGGTATGCGTTTTTTGCCATTAGTTTATTCAAGCCCCGGTAGTCAATGCATGGTCTTAATTCGCCATTTTTCTTTTTTACAAAAAAGAACCCAGCCCCAGCTGGAGAGGTAGATTTTCGTATGATCCTCTCTAGCAAGGGCATCAGAAATGTAATCCTCCATAGCCTTATTTTCCTCACAAGATAATGGATAAGTGCGTCCTTTCGGAGGTACTGTCCCAGGCTGCAATTCGATGCAACAATCATAAGGTCTATGCTGAGGTAGCAAACTGGCCTCTCCTTTGCTAAAAACATCGCCAAACTGTTGGTACACATCCGGTATAGCCGAGGAGGTGCACAGGACCTTAACAGGCTGGATGACGCACTTGTCCATACAAAACTGGGACCAAGCAGCAATTTCACACTTTTTCCAATCAAATTGTGGGTTATGTAACTGTAACCACGGAAAGCCCAATATTACCGCATGGTGCGGAGAATTAATCAGTTGAAACTGCTGCTCTTCTCTGTGAAGTGCCCCAATAGTCATAGACAGTGGCATAGTTTCAAACATAACCTGAGGCGGTTCTAAGGGTCTGCCATCAATCGCTTCAATAGTCAAGGGATTTTCTCTTTCAATGCGTGGAACTCCGTGCAATTCAGCAAAGGTATTATCCATAAAATACCCTGCTGCACCAGAGTCAACCAAGGCCAAAACCTCCACAGAGCGTTGTGCTCAAGATAATACCACCTGTATGGTGGGTTTCATTGTGCCCGACACTGGGGACGATTGTACACCACCTAGGGCCTGTCCCCCAAGGTACCCTAGGTGTGTGCGTTTCCCGGACGTACCGGACAGGAATTTAGCAAATGCCCTTTTTTACCGCGGTATAAACACAACCCTTGTCTTCTGCGATAAAGTCTCTCAGCCTTGGTTAGTCTAGTGAAGCCTATTTGCATAGGTTCACTTGTCTCCCGTACAGGTTCACTAGACTTCAATGCCAGGGGAGGGATGGGTGAGCAAAACATGCCACTAGGCTCATTATTCTTTGACGTAACTTACGATCTCTGGCAATTGATCTCTCACGTATTCTGGAGTCAATTATCATAACATATTCAATGTAGTCATCTAGATCAATAGGTAGATCTTTAGCAGCGATTTCATCCTTAATGTGGTCATTCAGGCCTTGAGAAAAAGCTGCCAATAATGCCTTGTTATTCCAACCTACCTCTGCTGCCAATGTGCGGAATTCGATGGCGTAGTCGCCTACTGTACGCCTGCCCTGATGTATCTCCATAAGGCGTTTGGCAGCAGAGGTGGTTCTACCAGGAGGCTCAAACACTCTTCAAAAGGATTGCACAAATTCTCTAAAGTTTTTAGTACAAGGTTTAGCATTCTCCCACAAGGGGTTAGCCCAGGCCAAAGCTCTGCCAGTGAGCAAAGATATTGTAAACCCCACCTTACTACGATCATTGGGAAATGCGTGTGCCGTCAATTCCATAAAAATCTCGAGTTGGTTGATGAACCCTCTGCAGAGACTAGGGTCACCATCGTATCTTAGCGGCAAGGGTGCAGAAGCCGTTAACCCTTTAACAGTGCCCCCTAGGGGTCTGGTATCACTCTCCGGTGTCTGACTTGGCGCGACCACCGGGCTAGAGCTAGATTTGTCAGCAAGTACCGTGCGTTCAAGGATCGTTTGAATTGCAACTGCCAACTGATCCAAACGTTTGTGCAGTTAATTCATCATCCGGAAGCTCCCTGTTCCTTATCAATTATGGTTTTCAGCCGTGCCTGCTCCCGGACTCATTTCAGTCGCAGTAGATTCCGGCTCTGGACGAGCATATTGAGCAGCTCCGCTCCACTTGGGCACAGGTTCAGAGGACCCTCAGCCAGTCATTCCAGCGACATCAGCGGCTGCCAGCGGTCTCCTTCCAGGATGGGGATAGGGTATGGCTCTCCTCCAGAAATCTCAATTTACAAGTGCTGTCCAATAAGTTGGCTCCCCAGTTCATTGGTCCGTTCAAAGTAATCCGCAAGGTTAACCCTGTCTCGTACGCACTGGAACTCCCAGCATCTATGCGCATTCATAACGTGTTCCATGTGTCTCTGTTAAAACCCTTGGTATGCAATCGCTACACTACCACTCCGGTGGTTCCTGGGCCGGTGGACGTTAAAGGTCAAGAGGAGTACGAAGTTCAGAGTATCATTGGTTCTAGGAGGTTTAGAGGGAAATTGCAATACTTGGTCCACTGGAAGGGCTATGGCCCTGAAGAGCGTTCTTGGGTCGATCAAAAGGACCTTCATGCCCCAAGATTATTGGGCAATTTCCACTCTAAATATCCCCAGAAACCTAGACCCTCTGCCAGGGGAGGGGCTCTTTCAGAGGCGGGTACTATCATGGTTCCCTTGATCTCTCTGCCACCCTCTCCTGTGGTGTGCTCCCATTGGCTGAGCTTTTTTGGCCCGCCCAGTATGGCCTTCATATACCGGGCCTCTGGCACCTGTCAGGTGCCCTTTCGTGGTGTTCTTGTACCAGTGAACCATTGCTGTGTTCCTGCGTTCCTGTGTACAGACTTGGCCCGTCTGACTATTCTTATTGGTTCCTGCTCCGTGATTGACCCGGCTTGGCTGATGTTCCTGCTCCGTGATTGACCCGGCTCGGCTGATGTTGCTGCTCCGTGATTGACCCGGCTTGTTTGACGTTCCTGCTCCGTGATTGACCCAGCCTGGGTGACGTTCCTCCTCTGTGACCTGATTCCGGCTATCCTGTCATCCTGAGAGTGTACCTGCTGAAGATCCTGACTATGTGGCCTGGTGACATTTTGGACTTTTGTGTGCAGTGTTGTGCAGACTGAACATTCAGTTAACTCTTGCAGAGCCTGTTGCCTCCATACACTGGGCCTTCCATTACATTTGCAGAGCACTGTTGCCTCCGCTATACCGAGCCTGTCCATTAACACTTGCTGAGCACTGTTGCCTCTGCTATACTGAGCCTTTCCGTTAACACGTGCTGAGCTCTGTTGCCTCCGTTATACCGAGCCTGTCCATTTACACTTGCTGAGCACTGTGGCCTCCGTTATACTGAGCCTTCCATTACACTTGCAGAGCATTGCAGCTTCCGCTATACCGAGCCTCCTGGTTACACTTGCAGAGCATTGTGGCCTCCGTTAACCTGTGCTTCCGCTTAACACCTTATTTGCACAGTGCATCAGTCACCGCACCGGGTGGTGCTATTGGGTGATTCCATCTGCTCTCGCAAAGTACAGGGTGCTATTGGCTCTGGTTCCATTTAGCTCTTGCAGTGTTTGAAACTCTGTTACTGCACAGGAAGGGTGCTATTGGCTCTGGTTCCATTTAGCTCTTGCAGTGTTTGTGACTCCGTTACCGTACCGGAAGGGTGCTATTGGCTCTAGTTCCCTTCAGCTCTTGCAGAGTGTTGGGCATCTCCGCTCATTGCCTGTCTTGGGAGTGTAGCAGTTCTGCCTCACTGCTAAGGTGCTTCCATACCTTGCACCACAGTCTCTTGCTACTTTTACCATCTACTGGGCGTTGTCTAAACACACCACAACAGACACTGATTACCTACCTAGGACGTTAACCCTTTTGCTACTGTTTCATATTTATGCCTGTCCTGTGGCAGTATATGTTCTTGATCAATACTGGGCCTGAGAGGGCATTCATAGTTCCTTTTCCATTTACCTGTCATTGCAAACTAAGCCTGTAGTGGGCAGTGTTCCTTGTTTTTTCAATAAAACTGTGTTTGATTCTAACCTCCTGGTCTAAGTGTCTTACAAAACTGTTACATGAGGTAAGCCCACACAGGTCCAGTATATGCAGGTAATCCAGAGTTCATTATACTGACACAGGTCAGGCAGTTCTTGTGTGATTCTCAGTTGGACAGCACTGAATGGGTTACTATTAGGCCGAGAGTACTGACAGGCCCTAATAGTGCAAGGCCCTTTAAGAAGCTCAATCAAAAGGAGAGAGCACAAAATCGAGTAACGCCCAAAAGTAATGGAGACCAGATCAACTTGAGGACTGCAGTAGCAGTAACGGAGAATGAGCAACTTGTGACTGCCGTAGCAGTAACGGAGACTGAGCAACTTGGGCACTGCCGTAGCAGTAACGGAGACTGAGCAACTTGGGCGCTGCTGTAGCAGTAACGGAGACTGAGCAGCTTGCCCTGAGAGGCACCCAACCAGGGACTGCAGGGGAGTGAGGACGCACTGAAATGTTGCCTGGGCAACACTGGGCCAACGGAGACCAGACTGCAACGAACTGTCCGGAGACAGCGAGGATCCTGACACCACCCCAACTGGAGACTGGATAAGGCATGCAGGAGAGGAATGCAACCATAGTAGCCCAGCCGGGCTGGAACCACACACACACAGAGCAGGAACGTCAGCCAATCCGAGCCGGTACACCAAGCAGGAACATCAGCCGGGCCGGTCAGTACACAGAGCAGGAACTTCAGCCAATCCGAGTCGGTACACAAAGCAGGAACTTCAGCCAGACCGGGTCGGTATACGAAGCAGGAACGTCAGCCAATCCAGGTCAGTACACAGGCAGGAACAAGATGCAGAATAGTCAGACAGTCCGGGTCAGTACACAGGCAGGAACAAGATGCAGAGTCATCAGGCAGGCCGGGTCGGTACACTGAGATGACACGAATAACAGGAACAAACGCTGGTACTGAAACACCACAAAAGGGCACTGGGGAAGTGTCAGAACCCAGCATTTAAGGACAAATGCTGGGCGGGACAATAACAGTGCAGCCAATAGCGTAAGCAGGAGCAGAAACTGACAGAACGTCACCAAATAGCATGGGTACCGTGATACTAGTGTGCCAAAGACCACCGTGGACACAGTGGCAATGGGGCCAACAAGGAGGAGGAAGTGAGCAGTACTGAACTAATGCTGTTCCGTCCCCTTAAATCACCCACAGGGATCTTGGAGAAGGGAGGAAGAGAAGGGTAGTACTAGCGAGAGCACGGCAAGGTCTGCTATCTGTACCTGCTGCAAGATGCGATGCCCCTGCTGCCACCATTGCTGTACAGGTTGCCACCTTTGTTGTATCTGTTACCAGATGTGATGCCCTTGCTTCCACTAGTGCTGTACCTGCTGCCAGATGTATTGTCCCTGCTGCCACTACTGCTGTACCTGCTGCCAGAAGTGCTGCCCCTGTGTCATGGTAACCAATACAAAGAGAGTCAGAAAAAGGTACAGTAAGTTAAAACCACCTTTTTTAATAATAATAAACGTAACTAGGAAGTACCCCCATGATCCCCAGAACACAGGAGGATGGACAGTAATACAGTCCACTACCCAGGACTGTACACTGAGCTGAAGCCTGCACTACTCGGACCTGGATAGAGATATGAATAGAACCTTGCCTATGTCTCTATCCATCTGGTAGTCAGCAGACCTACCAGGGGTATATGCGCCTGTACCACACAGATACTGGAATGTGTGAGCAAAGGTAATCACAAGCAGAGATAGCTCGAGCTGTGATAACGATGAGTGTGTATTCAGTCAAGCCAGGAGTAATGCACAGAGCAGGTAGTCTGCCAGTGCCAACGCCAGTAACTAAGCGGAACTTGGGGTCAACATGGAGCGAGTAGGCAGCCAGAGCCACAGGTCAGTAACTGATGTGGGTAGTCAGACAAGCCAGGAAGCAGACACAGAGGAGATTCGGAAGCCAGGCACGGTCACAACAAGATCAAACAAGACACAAGGATACTAGCAGGGACACCACATAAGGGCAACTACCCCTAGTCTTAGGATAGTTTAAATAAACCTCCACAAATTGGGAAGCAATTAGGCCAATAAAGTAGTGACTACAAAAGCAAGTGTGATGTCACTGGTGACTCGTATACGTGCCTACGCCTGTGCCCATCAGGAATGTGGAAGCAGCCGGTACCTCCTGTTGGCTGCCTGCAAGCTGGAGAAGAGGATAGGAGAACAGGGGGCAGAAGGCAGGAAGACTTCTGAGGTACACTATGACACCCTGCTGCCACTAGTGCTGTGCCTGCTGTCAGACGTGCTGCTCATGCTACTTCTACCACCATTGCTGTGTCTGCTGGCAGACATGCTGCCCCTGCTGCCACCAGTGCTGTGCCTGCTGCCACCAGTAATGTGCCTGCTGTCAGACATGCTGCCCCTGCTGCCACTAGTGCTGTGCCTGCTGTCAGACATGCTGCCACCAGTGATGAACAAGCTGCTTGTGTGTCTTGTAATACTCAGGAGGGGGGAGGAGATGATGATGCCAAGTGGGACAGCAAGGGATCCTAAGTAACACCTGCCATCCCTAAAGAGTCCCTCCAACACTAGCACTATTACTAAGGTCCAGCATCCAGACTAGCAGCCAAGGTAGCCCACACCAATCCTCTGATCCTGGGAGTCCTCCCCTTCCTTTCACTAATGTGTCCAAGTGGAACATGATCCTGAAGACTAAGAGGGCAGAACTGTTGTTGGATTTGCCCAGGCTAAAGCTCTAACTGTCAGCAAGGAAATCATGAATCCCACTTTACTCCTTTCGCTCGGAAATGCCTGTGGTACAAGTTCCAGAAAAATCTCTAGTTGATTCAGGAACCCACGGCAAAGAGTAGGCTCCCCATCATATCTCAGTGGGAGAGGAGCGGTAGCAGACAACCCTTTACCGGGCAGGTTCAGTGTTGAAACCTGTGCCAATGGTGTCTGAACTGGGGTGGCCACCGAAGGTTTTACAGGTCTTTCAAGGTAGGCGGTGCACTCCAAAATAGTATGAATAGCCATGGACAACTGGTCCAACTGTTGCTCTTGGGCGTCCAATCTCCAAAGGAGATTCTGGGAGCTACATTCACCATCTTTGTCTGAGGCCATGGCCCTTTCGTACTGTCACGGTTGTTAAGAACTCTCAGACAATTTGGTAAGGTGAAAACAGTTTTATTAAGAATAATAAGAAGAAGAACAAAGGATCCCCTACACAGGTCCAAATCCAGACAGTACCAAGGCACTTCCCAAATCTGACCCAGGTCAGGGTACAGAAATAAGCAAAACAGGCAATAATATAATAGCAGGAGCAGATGACTGGAACCAGGAACAGAACCTCAACAGTACCACCTAGGAAGTGGCCCACGAGCTGAGGATAGGTACTGCAAGGCAGAAACCCCAAGAGCTGGGGAAGAGAGAACAGGCAACCTGAACACTGAATAGTGACACAGTCCTGGTAACTGGAGAGCACACTGACTAACACTGGTCTGCCCTAGGTTAGCGGGCAGGATGACCGGAGGTAGGACTGACCAGATGGACAGGGAGAATCCCTGAGGACTGGACAATGGAGGGAACTCAGGCAGGCACAGGCACAGGGCCAGTCCAGAGGTCTGAGGTAACCACAGGCAATGCTGACAGGAACAGGCTCAATCTCAGGAGAAATAGGTAACCAAAGGCAACACTGACAGGCACTGGCTCAATCTCAGAGAAATAGGTAACCAAAGGCAACACTGACAGGCACTGGCTCAGTCTCAGGAGATATAGGTAACTGAAGGCAACACTGACAGGCACTGGCTCAGGCTCAGGCGACAGGGGTTACCGCAGACTAAATGGACAGGCACAGGTTCAGGCTTGGAAGACTGAGGAGAGGAGGCTTTACTGACACACACTGGCTGGGCACTAGCCTCGAAGGCTAGGATAATGGGACATACCACTAGAGCACAACCACAGCCAGGATCGGAATAACTAGAGTAGTCAGTCAGACCTGGAAATGCACAGAGAGCGCTACTGAGCCACTACCTAGATTGGTACCAGAGAGGGCTAGTAAGCCACAGCCTGGATTGGTACACAGAGAGAGAAAGTATCACGGTGCCCGTGATTGCTGCAATCCAGTGTCTATCACCTGTAGGGTGCTCCCATTGGCTGTCTGCCTTTAGCCCGCCTCACATTGCCTTTTTAAACTCAGTCTGGGCACCCTCTGGTTGCCCTTTCGTGGTGTCTCTGACAGCATCCAGTTTCACCTTGCTACAGTAGCTGATTGAGCCTGTTGCTGTGTTCCTGAGTTCCTGAGTCGACCTGTTCCTGAGTTCCTGCCTGCTATGTCAGTTCCAGTCCGGTTCCGGTTGTATTCGTCAGTAGTTGATGTTCCTGCTGCCAGTCTTCATTGCCATACTTGATCCGGCTGATCTCTGCTGGTTCCAGTTGTTACCTGCTTCCAGTTCCTGCATCTGTGGCGACATTGTTCCTCGCTCGCTTCGGCGACATTCCTCCTGTTGGTTCCCAGCGTGCGGACGCTGGTTCGCTCCACTAGCCTTGCGGCTACATTTAATACCCGTTGGTCCCAGCGTGTGGACCCTGGTTTGCTCCACTGGCCTTGCGGCTACACTTAACATCTGTTGGTCCCAGCGTGCGGATGCTGGTTCGCTCCATTAAGCCTTGCGGCTAGTCTTACGCCTGTTGGTCCCAGCGTGCGGACGCTGGTTTGCTCCATTAAGCCTTGCGGCTACTCTTACACCTGTTGGTCCCAGCGTGCGGGCGCTGGTTTGCTCCTTGACCTTACGACCGTATATACTACATTGCTGGTTCCCAGCGTGCGGACGCTGGTTCGCTCCACTGGCCTTGCGGCTACTCCTTGCTGCCTGTTGGTTCCAGCGTGCTGATGCTGGTTTGCTCCACTAAGCCTTGCGGCTTACTTCACTACCTGTTGGTTCCAGAGTGAGTGCACTGGTTTACTCCTTGGCCTGAAGGCCTATACATCGTACTATTGGTCCCAGTGTGCGGACGCTGGTTAGCTCCACTAAGCCTTGCAGCTGCATTTCACAGCCTGTTGGTTCCAGCGCGCGGGCGCTGGTTTACTCCTTGGTCTTACAGCCGTATTACAGTACTGTTGGTCCCAGCGTGCGGACGCTGGTTAGCTCCTTTAGCCCAGTAGCTGTACTTTACTAGTCTGTTGGCCCCAGCGTGCGGACGCTGGTTTGCTCCACTGCCTTGTGGCGACGTTTCTCTGTTTATTGGTTACCAACATGTGGGAGTTGGTTCGCTCCATGACCTGTGGGTTTACTCAAGATCTTGCTTGATGTTTCCCAACGTAAGGGCGATGGTTTACTCGAGGTCTCTACACTCATGTACCTGATGGTCCAGAGTGCGCTGTCCAGTCCTAGACAGCTATGATTCCTACAGTACACGGGTACTAGAGTTTCAGACTACAGTGAAACCACTTGACCTGGTAGCCGCTGTCGTTTCCCCTATACTGTCATTGCCATCTGACAGTCTCTAAGGTCATTGTGGTGGTCACCTTCCCTCTGGGCTGCCTTGCCCGGTATATTGGTAAGACCGGTAGAACCGTTCACTATTCCATCTTAAGGTTGCCTTACCTGGTACTGGCAGGGCCGGTAGAGCCTACTACATTGGTATTCCATCAGGCTGCCTTGCCAGGTATATTGGTAAGGCCGGTAGAACCGTTTACTATTCCATCTTAAGGTTGCCTTACCCGGTATTGGGGCAAGGCCGGTAGAACCTGTATTGCTATTGTCATTATCGTCTGCCTATCCTATGTATTGTTTGTATGTGTATAAAACCCTATGGGATTATTTTAAACTTTTCAATAAAGTTGTGTTTTTACCTAACCTTACGTCTGAGAGTCTTAACAAACTGTGACAGAAAGTCAACCACAGCCTGGATCTGTACACAGAGAGCGGTAGTCAGTCACAGCCTGGATCGATACACAGAGAGCGGTAGTCAGCCACAGCCTGGATCGCTACACAGAGAGAGGTAGTCAGCCACAGCCTGGATCGGTACACAGAGAGCAGTAGTCAGACAAAGCCTGGATCAGTACACAGAGAGCGATAGTCAGGCAGTCCAGGTCGGCAACAGTAACATGGCAACAGAGACAAGAGCAAGGTCAGGTTAAACTGGATCATACACGGAGCAGGAATCACAGCAACAAACGCCAGTTCAGGAACACCACGAAAAGGCTCCAAAGATTTGATAGGACTGAGCTTAAAAAGGCAAACACTGGGCAGAGCAGGACCCAGTGGCCAAAAAGAACCCAGCAGGAAATAGGCAGGAAGTAGCAATGTCGACAGAACGTGAGATCACGGGCACCGTGATAGTTTCCCATTGATTTCAATGGAATGAGCTGGCTGAAAAAAGATGAAAAAACCACTTTTCCTGAAAAATTCCCACACGACGAAGACTGCTTTTTCTTTTCTCTTTCGCTTTTATGTTTGAATCCCATTCATCACCACTCTCAACAGCATCACTGCTACTGGTGGTCATGTTGATGATGAGTGTGTCATATATGTAGGTGGTGCACCTGGTAGCACTCTCACAGCAGACTTAGAGTTAAGCTGCCACCACAGTCCTGTGATACCACTTCTGCTCACAGCAAATAATGGCACTTCCCTCTTGGTGAATAATTTCCCACAAAAAATGAAGCTTTCCTGCTTCTTTAGCCTTACATTGAAATCAATGGGAGCACTGCATTTACTCACAACACATAGCAAATGGTATTTTACTTACCAAAAGCATAGTATAAAAGGGGTCTGAGTGTGCTTGTGTTGTTGGAGTGTGGGGAAAGAATAACTTGAACAGAGAATTTTTTGTAACGCATGTGGTCGGCACTAAAGGATCACGGACCCTTTTTTTTTTTTTTTTTTTTGGGTGCATCCATTTCAGGGCTCTCTGAATGGCGTGCAGCCACACAGGGAGCCCTGAATTCAAAGACAGTCATGGCACGTCATGGGTCCTTATATCTTGCCAACCCATGACGTGCCATGACCGTCAAGGGTCCTTAAGGGGTTAAAAAGTGTGTGTGGTAAATAATCAAACATCAAATATCTGGCACAATGCTAACCAAACACAATGACGATTAGACTTCCCAACATGAAATCATCCCACCATAAACCAAGTACTGCTTCTGTCACTATGCCCCTTGTCCACTCCCTGTTAAGGACACATGACAACTTGCAGTTTTAATATTAATGATGAACACTCCCTGCCACCACCTTAGCATATTCTGTGGGATGGAATCTCCTCAGATGATGCTTGATGTCCTGGTTATGATTATCCTCCACCACATTGGATGAACAAGGTGGATTGTCAGAAGATGTAGTTATGTCTTTTCATGGCCAAACCCTAGAGCAGGAAGGTGATGGTCAGCCAGGTGTTTTGTTAGCCATCCAACTGTCATGTTGGGTTTCTCTATTCTTCCTACTATTTGATTTCTGCCTCGCCTTTTGTTGCTTTTGAGGAGAGTCACATGGTACAGCAAAAGCAGTGCCAGATTTCTTTGATGGGGTTTGATGGGACAGAAGAGTGGTCTTTTCTCCACATTCCCTTTCTCTACTGAGGCAGAGGATGATGTTGCTGCTGTTGCTGCTACTGCCTCAGAATCAACACCAATTAGGACCTGGAGAATTGCTGCTGGAAAGTGGAATGTGTCCTAGTTCTACATTTCTACTTCTGTACCATATTCCAACTATGTCCATGGTTGTCTGTGGCACACTAGCCTGTTCCTCCTCATCAAGCTGCCCTTTCAACTCAGCAGCAGCAGGAATTACATCAGTGCTATATAAATCACAGAACAACAGTCTAGCAACCTCTCTCTCTCTAGCTGCATGTATTGTGTTTCACTTCCTGGAAACATCATAATTTTATAGCAAAACTGCAAAGAATATGTAAGTAAATGGGTGAAAAGTTGGTAACCATTGAAAAAATAGTGGAAATTTTTGCCAATGGGTGAAAACAGCAAAGATTTTAATTGCTTTATTTAAAGCATATTTTTACATGAAAAAGCAGATAGCCGCAGAACCAGTGCTGGCTAGTCCCCCTAAATCGTCCCTAGGGTTCTTGGGGAAATTAATGTCAAGGGAGGAAGAAAAGATTAGTAGCGAGAGCAGGACAAGTCAGCTGCCTGTTCCTGCTGCCAGACGTGCTGCCCCCGCTGCTACCTTTACTGTGCCTACTGCCAGACATGCTGCCCCTGCTGCCACTAGTACTGTGCCTGCTGTCAGGTGTGCTGCCACTGCTACCACCATTGCTGTGTCTGCTGTCACTGCTGCCACTAGTGTAATGCCTGCTGTCAGATGTGCTGCCCCTGCTGTCACCAGTTCTGTGCCTGCTGCCAGTACTGAACCTGCTACCACCAGTACTGTGCCTGCTGTCAGATGTGCTTCCCCTGCTGCCACCAGTTCTGTTCCTGCTGCCAGTGCTGAACTTGCTGCCACCAGTACTGTGCCTGCTGTCAGATGTGCTGCTCCTGCTGCCACCAGTGTTGTGCCTGCTGCCATTGCTAAACCTGCTGCCACCAGTGCTGAACCTGCTGCCAGTGTGTCTTGTAATATTCAGGAGGGGGGGGGGGAGAAGGTGATGCCAAGTGTGACAGCAGGGGACCCTTAGTCACAGTTGCCATTCCCAAGCTGTCCCACCAGTGCTAGTACTACTACTAAGAAAGTCCATCAGCTTGATAGTGTTAGGAGTGAATGAGAGAGTAATCATATTACTATTGACTGTGAGGAGGAAGACTCGGGCTGAACTTGATGCGGTTGGCATTAGTATTACTAACAGTAAAGGTGAAGCAGCTGGTGGGACTAGTGTTAGGGGAGTGGTAGGGGAAGCAATTGAGAGCATCCAAACTAGTGGTCAAGGAAGCCCACACCATTCCCCTGACCCTGGGAGTCCCTTTCCCTTCATGGCATTGTCCAGGTGGAACATGATCCTGAAAAAGCCAGAACTGGTGGTGGATATCAGGTGCAGCTATAATACCACCACCACCAAGAGCACAGATCAGCTACCTGTGCCTACTGTCAGTGCTGCCAGTCTGCCTTCTTCACATCACCAAGAAATGGCAAGTGTGACATTAGGGGACCCTCTGTCACATTCCTTGTCACCTCCTCTATCCAGCAGTGAGATGTCTGTAATAGAGCAGCAGCATGTAGGGACTAGTAGTGGTGGTGATGATAAGGGTGGTGAAGCTGGGGTGGAAGAGAAATTGATGGCCTTTTTAGGCCAAACCGAATAGGAATAGGAGCCAGGGATGAGGATGTTATCACCATCACCACCAGCAATGAGCTTTTGCGGTTTGCGGAGTTTGCAACTGCTCTAAATCTTACTGCTTCTGAGTTGCAAGGGCAGCAGGATGCTGAGGAGCAGGCTAGTGTGCCACAGACCACCGTATACACAATGGGAATGGGGTCAACAAGTGATGCAGGACTAGGACAGGTTCCTCTTGACAGTAGCAGCAGCAATACTTCTGGTCCTAGTTGCAGTGCTGATTCTGAGGTGGTTGCAACAACATCATCCTCTGTCCCAGCCAGTGAAGGGGAATGTGGAGAAGAAGAAAGATGCCATTATTTTCCACCTGTTCCCTATCCCCTGAAGTCATGGGTGTAGGATTCATTTTTTCTTGGCGCAGAAAAAGTGCAGTCATCAACAACAGCACTATGCACAATTTGTGACAAGTCAGTGAGAAGGGGAAAGGAGGGAACACACCTTGGCAGAATCTCCCTGATAACACACATGAAAAACAGACACAATTACATTTATGTCAAACATGTTAAAGCCAAACACCCACCACAGAAATCAAGCACCCCTGACTCTCCAGAAAGACAACAACAGGGGAGGTGGAGATCAAAGAGGAGGAAGACTAGAGAAACCCAGGCAGAGGCTGGAATTTCAATGAGGAGTGAGCAACTAGCTCGCCATTGCCTTCTTCCTCTAGGGTAACTACATCTTCTCCCAATCCACCCTGGAGAAATGCTTCCAAAACTGAGGAAAATACCTCCTATAAGGAAGCTGCTTTCTAGAATCCATCTTATCTAAGAGTTGCTCCAATTTATAGTCAAACAACTAGGGATGGGCGAAAGGTCCCACTGTGTTTCTGCAAAAAAAACACGTTATTGTCCACGGAAGTGAAACATAATAGAAGCAGTAACAGAGCGAGGCAGATGTGCTGTGCTGTTCTGCTGTGATTTTTTTGCAAAATTGGGCAGGAGATGCTCATAGTGACTGCTATCACTGTGATCAAGGTTAAAACTAATAAAAGGAGGAACTGGAAGGACCCTAATGTGTCCACTGAGTCTAAGGAGGAGGAGGAAGTGAGCACTACAGAACCAATGCTGGCCAGTCCCTCTAAATCACCCCTAGGGATCTTGGGGAAATGAATGTCAAGGGAGGAAGAAAAGGATAGTAGTGAGAGCAGGACAGGTCAGCTACTTGTGCCTGCTGTCAGACATGCTGCCCCTGTTGCCACTAGTATTGCCAGCTTGCCATCACCTTCTTCCTCTAGGGTAACTACATCTTCTGCCAATCCACCTCATTCATCATTACCTCCCCTGCCAAATCATAGCCACTCTGTAAATGTTAGGATGTGACAGTTTGTGTCCACCCACTGCACACTGTGTTGTTCACTGACCATACATGGCAGTGTGGTGGAAGAGAATCGCAATCAGGGCATCAAGAGGCATCTGAGGAGATTCCATCCTACAGGATATGCTAAGCTGGTGGCAGGGAGGATTCATCATTACTATTAAAATGTGAGCAAGTTGTCATGTATCCTTTTATCACAGTCCCCCTAAGGAGGCCTTAGTGATGTGCTTCCTTTCTCTGTGGCGTGTAAGTCAGCTGATTGCGGTTACTTCCACATTGCTGACGTCATGAAACAGGCACGGGCACGGATGCCTTTTTATGGGCCTATTCTGTTTTGCCTAACTGGGTTCTGCCTTCTTCTGCTCCTTTATTAACCTCCTTGGTCCTAGGAACCATTGCCCTTACGTGGTCTTTCTGCTAGTTCTCTTGTATTCCATTGTGACCCATGCCTATCTGTGAATTCACTCTGTGTATGACCCCGGCTTGTCTGACTACCCACATCGGTTCTGACCTGTGGCTCTGGCTGACTAACTCACTCCGTGTATGACCCCGGCTTCTCTGACTACTCACATCATTTCTGATCTGTGGCTCTGGCTACAACTTGCTCCGTGTAGTCCCTGATTTGTCTGACCTCTGGATACTACTCGCTTCATGTAGTCCCCGGCTTGTGTGACCTGTGGCTCTGTCTGCCTACCCGCTCCATGCACTCCTAGCTTGCCTGACTGGTAGTCTCCGTGTTCCATGACTCTGGCCTGCTCCCACTCCCTGTTGCTTCAGGTCGTGTGACCGAAGTGGTGCTTACGCATACTAAATAATTCGTACTGGCGTTCCACTCAAGCCACTTTCTTAGTCTTGGTATCGCTCAGTAGTGCAGTGCACAACACAGTGTGCATCTCCAGAGAGGAGCCTGTGTCCTATCATCCTGTGTCTGGGGCTGCGTAGGCTATACTATTTTGCTTTAAATTGTAATAAAGGTAGTTGTATTTTATCATTATGCCTGTCCTTTTTTGCCCGAAAACCGTAACACCTTTGTGGGGTGTGGACAAGGGGTATAGTGACAGCGGCAGTACTTGGTTTCGGGTGTCATGGTTTTTGGATACAGTTATGCCCCAGATGTTATTTACCACACACACACTGTGCACATTGCAGTTGCTGTTGAGAGCCACTGTTCCTGCTCTCAAAGGAAAAAATTCTATTCTAACAACACACCCAAGATATTGGAGGAGGGACAGGTGGAAAAGAATTATTGGCCAACTTCTTATTTTCTCCACAAATACTGGGGGCTACTTATTGTGCTGTTACTGCCTCAAGAGCATCACTGGAGCTAGTCATGGTAAGTGACACCGTCATCATCCATGTTACTGCTATTGTTGATCCCATTCCCTTTGAGCTTCTTAATCATTCTGCTGCTTAAACAACTTACAGCGGCAGCAACAAGAACCACAGTCTTAAATTATGCATTTACATCAGGGCATGTGACAATGGCCAGTGGTCACTGGCTAACACAACATGACCTGCTGGCACTAGGCAAGTAGGGCATTTTTTCCCACAGGGCTTGTGCTTTATAAAAAAAAAAATACAAAAAACATAATAATAAAAAACCATAGTCCTACATAAAAATAAAATGTTTTGGGTTTGTTTCTAACAAGCCTAAGTCCTACAAATCAATGTTTCCTAAGCTCTGGGCCTCTAAAAGGCTAAGTCCTACAAATCAATGTCTCCTCAGGACTTGGGCCTCTAACAGCAAGTCTTATAAATCATCCTCTACAAAATACTCTGCCATGTCAAGTAAAAGTCTACAACAGCTTACGTCAGTGGGTCCCATTCTCTATCACATTACATATAAATTTCTTATTTTACATACAAATTTCTTATCAAGAAACCCCGCCAAAACAATTCCCTGTTCAACTGATTCATTCCCCAGACTTCAAACACCAACACGGGCACCCTCCTTGGACCCCTTTTATACCATTTCTTATGGGGAGGGGGTTAAATATACTTAGGATTTATTTTTTATTAATTGCCCACAATCCCAGTAAACAAACCCACCCAAAAATTCCCTGGTTTATTCCCCATAACCTACCAACACAGGCTTCCTCATGCCCCTTTTATACTATACCTTTGGAAATAAAATAATATTTGCTATGTGTTGTGTGTAAATTCAGTGTTCCTATTGATTTCAATGGAATGAGCTAGGCGGAAAACAAGGAAAAACAGCACTTTTCGCAGGAAATTATTCTCCAAGCGGGAAGTGCCATTATTTGCCAATTACAGTCTGCAGAGAAAATTTTTGCCCATCCCTACAAACAACGCCTGCCTTGAAATACCATTGAACATAAGCAGCTCTTGGAGGCCACATGCGCCATCCAGGATTTTAGCCAAATCACCCACTGAGCTGTAACCGCCAATGCCAATGATCTGGCACACATGCAGACTTTCCCCAGAGAGACATTGCAGAGATAGTTCACTCACTATGCATTTTGTTAATTGATAAATATAAACTATTAACATATCTATTCTTGAAAGCATTCTTACTTTACAACCATTTTTCACAACAGCCTAAAACTTTTGCACAGTATTAATATATATATCTATATATCTATATATAAAAGAATAAGCCTCATTGCATAATTTATGGTACCCCGCACACAGAACATAATTTATGTCTCCTCAGAAAAGAAACTTGCATTGAACAGAATGTCTCATTACATCATGTATGTCTCATTAGGAGGCACAACTCCCATTGGATGATTCAATGGGGACTTTACTGCTCCCATTGGGTGATTCAATGGGGGCATGTTTATCATACAGGGAGATGGCCTGCCCCCTCCAGCCTGCCCACCACTATCCAAATGACAAAAAAAATATAGCTGCCACTCGATCCTGAAGTAGGGATATCAGTAACTTCTCCCGGTCCACACACACTCTCACTCAGGATCATGACCCCACAAACACACTGTTTCACCTCCCACAGATAATTGTAACCCTCCATACACGTACGAGGGTGTAATGTTTCCATAAAATACAAACTCAGGGATAAACTTAATAACAACTCTTTTATTTAAAGCTTTTCATCTCTTCAGTCACCTCACTAACTGTCTGTTTTCAGCTGTCACTCCTCCACTTCCTGCTTCCTGATTCCCACCCTTTCTCCTTAAAGGGAGAGAGATGCTTTGCTATATGTTACAGAGGGCAAGCCTCAAACACCACTTTCTATTTGTTCCCTCAGCGTATTGCTACGCTGCCTCAACTGAAGAGCCACCCAGGGCCGGCCCAACACATTGTGCTGCCTGGGTCCAAGGATGAAATGCTGCCCCCCCCCAAACTACACCCACCAAAACACGCCCATATGGCTGCTCTAAGCAAATTTAACCCTTTGAGTGCAGGGGTATGCAGTGCATAAACCCCAGGTCTTTCAAAGCCAACCAACTCCCCTGGTTATATTCCCTGTGCAGTTAGTATAATGTGGAGACAAATGGAAGAACTGCACATTTTAGATGATATTTTAAAACTGTCCATTTTTTTTGCAATTGCAGCAGTGTTAGATAGCAATCTTTCACATAGGACACCACTTTAACCCTTTCATAACCAGGAATGTCTGCTCCTGTACTCAAAGGGTTAGAATTGTCTGCTCCTGTACTCAAAGGGTTATAAAATCTAACCGTACAGGAGCAGACATCCCTGGTTATGAAATTGTTAAAGTGGTATCCTGTGTGAAAGATTGCTATCTAACCCTGCTGCAGATGTAAAAAAAAGTACAGTTATAAAATACCATCTTTGTCTGTCTCCCCCCATGCCTCTCCCTCCATGCCACCCATGTCTCTCTCTCTTCCTCCCTCCATGCCACCCATGTCTCTCTCTCTCTCTACCTCCATGCCACCCATGTCTCTCTCTCTTCCTCCCTCCATGCCACCCACTTCTCTCTCTCCCCCTCCATGCCACCCATGTCTGTCTCTCTCTCTCTCTCTCTCTCTCCCTCCATGCCACCCATGTCACCCATGTCTCTCTCTCCCTCCATGCCACCTGTCTCTCTCTCTCCCTCCATGCCACCCATGTCTCTCTCTCTCTCTCCCTCCATGTCACCCATGTCTCTCTCTCTCTCCCTCCATGCCACCCATGTCTCTCTCTCCCTCCCTCCATCCCACCCATGTCTGTCTCTCTCTCTTCACCATGTCATACATGTGTCTCTCCTCTCCCCATGTGTCTCTTTGCCATGTATCTTCTCCTCTTTTGTCTTTCTCTCCTCCATGTCTGTCTGTCTCTCTCCTCTTCCAACCTCTGTCTGTCTCTCTTCTCCCTCCATATGCCACAACCAATTTGCCCATTAAATATGCCCCAACACCCATATTGCTGACCCAGGACTTACCTCAGCAGTCCAGAACATGCCCCATTGCCCACCCAGGACTTACCCCAGAACCCCAAGACATACCCCATTGTCCATCCAGTACTTACCCCAGTGCCCCAGGACATGCCCCATTGTCCACCCAGGACTTACCCTAGCACCCCAGGACATGCCCCATTGCCCACCCAGGACTTACCTCAGCACCCCAGAACATGCCCCATTGCCCACCCAGGACTTACCCCAGCACCCCAGGACATGCCCCATTGCCCACCCAGGACTTACCCCAGCACATGCCCCATTGCCCACCCAGGACATACCCCAGCACCCCAGGACATGCCTCATTGCCCATCCAGGACTTACCCCAGCGCCCCAGGACATGCCCCATTGCTCACCCAGGATGTACCCAGCACCCCAGGACATGCCCACCAGAGGACTTACCCCAGTACCCCAGGACATGCCCCATTGCCCATCCAGGACTTACCCCAGCACCCCAGAACATGCCCCAATGCCCACCCAGGACTTACCCCAGGACATGCCCCATTGCCCACCCAGGACGTACCCCAGCACCCCAAGACATGCCCCATTGCCCACCCAGGACTTACCCCCGCCAGCACCCACAGTTGTCCAGCTCCCTGGTGTCTAATGGCAGGCAGCTTGATCCTCCCATGCTGCCTCTCGCACTCCCCGCGTGGTCTGATGTCTGAGCGCCGGCAGGTCACATGAGTCCCGGCGCTCTGACCTCAGTACAGTGCGGGGAGCGCGAGAGGCAACATGGGAGGATGTCTGTGCGCAAGCTGACAGCCCGCCCGCAGAGTGGCTGTTAAGTCAGCGCCTCTGCAGGCAAGTTTTTTTTTTTTTTGCAGGAGACACCCTGCCAAGTGCGCCTGCTGTGACAGTGATTAGTCTTGCTCAGCCTCAATCAGACTGACAGACTGAGGCTGAGCTACACTAATTACTGTCACAGCAGGCGCGCCGCTTGCAGGAGGGAGTCAAAACTCTTTGTCCTGTGCCGTGTGGACACAGACCTGGCGGCTGGCTGACATACAGTGGGCGGCAAATTGCCTCCCCAGTCAAAGTGCTGCTTGGGTCCATAGACCCACCGGGACCCATGTTAGGGCCGTCCCTGGAGCCACCTTGTGTTATATTGCTTTGTTACCATAACTTAACTCTTCCAGTGCCAGCTTTGCGTACCCCTCTGGCACTCAAAGGGTTAAGAAGGAGGCGTTACTGCTCCCATTGGGTGATTGGGGGAGTGATTTAAATCATGCAGGGAGTTGACCTACCCCCACTATACAAAACAATGCGCTAGATAGCAAACACAGACAATATAATATAATAATAACAAAAATAACAAAAAACCTAACTTCAGTCTATTAGGTATAGCTTCTTTAGTCGTGCAGCTTCTTCTTGTGTCCAGTACACATTCGACAAAAGCAGTCAAACAGGAGTATTTCTAGAAAAAAGAAGCGCAAAACCAATCTAAAAGAAGCGTCTGCACACACTATAAAGGCAGCCCCCAAATATAGGTACTCACAGAACAAACGATCTATATTTGTGGCCTTAATGTATCAATCAATCTTGAAGAGAATCAGTAAGAATATTCCAAAACAATGGAGGTCAGGTTCCCAGTAGGGTATACGAAAGGATTCTTCATCAATATACCACAAACTTCTTCACTCTATTAGAACCTGCAATAAAGCAACTCACCAGATGGGACCAAAGTGTATAGCCTTCAAATAGTCACTCCACGATGTGCAACAAGTGATATAGACTTTATTAAAAAATACAAATATATAAATATTTCCCTACGCGTTTCGTAAGACCCGCTTACTTCGTCAGGGGATAAAATATAAATAGCACATATAAAATATATATAGACATGGGACATACCATGATTAGAGACATTATCATCCTGTTCTCTTCATAGTTGCACTGTTGCTTGTCAGCGTTCCCCCGTTCCACCACATGTCCGCTCCCGGAACTAAGCCAAACCAAGCCTCATTCTCACTACACTGAAAAAACGTGTAGCTAATCTCGCTTCCCAAGCCAAACCTCGATCCGGATGTTGCCAGGCAACCGCCACAGTAACATTATACTGTCATTAGCGGTGACCCTATTAAACCCCGATCCGAGAATCGCTCGTAAGCCACTCCATTAAAGCTCCTGATATTTTAATGGTACTTCCAGTTGGGACAGGTGGTGCTCACGGGGGAAGGAGAAACTCCCTATAATATCATCTACATAAACATAAACAATGTGGGTGTGGAATCCAGTACATAGGTCGAACCACTAGAAATCTTAGAGAAAGGGCAGGAGAGCATAGACATTTAATACAGAAGAGATCATCAGATCATGCTGTACCCAGGCACTTTAAAACCTGCAATACAGGAGGTCTTGATCATTTTAGCATTTGTGGTCTTGAGCATATTCCAGCCTCAATTCCTAATAGATATGGTAAATTATGCAAAAGAGAAGCCTATTGGATATATCAACTTGAGACTTTGTCTCCTAATGGCCTTAACGAAGAGTAATTTTCTCTAGTTTCTCATTTTGTCTGTAGAGGTTGTTATTATTGATTATTACATCCTACTGAGGGATATGTGAGGTGTGTAGATCCATTGGACTATACACTTTATATGTATCTATTTATTCTTTTTCATTTGTACTTTTATTTGCTCTCTATTTCTCATTGTATTATTTATTATAAATACATCTTTTTCATTATAGTTGCATGCATTTCAGTAAGGAGTGATTATAGTGCTTTATGCTGTTATTGCATCTATGTTTATGTAGATGATATTATAGGGAGTTTCTCCTTCCCCCAGGAGCACCACCTGTCCCAACTGGAAGTGCCATTAAAATAGCAGGAGCTTTAATGGAGTGGCTTACGAGCGATTCTCGGATCGGGGTTTAATAGGATCACCGCTAATGACAGTATAATGTTACTGTGGCGGTTGCCTGGCAACATCCGGATCAAGGTTTGGCTTGGGAAGCGAGAGTAGCTACACGTTTTTTTCAGTGTAGCGAGAATGAGGCTTGGTTTGGCTTAGTTCTGGGAGCGGACATGTGGCGGAACAGGGAACGCTGACAAGCAACAGTGCAACTATGAAGTGAACAGGATGATAATGTCTCTAATCATGGTATGTCCCATGTCTATATATATTTTATATGTGCTATTTATATTTTATCCCCTGACGAAGTAAGCGGGTCTTACGAAACGCGTAGGGAAATATTTATATATTTGTATTTTTTAATAAAGTCTATATCACTTGTTGCACATCGTGGAGTGACTATTTGAAGGCTATACACTTTGGTCCCATCTGGTGAGTCGCTTTATTGCGCCTATCTAGGGGCTTATACATATATACTTACAGTGTTACCCTTAGAGGAGGTTTATGTTCCGTTTGCAGATACTAATAGAGTGAAGAAGTTTGTGGTATATTGATGAAGAATCCTTTCGTATACCCTACTGGGAACCTGACCTCCATTGTTTTGGAATATTCTTACTGGTTCTCTTCAAGATTGATTGATACATTAAGGCCACAAATATAGATCGTTTGTTCTGTGAGTACCTATATTTGGGGGCTGCCTTTATAGTGTGTGCAGATGCTTCTTTTAGATTGGTTTTGCGCTTCTTTTTTCTAGAAATACCCCCACTATACAGCCCGCCCACCACTATCCAAGTAACTGAAAAAACAAAATGGCTGCCACTCAATCCTACACCACAGATACAAACACATCAGCCAAAAAACACACACACTCACACTCAATCACACACTCACACTCTCACTCATACACACTCAATCATACACACTCACAATAATTCACACTCTCACACTCTCTCACTCACACTCACACACTCTCACACATTCACTCACACTCAATCACACACACTCACACTCAATCACACTCACACTCAATCACACACACACTCACACACTCTCACTCACACACTCAATCACACACAATCACACACACTCTCACACTCTCACTCACACTTACTCATACACTCTCACTCACACACTCACACTCTCTCACTCACTTTCATACACCCTCTCACTCACACTCTCACTCACTCACACATTCTCACTCAATCACACACACTCACTAACTGACTCACGCAATCACTCACATGCAATCACTCACTCTTGCACTCACATGCACTCACTCACACTCACTCGCACCCCGGGGGCCAGCACGATCCACCTTCCACCATAGTCTCACTCACACTCACTCACACCCTGGGAGCCAGCACGATCCACCTTCTACCATAGTAGGTGCATTTACCACATGCATTTCAACTACATGAATGCCACTCACTCACACACAGTCACGCACACCCCGGGAGCAAGCATGATCCAACTTCCACCATAGCATGTGCAATCACCACATGCATTTCAACTACATGAATGAATGCCACAGTGGAGACATAAGTACAAACACAAACTCATTACAATGACACATAAGTCACCCCCTTATGACTCACTTCTGTGTGTATGTGTCTCTGTGTGTGCCTCTGTGTTCCTCACTGTGTGTGTTGCAGGTCTGTATCACACTTTATGTGTCTGCATGTTGTGCATTGCATGTATGTGTGTATGACTGTGTCGATTTTTATGCATCTCAGTACATGCGTGTGCATTTGCGTGTGTGTCTCTGTGTGTGTTTGTCTTGCATCCATGTGTGTGCATTAATTCCCTATATATCCTGATGGGCAGCGCCGTCCCACATCTCTAATATATATATATATATATATATATATATATATATATATATATATATATATATATATATATATAAAGTGTGTGTGTGTGATGAACATTTATATTTTGTATACTTTATAAATACACATATCACTATAGATGTTGAATTCCCTATGCATATATATATCATAAACACTGCAGCTCTCAACATTATAGTATCAATGTTCCAATTAGTTTATTGAAGTTAATTATTTGCTACCTTCAGGGCTTTTCACAGAAGAATGAATAAAGGCAGCAATTTCTTACAAGTTAAAGGATAGTCCTTTGTTTAAATAGCTGTTATCAAAAAGTCATTCATGAATTAGTTACTATACTTGAATGGTTTTGCAGATATAGTGCATAAGTTAACACATGCAATTGTGTCTTGGTTATTTTTGTCTCTCACATTGTAGCAGATTAACACAGATTTAGTCCAAACACACAGGCTGATGCTGTTAGCTATATTGCCATCTGTTTTTAATGAATATCTGGGGGTCTACTTCGCAGCTACAATTTTCTTATTGTGTTTGTATGTTGCTTTTTTGGAGCTATCAGCATAATTTCTCAAAGATTTTACTGCAAAATTAAGATCCTCATTTGTTTCTGGGAGTGATCACATACACACACACACACAATAGAATCCAAGTCGACAGAGTTTCTGCAATTGAGTGAAAGACAAAATCAGTTTTTATTTGCACCATAGAAACGTTGCCAGGACTTTCATTATCAGGAAATTAGTATTTAAACTTTAACCTGTAGGGGGGCTTTTTGTGCTGGTTAACGCAAACATAAAAGAATCACTAATCAGATTAATATTATTTTGTGAGACTCAAAAGCTTAGCTAAATGAACCTAGTATCTTAGTTACATATTGCAGATAAAAAAGTTATGGGTTAAGAGGCCGGTCCTGCTCTGCGTCCTGCCACAGACACAATCATGCATTGTAGAAACTGCCTGAAAGCACAGAATGCTCCCAGCACAGAACTCCCAGCATTCCTATGCTTCCCAATATTATGTGCTTCCAGCATTCCGTGCTCCCAGCATTCTGTGCATTCGGGCAGTCTCTACTGCACATGACGGCTTCTGACAAACATTGTAGCAAATTATTATTTAAGATAATCACATAAGGTAAATTATACCCACAATGGCAACAAAATGAACTGGTATATAAGTAAGGATAACATTCACAGGAGTTATTTAAAAGGTCAACTGCAAATCCAAAATAATATAAACAATTAGATGATCATGAAAAACATAAGATGAAATAAATCACACAAAGAATAAAGACATCAAATAAAACTGATAAGCGCATTATGTCCTAAGTCCACAGGACCAGTACCAAAGAAAAGATAAGAGGGCAGAACAGGGATCCATTGCATGGAGAAGAAATGGTTAACAAGCATTAAATGTAAATATGGGCTACTAATAACAAAGAAAAAAGAGTGAATATGTTGGACCACAGCAGTAGGAGCATATAATGAACCCCCGTGCCCAAGAGGGATATCAGATTCATACTTTTATATGTGCAGGACACCCTCACAGCACAGCAAGTGCCACCAAAGACAAGAGGAGAAAGATATAGAGAAAAAAGCCTGTCTAATCAGACTTAATATGTTAAGGAGGCATATATATTACCTTAAGTCATGGAGCAATACATAAAGGTTTAATCATTGAGTGGACTTCATCCAGTTGAGGTCCAAGTGGCCTCAATCATGAGCTCTGAGGAAACCTCAGATGTGCATATTGGTGAGACACATGGAGCCAAATCCAGAAGACTTTGCATAGATTAAAAGCATGTCTGAAACAAACAGAAAATTACATTACCAAATGTAGAATATGACATAAAAATATGATATCTGTTTGCCATGTAAAGATGAAATAATTTGTCCCATATAGCTGAACTGCGTATAAGTGCCCACTGGGTGTTTGCAGTCTTGGAAGAAGGCAGTTAAAGTAATAGTTTAACTGGATCTGGACACACTCAAAGAACAGTGCACATGACAAGATAAACGTGTATAAGTGTAGTAAATTTAATATATGAATAAAAACAATATAATAACAATGCACTCAAAAGGTCCTTATTGGGTTTAATGTGTATCAATGGGTCTCTCTCCCTTCCAGCTAGCGAACTGCATCTTCCAACTTTCTTGTTTGCCTGTCCCAGATGATGTCCGTGATCTCCTGTTGGTTCTTAATATACTTAATGTTGCTGGTGCCTTCAAGCACTTAATGATATCTGCAAATGAAATGGAGAACCAAAGATGGCCAGGTACCACTTTGAGATCAACAGAATAAGGTTCATGCGGCAAAATATGTTACCTAGAGGTAAGGTGTGTCCAAGGTGTTGAAAGCCGATATGGGGCCTGACAGGGGTGAGGGAAACTCGCAGGGGGCATAGAGGAGTCCCGGTATAGACAAAGCAATAAGCAGTCATAAGCCCAAACCTTTTAGCAGAGGCTCTGTCTGTTTCCTCAGGGGCGTACGAAAGTAATTGTTTATATTGACTATCAAGTGATGAAACATCTAGTTGAAGATATACAGTAATAGTTCATGGCAAAAGGATGGTACTGTTTAGCCACAGAAAACGCAGGAGACTGGTAGAGTACAAATGATACCTTTACTGGCTCACTAGATAATTCATGAAATAGACTAAATTAAAAAGACAGTTCAATATATCTGAGTTGAGATTTTTGAGAATCAATGCAGGGTCTCCCACATAACAATGCAGCATAGTTTTGGAGTCATAAGATAATGTGAAGAAACATTCGACAGTTAGTAGTAGTTCAAGTAAAATATCCAGAGAGTACATTCATGACCAGTATATAATAGTAGTCCATGGGAAAAATGGAGAAAGACGTGGGCAAAACCCAATGAAACAGAAAGCAGTCAAAGCAGAAAGGGTTAGATCTAGACATTGACCTTCAGGAGAGAAGAGATGAAGAATTAAATTAAGTAATGCTTATTTTAAGGCACAGTGCTTATTTTCTTACCATTCAATGTAGACATTAATGTGCATTTAGCACAGGGACTATCTGTGAATGGTACATAGCTACTAGAAGTATCAAATCAAAATGTAAAAAAAAAATTACAAGGATGAAAAAGATTCTACTTTTCAATTTCACTGTAAAAATCAATAGCCTTTGAAACAATTATGTCTGAGCAATATTCTGACAGCCTTCTTTCTAGTGTATTGATATTTTTCTATAAAATGCTTGAATAAAATTGTTTCATCTCAAGGCAGCTCAATTTAAGTAATTATGATTAATGTGACGGCCTTTTTCTGTCATGTAGCATCCAATAGAGCAAAACACAAATATTGATTACACATCATGAAAGTTTTTTATTCCAGGAAGGATACATTAAGATTGTTTCTCACTTTCGAGAATGTCCAGGACTCCTGAGTACTCATTTTATTTATCACAGAAGGGTGAAAGGATACGCTAACCTTGCAAGGACTAGAACCTGAAACCCTGAGGTTTCAAACAAATTCCACTGCTGGTGCATTAACCACCCTGGTGTATCTCTCTAAAAAGATGAGGAGGATGGTGACTATTGGCTTGTAATAAGTTATTATGATCCGTGGGTTTGGTATAGAGTGTAGTTTTGAGTGACCCATCCTTAAGCTGTACCAGTATGTCCAAAAACGCTACCTGTTCATGGCTGCAGGTTAAGGTTAATTGTATGCATGGATGTGATGAATAGAGGTCATCTACCAATGTTCGTAATTCATTTGGTGTTCCCCGCCAGAAGATGAACATATCATCAATGTAGCGGGAATACATTACTATGTTCTGTTGAAATAAAGTGCGTTTGGTCAACAAGTTCTTCTCGTATATAGACATGTATCAATTGGCATATGCGGGCGCCATACAAGCCCCCATTGATGTGCCTGTCTTCTGAAGAAAGAATTTATTCTCAAATTTAAAATAAATCTATCATGGTGTCCGTGATCCTGGCTGCTGTATGGTGACATTCCTACTTCCTTGTTTACGATGCTGGAATCTTATTGGTCCCTGCACCAGACTCCACCCAGGCCCAGCCCTTTTATACCCTGTCATGTCGTTATTCGGGCACCCTTTCGCAGTGTACCTGAACCTAGCGCTAGTTACTACTGTTTCTCTGTTCGTGTATGACCTGGCCTGCCTGACAACGTTCCTGTGTATCCTGTACATCTGCCGCATCTGTTGCAAATTGGACTGGCTGAGAACCCTCATCCGTTGCTGACTGGACTGGCTGAGAACCCGCTTACGTTGCTGAGTGGACTGGCTGAGAACCTGCATCCGTTGCTGACCAGACTGGCTGAGAACCCGCTTACATTGCTGACTGGACTGGCTGAGAACCCGCATCCGTTGCTGACCAGACTGGCTGAGAACCCACTTACGTTGCTGACTGGACTGGCTGAGAACCCGCATCCGTTGCTGACCATTGGCTGAGCACCCACTTCTGTTGCCATAGCTTACTGGCTTCTTCCACCTCAGTGGCGGTGTGCACATACAGAGTACCGGTTTCAGTGCTGTCAAGTCGGGGTGGGTTACTCGTTTAATTTGCTGACGTGTTCGGTGTTACCACTGTCACTAGCTGTGCTCCCTCCCGGTTTAGAGTTATAGGCATATACACTGGGCATTTTACCACCCTTGTTGAACCTCGCTATCACCCTAGAGTTCTAGGGTCGGTTCACTATCTCGCCTTGCCTTAGCGTACCGCTGTGTCCTAAGGGCTCTAGAGCCAGCTGTAGTGTGGTGATCCTTCTCCTGTACACATCCATACTACCGGACACCAGTTGCCTTCCGTGGTCTGTTGCCTCCATCTTACCCTAGCGTTCTAGGGTCACTGCTGCCATATCAGTGGGTCTGTTGCCTCCGTCATACCCTAGAGTTCTAGGGTCACTGTTGCCACATCAGGTTAGTTGCCTCCTTACAACCCTACCGTTCTAGGGTCCTTGCTGCCAATATCCATGAGTCTTGTTCCTCCTTACTACCGTAGCATTCTAGGGTCCTTGCTGCCAGTATCCGTGGGTCTTGTGCCTCCTTACAACCCTAGCGTTCTAGGGTCCTTGTTGCCAGTATCCGTGGGTCCTATGCCTCCATACCACCCTAGCGTTCTAGGGCTCCAGTAGATGCTACCAGCAGGTTGCTGCCTCCAACTTACCCTAGCGTTCTAGGGTACCTGCTGTCAGTCTCTCTGTCTGTACATTGTTTTGATATACTGTTTCTACCTGACCTGTGTAAGTTGTGGGAAGTATTTGTACTGTCTCCATCTGGGCCTGTGTGGGTGGGAAAAGTATTCTTTTGATTATTGCTTTATTTTCAATAAAGTTCTTTTTAACCTTACAAGTATTTGTCTGAGTGTTCTTCAAAACTATGACAAATTTCTAGTTAGGCAATTATTATTCCAGAAAAAATTCACAGGGTGGTCCCTTATATAGTTGATTGTTTGTAATGATCGTCTTCACAGCCTCAAGTCCACCTTCATGTCAACACCTACAGTGTTTTATTTTCAAATTCCCAAACTGAAGAAAAGAGAAGTAGATCTAATACTACATGGTATTACATTGTCTGAATACCACAGAGAGAAAAATATACCAAGGGGCTTCTGAATTAAGAACACCCCCACCATGACATGGATGAGTATTGTCACCACCACCACCAGCAGTGAGCTTTTGGAGTTTGTAACTGCTCTAATTCCTGCTGCTGCTGAGTTGCAAGGTCAGCAGGATGCTGAGGAGAAAGCTAGTGTGCCACAGACCACCGTTGACACAGTAGGAATGGGGTCAACAAATGATGTGGGACTAGGATAGGATCCAATTGCCAGTGGCAACAATACTCCTGGTCGTAGCTGCATTGCTGATTCTTAGGCAGTAACAGCAACAGCAGCAACATCATCCTCTGCCACACACAGTGAAGGGGAATGCGGAGGACAAGAAGAAAGAGGCCATTCTTCTCCACCTGTTCCCTATCCCTATCCTCTGAAGTCATGGGTTTGGGACTATTTTTCTCTTGAGGCAGGCACAATGTAGCCATCATCATTCATCAAAGGCACTGTGTATAATTTGTGACAAGTCAGTGAGAAGGGGAAAGGAGGGAACATGCCTTAACACAACTGCCCTGATAACACACAGAAACACAGACACCATGTCATTTATGTCAAACATGTTAAAGCCAAACACCCACAACAGAAATTAGGCACCGCTGTTTCTGAAATCCCTGATTTTCCAGAAAGGCAACGAGAGGCAAGTTGGAGATCAAAGAGGAGAAATGATAGACAAACCCAGGCAGAGGCTGGATGTCCCATGACGAGTGAAACAACTAGCTTGCCATCACCTTCGTCCTTTAGGGTAACTATATCTTCTCCCAATCCACCTTGTTCATCGTTACCTCCTCCACCAAATGATAGCCACTCTATTCATGTTAGGTTGTGGCAGTTGGTGTCTTCCTATTGCACATTGTGTGGTGCACTGACCACACATGCAGTGTGGTGGAGGAAAATCGCAAGCAGGGCTTCAAGCTGCATCTAATAAGATTCCATCCTGTAGAATATGCTAAGATGCTGGCAGGGAGGGTTCATCATTACTATTAGACTATCAGCAAGTTGTCATGTGTGCTTAGCGGGGTGTGGACAAGGGGTATACAGCGGCAGTACTAGGTTTCTGGTGTCATGGTGTTTGGATTCAGATGTTATTTACCACACACACTGTGCACATTGCTGTTGCTGATAAGAGGCACAGTTCCTGCTCGCAACTGAAAAATTTCTACACTAATAAAAACACACCCAAGATTTTGGAGGAGGTGCAGGTGGAGAAGAATTATTGGCCAACTTTTTCTTTTCTCCACATATACTGGTGGTTACTTATTGTGCTGCTACCGCCTCAGGTGCATCACTGGAGCTAGTTGTGGCAAGTGGAATCTTACAGGTTTTTTTTAATCGTATTTAGGATTTATTTTTTTACTAATTGTCCACAACCCCAGTAAACAAACGTCCCCAAAAAACATTCACTGATCAACTGGTTCTTTCTCCACACCCTGCCAACACAGGCAACCTCATGCCCCTTTTATACTATGCCTTTGGGAAATAAAATAAAATTTGCTATATATTGTGTGTAAATTCAATGTTCCCATTGATTTCAATGGAATGAGGTAGGCGTAAAAAAAAAACATAACTTTTTGCGTGAAATTATTCACCAAGTGGGAAGTGCCATTATTTGTCGATTTCAGTTTGAGGTGAAAATTTTTGCCCATCCCTATTTGTGACAGGAAAAAGCAGCACATTTTTTGAGCTAGAGAAGGTAGGCAAATAAAGTGGAGTTGAAGCTTAGTTTAGGGAGTCATTTAAGAAAGACATTTTTTCTGTGTATTAGGGGACTCTGGGGGCACTCTGGGGGAGAAGGGAGAAAGGAGGTTGCCCCCAAATACATAAAACTTCAGTGTGACTGACTGGTGTTGACTCTGGGCTTGCTGTAGGGGATGACAAGAGCCATAGCATGCCTACACATGCCGCCACAACCCCCACCCTCTTCACAAGTGATAATGTTAAAGTAATAAAATGACATAGTTCTTCTACAATGTACTGCCATCCAACACTTACTGAGTTCTTGAACAGATGTTACAACCTGCAGAAACATAATGCAAAAGTACGGCTATGGAATAGTAAACTTGTCAAAATGTTGGCGGTTGGCATGCTAGCCTTTGAAGAACTGATGTCATCTGTTGCACTCTTCTGGAATATCCTAAGCTGCAGTTATTATTCAAGGATGTCCCAAGCATTTAGAACATAGCGCAAAAGAGCACCATCTAAAAGCATAGTATCAAAATGTATTATTGCCACACAATGATTTAAAAGCACTTACAAGATTTCCAACTTATGCACTTATATATCTCCCCCCTAATCTGAACCACCCGGACCGGTTCCATCTCACTCCGGCCAATAGTATTTGTCATCCACTTCAATGCTCTCTTACAGCGTGTGCTGTACAATGTCAGTCTCAGAATGATAATGTTTTAATCACAGCCTTTTCCTTTCCATCTCTCATAGACTGTAGTAATCAGATATCTACTCTTCTTTTGGGAGCCACACCACAGTACCGGCACTAGATACAAACACTAAAGGGGATATTTTATGCACTGAAAATCAAAAATATTACACTCTATGCATATCGCGGAAACTTCTGCCACCCTCTCAGCTCACAGCACATCCGACTCTGCACTCAATTCCACCCGGAAGTGACATCAAACCGAATATGCGTAATAAATATTGATACTGTGCTTTGATGGTGCTCTTTTGTACTTTGTTCTAGATGCTTGGGACCATGTGCATGTGGACCAATCATTAAAGTGCGAGACTGTGGATAAATTCATCTTCATTCCATTTTACCCATCACCATCATTCATTATTTTAACTGTCTGTCATCTGGGACTGAGTGTGAATTGAGGTGTGTGTGATGAGATACCCCTTATTGCTTCTTTTTATTATTATTATTATTTTTATTATTACTTATTACAATGTTTTCTTATTTATCCCAGATTGTGAGTATATGGTATTCTATAACTGACTGACTGAACGCTGGGATACAGTTGTGGGTGCAACTTATAGTATAGAAATTATTCAAGGATGGTTGTCCCATTGTTACTTAAGCGGGAAGTTAGTCATGTGGGCAAAGGACAAATGGACTCAGGCTGCTAACAACCCTTTCAAGGCATAGTTGTAGAACTCACAACTTTGACTTCCATCTATGAATTTCTCCACTTCAGCTTTCAGAAAAAGTAATATTTAATGCTGGTTTATATAGACATTCCAAAATGGTATGTCTTGCATACCATTCCCTCATATTTCTAATAATTCTGATTTAGGGATTGGTGAAATGTTTGGCATCAAACTGGAACCACTGAAAAATTACACTTCCCGCCAAGCTGGAAATTTTTCAAGAAAAGTATCAGTTTTTAGCTCTTTCCGTTCTTTTCCTACAGGATAGTATGAAAAGGGTGTCAGGTTCCTGCAGATAGTTATTCTTATGCAGCTTATTAAAATAGGCAAACAAAAAGAGGTTGGAGTTTAGAAATTTATCTCATGGGATGAAGAAGAGGGTACTTTTGTGAGCACGATATGTCAGATGCTTGTGCCTCCTGACAGTGATGCCCCTGCTTCCACCAGTTCTGTGCCTGCTGCCAGTGCTGAACCTTCTGCCAGAGTGTCTTGTAATTCTCAGAAAAGAGGGAGGAGATGATGCCAAGCAGTCCAACCACTAGTACTACTACTATATTAAGGTACAGCATCTTGTTTAGAGTGTTAGTAGTGAAGGAGGGGGTGATCAGAATATTACTAGTGACTGTGAGGAGGAAGACGCAGGGATTGAAATTGATGTGGTTGGTGTTTTTAGTATTAACAATGATGGTGAAGCAGCTGGTGGGACTAGTGTTAGGGGAGTGGTTAGGGAAGTATTACAGAGCATCCAGACTAGTGGTCAAGGAAGCCCATACCATTCCCCTGACCGTGGGAGTCCCCCTCACCCCAGGACATTGTCCAGGTGGGACATGATCCTTAAGAAGGCAGATTTGTTGCCTAACAGCAATAATACCACACTCATAAGGAGTACATATCATCTGCCTGTGTCTGCTGCTAGTGCTGCCAATCTGCCATCTTCAGGTCAACAAGAAATGGCAAGTGTGACATTAGGGTACCCTCTGTCACATTTCTTATCACCTCCTCCAACCAGTGAGATGTCTGTAATAGAGCAGCAGCTCTAGTACAGATGGTAGTGATATTGATGATGGTGGAAAAGCTGGGGTGGAGGAAGAGACAAACTGAGAAGGGATGAGAGACAGGGATGGGGATGTGCATGACCACCACCAGAAATGAACTTTTGGAATTAAAAACTGCTCTAATTCCTACTGCTGCTGAGCTACAAGGGCAGCAGGATGCTGAGGAGCAGGCTAGCATGCCACAGACCACAGTGGACACAGTGGGAATGCAGTAAACAAGTTATGTGGGAGTAGGACAGGTTCCACTTGCCAGCAGCAATACTTCTGGTCCAAGATGCAGTGCTGATTCCAAGGCAGTTGTAGCAACAGCAGCAACATCATTCTCTGCTCCACCCAGTGAAGGAGAATGTGTAAGAGAAGAAGAAGATAGATCCACTTTTCCCCTCCCCTCAATGTCCTGTGTATGGGACTTTTTTTCTCTTGAGGCAGGCACAGGGAAGTAATCAGCGACACCACTGTGCACAATTCGTGACAAGTCACTGAAAAGGGGAAATGAGGGAACATGCCTTGGAACAACTGCCCTGATAACACACATGAAACACAGACACCATTACATTTATGTGAAACATGTGAAAGCCAAACCCCCACTACAAAAATCAGGCACCACTATTGCTGTACCCCCTGACTCTCCCCAAAGGCAACAAGAGGCAAGGCAGAGATCAAAGAGGAGAAAGAATATAGAAACCCAGCCAGAGGCTTAAATTTCAATGACGAGTGAAAACATGTGGATCACCATCACCTTGCTCTTCAGGTCAGGGTCTCACAGATGTCAATTAGAGGTATTATGCCTTTAGTTAAATTAAACTGTGCAAAATTGCATTATTTGCTCTGTAAATTGATTCTCAATCACAATAATGACATTTTTGGATGATCTTTATTTGTAAACTGGCTGGAAAAAAATATTTTATGCAAACAGAAAGTATTATATATTCGATTACCAAAAAGCAAAAAAAAAATATATATACAGGCATAACTTTTGCATGTATGCTATTTGTGTCATAGGCTAACAGGTTATGCTTACCAGGATCAAGCAAGGGATTTGTGGCATGAATAACTATTGTTTGTATGCACTGGCACATTGATAAATGAATCCAAGCTTACTCCTGTTCATTTATAAAAGGAGAAATTGCCATAGCCTCTTAATTTTCTTCAGTTAAGCCTTTTGTAAATGGCCCTCGCATATATCTATAATTATAATCAGAATTCAATGTTTGAATATTTGAATACAGATTATGTCTACCATTGAAGATCTGTTTCTATAATACAAGGGTCTTAACAAAATAATGTTACTATTAAATGCATACAACTTTTTATTACATGCAAATATTCAGCTCACCAAATGCTCAAATATTTTTTAATTGGAATTTGATAAAAGTACAAAAAAGCAAATGGCATCAAGAACTTCAAAGACGGGTCTCCATTTTTTGACTGAATTGTTCTACTATGTAAAGTCTTTGAAGAAGCACTCCTGGTGATCAGAAGCCTTTGAAATAGAAGAAAAACAACATTTATAATAGCACATAGGTGATGTTTCCAGCAGGGATGGTAGAGGACATTACTAAAGAAGCTGAGTAGTAGATATGGTTAAAACAGTAGTTTGGATCTCTCACTTGACCTTTTACCCACAGAAAATGATGAGGATCATTATATGCACTGTAAAGCGGGCATATTATTTTTGAAACCAGGCTATTAATAATTGCTCCAAGCCATATAACCTAACATTGGATCAAGTGTGGTAAATACAGTACATACATGTCACAGAATGTGTTGAAGCCTAAACCTCATTAGGGAGCTGTAACAAAACATCAACAGCTGATTCAAATGGATTTTAAATAAGCCTAAAAGTACAAAAAAATCCTTAGTATAGAATAAAACCTACAAGAAATTAATGCCTCAATTCCATTTATTCAGCAAAATTGGCTACCGACTGTACACAAAATTTGTCAGTATTCAATTACCTATGAATTGAAACCGCAACGAATGTTGGGCCAAAGAAATGTCAGTTGTGTGTTTTAAGTTCCTAAAACCTACTCTAAATAGCATGAGTAATGGGAACATCAAAGGAAAAGAGCTAACAATTAGTATTTGACATACTGTCAAGCACCGAACGTGAGCTAAAACACTCAAACAGTTACCCTCCCAAAAACTGACCCTACACTACCCCTAACTAGATATGGTCGAAAAATTTCACCTCAAACCAAAATCGCCGAATAATGGCACTTCCCGTCTGAATAAATTCCTGTGAAAAGTTCAGTTATCCGCTTTTTTCATCTAGCTCATTCCATTGAAATCAATGGGAACATTGATTTTACTCACAACACATAGCAAATATTGTTTTATTTCCCAAAGGCATAGTATAAAAGGGGTATTAGGGTGCTTGTGTTGGTGGAGTGTGGGGAAAGAATCAGTTGAACAGAAAATGTTTTTTTTGGGGTTGCTTACTGGGATCGGGGAGGCAGTTATTAAAATAATAAAAACTAAATTCAATTAAAAAAAACGTAAGACAAGGTATAAAAAGGGATCTGAGGATGGTGCCTGTTGATGAATGGAATCTGGGAAAAGAATCATTTGAACAGGGAATTTGTTTTTGGGGGTTTGTTGACTGTTAGTGGGGGACAGTTAATAAAAAAAAATAAAAATAAAATAAGAAATGTGTATGTAACATGATAGAGACAGGGACCCCCTGATGTAAGCTGCCACTGGGGTAGGCTGATACTTGACTTGACAGAGTATTTTGTAGAGGACAATTTGTAAGATTTATTGTTAGAGGACCGAGCCCTGAAGAAATATTAATTTGTAAGACTTAGACTTGTTCGGCAGAAGCCCTAAGGAAACATTGATTTGTAGGACTTAGGCTTGGTAGAAGCAAGCCCCCCAAAATTGGCTATTTTTTCGTAGGCCTTTGGGTTTTATTTTTTTTGTTTTTTTTTTAAAGCACAAGCCCTGAGGAAAAAAAATGCCCTACTGGCCTAGTGCCAGCAGGTCATGTCATGGTGCGCCTGAGGCAGTAGCAGCACCATAAATAGCCCCCGCCACTTCAGGTATATGTGGAGAAAAGAAGAAGTTGGCTAATAATTCTTCTCCATTGACCATTCCTCCAAAATCATGGGTGTGTTATTACTAAAATATTTTTTTTTCCCTTGAGAGCAGGAACCGTGCCTCTCATCAGCAACTGCATTGTGCACAGTGTGTGTGGTAAATAACACCTGGCACAAAAAGCAAGTACTGCTGCTGTGTGCCCCTTGCCCATACCCCGTTAAGGACACATGCCAACTTTCTGACAGTTTAATAGTAATGATGAACCCTCCGTGCCACTTCTTAGAATATGCTGTGGGATGGAATTTGCTCAGATGCCGCTTAATGATCTGCTTGTGATTCTCCTCCACCACACTGCCATGTGTGATCAGTGCACCAATGGGTGAATATGAGCTAGCAATGGGTGGACACAAACTGCCACATTCTAACATCTACAGAGTGGCTAATACTTGGTAGCTGAGGTAACGATGAATGAGGTGCATTGGAAGAAAATCTAGTTGCCTTACAGCAAGTAGGTGATGGTGAGCTAGTTGTTTCGCTCGTCATAAAACTTCCAGCCTCTGTCTGGGTTTCTGTATTCCTCCTCCGCTTTGATCTCCACCTTGCCTCTTGTTTCCTTTATGGAGTGTCAGGGTGTACAGCAACAGTGGTGCTCAATTTCTGTGGTGGGTGTTTGCTTTAACATGTTTGACATACATGCCATGGTGTCTGTGTTTCTGTGTGTTATCAGGGGAGTTGTGCTAAGGCACGTTCCCTCCTTTCCCCTTCTAACTGACTTGTCACAATTTGTGCACAGTGCCATTGTTGATGACTGCACTGTTGTTGCCCCAAGAAAAAAATGGACCCACACCCATGATTCAGGTGGAGAGAAAAGGTGGAGAAGAATGGCCTATTTCTTCTTCTCTTCCACATTCCCCTTCACTTGCTGGGACAGATGATGATGTTGCTGCTGTTGTTGCTTCTGCCTCAGAATCAGCACTGCAAATAAGATCAGGAGTACTGCTGCTGCTGGCAAGTGGAACCTGTCCTAGTCCTGCATCACTTGTTAACCCCATTCCCAATGTGTCCACTGTGGTCTGTGGCACACTAGCCTACTCCTCACCATCCTGCCGCCCTTGCAACTCAGTTGCAGGAATGTGAGCAGTTGCAGCATTGGTAGCAGCAGGGCAGCAGGAACAGCACTGGTGGCTGCAGGGGCAGCACGTCGGACAGCAGGACCAGTACTAGTGGCATCAGGGTCAGCATGTCTGACAGCAGGCACAACACTGGTGACAGCAGGGGCAGCACATCTGACATCAGGCACAGCAATGGTGGCAGTAGGGGCAGCACTCCTGGCAGCAGGCACAGGCAGCTCACCTGTCCTGCTCTCACTACTACCCTCTTCTTCCTCCCTTGATATTAATTTCCCCAACATCCCTAGGGAGGATTTAGGGGGAATGGTAAGCATTGGGTCTGTAGTAGTCACTTCCTCCTCCTCCTCAGACTCACTGGACACATAAGGGTCTCTCCAGTTCCTCCTTATATTATTTTTAAACTTGCTTATAACAGTCACTATGAGCCTCTTCTGCCTCAATATTGCTAAAAAGATCACACCAGAACAGCACAGCAGATCTATCTCGCTCTGTAGCTACTTCTATGGTGCTTTAATTCCTGGACAATGTTGCGTTTTTATAGCGAAAAGGTGAAAAACACATTAATCAATCAGAGAAAACTTTCTAGCCATTGAAAAAGTGGACAACAATGTGGTTTTCCCAGATTTTTTGTGGGAAAATGATGGGACCTTTCGCCAACACCTAGGCAAAACCACCCAGATAACACACATGAAACACAGACTCCATGATATTTATGTGAAACATGTTAAAGCCAAACACTCACCAAAGACCCTTACTCTCCCCAAAAGCAACAAGAGGTGAGGTGTAAATCAAAGAGCAAGAAGAATAGAGAAGGTCAGCCAGAGGCTGAAAGTTTGATGGTTAGCAAAACACCTGCTTGCCATCACCCTCCTGCTCTAGGATGCGGCCATGGGAAGACCATGTAACTACATCTTCTTGTGATCCATCTTGTTCATCTTTACCTCTCACAGTTGATAGCCATTCAGTAGATGTCAGTATGTCAGTTCATATCCACCCAATGCACACTGTGTGGTGCACTGACCACACATTGCAGTGTGGTGGAAAATAATCACAACCAGGGTATAACTTGGCATCTGGGGAGATTCCATGCTGCAGAATATACTTAGCTGGTTGCGGGGGGGGGGAGGTCATCATTATTAAACTGCAAGTTGTCAGGTGTCCTTAGGGGAGTGGACAAGGGGCATGGTGTGAGCAGCAGCCCTTGGTTTCTGGTGGGATGATTTCACATTGTAGACCCTAAGTGTCATGGTGTTTGGTTATAGTTGTGTCAGGTGTTTGATGTGAATGCAGAAGTGCCCATTTTTCACAGTACTTTCCTTATTTAGCACACACACTCTGCACATTGCAGTTGCTGATGAGAAGCACAGTTCCACCTGCTCCCAGGAGAAAAATGTATATTCAAACAAGACACCCATGATTTTGGAGGAGGTGCCGGTGAAGAAGCATTATTGGCCAACTTTCTCCACATATACCTGAAGTGGTGGGGGCTAGTTATTGTACTGCTACTGCCTCAGGTGCATCACTGTAGCTAGTATTGAAAGTGGATCATACATCAACCATATCACTGCTTTTGTTTATCCCATTCTTTTGGAGCTGCCTAATCATCCTGCAACAGCAGTTGCAAATGGCGCAGTGACACAGTGGCATTTGCCAGTGGCCATCATAACATTACCTGCTGGCACTCAGGGCTTGTTCTTTCAAAAAAAAAAAAAAAAAAACCTCAGGGGCGTGCATATAAATGCATTTTTGGAGGTTTTTTTCCTACAAATCATTGATTCCTCAGGGCACGTGATGCTAACAAGCCAAATTTATAAAAATTATCATTTATTCCTTGGGGCTTCATTGCCATGAATTAACAAATCTGTGTGGAATAGCGAATGTGCCTAATGCAGGAAATGCTTTTGTGAACTATTTTATACGTCTGTGTAGCTTTGTTGTAAAAGCTAATTTTTCATGTGCAATTCAAACTTGTCATTTTTGTCAGTTCCAGGGAAAGAGCTTTGATTCACTTTGAATTTACGAAACTAAAACATCTTGAGGTGAGAGTAGGTGATTTTGACAGGTGACTCTTGAGATGGGAAGCATTCTGGATTTTTTTTTTTTTTTTTTTACAAAAAAAACTTTATTGAGGACAGTAATGGCATTCAGACATACAGGAAACAGTTACATTAATAACTGGCAAGAGGGATATCAGATAGTAATGCATATTAATGACATAATCAGGCATTTGTACCACATTTATAATAACAACCTAATAAACTAACTGAGGCTAATTAAAACATAAATTATCAGTCTAACTCAATCCCCTCACTCAACATAACCATAACACAATCCGGCAGGTGTTCTGGATTTTTACTTTGAGGATACAATATCCATCTATCCATCTATCCTTTTTTCTTGTCTTACTTGCAGTGTGATAACTATCAGAGAACCGTACTCATGCAAGCATTCTCATGGGTTTACACCCACTTCTACTAATAGTGGTAATCCTCAAAACCTCCCTCCCCCATAGGTCCATCCTGGAATATAGATAATTATCTAATTTCTTCAGGCTTCAGTCTGAGTACCAAAATGGCAAACTCCTGGTTCCATTGATGGCTCCGCCCCTGTGTGGGAAAATATACAGCATTTATAACTTTGGAAAAATCTAATGCATGCTTTTGCCATTCTTCCATAACTTTTGCATTGTATTGCTTTCATTTGACAATAAACTCCTTATTCTTTAATTTCTATTCTTTGAAAACTGCTTCAGATGTTGTGTTAGCTTTGTAGTATCTTTTGTTTTCATAGGTGGTGTCTGTCTTTTAAAACTGCTAAGAGAAACCAAATCTTGTTTGCCGGAACCATATGACAGCTGGAAACGACAGCCTTAGAAAATGAACACTTAAAGGGATAGTATTACTTAAAATGTAAAATAAGAGTAACCCCACTGCTGAGAGATATTTTATTAAAAAATGATAACAGCTGAAACTTGAATTTTTTAGGTGCAATATCACAGTGCCCTGAAAATATACAGTGGCGCTGTTGGTACACCACCCTATGGACTGCTCTGGTCTGTAGACCATAAATCTCCATAGATGGTGTAGCAACAGCGCCACTCTAAATTTTCAGGCCACTGTGATATTGCACCTAAAAAATTCAAGTTTGAGCTGTTATAATTTTTTAATAAAATATCTCTTAGCAGTAGGAGTACCCTTATTTTATTCGGGGACCTAAACCCTACAACATATTTTTTTTACATCTTAAGTATTACTATGCCTTTAAAATACAGATATATAACATGTCTGACACAGCTCAAATGTTTAAATCGCAAATACAAGCTTTAGTGTATTAAGGACGTAGGTGGTGTATCATAATTCAACATTGCAGAATGGGATCTCTTACTGGGAGAAGCAAGAGTAAAAGGCTACACAAGTACCAAAGGAGATACCTCCAGGGAAGAGACACTCATTGGACCTGGAAGCTTGCTAAGACCTGATACTTTTATCTCCAACCCTTGACCCTAACATCTGGAATCACAGTTAAAGTTAAACAGAAGGAAGTTTTCTTTTCTTTTTAAAATACTTTATAGTAGAAAAACGTAAAGTAACTACAGTCAAGTCTTTCAGTGCACATTTCTTTTATATATTTGTACTTTTGGTGAACTCTGAAATATGAAACATTTGTGTAGGAAATGCATGCTTGAGAACCTAAAAGGAACCTAAAGGGAAATCAATAAGTTGGTGAGTCTGGTACATTGTTCTCAACTTGTATTCAATTCAATTCAGATAGTAGCACTGAAAGCACTTAGAGGTAGTGCCTAAATGTCTAATTGCTTTGATGTATTTGAATATTTCTGTTTAGTCACCACTGGCATTGTTTCCAGAAAAAAGTTTTCAAACACTCTGTATCAAACATCAGCCCAAACCATTAATCACAGCCAATTTTTACTTTAATTAGAACACAGTGCTTAATATTAGTCACAATGGCCCATATTTATAAAAGCAAACTGGATTTATTCTGGAGAAAACCAGCAGCATCATAGGGGACAAATAAAAAATTCCTGTTAAGTTAAATTGGTCTTTTAACCCTCTGAATGCTAGTGATATCTCCAAAATATTGCATAGCAATGTATTGGAGACCTCTCTAACAGACAAAGGTTAAAGAGCTCTATTAACCCTTTGAGTGCCAGAGTGGAGACAGTATAACATCAAAGTATAAAGATTCAAATGATCTAATTTAAGAAATAGGCGTACAGCAAGATCTAGCAATGCAAACGGTAACAAGAAATGTCAAAACATTTACAGCCTTATGAGTCAGAGCAACTAGAGCAAATATAGGACAAACCAACTTCACAATAAGGGAGAAATACATAATGCTATTGATTTAAATATGACATTTAACCCCCATACCTCCAAAGTGTCCCTCTTTTGGAAGGACAGGCCATCTTTAACACCCTCATCCCTCTGCCCCTCTTTCCTGCCCTGCTATTCCACTGATTAGGAGATCAGACTGTGTGGTGTGTGTATATAAGTGTCACATTGCTCCACAGCAATAAAACTCACTTTCAGGTTTGTATAAACTTCAGTATATGTTTATTAGTCTGTGTAAATAATGTGCTTTAGTCTTGATCTAAAGCTTTTATTCAATTACACAAAAAGATGTCAATAGGTCATGACATAACCTAACAATTCTTGGTAATGAACACCCATCAACCACACCCACGTTAACACCACCTAAAATAAAAGCACCCATCTTTGGTCATTTGAAATGTTGGGAGTTATGAACTGCCAAATACATTGTATTATAAGTTGCTGGAGACCTCTACCATTCAGGGATTGAAAGCCTAATTTCCAATGTTTTAGCATTATATACATGCTTTTAATTCATGTTTTTGTTCCACAATTGTCTCACACATTTGAAGAATGTAACATTGTTTGTGCAGACTAGAGGCCACGTGTAAAAAGCAATGTGGAGATGTTCTGGTGCAGATGACTTGAACAATTAAGGACAAATACAAATTCCCAAATTTCCCATTGATTTATTTGGGATTTTTAACACCAGGAATAATACAGATGTCTCCAAATCATTGCTTTGCAATGTACTGGAGGCAATTCAAACATTGATTTAAATCAAATGGCATGTTTATTTGTTTCCTTGTATTGCAGTTTAGGGATGAGTAAAAATAGCAACTTGTTCCCAAGGGAAATTCTTCAAATTCTGCAACAAATTAAAAAGCTTTTTCTGAATGAAATTTTTCCAATAGAAACACCATTTTTCCTGCTAATAATTAAAAGGATCTTGAAAAAAGTTTGATGCCTGAAATTCTCAACAGACCGAACAGTGTTCAGAGATCCATAATGCCCACCCAAGCCAGTAGTGCTGCTACCTAGGGGCTGGTGAAAAGTGAGAACATTTTCCAGGATGACTCTGGATGGCAGATTTCTCTCTTTTTTCGCAAAAGTTTTGTCCTTTTCGCCAGTTCAAAATTGTCCTCCCTTTCAACTATTTTAACAAAATTTTCACCTACATTTCTTTTGGGTTCAACATTTCCTACTGCAATATTACCTCTTCTGAGGGCTCTAGAGGAGAAATAAGCAGTTGATGGTAAAAGTTGTCCTACTGCAAAATATGCCTTGAAAAATGTTAGGATGCAGAGTGCATTTGTCCTTTGTCCACAACACTAACCCTACTTAAGTGACACTGGCACATATTCATAATGATATCAAGTAATAAAAAATAAAGTATAAACTACAGTGTGGTAGATGTGGATTGTAGTGATGGTGGGGGGCTGGCATGGTGTCACTGATTTGTGTTTATATATATATATATATATATATATATATATATATATATATATATATATTCATAGATTCCTCCAGCAGTTTTTACCATTGTCAGTTTTGTGTCAAATTGTTATCATTTTCAGATTATTGACACACTTTACTTATTGGTCATAGCAGTGGCCCCAAGTGTGATAAACAGTAGCAACCCTTCTTCACATCCCTCCTCCTCTTCCTCATCTTTGCTGCTGTTAATACATTTATCCTGGTCTTCATGTGTAGTTTCTGCTACCTGATACTTCATTTTTGGTTCATTTTTAAGAATGTTAGTCTCCCAACATTGCTGCTTGATAACCATGTCCTACGGTCATTGACAATGTAAACAGCCGCACTGAAAAAACGCTCAACGCTTGCTGGAGGGCAAGGGTTTCCACTGTAGTATGTGTCAATGCTGGCCACACACACTGCATTGTTTACCAATAGTCAATGGGGTCATTGTTTCTGCCTAGAACGTAGCTATCCTGCAAGCATGCAGAAATCATCTCAAATGCAGTGGGTCAACTTTTAGGAGCTTCATGGTGTTCCTGTGTTTCAGTTACCAACCCATACTAAGGGAGCAAGTCCCAAAAGGATATGCCACCACCGGCAACATCAATGTTTGGTTTTTGCTGCCCCAAACCCATGAATTGCCCTGTGTTCAGAATGGGGTGTTCTGGTTGATGATGTAGGTGTTTCTGCTGGTTCAAAATGCTTCACTGCCTTCTTTTTCACTATGCTGTCTACATGTTTTTTTTGCCCTCACTTTCTCCTTCTCATCCTCCACAATGCAACCCTCCACTCGATCAATAAGCATACCTCGACATTCCTTGACAGAATCTGATTCATCAGAGAGTTGCTGCTGATTGTCATGACTCCTTGTTGTTACTAAACACTGACATTTCCTTACTCAAAATTAAAGAGATTGTTACCCCAGCTATTGTGGCAAAAAGAGCTCCCAACCTACATGGTAATCTGGTGAGGAGTTATTATAAAGGTCACAATATAAAAACCACTTGGTTACAAGAAAAAGAACCATTAAAGGGCATGTAAAGATCTGGTACATGTTCTCCAGACTAAAACCTAAAATCATAATGCAACATAATTGTCTGATATTCATAGTTTCATAATTGTAAGACGGAAGATGTCATATATAAACTGAGATGTCCTTGGGATATGGAATTTGTTGGCAGAACTATGAGACAACTAAGAAGATGAATTTTGGAACACATAAGAGACATTCAAAAACAAAATGTGGAAAGTCCGGTTGCCAGACACTTTCTGGAGTTTCATGGGGGTCAGGCAAATGGACTACAAGCCATAGGTATATGCCATGTTGCAAGGACTATCAGGAAATTATGACAAAAATCTGTTACAATATGAGACCAGGTAGATATACAAGTTAAGAATGGTTGCCCCCCAAGGGTTAAACGAGGAGTTAAAATTCCATATGTTTTTGTGAGTTGCCCATTTTTGATGCCTATAACTGGTGTCTGTTAATCCATATGATCACAGTTGGAAAATAAAGAGATTATATGTCATATAGAATGTTTAGTATTTTGAACTGGATATATAGCATAGAAGGGGTTAATATGAGGGATTTGCAGTTGCTACTTTAAATCTGCACCTGAATCAATAATAACGGATGCGGAATGTAACTTCCGGTGGAGGACTATTTAAACATTTGCCCGCATTGGAACTGTAACTGCCTTGATGAAGCCCTCGTAAGTGTCAGCAGTTTTGTGACACTTGAAGCACCATTTAAGATATGGAAAGGAGCAAACTTGTGGTTATGAGTCGAGTCTGAAATTGAGGAAGGAGAATAGGTTGGAGGATGGACTGATTGGGTAATGGTCTGAAGACTACTAATGCAAATTGTGAGTGACTTTTGAAACTCCTGATAGGCCGTTTTGAAATCCGGATCTATGCTGTGGAAGATCGGGAGTGGTGAGATGTATCCACTGGTTTATGATATATGTGACTATATGAATATTCAGGATGCCTGACACAGTTGCTTATTGAAGTGACCTACAGTAACCCTCCGCTATCCCACTCAAGTATGACTCTAACGTTATGTATGCATACTAATTGCTGCTTCTAATTTTCTAATACCAACACTTGCTCCTCTATGCTACTACAAGAATTAACCCAGTGACTGCTGCTTTTCTGTGCTTGGCAGCGTTAATAACATCAGTGACTTGTATGTTCTTTTCATCGATTACAGTCATAACTATTTGCGCGCGCTGACTATATTTTTTACAACGTATCAATATTGTACTACTGGTTTTACGTGGATAGAGAATTATGATCATTTCTCTTAGGATATCTATATGTACTTTACTAATATTGGGTAACTAGGTTTAGTCTTTTGGGTTTATGCTTGATGCGTGTGGATGTGTACAATGGATGCTCATTGATATTGTTTACTATATACTATGCCTATGTGACTCTTTTATATAAATTGGATTTGTGTTTTGTAACTTTTTTCATTTGTTTTTTGATTTTTGATGATACTAATTGAGTAATGGGTCTGAGTGCCATTATAAGATCTACTTTTCCTTTACTTTTTTCCTTATCCGTTTTGTTATATATTTAACTATTTAACTATAGGTCTAGATTCTACTGCAAATTTGACTATATTCAAAAGTGCCACCAGTGATGCCATTTGTCACAGCAGCAGGCCATCAGCATGATTATCATCAGGCTGCTATTGATGCATCCACCCTTCCAACAATTGGTGAAAGTATTGATGTGGAATACTGGTGATAAAGATGATAATGAATTTTTTCACCTAGTGATCTTGGCATGGGTCAGGCAGTGGTGAAAGGTATACTAGCAGTAGGACTAGTGAGGCAGCAGCAGATGCAACAGTGCCAGTAAGTACAAAGGCAACAGCAAAAGTAGGTATTTCAGGTGGTCCAATTGGCATACTAATCCACCTCTACCTTTCCCTGTCCTGAAATCTTGGGTATGATTTATTTTTTCTTTAGGGGCAGAGACTGTTCAATCCTCAGCATTAGCTTTGTGCACAATGTGTGAAAAAGTTATGAATAGATGGAAGGAGGGGTTTAATCTTAGCACAATATCACGGTGCCTGTGCTTCTTCCTGTCAGTCTCTGTGTGTTGCGCTCCCATTGGTTGAGCTTAGTTTGGCCCGCCCAGTATGGTCTTTTTATACTGGGCCTCTGGCACCTGTCGGGTGCCCTTTCGTGGTGTTCCTGTACCAGTGCTACTGAGTTACTGCGTTGCTATGTTCCTGAGTTCCTGTGTACAGACTTGGCCCATCTGACTACTCCGCTTCTGGTTCCTGCTCCGTGATTTGACCCAGCCTGGCTGACGTTCCTCCTCCGTGTCCTGACCTGGCTTGTCTGACGTTTCTGCTCTGTGATTCGACCCGGCCTGGCTGACGTTCCTGCTCCATGACCTGACCCGACTTGTCTGTTCCTGCGCTGAGTTCCAGCCCAGCTTTCCTGCTCCTGTTCACTGTGTCGCCTGGGCGACATTCTGACTCCCGCTTAGTCTGGCCCAGCCAGACTGAGAATCTCTGTGGCCTCTGAGACTGCTGAGCCTCCTGTTAACTCTTGCAGTGCTGTTGTTGCCTCCGTTACCACTGAGCCTTCCGTTAACCCTTGCAGAGCACTGTTGCCTCCGTTTCCACTGAGCCTTCCGTTATTTCCTGCAGAGCTATTGTTGCCTCCGATTATTTCTCCGGCAGTGAGCCCGTGGTTGCATTCCATTCAGCTCTCACAGTATACGGTTGCCTATGCTACAGCACCGGCAGGGTGCCATTGGTTCTTTCCTTATTGCTCTTGCAGAATACTGTGGTCTCCGTAACGGCACCAGTCAGGTGCCATTGGCTCAATATTACCAGCTCTTGCACAGTACCGTTGTCTCCGTCACTGCACCGGTCGGGTGCCATTGGCTCAAGTTTACCAGCTCTTGCAGAGTACTGTGACTCCTTTACTACACCAGTCGGGTGCCCGTGGCTCAAGTCCATTCAGCTCTAGCAGAGTATTGTGGCCTCCGTTACTGCTACAGCAGAGGGTATAAGTCTCAGCCCTGCTTTGCAGATCTAGGTGCTTGTCTACATCTCACACTACAGTCTCCTGATAGCCATTTACCATCATACTGGGCGTTGCCAAACACACCACATCAGAGACTGATTATTATCATTGGACTTTCCCATGCTGTGCAGAAGTTGCCTTGTTATGCCTGACCTGTGACAGTATCTCACCATCCTACTCATTGTATACTGGGCCTGTGTGGCCATATGTCTATGACCTATATTCTCCTGTTTATTCCATTGTGATATGCTATCGCCCGCTGTGGGTATTTTCATTGTGTCTTTTAATAAAACTTTGTTTTATTCAAACCTACTGTGTCTGAGTGTCTACAAACCGTTACACACAACTGCCAGATAAAGCATGTTAAGTAGGGATGGGCTAATATTTTTTTCTCAAAACAAAATCAGCTTATAATGTCACTTCCTGCTTGACTAATAATTTCCTGTGAAAAGTGCCTTTTTTCTTCTTTTGTCTCCTAGCTGATTGCATTTAAATCAAATGGATCAATGAATTTACAAACAACACATAGCAAATGTTATTTTATTTCCCAAAGGCATAGTATAAATGCGGTATGAGGGTTCCTGTGTTGGTAGAGTGTGGGGAAGCATTCAGTTTAACAGGGATTTTTTTTTTGGAAGGGGTTGTTGACTGGGATTGGGGAGACAGTTAATAATAAAAATAATATTAATAATAAAAAAATAAGACATGGTATAAAAGGGCTATGAGGACAGTGCCTGTGTTGGTGGGTAGAGTCTGATGGAAAGAATAAGTTGAACCGGGAATTTTCTTTGGAGTGTGGTTTTATAGAGCGGTATTGGCGGGACAGTTATTTAAAAAAAAAAATTGGTATGCAACATGACAGAGACAGGGACCCCCTAACATATGCTGTGACTGGGAAAGACTAATGCTTAATGGGAGAGAATATTTTATATAAGATGATTTGTAGGACTTGTTGTTAGAGGCCCAAGGTCTGTGGAAACATTGATTTGTAGGACTTAGACTTTTTAGAGGCACAAGCCCTGAGGAAACATTGATTTGTTGAATGACTTAGAATTATGTTAGGCTCATGGTCCTGAGGAAACATGATTTGTAGGACTTAGAATACTGTTATGCCCAAGCCCTATGGGAACACTGAATGTAGGACTTAGACTTATAAGAGGCACAAGCCCTAAGGAAACATTGATTTGTAGGTCTTTGGCTTGTTAGCATCACAAGCCCTGAGGAATCACATCAGAGATAATTTGCACTCAGGATTGTTAGCGTCACAAGCCCTGAGAAATCAGTGATTTGTAGGACTTAATATTGTTAAAAACAAGCCCCCCCAAAATTGTTGTTTTTGTAGGGTTCTGGTTTGTGTGGGAAAGAACAAGCCCAGAGCATAAAATATGCCCTGCTGGCAGTGCTCAGTGGCCACTGGCCTTTGTGACATTGCGGCATTTGTGACTGCTGTTTTTGCTGCTGCTGCTGAGTTGTTTAAGAAGTAGGATGATTAGGCAGCTTCAAGGGAAAGGGATCAACATTAGTGATATGATTGATGAATGATCATGGTTTCACTTGCCACTAGCCCCACCATTTCAGATTTATGTGAAGAAAATAAGTTGGCCAATAATGCTTCTCCACCTACTCCTCCTCCAAAATCATGGGTGTGTTGTTACTAGAATAGACATTTTTCCCTTGAGAGCAGTAACTGTGCCTCTCACTCAGAAACTGTGATGTGCACAGTGTGTGTGGCAAATAAGGAAAGGACTGTGGACAATGCATACATCTGCACTCACATCAAACACCTGGCACCAGAAACCAAGTACTGCTATTGTCACTATTCCCCTTGTCCACTCCCTGCTAAGGACATGCGACAACTTGCAGTTTTAATAGTAATAATGAACCCTCCCTGCTACCAGCTTAGTGTATTTTGCAGGATGGAATCTCCTCAGATGCCATTTGATGCCCTGGTTGCAATTATCCTCCACCACACTACCATGTGTGAAATGAGTGGACATGAACTGCCTCATCCTGACATCTACTGAGATAAAGAAGATGAATGAAACGGATAGCCAAATGATGTAGTTACATCCTGAGGCTGGACCCTGGAACAAGAAGGTGATGATGAACCAGGTGTTTCACTTGCTGGCAGGGTTTCTCTATTCTTCCTCCTCTTTCATTTACTACCTTTCCTCTTATTGTCTTTGGTAAGAGACAGGCTATATAGCAACAGTGGTGTCCAATTTATTTGTTGAGGATTTGGCTTTAACATGTTTCACATAAATGTCATGATGTCTGTGTTTCATGAGTGTTGTCAAGTCAGTTGTGCCAAGGGGCATTCCCTCCTTTAACCTGACTTTTCACAAATTGTGCGCAGTACCATTGCTGATAACTGCACTGTGCCTGCCCCAAGAGAAAAGTTGTCCTACATCCAGGGCTTCAAGGTAGAGAAGAATGACCTCTTTCCCACTATGGAGCAGTTTATTTGCTCTGAAATTGCACCTCTTTAGATTGATCACTAAAACCCTACGTGGGAGCTATCTAGAGTTGCCTCAGAGATTCAAAAGTCCAGATGTTTTTGTTCAGCACCAGGGCTATCATATTTACCAGGCTTGCAGAGCTATTTGTAGGTTAATCCAACCTCCAGCACTGCTAGGTTCAGTTTCTTAGCAAACCCATCTTAGATGGTCTATTTAATCAATTAGCTTTATGCTAGTACCTTTAATTTAATGCTTCATTAGTACCAGCACATATCCCCCTACCAAATATATGTTTTGCAAGGGGACATTCTGTTATGTCTCTTGCTATCAGACCTGTATAGTGTCTGCTTCTGGCTTTTGTAGCTAAACATTTCATGTTTCATTCAGGACCTGGTAAAACAACTTGCTTGTCTGCAGCAGCAGATACTATTCAGCCACTATTCAAGTATAATGGTAAGAGATGCATGGAGAACAGCTTCTACAAAGCATACATTTAGGGAGGGTTTGTAAATGCTCATGCTCTAATGAAATAAAGGGAAAGGGCAGTTTTTGCAGAGTTGACATACATATAATCTATTGAGCAGACCCCTTAGTCCCAAGATTTGACCAAGTCAGCTCCTTTATGATGCAAACGACATCATGTGGACACTTTCACACCAACACATATTAGTTTTCTGGATGCACTAAAGACAGTTAATTCCAGGTACTTCAATGCATCAGTTCAGAATATTTAGTCTTAGACAAATCTGCAAAAATATCCGAATTCACTGTACACATCACTTAAAAAGACTGGATGCGCTTCATGAATGAAAATACAGATAATTCATTATGGAAAATCTGGAAAGCCCTGAAGGGTTTCATTAAAGGAGAGTTCAATTAGACTCCATTAGTAAAAAAGGAAAGACACTGATATAGAAAATATATTAAAAGCTATTTGCTATCTAGTAACCTCTCACAAATTACATACTGGAAGAACTCTCAGGTCCTCTTTTGCAATGTAGATAAAGCATTCCTTAACTCTGCAAGCTGGGTCTCTGAATATGGCAACAAAAGTAGCATGCTTCTTGTTCAATATAGTAAGACTCCCCAAGGTCCATCTATCATTACCCAAATTCTAAATTAAATTTTGAGACATCTATCAATCACTATATATGCTTAATAAGGATACACCTCCTGCAGTCCCTACACCCATGGCTCATTATTACTCAAATTCTGGCACTTAAAGGTTTACCCCTGTCCAGTCTGAATCCCTTTAAGAGATGGCTACCCAGATTAATTGATCTCCATTATAAATCAAATGCCAGATTGGTCCTCTTCTTGTTGGAGTACTAAATGTTTTGCCACCCAGGTTAAAAATCACCCTTTATTAGCTGCGGCACATATCACTGTATCACGGTGCCCGTGATTGGTGCTATACACTGTCTATCACCTGCAGGGGCTCCTATTGGCTGCCTATTGTCTGCCTGCCTCTGACTGCCTATTTATACTCAGCTCAGGCACCCTTTGGTTGCCCTTTCGTGGTGTCTCTGACAGTAACTGTTAGTTCTTCCTGTCATGCTGTTTGGGCCTCTTCCAGTGTTACAGAGTCCAGAGCTACAGAGTCCTGTGTTCCAGTCTGTCTCGCTGCTTGAGACCTGTTCAGCTACTGAATCTTGAGTTCCAGTGTTCCTGATTTCATCTGTTCCTGTTCCAGTCCGCTTGCCACTCCGGTTGGACCTCTCCGTGATGACTGATGCTCCGGTTGTTTCGTTTGGCTTGTTCCGGTTGCTGTTTAATCAGCAGTGTTCGCTGTGCTCCACCTTCACCTAGTCTCAGAGTTTCCATCCGGTAGTCGCTTGGCGACACTGCTCACTCTCTCGCCTCAGCGATATTCTTACTGTTGATCCCAGTGTGTGGACGCTGGTTAACTCCATTTAACCTGGTGGCAGACTATACTGTTGGTCCCAGCGTGCGGACACTGGTTAACTCCATTAAACCTGGTGGCAGACTATCCTGTTGGTCCCAGCGTGCGGACGCTGGTTAACTCCATTAAACCTGGTGGCATATTATACTGTTGGTCCCAGCATGCGGGCGCTGGTTAACTCCATTAAACCTGGTGACAGATTATACTGTTGGTTCCTGCTTGCGGACGCTGGTTAACGCCATTAAACCTGGTGGCATATTATACTGTTGGTCCCAGCGTGCGGACGCTGGTTAACTCAATTAAACCTACTGGCAGATTATCCTGTTGGTCCCAGCGTGCGGACGCTGGTTAACTCCATTAAACCTGTTGACAGATTATACTGTTGGTCCCAGCGTGCGGACGCTGGTTAACTCCATTAAACCTGGTGGCATATTATCCTGTTGGTCCCAGCGTGCGGACACTGGTTTACTCCATTTAACCTGGTGGTATACTATCCTGCTGGTCCCAGTGTGCGGACGCTGGTTAACTCCATTTAAGCTGGTGGCAGATTATACTGTTGGTCCCAGCGCGTGGGTGCTGGTTTACTCCATTAAACTTAGTGGCCGCTTATCCTGTTGGTCCCAGCGTGCGGATGCTGGTTAACTCCATTAAACCTGGTGGCATATTATACTGTTGGTCCCAGCGTGCGGGCGCTGGTTAACTCCATTAAACCTGGTGGCAGATTATCCTGTTGGTCCCAGCATGCGTACGCTGGTTAACTCCATTAAACCTGGTGACAGATTATACTGTTGGTCCCAGCGTGCGGACGCTGGTTAACTCCATTAAACCTGGTGGCATATTATCCTGTTGGTCCCAGTGTGCGGACGCTGGTTTACTCCAATTAACCTGGTGGTATACTATCCTGCTGGTCCCAGTGTGCGGACGCTGGTTTACTCCATTAAACCTAGTGGCCGATTATCCTGTTGGTCCCAGCGTGCGGATGCTGGTTAACTCCATTAAATCTGGTGGCATATTATACTGTTGGTCCCAGCGTGCGTACGCTGGTTAACTCCATTAAACCTGGTGGCAGATTATCCTGTTGGTCCCAGCGTGTGGACGCTGGTTAACTCCATTAAACCTGGTGACAGATTATAATGTTGGTTCCAGCGTGCGGACGCTGGTTAACTCCATTAAACCTGGTGGCAGATTATCCTGTTGGTCCCAGCGTGCGTACGCTGGTTAACTCCATTAAACCTGGTGGCAGATTATCCTGTTGGTCCCAGCGTGTGGACGCTGGTTAACTCCATTAAACCTGGTGACAGATTATAATGTTGGTTCCAGCGTGCGGACGCTGGTTAACTCCATTAAACCTGATGGCATATTATACTGTTGGTCCCAGCGTGCGGATGCTGGTTAACTCCATTAAACCTGGTGACAGATTAACCTGTTGGTCCCAGCGTGCGTACGCTGGTTAACTCCATTAAACCTGGTGACAGATTATACTGTTGGTCCCAGCGTGTGGACGCTGGTTAACTCCATTAAACCTGGTGACAGATTATACTGTTGGTTCCAGCGTGCGGACGCTGGTTAACTCCATTAAAACTGGTGGCATATTATACTGTTGGTCCCAGCGTGCGGACGCTGGTTAACTCCATTAAACCTGGTGACAGATTATACTGTTGGTTCCAGCGTGCGGATGCTGGTTAACTCCATTAAACCTGGTGGCATATTATACTGTTGGTCCCAGTGTGCGGACGCTGGTTAACTCCATTAAACCTGGTGGCAGATTATCCTGTTGGTCCCAGCGTGCGGACGCTGGTTAACTCCATTAAACCTGGTGACAGATTATACTGTTGGTCCCAGCGTGCGGACGCTGGTTAACTCCATTAAACCTGGTGGCATATTATCCTGTTGGTCCCAGCGTGCGGACACTGGTTTACTCCATTTAACCTGGTGGTATACTATCCTGCTGGTCCCAGCGTGCGGACCCTGGTTAACTCCATTAAACCTGGTGACAGATTATACTGTTGGTCCCAGCGTGCGGACGCTGGTTAACTCCATTAAACCTGGTGGCATATTATCCTGTTGGTCCCAGTGTGCGGACGCTGGTTTACTCCAATTAACCTGGTGGTATACTATCCTGCTGGTCCCAGTGTGCGGACGCTGGTTAACTCCATTTAAGCTGGTGGCAGATTATACTGTTGGTCCCAGCGCGCGGGTGCTGGTTTACTCCATTAAACCTAGTGGCCGATTATCCTGTTGGTCCCAGCGTGCGGATGCTGGTTAACTCCATTAAACCTGGTGGCATATTATACTGTTGGTCCCAGCGTGCGGGCACTGGTTAACTCCATTAAACCTGGTGGCAGATTATCCTGTTGGTCCCAGCGTGCGTACGCTGGTTAACTCCATTAAACCTGGTGGCAGATTATCCTGTTGGTCCCAGCGTGTGGACGCTGGTTAACTCCATTAAACCTGGTGACAGATTATAATGTTGGTTCCAGCGTGCGGACGCTGGTTAACTCCATTAAACCTGGTGGCATATTATACTGTTGGTCCCAGCGTGCGGACGCTGGTTAACTCCATTAAACCTGGTGACAGATTAACCTGTTGGTCCCAGCGTGCGTACGCTGGTTAACTCCATTAAACCTGGTGACAGTTTATACTGTTGGTCCCAGCGTGTGGACGCTGGTTAACTCCATTAAACCTGGTGACAGATTATACTGTTGGTTCCAGCGTGCGGACGCTGGTTAACTCCATTAAAACTGGTGGCATATTATACTGTTGGTCCCAGCGTGCGGACGCTGGTTAACTCCATTAAACCTGGTGACAGATTATACTGTTGGTTCCAGCGTGCGGATGCTGGTTAACTCCATTAAACCTGGTGGCATATTATACTGTTGGTCCCAGTGTGCGGACGCTGGTTAACTCCATTAAACCTGGTGGCAGATTATCCTGTTGGTCCCAGCGTGCTGACGCTGGTTAACTCCATTAAACCTGGTGACATATTATACTGTTGGTCCTAGCGTGCGGACGCTGGTTAACTCCATTAAACCTGGTGGCATATTATCCTGTTGGTCCCAGCGTGCGGACGCTGGTTTACTCCATTTAACCTGGTGGTATACTATCCTGCTGGTCCCAGCGTGCGGACCCTGGTTAACTCCATTTAAGCTGGTGGCAGATTATACTGTTGGTCCCAGCGCGCGGGTGCTGGTTTACTCCATTAAACCGGGTACATATTATACTGTTGGTTCCAGCGTGCGGACGCTGGTTATCTCCGTTTAACCTGGTGATCTCCTCCTTTGGGGCTGTCCTGCCCGGTATTGGTGAGGCCGGTAGAACCGGTACATTCCATCTCACAGTTGCCTTACCCGGTATTGGCAGGACCGGTAGAGCCTCTTCACAGTATTCACTGAGGCTGCCTTGCCCGGTATTGGTAAGGCCGGTAGAACTGGTCCATTCCATCTCACGGTTGCCTTACCAGCTATTGGCAAGGCCGGTAGAGCCTATTCTCAGCATCTCCCAAGGCTGCCTTGCCCGGTATTGGTAAGGCCGGTAGAACCGGTATATTCCATCTCACGGTTGCCTTACCCGGTATTGACAAGGTCGGTAGAGCCTGCTATTGCTATTCCTTATAGCTGCCTAGGTTGCCTTGCTCTGTATAATAGGCAAGGTCGGTAGAACCTGTTCTATTTCTTAGTTGCTATATATATTGTATGTATATGTATGTGAACCCTATGGGGAGTGCTTTAACTTTTCAATAAAGTTATGCTTTTACCTAAACCTATTGTCTGAGTGTCTTAACAAACCGTGACACACTGTTCTCCACAAAGAGGGTAAGAATCCTAAATTCACTCCTAGCTATACACCTATATTACTCCTTAACCCTGAGTTGAAAAATATATGTGAAGATTCTCATGAAGTGAAAGTCAAAGTTGTAAGTCCTTCAGCAACATATACCTTGAAAAATGTGTTAGCATGCAGGATGCATTTGTCCTTTGACCACACCACTAACATTCTGCTTAAGTTACAACCTAGTGTACAACCTACAATGTGGGAGATGTGTACGGTAGTGGTGGCCTGGCATGGTGTGATTGGTGGGACCTTGACAAACTGCATACACCCAGGAAGCAGAAGAATCATCCTCATTTATTGTATACGCTGCAGCAACCATTAATGCAGTCAGTTTTTATTCCCATGTACCTGCACTGCTCCACATTTCCCCCTCCCCTGCCCCTTGTGCGTTTGCTGGACATTACTCAATTACTGTGTGTGTTTTTACCTTCTACAGTAAAAAACTGATGGAGTGTGATGTCTTGCCTTAGCCCTCTACAAAATTTGTAATATTGCCTGCTTTCTATCAAGTCTGCCTCAGTCACAGAGCTCACATCAGGTTCTCAGTCAGCTGTCTAACACCTAATACATTTATTTCTTTAATTATTTATGCATTAATGTTTTACAATTTTTTATTATTATTTTATTATTTTCTTTCTTTATTTTTTTTTTTAATTGTCCACCCTACCATCACAGTATGTAAAAAAATATGTAAACTAATAAACAAAATCAACAACTTCTTTCCCCAGTCTTCCCCAGCACAGATACAGCAAAAGCAAAATAAGCAAATAAATTGGACCCCAGCTGACTGTGCCTTGTCAGTCAGACACACTGAATTTTGGGGTATTTGGGGTCAAATGCCTTCCTACCTTCTTCTCCCCAAGAGACCCTCCAGATTTTCCTGATACAGAGAAAATGTCCTACCTAACAGTCTCCCTAAACTAATCTTCAGTTCCCCTTTATTTGTCTGTCTTCTCTAGCTCAAAAACATGCGGCTTTCTTCTCTCACAAGCACAGAATGGCATGCTGTGAGAGCCTGACACCTTTTTATATGGCTGTAGAAAAGTAGAGAAAATGTTCCTGTGTTGAGGAAAAATGTTTCTTCCCAATGATTTCAATGCAGTGAGCTAAGTGAAAAAAGTAGGAAAATGGCACGTTTTGCAGAAAATGATTCACCAAGTGGGAAGTGTCATTTTTTGCAGATTTTGGTTTGTGGCAAAAGTTTTTGCCCATCCCTACCTCTCAGTCATTGTAGAGAAAATATTCAAAGGTTTTGACTGGTTTCATGCATATTATCCTCCTGCTTTATGGGTTTGTCCCAAATTTTGTTTACTATGTTATGGCTCTGTATAATAATTCCACAGTGAGAATTAATGTTAATAACACCATCTCAGATGCCTTCTCTTAGAAAACTTATATATGCTTGGACTGTCCCCTCTCACCTACCATTTTTAAAGTAATTATGGAAACCATGACTAGTACTGTTAGGAATAACAGCAGTATGTCTGGTTTCACTGTACCTGACAAGGAATACAACATTCTCATGTTCTCAGATGATCTGCTTCTAATCATTATAAATCCTGACATCCCTACCTCTCTTACTGTAGAAGAATTAAATGGCTATAGTGCTGATTCCAGATTTACAATGAATTTCTCTAAATCAGAAATGTTAAATATTAATCTACCCACAAACTATCAAACCTTACAAAAAACCTTTACTTTCAAATGGGATCGATCAAATATCTTGATAAATACTTTACATGAATGAAGCCTTCCCTATCTGATACATAGTACACCTCTTGACTGAAGAAGTTGTATCAATTAAATGGTTTCATGGATACAAAGAATAAATTTGGTTTAGAAGGTCACTATCTCTAGAATTGCCTACCTCATTCGAAGATACCAATCAAACTCACTGTCCAATACTTGAAAATATTACAGTATAATATTAACAGCTTTAATTGACAGAACAAGCCCCCTAGACTGAAACAATCCCTGTCAGTAAAAAAGGAAGCCAGGGTAGCCTTGGTATGCTAAATGTAGTCTATTATTATAATGCTATACAGTTTTCATTAGTACTTAATCCTTTTGAATAGGGATTGATGAAATTTTTCACCTTAAAAGTAAAACAAGCAGAAAATAGCAGGAACTTTTTTTGAAAAGTGCAGATTTTCCTCCCCCCCCCCCTTAGCTCATTGCATTGAAGTCAATAGCAAGACTGAATTTCCCTCACCAAGTGGAAAACTTTAATTCTTTTCCCGTAGGCATAGTATAAAAGGGGTGTCAGGTTCCCAGAGCATGCCATTTCTATAAGCAAGATAGAAAGAAGCACCATTTTGCAGCTAGTTAGGCTAGGCAAATAATTTACATTTGGATTGTACTTAAGGTAGTCTTGAAGTCAGTACATTTTTTCTATGTGTTGAGGGTGTGTGGGGAGTTTGGGGGACTCTGGGAAGGGAGAGGTTGACTAAAAATACCCCCAAGTCTTGGTTGACTGAGAAGGCCATGATCAAAGTTTCTACCCAATCTGGCTATTATCTCTGTGCTAGGGGAATCTGGGGGTATGAGAAAGGAGCAAAGGAGAATTACCACTAATACTACCTAATACCTGCGGTTCTCACATGCTTTTTACATAGAAAGCAGATAGCAACATCCTGAGAGGCTGCTACTACTACTATTACTACTACTGGGGCTAGATGTTGCTTAAATTGGACTACTACTAGGTGTCACAGGGGCTGATTGTGCTAAGGTTAGGGATGCTGATAACATGTGTTGTTGCTGGTTAATCAACACTACTAGTGTGTGTGGCTGAGTGTAACTTATGGCAGCATTGATGATGATGATGACTGACAGGTTGTATTTTTGGCATCCTTGCTTGTCCAAAGTCAGATTTTCCATTTGTTTTCTCAAACAGTTTATAGATAGGCACTGTGCTACTTTTCAGTGGTGGAAGATTTGGCTTTCAGCTAACTTTCTGGCTGTACCATCATCTCTCTCACTCTCATTCTTCTGAGAAGCAGGTCTCAAACAATTTCTTTTTACTTTTCATTTTTGAGGGATTTTCACAGTGTTCACTGCTACTTCCAGAACAGGTGTATTTGTGCTTGTTTGTCTCACTGTCAGATGCAGCAGTTGGTTGAGCTGCTACACCTTCTTGCACTATGCCATCAACAATGGAATGCAACAGTGGGACTTTTGGAGGGACTTTGACAAACTACATCTTCCTCGGGAGGAGAGGGATCACCATCATTTACTGTACATTCTGCGGCAACCATGACTGAAGTCAGTTTTTGGACTACGTCTTGCTTTGGGCCTTTACAAAATATCTAGTCTAGTATCAGTTTGCCTCAATCACAGATCACATAAGGGTGCCTGTCTCTGTCACCTGTCAATGTTTTCTTAATTTTATTAATTTATTTTAATCAACTGTACCCCCATCCCTATCTCTGTCAACAAAAAAACAAACTTCCTGTTCAACTGCTTCTTTCCCCAGACTCCCCCAGGACAGATCCAGATTAAGAAGAAACTTGGATCACAGCTTCCTGTGTCTATTCTGTAACACAAAATGTTTGGGTATTTGGAGCAAACCACCTTTGCTCACTCCCTTGGACTGTCCAGAACAGAGATAACAGCCAGATTAGGCAGAAACTTGGATCAGCTCTGACTGATCCCAGTAAGTCACGCATAATATTGAGGTAAATCTCCTTTGCTCCCTTCTCACACCTCCAGACTCCTGTAGGACAGACATGCAGCCAGATCAGGAAGCAACATGGTTTTCTTTGTCTTTCCAGTCAGTCACACTGAATTTTAGGGTATTTGGAGTCAAGCTCCTTTTATCCTTCCTGTCCCCCAGAGTCATACAGTCTCCCCTAATACAGAAAACAAATTTCCTGTCTACAAGAGTCCCTAAACTAAGCTTCAACTCCACTATTTTATCCTGTGTTCTCTAGCTCAAAAATGTGTTGTTTTCTCCTCATTTCACAAGCATAGAATGGTGTGCTGTGAGAAATGAAGAGAAACTTGCTGCATGGTGGCTAGAAATTCAATGCAATGAGCTTGGCGAAAAAAACAAAAAAACTTTTCACAAAATATTTCCTGCTTGCTGAAAAGTGCCATTTTTCTCCAGTTTAGCATTTGAGGCAAAATATTTCACCTATCCCTAGATGTCATCCCATATAATCTTGCTTAATCATACATAGCCAAGACTTAAATACAATAGCTGCCAAAATAAAGTTTCGTTTAATTTGTTAAATGAAGAAAAAAGTGCCCCCCATTTAAATTAAAGCAAGCAGTTCCTCCTTCCATCACTGACTGAGCCCTGCGAACGTCTATGATGATATCTTTGGAACAATGCATTTACATTCCTAATACTGAACACAGTACCTTCTCTGACACATGGTCATATTGGACTGTGAGTTCCAGTCCTCTTTTAGGAACTTAGAATAGATGGGGAACAGTTGAATGTGTACAACTGCTTCTGTTAGGTGTCACATCTGGATGTTTCTAGGAAATTGAAACAAGAAATCAATGTATTTTCAAATGAATCACATTTTTTCTTTGCGCTTGAGAAGAGTTGGTAATTGATTGCAGAGCAATGTGTGCATACCAGTGATGTCTTATATGCTTATAAAGCTTTTCATTGACATCTCATATGCTAATGAATCATTTTCACTGACATATCATATGCTAATGAAGGATGGTGTTTCATATGCTAATTAAGCTTTGTACTGTACCACTTTTCCAAAAATAAAATGTGAATATTTCCTAAACTACACATCTGCTGGACTTCTGGTTACTCTAACACATAGGCAGTTTTCAGATATTTAAAGAAAATTAAATGTGATAGTTATACTTTAAGCACTTTACCTAAGGTTTCATGTCATTCTATAGGTAGGTTTTTATATCAAGCCAAAAAAAAAAGACTTAAAATTTTTATGATCTGGGACCACTGAAAGGCAGAGGACAGGGATCCCCTGAAAGGGCCTCTGAGGGCTATCTGCTGCTAAGACCCAAAACATTCTTTTAAGAGTTAGGAGGATTGATTCATAAGTGTTTCCTGCTGAGTTCTAATCAAAGAGTAACCCAAAGCTTTCCCAGAGAAGAGTCATTGGGAAAGGTCAGGAGAGAAAACACTTACACAATACCCGATTCTAACCTGTGAGGAAATAGTTTGACGTGTGTGTGTATATTGTATGTCATTTGCTAATACATTACTTTTCTTGTTTTAAAACTCTTAGCTCCCAAGTATTTGATGTACATTTCCACACACAGATACTTCTTGCTTTAAGGTACATGTGAATTTAAGTCCTTGGAGCAGTGACCCAAAGGAGAGATTCATCTGCCTGAGGCAGAATCTGAAGGTATTACCCCAACCTGAGCACAGTCATGACACACAAGGGATTGAGAACTGGGGAAAAGGTGTTATACATAATTTGGGTTGTTATGTATATATGTATTTGCATGAATTGGAATATATCTATCTCTGTCTGTCTATCTCCTTATCTATCATCTCTATGTCACTCTACGTCGCACAGTCACTTTGACATACACCCTCTGAGAAATATAATCAAAATAAAAGTGAAGTAATTTTTCTATTGTTTTTCTATTTGTGAAATATCCCTTGGCAACAAAACTGGACATTTTGCCTATGCTTACTTTTGAAGTCAGCCCATGTAATCTAGCTTAATCACACCTACTCAAGCCTTAAAAACAATAGCTGCAAGAATAAGGTTTAATTTAATTTGCCAAATGCAGAAAAATGTGCACCCCAGTTAAACTGAAGTAGCTCCCACTTCCACCACTGATTGAGCCCAGAGAACTTCTATTATGATGTCTTTAGAACACAGCACCTTCTTTGATAAATGGTCACATTGGACTGTGAGTTCCAGTCCCCCCAAGGAACTTAGAATTAATACGGAACATTTGAATGTGCACCACTGCTTGTGTTAGGTGTCACATATTTAAGTTTCCTGAACAATTAGTTCACTATTCAAGTGATTTTCCTATCACACAGATGTTTATATTTTGCATCATGTGTTACAAACATCTCCAACACATTTTCTTCTGCTATTAATGTTGCAGTTGCTACTGCCCCTGTTACTGCTGATGTTACTGCTGCTGCCACCAGCAAAAATTGCCTGGTTGTCTTAGGATTCCATAATTTGCATGCCAAGTAAACCTGCCTTACATTGTTTTAATTTAATGCTGTAATATTGGCATTATATTCTTTTGTTTATTAATTGCATTAGTTTGTATTAATCTGCACTAATTGAAGCTTAGAAGGCTAAGAAAAAATTGTGCAATTCTGGAGCACACCAAACGTGCCACAGAAAACAATTACAAATTCCAAACTCCCAAAATGTTTTAACTCATTGAATACTAGATATGTCCTCAATGATTTGCTACAAAATGCTTTGGAGACCTCTCTAGCATTCAAGGTGGTTAAAAGCCCTGTTTAAATCAATGGGAATTTGTATTTGCAGTTGGTGATGCAGTTGGCTTAGTGCAAGACTGCACCACTTACCTTAGTAGATTAAACTTATTGTTATTGTATGTTGTGCCAATTTATTTCAGTGTTGTGAAATTTCAAAGAAGTGATTCTGGTAATTATACTATAATCCTCTTATTTTTTTCCCTATTTTCCACTGAATGTAAAGCCAGGAAACAATTCCAATAGCCAATAGCACATTGGCTATTATCTGTCACAGACCTGGATCAAAATAACATACTATGCCCAGAGGGGCTGTAGTCTGTAGCTCTGGTTTCTCTGCCTTGATACTCTCGGACAAGAAGTGATTGCACCAAATCGGATAGTGAGATGGCTTTGCAGTACTGGTGATGATTTCTTAATGGCCCCCTGCCGGGAAAAACAAGGGTAATTGTTTGTCAAGGGAAAGAACACATCTGAAAAGCATCCTCTACAAAGCAAGCAATGATGTGGAAGACACATAGGGCAAAACATTTTTTGTGGTGTGACAATGTAGAAAACGTATTGATAGAAACCATAAGGAGAAACAACAATAACTAATGAACACCATAAAATATTTATGACGCTAAAAAGGTGCAGTTCTTGAGCGAAATAACTGTCCATAGGGACAAATAAAAATCTCCTTTGATTTAATTGAGACTTTTAACTCCTGAATTCCTAGAGAACTCTTCAATGCATTGCAAAGCAAGAAGATGGAAACATCTTTATGATTCATTTGGGTTAAACCCCCCATTTAAATCAATTCATATTTTGGGAATTTGAATTTCTTAGCTATAGCTTAGTTGGTTTGATCCAGAACTAGCTTGATGATTAAAGTCCAATGGCCCATATTTATAAAAGTAAACTGGAGTTATTCTGGAGCAAACAAACGGCACAGTGGAGGGCAAATAAAAATTCCTAAATTACTAGTGTTGAGCGAGCATGCTCGGCCGATGCTCGGATCGGCTCGAGCATCGCTCTGCTCGGCACATGGCGGTACTCGTACGAGTACTGCCATGTGCTCGCCCGCCATGTTCGGGTGGCGGGGATCTGTGCCGAAGGAGGCACAGATCTGAAGACGCTCCGCTGGACCACCAGGGACTGGAGGTACGGGGGCATTGCGGAGATGAAGGGGGCATTGCGGAGATGAAGGGGGACAGTGTGGAGATGAAGGGGGACATTGCGGAGATGAAGGGGGCATTGCGGAGATGAAGGGGGACAGTGTGGAGATGAAGGGGGACATTGTGGAAGGGGGACATTGCGGAGATGAAGGGGGCATTGCGGAGATGAAGGGGGACATTGCGGAGATGAAGGGGGACATTGTGGAGATGAAGGGGGCATTGACCAGGCACCCTCCCCTCATCAGAGCAGGGGGTGCCTGGTGTAATGCTCGTGTCGCCCCATTGAAGTCAATGGGGCTCGGGTGCTCGGCCGAGCACTCGAGCCTCCGGCGGTGCTCGGTCAGAGCACCCGAGCACCCGAGCATCGGGGTGCTCGCTCAACACTATAAATTACCATGCACTTGAATACAGCTTTTTAACCCATTGAATGCTAGAGAGGCTTCCAGTGCATTGCTTTACAATGCAGTGGAGAAATCTAGAATTCAAGGGATTAAAAGCCCAATTTAATTGCACAGGAATTATTATTTTTGCCCTCTTATGGTGCAGGTGGTGTACTCTGGAATAACTCCAGTTTCCTTTCATACACATGGGTCATTTTCTCCATTAACAGAGCAAAACACAAGAAAAAGGGTACAGCTGTCTGTAGAGCTTCAAATTGTTAGAGGCTAATTATTATTAACAGATCCAAAGATATATTCTCTTAGAAGGGTCTGCACCCTTTTCTTGTGTTTTGTTCTAGTGATCACGTGAGTTATACACTTCACCAGAGTATTAAAGGGCAGCAACCTTCAGTGAGAACTGGACAATACATTGGGATCTGCATAAAGACATTGTCCCCCCATATGAAAGAGAAGAAGATCTAAAGTGAAAAGGATGACATATCCCAGTGGACATCTATTTTTATGTTATTATTTTCATCAGTATTTCCTCTTGGATATTAAAATAATAACAGTAGGCCATTTATGTATTCATTTGATTTTTATATTTGCCTCTCAGACACAGAGTTGGTAACCCCCAAAATTCTGTGTGCCATAGCATGGTTTGTATCTCATATTCTTCATTAATAGGAAATAGATTAGAATTATCATGTGATCTATAGCTGCAGTCTATGTGTACTATCTGGAGTCATGTTATTCTATTAGGAATGTAACAATAAATATGCAAATGTAATACAAAAATGAATTATAGGATAGTTTCCATGTTTTCACTAGCACTTTTTTTCATATTTCTGTTTTATTGGCACTGACTGGAGATAATAATATACCTATAGTTGGCACAGATATGAACAAATATGTGAATAGGTATCTCAATGACTTATGCCATTTTTGTAAAGATAGAAGTGCAGTAAAATTCCACATGAATCTGTAAAAATCATGCACTGAAGCAAACATAGCACTGAATATGTAACAGAGTACCACCCTGGAGTAGCTAGAAGAAGCCTTCCCAAGTTTTTCTCTGGCTAGTGATGATCCATGAGACTTCCCTTGGAGAGAAGGGTACTGCTCAGGAATATTTAAAGTGGAACTTTCACCATAATTCAGGTATGCATATTTGAAAACTGAATTAAAGACTGTGTATATGTCATGTTAGCCAAAAGACCAGCAAATGTACAGTTAAGAAGATATACTTGTTACCATATGTTATTGTATGCTAATTGCAGTTCCATTGACGTTTCATAAGCTTATTAAACTTTTCAGTAATGTGTCATATGCTGTGCTGTACCAGGACATTTTCTCTTTCACTTTTCCAGAAATAAAAGTTTTAATGTCTCCTAAACTATATACATCTTCTGGACTTTTGGTTAATGCAGTTTTTAATAAAAATTTCTAATATGTGAATAAAATGAATGCGATAGTTCCACTTTCAGCATGTTACATGAAGTTTCATGTGGTACTATAGGGAGGATTTCATCTTGAGCCAAATCAGGACTCAAAATTCTTCTAACAATGGACCATGAAAAATGCAAAGGACACGGGTCCTCTGAAAGGTCCTCTGAGGGCTATCTACTGGAAAGACCCAGAACATCCTCTGAAGAGTGAGGAGGATTAAATGTGTTTCCTGCTGGATCTCATCAAAGATTAACCCAATCCTTTCCTGGAGTAGAATTGTCATTGGGTAAAAAAAAAACCTGACTACCAAATATTTGTTGAACTTTTTTACACACAAATACTTGTCACTTTACATTCCATGTGAATTTAAATTCTTGGAGCAGTGAGCCAAAAGAGAGGTTCATCTGACTGAGGCAGAAACTGGTTTTCCACTTTTTTGCGGGAAAATCCACTTAAAGTGATTAAAATCTTTGCAGTTTACGCCCACTGGCAAACTTTTTAGCTACATTTTCTATGGCTATAAAGTTTTAATCACGTTTTTCACCTTTTTTCTGTAAAAAGTGCAATTTTCCAGGAAATGAAACATAATACAAGCAGCTACAGAGCGTGAGACAGGTGCTAGGCTGTTGTGCTGTGAGTTGGTTTGCAAAATTGAAGCAGGAGAAGCTCATAGTGACTGCTATCACTATGAGCAAGTTTAATAAATATAAAAGGAGGACCTGGAAAGACCGTTATGTGTCCAGTGAGTCTGAGGAGGAGGAAGTGACCACTACCACCAACATGAAAGGGTCTGAATGTCCTGGTTCCCAAACCCAATGCTGGTCAGTCCCCCTACACCATCCTTAGGGATCTTGGGGAAAGTTTTGTCAAGGGCAGATGAAGAGGAGGGTAGTAGAGTGAGTAGAATAGGTCAGCTACCTGTGCATGCTGCCAGTGCTGCCCCTGCTGTCAGTGCTGTGCCTGCTGCCAGTGCTGAACCTGCTGCCAATGTGTCTTGTAATTTTCAGGAGGGGGGGAGGAGATGATGCCAAGGGTGACAGCAGGGGACCCTAAGTCACGCTTTCCATCCTCAAGCAGTCCTGCCACTACTACAACTACTAAGAAGGTCCAGCGGCTTGTACAGAGTGTTAGGAGTGAGGTAGAAGGTGATCATATTACTACTGAGGAAGAAGACTCAGATACTGAACTTGATGTGGTTGGTGTTAGTAATAGTAACAGTGATAGTGAAGTATCTGGTGGAAGCAGCTTTAGGGAAGTGATAAGGGAAGTAATGCAGAGCATCCAGACTAGCAGTCAAGGGAGCCCACAACATTCCCCTGACCCTGGTAGACACCTTCCCCCCATGACATTGTCCAGGTGGAACATGACTCTGAAGAAGGCAGAATTGTCGCCTAGCAGCAATTATACCACCACCACATGGAGAACAGATTAACTGCCTGATGCTCGTGCTGCCAGTCTGCCTTCTTCATGTCAACAACTGTCAAATGAAAGACATTGACGGGAGTAAAATAAAGGTTTGGGTGTTCTTTGCATGGTTTACTGAGATGGAAAAAAGAAGGAGGGGGAGCAAAGGGGCCCCAGTAAAATAGGAGGGCTGACTTTAAGACTATTAAATCCATTGAGATAGAGTGTCAAAGACTCTCTCCAGTATAACATATTGGACTCTCAACCCTTCCATTGTGACACAGAACTGTTTAACTGCCTTATACAAGGGAAGAGAAAAAAAATCTGCCTGCATTCAGTGAATAGTCAGAAGGAAAAAAGATCCTACCCGCTCTCACTCCAGTGGGGATAAACCCGAGAGGAAAAGCATCTTACCCACAGATTTACAGCTTTATAAGCCAGGACAAAGAATATCCTGCTCGTATCCACAGAGTGAGGTATAACTGAAAGAGAAAAAAAGAGAATCCTGTCTGCATTTATACATCTAAAGTCAGTGGAGGTAAACCCTCTCTATATATACATCACAACAGCTTGATAAAAGAAATATTGGTGGGCTGATATTATAGTATGAACTTAAACGTAAACTTAACACCATCTGTCCGTTATTGGAGAATCAATTAATTCATTCTTTGACACAGAGGACTTTGAACGTGATGCTTATTCGGAACACTCGGATAAATAGAGACTTAAATATTGTTTTACCTATATCTGGTTTATGTACATATTTTTTTAGTCTATGTGGGACTCTTTTTTGAGTCACTTTATGCTTAATATCTATTAATACATATTGCTTTTATAATCATTTATGAATTGTATTAATAAATGACATTTTTTACTATCTCTGAGCCATATTTAAATATATACATTTTGATACAAATACTTTTTAAGATCAAAATGCTGTTTTCTAGTTTGTTTTTTAGTAGTGACATATTACTTCTTTGTCACAGTGGATACAAGCAGGTAGATCTTACAAAAGAGTTATAGATAGAGAGCTTATTGCACTATAATTATTGTATATTAAAATAGGAGGGCAAGTCTGGGAGGGGAAGCTAAGGAAGGTAAAATGTATAAAACTGGTGATGTAAAGAAGTATAGCCAGGAAATCAAGGAATAGGGAAAAGCAGAGAGGGGAAAATTTAAGGGTATGTGGGGAGGGGTTGTTGAGTAGAGTGTTTGAAGGGGAATAAAGAACTATGGATAGGGGCACTGCTATAATAAATGAGGCTAAATAATAGAGGCTGAATTTACAAAAAAAGTGGGGTAATGTTGATGGCAGGTGGGCATGAGGGGGGTGGGAGGGCAACGATACAAGAGTTCTTCAAAATCTTGGCAGACTTGTAGAAAGCTGGGCTGAGTTCTCTATTCACAATGATGATGTGTAAGAGCCCATGTTTTATAATGGCCACTCCCACAAATGCAGGCAAAGTCCTATACTTTGTAAACATGGTTAGCATTGCATTTCCAATAACCTAACTTTTATACAGGAACTGTCTCTGTCACTCATATCAAGGACTACCAAATGCTTCTGTTTCTGCAAAACATATGGATTTCTCTATACTTAATCCTTTCACCTGTTTTCTAAAGTTTATTTCCATTTCCAAAACACAGTTACATCTTGGAACAGAGAGACTGATATGGGCTTAAAACACAAATAACTAATCAAAATCAAAAGCAGAATTCTGTATTGTTTGTTCTTCATATGGGAATGTACTTCAGATGTAGATATAGCACAGAATGAACATCTGATCTTTATAGCAAATAAGGATTGTAATTGCTACAGTGATTTCAAAAACCATTACCTTGTGAAGCATAGTCACAGTAAAATAAATTTTGGACCTCCAGTAATAGAAGAGATTGTCACTGTGTCTCTTAGTAACGTAGTAAATTAGGTTGAGAAAAAACACAAGTCCATATAAATTCAACTTTTGCCCCAAAAGAAGTGAGAATAACCCAAAGAAATGAGAATTATATAAGAATTCCTGCTGCCAAATAAGTTAGCCTTTAACAGAACTTCCTGTTTAGGGCTCAATCCATTATCAATCCTTAAAAAAAATAACCAAGGGTAGTTTTGCAAGCACAGTCAGGCATTCAATAACCTATGCCATAAACTGCCAGTAATAGTTCACCCATTGAGAACAATGGAACAGCTCTAGCCATTTGTGATTCATTTCTGTGTGGTGAGTACCAATGCACGATAAACAGATACATTAACTCACGGTAATCCTTCTCCCACCCTTTTAGTGTACAGCACACGACAGTTAAAGAAAAAACTCAAGCAGGGAACAAGCAGCTCATACAACACTTAACACAATGAGAGCAAAGGCAAAATTAATCCCTGTAATGCCAAGGAACCATAATGGAAATGTGCATGGCCCACACAGAAGTGCTAGGCAACCAACATCAAACCATCAATCCCCAGGGGAACAAGGGCTTGACAAATTAACCTCAAAGTATCCATGGCACAATACACCGGCAGTGGGTTAACACATACCAACTTATATGTCCTTACAACACAATACCTGTCAATCACTAATCAACCTGTGCAAGATCAGTAGCCAAAGGAGAGCCAAGGTGCACCTTCATCAGCAGCCACACTGGTCAACACCACACAGGTAAACAGCAATTACACCAAAAACGTTCAAACAACAAGACCCACACTGACATAAACTTATCTGGACAACACCCATTGGCCCCTCCATACTGGATGACCAAGTCTGGACAATACCCCACGACTGTATTAAATTGACATCTCATCATGCTTAGACATGGTGTGTTTACAGTGAGACCTTAGGTTTCCAATGCAGTACCTGTGAAAAGGGGACATGTGAGGGCTATGCAGCCCAAGGAACCCCCAAGTATGCCTGCATATTTCCTGCCTGTTGCAACAACTGATTCTTCATCTGGTGAGCCATTCAGAAGCCTGTCTCCACCTGGGGGGGACCAGGCCAGGTTACAGCACCTCAGCTGCTGCAAACGTATATTCCATAGATGCCACAGGAACCTGTGGAGCAGCACAGGGAGGACAGACAACTGCAAAGACACAGGATATTCCACACAAGGGCTCTGAAGTGATAGACTACTACAGATTGATGTCACATAGCATCATCAACCTATATGAGGTGATCAAAGATGATGTTGACTAGGGGTGGGTGAAATCTCATACTGTGTTCTCGCGAGATATTCTGTGAAAACCACATTGACCAAAATTGTTCGCCATTTTTTTAATAGCTAGAAAGTTTCTGCCCATTGATTTATTTGGTTTTCACCTTTTCGCTATAAAAACTTGACATATTTGTGGAAGTCAAACACAACAGAAGCAGCTACAGAACCAGGTAGACATGCTCTGCTATTCTGCTGTGATCTTAAGGAAAAATTGAGGCAGGAGTGGCTCATAGTGACTGCTATCACTATGTGCAGGTTTAAAAATATTAAAAGGAGGATCTGCAAGGACCCTTATGTGTCCACTGAGTCTGAGGAGGAGGAGGAAGTGAGCACTACAGAACAAATGCTGTCCAGTCCCCCTAAATCACCCCAAGGGATCTTGGGGAATTTATTGGGATGGGAGGGAGAAAAAGCAATGGGAAGGGAGGGAGAAAAGGGAATGGGAAGGGAGAAAAGGGTAGTACTAGTGAGAGCAGGACAGGTTAGCTGTCTGTGCCTGTTGCTAGAAATGCTGCCCCTGCTGCCTCCTTTGCTGCCCCTGCTGCCACTAGTGCTGTGCCTGTTGTCAGATGGCTGCCCCTGTCGCAACCAGTGCTGTGCCTGCTGCCAGTACTTAACCTGATTCCACCAATATTGTGCCTGCTGTCGGACGTGCTACCCCTGCTGCAACAAGTGCTGTGCCTGCTGCCAGTGTTAAAGCTGCTGCCCCCAATGCTGAAGCTGCTAGTGTGTCTTTTAATAATGAGAAGGGGGTAAGGAGAAGATGATTCCAAGTGTGTCAGCAGGGGGCCCTAAGTCACACTTGCCATCTCCAAGCAGTCCTCCCAGTGCTAGTACTAATACTAAGAAAGTCTAGCAGCTTGTTACTTTTAGGAGTGAAAAAGGAGGGAGTAATCAGATTCATCATATTACTAGTGACTGTGAGGAGGAAGACTCCTCCTCCTGAAATTGATGTGATTGGTGTTAGTAGTAGTAGCAGTAATGGTGAAGCAGCCGGTGGGACTAGTATTAGGGGAGTGGTAAGGGAAGCATTTGAAAGCATCCAGACTATCGGTCAAGGGATCACACACCATTACTCTGGCTCTGGGAGTTCTCCTCCCCTTTCCTTCATGACAGTGTTGAAGTGGAACATGATCCTGAAGAGGCCAGAACTGGTGTTGGAGGAAAGCTGGTGCACAATTAATCCCACCATGACCAGCAGGATCACAGATCAACTGCCTGTGCCTGCTGCTACTGCTGCCAGTCTGCCTTCTTCAGGTTAAAAAGAAATGACTAGGTGTGATATTAGGGGACCCTCTATCACTTTGCTCGTCACCTCGTCCAAGCAGCAGTGAGATATCTGTAATAGAACAGAAGCAGCATGTAGAGACTAGTGGTGGTGGTGGTGGTGATGATGATGTTGGAGAAGCTGAGGTGGAAGAGAAACTGATGACCTTTTTAGCAGAAACTGATAAGGAATGGGAGACAGAAATGATGATGGCATCACCACTGAGGAGCAAGCTGAGGAGCAAGCTGGTGTGCCACAGACTACTGTGGACACAGTGGGAATGGGGTCAACAAGTGATGTGGGTCGAGGACAGGTTCCACTTGCCAGCAGTAGAAATACCTCTGGTCCTAGTTAGCTATGCTGATTCTGAGGCAGTAGCAGCAACAGCAGCAACATCATCCACTGCCAGCACAGACAATGAAGGGGAATGTGGAAGACAAGAAGAAATAGGCCATTCTTCTCCATCTGTTCCCTATCCCTGTCCCCCGAAATCATGGCTGTGGCCCTATTCATCTCTTGGGGCAGGCACAGTGAATTCATCACCAAGGTCACTATGCACAATTTGTGACAAGTCAGTGAGAAGGGGAAAGGAGGGAATGTGCCTTGGCACAACCACCCGGATATCACACATGAAAAACAGACATTTATGTCAAACATGTTAAAACCAAACACCCACCACAGAAATCAAGCACCATTGTTGCTGTACACCCTGACTCTCCATAAAGGCAACAAGAGGTAGGGCAGACATCAAAGAGGAGGAAGAATAGAGAAAACCATGCAGAGACTGGAAGTTCCATGATGAGTGAAACAACTAGCTCACAATCACCTTCTAGGCTAATTACATCTTCTGCTCATCCACCTTGTTCATTGTTACCTCCCCCACAAAATAATAGCCACTCTGTTAATGTTAGGAAGAGAGTCCTCCTAGTCCGATTATTCTTCTGGACCGAGTACTGGCCACCATACGTACCAGCATAGCATCTCCCCTCGGGAAGAGAATAAGGACCGCCCAAGTAGATGCACCTGCTTAGAGTTCCACAGGGCATTGTTTATTACCGGTTAACCTCAGTACCAAGGTACTTTCAACTTACCATAATACTAAGTAGGCAGGGCATCTTGGAAAGAACCAGCTTCTCTGGTTGGTTTCCCATCTCTTCTGGTGGCAAGAACTCAACAAAAATATTGCTGCCTTTGTAGCTGCCTGTCCAGTTTGTGTGCAGGCCAAATCACCTTGTCATCTTCCAGTGGGCCTTGTCCAAACCATACCCAATGGTGAGAAGTCATGGTCATACCTTGCCATGGACTTTATAGTCGGACTCCCTCTGTCCAATGATAAGACAGTCATCCTCATGGTTTTCGACAGATTTTCTACGATGTGCCACTGCATACCATTCAAGAAACTCTCATCTGCTAAAGAGTTGGCTACAGTCTTTATCAAGGAGGTCTACCGGCTACATGGGGTTCCTAAAGTCATAATTTTCTACCAGGGTAGCAAGTTTGTCCCGAGATTCTGGAGGGCCTTCTGTGTGCAACTAGGTATCCAACTCTCCTTCTCCTCGGCCTACCACCAGCAATATAATGGGGCTGTGGAAAGGGCTAATCAGGCCTTGGAGCAATTTCTGTAGTGCTACATCTCGGAACATCAGAACAACTGGTTGGACCTGCTACCTTGGGCGGAGTTTGCTCATAACAGTGTAGTCTCTGCCTCCACCCGGCTCTCCCCTTTCATGGTGAATTACGGGTATCCATGATTCCTAATTCTTTTAATCTCCAGGGGATTCTGGAGCTGGAGGATCATCTCCAGCAGATCTGTTCTGCATGGGTGCAGATCCAAGAGGCACTTCAATGACCATAACAATCCCAGGAGCTCAAGGCCAATTGTAAACTCCTACTCGCACACTCCTACCAGGTGGGGTAGAGGTCTGATTGTCCTCCAGAAATTACCACCTCAACTTACCCTCCCGGAAACAGGCTCCCCATCTTGTGGGGCCTTTCTGTATCCTCCAATGTGTGAACCCTGTGGCCTATGCCCTAGACCCCCCCCCCCAAATTGCGGATACACAATGTGTTCCATGTCTCGCTGCTGAAACCCCTGGTTTGTAATCGTCACTCCCCGACCCCATTCAGTGCCCAATGATGGCCATGAGGAGTTTGAGGTCCGCTCCATAGTTGAATCTCGTAGGTTCTATGGGAGGCTGCAATATTTGGTCCATTGGAAGGGGTACGGTCCGGAGGAGTGCTCGTGGGTTCCAGCCTCGGACGTGCTTTCCATGCATGTTCTCCCCTCAAACCTGATCTGAGTTATAAAGATAGACTAGCCAAACTATGTTTGTTTACATTAGAAAATAAATGTCTAAAGGGTAATATGATTACCATTTACAAACAGAATCAAGGTCAATGCAAATAATTCTCTAAGGAACCATTCACTCAAAGAGATGATCAAAAACAAGGTAATCCATTAAGACTAGAAAAAGGTTATTTTGACTAAAACAAAGGCAGGGATTTTTTTAGTAAGGGCAGTACAATGACATAATTCTTTGCTTGCTGATATTATAGTTGCTTTCAAAATTGAAAGCTTTCAGACTCAGAGCAATATTGAAATAATGTCAGCTGCTTTCTATCAAATAAAGCATTGATCAGAGGAAATATCAAACTAACATTTTAAACCAAGAAGGAATTGTTTTACCCACTTGGGTTTAACTGGAAATTGCTTACATTTTTTCTTCTGAATTAGCATTGTGATAGGGCAGGGACTGTATTCGATGGAAGCATGCATATTTATCAACTATATAATGAACCTACCATTGGAAAAATAAGACATGATAATGAAGGAATAACAAAATCCAATTCCTGATAACACTGACTGTAATTTGAATATATAATGGGTTACACCCTCTGCGGGCCAATTATGGCCAAATATCCTGTCATATTACAGAATGTTTGACTGAGATTTGTCAGCAGGATCGGATATTGTATGCCTGTGTTACTTGAGTACATATAGAGAAGTATTTAACCTCAAATTTGAAAGATAACAAAAAGATGTGTGCATGGATTCATTAGCAACCACAAGTCTATGACATAATTGAAAGAGTAAAGTGCCTAAAATGAAACTGGGCATGCTAAATAGCAACAAGCTTGGAATGGCTGCACCGCTGTGATATAAGGATTCAGTGGCAAAAAGATAGATAAAAAGTAAAATCTTTATTTGAAAAAATGCCAAAATATAAAAACAATACTTTGGGCAATAGATCGGACATTAGAGGTCGAGTCTCATGTCATACGCAGTGCAAAAAAAAACCCATAATCCACGCGTTTCGCGCTTCAAGAGCTTAATCATGACGGCCAGATCACTATACCGTGTACTTGTATAAATAAAGTCTTCCACCAATCGTATACAATGTTTAATCAACAGTAATTGACCACAACACTCTCATTATCCAGCATCAAGGCTGGAAATTAACCACTTAATTGTGCGCACAAATGGGGATGACCAGAGAAAAACGATCTCAAATTCACAATCTCAAATGCACAATTACATCTCCCAGTGTGCACATCACGATAACCAATATAGTCATAAATATACAAATGACCATAAGACATGCAGATGCACCAAAATATAAAAACATATAAAAAAATATATAAGAGCATATAATCGGTGCACCGCATGTCCCCAGCACCCAAAGGGTCTAATACCAGTATAAAAGCTGGAAGCATCGTGGCCAAACACTGCAAACCATTCAAATGTAAACCATTAGGGAACTGCTTTTCGAATATATCCAAGACAAATACATATACAATTGTAACAAAATATATATAAAAACAAATACACATACCGACAGTGTAGCCTCCAAGACCCATATCTATAAAAGGCTACACTTACCGATACAACTGTTTCTCAAAGAACCATATATATGCAGTTGTAAAAATATATATAGGTCCATAAACAAGACGCTAAAACATCTAAAGAACACAAATACAATTTATATAATATAAGTGACCCAATATATGATCACAACTTCACATCAAAATATGAATACGCCAAATATAAAATATAAAATGGATGCAAGATGTAAAGTCATTAACCAAACATGCAGATATCAAGATAGCTATGTAAATATGTATATATATGTGTAACATGTTCTCTCACTTAATTTAAAGTGCTCATGACATAGATATAGGGAAATGTAGCCACATCAAGAGTCAAATGTAACATGTTACATCATATTCCCTATTTAAACCACAGGGACTCCTAGTGTCCAAATGAAAAATCCAGAAGACCTCTCTCTTAGAAAGGGCTTTATCTACATCTCCCCCTCTAATTCCTAATACAACCCTCTCTATACCTTGCATAGACAAGGTTTCAATTTGTCTTCCGTGAAATTCATCAAAATGAGTAGCCACACTAGATCTCATATTTCCTCTCCTAATGTCACTCAAATGTTCATTCAATCTCTCCCTTAAAGGTCTCGTTGTTTTGCCAACATATTGTATTCTACATGACACACAGGAGAGAAGATAAACCACATTTCTGGTTGAACAATTGATATAAGTCCGCATCTTAAAAACTTTGTCCGTCTTATAGGACTGAAAAGTTTTGGACTCATTAATGAGAGAACAAAGTCCACATCTCAATCCACCGCACCTATACATACCCACTGTAGTTAACCAGCATTTGTTCTGATTGTGTTTCTTACCAAATAGACTGGGAGAGAGCCATCTACCAATGGTGGGTGCCTTCCTCGAGACAAAATTTACACCTGTGGAAATCACTCCTTGTAACTTATCATCTGCATATAATAAAGGAATATATTTCAAAATGATCTGTTTTACTTTATTAAACTCTACACTATAAACAGTGGAGAAGGTGACTCTTTCATCTCTAACACCACCTAGACTACGGTTATTGACTCTATTCGGTACATCTTTTAATAAGTCTTGTCTATTGCGTTGTCTAGCTGTGACCAAAGCTTTATCTAGCATCCATGGGGGATAACCCCTCTCTCGAAATCTATCATAGAGCTCTTGTGCCCTCAATTCAAACAGATCTTCAGTAGAGCAATTACGCTTTAATCTCACAAATTGTCCAACAGGAATAGATCTTATAGTATGCGGTGGATGACAACTCTCAGCCCTCAACAAAGCATTCACTGTGGTAGGTTTACGATAAATATCGAAAATAATACCATTAGTGGCTAAATCAGCTTCCAAACTCAAACCCAGAAATGTGACTTTTGTTGGTTGATGATCTGAGGTAAATGTAAGATTCAGATCATTATCATTTAAATATGTAATAAAACAATCCAAAGTCTGATCATCAGAACCCCAAATCACAAGAATGTCATCTATGAACCTCTTGTACATCACAATACTCTCACGATGGGGGTTCACATCTCCAAAGATGCGGCACTCCTCCCACCAACCCATATAAAGGTTGGCGAAAGACGGCGCAAACTTCGCGCCCATCGAAGTGCCGCACCTCTGGAGATAAAACACCCCATCAAACATAAAAAAATGATGTGTCAAAAGATATTCAATACATTCTATGATGAAATCCTTTAAAACAACCGCATAATTGCTGTATTTATCTAAATGATATCTAACAGCCTTAATCCCCAATGCATGGGGTATACACGAGTACAAAGAACTTACATCACAAGTCAACCAGGAATAATTGGATTCCCATTCAATATGCCTTAACAACTGTAAGACATGTTTAGTATCTTTAAGATAACTGAAAAGCCTAATGACCAATGGTTGTAACAGGGCATCTATCCATTCACCCAGAACTTCATTTAAAGAACCTATGCCAGAGACTATGGGCCTACCTGCCGGACAAGTTAAAGATTTGTGGATCTTGGGGAGATGATGAAACACAGGAATAATAGGATCTTGCACATAAATAGTATCAACATCTTTCTTAGATAAAATTCCCAGTTTCAAACCTCTATCCAACAATTCACATAAAATAGGCCCATAGTCTCTAGCAGGATTCCTCTCCAAAACCTCATAAGTGACACCGTCACTCAATTGACGTAGAGCTTCTTGATGGTATTTATCTGTATCCAAAACTACAACGCTACCTCCCTTATCCGCATGCCTAATTGTTATAGCATCCAGTGACTTTAATTTCTCCAAAGTTTTAAATTCAGAGATAGTGAGATTAGAATATCCTTTCTTATTGCTGACAATCTTGTTGAGTGCTATCAAATCTCTCTCCACCAGATATTGAAAAGAGTCTAACACCTTTCCCCTGCAACCCACAGGGTAAAAGGTAGAGACTCTGCTTAAATCAACATTCACTTTAACTACATCATCATTTTGATAATGTGAACTTATACTCATATTCTCATGTCTGATATTTTCCAAGTCTGTTAAACAACAAAAATCTTTGAAGCACAGCTTGGATGTATCAATATCAATCTGTGTGGAAATAGGATCAAGATTATAGTTTGAAACCTGATCCAAGGATTTCTCAACATTATCTGTTGAGTCTAGAAAGAATTTTTTTAAAGTCAATTTTCTGACAAATTTGTTTAAGTCCAAAATAGTATCAAATAAATTGAAATGGTTAGTAGGGGAAAAATTCAACCCTTTTTGTAAAACCGCTATCTCTTCGTCATTCAACTTATAACCAGAGAGATTAACCACATTCAATTCCTCTTTGTCCCTCTTCCCTGACGTCTGGGATAGCGTGTTTGATATTCTCTTATATCTCTTTCTTCCTCCTCTCCTGGTCTGTCTCCATGTCTTCTTGTCTGTCTTGATTTGTTCCGTCTCCTCCTCCCTCGGTGACTCTCTCGATGTGTCTCGGCTGTCTGCTCCAAAAAAACTGTAGCAACTTTTGTTTCTCTTTGATTTAAAAAAGATGCCGAGGAAGATGTTGCAGAAGAGGTAGTTGTGTCCAAGGAGTTCTCTGAATTGGATGTTTTAGAAACTTCACTCGTATCCATATCCATAGAGCTATGTTCTGTATCTGAGAAACTGACTCTCTTCATTTTCCCATATCTATTGAATCTTCTTAAAGTACTCTTCCGCCAGGAATAAACAGATCCATTCTCATAATCCATTTTATCCCTTAAAAATTTCTTTTTTTTCAATTCCATCACTTCTTTCTCTAATAGTTCAAGATGTTGGGTCAATTGACAATCTAGCTTGGAAAAATCAGGATCTCCTTGTTTATCAATAATCAACTCTTGTTTAGATTTGATATCTTCTTGTAATTTCACTAAAATCTCTTGTTTATATTCAACGATGAGTTGCATTAAAGAAAAGGAACACTCAGTCAATATTTTATTCCATTTCAACGTAAAAGATGAATCTTCTTTGATGAAGGTGGGAATCTTTTTCACACGTAATCCGCGTGGAATCCTTTCTACCTCCAAATATTGTTTCAACGTGGTGATCTCCCACCAAATGTGAATTTCTTTGGACATAAATTCTTCTAGACTCAAAAATAAATCCTTTAAATTTATTGGACTATCAGCAATTGAATCATGCATTGAATCTGCAAATAAGCGATCGGCACTTATGTTTCTTGCACTGCGATCTTCTATAGACATGAGACTACGTGTAACTCTTGGGTTCTGTTGCGTCTCCATTGTAACAATGCACAGTAAATGAAAAATAACCTTAACCCAATATACAATTATAGACCTCTTGTGGAACAAAATTCAAACTGCTCCATATCAATCAGTTGACCAATAACGTTATATGGTAAACAGTGAAGCATAGAAATTGTGTATATCTTCAATCCACTTTAAATCACATAAATTGTGACATGAATGCACACATGTTAACTTTTACCTCAGTCACATTTGATAAACAGGTGTATGCGACCACCAAATAAACAAGTTAAACACTCACAGTTCACTGTGTGCATCCACTGTCCGAACAGCCCAAGCGCCACCGTGTGCTGAAAGAAGAGAAAATGAACTGGAACCTAATGAGTTGCCTGTTGATTGCTGAGCACTCTCAAAGAAGGATACATAGAAACAAAACAAACGGTGCTTCTTAGACAATCCTCCAGGGTCAATGTTCCGGGACTCATATCAGTGTATGGACAAAGCACTCCTTACTCTCTCGAAGCGTGCAAGCCTGGGCTTTCTCCAACACCCACAACATATGTAACAAGCTTGGAATGGCTGCACCGCTGTGATATAAGGATTCAGTGGCAAATAGATAGATAAAAAGTAAAATCTTTATTTGAAAAAATGTCAAAATATAAAAACAATACTTTGTGCAATAGATCGGACATTAGAGGTCAAGTCTCATGTCATACGCAGTGCAAAAAAAAACATAATCCACGCGTTTCGCGCTCCAAGCGCTTAATCATGACGGCCAGATCACTATACCGTGTACTTGTATAAATAAAGTCTTCCACCAATCGTATACAATGTTTAATCAACAGTAATTGACCACAACACTCTCATTATCCAGCATCAAGGCTGGAAATTAACCACTTAATTGTGCGCACAAATGGGGATGACCAGAGAAAAACAATCTCAAATTCACAATCTCAAATGCACAATTACATCTCCCAGTGTGCACATCACGATAACCAATATAGTCATAAATATACAAATGACCATAAGACATGCAGATGCACCAAAATATAAAAACATATAAAAAAATATATAAGAGCATATAATCGGTGCACCGCATGTCCCCAGCACCCAAAGGGTCTAATACCAGTATAAAAGCTGGAAGCATCGTGGCCAAACACTGCAAACCATTCAAATGTAAACCATTAGGGAACTGCTTTTCGAATATATCCAAGACAAATACATATACAATTGTAACAAAATATATATAAAAACAAATACACATACCGACAGTGTAGCCTCCAAGACCCATATCTATAAAAGGCTACACTTACCGATACAACTGTTTCTCAAAGAACCATATATATGCAGTTGTAAAAATATATATAGGTCCATAAACAAGACACTAAAACGTCTAAAGAACACAAATACAATTTATATAATATAAATGACCCAATATATGATCAAATCAAAGAGAAACAAAAGTTGCTACAGTTTTTTTGGAGCAGACAGCCGAGACACATCGAGAGAGTCACCGAGGGAGGAGGAGACGGAACAAATCAAGACAGACAAGAAGACATGGAGACAGACCAGGAGAGGAGGAAGAAAGAGATATAAGAGAATATCAAACACGCTATCCCAGACGTCAGGGAAGAGGGACAAAGAGGAATTGAATGTGGTTAATCTCTCTGGTTATAAGTTGAATGACGAAGAGATAGCGGTTTTACAAAAAGGGTTGAATTTTTCCCCTACTAACCATTTCAATTTATTTGATACTATTTTGGACTTAAACAAATTTGTCAGAAAATTGACTTTAAAAAAATTCTTTCTAGACTCAACAGATAATGTTGAGAAATCCTTGGATCAGGTTTCAAACTATAATCTTGATCCTATTTCCACACAGATTGATATTGATACATCCAAGCTGTACTTCAAAGATTTTTGTTGTTTAACAGACTTGGAAAATATCAGACATGAGAATATGAGTATAAGTTCACATTATCAAAATGATGATGTAGTTAAAGTGAATGTTGATTTAAGCAGAGTCTCTACCTTTTACCCTGTGGGTTGCAGGGAAAAGGTGTTAGACTCTTTTCAATATCTGGTGGAGAGAGATTTGATAGCACTCAACAAGATTGTCAGCAATAAGAAAGGATATTCTAATCTCACTATCTCTGAATTTAAAACTTTGGAGAAATTAAAGTCACTGGATGCTATAACAATTAGGCATGCGGATAAGGGAGGTAGCGTTGTAGTTTTGGATACAGATAAATACCATCAAGAAGCTCTACGTCAATTGAGTGACGGTGTCACTTATGAGGTTTTGGAGAGGAATCCTGCTAGAGACTATGGGCCTATTTTATGTGAATTGTTGGATAGAGGTTTGAAACTGGGAATTTTATCTAAGAAAGATGTTGATACTATTTATGTGCAAGATCCTATTATTCCTGTGTTTCATCATCTCCCCAAGATCCACAAATCTTTAACTTGTCCGGCAGGTAGGCCCATAGTCTCTGGCATAGGTTCTTTAAATGAAGTTCTGGGTGAATGGATAGATGCCCTGTTACAACCATTGGTCATTAGGCTTTTCAGTTATCTTAAAGATACTAAACATGTCTTACAGTTGTTAAGGCATATTGAATGGGAATCCAATTATTCCTGGTTGACTTGTGATGTAAGTTCTTTGTACTCGTGTATACCCCATGCATTGGGGATTAAGGCTGTTAGATATCATTTAGATAAATACAGCAATTATGCGGTTGTTTTAAAGGATTTCATCATAGAATGTATTGAATATCTTTTGACACATCATTTTTTTATGTTTGATGGGGTGTTTTATCTCCAGAGGTGCGGCACTTCGATGGGCGCGAAGTTTGCGCCGTCTTTCGCCAACCTTTATATGGGTTGGTGGGAGGAGTGCCGCATCTTTGGAGATGTGAACCCCCATCGTGAGAGTATTGTGATGTACAAGAGGTTCATAGATGACATCCTTGTGATTTGGGGTTCTGATGATCAGACTTTGGATTGTTTTATTACATATTTAAATGATAATGATCTGAATCTTACATTTACCTCAGATCATCAACCAACAAAAGTCACATTTCTGGATTTGAGTTTGGAAGCTGATTTAGCCACTAATGGTATTATTTTCGATATTTATCGTAAACCTACCACAGTGAATGCTTTGTTGAGGGCTGAGAGTTGTCATCCACCGCATACTATAAGATCTATTCCTGTTGGACAATTTGTGAGATTAAAGCGTAATTGCTCTACTGAAGATCTGTTTGAATTGAGGGCACAAGAGCTCTATGATAGATTTCGAGAGAGGGGTTATCCCCCATGGATGCTAGATAAAGCTTTGGTCACAGCTAGACAACGCAATAGACAAGACTTATTAAAAGATGTACCGAATAGAGTCAATAACCGTAGTCTAGGTGGTGTTAGAGATGAAAGAGTCACCTTCTCCACTGTTTACAGTGTAGAGTTTAATAAAGTAAAACAGATCATTTTGAAATATATTCCTTTATTATATGCAGATGATAAGTTACAAGGAGTGATTTCCACAGGTGTAAATTTTGTCTCGAGGAAGGCACCCACCATTGGTAGATGGCTCTCTCCCAGTCTATTTGGTAAGAAACACAATCAGAACAAATGCTGGTTAACTACAGTGGGTATGTATAGGTGCGGTGGATTGAGATGTGGACTTTGTTCCCTCATTAATGAGTCCAAAACTTTTCAGTCCTATAAGACGGACAAAGTTTTTAAGATGCGGACTTATATCAATTGTTCAACCAGAAATGTGGTTTATCTTCTCTCCTGTGTGTCATGTAGAATACAATATGTTGGCAAAACAACGAGACCTTTAAGGGAGAGATTGAATGAACATCTGAGTGACATTAGGAGAGGAAATATGAGATCTAGTGTGGCTACTCATTTTGATGAATTTCACGGAAGACAAATTGAAACCTTGTCTATGCAAGGTATAGAGAGGGTTGTATTAGGAATTAGAGGGGATGATGTAGATAAAGCCCTTTCTAAGAGAAAGGTCTTCTGGATTTTTCATTTGGACACTAGGAGTCCCTGTGGTTTAAATAGGGAATATGATGTAACATGTTACATTTGACTCTTGATGTGGCTACATTTCCCTATATCTATGTCATGAGCACTTTAAATTAAGTGAGAGAACATGTTACACATATATATACATATTTACATAGCTATCTTGATATCTGCATGTTTGGTTAATGACTTTACATCTTGCATCCATTTTATATTTTATATTTGGCGTATTCATATTTTGATGTGAAGTTGTGATCATATATTGGGTCACTTATATTATATAAATTGTATTTGTGTTCTTTAGATGTTTTAGCGTCTTGTTTATGGACCTATATATATTTTTACAACTGCATATATATGGTTCTTTGAGAAACAGTTGTATCGGTAAGTGTAGCCTTTTATAGATATGGGTCTTGGAGGCTACACTGTCGGTATGTGTATTTGTTTTTATATATATTTTGTTACAATTGTATATGTATTTGTCTTGGATATATTCGAAAAGCAGTTCCCTAATGGTTTACATTTGAATGGTTTGCAGTGTTTGGCCACGATGCTTCCAGCTTTTATACTGGTATTAGACCCTTTGGGTGCTGGGGACATGCGGTGCACCGATTATATGCTCTTATATATTTTTTTATATGTTTTTATATTTTGGTGCATCTGCATGTCTTATGGTCATTTGTATATTTATGACTATATTGGTTATCGTGATGTGCACACTGGGAGATGTAATTGTGCATTTGAGATTGTGAATTTGAGATCGTTTTTCTCTGGTCATCCCCATTTGTGCGCACAATTAAGTGGTTAATTTCCAGCCTTGATGCTGGATAATGAGAGTGTTGTGGTCAATTACTGTTGATTAAACATTGTATACGATTGGTGGAAGACTTTATACAAGTACACGGTATAGTGATCTGGCCGTCATGATTAAGCGCTTGAAGCGCGAAACGCGTGGATTATGGTTTTTTTTGCACTGCGTATGACATGAGACTCGACCTCTAATGTCCGATCTATTGCCCAAAGTATTGTTTTTATATTTTGGCATTTTTTCAAATAAAGATTTTACTTTTTATCTATCTATTTGCCACTGAATCCTTATATCACAGCGGTGCAGCCATTCCAAGCTTGTTACATATGTTGTGGGTGTTGGAGAAAGCCCAGGCTTGCACGCTTCGAGAGAGTAAGGAGTGCTTTGTCCATACACTGATATGAGTCCCGGAACATAGACCCTGGAGGATTGTCTAAGAAGCACCGTTTGTTTTGTTTCCATGCTAAATAGCACTAAGACCTGACGATAGATGGACCAAACCATTTTTTTAATAGATTCTACTTGATACTAAACATTCAAGAAGACCAAAGACAGGATGGGTTGATGAAATGACTAGGGGTGGGTAAAAAGTGAGAAAAATTTCTTGCATTACTTTTTGTGAAAACTGGCTGATTTTTCTTTGTTTCGTGAAAGTTTTCTCCATTTCACTAATGCAAAATTTTCCTCCTTTTTGTCTATTTTAACAAGTTTTTCACTTATAATTCCTATGAGTACAACATTTCCTACTATTACTTCTTCTGAGGGCCGTAGTGAAGGAATAAGTAGCTGAAAGTTGAGAGTCGTACAGCATATATGCGTTGAAAAATATGTTAGCATGAAGAGTGCATTCATCCTTTGCCTACAACACTAACTTCCTGCTTAAGTGACACACATATTCATGATGATGTAATAAAAAACACAACCTACAATGTGGCACACGTGTATTATAGTGGTGGGGGACTGGCATAGTGTGATTGAACGCTTGCTGGAAGACGACTAAGGGTTTCCACTGCAGTACACGTCAATCCTGGCCACACACACTGATTTGTTTGCCAGTAATCGATGCGGTCATTGTTTCTGCCTAGAACATAGCTATCCTGCAAGTATTTACAAACCATTTAACATGTAGTGGGACCACTTCTAAGAGCTACATGGAGTTCCTGTGTGTCAATTACCAACCCATACTCAGGGAGCAAGTTCCAAAGAAATGTGTCACCATCACCACCACCTCCACCAATGTTGGGTTTTTGCTGCCCCTGCTGCCTATGCTAAGACCCATGACTTGCCCTGTGTTCAGAATGGTTGATGATATAGGTGCTTCTGCTGGTTGAAATGCTTTGCTGCCTTCCTTTTCACTATGCTGTCTAGATGTATTTGCGCCCTCACTTTTTCCCTCTCAACCTCCACAATGCAACCCTTGACTTGATCATTAAACTTATCTCGATATTCCTTGACAGAATCCAATTCTTCAGAGAACTGCTGCTGATCGTCATGACTCCTTGTTGTGACAGACTGTTCAAAGCACGATAACATATCCTTTACCAGCTGGTGCATGTCTGTTTTGGTAAGATTCCTAAGCCATGCTCCTTATTTTTTTCTGCACTAAAAATATCAGTGGTAGAATTTCACTAATTCCTGCCATGTCTAATATTGTGGATGTTAACAACCTGTGTTGCTGTTGTTGTTGCTGCTGGTTATTCAACACAGGTGTCTGTGGAAGATGCAATGATGCCAGTGATGACTGATTGGGTGACTGTGCACTTTTTGAAATCTTTGCTTGTCCAGGGTCAGACTTTCCAATGGTTTTCTCAAGCAGTTTATAGGCAGACACCTTGATCATTTTCAGTGGTGGAAGAGTCAGTCTTTGCCTTTCTGCTTAGGTCATCCTCAGCATCATCATTACCTGCCACGTCTTGCTCACTACTCTTATAATTCCTCTGAGCTTTTAGAGATCTCAAACAATTTTTTTTTTTTACTTTCACAAAGTTTGCTGCTACTTTCAGGATATGTGTTTTGGTGCTTGTTTGTCTCACTATCTGTTGCAACAGATGGTGAAGCTGCTACACCTTCCTTCATTATGTTATTGTCATCATTAACACTACAATGTGACTTGTTGCCATCTTCAGTGTTCTTCTCATATGGTTCTTTTTTGTTCTGGCACTGGAAGTTATGATCACAATCAACCAGCTCCAAAAGACTGCATATCATCGGGCGTTTCAGTAGTATCTGCTCTAGCTGTCCACCAGGTCTGCCATCGCCCCCAGAGCTTATCAAACTTAGCCAGAGTACCTCGGTGTAAATAAACCAATTTATAATGTGGAAAACACTGTGACACCAGATTTATCCACGCTCTACAATTGGGAGCCCTGTTTGACATCCACTGCAGGGCCACCACCTTCCTCGCCATCACCAAGAGCTCACTCAAGAGAGTCCTGTCATTTTCATCCTCAATCTCATCAGGGAAAACAGACAACAGACAGATTTTTGGGGTCACAGGAACAGGTCTTCCCAATACCAGGCCCACAATACGCACTACCGCATTCCAAAACCTCCTGACTCCAGGGCATTCCCAAATCATATGCAAGTATGTACCTTGAGCAGTATCACACCGAAGACAACGATCGGATCCAGAACCTCTCATTTTAAACAGTCTGACCAGTGTGTAATAGATTCTATGTAAAATATTCAACTGAATCATTTGATGTCTAGTCGATGTCGCCACCAGAGCTGGCCCCGCCTTAGCCAGATCCCATTCCCAATCTTCCAGCGGACCCACATCCATTTCCCATTTAGTCCTGGAAGGAAATTCCTGATGCCTCATATGAGAATCTAACCACTGATAGATGAAAAAAAGAGGCCTCGGCGGTTCAAGAGCCATCAATCTAGTAAGAAGTGGAAATGTAGAGATGGTTGGAACACTGTCATCCCACTGAGCTCTTAGAGCATGTCTGATACATAGATACGAATAAAAAAGATTATGTGGTATATGATACTCCTCATGTAGTTGTTCAAAAGATTTCAATTGGTTATCCTGATATAATTGTCCAGAGAATCAACCCCAAATCTAGCCCACAAGGGGCCAAACTCACTAGCGAGTAGATGGTGTATCCCTGCAGCGCCCCACAGAGGGGTATCCGGATCCATGTCTATATATCCCAGCAACTTTTTCAGCTCCATCCACGCCCTGTACAGGGCTGGTCAGCTAATATATTTAGTTGTTTGTTTATTTATTTATTATTTTTTATTTATTTTTTATTTTTATTATTTTCTTCAAGTTGTCCACCCTATCTTATCACAGTCTGTGCAAAAAAAAAAAAAATGATAACTGAAAAACAAAATCAACAACTTCTTTCCTCAGACTTCCCCAACACAACAACAGCAAGATCAGCAAGCAAATTGGTCCCCACCCCATCTTCCTGTGTCTTGCTATTCAGTCATATAGAATTTTGGGGTATTTGGGGTCAACCTCCTTCCTCCCTTCTTCTCCCTCAGAGTACCCCCAGACTACCCTTATGTAGATAACAAATGTCCTACCTAAAAGACTCCCTAAACTAAGCTTCAATTCAACTTTATTTGCCTATCTTCTCTAGCTCAAAACCGTACTGCATTCTCCTCTCAAAAAAACACAGAATGGCATGGATCAGCAACACCAGAAGATGATGGTGATTATGATATGTATATTTATATAGCTTCATATAGGTGATTAGAACTTTACAGTTTAGTGTTTTGTCTCCTCACAGTTTTATGGGATGGGATATGTTTTCTTGAGCTTTATTTACTAGAAGGACCAGTCCTAATAAAATTATTTACTATAAGAAAAACTTTGGAACAAAACAGAAACCATCGCCCTATGTGGCTTATGGGGAACCTCTGTAGGGTCTACAAGACAAGTGGTATTTTCTCAGATATTTCTTTCCCTAGCTGTAAATTAGGTAGTACAAGCAGTTTTTCTCCTACAATGGTAAGCTTATACAATTATAACTAGCAGTGTTTTGGAGGTTTCAATATCTGAGTCATCCATTGGGATGTAGAAAAGAAAACATTTTATGCATTGTTATACATCAATATGGTCCTCAACATAGAGGAGAATGTGCTGAAAATCCCTGTAAGGGGAAATAAAAATAAAGTGTTTGACACTTAAAAATCTTAACTCTGGATGATGATCTAGTATATATCCCATCCCAGCATTCTCCTTTTCTTCAGATACAGATGAACTTGAAAGGGTGTGTGTGAGTGAGAGAGAGAGAGAGAGAGAGGGAGAGGAGATGTCATGGCCATGAAATTAGCTAAAATGCAAAGGCTCAATCTTCCACCACTGTAAAGGAGCCCTGTTCCTGTTTATAAACTTTTTAATAGATCGATTTCAAAGTCTGACGCTGGCCAACTAAAGAGGAATACAAAATACACAATCATCCTGTCAATAATCTTCAGCATGGTCAAGGATTCCAAGTCCAGCCCACTAAATAATCAGCTATACATGTTTTGAATAGGGATGGGTGAGAGTTTTTACCTTAAACCAAATTCTGCAAATAATGGCACTTCACATTTTCTGCACTTTGCCTTTTTTTTACCTAGCTCCTTCTATTGAAATCAATGGGAACATTGAATTTATACACAATACATAGCAAATATTATTTTATCTCCCAAAGGCATAGTATAAAAGAGATATGAGGGTGCCTGTGTTAGAGGAATCATTCAGTTGAATAGGGAATTTTTTGGGGGGTGTTTGTTGACTGGGATTGTGGGAACAATTAATAAAACATAAATAAATGCAATAAAAAAACATAAAACATGGTATAAAAAGGGTCAGAGGAGGATGCCTGTGTTGGTGGGTGGAGTTTGGGCAAATAATCAATTGAACAGGTATTTTTTGGGGTGGTTGGTTGACTAGTATTGGGGGGACTGTTAATTAAAAAAAAATAATACTAAATTAGTACATAACTTGATAGGGACACCTTGACTTAAGCTTCAACTGGTGCAAACTGATACTTGACAGGATAAAGTTTTTTGTAGAGAATGGTTTGTAGGACTTAGACTTGTTGTTAGGGGCCCAAGCCCTGAGTAAAAATTGATTTGTAGGACTTAGACTTAATTGAGGCACTTGGTCTGAGAAAACGTTGATTAGTTGTTGGAAATTAGACTTGTATTAGGCCCAAGTCTTTAGTAAATATTGATTTGTTCAACTTAGATTTGCTTGGCACAAGCCATAAGGAAACATTGCTTTGTAGGACTTAGGCTTGTTAGAAACAAGCCCCAAAATGTTTTCATTTCTTTTGTAGGCCAGCAGGTGTTCTTGTTGGTGATGCCGAGTTATTTAAACAACAAGATGATTAGGCAACTCAAAGGGAATGAGATCAACAACAGTAGTAACATGGGTGATGCATGTTGAAGGTTCCACTTGCCACAACTAGCTCCAGTGCACCAGAGGCAGTAGATGCACCAAAACTAGCCCCCACCACTTCAGGTATATGTGGAGAAAATAGGACGTTTGCCAGTAATGCTTCTCCACCTGCCCCTCCTCAAAAATTATGGGTATGTTGTTAGAATAGAAATGTTTACCTTGAGAGCAGGAACTGTGCCTCTCATCATCAACTGCAATGTGCACAGTGTGTCTGATAAATAAGGGAAGGACTGGGAACAACCGGCACATCTGGACTCACATCAAACACCTGGTATAAGTGTAACCAAACACCATGATGCTTAGGGTCCCCAATGTTATTCATACCATCAGTAACCAAGTACTGCTGTCACTATGCACCTTGTCCACTCCCCACTAAGGACACATGACAACTTGCAGACAGTTTAATAAAAATGATGAACCCTCCCTACCATCAGCTTATCATATTCTGCGGGATAGAATCTCTTCAGATGCCAATGTATGCCCTGAGTGCAATTATCCTTCACCACACTACCATGGGTGGTCATTGCACCATAGAGTGTGCAATGGATGGACACAAACTGCAACATCCTGACACTACTAAATGTCTATCAACCAGTGGGGAACATAAAAATAAATGAGGTGGATCACCAGAAGATGTAGTCACCCTAGAGCAAGAAGATGATGGCAAGCCAGGTGTTTTGCTCACAATTAAACTTTCAGCCTCTGGCTGGGTTTATCTATTCTTCCTCCAATTTGATCTTCCCATCACCTCTTGTTGCCTTTTGAGAGAGACAGGAGTACAGCAACAGAGGTGCCCAATTTATTTGGTGGGTGTTTGGCTTTATCATGTTTCACATAAATGTCATGGTGTCTGTGTTTCATGTGTGTTATCGGGGCAATTGTGACAAAGTGCATTCCCTCCTTTCCCTTTTTCATTGACTTGTCACATTTTGTACACAGTGCCGTCATTGATGAAAGCACTGCACCTGCCCCAAGAGAAAAATATTCCCACACCCAGTACTTCATGGGGGAGGGGAAAGGTGGAGAAGAATGGCCTCTTTCTTCTTCTCCTCCACATTCCTCTTCACTGGGTGGGGAGAGGATGATGTTGCTGCTGTTGCTGTCTCAGAATCAGCACTGCAACTACAAACAGAAACACAGAGAGAGAGAGAGAGAGAGAGAGAGAGAGAGGTGTTAGGCTGGTGTGCTCTTAGTTGGTTTATAAAATTGAGGCAGGAGAGGCTCATAGTTAGTGATGGGTGAAAATTTTTGCCTCAAACTGAAATCAGTGAATAATGGCACTTCCTGCTTGGTGAATAATTTCCCACGAAAAGTGCAGTTTTTCCTCTTTTTCCTGCCTTTTTTGCCTAGCTCCTTGTGCATTGAAATCAATGGGAAGAAAACATTTTCTCCACCACACATAAGTTTTCTAAAGTCATATAAAAGGGTGTCAGGCTCTCACATCATGCCATTCTATGTTTGTGAGAGGAGAGAGCAGCACATTGTTTGAGCTAGAGAAGACAGAGAGGGGAATTGAAGTTTAGTTTGGGGAATCTTTTAGGTAGGACCTATGTTCCCTGTATTAGGAGAGTCAGTGGGGCACTCTTTAGATTGTAAGCTTTCGGGCAGGGACCTCGCACCCAATGTTTCACTCTACAAAGCACCTATAACACTGTATTATTTAAACCCTGAAATTGTAAAGCACTGCGTACGCTTGTGGCGCTATATAAATAAACATATTCATTCATTTACTCTGGGGAGAAGAAGGGAGGAAGGGGGTTGACCCCAAATATCCCAAAATTCCATGTAACTGATTGGCAAGACACAGCACCTGGGGACCAATTTGCTTGCTGATCTTGCTGTTATTGTCTCTGTGCTGAGGAGAAAGTCTGGGGAAAAAAGCTGTTGATTTTGTTTTTCAGGTGTCATTTTTTTGGACAGGCTGTGATAAGACAACAGGGTGGTCAACTTAAAAAAACAAATTAAAAAATGTAAAAAAAAAAAATAATAAAGAAATAAAGAACTAAATATATTAGGTGACAGAGACAGACAGGGCTTAGGCAAGGAATCATACAGCTCCATCAGTTGTGTTGTGTACTGTAAAGTAAAAACACAGAGTGTAGTTGAGTAAACACACAAGGGGAAGTGGAAGGGGGAGTGGTGGAGAGGTGCAGGGATGTAAGAGTAAAGTAGTTCAAAAACTGACTACAGCAATGGTCGCTGCAGCGTGTGCAATAAATGATGATGATCCCTCTGCTCCAAGGTAGGATTCAGTTTGTCAAGGTCCCAGCAAAACTAGTTCCTGCACCACCAGTGCCAGTAGAAATAAAGAACCATATAAGAAGAAAACTGAAGTTGACAACAAGTCGCATTCAACTGTTGATGATGCTGGCAATAGCATAATAGAGGAAGTTGTAGCAGCTGAACTGCCTGTTGCATCAGATAATGAGACAAACAAGCAGCAAAATACCTGTCCTCAAAGTTGTAGTGAACTTTGTTACAGTAAAAGTAAAAATAAATTGTTTGAGACCTCTAAAAACTTATAGGAATAAAAGGGTAGTGGGCAAGAATGACCTATTGATGACTGATGATGATGCAGATCTAGAATATATCCCCCAGCATCCTTCTCTTGTTCAGATACAGAAGAGGTTGAGAGTGAGGATGATGACTATGGCTATAAGGTTAGCAGGAAGTCAAAAGCTGAATATTCCATCAAATTTAGGGAGCACTGTGACTGTCTATAAACTGTTTGAGAAAGCCATTGGAAAGTCTGACCCTGGACAAGCACAGATGTACAACAAAAAAGTACACTGTCACCCTATCAGTCATCATCAGCGTCATCGCCTCTTCAAAGTCCAAGTCCCATTCAGCCACACATACCTGTTTTGAGAACCCAGCAACAGCAACACAGGATAACCCTTTCCGTACCCCTCTCGCACTCAAAGGGTTAACATCTGCAATGTTAGATACGATCAGTGTCTCTTATGCTGCTGCTGTAAGTGCTGCACCTTTGACACCTAGTAGTAGTGGCAGTAGAACTATAGCAACATCTAGCCAAAGTAGCAGTAGCAGCAGCAGCACCACCTCAGGAACCCCTCATTACATGAAGTCCACAGTATGGAGATACTTCACTCAGGATCCTCAAGCTAAGCATGTTGCTATCTGTTTTCTGTGCAAAAAGTGCATGAGCATGGGGAAAGCAGGCTCACACCTTGGCATCTAGGCACCTCCTCTATGAGATCCCACCTGAAGCATAACCACAGGTCTAACTGGGAGACACAATATCAGCAGGCCAAAGGTTCCACAACTAGCAGCAGCAGAAGCACTTTAAAAGGTTTTGAGGGCTCTAGGGCATAAATAATAAGTAGTGCAGTTATTTATGTGTCAGAGCATGTACTACTGCCAGTGCTAACAGTTAGTTCACTCCAAATAACACCTATGGCTCCTGCTGGAGAGGAATATGACAGACAAAGCCAGAGCAAATATATTAACAGTAGCACCGATGAGGAGATGGAGGAGGGATGTGAAGAAGGGTTTCCACCATCTACCCCACTTGGGACCACTGCTATGAGCGACAAGTAATGTGTGTCAATAATCTGAGAAAGAGGATAGAGATTTGAGGCAAACATGACAATAGTAATAACTGTATACATACACAAATCACGTCATACAAGCCACTCCCCCACCACCACCACTACAATACACATCTGCCACATTGTAGGTTGTACTTTATTTTTTAATTACTTAATATTATCATGAATATGTGCTAGAGTCACTTAAGCAGGAAGTTAGTGTTGTGGGCAAAGGACAAATGCATTCTGCATGCTAACACATTTTGTAAGATATGTTGCCGTACTGACAATTTTGAATTTCAGACACTTATTTCTAAACTACAGCCCTCAGAATAAGTAATCTTTCAGTGGAAAATGTAGTATCTATAGGAAATATAGGGGAAAAATGTGTTAAAATATGCAAAAAGGTGGAAAATTTTGCATAGTGAAAAGGAGAAAACTTACCCCCCCAAAAAAGCTAAAAATCTGAAATTTTTTGTGAAAAGTCATGCAGGAGATTTTTCACACTTTTCGCCCACCCCTACTCATAGTGACTGCTATCACTATGAGCTAATTTAATAATAATAAAAGGAGGAGCTGGAAGGACTGTTATACATCAAGTGAATCTAAGGAGGAAGTGACCACTATCACCAATATGAAAGGGTGTCAGAATCTAAAACCCTTGGAGAGATGCTGAATATCACCTACAAATTATGTGCCCATTTTAGCTACTCCCGCAGTGCTTGTAATTCATTATACACCAGACAAGAGAGTAATAACCCATCACTGAAAATGGAGGTCCCTACCAAGTGGAATTCCATATTGTACATGCTAGAGCATTTGTAGGAGCAGAATAAGGCCATTAGTGAGTATACAATGCAAAACTGGAAGACTTTGGAGGAAGCATCTTTGTCTCATGGGCAAAAGCAACTAATGTGCCACCTTAGTTAGCTACTGAAACCTTTAGAGGAGGCCACCTTGCTGGTTGGTCATGTAGGGACAGGCATTAGTGAGATCATCACAGTGATACATTTGCTGCAGAAAAAAATGAGAAGCATGGCTGATAAATCTTACCAGAATGACAGCAAAGACAAACACCAGTTAATGAAGGACATGTTAGCATGGGTTGAGCAGGATCCTTGCATAGCATCCATTAAAAGCAATGAGAAATGCATACTTTGGTAGACACCAGATTTAAAGTTAAAATGTATTCATTTCTGGTGAAGTGTGATCAATCTGTGCCATGGCATGATGATCAGCAGCTTCTCGTATTCTGTCAAAGAATATAAAGATATGAATCAAAAAATATCCCTCAAAATTGCACCCTAATCTACACAAGATAATGCCATATATGTCTGCTATAATGAAAAAAATCCCCCCACTATCAGAGACAAATAGATAAAAACATACATATTTTAAGCCCCACTGATAAATGATCATCTGAATGAATGAAGTATCCGAATATACATTTTATTAAAAATGCCTAAACATATGTTGGAAAAATTAAACTATGAATATACCATAATATTTCTCATAGACTACACCTGAAACACCAAACACTACACCGCTATATAGTATTTCCATGGTTATAATCATAGTTATCAACTCATCATTTGGGATGGGCGAATAGTTTTCCACTAAACGTTTTCAGTCTTTTTTCACCTAGCATTGCATTGAAATAAATGGGAAGAAGAATTTTTCCCCACAACAGGAAAGTACTCTACTGCAGGCATATAAAAGGGTGTCAGTCAGGCACTCACGGCATGCCATTCTGTGTTTTTGAGAGGAGAAAGCAACACATTTTTGAACTAAAGAAGATAGGCAAATAAAGGGGAATTGAAGCTTAGTTTAGGTATTCTTTTAGGTAGGACATTTGTTATCTGTATTAGGGGAATCTGGAGGCACTCTGGGGGAGAAGAAGAGAAGGAGGTTGACCCCAAATACACCAACATTTGGTGTAACTGACTGGTAAGACACAGGCAGCTGGGCTTCAATTTGTTTGCTGATCTTGCTTTTATTGTCCTTATGCTGATGAAGTCTGGTGAATGAAGTTGTTGATTTTGTTTTTTAGTTATTTTTTTTTTCTTTTGACATACTGTGACAACTAAAAAAAATGTAAAAAAATAATAAAAATGAAAAAAAAAAATATAAAAAAGGAGAAATGAGATATAGTGTGGTGCTAATATTATAAATTAATTAAATATTAAAACAACGAGTTTTAAGGATAATAGAGAAGATTCTGACAAACAATTTGACTTGCACAAAAGCTTTTTGGACTTAGATAATCTTTTAAAGAATGAGATGAATCACTGGCTAGACTATTTTATTGACCAAATATTTGGTAAATAGGATTATACTCAGGGAACTATGGATACATATACCTTGTGGATTTGTAGACAAAGATTTCCAGAATATTTGGTACGTGACACTAGACCAATGTTCATTCAGCATTATAAAAAAATTGACTGAAGATAGGGAAGATAAACTGCAAGAAAGCATGTTAAAAATTCATGTGACCAAGGATATTCTTCAACCACCTACACACAGTCTTAAATTTCAAGAATTAGATGATATTACCAACAAAGAGATAGCTATTTATGAAAAACAGGTGTTTGACAGGAAACAAAGGAAATATAATAGAGACCAGATGGATTATGCCATGGACACAGTCAGAAATCCGCCGTGCACAAAGTTTTCTACTTCTAAGTTTAACCCTTTGAGTGCCAGAGGGGTATGCAATGCATTCAAAGCAATGCGTTGCATACCCCTCTGGCACTCAAAGGGTTAACCTACCACATTCACGATCTTCACATAATTATACATAGACACCTTTTTTGAAAAACACCACAGTTCACAAATTCATCCCATATAACACAGCTCTTCACAACTCACGTCAGAATATTGGACAGAAAAATACCATCACTCGTACAGCATTAGTACACCAACCTCAAAAACTGGATAAAAATTCAATGGACTCTACCCAGGATAGGACAAAAAGAAAGGTGTTCCATCAATCCCAAAATCACAATAGAATCTCACAAAATACTACTAAAGAGGAGATAGACAATTTAACTATCACTAATAAATATGAAGTACTGAGAGATTTAGAAGTGGAATCGAAGGAATATGTCCACCCCCTCATAGAATTAGGAGTTGGAAAATAATCCTGAATCTAAGAATTTCACTAAATTCAGTTTTGCACAAATAGTTAAAAATAATACCAGCAAGCAGAACACACATTTTTAGAGCTAGAACAATTAAAATATATAAATCCCATTAAACGATCCAGAACACACTCCCCAGAATTAATGAGAGGCAAGAATCTGGTACTTTTTGATTTTAAAAATCTATTTACCTGAAAAAATAAGAGCTATGATAAAAATCTCAATAAAGCAAAAATACAAGACCTTAAAAATTTTAAAAATAATAAAGATATTCATATTAGTTATGCAGATAAAGGAGGAGCTACGGTGATACTTAACCAAGCAGACTATGTAGAAGAAGTCAACAAATTATTATCATTAGATTTGATAGTGATGTAACACATAAATATGAGAGGGAATTCCAGGACATTATTAATCAAGGATATAGAAATGGGGTGGTGGATTTACCTGGAAAACACTTTAATAGTTAATAACCCAAAAATCCACAAGTTTTATCAGATTCCCAAGATCCATAAAAAGTTAGTAAACCCACCAACGCATCCTATAATAGCAGGGATGGGTGGTTTATTGTTAAATGCATCACAACATGTAGATTTTTTTCCACAAAAATGTTCTTGAATTACCCTCTTATATTAAAAATACAAAACATGTTTTACAAATTTGGAAAAAAAATAGCTTGGGATGAGTCATATTATTTGGCTAATATTACAAACAAATGACTAAAGCGCGATAGCTCCAATGTGTGCTTATTGAGATCTAAAATTAAAATAAGTTATTATATAGATAGTATTGGATTCAGCTGGGATAAAGTCTAACTCTTACAGACACAAAAGATATAGTTACCAAAATGTATCCTAGCGAGTCCACAATCTACTATGTTTTTCTGTGTCTTATTAAGTTTGAACCATATACCATATATATACGGCCGCCGAAAGGGGAACACCTCAGTTGGTTGATGACAGCGTGCATGATAAAGAATTTAAAAGTAAGTGGAGATATTGTTTTAAGAAACTATATACATGCTGCATTAGTGACGGATTAATTTTCATCTCTTCTATATACGATGATGGAGAATGATATTCGTAAGTGAAGGAAGAAAAGAAAAATAACGAGTATCTCTTCGTGGGAACTTGGAGTATTACATATAAGTTGTATTGACAATTAATAACTGATAAATATATTTGTGGTATATGGTTCAAACTTAATAAGACACAGATAAACATAGTAGATTGTGGACTCGCTAGGATACATTTTGGTAACTATATTATTTGGCTACTATAGATGTTACAGCCCTATACACCAATATCATTCATGGAAAAAGTTTAAAAGCAGTAGATTATTATTTACAAACAGATGAAGAGTTATTACCCATACAAAAAAAGTTTATTTTGGATACTATAGATTTTATTTTGCACCATAATTATTTTACAAGTGAATATTCATTTTTCCAGCAAATAAGGGGTGCTGCAATGGGGGTCAGCTTCACCCCCAGCTATGCCAATTTATAAATGGGTCATTGGGAATAGACCCACGTGTAGGGGGCGCAGCTGGGGGAGAAGCTGGTCTATTATGGGAGATTTATAGAAGATCTGATTCTGATATGGAAAGAGACTAAAGAAGATATTACATTTATCATGGGATTAGGTAATAATCATAAAGGGTTAACTTTAACAAATACTATCAGTAAACAAGAAATTAATTTTTTGGATTTAACTTTATCACATTACAATAATAAAATAACCACTAAAACATGCATAAAATCCAGCAGTACAAACAATGATGTAGACAATAAAAAAATCTTACCTTGAAGTGGGGAAAATAGATAGGCAAAATATGCTTTCCTGTAAAAATAAGAAAAACAAAAGAGGAACAACATAAAAAGTCAAATAGTAAAAATAGTAAATCATTTGTAACCAAATATAGCAATTCAGCTAAAGTATCCTATCAGGTATTAATGGGAGTTTTAGCTGTGGAAACAACAGATGTATCACATTTAAATATATAGCTAATAAAGTTAAATTGCTTAAGGATGAGAACAATACAACACATCAAATCAAACAATATGGGTGAAATTATTCGCTTCAAACTAAAATCGGCAAAAAATGCCACTTCTCCCCCTTGGAGAATAATTTCTGGCAAAAAGTGTAGTTTTTCCCCTTTTTACGCTTTTTTTTTGCCTAGCTCACTGTGCACATGAAAGCTTTCTCTACTTTTCTACAGCCATATAAAAGAGTGTCAGGCTCTCACAGCATGCTATTCTGTGTTTGTGAGAGGAGAGAGCAGCAAGTTTTTTGAGCTAGAGAAGATATGGGAATTGAAGTGTAGTTTAGGGAATCCTTTAGGTAGGACATTTGTTCTGTTTATTAGGAAAGTCAGTGGGGCACTCTGGGGAGAAGAAGGGAGGGAGGAAGGAGGTTAAGCCCAAATACCCCAAAATTCCACGTGAATGACTGGCAAGACACAGGCAGCTGGAGACCTCTTTGCTTGCTGATCTTGCTGTTATTGTCTCTGTGCTGGAGAAGCCTGGGGAAAGAAGTTGTTGAGTTTGATTTTCAGTTATATATTTTTTTTGACAGGGTGGACAACTTAAACAAAAAAAATAAAATAAATAAAAAAGTATAAAGAAATAAACAAAGAACTAAACATATTAGGTGCAAATAGCTGACTGGTCTAAGGCAAGACATCATACTCCATCAGTTGTGTTGTCTACTGTACAGTAAAAACACACAGAGTAGTTGAGTAATGTCCAGCAAATGCACAAGGGGCAGGGGGAGGGAGAAGGTTGGAGCAGTGCAGGGACATGAGAGTAAAGTAGTAGTTCAATAACTGACTGCAACAATGGTTTCTGCAGCGTGTGCAATAAATAAAGATGATGCCTCTCCTCAAAGGGAGGATGCAGTTTGTCAAGGTCTCAGAAAAACCTCCAGCACCACCAGTGCCAGTACAAATAACGAACCATATAAGAAGATATATAAGAAGAACACTGAAGATGACAAACAAGTCACATTCAAGTCTTGATGATGACAATAGCATAATAGAGGAAGGTGTAGCAGCTGAATTGCCTGCTGCATCAAACAGTGAGACATACAAGTACCAAAACACCTGTCCTCAAAGAAGTAGCAAACTTTGTTACAGTAAAAGTAAAAAGAAATTGTTTGAGACCTCTAAAAGCTTAGAGGAATATAAGGGTAGTAGGCAAGTATTGGCAGGTGATGCTGATGCTGCTGAGTATGACCTAATGATGACTGATGATAATGCAGATCTAGAATATATCCCTGGAGCATACTTCACTTGTTCAGATACAGATTAAGTTGAGAGTGAGGATGATGACATGGCTATAAGGTTAGAAGAAAGTCAAAAGCTGAATCTTCTACCACTTTTAGGTACACTGTGCCTGTCTATAAACTGTTTGAGAAAACCATTGGAAAGTCTGACCCTGGACAAGCACAGATGTCAAAAAGCACACAGTCACCCTATCAGTCATCATCAACATCGTCGCTCTTCATAGTCCAAGACCCACTCAGCCACACACACCTGTTTTGAGTACCCAGCAACAGCAGCACAGGTTAACATCCACAATGTTAGATATGATGAGTGCCTCTGCTGCTTCTGGAAGTGCTGCACCTTTGGCATCTAGTAGTATTGGCAGTAGAATTGCATCAACTTCTAGCTCCAGTAGTAGTAGTAGCAGCAGCACCTCAGGAACCCTTCAGTCCATAAAGTCCCAAGTATGAAGATACTTCACTCAGGATCCTCAAGCTAAGCATGTTGCTATCTGATGTCTGTGCAAAAAGCACATAAGCAGGGGGAAAGCAAGCTTACACCTAGTCGCTTCTTCTATGATATCCCATCTGAAGCACAACCACAGGTCTGACTAGGAGATACACTATCAGCAGGCGAAAGGTGCTGCAACTAGCAGCAGCAGAAGGACTCTAAAAAGTTCCCAGGGCTCTAGGGCAGAAAAAAGAAGTAGTTAAATTATGTGTCCGAGAGTGTGCTACTGCCAACAGTTATTTCACTCCAAATAACACCTATGGCTCATGCTGCAGAGGAGTATGATGGTTCTGGCTTTGCTGTAGGAGATGGCAAGAGTCATAGACTGCTAACTGCCTCTACCACCACCACCTCCTCTAGTCATGTTGTTAAAGCAATAAAGTTCCAAGGTTCTTCTGCCATGTCGTGCCAACCCACACTAGCTGAGTTAATGGGAAGAAGTCAAAAACTTCACAATCCCAAAGTATGCTTGTGGAATGGCAAGGGTGACAAGATGTTGGAAGTGGGCATGCTGCCATATTCTTTTGTAGAAAACCGAGTTTTCAGAGAACTGATGTTTAGCTCCATGTTGGAATATCTCAAGCCACAGTTATTTTTTACAGGATGGCTATGCCTGAATTGTACAAGCAGGTGGTTATTGTGCTGGGCAAAGGGCTCAAAAGTGCATATGGACAAGTGGACAGAGCACAGACTATATGACTGTGATTGTTCACTGGGTTTCCCTCCCAGCACCAACAGTGGATAACACTAGCTTACAGCATCAGGTGACAGCCAGTAATCATACTTCTGGTTCTGGCAGTGTGATTAAAAGGTGGCAGCAGCAGCAGGATAGCCTACACCATCATAATGCCATGTCATGCTACAGAGTTTTGAGAGACATACCACAAAGCTGTATATGTTTTAAGTAAGCTAGAGCAGATGATAGAGGAATGGCTTGTACCCCACTCCTTAAATGCTGGTTTTGTATGTGCTGATAATGGCTCCAACATAATCGCCGCTTTGAGAATAAATTATATGAAGCATGTGCCCTGCTTTGTCCATGTGCTAAATTTAGTTGTGACCAGATTCCTGGCAGAATCCGAAACCCTCAGAGAGATGCTTACTATTGCCCACAAAATCTGTGCCTATTTTAGTCACTCCTACAGTGCACGCAAATACCAGGTGGAATTCCACAATGTGCATGCTAGAGAGTTTGTACAAGCAGAATAAGGTCATTGGCGAGGACACCATGCAAAACTGGAAGGCTTTGGAGTGATGCTCTTTGTCACCTGGCCAATGGCCACTTATGTGCGATGTATGTGAGCTGCTGAAACCCTTTGAGGAGGCAACCACGCTGGTGACTCACATTGGAATTAGTGAAATTATACCACTGATCTTTTTATTGCAGAAAAAAATGAGGAGCATGGCTGAGGATTCTTACCATATTTACAACACAGACATGCACCAGCTGGTAAAGGACATGTTAGCGTGCTTTGAACAAGATCCTTGCATAGTGTCTATTAAAAGCAATGAGGAATACATTACTGCCACTTTGCTGGACCCCCGCTTCAAACACAAAATCTTAGCATTTTTGCCAAAGCACAGATGAGGAGGAGGAAAAGAGATATGAAGAAGGGTTGCTACTGCTATGAGCTTCTTCTCAGATCACACACGTATATATATATATATATATATATATATATATATATATATATATATATATATATATATACACACACACACAAATCAATCACACCATGCCAGTCCCCCACTACCATACACATCTGCCATGTTGTAGTATGTACTTTATTTTTTTAATACTTGACATCATCATGAATAGGTGCAAGTGCACGAACAGAAAGAGCGCAAAACCACCAGCAACAAATGTACTTGTACGTCTCAAGAATCTATATTGGACCAATTGAAATATACTAACAATTCCTTAGTAGGATAGCTTGTACTCAATTGAACCAGCTAAAGCAACAGGAGAAAAGTTGGCGGTAACGGGGCGGTATTAGTTTCCCTGTTTGCTTTAGCTGGTTCAATTGAGTACAAGCTATCCTACTAAGGAATTGTGAGTATATTTCAACTGGTCTAATATAGATTCTTGAAAAGTACAAGTACATTTGTTGCTGGTGGTTTTGCGCTCTTTCTGTTTGTGTGTTTTTGTGCTTCAAGGTTTCCAGTGGACATTGTGGAGATCTATAGACGCAACATCCACCAGCTATTGGGGGCAATCTGATTCCCTCATTTATGAATGCTGATTGCTATTAGTGATTGAGAACACTGTGAGTACAGTGGTGCATTGGTGGAGGTCCTATATCAGCAATACTTATTGCACTAGGGAGCACCCTTGTTTTTCTTCTTTCCTTGTTTGCATATGTGCAAGTGTCACTTAAGCAGGAAGTTAGTGTTGTGGGCAAAGGACAAATGCATTCTGCATGCTAAAAAAGGTTTTAAGGTGGATGTTGCTTTAGGATTCACAACTTTGACTTTCAGCTATTTATTTCTTCACTACAGCCATCAGAAGAAGTAATTTTGTGCTGGAAAAAGTTGCACCATAGGAAACATAGGAAAACATTGTTGGAATAGGAGAAAATGGGTTAGAATAGATGAAAAATGTGTTGGAATAGGAGAAAAATGTGTTGGAATAGTTGAAAAATTTGATGGAATAGATAAAAAAGGAGGAAAATTTTGCATTGGCGAAAAGAAGAAAACTTTTTCTAAAAAAGCAAAAAAAGAGTCAGTTTGTCAAAAACAGTCATGCAGGAATTTTTTTTGTCACTTTTCACCCTTCCCTAGTCATCATATCCCCAGTATCTGAGTGGCCGCCAAATCATACAGATAACATGTAGACAAGGATCCCTAAGTCCTAATGTACCAATTCCAATAGGAAATGTGTACCTTGAAATACAGAATGTGAGGTAAATATATGAAAATCAGTTTCCAATGATGGAATAAAGTGAATCATCAATGGATTAAAAGCTCACACTTACTCCATCTGGACAACAAACAAATAAGAAAAATTAGAAAAAAAAATAAAGAATAATAAAACAAAATGAAAAAATAAAAATAAAGAATAATCATAAAATCATCATGTAAACTCTATATATGCACCACTGTACTGGAACGAAGTGGAGCTCTAAATCCATAATCTGACCAATGAGCATTTCTATCATCTTTTTCATCCTACAAATCAAATAATCTGAAATGTACCTAAATACTGAAGTACAATAACAACGTTATATCCAAATAAATGTATGTCCTACTCCTTATATGATAAATTCCTATAGCATAATAGGAAATTGATGTGGAAAATTAGTAAAATTAGTGACCACGATGTGATGAATAAATACAGTTGATAAATAGTTCAGCAGGCACAAGCAATACTATATTGCAACAAATAACTGAGTGCTGACATTGTTATACTGGATGAATGAAACTGGTGAATCTAAGATACAATAAATCGAATTACATACTGTGCACAGTGGTTAGTATATCTCCCCAAAAAATTAATAAACATGATATCTCACATAGAAGAAATTATTAGTTAATCATAATAAGAAGAATGGATGAAAGTAATGATTTCTTTAATGTACTGTAAGAGTATCAATTGTGTCAGTTAAAGTGAATAAATATCCATATCCATTCATCATATCATAAAAAGAAGTACCATATATTAATTAATTATAAAAATATGTGTAATCCGTGATAAATTTGTTGCAGTGGATGAATAGAACTATCTCTGGAACATTCCACCCTTGTCTTAACCTTTCTGTGAGTCTTCACTCTGGTTTTCCTGCATTAGCGCACTCCTCATTGACATTAATTCATAGCGTCTTAACCTGTTTAAAAGTTCAATCATAACTTGTCGCCTCATGGCGTACACATGGATGAAATACAAATGACTCTATGTGCTTCAAAGAGCTACAACACTCCTACTTTTGGAGCAAATAACCCTTTAGTAGGAAGTAGGAAATAGAAGAGTTGGAGCCTTTGAAACGCATATGACCATTTGTATTTCATACAGGTGGACACAGTGATCCGACAAGTTTTTAATGTACTTTTGAATAGGAAAAGATGCTATGAACTGATCTCAATGAGGAATGATGTCATCTAACGTGGTTGTCCTACTAGGTCATCACCTTTCATGGACGGCATAAGCAAAAGGGGTGAGAGGAGTATATTAAACTTTAATTTTGTTTAAACTACTGAGTACTACTTAAACATTTTCTTAGTATTCCCTTTTAGCTTTCTCATAAAATACCTATCTGTTGTTTTAGATTACTTTGTTTTATTATACTCTGTAGGAGGCACAAAAATAAAGCATGATCGATTCATTGTGACATGGACCAATAATGTACATCTAGAGACACTATCATGTTTTGGCTAATTCCCTAGTTTAAAGCATGTAATCATGTTCAAATAACTGCTGTTTTTTTTTTTTTTTTTGAGTAAAGTGTCAAAAAAGAAAATCCTAATTTTATGTGCCTAGGAGTAGCTGTGTAAGCTGCAGGCGATACAATTGCTGCTATTACTGGGAAGTAAAAGCTCTGCATAATTAACAAACATCATCAGCGTTACAGTTCCTGTGGAATGTAGTAAGTTCATTGCCTGGGGGCTGCTTTCATCCTAGTAAGTCTGTTTATCCTGTCCAAGATTAGATTAGTTTAATTATTATGAAAAAGACTGCTAAAAACTTACAGGCTAATTATGCAAATAGTCGTAAACATTCACAAAAATCATTTATTTATTTGGAAATAAATGGCTTTGACTTGTCATAAAACAGATTGCGGTCCTGACAGTGTACAAGTGAGGTTGTTCACCCTAAAGCAAATCTTTTGCCACAAATATCAGTGGGATCCCTAGATTACAACTTTTAAAAGTACATAAACAGTTTTGAACAGGTTTTATTGTTATTTTTGTAAATGATTGTAATTCCATAAAGACAGCTCTCTCAGCTGAGGCTTGATTCAAATGCAGGAGATAAATGTTACCAAAATGTTCCTACGGAAGTCTATGGGGACACCTGGAGATTAAAGCAAAGATAAAATTAATTGCCTGCATTTGAATCCAGACCCTGATCTTTTGTGGCACAAGTGTGGAATATTTTGAATCACCTAAATCATCCCTAGTAGACTTATTATGGTGCACCTGTTTTATTCTTTAACAAAATATTATTTTCTATTTCCAACAGGAGTACTTCTCAAGTCATTACAATTATACAATTCATGAATAGGTTTCTCTGCAAAGATAAAGATAGTAGATTGATGCTACTGGACAACATCTTCTTGGAAATAATATTCTGGAGACTTCTCTAGAATCCAAGGGTTGTAAATATTGACCATTTAGCTAGTAGTCACACAGAATAATCTTGAAATGTGGAGTATGTTCTATTTTTATTCTTACCACATTCACTATTATCACTAGAAACAAGAGTGATGCTTTATAGGTTCTTGATATGGTGACAAATGGTTTTAAAGATCTAAGCAAATGTGATGTCAAAAGGCTCATAAATGACAGCTAATATTTCAATGAAATATATATAAACTGAAAGTAACATTTGTTTCTTTATAGTTGCTACTATTTATCTCTTGTCCAAAATTTCCAAAGTGATTGTTTTAACTTGAAGCTATACATATTTTGCTCAAACCCAAGACCTGATAGGGAGGTTCATAAACTGAACTTAATTGGTATATCCCTTTTAGGCCACTATTCATTTTTAACACTGATCCAGTGGAGCTTTTGAAATCTGTATATAGGCAGAGCTTGTAAAGATACCTGGAACAAAAAAGTACAAAAGCTGTAGGTCAAATCATAGGCAACTGTTTTATGAACTCAGTCACTAACTCTGCATTAACCCTTTGTGTGCTAGAATGTTACACAACACAGTGCAAAGCAATGCATTTTGTACCCCTCTGGAACTCATAGGGTTGATTCAGATTTCATATACAACATGTAAGTCAAAGGTTGTAAAAATAATACACACATACATATACACTAAAATGATAGAGTCTGGCAAAATACTTCAAATATTCTAACTTTAAAATCAATATATTTCTTGCCATGGATTATGACATACAAATACTACATAAACTACCTGTGGGATATAAAAAAGATTTTGATAATGGTGCACATATTGATTGTGTAAATTATAATACACTTCAGGTACAATAAATAAATCCTGACATTAACCATTAATTTAATTTTGTTCATACTGTGCACCAGTAGACGTTGTATTTTTGAAAAGAAGTAACAGTATATCCTTTGACCGCATAGGAGATATTTAAAGGCGCAGTATAATTTCGGTTTATACAAAAAAAAAACATGAAATTACAATCTTCTAATGTGGTCAGTCACTTACTACGGAGTGCCATAGTAAAAAATGGAGATAAACAGTACTGATATGATTATATGGTAAACCAGGTGCTTTAATTGATTTTTAATCCTAAATCTGCCTAATACAAAGTTACTAAGATGTTTACACCTACAATTCTCCCATTACCACCTCTTGAACAACATGATGTTCTTTTAGAGTAACATTAAGCCATTTCCTTGTACATGCTACTGGGGAGTTGTTAAGGGCCTGTCTTTTGGACAACAGGTAGCTTTGCGACTAACGATTTGATTTTAAGTTTGAGTTGTAATAACTTTTTAAAGGAAAATTATTCCAGATGTTGGAGTGCCCCTGTTTTTCTAAGCAGGGAAAACTTTATGACATTTATTTTTTCATTAGAACTCATTCACACTTGTGATGTTAGATCAGTGTTTTGAACACTCAAAAGTATCTTAAAATATATTACCGCCTATTAGGCCATTTACACTTGGGATTTTGGCAAACATCAGAACAGCTTAATGCGTCATACTGCAACTTCACTAAATTCATATTCTGAGCATAGAGAAATTAAGCATTGCTGACTTGCATGGCAAACTCTGGGCCTCAGTAAAATATTCAAACTAGAGACCTAGTTATTGAGATGCTCAAAGCAATGTCCAGTGAATGAGAGACCAAGTATACATGGGTGATGCTGATGTAGATAAGCACCTAATGAAGGAAGGATTCACCTGCAAAATGGTGTGTTAAAAACTCAATAACCATGCAGGATAACCCGTTTCCTAAGATGAATGCTGTCTCCTGACAACTTTTGTTTTCCTCTTATTATTGTGGAAGTGCAGTCCACAGAGAACCTGAATCAGTTGCATTAATTGTGGGTGCAGGGGAAAACCCATCTGGTCATCCATCAGTCATGGGGGAAATGTATATATATCAGAGAGAAAAAAAGAGATCTTAAATGAATCTACAGCACAACGCTTTTAAAGACACAAATGTAAACTTAGCCTAAAAAGTTTACTGCTACTATAACATAAACAGACATTAAGGGTGTATGCATCATCATAAGACAACAGTTACTGTGTGATTATGCAGTGAAGGAAATCCTGCAATTGTATCTGTACACATGACTTTTAGACATATAGCACATACTTCACCAGTGCAATCCTCTAACGCAAACAAACCCTAATAATATGTGTAAGAAAACCGAGGAATAATATATATCTTACTTGTTGCATAAAACAAGTAGAGGCATATCACATCCCAACATGCCCATATGCTCCCACAAATACCTCCTTAAATCAAGTGGTCCAAAGCAGACATTTATTTGCATAACAACTTTAGTACATAAGTGTTTGGCAGACGCGACACACTTAAGTAGTTTCTGATTTCATCATTAAAGTCACATACACACATTCTTATGCAATAAAAACAAATCAATAAGATAATTTGTATGCACTCAAACTAGCCATGCTTAAAATAAATAATTATTTGATTGTGTGGCTGGATATAAATCACAAGATCCATTTCTTGGGGGTCTTTGCCAACACTGAAAATTTATTCTCAACATACCATGCTCTTCTCAGATGGCCAATAAATATAATGGAAGTGGTTCAGCATGGAGTAATAAAATGCAAAAACAATTAATTCAGTTGATCTTAAATGATTCCAAAAAAGCAACTAACACAGCATAAGGCAATCTGAGCAGACCATGTAGCTATTTTTCATGTTTTGCAATGACTTTATTAGCGTTTTGCTGTATTGCACTAAATATTGCTTGGAAGGAAGTAGTATTGTGCTTTGGGGAATGCACTTTCCAGCTAACATTGTTATTTAAGATCTCATATGTGCATAAACACCAAGACGTTGACAAATTCACAAATACTAAATCTTACATTCAAAGAGTTATTGACTCAAAACAAGCATCTGCTGTAACGAAGTGCAATTGAGGTGATTTAAACAAGATCAAGTCCCCAATCAGTTGTCCAGATTTAGTTGCTCTCTGATTTAAGCTTCCTCTTTTCAGAAAATTATCATCTTATACTGGAGACTCCAAAATGTGTTGTCAAGAAATTTTATAGCAATAATTATAAAGAATGTCCATTTGAACCCATTGAGCTTTCACAGGTTTTATTATACCCAGTAGAGCTTCCTGTAGGAGATCACGATATTTATGTTAGCAATATATGCGAGAATTGAGAACATAAAATTAAATGACCACATAGAAATGTCATTTATGTGAAAGGAGCTTACATATGTGACCGTTGCTTCACAACCCACTTTGGGCTAGTACTCAATTGTCCACAATCAGTGAGCATTTTTAATCACACATTTCCTTTCTACCTATTTAATATTGCACTAGAATGGCTGGCAAGCAGTTCGCTGTGAAATGTTAAATGGGAACTAGCAATACAATCCTGATAAAAGTGCTCACTAAAATAGAAGTACATATTGTATGCAATTGTTTTATGAGACACATTATGGTTACTAGAATAACATTTCACCATTACCAACTGCTGGGAGAAAAGTCATTAAGATATTTGGCAAGCCTATGCAATTTTTCAAGAGAGCTAAACTATTAGACCTGAGAAGAAATTCTATGCAAAGAACTCGCTGTCTCACTATAAAAGCAATTTGAGTAAATTTTAAAGAAATCATTCTATGATACAGAATTACTAAAAAAAAAACTGCCAGGTATTTTAAGAATATAAAACATATATTTTACTATGTGTTGCTTTTTAGAAATGTGATTACTACATGTACTGTATATCAGCATATTTAATTATTTATTTTCAGCCCATGAAAATTAACCACTTGGATGTTAGGAATGTCTTCACTCATTGCTTTATAATGTGCTGGAGAAGTTCTAGCATCTATGTGGTTAATTATTTCAGACAAAGCAAAATGTAAAGGATACATCTATAGAAGAAATACAATATAGGATTTTAACACACACACACACACACATATATATATATATATATATATATATATATATATATATATAACAGAGAGAGAGAGTTACATTGATATTTTTTTTCTGTATATAAAATTTTTCAGAAAATTCCAGTATCTGTATTGTTCACTAATAAAATACACATTCAACCCTCTGAGTTCAAGTGGAGTGTGCACGAAAATAAGGATGTTTAGATTCTAGGAAGAACTTGGCTAAAATGGGGCATTTCAAAATCCCATTGATTTAAATGAAGATTTGAACTCTATCAGTGCTAGGGAGCAATACATCTGAGACCTTTCTATTCTAAAACATTAAAAGCCCCATTAAAGTCAATGACATTTTTATTTGTGCAAATATCTTGTCCCAAATTTACACCAAATGTTTTTTGTCATCAGATTAAATATCTGTATAATAGGCAGTTTTGGATCCATCTATTTAAAGAGGAGTTTATAAAATAAAATAACTACTTGATTTCTAATTTGTTGACTAATCATTTGATTAAATGATTAATTTTCTAAACATCTATTGACATATTTTTGTAATATAAAATTCACAGAAGGTGGATGCACTATCACAGATAATCATTACATATTGACTCTATTTAAATGTCCCAGTTCTGCGTAGGTGTCAAGATTTATGTAACTGAAAATTTCAATAATGATACTTTTGTTTCATGGCCATTTAAGCAAGATAAAATAACAAAAGTAACAGGCCATGCCAAAGTTAAAATCGTTCCTTCCCTTGACCACCTTTAAAGGGATAGTAACACTTCGTTTTAACTTTATTTTATTTTGTAGGCATTAAAAAAACATGAAGAATGATATAAGTCTTATCTCTCAAACCTTTATGGTTTATGAGATATTCACAAGCAAAGTTCCCCTCCCCGCCCCTTTTTCCTAGTGTAAGCCATCTCTTCTCAGATGTGAGTCTGGTTGTATGACAGTACAGATAACAGAAGGGGACAATTTTCTTTGTATGAAAACAATGAAAGCCCTTCCCCCCTTGACAAGGTTTTCAGCTTTTTCCATTATCTTAATTGAAGATTGTCCCTCTCTGCAGTCTATCTGGGCATCTCCCTTCTTATCTGGTTGAACAGGGGGGGGAAACTTTGTTTGTGAATATCTCTTAAACCATAAAGGTTTCAGAGATAAGACTTATATCATTCTTCATGTTTTTTTAATGCCTACAAAATAAAATAAAGTTAAAATGAAGTATTACTATCCCTTTAAGCTAAGAAAAACATGTTGTGACTTGGCATTCAGCCTATACAATGAAAAGTCAATTTATAGAGCACATTTACAAAGCTGCAAGACAAGGCAAAATAAGATGCAGTTCATTACATAATTTATTTTGTGTATCACCCAAAATTATATTAGTTGGCACTATAAAACATCACATATTCCTTATCTTGAGTAGTACAGGTTTTTAACAGAGTGACATTTTTTGCTGAGAGTTATCGTATTTTGACTAAATGGCAAAAAAAAAAAAAAATTAAAAAATGAAATCAACCAGGAGACTATAATGCTTGTGTTCCATTTATTGCTACATTTTCGGCAGGATACCCAAAATTAAAGGAATGACACTGTATTATTGCAAACGTATAACTCTTCTTTGCATTTGCATATTTATTTTTATTTGTTCATTGTAGTGACCTTGAATGGCGCTTAAAGATAACACATTATTGATGCAGCACTAATCAGCAAAATAGTTTATGGACTTTTGCTCAAATGTAGTCAGTCTAACTTTCCCTTGTTATCATTTCAAGATGTGACATGGGATTTGGGACAAAATTTTTTCACAGCATTGGGTTGGATAAGCCGGTGCTGCATAGCTGGTTTGTTTATGGCCTGTTCTCCTCTGGAAACAGGTTATTGTGCTGAATTCAAACTATGATAGAGATCAGGCTTCAACGTGATAACTGCAATAGTGATTATTGCAGAGGGGCATTTCAATATATCAAGAATAGTCAAACATTTAGAAAAAGACATAAATGTAAGGATTCAATCTATTTTTGCTTTATTCTCATATATATTCTGAAGCCTGGTGTTCTACATCTATTAAGTTTAGGTTTTATTGATAACATGTTCTCTGCATGGTACCAGCATGGTTTGCATGAAGATATCATAACATCAACACATAACTGATTTTAGATTCTTATGATGGCAGTTATAGTAGATGCCAGTGATCGATTCCATTGTGTGCAGAGAGTATTGTTTTTCACAATGCTGTTAGGAGAACTGAACTTTCTGCACAGAAAGAGATAAAGAGATAAACTGTGCCTTCTTCTTCCTGCAGGATTTCCTGTAGGAAAGCCCTTTCCACTGATCTCTTCTTGGAGCCAGGAAAGAGAGAATTAGTGTGTGTGTGCATAATGATATACATATACAGTATTGTGCAAAAGTCTTAGGCAGATGCAAAAAAATGCTGTAAAGTAAGAATGTTTTCAAAAATAGATATATTAATAGTTTATTTTTATCAGTTAACAAAATTTCTTCAAAACAGCATCAAATCTTCTAGGTACACTTGAACACAGTTTTTAAGGCACTGGGCAGGTAGGTTGTTCCAAACATCTTGGAGAACTAACGATAGTTCTTCTGTGGATTTAGGCAGCCTCAGTTGCTTTTTTCTCTGTTCATGTAATCCTAGACAGATCAGGGCTCTGTGGGGGCCATACCATCACTTCCATGTTCTTTACGCTGATAATAGTTCTTAATGACTTTGGCTGTATGTTTGGGGTCATTGTCATGCTGCAGAATACATTTAGTATCTGCCTGTACTTCTCAACACTGAGGAGACCATTCATTCTGACCAAATCCCCAACTCCATCTGCAGAAATGCAGCCCCAAACTTGCAAGGAACCTCCACCATGCTTCGCTGTTGCTTGCAGACACTCATTCTTGTACTACTTTCCAGCCCTTCTGTGAACAAACTTCCTTCTGCTACAGCCAGATATTTCACATTTTTACTCTACACTCTAGAGCACCTTCTGCCATTTTTCTGCACCCCAGTCCCTGTGTTTTTGTGTATAATTGAGTCGCTTGGCCTTATTTCCAAGTCAGAGGTATGACTTTTTTGCCCGCAAGTCATCCCTGAAGACCTCTTCTGAACAGATTTCTCCAGGCAGTAGATTGGTCTACCAGAGTTATATTGTTTTCTGACAATTCTGAGCTGATGGCACTGCTGGACATCTTCTGATTGCAAAGAGATGTAATCATGATGTGTCGTTCATCTGCTGCACTAAGTTTCCTTGGCTGACAACTGCATCTACGGTCCTCAGAGTTACCTGTTTGTGCTTCTTTGAAAGAGCTTGGATAACACACCTGGAAACCACTCTCTGCCTTGAAATTACTGCCTGAGAGAGACCTTGCTGATGCAGTATAACTACCGTGTGTCTTGTTGCTGTGCTCAGTCTTGCCATGGTGTATGACTTTTAACATTAAACTGTCTTCAGCAACCTCACTTTGTTATCTGAGTTTGGCCGCTCCTCAACCAGTTTTACTCCTCCTACACAGCTGTTTCTGTTTCAGTTAATTATTGTGTTTCAACCTACATATTAAATTAATGATCATTAGCACCTATTTGGTATACTCATTTAATCATACACCTGACTAAGGGGTAGATTTAAAGGCAGCCGTTAACAAAAAAAATCACTAACGGGTGCGTTAAGTGACATGTTGCAATTCAAAGATCCGTCTAAAGACCAGCTAACGGCAGTTGTACAATCCTTACGGCCGATACACTTACGTGCATTCAGACGCATGGAAAAACATACCCCAGAGCTATTCAAAGGCTTGCGGTACTGATAACGGCTGAAAAAAAGACACACCTAACGGCTAAAAGTTAAGACCCACTTTTTTTAGCCGTTAGACACTTAACGGCCAAAACAAAACACCCGTTACATAGGAAAAGACACAAAAGGCTTACCGCACAACCATGTAAATGTGAAAATTAACCCGTGCAATGCCAACACAACACAAAAACATGCACACACAACACAAATCACTATACACACAACAACAACCAACACCACAGGGACAACGACACACTAAAAAACAACAACACAACATGGCACGGAACAATGGGGGTCATCACACAAAGCGGACACCTGCAAATACAAGCTCACCTGGGCAACATCAACACGCCACCTGCACCCCACAACTGCATGTCCGCAAATGGCACACACAGAACAAGCACAACACACCACATCTTATAACACACACACACCTGCAAACACTTACCTGGACAAAAACAACTCACCATTGGTCAGCACTCACCTCATCACCACACCCACACAACGCCCTAGCAAGTACTTAAAGGGACAACTCAACACACTCACTTGTGGCTTGTTTTCCACTCTGGGAGGGAGAGAGAGAGAGAGAGAGAGAGAGAGAGAGAGAGAGAGAGAGAGAGAGAGAGAGAGAGAGACAGAGAGACAGATAGATAGAGACAGATAGATAGAGCAAACAGTATGTTGGGTTACATATTGTTGCGAAGACTGAAGAGAAGGCGTGCAAGGGAGAGAGCTAGGGAACATCAGCAACCTCCAAGCATGCCTGATCAACAGCCACCACCTGTTGCAAGTGAGGAGGCTCTGGCTCAGCAGCCACACAGGAGCCCATCCCCACCTGGAGGGCACAGGATGTATAGACAACCACCAAGGCCCAGGGTATACCGCCCAAGGGTCACCCTCTTTGGAATGACCGATGATGAGGTAATTGATCGCTACAGGTTGAGGCCTGACAGCATCATTGCCTTGTATGAGGTCATCAAGGAGCAGGTGGATCCCATCTACATCTACAACCATGCCCTAACTGGCCTGCAGAAACTACTCTGTGCCATGCACTTCATGGCAAGCGGGGCCTTCCAGTCCACAGAGGGTTACGCATCTGGCATGTCACAGGCCACATTCTCCAGGGTGCTGGCCCAGGTCCTGCCAGCCCTCAAAAGCAAGGCCAGTACCTATATACATTTCCCCACCACCGACATGGACTGGATACAAGTCAAGCAGGCCTTTTACGCCAGGGGAGGCATGCCCAGGGTCATGGGTGCTATAGATTGCACCCATGTCCGAATTAAGGCCCCAGCACGTGACGCACAGATATTCATCAACAGGAAGAACTTTCACTCCATCAACGTGCAGATGGTGTGTGACAGCCATATGAGGATAATGAATGTCTGTGCAAAGTATCCTGGCAGCTCACATGATTCATACATTCTCCAAAACTCCTCAGTCCACAGAGATTTCGAGAATGGAACTTTTACAGGGGGATGGCTTTTGGGTGAGTTCACAATACAAAATCACATCACATACACAGGCGTACACACAACGCTGCTTAGCATGCTCCTGACCCACAGCTACTACGTCTACCACACAAAACATCATTCACACAACATGTGCTCCCTGTCTCACCATGTCACTCACATTACACAGGTGATGCTGGCTATGGATGCAAGTCCTGGCTACTGACCCCACTGGCCAATCCTCGAACACATGCCCAGGAAAGCTACAACCAGGCTCATGGCAGAACGAGGAATGCCATTGAGCGGACCTTTGGCCTCCTCAAGTCAAGATTCCGATGTCTGGACCACTCGGGGGGAGCACTGCAGTATGCACCTGGAAAGGTGTGCGACATCATTGTGGCGTGCGCAATACTGCACAACATCGCAGTGGACACCAGGCTGCTGGAGCACATCCAGGCCCCCCCCATACAGGAAGTGCCCATGGACATCGGACACGTTGAGGAGACCCTGAGAGGGACACAGATCAGAGACAGGCTCATCACGGAACACTTTACATGTGAGTATAACACAGGCATGCAAACAATCCATGCAAGTCCCCCATCAGTCCTGTGACACTAACCACACTGCACATTTTGTTCTGTCTCACCCCACAGGAACAGTGACACAGCACTGCACTTGCAGCGGACGTGGCAAATTGTGTGTGTGGACTCAAAAACCATCCTCCATTCCACTCTCCACGTTGACATACAGACCCCAAGGATATCACGCACACCCTCAGGAGAAACAAGGTACAACACATAACCCATGTTCATCGCCTTACAGGGCTTGATTGACAGCAGCTAACTTGATTTGCCATGAGCATAGCCAGAGCAACCATGCTAGTCTTGTAGCGAAAGAGTGTTATCCAATGCTATGCATTGGATAATACTCCGTCACATCAGGGGTTAAAGGGCCATTGGACTCAATATGGAACCTGTACTGTGCTACAGCTGAGAAGAGCAGCACAGGGGTGGATGTACAGTGGTATGGGCACACAATGTAGAGGTCATGAGACGTAGATCAGATTACCAGGGACACCATGCTGACCTGTGAGTGTGCAGACATATGTGCCCCCGACATGAATACACACATCAACAAATGTGTCCTAACAGTTCCATGGAACAAATGACATTGGGCTGCCACTGTCACATTAACAGTGGCAGCCCAAATTCATTACTTCCATGGAGCTCTCAGAACACTTGTTGATGTGTGTATCCATGTCAGGGGCACATATCCATAGGGCTGGGGCACATGTCCTTAGTTCTCCACATAATTGGTTACAGATGAGTACACAACACATTGTCAAGCAATGGTTTGTGTACTCACCTGTAACTGTGAAAATTGAGGGGATCAAAAAGACTAAATTGTTGTTGCTTGATGATCAGTTCAAGTCAACTACTCCAAATCCTGTCCTCTTCTTCCACAGGCATCCGTAACATGATCCATCCTTGAACTGAAGTTCTTCTATGTGACTGGATTGATGTCTTGACATCACCTTCATGGAGATCACCCCTTGCTGTTTATGTTGATGTTGTTGGTGATGCAAAGTTTGACCTGAGGTTCACACAAACCTCTACTGGATCATTTTCATATAGACACAGAAAACACTAATTCCTGAGTTTTATAACCTGTACAGTTAGGATGCTCAGCTACAGAGTTGTCAAACCTTGTGGACAACACATGAGCTGGGCAGCAGTGTAACTAAAGTACTATTTTTTTGTTTCAAAGTACATTTAGTGTTCTCATACAGGTGTTCAATGCATATAGGCAATACACAGAAAACACATGTACATCCTAATGTACTTTGAGACACAATAAAGATGAACCATCACCATTCTATCTGTGTCTGTAGGAGGATATATTTGAGAACACAGTTGTCAATGCGTTACCACACCCAGGGTAGAGTATCCCCATACATGGAAAGGCATCACCCATATCACAGGACTCCACCACTTGTTTGCAAGTGAGTGGACTCAGTGATGTATTCACGCTAACAGATGGTGGCAGTGATACACTAATGTGTTGTGGGAGTGATAAAGAGGTGATAAAGGGGACATACTTCCACAGTGAATTCCTGTCCACAGTTAATGTGTTGCTCAGTATAATCAATGTTCAGTGATATTGCTCCACTGGGACATATCACAGTACATGACCAAGTGGACAAGTGTTTTCACTGGGGAAGTCTGTTACACCCTTAGAAAAAACAACAAGTCAACGTACTGGAGGCCCCAATGCTCACCCCAGGATATCAATGTGTGTGCTACACATTGAAATCCTAGGTTGAAAACATTGGCTTCCCCAGTCAGTCTGTTGCACAATGAGTGTGTGAATCCAAGACAATATGGATACATGTCCCATTTATCTGTCCTGCTTGTTATCTCACCGCTAAGCCGTTTGTTTGGTTATCCCCTTAACCCTCTGAGTGCCAGAGTGGTACCCAACGCATTTCTTTGCAATGCGTTGCCTACCACTCTGGATATCAAAGGGTTAAACACTACATATGATGTAGATGAATGTTCAATGTTGTACCAAATGTTGGGCTAAGGGGAATGTTTTGTTATGCAAAATCAACACACAACATTGCCATATAACACAGTTGTGTAATATGGCAACAGGGATGTTTTTACAGTTGATTTTGTACAACGATGTGTATGTGAACCCATGTTGTAACATCCCACAAACATCTTACCTAGGCAGGAGTTGTATTCACTGAATTGTTTGGCAATGCATTGGAGACAACTCTGCCACCCAAATCTATGACCAAATTCAAAGCAGATCAGACAGGATTCAAAAGCACAATGTTCCTTTATTCAGGGGAAATTTAACATGTTGGGCATTTTATTTTTTTTTCTTGGGGGGGGGGCTTAGACTGTGTGGCAGAAGTGGATAACCTGGATGATCTCCTGGTCACCCTTTGCCCCCTCGGTGTGGCTTCGGGGGTCACATTAGAGGGGGTGGTGGGGGCAGTGGATCCCTCTGTGGAGCGCAGGTTTTCCCTCTCCAAACGTAAGTCCTCCCTGCGGTTCAGCTCTCTCAACTCCACCAGTAGCTGTGCAAGCAGGTCCATCACCCCCGTGTGTAGCTGATGGAGTTGAGTGTTGATCCTCATGACCTCCGACTCCAGGGCATGGATCCTTGCCTCTATCCTGTTAGTGTTTATACGGGATTCCCTACGGCTCCTGGTGATGTTGTCATTGGTGCGGAGGCTTGACCTGAGTAGTCTCCTTTGCAGAGCCATACACTCAGCTTCCATCCCCGTGGGCCGTTCACTGCTGGTGATGCTTGTGCCTGGTGAATCAGCTGCTGCTGTGTCCTCCTCTGCTGGTGCTGTATCCTCCTCTGCTGGTGCTGTATCCTCCTCTGCTGCTGCTGTATCCTCCTCTGCTGCTGCTGTATCCTCCTCTGCTGGTGCTGTGTCCTCCTCTGCTGGTGCTGTGTCCTCCTCTGCTGCTGCTGTGTCCTCCTCTGCTGGTGCTGGTTGTGCTGCAGATGGGTATGTGCCCACCACATCAATTGACCCACTGCTGCCCACCGATGTCTGTGCTGGTGGAGGTGGTGGGGTAAACACGTCCCTTCGCATAGGCTGTTGGGGCTCCCCAAGCAGGCCCAGGTGTTGGTAGTCGAGTGGCCAAGGGTCAAACCTTGGCCACTGGTATGTGCTTGGCCCCCACCTAGGATCATACCTGGGGCCATGCTGGGGAGCCATCCAGGAGGGTAGGTCAATCTGTGGGTATGGCCCGTATTGGGTGGTGGCCACTTCACCGGGCAGCCATTGCCTCCCTGGTGGTGGTGGTGCTGCTGCTGCTGCTGGGGGATAATAGCTCCTGGAGGTGGTGGGGGGCATCCAGTCACTGTAATAAGTCGGTGCAGGCAGAGTTGGTGCAGGCAGAGTTGATGCAGGCAGAGTTGGTGCAGGCAGAGTTGGTGCAGGCAGAGTTGGTGCATCCAGCTGGCCAAGAGGTGTGGATGTCGTTGGGTACGGTGCCCACTGGCTGGTCCCCTCCTCCAAATACTCCTCACTGGGTGGTGAGGTGGCCTCCTCCATGGGCTCCTGATGTGCTGGAGACACATAACCTGTGTGGAGGATTGAGATTGTGTGATCAGTAAACTTAGCCATGATGGTGTCAAATTGATATTAATACTTGAAATGTGTAAAGGAACATATATGTTGTATGGTGTATCCCCCTGTGTGAAACAACGGTACTCCTACTGGTGATGGGTGTTGTATTCTACATGTATTGCAGCTCAGAGTTGAATTCCTTTGGTGCCACATCCCAGTGGCCTGAAATTGTACATTTGCGCTGTTGCCACATCATCCTTTGTGGATATCTGTTCCCTGGACCAAAGCTAGCCAGAGGATGGTCTGGCAACATTGGCATAGTACATTTTCAGGCCACAGTGATATTGTCCCTGGAATATTCAACTTTGAGCTGTTATACTCTTGTGATGAAACACCTTTCAGTAGTGGGGATACCCTTGCATTACCCGGTGGATCAATCCTATGACATGTATTTTTCCTTTCACATTTTAGGTATTACTATCTCTTTAACGGGATAGCAATGGTTAATTTCACTTGATGTAACATTGCAGGCATCATAGAGAGATGTTTAGAAAGATGTTGCTGTATGTGACAGCTGGAGATGTCAGTCATTTGACCACACGGAGGCTCTTCAGCAGACTCCACATTGACCCATTTGGAGATAACTACATCTTTGCCATTGTCTACTAAGTGTTCCTGGTTTGTAAGCACGCTCTGTGGACCATGTCAATGATGGATCCATCTCCAATTGTTTCAATTTTGGGTCTGCTGAAGAGCCTCCGTGTGGTCATATGACTGACATCTCCAGCTGTCACATACAGTAACATCTTTCTAAACATCTCTTTATGATGCCTGCAAGGTTACATCAAGTGAAATTAACCATTGCCATGCCAAGGTACACAGTGAGGAATATGGTCTGATATGTGTGTATATGTACCTTTCATACGGGTACAAACATATCCTTGATAGATATGAACCCAGAGATCTGTTCAGAACATGTGATTGTCTAACTGCCTATATATGTACAGCCATCACAAATGAACTTTCATAGATACAAGTGATACCCATCCAAGTAGGTGTAATATACTGGGTATATGTACTGTGATGATGATATCAATATGAGTTATTTTGTTGAGGGTGCACATATATGGGCAGTTGGACAATCACACGTACTGAACCGAACTCTGGGTTTACATCTTGTTGGGACCTATTTGTACCCATTTGAAAGGGACATATCCACATACAAATCTGGTTGTTTTTCTTTCTGTACATATCTTTTTTGAAGAGATCTGCAGTGTGATTCAAGTAGTATTCATCCCTATGTTATCAGTTCATCCCGTACAGTGCTGGATTTTGTCAGATTAGACATGTCCCTCTCTGGTTGTCATGATGGTATCCTATGCATAGCATTGTGATGCATGGGATACCACCGTGGCAATCAGGGATTGATGTACATTACAGGATTCTGTCCATGAGGTCTGTTCAAGTTGAATCCTGAGGGGCAACAATCAAGCCAGTATTGAAGGATATCATTGATTGAGGCCTTTTTTTTCCTGGATCAGCCCATCCATCCTTCTGTGTGAGGCAGCCAGACCCGATCATAGATATCCATAATCCCTGGCCTGTTATTGACCAAACCTCAATGGTTCATATTTGGTTCCCATATTTATCCTGCAAATAGTGTCTGGTGTACCATCCATCCATGGCATCAGCACTCCTGAGGATCTATATGTGAATCAAATGTGAACTATGTAAATTGAAGTTAGAGTAAATGATTGCATACACAACACCAAGGCCAACTTTTTCACCTTTACTTATGTGTGATTGTTTTTGGCCTGTGTGTTGCACATACAAGCATTTATTCTCAGTGGCACTGTGATTTGTGACCTGATCCATCCTGTTGGTGATTCAGTAAGCGGTTAAGTGGACCTGATGAACTGATTATGATGCTGACTTCTCCGCTGACCTCATTTCACCATCTGCAATGTTTTCTATGGAGTCCACACAATGGGGCCTGTGCAGCTTGAATCCTGTTATTGGATGTTCTCCATAGACTAACATTGTAATTGGTAAAGTGAGGGTATGCAAGTGTCAAATTCACTACATCAGCTCTTTTTCACCGCTTAGTGAATGTCCCCTATGTGTCATGTAATTGTTAACCTATCGACATGTGTTTGTTGTCTGGTTAACCCTTTGAGTACCAGAGGGGTTGCCAAAGCATTGTTGATCGATGCATTGATGATCCCTCTGGCACTCATGGGGTTATGTGCTGGATTCCCTGTGTGAACATGGGTAACACTGTGTGACAACAATTGTGATGTTTAACATACAACACTTTACTGAGCATGGTTTGTGTGTATTGTGTGTGATGAGCACAGCAACATGAGGGTTAACCAGGGAGTTGGACAGGTTTTGGCCTTGTTGAACATTGACATTTGTCCTTGTCTTGATCCCTGTTTAAACCCTCAGGGTGCTGTGTTGGTGCAATTGTGTGGTTGAATGAAGAGCAGATGTTGGGATGTGAGTGCTTGTTTGTGATGGGTGTGTGGTTTGGGGTGGTGTGTGGTTTTGGGGTGATGCACTTACCGGTGGTGTGGAGGCTCCTCTCCTCCCCAGTGTCTGATCCTCCAGGGACCCCCTCAATGAGGGTGGATGACAGTGTCTGCCGCAGCCTCTCCTCCCATGCGCTGTAGGTGATGGGGACAGGTGGCCCACCTCCGGTGGCTCTGGCGTGCAGGGCGGCATCCCCCATCTTCCTCTTCACCTGCCTTTTGCAGTCGCCCCATCTCTTCTTGATTGAGTCCACATCCCGTCTGCAGGTGGCCACCGCATTAACTCTGCTGCAGATTTGACTCCAGGCAGCTCTCCTCCTCGCAGACAGGCCAGGGAGTCTGTCCCCCGGGAAGAGGACACTCTCCCTCTCCAGCACAGCCTCCACGAGGGCCGTGTTTTCTTCCTCGGTATATCGGGGATCCCTGACCCTGTCCCCCTCAGCTCCGGCATGCGAGGAGTCAGACCCGGAGTGTCCTGCCTGCTCTGCCCCTGCCTGTGTGTGGTGGTCCCCAGGCACTACCCCTCGTCCCACTGCAGGATCTGTCCCTCTTCTTCTTTGTGTGCCTGTTCTTGTGGGCCTGGTCCCCCTCCGCCCTGCGTATCTCCCTCTCCCACCCCTGCTCTGCTGAGGGATCCCCTCCTGACCTTCCTCCTCCTCCTCCTCCACTAGTCTCCCCATCCCTCTCTCCTGTCCTCCTCTCCTGGCCATCATTCACCCAGTCACACCCAGGCACTCTCACACGCCCTCACAGACACACTCGATCCCACTCACTCTCTGTCACACACTTTCACTCACGGATTCACACTGTAAAAATAAAGTTTAAAATGTGTAAGGTGTGATGAAAAAAAAAGACTATGTGTATGTATGTGTATGTGTTTGTATGGATGTATGTGCTATGTGCAAAAGTGTGCTATGTGTCTATTTAAATGTAACTCTCTCCTCTCCAAAATCCTTCTACCTTACTCCTCTGTATGCTTCTCTCTCTCTCTCTCTCTCTCTCTCTGAATGCTATCCTCCACTCCTGGGTCCTGTGCTCTAGCTTGCTGAAACTCGAAACACAGACAGGGTGTAACCGTTATTTTGAGGTATATATAGGTGTATTTGGACATTTTTGATACTTTGGGGCCTTGGGATTGGCTGTAGGTTTGAATTTTGTTTGTGCATCTATCAGGGTTGCTAGACAACGGCAGCCGTAATGTAACATTTTGAGTTAAGTTGTGTTTTAACGGGTGTTTGGGACGCACGGTGATGCAAAATCAGGTGCGACGCTGGTTTTTGTTTAACGTGTTTTTGTAGTGCCTACGCCCGATAGCTATTCTTGAACGCTTACCTTTGAATCTGCCGTAAAACATGTGTTCTTTGCGGCCGACGTGCCTTTTTTACTTAGCGGATGGTTTAACGGCTGCCTTTAAATCTAGGCCTAAATGTCTACAAAATCCCTGACTTTGTGCAAGTGTACCTAGAAGAATTGATGCTTTTTTGAAGGCAAAGGGTGGTCACACCAATTATTGATTTGATTTAGATCTTCTGTTCACTATGCATTTTGTTAATTGATAAAAATAAACTATTAATATGTCTATTTTTTTAAGCATTCTTACTTTACAGCATTTTTTCACACTTGCCTATATCTTCTGCACATTACTGTATAAGCATAATAACTCCAGAGTGAGCACACTGGAAGTGGGGTGTGGGAATATCAGACTTGGAGTGAGAACACATTGCAGGAAGGATTTATTTTGGACTTTACCTTCTGGAGGCAAGTTTTGCCTGCACGTGCTCTCAAAATGAAAGGTACACAGATGGATACACGCAACTTCCTTTCTCCTGAAATTCCAGTAAGGTGGACATGCAAACTCTAGCACATTCCTACTTATGTTTGATGTACGCAAGTCATGCTTTAGTCTCTTTGAACAAGAAAAGACTGATTTATATCCCAAACATTGGAGGTTTACTTATAGAGTTCCAAAATGTTAGACTTGCATTATCTTTCATGGTGCATAGCACAAATGTTGGGGATCATGATTTTCCTTTCTTATCTATAACTTTCTCTGTTAAGTAAACAAAGATCCCTATGATAGTCAATGGAAGATGTCTATCACATAGAGATGGCTTTGCTTAGAAAAATGGCAGTTAAGGGAAGCTACATCTGTATATAGTATTTATTTATTTTTTTACCTTGCACACTTATTCTGTGGTATTCTTTTCTGTTTGTTTACTTTGGAGACAGTGTTATTCACCTACACATGCTATCCTAACTCAGCTTTCAACCCAACTCTTACAGAGATTAAACTCATGGAAACATTGACTGTGGCAAAACAGGAAGTGCCAGCAGCAGCCATCTATGTAAGTATTTGCAGGGTGTTTGAACTTCAGTGCAAATATTTACTAATAAAGCATATCATTAGTTTAGTAAATACATCTCATCATTTTCTACTGTAGGGTCATCCAATTGATGGGCCCAAGCACCCTATTTGTTATATCTTATGTGTCTATCCAGAATTATTACAAAGGTACACATTAACAAAATAGTTTGATGCAAAATTAGGTAATATACAATTGTATTCATTTGAAAATGAGTTTGTTGAGTTAGAATATATCTGTGTTATATACAGTAATGTTATAAAGTAACATAGTTTTTTATTAAAATAACTGGACTTTTGTTATATTTTTAGGAATAAAAAAATGACAATTTTTATATCTCTCCTTCCTCTTAGAAATATACTGTTTTCTACTCCTTTTTTCCCCACAGACAAATAAGAGGGTAAACAAAACATTAATTTTATTGAAAGGAACATCTTGAAGTCTGACAAGCAGAGGACGAAGGAGGTGAAGTGGACAAATAATTTAGAAGTAATAGGCTCTGGAGTACTTTTGATATAATGTAATATTGAATACCCGCAAAAGATGAGTATCTAGTCTAGGAGATCAAAGTGCCTAACACTGCACATAGATTGCATTCACTGGTTTTGTTCTGGGTTACTTATCTTCTCAATGAGCATGCATACAATATATTTAGGATACAATAGTTCTAGAGGAGGGCATATGGAGAATCTTGTCCAGCATTGGAGATAATCTGTGTTTGGTAACCTAGAGAGCAGCCCTAGTCTGAGAGACTGGATGTAGACTCCCTGTCAGGCAAAAAACAATGTGGGTTTGTCCTAGACTTGTGCGATTCGGTTCGACTAATTTCGGAATTCGGATGAATAAGGCATATTCAGCATCATTCAGACCTTCCGAAAGCCAAGGTCCGCTCACAAAAAAAAATTAGAATCCAAAACAGACCTAGTCCGAAATTTTGGTGTAAATTTTCCCGCCTGAAACTATTACAGTGTTGCTACATGCTACTAAAAATAGACTGCACAGCGATTTCCCGTCTGAAACTATTACAATGTTGCTACATGCTTCTAAAAATAAATCTGGTAAAACAGGCACTTTCCAGTTCATGCAAATATTAACTACATAAGGACACAAGCAATTCTGGCATTTTTGCTATGTGTGTGTGTTAAACCATAATTCCTATCTCTCTCATTTATTGCACAAACACATATTATATACCATTTTTTAAAGGGCTGAAAGGGCTGTAATTTGATGTGACATATACATATATAAGTTTGTAGAGGTTCATAAAATACCCCTTCCTGTCTCATTAGAGATTTAATATTATTATTTAAGGGATAGTAATACTTAAAATTACTGTCCCCCTTCTTGTAGCCCTTTAATATGAGCCCAGTGGCATCTCTCAAACCTTTATGGTTTGAGAGATATCCGCTTTCAAAGTTCCCTCTCCCCTGACATCGGCATTCTAGCTGACAGCAGGGGAATCCTGATCCTGGGACCAGCGGAGGCTCTGCAGCAGAGCCGAGATAGTGGTAATAAAAAAGAAATCCTTAACTTAAAAGGTCTTCTATGTGTGCTTGCAATTCAAGCACACCTAGAAGACCTTTTTAGTGAAGGATTTCTTTTTTATTACCGTGATCTTGGCACTGCTGTAAAGCCGCCGGCTGATCCAAGGAGAGGATTCCCCTGCTCTCAGCTAGAATGCTGACGTCATGGGAAAGCCAAAAAGAGGGCACTTTGAAAGCAGATATCTCTTTAACCATAAAGGTTTGAGAGATGCCGCTGGGCTCATTTTACTCAGTTTTTGAAGGGCTACAAGATGGGTGATAGTAATATGTAAGTATTACTATCCCTTTAATTTAGTTTAATGTATTTTTTATTTTTATTTATTTAATTTTGATTTTTTTATTGACTATTTTACTTTGTTTTTTAAATTCGACCGAATAATTCGGATTATTGCTTAATTTTGTCCGAGTCGAACGAGTTCGGTCGGAAATTCGGATCTTCCTTCTATCAAAAAGAAAAATTGTCAGAAATAGAATTTTACCGAAATTTTTTGCAGTGCACAAGTCTAATTTGTCCCTTTCCACTATTACACAAGCTACATATAGAGGTGGTTGCCCTTTTGTTGTTTACGGCCATCTACAAATGTATTGGGGATAAAGATATTAACCTACTGGAGAACCATACTATCAGTGTTAGCCTTGTTTGGGAATACATAGAATATTGCTAATATGAGAGTGTGTATGTAGCCTCTTTCTTAGGCAATACTCTATGAGAGATAATATAATCTACTGAGGTTTAGTTCCGTAAAGTGGCAACAAAGGAGGCATACAAAGTTTACAGATTACTTGAGGCATTTCTGATGAATGTGCACTATTTGAGGCCCTTGGAGTCACTATTAAATGTGAGTACCCAATTATAAGAGTTGATAGATGCTCATATTAACAAGTGAATCAAGTCTTCTACACTGAGACATGGTATTATTTTTCTCTTTTTCTTGAATGGTGCAGGTATTTAAATGAACTGAAATGGTGAGATTTGAAAAGTGTGTAGAAGAAGAACAAAAAAGTGAGTGAATGAAATATTACATGTCTTGCTATTAAATAGAGATGTTCCACAAAAATATCTATATTTCATTTTTTCCAGTAGGAAATTCCAAACATATAAAAGTAAATGTTTCTTCTTTTCAACAATGAATTAAAACATTCTCTATGGGGAGGGAGTAGTCTCTAAAAATCCCAATTTTCTTGCCATGTTCAATAATGGCCAGTTTTCTTAGCGCCATATAGGTGAATTTATAGAGCAAGAGAGACAAAAATAAATAAATAAAAATGAGAGGCACAGTGGCCAGTAAGAAATGTTGCAGGGGTGCTGCTACTATTGTGATGATTATTGTTCCACAGCAAGCAGCAGCAGTGAGTGTCTCATTCCACCAAAGCTAATAGTGTTGCCACCCAGGTCAACAGCAGAGCCATAATATCTAAGTGGGTCTATATGTTGAATAAAATCGAGCTGGGCAAAATGCCCCCCCACCTCCACTGGGTCCTCAGTTATGTCCCACTCCAGTACCAAGTCCCCACGGTGTTCCACTCTCACTCTGTGCCCCCAAAGTGTACCACTCTGTGTCCCCTCAGCAGCACCAGTGCTCTTGCTTCAGTTGCACTGAGGGAGGAAATATCATTATGTGTACCCAACCACCACAGTGCTGCTGTTTAATCCTGTAGCCACTGCATTGATGTTTTAGTAGCATGAGAGTGGACTCATCATCAGTACAACAGGAGGAAGCGGGAGAGACTGGAGGTGGTGATATCCGTCAGGTTTTTATTAATAGTGGGGGCGAGTATGAGAGAGATTTCTTATAGTTGGCAAATGAAGATTGTAGCAGAGATCTGAAGGGATTGGGCATCAACATCCCAGTGCTAGTAAAATTATAGAATTAGCTGCAGGTTTATATCCTGCTGCTGAGCTGTCTGTCATGATGATCATATGTCATTGCAGCAGCAGGCAGGGCAGCAGGATCATGTTCAGGTTAATGAGGCTTCCACCCTTCTATCACGGTGCCCGTGCTCTTTTTGTTTTTCTGTCAGTCTATCCTGTGCTTTGCTTCCATTGGCTACCGTGTGTTTGTCCCGCCCAGTATAACCTTTATATACTGGGCTATTGGCACCCCTACGGTGCCCTTTCGTGGTGTTCCTGTGCCAGTGCTTATTTCTTCTCAGTGATTTCCAGTGTACCGACTTGGTCTGCCTGACTACTCTGCATATTGTCTTCTGCTCCTGTGTACCGACCTGGATTGCCTGACTATTCTTCTGACGTTCTTGCTCCTGTGTACTGACCTTGCTTGGCTGACGTTCCTGCTCCATGATCCGACCCGGCTTGGCTGACATTCCTGCTCTGTGATTCGACCCGGCTTGGTTGACTTTCCTGTTCTGTGTCGCCTAGGTGACATCCTGACTGTCTGGCAATTGTGTCCATTTCCACCGGCAGAGTACCAGCGACCAGTTCCGTTACCTGCTACAGCAGTTTGCCTTGGGCCTAGTTTCCGTTACTGCCTCTGCAGAGTGCAAGTGTCTGCCTCCGTTACTGCTCTGGCAGTGAGCCACCGGTTTGCTTCCGTTACTGCCTCTGCAGAGTGCAAGTGTCCGCCTCCGTTACTGGTACAGCAGTTTACCTTGGGCCTAGTGTCCATTACTGCCTCTGCAAAGTGCAAGTGTCTGCCTCCGTTACTGCTCAGGCAGGGAGCCCCGGTTTGCCTCCTTTAATACTTCTGCAGAGTGCAAGTGTTTGTCTCCATTACTGCTCCGGCAGTTTACCTTGGGCCTAGTCTCCACTACTGCCTCTGCAAAGTGCCAGTGTCTGCCTCCGTTACTGCTCCATTAGTGAGCCACGGGTTTGCCTAGTCTCCATTTGTGCCTCCGCTAAGTGCATGTGTCTGCCTCTGTTACTGCTCCGGCAGAGTGCAAGTGGCCTGGTCTCCGCTATTGCTACTGCAGTATCTTATGTGACTTTGTTCCCATTGTTGCCTAGGCAGTTCACGTTAGTTCTGCTTATCTGTTTCTGGGCATTACGAATCCTTCAGCTGTCTACATGCAGAGAGCCCCATCACAGACCTCTCTGCACATGGGACTGTTTACACTCTAAGAAGATCATTAACCCATGCAGAACCTTGCTCCTGGGAATCCATTATAATCTGCCTGACGTGTCAGTATAGACTGTTGTGGACTTTATATTTATGCTGGACCTGTGTAGGCATATGTCTATATAACCTGTCATGTGTCTGTATTATTCTGCTGATATACTACAGGACCTGTGAAGGTTATTTTATTACTGTGATTTCAATAAAACTGTGTTTTATCCTAAACCACTGTGTCTGTATGTCAAACAAACCATTACAGTACGAAAGGGCCATGACCTCAGACAGTGAAGGTGAGGGAAATACACAGAACATCCACTGGAGGATGGATGTACATGAGCAGCGTTTGGACCAGTTGGCACTGGCCATACAAACTATTCTTGAGCGCACGGTGAATCTAGATAAACCAGTTCAGAATCCGGTGCTCCCCCCAGTTTTGACACCGGAGAGTCAGTCAGTGGCAGATGTGGCCTCAGTTAAAGGGTTAACAGCTTCTGCCCTGTTACCACTCAGATACGATGGTGAACCCACCCTGTGCAGAGGGTTTATTAATCAGTTGGAGATATTTCTGGAACTAACCTCTCATGCTTTTCCCAATGACAGCAGTAAGGTCAGGTTCATGATTTCACTATTAACGGGCAGAGCTTTGGCGTGGGCCAATCCCTTGTGGGAAAATGCTAAACCGTGCAGCAGGGATGTCAGAGAGTTTGTACGAACCTTCCAGAGAGTATTTGAAGTTCCTGGTAGAGTCGCCTCTGCTGCCAAACGATTGATGGATATACAATAGGGCAATCGTACTGTGGGCGATTATGCCATAGAATTCCGTACATTGGCAGCAGAGGTGGGTTGGAACAATGAGGCGCTGGTGGCAGCCTTTGCTCAAGGACTAGCAGACCTTATTAAGGATGAAACAGCAGCTAGAGAACTACCTAGGACCTGGACGAGTATATTGATTATGCCATTTTAATTGATTCTCGTATTCGTGAGAGACTTATGGCCAAAGACCGTAGGCTATGGCCTAGAAGCAGTGTGCATAACAGTTTTTTTAACCCACCCTCGCCTCCTGATCATAAACAGGAACCCTGTGGACTGATGCAACTTGGGTTCACCAAACTAACGAAGAAGGAATGGGCACACCTCAGGAGGCAGGGATTATGTCTAAACCGTGGCAAAGCTGGCCATCTATTACGCACTTGTCCTGTACGTCCGGGAAACTAACGCACCTAGGGTACCTTTGGGGACAGGCCCTAGATGGTGTTCAGCAGTCCCTAGACCCGATCATGCAGAAACCCACGATCCAGGTGGTGTTTTCCTGGGCAGAACACTCAGTGGAGGTTCTGGCTCTGGTCGATTCCGGCATGGCCGGTTATTTCATGGATAATTCATTTGCTGCATTACATAAGATTCCGTTGGTCAGAAGGGAATCTCCCTTAGCCATTGAGGCCATTGATGGCAGACCGCTAGAATCTGCTCAGATAACTATGGAGACTATTCCGATTTCTATGACTATTGGGGCCCTCCACATGGAGGAACAACGATTTCAGATTATCCATTCTCCTCAACATGCGGTCATTCTGGGGTTTCCATGGTTACATTTGCACAATCCCCAGTCTGACTGGCAGAGTTGCGAGATCATGTCTTGGTCCAAGTACTGTATGAAGCATTGTGTGACTCAGCCTGTTAAGATTTTGTGTGCCTCTCCCTCTGTGCCAGCCAAATACCATCAATTCAGTGACATTTTTAGTATGGAAGAGGCTAGCACATTGCCCCAACATAGGGCATACGATTGTGCCATTGATTTGCCCCCTGGGGTTGTGCCCCCTAGGGGCCGCACTTATCTGCTGTCATGCGAGGAGAATCGGGCCATGGAAGAATACATTGAGGATGCCCTTAATAGAGGGATTATTCGGAAGTCTACCTCACCTGCTGGTGCTGGGTTCTTTTTTGTGAAAAAGAAGAATGGTGAGTTAAGACCTTGCATTGATTACCGGGGATTAAATAAAATTATGTCCAAGAATGCATACCCCATACCACTCATTACTGAGCTATTTGACAGGTTAAAAGGTTCTTTCATCTTTACGAAATTAGACCTACGTGATGCCTATAACTTGATTAGACTAAGAGAGGGGGATGAGTGTAAAACGTCATTTAATACCAGATCTGGGCATTATGAATACCTAGTTATGCCATTTGGTCTTTGTAATGCACCCGCTGTATTTCAATAATTCATTAACGATATCCTCCGTGATTTGCTACAGTCCTGTGTAGTAGTATGCCTTGAAGACATACTCATACACTCTGCCACTCTGTCCCAACACATCAAGGATGTGTCCGAGGTCTTGCTTCGTTTACACAAGAATAAGCTATACTGTAAAATGGAGAAGTGCGAGTTTCACAGGTCCAAAGTGCGTTTTTTGGGTTTCGTGATATCTAAGGATGGTATTGCCATGGACCAGGAGAAACTCACAGTAGTCTTGCAGTGTCATGACCCAAGGGGTTAAAAGCAATTCAGCTTTTTCTTGGGTTTGCTAATTGTTACAGGGAGTTTATCCATAACTTATCTACCATTGTTAAACCTCTGTCTGACCTTACGCACAAGGGCGCTAATCCTTCCCAATGGTCTGATGCTGCTGAGTTTGCTTTTCAGACATTAAAATCCACTTTTGCATCTGCTCTGGTACTGTCCCACCCTAACCCTTCCCTTCCATTCACGTTGTAGGTCGATGCTTTTGAAATAGGGGTTGGGGCAGTACTATCGCAAAGTCCAGTGGCAGGGGGTGCTCTGAGACCATGTGGGTTCTTCTCAAAAAAGCTGTCCAGTGCTCAGAGTCACTATGAAATTGGCGACAGAGAACTCCTGGCTAACATTCTGGCGCTGAAAGAATGGTGCCACCTGCTGGAAGGTACCAGAACTCCTGTACTAATTCTTACTGAAAAAACCTAGCTTATCTCTCGGAGACTAATAGATTGTCTTCTCGTCAGGCCAGGTGGGCCCTGTTCCGATCTCGTTTTAATTTTGTAGTATCCTACTTGCTGGGCTCCAAGATTGTTAGGGCTGATGCCCTGTCTAGACAATTTGGGCCAGAGATGGAGAAGGATGAGGTTCCCGTACCCATCATTCAGCCTGATCGCATCCTGGCCACCCTACGCACTAGTATCACTTCACCACTGGGGGAAGAGATTCTGGCCACCCAGGCTATGGCACCCCCAGAAGCCCCAGTGGGTAAGTGTTTTGTGGATGACCCATTTCGTACCCGGGTGCTCGAAACATACCACTCTTCTAAGGCTGCTGGGCATATTGGGAGAGATCAATTAATATGGTCTCTCTCACAAGTTTTCTGGTGGCCTTCCCTATGGGCCGACTGCTCCACCTTTACCGCAGCTTGTACCACCTGTGCTCGTGCCAAGACCCCTTGACACCTCCCAGTGGGCCTACTCCAACCAGTGCCTAATGGTGAACGTCCTTGGTCCCACATATCCATTGATTTCCTGGGAGAACTGCCAGGGGTTACTCGTTCATTCTTATGGTGGTTGATAGATTCTCTAAGATGACTAATTTCGTGCCTCTTCCTGATCTTCCCTCTGCCCAGGAGTTGGCTGTTGTCTTTGCTAAGGAGGTGTTCCGGTTGCATGGGGTACCTAGAGTTCTGGTGTCTGACCGTGGGAACCAATTTGTGTCCAGATTTTGGAGAGCATTTTGTAACCAGATGGGCATTCATCTGTCCATTTCTTCTGCCTACTATCCCCAGACCAATGGAGCTGCTGAGCATGCCAATCAGGGATTGGAACAGTTCTTGCACTGTTTTGTCACCGATCATCATGATAATTGGGCAGACCTGTTGCCGTTGGCAGAGTTCGCCAGGAACTGTGTAGTTAATTCATCGTCCGGGAGCTCCCCGTTTCTCATTAACTACGGGTTCCAGCCATGCTTGCTCCCGGACGCAACAGATTCCAGCTCTGGATGAGCACATCGAGCAGCTCTGCTCCACATGGGCACAGGTTCAGAGGGCCCTCAGTCAGTCGTTCCAGCGTCATCAGCGCCACGCTAACCGTAGACGGCTGCCAGCGGTCTCATTTCAGGTTGGGGACAGGGTATGGCTCTCCTCCAGAAACCTTAATTTACAAGTTCCGTCTAATAAGATGGCTCCCCGGTTCATTAGTCCCTTCAGGGTGATCTGTGAAATTAACCCTGTGTCGTATGCTTTGGAGCTCCCAGCATCTATGCGCATTCACAATGTGTTCCATGTATCCTTACTGAAACCTCTGGTATGCAATCGCTACACTACCACTCCTGTGGTGCCCGGTCCTGTGGAGGTTCAGGGCCAGGAAGAGTACGTGGTCCAAAGCATAATCGATTCACGCAGATTTAGAGGAAAATTGCAATATTTGGTTCATTGGAAGGGCTATGACCCTGAGGAACGTTCCTGGGTTGATCAGAATGACCTTCATGCCCCGAGACTTCTGCGCAGTTTTCACTCTAAATATCCTCAGAAACCAGGTCCCTCTTACAGGAGAGAGGGTCTTTGAGAGGGGGGTACTATCACGGTACCCATGCTCTTTTTGTTTTTGTTTTTCTGTCAGTCTATCCTGTGCTTTGCTTCCATTGGCTACCATGTGTCTGTCCTGCCCAGTATGACCTTTATATACTGGGCTATTGGCACCCCTCTGGTGCCCTTTCGTGGTGTTCCTGTGCCACTGCTTATTTCTGCTCAGGGATTCCCAGTGTACCGACTTGGCCTGCCTGACTACTCTTCATATTGTCTTCTGCTCCTGTGTACCGACCCGGATTGCCTGACTATTCTTCTGACGTTCCTGCTCCTGTGTACTGACCTGGTTTGGCTGACGTTCCTGCTCCATGATCCGACCCGGCTTGGCCGACGTTCCTGCTCCATAATCCGACCCAGCTTGGCTGATGTTCCAGCTCCGTGATTCGACCCAGCTTGATTGGTGTTCCTGTGCTGTGTCGCGTAGGCGACATCCTGACTGTCTGGCAATTATGTCCATTTCCACCTGCAGAGTACCAGCGGCCAGTTCCATTACTGCTACGGCAGTTTGCCTTGGGCCTAGTTTCCCCTACTATCACGGTTCCCTTGATTTTCTGTCATTCTCTGCTGTGGTGCGCTCCCATTGGTGGAGCTTGGTTAAACCCGCCCAGTATGGCCTTCTTATACCGGGCCTCTGGCACCTGTTAGTGTTCCTGTACCAGTGCTTCCGTTGTTGTGATCCTGCGTTCCTGTGTACCGATTTGGCCTGTCTGACTATTCTACTGGTTCCTGCTCCGTGATTGACCAGACCTGGCTGACGTTCCTGCTCAGTGATTGACCCAGCTTGTCTGACGTTCCTGCTCCGTGATTGACCCGGCCTGGCTGACGTCCCTGCTCCGTGATTGACCCAGCTAGTCTGACGTTCCAGCTCCGTGTTTGACCCGGCTTGGCTGACGTTCCTGCTCCGTGACTTGTTTCCAGTGTTCCTGTTCCAGCGAGATCTCTTCTATGTCACTTGGCAACATTGTGAACTGTGTATTTTGAGCAGTGCAGACTGATCTCCCACTTAACCCTTGCAGTGCTAGTTGCTTCGATCCTGAGCCTATCCGTTACACTTGCTGTGCTGGTTGCCTCCGTTACTAAGCCTCTCCGTTATACACTGGCTGAGCTTGTTGCCTCCTTTACCGAGCCTGTCCATTAACACTTACAGAGCTTGTTGCCTCTGATACTGAGCCTGTCCGCTATACTTGCAGAGCATTATTGGCCTACTTTAAGTGTGCTACCATATACCCCCTTACGAGCACAGGATTGTCGCACCGCATGGTGCTATTTGGGCGATACCGTTAGCTCTTGCAGTATTACTCACTCCATTTATGCACTGGAAGGGTGCTACTGGCTCTGGTTCTATTCAGCTCTTGCAGTGTGTGTGTGTGTATCCGTTAATGCACCAGAGGGTGCTACTGGCTCTGGTCCCATTCAGCTCTCGCAGTGTTTGTTAACCCGTTATGCACCAGAAGGGTGCCATTGGCTCTGGTCCCATTCAGCTCACGCAGTGTTGGGTATCCCGTTACGCACGGCAGAGTGCTTTTGGCTCTAGTACCATTTAGCGCTTGCACGAGTGCTTGGTCTTCCTATCTCCTGTCCTTGGTCTCACTGCTAGGTGCTTACCACCTCGCACCTCAGTCTCTTGCTGCTCTTACCATCTACTGGACGTGTCTGAACTCACCACAACAGAGACTGATTACTTGCATTGGACTTTAACCCTTGATATCTGCTGTTTCATTTGCATAATACAGTATTGCTCTTTAACCATACTGTGTCAGCTAATACATCCATTATCTATCTTCAGTTACATGGCATTACCTATTACTGCCCCTAGGGGGCTGTGTTCCTCATTTCTCTCAATAAAACTGTGTTTTATTTTAACCTCTGGTCTGAGTGTCTGAATAAACCGTTACACCTACTGCCTCTGCAGAATGCAAGTGTCTGCCTCCGTTACTGCTCATGCAGTGAGTCACCTGGTTTGCTTCCATTACTGCCTCTGCAAAGTGCAAGTGTCTGCCTCCGTTACTGCTCTGGCAGGGAGCCCCGGTTTGCCTCCGTTAATACTTCTGCAGAGTGCAAGTGTTTGTCTCCGTTACTGCTATGGCAGTTTACCTTGGGCCTAGTCTCCGCTACTGCCTCTGCAAAGTGCTAGTGTCTGCCTCCATTACTGCTCCGGCAGTGAGCCACCAGTTTGCCTCAGTTACCACTTCTGCAGAGTGCAAGTGTCTGCCTCAGTTACTGCTACGGCAGTTTACCTTGGGCCTAGTCTCCGTTTGTGCCTCCACTAAGTGCATGTGTCTACCTCCGTTACTGCTCCGGCAGAGTTCAAGTGGCCTGGTCTCCGCTACTGCTACGGCAGTATCTTATGTGACTTTGTTCCCATTATTGCCTAGGCAGTTCACGATAGTTCTGCTTATCTGTTTCTGGGCATTAGGAATCCTTCAGCTGTCTATATGCAGAGAGCCCCATCACAGACCTCTCTGCACATGGGACTGTTTACACTCTAAGAAGATCATTAACCCATGCAGAACCTTGCTCCTGGGAATCCATTATAATCTGCCTGACCTGTGTCATTATAGACTGTTGTGGACTTTATGTTTATGCTGGACCTGTGTAGGCATATGTCTATATAACCTGTCATGTGTCTGTATTATTCTGCTGATATACTACAGGACCTGTGAAGGTTATTTTATTACTGTGATTTCAATAAAACTGTGTTTTATCCTAACACAAAAAACCCCTAAAAGAAAAGGGGTAAGATTTAGGGGGCGCTATTAAACCCTAAATAATAATATAATTAAGAGCTAGGAGAAAGGGTCAGAGAGAAAACCTGGATAATGTACAACATATGATGTACAAATAGCGCTATAATTCCTAAAACAGGTGTGTGTTCCCTTTATAAAGTCTACGAAGATAAAAATAATCCACCTAAGTGAAAAAGAAAAGGAAGAGCGCTTATTGTAAAAAATATGCAATGTTTAATTGGTACAATAATGATCCATACAATGAAAATATATAAAAACGTATTAAGGGTACCCTTATAAAAAATATATATTAAGAACAAAAATACAAAAATACATATATGTGAAAGTCCGTCTAAATGAGAAATGATAACAATTATAACCACAATATTATACCAGTATTACCGGTCTTACCACCAGAGTAGGACAGGTTCATTCTATATCCGTGGATTAAAAGAAACACTGCCCAACGATAGTGAAAGTAAACCATCCTGATCACTTCTCGTGTGTAAATAGTAGTCAAAAAATAATGGATAGTATTTCTGGGTTGAAAGATACAATGTTGCAGTCTGTATGTTATTCTCTCTCTCTGTTAGATTGATCAGAAGTATCACGGGCAGATAGAGTAGTAAAATTCTCCCGTCTATATTATTCCACTTCTGATTCACCTATATAACACCAGACTTGATCTCTTCTCGGTACTTGTCACTTAAATAGTAATAGCGGGCAGAAGGAGGGATCTCTGCTAGTACTCCCGACTTAAATGGTCTTTATCACCACTATGGGATGATATAGCGGACAGAAAGCAGACCACCTCTGTTGTTTCTCCTGACTCAAATGCTCCAAGTCTCCGTTGTCTTAATCAACCCAGATGTATCGGATTACTAATGTAAGTTGCAGGCTTATCTCTATTGATGTTTACGTCACAATAATATTCATTGTAGGTGGTATAAAATACAAAAGGACTTTCACACTAAGCAGTTCGTACTCAAATATCAACGCGTTTCGTGTTAACTAATGTATATTTTGTTCAGTACTAGTCTAGAAGAAGTGTTCTTAGTTAACACAAAACGAGTTGATATTTGAGTACGAACTGCTTAGTGTGAAACCGTTACACCTTCCAACAGTGGTTCTACGAATTGGTGGTGGGAACAGTGGTCCTGAAGATGATGATTAATTTCCTGGTGCTGGTGACATAGGTCAGGCAGTGTTGGAAGATGCTATTCCTCTTCCTAGTGCTAGCAGTAGTATTAGTGAGTCAGACGTAGCCATTGCAGCACCAGACAGTACAGCAGCAACAGCACAAGAATGCACTTCAGGTAGTAACAGTTAACAGCCTATTCCCTCTCTACCTTTTCCCGCCATGAAATCATGGGTATGGATTTATTTTTCTTTGGGGACAGGAGCTGTTCAATACACGTCATAAGCTTTGTGCATAATGTGTGACAAAGTTGTGAAGAGGGGAAAGAGGGGTCATGTCTTGGCATATATGCCCTGATAACTCATGTCAAGCATAACCACCCTGAAATGTACCTCAAACATGAACCATCCCACTCCCCAGCTGGAGCCCTCACTTGTCCAGTTGCAACATGGAAATAAATACAAGTGAATGTCTGGGTCAGCTGATGGTGAGAAAATTGCAAGCTCTCCCACTCTCAGGTAGCAGGCATTTGCAAGCAGTCCCAGTATCAGCCCATCAGGCAATTGCAAGTGCCCCCACTTTCAGCCTTCAGGAAAGTTCAACTGGTTCCAACCAGCAGGAAAGATGCAGCACTCCGAGTTCATCACCAGCAGCTGTCCAGAGTATTGCCTCCTCTACCGCCATCTGCAGTCAATGCCTCTGAGGGTCTGGTAAAGTCTTCATACATTGCACAATGTGTCCCCCAAAGAATACACATGGCAATGTTGTGGAAAACGAATGTAGTTCATAAGAAAACATCTACAGATGGAAAACCCTGCTGAATATTGCAAGGGGATTGCTGGAAGGAAACATTATTTATATTTATATATGTTGACAGTAAGTCCGGTACCCACCACCAACTGAATTACTTACATGTTGTGGGAAGGACAAGGGTCTCACTTAGAGATTTACAGCACAGGATTTGTTGAGGGATGGTTTAATATAACCAGTATTTTGAGGTTGATGCTGGTAATTTGGACAAGCTTTATGAGTGCTGGCTTGGTGGGCTTCTACCAATTTTTTTCAAGGCTTTCCTTATTGTGAAAGAATCTTCATATTTTGAGTGCTTGCTTGGCTGGGCTTCCACCAATTTTTTCAAGGCTTTCCTTGTTGAGAAAGCCTCCTCATACTTTTTGTAAAGGCTTGCCTTGCTATAGCTAAACTTTGAAGCAGTTATAATTAAGGCTTGCCTTGTTATTATAAGACTGCAAAATAAATTCTGAAGACTTGTCTATTTATTATAATTCTGCAAATATTTTTTCTAAAGGCTTATTTTATAGTAAGCTTGAAACAAAAATTCTGAGATGTAGAAAATGTGGCGCTTTATTACTGGATACAAAGAATGATAATGTGAATAGTATTGTATTTGTAGACAAATTCTATACATTATGAAGCATGAATTCTGTATTGTAATGGATCCTACCCGTTACTTTAGCCCTTGTCTGGACCTCGAACTATGTATCCAAAGACTATGGACCTTTTGCCCTGTTTGAACTTAGCTGTGGGCTCTGGCGTACGAACTGGCAAGCCATTCCCAATGTTAAAGGACTTATGTTTCATGTACTGTCAAATGGTTCATGTTTAATATATGTTGAATGTTTTAGTTATCGTATGTACTATGTTCGAGGGATACACGTTCACCGAATATGAACTGGTGGTTCCCGATTCGGTGTTCGAGGCATCGATACCGCGCCAAGCACGTGGAACCAGAGGCAGTGAGTCAATGCCGGATTGGTCAACGAATGACTCACTGCACACATTGATTGGCCAGGGTTGAAGCCGCATATTCAAACTAGTGCGTACGTGCTTCAACCCCTGGCCTTGTCCACGGAATGTGTATTCCCACCCATCAAGTCTTTGTCTTTGTCTAGACTTAAACAAAACTGTTGTATTACAAATGAAGAACACCTTGAGTATTATGTTTGTTAGGTCATCTGCCATTGGCCCTTTGTCTCCATTTGCCATTGGCCCTTTCTCTCCATCTGCTATTGGCCCTTTGTCCCCTGTGTGACATGCCTATTTTATGTGATTGGTTCTTGGGCCAAGTCAGTATTAGAATACTTGTCCCCCTCCGTCCCCATTGTGGCATTGTGTAGTAATGTCTAAAAGATGTGCTGTGATTCAATAAATTGTGTTATGTTTGGAGTGAACCAGAGTCCTGGAGTTTTGTGTTCCTATGGTTTTAATGTGGCCAGTCTGCCTCCCATCTGAGCCCAGGTTTCTGTATCGTTCATCCGTCTGCTGCCAGTATCCCGCTACCCACTTTGGATGCTGTCAGGCGGCAACGTGGACTCTGCCTTGCTTGCTTCCCGTTCCAGTAGGATCTTTGAGTCGAGCACTGGAGTGCTCGAATGGCTTGGCAACTGCTACCTTTGTTCCTGCGACATTTTCCTTGTTCTTCATAGCCCGGAAGTAGAGGATTCACTCTTTACTGCCCGGTGTTCCGGTTCTGCGAAGCTTGACGGTTCGAGAGCCCGTCGAACCCCCTTCCATCTGCATCCTTCGAGGTAGAGTCGGCTATTCCTGGGTTGGATGCCACTTTGAGTCGACCACCGGACCAGTTATCTGCTTGACCAGTGCATCCGACGGCGCCAGTCCGGCGTCGAGAAGGAGAGACCCGGGTATGACTGCGGAAGGTGACGCAGTCCCTTCCTAGCTTCCGTTACATGTATAACCACACATTATAATTTGTGAGTCATACATCAGTGATAGCACTGTTTGCCTGCATGCCTGTGTTGTCGTTATGGTAAGATTCCTGCACCATGCTCCTCTCTTTTTCTCTGCAATCATTTTATTAGGTGAATAATTTTGCTAATTCCTGCCACTATGCAACTAACCAGCATGATTGCCTTCTCAAAAAGTTTCAGCAGCTCACATACATTACATTTGCCCACCAAAACCTTACAGTTTTGCAATGTGTAGTATGTGTTTTCCTTACTGGCCTTATTCTGCTTGTACAAATGCACTAGCATGTGTAGAATTCCATCTGGTAGAGACCTTCATTTTCAGATGATGATATTGCAGGTTGTTGTTTTGCTCTTGTATACATTATAATGTGTTGCTTGCATTGTAGGAGTGTCTAAAATGGGCACATATTTTGCTGACTATATTTAGCATCTCTCTAAGGGTTTTGGATTCTGCCAAGAATCTGGTGACAGTTAAATTTAGGACATGGGCAAAGCAGAGCACATGTACCATATCACCTATTCTCAATGCAGCTATTATATTGGAAGTATTCTCAGGAGAATCAAAACCAGAATTTAAGGAGCTTTACTTAATACATCTATGGCTTTGTGGGACTCTCTCAAAATTCTGCATGAACAAGGAAGTTTGCTGATGGAATAGGCTATTCTACTGCTGCCTTCTAATCATACTACCAGAGCTATAGACATGATTATTGGCTGTCACCTGATGCTGTAAGCTAGTAGTGTTGCCCTCTGGTGGTGAAAGGAAAACCCAGTGAGCTGTCACAGTCATAAAGTCTGTGTGAGCTGCTCACTTGTCCACATATCTTTTTGCAGGTGGATTTGCTTGCTGTAGGAGCTTTCCAGTCGTTTGCCAACCACACTAACCACCTGCTTGTACAATTCTGGCAACATAATTGCTGCTTGGGATATGCCATAGAAGAGGTACACATGGCAATAGTTCTCTAAATCATTGAGTTTCAACAAAACAATATGGCAGCATGTCCACTGCCAACAACTTGGCAACCTTTCCATTCCACAAACATACTTTGAGATTTTTTTGAGAGTTTTTTGACTCCTTCCTAAGCACTCAGTAAGTGTGGGTTGGCAGTACAAGGCAGAAGAACCCTGTAACTTGATTGCTTTAACAACATGACTAGACGATGTGGAGGCATCCTGTGGAGGCATGGGCAGTATGTGACTCTCATCATCTCCTACAACAAACTCAGTCATAATTCTCTGCAGCAGAAGCCATAGCTGGTATATAAAATGAACAACCTCCTGGTGCACTCTCTGACATCACTACTTCTATTATGTGCCCCAGACCTCCGGGAACTTTTTGGAGTGCTTCTGATTCTGAAAGTTCTGGCACCTCTTACATGTTGATAGTGTGTCTGGCAGTGAGATCTGTGGTTATGCTTCAGGCGGGATCTCATTGAGAAGGTGCCTAGGTGTGAGCCTGCTTTCCTTTGCTCACATACTTCTCACACAGAGAACAAATAGCAACATGCTTAGCTTTTGGATCCTGAAAAATAACTTGTGTTGTTGCTGCTGGTTACTTAATGATAGTGTGAGTGTGGCTTGGTCTTGGAATCGGTGACTGTGCTGATTAGATCTGACAGCATTACTGTGTATTTTTGGGTATCTTATCACAGTCTCCCTTGGGCTATCCTGTGCTTCCTTCCTCTGTGGTGTGTCTGTAGATCTGCATATTTGTGGCCACTCTCACATTGCTGACATCCTGAAACAGGCATGGGCAAGTACGCCTGTTTATGGGCCTACTCTGTTTTTTTCTAATTGTGTCCCGCCTTCTCCTGCTCCTTTATAAACCTCCCTGGGCCTGGGAGTCATTACCCTTATGTGTTGTTTCCACTAGTGTCTATTGTGCTCCGTTGTGACCTGTGCTTTATCTGAGAATCTGCCCCATGTATGACCCCAACTTGTCTGACTACCCACTTCAGTCCTGACATGTGGCTCTGGCTGACTAACTCACTCCGTGTATGACCCCGGCTTGTCTGACTACTCACAATAGTTCTGACCTGTGGCTTTGGCTAACTAACTTGCTCCGTGTAGACCCTGGCTTGTCTGACTATCCACATCTGTTCTGACCTGTGGCTCTGGCTATCTCGCTCCATGTAGCCCCCGGTTGTCTGACCTCTGGCTCTTGCTAACTATCGCTCTGGCTGACTACTTTCTCGGTACCCTCCTAGAATACCTGACCATCAGTCTCGGTGTTCAGTGGTTCAGGCCTACTCTCGCTCCCTGTTGCCTCCAGTCTTGTGACCCAGAGTGGAGACTGGTGCATCAGTACTATCCCCTCTGTTGTTTCATCTGCACTTCGGGCCTAGTCTCCGGTATCTCGCAGTGTACGGCTCCGAGTAGGAGCCTGGGTCCTATCATCCTGAGTTCTGGGGTTGTGTGGGCTATACTATTATTTGCTGTACATTATAAATAAAGGTGGTTATTTATATTTTATAATTGTGTCTGTCATTCTTTGTCTGAAAACCGTGACAGTACGTAAGGGCCATGTCTACTGAAGGATTAGGTAGTTCACTTAGTCAGAACATCCTGTCCAGGATGGATTCTCAGGACCAGAGAATCAATCAGTTCTCTTTTGCTACACAGACACTATTGAATAACATGGCTCCCCTTGATCACTTCACTGAACAACCGGTGGCTTCCCCAGTACCTGCATCAGTTGTGGCAACTTCCTCTGAGGCTGGCATGAGTAGAGGGTTGTCTGGCTCCGCTTCTTTACCTGAAAGATATGATGGGGAACCTACACTGTGCCAGAGGTTCCTCAATCAGCTGGGAATTTTTTGGGAAATAGTACCACATGCTTTACCTACTGAGCAAAGTAACGTGGGATTCCTGATCTCCGTCCTGTCTAGCAAGGCATTGGCCTGGGCCAATCTGAGAGATGGAGAAACCTATAATTCATAAATTTATGGAATTTGTAGCCTCTTTCCAGACAGTTTTTGATGTTCCTGGGAGCGCAACCTCCGCTGCGTGACTTATGACAATATGGCAATGCTCATGTACAGTAACGAACTACGCTATTGAATTCTGTACTCTGGAAGTGAAGGTAGGATGGAACAATGAATCCCTAGTTGCCGCTTTCTCCCAGGGCTTGTGTAAAGAGGAGATGGCAGCCCGACACCTGCCTGGTGATCTTGAGGAACTAATTGCAGTCGCCAACTATCACGGTGCCCATGATTCTGACTATGCGACATTCCTACTTCTGGGTTTGTCTTGGCTGCATCTTATTGGTTCTGGCATGCTAGCCCCCCCCCCAGAGCTTGCCTTTATATATGCCCTCCTGTCACTAGGCCGGTGCCCTTTCGTGGTGTTCCTGACCTGACGTTTGTATCTGTGTTCCAGTTCCGTGTATGATCCGGTTTCGTCTGACCTTGCTCCTGTCTCCGCGCTCAGTGTACTGATCCAGGCTTTAGCTGACTACCGCTCTCTGTGTACCAATCCAGGCTTTGGCTGACTACCGCTCCTTGTGTATCGATCCAGGCTTTGGCTGACTACCGCTGTCTGTGTACCAATCCAGACTTTGGCTGACTACCGCTCTGTGAACCGATCCAGGCTTTGGATGACTACTGCTCCTTGTGTACCGATCCAGGCTTTGGCTGACTACCTCTCTCTGTGTACCGATCCAGACTCTGGCTGACTACCACTCTCTGTGTACCGATCCAGGCTTTGGCTATTCAGCCTAGCGTCCGATTGTCGCTAGTGCTTCCGTTGTCCCTGTTTTGCCCTATGCCTCTACGGCAGCTGCCAGTTGGTGTTTCTCTGTTGCCTCCGGTTGCGCTTACTCTCAGCCTGTGCCTTATTGCAGCCTCCGTTACGTGCTATATGGCCTGTGCATTCCGGTCACTAGCTGTGTTACCACTTGTCAGTCTGCTCCTACTGTTGCCTCCGGTTGCGTTACTCTCAGCCTGTGTCTTATTAAAGCCCCCGTTACGAGCTATACAGCCTGTGCCCTCCGGTCACTAGCGGTATTACCACCTGTCAGTCTGCTCCTACTGTTGCCTCCAGTTGCACTACTCCAAGCCTGTGCCTCATTGCAGCCTCCGTTACGTGCTATACAGCCTGTGCCTTCCGGTTACTAGAGGTGTTACCACCTGTTAGTCCGTATATTTTGCTGTCTCCGTTTGTGCCACTTCTGGGCTGCCTTTCCCAGTTATAGGTAAGGTCGGTAGAGCCTCCTCTATTCCTTGTTGGTACCACTTACTAGGCTGCCTTACCCGGTTATAGTTAAGGCCAGTAGAGCCTCCTATATTCCTCATTGACACCAGTTACTAGGCTGCCTTACCCGGTTATAGGTAAGGCCGGTAGAGCCTATTTACCTCCCTACACTGAGATGCCTGCCCTGCAGTATAGTTCCCTCCTCCCTTCCTGTCCACGTTCCAGTCACATTTGCATATTGTGTCAACTGTATTGCCCTGACCTGTGTCGGACCATATATCTGTCCTCTGTGTAAAGTCTGGACCCGTGTAGGGCCTTGTTGTGCTTTATATTGTTTTAATAAAGCTTCATTGTTTTATCTTACCAAATTGTCTGAGTGTCCAGTAAAACCATGACACCATCCTGATTGATAGGAGAATCCGTGAGAGGCCTTCGTTCAAGGAACAGGGCGTAAACCTTTACCTCAGTTTGCACCTAGCTTCTTTTGCCCACCCTGTCCTCCCTCGCCTCCCATACCTCCAAGTCCTGACCCCGCCGGGGAGGGGAACCGATGCAGCTAGGCTTTACACGCCTTTTCGGTGGAGGAGAGGGCTAGGAGCAGGAGGAGGGATCTTTGCTTATACTGTGGGGAGCTAGGCCATATGTTGACCTATATGTCAGGGAAATGCTTGCACCTAGAGTCAGGTGGGGGACAGAGACTGGGTGGAATTTCACAGTCTCCATGAAGACTTCAGGACAAAACAATTCTCAAAGTAATATTGGCTTGGGCATATTCATCGGTAGTAGCTTCAGCACTACTGAACTCAAGGGCTGTGGGCTTTTTCATTGATGCAGACTTTGCGGCAAAGCACACGATCCCTTTGCTGCCTCGTTCTGAGTCATTGGCGATTGAGGCCATTGACGGCTGACCCTACAGCCGGCACACATTACACTTGAGACTTATCCTTTGTATCTCAGGGTGGGGGCACTCCATGTGGAGACACATCAGTTCCAGGTCATACATTCTCTTCATCATACCATCATTCTGAGTTTTCCCTGGTTGCAGACTCACAACTGAAGAATTAATTGGCAGATTTGCAATATTCTTTTGTGGTCTTCTCAATGTATTAATTCTTGCCTCCGTGAGCCTACCAGGATATTGTGTACCTCTACCTCTTTACCTGCTGAATACCAGTCCTACAAAGAGGTATTTAATAAGGTAGAGGCCAGTACGTTACCTCCAGACAGACCGCACGATTGTACTGTTGATCTGGTACTGGGGGTCAGACCTCCTAAGGGCCAAGTATACCCCTTGTCAGTGGAGGAGAACATGACAATGGAGGATTATGTGTCTGACACTTTATCTAGAGGCATTATCCGGAAGGCCTCCTCACCTTTTTTATTAAGAAAAGAGATGGGGAACTCAGACCATGCATCGATTTCAGGGGTCTGAATAAACTGATGGTAAAGAACGCCTATCCGATTCCGTTGATCACTGAGCTTTTTGATCATATCAAAGGCTCTACTATTTTTACAAAACTTGACTTGAGGGCAGCGTACAATTTGGTACGAATAAAAGAAGGCCATGAGTGGAAGACAGCATTTAACACCCGGAGAGGGCACTATGAATATTTGGTGATGCCCTTCAGATTGTGCAACACTCCCGCTGTCTTCCAGGAATTCTTTAATGATGTGTTGAGAGACCTATTACAGAGTTGTGTTGTGGTATATTTGAATGATACATTCATCCATTCTCCTAACTTGAAGGCACATACGGCAGATGTAGCCCGGGTCCTACAGCTACTCAGGGAGAACAAATTGTTCTGCAAGCTAGAAAGTGTGAATTTCACAAATCCCAGGTGACATTCCTAGGATACGTTATTTCACATGCTGGTCTAGCCATGGATCTGCAAAAACTGTCTGCCATATTACAGTGGCCACTTCAAGTGGGATTAAAGTCCATACAGAGGTTCCTGGGCTTCACGAATTACTATAGGAAGTTCATTCGAAACTTCTCCGCTGTAGTCAAACATCTCACAGACATGACTGAAAAGGGAGCTAATCCTTCAGTCACCTGAGGCCTTGTAGGCATTTGAGGACTTAAAGTCAGTTTTTGCCAAAGCTCTGATATTGTCCCACCCAAATCCCACCCTTCCTTTCACCCTGAAGGTTGATGCTTCAGAGTCTGGAGTGGGGGCCTTGTTGTCCCAACAAGCGGGCCCTGGGAAACCATTGCATTCATGCGTTTTCTTCTCTAAGAAACTGTCTAAGACTGAGAGTTTATAAGATGTAGGCAACCGGGAGTTACTCTCCATCATCCTTGTCTTGAAAGAATGGCGATATCTGTTGGAGGGTACTACAATCCATATCCTGATAATATCAGACCACAAGAACCTAACGTATATGTCAGAGGCGAAGAGGTTGTCTCTACGTCAGGCCAGATGGGCTCTTTTCCTCCCGAGGTTTAATTTTTTGGTCTCTTACCTCCCTAGTACAAAAAATATTAGAGCAGATGCTCTTTCTCAACAATTTAGGGCTGAATCACAGGAGGAATCTCTTACTTTACCTATCATTCCTCCTAACCACATCTTAGCTACGATACATACCAGTATTACATCTCTGTTGGGGGAGGAGATTGTGGAAAATGTTTTGTGCCTGAATCCCTCCGTACCAGACTGCTTGAGACTTACCATTCCTCGAAGGCTGCAGGGCAGGGAGAGACCAACTAATATGGTCTATGACTAGTCTCTTTTGGTGGCCCATCCCGAGGGCAAATTGTTCTGCATTTGTTGCCCTCTGTTCTACATGTGCTCAGACCAAGACCCCTAGACACCTTCCGCTTGGTCTCCTTCAAACCATTCCTAATGGGGAGTGGCCTTGGTCACAATTATCCATAGACTTCATGGTAGACTTGCCTGTCTCAGAGGGTTTCACGGTCTGTGGATAGATTTTCTAAGATGGCCATTTTATACCACTCAAAGGACTACCTTCCTCTAAGGAATTGGCAGAGATCTTTGCCAAGGAGGTGTTCTGTCTCCATGGTATACCCAAGGTGGTAGTCTCAGATTGTTGGAGCCAGTTTGTCTCATGTTTTTGGAAAGCATTCTGCGGTAAGATGGGCATCCAGCTTTCTTTCTCCTTGGCTTACCATCTGTGGTCTAACGGTGCTGCAGAAAGGTCTAATCAGACATTGGAACAGTTCCTCCGTTGTCTTACCTTGGACCGTCATGACAAATGGGCAAACCTGTTACCCTGGGCAGAGCTGGCCAGAAATAGTGCAGTTGTTTCCTCCTCTCGGAACTCACCCTTTCTGATTAATTATGGGTTCCAATCATCTCTGCTGCCTGAGTCCTTCAAGGCTCAAAATATTCCTGCTCTGGAGGAACACTTGAGGGCGCTCTTCTCCACATGGGTACGGGTTCAGAGATCCCTGCAGAGTTCCATGTTGCTCTATAAGAGACAAGCAGACAGTAGACGACTACTGGATCCAGTGTTCCAGGTGGGAGAGAGAGTATGGCTGTCCTCATGCAATCTCGATCTCCAGGTGTCGTGTAAAAAGCTGGCTCCCCATTCTGTGGGTCCCATCCAGTTCTTCTTAGGATTAACCCCGTAAACCTATGTCCTTGAACTCCCTGCTAATATGCGCATCTCTAATACTTTTCATGTGTCACTACTGAAACCATTGGTCTGTAACAGATGTACTACTGCTCCTGTCTGTCCCAGACCTGTCCAAGTGGGGGACGATGAGGAGTATGAGGTACAAAGTATTTTGGACTTTTGCAGGGTCAGAGGTCAGATACAATATCAAGGCCACTGGAAAGGTTATGGGCCTAAGGAGAGTTCCTGGATCTTCAGGCACCTGACCTTCTCTGTGAATTCATCTCCCATAATTCTTCAGGTGCTGGCCCCCTTCTGTGGGATAGAGGTCATTAAGGGGCGTACTATTACAGTCTCCCTTGGGCTATCCTTGCTTCCTTCCTCTGTGGTGTGTCAGCCAGCATATTTGTGGCCACTCCCACATTGCTGACATCATGAAACAGGCACTGGCAAGGACGCCTGTTTATGGGACTATTCTGTGTTGCCTAATTGGGTCCCACCTTCTCCTGCTCCGTTATAAACCTCATTGTCCTACGTGGTATTTCCGCTAGTGTCGCTTCTGCTCCGTTGTGACCCGTGCTTTATCTGAGAATCCACTCCGTGTATGAACCTGGCTTGTCTGACTACCCACATCGGTTCTGACCTGTGGCTCTGACTGACTAACTCGCTCCGTGTATGACCCCAGCTTGTCTGACTACCCACATCGGTTCTGACCTGTGGCTCTGGCTGACTATCTCGCTTCGTGTATCCCTGGTTGTCTGACCTCTGGCTCTTGCTGATTATCGCTTTGTGCAGTCCCCAGATTGTCTGACCAGTGCCTCTGGCTGACTTCTTGATCAGTACTCTCCTAGAGTGCCTGACCATCAGTCTTGGTGTTCCGTGTTTCAGGCCTACTCTCCCCTCTGTTGTTTCATCTGTACTTCGGGCCTGGTCTCCGGTATCTTGCAGTAGTGCAGTGCGCAGCACAGTGTGCGGCTCAGAAATTGAGCACTGCTGTTGATGTTCCCCCTGACTCTCCAGAAAGTCAACAAGTGGAGAAGTAGAGATCAAAGAGGAGGAAGAATAGAGAAACCCAGGCAGAAGCTGGAAGTTCGATGACGAGCTAAACAACTAGCTCACCATAACTCTAGGGTAACTACATCTTCTGCCAATCCACCTGATTCATCATTAATTCCCCCGCCAAGTTATAGCCACTCTGTTGATGTTAAGATGTAGCAGTTTGTGTCCATCCATTGCACAATGTGTGGTGAACTGACCACACATGGCAGTGTGAAGGAGGAGAATCGCAAATCGGGCATCAAGCGGCATCTAAGGAGATTCCATCATGCAGATCCCTTATAAAAAGCTTTTTTAAAACTTTTATTTATTTATTTTAATTAACTGTCCCCCTCAACAGAATACTAAAAAAAGACCCCCTCTCCAATTGCTTCTTTTCCAAGACTTTTCCAAGAGATAATAGCCAGATTAGGAAGAAACGTGGATCACAGTTGGCCATGTCTTCCCAGTCAGTAACACAAAATTTAGGGTATTTGGGTAATTCTCTTTGGCTCCCTTCTCACACCTCTAGACTCCACCAGCAAAGAGTTAACAACCAGATCAGGAAGGAACATGTCAGTGAGAAGGGGAAAGGAGGGAACACGACTTGGCACAAGCTCCCTGATAACACACCTGAAACACAGACACCATGACTTTTAGTTAGTTGCACCGCAGTACATTCCCTACCTATGGAAAATCAGTAGACTTGTGCACGGGCAAAATTTCCGGTAAAATTCGAATTCGGACGAATTTTTTTTTTCTAATTCGGATGATCTTAATTTCGGACCGGGCCTATTCGATTCGGACGAAATTCTGATCCATTCTGAATTATTCGACCGAATTTAACATGGGTTAAATTATAGCAGTGCGCCTCCGTGCACGCTGCTATCATTATTTGCAGACAGGGTGTGCATTTAGAAAAAGATCCATCCCAAAAATGGACATTGTCGTACATTGAAAGTCTGTGCATGTCACCTCTACTCTAGCATGGGATGCCAGTCACAATGCAAACGTCGAACATCGAAAACCCATGCCTGTCATTCAACTTAGCATGTTCGAACATCGAAACCCCATGCCTGTCCTTCAATCTAGCATATGTTCGAACACCGAAACCTCATGCCTGTCATTCAATTTAGCATATGCTCGACATCGAAAACCCATGCCTGTCACATCCTACTCAACATAAGTGGTCGACTCGAACATGGACAAACTACATGTCACATTCTATGTTAGTACATGGGTAAAGATTAAGGTTTCATTTTCTGGTACCAGCCTCCTACCCTACTGTCCCTCTTTAGTACCCAAATTCCTCTCTCTCGTTTTCCTATCCTGATTTCCCCTCATATCAGATAACTCCATGTGTATATACATTGTAGAGTTTCATACTACATCAAGAATAAACATCAATGATTGTAATGTGATAGATGTAATGTGTTAACCCTTTGAGTGCCAGAGTGGTACGCAACGCATTGCAAAGCAATGCGTTGCGTACCACTCTGGCATTGAAAGGGTTAAAAAGAAAAATTGAGACATTCTGTTGTGAACAAACTGCAACACAGGAGAGAAATAAAAAAAATGCTTGACATCTATACTGAAGAGGGGTCCACAGCATTGTCTTAGTATAGCAATATCACCGTTTTCCGTGAGTGTGCAATACAGGGCTCTACGATAATTGCTGGGCATTTCCCAATGTCATAATCAGGGGATGATGGGAGTTGTATTCTAACTACTGTTAGGAAACACATAAGTGATGCACATTCATCTCCCACCTAGAAATTATTTACACACGAGGCAACTCCCCCAAGTAATACCTAGCCCCTTTCCAAGTGAAAGGACTTCCAGAAAGGCTTCAGATCTCTTAGTGACTCACCTGTTATTGCCAGTCAGTGGGACCCGGAGAGTAGGAGGGGGTGATGCTATGGCTGCACGGCACGGTGCTCTTAGTTGGTCACTTGTCGCAATGTTGAAGCTCAGCCCGGCCAGCACCTTCTGGGTGGAGACACCTCACAGCAATCCTGTTCAGGACACATCATACACTGTTGTGCACTCATACTAGGGATCCCAAATGTTTAGACTCATTTCGTACAGGGGGCACCCTCCTGTATTTGTAAAACCTCTCTAGCAAATCTGGGACGGTAGACCTATTTACTCAAGTCTTGACTTTAGGTGGGCGATAAACAATATAAAATAGGCATAATGTTTCACTACCACATAATTCACATCACTGAAGCAGCCAGCAGGCATCGTCACTGAGTGAGCATAGGGCTGCCCGGCTGCTGACAGTCACACTGATGGGATGGGACACCCTGCAACACAGAAATGGCAGAAGAGCACAAAATAAACATGCTATGGGACGGCAAATTGCCGCCCCTGTCAAAGTGCCGCCTGGGTCCATGGACCCACTGGGACCCATGTAAGGGCCAGCCCTGTATTCGAACAAATACCTAATATTTTTTTATATTTTGCACAGGAACAAATATTACTTGCTCTTGCAGTGGCAATAACTGGAACTAATGCTGGCTGCCTACCTATGCATAGCCTAATGCTACCTGCCTGCCTACACAACAACTGTACACTCTCTAATCTCTTCTCTCTCTGAGCTCCAACAACCCAATGAGGAAATGCAGGCTGTCTGTCTGTGTGACTGTGTCATTAGTCCAACCCCCATCATGAAACGAAGAAGGCTATTCGAATACAGACAAAAGAGGGAAGTAGTGCATGAAACGGAGAATGGAATTGGACTAGAGACATGGAGGGAAAATTATGGAGGGAAAGTAATTGAGCGCGCACAGGAAGTACAAAAAAGTCCTGGTCAAAAGTAGTCAAAACTTTTGGAATTGTGTCGATTGCCAAAACTTCCGAAAGTTTCGACGAATTTCGGACCTGGGCTGTTCGGAGTCGGATCATTTTTTCCGAATGACCCTTGAGTTTCGGATTGGCCGAATGTCTCCGAATGACCCCATTTTCGACGAAATCCGAATGTCTCCGAATGAATTCGCACATGTCTAAAAATCAGGAATTCAATGATGTCTTTGCTAAAAAACAGGCTGGTACCCTGCCTCCCCACAGACCTTATGATTGTACCATTGCTTTGCAACCTGGAGCCATCCCTCCTAGGGGGTGGGTGTACCCCTTGTCCAGAGCAGAAAATCAGGCTATGGAGGACTACATTAAGGAGCCACTCTCTAGTGGGTTCATTCGGAAATCCTCCTCTCCAGCAGGAGCGGGGTTCTTTTTTGTGCAGAAGAAGGACAGGAAGTTGAGACCCTGCATCGATTACTGAGGTCTCAACCGGATCATGATTAAGAATGGGTACCCCATTTCTCTTATCACAGAACTTTTTTATCATCTCAAAGGGGCGACCATATTCATGAAGCTTGACCTTAAGAGTGTCTATCATCTTGTTAGAATCAAGCAAGGAGATGAGTGAAAGACTGCATTCATTATCAGTAGCGGCCATTGAGTATCAAGTCATGCCATTCGGCATATGTAATGAGCCCGTGGTCTTCCAAGAATTTATTAACAATGTTCTAAGTGATCTGTTGCAGAAGTTTGTAGTAGTGCATCTTTACGATATTCTCATTCAATCCCATTCTCTTGTGGCACACCTTAAAGATGACTCTAGAGTTTTGCGCAGACTACAAGAAAATGGACTGTTCTGTAATATTAAGAAATGTCTTTTTCACCAAACACAAGTTACCTTTCTGGGGTACGTGCTTTTGGCTAAGGGCTTCGCCATGGACCCCCCAAAACTCTACTCTGTGCTTCCATGGTCTCGCCCTACTGGTCTTAAACCCATTCAAAGATTTCTGGGCTTCTCCAATTATTACCGAAAATGTATTAAAAATGTTTCCTTGTTGGTGAAACCCATCACTGATATGACTCGTAAGGGCAGGGATCCCATGGTGTGGTCTCCATCTGGGACCCAGACATTCGTTAAACTCAAGGAAGCTTTTGCCCAGGTACCTGTTTTGGTACATCCTAACCCGACATTATCATTTGTGTTGGAAGTTGATGCTTCAGAGACGGGTGTAGGCACCCAACTCTTTCCCAACGCTCTGGTCCAGTTAGCACCTTACGACCATGCGGGTTCTTCTCTAAAAAGTTGTCACCCGCTGAAAGTCAATACCAGATTGGGGACAGAGAGCTCTAAGAGATTATATTAGCCCTCCAGAAGTGGAGACATTTGTTGGAAGGCACTTTTGTCCCCATACTCATCCTGACTAATCACAAGAACCTGATTTACCTCTCAGAAGCCAAACAAATTTCCTCCAGACAAGCCAGATGGACTCTGTTCCTCTCCTGGTTTGACTACATTGTGTCGTACCTTCCTGGTACAAAAAAATTGAAGGTTGATGCCCTCTCTCATCAGTTCTCCTCTGACAATAAGGAGGAACAGGTTCCCACCCGGTCATTCCCCCGGACCGTATTCTGGCCACTCTAAGGACCACCATTACGTGTCCATTAGGTGAGGATATTTTGGCTGCTCAGACTCATGCCCCTACTGGCACACCTTGTGGATGGTGTTTTGTTCCGGTAGAATTAAGGGTGAGATTACTCAATGTGTATCATAACTCAAAAGCTGCTGGTGACCCGAGCAAAAATTAAGTCATTTGGTCAGTCTCTCAGCTCTTTTGGTGGCATACACTTTGTGGGGACATTACCGAGTTTGCTGTGGCTTGTCAAGTCTGTGCGTAAAACAAATCCCCTTGTCACCTTCCTGTTGGGCTTCTGCAACCCATTCCATCTGGTGAGCATCCCTGGCTGGCTATTGATTTTATGGACGACCTTCCTGTTTCACAGGGTCACACTGTTATTCTAATGATTGTGGATGGATTCTCCAAAATGTCTAATTTTGCTCCTCTCCCTAAATTACCGTCTGCAAAAAAATTGGCCACGGTCTTCGCTCAAGAGGTCTTTAGGCTACATGGATTACCCAAGGAAATAGTCTCTGATCGCGGGAGTATCACAGTGCCTGTGCTTTGCTGGCGACATTTTGACAAGCGCTACTTCCTGATACCTTTTTATTGGCTAACGTTATGATGCTCCTCCCAATGACAGCCCTTAAATACTTAGCCCTGTCATTTCTGCAGTGCCCTTTCGTGGTGTTCCCATTGCTATCGCTTGTTCCATTATTTCGTATGATTCCTGTATATGACCCGGACTGACTAACTACTCTGCCTGTTTACGTTCCTGCTCCGTTAATGACCTGTATTGGCTGACGTTCCTGCTCTGTGTACCGACCCGACTTGGCTGACGTTCCTGCTCTATGTGTCTCATCCTGGTTCACACTCCTTCCAGTGATCCGGTTTGGGGCTGTAGTCCGGTACACTCTCTCTGTCTTGTACAGACCTCCGGTTGCCACGGTTACTGCTCAGGCAGTTCTCACTGTGACCCAGTCACCCCATAGTGCCTTGCCCTCTCTCACTCCGGTGTGGAGATATTTCTGGTTGTACCACTGTACGCTTGGCCTGTTTACTGCCCTTTACCTGAGGTTGGGTTACTCACGGGCGCCTCAGTCCATCTATACGATCTAGCAGTTTGTTCTCAGGTCGGAGCGTTCGTTAACCTCTTGCGGGGCGGTGCTGTGCACTTGGTTCACAGACTATTGCAGTCTCCATTTGGCGTTACACTGCACCTCCGGTTGCAGTCTACCTCTGTTGTTCCAGTAGCCAACCACGTATCCAGGTCTCCGCTTGCTCCTCTGTGGCTACAGTTGCTATTGTGTCATTCTCTGCGTGGAGAGTGTCCTGTGGGCCTTCCGCTATTAGGGCCTATCAGCTATTCCTGGCCTAATAGTACCATTCTGCCATTGTCTCACTGAATCATACGAACTGTAACCTGACCAATGTCAGTATTGTTATTATCCTGTGTCATTATTATATTGTATCTATATGCTGGACACGCAAGGGTTATTATTATTCTGTGTTATAAAACTGTGTTTTACCAAGCCTTCCGTCTTTGAGTGTACATAAAACCATTACAGGGAGCCACTTTGTTTCAGATTCTGGCACTTCTTCTATGGTCAGATGGGTATCCAGCTCTCCTTTTCCTCCGCTTATCATCCTCAGTCTGATGGGGCAGCCGAACGGTCTAACCAGGCCTTGAAGCAATTCTTGCGATGCTATATTTCGGATCACCATGACAACTGGTCAGACCTGTTACCCTGGGAAGCGTTTGCATGTAATAGTGCCATCAATTCTTCCTCCCACATGTCCCCATTTATGGCAAACTATAGGTTCCAACCCACGATGTTGCCTACTTCCAAGTTGGAGATAGTCTGGCTATCCTAGCGTAATCCAAATCTGAGAATGCCCACACAGAAGCTGGCTTCTCACTTTATTGGCCCTTACCGCATACTCCGCCGGGTGAATCCTGTTGCTTACTCCATAGACCTTCCTCCCTCTATGCGCATCTCCAATGTGTTTCACATGTTTCTCCTTAAGCCACTGGTCTGTAATAGATATACCTCACGGTCTACTCAGCCACACCCATTGGTTGTCGGCAATCATGTGGAATATGTGATCCAGAATATTATTGACTCCAGGGTGTCCAGGGGCCAGTTACAGTATTTGGTCCACTGGAAGAGTTATGGGCCTGAGGAAAGATCTAAGGTGGCATCCTTTGACACTGCGCTACTTCACAGGTTCCACAACTGCTTTCCCTCTAAACCTGGTCCTCGTCCTCAGGGGAGGAGTCATTGAGGGAAGGGTACCTGTTGTTGTCTCCCATATGTCCTTGCCGCTACCGTAGGGTATGGCTGCCCTGCACACGGGGTGCTGGGAATCATGTGTGCCTCCATTCAAATGCATTGTTGACACCTTACGAGCCATGGGCACTGGTCTGGTCTTTGCTGGGCGGTCCTGCTGTTCTCTGCTCTCTCCCTCTGTGGGTTGCCTCTGTGGTGCATGCGCACCCGCGTCCTGTCCCCTCGCACTCACGTTGTTCTCATAGGCCATCCTGGCGGTCCTCCTTGGCTCCACCTTTGTACTGACCTATTTAGTACCTGTTATGATGCAAACCAGTCGCCCTTTCTTGTTGTCTGTTATCGTTATCATTTGCTCAGTACTGACCCTTGGCTTGCCTGATATCCTTCCTGGCATTTGATCCTTGGCTCTGGTTCTGGTGACTCTTCTCTCTAGCTCCCTGACCACTGGCCTGGCTGACTTTCCTCTCTGGCTCCTGACCCTTTGCCTGGCTGAATATCTTCCATGGTTCCTGACTCCTGGCCTGGCTGACTATTTCCTCTGGATATTGTTGTCTGTATGTTGCATCCTTGATTTTGTATGACAATAAATATTGCTTTCATTTTTACTACTGTCTCTTCTTGATTTATGTACCTGTAGTACTAATCATAGCCTGCTGTATTATGTAAGTATAAGCAGATACAGAGCGAGATAAACGTGCTGTGCCATTCTGCTGTGATTTTGAGGCAAAGTTGAGGCAGGAGAGGCTCATAGTAACTGCTATTGCTATGAGCAGGTTTATAAATAATAAAAGGAGGAACTGGAAGGACCATTATGTCTTGACTGAGTCTGAGTCTGAGGAGGAAGTAAGCACTACAGAAGCAATGCTGTACAGTCCCCCTAAATCACCCCTAGGGTTTTTGGGTAAATTACTGTCAAGGGAAGAACAAAAGGGTAGTAATAGTGAGAGCACGACAGGTCAGCTGCCTGTGCCTGCTTCCAGATGTGCTGTGTCTGCTGTAAGAAGTGCTGTGCCTGCTGCTAGTACTGCCCCTGCCACCAGTGTGGTGCCGGCTGTCAGACGTGTTACCCTGTCAGCCAGTGCAACCACCAGTACTGTGTCTGCTGCCAGTAGTGCCCTTGCCACCACCAGTGCTGTGCCTGCTGCCAGTACTGCCCTTGCTGCCACTAGTGCTATGTTGATGCCAGTGTTGAACCTGTTGCCACCAGTGCTGAAGCTGCTGGTAGTGTGTCTTGTAATACTCAGGATGGGGGGAAGGAGAAGATGACACCACCAGTGCTAGTACTACTACTACTAAGGTCCAGCAGCTTGTTAGAGTTAGGAGAGAAGGAGCGGGTAATCAATATCCTCCTATCAATAGTGACTGTGAGGAGGAAGACTAGGGGCTGAAATTGATGTGGTTGGTGTTAGTAGTAGTAGTAGTAGTGATACTGATGGTGAAGCAGCTGGTGGGACTAGTATTAGGAGATTGGTAGGGAAAGCAATTGAGAACATCCAGACTAGACATCAAGGGAGCACACACCATTATTCTAACTCTGGGAGTCCCCTTCCCTCTACAGCATTGTCCAGGTGGAACATGATCCTGAAGAAGGCAGAACTGTCATCACCACAATAATACTACCACCAGCGGTAGGAGCACAGATTAGCTGCTGTGTCTGCTACTACTGAATAGGGATGGGCAAAAATTTACATCTCAAACTGAAATTAGTGAAAAATGACACTTTCCGCATGGCAAAAAATTTTCTCCGAAAAGTGCAGATTTTCCGATTTTTCCCGCTTTTTTCCTAGCTCATTCAATTGAAATCAATGGGAACATTGAAGTTACACACAACGTAAAACAAATATTATTTAATTTCCAAAAGTCATAGTATAAATGGGGCATGAGGGTACCTGTGTTGGTAGGGTGTGGGGAAAGAATCAGTTGAACAGGGAATGATTTTTTTGGGGTTGTTTACTGGGATTGGGGGCAGTTAATAAAAAAAATCCTAAATAATATTAAAAAAAACATAAGGCATAGTATAAAAGGGGTCTGAGGAGAGTGTCTGCGTTGATGGGTGGAGACTGGGGAATGAATCAGTTGCAGGGAATTTATTTTGGGGGTAGTTTCTTGACTGCTATTGGGGTAACAGTTAATAAAAATATAAATCAATAAATAAAATAAGACATTTGTATTTAAAGTGATAGAGACTGGAACCCCCTGATAAAAGCTGCCACTGGGGTGGACTGATAATTGACTTAATAGAGTATTAATAGAGTATTTTGTAGAGGATGATTTGTTAGATTTGTTGTTAGAGGCCTTTGTAGGACTTAGACTTATCAGAGGCACAAGCTCTGAAGAAACATTAATTTTTAGGACTTAAGCTTCTTTGACACAAGCCCTGAGGAAACATTGATTTGTAGGACTTAGGCTTGTTAGAAACAAACCCCCAAAAATTGTTTATTTTGCTGTAGGACTATGTTTTTTTATTTATTTTTTATTTATTGTATTTTTTTCAAAGCACAAACCCTGAGAAAAAAATAAAAATGCCCTACTAGCCTAGTGTCAGCAGGTCATGTTGGCCAGTGGCCACTGACCATTGTCAAATGTCCTCCTGAGTCCATAATTGTGGAATTTGCAACTGCTGTTCTTACTGCTGCTCCTGAGTTGTTTAAGAAACAGGATGATTAGGGAATGGGATCAACAATAGCAGTAACATGGGTGATGGATGATGAAGGTTCCACTTGCCACGACTATCTCCAGTGATGCGTCTGAGGCAGTAGCAGCACAATAAGTAGCCTCCAGTCTATGTGGAGAAAAGAAGAAGTTGGACAATAATTATTATCCACCTGCCTCTCCTCCAAAATCATAGGTATGTTGTTATTAGAATATAATTTTTTCCCTTGAGTGCAGAAACTGTGGCTCTCATCAGCAACTGCAGTGTGCACAGTATATGTGGTAAATAACATCTGGGGGGACAACTGTATCCAAACACAGTGACACCAGAACCCAAGTACTGCCACTGTCACTATACCCCTTGTCCAAACCCCGCTAAGGACATATGAGAATTTACCGACAGTTTAAAAGTAATAATGAGCCCTCCCTGCCATCATCTTATTTTGAGTGATGGAATATCTTCAGATACTCCCACATCATGACTGCTGGGTAGTGGTGGGCGAAATCTCTCACTGTGTTCTTGTGTGAAATTCCACGAAAACCAAGTTGTTGTCTGCTTTTTCATGGGAAAAACTGCTTTAAAACCTGAGATTAAAATCTTAAACTTTTTCAGCCATTGCCCTGAATGATTCACCATTTTATCGGTGGCTAGAAAGTTTCTGCCCATTGATTTATGTGGTTTTCGCCTTTCCGCTATAAAAATGTGACATATTTGCCGAAGTCAAACACAATAGAAGCAGCTACAGAGCGAGGTAGACGTGCTATGCTGTTCAGCTGTGATTTTGAGGCAAAATTGAGGCTGGAGAGTCTCATAGTGACTGCTATCGATGAGTAGGTTTAAAAATAAAAAAGGAGGAACTGGAAGGACCATTATGTGTTCACTGAGTGCCAGTACTGAACCTGTTGCCACCTTTAATGAAGCTGCTGGTAGTGTGTCTTGTAATAAGCAGGAGGAGGGGAAGGAGAAGATGATACCAAGCGTGACAGCAGGGGACCCTAAGTCACACTTGCCATGCCCAAACAGTACCGCCAGTGCTAGTACTACTACTACTAAGGTCCGGCAGCTTGTTACAGTTATGAGAGAAGGATGTGGTAATCAATATCCTCCTATCAATAGTGACTGTGAGGAGGAAGACTCAGGGGCTGAAACTAATGTGGTTGGTGTTAGTAGTAGTAGTAGTGACAGTGATGGTGAAGCAGCTGGTGGGACTAGTGTTGGAAGAGGTAGGGAAGCAATTGAGAGTGTACAGAGTAGCGGTCAAGGGAGTCCACACCATTCCCCTGACCCTGGGAGTCCCCTTCCTCCCATGGCATTGTTCATGTGGAACATAATCCTGAAGAAGGCATAATTGTCACCACAGCAAAAATATCACCACCACCAGCAGGAGCACAGATCAGCTACCTGTGCCTGCTACTACTGATGCCAGTCTGCCCTCTTCACGTCACCAAAAAATGGCAAGAGTAACATTAGGGTACTATCTGTCTTATTGCTTGTCACCTCCTCCAACCAGCAGTGAGCTTTTGGAGTTTGCGGAATTTGCAACTGCTCTAATTCCTGCTGCTGCTGAGTTGCAAGGACAGCAGGATGCTGCGGAGCAGGCTAGTGTGCCACAGACCACCGTGGACACAGTGGAAATGGGATCAACAAGTGATGCGGGATTACTAGGACAGTTTCCACTTGCCAGCCACAACACATATACCAGAAGTGGTGGCGGCTACTTATGATGCTGCTACTTCCTCAGGTGCATCACTGGAGCTAGTCATGGCAAGTGGAACCTTCATGAACCATCACCCATGTTACTGCAATAGTTGATTCTATTCCCTTTCAGCTGCCTAATCATTCTGTTACTTAAACAACTCGGCAGCAGCAGCTACAGCAAGAACAGCAGTTGCAAATTTCACAATTATGGACTCAGGAGGACATTTGACAATGGCCAGTGACCACTGGCCAACATGACCTGCTGGCATTAGACAGTATGACATTTATTTTTCTCAGGGCTTGTGCTATAAAAAAAGGAAATAAAATATATAAAAAGACCTAGTCCTAAAAAAAAAAAATAAACAATTTTTGTGGGTTTGTTTCTAACAAGCCTAAGTCCTACAAATCAATGTTTCCTTATGGCTTGTGCCAAGCAAATCAATATTTCCTCAGGGCTTGGGCCTTGACAACAAATCTAAAAAAATCATCCTCTACAAAATACTTTATCAAGTCAAGCATCGGTCTACCCCAGTGGCAGCTTATGTCAGGGGATCCTGTCTCTATCACTTTACATACAAATTTGTTATTTTATTGATTTATTTATTAACTGCCCCCCCCCAATACCAGGGAAGAACCAACCCCCAAAACAAATTCTCTGTTCAACTGACTCATTCCCCAGACTCCACCCACCAACACAGATATCCTCCTCTGACCCCTTTCATACCATGTCTTATGGGTTTTTTTTAATTTGTATTTATGAGTTATTTTGTATTAACTGCCCCCCAATCCCAGTAAACAAAGCTCCCCAAAAATAATTCTCTGCTTTCCCTACACCCCACCAACACTGGCACCCTCATGCCCCTTGTATAAATAATATTTACTATATATTGTGTGTAAATTCAATGTTCCCATTTATTTCAATGGAATGAGCTAGGTGAAAAAAGCAGAAAATTTGCACTTTTTGTGTGAAATTATTCGCAAAGCAGGAAGTGCCTTTGTTTGCTGATTCTAGTTTAAGGCAAAATTTTTCACCCATCCTTCCTGCTGGGCCCCGTTCCCACTGTGTCCACTGTGGGCTGTGGCACAGTATCTCGATCCTCATCATCCTGATGCCCGTGTAACTAGGCAGCAGCAGGAATTATAGCAGCAGCAAACTCAACAAATTCTGCAATTTCACTGCTGGTAGTGGTGGTGGTGGCGCCCATCCACATTTATATATTGGCCTCCCATTCCTTATTGGTTTGGGCTAAAAGGTCCATTAATTTGTCTTCCACCCCAGCTCCACCATCGCCCATATCATCATCACCACCACCAGTCCTTCCTTGCTGCTGCTGCTGCTTTATTAGAGTCTCACTGGTTGGAGGTGATGGCACATATGTCAGTGGGTCCCATACTGTCACACTTGCCATCTCTTGAGGTGAAGAAGGAAGACTGGCAGCACTAGCAGCAGACACAGGCAACTTATCTGTGCTCATGGTGGTGTACTGCTAGCTGCCAGTCCTGCCTTCCTCAGTATCATGTCCCAGAGGGAAATTGCCACAGGAAGGGGAATCACAGGGTTATGGAGATGTTGTGGGCTTACTTGAACACTAGTCTGACCATTCCACATCATTTCCCCTACCATCACAGTATTAGCAGGAAGATGTACTGCGGTCATGCTAGTTCCACCAGCTGCTTCATTAACAGTAACATAAATTTCAGCCTCTGTGTCTTCATCACTATCACCCATCCCTCACTCCAAACACTCCCAATACCTCTCTAGTTTTTGCATCATAATAGTAGTAGTGGGACTGCTTGGGGATGATAAGTGTGACACATTGTGTCACAAGGCAGACTGGCAGCATTAGCAGCAGGCACAGGTAGCTGACCTGTCCTGCTCATATTACTACCGTCTTCTTCCTGTGCCTGTGACAATATTTTCCCCAAGATCCCATGGGATGATTTGGGGTACTGGCCATAATTTGGTCTGGGGAATCAGGGCATTCAAACCATTCAATGCTGTTAGTGGTCACTTCCTCCTTCTCAGACTCAATGAACACATAATGTTTGTTCCAGCATCTTCTTTTAGTTGTATTCCAGGTACTCATAGTGAAAGCACACAGTATGAGCATCTGCTACATTATTTTTTTTAAAAAAACATCTAAATAAGTCACAGCATAACAGCCTAGCACCCTCTCTCTCTCTAGCTGCTTGTATTCTGTTTAACTTCCTGGAACCTCACATTTTTGGAGCAAAGATGTAAAGTACATGCTAGTAAAGGGCGAAAGTTTGTAGTCATTGAAACTATAGCAAAACTTTTTTGGCACTGGGCGAATACAACGACAATTTTAAGGGCTTTATTTAAAGAGGATTTTCTCGTGAAAAAGTGGACAACCATGTGGTTTACCCCAAGTACTGATAGACAATGGAATTCACAGCAGTGTGCAGTGTCACTCTGCTGCTGCAACAGCAAAGAGTGTACTCTCCTATATAAAAGGTGGAATAGATTCACATGACTGGAATATAATTCAGCCTCTATAAATAGCATTGGTAAGGCCTCATCTAGAATATGGGATATAGTTTTTGGCAACAGCTCCTAAAACAAAACCTGGAAAAAGTGCAGTGAAATGGCTCAGATGGTTAATGCACCAGCTGTAGAATCTGTTCAGACCTCAGGGTTGAAGGTTCTTGGTAAGGTCAGCTCAGCCTTTTACCCTTCTGAGGTAAATAAAATAAGTCCAGGACATATTTGAAAATGAGATACAATCTTAATATATGCTACCTGATAAAATACTTAAAAAAAAACAAAAAAAACCCAAACATTTCTGAGCAAAAAAAAAGAGGTCATCCATTAAGATTGTAGGAGAGACATTTTGACTGAAACAAAGGCAGGGTTTTTTTGCAATAAGGGCAATAAAATTATGGAATTATTTGCATCGGGATTCTGTGCTTGCAGGTACTGTATTTGCTTAAAAAAAACAATGTATACCTTTCTATCTCTGAACAATGTTGACAATTATGATCATTTTTTACATTCTTCTGGATCAACAGGGGTGATATGGCATGGGCTGAACTTGATAGTTGCATGTCTTTTTTTCAGTCTCATCAACTATGTTGCTATGTTAAGTGAAGTTGCTGGAACAAGGCTGGATCAGTAATTGGAGAGCAGTAACAAGCAGTATACAATGCACAATACAAGAGACCATTTCATTGAAGAGCTGATTCTATAAGGGAGACCAGGTGATGACCACAAGCAATAGAGCATAACTGGATCCGATAACAGGTAAGACATCAAGTAAACTCAGGACTGAACTATGATAGAAAGTATCAGTTCAATAAAGATCACCTGCCTGTAACTGTTACCAATCAGTCAAAACATTTGTAACTATTCTTTCTCCCTCCATAACCACACCCCTCACAGTCCAGCTGTGCAGAAAACAGCTGGCTGCCACCAATGCTTCTTAAAGCAAGCATCTTCAGTTTCAGGGGGATCACTGTTTTACAACTGATTTGAACACATTGAAAACACTGGAAAACTGCAACTTTCACATATTATTCTTTTGTGGTGAAAATTTTAACCCAGTTTGGAAAGGTCAGTTTGGTCTCATAATTTTCTGAAATTTACTGAAGTGGTTTAAAAAAATATTCAGACTTATTTATTTTGTACTAAAGCAATAGAAACAACTTGAGTTTATTTTAAATATTGGTATAATATTGTGTTATCAAATTTAGCATTAAAGATATAGGTATTTCATGCACTTTATGTTTTGTCCAATTAAAACAATATATTTATCATTGATATCAAACTTAATCTTAGGGAACTGTAATAGTGAAAACTATTATTTCTCTTACGCTCAAACATCACATGACATTTCACACCAATTATAAAAGTTAACAAATCATAGGAAACAAAATAGCTATGTCATTATTTCAAATCATGAAAATAGCACAAACACTTTTTAGCTAGTAGTATAAAACTTCTAGGAATATGTAAATGTGCATTGCGTATTTCATTTTTCAATTTACTGAGGCTCTTAATTCTCAAAGGACTGCATTTGAATGCTAAACTACAGCATAGCAGAGACATCTGCTGGCAGTATAAAACACTTTACAAGTACTACATATTTTTTGGATGATTTTTGAGAGAGCTGTACCTTGTGCCACTAACATTTTGTGAGTCTGAAATCATTTGTGAAAAGAATAATGCACAACACAACAACAAGATATACAACATTAAATGATAATATTAATTTACATCAGCAAATGTTGTATATATTTTACTGTACAATGCATTGAATGTGAAACTGGGTGTTAGATTGGTGAAACAAGCCTACCGCTTAATCTAATGATGAATACAAACAGACAATCTTTTGAGAAACACAACAGAAAACAAAAACCATACTCCAGTCTGTCACCATTTTACCAAGAGAAAACACACCTTGCATAACCTTAACCCCTTAACAACCAGCCACACAGGCATGAGGAGGTCACTAAAGGACCAGGGAGCATTTTGTTTTTTTAAGAATCCGATTCCAGACTCCCCGAATGGCGTGCAGCCGCGGGGGGAGCCCGGAATTCCTTGACGGTCATAGTACATCATGTGTCATTCAGTCAAATTTACCCTTGACTTACTATGACCATCAAGGGTCGTTAAAGGGATAGTAAGCCCCCCCCCGAAAAACGTGAAGCCAAATGCTAGGAATCATCCAAACATACTTAACTTCCTTATTCCCATCTCTTAAACCATTATGGGTTGAGAGATGTAAGAAAATAAAGACCTCCGCTCCCTCCCCTTTCTGCCTGACAAGCTGTAAAGCTGTCAGAGGCAGAATCCGGTCGACCAACTTACGGCAGCTCTTCAGGAGCGCTGTCATCTACATATCTCAGTATAATTACCTCATTGGAATGGTCTTCAACATGTGCTTGCAAGCCAGGCACATGTTTTAGACTATTCCGATGAAGTAATTATACCGAGATATGTAGATGACAGCACTCCTGAAGAGCTGCCGTCTGGTCCTGGAAGCAGAATCTCATGACATCCACTATACAGCGGATGCATGAGAAGGGGGAGGGAGGGAGGTATCACGGTGCCCGTGTATTGCTGGCGACATTTTGACACATGATTCCTGATGCTTTCTTATTGGCTAGCGTGTGATTACTCCACCCAGTGGTAGCCTTTAAGTACTGTGCCCTGTCACTCATACGGGGCCCTTTCGTGGTGTTCCCACTGCTTAGAGCTTGCTGCCGTTAATATGTGATATCCTGTGTATGAACCGGACTGCCTGACTACTCTCTCTGATTCTGTTCCTGCTCCATGTACCGACCCGGTCTGGCTGATGTTCCTGCTCCGTGTACCGACTTGGATTGGCTGACGTTCCTGCTCCGGTTACCGACCCGGTCTGGCGGATGTTCCTGCTCCGCGTACCGATTTGGATTGGCTGAAGTTCCTGCTCCATGTACCGACCCGGCCTGGCTGACGTTCCTGTTCTGTGCCTCCAGTCCGGTGCACTACCGCATCTGGTAGAGAGTATCTCCTGTGCGCTGTCTCAGCCTCCACCCCAAGATTACCTCTTTCGTAGACAAAGCTAATGTTCCATCGTTAAATGTAGAACAGAGGAACTCTCTCGACAAACCCATCTCGACAGATGAAATCTTTGACTCGATTAAGTCCATGCCTCTTGGCAAATGCCCTAGACCAGATGGATTTCCTCTGGTCTATTACCGTTCATTTAAAGACTCCCTAGTTCCCTTCTTATGCTCATCTTTCAATGCCATCATGTCCGGTTCCTCTTTTCCCTCGCAGGCCCTCGAATTGCACATAGTGATTATTCCCAAACCCGGTAAAGATCACTCACTTTGTAGTAAATATCATCCTATATCCTTACTTAATATTGCCTTGAAACTTTTCACCAAGATTATTGCCAATCATTTACGCTCTTTTCTACTTCAACTACTTCATCCGGATTAATGTGGTTTTGTGCCTGGCAGGGATGTGAGACACAACATGATGAAGGCCATATCCCTTTTGTACTTAGCTGTATACAAGAATATCCCTGCTTTATTTCTTTCAATGGATGCTGAAAAAAGTCTTTGACAGGGTAAGTCGGAAGTACATCTTTGCCATTCTTCATCACATTTGAATTGGCCCTCGTCTCATGTCATCAGTCTCTAGTCTTTACTCCTCCCCCTCAGCCCATGTTCTAGTTAATGGCACCTAATCAGATTTGTTCACCATCTCGAATGGCACACGTCAGGGACTTCTGTTATCCCCGATCATCTTCATACTATCCCTAGAACCTCTTTTTAATTTAATCCACCGCTCGTCTGATATATCTGAATTGCACTCCGGGAGTGTTACTTTAAAACTCTCTGCCTTTGTGGACTGCATCCTTTTCTTTGTAACTCGACCTCAGTGTTCACTCACTGCCTTAATCAAGCATTTATATGAATATTGTTTCATCTCTCAGGCTAAAATTAATTATGAAATATCTGAGACATTGGCGGTAGGCCTTTCAGAGAAGACAATTGGTTCAATAAAACATAGTTTCCTTTTCAAATGGGCAGAATCCTCCATTCTCTACTTGGGTGTTCATATCTGTCAATGTCTGAGAGACAAAGTCTGGGGTAGCAATAATTGGAAATGCTATTGAGTCGAGGTTGGAATAATAGTGGACGAGAAAGTGGGTGGTCGGAGACTCAGGAGTAGTCTTAGGAGAGTCGGAGACTCAGGAGTAGTCTTAGATAAGTCAGAGACTTAACTGGTTGGTCAGAGCTACAAGAAACTTATGACTCCAGAAGAGTTGTCGACTAGGCTGGTTAGTCGGAGACACAGGAGACTGTCGACTCCAGGAGAGTAGTCGACTAAACTGGTTAGTCAAAGACACAGGAGGCTGTCGACTCCACTACCCACAACCAGTTGGGCGTTAGGAGGTGTCTACAGGATGCCAAACACAACACCCTTGACTGGTTGGACAGGCAAGAGGTAGGGAGCAGTCGAGCATCCACACCCTTGACTGGCTGGTGCATACAGCGGTGGAACTAGTAATGGCACCTGACTCAATCGGAGAGCCTGAGGTGTGGAGTTAAGACAACAGGGAATTGGGTAGTCGAGAAAGCAGGACTCACAAGAAGGAAGAGTCAAGGCGAAGGTCTCAGAGGCAGCTGAAGCCATTTCGAGTAGCAGCTGCAGGGACATTCATTGCGCAGAAGTACGGGATGAAGTGTGGTCATGAAAGCTGGAATCAAAGCTGAACCAGAGGAAAGGTTCCAGGGGAACAAACAGAGTCACAGTCAAAAGGAAGCCGTGTTGAGATTCAAGGAGTCGAAGGCAAAACCTGAAGACTGGAGATATATATCACGGTGCCCATGCTTCCTGTCTGAACCGCGACATTATTATCTCTGCTGTTCTCTGATTGGCTGGTCTTAATTGCTATGACTAGGGCTTGCCTTTATATACCCTGGGATGTCCTCCCTTAGGCGCCCTTTCGTGGTTTATGATTTCCTGAGTTTATTTTGTGCTTTTGCCGATTCGTGTATGACCTTGCCTGCCTGACTACGATTTAGTTCCTGAGTTCCTGTTGCTGCGCTCCGTTGCTGACTGTATCCTGGCTGAGAACCCACTCCGTTGCTGACTGTATCCTGGCTGAGAACCCGCTCCGTTGCTGACCGTATCTGGCTGAAGAACCCGCTCTGTTGCTGACTGTATCCTGGCTGAGAACCCGCTCTGTTGCTGACTGTATCTGGCTGAAGAACCCGCTCCATTGCTGACCGTATCTGGCTAAAGAACCCGCTCCGTTGCTGAGTGTATCCTGGCTTAGAACCCACTCCATTGCTGACCGTATCTGACTGAAGAACCCACTCCATTGCTGATGGTATCCTGACTGAGAACCTGCTCCGTTGCTGATCATATCTGGCCATTGCACCTATCCGTTGATGACTGTAGTTGGCTGTCTTCCGCGCTGTGGCTGTTACCGACCGTGGATTCCTATCCACGTTATTACCGTGTGTTGTCTCTGCCACTAGGTGACCCCGTGAGGTCACCGGTTTCCAGGGCCTTGCAGTTTATTCTCGGTGTGCACCGCGGGGTGCTGTTTTCTGTTGACCAAAGGCTGAGCCTTGTGCTCGAGCTGCTCTACTCCCTATGGAAGTTGCAGTTACTCTCTGGGTGTTGTCATTAACCCTGTATGTACCTGGAGCTTCCAGGTAAAAGCACTACCATTCCTGACTGCAGAGTCGTGGGCTCAAGAGCCAGCTTTACACTTCCATCTTGCAGGTTGAGAGACACTGGTTGCTTTCCTATTACTTACCTTATGTCAATCCACCCCTAGCGTTCTAGGGTTTTCCAGTAGCAGCTACCTAGGTCGCCTTTAAACCTTTCAGGGCTGGTCTGCATAAACACGGTTGCCTCCTGCCAGAGGTCTAGGGCCTTGGCCAGTGTTGCCTCGCTCCAATTGGGTCAGTACCCAGGTGTCTGGGTTGTGCCAGTCCTCTACTGTGGGCTTCATGCCACTGTAGTACTGTTGCCATTCCTGGACTGTGTACCTTTACCTTGCCAGTTCTGCCAGAGTCATTAACTGTCAGTTGGTTCCCAGTCCATTCCGTTTGCCCTTACGGGTTCCAGTACCCAGGCGTCTGGGTTGCTCTGTCCTATTACTGGACCCCCTGTGTTGGCACCTACCCATCCGTTCTGGGACTGTACATTGTACCTCTCTGGTTTTGCCAGATCTTGTCATATATACATATATTGTTACCAGTATCCTGATTGTCTAGTACAGTCCTTTTCGCTGTACCCATTGTATATATTTTCCTGTTCTGTATTGTGGGTCTGTATTGTGGGCCAAGCAGCCAGTTGAGATGGTGGTAGGAGGAGGAGCCTGAGGGAGCATGACAGTGCCCCCTCCTCAAAGGCCTGCCTCAGGACGGCCCGGAGCATCAGGATGAAGACGATGGAAGCCACATGCCCGAGCAGGAGCATGTACATCTGTGGAGGGCACCCAAGAGCGATCAGCAGGATCATAGCCTTTCCAGTCAACTAAGTATTGTATCTGGCCATGAACCAGTCGTGAGTTCAAAATCTGGTTAACTTTATACTCTGACTGACCATCTACCAAAACAGGAGCAGGAGGTTGAGATGGTTGGTAGAACTGGTTCTTTACTAAGGGTCATAGAAGAGACACATGGAAGGAGCTGGCTAAAAGGACCCACAAATTTGGGGCCTAGTGAACCTGAGGGTTGTTTCAAATGGAGATGTTGGGTAGACAGCCAGACTTGGTCACCAATCTGGTAAGAAGGGTCCAGACATCTTCTCTTATCAGCTGTGGATTTGAATCTGGAAGAGGCAGCTTGCAAGGAATGGTAAACAGAGTACCAATGCAGATGAAGGTCTTGTACCCTAGAATTGGCTCCGGGAACATCTGTGGTAAGACTTTAGGGAGCATCTGAGGATGATAACCCAAAGCGGTATAGAAGGGAGAACATTTCACTGAAGAGTGATACTGATTATGAAATACAAATTCAGTCAGGGGAAGCAGTGATGCCAAGTTGTTATGATGGGCATTGACGTAATGGAGAAGAAAGATTTCTAGAGTTTGATTGGTTCTTTCAGTTTAGCCATTGGATTGAGGATGGTATGAGGAAGAGAAATTCAACTGAATCCCTAGACGAGCACAGAGAGCCTCCTAAAACTTAGCGGTAAATTGGGTACCTCTGTCGGAAACAACTTGAAGAGGGACTCCATGAAGGTGAAACATTTCTCTGATTTGTGAATTCGGTAGTCCATGGAGAGGGATAAAACGTGCCTGCTTCGAAAATTGATCAACCACCACTAAAATTATGCTACAGTGGTCTGAAGGTGGCAAAACAGTAATGAAGTCCATAGCCAAGTGAGTCCATGGAGAATTGGGCACCGGTAGTGGTTGAAGTAATCCAGCAGGTTTCTGATGGGATGGCTTATTTTGAGCACAAAGCGTACAGGCTTTGACATAATCTTCCACGTCATGTTTTAAGGAAGGCCACCAGAAGCGTCGAAGGAGAAGCTCCACATTCTTGATGGTACCCGGGTGCCCATACATAGTGGAGTGATGCGACCAGTTCAGGAGTTATGAGCGATAGCGTTTAGGAACATAAAGAAGATGGCTGGGTTTCCCTTTAACCCGACCACTGAAATGGTGTTGAAGTGACATGATCAGCTGAAATGTGGACAGCGATAGGATGAATCTGATTCAGGGACGAAACGCCGCGATAAGGCATCAGCCTTCAAATTCTTGGACCCAGGTATATACTTGATGACAAAATTAAAACAAGTAAAGAAAAGGGCCCACTGGGCCTGCCTTGGATTCAGGTGTCAGGCTTGTTTGTGAAACTGAAGGTTCTTATGGGCGGTTTGTATGATGACTGGAACTTGAGAACCTTCCAGCAGGTGACACCATTCTTCTAAGGCCATTTTATGGCCAAAAACTCCCTGTTCCCAACATCATAGTTCTTCACAGAAGAGCTAAACTGCTTTGAGAAGTATGAACAGGGGTGAAGCCGGTTAGTGACCTCATCTCTTTGCGAAAGAATGGCTCCTGCACCTAATTCGGAGGCATCAACCTCAATGAGAAAGGGTTTGGTGAAGTCTGGATATCGTAGCAGAGGTGCAGAAACGAATAACTGCTTTAATCATTCAAAATCAGTCTCTTTTAGCCCACTAGTGCCCTCACAGAGAAAATATCCTAAAGCATATCATATTGGTCCTGCCATTACAGCAGTCCAACCACGAAATGCCAGACAATTCCTATCTGAACAAGAGAAACAGCCAACCCCAGACGTACGTTTTGGCCTTGTTGGGCCTCATCAGTGAGGTAAAGTTGATCTCACTAAGCACTTGAGCAAGGGGTCCAATGCTAGATTCCCCTATTACCCCTGGGGTGACTAATCACAAGCATAATTTGCCTATGTAGATTGGTAGTCAGAGATGCTCAACTAGGAACAATCCTGCAATACAAATTGGCAATCTCTATAGGAATGGTGTCCTACCCAGAGTGCAGTCTCTTTTAGCTCACTAGTGTCTTTCACAGAAAGGATATATCCTAAAACATATCATACTGGTCCTGCCACTACAGCAGTGCAACCATGAAATGCCAGGCAATTCCTCTCTGAACAAGAGAAACAGCCAACCCCAAACATACATATTCGGCCTTGTTGGGCCTCATCAGTGAGGTGAAGATGACCTATCTAAGCACTGTGAGAAAGGGGTCCAATGCTGGATTCCTCTATTACCCTTGAGGTGACTAATCTCAAGGATAATTTACACATGTAGATTGGGAGTCAGAGACGCTCAACTAGGAACGAGCCTGCAATACAAATTTACAGGCTCTATAGGAATGGTGTCCTACCCAGGGTGCAGTCTCTTTTAGCCCACTAGTGCCTTTCAAAGAGAGGAAATATCCTAAAGCATATCATACTGGTCCTGCCATTACAGCAGTCCAACCACGTAATGCCAGGCAATTACCAGAGATGCAGTTCTTAGGTAGAATGTAGTGATCCATTTTGGGACTGCATGATTGTTTTGGAGTAAAATGTGTGCTATTTGTCTTGGTGTTAAAATGCAAAATTGCTATGTTATTATTCTTGTTGTTGAAATATTCCATTAGTCATAGTCTCCTGAAAAATTCTTCCCGGTCTGATTACTGATTAGAACAGTATGGGATCCAGTTTAGTGTTTGTGCTTGGACAGAATGATAATCCACTTTATAGAATTGATACTCTGATAATGACAGATTATGGTTCAAGATATTTACAATTCCAGAATTGTCTGTGTCGTTTTTTAGGTTGGTTGCTTGGATTTCATTGGTGCAGTTAAATTGTATTTCCAGAAGAGCCTCATGTGAGTCAGATTCTGTGGAACTGACAGATACACCTGTGAGCAGTATTGAGGAGTTATTATAAATAGGGATAGGCAAAAAAAAAAATCCACAAACACCATGTGGTTGTCTGCTTTTTCACGGGAAATATACTTCAAATAAACCGATTAAATTCACCCATTGACAAAAAAAACTATTTTTCAGTTCTGTGATTTTTCTAACAAAATTGAGGCAATAGAGCGTCATAGTGTGTGCTATCACTATGTACACCTGAATATAAATAAAAGTAGTCACTAGAAGGACAGGTATGCATCCAGTGAGTCTGAGGAGGAGGAAGTGACCACTACCAGCATTGCAGGGTCTGGATACCACGATTCCCCAGACCCAGTGATGGCCAGTCCCCCTAAATTAACTCTAGGGATCTTGGGGAAATTTATTTTACAGGCAGAGGAAGAAAAGGGTAGTAGTGTGAGTAGGACAGGTCAGCTACCTGTACCTTCTTCAAATGCTGTGTCTGCCAGTGTGTCTTGTGATTCTCAAGAGCGGGGGAGAGGAGATGATGCCAAGTGTGACAGCAAGATACCCTAAGTCACACTTGCCTCCCCAAGAAGTCCCACCAATACCACTACCACTGCTAAGAAGATCCAGCATCTACAGTCTCAGAGTGAGGGAGGGGGTGATACTAGTAGCAAGGAACACTGATAGACTAAAATTGATGTGGTTGCTGTTAGTGATAGTGAAGCAGATGGAGAGACTAGCATGATCACAGTAGATCCTCCTGCTGTTGCAGAGGTGATAGGTGATGCAGACTGGCTAGACTAGTGGTCAAGGGAGTCCAAAACATTCCCCTGATCCTGGGAGTCCCCTTCACCACACTGCATTATTTCTATGGAACATAATACTGAAGAAGGCAGAACTGGTGGCTAGCAACAATAATACAACCACCATGACAAAAGATCAGCTGCCCGTGCCCTCAGCTAGTGCTGCCAGTCTGCCTTCTTCAGCTGAAGAGATGGCAAGTGGAACCGTAGGGCACCCTCTGTCTCATTTGTCATCACCTCCAACCAATGAGACTGTAATAGAGCAGCAGCAGCAGCAAGGAGGGACTGGTAGTGGTGATTATGAAGAGGGTGATGGTGGAGCAGCTGGAGTGGAAAAGACATTAATGGTCTTTTTAGCCCAAACTGAGAAGGAATGGGGGACAGATATGGTGGTGGTGATGGGCATCACTACCACCACCACCAGAAGTGTGAATGGAGAATTTGCTGTTGCTTTATTTTCAGCTGCTACTCAGTTGTAAAGAAAGCAGGTTGATGAGGAGCAGGCTAGTGTGCCACAGTGAGAATGGGGACCAGCAGTTGTGATGTGGGACTGGGACAGGTTCCACTTGCCAACAGCAATACTCCAGGTCTTATTCGTAGTTCTGATTCTGAGACAGTAGCAACAACAGCAGCAACTGTATCCTCTGCACCAGACAGTGAAGAGGAATGTGGAGGAGAAAAGAAAGAGGCTTTCCCCCTCCTCAGACAATTTGGTTAAGGTAAAAAAATGCAGGTTTATTAAATAATAAAGAACAGAAATGCCCTTCAGCAGGTCCAGACCCAGACAGGGAATAAGCTCTTCTGGATCTGACACAGGTCAGGGTACAAAGAGAAACAGGTATATACAATAACAGTAAGGCAGAGTGTAGAATCTGGAACAGGAACTGGAACAAAACCTCAGCAGTACCAGCAAGAAGGCGCCCTATGCGATGGTAAATACAAGTGATGCTGGACTAGGACAGGTTACACTTGCCAGCACCAGCAATACACCTGGTCCTAGTTGCATGGTTGACTCTGAGGCTTAGCAACATTATCCACTGCCACAGACAATGAAGGGGAATGTGGAGGACAAGAAGGGAGAGACCATTCTTCTCCATCTGTTCCCTCCACCCTGAAGTCATCATGGGTGTGGGACTATTTTTCTGTTGGGGCAGGTACAGTGCAGTCATCAGCAATGGCACTGTGCACAATTTGTGACAAGTCAGTGAGAACATGAAAGGAGGGAACACACCTTGGCACAAGTGCCCTAATTTCACACATGAAACAAAGACACCATGACATTTACATCAAACATGTTAAAGACAAACACTGACCACAGAAATCAAGCACCGCATTTGCTGTCCCTGAATCTACAGAAAGGCAACAAGAGGCAAGGCGGAGTTCAAAGAGGAGGAGGAACAGAGCAACCCAGGTAGAGACTGGAAGTTCCATGACAAGTGAAACAACTAGCTCACCATCACCTTCTAGGGTACTACATCTTTTGCCAATCCACCATGTTCATCATTACCTCCCCCGCCAAATGATAGCCACTCTGTTGATGTTAGGATGTGGCAGTTCATGTCCATCCATTGCACACTGTGTGGTGCACTGACCACACATGCCAGTGTGGTGGAGGAGAATTGCAAGCAAAGCGTCAAGCAGCATCTGAGGAGACTCCTTCCCTCAGAATATGCTAAAATGGTGGCAGGGAGGGTTCTTTGTTACTATTAAACTGTCAGCAAATGGTCATGTGTGTACTTAGCGGGTCTGGACAAGGGGTATAGTGACAGCGGTTTTGGGTGTCATGGTGTTTGAATATAGTTGTGCCCCCAGATGTTATTTACACACACACACACTGTGCACATTGCAGTTGCTGATGACAGCCACTGTTCCTGCTCTCAAGGGATGATTCATTCAACACAAGCACCCTCCTCAGACCCCTTTTATACCATGTCTTATGGGTTGTTTTTAAATTTTATTTAGTATGTATTTTTTATTAACTGTCCCCAATCCCAGTAAAACACCCCGAAAAAATTCCTTGTTCAAATAATTCTTATCCCACACCCCATCAACACAAGCACCCTTATGCCCCTTTTATACAATGCCTTTGGGAAATAAAATAATATTTGCTATGTGTTGTGTGTAACTTCTATGTCCCCATTGATTCCAATGGAGAGAGCTACTCGAAAAAAGTGGAAAATCATTGATGATTTCATTTTGAGGCAGAAATTTTCACCCATCCCTAGCGGGCAGTGACAGCTGGTGGCTGTAAAGGCCAGTAAGATATTGGTATGTATTAAAAGGGGTATTGATTCACTAGAGGAAGATATTATTCTGCCTCTATACAGGTCCATGGTAAGACCCCACCTTGAATATGCAGTTCAGGTCTGGGCACCTTTCCTGAAAAAGACATTGTGGAACTGAAGAAGCCTACAAATAAGGGGAATGGAAAGTTTTAGGCATGAACAAAAAGCCTAGAAAAATTTAAATTTGTACACACTAGAGAAAGGGCATATTAGAGGGGATATGATAACATTATATAAATATGTTCAGGGCCCATACAAAGGGCTCTCCAAAGACCTGTTCATTAACAGATCAGTGCAAAGGACAAGGGGTCACCAACTAAGACTTGAGGAAAGGAGTTTTTATCTACAACAGCGGAAGGGATTCTTTACGTTAAGGACAATAAAGGAATGGAATCCACTGCCTGAAAAGGTGGTGCTATCAAATACATTAGATGCCTTTAAAAAGTGCCTGGATACATTTTTAAAAGCATTAGTATTGGGATTCATATTTATTGCTGTTGATCCAAGGAGAAATCTGATTGCCATTTGGATTCAAGAAGGAATGTCTTCCCCCATTCAAAGCAGAATTTGAAATTTCTGAAATAAGGGTTGTTGTTTTTTTTGCCTTCTTTTGAATCAACAGCAGTTAACAAAAATTGGAAAAGAGTTGAACTTGCTGGATGCAAGTCTTTTTTTTCAATGTAAACTACTGTATAACTATATATATAGTGCAGTTGGTTTGCTCCAGAATTGCAATTATTTTGTTTTTTTGAATTGCACCATAAATCTACTATTATCCCTCCTTTCCTATTTTTAAGGCAATATTATATATATATATATAAATTATATATTATATATATTATAGAATATTGGGATATATTTTTTTTTAAAAACGTATTACCACTATATTCTTATGGTTAGAATTGGTATGGAGTGTGTGTCTATGGGACACCATGTCTAGGAAAATACACATAATGAAATATTGGTAGAAATATATGTGGATGGGACATGAGTGAAGATGAGTTCCGCCCTGAAAGACAGGTTGCTCCATAGGATGCATACTTTGGGATAGTTATGTTTGCTCCTTTAGAGACAGGTGAATAGAAGTGTATTTTTAGAGATAGGTGGAAATGTTTATGGGTGAATAGAAACGTGTGTTCAACCAGTGGAACCAATGTGTTCCACCAGTGGAACACAGGAGATACATTGAATGAGATTGTGATATTGTGTATCCAAATGTTGACAGGAAGGTTGAGTGGAAACAGTTATGACGTTGCATCTTTCCACTGGTGGAACGTGGAAGTGTAAAGTGGAGAGCAATGATCAGGGAAATCAGGGTACGTATACTAGAGGTTAAATTTCATGCAAACATTTGGCGCCAAAGTTCTTTTGGAACAATGGATGTGTTGAACTTTTTGGAATGTCCGTTGATAGATCGATAAATGGCTGTAACTCATATTGTGAGATTAATTCCCTTGAGAAAGTAACCCTCTGTTATGAAACGGGTAGGGATAGTACTGTTTTTATGGATGATGGTTGTATCTGTCATATACATATGTATTTTATATAATAAATCTTACTATTATTTGATATTATTGAGAGTCCCCCATTATTTTCTGAAATAGTATACTCCCCTTTACCAGTTATTTGGGATCCTTAAGATCGTGCCTAGCAGATAGGTTGGCACGGTAAAGGACCAATAGGTAAAGTATATTGGAGGAGGAGAATGATTGCGGAGGTAAAAGTCCGGCACTGGAAGTGACTAAGGTCAGATCAAAACAACAGATCTGGAATAAATATGGGTTGAGGTTTATCTAGGTTCACCACTAGTAAGAGAAGAAAAATTTACTAGCCATGAAATGAGTCACTCAGTGTTAAACATGGAGAACAGCATAATTTCTTGGTTATCTTCTTGGTTTTATTTTCTAGACAAAGACTAGTGGACATATGATACCCAGGCTGGGGGAATATATTTAAATGTGAATGAATGTTAGAAAAGGATTGTATGTGACTACTATGCACATGTTTAAGTTACCAAGCCCTTACTTTAAACATTACTGTTTATGAAAAATGCATGTTGCTTCACTGTGTTCATATTAATTCAGCCCTGCTATATTCTTTTGTTCATGCTTACCCTTTCAAAAAGGATATAAAAGTATGTGTGTGTGTGTTTTATGTGTACAAATTTCAGAAACTAAACATCATTGGTGTCTTATAAAAGAATAAAAAGGAAGCAGATTGTACAGGTCAGGTAGAGCAGAATAGTAAGGGATGGGAATATGAAGGGGATGTATCTTACACTTTCACACCGGGAACCATATTTTTTAGAAACTGTACTGTCAATGAATTGTAGTTTGGAAAGTGGCTCTATAAACCAACATGCCCTCTTGAGAGAGTTGATTTTGGTGTGAAAATTTACCCTGACATTTCCATATAGTAATCATTTGTTTCTATTAAATGAACATAAGCTTCTGGTTACATAATATTTCCTGTTTAATTCACACAGTGGTGCTGAAAGGTGTATAAGCTGTTCATGAGAAAATGAGAGTCCTTGAATACTTTCTTGATGTCTATTAAGTTAAATCAATATTCAATAGGCAACAAGGGGAGAAACAGTTTACAACTAGTGAAATAATGAAAGTGTAAAACTAAGAAATCTAAATTAAATTGTGTCAGTAAAAAATGCATATATATTTTAGACTTGGAATTGATTAAATATCCAATCAAAACCCTTAAAAAAACCAAAACTACTATATTACATTCCAACGTATTTTCAGGTACAATATCAGACGGATGTGATAGCATGCATTTTCATTTTTATCGTCATTTTAATAACAAGCATGGTCTCTTATCTATTTATTCCTTTTGTTCTGTTCCTTAGTTACAGACTATATCAAAGTTTGAACAATGTGCAAATTATAAATCGAAAAATGTGCTGGTAATTACCAAGATTTTTTAATTCCATTAGTGTTCTTTACTAAGAAAAAAGTATAAAAGTATTTTAAATTATTTACCTTTCTACACCAGCATAAATGTCCTGCAGCCAATTACCATGAGATATTGGCTTGAAATTAGCCACTCACATTGTGTTTATATCTCCACATTTACAATTAGTAATGCTATTAATGGTTCCTGTACTTAGCGTTACTAATTATATTGCTATGAACTAGCGATGTTAAAAATAGCAGTCACCATCAACTACCAATTAATGCTTAATGAGAGCACATAAACCAGGCATTGCAATGAATTTCAAAATTATTGTAATGTGTGTTCTAGTGATCAGAAAAAATATGTGACTAAACACAGGAGAAAGGCAGTGATTGAAAGTAAATGTTTTAGTTCAATTTATAAAAATGTAAAGGGAATTTGAAATTGATCTTCTGGGGATCTACTTATTTGTAGGAATTCATGTGTGTAACTTAATAAAAAATGTTGAATTATAAATTAACTTAATGCAATATAAAGTTTTATGCATTTGGCATTTAGCCAGACAACTGACTACAAAGACAAAACATATAATAGTCATTATGTGTAAAGGAAAGGGTTTCTCTGCACAAGCAAAATAGTTGAGATGATATACCTTAGCTAGTTAATTGACCAACTATAATGCCTATTTAAACCCTATGGTCATATATTGCAATGGAGAGTCAGACTTTCATCTTTCTAAGGTCAAAAAAATGAGTGCCGTTAAAATGAAAAACATGCAACCAGGGAAGCCAAACAGGAAAACTTCCTAGGAATGTTTTCCTATATAATCTACATTAAAGACTAATAATTAAAATTGGAATTAAGATATAGGATCTTAAGTTCTAGGTTTTATACTATGTGCAGGCCCAGATTCCCCATTAGGCAGAGCAGGGAAATGCTTAGAGCATCACATTTTGAAAGACATCTCAGCTGTGTTGATCAAGCAAAGATTTTGAGTTATGGGTATGGCAAGGGCAACCCCACTACCCTTCTATCAGAGATCTGCATTCCAGGTTTATGGTGGTGGGTTTATTTATCAATGTATATATCACTTGGCCATTATTTAACCTCCTGACTGCTAGATAAATCTCCAATGCATTGTGAAGCACTATCTAGCAGCCATGAGTTTAATATCTTTTTATTTATTGTTGCTTGTGTGTTATAGGTTGTGGGTATTTTCAGTTTTTTATGCCCAAAGGAAGTGTTAATAAATTTGAAATACATAGGTACAGCTATTGTATCTGTTTTTCCACGCATTAGTTTATTTTGTCCTCCATTTGGTATTTTCATAATATATTGGTGTTTTTATTAAGCCAATATTGTAATGTACATTTCATTAGTTAGAGAGAAAGGAGGCCAGATGGTCACCTCAAAACAAAAACCCATTTACGAGAGGCACACAGAGATAGTATAAAAAAGAAAATACAAAAAGCTTTATTAACAAATCAAGTACATGAGCAGCAGAAAAATAAATTTAAAATATGGCAGGCTAGCAGACCATAAATATCATGACCCTAAGTACATAGTATACTAACAAAATCAATCAGATGCGTATATTTATTTCAGAAAAAAACATTTACTAAGAGTCTCCTAATAGGTAAAAGAAGGAATCTCAAAGCAAAATATGTGTTGTGAATGAAATACAATATAAAAGTGACAAAAAATAGAAACAAGTGAACAAAGTATACTTATCACAAAATATCAAAGTAGCAAGCACAGAAGGAATATAAAGTTTTAACTACACCAGTCATGTAAGAACCCAATGCGTATCACCATGCTCGTGGCTTCATCAGCTTAATCAAGGATAGTAAGAGGTGGGGATGGGTGAAAAATTTCGCCTCAAACTGAAATTGGCAAAAAATGACACTTTCCGCTTGGTGAAAAAATTCCAGCGAAAAGTGCAGGGGTTTTTTTTTCCTGCTTTTCCCCACTTTTTTCGGCTAACTCATTGCATTGAAATCAATGGGTAGAAAAATTTTTCTCCACCTCACAAAAGTTTTCTACAGTCATATAAAAGGCTGTCAGGCTCTCACAGCAGCTATTCTGTGTTTGTGAGCGGAGAGAGCAGCATGTTTTGAGCTAGAGGAGATAGGCAAATAAAGGGGAATTGAAGCTTAGATTTAAGGAGTCATATAGGTAGAACATTTGTTCTCTGTAGTAGGGGAGTGTGGAGGCACAATGGGGAGAAGGGAGGAAGGAGGTTGACCCAAAATACCCCAAAATTTGGTGTGACTGACTGGCAAGACACAGGCAGCTGGGGTCCAAATTGCTCGCTGATTTTACTTTTATTGTCTCTATGCTGGGAAAGTCTGGGGAAAGAAGTTGTTGATTTTGTTTTTTAGTTATAGATAGGTTTTTTATTTCTCACTTTTCCCCTGAGAGGGATTTACATTGCCAATGGGATCTTTCTATTACATTGTCTCACACATTTAGAGTCTAACCTAGGGGGATGATAAATGTTTCATTTTAAGATTTAAGTGTTTTTATCTAGGGTCGCTGCCTTGTTTCCTTTCTTATACATAACTTCATTAGAGAATATTTTGTATGCAAATGTTTTAATGGCAACATCTATATAAATAGGTTAGTATTAGCTGTAAATGGAGTATCTTTGTGAGTAAGCTTAACCCTTTCAGTGCCAGAGGGGTACATAAAGCATTGCAGAGCAAGGCATTGCATACCCCTCTGGCACTCAGAGGGTTAAATATGTTTGCTAAAACTATTCAACTAAAAACTTCATTATTATTTTTATTATTCACATTAGCAGTAAGGATGGGTGAAAGCTCTCGCCGTGTTCCCGAGAGAAATCCCGCAAACACCATGTTGTCCACTTTTTCACTGGAAAATCCACTTTAAAAACAGTGATTAAAATCATCTCATTTTTTGCTCATTGGCAAAAATTATTCACCATTTTTTCAATGGTTATAAAGTTTGCTCCGATTTATTTACATGGTTTTCCCTAGAAAAATGTGATGTATTCCAGGAAGTGAAACACAATAGAAGCAGCAACAGAGCGAGTTACACGTGCTGTGCTGTTCTGCTGTGATCTTTTATCAAAATTTAGACAAGAGAGGCTCTTAGTGACTGCTATCACTATGAGAAAATTTAAAATAATAAAAGGATGAACTGGAAGGACCCTTATGTGTCCACTGAATCTGAGGAGGACGAGGAAGTGAGCACTACAGAAACAATGTTGTCCAGTACCCCTAAATCACCCTTTAGGGATTTGGGGGAATTTAATGGGAAGGGAGGAAGAAAAGGGTAGTAGTGAGAGCAGGACAGGTCAGCTTCCTGAGCCTGATGCCAGACGTGCTGTCCCTGCTGTCACCATTGCTGTATCTGCTGCCAGACTGCCCCTGCTTCCACTAGTGATGTGCCTGCTGTCAGACATGATGCCCTTGTTACTGCTAACACCATTGCTGTGCCTGCTGTCAGATGTGCTGTCCCTGCTGCCACTAATGCTGTGCCTGCTATAAGACGTGCTACCCCTGCTGCCAGTGCTCTGCCTGCTGCCAGTGCTGCCCCTGCTTCCACCAGTGATGTGCCTGCTGCCAGTGCTAAACCTGCTGCCAACAGGACTGTGTCTGCTGTCACACATGCTGCTCCTGCTGCAACCAGTGCTGTGCCTCATACCAGTGCTAAACCTGCTGCCACCAATACCACCCCTGCTGTCAGATGTGCTGCCCCTGCTGCCACCAGTGTTGTGCCTGCTGCCAGTGCTGAACCTGCTGCCACCAGTACTGTGCCTTCTGTCAGACGTGCTGACCCTACTGCCACCAGTGTTGAACCTGCTGCAACCAATACTGTGCCTGCTGTCAGACATGCTGCCCCTGCTGCAAACAGTGCTGTGCCTCCTACCAGTGCTAAACCTGCTGCCACCAATACCACCTCTGCTGTCAGATGTGCTGCCCCTGCTGCCACCAGTGTTGTGCCTGCTGCCAGTGCTGGACCTGCTGCCACCAGTACTGTGCCTGCTGTCAGACGCTCTGCCCCTACTGCCACCAGTGTTGAACCTGCTGCAACCAATACTGTGTCTCCTGTCAGACATGCTGCCCCTGCTGCAACCAGTGCTGTGCCTCCTACCAGTGCTAAACCTGCTGCCCCCAATACCACCCCTGCTGTCAGATGTGCTGCCCCTGCTGCCACCAGTGTTGTGCCTGCTGCCAGTGTTGAACCTGCTGCCACCAGTACTGTGCCTGCTGTCAGACGTGCTGCCCCTACTGCCACCAGTGTCAATACTGTGCCTGCTGTCAGATGTGCTGTCCCTGCTGCCACCAGTGCTGAAGCTGCTGCTAGTGTGTCATTTAATACTTAGGAGAGGGAGAAGATGATGTCAGGAATGACAGCAGGGGACCCTAAGTCACATTTGCCATCCCCAAGTGTTAATAGTAGTAGAGGTAATGGTAAAGCAGCTGGTGGGACTAGTGTTAGGGGAAAGGTAGGGGAAGCATTGGAGAGCATCCCGACTAGCATTCAAGGGAGCCCACACTATTCCTCTGGCCCTGGGAGTCCCCTTCCCTTCACTACAGTGTCCAAGTGGAACATGATCCTAAAAAGGACAGAATTGTTGGGGAATAGCAGGCGCAGAAATAATAATATTACCAGCACCACCACCAGGAGCACAGATAAACTGCATGTGCCTGCTGCTACTGCTTCCAGTTTGCCTTCTTCATGTCACCAAGAAATGGCAAGTGTGACATTAGGGGACCCTCAATCACACTGCTCACCTCCTCCAACCAACAGTGAGATGTCTAAGATGTTTGTAATAGAGCAGCTGCAGCAGCATCTAAGGACTAGTGATGGTGGTGAAGATGATGGTGGAGAAGCTGGGGTGGAAGATAAATTGATGGCCTTTGTAGCAGAAACTGAGAAGAAATGGGAGACAGGGATGAGTATAGTCATCATCACCACCACCAGCAGTGAGCTTTTGGAATTTGCAGAATTTGCAACTGCTCTAATTCCTGCTGCTGAGTTGCAAGAGCAGCAGGTTGCTGAGGAGCAAGCTAGTGTGCCACAGACAACCACGGACACAGTAGGAATGGGTCAACAAGTCAGGTGGGACTAGGACAGGTTCCACTTGCCAGTGGCAGCAGTAGTCCTGGTCCTAGTTACAGTGCTGATTCTGAGACAGTAGCAGCAATAGCAGCAACATCATCCATTGCCACAGACAGTGAAGGGGAAAAGAAGATGAGGCCATTCTTCTCCATCTGTTCCCTATTCTTATCCCCTGAAGTCATGGGTGTGGGATTATTTTTCTCTTGGAGCAGGCACAGTGCCATTGGTGATAACTGCACTATGCCTGCCCCAAGAGAAAAATTTCACAATTTGTCACAAGTCAGTGAGAAGAGGAAAGGAGGGAACACACCTTGGTATAACTGCCCTGAACACATGAAACACAGACATCATGACATTTATGTCAAACATTTTAAAGCCAAACACCCCCCACAGAAATCAGGCACTGCTGTTACATCATCTGCCATTTTCATAATTACCTCCCCTGCCAAATCATAGCCACTCTGCTGATGTTAGGATGTGGCAGTTTGTCTCCACCCATTGCACACCGTATGGTGCACTGACCACACATGCAGTGTGTTAGAGGAGAATCGCAAACAGGGCATCAAGCAGCATCTGAGGGGATTCCATCCTGCAGAATATGCTAAGATGCTGGCATGGAGGGTTAATTAAACTGTCAGCAAGTTGCCATTTGTCCTAAATTGGGTCTGGACAAGGGGTATAGTGACAGCGGCACTGGTGTCATGGTGTTTGGATACAGTTGTGCCCCAGATGTTATCTACCACACACACACTGTGCATATTGCTGTTGCTGATGAGAGGCACAGTTCCTGCTCTCAAGGGAAAAATGTATATTCTAATAACAATACACCCATGATTTTGGAGAAGGGGAAGGTGGAGAACAATTATTGTCCAACTTCTTCTTTTCCCCACAAATACTGGGGGCTACTTACTGTGCTGCTACTGCCTCAGGCGCATCACTAGAGCTAGTCGTGGTAAGTGGAACCTTCATCATCCATCACCCACGTTAATGCTATTCTTGATCCCATTCCCTTTCAGCTGCCTAATTATCCTGCTGCTTAAACAACTCAACAACAACAGCAGCAGCAGCAGTAAGAACAGCAGTTGCAAATTCCGCAGTTATGGAATCAGGGGGACATATGACAATGGCCAGTGGCCACTGGCCAACATGAGCTGCTGGCACTAGGCTAGTAGGGCACATTTTATTTCTCAGGGCTTGTGCTTTAAAAGAAAAAACTAAACAAAATAATAAAAAAATAGTCTTACAAAAAAAGTAAACAATTTTTGGGGGTTTGTTTCTAACATGCCTAAATCCTACAAATCATTTTTCCTTAGGGCTTGTGTCAAACAAGCTTAAGTCCTACAAATCAATCTTTCCTCAGGGCTTGTGCCTCTAATAAGTCTAACTCCTACAAATCAATGTTTCCTCAGGGCTTGGGCCTCTAACAACAAATCTATCAAATCATCCTCTACAAAATACTCTATCAATTCAAGTATCAGTCTATCCCAGTGGTAGCTTATGTCAGGGGGTTCCTGTTTCTATCACTTTACATCCAAATTTCATATTTTATTTTAATAATTTATTGTTTTATTAACTGTCTCCCCAGTACCAGTCACAAAACCCCCCAAAAAAAATTTCCCGTTCAATTGATTAATTCCCCAGACTCAACCCACCAACACAGGCACCCTCCTCAGACCCATTTTATACCATGTCTTATGGGGTTTTTTTATTATATTTAGGATTTATTTTTTTAGTAACTGCCCCCAATCCCAGCAAACAACTTGCTCAAAAATCATCCCCTGTTCCCCACTTCCCACCAACACAGGCACCCTCATGCCCATTTGATACTATGCCTTTGGGAAATAAAATATTATTTGTTATGTGTTTGTGTAAATTGAATGTTCTCATTGATTTCAATGGAAATAGGTAAACAAAAAAAGCAGAAAAACTGCACTTTTTGCCAGAAATTATTTGACAAGCAGGATGTGCCATTAATTGAGTCTTGAGTTTGAGGCTAAAAATGTTGCTCATCCTTGATTATCACATTGGTTTGATATATGCCTTTCACAGGGTTCACATTCAGATTATCTGTAAGGAGCAGCACTGCTTTGTTTTTTGCTCTTGTTCTAAGTTTCCCCTATGTTTGGGGGATTTGGAGTATGTCCTTCATTCCTTTCTGTGCTTTATAACTTATTCATATCATTTATTATTTTTGTATATACAACTAGCAATATGTGACGGCGTTGCCCGTCATTGTAGTAGGGTATGTGTTATGTAGCATTTTTTGTTTGAAATGTTGTAGGTGGCATGTTGAAGGTATTTTGTAAGAATTTTGTGTTTGTTTGTATTGTACATTTCATTTAGCTTTATTGACTGATGATGTTTTTTGTGTACTGTGTGAAGCAGAAAGAATCATATTGCACACATACATAGACACACACAGATACAGTGACATATACAGTCATTGGTCATACATACATGAGTACACACACGCACACACATACAGATATTATTATGGTCCTGTATGTGCCAGAGGGGTAGGCAAGGCATTGCTCATTGTGTTGCTTAATCCTCTGGCACTGAAAGGGTTAACCAGCTGTCCCTGTATGTAGCAAGAGTCATGGAGTCCAGAGTCCCTGAAGTGGACTCTGTACATGCACACTCAGAGGCTGCCAGACAACCGCCGGCCCGGCTCCCTGGCCAGGAAGACACCTCCTGCCCCAGGCCTCGGCCAAGAGCGTTACTAGGAACTCAGCCCGGGCACCGAGAGCAGGAACTGAGGAGGGATGGTGTGTGTGGTTGGAGCAGGGATGGTGTGTGTTGTTGGAGCAGCTATAGTGCGGCATGTATATTTTTTTGTGCCAGGGTACTTACACAATGCAGGTGTGTGACTGCGGGAAGAGAGCAGCGGTAAAGAAGCTTGTGTGTAAGAGTGTGTACTACAGAGTGGCCCCAGCATGGTCTGTCGCCAGCCCCTCAGCCACGGGTAATAGCCACATCCAGCTGCTGCTCGTAGAGAGCTCCTTGAAGGGTCGCATGACCGGGCTTTTGCTGGGTGGAGTGTTGTGCTTCACAAAGGAGGAACATGAAGGATTTGGTACTGGGCCTATCTGCCTCCGAGCTACATGAAGCAGCTGGGCTTTCTGCAGCAGAAGCACATTGTGCACCAGGAGCTGAAAGCATTGCTGTGTTGCGGATACCAGAAATGAAAGTACACTGGAGCCAATACCTCCCACTTTTTGTTGGATCAGCTCATTGTGTGCCTCAGGTTGGTGGAGGGACCCCTGGGGACTCTGGGTGTGTGGCTTTTGTGTGTGTGTGTGTGTGTGTGTGTGTGTGTGTGGCTTTTGTGTGTGTGGCTTTTGTGTGTGTGTGGCTTTTGTGTGTGTGTGTGTGTGTGTGTGTGTGTGTGGCTTTTGTGTGTGTGTGTGTGTGTGTGGCTTTTGTGTGTGTGTGGCTTTAGTGTGTGTGTGGCTTGTGTCTGAGTCTGTGGTGTAGGAGCGAGTGGCAGACATTTTGTTTTTTCAGTCATTTGGATAGTGGTGGGTGGGCTGGATAGTGGGGGCAGGCCAACTCCTTGAATGATTTAAATCACTCCTCCATTGAATCACCCAATGGGAACAGTAATTCCTTACTTAAGCTGAGGTAACATAGCAATATAACACACAGTGGCTCTTCAGTTGAGGCAGCGTAGCAATATGCTGAGGGATCAAATAGAAAGTGGTGTTTGAGGCTTGCCCTCTGTAACATACAGCAAAGCATCTCTCTCCCTTTAAGGAGAAAGGGTGGGAATCAGGAAGCAGGAAGTGGAGGAGTGACAGTTGAAAACAGACAGTGAGGTGACTGAAGAGATGAAAAGAGTTAACCCTTTGAGTGCCAGAGGGGTAAGCAATGCATTACAAAGCAATGTGTTGCGTACCCCTCTGGCACTGAAAGGGTTAAATAAGAGTTGCTATTAAGTTTATCCCTGAGTTTGCATTTTATGGAAACATTACACCCTCGTACTGAAACAGAGTGAATGGAGGGTTACAGTTATCTGTGGGAGGTGACACAGTGTATGGAGGATTACAGTTTTCTGTGGGAGGTGAAACAGTGTGTTTTTGGGGTCATGATCCTGAGTGAGAGTGTGAGTGGGCCAGGAGAATTTATTGATATCCACTACTTCAGGAGCGAGTGGCAGCTATACTTTTTTTGTCAGTTGAATAGTGGTGGGAGGGATGGAGGGGGTGGGCCAACTCCCTGTATGATAAACACGCCCCCATTGAATCACCCAATGGGAGCAGGAATGTCCCCATTGAATCACCCAATGGGAGTTGTCTCCTAATGAGACATAAATTATGTAATGAGGCATTCTGTTCAATGTGTGTTTGTTTTCTGAGGAGACATAAATTATGTTCTGTGTTTGAGGTGCCATAAAGTATGCAATGAGGCTTATTCTTTTACATATATATAGATATGTATTAGTTATGGTGTTCTAGCCCTGTGAAATTTTTTTGTTTGTTTTGCACATAGTTTCTCTTTCTTATTGTAGTTGCTTCTCACCATGTTTTATTTTGTTTATTCTTAGATTCATAAATAAGACTGATTGTAAAATGCACTTTAACCATTTGAGTGCCAGAGGGGTTAAAGCCACAACATACACAAGCATTGTGCAAAAGGGGTTACTTTAAAGGCACAGTGCATGACCTTATTCTTTGGCTTGCCTGGACTTGGTATTGCCTTTATAAAAGGTTTGTTCAAATGATTTTGTGTAGCTCGTAGTGGGGAGGGTGGGTTGGTCGTATAAAGAGGACTGGTGGTATTCCAATGTTCTTTGGTCCTTGCTCACTTACCCAGTGTGGATGGTTCCTTTGTGTCCAACCCAGGGGGATACTTGATGTTTCATGTTAAGCTCTAAGTTTTTTAACTAGGCCTTCTAATGCATATTTTAAAAATATTATTTCTTTAGGAGAATATTTTAAATACAAATGTTTTTAAATGTAACACACACATATATATATATATATATATATATATAGATATAGATATAGGTTAGGACTCAAGGTAAATAGGGTGCCTTAGTGAGGAGAGTGAGATTAAACATATTTTGACCAAATCTATACAACTAAAAACCTCATTCTAATTTTTATAAGTAACATTGGCACACTGGTACAGAGGCGTAACTAGAAGCCTCCGGGCCCTGGTACAAGTAGTGCCACGGGCCCCCCTTCCCACCACATTGGCCCCCCTGACCACATTGACCCCCTCCACAATGCCCCCATCTCCTACCTGGAGCTCCCGTGCGGTCCTCTTAGTTATGCAAAGCGCTAGGAGATGATGTAATCTCCCAGCACTCTGCATTACTAGAGCCCCGGTGGGAGATTGCAGGCACCAGGTGGAGGGGTCACAGGGAGAGGCCGGGCCCCTGGAGTGCACGGGCCTGGTCGCCACTGCACTGGTATGAGTGTGCTATTTGGATTATTTGTAAGGAATAGTGCAGGTTTGCTATTACATAGTCTGATGCAACATTTGGTCCCCCTCCTTATCTGCTGTGGCAGCAACACTAGAATGGCATTATCATCATATAGGCTTCGTAGTAATACTAGTACTACTACAAGTAGTGGATGTTTTTGGCTGCTGCAACCATTGGCACATTTTTTTGTAGTGCCAACTTTCTACCACTAACATATCCATGCAGGTCTCCTGCATCTCCTTTCCCTTTACACCTGTCCTTGACAAATTTGGTGTACATAGCAATAGTACTGTTGATGTCAATGTATACCACATGGCTGTTAACAATCTTACATTAAGTTTCTGATACAGTTATTGTCTGTTATAACAGCTCACATCATAAAACCTTTTTTGTCTATATCTATCAGCCATAGTGTTTATTTATTTTTTTTAATTGTCCCTACCTGTCACAATCATTGAACTCAGTCACATACACTCACACATTGCTTTTTTGCTTACCCAAAGGGAAATTTAGCCTATAGAGAACATGTAGATTTTCCACCTTTGCTAGGAGCACAGAAATATTTGAGAAAATGCTTCCATTTCCCTCCTATGTTATTCAATGAAGCAAAACTTTCTGCCAATGAACCCATAATTTCCTGCACTATTGTGTGGTATATTTTATGAGAAAAGCAGAGTGTGAGAGAGAGGGAGAGGAACTTGACATCAAAAATAAGAAAGAGACAAGCAGAGTGGAAGGAAACAGAGTGTGAGAGAAAAAAAAATAAACTGAAATCAGAGATTAACAAAATAAATTGGTTACTTATTGATTCATAGTGCTGACTGATAATTTGACCACCTGCACTCTTTGAGAAAAAATAGGGAAGCTGAGGCTAGTGACTCTGAGTAAGAGGTGTCATTAGCAGAGATGGGTGAAAAGTCCAATTTTGTTCCTGCAGGAACTTTTGTGGAATACACATGGATTTCTGCTTTCGCGCTGGAAATTAAAGCCATAGAGAAACCCATACATTTTCTGTTTATTTATACTAAATAAACTCAGTATTTGAAGGAGACAGAGTGAGTGATAGAGAAAGAAAAATTGAAATCCAATATTTAAAAGTAATTAAAAATAAAGTGGTTACTTAGTGGGTCATAGTGCTGGCTGACACTATGACCATCACCACCATAACCACTGTTTTAAAAAATCAAGTGAAGCTGTATGAACCCTGAGGCTAGTAACTCTGAGGAGGAGTAGTCAGTCACTAACACTAGCAGTTGCACCACCAGTGCTAAAGGATTGGTAGCCCATATTCCCCAGACCCGATATGAGTGCCCCAACAGCACCCCACCCTTTTGATCTGGGGACGGCAGACTTTCATCTGTCTCAACAGCAAGCTGGTGATGAGAGGGCTAGTGTCCACAGTCTGAGCACAATGGACAACAACAACATTTTGAAAAGTTTTCTATTCCACAGGTGTACGTTTTCATTTTTGTGCATGTTTTGACTTCTTTCAAAGAACTTAGTAAGTGTGTGATGACAGTACATAGTAGAAGAACTGTGTAACTTTTAATGACATGACTTGTGGAGGTGGTGAGGGTGGTGGCAGTATGTGCTGGCACTCTGACTCTTGTCATCTCCAAAAACAAACTCAGAGTCATACTCCACTGCAGCAGGAACAGACAATCTTGGAATAATCTCTGACACATCAACAACACTTCTATTAGGTACCACAGAGCCCAGGAAATGTTTAGAGAATTTCTACTGTTGCTAGTTTTGGCACCTATGACCTGTTAATCATGTGTCTCCCAGTCAGACCTGTGGTCATGCTTGAGTTGAGAAATCATTGAGGAGGTACCTTGGTATGAGCCTGCTTTCCTTCTGCTCATATGCTTCTTACAAAGACAACAGATAGCAACATGCTTAGATTTTGGATCTTGAGTGAAGTATCTCCATACTGTGGACTTCATAGATTGTGGAGTTCCTGAGAGGCTGTTACTACTACTTCTGGGGATAGATATTGTTGAAATTGTACAATTACTTGGTTTCTTCACTTCCAAGAGGAGCAGAGGCACTCATCAAAGTTAAGGCAGGGGATGCTGCTTACCTATGTTGTTGCTGTTTATTCAACACTTTTAGTGTGTGCTTGACTGAGTGGGACTTGGACTTGGAAGTGGTGATGCATGTCCAGGATCAGACTTTCCAATTATTTTGTCAAACAATTTATAGACAGACACAGTACTCCTTTTCAGTTGTAGAAAATTGCCTTTCAGCAAATGTTTTGGCCATATCATCATCATCATCATCTGGATCTGAAGAAGAGTAAGATACAAGAGGGATATATTCTAGGTCTACATAGTCATCAGCAGTCATTAGGTCATCCTCAGCATCACCATCAGCTTCTTCTCCACTACTTTTATATTCCTCTAGTCTTTTAAAGGTCTCAAACAATTTATTTTTATTTTTCCCTTTTGATGGATTTTTCAAAACATTTGCTACTACTTTAAGGATAGGTGTTTTTGCGCTTATTTGTCTCTCTATCAAATGCAGCAGTTGGTTGAGTTGCTATATCTCCTTGGACTATTCCATCAATACTGGAACATGGCTTGTTGTCATTTTAAGTGCTTTTAGATGGTTAATTAATAGTATTGGCGGTGGTGGAACTTTGGAGGAACTTTGGCAAAATACATCTTCCTCGGGAGGAGACTCATCACCATCATTTATTACACATGCTGCAACAACCATGGCTGCAGTCAGTTTTTGGACTACCACTTTATTCACGCCTACCTGAACTGATCATAGTCCTTTTATCCTACCCCTTATGTGTTTGCTGTATATTACTCAAATAATATGTGTGTTTTTACTGTAAAGTACATAATACAACTGATTCTGTGTTACGTCTTGCCTTTGAGATCTACAGAATACTTTATCTCATCAAGTATCAGTCTGGTTCAGTCACAGCTCAGATCAGGTTCCCTGTCTCTGAAACCTATCATTATTATAATGTATTCATTTATATTTTTAATTGTCACCCATCCCTATCACTGTTAACAAAAAAAAACTACCTGCACTTCCACTGCTTTTTCCCCAGACAGCCCCAGGACAGAGATAACAGGCAGATCAGGAAAACACTTGGATCATGGTTGGCTGTGTCTTTCCAGTCAGTCACACAGTATTTTGGGGTATTTGGGGTGATTCTATTTTGCTGTCTTCTCACACCACTAGACACCACTAGCACAGAGACAACAGCTAGATCAGGAAGGAACTTGAATCACAGCTGCCTGTGTTTACTTGGTCACACAAAATGTTAGGGTAGTTGGAATGAACCTCCTTTGCTTTCTTCTCACACCTGCAGACTCCCCTAGGACAGAGATAATGGCCAGATCACAAAGAAACGTTGATAACCTCTGCCTGTGTTTTCCCGGCCAGTCACACAGAATTTTGGGGTGTTTCATATAATTCTCATTTGCTCCCTTCTCAGACCCCAAGACTCTCCTGACATAGAGATCAGGAAGGAACTTGGATCACAGCTACCTGTGTCTACTCGATCACACAAAATGTGGGGGCAGTTAAGGTAAAACTCCTTGTCTCCCATTTCACACCGCAGATTCCTTTATGACAGAGATAACAGCCATATCAGGAAGAAACTTGAAACATGGCTGCTTTTGTCTTCCCAGCCAGTCACAACAAGTTTTGGGGTATGTGGGCTTTAGGGATCGGTGAAAATTTTTGCATCAAACTGAAATCGGAGAATAATGGCACTTCACGCTTGGCAAATAATTTCCGTCAAAAAATGTTGATTTTCTGCTTTTTTCGCCTAGCTTGCTCCATTGAAATCAATGGAAACATTGAATTTATAGACAACACATAACAATTTTTTTTATTTCACAAAGGGGCATGAGGGTGCCTGTGTTGGTTGTGTGAGGGGAAAGAATTAGTTGAACAGGGTATTTTTTGGGGGTGGGTTTGGGGGGGGAGTTAATAAAACAATAAATCCTAAATACAAATAAAAAAAAACAATAAGACATGGTATAAAAGGGGTCTGAGGAGGTTGCCTGTGTTGGTGGGTGGAGTCTGGGGAATGAATCAGTTGAACGGGGAATTTGTTTTGGGGGGCTTCTTGACTGGTATTGGGGGTACAGTTAACCCTTTGAGTGTCAGAGGGGTATACAATGCATTGCAAAGCAATGTAAAGTCATAGAGACAGGAACCCCCTGACATAAGCTGCCACTGGAGTGGACTGATACTTGACTTGATTTGAGCATTTTTAGAGGATGATTTATTAGATTTGTTGTTAGAGGCCCAAGCCCTGAGGAAACATTGATTAGGAGGACTTAAGCATGTTTAGCACAAGCCCTAAGGAAACATTGATTTGTAGGACTTACATTTGTTAGAAACAAACCCCCAAAAATGTTTTATTTTTTTGTAGGGCATTGTTTTTATTTATTTATTTATTTATTTTTTAAAGCACAAGCCCTGAGAAAAAATTCCCTGAGTCCATAATTGCGGAATTTGCAACTGTTGTTCTTGCTGCTGCCGCTAAGTTGTTTAAGCAGCAGGATAATTAGGCAGCTAAAAGGGAATGGGATCAACAACAGCAGTAACATGGGTGATGGATGATGAAGGTTTCACTTGCCACAACTAAATCCAGTGATGCGCCTGAGGCAGTAGCAGCACAATAAGTAGCCCCCTAGTCTATATTAACTGTCCCCCCAATAGCAGTCAAGAAACCCCCAAAACAAATTTCATGTTTAACTGATTCATTCCTCAGACTCCACCCACCAACACAGGCACCCTCCTCAGACCCCTTTTATAACATGTGTTATGGGGGGGTTAAATAGAATTTGGATTTATTTTTTTATTAACTGTCCCCAATTTCAGTAACAAACCACCATCAAAAAAACATTCCCCGTTCAACTGATTCTTTCTCCACACCCCACCAACACAGGCACCCTCATGCCCCTTTTATATTATGCCTTTTGAAAATAAAATAATATTTGTTATCTGTTGTGTGTAAATTCAACGTTCCCATTGATTTCAAAGGAATGAGCTAGGCGAAAACATTGCAAAATCAGCACTTTCGCAGGAAATTATTTGCAAAGTGGGAAGTGCCATTATTCACTGATTTTAGTTTGAGGAGAAATGTTTCATCCATCCCAATCCAGACCCCGCTAAGGACACATAGCAACTTGCTGACAGTTTAATAGTAGTGATGAACCCTCACTACCACCAGCTTTGCATATTCAATGAGACTGAATCTCCTCAGATGCAGTTTGATGCCCTGCTTGTGATTCTCCTCCACCACATTGCCATCTGTGGTCAGTGCACCACACAGTGTGCAGTGGGTGGAGACAAACTGCCACATCCTAACATCTACAGAGTGGCTATCATCTGGTGAGAGAGGTAACGATGAATGAGGTGGATTGGCAGAAGATGTAGTTGCCCTAAAGGAAGAAGGTGATGGTGATGGCAAGCTGGTTGTTTAGCTCATTATGGAGCTTTCAGTCTCTGCTGGGTTTCTCTACTCTTCCTCCTCTTTAATCTCTGCCTTGCCTCTTGTTGCCTTTCTGGAGAGTCAGTGGGTACAACAACAGCAGTGCTTGATTTCTGTGGTGGGTGTTTGTCTTTAACATGTTTGACATAAATGTCATGGTGTCTGTTTTTGATGTGTGATATCAGGGAGATTGTACAAAGGCACGTTTCCTCCTTTCCCCTTCTCGCTGACTTGTCACAAATTGTGCACAGTGCTGTTGGTGATGACTGCACTGTGCCTGCCCCAAGAGAAAAATAGTCCCACACCCATGACTTCAGGAGGTAGGGATAGGGAACGGGTGGAGAAAAATTACCTTATTTCTTCTACTCCACATTTCCCTTTACTATCTGTTGCAATGGATGATGTTGCTGCTGTTGCTGCTGCTGCCTCAGAATCAGCACTGCAACTAGGACCAGAAGTATTGCTACTGCTGGAAAGTGCAACCTGTCCTAGTCCCACATCACTTGCCTACCCCATTCCCACTGTGTCCACGGTGGTCTATGGCACACTAGCTTGCTCCTGGGCATCCTGCTGTCCTTATAACTCAGCAGCAACTCAGCAGCAGAAGGAATTAGAGCAGTTGCAAATTCTGCAAATTCCAAAAGCTCATTGCTAATGATGGTGGTGATGCTCAGCCTCACCTCAGTCTCCCATTCCTACTCAGCTTCTGCTAAAAAGGTCATCAATGTCTCTTCCACCCCAACTTATCCACCATCCTCACCACCACCACCACCACTAGTCCCTACTTGCTGCTGCTGCTGCTGCTGCTACTGCTTGGTGGTTGTGGTATTGATTGTGAGCCTGCTCTCCTCCAGTTCTGTCCTCTTCAGGATCATGTTCCACTTGGACACTGTAGTGAAGAATAGGGGACTCTCTTGACCGCTAGTCTGGACACTCTCAAATGCTTCACCTACCACTCCCCTAACACTAGTCACACCGGCTGCTTCACCATTACTGCTACTACTAATAATAACACCAACCACATCACGTTCAGACCCAGAGTCTTTCTCCTCACAGTCACTAGTAATATGATGATTACCCCCTCCTTCACTATTAACAAGCTGCTGGACCTTCTTAGTAGTAGTGCTGGCACTGGAGGCACTGCTTGATGATGGCAAGTGTGACTTAGGGTTCCCTGCTGTCACACTTGGCATCATCTTCTCCTTCCCCCTTCCTGAGTATTACAAGACACACTAGCAGCTTCAACACTGGCAGGAGGCACAGCACTGGTGTCACTGGCAACTGGGCAGCACATCTGACAGCAGGCACAGTATTGGTGGCAGCAGGTTCAACACTGGCAGCAAGCACAGCACTGGTTGCAACAGGGGCAGCACGTCTGACAGCAGGCACAGCACTAGTGGCAGCAGGGACAGCAATGTTGGCAGCAGGGGCAACATGTCTAGCAGCAGGTGTAGGCAGCTGACCTGTCCTGCTCTCACTAGTACTACCTTTTTCTCCCTCCCTTCCCATTTCCTTTTCTCCCTCCCTTCTCATTAAATTCCCCAAAACCCCTAGGGGTGATTTAGGGGGGATGTAGAGCATTGGTTCAGTTGTGCTCACTTCCTCTTACTCCTCAGTCTCAGTGGACACATAAGGGTCCTCCCAGTTCCTCCTTTGATTATTTTTAAATCTGCTCATAGTGATAGCAGTCACTATGAGCCTCTGCTGCCTTAATTTTGCCAAAAGATTGCAGCAGAATAGCACAGCAAGTCTACCTCGCTCTGTATCTGCTTCTATTGTGTTTCACTTCTGCAAATATGTCATGTTTTTATAGCAAAAAGGCAAAAACCATGTAAATCAATGGGAGGAAGCTTTCTAGCCTTTGAAAAAATGGTAAACAACTTTGGCCAATGGGCGAAAAATGCAAAAATCTTAATCAATTGATTTAAAATGGATTTTCACACAAAAAAGTGGACAACAAAGTGGTTTTCGCAGAATTTCTTGTGGGAACATGGCGAGAGATTTCGCCCACTCCTAATGGAGGTCACACTACTTTCCTGTCCCCAGAGTCCACCAGACTCCCCTAATACAGAGGACAAACTTCTTGCCTGCAAGACTTCCTGAATTAAGCAACATTTGAACTGTATTAGGTTGTTTTCTCTAGCTCAAAAATGTATGCTTTTTCTCCCTCTCACAAACACAGAATGGCATGCTGTGAGAAACTGACACACTTTTATATGAATGTGGAAAAAGAAGAGAAATTTGCCATGAGTTGGAGAGAAATTCTGTCTTTCCATTTGTTTCAATCCATGAACTGCTAGGCAAAAAAAGAGAAATAAAAACTGCACGTTTGGCAAAATACTTCCTGTTCCTCTTTTTAGGCAAAAACTTTCACCCATCCCTACTTGGAACAACAGTCCTGATTGAGCAAAATAAATTATCTGGTTATGTATATGTAGCAAGCCTGAGTCCTGCAAAAAAATATTTACTCAGGGCTTCTTATTTGCAAGCCTGATTAATTCAAAAATTATTTATTCTGGACTTTTGTTTGTGTATTCTGACTTTTCTATTTGTAAGCCTGTTGCTATGGTTGCTAACCATTATTTTAAAAGAAAAAAAGCATACAACCTACATTGAACAGGACAAATGTGTATAGTGGTGGTTAACTGGTGAGGTGTTATTGATTTGTGTGTGATCTGTGCTGCTGCTAATAATATATGTGCCCTGGCTTTCTGTCATGTGTGGTTTTGTTCACTTCTGCTAATACTCAGATAGTATTAAATGTTGGTTCATTCCCTATATTGCTGCTTCTTAGCTGTGTCCTGCGGTCATTTACAATATAACCCGATTCACTGAACAGGCTCAGACTCAATGCTTGCTCAAGGGCAACTAAGGTTTCTACTGAAGTATGTCAGTGCTGGCCACACGCACTGTTTTGTTTGCTAGTAGTTGTCACGTACCGGGTTACGCTCAGCTCTGTGCCTCAGTCCGGTGCTCCTTCCAAGTTCCCATGCATGTGCGGCTCCCTCTACTTGCGGCAAGTGGACGCACATGCGCAGCTTACATAGCAGTGTCCTCCAATCCCACAGAGGCTTGCTGGATGTCACGGAACGCTGAGAGCCTTTATAACTGGCTTCCTGATGGCTCTCAGTGCTCTTTCGTTGAGTTCCCTTTTGGTGTAAGTTTATGCTGTTCTTGTCTATCTGGAGTTTGACCCCTGGCCTGTTCTCTCATTTCCTCCATCCTCCCCTGCGTCCTGACCATTGGCTACGTTTTTTCAGACCACTCTATCATTTTCAGCCTGCCCTGACTCTCGGCCTGTTTCCTGGTTTCCGCTGTTTTTGCCACCTGCCTTGACCTCGGTCCGTCCCTCACCATTCTTCATCTCCTCCCTCGGTTTTGTTGCTTTGGTAGTAGGCTCATTCATACTCCTCCTGGTCTACCCTTCTACCAAATTAAAAATAGCTACTTGCTACCATCATGTGGTTTCCATACCCATGAGGACAGTTTTCAAGTAGCTTACAGTACGAAAGAGCTGCTTCATTCCATATGGAACCATCAGGGCTGATTGATGCCCTAAACTCCTTAGAGAGCAACATCACTGCTTTGACCATGACTGTTCAGGAGCTACAGGCCAAACAGGCCATCCTCCAACAGCAATTACACAATCTTCAAACAGGGGTGCCCACTCCTGCTTCTCCCCCTCTGCCGCTTCTGCAGGTCCTTCCACTTCTGGAGTAGAGTCCTCCTGTATGCCTGAACCATGGGTTCCACTCCCAGACTGTTTTAACAGTGAGCGCACTAAATACAGGGCTTTCATTTCTGCCTGTGAACTAGTCTTCACAATCAACCCCCTTACCTACTCTTCTGACTTCATCAAAGTGCGTACAGCCATTGCCCTGCTTACTGAAGAACCCCAGGCTTGGGGACATCACCTGTTGCAGATCAACAGCCCAGTACTAGAGTCCTGGAATGGCTTCTGACATGCCATGGATGCCTCTTTGATGATCCTCTCAGGAGCTCTTCTGCTCAAGCCTCTCTTAGAGGTCTATCCCAAGGGAGGAGACCAGCCGAGGATTATGTGGCTGACTTCCGCCACCTGTCTTACGACACTAATCGGAACAAGGCCGCCCTGTTTTTCTCAGCTCCATCAAGCAGAGCTATCAATTCCTTCTCATATGTCTCACTGGGGTCCCCCCTCAGGATATGTTAAAATGTTGGGTCCTTAATTTATCTATATCCCTCCATAACATAATCTGCAATGTTTTGGATTATAATAAAACCCACTTATCGGCTTCCCTGATTGATATACTCTCATCTTTCGTACGTTTTTTCATAGCTAGTCTTTCTTCTTTCCTAAGGTTATCAAACTTCAATTCTTTTGCTTTTATATTTTTATTATATTTATCCATTACAATCTGGAAAAACGCCTCCACAAAGGGGCCCTTAAAGCCAGCTGGATAAAAAGATGATGTCTTTCTAAAAGGTGTTCTTACAAAGGTCTCATTACTGCTAAGATCATCATTCACCCCATCACTATTTTCATTTTCCCTCAAGATGTCCAATAGATCACCAGCACAACCCCACTGATCTTCTATGTTATTAGAATCTTTATTCATATCTTTAGAAATGAAGAAGCGTTGGAGTGCTAATTTGTAAATTAACCTATTGAGGTCTACAAAAAAATTCAAAATCATTACCCTTAATTTCTGGGGAAAACTTCAAGCCTCTTTGTCGCAGAACTGGGTGAAAAGTGAGAAAAATTTTCTGCATGACTTTTTGTGAAAAATGGCCGATTTTTCACTTTTTCGTGAAAGTTTTAGCTTTTTCTCCAATGCAAAATTGTCTTCCTTTTTGCCTATTCCAGCTAATTTTTAGCCTATTCCAACACATTATTCTCAGATTCTAACACATTTTTCACCTATTCAACACATTTTTTGACTACTCTAACATATTTTTCTCCTATTCCAACAAATTTTTTTCCTATGTTTAACCCCTTAACGTCCGGCGGTCCTGGGATGTTTCCGTTCCATAAGGGCCGCATTGAACCACGTGGACGCGCTGGTACACGTGACCTGTTGTGTGTATCGGCGTGTCACTATGGGTCCTGATAGAGATCGCTCCGATCTTGGAGCGGTCAATTTCAGGCCCTATTTTTACTTACAGCGCTCCCGGTAGAGCGCTGTAAGTAAAAAGTATGTGACGTAATATGACTGTCATCGGTCCTTGAGAAATTCAAGGACCGTGACGGTCATAGTACGGCACAAGTCGTTAAGGGGTTAATATGGTGCAACATTTCCCAGCAAAATATTTCTTCTTCTGAGGCCTGTAGTGGAGAAATAAGCAGCTGTAACTCAAAGTTGTGAGTCCTACAGCGACATATACCTTGAAAAATGTGTTAGCATGCAGAGTGCCTTTGTCCTTTACCCACAACTCTTACTTCCTGCTTAAGTGACACTGGCATGTATTCATGATGCTGTCAAGTGATTAAAAAAAAAATAAAGTACAACCTACAATGTAGCAAATGTAGTGGTGGTAGGGGACTGACATGGTGTTATTGGTGGGACCTTGACAATGTGCATCCACACATTGGGAGAGGGATCATCATTATTTATTACACATGCTGAAACAATGATTCAGTTTATGCACTTTACTCCCACTCCCCTGCATTTTCTCCACCTTTCCCCCACTTGCTTGTGCATTTGCTAGACATTACTCAACTACTGTTTGTGTTTTTACTCAAAAATTGATGGAGTGTGATGTCTTGCCTTGGCCCTCAACAAAATTCTCAATGTCTTCTGCTGTCTATCAAGTCTGCCTCAGTGCAGAGCTCCCAGTCAGCTGTCTAATATATTTATTTGTTTAATTATTTATGCTTTTTCTTATTTATTTATGTATTTATTTATTTTTAAGTTGTCCACCAGATCTTATCACAGTTAGTCCCAAATATATATATATATAACTAAAAATCAAAATCAACAACTTCTCCCCAGACTTTCCCACGACTTCCCCAGCACAGAGACAATGAAAGTAAAATCAGCAAGCAATTTGGACCCCAGCTGCCTGTGTCTTGCCAGTCAGTCACACCAAATTTTGGGGTATTTTGGGTCAACCTTCTTCGTCCCTTCTTATCCCCATTGTTTCCCCTAGAATCATCTGCTACAGAGAACAAACGTCCTATCTAAAGGATTCCCTAAAACTAAGCTTCAATTGCCCTTTATTTGCCCATCTCCTCTAGTTCAAAAATTTGCTGTTCTCTTCTCTCACAAACATATAATGGCTGCTGTGAGAGCCTGACAGCCTTTTAAATGGCTGTCGAAAACGTTTGTGAGTTGGAGAAACATTTTTCTACTCATTGATTTCAATGCAATGAGCTAGGTAAAAATAACAGGAAAAACAGCATTTTTACCAGGGAATTTTTTGCCAGACGGGAAGTGCCATTTTTTGCCAATTTCAGTTTGAGGTGAAAATTTTCCTCCATCCCTAAGAGGATGCTTTCACCCACTCCCTCCACACCCCTTTGGTCTTCGTAATGCCCCAGCAGTCTTTCAGCTCCTTGTAAATTATCTCTTAGGGATCTTTTGTGGACTTAAAATATTGTCCAGATAAATAATGACAAGTCTTCTCATCAATCCTAGAGGAACATCAGTCTCACATCCAGCAGATACTAACTCGTCTTTGGGAGAACCACCTCTATGGTAAGTTCAAATAATATGCGTTTGAGCAGTCCTCCTTGGCTTTTCTGGGTTACGTCATTTTGGCCCAGGGCCTTGCTATGGACACAGGAAAACTCTCTGCCCTAATGGAATGGCCTATTCCTCTGTGTCTCAAAGTAATTCAATGGTTTGTTGGCCTGCCAACTATTACCATTGCTTCAGCAAGGGTTTCTCAGCTCTTATCTCCCTGATAACGGCTATGCGCTGCAAGGATGCGGGAGCTGACCTTCACCAGTGGACACCGGAGGCATTACAGGCTTTTGAGAGTTTGAAAATTATGTTCTCCTCAGATCCACTTCTTAGATACCATGATCCTCTCTCCCCATTTACCCTCCAGTTAGATGCATCTGAAGTTGCTGCCAGAGCAGTTCTCTCTCAGCGATCTCCTGATTCAGGAATCCTTCACCCCCATTCCTTCTTCTCTAGATGGCTCTCATCAGCAGAGAGGATCTATGACACTGGAAACAGGGAACCTCTGCCAGTTGGATTAGCACTGGAGGACTATCTATACTTATTGAAGGGTTCCCTTCATGTGGTTAACCTATTAACCGACCATCACAATCTCCAATACCTGGCCTCTACCAAGCACCTGAACACGTCAGGTGCATTGGTCCTTCTTCTTCTACTGGTTCGATTTTATCATCTCATACATTCTGGTTATAAAGAATGTCAAGGCTGACACTCTCCCATCAACATGAGATATCTTGCGCTCCTTCACATGTTCAGGAGTCAATTGTTATTTCTACTCAGATTGTGTCCTCCTTATCCACCTCCCTTCTCACATCCATCAGGTATGACCAGTCTTACTGTCCTCTTGGAGTAACCATACCCCCCCCCCAACGTGTATTTTGTGCCAGACCACTACCGTTCTGATGTTTTATGTTGGGGGCATTGCTCTGTAACTCCTGGCCATCATGGATTGCTCATACAAATGATCCTATCTCCAGGTACTTTTGTTGGCCAGATCTGAAGTCCAATTTGGTCGACATGTCTTCGTGTTTTATATGTGCCAGCATGAAAGTGCCTCGTTCTTGTCCGGTACCCACTCTTCCATGGACCCAAATCTCCATGGATTTTGTGGTTGATCTACCCCTTCATCTAGGAACACTGTTATTTGGGTCAAAGTGAAACAATTTTACAAACAGGGACATTTTGTTCCACTCCCCAAACTTTCCATGTCCTCTGAACTGGATGACTTATTCATTCTGGATGTTTATTGCTTGCATGGAACACCACAGCACATAACCTCCAATCCTGGTTCCCAATTTGTTTCTCACTTTTGGAGACCATTTTTCTTAAGACTGGGTATCCACTTACAGAATTAGTCTGCATATCATCCGAAACAAAAGGGCAGATGGAGACACTGAATATTGAACACTTCCTTCACTGCTACTGTTCTCATCAACAGGACAACTGGACCCATTTGCTGTCTCTGGCAGACTTTTCATATAACTTCCTCCTGCAGTCATCTTTGAAGTGTTCACGCTTCTTTGCAGCTCTCGGGTACAACCACCCTGCTATCACTTTCTGCCCTCCAGTATGAGAGGTTCCCTCTGTGGAGACTCATGTCTGATATTTGGCAAACCATTCGCCATAAGCATCTTACCTCTCAGGCACAGCAGAAGGTTGCGGCTGGGATGTTTCCGTCCCATAAGGGCCGCATTGAACCACGTGGACGCGCTGGTACACGTGACCTGTTGTGTGTATCGGCGTGTCACTATGGGTCCTGATAGAGATCGCTCCGATCTTGGAGCGGTCAATTTCAGGCCCTATTTTTACTTACAGCGCTCCCGGTAGAGCGCTGTAAGTAAAAAGTATGTGACGTAATATGACCGTCATCGGTCCTTGAGAAATTCAAGGACCGTGACGGTCATAGTACGGCACAAGTCGTTAAGGGGTTAATATGGTGCAACATTTCCCAGCAAAATATTTCTTCTTCTGAGGCCTGTAGTGGAGAAATAAGCAGCTGTAACTCAAAGTTGTGAGTCCTACAGCGACATATACCTAGAAAAATGTGTTAGCATGCAGAGTGCCTTTGTCCTTTACCCACAACTCTTACTTCCTGCTTAAGTGACACTGGCATGTATTCATGATGCTGTCAAGTGATTAAAAAAAAAATAAAGTACAACCTACAATGTAGCAAATGTAGTGGTGGTAGGGGACTGACATGGTGTTATTGGTGGGACCTTGACAATGTGCATCCACACATTGGGAGAGGGATCATCATTATTTATTACACATGCTGAAACAATGATTCAGTTTATGCACTTTACTCCCACTCCCCTGCATTTTCTCCACCTTTCCCCCACTTGCTTGTGCATTTGCTAGACATTACTCAACTACTGTTTGTGTTTTTACTCAAAAATTGATGGAGTGTGATGTCTTGCCTTGGCCCTCAACAAAATTCTCAATGTCTTCTGCTGTCTATCAAGTCTGCCTCAGTGCAGAGCTCCCAGTCAGCTGTCTAATATATTTATTTGTTTAATTATTTATGCTTTTTCTTATTTATTTATGTATTTATTTATTTTTAAGTTGTCCACCAGATCTTATCACAGTTAGTCCCAAATATATATATATATAACTAAAAATCAAAATCAACAACTTCTCCCCAGACTTTCCCACGACTTCCCCAGCACAGAGACAATGAAAGTAAAATCAGCAAGCAATTTGGACCCCAGCTGCCTGTGTCTTGCCAGTCAGTCACACCAAATTTTGGGGTATTTTGGGTCAACCTTCTTCGTCCCTTCTTATCCCCATTGTTTCCCCTAGAATCATCTGCTACAGAGAACAAACGTCCTATCTAAAGGATTCCCTAAAACTAAGCTTCAATTGCCCTTTATTTGCCCATCTCCTCTAGTTCAAAAATTTGCTGTTCTCTTCTCTCACAAACATATAATGGCTGCTGTGAGAGCCTGACAGCCTTTTAAATGGCTGTCGAAAACGTTTGTGAGTTGGAGAAACATTTTTCTACTCATTGATTTCAATGCAATGAGCTAGGTAAAAATAACAGGAAAAACAGCATTTTTACCAGGGAATTTTTTGCCAGACGGGAAGTGCCATTTTTTGCCAATTTCAGTTTGAGGTGAAAATTTTCCTCCATCCCTAAGAGGATGCTTTCACCCACTCCCTCCACACCCCTTTGGTCTTCGTAATGCCCCAGCAGTCTTTCAGCTCCTTGTAAATTATCTCTTAGGGATCTTTTGTGGACTTAAAATATTGTCCAGATAAATAATGACAAGTCTTCTCATCAATCCTAGAGGAACATCAGTCTCACATCCAGCAGATACTAACTCGTCTTTGGGAGAACCACCTCTATGGTAAGTTCAAATAATATGCGTTTGAGCAGTCCTCCTTGGCTTTTCTGGGTTACGTCATTTTGGCCCAGGGCCTTGCTATGGACACAGGAAAACTCTCTGCCCTAATGGAATGGCCTATTCCTCTGTGTCTCAAAGTAATTCAATGGTTTGTTGGCCTGCCAACTATTACCATTGCTTCAGCAAGGGTTTCTCAGCTCTTATCTCCCTGATAACGGCTATGCGCTGCAAGGATGCGGGAGCTGACCTTCACCAGTGGACACCGGAGGCATTACAGGCTTTTGAGAGTTTGAAAATTATGTTCTCCTCAGATCCACTTCTTAGATACCATGATTCTCTCTCCCCATTTACCCTCCAGTTAGATGCATCTGAAGTTGCTGCCAGAGCAGTTCTCTCTCAGCGATCTCCTGATTCAGGAATCCTTCACCCCCATTCCTTCTTCTCTAGATGGCTCTCATCAGCAGAGAGGATCTATGACACTGGAAACAGGGAACTTCTGCCAGTTGGATTAGCACTGGAGGACTATCTATACTTATTGAAGGGTTCCCTTCATGTGGTTAACCTATTAACCGACCATCACAATCTCCAATACCTGGCCTCTACCAAGCACCTGAACACGTCAGGTGCATTGGTCCTTCTTCTTCTACTGGTTCGATTTTATCATCTCATACATTCTGGTTATAAAGAATGTCAAGGCTGACACTCTCCCATCAACATGAGATATCTTGCGCTCCTTCACATGTTCAGGAGTCAATTGTTATTTCTACTCAGATTGTGTCCTCCTTATCCACCTCCCTTCTCACATCCATCAGGTATGACCAGTCTTACTGTCCTCTTGGAGTAACCATACCCCCCCCCAACGTGTATTTTGTGCCAGACCACTACCGTTCTGATGTTTTATGTTGGGGGCATTGCTCTGTAACTCCTGGCCATCATGGATTGCTCATACAAATGATCCTATCTCCAGGTACTTTTGTTGGCCAGATCTGAAGTCCAATTTGGTCGACATGTCTTCGTGTTTTATATGTGCCAGCATGAAAGTGCCTCGTTCTTGTCCGGTACCCACTCTTCCATGGACCCAAATCTCCATGGATTTTGTGGTTGATCTACCCCTTCATCTAGGAACACTGTTATTTGGGTCAAAGTGAAACAATTTTACAAACAGGGACATTTTGTTCCACTCCCCAAACTTTCCATGTCCTCTGAACTGGATGACTTATTCATTCTGGATGTTTATTGCTTGCATGGAACACCACAGCACATAACCTCCAATCCTGGTTCCCAATTTGTTTCTCACTTTTGGAGACCATTTTTCTTAAGACTGGGTATCCACTTACAGAATTAGTCTGCATATCATCCGAAACAAAAGGGCAGATGGAGACACTGAATATTGAACACTTCCTTCACTGCTACTGTTCTCATCAACAGGACAACTGGACCCATTTGCTGTCTCTGGCAGACTTTTCATATAACTTCCTCCTGCAGTCATCTTTGAAGTGTTCACGCTTCTTTGCAGCTCTCGGGTACAACCACCCTGCTATCACTTTCTGCCCTCCAGTATGAGAGGTTCCCTCTGTGGAGACTCATGTCTGATATTTGGCAAACCATTCGCCATAAGCATCTTACCTCTCAGGCACAGCAGAAGGTTGCGGCTGATTGCCATCAGTCTCTGGCACCCAGGAATTTAGTGTGGCTCTCAGCAAAGAACAATAAACTTTGCCACCTATCTAATAACTTAGGCATTCGATATCTGGGTCCATTTAAGATTGAGATTTGCCTTTCTCCAGTCTCTTACCTGTTGACCCTTCTTGAGGCACTTAGGATCCATTTGGTCTTCCATGTATCCCTACTCAATCCTTATGTGGAGACTCATGGCTCTCACTCTACTTCTCCTGCTTCTGTGGATGACTCGGATGAGTTCATCATTGATGCTATACTGGATTCCTGTCTTTCCCATGGTACCCTGCAGTACCTCGTCAACTGGAAAAACTATGGCCCAGATGAGCACTCATGGGTGGTGGTTTCTGACGTACAGACCCCTTACCTGGTGTGTCCTTTCCACAGATTTTTCCTGGCCAAGCCATCTGTGGAATCCTGGAGGTAGTCCCTTGAGAGAGGGTAGTGTAATGCTCCTTCTGCTTTTCTGTTTTGTTTCTGGAATATGTTGCATGTGCGCAATTTAAGGGTTCTTGTCCTGACCTGTATCCTGTCTTGTTTGTGTGTCTCCAACATTCCTTAACCGGCTATTCCTGACCATCCCTTCATTACCTGATTTATAGAATAGATTTATTGACTGTGTATTCCGGTATTGACTCTTGGCTCTGTTCTCTTGATTATTCTGCTGTCTGCTCATTGTGTACTGTGTTGCGCAACTGGTTTTTGACCCTGGCTGATATTTGACCTCTCTAAAACTCATCCTCTGAACCTTCCTTGCCTGTTAGTTACCGACCCGACCTATTGACCATTCTCTGCCCTGCAACCTTGTTCCCTCCTCGTATAAGCCTGCTTCCAGTCAAGATTGACATCAATGACCCAGTCGACTCTGACCTAATGACTATTGGTTGATCTTGACACCTTTGACTTCCATTTGAGTCTGACTAGTTGTATGAATCCATGTTAAGCTCTCTGATTTTATCAGTTCCAGTTCACTTGACTACAGTTGAGCTTGTCATTTGATCCCCTAGTGGCCGTCTTGCTGTTTCTGTGTTTTATTCCTTTAGCCCTTTGAGTGCCAGAGGGGTACGCAATGCATTGCTTTGCAATGCGTTGCATACCCCTCTGGCACTCAAAGGGTTAAGGTTGTGCAACTGAGACAAATCATATTGCGGGTAGGTTTTCCTCTCTGTTTCCAGTCTCAGTGAGTAGCTGTCTGTATCTAGAGCTGTCATCCAGCTATCATGTTTCACGGCCTACACCTTTAATCCAGCTTACACTGAACAAAACATCTCTAGATCAGTCTATACTCCTCAGCTATTCTCCCCAACCAGCACCTCTCCGCTTCTGGTTCACTGTGAACTACCCAGCAATATAGTCCTGTATTGCCTAATGTTGTTTCATTATTTATATTAATAGCTGCCTGTTCTCTCTTGGTGGAGTTTCTCTTCTACTAAGTTTATACCAGCAGCTTACAAGGGGGCTTCCTGATCTGGTACATCAGTGAGATTACTACTTATCTTATCTGCCCCAGAGGGGTGGAAACTTTTTGGAGTGCTTCTGGTGCTGCTATTTGTGGCACCTCTGACCTATTAATAGCATGTCTCCCAGTCAGACCTGTGGTTGTGCTTCAGGTGGGATCTCATTGAGAAGGTATGAACTTTGTTTCACTCTGCTCACATTTTTTTGTAACATGCTAAGCTTTTGGGTCCTGTGTGAAGTATCTGCATTCTATGGACTTCATGGACTGTGGAGTTCCTGAGGCTCTGATACTACTACTGGTGCTAGCTGTTGTTGCACATCTACTACTACTAATATTACTGCTACTATGTGTGCAGCACACCCAGCAGCAGCAGAGGCACTCATCACAGCTAAGGTTGTGGACCTTAATAACCTGTATGGTTGTTGTTGCTGCTGCTAATCAATATGATAGTGTGTGGATGAGTTATGCTTGGACTTGGAAGAGGTGATGATGCTGATGATGACTGACATGATGACTGTGTATTTTTGGTCATCTTTGCTTGTACAGGGTCAGAGTTTCCAATAGATTTCTCAAACAGTTTATAGACAGACACAGTTCTCCTTTTCAGTGGGAGAAGATTGGGCTTTTGCCTTTCAAATCACTTTCTAGACATGTCATCATCATCTGTCTCACTCTCAAATTCATCTGTATCTGTAGAAGAGGAGGATGCTGGAGGAATATATTCTAGATTTACATCATCATCGTTAGTCATCATTAGGCCATCCTCAGCATCTCTCACCGATTCTTGCCCACTACCTTTATATTCCTCTAAGCTTTTAGAGATCTTGAACAATCTATTTTTACTTTTACTTTCGCAAAGTTCGCTACTGCTTGTTTGTCTCACTGACAAATGCAGTTGGTTGAGCTGCTACTCCTTCTTACATTACACCATCAACACTAAAATGTGACTCATTGTTGTCTTCAGTGTTCTTACATGTGTTTTTAAATAGTATTGGTGCTGGTGGAACTTTTATTGGAACCTTGACAAACTACATCCTCCCCAGGAGGAGAGGGATCATCATCATTTATTGTACATGCTGCAACTTTGCTCACATGTTCCTACTCATTTCTCTCTTCCCCTTGTGCATTTTCTGGACATACACAACTACAGCATGTGTGTTTTTACTGTAAAGTAAACAATAGAAATGACTGAGTTTGTTGTCTTGCCTTGGCCATCTACAAAATACACTCTCTCATCTAGTATCACAACAACAAAAAAACTGTTCATATACTTCTTTTCCCATACTCCCCTGATAATAGTCAGATCAGGGAGGAACTTAGATCATGGCTTCCTGTATCTTTCCAATGAATCACACATAATGTTGGGGTATTTGGGGTAAATCTCATTTGTTCCCTTCTCACACCCCCAGATACATCTATCACAAAGATCGTAACAGTCAGGTGGGAAGGAACTTAGATCACAGCTGCCTTTGTTTTTCCAATCAGTCACACAGAATGTTGGGGTATTTGGGCTAAACCTCATTTGCTCCCTTCTAACAACCCCAGTATCACGGTGTCCATGATTGCTTGTTTTTCCTGTCAGTTAGCAATGGGTGCTTCCCATTTGTTGCCTGTGATTAGCCCGCCCAGTATTGCCTATATAGACTGGGCTCCTGCACCCTTTCACTGACCTTTCATGGTGTTTCTATGCCAGTGCAATGCCTGTCTGTGGATTCCAGTGTACTTCCTTGGCCTGCCTGATTTCTCCCCTGTTCCTCCGCCTGTGTACCGACCCGGTTAGCCTGACTACTCTCCTGTATTGTTCCTGTGTACCGTTCCGACCTGGCTGATGTTCCTGCTCCCGTATCCGACCCAGTTTGGCTGACGTTCCTGCTCCGGTATCCTGACCTGGCCTGGATAACGTTCCTGTTCCTGGATCCCGACTTGGCTGTGTTCCGCTTTGACTCTGGTCACCTCTGCGACATTCTGATTTCCGGTGGCTTCCTGGTATGGCACCGCTGCCCACAGGCTTGTCTTGCCTCCGTGATTACACTGGTATTCAGTAGCTGGTTTGCTCCACTCAGTCACCAGTTGCTAGTGCTGCCTCCGTTATAGCACCGGTAGGGCCTTCGTGTTTGTCCAGTACGTGGTACTGGTTCACTCCACACTGTACTTCCAGTCGCAAGTGTTGCCTCTGTGATTGCGCTGGTATACTGTAGTTGGTTTGCTCCACTCAGACACCAGTTGCTAGTGCTGCCTCCGTTATAGCACCGGTAGGGCCTCCATATTTGTCCGGTACGTGGTACTGGTTCGCTCCACTCTGTCCTTCCAGTTGCAAGTGTTGCCTCCATGATTGCGCTGGTACACAGTAATTGGTTTGCTCCACTCAGACACCGGTTGCTAGTGCTGCCTCCATTATAGCACCAGTAGGGCCTCCGTGTCACTCAATTTATGGCACTGTTTCGCTCTACTCTGAACCTCCAGTCGCATGTGTTGCCTCCGTGAATGCGCTGGTATACAGTAATTGGTTTGCTCCACTCTGACACCGGTTGCTAGTTCTGCCTCCGTTATAGCACCGGTAGGGCCTCCGTGTTGCTCAGTTTATGGCACTGGTTCGCTCCACTCTGAACCTCCAGTCACATGTGTTGCCTCTGTGAATGCGCTGGTATACAGTAATTGGTTTGCTCCACTCCATCTAACAGGCTGCTTTGCTACCTCCGTTATAGCACCGGTAGGGCTAAACTGTGTCGCACCAGTCATAGGCTGCCTTACCCGGCCGGTAGAGCCTCCTCAGTTCCTTGTTGTACCAGATTTGGCTGCCTTACCCGGTATTTTGGTAAGGCCGGTAGAGCCTCCTCAGTTCCTTGCTGTACCAGTTTAGGCTGCCTTGCCCGGTATATTGGTAAGGCCGGTAGAGCCTCCTCAGTCCTATTGCACCATCTTCTAGGCTGCCTTACCCGGTATTTTGGTAAGGCCGGTAGAGCCTATATATGTATACATTTTATGCTATATTACTTGAACCTGTTGTGTGTCTGTAACATATGTGTGATGTTCGGGACCTGTGAGGGTTCTTTATTATTTTTTTTCAATAAAGCTGTGTTTTTATCTTAACTCTGTGTCTGTGAGTCAAACAAACCGTGACACCCAGACATGTTTAACACAGAGATAATAGCAGTCAGATCAGGAAGGAACTTGGATCTCAGCTGCATGAGTCTTTTCGATCAGTTAGACAAAAAGTTGGTATATTTGGGATTAACCTCCTTGGCTCCCATCTCACACCCCCATATGCTTGTAACACAGAGATAATAACCATCTTATCAATAATGATTTTGTATCACAACTGCCTATGTCTTTATAATAAATCACACAGAATGTTAAGGTATTTGGGGTAAATCTCCTGTGCTCCCTTCTCACACCCCAGACCCCAGCACAGGGATAATAGGCAGATCAGGAAGGAACTTGGATCACAGCTGCCTGTGTCTTTCCAGTCAGTCACACAGAACGTTGGGGTATTTGAGTTAAACCTCTTTGATCCATTCTCATTCACATCCCCAGACATGTCTAACACAACGCAATGAGAGAGGGTGTCACGGTTTTCAAGACACTCAGACCAGTGGGTAAAAATAAAATGCAATTTATTTAAGAACAAAATAATGACAGATAATTTCGCCCCCTAGGGGAAACACTGTGAAATAGCGGAATAGCAGTAGTATGCACAGTATACAATATACAGAAATGAACAGGCACTGAGTACTGATATACAAATGGATAATAGAATAATCAGTCCGTCTCAGTTGTGTAGTTTGGCACGCCCAAGGTGTTAAAGGTGGAGAATACTCAACACCCACAGTCTGTAAAACTGAAGAAAAATGTCCAGCAAAGAGAAACCTGCCTCCCACCTGCTGTACGGCAATGGTAGCCCCCACGGGCGTATGAACTGAGCGAATAGACTGCCAGAGCCTTGAGCGAATAGCCCCCATGGACGTAATGGAGATGACTCAGTACCGGAGCTGAAACCGCTAGCCCCTCCAGGCGTCGTGGATGAACTGGATTGCAATAACTTGGGCCAAAAGCCCTACGGCCTACGGAGATGACCTGTTACCAGAGCTTGAGCTTATAACCCAGACGTGTGTGATGGATTTGCAAGAGCTTAAGCCAAAAAACCCACTGGCGAGAGAGAGAGACTGGATTGCAAGAGCTTGGATCAATAGCCCTACGGGCGTAACCACAAAGATGTGCACAGAAATAGCCAGAGCCGGGTGCCACCGGGCGCGGTAATGAGCTACACCGGACTTCAAGGAGAGAACTGGCTCAGCACAAGGCAACTCTCTGTATGGGCTGCGCGCCCTCACTGGAACACAGCTCTGCACGGGTTAATGGCAAGTAGTTGTAGCACAGCTCTGCACTGGAGACAGCACGATAGTAAGAACACAGCACTGTACGGGTTAACAGCTCAGAAGTAGGAACGCAACCTCTGCATGGACTAACAGCTCTGTAGTAAGACACAGCTCTGCACGGGTTAACAGCTCGGTAGAGGAACACAGCACAGCAGTGATTAGCTCAGTGGCAGGAATCAGCAGGCACGGAGCCGAGATGAATAGTGAGAGCACAGTCACTATGTCACAGAGGCGACAAGGCAGGACAGGAACGGAGACCGGCCGCAGAGACCGAAACAGGAACGTCAACAAGCCGGGTCGAATCACAGAGCAGGTATTCAGGCAAGCCGGATCAGGAAAACAAGCAGGAACGTCAGCCAGGCCGGGTCGAATCACGGAGCAGTTTCTCAGACAAGCCAGATCAGGAGAACGAGCAGGAACATCAGCCAGGCTGGGTCAGATCACGGAGCAGGTACACAGGATCATAGTCAGGGATAGCCAAGTCGGTAACTGGAGATCAGGAACACAGGAACACAGCACAGCAAAACTGTCTCAGGAACACCACGAAAGGACAAATGACAGGTGCCACTAGCCCAGAATAAAAAAGGTCACCAGGGGCAGGCAAAACAGGCTCAACCAATCGGAGCGCAGCACAAGTGAGAGTGACAGCCTGAGAAGCTGCACCATGATAGAGGGACTCAGAACAATCTGCCTGTGTATTTCCAATCAGTCACATAATTTTGGGTTATATAGGGTAAACATCCTTTGCTCCCTTCTCACACCCCCAGACTCCTCTAACACAGACAGTTGTGATCTAAGTTCCTTCCTGATCTAACTGTTATTATCTCTGTCTCTCCATTCAGTCACATAGAATATTGGGTATTTGGGGTACATCTCCTTTACTCCCTTCTAACACCCACCCAGATCCCTTACCCCTAGCACAGATATAACAGCCAGATCAGGAAGGAATTTGGCTCATCGGTGCCTGTGTCAGTCACATTGAATTATGGGGCAATTGGGGTCCACATGCTTTCTCACTTCCTGTGATCCAGAGTGCCACAGATTCCCCTAATAGAGAGAACAAATGTCCTGCCTAAAAGACTCCCTAAACTTAGATTCAACTCTTTTATTAGCCTGTCTCACAACCACGGAATGGCAAGTTGTGGGAACATACATGACACCCTTTTTATACTATTCCTATGGGAAAATAAAGGAAACTTGCTACATGGTGGGGAGAAATTCAGTCTTCCCAACAATTACAATGCAAAGAGTTAGTTGAAAAAAGCAGAAAAACAGCAATTTTCACAAGAAAATGTGTCGGCCTGCAAAAAAAGGGGAATTTATTTTTAACATAGACTTCAATAAAATAAAGATGTGAAAAAAGCTGCAAAATTTTAACTTTTCATTAAAAGTGTTTCTCATTGGGTGGAGGGGTACTATTTTTCACTGTTTCACTTTTTAGGCAAAATATTTCTCCTAAACCTAATGGGGACCTACACAAAGGATTAGCTGGACATGTCATTTTACTGGAAACTAATTATTCAACGCTTAAAAATAATATATGAACAAATCTTTATTCATTGGAGATTATTTTTAAAGAACTGAGGAAAACAGCTTGCAGTGGTACCAATTCTTCTACTTCTTAAGTAAATTACATAATTTCAGGAACCAGATGTAATTTTTAGACAATGCAGCTTGGAACTGTTCCCTTTAATGGTTCTAGAATAGATTGCCCCTTATTGAGCAGTTTATATGAGTGAATACCACCATGCATGTGGCAGATCAAAACAGAATGTTGCAACTTTTCTGCAAAGAGTGATGACCCATGGCATATGATAGCATGATGTGCTTGCACTGTAGCCTATAGTTATGCAGATTTTTGACACAGTTGTTTGACTCTTTCCAACAATTACTAATGAACAATGTGGCTCATATCTGGATGAAGTTCTGTTTGCTTACCAACTGTCAAAACCAAATGGTCCCTGATCTTTTAAAAGGGCAAAGATGACAGAAAGAGTCAGTATTTGGAAAAACATGTCACCATGTTTTAGTCTCTTGTATGAACATAGCCTTTGCAGAACAAAATGAATAGAACTATATAGTAACAAATGTTTGTTAGCTCATATTTCTGTTTTTGAAAGCAAGACTATTTTCTTGGAACTTCCAATACATAAAGAATTTGGTCTTCCAAATTATTGTCACCGATTTATTTCTTGTGAATAAATAGACAAAGACATATTGAATGATGAATGTTTCATTTAACCAAATAAATTGCTCAGGTTAAGCACATATATTATACTTGAACAGAGTATATCCTTTTCTCAAAGATTTATTCAAAGTAGTTCAAATGCTGCCTATGACTGAGATAGCAGCAGGATGTGTCTCCCTTCAGAATCATTTCCAATGCTAATAATTAGGAACCAGCAGGTGTTGTATTAAAAGCATTACTTGGCACAACCCTTTTATCCAAATACCTTCTCACACATCCTTCCCTAGTGACCCCAACAGAAGCAGGAAACTGATTTTGAAATTAAATCCAGGTTGCTTGTTTGGCAGCAGAACTACACTGCCACTAAGCCATCTGTCTGACCAACACATAACTGTTTCCTGTATATGCAGCCAAGATTTCATCATAAAAAGGGCAAAAAATCAAAGTCTGTCATTACAGCAGCATAACACAATAACCCATTTATAAATATGTATAAACTTCACAAATCAGACAAAATAATAATTATCCAGTTCATCAAGGCATGGGGAAATTTGGTGTTAGATGAGTCTAACATGCTTTTTAAGTATATGCAGAACATCTAATTTTTATAATAAAGGTAATAAAAACATTGAAAAACCTCATGATTTAGTCTTGCAGTGGAATATTTATACAGCAATTCATCATTCATTTGGCAAATATTAACAAATTAAGGAGTTTTGCAAATTACAAAAAGAAATTACTGTAGGTCATTGCTCGCAATATCCAAGAATATTAATATTTAAAATAAATATCAGTGTCCACAAAACTGGGTAGCAGTAATTGGGAAGCCTTAAAAGTTTGTGGTGCATAAAGAACACACTTTGATAATCAACTATATTATGTTAAGGGCACATTGTTGAGACAAAATCCATCTAGGGAAGCCCAACCAAAAAAGAAAATAAGAAAAACACTGAAGATATTCAGTTTCATAAACTAATAGGCTACAGCTGCTAACAATGTCTCCAATCATGCAGTATGCACTGCCTGAGCAATCCTGCTGTTTCCTATTGAAATGATTGGAATACATGCAGGTAAATTACCACCTATCAGACTTGATCGTGGACATTGTTAGCGACTGATCTTCTCAGTACAAAAGTGACTGATCATGATTTGGCCAGGTTCAACAATCTAAGTAGTGCTTTGGGTTTCCTCTCTAATGATAATGTGATAAGTTAAAGGCCACCTGTCTTTATGTAAGCTCTAATTATCCTCTACTTTTAGTACTGAAAACTGTAAAAATGAACTAATGCACAAAGCACCTTTTTTTCACATATTCTTAAAACCTTTTCTGTATCACAAATTTTTCTCCTTTAACTTATTTGGAAATGGCTAATGTTTTGCAAAATGTAAAGTTAATCTGGTTTTAACACATCAACCTTTTTCATAGTATCAAATTATTAATCTGAATACAGTACATCTTAAAAATTGAGCTATGTTCTGTAGTTAAGTGTACTTTTCAATAATGTCTAATAATTTTAACATGCTTGTTCATCGAGAGGAGTTGTATTATGTAAATTAATACAGCATCACTTATCAGGCCTTCACTTCTACTTTAATTTATTTAAGCTTTGTCTATTTAAACTAGCACACATTTTCAGTTCAGTTACAGATTTTATTGTATACATAAAATGGAAGTGCAAGGCATCAAAATGATATGCACTATGTTTTTAGCAAGCTTTATTATGTGTGTAAGTAGACTACTTTAAGTAGTACGATATGAGACAGCATTATGAATGTTTTGGTGTGCACAGGAGCAAACTGGAACACATACTCACAATCATTAAAGCTTCTTCATCTAGGAAATGTGTCAGAAATAGAGATGTGTGAAACATCTATGGCTGATACATGTATCAGTTTGGTGGATAGATAAAAAATGTAAGTGTTGTCCGAATCAAATCAGAACTAATTGTTGGAGAGAGGAAAGAATAAAAGGAATGCTTACTGGCAGAAAATCCTAATAGTAACTATGAATCAGTATATTGGGTGCTGAACATTAATCTTTAATTAGTACTGGATATCATATTCATGATGGTGGTGGATTGCTTTTTGATTTTGAGTGATATGTGTTTTTTTTGTTCAATGTTTAAATCATTTTTTGGCACTTCATTCTTTTTAATAAAATTATTTGTTTTACGAATACTTTTTTTAGAATACTTATTTTTCTTAATTTTTTTCCTTTATAGTAATACTTGTGTTCATTGTAAAGCAGTTAGACTTGGAGGGGACAGGAAGGAATAGAGGCATCTTGAAGGTATAGGCCACATCTAACTTGCCAAAATGGAATGAGAGGCAGCAATTTTAAGAGCATTGCCACTGCTACTGCCCCCTCCAGCAGCACTGCAATGGAGCCCCAGTCATCAGCAATAACAATCATGATGAATAGGGACTGGTAAAAGATTATTTCTGGTAGTTATGAAAAAGGACAGTTTAGGAGGACATAATGCCATGTAGCATGTTTTTTTTAAAAACATAGTAAAAAAGTATGTAAAAACTAGAGCAGTGTATTTATAAAGAAACTTTGCTAATTTGACAATTTAGCTACATAATTTTCACAAATATGTAAGGCCATGTCTGTCCTGTTCTTATTTTTTGCAGTCTCCACATATATAAATGTAATCAGAGCACTTTATAAATATCAGCACTCATAATCAGGTTTGGTGCACTGTGATTGAAGGAAATCTGATGTACTTCCATTGTTCAAAAAGGGAGCAAGATCCAATCCAGGAAATTATAGACATGTGAGCTTGATTCCATATTGGTAAGCTTTTAGTAGAGTTACTAATTGACAGTATTAAGAACTATGTCAAGACAAACAATATTATTAGTAGGAGTCAGCATGGTTTTATGAAGAATAGATCATGTCAGACTAATTTACTTACATTTTACAAAATGATAAGTAGTAATTTGGAAAAGGCAATTTCTGTTAATGTAGTATACTTGTCACGGTTTTTGATGAACACTCAGAACAGTTTGGCAAGGTTAAAATAACTTTATTAGAGAAAAGTTCAAAGACATAGATAGGCCTATGGCCCACACAACAGAGTAGATATACAGGCAAGTGAATACAACAGTATAGGCCAATATAGGAGTTACATGTGATGAAAATGACAATCTCTAGACAGTAGAGGTCCTGGCTTGGATCAGGACAGCTGGCAGGATCAGTAGGCAGCAGCTGACCACAGGACCTAGATCGTTGGTGGTCCAGAGGAGGGTGACTGGTTCAACCCAGGGGAGCAAGTAAAACTCTGCTGGCACACCCAGACGCATGGAAGGCACAGAACCCAAGGAGTAAGTCAACACTACTGGCACAACCCAGACTCCTGGGAGGCACGGAACCCCAGAAGTGAGGCAGCACTACTGGTACAACCCAGACGCCTGGGTGGTACAGAACGCACGGATCGAGGCACCACTGACCCTGGCACCAGATGGCAACAGACCGAGATAACTCTCCCAGAAATAACCCTAGAGCTCTAGGGGTGGATCGCAGCACAGCAAGTATAGTGGTGTAAACAACCAATGTCCCCTCTTTGAGGATGGTGCAATGTAACGCTGGATCTTGAGCCAGAGGCTCCTGCAGATGAGATAAGCAACACTCTACCTGGATCGTCCAGGTGCTCAAGGGGTCAATCGGTAACGCCCAGAATACTACAACTCACAGAGGGAGTGAGCCCAGTGAGGTATGAGAGGTGGACACAGAGAGATCAGAGTAACACAGTCAGTGATAGAACACTGCACCAGTACTTCGCTTTTGCACTCTGCCAAAGCGGTATGGAGAGAGACTAGGCATTAAGCCTAGCTAACGGTCGACAAGATACAGCGCCTCACGACGCAACCGACTAACTTACAGCAACCACTGATTGTAATGGAGGCAACAGCAAGGCCAAAGTGGTATGCTGGAGATGCACGGTACTAGAGACAAGTAAGCACACAGGGCAACCGGCAGCCAGAGGGGTCAGTTACAGAACCGGTACACAGACCAGCAGCGAGTAACGGAAGTGGGTTCTAGCCAGATACACTCGGTAACAGAAGTGGGTTCACAGCCAGGGCAGGTCAGCAACGGAGCGGGTTCTCAACCGGATACAGTCAGCAATGGAGAAAACTAAAGCAGCAGAATCAGGAACGTCGTCAGGCAGGCCAGGTCATACACAATAATCAATAACAGATCAGAATGCAGGAACAAATACACCACGAAAGGGCACCATACTGAGGATATACAGAACTATATCCTCAATGCTCAATCCAGTGCTCAATCCAGGTATCCTAAATATGCTCAAACGATCAGTTAGGGTAAGCATAGGAATATGAAAGCTTCCATAAAGTGTTGGTGAAAATAAGCTAGTCATATTGTGTGTCTGAGTGAGCCAAAGGCTCAGGAGAGTCCAAGAATAAACTATCTACGACATATTATCATAATTGCGATGAGGGTATATAGTAGATCCTGGTGAGTTAGGAAGAACTTTCCCAATCTACTAAACATATGACCTGTCAATAAACAGAAGTAACAACATATGGATAATAGTGCAGGAAGGAAAACCATCAAGAAGACAGAATCTACAAAGAAAGAAAGAAGATATAGGAGAAAAGAGGTAGAGAAACGTGAGTAAAGGAAACAGGCTGCAAGACCTGCTCCTCTCACATGCAAGCACGTAATTGCCAAGAGGCCGGTGGGGGGGAATTTATATTAAATTGAAAGACGGACATAGACTTATTTAACTAGCCATATTTGCCAATATTTAGATAAGTAATAACAGGCAGAGGTTATACATCAAATTGAATATAGTAATCTCTGGGGAAATATAAGAGTTGCGGTCAGAAGCATGCACATATATAATATATATGCGCAAAAAGCTGATGGTCCCAGATAAGTCTGCAGCTTAGTGACAACTATCAGCATAACAATAACAGTAGTACAAGTTTTACACATAAAATCATTAGTGAGCGTGACCCAGGTGGGGTATGAACAATGTTTGACAGTCTACTATACTACCCTGTATCAAAGTACTGCCCCCTTATACTTTAGCTCAGTCCCACGAGACCAGAAGACCCCAAAACAGAAAAACATGGCTAATCCCCCCGGGCCCTAGGGGGACCACTCATTAAAGCGGTAAACTGACAGTCAATCTAGGAGTTTTCTACAAAGGGGCACAAGAGTCTTTAAAGGTTAGAAAATTAGCCTAGGGTCCGCATGTAAAAAGGTTCAATACCACACATCTGCGACCAGTATCTTTGCCAAGTGAATAGCCAACAGCTGGTAGAATCAAGCTAACAGACATCTGTTAAAGCTCAGGAGCAGATTCACCACCACAACATGGAAGGACGAAGTTCCACAAACGTCCAGCAAATGAGGGATTAGGATTCCTGGGTCCCACACAAAACGTCCATGTAGCAGCAGGAAACCCACTTTAGGTATGGGACAGAATCGCGCCCCCATGGCTCCTCCTGGTCCCAACATAAACAGCATGTCAGACATCAGGCGTCGTAGAGTGGGTGCCAGAGTAATCCGGAGCCAAAGCAAGGGTAAGTCCAGGCCAGCTAACTATCACGGTCCCCGTGTCTTTCTGTCAATCTATCATGATGTACCTGTGCATTGGTGGAGACTGATTGGCCCGCCCAGGATGTGCCGTTATATGCTGGAGCTTGGGCAATTGTCAGATGCCCTTTCGTGGTGTTCCTGTTGATGCGCCTTGTTGCCATATTCCAGTGTCTTCTGTGTACCGACCCAGCTAGTCTGACTCTGTTCCTGATTCTGCTCCGTGATTTGACCCGGCTTTGGCTGACGACCCTGCTCCGTGATTTGACCCGGCTTTGGCTGACGACCCTGCTCCGTGATTCGACCCGGCTCTGGCTGATGACCCTGCTCTGTTCCAGCATTGCTCCGGACCTGTCTGCTGTTCCAGTTACCATTCCGGTTCTGCCTGCTGTTCCGGTTGCTGTGCCGGCCTGTCTGCTGTTCCAGTGATCGTTCCGGTTCTGCCTGCTGTTCCGGTTGCGGTACCGGCCTGTCTGCTGTTCCAGTGATCGTTCCGGTTCTGCCTGCTGTTCCGGTTGCGGTGCCGGCCTGTCTGCTGTTCCAGTTACCGTTCCGGTTCTGCCTGCTGTTCCTGTGTTCCTGCGTCATTCCAGTCGCTCGGCGACATTCTGAACTGTAATAGCGACTCACTGTTCCTCTCACTTGTCAGTAGCTGTAGCCTGAGGTTGCTTTGCCTGCTGTTGGCTGCCAAGGTACTCGCGTGTGCACAGAACCATTTAACCCTTGCAGTGCCTGTAGTCTCCGGTCTGGTGCCTCCGATACTTCTTGTCAAGCATACATTTCTCTGACATAGCCTGTTACTCTGAGTGCTTCTGTGTGTCTCTTATTCCATCAGAGCCTTGTCAGTCCGTGTTCATTCTCTGGCTCAGGGCCACAGACATTGAAGGTACATTCCCATTGCACTCCAGAGGACATTGGCTCAATTACAGCTTGTGCAGTTACCATCAGTACAGCACCCAAGGGGCGTATGGGCATATCCTAGTGGCACATGCAGGGTTATTACTTTTCAAGTCAAGGGCGATTTCGGTTCTGATCATTACAGCGTGGCAATAGCACTCCTCTGTAGCCCCAGGCGTGGGTACCGGCTCAGCTCTGGACTTTGGGCTCTAGTATATCAACTTGAGAGTGTATTCAGTGTAGTTACTCCACTATCCTGCTATTGAGAGACTGTGTCCACTATCCTGCTATTGAGAGACTGTGTTCCAGAGAGTGCTATTTATCCTGGGCGTTGTCCAATCTTGTATATCTCACCCATTTCAGTCCTTAACCCTTTGGGGAAAATTCCCTATCTATTTATCACAGTGCCTGTGATCTAGCTGTCGCTCTCTTCTATGTACAAGGGTGATTTGTTCACTTAGTTTGGCCCGCCCCTTGGTTTCCTTTTTATACCTGGCAATTCCATCTGTCAGACGCCCTTTCGTGGTGTTTCTGAGCCAGTTGTTCTGTTGCTACGTTTCTGATTCCTGTGTACCGATTTGGCTAGCCCTGACCATTCTCCAGTGTTCCTGCTTGTGTATGACCCGGCTCGTCTGACTATCTCCTCCAGATCTCGACACTGCTTGGCTGACGTTCCTGCTTGTGTATGACCCGGCTCGTCTGACTCTCTCCTCCGGATCCTGACTCTGCTTGGCTGACGTTCCTGCTTCTGTATGACCCGGCTGGTACGACTACCTCCTGCGTGCTCCGATCCGGCCTTGCTGACTTCCTCCCGCAAGATCACCTCCAGCGTGTTCCAGAAGACCCACGTTCCGGTTTGTCGCCGTCGCGACATTATCATCCACTGTTCCAGTACTTGTGTGGCTGTCTTGCCTGGTGTTACTTCGTGCAGTGCAGTGTTACTATCGTGCAGAGCTGTGTGCGCCTCCCTCAGACTGCAGTGCTGTGCTACCGCAGAAAAGCCTTGTGTAAACGTGCCTTTTAACCCTACCAGTGCTGTCTCGGTCCCACTCTCCCTACTCCAGTGTGAGCCTCGTTCATAGTGAAACTCTTGCTGAGTTGGCCGCTCTCCGTCGGCAACTCGATACCATCCCAGTAGAGTGTTCACTTCCTATTAGGCCGGTTGGGCGCTTTGGCTCTCTATCTCTCTCGTTGTATACACTGGGCGATTCCGTTATACCGAGTGGTGACGGGCACAGGCTTCAGCACTAGCATTCCGGTACTACTTCTGTTGGGTTTTGGGCCCTGTCTCATTATACTCAGTCCGGTAGAGTCTGAAGAGGCTTGGGAGCTCTTGCACTGCAGGCCGGTTCGATACACGCCCGTGGGGCTAAGATCACTTGCACCAGCAGTAGCCATTCCTGTAGGTACGCCCGTGGGGGGCTATTGGGCTCTGCTATACTACACACCGTGGCGAGACAGTCCCTATCCACTTGTTGGTGAACATTTCTTCAGCACAACTTATCTACACCTTGGGCGTGCCAAGCATCCACTTAAGAGACTGATCATAATCAAGGACTTAACCCTTTGTGGTTACCTTAAGCGTAACCTACTCATACCCAGGGCGTGCCAAACAGTTCCTTTGAAACTAATATTTATAAAGGACTTAACCCTCCGGGGTTATACCCCTTCCTTGGTGGTAAATGTGTACTTGCTTTCCGTTTGTGCATTAACTTTGTATTTTCCAGTCACTATCGTTATGTACAACCAACCGCCACTAGAGGGCGACCTTATGTGTTATTATTGCTAAATAAAACTGTGTTTTATTTTACATACTGGTCTGAGAGTCTTTAACAAAACTGTGACACTATTCTAGCACTTGTCATTATCATTGTGTGCATTCTCTTTGTTATTTTTGCCATTGTTGCTATTTATGTACTGGCCTCTAGGGGCCTTGTTTTATTTTCAATAAAACTGTGTTTTTACTTCATAACCTGGTCTGAGTGTCAGAAAACCGTAACACTAACCTTGTTTTCTCAGACTGGAGGAAGGACAAGGAAAGCATACATAGAATATTACTCAAATTCCAGCCTCCCTGTTTGCCTTTTAGACCACAACAATAATCAAGGGCCTCATCTTGATAAGCCACAGTAGAGGCAGATTGCACCACACCGGGAATCGGTACAACTTTGCCACAATCAATGCTGCAGATGTCCTTGCCCAAATCCTCATTGTCAGACCCCGAGTCCATCAATGCCTCCCAAATTGTAGCTCGGACTTGATCTAGAAAGATCGTAAGGTCGGCTTTCGTCGGTAAAAGTATAAAGTCCTCCTTCATCAATGTCGGGTCAGGTGCCATGTTCACATAAGCAGCCTGAAAGACCAAGCAACCAATGCACATGTACTATACAATAAAACATCATAATATATTGAGCAGATTAATGCAAGTTAAAATACATGAAAAATACATTATAAATCCTGCCACAATATTAGAACACATAACAGACACATATTTTACCTCTTGACCAACATAGTGTCAAGAGTATATTGACATACAATGGATCTTATAGATACACAAAGTGTGACCCAATCTAAACTAATAGACCCGATCACCAACAGGCACCCAGAAACTATCTATATGCATATGATTCCAGAAACAAGGAGGATTTACAAAATAATCAATATCAATAATACAAAAGATGACTTAAATGAAAATAATATATCATAAATTAGATTCAAGTAAATGAGAAAATAACAAAAAGGAAATACGAATGATAAATAAGCATAAATGAAGTGAAAATAATGCGAGAACATAGTATAAATAATAATCTGTGTATGACTGTATGTTAAAGAAAAAGAATGAATGTGTTACTAACAAATACCAGGTAAGTGTGGACTAATGAATAGGGATGGGCAAAATTTTCACCTCAAACCAAAATCGGCGAATAATGCCATTTCCTCCTTGGCAAAAAAATTCCAGTGAAAAGTGACATTATTCTGCTTTTTTTCACCTAGCTCATTCCATGGGAATGGGAACATTGAATTTACACACAACACATATCAAATGTTATTTTGTTTCCCAAAGGCATGATATAAAAGGGGCATGTTCCTGTGTTGGTGGAGTGTGGGGAAGATCAGTTGAACATGGAATTAGTTTTTTGGGGGGTTATTGACTGGGATTGGGGGACAGTTAATAAAAAATAAAATAAAAATTGTATGTAACGTGATAGAGACATTGACCCCCTGATGTAAGCTGCCATTGGATTAGACTGATAATTGACCTAACAGAGTATTTTGTAGAGGATGATTTGTAAGATTTGTTGTTAGGAAAATTGATTTGTAGGACTTAGACTTATTAGAGGCACAAGCCCTGAAGAAACATTGATTTGTAGGGCTTATTAGAAACAATTCCCCAAAAATTGTTGTATTTTTTTGTAGGCCTATGTTTTTTTTTTTTTTTAAAGCACAAGCCCTGAGAAAAATAAAATGACCTACTGGCCTATTGCCAGCAGGTCATGTCTTGTTGGACATCGGCCATTGTCAAATACCCTGATATAGATGCGGAATTTGTGACTGCTGTTCTTGCTGCTGCTGAGTTGTTTAAGCCGCAGGATGATTAAGCAGCTCAAAGGGACTGGGATCAACAACAGCAGTAAAATGGGTAATGCATGATGAAGGTTACACTTGCCACGAGTAGTTCCAGTAAATGCGCCTGAGGCAGTAGCAGCACCATAACTAGACCCCATGACAACTTGCTGACAGATTAATAGTAATGATGAACCCTCCCTGCCACCAGCTTAGCATATTCAATGAGATGGAATCTCCTGCTATGCCGCTTGATGACCTGCTTCAGATTCTCCTCAACCACACTGCCATGTGCAATGAGTGGACGCAAACTGCCACATCCTAACATCTACAGAGTGGCTATCATTTGGCATGGGAGGTAATGATGAACAAGGTGAATTGGCAGAAGATGTAGTTATCCTAAAGAAAAAGGTGATGGCGAGCTAGTTGTTTCGCTCAACATCAAACTTCCAGCCTCCATACCTCCCAACATTTCAAATGGCTATGGCTTATGTTTTAGGGGGTGTTACTGGGGGTGTGACTAGTGGGTGTATTTTATTTACACAGACTAATTTATAAACACATATAATGATGTTTAAACATCATTAATGTGAGTTTTATTGCTGTGGAGCAAATTGATACACTTATATACACACCACACAGTCTGATTTCCTAATAAGAGTGACACTAGGGTGGTAAAGCAGGACAGAAGGATTTGGGTCTCAGAGAGGAACTGTCCCTCCTTTGATCTCTGCCTCACCTCTTGTTGCCTTCCTGGAAAGTCAGGGGGTATAGTAACAGTGGTGCCCATTTTCTGTGGTGGGTGTTTGGCTTTAACATGTTTACATAAATGTCATGGTGTCTGTGTTTCATGTGTGTTGTGCCAAGGTACATTTCCTCCTTTCCCCTTCTCGCTGACTTGTCACAAATTGTGCACAGTGCTGTTGTTGATGACTGCACTGTGCCTGCCCCAAGACAAAAATAGTTCCACACTTGGGGTTTTTGGGGTAGTATACACTTTGAGGGACAGTTAACCCCTCCAGTGTCAGTTATTTTGCAATGCATTTTGTAGCAATGTGTTAAAAGTTGCCTGGCCTCAGAAGGGGTTAAGGTTGCTTGTTAAGGGGGACTTGTATGGAGGGCGGTTGGGGGCAGATGAGATAAGAACACTGTTGTGGTGACTTTGGTGATCAATGCCTTTTTAGGCTGAATAGTCCTTTTTCGAGACTTGGCAGCCCTGAGCTGCAGAGCTTGGGAAGGTCTAACTGACTAGACAAAGAAGAATTGCAAAGACCATCCTGCTAGTATGTATAACAAGTTTCAGTGCTATGTTGGGCCTTTTTGTATGTATGACAAATTGCAAAATTGTGGGAAAAGGTTAGAGAAAATCCTTTTTCCTACTATTTTGCAGGTAGACACTTCCATTCTAACGGAATGGAATCTATGTCTAAAACAGAAAGGCTTTCCCAAAAGGTTTAGCCATAGTCACTATTCCTTTCAAAATAATTGCAATTGCTTGTTATGTCAAAGCATTAAACAAACATCAGTGGCTTAAGCATTTAATAACCTATGCAAAATGGATGATAATTAAAGGTAAAATATTTAGTGAAATTGTTAGCATAGACTTCTATGGCAAATTATAGTTTGAAACAAATTGGTAGCAGGCTTATGGCAAGCTTATTAATAAGCAAGGTAAGACTTAAAAATATTGCCAAGAGATCTATGGAGAGATAAGCCTTGAAAAAGCTATTCATGATGGTGGGCGAAAAAAGTGATAGGTGGTGGTGGCTGATTGAGGGATCATGAATCATAACTTTTTACCATGTAACAGAAATAATTGACCATTCCTGCAATGAGCTGTTCATATTCTACAGGGTGGGCATTCTGCTGCAGTTGTTCGCTTATACACTTCATTCTGTTAGTTTTTACCACATTGCCATATGTGGTCAGTACAGTACCACACAATGTGCAATGTGTGGTAGACATATTGACTAGAGATGGATTATGAACTTTTTCATGGAAAAAAATAGCCACTTTATCCATGGAAATTCCAGTGTATAGAAAATACATATGACGTCAGCCTATTCTTGAATGCCAGTGAATTTCCAGTGGGAACTTTATAGCTTTACTTCTGTGCTTTCTAGGTCCATGAGAATTCCTACTGCAATACTACTGCTGATGAGTTTTGAAGTATAGAAAATCCACAGCTGAACGTAAAAGTTGTTAGCAGGCCAAATCCAATAGCAACACAGGTTTTGTAAAAATTGTTAGCAGGCTGAGGGCTAGATTTAAAGGCTCACGTTAAACCAGCTGCTAAGTCAAAAAGGCACATCGCCAGCAAATAATACATGAGTTACGGCAGATTCAATAGGTACTCTACGAGAATAGCTATCGAGCGTAGGCGCACACACAAAACACATAACACAAAAGCCGTTGTCGCTCATGTTAATGCACAACGGGCGGCCAACTCACGCGATAACATCGCTCAAAACAACATGTAACATAACGGCTGCCGTTGTCTAGCAACCCTGACTGATGCAAAAACAAATTCAAACACACAGCCAATCACAAAGCCCCCATGTATCAAAAAACTTCAAATATACCTATATATACCCAAAAATAACCGTCACACACTGTCTGTTATCGAGTTCTTCAGAGCCAGATATCAGGACCCAGGAGCGGAGGATAGTGATCAGAGAGAGGGAGACAGGATCATTCATTGGCGGTAGAGGCGTTTGAGTGAGTGAGTGGATCGAGTGTGTCTGTGAGGGCCTGTGGGAGTGCCTGGGTGTGAGTGGGTGAATGATGGCAAGGAGAGGAGGATGGGAGAGAGGGATGGGGAGAGTACTGGAGGAGGAGGAAGGTCAGGAAGGTATCCCTCAGCAGAGGGGGTGGGAGAGGGAGATCCGCAGGGCGGAGGGGGACCCGGCCAACAAGAGCAGGCACACGCAGGACAGGAACAGAACCTGAAGTGGGACGAGGGGTAGTTGCTGGGGAGAAACACATGCAGTCAGGATCAGAACAGGCAGGGCACTCTGGCTCTGAATCATCCCATGCCGGAGGTGACGAGGGCAGGATCAGGGACCCCAAATACACAGTGGAGGAGAACACGGCTCTTGTGGAAGCTGTCCTGGAGAGGCAGAGTGTTCTCCACCCTACGGCAAAGGTCCCTGGCCTGTCAGCGAGGAGGAAGGCAGCCTGGAAAAAGATCTGCAGCCGGGTCAACTCGGTGGCTCCATGCAGGTGGGACGTAGAATCCATCAAAAAGCGATGGGGTGACTGCCTGAGGGTGGTGAAGAATAAAATGACAGAGCTCGTCAAACACGCCCGACATGTCCCCGACCCTGATCGAGGGGGTCATTGGAGGAGCTGACACTGGGGATGAGAGGAGCCTCCACACTACCGGTAAGTGCAACACTACAGAACAACACACCACATCAACCAACACCAGCTGCACACACATTCACACCTCAACACATGCCCATCACTCATCCATACAACTGCACCAACACAGCACCCTGAGAGTTAAAAACAGGACACAACACCAGGACAAATGGCAAGGTCCAACTTGGGACAAACCTGTCAAAGTCCTACTTCAACCCTCCTGTCTCTGTGCTCATCACACACACTACAAAAACCGTTATGTTCAAAATGTCGTCTGTTATATATCATCATTGTTCACACACAGTGTCACCCATGTCCCCACAGGGAAGTCAGCACCTAACCCCTTGAGTGCTAGCGGGATCATCAATTCATCGATCAACAATGCTTTGGCAACCCCTCTGGGACTCAAAGGGTTAACCAGACAACAAACAAGTCAATAGGCCAATGATCACATGCTACACAGGGGACATTCACTAAGCAGTGACAAAGAGATGGTGGACACAAAGTAACCCTCACACACTCTCACTTCACCAATACCAGTGTTAGTCTATGAAGAATATTCAAAAACAAGAATCAAGTTCATAAGGTCCCATTGTACAGACTCCATGGAAAACACTGGAAATGGGGAAAGGAGATCACTGGAGAAGTCACCATCATGTTCACTTCATCAGTTCAACATCACCGCTTACTGAATCACAAAAAGGGTGCATCAGGTCACACATCACAGTGTCCCAGAGAATAAATGCTTGTATGTGCAACACATAGGCCGAAAACTATTCCACAGAATTAAGGTGGAAAAAGTAGGCCTTGGTGCTGTGGCTGCAATCATTTACTCTAACTTGAAATGACATATCCCACATCTGATTCCCACATGGATCCACAGGGGTGCTGATGCCATGGATGGATGGTACAGCAGCCGCTGTTTGCAGGATACACATGGGAACCAAATAGCAAACATTGTACCATGGTCACCAACAGGCCATGACTGATGGATATCTAGGATTGAGTACAGTTGCCTCACACAGAAGGATGGATGGGCTCATACATACAGAAAAATAGGCCTCAATCAAAGATATCCCTCACTACTGGCTTGATTGTTGCCCTTAGGATTCAAATGTTTCTAAATATGTCCCAACACGATGTGAACACAGAGATCAGTTCACTGGATGTGATTGCCTTACTGGCCAGATATGTGCACCCATCACAAATCAACCTACATTGCAACCATCCCAATACACATACATAGTATATCACACTCTCTATGTAGATGATACGTAGATATACGAGGTATGTTCATATCCATCATATCAATCCAATGTATTGTTGGATGGGTGCACATATATAGCCAGTAAGGCAATCACACCTACTGAACTGCTCTCTGGCTTCACATCTTGGAAGGATATTACTGTATCCATATGAAGGGTACATATCCACATACATATATGACCATTCCTACTTGTGTGTGACTGTAATGGGATAGCTATGGGTAATGTCATCATGATGTCATATCATTGCCATCGTTAACAGATGTGTCTCGATCTAAGTCCTATCCCTCCAACACTCATGGTTATATAGATATTATATAGATATTGCTCTATGTGACAGGTGGAGATATCTGTCATTTGACCATACGGAGGCTCTTCAGCAGAGCCAAAGTCGCAACATTTCGAGATAAATACCTCTTTGGAATGGTCCACAGAGTGTGCTTGCAAACCATGCACACTCTGTACACCATTCCAATTAAGTATTGTTCTCTAAATGGGGCGATTTTGGCCCTGCTGAAAAGCCCTCGTGTGGACAAACGACTGAAATCTACATCTGTCACATAGAGCCATATCTGAACAACCATGAGGGTAGGAGGGATAGGACTAACAGAGAACAACATATGTTTTCATAATGTCTACAATCTGACATCAAGGTGGACTTAACATTTGCCATCCCCCTGGAGGGATAGCCATCCCTACAAGTTGTGAAGACAAATATATGTTGTTGGATTCCCCCCCGCCCGCGTTAAACAATGGTATTCCTACTGCTGAAAGGTGTGTTGATTCAAAAGGTATCACAGCTCAGACATGGATATGTCAGGGGCAATATCCCAGTGGCCTGAAATTGTAGAGTGGTGCTGTTACTACACAATCATATGGACAGCTCTGGTACAGGGACCAGATATCTACATGGGAGTGTGTTGCAACAGCCCCACTGTACTAATTCGGGCCACTGTGATATTGCACCTCAAAATGAAACCTTCACCCGTAATAACTCAAACAACACCTTTCAGCAGTGGGAGTACCCTTGTTTACCCAGGGGGATTAACCCAAACACACATATTTTTCTTCACCACATATCAAAGTATAACTGTCTCCACAAACATATGGCAAAGGTCACTAATCACAACATCTTATTTCTCCACACAGCTTACGGCCCTCAAGCCCAGTGGGAGCTAGTGGAGGAGGCAATGTCATCCCCCAGTGAGGAGTACACAGAGGAGGGGACTAGCCGGTGGTCACCGTACCCACCATCACCATCCCCTCCAACACAGGCTGCACCGCCATCTTCTGCACCCCTTCAAGCTGGACCACCACCTTCTGCAGCCCTTCAAGCTGGACCACCACAGGCTGCACCCCTTAAAGCTGGACCACCACCTTCTGCACCCCTTCAACCTGGACCACCACAGGCTGCACCCCTTCAGCTGGACCACCACAGGCTGCACCCCTTCAATCTGCACCTCCCCAGTACAGTGGCTGGATGCAACAGGAGGCGAGGTGGACGTATCCAGCCACCTCCACCAGCTACTACCCTCCAGCAGCAGCACCACCACCACCAGGGAGACACTGGCTGCCAGGGACAATGGCCACTAACCAATATGGGCCATATGCCTCCCAGATAAACCCACCCTCCTGGATGGCTCCACAGCATGCCCAAGATATGATCCTAGGTGGGGTCCGAGCACCTATCAGTCGCCACCATATGACCCTTGGCCACTGGACTACCCACACCTGGGCCTGATTGGTGAGCCCCAGTGCCCCCTACCCAGGGACATTTTCACACCTCCACCAGGACACACATCATTGGGCAGCTCGGAGTCACTTGATGTGGTGGGCATATGCCCATCATCTGCACCAGCCACTCCAACAGCTGTCACAGCAGCCACAGCACCTCCAGCAGCAGCAGAAGAATCAGCACCCTCAGCAGCAGAGGAAACAGCACCCTCAGCAGCAGAAGAAACAGCAGCACCAGGGACACCGGGCACATCCACCTCCAGCACTGCACACCTCAAGGGATGGAGGCAGAGTGTATTGCCCTTCAGTGGAGACTACTCCAGTCGAGCAGGAGTACAGACAGCAACATCACCAGGATCAGGAGGCAATCCAGGAGGAACATAGCCCATTTGGAGACCAGAATCCAAGCCCTGGAGTCGGAGGTGGCCAGAGGGAACACACTACTCCACCAGCTCAGGACTGGTCTAATGTACATGTTGACAAAGGTACTTGCGGAGTTGACGGAGATTAACCGCAGGAAGAACCTGAGGATGGAGAGGGAGGACTTGCGTTCCACCGAGGGGTCCACTGCAACCACCACCCCCTCCAGTGTTACCCCTAAAGCCACACCTAGGGGGCAGAGGGTTACCAGGAGATCATCAAGGGCATCCACCTCTGGCACCCAGGCTAAGGCACCCCACCCAAAAAGGAAAAAATGAAAGGCCCAACCTGTTAACTTTCCCCTCAATAAAGAAACCTTTTTTTTTGGATTCCTGTCTGATCTGTTGTGTCTTCAGTTATGGATTGACTGGCAGGGTTGTCTCCAATGCATTGTCATACAATGCAGTGAACACAACCTCTGCCTGGGTGAAATGTTTGTGGGATGCTACAACATGGGTTCACACACACCGTTGTACAAATTCAACTGGAAATACATCCCTGGAGCCATATTACACCACTGTGTTATATGATGATGTTGTGTGTTGAATTTGAACAACAAAACATACCCCTTAGCACAACAAATGGTACAACATTGAACATTCATTTACATCATATGTTGTGTTTAACCCTTTGAGTGCCAGAGTGGTAGACAACGCATTGCAAAGAAATGCGTTGGTGACCACTCTTGCACTCAGAGGGTTAATGGGATAACCAAAAAAAGCTATGTGACTTAGCAGGGACATAACAAGCAGGACAGATAAATGGGACATGCATCAATATTGTCTTTGATTCAAACACTCATTGTCCAACTGACTTACTGGGGAAGCCAATGTTTTTAACCTAGGATTTCAATGTGTAGCACACACATTGATATCCGGGGGTGAACACTGGGGTCTCCAGTAAGTTGAGTTGCTGTTTCCCTAAGGGTGTAACAGACTTCACCAGTGATAACACATGTCCACTTAGTCTGGTTGTTCATTGATGTAGCCCATGTACTGAGATATGTCAAAGTGGAGCAAAATCTCAGAACATTTATTATACTGAGCAACACAGATACTGTGGACAGAAATTCACTGTGGAAGTATATCCCCTGTATCAACTCTTTATCATTCCCACAACAAATTAGTGTATCACTGCCACCATCATCTGTTTGCATGGATACATCACAGAGTCCACTCACTGGCAAACAAGTGTTGGACTCCTGTGATGTGGGTTATGTCTTTCCATGTATGGGGGATACTCTATCCTGGGTGTGGTTACGCATTGACAAATGTGTTATCAAATATATCCTCATGCACAGATAGAATGGTGATGGGTAATCTTTATTGTGTCTCAAAGTACATTACAACGTACATGTGTTTTCTGTGTGTATTGCCTATATGCATTGAACACTTGTATGAGAACACTAAATGTACTTTGAAACTAAATCGTACTACTTTAGTAACACTGCTGCCCTGCTCATGTGTTATCCACAAGGTTTGACAACTCTGTAGATGAGCATCCTAACTGTACAGGTTATAACACTTGAGAATTTGTGTTTTCTGTGTCTATATGAGAATGTTCCAGTAGAGGTTTGTGTGAACTTCAGGTCAAACATTGCATCACCAACAACATCACCAGAAACAGCAAGGGGTGATCTTCATGAAGGTGTTGTCAAGACATCAATCCAGTCACATGGAAGATCTTCATTTCAAGGATGGATCATGTTATGGATGCCTGTGGGACAAGAGGACAGGATTTGGAGCAGTAGACCTGAACTGATCATCAAACAACAACAATTTCGACTTTTTAATCCCTCAATTTTCTTAATTACAGGTGAGTACACAAACCATTGCTTGACAATGTGTTGTGTACTCATCTGTAACCAATTATGTGGAGAACTAAGGACATGTGCACCAGCCCTATGGATATGTGCCCCTGACATGTATACACACATCAACAAGGGTTCCGAGAGCTCCATGGAAGTAATGACATTGTGCTGCCACTGTGAAAGTGACAGTGACAGCCCAATGTCATTTGTTCCATGTAACTAATAGGATATATTTGTTGATGTGTGTATTCATGTTGGGGGCACATATGTCTGCACACTCACAGGTCAGCATGGAGTCCCTGGTAATCTGATCTACGTTTCATGACCTCTACGTTGTGTGACAATACCACTGTACCTCCACCCCTCTGCTGCTCTTCTCAGCTCTAGCACAGTACAGGTCCCATATTGAGTCCAATGGCCCTCTAACCCCTGATGTGCCACAGTATTATCCAATGCATAGCATTGGATAATACTCTTTCGCTTCTGGGCTAGCATGGTTGCTCAGGCTATGATCATGGCATGTCCAGTTAGTTGCTGTCAATCAAGCCCTGTAAGGTGATGAACATGGGTTATATGTTGTACCTTGTTTCTCCTGGGGGTGTGCGTGATATCCTTGGGGTCTGTATGTCAACGTGGAGAATGGAATGGAGGATGTGTTTTGAATCCACAATCACAATTTGCCACGTCCATGGTATGGTTGATGTTTGGGGCCATGCTGCTGCCAGTGCAGTGCTGTGTCAATGTTCCTGTGGGGTGAGACAGAACATAATGTGCAGTGTGGTTAGTGTCACAGGACTCACTAGGGACTTGCATGGATTGTTTGCATGCCTGTGTTATACTCACAGGTTAAGTGTTCCGTGAGGAGCGTGTCTCTGATCTGTACCCCTCTCAAGGTCTCCTTCACATGGCCGATGTCCATGGGCACTTCATGTATGGGGGGGGGTTCTAGATGTGATCCAGCAGCCTGGTGTCCACTGCGATGTTGTGCAGTATTGCGCACGCCACAATTATGTCGCACACCTTAGCAGGTGCATACTGCAGTGCTCCCCCAGAGTGGTCCAGACATCTAAATCTTGACTTGAGGAGGCCAAAGGTCCGCTCAATGGCATTCCTCGTTCTGGCATGAGCCTGGTTGTACCTTTCCTGGGCATGTGTTTGGGGATTGTCCCCAGGGGTCAGTAGCCAGGACTAGCATCCATAGCCAGCATCACCTGTGTAATGTGAGTGACATGGTGAGACAGGGAGCACATGTTGTGTGTATGATGTTTTGTGTGGTGGACGTACTAGCTGTGGGTCAGGTGCATGCTGAGCAGCGCTGTGTGTAAGCCTGTGTATGTGGTGTGATTTTGTATTGTGAACTCACCCAAAAGCCATACCCCTGTAAAAGTTCCATTCTCGAAATCTCTGTGGACTGAGGAGTTTTGGAGAATGTACGAATCATGTGAGCTGCCAGGACACTTTGCACAGACATTCATAATCCTCATGTTGCTGTCACACACCATCTGCACGTTGATGGAGTGGAAGTTCTCCCTGTTGATGAACAGCTGTGCATCACATGCTGGGGCTTTAATACGGACATGGGTGCAATCTATAACACCCATGACCCTGGGCATGCCTCCCCTTGCGTAAAAGACGTGCTTGACTTGTATCCAGTCCATGTCGGTGGTGGGAAAAGGTATATAGGTACTGGCCTTGCTTTTGAGGGCTGGCAGGACCTGGGCCAGCACCCTTGAGAATGTGGCCTGTGACATGCCAGATGTGTAACTCTCAGTGGACTGGAAGGCCCCACTTGCCATGAAGTGTATGGCACACAGTAGTTTTTGCAGACCATTTAGGGCATGGTTGTGGATGTAGATGGGATCCACCTGATCTTTGATGACCTTATACAAGGCAATGATGCTGTCAGGCCTTAACCTGTAGCGATCAATGACCTCATCATCAGTCATTCCAAAGTGGGTGACCCTTGGGCGGTATACCCTGGGCCTTGGTGGTCGTCTATACATCCTCTGCTGCTGTGGAGCATCCTGTTGCTGCAGCTGTGCATGTGCAGGCAGGTGCTGTCCTCTAGGTGGGGATGGACTTCTGTGTGGCTGCTGAGCCAGAGCCTCCTTACTTGCAACAGGTGAAGGCTGTTTATCAGGCGTGCCTGGAGGTTGCTGATCTTCCCTAGCTCTCTCCCTTGCACGCCTTCTCCACAGTCTTCACAACAATATGTAACCCAACATACTGTTTGTGCTCTCTCTCTCTCTATCTCTCCATATCTCTCTCTATCTCTCTCCCTCCCTGAGTGGAAAACAAGCCACAAGTGAGTGTGGTGAGTTGTCCCTTTAAGTACTTGATAGGGCGTTCTGTAGGTGTGGTGGTGAGGTGAGTGCTGACCAATGGAGAGTTGTTTTTGTCCAGATAAGTGTTTGCAGGTGTGTGTGTTATAAGATGCGGTGTGTTGAGCTTGGTATGTGTCTGCCATTTGCAGATGTGCAGTTGTGGGGTGCAGGTCGCGTGTTGATGTTGCACAGGTGAGCTTATATTTGCAGGTGTCCACTTTGTGTGATAACCCCCATTATTCCGTGTCATGTTGTGTTGTTGTTTTTTTGGGTGTCCTTGTCCCTGTGGTGTTGCTTGTTGTGTGTGACAGTGATTTGTGTTGTGTGTCCTTGTTTTTGTGTTGTTTTGGCATTGCATGGGTTAATTTTTCCATTTACATGCTTGTGCGGTAAGCATTTTGTGTATTTTCCTATGTAACGGGTGTTTTGTTTTGCCCATTAAGTGCCTAACGTCTGAGAAAATTGGGTCTTAACTTTTTGCCGTTAGGTGTGTCTTTTTTTCAGCCGTTAACAGTACCGCAAGCCTTTGAATGGCTCTGGGGTATGTTGTTCCATGCACCTGAATGCACGTAAGTGTATCGGCCGTAAGGATTCTGAAACTGCCATTAGCTGTTCTTTAGACAGATCTTTGAATTGCTACACAGAACTTAATGCATCCGTTAGTGATTTTTTTTCTAACGGCTGCCTTTAAATCTAGCCGAGTCCCTTATCCCACAAGACTAACAACATGCTTCTACAACTGTGTTTTGTTGTAAATCTGACAAAAGAGGCATGATTGCAAAATCTTAAACATGGACAAACACTATTTTTTTAAGACCCTCATGCCTGAACAATAGCAAAATTCAGGAAAAGCTATACACACTTCAAAAATTGCATTTAATGTAGATCTTTTGTTCAAATTTAAATATGATAGCACATATGCATAATGTTGGTGGGAGTCTGAACCAGATGCTATCTCAAGATATGAAACCGCCCAAGTGAAAGTGCCCAAGTTCATATAAAGAGATACAAAGCAACTTTTCTTGCACCTATTGCACTATTTACTTCATATTTAACACATCACCTGAGAATGAGCACTTTATTATAATAATAATATATTGAATCTGATACTGGAAATACATTTTTACTATTTCATGAATGAAATATATACATGCTGCACATTTGAGCCATCAGAATATTGTTTACAGAATTATTGCCACTAGATGGCAATCTACTCATAGGATAAAGTAGGGAACTGGAGTTTTCTATTATTTGATTCAGGACTTTCAGTCAATGAAATCATGTGTGTGTTGTTTTTGAAGAGGATGCATTAAATAATGAGCATTAATAATTTATTACATTTTTATTTTGATACAAGGAGAATAGCAATCTAATTGCTAGGAATGCCTTCTATGAGTTGGAGTCATATTTAACATTCAACTAGTTAAGAAAAGTTAATGGTCTAAAATTTATTTCAAAAGGATATTTATAAATAAATTACTATTACAATGGTATTTAAATTTATTTTTATTTATTTTGAATGTTTTATACCAGGAAGAATAAATTGACATTTCTCTTTCTATGACCTTGAGAGCTTTTACAGTAAATAGTTAAATATTTAAACAGATAGAGAACATATATATTGATTTATATACACTCACATAAACATACTCAGTGGGTTGTTAGCAGTGAAGCTAAAGTTCTAGTTAGTATAGAGAGCTGGAGTAAGCATATTGCTCAGGTAATCATGTAGCTTTCCAGACAAGTTGTAAATTAAGAATGGAAAGTTTACCAAGATGAATTTGCAGCCTGGGAGCATATACTACATCCCCATTGTCTATGACTGGCATTAATATCTGCTGAACAATATATTTTCTTACCAGGGGACTTAAACATGATTCTTTTCTAAACAGAGCACCTATTTTAGCATAAAGTTTGAAAGTTAAATTATCAATATGGGTGAAGCCACATACCAAGATATTTGTAGGAGTCCACCGGGGCCAAGTTACAATAAGACGTCTGTTACAATGGTTAGATAGGTATTGCGGAGTTTAAGTAATTTGTGCTTTGAAACAAATACCATTGTGACCATTTTGTTAGTGTTGAAGAACAGTTTGCATTTAGCTCGCTATCTTTAAATCATGCTGTAATACACCGCAAGCTGAAATATATTTGGATTTTTAGAATAGATTATGGTGTCATCTGCATACATGCGCACAGAAAATGCTTTAGAAACTGTGGGTAGATGCTTTACAAATAGAGAAAATAGAAAAGTACCAAAAATGGAACTGGGAAAACTCCATTTGATACTTGAGAGAAAGACACTTGGATGTGCAGATTGGAGTGCAGGGGGCACATACCACAAAGGATTAAAACTTAAAATATAGAAGCAATCAGAGGTGGAGATACAGATTGGAGTACAAACGCTGAAGTATTATTTATTTATTTATTTATGAAAATCATTTTGATACTAGGGAAACTCAGGAATAATTTCACACCATATTACCCATGTCGAACTCTATGAAGATCTTTATTTATATGGTGCCACACAGCTGTATAAAGCTCAACCTCTTCTCAGCAATGCCAGAGGAATTCTCCAAAATATGGAAATGACTGTGTAGGATACCCATATAGGGAAGTTCCCCTTGGACTGCTTACTGTAGGCTGAATCTTGTCAGTTTTATTGGAGAAGTCAACAAATTATGAATGGCTTAATATGAAAGAAAATAATATTTCTCTGTGAATTAGTCTTGATTATATAGCAGTAACTTATTCATCAGTTAGCAAGTCCCAGGTTTAGGCTGGCGGATTTTATGTAATCCTAAGTAAACCTAATGGGCAACAAATGTATGGCTATATACCACAGCTATAGAAGCATGTACACCAATTATTATCCAAATATAAGACCAGTCAGCTCATACCAATGATGCACCATTTTTCTTGTTAAAGCAGAAGCTAATGATTGCAGTGAGAAATACCTTAGCTTTAAAAGATTTCTGTACATCTGAAGGGGTGGAGATGTAATACAATGCTTCTGGAAACATTTATGCACTCCAGGATAAGGCAAAAAGGCCCATAATACCTCTTTGATGTTATGGGTTATCTATTTTAAGGAAAAATATAATTTTATATAGTTATTGGGCTATTTTAAGGTAAATTTACCTTGTTACCCAAAGATCGTGCATTTTAGTTCATAAAGTTGAAAATACCATTTATCACCTGCTAATTAGAGGTCTGTACAGGCCATACATATAATTAAAAGTAAACATATTAGGAATTGCTGTACTAAGAGGAGTCAAAGCTTTTAAAAATAATAGAAACGTTCACATCCAGCATAATATGTTTTGGATATATAATTTATGATTAGCAAAATAAAAAATGTTTTAAAATTTTTTTAGTATTTCATGCAGTGCCACGAAAAACTGAATGTGTTTGAGAAAAAAATATATAGATTTTCATATACAACTAGAAAGGTAACATTATTATTATTATTATTTATATAGTAGCAACTTATTCCGCAGCACTGTACAATAGGGAATAGACATACAGAGATTTTAAATCGTACAAATTAAATGTGGAGAACAGAAGGATCAGAGGGCCCTGTTTGTGAGAGCTTACTGTCTAGAGGAAGGTAGGTTGAACACTGAATAAGTAAGTGCTATTGAGTGAAAGTGCCTCCTGTCACACTAACTGCCAGTCATTGGGTAGGAGAGAGGTCAGTGATCCAGGGAAGGGGTGGTTCTTAGTGATAATGGTTATGGAGATATTTGATAGGCTAAAATGAAGAGGTGAATTTTTTTAAGGGAGCACCTGAAGGTCTGAAGGCTGGGGGAGAGTCTGATGGGATGGGGGAGGGAGTTCCAGAGCTCAGGTGTAGCATGGGAGAAGTCCTGTAGGCGGGAGTGGGAGGATGTTATAAGAGCTGTAAAGAGGAGAAGGTTATGGGCAGTGAAGATGGCGAGTGGTAGTGTGTTTGGAAATGATTCATGAAATATAGGGGGTGCAGTGTTAGTAAGGGCTCTGTAAGTTAGCACCAGAATCTTTTATTTAATTCTATATGCTAATGGGAGTCAGAGCTGGGATTGGTAGAGGACACTGATGTTAGAGAAGCGATGAGTGAGGTAAATTAGTCTTGCTGAAGAGTTCATTACGGACTGTAGTGGGGCTAGTCATGAGTTACACTAGTCAAGATGGGACATGGGTGTTTGGATTAGAATTTTAGTGTCTTTGGTGAGAAAAGGTTGGATTCTAGAGATGTACCAGTGGGAATCATACCTAGGTAGATATACAACAAAATGCTGAAATTGAGTCTAGTCAGCAGGGTACAATAATTCCCCAAGTCCCTGACACTAAATCCTTACAGAGGCCTTAGGCCAGCAAGAATAAAAATGTTCTTTATCTAATGGTACTGGATTAAGGTGCAACTAAAGTGAAAACATAAAAATAATGCATTATTGAGGACAGTATCTTACTAGTTCATTACTACATCTCTCACAGCTGGGAAATCACAGATCTTGTGTACAAATTCTTCTGGGCCTCTACTCCCAAGAACTGGTTCTGTATGCTGAAGAGAGGCAGGTGCAGAGTATTCATTTTGGCTTCTATGGTTTCACACAAACCTGCCGGAAGAGCAAATAGGAATGAGGCTTCCACTCACAGCGTCAGCACTTGCAAGACATGAAACAAGAAGCTTGGTGTCAACCTGCACAAATTGATTGGTATGTTTATAATGTAAGTTTATAATCTTGCTACTGCCATAGGCAGGAGTCCTAATGATTGGTTAACTAATAAAAGAAAGAGCTTTCGCATGCATGTGTTTTTTGTCATTATTAACTCATATTTGATTTTCTACAAAGTGCTGAAGGCCCTGTCTTTGCTTACCCCTTGGATGATATAATGTCTCCAATGCATTGTCTACAATCTAAGTGGTTAACACCATGTCAGATATGTCTGTAGGTAATAAACTATTCATGTGATTTAATTCTAGAAGGCATGCATTTTAAGAGAGGTATTCAATGCATTGAGTTGGATACCTTTTTGGCACTCAACAGGAGTGATTTGTTTTAAGCAATCCGAATAAAATGAAACAACACATTTCACACTTCTCTGGTCTTTAAAGAGTTAATTATTTATACTAACAAGCACACATGAGTAAAAAAGTGAAATATGCTATTTATTATTAAATAAATCAACAATAAACAAATTTAATGCAAATTATGTTAAAATATATCAATCCCTTTGTTATTACAGATGTTCCTAATGAATTACAAAATAATTAGTTGGAGAGGTCTTTAGCACTCAGGGGGTTAAACATATTCATGTACAAGAGCAGATATTTATATCCTTTGCATCTGGACAAACTAGTGAAAAATTGTTTCTAAAACAAATGAACAACTGAACTCTTCATTTAGTCCAGCAGGTGTCAGTGTTCCCAAATAACAGATTCACCACCTCTCTCTTCACATGTTACTTTTACCTGTGGTTTAAGATACTTACTTATAGGTTAAGTGTGTTCTGTTAGTGCATTTATAGAGTCAGTAAAATATATATAAGTAAGGATAGGTAAATATTTTCACTTCAAAAGCGAAACATGAAAAATAGCATTTTTTCAAGATTTTCTGCTTTTTTCATTGCATTAAAATGAATGATAATAATTTCTAGTATGCTAAATTATAAAAGGAGGTGTATGTTTCCCATATAATGTTAGTATGTGATTGTAAGAGTAAGAGAAAGCAGCATGATGTTTGATGCTATCTAGTATAGGCAGACAGGCTAAAAGATGGAGCTGGAGTTGTTTTATAGGGGTATTGGTGTTAGCCACTGCTATTTCTCCAGATGTGGGTATGAAGGGAGAAAAGAGAAGAAAACTAAACCTTTTTGACTGATAAGTATTAGTCAGACAGGCATGTTATACAATTTATTATTAACCTTTATTAAGATCCTTTATTTATATATTGCCAAATTATTTAATAGCGCTATACAATAGGGAAAATATATCTCACCAAGCTGTCCTGCTCATATCCCCTCACATTGCCATGAGTTGGCACTCAAATGGTTAAAGGTCCATCTCTCCTGTTCTAGAAGATCCTTTCAATTACATTGTTTCAATTACATTGTTCCTATGAGTAGTAGCAAGAAGACAGGTTCATTAGAAGGAGCAATGGTGGTGGGAGTAGGAGGACAGGTGGACTGTGGAATTCACATTATGAATGGGTGAACTTGGTGAATGAAAGTGAGGGGTGTTGGAGGAGGGTGAAGAAGTGAAGAGGCAAAAGGCAGGGAAAATGAATGTGTGTATGCTGAACCGCTAGGGAAATTCACATCCTCTCACATCTCCAGACAGGCAGGCAGCTCACAGCAAGAGACAATCTTCTTACTGTGAGAACACTGGAAACCCTGGCCCCCACTGACAGGTTTTTCAGCTTTTTCCCTTATGCAAATTGAAGATTGTCCTTCTCTGCAAGCCATCTGGACACCACCTTTCTGTTCTGAGGTGAGCAGTGTTACATCAATAAAAGGGGCAGGAGGGGGATACTTTATCATTCAATTCCTCTTGAACTACAACTCTGACTGTAGTGAAATAACACTCTCGATGGCCCAAATACTATGGAGATTATTTTTTTTTACTTTGAAACATTACTATCCCTTTAAAATACACATACACACAAAAAATGCAATAAATAAAAGAAAAGTGGTCTCAGGTCCTGCTCTTACAGGGTCTGCTGAGATCACTATAAAGTCCAAAGGGATGCTCTATGCAGAGGGCATTAGGAGAGTGTTCACATAAAGAACATAAGAGATTAGTCTCAAAATGTAACTCTGTTGCCTATCTCTAAGGTACATATGTACGTGAGAGTGGCTGGAGACTAAGTAATCTCCTACTGATGTGTAGGGATTACACTAGATAACTATGACATTAAATGGCTGCAAAAATAGCTAGCTAAGAATAATCACCAAATGTGCATTTAATGCCTCTCTGTCAGTGCATAAGAGAGAGAAGAAGAAGAATCTGAAACCCTCAGAGAGATGCTCACTATTGCCCACAAAATCTGTGTCTGTTTTATTCACTCCTACAGTGCATGCAATGCTCTATATTCCTATCACGGTGCCCATGATTCCTGAGTGACATTGTTACTTCCGGGCTTACCCTGGCTGCATTCTTATTGGCTCTGTGTTATTAATCCTCCCAGGGCTTGCCTTTAAATACTCCCTCCTATCACTATACCAGTGCTCTTTCATGGTGTACCCGTATCTAGCGACTAGTAGTTCTTGTTTTCTGTTTCCGTGTATGACCCGGCTCATCTGACTACACTTAGTGCCCGACGCTCTTGTGATCCGATTCCGTTGCTGACCTTGGACTGGCTGATTAACTCCTTGTGTATCAAACTGGCTTGGCTGAGTGTCTGATTCCATTACTGACTAGGACTGGCTGACTAACTCCTTGTGTACCGAACCGGCGTGGCTGAGTATCTGATTCCGTTACTGACTAGGACTGGCTGAATATCCATTTGCACCGATCTGGCTGGGCTAGTGTTGGTGGTCCTCCTGACTGGCTGTGAAGTCCATGTGTGACGACCTGGTTGAGCTTCTAGTTCCGTCGCTCACGGGGCTGGCTTATTACCTCCGTATACCGAACAGGGAGACACCGGTTGTGGACCGGTTACATTACGTATCTATCTCTCTCCCACTCGCTTGCCGCTCCTATAGTCTACTGGAGCCTATGGGAGTCCTTGTACTCACCAGTGTCTGTGTTGCCTCCGGTAGCCCTATTATATCTGGGTCCAGCCTGTACCACACTGTTGACCGTGTTGCCTCAGTTTACCCTAGTGACCTAGGGTCGTTATATCACCATTATCTGGTGTCTGTTGCCTCTGTTAACCCTAGCGTTCTAGGGCCCCATCACTGCCCGAATCCGGTCCATGTTGCCTCCGTATACCCTAGTGTTCTAGGGTTCAGTCACTACAAGTGCCACAGCCGTGTTGCCTCCGTTAACCCTAGCGTACTAGGGCCTAGTCACTGCCAGAGTCCATTCTGTCTTGCCTCCATTAACCCTAGTGTTCTAGGGTTTAGCTGTTGCCAGAGTACTGCCTGTGTTGCCTCAATTAACCCTAGCATTCTGGGGTTCAGCCACTGCCAGAGTCCTACCCATGTTGCCTCCATTTACCCTACTCTCCTAGGGTCAGTCCTCTGCCAGTGTTTTTCCAGTGTTGCCTCTGTTAACCCTAGAAGTCTAGGGCCTAGTGTCCACCTGTACACTATCTGTGCTGCTTTTGTTATCCCTAGTCCACTAGGGATTGCCCTTCAGACACCCATCGCCTGTGTTACCTATTGCGGTGTGGGGCTGTCAAGGATATTATTGTTCCTGAACCTTGCTGAGAATCTGTCTACAAGTCCAAAATCATCACACTTATTTGCTTACCACTACTGTGTGCGTAGTTTCTCCCTGACCTGCATCAGATCTGGAAAGTACTTGATACGGACCTTATCTGGACCTGAGTGAGGCTATTGCTCATTATTTTCAATAAAGCTTTTAACCTTACCTAACTGTCTGAGTGTTTTTACAAACAGTAACTAACCATGACAATTCCATACAAGAGCATAACAACCTGTCCTATCACCAGCTGAAAATGGAGGTTCCTACCAGGTGAAATTTCACACTGTACATGCTAGAGTGTTTGTACTAGCAGAATAAGGCCATTAACTAGTACACCATACAAATCTGGAAGGCTTTGGAGGCCGCCTCTTTGTCACCTGGCCAATGGCAACTAATATGCAATATATGAGAGCTGATGAAACCCTTTGAGGTGGCAACCATGCTGGTGAGTCGCATAATGGAAGGAATTAGTGAAATTATACCATTTATATATTTATTGCAGAAAGAAATGAGGAGATGGCTTACCATAATGACAATACAGACATGCACCAGCTGGTGAAGGACATGTTAGCTTGCTTTGAACAAGATCTGCACATACTGTCCATTAAAAGCAATGAGGAATACATTTTTGACTCTTTACTGGAAATCTGCTTTAAACATAACATTTCAGAATTTCAGAAGTTTGTCACAACAAGAAGTCATGATGATTAGTGAATCTCCCTCTTGGGTTTGTATAAAATACAATATAAAATGTATTTTTTGTTTTTTAAAAACTGTTTTTATTAAAGGGCCAAATCAGGCCAATCGCATGACAACACAAGACTCATACAAAGACAGTTCAAATAATCAATCATTATAAGAGTACATGCATGAGAATGAAACAGAATGTATAGAAATGGCACGAGCGTCCCAGCCTGGTCCAAAACTTTTCTCCCAATTTTAACTCCCTCCCACCCCCTCGCTCCCAACCCTCCCCCCCTCGCTCTCTCCCCACCCCCAATCCCACACCTGTACATGTCCCACAAAGGTAGCATAGTACTCCAGATCCAACCCAGTGGAATCCCTGTAATATTATAATGAGATGTCCACTCATACCAACTGCACACATATCCTAATCCCAAGTTTCAGGTCTTTGTGAATGCCAGCAACCCTACACTTTATCATATTTATCAGGGGTACCTCTATGTAAGTAAACCAACGTATAATGAGGCAATGTTTGTGTCACCAGGTCAACCCAAAGTTTACATGTAGGAGCTCTGTCTGCCATCCAAAACATGGCTATTGTCTTTCTGGCCATAACAAGAAGCTCCCTAAGAAGCGTCCTTACAGGGGTCTCCTGTATCCTATCAGGGAAAATAGACAATAAATACAATTTAGGTGTGTTAGGAATCGGTCCCTGCAGGACATCCTCCAAAGTCTGGAGTACCCTTCTCCAAAATTCAGATACCTGGGGACCATCCCATAGTAAATGCATAAAAGTACCCTCCAACCCATCACATCTGTGACAAAACTTGCTTTTGGTATTGGACATTAAATGCAGTCTTACCGGGGTATAGTAGGTGCGATATAGAATCTTGTTGTACAAGTTGATGTCTCGAGGAAATAGCAACCGCAGACGGTGCTCCACACGTGTCGTCCCACTCGCAGTCGTCCAAGGGTCCCACATCAGTCTCCCATCTAGTCCGTAAATTCCAACCCGCATCAGTTAGTCATCCAACCGCCCAGTTATATATAAATGAAAATGGTTTTGGTCTGTGCTTTAAAGTCAGGAGAGAAAGCAAGGGAAATGGAGCCAACTCAGGGCTATGGTCCCCCCACAGATCTCGAAGAGCATGCCTCAACCTCAAATAGGAGTAAAACATAGTGTTCGGCAATTGATACTTAGAATTTTGTTGCTGAAAGGATTTAAGGACGTTGTTATGATATAAATGTCTCAAGGTAATGATCCCCCTGTTATACCAGATCAAACCAAATTCCAGAGTCTCTAGTTGTGTCAGACCTACCCTTCCTCACAGAGGCGTGTCAGGATGTATTGCAGTATACCCCACTGCCATCTGTAACTCCCACCATGCATCAAATAGGGCCGACGACAGTGGTGTCGGCATTCTGCTTGCTCGTGGCCCAACCAGTAATATATGGCGAAGGTCCATCCCCGGCCACAGGAGGTCTGCTTCCAATTGGACAAATGAATGAGACGTGTTGGAATCCAGATATGCTACCCCATACTGGCATTGCACAGCCAGATAATATAATCTAAAATCAGACAGGGCAATTCCATCCATGTCCTTCTTCCTAGTTAGATTCCGTAGTTTAATCCTCAAGCGGCGACCCCCCCAAAGGAACTTCCGAACAATCCCATCTATCTGTATGAAATATTTCTTAGGGATACCAATTGGGGTATTTTGAAAGATATAAAGAAATTGGGGAGGAAGATCATCTTGAGTAAGTTGGAGCGACCTATCAAATTAAGCGGAAGGTTCATCCAGACATTTGTTTTTTCCCTAAAGGCATCAATAAGAGGGACTAAATTAACTGCAATGAAACAATGGGGTGATGTCCCTATCTTTACCCCCAGACATCAAAACCCATCCACCCTTTGCATGTGCATTTCCACAGCATGTGTTCTTGCAATATAAAAATATTTACTATATCTCAGTTTTATAAATAAAACACATACAAACATTGAAGAATGTTCTTATTTCAGTGGAGCTAAACACTTTACGTGGTTCATGGTTCAATAGCCCTTGATGCGGGCTGTCTAGTCTACCACCTATGGATGGAACATTAACCCTTTAAAATACCACTATTCAAACAAAGATTAAATCAGGATAATGGCAATTTATCTATTGTTTATTAATTGAAGATTCATTGTTTACTTTCTTGTTGATTATAATTATTGGTATTCGGCTTCCATTATTGAGTCCAAGGTCCATTCGTAAGGCTTTTAATGATTTTTATTCTGAGCTGTATAGTCTCCCAGATGATCCAGGGAGGAAAGATTTAGCTCAGTATTTGAGACATATAGATTTGCCTTCATTATCGTCTGATTAAAGGATTGAAACTTACCATTTAGAAAGGATGACATTTTAGTAGTAATTGATCATCTTAAGTTCAAGAAGGCACCAGTACCTCATGGGTTTAATTAACTTACTAACTAACTTGCAGAACATTTTGTTAATATGTTTAATGAGTTTAGAGACGCTGGACATCTTCCGCAGGAGCTCCTTCAAGCAACCATTTCCCCCATATTGAAGGAAGAAAAAAAAAATCCAGCTAATTACAGACCTATTTCACTTATAAATATGGATGTTAATATCTAGTCAGCGGTTGTGGCAGAGTGGATTAAGCATATTCTCCTTGTATTAGTTCATCAGGGAAGATCGGCAAGTAATGGATCTTGAAGGCTTATTAGTATTGTCTAGCAACCCTGATAGATGCACAAACAAAATTCAAACCTACAGCCAATCCCAAAGCCCCAAAGTAGCAAAAATGTTCAAATATACCTATATATACCCCAAAATAATGGTCACACCTTGTCCGTGTTTCGAGTTTTGGTGAGCTACATCACAGGACCCAGGAGCGGAGTATAGCATTTAGAGCAAGGGAGAGAGTAGCTGACATTGGCGGTAGAAGGAGTTTTGATTCTGGAGTTCGGAGAGGAGAGATCTGCACTTAAATAAACACATATCACACTTTTGCACATATCACATACACCCATATAAACACAAACACATACACATCGTCTTTTTTTTCATAACACATTTTTTTAACTTTATTTTTACAGAGTGAATCTGTGAGTGAAAGAGTGTGACAGAGAGAGAGTGGGATCGAATGTGTCTGTGAGGGTCTGTGGGAATGCTTGGGTGTGAGTGGGTGAGTGATGGCAAGGAGAGGAGAACAGGATGGGGAGAGTAATGGAGGAGGAGGAAGGAGAGCAGGACATCCCTGTTCAGAGTAGGGGTAGGATAGGGAGATCTGCAGGGTGGAGGGGCACCAGGCCCAGAAGAGCAGGCACACAGAGGACAGGGACAGAACCTGCAGTGGGATGAGGGGTACATGCTGGGGACCACCATACACAGGCAGGGGCAGTGCAGGCATGGCAGTCTGGTTCAGACTCCTCTCAGGCCGGAGGTGAGGAGGAGAGGATCAGGGATCCCCGTTATACTGAAGAGGAAAACAGGACCCTTGTGGAGGCTGTGCTGGAGAGGGAGACCATCCTGTTCCTGAGGGAGAGGGTCCCTGGCCTGACTGTGAGGAGGAAGGCTGCCTGGAACCAAATCTGCAGGCAGGTCAATGTGGTGCAGGCGGGACATAGACTTAGTGAAAAAGAGACGGGGCGACTGCAAAATGCAGATGAAGAAGATGGGGGATGCCGCCCTGCATGCCCAAGGCACCGGAGCTGGTCCCCCTGTCCTTATCACCTTCAGCGGATGGGAGGAGAGGCTGCAGCAGACCTTGTCATCTATGCTGATTGAGGGGGTCCCTGGAGGATCTGACACTGGGGATGAGAGGAGCCTCCATACTACCGGTAAGTGCATCATCCCATAACTACACCCACATCAAACCACACAACCATCACACACAGTCACATCCCAACATATGCCCATCATTCATCCACACAACTGCACCAACACAGCACCCTAAGGGTTAAAACAGGAGGCAAGACAAGGACAAATGTCAAGGTTCAAAAAGGCTCAAACCTTTCCAACTCCCTGGTTAACCCTCATGTTGCTGTGTTGATCACACACAATACACACAAACCATGCTCAGAAAAGTGTTGTATGTTAAACATCAGAACAGCTCCAACAAAATATCACCCATGTACCCACAGGGAAACCAGAACATAACCCCTTGAGTGCTAGAAGGATTATTAATGCATCGCTCAACAATGCATTGGCAACCCCTCCAGTACTCAAAGGCTTAATCAGAAAAAAAACTCACAAGTCGATAGGCTAACGACTGCATGCTACACAGGGGACATTCACTAAGTGGTGAAAAAGTGATGATGGAGAGAAATTAACACTTACATACCCTCACTTCACCAATCCCAATGTTAGTCTATGGAGAATTTTCATTAACATGAATCAAGTTGCTAAGGTCACATTGTATAGACTCCATAAAAACACTGCAAATGGGGAAATTAGATAACTGGAGAAGTCAGCATCATGTTCAGTTCACCAGGTCTACTTCACTGCTTATTGAATCACAAAGAGCAGGTCACAGACAGGGCTGGATTTACATCTCAGGAGCCTGTAGGCATAGAAATTTGAAGCGCCCCCCCCCCATGGGCCATCTGCACTGGACACCTCCACAATGCTCCTAATCTCCACATTGCCCCCATCATCTCCATATTGCCCCCATCATCGCCACATTTCCCCCATTAGCTCCAGCTTGCCACCATCATCTCCATATCGCCCTCACATTGCCCCCATCATCTCCATATACCATATTGCCCTCACATTGCCCCCATCAGCTCCATACTGCCCCCATCATTTCCATGTACCATATTGCCTTTACATTGACCCCCATCAGCTCCACATTGCCCTCACAATGCCCCCCATCAGCTCCATATTGCCCCATCAGCTCCACATTGCCCCCATCAGCTCCACATTGCCCTCACAATGCCCCCCATCAGCTCCATATTGTCCCCATCAGCTCCAGATTTCCCCCATCAGCTCCATATTGCCCTCACATTGCCCCCAACCCCATCAGCTCCACATTGCCCCCCATCAGCTCCATATTGCCCTCACATTGCCCCCCACCCCATCAGCTCCAACTTGCCCCCCGATCAGCTCCACATTGCCCCCACCATCTCAATATTACCCTCCATTGGCTCCAACTTGCCCCCCATTAGCTCCACATTGCCCCCACCATCTCCATGTTCCCTCATATTGCCTCCCTTTGGCTCCAACTTGCCCCCACCATCTCCATGTTGCCCTCACATTGTCCGCTTCCTACCTCCCCCTGTTGTCCTACCCTGGTAGGAGATCTGTCATCTGTGCCTCCTTTGGCACAGTCTTGTAGCTGATGGAGCTCCCGCGCGGTCTCCTATTCAGGAATGCAGAGTGCTGGGAGATGATGTCATCTAGCAGCGCTCTGCATTCCTAAAGAGGCAACAAGGGAGCTCAGCATGTACAGGAGGCACAGACCTGTCCTGCCGGGGAGGTAGGAAATAGACAATGGGGGGGGGGGCAGGGGCCAGAGAGGTGGCTACTTTAAAAAAAAAAAATCCCAATGGCAGGCACCCCTCGGTGGCGTACGCCTGTAGGCAGGTGCCTACTTTGCCTAATGGCAAATCCGGCCCTGGTCACAGATCACAGTGCCACTGAGAATAACTGGTTGTATGTGCAACACACAGGCCTAAAACAGCTCCACAACATTAAAGGTGAAAAAGTAGGCCCTGGTGTTGTGCATGCAATCATTTACTCTAACTTGAAATTATATATCTCACATTTGATTCACACATGGATCCTCAGGAGTGCTGATGCCATGGATGGATGATACTCCAGCCACTATTTGAAGGATACATATGTGAACCAAATATAAACCATTGTAGTTTGGTCAACAACAGGCCATGAATTATGGATAGCTTTGATTGAGTATGGCTGCCTCACTCAGAAGGATGAATGGGCTCATCCAGAAAAAGAAAAACACAGGCCTCAATCAAAGATATCCTTCAATACTGGCTTGATTGTTGGCCTTCTGGATTCAACTGGAACAGACCTCATGGACAGGATCCTGTCAAGTACATCAATCTCTGATTGCCAGTGTGGTATCCCATGCATCACAATGTAATGCATAGGATACCATCATGACAACCAGAGAGTGAAATGTAAAATAATACAAAATCTTGCATTATATGGTATGAACTGATTAACATAGGGATGAATACCACTTGAATCCCACTGCAGATCTGTTCAAAAAAGATATGTGCACAAAGAAAAACGGTCAGATATGTATGTGGATAGGTACCTTTCAAATGGGTACAAATATGTCCCAACAAGATGTGAACCCATAGATCAGTTCAGTACGTGTGATTGCCTTACTGCCCATATATGTGCACCCATCACAAACTAACTCTTATTGATATCATCAGAATACACATACCTAATATAGTCCACCTTACTTAGATGGGATATATGAGGTATGTTTGTATTCATGATATCAATAAAAGTTAGTTTGTGATGGGTGCACATATATAGGCAGTAAGACAATCACATGTACTGAACGGATCTCTGCATTCATATCTAGTAAGGATATGTTTGTACCCATATGAAAGGTACATATCCACATACATATCAGACCATATTCCTTTCTGTGTACCTTGCACGGGATGGCAATGGTTAATTTCACCTTGATGTAATATTGTAGGCATTGTAAAAAGACGTGGATCCATGTTAGTCCTATCCCTCCTACCCTCATGGTTAGACAGATATTTCTGTATGTGACAGCTGGAGATTTCCGTCATTTGACCACACGGAGGCTCTTCAGCAGAGCCAAAATTGCCCCATTTGGAGATTAATACGTCTTTGGAATGGTCTACAAAGTGTGCCTGGTTTGCAAGCACACTCTGTGGACCATTCCAATTAAGTATTCATCTCCAAATGGGGCAATTTTGGCTCTGCTGAAGAGCCTCTCCAACTGGCTGTTGTACCCCAGTACAGTGGCTGGATGCAACAGGAGGAGAGGAGGATGGATCCCACCACCTTCAGGAGCTTTTAACCTCAAGCAGCACCAACACCAGGGAGGCAATGGTTGCCAGGGACTGTGACCACCACCCAATATGTGCCTTATTCCACACAGATGGACCTACCCTCCTGGATGGCTCACCAACATGGCCCCAGGTATGATCCCAGGTGGGGGTCAAGCACATACCAGTGGCCAAGATATGACCCTTGGACACTCGACTACCAACCCCTGGGCCTGATTGGGGAGCCCCAGCGCCCTCTACTGAGGGAAATATTCACTCCACCACCAGGACAGACATCACTGGGCAGCATTGAGTCACTTGATGTGGTGGGCATATGCCCATCATCTGCACCAGCCACTACAACAGCTGTCACAGTAGCAGCCACAGCACACACAGCAGCTGAGGACACAGCTGCAGCTCAGGACACAGCCCCAGAGGACACAGCAGCAGCAGGAACCCCACCAGCAGAGTCACCGGGCACATCCACCTCCAGCATTGCACAACCCACGGGGATGGAGGCGGAGTGCACGTCCCTACAGAGGAGGCTACTCAGGGCATGCCACAGGATCAACGTAAATGTCACAAAGAGCAGAAGGGAGTCCAGTAGGAACACATCAAGAATCCAGGCAGGGATACATGCCCTGAAGTTGGAGCACACAAGACTGAACACACAACTCCATCAGCACCACACAGGTATGATGGGCATGCTGGGACAGGTGCTGGTGGAGTTGAGAGACCACAACCGCAGGGAGAACCTGCATGTAGATAGAGAGAGCTGCGGTCCACAGAGGGGTCAACTGCACCCAACACTCCCTCCAGCGTAACACCTGAAGCCACACCTAGGGGTCAAAGGGTGACCAGACAATCAGCCAGGGCATCCACCTCTGGCACCCAGTCTAACGTCCCCTTCAAGAAAAAAAAATAAACTGCCTAACTTGTCATGTTCCCCTCAATAAACAAAACATTGTGCTTTTGAATCCTGTCTGCTATGCTTTGTGTTTGGTGATAGCTTTAGTGGCAGAGTTGTCTTCAATGCATTGACAAGCAATGCAGTGAACATAATTTCTGCCTAGGTAACATGTCTATGGGATGTTACAACATGGGTTCACACACACACACTGTTGTACAAATTCAACTAGCAATCCATCCCTGGATCCATATAACATGACAGTGTTATTTGGCGATGTTATGGGTTGAATTTGAACAATACATACCCCTTAGCACAACAAGATGCAACACTGTACATTCATCAGCATCAATTGTTGTGTTTAAGGGGTTAACCAAACAGTTATTTGACTTAGCAGAGAACTAACAAGCAGGACTGATGGAACATGCAGGGAAATAGTATTTGATACACACTGTTATTTTGAGACTCACTTACTGGGGAACCCAATGTTCACCATAGGATTTCAATGTGTAGCACACACACACACACACATTGAAATCCAGGGGTTTATGTTTTCCAGTGCGTTGAGTTGTTGTTTTACTAAGGTTGTAACAGACTTCACCAGTGATAACACTTGTCCACTTAGTCTGTTGATGTAGGCCATGTACTGAGATATGTCAAACTAAAGCTATCTCAGAACATTAATTATATTGAGCAACACAGAAACTGTGGACATGAAATCACTGTGGAAGTATGTCCCCTGGATTACCTCTTTATCACTCTCAAGACACATTAGTGTATCTCTGCCATCATTTGTTTGCATGAATACATAACACTCACTGGCAAACAAGTAGTCTACTCCTATGATGTGGGTCATGCCTTCCCATGTATGGGAGATACTCTAGCCTTGAGTGTGGTTACGCATTAACACATGTGTAATCCAACATTTCTTCATACAGACTCAGACTGAATAGTGATGGTTCTTCTCTGTGTCTCAGAGTACATTAGAACACACATGTGTTTTCTCGGTATATTGTCTATATGCCTTAAACACTTGTATGAGCACAATAAATGTACATTGAAACACTGCTGTCCTGCTCATGTGTTGTCCACAAAGTTTGACAACTCTTTAGATGAGCATTCTAACTGTACAGGTTTTATACCTGGATGTTAGTACATACATGAATTTGTGTTTTCTGTGTTTATATGTGAATGTTTCAGTAGCGGTTGCTGTGAACATCAGATCAAACATTGCATCAGATGCTGAACATGGGTTATGTGTTGTACCTTGTTTCTCCTGGGGGTGTGCGTGATATCCTTGAGGTATCAGTGTCAATGCGGAGAAGGGCTTTGGAATCCCCACACACAATATGCCACGTACATGGTATGCATGATATTTGGGGCCATACTGCTGCCAGTGTAGTGCTGTGTCAATGATCCTGTGGCGTGGAACAGAACATCATGTGTGGTATGGTTAGTGTGTTGGCACCAATTCACAGGACTGATGGAGGACTTGCATGGATTGGTTGGACGCCAACTTTATACTCACAGCTAAAGTGGTCCATGATGAGCCTGTCTCGGATCTGCGCCTCTCTCAGGGTCTCCTCAACATGGCCGATGTCCATGGGCACAGTGTGCAATGGGTAGAGATGAACTACCATATCCTAACATTAACAGAGTGTTATCATTTGGCGGGGGAGGTAACAATGAATGAGTTGGATTGACAGGAGATATACTTGTTACCCTAGAGGAAGAAGGTGATGTTGATGGCGAGCTAGTTGTTTCGCTCATCATGGAACTTCCAGTGTCTGTCTAGGTTTCTTTATTCTTCCTCCTCTTTGATCAATAAACACCTTTCTGGAGAGTCAGGGGGTACAGTAACAGCGGTGCTAGATTTCAGTAATGGTTGTTTGGCGTTAACATGTTTGCAGTAAATGTCATGGTGTCTGTGTTTCATGTGTGTTATCAGGGCGGTTGTGCCAAGGTGTGTTCCCTCCTTTCCTCTTCTCACTAACTTCTTACAAATTTTGCACTGTACCATTGTTGATGATGACTACACTGTGCCTGCTGGAAGAGAATAATAGTCCCACACCCATGACTTCTGGGGGGAGAGATAAGGAACACGTGGAAAAGAATGGTCTGTTTCTTCTTGTTCTCCACATTCCCCTTCTTATTCTGTAGCAGCAGATAATGTTGCTGCTACTGCCTCAGATTTAGCACTGCAACTAGGATCAGGAGAAGTATTGCTACTGCTGGCAAGTGGAACCTGTCCTAGTCCCGCATTACTTGTTGACACCATTCCCACTGTTTCCACGGTGGTCTGTGGCACAATAGCCTGCTCCTCAGCACCCTGCTGCCCTTTCATCTCAGCAGCAGCAGCAGAAGTTAGAGCAGTTGCAATTTCAGCTAATTTCAAAAGCTAACTGCTAGTACTGGTGGTGATGCCCATCCTCATCCCTGTCTCCCATTCCTTCTCAGTTTCTGATAAAAAAGGCCATCAATATCTCTTCCACCCCAGCTTCTCCAACATCACCACCACCACTAGTCCCTACGTGCTGCTGCTCTATTCCAGACATCTCACTACTGCTTGGAAGAGGTGATGAGCAATGTGACAGAGGGTCCCCTGCTGTCACACATGGCATAATTTTCTCCCCCCACTGAATACTACAAGAAACACTAGCAGCAGGCAAAGTATTGGTGGCAGCAGGTTCAGCACTGGCAGCAAGTTTAGCACTGGCTGAAGGTTCAGCACTAGTGGCAGCACATCTGACAGCAGGTAAAACACTAGTGGCTGCAGGTACAGCAGTGGTGGCACTGGCAGCAAGGGCAGCACGTCTTGCAGCAGGCACAGGCAGCTGACCTGTCCTTCTCTCACTAGTACTACCCTTTTCTCCCTCCCTTCCCATTCCCTTTTCTCATGTCCTTCCCATTCCCTTTTCTCTCTCCCTTCCCATTAAATTCCCCAAGATCCCTTGGGGTGATTTAGGGGGGACTGGACAGCATTGGTAAAGTAGTGGTCCCTTCTTCCTCCTCCTCAGACTCTGTGGACACATAATGGTCATTCCAGCTCCTCCATTGATTATTTTTTACCCTGCTCATAGTGATAGGAGTCACTAAGAGCCTCTCCTGCCTCACTTTTTGCAAAATATTTGTAGCTGCTTCTATTGTGTCTGCCTTCAACGAAAACATCAGATTTTTATAGCGGAAGTGCGAAAACAACGTAAATCAATGGGCGGAAACTTTCTAGCCATTGAAAAAATGGTGAAAAATTTTGGCAAATGGGCGAAAAATGCGAAAATTTTAACCACTAGTTTTAAAGTGGTTTTTCCCACGAAAAAGCTGATAACAACGGGGTTTTCACGAAATCTCCCATGGGAACACAGCAACAACTTTAGCCCACCCCTAGTCAGGAGCATGGTGAGCAGTGCTGTGTGTACACCTGTGGATGTGATGTGATGTAGTACTGTGAACTCACCCAGAAGCCATCCCCTGTATAAGTTCCATTCTCGAAGACTCTGTGTACTGAGGAGTTTTGGAGAATGTACGAATCATGAGAGCTGCTAGGATATTTTGCACAGACATTCATAATCCTGTCACACACCATCTGCACATTCATGGAGTGGAAGTTATTCCTGTTGCTGAATAGATGTGCATCACGTGCTGGGGCTTTGATACAGACATGGGTGCAATCTATAACACCCATGACCTTGGGTATGCCTCCCCTTGTATAAAAGCCCTGCTTGAGATGTATCCATTCCATGTCGGTGGTAAGGAAATGTATGTAGGTACTGGCCTTGCTTTTGAGGGCTGGCAAGACCTGGGCCAGCACTCTGGAGAATGTGGCCTGTGACATGCCAGATGCGTAACTCTCGGTGGACTGGAAGGCGCCACTTGCCGTGAAGTGTATGGCGCAGAGGAGTTTTTGCAGGCCAGATAGGGCATGGCTGTGGATGTAGATGGGATGCACCTGATCCCTGATGACCTCATACAAGGCAATGATGCTGTGTGGCCTCAACCTGTAGCGATCAATGACCTCATCATCAGTCATTCCAAAGATGGTGACCCTTGGGCGGTATACCCTGGGCCTTGCTGGTCATCTATACATCCTCCACTGCTGCAGGGGTCCCTGTGGCAGCTGGGGAGCGTCCTGTTGCTGTGGAGCATCCTGTTGCTGCAGCTGTGCATCTGCAGGCAGGTGCTGCCCTTCAGGTGGTGATGGACTCCTGTGTGGCTGTTGAGCCAGAGCCTCCTCACTTGCAACAGATGAAGGGTGCTGATCAGGTGTGCCTGGGGCTTGCTGGTGTTCCATAGCTCTCTCCCTTGCACACCTTCTCCGCAGTCTTCTCATCAATAAGTATCCCAACATACTTATTGTTCTCTCTCTATCTCTCTCCCTGAGAGGAAAACAAGCCACAAGTGAGTGTGGTGAGCTGTCCCTTTAAGCTCTCACACATAGCTAGCACCAGACCAAACTAGCAAAGTTGCAGAAGGCATAGAAAATATACATTGAACGTGGTGAATCAGTTTGAAAAAGTAAGTGTATAAAACTATTTCTTTATTCAAAGAAGCATTAAAAAGTAGATCACATCAGAAAAAGACAAACACACTCCACTTATCTAATGCATTTCATAGCTTAAAGGCATAGTAACACTTAAAATTTAAAAAAAGATATTTTGTAGGATTTATCCCCCTGAGTAAAACAAGAGTACTCCCACTGCTGAAAGGTGTTTTATTCAAAGTTATTGCAGCTCAAAGTTGAATTTTTTAGGTGCAATATCACAGTGGCCTGAAATTGTACAGTGGTGCTGTTGCTACACCATCCTATGGAGATTTATGGTCCCAGGACCAGAGCTGTCCATAGGATGGTGTAGCAACAGTGCCACTGTGCAATTTCAGGTCACTGTGATATTGCACCTAAAAAAATTCAACTTTGAGCTGTAATTACATCTGAATAAAACACCTTTCAGCAGTAGGAGTACCCTTGTTTTACTCGGGGGATAAACCCTACAACATTTTTTTATATATTGTAAGTATTACTATCTCTTTAAAAGTGCTTATTCATAGATAGCCTCGTTGCAACTGTAACAGATATTTAAAATTTAAAATAACCTGACTGGTTAAGAATAAAAGTGAAACATGTACTGAAAATAAGATGCACTAAGGAAACATAAAAATACCAAACTGGATAGAATACAATCATTTTAACAGACACATATAGGATAATTGTTTTATGTTCGTGGCTTTGGGTGAATGAATTTGGCGCAAAAGGTTGCACAATAGCAGCTGTGTTAAAATCAATGTAGTTGTGAAGAAACTGCAAACTCACACCATGTGCTTTTTACAAAATGGCGTCCTCAACCATGTGGAGACAGGCTGGGGCCTAGCAAGATGGAGTCAGACCATGTGTTTGCTCTGAGATAAAATCTATGAGCAAGGCCAGGGCCTACAACTTGCTCACACCACACAAACCCCAACACAGCTATTAGAAGCAATATGAATTTGCCCACACCCAAAAAGCCAACCCTTTAATTAAAGGATATATCCAGAGAAATTTGTCCTAATGACCAATACCACAATTAACACAATAACACCCCAGTACTAGCAGTAAGCAATAATATTTAATAACAAACAATAATATTAACAATACACTGTATATTATCAAATATATTCTAGCTAAAACATCTAATAATATTAACTAGACAATTACTTACTGCAGTGCAAATAAAACACATGATACAACAATTATAGTAGAAAACACTATACGTTGGTTACTAAGGTATTTTTCCTAGAAATATTATAGATAGTATGAAAATAATAGAGAGATACTTAGTTTCTATACTCATCTATCTGGAACAATGAGGATGGTGCTGCAGGGGAAAAATAGGCCAGGATCCTGGAACAGTTCTTGGGGCCTAGGCAAGGCATGGCCCCCTTGCTGCTGGTCACATCTCCCTTTCCATAGCTCTCCTGCTCCAACACCCTTCTTTCCCAAAAGACCTCTTCAAGACTGCCCCTTTGACTCTCTGCACACCTCTCTTATTGTTGGCCAGCCCCACCCATCTCCAGCCCACTTTACCTGATTGACACACCCCTCCTCCCCTTCTCCTAGAAGGAAGAGAAACAAAAGAGCAGGTTGTCCTCCTTTGTCATTTTCCCGCCCAAACAGACCAGGGAGACAACAAAGGAAAATGGTGTCTAAAACACTAAATGTGATTTTATGACAGGGGAGCATATCCATGTAACGGACGCAGTTTTTGTCGCAAATTCTGAAGCAACATCCCTGTGTCCATAACATTCCACCTCTTGGTCCCATGTCATAAACCACACTAAAGTCGCTCACTGGATAGGTAGGTCACTGACTTCCCAAATCACCCAAATAGTCCAACGTCTGATGTTTCCTGGAGTTTGTCAATTATAGCTGTCAGTTTCGATGGATCATAATTAAATTCGCCTTCATAGTTCACAATATAACTGCAGCATTATTTTCCTACCAGCCAGCAAACTCCTACTTTGGCAGTAAGAACAGTCCAGGGCTAGGCGATTTTGGAGAGCTACCGCCCTGATTTGTAGCTGCTCATAAGACAGTTTGGTAGTAGAGTCCAGTGTTGTGTCCAGAGAGTTGTCTCATTTCTCGCTGGGCCCACGGGACTCCAAGGAACGGGTACCCTCCTTCCTCACTGACGGGGATGGTGCTGCAACAGTCAGAGGAGTTGTCCACTCTTGCATAGCTGGCCAAGGGGTTCATGAATGTGTTGGACGATCAAGGGTTCAGAGGAGCTAGCCGGCCACCAATCTATTTGAGGGAAAGAAGATAGGTACAGAATCACCATTTCATAATACAACTTTAGTATTACCAGGACCATCTGAAATAACCTCTCCTTTCTGCCTGTGCTGATCAGTGGATCGCGGTAACACCCACACTTTGGACCCCATGAGCACTTGTTTATCCTCATCCCAGGATAACAAGATTTTATGGGGTACCCAGGCTGCCACCTCTCCTAGGATTGTACCAGCAATTAACCTACTTGGGTCATTCCTAGACAGCTATGCATTCATCCATCCACACTCACACTCCCTGTTGTGCTCCAACCCTCTTTGGTCAGTTTTTTTAGTGAGCACTAAGGTTACCTCTTGTTCCTGGAGGCATATTGCCTCCTATGGGAAAGACTAACTTCTGTTAACCTCTCCCACTACCAAGAGAAAAAAAACAAAAATAAAATGTTAGTTTAAATTGAAATATGGGGTGGCTACCAGTACATGTCAACCCGCAAACTAACAAATGGATTGTCATTACATGTAAGCCGGGCATATAGAGATAAGTTCTGTTGGTCAGTCATGTAAAATCCTAAGAGCCTGTGTAAAAGTTCTATCCCACCCCTTCTATGACATACTTGGGGATAGTGTATGAATCTGTCCTTTCAAAAGCCCATTGCACCTTTTAATCAACCCCGAGGCTTGGGGTGCTATGGGATAGCCTGCGCCCATTGGACTGACCAGCAAAGCGAGTACCGGTGTCCGTTTTGAAAACTGGATCTATGGGACCTCTTCATTTTGGTCTTCAGGTTCCTTATTTGAGTCAATTCTTCCGTAGTTTTACTGAGGTTCATTTCCCCCACAACTCTTGGCATTAGTCTTGTTCAGGCGGCTGCCCAAATCTTCTCCCAAAGTTCTGTACCTCCCCACACTAATGTTCCATGTAATAAGCCAAATCCACCTTGCTCTTGTGCGTACCATTTTCCACTTCATGAGAGCTGGACTCCTGGCCCACCTCTGCACGGATAGGTAGGCCTCTTCACCCCAAGTGGTTGGGGCCTTTAATGTCACAGTCTCTAAAAGGTATTGGAAGTTGGCTTGATTCTCTGGCAACCGGATCATGGCATGTGGCGGGGGAGTGTAGATAGTGTTGGAGCATCAAAGGTATATTAGCTTCCTTCCCAAGTGAATGCAAATGGAATTTTGTGACTCAGGTGCAATGAGAATTGGAAAAGAAAGTATCCACTATATCAATCGCTGCATGCCACCCCTGTGTCTGTTTGGCTGTCATAAATGACAGGGACGATACTGGGGACCGCAGCGCTCATTGGCGGTGCCACTCTATTGAGTCCCCAATAATCTATCGTTCCACACCAAGAAACCGTCTGACTTCTTAACAGGAATCACAGGAGCGTTTAAAGAGCAAAATTGCAGGATGAACTAAAACTGACTAATCTGATTTCTTTCAACCCTCCTGGTAGCCCTTGTTGGACTACAGGGAGGGAGAATGACAACAGGTGTCCAGTTTGTATTTCCTCTCACCACCTCCCATGCCGCATGAACATAAAAGGGTTTGTGAGGAAAGCCAAAATCTGAACATCTCTCAACTGCATCTCTATTATGCGTCCTAACAATATATCTACCCCCAAGATATTGTCAGGAAATTAGAAACTCAAAATATTATCCATAAACCCAGGGGCCCTTTGTTTATGGAATATGTGACTGTGGTTTGTATAACCTTAGTTACTCTTTCCCCTAGGCCCTCTCTGTGAAATGATGGGGCCTACAAGTTTGGAAGGGTTACCTGTAATACTGTTACCTCGGCCCCAGTGTATACTAAGGCTAAAACCTAGGTGTGGTTGGTTCCCTTTCCCCACCCTACAGTCAAAGGAACATGGGGCTGTCGATCCCCAGCCTTGATGGGTAACATTGTGCTGGGGATTGGCCGTCCCATGGGTCCATTCCGTCATTGTCTGCTATGGCACATAATTCAGCTGATGGGTACATGGATTTTGTTTTCCTAGGATGGGGAACAGGAGGACAAGAATTAGCAACAGGAATATTAAATTCAGATGGTGTGTATATCAGATTTGCTTCATTAGTGAGAGTTTTAGAAATAGGTACATTAATATGTACCTTTCTCTTAAAAGCTTTCCACCTTTTGAACAAGACATGATTTGACCTTTTTTTTAGCTCATCTACATTGACACCAGCTTTAACAAGATCAAACATCATTTCTTTCCTTGACACCTTTGTGTATCTGGAAGCATCCTGTTTATTATTCCTCTTAGGTTTATCAATAGGTGGTATCCCTTCATCCTTCCTTTCTGGCTTGCTAGCCATGGAGACACCCCTTTTCTGATTAACCTTTTCCTCTGTTTTGTATTTCCCCAATTCTGCTAACCTTTTTGTACTCACAAAAATCTGACCATTTTCTGCTGTACCATTTATCATTGACAAAGGGGACCCTCTTTTAGCATTTACCGACTCATGTCTATCACAGTCCCTGTGTACCCTTTGTTTTCTCTGCTGGGTGATGAGTGGGCGAGCTTTGAAGCTGTCCACCTTTTCGTCATCATCAGAGGAGGAAACATATGAGTATTTTGAGTACTCCTTTTCTTCAGAGGAGGATGAGAAGAGTGACTCTGGGTCCCTGCAGGGCCCTGGAGTCAGTGTTCTCACCTTTCTGGTGGTGTATGGCACTTTACCCCTGTGAGAGCGACTACGGTCAAGTTTATTGATTAGCCGAGTATTAGTCTCCTGTAATTCAGTCTTACGGGCATTGTTATTTTCCAAACATTCATTTGATATTAACAATTTTTGTCTTACATCAGCTAAATCTCTTTCTAGGGCTTGTCTCTTTACTACCTCATTTTTTAAGGCATGTAAAATAATCCACCCCACTTCTGCCGCAGCTCTGCTCTCATGTTTAGAATAGACCCCTAAATCAAGCTTAAGTGCCATACCTCCTATCTCTTCCCCAACCTCTGGGTACACTGGAGCACTGTGACGTACTAGCTCATCTGCTATGGCATTCCATCTACCCATAGCAGTAGCCCAATGTGGTACAGCCCCAAATTTGGGTCTTTTGCCCCCAATCAATGCACTCAACTTCTTCTTAAAGAAACCCATTCTCTCAGTCAGAATCTCAAGCGCAATCAGACGGTAGGACAATCACGTGTTTGTAGTGAGCCTAACTAGTATGTGTTGTACCACTAACAAATACACACTCAGGCCGCACTTATGTGTTTTTATTTTCACTCATAAGAAAACACTCAAACTAACAGTGAAAGTCACAGAACACACAAACTGTTGAATGTTTTTTTTCCTGCCCTTCTAGAAAACAAACAAACTCATACATAACACATACATCAGTCTTGGGAATTTTAGTACAAGTATTTGAAGTCACCTGTCTAGGTACAAGTGCTAGTGACTAGTCAATTGTCCACTGCAATGGTACAATGCTAGTTAGTCACCTGCCTAGGGAACAAGCGCTCAAAGTCACCTGATACAGTACGATGTAATCCAGTTTATCCAGACATATTACTTTGGGCAGTGTAGAATTAATCCCCCATCAAAGCACTCAGTAATTCATGCTCTCAGGAAATTCATGCTCTCCGTTAAATATACTTTAAAGTTAGTATTGTAAACAATACACAAGTGTTTCTAATTAAAGCAATTTAACAGCAGAGCAGATATGCGTGTTTAACCAAGTACCTGAACACAGGTTAGCAGGCACACGTATGTTTTTACTTTCACACAGGGAGAAAACACGCAAACCACTATGAAAGTTACAGAACACACAAACTGTTGAATGTTTTTATGCCTTTGAAGAAAACAAACAAACTCATATACACACACCTGCACGTCAGGTGACTTCCTATTAGGCTTCAAAGTTAGTTCTCCCAAAGAATGGGCACACAAGTTTTATAATTGAAGCACTACTTCAAAGTTAGTGACATCTCCACAAAGGCAAATGGTACAAATGCTAGTTAGTCACCTGCCTCAGGCGTTCAAGCCACCTGTCTAGGTACAAGTGCTAGTGACTAGTCAATTGTCCAATGTAGTTACCCTCTATGGAAAGCACACAAGTCTATAATTGAAGCGTGACTTTAAAGTTAGCCACTTCTCTGCAGAGGCACACAAGGATTTAACTGAAGTAGGACTTCAGAGTTAGTTACACTCTACAGAGAGCGCACAAGAGTTAATTAAGGTCCCTTTAATAGGAAATCTTGACAGTACAGAGATATGCATATGCGTAATAAATCTAGCCACACTAGAAATATCACGTCCGGCAATTGCAGAACCTTGACCTGAACGGTTACAATTAAAATGCCTCAAAGTTAGCACTCCTCTAATGAAAGCACACAAGGGTTAATTGAAGCAGTGTAACTGTAAACGTTCCCTCTTGCCTCTGTATATATCTATACCCATACCCAGGCATGTATACACACACGTATGCATATATGTAATACAGACAATACAGGTAACTGTAATATGAGCACTTATCTATACACTTCGAAGTTTGAAACTCCTCTATGAGGGCCCCACAAGTCTATAATCAAAGCATGAAAAGTACACTTATTACAATTCAAGAGTATTCCAACGCACAAATCCTATTTTAGTGAATAAGCCCCTTGCAATGTGACAATACTAAAACCCACCACTCTTGTCGCAGTGTGGTACTGGCACACAAAAATAACTTGGGAGGCTTACTGACTAAATTGCCCAGGAAAAAATATTAATTAAAAAATTATTTAAAAAATGTATTTTTTAACAAAATATTAATTTCTAGGAAATATGTCAATAATGGTTATTAATCATTAATATTAATAATTTCTGCGAATACCCTGCTCAACTACGCCATTTGTTTTATGTTCGTGGCTTTGGGTGAATGAATTTGGCGCAAAAGGTTGCACAATAGCAGCTGTGTTAAAATCAATGTAGTTGTGAAGAAACTGCAAACTCACACCATGTGCTTTTTACAAAATGGCGTCCTCAACCATGTGGAGACAGGCTGGGGCCTAGCAAGATGGAGTCAGACCATGTGTTTGCTCTGAGATAAAATCTATGAGCAAGGCCAGGGCCTACAACTTGCTCACACCACACAAACCCCAACACAGCTATTAGAAGCAATATGAATTTGCCCACACCCAAAAAGCCAACCCTTTAATTAAAGGATATATCCAGAGAAATTTGTCCTAATGACCAATACCACAATTAACACAATAACACCCCAGTACTAGCAGTAAGCAATAATATTTAATAACAAACAATAATATTAACAATACACTGTATATTATCAAATATATTCTAGCTAAAACATCTAATAATATTAACTAGACAATTACTTACTGCAGTGCAAATAAAACACATGATACAACAATTATAGTAGAAAACACTATACGTTGGTTACTAAGGTATTTTTCCTAGAAATATTATAGATAGTATGAAAATAATAGAGAGATACTTAGTTTCTATACTCATCTATCTGGAACAATGAGGATGGTGCTGCAGGGGAAAAATAGGCCAGGATCCTGGAACAGTTCTTGGGGCCTAGGCAAGGCATGGCCCCCTTGCTGCTGGTCACATCTCCCTTTCCATAGCTCTCCTGCTCCAACACCCTTCTTTCCCAAAAGACCTCTTCAAGACTGCCCCTTTGACTCTCTGCACACCTCTCTTATTGTTGGCCAGCCCCACCCATCTCCAGCCCACTTTACCTGATTGACACACCCCTCCTCCCCTTCTCCTAGAAGGAAGAGAAACAAAAGAGCAGGTTGTCCTCCTTTGTCATTTTCCCGCCCAAACAGACCAGGGAGACAACAAAGGAAAATGGTGTCTAAAACACTAAATGTGATTTTATGACAGGGGAGCATATCCATGTAACGGACGCAGTTTTTGTCGCAAATTCTGAAGCAACATCCCTGTGTCCATAACAATAATATACAATATAATATCAAATTCAGAAGTTAAACCCACAGGTATTCTAGTATTCAATTTGAAAATCCAGTAGGCCTCTTTACGGGATATCAAATCTGTAATACTGCCACCCCGGGTCAGAACACTAACCCTTTCAATTCCAATGAATTTAACCTGCCTTCATGCTGCAGTTTAACCCTTTGTGTTGTGTGCTAATCATCTCTACACCACCCTGTGCCATCTCTGCACCCCAATGCTGAACCTGCCTTCATGCTGCAATTTAACCCTTTGTGGTATGTGCTAACCACCCTGATTCTGGCTTCCCCACTTCCCTCCTACAGCTCTCTGTCTCTGTTCTATTCCTTATCAGCTTTTTTAAGGGTGTCACACTTGATTGCACTTAGGGCAATCTCAGTACATATTAGTTTGTAATTGGAACCAGATAGTCATTCAGCCTCAACATGGAAATCTCGCTAGTTTAAATTCAGTCACAGATAGGGGGAATTTCAAGGGGATCTACAACACCTGGGAGCAAAGTACACTGGAGCAAAAGTGCAGTGAGAGTTAAACATGAAAGTTTGACTGAAGAGTGGACAGGAAAGAATGACAGCTACTGCAGCACTTAAACCACAAGCAAGTAAACAAATAAGGAATAAAATGGAACTGGAAAGAGATAAATATTACTATTATAACATTATTTTGCTAATTCACAATAATTACACATTAATCTCAGCTGGTTTCTGTCTATCTTCATCTCCCCAACTATCCTCATCTCATGAACATATTACTTCTATCTGTTCTAACCATTCCACTAATAATACAGATTTTCTCTTACCCCTGCATCCATGCCCCACACCGATACCATCATCATCATATATAATAATTAGCTAATTCGCGTGTAACGCCGCAACATGCGAAATAGACACTGCTGCACGTGCTGCAGTCATGCTCAGTAGAGACTCCCCGCGCCGCAGCTGATACAGAGCTGGGCGCTCCGAAGGAGTGTCCAGCTCTGTATCAGCCGTGGCGCGGGCAGTCTCTACTGCGTGTGACTGTCCCGCGACCGGGTGGCAGTGGCACTGTGGCCCGTGTAACGGGCTGTTAAACTAGTAACATAATAATTCATCATGGACTGAATGCTGGTGGAGAGTACTAAAAACAAGCTCACCCAGCCCCAGTAATTATAGTACCAGACACACTCTTTCACTATATATTCACCACAAACAACTCACTAAATTGTTATGTTTATTATTACTTGCCTTAGCAAATTATATATAAACCAACTCTGGCCCTAAAATAGCAATAATTGGCAACTTCACGTTTCAAAAAAGTCTCTCTTTTGTGCACTGCAACATACCCAATATAATCCCCAAAATGGATGAACTAAATGCATGGTGTTACGCATATAAACCAAAAATTCTTATTCTTACTGAATCCTGGTTAACCCACAAAATACCTGATACTGCTGTTGCCATAGATGGATACTCATGCTTTAGAAAAGACCGAGAAAAGTATGTAATGACTCTGATTCTTATGAATACATTGCTGGCAAAATTTGTCTTCCATATTCAAAACAAATCATAATTGTTGGCATCAACAGACATAGCTCAACACCTAAAGGAGATTGGTACACAAAACAAGAAAAGCGAGCTGATGGTTCTTGGAGACTTAATATTAATTGGCTAGACTCCAGGAATGAAAAATTTTGTTTGTTGTTTAAAACCTTGAACTTATCACAGCTAATATCTTTCCCTACTCGCATAAATCTTAAAACATCCAACCATGCTCTGCTATACTGGATCCTCTCATTCTGCACAAGCAGAATCCAAGATTCAGTTGTACTAGCAAGCGTGTTTAGAGATCACTCCACAGTTTACTGTTTCAGCAAAATGAAACCAGTTAAGTCATGTTCCAGAGTCATACTCATGAGATCATTTAGAAAATTTAATCTTCAGTCCTTCCTAAATGATTTAAAAAACTGATCATGGTATAGAATACACCTAATACCTGACCTTGATTCAGCAATTGACTTTTTTAACTCAGAATTCCTACAGGTCTATAATACCCATGCCCCACTAAGGAAGGTCAGGGTTAGGGGGGCGCATCTACCATGGGTCTCTGCTGACTTGATTCAATTATACAGTTTCAGAGATTCTTTATGGACAAAATTTAAACAAACAGACTCCCCTTATGATCACACTTTATATAGGCAAGTAGGGAATACCTGTACAAAACAAACAAAATTAGCAAAAGCACAATATTTTACTGTCAACTTGAACAAAAACATTTCAAAACCAGCCAACTTTTGGAAGGTTATTAAAAACATCTACAACCCCCCTAACCATTCTCACTCATCAAATATAACAATAGACAAAGAAAGAATACAGTGCCCTACAGCCACAGTCAATGCAGTTAACAGCTACTTTACTTGATGTGCAAAAACCACCCAAATCTCTGCGCTAAATGCAACACGTACAGTACTGAAAAGTAGAAATGAACATAAATTACAAAATGAATACAAACAATAAAACATGATAGGGGTAGAAAAGTCCTAATAATCGTCCTCCTTTCTTGGTGCTGCTATGTTCTTATTGATCCCTGGTAGCCGGATCCTCTCACCACATACAAAAATACAAAAAAAGAATAAGCGCACACAAAATAAGTGCAGACTGTATATTCCTTCGTATCAGACACCTTCACCGTGTGCAATATTCTTGGTTCCACCTCCTTCACTGTGGGAATCTCCTTCAATGGTGAGCTTAACAGATATACACTCACCTTTACCAGAGGCAAACCAGCCTCTTGGTGTGAGAGCCTTCACTGGATAACTCCCAGTGTTGGTACTAAATCTCCATCTCCTTCTCTCTGCCTGTCATCACCTCCTTCAACGTCTCTCCACCGTCCACTTCTTCCTTTACTGGACTACTCCAATACTTAACTGCCCTCTAATTAGGGCTCTCTGGGACTGTATGGAATGAAGACTAAAGGGGCTCAGGACTCATGAGACAGATATATACTGAATAATACACTATTTATTCTAAAAAGATCTGCACAGATACATGCATTAAAAAAACCCATATATTTACTAAGAAACAAAAAAATATAAAATTGTAATGATAATGAATCGCCCTACGCGTTTCACAGCCTCCCGTTGCTTCTTCAGGGGCTTGTTAAACATGTGCCACCACCCTGATTAATCAAAACAAAGGTAACGCTGAAGTTCTACCGTGTACAGAACAGTCATTGACACCTGTTGCCTGGTCCAGCAGTGAAAATTAATTCAATTTCATGCCAGTAAATGAAAGTGAAATATATGATCACCTCCTCAACCCAAAACTGAAATCCCAAATGAGCCCTGACCAACTAACAGCAATTTTATTAAAGCTCAGTGCCATGGTCACAGCCCAACCAATTGCATTTTTAATTAATGCCTCTTTGACATCAGGGTATATGCTCAAATCCTGGAATGTGGCTAGAGTTGTGCCTATCCACAAAAGTGGGGATAAAAATGTATCAAATTACAGACCAATATCCCACCTCCCCACTTTATCTAAAATCCTAGGGAAATGTGTACACATGCAACAATATAAATATTACCAACAGACCAGTTTCTTCAACCCTCTTCAATCAGGCTTTCAACCAAATCACTCAACAGTCACGTCTCTTCTAAAAGTAACCAATGATATCCAGACTGGAATGGAAAATGGTGAAATCACTGGAGCTAATTTCCTAGATTTCGCTAAGGCCTTTGACACAGTAGACCATAACATTCTTATAAGCAAACTCCAAAACTCAGGATTGGGTAATAATTCTCTAAACTGTTCCGATCCTTTTTAACAGACACAATGCAGTATGTGTCAGTTGCTGACAATGACTCCCTTCCACTCAAAGTAACAAGTGGAGTTCCCCAAGTCTCCATTCTTGGCCCTCTTCTATTTTCTCTTTTTATAAATGATCTGCCCACGGTTTACAAATCATCTTCAGTACACATGTATGCAGATGACACCATAATCTATGCTAAAGACTCAAGCATATCAGAAAACAATATTACAACATGAATTATAACAAAGAACAAACTTTTCTTAAACGAAGACAAAACGGTCACAATGATATTTGGCACAAAGCACAATCTACGTAATCTCGACAATATCCACCTATCCATTGTAACAGAGTCTAACCATAAATTGGCCCCCGTCGACTCCTACAAATATCTTGGTATGTGGCTTGACCCTAACCTCCCTTTTGGTCTTCATATTGACAAATTAACCTCCAAACTTTATCCCAAAATAAGTACTCTTTTTAGAAACAAATCATGTTTATGTACCCTAGTGAGATGTTGCTGCCAGTCATAGACTATGGTGACATAGTATATTCTTCAGCGTCAGAAATCCATCTTAGTGAACTTGACACTATATAATTCATTATGCGGCTTTATACTCCAGTGTAATTACACTACCCATCACTTTAACATGCTTAAAGTATGATCACTTCTGATCTCCATACTAACTATAACCTTCGCTCCACTGCTAACAACTCACTGCTTATACCACAATACAAGAAAGAAGCAGGAAGATCTGCCTTCTCCTTCAGAGCTCAAAAATCTGGAACAATCTGCCTGAAATAATCAGCTCTGCTTCCAGTCTAAAATCCTTAAAAGTAAATGATTCTTTATATCTAAAAACAGTGTGTAACTGTATATAATTTCAATATTTTATAACTATGTATATTAATATGTTTATGTATGTATATATAATGTTTCACAATTTGTGTAAATATGTAACCTTTTACTGAAAACTATCCAGGACATACTTGACAATGAGAGAAATCTCAATGTATTCTTTCTGGTAAAATATTTTCTAAATAAATAAATAAAATGATAGATTATCATTTATCAAGAATTTGTCTAGAAACGGCTTAAACCCTACTCCCCACCTTGTGGAGATGTTCTTGTAACCGTTCCTTGAGGGGGCAAAATCTACATTCCATGTACTGTAAATGAAAACCCCCACATGTTAACAGATACAGTGCTCCCTTGGTTTTGCAATTAATGAAAGCACCAATGAGATGAATATCTCCCACAATGTTCAACATAAATGTAGTTGTTACAGTAATGTGTGAACAAATCCTACATATATCATGTAAATGAAAGTATCTCAAATGAATTAAATAAGAGAAGCAGCAAGGATAGAATCATCCAAATCTCCAAACTAGGTGAACCTAAAACAAAAGCCAAAAGAAGAAAACAATTGTGCTCTAATCAATACAGATGAGTCAAAAAAGATAAAACCCTGTGTAGAGTATATATTACACCTATTTGTTAATTTGTCTAAAAACAATGAGGGTTCAGTTGCATAAATTGGCCAAAGTATGTATAAGCTTGCTCACGATGCCAAGGTACCATATTCCAACCAACTAAATGTACACATAAAACTGGGAATAAAAATTATGATTAAAAATAAATCCTGAGGAAGCAGTGTTATGTGAAATGCTAGCTGATGGCACAGATAATTCTTGTAGCACTTAAAAGGAAAATAAAGGAAATGTTGAGGAAGCAGTATTATGCAAAACATTGTTTGATGACAGAGTTAAAACATGACTGTATGGTCTAATTAAAATCACTTTTTGGAAGAGACAAGCTGTCTTTCAAACAGCAAAGGTTTGCAATAGGCAGGTGCAGACTCTAAAAGACTGAACAGTACAAACCAGCCTCTTTATAGGTATGTTCCACCGACCACTACAAACCACATGATACCTGTATACATAATTAAAGGTACACCCCAGCAGGTGAGCTAATAAGAGTATGGCCACATAATAATGTTTTTAAGATCATTGATTATTTGTTGTCTGTGCTGTATATGGACTACAAACTTTCTTTGATATTATCAAATGGTTGTCAGTTTGCTGTGAAAAGGGAATGTACTATAGGAAACTGTATCTCTAACAGTCAATTTGTTTCTGTAAGCAATGTGTTGCAGACCCCTCTGGCACTCAAAGGGTTAAACAAAAACTTGCATGGATGTGTCCAGTATGCTCTCCGAGGCAACCCTCCCTTCCTCTTCCTTATAAAAAAATTATAATTGAAAAACAAAATCAACAACGTCTTTCCCCAGACTTTCACACCCAGCACAGAGATAGATAACAGCAAGATCAGCAAGCATATAGGTCCCTAGCTACCTGTGTCTTGCCAGTCACATGCAATTTTGGAGTATTTGGGGGTCAACCTCCTTCCTCCCTTGTTATCCCCTAGAGTGCCCCAGGCTCCCCTAATACAGAGAATGAATGTCCTACCTAAATGATTCCCTAAACTAAGCTTCAATTCCCCTTTATTTGCCTATCTCCTCTAGCTCAAAAACATGCTGTTCTCTTCTTTCACAAACACAGAATGGCTGCTGTGAGAGCCTGACAGCCTTTTATATAGCTCTAGAAAACTTTCCTGCGGTGGAGAAATACTTTTCTTCCCATTGATTTCAATGGGCGGAAAAGGAGGGAAAATGCGGAAAAACTGTACTTTTCGCTGGAAATTATTCGGAAGCAGAAAGTGCCATTATTCGCCGATTTCATTTTGAGGCAAAAAGTTTTGCCCATCCCTAGATACGAGAATACCGGAGGGCTTCAATTCTGAATGGTACATTAACCATATTGTATAATATCCTGTATGTGTCTGTTTGGTTCTTAACCAATCAGGATACTTATTTGCTCTCTCTCTCGAGAGATTTTAAATATCTGTTACAATTGCAATGAGGCTGTCTATGAGTAAGCAACTTTAGGGTGTTAAATGCGTTAGATAAGTGGAGTATGCATGTCTTTCACTGATGTGATTTACTTTTTAATGCATCTTTGTATAAAGAAATAATCTTATATACCTTCTGTTTCAAGTTTGTTGAGTGCATAGTCTACTGTTGCACTTGCAATGGGAGAAGTGGATCATCTCTTCCTCTGGTACCTGGATTCTTCTGTTCTTCTGATTCTTCTGAGTATGGCATTCTAAATCCCTCATAATCCCTGATATAATTGTGTAGTATTGGGTTTTTGACCTAGTCAGTTTATCCCTTCTAGCACCACTATGTATAATGAAGTTTGAACTCCCTTGTACTGCATTGTATGCTGTGAATAAGTGAGTCCCAAATAGTGTTTTTAGCCTGAATATATAAAAGACTAGTGCTTCAAAAACTCCCTAGTCATTGTGAACAAAACATGTCCCTATTAACTTTTTTATAAGTGTGTTGACAAAGAAGTGTCTTTGATTGAACCAAAATAACTGGATCTTAATGCTGTTGTTAAGTTCTTTCAGCACCATTCATTTAAAGTCCTTCTTCTTACATTTAAATCTCTCCACACTGCAGCACCTCCTTACATCTCGTCCCTCATCTCTGCTTATGTTCCCACCTGCTTCCTTTGCTCAGTGCACAACGCCCTTCTTGTTACACCATCAACACCCTCTGCCCACTCCCATCTCAAACCTTTTCCCTTTCCACTCCTTACGTTTGGATCTCCATACCTCTCCCCCTACGTCTGGAACTATCCCCCTCTGTTTTTAAGTCTACCATGAAATCCTATCTTCTGGAGCATTAGAACCATGCACCACCTTTTGGCAAAATCAGCACTTAAACTCACACCACTTGGCATCCTGCTGTCTATCTCCTATTACCCATTTATACTGTAATCTCCTTTGGGCAGGGTCCTCTTTCCTATTGTTTATATGACTGCACCACTTATTTTATCCCCATTTATTTATTGTAACATACTACCATTTTAAGGTGCTGCATACATTGTGTGGCAACATAAATAAGGATATACATGCATACATTTAAAGCTTGGCCATTAAGTCACATTAATCAGTATCACTTTGTATTGGATGTCCTTATATGAAGAGATCAAATCAAAATCGTCATGCCTTTTTTGGCCTCATTTGCCAACTATGTTACTAAAAGTCTTGAAATAGTTGTTAGCAGGCTGAGTCACATTTCTCTTTTCCCATGGCACTATTCACCAACTTGTACAACTCTAATATAGCCATCCTTGAAAAATAACTGCAGCTTAAGATATTGAGTGGGTTGAAACACATGAAATCAGTTATTTAAAACATCTGCTTTTGATAAAAGAAAAGGATAGCATATAAACCACCAATATTTGGCAAGCTTTCTATTCCAAAGGCAAACTTCTGGAATATTATTATGAATGTTTGACTTGTTTCTATGAACTCGGTAAAGGTGGGTTGTCAACAAATAGAAGAAGAAATGTGTAGCTTAATTGTTTTAACAATATCAAAAGTGGTGGTGGTGGCAGGCCTGGATGTGGGTGTGGGGACTCTATCGGCTTGATTTAGATGAGCCTGTTAAAAAAAGCTGGTAGGGCAAAATGGATACCGACTGACAAAAGAAAATGTCTAAGTCAGTATTCAGTTGTCCTAACAGCACAATGGACGTTAGGCCACGGAAAACATTTATTGGATGACATATTTTAACAAAAGGAGAAACATTTTTATTAAATGGAGGCATCTTTTGGAACATCACCCATACACCATACATAGTTGAACCCCTTGAGTGCCAGAGGGGTACACAATGCATTACAGAGCAATGCATTGCATACCTCTCTGGGGTTCAAGGGTTAAATCATATATGAGTGTGAGGGTGATGTTCCAAAATATGCCTCCATTTAATAAAAATGTTTTCACTTTTGTTAAAATATGTTAAAATGTTTGTCACTTTTTATGTGATGTTGATTTGTACCTCAGTTGGGTTAACCATATGAGTGCCGGCAGGGTAGTTATACCCCACTGGCAGTCATAGAGTTAGGTCTACTACATTGAACACTGTACTTTGGATGTATTGATATGAGGCTTGCCCCCCCACATTTTTTTTTTTTTTTTTTTTTTTTTTTTTTTGCTTTCAATAGCTGAGTCGGCTGACATAACATCTGATAAGTGACCTTAGTAAGAAAAAAAATAGATTTTAAATGTAAGCTCTAAATTGAATCCCTTATCGGATCTTAACAGCTAATGCAATCTATTGAATTGCAATTTACGGCGTTTGTTTCATTTGTTAGTGGGCCAAAACGCCTCTAACTTTATTGCCCATCAAGGGTTTTTTTCCCGGCATTTACAGTACTATGAAAAAAGCCGCTGGAGGTTTTTTGGTCTAATGGGGACAATTGAATCAAGTCCTATGACTCTTGGCAGGAGACACAGGTGTTATTGTTAATGAGGAAAATGTACCACTCTCTGAGTCATCTACAAAAATACTATTATGTCCCCCCTGGCCCAGTTACATTTTTTGGAGTGCTTCTACTCTGCAAGTCATCTCACCTATAACATGCTGCTGGTGTCTCTCAAACAGAAATGTGACTGTGTTTCAGGTAGAATTTCAATAAGAATGTGCCTAGATGGGATTCTAGTCCCCTACTGACATTTTGCAGAGACAACAAATAGCAACATGTTTAGCTTCTGTATCATAACAATGTATGTCCATATTGTAGATTTATAGAATGAGTATATTCCTGAGGGACCACTACTACCACTACTACTACTACTACTACTACTCTTACTGGGTTAGATGTTGCAATAGTACTTGAAGTAGATATCAGTGGCATGGAACTTCAAACAGCAGCAGAAACACTCATAGATAACGTTGGGGATGTCAGACTGTTTTTCTTAGTCAGTAATAGTGAGTGTGACTGGGTGGGGGTTGAACTTTTATGATGATGGTTTGAGAAAATGATGGTAGTCTTGAATGTTCTTGTTGCAGTTACCTTAATTTCAGCGACGCCTCCGGCCTTGACGCCGGGCTAGGATGGCACGAAAGGTCGCTTCAGTGTCATCCCATGCGTCATTTCTAGGACTGGGTCTGGGCGAGCTGGGCATCTCCAGCAGTTGTCCGTGTCCTCTGCCGAATTGACGTGGCTGTCCGAATTGTCTTTCGTTCTGACGCAGGGTCGACTGAATCTCTCCTCGATGCAACATTTCCAGGCACAAGGCTGAAGTATGTCGCAGGCATCAGCTTTATGCAGTTGGGGCTGGTAGCTCCAACCAGCTACTTCCTGGTTCTGGGTATTTAAGGGAACTGGATCCTTATCCAGTTACCCTTACTTGGTTGTTCTGTGCAGTAGTATCTAACTTGTTCCTGATTTCCTGTGTATGACCTTGGCTTGTCTGACCATCCATCCTGGTGCTGACCTGTGGCTCTGGCTGACTACCCGTTCCGTGTATGACCTTGGCTTGTCTGACTATCCAACCTGGTGCTGACCTGGGGCTCTGTCCAGCTACCCTCCGTGTTCTTCCTGTCTAGTGGACACCCTATCTGGTGCAGACCCGTGGCTCTAGTAGACTCTACTTTACTGACTGCAGGCGTTAGTCAGTGTCACCTTGTTGCCTTCCTTTTCAGGAGATTGCCTTCTCCTTACTGACTGCAGGCATGAGTCAGTCTTCTCCCCGGTTACCATCCTTAGGGGAGACTGTTTGGGTACATGCTCTTCCTATCTGGCATAGAGACTACCATTGGCCTCGGCCTAGTCTCTGCAGTCTGGGGATCTGGAGGTATACTTCTATTTCTGATAGAGTCTCTACCTCTTGAGTTACTCTCTGTTACTCCCTGTGATTACCTACTCATTATATTGCTATTCATTTTAATAAAGGTGATTTTACTATACCATGTGACTCCTTGTCTTGCTTGCAAACCGTGACAGTTCTGTAAAGTACACAAGAGAGCTGTTTGCATGTTGTTTTGTCTGTCTGAAGAGTAATATATAGGCATGAAAAAGAGGTGTTAAAAATGGCATACCTACTCAGTGGTATCACTTCTCCAGTCATATGTTATTCTATAGAGTCAATGCACTAAGGTCAGTGTATAGGCACCATAGAATAACATGGAATTAGAGAAGTGATATCACTGAATAAGTTATCTCATCATTATCACCCCTTAGTATATTTTCCCTAGTGTCTCAAAAAACAAATGTTTTATTAAAGGTTTAAAATCTATAAATTAATATACTCTCAACTTATATAAAGCTAAGGCATATACTAGAAATAATCAACAATGCAAATTCTTGAGTGTATGGTTCATCAGCATTCCCACTGTCCGTGCGGGCACCAATTTTCACAGGAAGAGGAGGGCAATAATCAAACACATACACTCACATATTAGGGGTATCTACAAGTGACCAATGATACAAAAAATATTGTATCAGTAAGTAGATGGATATACAATATAAATCACCAAAATATACAGTATAATCTGTACTATTATTAATAGTATTAGTATATATAAAAAAATGGAACAATCCCTCTGGAATATGAAAATGTAATATTCATAAATCAATATGAGAGATTGTTCCATATTTTTGAAATATCAATAGAGCAGATAATATTGCATATTTTGTTGATTTATATATTATACCCATCTACTTACTGATAGAGTAATTTTTTGTATCATTGGTCACTTGGGGATACACACATATATACATGAGTCTTTGTGTGTGGTTATTGCTCTCCATTGCCTGTGTGAATTGGCTCTTGCCTGGACAACTGTGGGAGTACTGATGGTTCCATACACTCATGAATTTGCAGTGTTGATTATTTCTAGTGATGAGCGAGCACCCCAATGCTCGGATGTTCGGGTGCTCTGACCGAGCACCCCCTGAGGCTCGAGTGCTCGGCCGAGCACCCGAGCCCCATTGAAGTCAATGGGAGGACTCGAGCATTACACCAGGCACCCCCTGCTCTGATGAGGGGAGGGTGCCTGGTCCATAGGAAAAGGGCAGAAAAAGATGGAAACACTACAGAAATGGTTCAGGGACAGCATAGGGAGGATGTCTGGATGCACCTTGGACTCCAACATCGCTGCTGGGAACGATCTTTCGCCCGTAGTACGCCATTTTTACAGACTGACCGTAAAACACACAAAAAGGAAAATAAAAACGACTTTAGGCGAAAAATTGTTACCAAACAGTATTTGCTGTATATTTACTTGTATATCATCTGCAAATTCTCCCAAAAATTTCATCGATTTTCTGAAGTGAGGCCATGATTAAGAGGGAAACGTGCGCAGAGGCAAATTATCCCAAAAATTTCCTTGATTTTCAGAACTGAGGCCATGATTAAGAGGGAAACGTGCGCAGAGGCAAATTCTCCCAAAAATTTCCTTGATTTTCAGAACTGAGGCCATGATTAAGAGGGAAACGTGCGCAGAGGCAAATTATCCCAAAAATTTCCTTGATTTTCAGAACTGAGGCCATGATTAAGAGGGAAACGTGCGCAGAGGCAAATTCTCCCAAAAATTTCCTTGATTTTCAGAACTGAGGCCATGATTAAGAGGGAAACGTGCGCAGAGGCAAATTATCCCAAAAATTTCCTTGATTTTCAGAACTGAGGCCATGATTAAGAGGGAAACGTGCGCAGAGGCAAATTCTCCCAAAAATTTCCTTGATTTTCAGAACTGAGGCCATGATTAAGAGGGAAACGTGCGCTGAGCCGACCATCTAAAACATTATGGGTGAGGGTCTGCTGCAGAGCTGACCATCCTAAACATTATATGCGAAGGCCCGCTAGTGAGCTGACGCTATAAAACATTATATGAGAGGGCCCGCTAGAGAGCTGACCCAATAAAACATTATATGAGAAGGCCCGCTGGTGAGCTGACCTATATAAAAATTGTCAAACAGGGCCCGCTGGTGAGCTGGCCCTATATAAAAATTATATCACAGGGCCCGCTGGTGAGCTGGCCCTATATAAAAATTATATCCCAGGGCACGCTGGTGAGCTGGCCCTATATAAAAATTATATCCCAGGGCATATGGAAGAGGAGGAGGAGGATGAGAACATTAAGAGTCAACCATATACCCGTTTTTGGGGTGGAAGGGGTGAATGGGAATACAGAGTATTCCCATCATTGTAAATAACATATATAAAGTGAGTTTATGTTCCCCCGGGGCTTTCCTCCAGTGGAGTGGAGAAGTCAGGGGAAATCCAGGCCTTGTTCATTTTTATAAGTGTCAACCTATCAGCATTGTCGGTGGAAAGGCGGATACGCTTATCTGTTATGATGCCACCAGCAGCACTAAATACCCGCTCAGACAGAACGCTGGCGGCAGGGCAGGCCAGCACCTCCAAGGCGTAGAGTGCCAGTTCATACCACGTGTCCAGCTTGGACACCCAGTAGTTGTAAGGCACAGAGGGATCATTGAGGACGCTGACACGGTCTGCTACGTACTCCTTCACCATCTTCCAAAACTTTTCCCTCCTTGTGACACTAGGCTGCGCATCAGGGTGAGGGTGCTGGCGGGGTGTCATGAAGGTGTCCCACGCCTTGGAGAGTGTTGCCCTGCCTTTGTCGGAACTGCTGTGTGCTCCCCTTTTCTCCCCTTCTCGGTTGGCCAAGGTAGCACGTACTCTGCCGCCAGCGTTGTCAGATGGAAAATTTTGGAGCAATTTTTCAACAAGAACCTTCTGGTATTGCACCATTTTGCTTGTCCTCTCCACCGGAGGAATGAGAGATGAGAAATTCTCTTTGTAGCGGGGGTCCAGAAGGGTGAACACCCAGTAATCCGTGTTGTCTAAAATGCGTACAACGCGTGGGTCACGGGAAAGGCAGCCTAACATAAAGTCAGCCATGTGTGCCAGAGTACCAACAGTCAAGATTTCGCTGTCCTCACCAGGAGGCTGACTCTCAATATCCTCATCCTCTTCCTCCTCTTCTGCCCACCCACGCTGAAGAGATGGAACTAAAGTTCCATGGCTACCCTCTGTAGCGGAGGCAACCGTGTCTTCCTCCTCCTCCTCCTCCTCCGCCTCCTCCAATTGTCGCTGAGAAGACGAAGTGAGGGTGCTCTGGCTATCACCTTGTGTAAGCTCTTCCTCCCCCATTTCCACCTCTTCCACATGCAAAGCGTCGGTTTTAATTGTGAGCAGCGAGCGTTTCAGTAGACACAGAAGTGGGATGGTTACACTGATAATAGCGTTATCGCCGCTCACCATCTGTGTCGATTCCTCAAAATTGCGTAAAACCTCGCAGAGGTCTGACATCCATTCCCACTCCTCACTTCTGATTACAGGAAGTTGAACGGAGAGGCGACGACCGTGTAACAGCTGGTACTCCACTACTGCCCTCTGCTGCTCACAAAGCCGGGCCAACATGTGGAAGGTGGAGTTCCAGCGCGTGCTCACGTCACACAGCAGCCGGTGAGCTGGCAATTGTAAGCGCTGCTGCAGCTTCAACAGGCCGGCCGAAGCTGTAGATGACTTACGGAAATGTGCACACACGCGGCGCACCTTGGTCAAGAGATCATGCACATTGGGGTAGGTTTTTAGAAATCGCTGCACCACTAAATTAAATACATGCGCTAGGCATGGTACGTGTGTGAGCTTGCCGAGCTCCAAAGCCGCCACCAAGTTACGCCCATTATCACACACAACCATGCCTGCTTGCAGGTTGAGTGGCGAGAGCCACTGCTCGGTCTGGTGACTAATCCCCTGCAACAGCTCTGAGGCCGTGTGCTGTTTGTCCCCAAGGCAGATCAGCTTCAGCACGGCCTGTTGACGCTTCCCCACTGCAGTGCTACACTGCTTCCAGCTACTGGCTGATGGGGGAGTGGCGGTGTGTGTAGAGAATTCGGAGGTGGAAACGGAGGAGGAGGAGCCAATAACGTAGGTGCTGGTGGAAACCCTGATGGAGGTAGGGCCCGCAATCCTCGGCGTGGGTAGCACCCGTGCCATCCCAGGGTCCGAGTCGCTCCCAGCCTCCACGACATTCACCCAGTGTGCCGTCAGGGAAATGTAGCGTCCCTGGCCACAAGCACTTGTCCATGTGTCAGTCGTTAAGTGGACCTTCCCAGTAACTGCGTTGGTCAGGGCACGGGTGATGTTACGGGACACATGGTGGTGTAATGCGGGGATGGCACACCGGGAAAAGTAGTGGCGGCTGGGGACCGCGTACCGAGGGACAGCTGCTGCCATCAGGCTGCGGAAGGACTCAGTGTCCACAAGCCTAAATGGCAGCATTTCGATGGCCAGTAATTTTGAAAGGTGTGAGGTTAGTGCTATGGCCTGTGGGTGGGTGGCTGGGTACTTTCTCTTGCGCTCAAATGCCTGGGGTAACGACATTTGGACGCTGTGCTGGGACAGGGAAGTGGATGTGGTCGCTGATGGTGCTTCAGATGGTACAGGTGCAGGGCGGGAGGTATGCGGGCCTGCGCCTTCGACAGGCGATTGGCCGGCACCGAAAACAGGGGAAGAGGAGGCAGTGGTGTGGCCTGCAGACACAGATGGGCGATCCAGGCGTTCCTCCCACTTACTACGGTGCTTGGATGCCATGTGTCGGATCATGCTGGTGGTGGTGAGGTTTCTAGTGTTCATGCCTCGGCTCATTCTGGTGTGGCACAGGTTGCAAACTACAATTCTTTTGTCGTCCGCACTTTCCTTAAAAAAACGCCATACCGCGGAACACCTACCCCTTGGCAAGGTAGATTTACGCAAGGGGGTGCTCCGTGGAACATTTGCGGGCCGGTTTGGTGCGGTCCGCCTTCTTTCTGTAGCCACACCACTGCCTCTTCCAGCCTGTTGCGGTGCTGCAGATGGCTCACCCTCAGGACTGCTGTCATCGCTCGGCTCTACACCTTCCCAGGTGGGGTCAGTCACCTCATCGTCCACCAAGTCCTCCTCCACTTCCTCACTCTGATCATCCTCCTCAAGTCTTGATCCCACCACATACTCAGTCATTGACAACTGTATAACATTCTCCTCAACAAGGTCTTGAGACGGAAATAGTGGTTGATTTAATGGCAACTGTGTCTCATCATCATCATCATCATCATCCACTACTTCCTTTGACCTTAAATGCCGTTCACATCTGTCATCTTCTTGTGATTGGGTAGCCTCTAGAGGTTGTGAATCAGGGCACAAGATGTCATGTTCCTCTGCAAGCGTGCTTGGAGAGAGGGTCAAATGAAGGATTGGTGATGAGACGAGCTCATCACTATATCCCAGTGTGGGATCACTTCTTTGACCAGACCGTGTATGGTGGGAGGAAGGATGATCAGAGTGAGGATTATGTTGACCAGACTCTTGGCTACTGAGAGTGGACTTGGTGGAAGACAGGGTGGTGCTTAACCGACTGGAAGCAGTATCAGCTGTCATCCAACCGACCACCTGTTCGCACTGGTCGGACCTTGAGAGTGATGTCCTGCGACGCCCTGTGAAATCAGACATGAAGCTAGGTATGGTGGATGTCTTTCTTTCTTGTGCTCTGGCACCAGGCACAGTTTCTCCGCGTCCTGACCCGCGCCCTGAACTTTCAGGATCACGTCCACTTCCCCGTCCCTTTTTACCCGCCTTCTTCATCTTACACGATATATATGACTTTAATATATATGAGTTTGAAAACTTAACAGTATTTCTTACTATTCTGCAACTCTGCAGAGTACACAGAATAGGCTGCTAAACTGCGGTGACACACACTGAATGGAATAAGTGACTTTAATATTTGAGTTTGAAAAATTAACAGTATTTCTTACTATTCTGCAACTCTGCAGAGTACACAGAATAGGCTGCTAAACTGCGGTGACACACACTGAATGGAATATGTGACTTTAATATTTGAGTTTGAAAACTTAACAGTATTTCTTACTATTCTGCAACTCTGCAGAGTACACAGAATAGGCTGTTAAACGGCGTTGAAACACACTGAATGGAATATGTGACTTTAATATTTGAGTTTGAAAACTTAACAGTATTTCTTATAATTCTGGAACTGTACAGAGTACACAGAATAGGCTGTTAAACGGCGGTGAAAGACACTGAATGGAATATGTGACTTTAATATTTGAGTTTGAAAACTTAACAGTATTTCTTATAATTCTGGAACTGTACAGAGTACACAGAATAGGCTGTTAAACGGCGGTGAAAGACACTGAATGGAATATGTGACTTTAATATTTGAGTTTGAAAACTTAACAGTATTTCTTATAATTCTGGAACTGTACAGAGTACACAGAATAGGCTGTTAAACGGCGGTGAAAGACACTGAATGGAATATGTGACTTTAATATTTGAGTTTGAAAACTTAACAGTATTTCTTATAATTCTGCAACTGTACAGAGTACACAGAATAGGCTGTTAAACAGCGGTGAAAGACACTGAATGGAATATGTGACTTTAATATTTGAGTTTGAAAACTTAACAGTATTTCTTATAATTCTGCAACTCTGCAGAGTACACAGAATAGGCTGTTAAACGGCGGTGAAAGACACTGAATGGAATATGTGACTTTGATATTTTAGTTTGAAGACTTAACAGTATTTCTTCCTATTCTGCAACTCTGCACAGTACACAGAATGTGCTGCTACACTGCGGCGAAGCACACTGAATGGAATATGTGACTTTGATATTTTAGTTTGAAGACTTAACAGTATTTCTTATAATTCTGCAACTCTGCAGAGTACACAGAATAGGCTGTTAAACGGCGTTGAAACACACTGAATGGAATATGTGACTTTAATATTTGAGTTTGAAAACTTAACAGTATTTCTTATAATTCTGGAACTGTACAGAGTACACAGAATAGGCTGTTAAACGGCGGTGAAAGACACTGAATGGAATATGTGACTTTAATATTTGAGTTTGAAAAATTAACAGTATTTCTTATAATTCTGGAACTGTACAGAGTACACAGAATAGGCTGTTAAACGGCGGTGAAAGACACTGAATGGAATATGTGACTTTAATATTTGAGTTTGAAAACTTAACAGTATTTCTTATAATTCTGGAACTGTACAGAGTACACAGAATAGGCTGTTAAACGGCGGTGAAAGACACTGAATGGAATATGTGACTTTAATATTTGAGTTTGAAAACTTAACAGTATTTCTTATAATTCTGCAACTGTACAGAGTACACAGAATAGGCTGTTAAACGGCGGTGAAAGACACTGAATGGAATATGTGACTTTAATATTTGAGTTTGAAAACTTAACAGTATTTCTTATAATTCTGCAACTCTGCAGAGTACACAGAATAGGCTGTTAAACGGCGGTGAAAGACACTGAATGGAATATGTGACTTTGATATTTTAGTTTGAAGACTTAACAGTATTTCTTCCTATTCTGCAACTCTGCACAGTACACAGAATGTGCTGCTACACTGCGGCGAAGCACACTGAATGGAATATGTGACTTTGATATTTTAGTTTGAAGACTTAACAGTATTTCTTCCTATTCTGCAACTCTGCACAGTACACAGAATGTGCTGCTAAACTGCGGCGAAGCACACTGAATGGAATATGTGACTTTGATATTTGAGTTTGAAGACTTAACAGTATTTCTTCCTATTCTGCAACTCTGCACAGTACACAGAATGTGCTGCTAAACTGCGGCGAAGCACACTGAATGGAATATGTGACTTTGATATTTTAGTTTGAAGACTTAACAGTATTTCTTCCTATTCTGCAACTCTGCACAGTACTCAGAATGTGCTGCTAAACTGCGGCGACGCACACTGAATGGAATACGTGACTTTGATATTTTAGTTTGAAGACTTAACAGAATGTGCTCTAATCTGCAACTTTGCACACTAAACAGAATGTGCTCTAATCTGCAACTTTGCACACTAAACAGAATGTGCTCTAATCTGCAACTTTGCACACTAAACAGAATGTGCTCTAATCTGCAACTGTGCACACTAAACAGAATGTGCTCTAATCTGCAACTTTGCACACTAAACAGAATATATATATTTTTTTTTTTTTTTTTTTGTTTTTTTCCCCCCACACCAAATAACCTGCTGCCCCCACACACAGTAGTCCTAAAAAGGACTTTTGGTTCTTTTTTTTTCACAATTTTTGTTTTTTTCCTCCCTACACTGCCTTTCCCTTCCTATCCTCAGCTCTCCCTGGCTCAGACTGAGCCGAACTCGATGGTCAGGTGCTATACAGCACCTGACCACGGGTTCTGGCCAGCCAATCAGTGTAATGCCAGCAGCCAACATGGCTGCTGGCATTACACCGATGTCAGAGCCTCCCTGCACGTTTATTGGCTGCGCAGCAGCCGCAAAACGTGCGGGGAGGAGACCCGAACATGGCGGGCGAGCACATGCGGTACTCGTACGAGTACCGCCATGTGCCGAGCAGAGCGATGCTCGAGCCGATCCGAGCATCGGCCGAGCATGCTCCCTCAACACTAATTATTTCCTATAAAGGGCTCAGCTTTATATGTATATACTTTTAATAAAACAGTCATACAGCAGAGTATTTTATAGTTTTTCTACCAACTGGCACTTTGAACACATTATTTGTACATATTCAAATTGTGGTTGTTTGTTAGTAGGGAGATTGCTTAGATATTGTGTCCATTTTCAAACTGAAAGAGTATATGTTGGAAGTTACATAAAGGGGTGCAAGTAAAAGGGATATTTATTTCAGTTTATGCCCTACCTGGTTAATTTGCATAAGGAAATGTAGTTTAACCCCTTAAGGACTGCATGGTCTAGGGGTGGGGTGCTCTAGATGACCATGGCTCTTTTTTTTCACCTACATGTCCTGTGATCACAGTGTGGCATGCAGCCACTCTGTGATCACAAACTTCTGTGACATTCCAGAACTGTCACCAGTACTTTAATAAATATGGATTTCATGAGTGGCAATGCGGACAAATATGTTTATTGGAAATATGGATGGCAAAAAAAGTTAAAAAGATCCAAAAAAAATACCAAACTATAAATATATAACTCCCTTAACCAATGTTATACAAGTCTTTATCTCAGATATACTAGTTCAATATAATGTATCAGATAAGATATGCCTAAAACATAGAAGAATAATCAGGGACATATGAATAAATTGTTAGGATGTTCTTTTTCACCAAAACACTTAAAACAAGGCTTATAAACATCCTCCCACCCTCTGCCTCACAACTTCACCCTCCCCCCAACCCCAGACAGTCACTTCCTCCCGACACCACCAACAACGTTGAAGTTACTCCTTAACCCTTTAAGGACAAGAAAGCTGAACAATTATTTCATACACACATCTGGTTCTTAAAAAGTTAACCCTCACTGCCTCTCTCACCATTTTTTGTTCTAAAATGGTTAAGGATTAACTTAAAAGTCATATTGGAACTTCAGATTGTAAAAAGTTTAAATTAAATGTTTCATAAGAAGGTTACTTTTCTTCAGATTTGGTAGCAGTCTTTTATACAAAGTGGAATCTGAGTGGAGTGCTCCATGTGTGAGAACTGCACACAGTATTAGCTTGGCTGCCTATGGGTGAGTAGGGGACATGGTGGCTGGTGCTAACACAGCTCATCTGAGTGAGATCTGTCAGCCTCTTTCTTTGTACACATAGGAAACTTACAGTCTGTGTCACCGGTATTGGGTGTGTGTGACTGGATCATCTAGTGTCTTAACAGCCAAGGTGAAGGGGGATGATGAGAAAGTAGAGAAGGAGGTGTTGTGAGAAGGGGGAAGTGGCGAAGGGGGATTGGGAGGAGGCCAAAGTTGCGAAGAGGGTGTTGGGAGAAGGGTGAAGTTGTGAAGAGTGGTAGGGAGGCAGACAAAGTGGAGAAGAGAGCATTGGGAGAAGCGTGGAATAGAGAAGTAGGTTTTTGGGAGAAGGCTTAAGTGGTGAATGGGGTTTGAGTTGAAAGAGAAGTGGTGAAGGGGGAAGAGTTGAGGGGATCCCTGATGTTTTTATGCCTTGTTTTAAATTCTTCCAATTAAGGGCACATCCGAACAAGATATTTACATATCCCTGATTATTCTTACATGTTTTATATATATATCTTTTCTGTCACATTATATTGAGCTTGCATATCTGAGATAAAAATTCATATTACCTTTGTTAACCCTTTGAGTGCCAGAGAACTATGAAACATATTGCTTTTGCAATGCATTGTGTAACCCAATGGCATTGCAAGGTTTAAAGGATTAATACATTTCTACTTTGGTATTTTCTTGTTTTTTTTAGGGTTTTTTCTTTACATCTATATTACCAGTAAACATATTTGTTCTCATCAGCACGTTTCCATATTTGCTACACTATACCATTTAAACCTTTAAGTACCAGAGGGGTATCCAATGCATTGCTTTGCAACAAAATGTTTACCCAACTTGCCATAAAAGGAGTGCATGAGGACTGTTGCAGTTCTTGGTGCTAAAATCTTTCTGCATTCTTTCTGCTCCCTCAATTCCCTCCCCAACATTTTGACAGCTTTACCCCAGGATAATATGCCAATTATCCGTCTGTCCCTAATGCTTAGGGCTAGGGATGGGTGAAATCTCTCTTCATGTTCCCTCGGGAAATTCCACAAAAAACATGTTGTTGTTCACTTTTTCGCGGGAAAATCCTCTTTAAAACTAGCGATTAAAATTTTCACATTTGTCGCCCACCGGCCAAAAATTTTCACCATTTTTTCAATGGCTAGAAAGTTTCTGCCCATTGGTTTAGGTTGTTTTTGCATTTCAGCTATAAAAACATGACATATTTGCAGAAGGCAGACATAATAGAAGCAGCTACAACGTGAGATAGACGTGCTGTGCTGTTCTGCTGTGATATTTTGCCAAAATTGAGGCAGTGCTATCACTATGAGCAGGGTGAAAAATAATCAATGGAGGAGTTGGAAGGACCCTTATGTGTCCACTGAGTCTGAGGAAGGAACCACTACTGAACCAATGCTGTCCAGTCCTCCTAAATCACCTCAAGGGATCTTGGGGAATTTAATGGGAAGGGAGGGACAAAAGAGTAGTACTAGTGAGAGCATGACAGGTCAGCTGCCTGTGCCTGCTGCTAGAGGAGGAAGAATAAAGAAACCCAGACAGACACTGGAAGTTCCATGATCAGCAAAACAACTAGCTCGCCATCAATATCACCTTCTTTCTCTAGGGTAACAACTACATCTCCGGCCAGTCCATCTCGTTCATCGTTACCTCTGTACCAAATGATAGTCACTATGTTGATGTTAGGATATGGCAATTTGTCTCTACCCATTGCACACTGTGTGGTGCACTGACCACACATGCCAGTGTGGTGGAGGAGAATCAATACCAGGTCATCAGGTGGCATCTGAGGAGATTCCATCCCACAGAATATGATAGGATTCTGGCAGGGAGGGTCCATCATTACTATTAAACTGTCAGCAAGTTGTCATGTGTACTTAGCGGGGTCTGGATAAGGGGTATTGTGGTGACAGCGGCAGTACTTGGGTTCTGGTGTCATGGTGTTTGGATACAGTTGTACTCCCAGATGTTATTTACCACACACACTGTGCACATTGCAGTTGCTGATGAGAGGCACAGTTACTGCTCTCAAGGGAAAAAATGTATATTCTAATAACAACACACCCATGATTTTGGAGGAGGGGCAGGTGGAGAAAGATTATTGGCCAACTTCTTCATTTCTCCACATAGACTGAGGCCTACTTACTGTGCTGCTACTGCCTCAGTTGCATCACTGGAGTAAACCTTCATCATCCATCACCCATGTTATTGCTGCTGTTGATCCCATTCCCTTTCAGCTGCCAAATCATCCTGCTGGTTAAACATCTCAGTAGCAGCAGCAAGAACAGCAGTTGCAAATTCCGCAATTATGGATTCAGACTCATTTGACAATGACCAGTGGCCAACATGACCTGCTAGCACTAGGCCAGTAGGGCATTTTTTTTTTGGGGGGGGGGGGTGTTTAAAAAAAATAAATACATTAAAAAAAAACATAGTCTTACAAAAAAAAAAAATTGGGGGGGGGGGGTTGTTTCTTACAAGCCTGAGTCCTACAAATCAATGTTTCCTCAGGGCTTGGGCCTCTAACAACAAATCTAAGAAATTATCCTCTACAAAATACTGTCTATCACTTTACATACAAATTTCTTATTTCATTTCTTTATTTTTGTCACGGTTTATTATGACTCTCAGACACAAATTTAGGTAAAAATCAATTTTATTGAAATAATAAATTGATAACGTAGGATGGCAATCACATACATACAGATATATACAGAATATAACAAGACAGAAGGCAGACTCTACCGGTCCTGTCAATATACCGGACAGGACAGTCTGAAGTAATAGAATGTTAGGCTCTACCGGCCTTGCCAATACCGGGTAAGGCAACCTGCAGATGGAATCGCATAACGGTTCTACCGGCCTTACCAATTTACTGGGCAAGGCAGCCTCAATAGATTCATAATGTAGGCTCTACCGGCCTTGCCAATACCGGGTAAGGCAACCTCAGATGGAATGTGGCAAAAGGTTCTACCGGCCTTACCAATACCGGGCAGGGCAGCCCTGAGATAGTAGCAGCAGTCAGATGGTAATGGCAAATTGACAGAATCGTAAAGCCGCAAGGCTTTGGAGCAAACCAGCGTCCGCACGCTGGGACCAACACTGAATTGTATAGCCGATAGGCTTAGGAGCAAACCAGTGACCGCACACTGGTGTAACAAGCGAGTTAGTATAGCCGTAAGGCTTAGGAGCAAACCAGCATCCGCATACTGGTGTAACAAGTGAGTTTGTATAGCCGCAAGGCTTTGGAGCAAACCAGCGTCCGCACGCTGGGACAAACACAGAATTGTATAGCTGATAGGCTTAGGAGCAAACCAGTGACCGCACACTGGTGTAACAAGCGAGTTTGTATAGCTGCAAGGCTTTGGAGCAAACCAGCGTCCGCACGCTGGGACCAACACAGGATAGTACAGCCGATAGGCTTTGGAGCAAACCAGTGACCGCACACTGGTGTAACAAGCGAGTTTGTATAGCTGCAAGGCTTTGGAGCAAACCAGCGCCCGCACACTGGAACTAACACAGGATTGTATAGCCGATAGGCTTTGGAGCAAACCAGTGACCGCACACTGGTGTAACAAGCGAGTTTGTATAGCCGCAAGGCTTTGGAGCAAACCAGCGTCCGCACGCTGGGACCAACACAGGATGGTACAGCCGATAGGCTGTGGAGCAAACCAGTGACCGCACACTGGTGTAACAAGCGAGTTTGTATAGCCGCAAGGCTTTGGAGCAAACCAGCGTCCGCACGCTGGGACCAACACAGGATGGTACAGCCGATAGGCTGTGGAGCAAACCAGTGACCGCACACTGGTGTAACAAGCGAGTTTGTATAGCCGCAAGGCTTTGGAGCAAACCAGCGTCCGCACGCTGGGACCAACACAGGATGGTACAGCCGATAGGCTGTGGAGCAAACCAGTGACCGCACACTGGTGTAACAAGCGAGTTTGTATAGCCGCAAGGCTTTGGAGCAAACCAGCGTCCGCACGCTGGGACTAACACAGAATTGTATAGCTGATAGGCTTTGGAGCAAACCAGAGACCGCACACTGGTGTAACAAGCGAGTTTGTATAGCCGCAAGGCTTAGGAGCAAACCAGCGTCCGCATACTGGTATAACAAGCGAGTCGCCGACGCGACCAGGCAGGAGGTCGCCAGGATACAGGAGACAGACGATGCGATGACAGGAGCCAACAACGATCAGTCAGGTCAGGAAACAGCAGAGAAGAAGTTCAGCAGGAACTGCAACACCAGAGACTAGGCCGGAACCAGGACTGGAAGTACTTCAGCATGCAGGAAACACTGGAACAGTAGAGATCAGGAACTCAGGAACACATGAGATCAGGAACTCAGGAACACTGGAACAGAGGCCCAGCTATCACTAGCATAGTGATAGCAAGAAGGTCAGAAACAACACGAAAGGGCACTCAAAGGGTGCCCAATCCAGGTTTAAATAGGCAATAAGAAGCGGGCTATCTGCAGACAGCCAATAGAAGCCCCCTACTGGTGACAGACAAGGAACTGCAGCAATCACGGGCACAGTGATAATTTTGTAGTAACTGTCCCCCCAATATCAGTCAAGAAACCTCCCCAAAACAAATTCCCTGTTCAATTGATTTATTGCCCAGACCCACCAATACAGGCACCCTCCTCAGACCCCTTTATACCATATCTTATGGGTTATTTTTTTTTTTTTTTTTTTTATTTTATTTAGGATTTATTTTTTATTAACTGCCCCCAATCCCAGTAAACAAACCACCAAAATTCATCCCCTGTTCAGCTGAATGTTCCCATTGATTTCAATGGCATGAGCTAGGCAAAAAAAGCCGGAAAAAGTGGAAAATCTGCACTTTTCGCAGGAAATTTTTCACCAAGCGGAAAGTGCCATTTTTTGACGATTTCAGTTTGAGGTGAAAAGTTTCGTCCATCCCTACTTAGGGCATATGGTGATGTGTCTCTATCACCAAAGCACTGTGCTAGCTACACATCAACAGCCACACATCATCGTAACACCAGCCCTTAGTATATCTCCCGCCTGAAATAGATGTTTAACCCCTTAACACACTGTGTCACCAAAGGTATTCAATTCAAACGAAGGTCTGGCTAAAGAATCTGACTACTGGACAAACATTCATCATATGTTTTAAGTTCCTAAAACCCACGATATATAGTATGAGAAATGGGATCATCAAAGAAAACAGCTAACGCTCGGTGCTTGACACACTGTCAAGCATTGAACGTGAGCTCAAACACACAGCCACCCTCCCAAGCACTAACCCTACACTATAAAAGGCTGTGTTGTAGGTTTGAATATTGATTTCCCTGAAGAAAATGTTATGACGCACATACGGTGTACATTGTTTTTATTTCTTCTATAATAAATATGTTTCTTATCCGACATGCTCCTATTTCCTGCTTCTGTACTTCACAAATGGAGATCCTCCTTTATAATTGGAGCGTTACATTATGAGCCTGTTAAATATAGAAGGCACATAGCCCAACAACAGTATTGGAAGTGTTCCCCTATATCTAGTGGGGAAGTGGAGAGAGAGTGGAGAGAGAGCGGGACTGAGGGTCTGACTCAGTCAAGGCGATATACCTGAGAGGCAGGCTAAAACCTCCATGGAACATTAGTACCCTGGGAAAAGGGGTTTCTGTATTGGGAATTATGATCCAGAGGAGACAGTGCTGTTCTCTCCTTTGTCTTTTAATAAAGGGACATAGTCCATCTGTGGAGATGGACTGGGCCAAAGCTTTGTCTGAAACTTTTATTTTTCTCCTTTATAGGGTTTTAGAGAAATGGCAAGTGGACACACCTTCTGGATCAGCAAAATATCATAGGTCCACAGTTTTTTCTCAGGACCCCAATCTGTCAATATTTCAAGATATCGCTTCCTTTGATGATGAAGGGTAAATTGTTAGTGACAACACTGAGATTCCTCATTTTTGGACAGAAATGTCTCCCAGGGATGAGGATGATGCTGAATCAGTAGAACCATTGGTTAAGGCAATTTTAGAGGTTATCCAAGTTTCAGAGGAAAAAAGCCAGAAGTCTAACATGTCACTTTTTAAAAGCAAAACAAAATTATCTTTGGCTTTGACAGTTAACATCAAAATGGATCAAATTGTCCTTGATGAATGGAGCTCTAAAAAATTCTCAAGACTACCTATTTCCTATGAACAGGGTGGACCGTTGGTCTATACCACACAGTTGAATCTAGTGTTTTGTGTCTTTCTAAATGTACTTTATCAGTTCAGAGCACGTCTGCGTTTAGGTATTCCACTGATAAAAACTAATTGGATTATCTTACCAGATTCATTTTCTCTGGCCGAGGAGCTATTTTGAGGGGTGCTTTCATTCAGATTGCGTGTGCAGGGTGATGGTAGCATGACTAGATCAGCTCCAGCTAGTTATCCGAGTAGAGGATCCTAAAAAGGAGATTTTTAAATTGATTAGCCTCCTTCAGGATGTCATGGGTTATACAGGTGAAGTGGCCTTACACATTGCTAAAATGGCAGCTAAATATGCTGCTATTTTTGTAGCAGTTCGCCATACACTGTGGCTTAGAATATGGAATGCTGATTATGCCTGTAAGAAAGCCTTAATGACATTAACATTTGCCATCTCTCCTATTTGGTCCTGAACTTGATAATATGATCACCCAGGCCACAGGGGGTAAGAGTACTTTATTACCTCAAAACAAACCCCATAAATTTGACTTTAAAAGGAAAAGTTTTTCCTTTCTTTCTAATGGAGACTTTCAGGGTTCACTGAGTCCTTCTGCTTCTACTTCATCAGGCTCTTTCTTTCCTTATTTAGGAAATCCCAAGGCTACACTGACTCATAAGAAGTCAGTTGCCAAGGCCCAAGATTCAAAACATCCTCCTTTGGGGGGCAGACTCTTTCACTTTGTTCCTCAATGTTGTAATTCCATTTAGGACACCTTTTCACACTACCCCTCCATCCCATTTTTTTTGTTCCACAGGTTCCCAAAGATAATATTCTCATTCGTCAAGTCAGCCATGCTCTTATAGAGACAGGTTGTGGGTCCCCTTCCTCCAGAGCAGGGGTTTCAAGACTTTTATTCCAATCTCTTCATAGTACCAAAAAAAAAAAAAGATGGACACTTTCATTCTGTTTTGGACCTCAAAATTTTGAACCAATTTATTCCGGTACCAAAATTTAAAATGGAGTCTGTTAGATTGGTGATATTGGCCATGTCTCCAGACAAAGTCATGGCATCACATTAGGACACATATCTTCATGTCCCAGCTTTCTCTGATTTGCATTCCAAAAACCAACATTTTCAATTTGTTGATCTGCTCTTTCTCACAAAATTTCTGAATCCATTAACAGTTTATCTCTGGACATTAGGGGTCAATGTCATCCCACATATGGACAACCTTCTGTTAAAGGTACAGTCTCCAGATCTATTACATGATCATCTCAACCTCACTATAACAGTCCTTCAGATCCCATATAGCATTGAAACAGCATCTCTCCACATAAAATTTACTCAAAATAAACTGTCAGATTTGCAAACAAAATGTAAACACTTTTTAGACCAAAGAAGACACTTGATCAGGGACTGCATACATTAGTGGGCTAAGTGAAGTAGTGCCCTTTGTACAATTTCACTTGAGACTTCTTCAACAAAATATGCTTCAACACTGGGCTCAAAATCCAATACACCATCACTTGATAACTGTGTCCAAAAATATATACATAAAGGTTATAGCACACTATGAATAAAGTCTTGGTGTTGTCAGATCCCAATAAGAATATACATACAAAGAAAAAGAGAGAGCAAAATGAGATCTTGAATGACGCACTCAATGACCTCTGCTAGTATCAAAAATTATAATAAACATTCAAATATAATATCCAAAATGTAAAAATGTATTAATCAGTTGATATAGCTAATAACAGTATATATCCAAATATAGGTACATCAATGTGCAATACACACCCTCCCATAATCCCACAAGACCCAACAAGCATAGCCTACAAATCTTAAAGGCACATAACCTCTATGATATAATAAACGTTCCTACACCTAAAAACTGAATATGTAAATACTCCATCAAACATCTCACTAATGCTACTATCCAGCTAATATATGGACTCTAATCAACAAATAAATCATCCATCTGTGGATAAGCTCCTATGCACAAGATGAGAGATGATTCATATGACATCTTGTTAGTAGAGATGATTATGCATATAAGTATCACAAATTAGATGAAGATTAGTTCACAGATAGTCCATATGTTTCAAAAATGTTATTGGTGATTGGTGATGAACAAATAGTCGTGTTTTGAATAGCATATTATAGTCATATGTGGTTATGAGAATGAATGGTTCCCGTTTCACACTGAATGATAATCCTCACTCCGTAATTGAATAAGTAAACAATAAATTGATAATCATGTGCATCAAGTTCACATTTCTTCTTGGGTGTGTGTGTAGAGCAGCCATTAATATACAACATGTATCTTCATAATGGAAAGATCTCATCGTTGTAGGTATGATTTGGCTCTCTCAACTTGTAACACGCTTCCATCCGACACATTGTTGCCAATCAATTATGTATGTTTACCGCCCCATTTAGTGCAGGACATTCGTCCCTGCATACTCTCACCAGTGTGTTCCTCCATTCAAGGTTAATTACTCATAGCTTCCAGATCAAACTACGATTCACGGGCAGAGTCAAACACCAACTCGTTTGAATAAATGATTTTTTATAGACCCAGGAGTGAGCTTGCTATATGATGATAATTTTCATCTATACATTTTTATATAAATCCCCTACAAGCAGCACCGGGCATATTAGTTGTTTCAGCGATATAGACTGTTATGGAGTACCCACTTTGCTTCATATATGTATATATATATATATATATATATATATATATATATAAATATATATATATATATATATATATATACTTGTACTAGCTACAATAGGAATATTTTATAATTTAAAGCAGCAGAATCAGACGAGGCTCCAAGCTCGTACAGTGTTTTGTATCTGGCTGATGTCTACTTTACAGATTGACTTAATAGCAATTACTTGGTGGTTAGTCATTTTGATTCCATGTCTGTGAGGGGAGGGGTGTACTAAGTTATGATAAATATCAACTTTGAGATAAAACTCAACAATTCAGTTATTTTCCTACACAATATAATATACTATATTTAATACAAGTTGAGCAGCAAAGACCGGGAATTTTTGATAGAGGTGTTCTATAAGTCAACTCCGTATATTCATTCTGTGGATTGATGAGCCAAGAAGGATTATTACTATACCCCATTTGTGGTGATTTACCAATGGTGGACACAGAGTTGTTGTGGCACTTTGTATGTGATTATATTTATATGCACTGTATTTCAGAGTAGAACATTAACTGAAGGAGTCCAAGTTATATGTTGACCATCAAGTCAGTTTATGCACTTTAACAATCAGGGATGATTAAGTATATTGACTACCCCTGAATCACCCATTCTGCGTACCTGATTACACCCTCTGAAGAATATTAACCCCCCTTTAGGTACTGAAGATCACTGACACTTTATATATTCAGACTTTGATTGCATAACTGTTGTTTTATTATTTGCAATGTTTATGTATGTCTTAGTATTGAGCATGTTTTAAACACCACAGATTTTCTTGTGAGAAGATTTCCATATCCCACCTTTATTTTCCAGCTGCACAATGACATAACAAGAAATGCAGAAACATTTGTTCACAAGAGCTTCCATTCCAGAAGCCGAGAGGCTGACTCCACAAAATTCAGCATTTTAACCTTTTTACTCTTACATTTTCTAGATGTTACATAACTGGATTTTTGCCAGCTCCTCAAATGAAACTGGAAAATGTACATATATGCTAATACTAGCTACAACTGGAACATTTTATAATGAACAGGGAATGTGACTTTTTGTTTTTTTGTTGACAGGGATTGGGGGGGTTAATAATAATAATAAAAAAAAAATCGATAGGTTACAGAGACAGGAACCCTGATGTAAGCTGTGACTGAGGCAAAAGGATATATTCCATTTAAATCAATGGGAACAATGAATGTCTACACAACGCATAACAAAGGTATAAAAGGGGCATGAGGGTGCCTGTGTTGGTGGGGTGTGGGGAAAGAATCAATTGAATAGGGAATTTTTTTGGGGGGGCATTGTTTACTGGGATTGGGGGGCAATTAATAAAAAATAAATCCTAAATACAATTAAAAACCCCCCATAAGACATGGTATAAAAGGGGTCTGAGGAGGTTGCCTGTGTTGGTGGGTGGAGTCTGGGGAATGAATCAGTTGAAGAGGAAATTTGTTTTGGGGGTTTTCTTGACTGGTATTGGGGGGGAACAGTTAATACAAAAATCAATAAAATAAAATAAGAAATGTGTATGTAAAGCGAACCCCCTGATACAAGCTGCCACTGGGTGGACTGATACATGACTTGATAGAGTATTTTGTAGAGGATGATTTGTTAGATTTGTTGTTAGAGGCCCAAGCCCTGAGGAAACATTGATTTGTAGGAGTAAAGCTTGGTTGGCACAAGCCCTGAGGAAATACTGATTTGTAGGACTTAGGCTTGTTAGAAACAAACCCCTAAAATTGTTTATTTTTTATTGTAGGACTATGTTTTTTATTATTATTTATTTTTTATAATTATATAGCCTATTATTAACTATATTACATTTTTATCTTCACAATTGGTTCAAGCCTCCGCCCGACCTTTATCCAGAGGAAGTTTCCTGGTTCAATCCGAACAGAGACAGTAAAATTCTCTGTGTGCTTTGAGTTCAGATCTGTTGACAACAGTTGTCTGACATATATTACATGTGAGTAGAAACAATTTAATTCTATCACTTGGTGTATTATAACAGAGTTACAATATTGTGACACTTCTCTTTTCTTTCATAGTTTTGCCATTACTGTAAAGTAATTATCTTGGTTCCCACACTCAGAAGAAAATAATTTATTCCCATCTAACTAAGGTACCAAATACTCTTTTAATTCTTCTTTTCCTTTTGTGTGCTTAAAATCCACTTACTTTTTCTTCCTGATTTTAATATAAACAATAAAATCTAGTTTTAATTTGAAGGTGTACAATTAATACAGGTTTCTTTCTTTTCGGGGGACCTTTTTCTTGAGAAAACTCTTCTCTCAGCAGGCACAACACTGGTTGCAACGGGGCAGCACTTCTGACTGCAGACACAGCACTAGTGGCAGTAGGTATATTAAAAGTCAGAGATGCTCAACTAGGAACGAACCTGCAATACAAATTTGCAGGCTGTATAGGAATGGTGTCCTACCCAGGGTGCAATCTCTTTTAGCCCACTAGTGCCATTCACAGAGAGGAAATGTCCTAAAGCATATCATATTGGTCCTGCCTTAACAGCAGTCCAACCACAAAATGCCAGGCAATTCCTCTCTGAACAAGAGAAGCAGCCAACCCCAGACTTATGTTTCGGCATTCTTGGGCCTCATCAGTGAGGTGTAGCTGATCTCTCTAAGCACTGTGTGCAAGGGGTCCAATGCTGGATTCCCCCTATTACCCTTGGGGTGACTAATCCCAAGGGTAATATACATATGTATATTAAAAGTCAGAGATGCTCAACTAGGAACGAACCTGCAATACAAATTTACAGGCTCTATAGGAATGGTGTCCTACTCAGGGTGTAGTCTCTTTTAGCCCACTAGTGCCTTTCACAGAGAGGAAATATCCTAAAGCATATCATATTGGTCCTGCCATAACAGCAGGCCAGCCATGAAATTCCAAGCAATTCCTCTCTGAACAAGAGAAGCAGCCAAAGAGAAGCAGCCAACCCCAGATGTACGTTTCAGCCTTGTTGGGCCTCATCAGAGGTGTAGCTGATCTCTCTAAGCACTGTGAGCAATGGGTCCTAGTGGCAGCAGGGGCGGCACTTCTAGCAGCAGGCACAGGCAGCTGACCTGTCCTGCTCTTGCTATTACTACCCTTTTCTCCCTCCCTTCTCACTCCCTTTTCTTCCTCCCTTTGCATTAAATTCCCCAAGATCCCTTTTGGTGATTTAGGAGCACTGGACAGCTTTGTTTCAGTTGTGCTCACTTCCTCCTCCTATTCAGACCCAGTGGACACATAAGGGTCCTTCCAGCTCCTCCATTTATTATTTTTTAATTTTCTCATAGTGATAGCAGTCACTATGAGCCTCTCCTGTCTCAATTTTTCCTCAAGATCACAGCAGAATAGCATAGCACATCTACCTCTCTATGTAGCTGCTGCAAATACATCACATTTTTATAGTGAAAAGGCGAAAATCCAAGTAAATAAATGGGTGGAAACTTTCTTGTCATTGAAACAATGGTGAACAATTTTGGCCAATGGGCTAAAAATTAGAAACTTGTAATCGCTAGGTTTAACCCCTTAGCGACCCTTGACGTACCAGGACCGTCAAGGGTAAATGTGACCGAACGACCCTTGACGGTCCTGGTACGTCAAGGGTTAAACTCTTCCATCGCGGCCGCACGGAGCGATGGAAGAGTTCAAGCCGCTTGTTACTAAGTGTCCCGGTATCGGGACACTTAGTAACAAGCGGCTGAAACATTGTTGCAACATGCGATTCGCTTCAAAAGCGAATCACATGTTGCAAAACCTGAATGACAGGGACAGTATTTGTAAATACTGTCCCTGTCAGATCTCTCTGCCTCCCTCCACCTTGCATACTGCTGAGGTGGAGAGAGACAGAGAGACATGCTGTTCCAGTGTACCTGTAGAAAAAAAAAGTAAAAAAAAAGTTTAAATAAAGACATTTAACCCTTTGATCACTGTTCTGCAGTGATCAATAAGTGCCCCCCCATCTGATCACTCTTGGAGTGATCAATTTGCTGCAGATCAGTGTTTTCTGATCTGTGGGACACCCCATCCCCCTTGAATTTTTTTAGATTTTTTAAAAAATTTTAAATTTTTTTTTAAATTTTTTTTTTAATTTTTTTTTTTTTTTTTTTTAATAATAAATATAGTTTAGGTATTTTGGTAGGTAGTTGGGTAGGTTTAGTGTAGACGGGAAAGTTTTAGGGATAGATTTAGGTTTAGGGATAGCGTAAGAAAAAAAAAAACCCAAAAAAACCCCAAAACCCCCCCCCCAAAAAAAAAAAATATATATATGTATAATAAGCGCAGTTTAGATAGGTAGTTCACTTGGGTTAGGTAGGTTCAGGATATACGTAGGTTAGGGTAAGTTTTAGGGTTAGATTTAGGTTTAGGGATAGCGTAAGAAAAAAAAAAAACCCAAAAAACCCCAAACCCCCCCCAAAAAAAAAAAAAAATTTATATATATATATATATAATAAGTGCAGTTTAGATAGGTAGTTCACTTGGGTTAGGTAGGTTCAGGATATACGTAGGTTAGGGTAAGTTTTAGGGTTAGATTTAGGTTTAGGGATAGCGTAAGAAAAAAAAAAGCTTTTTTAGTGGGCAAAATGCAGCGCAGGTACAGCGTTGAAGAGCCATATGCCTTTTTGGCGTCTGACTCTGAGGCAACAGACACTGCGTCAGATTTTGACATAGCGCAGTTTTCAGAAAGTGAGAGCAGCTCTAGTGATGACGCTGGGCCTTCTGTCAAGAAAAGACGCACTGCCCCAAAAGCTGCTCTGGCAACTGCCCCAGCACCTGCCAAAAGAACTGCCCAAAGACCTACCAAAATACCTACCCAAAGAAATGCCCCAAGTGTTGCCCCAAGAGCTGCCCTGGCAACTGCCCCAGCACCTGCCAAAAGATCTGCCCAAAACCTACCAAAGAAATGCCCCAACACCTGCCACTCCGGATCCTAATGAATGGGTATCAATTTATGCCCACGAATCTCAGAATTCATAGGCAACCCAGGGATTCAAATTGATGTGGAAGGATTTACCCATGATCATTTTTTTGATTTGTTTTTGGGGGAAGACGTTTTAGGTGAAATTGTTTCCCAAACCAATTTGTATGCAGCCCAGTATACTGCCGCCAACCCTAAGTGTGAAAAACGCTGTTTTTTTTTTTTTACTTGCGTCATGGTTTACGAGGGATTGGTGGTAAAATGGCTGTGTATAAAATTGGAAAACACACCTAAAACGAGAGCCTGGGGTGTCTACTTTCCAAAAATATACACTTTTGGGGGGAAATCTTAAAAAAAGAGCACTGTTACACAGCCCCAAATGAGACATGGCACCAGTAACGCAAGCTGTGAAGATTCAAAGTGTGAACCTGGAAACGCGCATGTTCCAATTTGGCCCCCGTAGCTCCCCCAAACCATGAGAAAGCTATGCATATGGGGTATTGCTGTACTCAGAAGAAGGAGCTGAACACTATTCAATTCAGTTTATAAAATCTTCACCTATTCTGTACTTGAAATTCACATCAAAATTGAAGGCAAAGTGTGAAAAATGCTGAATTTTTTTTACTTACGTCAAATTTTCACAGGATTGGTGGTAAAATGGCAGTGTATAAAATTGGAAAACACACCTAAAACGAGAGCCTGGGGTGTCTACTTTCCAAAAATATACACTTTTGGGGGGAAATCTTAAAAAAAGAGCACTGTTACACAGCCCCAAATGAGACATGGCACCAGTAACGCAAGCTGTGAAGATTCAAAGTGTGAACCTGGAAACGCGCATGTTCCAATTTGGCCCCCGTAGCTCCCCCAAACCATGAGAAAGCTATGCATATGGGGTATTGCTGTACTCAGAAGAAGGAGCTGAACACTATTCAATTCAGTTTATAAAATCTTCACCTATTCTGTGCTTGAAATTCACATCAAAATTGAAGGCAAAGTGTGAAAAATGCTGAATTTTTTTTACTTACGTCAAATTTTCACAGGATTGGTGGTAAAATGGCAGTGTATAAAATTGGAAAACACACCTAAAACGAGAGCCTGGGGTGTCTACTTTCCAAAAATATACACTTTTGGGGGGAAATCTTAAAAAAAGAGCACTGTTACACAGCCCCAAATGAGACATGGCACCAGTAACGCAAGCTGTGAAGATTCAAAGTGTGAACCTGGAAACGCGCATGTTCCAATTTGGCCCCCGTAGCTCCCCCAAACCATGAGAAAGCTATGCATATGGGGTATTGCTGTACTCAGAAGAAGGAGCTGAACACTATTCAATTCAGTTTATAAAATCTTCACCTATTCTGTGCTTGAAATTCACATCAAAATTGAAGGCAAAGTGTGAAAAATGCTGATTTTTTTTTACTTATGTCAAATTTTCACAGGATTGGTGATAAAATGGCAGTGTATAAAATTGGAAAACACACCTAAAACGAGAGCCTGGGGTGTCTACTTTCCAAAAATATATACTTTTGGGGGGAAATCTTAGAGTGGAGCACTGTTACACAGCCCCAAATGAGACATGGCACCAGTAACGCAAGCTGTGAAGATTCAAAGTGTGAACCTGGAAACGCGCATGTTCCAATTTGGCCCCCGTAGCTCCCCCAAACCATGAGAAAGCTATGCATATGGGGTATTGCCGTACTCAGAAGAAGGAGCTGAACACTATTCAATTCAGTTTATAAAATCTTAACCTATTCTGTGCTTGAAATTCACATCAACATTGAAGGCAAAGTGTGAAAAACGCTGTTTTTTTACTTACGTCAAGTTTATGAGAAAGTGGTGGTAAAATGGCCGTGTAAAACATTTGAAAACACACCTAAAATGAAAGCTGGGGGTGTCTACATTCCAAAAATATACACTTTTGGGGGGAAATTCTAAAGTGCAGCACTGGAACATAGCCCAAAATGAGTAATGGCATCAGTTAACCAAGATGTGAAAATTCAATATTTGTTCAAAATTGGGCCCCGTAGCTCCCCCAAACCTTGAGAAACCTATGCATATGGGGTATTGCTGTACTCAGAAGAAGGAGCTGAACACTAAACAATGCATTTTTAAAAATCTTCACCTATCATGTGCTTGAAATTCACATCAACATTGAAGTGCAAGTGTGAAAAACGCTGTTTTTTTACCTTACGTCAAGATTTACGAGCGATTGGTGGTAAAATGGCTGCGTAAAAAAATTGAAAACATACATAAAATGAAAGCCTGGGGTGTCTACTTTCCAAAAATATATACTTTTGGGGGGAAATCTTAGAGTGGAGCACTGTTACACAGCCCCAAATGAGACATGGCACCAGTGATGCAAGCTGTGAAAATTCAAAGTGTGAAACTGGAAACGCGCATGTTCCAATTTGGGCCCCGTAGCTCTCCAAACCTTGAGAAACCTATGCATATGGGGTATTGCCTTACTCCGAAAAAGGAGCTGAACACTAAACAATGCATTTTTAAAAATCTTCACCTATCATGTGCTTGAAATTCACATCAACATTGAAGTGCAAGTGTGAAAAATGCTGTTTTTTTAACTTACGTCAAGATTTACGAGCGATTGGTGGTAAAATGGCTGCGTAAAAAAATTGAAAACATACATAAAATGAAAGCCTGGGGTGTCTACTTTCCAAAAATATATACTTTTGGGGGGAAATCTTAGAGTGGAGCACTGTTACACAGCCCCAAATGAGACATGGCACCAGTGATGCAAGCTGTGAAAATTCAAAGTGTGAAACTGGAAACGCGCATGTTCCAGTTTGGGCCCCGTAGCTCTCCAAACCTTGAGAAACCTATGCATATGGGGTATTGCCGTACTCAGAAGAAGGAGCTGAACACTAAACAATGCATTTTTAAAAATCTTCACCTATCATGTGCTTGAAATTCACATCAACATTGAAGTGCAAGTGTGAAAAACGCTGTTTTTTTAACTTATGTCAAGATTTACGAGCGATTGGTGGTAAAATGGCTGCGTAAAAAAATTGAAAACATACATAAAATGAAAGCCTGGGGTGTCTACTTTCCAAAAATATATACTTTTGGGGGGAAATCTTAGAGTGGAGCACTGTTACACAGCCCCAAATGAGACATGGCACCAGTGGTGCAAGCTGTGAAAATTCAAAGTGTGAAACTGGAAACGCGCATGTTCCAGTTTGGGCCCCGTAGCTCTCCCAAACCTTGAGAAACCTATGCATATGGGGTATTGCCGTACTCAGAAGAAGGAGCTGAACACTAAACAATGCATTTTTAAAAATCTTCACCTATCATGTGCTTGAAATTCACATCAACATTGAAGTGCAAGTGTGAAAAACACTGTTTTTTTAACTTACGTCAAGATTTACGAGCGATTGGTGGTAAAATGGCTGCGTAAAAAAATTGAAAACATACATAAAATGAAAGCCTGGGGTGTCTACTTTCCAAAAATATATACTTTTGGGGGGAAATCTTAGAGTGGAGCACTGTTACACAGCCCCAAATGAGACATGGCACCAGTGATGCAAGCTGTGAAAATTCAAAGTGTGAAACTGGAAACGCGCATGTTCCAGTTTGGGCCCCGTAGCTCTCCAAACCTTGAGAAACCTATGCATATGGGGTATTGCCGTACTCAGAAGAAGGAGCTGAACACTAAACAATGCATTTTTAAAAATCTTCACGTATCATGTGCTTGAAATTCACATCAACATTGAAGTGCAAGTGTGAAAAACGCTGTTTTTTTAACTTACGTCAAGATTTACGAGCGATTGGTGGTAAAATGGCTGCGTAAAAAAATTGAAAACATACATAAAATGAAAGCCTGGGGTGTCTACTTTCCAAAAATATATACTTTTGGGGGGAAATCTTAGAGTGGAGCACTGTTACACAGCCCCAAATGAGACATGGCACCAGTGATGCAAGCTGTGAAAATTCAAAGTGTGAAACTGGAAACGCGCATTTTCCAATTTGGGCCCCGTAGCTCTCCCAAACCTTGAGAAACCTATGCATATGGGGTGTTGCAGTACTCAGAAGAAGGAGCTGAACACTAAACAATGCATTTTTAAAAATCTTCACCTATCATGTGCTTGATATCAACAGTAGTATTGAAATGTAAGTGTGAAAACTGCAAAAAAACAAAATATTACCACAATTTTGAATTTTTTTTCTGGAAAAATAGCTGCATGAAAAACTCCAAAATTCTCCTGATTATTTACCTTATGTTGTGTAGTTTTCAGAAACATATACCTTTGTGGGACATTTTTGGTTCTGGCACCGCCAGCTAAGCTATGATGCTCACATGCCAATTGTTGAGAAATTACAAGTTGGAAATAATGGCATCCATCTTGTAATATTTACCTTGTAAATGTGAGGAAGTGATTGAAATACTAGGCATATGGGGTATTCTTATATTCAGGAGAAGCAAATGAATATATTTAGGGGTATTTTTTTGTCATAAACTAATTGTATGCAAATCCTGACACGAAAATATAAGCAAAATGTTGTTTTTTTTCAATTTTTTTCCTCTTTTTTTCTATTTTAATCAAATTAAACAATGAGGTATTCATATAATTGTGGTATCAAAAGAAAGCCCTACTTGTGCTTAAAAAAACAGTATATAATTTATGTGGCTGCACAAAAGGAATTAAAGAGAAAATATGGTTGAACAAAGACATAGTCAAAAAAGTCAAAATTGCTCCGGTCCTTAAGTCAAATCAAACTCAGATTTTCCCGGTCCTTAAGGGGTTAAAGCCGATTTTCTTGCGAAAAAGCAGACAACAGCATGATTTTTGAGGAATTTCTCTCGGGAACATGGTGAGAGATTTTTCCCACCCCTACTATTGTGTAAATTACAGTAACATACACATACACTCTCACAGTATGTCCAACAAATGCACAATGGGAGGAGAAGGGGAAAGAATTCCCCACAAGCCCTAAGAAGGGGAATCATGTCAGGGCTGTGGGGGGGTCAAAGAAAGCTTGTAAGGGGTATCTGCCCCTTTAATGTTTAAGAAGGGGTGGGGCATGGGAACCAATATAAGGGGGACACTTGGAGCATCACTTCCTTTTCAGAAGTGAATACCAAAAGTATCAGATCTGCTTACTTGTGCTGTCTTCCATGGCGTCATCTGCTTTTCTGTTGGCTGAAGTCCGGCGGTGGTGATTGGCTGCGGTAGCAGCTTTCTTGGAGGATGGATTCTACTCGCGTGTCTTTGGCAGGGGTGGCCGCCTGGCTTACGGGGAGCATCCGGACGCAGCCACCTGTTCGACTGAGCCTTGGGTCGGACAGTGGAACATCCCTCAGCCTAGCCCAGCCGGCTTCTGGAAGCAGCGGGTCCCCTTTTCTGGCTCCAGTTTCCTTATGCAGGTGTCTGTTGCAGCTCTGCAGCCCTCCAGATGGACTGGGGTTCTGGGCGCGCTTCGGCGCGTGGGCGGTGCCTTTCCCTGTCAGTTGAGTCTGCTGGTTGGCAGGTGCCTGATTGTTTTCCCTTCCTCCTTTCTGTCTCCCTGGGTCCTGTTGCCTCTTTTCTGTTCTCCTATTTTGCCTGCCTCAGCTCCTGGTGGCTCTGTTCGGCTGCTTTTGTCTTCCTTGTTTGTTTGCTGTTTTCCCTGTTCTCTCTCTTGTTCTGCTGCCCCTCCCCCCTCACTTTCCTTTTGCCCCTGTTCCTGGCTGCTCTCTTCTTTCTCCCCCCCCCCGTTTTTTCCTTCTTGGTAGGTCCTGTGGGCTTTCTTCTCTTAATGTTTGGGTCTGTTTGTCCTGCTGTGGGTGATACTCTGGGACCCTGTCCTGGTGATGTGTGGTTGCAGGGCTCTACCTGCTGTGTTGAGTATTAGTGTTGAGCGAGCACCCCGATGCTCGGGTGCTCGGGTGCTCTGACCGAGCACCCCCTGAGGCTCGAGTGCTCGGCCGAGCACCCGAGCCCCATTCAAATGAATGGGGCGACACGAGCATTACACCAGGCACCCCCTGCTCTGATGAGGGGAGGGTGCCTGGTCAATGCCCCCCTTCATCTCCGCTATGCCCCCTTAATCTCTGAATGCCCCCTTCATCTCCGCAATGTCCCCCTTCATCTCCGCTATGCCCCTCTTCCACAATGTCCCCCTTCATCTCCGCTATGCCCCTCTTCCACAATGTCCCCCTTCATCTCCGCTATGCCCCTCTTCCACAATGTCCCCCTTCATCTCCTCTATGCCATAGAGGAGATGAAGGGGGACATTGTGGAAGAGGGGCATAGCGGAGATGAAGGGGGACATTGTGGAAGAGGGGCATAGTGGAGATGAAGGGGGACATTGTGGAAGAGGGGCATAGCGGAGATGAAGGGGGACATTGTGGAAGAGGGGCATAGAGTCTATGCCCCTCTTCCACAATGTCCCCCTTCATCTCCGCAATGCCCCCTTCATCTCCGCAATGCCCCCGTACCTCCAGTCCCTGGTGGTCCAGCGGAGCGTCTTCAGATCTGTGCCTCTTCCGGCACAGATCCCCGCCACCCGAACATGTCGGGCGAGCACATGGCGGTACTCGACGAGTACCGCCATGTGCCGAGCAGAGCGATGCTCGAGCCGATCCGAGCATCGGCTGAGCACGCTCGCTCAACACTATTGAGTATATAAAAAAAAAAAAAAAAAAGGTCAAAACAAATGACTGACGAACTATGTTTCTGTGTGTGTGTGTGTATATATCTGGAAACTATATATATATGTGTGTGTATATGTAGATGACAAAATGTATATTTGTGTGTGTTTATATTCTAGGTAAAAATATGTGTGTGTTGATATATGTGAGAACATGCATATGTGTGTGTGTGTATATATGTGAGAACTTATATTTGTGTGTGTGTATATATATGAGAACTTCTATATATGTGTGTGTGTGTATATATATGAGGACATTTGTGTGTGTGTATGTATAGGAGAACATGTATGTATATGAGTGTGTTTATATATCTGTGAACATATGTGTGTGTGTGTATATGTGTGTGTGTATTTCTATGTGTACATGTATATGTGTGTGTGTGTATGTATATGTGAACATGTATATGTGTGTGTGTGTGTCTATGTGAACGTATATATATTTGTGTGCGTATATATGAGACAATATGTGGTTGTGTATATTTATATGACTAAATATGTATTGTGTGTGTACATATGGTACGAAATATTTGGTGTGTATATATGTATATGTGTGTATATATATGTATGTATGACCAATATGTGTATGTGTGTGTATATATATATATGTATTTGGAACAATATATATGTGTTTGTGTATATCTCATGAAATTAGAAGGCATAATAACGGCAAATGGGCATTGATGGTGACGGTGGCCTGCACGGGCCTGGCTATAAAAAAAAAAAAAAAATTAAAAAAAATTCAATAAAGGCATAAATGCTTATTTTAAAAATAAATTAATATTTAGACAGGGTGTGGGGGCCTTGGGTGCCCCTGGTGGGTTTTTTGTTTTTCTTTTTCCTTTGTCCTAAGTGCTGTTTCCTGTTCGGTGGACTGTACTGGCGAGTGGGGTTTTTTGGAGCCCCTGGTTTTGGTTCCCCTTTTTCTTTTCCAGGGTTTACCTGTGTGTCGGATTTCTTCTGCTGGAGCTGATTCTGGTGTGGCATGGATGGGTGCCTCTGCTGAGCTGGCTGCTACGCAGTCTGTACCTCCCATTGTGTGGTGGCAGGTATGGGATTGCCTGGGGCAGTGATTCTCTACCTGGGGTGCCGTGGCACCTTGTGTTGGTTTCCCTTTTTCTTTTCAGGGTTCACCTGGGTAGCGGAGTGCTTCAGCTGGTGAGGAGCCTGGTGTGGCACTGATGGGTGCCTCTGCAGAGATGGAAGTTACGCAGTCCGTGCCTCCCATTGCGATAACAGGTACGGGATTGCCTGGGGCCGTGATTCTAGGCCAGGGTGCATGGCACTGTGGTGTGCCGTGGGGGTCAGCTTGGGGTGCCCCATGTTCTCTATGTCGATGTTGACACACTATGTGTATATTTAATTGTGTTTATGTTGTGCGCAACGTGTTTAGTTTGTTTTTCTGGTTGTGCAATGTAATAATACTGTATAATTATGTATTATTCCCTTCAGTATGCGTTTGTTATATTACATTGACAGTTTGGCTGCAGTCCCTGGCGTTGGGGGTCTGGGTTAGTCTAGGTTTGGCATGTTGGGAGCTCTCGGGGACCAGGGAGCGCAGGGGTGATCCCCCCCTCTTGCTCCTGGTGGTGGTGGGGGGTGTTTCTGGGGCTGGTCTTGTTTCTACTGGGGCGCCCGTTGCAGGGGCTGGTGTGGTTATTCCTTTCGGCTGCTTCCCTGTTATTGGGGTTAGGGGCTACGGCTGGGTGTTCACTCTTTTGGGGGGGTTCCCATGGCAGCCGTTGGACTGCCTATTTTTGCTGGGCCAGTCCTTTGGGGCTACATTTGAGGGTTGAGGTTCGGGAGAAGTTTTGGAGGTTGTCATGGTTTGGCTGATTTCGTCACACGCTATGCTGTTGATTACTGCTTCCTTTCCTTCCCTGGTGGGCTGAGTCGGCTGGGGTTGACCAGACTGCCTTGATCTCTCTGTTGCCATGGTTGCGCACCTGCTTGTTTCTCAGCCAATCCCTTCCAGGCTGTTTCACACAGCTGGCTCCCTTCCTCCTTGTCCTTATGTTTGCTTCGGTGCGAGGGCATTTTCCTGCGTCTGATTATCTGTGCATGACCTGCCTTCCTCTGACGTCCCTTCTGACTCCTGGCTTATTCTTGCTGTTGCTGATCTCTGTATTCCTGATCCTGGCTTGTCTGCGTACCTGCATAGGTTCCTGACCCCGGCTTGTCTTTTGGTCTATGCTCCTGGATTGCGGTTTTGCTTTGGTTGTTTCACTAAGGGGTTTTTTGCAGTTTACATTTGTCTGGTTCCTTGCCTTCCAGAGGAGCAAATTTGTGGATATTTATTCTCGGCTTTCCTTGGAAGAGGCTCCTCCGGACCGGGATATTCAGTCTGCTGCTGGGACGAAGGCGGTGAAGATGTGGTGGTATTGGGGGATACCCAAAGTTTTTCAGGGATTGCTTTTGGGCATTTTTCAATTCTTGCTAGCGTGTTAGGTGGGCATTTTTCTGCGGCGTGCTCCTTCTTGTTCTGTTACTAGGCCATGATTTGGCACGCCTGCTGGATTTCTGGGGCTCGAATGGGGTGTTGGATTTGTGTACAGTGGCGGCGTGTTCTTTGCGGTTCGGGTCCTTGTTTGGGCTGGATTGGGTTGGCCTCTTTGGCCTGTGACTTGGGGTCTTCCGGTTTGATGAGGGACCTGGTTTTTCCTGGAAGTCTTTCCAATTGTCATTGCTTTTACTTTGTGGGTTGTCAGGATGCAGAATGGTAAGGTTGTTTTTTGTACTCTGACGCTCTGGGGGTGGTGCTGGCGGTTCATAACTTGTTTTCCTCTTCTGTCCCTGTTCTGTCTGCTTTGTTGTTCGGGGCCATCTGTCTGAGTCCTGATATATCTTTTTGGGAGCGGCGTGTGCCTGGGTTCTGTATGTGGCTGCTGATGCACTTTCTCGATTCCTGGTCGTGGAGTTTGGTAGGCATGTCTGGGGGCGACGGCTGTGGGGTACGCCTTGTCCTGACCACTGGTGGGATCTTGGTGGTCTACAGTTGTATCCGGGGGAGGTATTCATTGGCTCCAGCCTCTTTGGCAAGGTGTGCGGTTGCTTGGGATGAGTGGATCAGTTGGAGGCTGTGGTGGGGGATGCTGTGAGGATTGATGGGGTGTTGTGGTTGGTACTGGAATTGGTTTAGTCGGGGTGTATTCCCGGTGGCTATTGGGGGGCCGGGTGTCTGGGTTGGCTTTTGGGTTGTTGCGGGGGGAGAGATTGTTCATAGGAATTTGGGGTGCGCAAGTCTTTGCGGTTTTGACTGGTGGTGGTGCAGTCTGATACTCGGCGCCTGGTTTTGTTCTCACTCTTGCAACAGTTATCTTCCAGGTGTTTGCTCGGCTCATTATGGTCAGTGTTTGGGGTGGCTTTTTGTTTTGCTTTTTTGTGGCTCTGCGTCTGGGGGAGTTGTTTAGTTCTTTTCAATTCAGTCCCGGTGTGTGTTTCTGGATTTTGTGCGTTTGCTTCTGGTTCTCTCTCGTTTCGTATCCACCGCTTCGAGAGGGATGTCTATGGTTCTGGGGTTTCGGTGACTGTTTTCGGTGGCTGGTTTGGATATCATTGGGGCTGCTATGAAGGCGGATATGACTGGTTTGGGTACTGAGTCTGTTTGCTGTATCGGTTGGTGGGAGTCCGCACGGCTTTCTCTTATGTTAGGCCGGACAGGATGGTTGGGTGTTGTGTTGTAGTTTCTGTTGCTATACTGTGTTTTTTGTTTTCTGTTCAGGTCACGGCCTTGTTGCTGCTGGATTGTTGGCCACTTTCGTTATTTGGGTGTGATGGAGAGCGGCGGATTGTGGTGGTGGGTGCTGCTGTCTTTCGACCCTTTGTTTTTTCGTTGGTGTCCTGGTTTGTCTATCTGGGTCCGCAGTGGTCTCGCTTTCTTCCTGAGGTTGGTTGGTACGTTTAGTGGTCCCCCTTGGGTTCTTGTGGTGCACTTGTGGGGGTAATGACCTTGGCTCTGGCCCAGCTTGGCTTTTGGTGCGGCCATTCATGGGAAAATTTTCTGTTCTCCTTTGCCATTTCCCTAGGCTGGTGTTCCGTGGCCAGGGATTATTCCATGCCTGCGCTGGGTTGGTGACAGGGATCGCAGGGCATTGGAAGTACCGGATTTGTCTGACTCGACGCATGTTGAGTGTGTCATTCACAATTGGGGGTTGTCTGTTCAACATTCTGTTTTTGTGGATTCGTCTTTTCCTTGTTTAGGTCAGATGGGGTGGCTCACTGTGAGGTTGGGGTACATTTTCTTTTTTCTTTTCGTTTCACTTTGGACATTTTGGGGGGGGTTTGGAGCAGGCCATAGCTTTCTATGGGGGGAAGGGCCTGGCTGCGTAGGATGTACGCATCAGGCCCTGTGGCGCTTTTGGCCCTTGCCAATAGGAAAAATGGTACATCATGTTTGGAATGCATGGTTAACAGGTGGATGTCAGGCCAGCGGCCTTGGGCATTAAGCACCCGGACCACGGTCGCGGGTTGTGGTCACCGCCCCTCATTGAGCTGCACAGACCAGCTAATGGGGTGTGGTGGAATGGAGGAAAAGATGGGTTGAGCCTTTTGGGGCTCAGTAGGGTGGGCATAAGTTTATGCCTAGCATTTGGCAAGGGCTTAAAGTTGTGGTGGTTATTAAATTTTAAGTTAATAAAGCTGTGGCCTGGTTTTTACATCCAAACAAGTTGTGTGTGTCTTTATTTGATCTATACCACATGCCCTAGACAAGGATTAGGAGGAACAGCGCAGGGACGTGTGAGTAAAGGGGTAGTCCAAAAACTAACTGCAGGAATGGTTGCAGCATGGTCAGTAAATGATGGTGATCTCTCTCCTCCCAAGGAGGATGCAGATTATCAAACTCCCACCAAAAGTTCCATCCCCAGTGCCAGTACTATTAAAAAAACATGTACGAACACTGAACTGAAGAAAACAAAAAGTGGCATTCTAGTACTGATAGCATATTGGAAGAAGGTGTAGTAGCTTAATAAATGGCTACATCTGTTAGGGATGGGCAAGAATTTTCACCTCAAACTGAAATCGGCGAATAATGGCACTTTTTGCTTGGCAAATAATTTCCCACGAAAAGTGCAGTTTATCCGCTTTTTCCTGCCTTTTTCGCCCATTGAAATCAATGGGAAGAAAAATATTTCTCCACCAAAAGAAAGTTTTCTACAGCCATATAAAAGTCTGTCAGGCTCTCACAGCATCCCATTTTGTGTCTGTGAGAGGAGACAGCAGTACATTTTTTGAGCTAAAGAAGACAGAAAGGGGAACTGAAGTTTAGGGAATCTTTTAGGTAGGACATTTGTTCTGTTAGGAGAGTCAGTGGAGCACTCTGGGGAGAAGAAGGGAGGAAGGAGGTTGATCCCAAATATTCCAAAATTCCATGTGACTGACTGGCAAGACACAGCCAGCTAGGGATCTGTTTACTTGCTGATCTTGCTGTTATTGTCACTGTGCTGGGTGGGAAAGTCTGGGGAAAGACGTTGATTTAGTTTTTCAGTTATATTTTTTTGGACAAGTTATGATAAGACAACAGGGTGGACAACTTAAAAAAAATAAAAAAATTAAAAAAAAAGAATAAAGAACTAAATATATTAGGTGACAGTGACAGACAGCTGACTGGGCTTAGGGAAGGCATCATACAGCGCCATCAGTTGTGTTTTGTACCATACAGTAAAAAATACAGTGTAGTTGTGTAATGTCCAGCAAAAGCACAATGGGAAGGGGGAGGGGTGGAGCAGTGCAGGGACATGACAGTAAAAACTGACTGCAGCAATGGTTGCTGCAATGTGTGCAATCAGTGATGGTGATCCCTCTACTCCAAGGGAAGACGCAGTTTGTCAAGGTCCCTACAAAACTAGTTCCAGCACCACCACTGCCAGTAGAAATAAAGAATCAAATAAGAAGTACACTGAGGACGACAACAAGTCACATTCAAGTGTTGATGATGCTGGCAATAGCATACTAGAGGAAGTTGTAGCAGCTGAACCGCCTGCTGCATCAGATAGTGAGACAAACAAGCACCAAAACACCTATTCTCAAGTAGTAGGGAACTTTGTTACAGTAAAAGTAAAAAGAAATTGTTTGAAACCTCCAAAAGCTTAGAATAATATAAGGGCAGTAGTGGGCAAGACATGTCAGGTGATGCTGATGCTGCTGAGGATGACCTAATGATGACAGGAAGTCATTCAATATAATGGGAAAAAAAAACCTTTCATTAAGGGGTTAAAGCAGCATCAAACTCTGCAATGTCACTACTTGCGGTGATGGTGATGCTCACCCCCATTTACATTCTCTCTCCCATTCTTTTTCAGCTTCTGCTAAAAAGACCCTCACTCTCTCCTACACCCCAGCTGCTCCACCATCACCCTCACTCTCATCACCACCACCAGTCTACTGCTGCTGCTCTATGGGAGTGGGACTAATTGGTGATGATGAAAAATGTCACAGAAGGTCCCCTACTGTTACACTTGCCATATCTCTGGTGCTCTAGAAGTAGACATAGGCAGCTGATACATGCTGATGCTCATATTAGCCAGTTCTGTATTTATCATAATTTTCCAGAGGGACAATACCATTATGCCAATAACTGGCACATTCTGCCACACAAAGTTAATGTTCGACATATGCTGCCTCCACACAGTTAACCCTTTGCGTGCTAGCTTGAGTGCATAGCTTGAGTGCATAGCTTTGCAATGCATTACATACCCCTCTGGCACTCAAAGGGTTAATATTCTACATATGCTGACCCATTCCGCCTCATATACATGATCGATCACTGTGTATGTATTTAAAAAAAATAAACATAGTGCAGGATCTCTAATTTGTTTTCAAAGAAAATCAGACTTCACAGTGGATCACTGGCACATTTACTGATTTTCCCCTAACACTGATCACCTATCCAATAGGATAGTTGATTAATGTGGCAACCAGGAAAGTTAATCGCTGCCTTCCCCTACTATATCTTCAACAAGCATTCTATGAATGAAAGGGTTGAACAGGAGGATCCTCAAGACCCACTCGCATCACATGTGGTGCACATCCCTATAGCACTCAAAGGGTTAAGGGAGTGATGATGGTGATGAAAGGATCTTCTCTAGTCCACTCCCCTACTGAGCAAGTTGGGAAGTAGAGAGAATGATCTCGCAATTCAAGGTTGTCTACTGCTGGTGATGTGTGAGGTAAAGCATCTCTTAAACAATGCTAGCAGTTCAACAACCTTGCATTCTTATGATTGATTGAGAGCTGTTGCTTTAAATTGTAGTTGGGGCTTCCAGCGATGGGAGCTTGTGATATGGTTTGATGTAGGTGTGGAGCCCTCAGGTACTTTGATTCCCGAGGTAGAATCGACAAGGTAGGTCAGATTAGAGGACCAGAAGAGGAGAGCCAAAAATGATTAGTGAACATGAATTTTTTATTGATCATTTGAACAGATTAATGTGACAAAAATACGAGTGCCTGCCAGATTTCTCTGGATGGATTGGAGATGCATTGTGAAAAGCAGGAGGACTGCCATTTCCCGAGCTTCTGGATTATGTGTGCGGGCACATTGTGTTTTGATGCTGCTGAGGCAGCTCCAATTTTGAATGAGTGTCCTGAAAAATGATTGGGGTTGAGAACTAGATTGGTGATGATGGAATGGGCTAGTCGGTTGAAGGCGGATGTTGTGAGAGGTGCTGTTGGGTTAGGTAGCAATGGGCTATTGTCTAGGTTGTTGATTTTGAGTGATGCTAGGCATTGTAATGCTATAAATGGGCACCATTTGTCTAGGGTTGGAAAGATAGGAATGAATGCTCCAGAACCTGATTGATCTGTTTTTGAATGGGGTAGAAAAAGGGAGCAGTAATTTGAGTGGAATGTGAGGCTGGATTTTTTAATGAAATGTGATGATTTGGAATGGGAGGTGAATTATCTGGGCCTTAAAAAGCCAAAAAAGGCTAGGCTTATAGCTGCTGTTAGAATGATGTTGGTATGATGATTGAAAACTGTTTTTTGGAGAGATTTGTACATATTTCTGAATAGTGAGCATGAGATGGTTAAACAGATTTGTGGTGAATGATGGTTAATTTTAAACAAACCTTTGAGGAATAATTTAATGCTATGGTTGGACAGAACGGATGGTGAATTTGGATGTTAGGAAATGTTGTATGCCTGCTAGGTAAAGTTTGATGGTGATGAGAGCTAATTGAAGGGCTGAATGGCAGTAAGAGGCAAATGCTAGAATGGTTGACAGTGCAAAGGGGTGGTTGGGATTGGTCTGACTGATAAACTGGAGAAGAGCTGACCAGGCTTGTTGCTAGGTTCTTCTTGTGTTGGAGGCTAGTGCTGTATTAATAATTCCATATGCTTGGGATATGAATGGGCTTAGAGCATGATTAGTTCTTAAAAAGGCAGAGGTTTGGAAGCTTGAGGTTTGGCGGTTGGATGTGACTTGAAGAATACCTGGAATTGGAAACAAGATGTGAATGTTGGGGTGAACTAAAAGGAGAGACTGAAGAAGTGGTAAGTTAATTACATCTAATCATTTATTGATTTGTATGAGACATGGACAAATGATGAGTGAATGGATTTTGTCACATTCTGAACAAAGATGGATGAGATGACAGTTACTAAAGAAACAACCTTTAGAGTTGAAGTTGCTGCAGATTTGTGATGAGCCATGGTAATAAATTTTTTCAACCTAGCTTGTCTCTGGGTCCTTCAGTCTGAATGTTGAAACTAGTGGTAGTGGTGGAAGTTGGCTGAGGGGTTTGTCAGGAGGTGCTGGCTATAGATGTGGCTGCAGTGTTTGGGCATAGATTAGAAGAGTGGAAAGCGATCTGGCAGATGTTACATACGGTTCCCTTTAATCTGGCAAAATGCCTGCAAAACAGCTCATTGTCCAGTCCTCTCTAATCTGTGATGAAGCAAAACTGGGCAAGAGCTGCTGTGGCCTTGGTGGAAAAGGCTTTGTGGTAGTCATAAAAGAAATGTCCACCGTATTTGTAAGCCAGGTTGATGATTATGTATAGGTAGTGATCAAGTTATATGCATCTGTTAGGCTGAGCATAGTATGTCTCTGTATATACTAAATGCAATTGTGGATTTGGTGATGGATAAATGCTTTGACAGGTGTGGGTCTTTGGATTTGAGTGTCACTGAAATATCACCGCAGCTTACTGTTTTTTGTTCTTGTAAGTCTTGGGATGCTAGGAGAAGTGATATGAGGTTAATATCTTTCCCTTCAGTGATGTCCCTCCAGATGTGTTGGGGAATCATATGGGCTGGTGTTATTCTAGGGGATGTAGTAGGGAATTCTTTTTCTCAGGGCTTGTGCTTTGAAAAAAAATAAAAAAAACATGGTCCTACAAAAAATATACAGTTTATGGAGGTTTGTTTCTAACAAGCCTAAGTCCTACAAATCAATGTTTCCTCAGGGCTTGGGCCTCTAACAACAAATCTAACAAGTCATCCTCTACAAAATACTCTATCAAGTCAAGTATTTTTATTAACTGTCCCCCCAATACAAGTCAAGAACCCCCCAAAACAAATTCTCCCCCCAATACAAGCCAAGAACCCCCTAAAACAAATTCTGATTCATTCATTCATTCACCAACACCGGCACCCTCCTCAGAGCCCTTTTATACCATGTCTTCTAGGGTATTTTTATTTATTTTTTAACTGCCCCCCAATCCCAGTAAACAACCCCTCCAAAAATCATCCCCTGTTCAACTGATTCTTCCCCTACACCCCACCAACACAGGCACACTTGTGCCCCTTTTATACTATGCCTTTGGGAAATAAAATACTATTTGCTGTGTGTTGTGTGTAACTTCAATGTTCCAATTGATTTCAATGGAATAAGCTAGGCAAAAAAAGCGTGAAAAAGCGAAAATCAGCACTTTTCACAGGAAATTTTTCACCAAGTGGAAAGTGCCATTTTCCACCAATTTCAGTTTGAGGTGAAAAGTTTGCCCATCCCTACTCCTTACTCCTAATAGAATATGAATGGGGAGGAAAACATTTTTAATGCTCATGGATTTTGTTTGTTTTTTGTTCTCTTTTTTTCAGTTAATAGAATTGAATCCCTTACCTCTGTGGGCTTGCCTCTGACATACGAAACCCATATGATAAATCTGGGGCTCAATACTATTCCCACTGGTAAAATTGCTGGTAAGGGAAAAAAAAAGACAGAGTGATACACCTACTCATGTACTACAGCTATTCCATAGCTTGCCTGGTACTTGGAACAAGCAGCGTTGGTTCTGGTTGTTGGCTTTTATTCCCACAACTCAAACTAAAAAGAGTGAATTGTGGGAACATCAAGGAAAAATGCCAACTTTCGTTGTTTGACACAGTGTCAAACAACGAGAGTGAGCTCAAAGCAGTTACCCCCCCAACCTACCATACTCTGACCCTACTCTATCCCTAACATGACACTAAATAATGCTGTCCCTAATACTATCTTAACACCTGGAAATGTAGCACTTACCAGTCATCCACTGTCCATCTTCTTCTTCAATCTTCTGTCTTATTTCTTCCCTCCTTCTTCTCTTCTTTGTTCTTTCCGACCTGTGAAAAAAAATGATTATATTTAATAAAAAAATGAATCAAGCCCCCAGCGCTCAAAGGGTTTAAAAAGTGTGGCATCTGTCTTCAGAGTACTGTTTTTTTTTTTTGCCAATTCTTTTTGTCTGGCTTGTTACTATCTAGCTTGTGGTTTCCCTACTTTTTGGCTTCTGGTTCTTTCCATTATCTCTTCAGCTCCTCCCTGTATTAACACTGGAGGTTCCTGACTTAAATACCCAGCAGCCTTAGCCTATTTGCCTGATTATTTGAGTTTGTTTGTTTACAGTTGTTGTTGCAGTTTGACATTGGCTTGTGTATTCTTTGGATTGTCTTCCCGGGTGTTATTTCCCTGGCTTATGTTTACTGATTATGGATTCTGCTTGTCTCTTGTACCCCATACACCCTGACCTCAGCTTATTTTGACTATTCTACTTGGTGACTTTTCACACCATCAGGTACATTCGAATATTGGGCCTTTTGTCCTGGAAGGCATCTTATATTCACTACTTTGCTTGCATTATATGTGTATCCTCCAACCCAGGCTACTGTTGCTATTCTGGGTATCCTCAGCTTTGCACCCTTTCATTCCCTTTTTACTTGGGCTTCCGCATCTATCTAGAGGGCCTCGGCTGACTCCGATTGACTGTGTATATCCACTGCAGGGCAATTGTCTCATCCCTCAACGGTTTCATTTCATAAGTGTTAAAGGGTGGTCGATTATACCCACATTCTGTCAGACTCTCTTCTACTTTTAGTCGCAGACTTTTTCCCACATCTCCTGTCGGATGTTCTTCGACTCAGTCAGAGATATTCCCTTCCGACAGTTACTGGGTTATATCCAACTCCTGGTTATAGCTTCCCTACAGGCTCCTACCTGTTTTCTGTATTTTGTTCATATATTGTCTTGGCAATAGTGAATACTTCAATATTCCAGTCTAACCCGAGCAGTCTCTGCCTGCTACCTTCAGTGCATCCTTGTTTTTACATTGATTTGCATTTGGGGTCCTCCTGGTGTCCCTGATCTGAGAACTACAACAATGTGTGTCAACTCCCATCCTGGTCAGTGTCCCAACTCAGCTAGGATCAGATATCTGTCTTCGTGGACAGGACTTTTACTCCGTCTTTGGCTGCAGCAAGCATAGTGGACAATGCACCTGACCACCGCTTCTCAGTGTCACTCTCTAGCTACCCTGTTTTGAGACCTCTGGGACACTCCCTGTGACACTTTTAATGTCCATTTCTATTAAAACAGAATGCAGACCACAAGGCCCCTTGCCACCACCGCTGCTGTCTCTGCTGGTGGTGGCAGGCATCTAGAGTAAAAAAGCCCCCCTACCTTTCCTATCAGGCCATTGTCCAAGTCAGACAGCGAGAATTTTAAACAGAGACTGGCTTTTATATGCAAGTCTCTGTTCAAAAAAATTGGCAGCCTCCAACTGGCTGTGATGTTTGCTTACTCACCTCCCATCCAATCAGCTTCTAGCAGGTTTTGTAATCTCCCCAGTAAAAGCTTATTGGCTGGGATTTTCAGGAAGATATAAACCTGCAACAGTGATATGTTTTGTTTTTCTACCAATTTTAAAATACTAATTGTAGTGTTTGTATTCATATTAGTACACATTATAAATTAGTAATATATTTAACTAATTTGTTTACAACACAAAACAGTATTGTAGGCCGCCAAAAGTGACCTTATATAAGTCTATCTATTTATATTTTTATTACAAAAATTGTTAAAAAAAAATAAAAAGAAGGCATGGGAACTTATTTCCACTGAGTTAAATAAATGAAACAGAAAATGTTGGATACATTACAAGGACCGATAAATTATCAGAAAAAAATAGATTTTTGAAAATTGAAAATATTAGCACCAGAAATATCCCATATGTTTCCACTTAACATTAATGAGTCTTGTATTAATACATGATGGAAGAAATCAGAAGTGGCTTATTTCCCAAACCTGAAAGTTCAGTTAGGCACACAAAGTACAACAGTTCAGCATTTGTTTAACTTTACTACTGTTGGTTATTGATTACTTAAATAAGCTATTTGTTGGTACGATTAGGTCTGCTGATTGAGCATGCACTCTAAATGAATCTTTACTCTTCCTTATATGAAAGAGTTTTATACAGTTTAAACTAAGTGACAATATAGTAATGGTGTAAATGTACAGTGGGAGCAATCAGATGACATTACAGCACATTGTAAAATGAAACATTGACTCTCCATAAAGGCGGTATATAATTTTTTTGAAATGTCACATGTTATGCTAGAAACTATAACACATTGAATTACAATACATATACAGTAATGTGAAAAGTTTTAGGCAGGTGTGACAAAATGCTGTAAAGAAAGAATGCTTTCAAAAACAGACATGTTAATATTTTTTTTTTATCATTTAACAAAATGAATAGTGAGTGAACAGAAGAAACATCTAAATCAAATTAATATTTGGCGTGACCATGCTTTGCCTTCAAAACAGCATCAATTTGTCTAGGTACAATTGTACACAGTTTGTTAAGGAACTCAGCAGGTAGCTTGCTACAAACATCTTGGCGAACTAACCACAGTTCTTCTATGAATTTAGGCAGCCTCAGTTGCTTCTCTCTTCATGTAATCCCAGACAGACCCAATGATGTTGAGATCAGGGCTCTGTGGGAGCCATACCATCACTTCCAGGACTCCTTGTTCGTCTTTACACTGAAGATAGTTCTTAATGAATTTGGCTTTATGTTTGGGGTTGTTGTCATGCTGCAGAATAAGTTTAGGGCCAATCAAATGCCTCCCTGATGGTATTGCATGGTGGATAAGTATCTGCCTGTACTTCTCAGCATTGAGGAGACCATTAATTCTGACCAAATCCCCTATTTGCCAAATTGCAGCTCCAAACTTGCAACTAGCCTTCACCATGCTTCACTGTTGTACTGCACTCCAGCCCTTCGGCAAACAAACTGCCTTCTGCTACAACCAAATATTTCAAATTTTAACTGATCAGTCCAGAGCACCTGTTGCCATTTTTCTGCACCTCATTTCCTGTGTTTTTGTGCATAGTTGAGTCACTTGGCTTTATTTCCATGCTGGAGATATGGCTTTTTGGCTGCAAATCTTCCATGAAGACCACTTCTGACCAGACTTCTCCAGACAGTAGATAGGTATACCAGGGTTCTACTGTTTATTTGCCAATTCTGAGCTGATGGCACTGCTGGACATCTTTCGATTGTGAATAGAAGCAAGCATAATGTGTCTTCCATCTTCTGCATTAGTTTCCTTGGTGACCACCACGTATATGATCCTCAACATTGCCTGTTTTTTTGTGCTTCTTCAAAAGAGCTTGGACAGCACATCTGGAAACCCCTATATGCCTTGTTGCTGTGCTTAGTCTTGTCATGGTGTATTACTTTTGACATTAACTGTCTTCAGCAACATCATCTTGCTAGCTGAGTTTGGTTGTTTCCTCCTCCACAGCTGTTTCTGTTTCAATTAATGATTGTGTTTCAACCTACATATTAAATCGGTGATCATTAGCACCTGTTTGTTTAATCATACACCTGACTATGGCCTCGATCCAATTGTGTCCGACAGCTCTTTTTTCTGCCAACGGCAGAATTACCGGTGCTGTGAAGAAATGCTGGCAACCGGCAAAAAAAAAACATGCCAGGTGATAAATTAAAATCTATTTTCACTCATAGCAAATACTGAAAACACGCTGCAATTGAATTGATTTTGTTAGCCAGTAAGATCCGATAAGGAACTCACTATCTCAGGAAATTTAAGAGCCAGTTTTTTTGTGACTAGAATCTCTTCATGAATCTTAAAACAGCCAACGCTGTAATTGAAATTAAAAATCCCTAAGTCCCCAATGGATATATTTATATTGATCTCCAAAGTCCATTATCAATACATCCAAAGTACACCCAAAATATGTCCAAAGTTAGTAGAATCAACCCTATAAGTGCCAGTGCGTAAAACTACCCCACTGGCTCTCATAGGGTTAAGCCGACTAAGGTGTAAAGCAACAGCCTATAAAAAGTAACACTTAAGATTAATCCTGATATCCAGCACGGTTTTCAGTAGGGATGGATGAAAAGTTTCTCCTCAAACTGAAATCAACGAATAATGTCAGCTTACGTCTGGCAAATAATTTCCCACAAAAAGTGATTTTTTCCGCTTTCTCTCGCCTTTTTTGCCCATTGAAATCAATGGAAAGAAACATTTTTCTCCACCATACAAAAGTTTTTTACAGTCTTATAAAAGGCTGTCAGGCTTTCACAGTATGCCTGTGTTTGTGAGAGGAGAGAACAGCACCTTGTTTGATACAGAGAAGACAGAGATGGGAATTGAAGTTTAGTTTATGGAATCTTTTAGGTTGGACATCTGTTCTGCTAGGAAAGTCAATGGGGCTCTCTGGTGAGAAGAAGGGAGGAAGTAGGTTGACCTAAATACTCCAAAATTCCATATGACTAACTGGCAAGACACAGGCAGCTAGGGACCTATTTGCTTGCTGATCTTGCTGTTATTGTCTCTCTGCTGGGTGGGGAAGTCTAGGTAAAGAAGTTGTTGATTTTGTTTTACAGTTGTAATTTTTTTGGGACAGACTGTGATAAGACAATAGGGTGGACAACTTAAAAAAAATTAAAAAATAATGTAGAACTAAATATATTAGGTGAAAGTGAGGGGTGCAGGGACGGGAGAGTAAAGTAGTAGTTCAAAAACTGACTGCAGCAATGGTGATGATCCCTCTACTCCAAGGGAGGATGCAGTTTGTCAAGGTCCCAGCAAAATGAGTACCAGCCCTACCAGTGCCAGCAGAAATAAAGAACCATAAAAGAAGAACACTGAAGATGACAACAAGTCACATACAAGTGTTGATGATGCTGGCAATAGCATAATAGAGGAAGGTGTAGCAGGAGAACCACCTGCTGCATCAGATAGTGAGACAAACAAGCACCAAAACACGTTTCCTCAAAGTAGTAGGGAACTTTGTTACAGTAAAAGTAAAAAGAAATTGTTTGAGACCTTCAAAAGCTTAGAGGAATATAAGGGTAGTGTGCAAGAATTGTCAGGTGATGCTGATTCTGCTCAGGATGACCTAATTATGACTGATGATGATGATGATGATGCAGATCTAGAATATATTCCTCCAGAATCCTTCTCTTGTTCAGATACAGATGAAGTTAAGAGTGAAGATGATATGTCTATAAGTGTAACGGTTTTTACGACACTCAGACCAAAGGTTAAAAATAAAACACCGTTTTATCGAGGTAAAAATAAGGAACACTGCCCCCTAGGGCTAGAATAGGTAATAGCACTTATCAGACAATATAGGGATGTAGCACAGGCCCAATATGGTAGGAGCAATAGTAGTTTGCAACAGGAATCAATGGAGGTAAAAGGGTTAATGCCCAATACAAATAATCAGTCTCTGTTGTGGTGATTAGCCAACGCCCGGTGGATATAAACAGTCCAGATAGTAGTGCAGAAAGCAAGCGCTAGCAGTGCAACTGAACTGAATCACTACAAGATAGCTTTACTGTAATATACCCAATTGTATAGCAAGAGCTGACTGGAGCTAGAGCCAATAGCACCCCTGGTGCGGTAGCGGAAGAGATACACTGCAAGAGCAAATGGGACCGGAGCCAATAGCACCCCTGAGGCGCAGTAACGGAATAAAGACACTGCAAGAGCAAATGGGACCGGAGCCAAGAGTACTCCTAGGTGCGGTAACGGAAGAGACACTGAACAAGCGACTGTAACGTGAGCCAAATGCACTCCCTGGTGTGGTGTGATGTTACAACACTGCGAGCAATAAGAGACCAGAGCCAAGACACCCTTCCAGTGCCGTAACAGAGCTACACACTGCAAGAGCTAACGGGATGCCCAATAGCACCACGCGGTGCAATGACTGCAAGGGTGCAAGCACCGTAAATGGAGGTCACTGCTCTGCTAGTGTAAACTGATAGGCTCGGTGATGGAGGCAACAAGCTCAGCAAGTGTTAAACGGGCTCGGAATCGGAGGCAACAAGCTTGGCAAGTGTACATGGACAGGCTCGGTAACGGAGGCAACAAGCTCAGCAAGTGTTTTCTGACAGGCTCGCTAACGGAGGGAACAAGCTCAGCAACTGTATGGACAGGCTCAATAATGGAGGCAACAAGCTCTGCAGATGATAAGTAAGTGATCAGTCTGTACAGCACTGCAAGCACAGTTCAGAATGTCGCCAGGCAAAAGAGATCAGAATCTCGCAGGAACACTGGAAGCAATCACTGAGCAGGAACGTCAGCCAGAGGAGGTGGAGGAGGGATGTGAAGAAGGGTTGCCACCATCTACCCCACATGGGACCACTGTTATGCCTGATACGTAATGTGTGTCAATAATCTGAGGACGATAGCGTATGACAATGGTAAAAATACATAAACAAATCATACCATGCCAGTCCCCCTCCACCACCACTACAATACACATCTGCCACATTGCAGGTTGTACTTTTTTTTAATTAATTGACATCATCATGAATATGTGCCAGTGTCTCTTAAGCAGTAAGTTCATGTTGTGTGCAAAGGACAAATGTATTCTGCATGCTAACACATTTTTCAAGGCATATGTTGCTGTAGGAATCACAACTTTGAGTTTCAGCCACTTATTTCTAAACTTCAGCACTCAGAAGAAGTAATATTACAGTGGGAAATGTAGTACATATAGGAAATATAGGTGGAAATGTGTTAAAATAGGTAAAAAGGAGGACATTTTTGCATAGGTGCCCACGCCTAGTCTTCAGCACCATGGTCATCTACTGCCCATCTTCTTTCTTCTCTCTTCTTCTTTTTTCTCTCTTCTGTCTACTTTCTTTTCTCTTCTTCTTTCTTCTCTCTTCCCACTTGTATTTTCTCCATCTTCTTTTTTATTATATCTTCTTTTCATTAAACCGGTAAAAAAAAAAAAAAAAAAAAAAAGAAAGCTGTAAATAAATGTTGCTGAACATAATCCACACATCTATTCATAGTTCAACCTCGTGAGTTCCAGAGGGGCACTCAAAGGGTTAAAGAATGCTTAGATGTCTGGGTGATTTTGTCCAAAAAAATGCCTCATATCCATATAAAAATTGTCCCTATTGTGGCCATAAATTCTTCTAGTGGTAAATTATTTTGTATAAAAATAGAATGTCTGTTTACCATTTCTCCACCGCTGTGTGTAGATGCTAAGGCTGCAGTGGAGAAGGTCAGTTGCAGCACATGCCCCCCCCAGTACCACACATGGGCCAATGCCCATTCAACAATGAGGGAATTTGAACAGAGACTGCCTTTATATAAGGGTAGTGTCTGTTCCAGTTCCCTCACAGCTGTTGGCTAGGATGTGCACTTACGCATCTCCCAGCAAGTCAGCTTCTTTTCTGTGGCCTAATGTCCGCTGTGCTTTTAGCTGGCAGGGCAATTATATACCAACTTAAACATTTCATTTTTTCGGTCGGTATCCAATCCATTTTTGCCCTACTGCCTGTTTTATCGCAAGCAATTGAATTGAGGCATATATGCCTACAAAATTCCTGACTTTGGGCAAGTATACCTAGAAGAATTTATGCCATTATGAAGGCAAAGGGTAGTCACACCAATATTGATTTGATTTAGACTTTTCTTCTGTTCACTCGCTATGCATTTTTTAATTGATAAAAATATTTTTGAAAGGATTCTTACTTTACAGCATTTTTTCTTAAAACTTTTGCACATCATGGTATATTTTGAGAACTGGGTTTAAACAAGAATACAGTGAAATATAATTTATGTATAAACCACTGATGCCAGCATTAACATGACTAAGATATATGTTGCATTGTGAGGAAATATTTGGTTTGCTCAATATGTATGGATTTTTGTAAGCAGACATTTATAATGTTATACATCTTTTCAATAAATCTAAAAGCCAAATTCCAAATATTGCAAAGGACTAGGGGTGGGCAAAATCTCTCGCCATGTTCCCTCAGGGAATTCTGCGAAAACCATTGTTCACTGCTTTTTCATGGAAAAATCTTCTTTAAAACTAGCGATTAAAATTTTCACAATTTTCATCCATTGGACAAAATATTTAGCCATTTTTTTTAATGGCTAGAAAGGTTCCACCCATTGATTCACATTGTTTTTGCCTTTTCACTATAAAAACATGATGTATTTGCGGAAATCAAAAACAATAGGAGCTACAGAGCGAGGTAGACATGCTGTGCTGTTCTGCCAGTGTCGTAACAATAGGGGTCGCAGGGGTCGCACCTGTGACTGGGCCCGTCACTCTCAGGGTCCCGGCCGCCCCCTGCGACATCTTCGCCATGCGCCCGCAGCACAGCTGATCTCTTGGCAGCCAGCAATCTAGTAATGCAGAGCGCTGGGCGATGGCATAATCTCCCAGCGCTCTGCATTACTAAGAACCATGCGGGAGCTTGCATTTCAGACAGAGGTCTGTGCCGAATGAGGCACAGATCTGTCATCTCACACCGCTAGACCACCAGGGACTTGAGGTAGAAGGAGGGGGGTGGTCAGTAGGGGCATTGGGGAAGGGGCAGTGTGGAGAATGAGGGGCACTGTGCAAGAGGCACTGCGGAGAATGAGGGGCATTGTGATGGGGGCATAGAGGATAATGAGGGGCATTGTGGAAGGGGCATTATGGAGATTGAGGGGCAATGTGAAGATGGGGGCATTGTGGGAGGGGCAAAGTGTAGAAAGAGGGGCATTGTGATGGGGGCATTGTGGAAGGGGCATTGTGGAGAATGAGGGGCATTGTGATGGGGGCATTGTGGAAGGGGCAATGTGGAAGGGGCATTGTGGAGAATGAGGGGCATTGTGATGGGGGCATTGTGGAGAAAGAGGGGCACTGTGATGGAGCCATTTTGGAAGGGGCAATATGGAGAATGAGGGGCATTGTGGAGATGAAGGGGCACTGTGGAGAATGAGGGGAATTGTGGAAGGGGCAATGTGGAGATGGGGGCATTGTGAAAGGGGCAATGTGGAAGGGGCAATATGGAGGTGGCCAATGTAGTTGAGGGGGGCCAATGTGGTAAGGGGGGGCCCATGGCAATTCTTGCACCAGGGCCCGGTGGCTTCTAGTTACGCCTCTGTGTTCTGCTGTGATTTTGAGGCAAAATTGAGGCGGAAGAAGCTCATAGTGACTGCTATCGCTATGAGCAGGACCCTAAGTCACACTTGCCATCCCCAAGTGCAAGTACTACTACTACTACTACGGTCCTGCAGCTTGTTAGCGTTAGGACTGTGACAGTGAGGAGGAAGAATCAGGGGCTGAAATTGATGTGGTTGGTGTTAATAGTGGTAGTAGTAGCAGTGATGGTGATGCAGCCGGTGGGACTTGTGTTAGGAAAGTGGTAGGGGAAGCAATTGAGAGTGTCCAGACTAGTGGTCAAGGGAGCCCACATCATTTCCCTGACCCTGGGAGCCCCCTTCCCCCAACAGCATTGTCCATGTGGAACATAATCCTGAAGATCAGCTGCCTGTGCCTGCTGCTACAGATGCCAGTCTGCCTTCTCCAGGTCAACAAGAAATGCCAAGTGAGACATTAGGGGACCCTCTGTCACACTGCTCATCACCTCCTCCAGCCAGCAGTGAGCATTTAGAAATTTGCAGAATTTTCATATGCTCTAATTCTTGCTGCTGTTGAGTTGCAAGGGCAACAGGATGTTGAGGAGCAGGCTAGTGTGCCACAGACCACCATGGACACAGCAGGAATGGGGCCAAAAAGTGATCCTGGACTAGGTAAGGTTCCACTTGACAGCAGCAACACATATACCAGATGTGGTGGGGGCTAGTTATGATGCTGCTACTTCTTCAGGCACATCACTGGAGCTAGTCGTGGCAAGTGGAACCTTCATCATCCATCACCCATGTTAGTGTTGTTGTTGATCCCATTCCCTATCAGCTGCCTAATCATCCTGCTGCTTAAACAACTCAGCAGCAGAACAGCAGTCGAAAATTCTGCATCTATTTCAGGACATTTGACAATGGCCAGGGGCCACTGGCCAACAGGACATTACCTGCTGGAATTTATTTTTTTATGCTTTCAAAAAAAAAAAAAAAAAAAATCATAGTCCTACAAAAAATAAAATTTTTTTGGGGGGTTGTTTCTACAAATCAATATTTGCTTAGGGCTTGTGTCAAACAAGCTTAGAGGGATATTAATGTTTCATAATAAAAGGAGCTCTAATTAATCATTATAGTATTTGGACTTTGGAGAGTGTTATTTCAATTCTGTCAGAGTTGTAGTTCAAGAGTAATTCAATGACAAAGTATCCCCCTCCCGCCCCTTTTACTGATGTAACACTGTTCAGCCAGATCAGAAGGGAGGTGCCCAGGTAGACTTCAGAGAGGGACGATCTTCAATTAAGATAAGGGAAAAACCTGAAAAACTTGTCAAGGGGGGCAAGGCCTTCATTGTTCTCATAGGAAGAAGATTGTCCCCTTCTGTTATCTGTCTGGTCTTACAGCCAGATTCCACATGTGAGAAGAGATGGCTTACACTAGATAAAAGGGGCAGGAGGGGAAACTTTGCTTGTGAATATCTCTCAAACTATTAAGGTTTGAGAGATAAGACTTATATCGTTCTGCATTTTTTTTAATGCCTACAAAATAAATTAAAGATAAAACGAAGTATTACTATCCCTACAAATCAATGATTCTTCAAGACTTGTTCCTCTAATAAGTCTAAGTCCTACCATTCAATGTTTTCTCAAGGCTTGGGCTCTAACAACAAATCTAACAAATCATCCTCTACACAATACTATATCAAGTCAAGTATCAGTCCACCCCAGTGGCAGCTTATGTCAGGTTGTTCCTGTCTCTATCACTTACATAAAAATTTCTTATTTTGTTTTATTTTTTATTAACTGTCCCCCCCCCCAATACCAGGCAAGAACACCTCCCCCCAAAAAAATTCCCTGTTCAACTGATTCATTCCCCAGACTCCACCCAGCAACACAGGCACCCTCATTAGACCCCTTTTATACATGTCTTATGGAGTATTTTTAATTGTATTTAAGATTTATGTTTTGTTAACTGCCCCCCAATCCCAGTAAACAAACCCACCAAAAAACATTCCCTGTTCAACTGATTGTTTCCCCACACTCCACCAACAAAGGGACCCTCATGCCCCTTTTATACTATGCCTTTGGGAAATAAAATAATATTTATTATGTATTGTGTGTAAATTCAAAGTTCCCATTGATTTCAATGGAATGAGCTGGGCAAAAGAATCGGGAAAAAGCGGAAAATCAGCACTTTTAGTGACAATTATTCACCAAGCGGAATGTGCCTTTCTCCACTGACTTTAGTTTAAGTCGAAAATTTTCACCCATCCCTACAAAGAACAATGTGCAACATACAAGGTATGTCTTCTATGACTACATAACATTTTTGGTATCTTTTATATTAGGATTTTTTTAAATTTATGAAAATAAATGTTATTGTTTTACTGGAAAATTTGTATGTTTATGTTGATGGACTTGTGTCTTTTTTCATCCTAGCATACTTTGTAACTGTGTTAGTTCAGCTGGTTTCTGTTGAATTAGGAGTAAAATGGTATTCAGTCAAGAGATCTTGTTATGCTTGAATCAGCACATTTTATTTTTATAGAAAAACTACTTTATTGTGAATTCAACAAATTACACAGAAATAAATCCTTGTATCATTCTCACAGACATATATACATACACAATGGAATCTTCCCATCTGTTTCTTTTCAGTTATGTTCATCCAGGCCAGGTTAGCTGAATGAAACAATGTTAATATAACCATTTCACTGTTAAATACTAGTGTGTCCATTCAGCATTAAATCATGTCAGCTGACCTAATAATAACCAACTAATACACTGGTATACACATGTTCACACCCCCTTTGTGACCTCTGACCAATGACACACTGATATCTTTTGTTTATTTATCTTGATAGATGTCATGTGAAAGGGCAGCATCTGGATACTCTGCTCTGAACACTGCACCTAACAAGCTGAATTCTACTCTGCAATCAGCTGAACCTTACTTCCATTAATGACAACTATGAACCAATCACAAACAGCGTACTCCAATAACTCTATCTTTAAAACAACTCACTAACACCAAACTCATATATTATCATTAAACTACTGCTATGCTTTTTGAGATGGCACAGGAGAGAGGTGCATAAGAGTGACACTGATCGTGAGGATTCTGGACCTGCTGGTAAGCTATCTGATCCCAGATTATACCATTATGGTCATCTATAAAGCTCAACTTGTTATCTTTTGTTTGATTGGCATTTGTTATGTGTGTTTGATCTGTCATGTACATCTCTGCTACAGGTGTTGCTTACCTGCTACTGTACCACCTGGGATGGAATCTCCACTAATCCAGCCACTGGTAACCCAGGTCCTACTCTTTGGCATGGGAGAAGATGAGGTGATGGACTGCTACAGTTTAACATCTGCAAGTCTACAACAGGTGTGCAAGGTCCTATGTGAGGGCAAAAAACTCTAAGCTTATGGTAACCATGCCATCAATGGGCTTTATGATGACATATTCCATATCTAGACCCTATAATGGTATATGTGGTACAATGGTCACATGCAGGGATATGGAGTAGGATGTGGATGTTGCATGAAGGTGTCAGTGTTAACTGGGAGGGTGATTGGTATAACAATGGCAGCTGAGATGGCTTTGACTCTTGTGGCATCTGTAAATTCTGTGGCTGCATTGTCTTCTGTAACCAGGGGCGGACTGACCATACGGGCAATCGGTCATAGACCAAGGGCCCGGGACCGAAGGGGGCTCGCCGCCACTTCCAGCAATTATAATTTTAATATATTGTGTCCGCCTGCCACTTAGGGGCCCGTCTGTAGTGCTGCTCAGCTGATCTCCAACTATGGCCGCCGGCGCGCCGTTCTAGTAATACAAAGCGCTGGGAGATGACATCATCTCCCAGCCTCTGCATTACTAGAGGCACGCGGGACTTCGCACAGTGTTTAGCCGTGCCGCTAGACCACCAGGGACTGGAAGTAGGGGCAGTGTGGAGATGAAGGGGCATGGTGGATGGGGTGATGTGGAGATGAAGGGGCAATGTGGAGATGGGGTCATTGTGGAAGGGGAAATGTGGAGATGAAGGGGGTATTGTGGAAGGGGCTTTGTGGAGATGAAGGGGGCATTGTGGAAGGGGCATTGTGGAGATGAAGGGGGCATTGTGGAGATAAAGGGGCATTGTGGAAGGGGCATTGTGGAGATGAAGGGGCAATGGGGAGATGGGGGCATTGTGGAAGGGGAAATGTGGAGATGAAGGGGCAATGGGGAGATGGGGGAATTGTGGAACGGGAAATGTGGAGATGAAGGGGCAATGGGGAGATGGGGGCATTGTGGAAGGGGAAATGTGAAGATGAAGGGGCGATGTGGAGGTGGGGACATTGTGGAGATGAAGGGGCATTGTGGAAGGGGAAATGTGGAGATGGGGGCATTGTGGAGGGGGCATTGTGGAGATGAAGGGGCATTGTGGAAGGGGCATTGTGGAGATGAAGGGGGCATTGTGGAAGGGGAAATGTGGAGATGAAGGAGGCATTGTGAAAGGGGAAATGTGGAGATGGGGGCATTGTGGAAGGGGCATTGTGGAGATGAAGGGGGCATTGTGGAAGGGGCAATGTGGAGGTGAAGGGGGCATTGTCGAAGGGGAAATATGGAGATGGGGGCATTGTGGAGGGAGCATTGTGGAGATAAAGGGGGCATTGTGGAAGGGGCAATGTGACGATGAAGGGGCAATGTGGAGATTTCTGCAGAGGGCCCAGACCTCTTTTTGGACCAGGGGCCCAGGGTCCTGTCAGTCCGCCCCTGTCTGTAACTGCTGTAGCTTTTGTGGCTTTTGAAGCTTTGTTGGTTTCTTTGGCTGCAGGCATGATTGACAGTGCCAGGGATATGGAGGTTACATGAAGGTCCCAAACAAAGGACATGGCAGCACTCCAAATGTACCAAGTCCATGCACAGAGGCTTAATAAGAACACACATTTATTTAAACCATTAAAAATTAAATGCTTAAAGTCTTACACTTTTTGTACTCTACTCAACATTTAATCCTAGATATTAAAACAAAAACCAGAAAGGGGGTATAAATAAAATAAAAATAAAAAATGGCTCTAAAAGATGAGCTCATTGCATACTAAATACTATGTCAATCAAATTGACAGATCATTATCATAAATACATATATTAACCCTTACATGACAGATGAAATGTAGACAGAGGATGAGGTGATCATGAAGATACAAAATTATTAAATAAGCAAGGATAAAAAATCAACAAACGCATTAATAATAAACAGCATTGCAAACAGTAGATAGAAAAATGTTGCATGAAAAGAGAACTATTCAGTAATTAAAAGCATGTGAAGCAGGATACAACTTGACATAAAGTCAAATCAAAGGAAAAGATCAAGGGAGAAGAGATTATATTGAAACCACAGAGGGAAGGGAAAGAAATCATCTTATATGAAGGTCGTGTAAGTTAATTTTGGTTTTCACCAATGTCCAGTTTCTCTTCCCTGTGTCAGGGAAAGGAAGGCTAGCAGTAGCTAAATTGATAAAAGGTAAGTCAAGTAATGGCTGAAATAGCCTGGTGCACTTATGGGCTCAATAATATAATACTAGAACAAAAAAGGAGCAAAGAACACTCCACACAAAAAAATAGCTCATCTAGTAAGGCACACAAAACAAATGCCAAAAATATAAAGCTTTATTATACATAATATTGAATGACAAATCACAAGAAAACAACAATGGTGACTCATTAAAAACAATTAAAAGCATACAACTGAGGGGAAGACACAATGAAATAGTAATAAATATATTGATATGCTCTCAAGCAAATACACAAAGCGATACAGCAACAAATCTACTCAATAAATATGTCCTAAGGTACAATAACAGTAGATACAGAAATAATCCCTAGCATAAAACAGTAATACAATACAGCAGACAAACACTGTGCAAATATCATAAAAATATAGTGTACCTTGTAATGTGCAAATTCAAAATATAAAGCAAATCCATAGAGTGCATACTCAAGAAAAAAGAGATCCACATGCTAGGTAAGCTGTAGCATAGCTGACAATATCTCAAAAAATAATAGTAATGCCCAAATGGAAACAAGAGAGCTATGTCTCAGAGGACTGAATTCATCCCAACGCATGTCTCCTCAAACGGCTTTGTCAGGGGTATTGGAAACAGATAAGGTAATGGCTTTTTGTAAGTGTCCCCAACCAATACGAAAGCTGTTAATCAGTCATGTGAACGGAATAGCAAAAAAATTATATATATATATATATATATATATATATATATATATATATATATATACTGTATTTTATACATATGAAACAATCAAAACATAACTTTAACAAACACACTGGCATCTTCATTCCTAAACAAATATCCTGAACGGGAAGTGTATCTATGTTCAAGATAAACAAAACACATGCGCCCCCATTTATCTCCTTAACGTTGCAATCAAGAGACATATACGATCCCTGAACCGGGACGCATGTGTTTTGCTTATCTTGAACATAGATACACTTCCAGTTCTGGATATTTGTTTAGTAATGAAGATGACAGTGTGTTTGATACATTTATCTTTTGATTGTTTCATACATACCAAATACTATATATTCTATATATATATATATATATATATATATATATATATATACTTTTTTTTTTTTTTTTTTTTGCTATTCCCGTCACATGACTGATTAATAGTTTTCGTATTATGTTGGGGAAACTTACAAACAGCTGTTACTTTATCTGTTTCCGATACCCCCTGACAAAGCCGTTTGAGGTAACATGCGTTGGGACAGATGCAGTCCTCTAAGGGGTAACACATAGCTCTCTTGTTTCCATTTGGGCATTACTATTATTTTTTGAGATGTTGTCAGCTATACTACAGCTTGCCTAGCACTTGGATCTCTTTGTTCTTGATTATGCACTTTATGGATTTGCTTTCTTTTTGTGTGGAGTGTTCTTTGCTTCCTTTTTGTTCCAGTTTCTCTTCCCTGACTGAATATGTATCCTTGGACCTGTAGGGGCCAGGCGTTGTGTATTTCACTAAATGGATAGATCACTGAGGTAACCCCATCTGAACAAGATGTTGCTGATCTATGTTCCATGCTTGTGAAGTGTTTTTCTGACGTTCCCACCCACTTGATGACATTGTGTAGGTCATCCCCTGGGTTGCCTGTGGCATCCAACCTGATTGAGTCTGCTTTTGCCAGAAATGACTGGACGAGAAGTGTCTGATTGATCCTGCTGCTACCAGTACTGACTGGAAAGAGGAATGGGTGGCATACAACCATATGTCTGTGGGAATGAGATTGGCTCTGGTGTCGGTCAACCTCTCTGGTCTTGTGTCCTTATGTTGCTGGTGATGGTGGTGGTGCTGTTAATTGTTCACATTCAAGTGGGACTTGCAGGTGACATGCTGTTTGGAAATAGAGGCACATGTGTATTAAAATCAATCTTGATGCAAGCAACATTTAGACACTGACAATCATTTCTGCAATCTCTCTCTCTTATGTGCCATCAATACGTTAACCATTCTATCTGTGCATACCATATACCATACACCCCGTACAAATAATGGCTATCCCCCCTTTGACATCATTATTATAGTGATAGATTGTGCATCATTGAGGTATGCTTTTGTGGATAAATAAGCAACCCTTCAGGGCTTCCTTTGTCACCTTTTCTCTCCAACTTCTATGCACCTAACATGATATTGGCCTGTGTGGTCACATATCGTGGGGTTTAGGGATCTTATTAATCAGCATCAGATTGGCATATCTATTACAAACCCATCTACATCTATGGACAGGAGTAGTGATATCACTTAACAGGTACCTTGGTGATACTGAAGAAGTTTTAAAAAATATTGTGTTTGCCATTTCTGGTCATCACAAGTATTTTTTGTGTTTAATAGATATATGGCCAATGATATTTTGAACATGTTATGCAGACACTTTCTTTCTCAGCCTTGCATTTCCTCTCCAACTAATTGACACTTAAACCTTTCAGAGCAAAGAGAGATGGCTAATGGATTGCTGAGCAGTGTCAGTGAGTGGGAGAACTAATGCATGACTAGGACAGAAAGTGCCTGCAGGGTATGCATGATTTCCCCCATAAATACATCTACTGACAAAAATGGTTTGCACACATCAGCATGGGTAAGGGCACATATAGGTCCCTTGGGAACTCTTTCCACATCTTCAAAGTTGTCTTTAATGCTGGCAATAACATTTCGACACACATTTTGAAGAAGAGTTACATGTCTGCTTCCTTACCACTCCCTGAAGGAATGGATGGATCTCATGAGTCCATTCCTCCTGGAACAATATTGATGGTGGTGGCATTTAGTCTGTGGTTTAGCATTTTCGTCTATCTTTTCAAGCATCAGACTGGGTTGAACTTTGCAGAGTAGAATCTCTACAAAGAGGATTCTGACTTTTCCAAAGCATACTTCATTGGCTTGCCCTGCAACACCCTATTCTTGTTGGTGGTGCCTGCAGGAACTAGGTACAATGTTGCAAATGTGGTGGTCATGTCCCATCCTAATTCCTTTCTGGACAAATGTCCTTAGACATATTAACTCAGCCTTTGGCTTCTCTCTTCATCTAGATCTTGTGCTTTGTCTCTTTCTCTATCAACAGACCACTCCCCTCAGTTCTTACAACTTAAATAGCTATCAATGCTCTCCTCAACATAGCCAAGTCTATTATTCTCTCACATTGGATATCTCTGACCTCCCTGTCTCTGAATGGCTATCGAAGATAGACTATCATGTTCTACTAGAGAAATGTTATGTAATTAAAACATCTTCTTTACCACAACATCTGCTAATTTGGTCTCCGTGGCTCACATACTACGCAACTGGAGTTAATCATATACCATCTTAATCCAAATACCTCCTTTTCCACCCTTACTAGCAGCCTATCTCTTAATTCAACAAAAAACCCTTGGTGTTGCAGTACAGTTTTGATTCTACCCTGCTTAGATTTTCCATTGATCACTATGGCTCCCTGGTGTCCTAGAGTTCCCTGCCCCCACTTGTTTTTTTTTTCTCTTCCCCCTCCTATCCTCGAACTCAGAGGCCCTTACCCTTATAGCAACAACCTACCAGATATAAATTCTCATAATAGCTAGTCCACACTTCCTATTCACATCTGTCATCTTCCTTGATACTTCCTCTCACTTTTAGAGCTGCCCACTCCCTACAATATCTTGTTGACATATTAGAATCTCTTTTTTGGAACAGTCTTGTGTATGATGTATGCTTTGTGTTATGTGCTGAAACATTTAAAGGGATAGTAATGTTTCACAAAAACAGCAGCTCCAATTAATCTTCATAGTATTTGAGCCATAGAGAGTGCTATTTCAGTATTGTCAGAGTTGTAGTTCAAGAGCAATTGAATGATACAGTTTCCCCCTCCTACCCCTTTTACCTAGTGTATGCCACCTCCCCTCAGATGTGGAATCTGGTCCGCAAACCAAAAAGCTCACAGCAAGGGACAATCTTCTTACTGTGAGAACAATGCAAGTCCTGCCCCCATTGACAGCTTTTTCAGGTTTTTCCCTTATGTTAATTGAAGATTATCCCTCTCTGCAATCCACTTGAACACTACCCTTCTGCTCTTAGTTTAGCAGTGTTACATCAGTAAAAGGGGTGGAAGTGGGATACTTTATCATTCAATTACTCTTGAACTACAAATCTGACAGTATTGAAATAACACTCTCCATGGCCCAAATACTATGAAGATTAATTGGAGTTGCTTTTATTATGAAACATTACTATCCCTTTAACTTCTATCATGTTTGTCACTCCTCACGGCTTGCTTCTTACCTTTGTATTGCCTTAAAATGTAAAATAAAGTTTATAAAAAATATATTGTGTATAAATAGAAAAAAAGGTGAAAAATCCACCTTTTACATGGATTTTTTAATGTTGTCACATTTTTCGTTCCTTACCTAACATGAAGATTTCCATTTTTGAAGTTCCTGAGGATAGAGTATTTGGCCTATATGTCGGAGTCATGTGTGTTCTCTGGGAAGGCAGCAAACATTTGGATATTTATTGAATGGTATTTCTTACATATATGTGCTTCTCCTCATGGGTGCAATCAACACCTGCCATAACATTGGAAACTTCCCTCTCCCTCCTGTTGGGGAGAGTGATTGCTAGTGAATTGCCTTAGTGAACGTGGGCTACCTCCAGCTGGGTCTTGCTATGGCTAGGGCTCTAGAATCAGAAAGGCTAAAGAAGACTAGAGGTAGTTCTGTGTGGAACAACTAAAGTAGAGTGTACTCTCCAAGAACCTCTGAGAACACTGTAGCAAGGCAAACACTACAACAATACAAGCTACACGTAAGTAGCAATACTAGCTACTGACCAGCAGATGTCAGCAGATTAGGAGCAGCTAATAGATGATGATAGCTTCTCACAGATAGCAGTACAAGCTACAGCCCAACAGATGGCAGCAGAGATGACACCAGCCAGTACTAGAAGCTGGAATCAAACCAGAAACCAGAGTAAAACCAGAGAAAACATGCTCAGGATCTTTGAAATAATGTAAGAGCTCTGGGGAGTAATTGTGGACTGGAATCAGAGAGAAGAGAATACCAATGGAGAACAGAGGAGGAGGAAGAGGAAGTACAACTATCAGCAGAGGGAGGTCTCGAAGAAGCTGGAGTCAGCAACAATCAGAAAGTGAGGCATCCAAATCGGGAGGCAAGAGAATGGTCAGAGAGAGGCAGGTGTAGGTAACAGGTCAGAAGATAGAGAGTCCAAAACAGAAGGCAAGGGGAGGATTTAAACAGGAGATAGCAGATGAATGACAGGAAGAGGAGGAGAAGCAAAGTGTGAGGATGAGAGTAGCTTGCCAGCAGGCCCAGAATCCTCAGGGTCAGTGGCCCTGTCACACACTCTCACCTGGATTGTCTCTTCAACTGTAATGGTAACATGTTGCTGATTTATGTGTTTAGCATTTGTGAACTGTTTTAAAGATGGAGTGGTTGAGTGTCTTATTTCAGATTGGTTGATAGCTCTCATACATGGAAGTGGTTTGTGAGGAAATGCTGTACTGGCTTTGTTTGGTGTCCAGGTCTTTGTTGTGACTTGATGGTGGAGGTTCCTCTGATGGTCCAGATACGTATGTGGTGATGTGTGAGAGTGTTTGTGACTTGATTGCTTCTCTGATGTACGTGCAAATTGTGTTGTGGTGGCTTCTTTTCGGTGTTATGATACTTTGTGTGGTGAGTAAATGGTTAATCTTGTTTTGCTTACCTATTTCACCCTCAGTGCTCATGTGCCAGTTGTTGTCTTGTATGGTGCATTGATATGGGTATAACACATCTAGTGAACTCTAAACGTAATGGGATGATGGTCTGAAATATATGTCAGGAAATGTATCCATTTAGCATGCTCTGAGTGTTAGAACAAGTCATTGAATTGCTCAGGGAATATAGCTTTCTATTGATTTCTTTGATGTGTTTTTTTTAGTGACCGTTGTCTAAAGTAAGCAAGTTATTTATCAGGCCAGGCTATTGAATAGCTTAGGTAAAATACATGTTTGCTCTGTAATAACTTTGAATGAAGCACCCATGATTTACACATCAGAAAAAGCCCTACAATTTCCCTTTTAAATCAATGAGAACTTTGGAAATGTTGATTTTTTTCTTGTGTACAGATGGTTTGCTCCAGAATTGCTCCAATTTTCTTACATCATTTGTACATTAGTACTTCAGCCTCACTTGCTTTTCCCTTATGAAGCAGAACTGTCTGAACTAGCTTCAGCTGGATTTTTGTGTTCTGCATTTATCTGTGGAAAGAGACCAGTTCAGCTTTTTTCTAGGAATACTTGGCTTCCATGGCTAGTCCAAGCTCACAAATCTTCATTAGATTCTTACTCCTATCCTGCTGGAGTTCAGCTTCCAGCAACATCAGTTATTTGTATTTTTCATTTGTATTTCTATTTTGCAGGAACTTATTTGTGTTAACAACTAATAATTGATTCTGCATACAGTTTTGAGGGCATGGATCACACTATTTCAAATAAATGTGTAGGCCAGATTATGTTGCATTTGTTCTGCTTCATTCAGTGGTTCATCAGATGCCTTTCCCTGTCAAATTTTCTATGGTAGGAATCTTTTAGAAATAAATGAAGAATTCTATTGCTTTAAGTGTGTTTAATTTATTATAGACTTTTGTTTACTGTAAAAACCCAGTCCTAGTGCTCTGTCTCTGCTGTTTGGCATGTTCCTTCAGTCTTCCCTGGACATACCCTAGAGGCATATTTAATGCCACACCTGCAGCACCTCAGCTGCACCAGCCCAGTGCTAATTAGTGTTTGCTTGTGCAACATTACTCCTGTTTCTTTCTATGTATCTTGTTGTTAGACTCATGCTTAGTTATTGACTCCTGCAATGTCTGCTGCCTGCCTATAGACCCCTGAAAAGATATTGGGCACAGCACTGCCTGCTGTTTGTTACAAACTCTTCAAGTTCTGTCCAGTTTGTTACAATCCAAGTATTCTAACCAAGTTAAACTTCTGAATGTCAAGCTGCACTGATACCTCCTCTTCCAGGGTGGTTCATATTATATATACTACTGCTTTGTCTGCTGTTTGATGTGCAGATGTGGTCATTTTTAAGCTGCAGTCTGTATGCTATCTGTGCTCCACAGAGCCTCTCACTCCTTCTTACTGGTGAACTATATTTCTCTCCTGATCATCTAGTCCATGCTTTGTTATTTTATTTGAATATTACTCTTTTGCTTGCCTTGTCAAACTGTCTCTCCATCAGGGCTGATCCTTACATGGGTCCCCCACTGATCAGTTTTGCTAACATACTGTCAGTGCTCTGTGAGTGTGACATCTTTTTTGGCCTGTACAACCTTGATGTTTATATTGCTATGTTTTACTTTCAGCAAGAGGTGCTTTTTCTTGTTGAGACAGGCTCTCTTTTTTTAGAACAATTAACTTTATATTAGAAAAAACAAGAGTAGTAATTATGGAGCAAACCAAACTCAAATTAAATAGGGCTTTTAACTCCTTGAATGCTAGAATGAATTGCTTAGCAGTTAATTGTAAAACTATATAGCATTCAAGTAGTTAAAGTGCAATTTAAATTAATGTGAATTTTTATTTGTACCCCAAACTGTACTTTGTATCAAAATTTCTGCTCTTTCACTTTAAACTTAGCTCCTTGTTAGATATAGTAAATGAGTCAGATTGGGATTTCACATTGTCACTTTGCTGTTAGTGACTAGAAGCAATATGCCTGGCAAAGCAATATACAGTAAGTATGAGAACAGAATTACATGAATACCTACAGTTTTCCTAACTATATAATTTTAAGTATTAGTCAAAAGCTAGACATGGCATCAATCACATTACTGTCTGCCACACCTTTTTGCTGTGATTGTGTCTTTTTGATGTGATGTGTCACATTTATTGTAGTATACACCTACAGTCATAAGAAACATATTCTTGCTCTTATGAATCCAGCATTTTTAACAATAATGTACAGCATGTTTTTAAGTAGACAGAAGTCAGGTGATTTGAGTCTGGGAATACTGTGAATTGTTTATTTGTAACTGACACGCAGCTCTGATGGAAGATAGGAAGTCAGTAGGATGAAATGTAACTTTTATTGGTGTCTACAAAAACAAAAGCAGTGAAAGTAAGTTAAAAACATACAGATGGGCCAAAAAGGTCCAGATTGCCACAGATAAAAATAAGCATAAAGATAGTGTTGTGTTTTCTAGCAAAGGTAATGGGAATTAGAAGATACTCACTCTAATTAAAAGCTACCAACTCTCACTGCTGTGGTTTTAATGTTATCATGTGTATCAGCATATTAATGTATTAAGTAATTAATCTAATCCGTTGGAGTGTTACAGATGCAGTTCAGTTTTAAAGTTTCAAAACATGCAGTATATTGTCTTTTACCTGACCAGTGAGAGCTACTAGCTTTAAAATGAGTTTCTATTTTTCTAATTTTTAGCTAATTGTATTAAAATTAAGTTTGAAACACAATACCCATTGTCTCTGCTAAAGGAATGTGTGCGCCAGTACAACACTCTCTTTTTGTAATTTTCCAGCCTGTAACAGAGTGCAGGGAGCACCAGAGGGGACCAAGTACAGCAATAAATAATAGTGATTGGATACAAATACTCCTTGTTTCCTGCTTGATTTAAATGTTGTGCAATCTTCTGCAAAACTGTAGTCACAGATAAAAGTAAGACTTCAAAAGCAACACCTTAGCTACTGACCTATTAATATATTAGCAGATCCTAGAAACTAAACCGATAAACATTTGCATAATCTGTCATTTTGGCAGTACTCTATGTCTACCATTCTACTGGTCATTAGACAAACAGTCCATCACAGTACACAGTATTAGCTGCTGGCACAGGGACACATGATCTAATATATTCTAGTTTCTGGAATCTGTTAATATATTATGAGATCCTTTGTCAGGGTGTTGCTTTTTCTTTCTCATCTTTATCTACAACAAGCTGATCCTTTTACTCTGGCAGTCAATTTCTTTAATTTTGATGCTTACATTTTAGTGAACCTAATATAAGTTATACTTTATCCCACTTGCATTCCATCTTCCATAAGAGATGCTTTGTCAGATGTACATGTGAGTGTTTGTTTTGCAGGATGATCTCACAGTTTTTTACTATTATATGATCTTCCCTGTAGCACCTCAGGAGGTCCGTTCAGCAGCTGTTCAGATGTTTTGCGACTTTCCAGTTTTCGTTAATAGCTATCTAGATACATGGAGAGTCATCAACAAATCTGTATCATTTCAATGGAAATTCACAGTATCAGTAATTAATGCTTACTTGAATATATCATCAGACATGTCTAATTGCTACCATCTAATTTTTCAATATAGATGCCCTGAAATTGAAACTATCAAGTCTTTAGATTTTTATTCATTTTCTGGAGTATGCAAATAACATGTACCATTGAGATTTCACCCTTAGTAATTCATTTTTTTTAATGAGCTTTCGACAACTAATGTGATGATGTTGTGATTTTCATGAGTGGCACATGATGGGCATATAAATTTTATGAATGTTAGCAGCAAGGTTTTTATTTATTTTGAAAATGCTTTACCAGGAAGTATGCATTGAGATTTCTCTCGTTTTCGAGTATGTCCTAGAGAGTTTACAGTAAAGAGTTGCATATTTACACACATAGAGAAACATTATATAGACACTTAAATATACATGCAAACCTACTAAAAATGTATATACAGCTACTTATTGTTACGTACGGTTGTGAATGAGGAAGAAGCTAGACTGTGAATTGAACTTTAGACCCAGTGTGAAGCATGCTGACCACACACACACCTGTGTAAATGTTACTGTTTTTCCCAAATTATTAACGCGCAACTCACATGTGCACTCAGACCTGTATCTGACATGTTCAGATCCCATGACACCTACTTTACATATCCTAGCTTGTTGTGCAATTTCCTCTTATCACCTGAACCCTGCACAGCTGTAAACAACTAACTAAGGCATCCGTGCTGTGAAAGGATTGGATGCTATGGAATTGGTATCAGAGAAGGACAAATAATGAAGTAGTATGTGTGCACATGTAATGTCAGTCCCAATGATTTGGACACATAATAAAATTGTGCTCAGTACAGTGGGGGCCTGAATATGTAATATGTGGTAGGGGATGGATGGTGTTCTCATGAGTCACAACAGACCCAGTTTTTAGCTTATACCCAACTGCATGGAGACAGTAGACAGAAATACAGAAAAGAACACAAAACTAAAGGATAGATTAAAGAGTTCCTTTCTCCTGCATGTGATTTAGGCAGCATAATTACAATGAGGGCAATGCCCCCCATTACGAATGCCCCATCTGAATTACTGCCGATATGTGTGGGGTTAGATTGTCTCTGAAACAAGAACAGTTCGTAGGCCAGCCCGTAAATTCAATGAACGATGCAGGAGGTTGAAATGCATTGCAAAACATTGTGTTATATTTAACTAGTTGAATAGCCTGTGTACATGGGCCACAGTGCCACCAAGCAATGGCAGCGGTGCAGACGTGCACAGTAGAGACTGCCTGCACCGCGGCTGATACGGAGCAGGGAGCTCCGAATTCAGACTACAGTACTATATTCTGAATTCGGTGCCCCGCTCCGTTATCAGCCGCAACACGGGCAGTCTGTAGTGAGCAGAGCACGCAGTTGTCTCTACTGCGATTATGGCTTCTGACAAACACACATTTAGAGAATTATTATATAGAATGTTTAATATTAATTGAGACTGAGGTGCTTAAGGAATTGTAGTGTATACCTTATAGGTAGGGGGTATTTGCAATTTATATATTTTACAGAGAATCAGGTTGTGTATCTGAGACTGAAAAAGTTCAGTGTTGATGAGTGGAAGTGAAAATGTCCTTATAGGAAATGGCTGGACTTAAGCACATAGGGGCTTTGACCACATCCATTATCCAGTCATTCATTGCTTGTTGTATATGTTTTACTGAACAGGTCTACCTGCCAATGTTTGAAGTAATGCAAGGGCTCTGTCCCCCATACCCTTCTGAAACCATCATCAGTCCCTGCACTCAAAGAATACTTTTTATGCTGTGGAATATAATTCGTTTATTAACAGTCAACATTTTGGCTTGTCTTTGTGCCCTTTGTCAAAAACATTTTTGTTGGTTGTTACTATGATTTTTTATTATGTTTTAAATTATATTTCAAAGGAGAGTGAATGTAAACTCTCTTCCTATTAAAAATAAATATGGAACAATGAAAAAGGTCACGTAAAAACTCCTAAAAGCTAAAATTAGGGCAGTATTTCAAAGTAGAATAATATTAAATAAATAAATAAATAAATAAATAAATAAATAAATAATGTAGGAGTGGAGAAAATCTTTGTGGATTGGCAGTTACAGTATGTTGGCATGTGTCATGTTTGAATAAAGAACAATATTGATGAAAATTATTTAATTTACATAGGTAAGATAAGGGGAAAAATGTGTATATTGAGGAATAATTGCACTTTTATATTACCAGCTAGGGATGGGTGAAATGCTTGCCTGAACAGCAAAACAGGCAAAAATTGTCAGTTGAGGTAATTTGTGAAAATGGTGGTTGTGTTGCAGACATGAAGTTTCCCTACTCTTCCACCTTGGTCTACAGAAGACAGGCAAAAAAGTGGCACTGGAGTTAATTTTAAAGTGGAGTCTGAAGGGAGAAAGGAAAGTTGTTACAAAAAAAAGTTTTTGACTAAGCAGTGAAAGAGGCAGGTAATCCAAGTTCCTACTGAGCTGGCTTATCTTCTGAGAGTGACTGACTGAGAGATATACTTCACATAGTTACACCTAAGAGACAAAGAAGTAAAACTGTCTATGACTCATACAAAAGGCAAAAACAAGAGGGACCATCCTACAGTAATTGAGGTTGTGTGGTGTTACATGCCAGTAGCAGCTGCTGTGTGGCATATTTTAATTTTATTTCACACTGAGGCTGATTATGAAGCTAACAAGTCTACCCTTTTCATGTAGTATAAAAAGGAAGACTGTGGTTATATTGGGTGAGAGAGAAAGCAGCTGCTGAAATTTTGATGCTAGCTCTGTGAACACACAAATAGGCAGGCAAAGAAAGGGAGAGGAGCAGTCTCAGTTATGGGGAGTGTGCAGTTGATTTTTTTGTTGTAGGCACTAGACAGTAACAATTGTCTGATAAGTGACAAAATAGTATGAGCTGTGACTTAGACAGTGACAGATACTAGAAATAGATATGTACATGATATAGTAATTTTGAGACTGGGAAGACATCACTACACATGCAAACAGCTCTGTTGTGTACTTTACAGTAAAAATCAGCCCTCAATTATGTCCAGCAAAAGTAGTAGGGGCAGGGATAAGGGGAAAAGAGTAAGAGAAGTATTGGTGACTGTTCTGTTAAAAGGAAAAGGTAAAAAGAAAATGTTTAAGACTTCAAAAAGCTATAAAATAGGAAAGTAGTGGGCAGGAAGATTTGGGTGATGCTGATGCTGCTGATGACCTAATTATTGATGATACTGATAAGGTTGTTGATCTAGATTTTATTCCTCCACCATTCTCCCCTTCTTATACAGATGGATTATAGAGTGAGAGAGATGATGACATGGCCATAAAATTAGCTGAACTGACTTTGTTTTCCACAAATATAAACTCTGGAAAGTCTGACTATGGACAAGTAAAGATAGCTAAAAATACACAGGAGATTGGTAGAGTAAAATCAATACCTTTATTAGCTGAGTAGCTCTAGGATTCAAGCTTTCAGGTATCTTCTTCAGTATGAAGTATGAAGGCTGAATACAAAATATGACAGGTTATGCATTTATGAAATTGTTTTTACATTTAAATTCCACTGGAAGGGAAATTATTATCTCTTCAGTATAATTTATTACCTAGGTTTCAGTAGAGGTTTCTCTTTGTAGATGGCTAAGTGGTAAAATATATATTTACCTTTTGATGTGTGAATAATTTCTGCAATCCCATGGAATGTGTGGGTTAACCCATCACTTGCAATGCATTGCTCACTTCTATGGCGTCCAAAAGACCCAAAATATGTTTATTTTGTGGGATAATGTGACATAAATTCCTTGTCATAGATCAGGCCACAGAAACTACAAATACTTCTCATAAAAATAAAAGCAAGAAACTACACAGACTAAGACAAATAACAGGTGCAGAACAAAAGATTTGTGTTGTCAAAGTCTCTCACACAACACAAGCCAAGCAAAGAGGATATTTCTGTACTTTCAAAAGGACTTTCTTCTGCCTAACTAAACCTATGAATAAAATAGAACTCTGTACTGATATGGAGGCGTTCTTCAGAAAGCATAACAAAGAAAATGATCACTCATCCCAAACCACAAAACTAAATTGCCACTACAACTTACCTACAAAAAAAACCCCACCTGGACCCCACTGCAACTCCACAACTCCACACTGGACAGCTATATAGAGTGAGTCACATCAATGATGTATGACAAACAATAAACTCTACTGGAACCTAAAGAATGATTTATGCTGCCAAGATAAGAATTTCCCTTTCAGTGGAATTTAAATGTAAAAACAATATGCATGAGTATATAATCTGTCATATAAGTTGTATTCAGCCATCATTCTAAATATGCTATCCAGTTAGCCAATAAATGTATCACTTTTACACTACCAGTCTCCTGCTTTTTCTTCAGCTAACATGATAACAGTATTTAAGAAAAAATACACAATCATCCTTTCAGTCAACATCATCATAACTGCTTCCATGTCCAACCCAAAGCACACTAATGTTGACAGACTCTGTAACACAGGACATCAGCAGCAGCCACAAGCCTGGCTATAATGAGTGTTTCTATTGCTGTTTGAAGTGCAGTGCTATTGACACTTAATGCTAGTACAATTGCAGCATCTATCCCTTGTAGAATTTGTAGCCCCTCAGGAACACCTCAGTCTATGAAATCTACAGTATGGAGACACTCATTATCCTAAAGCTGTTGCAATCTGTTTTCTGTGTTAAAATAAATAAATAATAATAATTAAAAAAAATAATATATATATATATATATATATATATATATATATATATATATATAATTGTATATATGTATGTGTGTGTGTGTGTGTGTGTGTGTGTGTGTGAAGGGGGAAAGCGGGATACCATCTAGGCACATCCTCATTGAGATCCCACCTGAAATACAAAAACTGTGATTAGGAGATAATCTATCAACATCATGTCATACATGCAAAATTTAGTAGCAGTCTAGGCACTCCTAAAAGTTCCCCAGGGCTCAAAGGAATATTTTAGTACAACTGTAGATTTCCTTAATTTGCAGTAACACCAATGCCATCTACTGTTGTTCTGAAAATGCAAAAGTGGAGTATGGATCTGAGTTTGTTGGAGTAGGTGACATGAATTATAGAATACTTGCACCTGCCACCTCCTCAACCACCAACTCCACAAGTCATATTGTTAATGTATTTTGTACCTGCAACCTACACTGAGCTCTTAGAAAAGAGTCAACATTTCACAAAATTAATCCAAAAGTATGCCTGTTGAAAGATAAAAATTGCCAAAATCCTGGTATCCAATGCTTTGTCCAAAACAGAGGTTTTAAAGAAATAATGTCCTGTGTAGGGATGAGCGAAAATTTCCGCCTCAAACTGAAATCAGTGAAAAATGACAATTTCCACTGGTGAAAAGTGTGTATTTTCTGCTTTTTTCCGCTTTTTTTGCCTAGCTCATTCCATTGAAATCAATGGGAACATTGAAGTTACACACAACATAAAATAAATATTATTTAATATTTCAAAGGCATAGTATAAAAGGGGCATGAAGGTGCCTGTGTTGGTGGGGTGTGGGGAAAGAATCAGTTGAACAGGGGATGATTTTTGTGGGGTTGTTTACTGTGATTGGGGGCAGTTAATAAAAACAAAAATCCTAAATAAAATGAAAAAGCAACCCATAAGACATGGTATAAAAGGGGTCTGAGGAGGGTGCCAGTGTTGGTGAATGAATGAATCATTTGAACAGGGAATTTGTTTTGGGGGGGTTCTTGACTGTTACTTGGGACGGTTAATAAAAAATAAATCAATAACAAGATGAGACAATTGTGATAGAGACAGGAAGCCGCTGACATAAGCTGCCACTAGGGTGGACTGATACTTGATAGAGTATTTTGTACAGGATGATTTGTTTGAATTGTTGTTAGAGGCCTTTGTAGGACTTAGACTTAAATTAGAGGCCCAAGCCCTGAAGAAACATTGATTTGTAGGACTTAAGCTTGTTTGGCACAAGCCCTGAGGAAACATTGATTTGTAGGACTTAGGCTTGTTAGAAACAAACCCCCAAAATAGATTTTTTTTTATTACTTTTTATTTATTTATTTTTTTTCAAAATATAAGCCCTGGGAAAAAAATAAAAATGCCATACTGGCCTAATGCCAGCAGGTCATGTTGGCCAGTGGCCACTGTCAAATGTCCTCCTGAGTCCTGAGTTGCAACTGCTATTCGTACTGCTGCTGCTGAGTTGTTTAAGCAGCAGGATGATTAGGCAGCTGAAAGGGAATGGGATCAACAGTAGCAGTAACATGGAAGATGCATGATATAGGTTCCACTTGCCCCGACTGGCTCCAGTGATGTGCCTGAGGCAGTAGCAGCACAATAAGTACCCCCCAGTCTATGTGGAGAAAAGAAAAAGTTGGCCATTAAATCTTCTCCACCTGCCCCTCCTCCAAAATCATAATGGGTGCTTTGTTATTAGAATATATATTTTTCCCATGAGAACAGGAACTGTGGCTTCCATCAGCAACTGCAATGTGCACAGTGTGTGTGTGGTAAGTAAAATCTGGGGGCACAACTGGATCCAAACACCATGACACCCGAAATCAAGTACTACCACTTTCACTGTATTCCTTGTCCAGACCCCCCTTTGCATGCACATTTTGACATTCCCCCCACCCCTGTTCCACTGGTAGTCATGGAAATGCATATATAATGCCTACTCCTCCAGTAACCATGCTCATGGCACCCACTACAATATGACAACCCATACCAGTGGGGTACCATTTTTTCAGGCTGGCACTAGGTACTGGATGGACTAGAAAATTCCATTGTGTTGAAACATTTTAGTATTTTTGAAGTCACTGACGTGTGAAAAAGTATGTGCTTTTTTCCTATAGCACCACTTTTTGGAAAGAGTTGCTCATACAAGCCAAGGGGTAAAGCTTGATGTGGGTGAATGTCTGCTTTCCAAAATGGTATGACTTATTGACTTTTTCTTTGTAATGGTTATGACCATTTTAGTGCAGACTGGTCATATCACAAAAGAAAAGAGGCAGGTGCAGGTTGGTGTTCCTGGCACCCCCCTACAGTATGTCAACCCATACCAGTGGGGTGCCATTTTTCTTATGTTGGTAGAATGTATTGAATACGGTACGAAATTCCTTAGTTTTCAAATATTTTAATGTGTTTGAAGTGGTGGAAATGTAAAAAAAAAGGAAAAAAAAAAAGAAAAACAGTTTTCCTATATCACCACATTCTGGAAATAGTTGAGCACATCGACCTCAGGGTAGAAAGACAAACAGCCATTCATTTGATGCAGGTGAATGTCTACTTTCAAAAATGTTATGACTTACATACCTTTTCTTAATTTCTTTAATAGTTTGGACCATTTTAGTTCAGTCAGATTATTTAAAAGACAGGTGTCATTGTGTGCATCTGGAACTCACTGTGGTATGTCAAGCCACACCAGTGGGATACCATTTTTCTTGGAGGAGGAGTAGCTAATGAATGCAGTAATACACTCCATTGTTTTCAAAGATTTTACTTTTGAAGGAGTGTTAATGTAAAAAAATATTTTTCCTGTAGCATCAACTTCTGAAAACATTTGTAGACACCAGGTTAGAGGTATAAAGGCAAGTGACTCCTCATTTGATGTGGTGGGTGCTAGGTTGTCTTCTTTCCAAATATGCTTTTGTGTAGGTTTTCTTAATTTCTATAGTTGGGACAACCATTTTGCTATGGGCAATTCATGTTTGAAAAAAATTTAAGAAAAACAAAAGCTTGTAGTTGGTGTAGTTTTGTGAGTCTTTTACCTATAGTAAGTCAACTAATATGATCAGGGTGCTGTTTTGTTATGAATCTAGAGGAACCTAGGTTGTACAAGCATACCATAAATATTAGTGGTAGAGGGATGTGAATGAATTCAAGATGCATACTGCATTGCATGATATATGAGTTCAAAATATACTAAATGTTATTGTAAAAAATAGAGATAAATAAATACAGGAAAGGAGACAGAAATAGCTGGGAATGTAAATTGATAACACTATGAACTGTGGCTTGAACCATAACAAGTAATTTAGGTCACATTATTCCACAAAATAAACATATATTTGTCCCTTTGGGTGCCAGGGGACTGCACAGCTCATTGAAGAGATGAGTTGTGCTGGTGTGCACCCATCTGGAACATGGAAGGTTAACCCATTCATTCTATAGATTCAAATTTATTGGAGCATCAAAAGGATATTGTTTGTATTTTCTAGTCTACTTCAAAGAAACTTTACTAGAGCCTAGGGAATGAATTATGGTCCATACTGATAACAATATAGACTGCCACTAGAATGTAAGTGTTAAAATAATGTGCATGAGTGAATAACGTCATATATTGTTCACTCAGCCTTCATTCTTATTACACCTGAAGAAGAGATCTATTGTCTTGAAAGCTTGTGTCCAAGAGCCACCGAGTTAGCCATTAAAGGTATAATTCCTACTCTACTAGTCTCCTGATTTTCATATGGCTAACATGGTATCACACTTTACCTATAATACATTATTTTCAGACAACAAACTTTACCAACAGCCATGTCATGTAATTTACAGTAAAATCAGAACTACTATCTTTATGTCCACCAAACATGTTAGTGAAAGGACTAGGAGAAGTGCATGGACTGCTTGTGGTAGAAAAGTACTACAAAACAGAAAGTAATTGATGATGATCTATCTCCTAATGATGAGGCTTCTTGCTAGGGGTGGGCGAAATGTGAGAAAAATCTCCTGTATGACTTTTAATGAAAAACGGATGATGTTTCGCTTTTTTAGCTAAAGTTTTCTCATTTTCACCTATGCAAAATTTTCCTATTTTTTGCGTATTCCAACAAATTTTTTTGTCTAACTGTCCAATGGTGCAACATTTCCCACCACAATATTACTTCTTCTGAGTGCTGCAGTGGTGAAATAAGTATCTGAAAATCAAAATTGGGAGTATTACAGCAACATTTGCCTTAATGTGTTCCTGCTTAAGTGACACTGGCACATTTGCATGAAGATGTCAAGAGATAAAACAAAAAAGTACAACCTACAATGTGGCAGATGTGTATGTAATGGTGGGATGGAACTGGAGTGGTTTGATTGATGTGTGTATGCATACATATATATATATGTGTGTGTGTGTTTATATATTCCTACAGAAGTTTTAACCAATATCATGTTTGTGTCAAATGTAAGCTATCCTTCTTCTCTGATTACTGATACACATTGATTATTGGTTACAGCAGTGGCCCCAAGTCTAGTAGATGGTAGCAACCCTTCTTCACATCATTCCTCCTTTTCCTCATCTGTGCTGCTGTTAATACATTTGGCCTGGCTTTCTCTGTCATAGCTTTTTGGATTCTGTGTGAAGTATCTCCAAACTGTGGACTTCATGGACTGAGGGGTTCCTGACGGGCTGCTACTACTACTGAGGCTAGATGGTGATGCAATTCTATTGCTGTCTGTTACTATTACTAGTTGTCAAAGGTGCAGCACTTCCAGCAGCAGCAGAGGAACTTGTCATAGCTAAGGTTGTGGATGTTAATAACCTGTGTTGCTGTTGTTGTTGCTGCATGTTACTCAACAGAAATGTGTGTGGCAGAGCAGAACTTGGACCTGGAAGCATCAATGTTGCTGATAATGACTGACAGGATGACTGTGTACTTTTTGCCATCTTTGATTGTGCAGGGTCAGAGTTTTCAATGGTTTTCTCAGACATTTTATATACAGGTACAGTGCTCCTTTTCAGTGGTGGAAGACTGAGCCTCTTCCTTTTTGCTAATTTTCTGGCCATGTCATCATCTCTCTCACTCTCAACTTCATCTGTATCTGAACAAGAGGAGGAGGATGCTGGAGGGATATATCCTAGATCTGCATCATCATCATCATCATCATCATCATCACCATCAGTCATCATTAGGTCATCCTCAGCATCAGCATCGCCTGCCACTTCTTGTCCACTACCATTGTATTCCTATAAGCTTTTAGAGGTGCCAAACAATGTCTTTTTACTTTTACAAAATTCACTACTACTTTGAGGACAGGTGTTTTGGTGCTTGTTTGTCTCACTGTCACATGTAGCAGTTGTTTCAATAGACACAAGCAAATCAGAGTTCAAGTTGTTCATTTTAATCATTAATATTATAGAATAACGAGTCTTTTTGCAAACCAACAAAGTACATCTAGAAATAAATATTGCAATGCTGCAAAGAAGCTAATAATTAGGTAATATATGCAGTTACTGGTGAGGATGAGGAGGGTGGACTGATAGCTGAGCATAGCCTACAGGCACTTCAGTACTAGTTACCTGAGAAGCAGGAAGCAATGGAAATAAAAGGCCAGTTCTGAATCAACGTATGCTATTAAATTTCCAAGATTAAGTGAAGAGTAGGGAGGATGCAATGGCATTACTGGAGTGAGCCTGGTATATAACAGAAAACTGGGCAACCAAAATGACATTCAATGTAAAACATGAAAACCACAATGTTGTCCGCTTTTTCATAGAAAAATCAGCTTTAAAACTAGTGATTAAAATGTTCCCATTTTTCGCCCACTGGACAAAATATTTTGCCATTTTTTCAATGGTTAGAAAGTTTCTGCCCATTGATTTACGCATTTTTTCACCTTTTTGCAATAAAAATGTGACGTATTTGCAGAAGTCAAACACAACAGAAGCAGCTACAGAGCAAGGTAATCATGCTGTGCTGTTCTGCTGTGATTTTGAGGCAAAATTGAGACAGGAGAGGTTCATAGTGACTGCTATCGCTAAGCAGGTTTAAAAATAAAAATAATAATAATAATGAGGAACTGGAAGGACCATTATGTGTCCACTGAGTCTGAGTCTGAGAAGGAAGTGAGCACTACAGAAGCTATGTTGGCCAATCCCCCTAAATCACCCCTAGGGTTTTTTGGGGAAATTACCGTCAAGGGATGAACAAAAGGGTAGTAATAGTAGTGAGAGTAGGACAGGTCAGCTGCCAGTGCCTGCTGCAAGTCGTGCTGTGCCTGTTGCCATAAGTGCTGCACCTGCTGCCTGATGTGCTGCACCTGCTGTAAGATGTACTGTGCCTGCTGTCAGATGTGCTGCCCCTGCTGCCATTGTCACCACCAGTGCTGTGCCTGCTGCCAGTACTGTCCTTGCTTCTACCAGTGCTATGCCTGCTGCCAGTGCTGAAGCTGCTGCTAGTGTGTCTTGTAATACTCAGGAGGGGGGGAAGAAGAAGATGATGCCAAGTGTGGCAGCAGGGGACACTAAGTCTCCATCCCCAAGTGCTAGTACTACTACTACTAAGGTTCAGCAGCTTGTTAGCATTAGGAGGGAAGGAGGGGGTAATCAATACCCTCCAATTAATAGTGACTGTGAGGAGGAAGACTCCGGGGCTGAAATGAATAGTAGTAGTAGTAACAGTCATGTTGAAGCAGCTGGGGGGGACTAGTGTTAGGAGATATTGGTAGGGGAAACAATTGAGATCATCCAGACTAGCAGTCAAGGGAGCCCACACCATTCCCATGACCCTGGAAGCCCCCTTCCCTCCTAAGACACTATCCATGTGGAACATGATCCTGAAGAAGGCAGAATTGTCACCACCGCAATAATACCACCACCACCAGCAGGTGCACAGATCAGCTGCCTCTAGCTGCTGCTACTGCTGCCAGTCTGCCTTCTTCAGGTAAACAAGAAATTCTAAGTGTGACATTAGGGGACCCTCTGTCACACTGCTCTTCACCTCCTCCAACAAGCAGTGAGCATTTGGAAATTTGCAGAATTTTCAACTGCACCATTTCCTGCTGCTGCTGCTGAGTTGCAAGGGCAGCATGATGATGAGGAGCAGGCTAGCGTGCCACACAGACCAACGTGGACACAGTGAGAATGGGGCCAACAAGTGATCTCGGACTAGGAAAGGTTCCACTTGCCAGCAGCAATGCATATACCAGGCATGGTGGGGGCTAGTTATGGTGCTGCTACTTCTTTGGGCGCATCACTGGAGCTAGTCTTGACAATTAGAACCTTCATCATCCATCACCCATGTTACTGCTGTTGTTGATCCCATTCCATTACAGCTGCCTAATCATCCTGCTGTTTAAACAACTCAGCAGCATAACAGCAGTCAAAAATTATGCATCTACATCAGGGCAACAGGACATCACCTGCTGGAAGTAATTTTTTTTTGCTTTCAAAAAAATAAAATAAATAAATAAATCATAGTGCTACAAAAAAATAAACAATTTTGGGGGTTTGTTTCTAACAAGCCTAAGTCCTACAAATCAATATTTGCTCAGGGCTTGTGCCAAACAAGCTTAAGTCCTACAAATCAATGCTTCTTCATGGCTTGGACCTTGAACAACAAATCTAACAAATCATCTTCTACAAAATACTCTTTGAAGTCAAGTATCCGTCCACCCCAGTGGCAGCTTATGTTAGGGGGTTCCTGTCTCTATCACGTTTTATACAAATTTCTTATTTTATTTTATTTCTTTATTTTTTTGTTAACTGTCCCCACAATACTAGTCAACCCCCCAAAACAAATTCCCTGTTCAACTGATTCATCCCCCAAACTCTACCCACCAACACAGGCACCGTCAGGCACCCTCATTAGACCCCTGTCTTATGGGGTATTTTTAACTATTTCGGATTTATTTTTTTATTAACTGTCCCCCCAATACCAGTCAAGAAACCCCCTCAAAACAAATTTCCTGTTCAACTGATTCATGTCCCAGACTCCACTCACCAACACAGGCACCCTCATGCTTCTTTTATACTATGCCTTTGGGAAATAAAATAATATTTATTACTAGTTGAAGAGCCCGTTACACGGGCCACAGTGCCACTGCCAGCTCTGCATCACCTGCGGTGCGGCCAATCTCTACTGCGCATGACTGCAGCACATGCAACAGTCTCTACTGCGCATGACTGCGTCATTACACATGTTTTAGTGAATTATTATATAGCATGTGTTGTGTGTAAATTCAAAGTTCCCATTGATTTCAAAGGAATCAGATAAGTGAAAAATGCAGGAAAATGAGAAAAATTGGCACTTTTCACAGGAAATTATTCGCCAAGAGGAAAGTGCCATTTTCTGCCAATTTCAGTTTGAGGTGAAAATGTTTGCCCATCCCTAATTGGAGGCATGTGCAAGTCAGATGATAAGTGCACGGGTAAATGCAGCATAGTATATGGGGAACCGCAAGAACCTAGCTGTTGAGATGAGATGGGTGTTTTCAATCTGGTATGTCCTCCCAGTATTTGAAATTATATTAATAAATAAGAATGGTTTTAAATGTAATTATGCTGAGTGTGACTTTGTCCAGTCAATCCCCAGATGTCTAACAGGAAGTTGATCCCAATCTAATATAATAATTTCCTTTTTCATGATCAGAATATGCAACATCTTATAAGTTTATGAAAATAATGAACAAACCGTCCTTTAATTTAATACAAATGAAGTGTAACATTAGATGCTTGTATTTCCTGATTTTGTTAGTATTTTTTCAACTTTGAATTGAATATAGATTAATGTGGTTCATTGCTGTGCACATCTGCTATACCAGCACCTAGTCTATAAAGGTATACTGGTGTAATTCTAGGGCAAGCCAGTTGCATTATAGAGAACATGTAAAAATCCCCATTAGGTTAAAAAGGGCTTTTAACCTCTTGAATGCAGGAGTTTTCTCCAAATCATTGTGAAGCAAAGTGTTTGAGACCTCTAGAATTCAAGAACATAAAAGCTCAGTTTAAATCAATTGACATTTATGATGATGTACTTCTCCCCTATGGTGCAATTGGTTTGCCCCAGAATACTTGTATACATGATGCCCCAGAGACATATTCAGGAAATTAAAGAGGAGTGATTTTGGAGCCCCATCAATACTAGAGATATTTAATGCATATCAAATAATTGGAGAGTGGAGACCTCTCTAGTATTCAAGAGGTTAAAAGCTTCATTTAAATAATTGTGAATGTTCATTTGACCCTTATGGTACAGTCGATTTGCTTCAGCATTGCTTTCTTTAGCTTCCTGGATATGGCCCTTGATGCTAATAAAAATAATGCTGGAATGTTTATTTACAGAATATAGTTTCCCATGTTGACCCCTGTCTCAGATATATATCTATGTTACATGCCTAAACTATAGGGTTGACCTAAAATACTTAGGGGAGAAGGGAAACTTATATTCAGGAAGCAGTTCATCATCCAGTTATTTCTGGCTGACTAGCATAATGAAGATACTAGAAATCAGTCACAGGTTTTGATAAATAAAATGGTATTATGGAGAGAAGAACAACTTCCTGCCTACTGTGGGAATCCACAAGCTGTTACTTTTAAACTTACAATTTACATAAATATATGAAAACATGCCAGAGAGGTTGCCAACATATTGCGAAGCAAAGCACTGATGTTTCTAGCATCCAAGAGGTTAAATATAAACTATTGAAATATGTGTGCTTGCAGAAGTTTGAAACTCAATCCTAACAAGGCAAATTCTCATCTTAAACACTTGCAAACATAATATTTACCAAACAGCAAATTTGATTTTTGCTTAAAGGAGAACTTACACTTCCTAATAATCATGCCCCACTTACCATATTATGGCCATAAAATCCTAATGACCTCTAAGAATTTTCCCATGTATCTTTGTTCAGGAGATAACAGGGGAGATTCACTAAGCATTGATAAAGAGGTGATAAAGTGTAGATGACTTCTCCAGTTCATCACTTCTCCAATTCCTATGTTATTCTATGTAGCCTATGCACTAAGATTTCTTCAACTTGGGAACTGGAGTAGTGATAAACTAGGGAAGTCATCTCCACTTCATCACCTCTTTATCACCGTTTAGTGAATCTGCCCTAAAATACATCTTCAGTCAGTTATGGATTTCATGTCCATGGAGACAGACATAACAGTTGCCAACAGGAACCATGGAACTACTGTGCATTGCATACCCTATGCTCCTTAAAGGGACAGATACAAGTTATACTGGCTTTCATATTCTCCATTGCATGTGCCTGCCAGGGAACAGTCTTGATGTGTTTCCAGAAAGCTTTCTGTGTGGGATTGTATGCAACAAGGTAAAAAGAAAAGCTTGTCTCTATAGCATACATATCACTCTGTGTAGCACAGAGACTGCAACATTTTATAAATGCCTTTAGTTTCATTCTAGATTGCAAAGCTCTGTGGAAACAGAAATACAGTGAGCTCAATTTCAGGACATAGAAGTGTAAGAAAAATATCTAAACATGAGAAACAAAAAGTCTAGGGAATCTGAGTATACATATTAGGCACTTGCAGAATATGTAAAAACAAAATAAGATAAAACTGTCTCTTTAAAGGGATAGTAATGTTTCACAAAAAATCAGCTCCAATTAATCTTCATAGTATTTGTTATTTCAATAATGTCAGATTTGTAGTTCAAGAGTAATTCAATGATAAACTTTACCCCTCCTGGCCCTTTTACCTAGTGTAAGCAACCTCCCCTCAGATATGGAATCTGGTCCTGGGACCAGACAGCTCACAGCAAGGGACAATCTTCTTACTGTGGGCATAAGTAAAGCCCTGCCCCCCCCCCACCCCGGCAGGTTTTTCAGGTTTATCCCTATGCTCGCTGAAGATTATCCCTCTTTGTGATCCATCCGGGCACTCTTGCTGCTCTAAGATGTGTAGTGTTACATCAGTAAACGGGGCGGGGGGGGATACTTTATCATTCAGTTACTCTTGGACTACAATTCTGACAGTATTGAAATAACACTCTCCATTGCCCAAATACTATGAAAATTAGTTGGAGCTGCTTTTATTGTGAAATATTACTACCCTTTAACAGGTTTGAGTAGGCAAAGTAGTCTGCCTACTTCAAGTTTGAGAAAACTCATAGTAACTGTCCTGTCTGCCTCTAAGCACATTTTAACTCTTTAATAGAGTTAAAACAACAAAATTAATGAAGGTATTTAGGATTTTCTGGCCATAGTAAGCTGATTGTTTTTTTTATTATTATTTTACCAAATTCTTTCTAAGGCCAGTTTGGTGTTTTGGTATTGTATACAAAGAATATAAATTGATTTGAAAATGTGCAACAACATGTGCAACTTTATTTTTCTTTTCCTTTGTATGTGTTGTTTCTGACTGACCAGTGATGTCTCCAAAGGTCCTTTAGTTAAGTAGAATCATTGTCATAATGCTATACCTGTGGATCATTCCAACAGCCTGCAAATTATTCTGTCCAGGTTGTATGACCAGTGAAACCCAGAAGCCAGGAAGCTGGGAAGGTGGCAAGCCCAGGCTTAAAAGCCTAAAGCCTAAAGACTGAAAGCTTAAAGTGTTACCTCATAAGGAGAGTGGGAGAAGATGCTTGGCTGCAAGGCATTTTAAAGGGATAGTAATACTTCATTTTAACTTTTATTTTATTTTGTAGGCATTAAAAAAAAACATGAAGAATGATATAAGTCTTATCTCTGAAACCTTTATGGTTTAAGAGATATTCACAAACAAAGTATTCCCCCCCCCCCCCGTTCAACCAGATCAGAAGGGAGGTGCCCAGGTAGACTGCAGAGAGGGACAATCTTCAATTAAGATAATGGAAAAAGCTGAAAAACTTGTCAAGGGGGGAAGGGCTTTCATTGTTTTCATACAAAGAAAATTGTCCCCTTCTGTTCTGTCTGTACTGTCATACAACCAGACTCACATCTGAGAAGAGATGGCTTACACTAGGTAAAAGGGGCGGGGAGGGGAACTTTGCTTATGAATATCTCATAAACCATAAAGGTTTGAGAGATGAGACTTATATCATTCTTCATGTTTTTTTAATGCATACAAAATAAAATAAAGTTAAAACGAAGTGTTACTATCCCTTTAACACTTTCTCTCTATAGAGGTACACGTTAGCTGGCAGAAGGCCTGCAGGCTGCATATTTAGCATACCTGATCTATGGCTATCATTGGACAAGGCTTGGAGACTTAGTACATGTGGCTGTATTGTTAGCATGATGCAAAGCTGATGGGTTAGTATGAGTGGTTCTATGGTTAACATGGGATTTGGGGTCACTGCACTGTCTTCCAGCTTCTGCCAAACTAGAACTTCCATCTGCCCCCACCAGTCGCTGGCTGTATGGTAAAAAAAAAAACTGTAATCTGGCAGCAACTGGAGGGCCCCATGTCCCCCATCCTGGTTATCATTTAGTGGGACAAGTCTGGGAGGTTAGTACATGTTGTTCTATGGTTGTAGTCGCACAGGCTAGGAGGTCAGTATGTCTTTTTTTATGGCTACCATGTGACAAGGCTGTGATGGTTTAAGGCTATTTGTGGTTCTATGGCAAACAGTGCCGTGTGACAAGGATGAGAGTTAGTGTAACCTCTAAACGACTAGTTCTTAAGGGGAAGGGAAATTTTCATTCTGAAGAAATAAGGCTGAAAGAAAGTATGTCGAAACTCTTTTCACTTCTACCTGAGACACTATTAGGTGTAACTAATGGAGAATTGAGGAATACATGTAGACACTAAAATTTACAGCAGTACACAGTGTAAGTCAACTGCTGCGAAAGCCAACATCATATTTATAAAAATAAAAGTATAGACTCAAGAATGGAGAACATAATTGTAGTACAAAATACAGGTATAGCTAATAATAATATAATAATAATAATAATAATAATATCAGTTGCTATAGGGTAGGGATGGGCAAAAGTTTTGCCTCAAACTGAAATTAGCGAATAATGGCACTTATGGTAAATAATTTCCCCCAAAAAGTGCAGATTTTCCTCTTTTTTCGCCTCACTCAATCCATTGAAATCAATGGGAACATTGAATTTTTAAACAACACATAGCAAATATTTTTTTTATTTCCCAAAGGCATAGTATAAACGGGGCATGAGGGTGCCTGGGTTGGTGGAATGTGGGGAGAGAATCAAGTGAACAGGGAATGGTTTTTTTTGGAGGGGTTGTTTACTTGGATTGTGGGGCAGTTAATACAAAATAAATCCTAAATACAATTAAAAAAACCCCATAAGACATGTTATAAAAGGGGTCTGAGGAGGGTACCTGTGTTGGTGGGTGGAGTCTGGGGAATGAATCATTTGAACAGGGAATTTGTTTTGGGTGGGGATCTTTACTGGTATTGAGGGGACAGTTAATACACAAAAATAAATCAATAAAATAATATAAGAAATTTGTATGTAAAGTGATAGAGACAGGAACCCCCGCCACATTGATTTGTAGGACTTAAGCTTGTTAGAAACAAACACCCAAAATTGTTCATTTTTTATTGTAGGACTGTCTTTTTTATTTATTTTTTAATTTTTATTATATATATTTTTTTAAAGCACAAACCCTGAGAAAGAAAAAAAAAGTCCCTACTGGTCTAAAGCGAGCAGGTGATGTCCTTTTGGCCAGTGGCCACTGGACATTGTCAAATGCCTTGATATGGATGCAGAATTTGCGACAGCTGTTCTTGCTGCTGCTGAGTTGTATAAGTATCAGGATAATTAGACAGCTGTAAGGGAATGGGATCAACAACAACAGTAACATGGTTGATGGATGATGAAGGTTCCACTTTCCTTGACTAGCTCCAGTGATGAGCTGGAGGAAGTAGCAGTACCATAACTAGCCCCCACCACCTCTGGTATATGTGTTGCTGCTGCTGGCAAGTTGAACCTGTCCTCGTAATCCCAAATCACTTGTTGACCCCATTCTCACTGTGCCTACGTTGGTCTGTGTGACACACTAGCCTGCTCCTCAGCATCCTGTTGCCCTTGCATCTCAGAAGCAGCAGGAATTAGAGCAGTTGCAAATTCCTCAAATTTCCAAATGCTTACTGCTGGTTGAAGGAGGTGACGAGCAATGTGACAGAGGATCTCCTAATGTCACACGTGGCACTTCTTGTTTACTTGAAGAAGGCAGACTGTCTGCAGTAACAGCAGGCACAGGCAGCTGATATGTGCTCCTGCTGGTGAGGGTGGTATTATTGCTGTGGTGACAATTCTGCCTTCTTCAGGATCATGTTCCACATGGACAATGCCATGGGGGAAGGGGGCTTCCAGGGTCAGGGGAATGGTGTGGGTTCCCTTGACCGCTAGTCTGGATGCCCTCGATTGCTTCCCATACCACTCTCCTAACACTAGTCCCACTGGCTGCTTCACCATCACTGTTACTACTACTACTAACACCAACCACATCAATTTCAGCCCCTGAGTCTTCCTCCTTACAGTCACTATTAATAAGAGGGTTTTGATTACCCCCTCCTTCAATCCTAACAATAACAAGCTGCTGGACCTTAGTAGTAGTAGTAGTAGTAGTAGTAGTAGCAAGCTGGGAACTTTTTAAAGTGTTTATGCTAGTTGTGGCACCTCTGGCCTGCTGATAGTGTATCTCCCAGTCAGACCTGTGGTTGTGCTTCAGGTGGGATCTCATAGAGGAGGTGCCTAGGTGTGAACCTGCTTTCCCCCTGTTCACAGGCTTTTTGCATAGACAACAGATAGCAACATGCTTAGCTTGAGGATCCTGAGTGAAGTTTCTCCATACTGTGGACTTCATGGAATGAGGGGTTCTTAAGGTGGTGCTGCTGCTACTACTACTACTGGGACTAGATGTTGATGCAATTCTACTGCCACTACTACTAGGTATCAAAGGTGCAGCACTTACAGCAGCAGAAGCAGAGGCACTCGCCATATCTAACATTGTGGATGGCAACCTGTGTTGCTGGTACTCAAAACAGGTGTGTGTGTGGCTGAGTGGGACTTGGACTTTGAAGAGGTGATAATGCTGTACCTGTATCTAGCATTTGAGTTGCTGCATGCTCCTGCTCCGTGTATGACCCGGGTTGTCTGACTACACTCCTTTTGTTCCTGAGTTGATCGGTTTCCATTGCTGACTAGGACTGGCTGACTACCTCAGTGTGTACCGAACTGGCTTTGGCTGAGAATCCACTTCCATTGCTGACTAGGACTGGCTGACTATCTCCGTGTGTACCGAACTGGCTTTGGCTGAGAACCCGCTTCTGTTTCTGACTAGGTCTGGCTGACTATCTCCATGTGTACTGATCTGGCATTCTGGCTTCTGACCCTTCTGTGGGCATTACCTTGAGCTCAGATACTCTCGTTCTCATTTCCACTCAGTGACTTCCGCTACAGCACCTAACATCTGGCCTGCTACTCCCTAGTATACCTGGGAGACTGAATTGCGAGTAGTTACCATTGCTGCTACTCCCTAGCATTCTTTGGATCCGGTCACTTGCTAGTATCCGGTCTTGAGTTGCCTACTATCTCCCTAGCGTTCTAGGGATCCGGTCACTTGTCAGTGTCCTGTCTGTGAGTTGCCTCCGAATATCCCTAGTGTTCTAGGGATCTGGTCATTTGCCAGTACCCGGTCTATGTGTTGCTTCCAATCTCCCTAGCATTCTAGGGATCCGGTCACTTGTCACTGTCCTGTCTGTGAGTTGCCTCCTATACTTCCTAGCGTTCTATGGATTTGCCCTGCAGTTACCTGCCGCTAGTCTCCGTGTGCCTTCCTGCAGCTTTGGTACTGCTGTGGTTTTCTCTGTTCCAGTATCCTGCCTACGGATCAAGACTGCTTTGTTACTTTTGTACTGTCTTTCATTTGCATAGTATTCCTGTTTTCATCCTGACCTGTGACAGATTTGGGAAGTACAACGGTACTGTCCCTATCTGGGACCGAGCAGGTTGATCATTTCCTTGCTGATTCTTTATTTTCAATAAAGCTGATCTTAACCTTACCTAATTTGTCTGAGTGTTCTTACAAAACCATGACACAAGGATGCTGGAGGGATATATTCTAGATCTGCATCATCATCAGTCATCATTAGGTCATCCTCAGCAGCATCACATACCCTGCCACTTCGTGCCCAGTTTGCCCACTACTACCCTTATATGCCTCTAAGCTTTTGGAGGTCTCAAACAATTTATTTTTACTTTTACTGTAACAAAGTTCCTTACTACTTTGAGGGTGGGTGTTTTGGTGCTTGTTTGTCTCACTGTCTGATGCATCTGCTACAGCTTCCTCTATTATGCTATTGCCAGCATCATCAACACTTGAATACTACTTGATGTCGTCTTTTGTGTTCTTCTTATATGCTTCTTTATTTCTACTGGCACTGGTGGTGCTAGAACTAGTTTTGCTGGGACCTTACTCCCTTGGAGTAGAGGAATCATCATCACCACTGACTGCACATGATTCAGCAACCATTACTGCAGTCAGTTTTTGAACTACTACTTTATTCTCACATCCATGCACTGCTCCACCCCTCGGCCTTCCCCTTGAGCGTTTGCTGAACATTATGTGTTTTTTTACTGTAAGGTACACAACACAACTGTTGGAGCTGTATGATGCCTTGCCTAAGCCCAGTCAGCTGCCTGTCACTGTCACCTAATAGATTTAGTTCTTTATTATTTTACATTTATTGTTTTATTTTTTTAAGCTGTCCACCCTGTTGTCTTAACACACAGTGTGTCCAAAAAAATATTCTAACTGAAAAACAAAATCAACAAAGTCTTTCCCCAGACTTCCCCAGCACAGAGACAATACCAGCAAGATCAGCAAGCAAATAGATCCCTAGCTGCCTGTGTCTTGCCAGTCAGTCTCATGGAATTTTGGAGTATTTGGGGTGAACCTTCTTCCTCCCTTCTTCTCCCCAGTGTGCCCCACTGACTCTCCTAACAGAACAAATGTCCTATCCAAAAGATTCCCTAAACTAAACTGCAATTCCCCTCTCTGCTTTGTGTAGCTCAAACAAGGTGCTGCTCTCTCCTCTCACAAACACAACATGGTAAGCTGTGAGAGCCTGACAGCCTTTTATATGGCTGTAGAAAACTTTTCTTCCCATTGATTTCAATGGGAGGAAAAGGAGAGAAAAAGTGGAAAAAACACACTTTTCACTGGAAATTATTCACCATGGGGAAAGTGCCATTATTAGCCGATTTCAGTTTGAGGCGAAAATTTTCACCCATCCCTATTAAGCATCCAACTACTATGATGTGTCTTAAATCCTGAATAATATTTAACCTTTAACCAATCTTGCCCCACTTCTCCTTCTCAATGTCAAGCAATGCAACTTCCCTACACATGCTAGACAGTAGACATGTGCGAATTCATTCGGAGACATTCGGATTTCGTCGAAAATGGGGTAATTCGGAGACATTCGGCCAATCCGAAACTCAAGGGTCATTCGGAAAAAATGATCCGACTCCGAACAGCCCAGGTCCGAAATTCGTCTAAACTTTCGGAAGTTTCGGCAATCGACACATTTCCAAAAGTTTTGACTACTTTTGACCAGGACTTTTTTGTACTTCCTGTGCGCGCTCAATTACTTTCCCTCCATAATTTTCCCTCCATGTCTCTAGTCCAATTCCATTCTCTGTTTCATGCACTACTTCCCTCTTTTGTCTGTATTCGAATAGCCTTCTTTGTTTCATGATGGGGGTTGGACTAATGACACAGTCACACAGACAGACAGCCTGCATTTCCTCATTGGGTTGTTGGAGCTCAGAGAGAAAAGAGATTAGAGAGTGTACAGTTGTTGTGTAGGCAGGCAGGTAGCATTAGGCTAGGCATAGGTAGGCAGCCAGCATTAGTTCCAGTTATTGCCACTGCAAGAGCAAGTAATATTTGTTCCTGTGCAAAATATAAAAAAATATTAGGTATTTGTTCGAATACAGGGCCGGCCCTTACATGGGTCCAGGTGGGTCCATGGACCCAGGCGGCACTTTGACAGGGGCGGCAATTTGCCATCCCATAGCATGTTTATTTTGTGCTCTTCCACCATTTCTGTGTTGCAGGGTGTCCCATCAGTGTGACTGTCAGCAGATGGGCAGCCCTATGCTCACTCAGTGGCGATGTCTGCTGGCTGCTTCAGTGACGTGAATTATGTGATAGTGAAACATTATGCCTATTTTGTATTGTTTATCGCCCACCTAAAGTCAAGACTTGAGTAAATAGGTCTACCGTCCCAGATTTGCTAGAGAGGTTTTACAAATACAGGAGGGTGCCCCCTGTACAAAATGAGTCTAAACATTTGGGATCCCTAGTATGAGTGCACAACAGTGCATGATGTGTCCTGAACAGGATTGCTGTGAGATGTCTCCACCCAGAAGGTGCTGGCCGGGCTGAGCTTCAACATTGCGACAAGTGACCAACTAAGAGCACCGTGCCATGCAGCCATAGCATCACCCCCTCCTACTCTCCAGGTCCTGCTGACTGGCAATAACAGGTGAGTCACTAAGAGATCTGAAGCCTTTCTGGAAGTTCTTTCACTTGGAAAAGGGCTAGGTATTACTTGGGGGAGTTGCCTCGTGTGTAAATAATTTCTAGGTGGGAGATGAATGTGCATCACTTATGTGTTTCCTAACAGTAGTTAGAATACAACTCCCATCATCCCCTGATTATGACATTGGGAAATGCCCAGCAATTACCGTAGAGCCCTGTATTGCACACTCACGGAAAACGGTGATATTGCTATACTAAGACAATGCTGTGGACCCCTCTTCAGTATAGATGTCAAGCATTTTTTTTTATTTCTCTCCTGTGTTGCAGTTTGTTCACAACAGAATGTCTCAATTTTTCTTTTTAACACATTACATCTATCACATTACAATCACTGATGTTTATTCTTGATGTAGTATGAAACTCTACAATGTATATACACATAGAGTTATCTGATATGAGGGGAAATCAGGATAGGAAAACGAGAGACAGGAATTTGGGTACTAAAGAGGGACAGTAGGGTAGGAGGCTGGTACCAGAAAATGAAACCTTAATCTTTACCCATGTACTAACATAGAATGTGACATGTAGTTTGTCCATGTTCGAGTCGACCACTTATGTTGAGTAGGATGTGACAGGCATGGGTTTTCGATGTCGAGCATATGCTAAATTGAATGACAGGCATGGGTTTTCGATGTTCGACGTTTGCATTGTGACTGGCATCCCATGCTAGAGTAGAGGTGACATGCACAGACTTTCAATGTACGACAATGTCCGTTTTTGGGATGGATCTTTTTCTAAATGCACACCCTGTCTGCAAATAATGATAGCAGCGTGCACGGAGGCGCACTGCTATAATTTAACCCATGTTAAATTCGTCCGAATAATTCGGAATGGATCAGAATTTCGTCCGAATCGAATAGGCCGGTCCAAAATTAGGATCATCCGAATAAGAAAAAAAAAATTTGTCCGAATTCGAATTTTACCGAAAATTTTGCCCGTGCACAAGTCTACTAGACAGTAAACAAGAACACACTCTTGTGGACGTGCCATGCTCCAGGACTGTTGTCACGGTTTACCAATAACGTTCAGGAGTCAGTACGGTATAGTTAAATGCAAAATTTGTTAATAATAGAAAAGTTGAGCACACTATATACACAAGTAGCAAGCAGAGGGTTACAAGCCAGCGAGCACTGCTATCAGGAATAGTAGGCTGCCAAACTTGACCACTCTGCTGGAGAGTAGGCCTCAGTCTCTGCAGGAACCAGGAGCAGGAACCAGGAGCAGGAACAGGAACACTGGATCTTGATCCGACAAAGCGAGAGTACTGACTCACGCCTGCAGTCAGTAGGGAGCGATATCTGACTCACGCCTGCAGTCAGTAAAAGGAAAGTAATACCTGACTCTCGCCTGCAGTCAGTATTGGAGCTAGTCTACCAGAGTCCCAGGTCCACACTAGATTGGGTGTCTGCTAGGTACAAGGAACAAACGTAAGAATAGTCAGACAGAGCCACAAGTCAGCACCAGAGGGGGTAGTCAGACAAACCAGGTCATACACAGTTCAGGTAGTCAGCCAGAGCCACAGGTCTGCACCAGGTTGGGTGTCCACTATAGGGATAGACAAAAGAATAATCAGACAGAGGCACAGGTCAGCACCAGGTTGGATGGAAGACTAGCCAGGTCATACACAGAGCCCAAGGTCATAGAACTGCTATGAACAACAACGCAGAACTCAGACTGCCCTTTAAACACCTCTTCAGGAAGTAAGTAGGAGGAGCATCTCAGAGGAAGGAAGTAGGTAGACAGGGACTACAGGAAGCATGGAAGCATGGCACATAAAACAGAGGCCTGCTGCATGCTTGAAGCCTCGTGCCTGAAGATGACGCTGAAAACAAGGTAAGCTGTAACAACTGAATAATGAATTAAACTGGTCCAAAAGAGTTGAACTCCCCTTAACCAAATCAGATCATGGAGACAGACTATATTATAGACTTGATATAGAGTAATGAAAGTATAATTGATAACTGAATTAACATTTAATCATATGTATAATAGCAAAAGCGAGAAGTTCTGGGACAAACAATCTGCTTCATAGGTGACAAAACTTCCCCTTTAATCCCTGAATTCTACAGATATATCTAATGCATTATATTGTAATGTAAAAAATAGCGCTAATATGTAGGTTCAGACAAAAAATTCCCTCCAGCAGCCTAAGATTCCGCAATTGGGCTTCTCAGTTACCTAATATATAAGAAATATAATACACAAATCGGGTTTTGAAACGAGAATTGCAGCTATACTTCTGGACTGAAGAAATACCAATATAGCATCTACTGAATGGATAAATTCAATTTATTTAAAACTACACCACAACTTATCATGCGTCCATGTAAGTTAGGAATGTAACAATAAAAATCTAATTTAAAATACATGGATGTTGTAATGTGCTGGAGACCTTTGTAGTATTCAAGGGGTAAAGCACCATTTTTATTAACTGGCATTTTTTATTTGTTGCAGTCGGCTCTATTTGTTGCATTTGGTCTTTCTTTGCTCACATGGCCCAGGCCAGAATGTTGCATTGATATTTCATTACAGTAATTCATTCAATGATCATTAATGTTCATTTTTTCTTTTTCTTTGTCATAAAACACATTGAAGAGATCTGTACTGCATCAGTGCTGAACTTCCACCTGGCATATTAGCACAAAGAAGGATTAATTGCTATAATGTGCTCTTTATTGGTTGTCACAGTAGAACTGTTGTTCTGTTTCTGCTTTTAGTCACGTACAGAAGAGGTTGTTATTAACTCACAGTCTTCAAAAATGTGCAAAGTCTGGTTAGAGTTTGGCCATAATGTAGCTTCCCTATAGCAATTAATCAACTTTTTTCCTCCCATATTTTGTTTTTCCTACAACAACCCTCTCCTCCCAAAAAACATTCAATTTTACCTTACCTTTTTGTGTGTGTATGATATAGTATGATATGTATGTGTATATATATATATATATATATATATATATATATATATATATATATACTAGAGTTAAGATTGTAGCCGTATTAGTCCAGTGATGTAGATGTAAAATACCAAACAAAATAAAATTATAAGATATTAATTTTGTTTGTTATTTTACATATATATACATATATATATATATATATATATCCTCTTATATCACAGGTCTTGTTGACATGAAGAAAAAGATTGCCGTTTATTCCATCAATGTTTCAGCTCTGCTTTGGGCCTTTATCAAGATGCTTACAGAATACACACTGATCACCCACATTTATACCAACAAAGTGCAGCAAAAATGGCGCCTTAGTGATGTCATCGACATGGGGGAGGGGGAAATTTAAAAATGAAAAATAAAAATAGAAGATTTTGTGAAAAATGTTGAAAATTAAATCCCCTATTGAAAACAATAACTAAGAGCCCAAGAAATCATAAAGATACAATAAAATCAATGAAGATTCTGTTAGAGTATATCCCATAAGCAAGAGATTGTCATCATAACTACTCCGATCTCGGTGAAATAAATGTAGCACTATATCCTGGCTCACTGCTACAAAATAACCCGATGAACATCGTCCTATTACATAAAGTGGTAGAATGCGTCGCTCACTGTGAGCCGTAACCGCACACATGTGCAGTAGAGACTCGCCGAACGCGATGCCCTGCTCTGGACGGTTCACGTCCTGTCTCTGCTCCCGGCTCCGGGGCAGCTGTGCACTTTAGCCTGTGTATACAGGCTTTCATACTAGCTTTCATACTATATGGCCTTTCATACTATAAATCTAAAAGAAACATATGTCAAACCTGTCTAGTTCCTGTCTACCATGTATCGTGCTCAGTATGCATGTGACCAACACATTCACAGCCCGACACCTGGCACCAAATCTGACAGAGAATAACTTGAACATATTGAGAATGTGACTATTAAGCACACACTAGATGAGAAAGTCAAAAATTACCATAAAAGGAATAATGTTCCATTTGACAACAATTGACTATATTTTAAAAAGGTATAAAGATAGGCTTGCCTTTGTGTGCTGCATTGAATGGGTACCTATCCAAAAGGACTGTGTAAGGATGGGCCAATTTTCTGCTTTTCTCGCCTAGCTCATTCCATTGAAATCAATAGGAACTTTGAGTTTACACATAACACTTAATAAACATTATTTTATTTTTTATTTTTTTTTATCTCAAAGGCATAGATTAAAAAAGACATGAGGGTGCCTGTGTTGGTGGGGTGTGTGGAAAGAATCAGTTGAACAGGGAATTTTTTTTTTTGGGGGGGGTGTTTACTGTTATTGGGGGCAGTTAATAAAAAATACATCCTAAATACAATTAAAAAAAACCCATAAAACATGGTATAAAAGGGCTCTGAGGAGGATGCCTGTGTTGGTGGGTGGAGTCAGGGGAAATAATCAGTAGAACACAGAATTTGTTTTCGGGGTTTCTTGACTGGCATTGGGGGGACAGTTAATAAAAAAGTCAATAAAATAAAATAAGAAATGTATATGTAAAGTGATAGCGACAGGAACCCCCTGACATAAGCTGCCACTGGAAACATTGATTTATAGAACTTAGGCTTGTTTGGCACAAACCCCCAAAAATATATATATATTTTTTTTTGTACGACTATGTTTTATTTTTTTAATTTATTTTTTAAAAGCACAAGCCCTGAGGAAAAAAAAAATGCCCTTCTGGCCTAGTGCCAGCAAGTCATGTTGGCCAGTGGCCACTGTCCATTGTCAAATGTACTCCTGAGTCCATGATTGTGGAATTTGCAACTGCTGCTGCTGAGTTGTTTAAGCAACAGGGTGATTAGGCACCTGAAAGGGAATGGGATCAACAATAGCGCTAACATGGATGATACATGATGAAGGTCCCACTTGCCACGACTATCTCCAGTGATGTGCCCGAGGCAGTAGCAGCACAGTAAGTAGCCCCCCAGTCTATGTGGAGAAAAGAAGAAGTTGGCCAATAATTCTTCTCCACTTGCCCCTCCTCCTGGGTGTGTTGTTATAAGAATAGACATTTTTCCCTTGAGAGCAGGAACTGTGGATCTCATCAGCAACTGCAATGTGCACAGTGTGTATGGTAAATAACATCTGAGGGGCACAACTGTACCTAAACACCATAACAGCAGAACACAAGTACTGCCACTCTCACTATATCCCTTGTCCAGACCTTCAAAGGACACATGAAAACTTGCTGACAGTTTAATAGTAATGATGAAGCCTCCCTGCCAGCATCTTAGCATTTTCTATGGGATTGAACTTCCTCAGATGCTGCTTGATGCCCTGCTTGCAATCCTCCTCCACCACACTACCATGTGTGGTCAGTGCACCACACAGAATGCAATGGGTAGAGACAAACTGCCACATCCTAACATCAACAGAGTGGCTATCATTTGGCGGGGGAGGTAACGATGAACGAGGTGGATTGGCAGATGTAGTTAACCTAGAAGGTGATGGCAAGCTAGTTGTTTCACTCATCATGGAACTTCCAGTCTCTGCCTGGGTTTCTCTATTCTTCCTCCTCTTTGATCTTTGCCTCACCTCTTATTGCTTTCTGAAGAGTCAGGGGGTACAGCAACAGTGGTGTTTGATCTCTGTGGGGAGTGTTTGGCTTTAACATGTTTGACATAAATGTCATGGTGTCTGTGTTTCATGTGTGATATCAGGGCGCTTGTGCCAAGGTGTGTTCCCTCCTTTCCTCTTCTAACTGACTTGTCTCAAATTGTGCATAGTGCCATTGCTGATGACTGCACTGTGCCTGCCCCAAGAAAAAATAGTCCCACACCCATGACTTCAGGGGATAAGGATAATGAACACATGGACAAGAATGGCCTCTTTCTTCTTGTCCTCCACATTCTCCTTCACTGTCTGTGGTAGTGGATGATGTTGCTGCTGTTGCTGCTACTGCCTCAGATTCAGCACTGCAACAAGGATCAGGAGTATTGCTGCCACTGGCAAGTGAAACTTGTTCTAGTCCCGCATCACTTGTTGACCCCATTCTCACTGTGTCCACTGTGGTCTGTGGCACACTAGCCTACTCCTCAGCATCCTGCTGCCCTTGCATCTCAGCAGCAGCAGGAATTAGAGCAGCTGCAAATTCCTCAAATTCCAAAATCTCACTGCTAGTTGTTGTGGTGATGCCCATCCTCATCCCTGTCTCCCATTCCTTCTCAGTTTCTGCTAAAAAGGCCTCCAATGTCTCTTCCACCGGAGCTTCTCCACATCATCATCATCATCATCACCACCACTAGTCCCTACTTGCTGTTACTGCTGCTCTATTACAGACATTTCACTGCTGTTACGAGCAATGTGACAGAGGGTCCTCTCATGTCACACATGGCATTTTTTTAACCTGAAGAAGTCAGACTGGCAGTAGTAGAAGCAGGCACAGGCACCTGATCTGTGCTCTTGCTGTTGGTGGTGGTTTTGTGTGCCTGCTCTTCCCCAGCAACAGTTCTGGCCTCTTAGTCTTCAGGATCCTGTCCTGCTCTCACTAGTACCCTTTTCTTCCTCCGTTCCCATTAAATTCCTCAAGATTCCTAGAGGTGAATTAGGGGTACTGGACAGCATTGGTTCAGTTGTGCTCACTTAATCCTCCTCAGACTCCGTGGACACATAAATGTCCTTCCAGTTCCTCCTTTTACTGCTCATAGTGATATCAGTCACTTTGAGCCTCCCTTGCCTCAATTTAACAAACAAATCATAGCAGAACAGCATGAAACATATGAAAGGGTCCCCCTCCTACGCGTTTATTATCACATCTCCTCAGGGATCATTTTTAATTTAGATAGGGTTATTAGATGTTTAGAGTAGTTACCTTGACGGGGGTTGGAAAGCTTATATCTCTTTTGACAAAATGTTGTCACTAAAACCTCATATTTATCAACAGTGTTATTACACATGCCTAATACAAGGCATACTTTTCACAATTAGATTGGAGGACAGCAGGTTTGTTGTTTGTTTTGTGTTTTCACTTTGGGATTCTGCCTAATGTTTGGAGGACTGGATAACTTTCTCATTCCTTGCTGCACACTTCAGTCACACTTTCTATATTCACTTCATGTAAACTTTATTACCCATATGTATACACTAAGGTGAGTTAGCGCTGTGAACTATTCTTCTTTGTTCTTGAGTATAGGGATAAGGGAAAGACAGGGCAAGTACACCTAAGTGTAGCAGATAAGATTTTATTATGGCATAAATATATTGTGATACAATAATCTCTATAGACAAAATGAATAATAGTATATTCAAAGATAAGTTTATAAAGTAGAGCACTGACAAATAAAAGAAATAATCTTAGGAACACTTAGAGTATAATAAAAGAAAAGATAAAACATTGTAATTTGATCAAAATAAAATTAAACTTAAAAATTAAACTTCTAAATATTTAGAAGACTAGGCAGCTATCTTGGTTCTTAATCTTTATACAGCTAAGTATTTAGGGCTGTCTATGTAATGCAGTTACCGGACCTGGATGAAAATTTATATGGGATATGGAGTGGGTTCGGAGTGACAGTGGAGATGCTATTTAGAGTGCATCCATGAATGTAAAATAGCCATATAGTAGCTAAAGGATAGGTGATTAATCCATTAAGTAATAGCTCAAACAATAAGTAAAATGGCCCCTTACTGGAGAGCGAACCCACGGAGCACGCTACAATTCTGCAGGGTAGAGCTTGCCTCCTGGTGCTCAATCCTGTTTGGGTGGCCTCTTCCTTTAAATCTATGATGAGTCTTGGCGTATCTGGTTATTCTTTTTAAAGACTCACATCTGCCTCTCTCTTCTCCAGTTCTCTTGTCCTTCCTCTGTTCTTTCAAGATCACATGTCCGGAATCGGCATCCTCTGGTCACACAATATTGGAGACTGTGCTGACACATTTCGGCGCTCTCCCTGAGCCTTTTTTGAAGTAGTGCCTGGTTGGATCATGGGTTTGTCCCTCATTTATTGCCACCTTACCAATCAACTTGTAGTTTTTACCGAAATCACCATACACTTAATTAACCCCTTAGTGACGGCCGCGTGCAGACGCGGCCGTCACTTAACGTCCGTCTAACATTTTTTTTAATTTTTTAAAAATAATCCGGAGTCCCCGAACGGCGCGCAGCCGCGCGGGGAGCCGGATTTCCGGAACGTACATGTACGTCCTCTGTCACTAAGTGACAGCCACACAGGACGTACATGTACGTCCTGTGTCATTAAGGGGTTAAAACTTCCTCCGTGTCTCTGAATCATTTTATAATGGCTTTGAATTCTTAAAGTTAGAAGGCTTTCAGAATTTAAATGTAAATAATGTTCAATTGGCGTGAAGTTATAAAAGTGAATAGTGAGTAAATAGTACTTGAAATACAGAAATACATTATGATCTAGTTTTACTCTAAAAGTGAGTGAAAGGAATAAATAAAGACAATGTTCTGATTAGTGTCAAAAAATTATTATTAATGTTTTATGCATTAATGTAATATATGGTCCAAAGTGATGTGTTGTATTGCTCTAATACACCACTATGACAATCCATACATGTTTTTTGTGTCAATAACCAACAACTTGTTCCTTGACTATAGAGTCCAAGGGCTAGATTTAAAGGCAGTCGTTAGTAAAAAAAAATCACTAACGGATGCGTTAAGTTCCATGTAGCAATTCAAAGATCCGTCTAAAGAACAGCTAACGGCAGTGTCAGAATCCTTACGGCCGATACACTTACGTGCATTCAGACGCATGGAACAAGATTCCCCAGAGCCATTCAAAGGCTTGTGGTACTGTTAATGGCTGAAAAAAAGACACACCTAACGGCAAAAAGTTAAGACCCACTTTTCTCAGACGTTAGACACTTAACGGGCAAAACAAAACACCCATTACATAGGAAAATACACAAAATGCTAACCGCACAAGCATGTAAATGGAAAAATTAACCCGTGCAATGCCAAAACAACACAAAACATGGACACACAACACAAATCACTGTCACACACAACAACAAGCAACACCACAGGGAAACTGACACCCAAAAAAACAACACAGCATGATACGGAATAATGGGGGTTATCACACAAAGTGGACACCTGCAAATATAAGCTCACCTGTGCGACATCAACACGAGACCTGCACCCCACAACTGCACACCCGCAAATGGCAGACACATACCAAGTACAACACACCACATCTTATAACACACACACACCTGCAAACACTTACCTGGACAAAAACAACTCTCCATTGGTCAGCACTCACCTCATCACCACACCTACACAATGCCCTATCAAGTACTTAAAGGGACAACTCACCACACTCACTTGTGGCTTGTTTTCATCTCAGGGAGGGAGAGAGATAGAGAGAGATATAGAAAGAGATAGAGAGAGAGCGCAAACAGTATGTTGGGTTACATATTGTTGTGAAGACTGCGGAGAAGGCGTGCAAGGGAGAGAGCTAGGGAACATCAGCAACCTCCAGGCACGCCTGATCAACAGCCTTCACCTGTTGCAAGTGAGGAGGCTCTGGCTCAGCAGCCACACAGGAGTCCATCCCCACCTGGAGGACAGCACCTGCCTGCACATGCACAGCTGCAGCAACAGGATGCTCCACAGCAGCAGAGGATGTATAGACGACCACCAAGGCCCAGGGTATACCGCCCAAGGGTCACCCTCTTTGGAATGACTGATGATGAGGTCATTGATCGCTACAGGTTGAGGCCTGACAGCATCATTGGCCTGTATGAGGTCATCAAAGATCAGGTGGATCCCATCTACATCCACAACGATGCCCTAACTGGCCTGCAAAAACCACTGTGTGCCATACACTTCATGGCAAGTGGGGCCTTCCAGTCCACTGAGGGTTACGCATCTGGCATGTCACAGGCCACATTCTCCAGGGTGGTGGTCCTAGTCCTGCTAGCCCTCAAAAGCAAGGCCAGTAGCTATATACATTTTCCCACCACCAACATGGACTGGATACACGTCATACCTGAAACAACTCAAAAACAGCGCAAAATAACAAAAAGGAGAGAGGAGGAATCCATCTAAGTGTAGAAATGTATTTGTATAAATAGTAATAAAAACAAGAGATATTGCACTCACATTTGCCCTTCTTGAGTTTAATGCACATCAATGGGTCTATCTCCCAATAGCCAGCGTTCTGTGTTCTCCCGATCTCCTATTTCTCTCTCCTGATCCTCAAAGATTCTGGAGTAACACTCCTTATATGGATGGAAGAAAGTTCTTAAAGGTGAACAGCGTCCAAGAAGAGTCAGGAGCCTTGTACCAATCCTTGAAAGGTGGAGTCCATAAATGTTGATGAATAAAGTGCCTCGTATCAAGATTCCTTAGAAGGCAAAGCAACAACCTGGACTTGTTTGGAATCCGTGGTTAATACAGAGGAGAGGTGGAGCAAAGAAAAGCCACAGGGGGCGTGGAGAAAGACTTGTTGTCTGCTAGGAGTGCAGACCGACTCTTCTTCTAGATGGATTCCTCCTCTCTCCTTTTTGTTATTTTGCGCTGTTTTTGAGTTGTTTCAGGTATAGCGTTTCTCTACAAGTGGACAAGGCCACTTTTACAACTTTTATCTGCCACAGATACTGGAGAGAGGCTGCCATTCATCATCATTACTATCATCACTATTTCATCACCATCTTGATTTCATCTGCATTTTTGTCTTCCATTTTATCATCACCATCTTCAGTTTTCTACATAAGACTTATCAATCTGTTTTTTTTTTTCATATATATTTAGTGTATTTTATATCTGGCTCTCTTGTGATTATTATATTTATAGTTACCATTAGGTACTATATACTAATACCTCTGCCTACTTTTGTTGTATCATTGGAGCGCTTTCTTACAATCTGTGTGTATCTCTGGATACACGTCAAGCAGGTCTTTTACGCAAGGGGAGGCATGTCCAGAGTCATGGGTGCTATAGATTGAACCCATGTCCGTATTAAAGCCCCAGCACGTGACGCACAGCTATTCATCAACAGGAAGAACTTCCACTCCATCAACGTGCAGATGGTGTGTGACAGCAACATGAGGATAATGAATGTCTGTGCAAAGTATCCTGGCAGCTCACATGATTCATACATTCTCCAAAACTCCTCAGTCCACAGAGATTTTGAGAATGGAACTTTTACAGGGGGATGGCTTTTGGGTGAGTTCACAATACAAAATCACACCACATACACAGGCGTTCACACAACGCTGCTCAGCATGCACCTGACCCACAGCTAGTACGTCCACCACACAAAACAACATTCACACAACATGTGCTCCCTGTCTCACCATGTCACTCACATTACACAGGTGATGCTGGCTATGGCTGCAAGTCCTGGCTACTGACCCCTGTGTCCAATCCCCAAACACATGCCCAGGAAAGGTACCACCAGGCTCATGCCAGAACGAGGAATGCCATTGAGTGGACCTTTGGCCTCCTCAAGTCAAGATTCAGATGTCTGGACCACTCTGGGGGAGCTCTGCAGTATGCACCTGCTAAGGTGTGCAATATAATTGTGGTGTGTGCAATACTGCACAACATTGCAGTGGACACCAGGCTGCTGGATCACATCCAGGACCCCCCCATACATGAAGTGGCCATGGAAATCGGCCATGTGGAGGAGACCTTGAGAGGGGCACAGATCAGAGACACGCTCCTCACGGAACACTTCACCTGTGAGTATAGCACAGGCATGCAAACAATCCATGCAAGTCCCCAGTGAGTCCTGTGACATTAACCACACTGCACATTATGTTCTATCTCACCCCACAGGAACATTGACACAGCACTGCACTGGCAGCAGCATGGCCCCAAACATTAACCATACCATGGACATGGCAAATTGTGTTTGTGGATTCAAAAACCATCCTCCATTCCACTCTCCACGTTGACATACAGACCCCAAGGATATCACGCACACCCCCAGGAGAAACAAGGTACAACATATAACCCATGTTCATCACCTTATAGGGCTTGATTGACAGCAACTAACTGGATATGCCATGATCATAACCTGAACATGCTAGCCCAGTAGCAAAAGAGTATATCCAATGCTATGCATTGGATAATACTCCGTCACATCAGGGGTTAAAGGGCCATTGGACCCAATATGGGACATGTACTGTGCTAGAGCTGAGAAGAGCAGCAGAGGGGTGGATGTACAGTTGTATTGTCACACAACGTAGAGGTCATGAAACGTAGATCAGATTACCAGGGACTCCATGCTGACCTGTGAGTGTGCAGACATATGTGCCCCTGACATGAATACACACATCAACATATATCTCCTAATAGTTCCAGGGAACAAATGACATTGTGCTGCCACTGTCACTTTCACAGTGGCAGCACAATGTCATTACTTCCATGGAGCTCTCAGAACACTTGTTAATGTGTGTATACATGTCAGGGGCACATATCCATAGGGCTGGTGCACATGTCCTTAGTTCTCCACAGAATTGGTTACAGATGAGTACACAACACATTGTCAAGCAATGGTTTGTGTACTCACCTGTAATTGTGAAAATTGAGGGGATTAAAAAGTCTAAATTGTTGTTGCTTGATGATCAGTTCAGGTCTACTGCTCCAAATCCTGTCCTCTTGTCCCACAGCCATCCATAACATGATCCATCCTTGAACTGAAGATCTTCCATGTGACTGGATTGATGTCTTGACAACACCTTCATGAAGATCACCCCTTGCTGTTTCTGGTGATGTTGGTGGTGATGCAGTGTTTGACCTGAGGTTCACACAAACCTCTACTGGAACATTCTCATATAGACACAGAAGACACAAATTCTCGAGTGTTGTAACCTGTACAGTTAGCATGCTCAGCTACAGAGTTGTCAAACCTTGTGGACAACACATGAGCAGGGCAGCAGTGTTACAAAAGTAGTACGATTTAGTTTCAAAGTACATTTAGTGTTCTCATACAAGTGTTCAATGCATATAGGCAATACACACAGAAAACACATGTACGTTGTAATGTACTTTGAGACACAATAAAGATGAACCATCACCATTCTATCTGTGTCCGTATGAGGATATATTTGATAACACATTTGTCAATGCGTAACCACATCCAGGATAGAGTATCCTCCATACATGGAAAGGCATCACCCACATCACAGGAGTCCAACACTTGTTTGCCAGTGAGTGGACTCTGTGATGTATCCATGCAAACAGATGATGGTGGCAGTGATACACTAATGTGCTGTGGGAGTGATAAAGAGGTGATACAGGGGGCATACTTCCACAGTGAATACCTGTCCACAGTATCTGTGTTGCTCAGTATAATCAATGTTCTGAGATTTTGCTCCACTTTGACATATCTCAGTACATGGGCCACATCAACGAACAACCAGACTAAGTGGGCATGTGTTATCACTGGTGAGGTCTGTTACACCCTTAGGGAAACAGCAACTCAACTTACTGGAAACCCCAATGCTCACCCCAGGATATCAATGTGTGTGCTACACATTGAAATCCTAGGTAAAAAACATTGGCTTCCCCAGTAAGTCAGTTGCACAATGAGTGTTTGAATCCAAGACAATATTGATGCATGTCCCATTTATCTGTCCTGCTTGTTATGTCCCCACTAAGTCACATAGCTGTTTGTCTGGTTATCCCATTAACCCACTCAGTGCAAGTGTGGTCCCCAATGCATTTCTTTGCAATGCGTTGCCTACCACTCTGGCACTCAAAGGGTTAAACACAACATATGATGTAGATGAATGTTCAATGTTGTACCATTTGTTGTGCTAAGGGGTATGTTTTGTTGTTCAAATTCAACACACAACATCGCAATATAACACAGTGGTGTAATATGGCTCCAGGGATGTATTTCCAGTTGAATTTGTACAACGGTGTGTGAACCCATGTTGTAGCATCCCACAAACATTTCACCCAGGCAGAGGTTGTGTTCACTGCATTGTATGGCAATGCATTGGAGACAACCCTGCCACCCAATCCATATCTGAAGACACAACAGATCAGACAGGAATCCAAAAATAAAGGTTTCTTTATTGAGGGGAAAGTTAACAGGTTGGGCCTTTCATTTTTTCCTTTTGGGGTGGGGGGCCTTAGCCTGGGTGCCAGAGGTGGATGCCCTTGTTGATCTCCTGGTAACCCTCTGCCCCCTAGGTGTGGCTTCAGGGGTAACACTGGAGGGGGTGGTGGTTGCAGTAGACCCCTCGGTAGAATGCAAGTTCTCCCTCTCCATCCTCAGGTTCTCCCTGCTGTTGATCTCCCTCAACTCCACAAGGACCTGTGTCAACGTGTCCATTAGACCAGTCCTGAGCTGGTGGAGTAGTGTGTTCCCCCTGGCCACCTCCGATTCCAGGGCTTGAATTCTGGTCTCCAATAGGGCAATGTTCCTCCTGGATTGCCTCCTGCCCCTGGTGATGTTGCTGTCAGTACTCCTGCTCGACCGGAGTAGTCTCCTCTGAAGGGTCATACACTCCGCCTCCATCCCTGTGAGGCGTGCAGTGCTGGAGGTGGATGCGCCTGGTGTCCCTGGTGCTGCTGTTTCCTCTCCTGCTGAGGGTGCTGTTTCTTCTGCTGCTGAGGGTGCTGTTTCCTCTACTGCCGAGGTTGCTGTTTCCCCTGCTGCTGAGGGTGCTGTTTCCTCTGCCGCTGAGGGTGCTGTTTCCACTGCTGCTGCTGAGGATGCTGATTCTTCTGCTGCTGCTGAGGGTGCTCTTTCCTCTGCTGCTGCTGGAGGTGTTGTTTCCTCTGCTGCTGCTGGAGATGCTGTGGCTGCTGTGACAGCTGTTGGAGAGGCTGGTGCAGATGATGGGCATATGCCCACCACATCAAGTGATCCTGATCTGGCCAATGATGTGTGTGCTGGTGGAGGTATGAAAATGTCCCTGGGTAGGGGGCGCTTGGGCTCACCAATCAGGCCCAATTGTGGGTAGTCCAGTGGCCAAGGGTCATATGGTGGCCACTGATAGGTGCTGGGACCCCACCTCGGATCATACCTTGGGGCATGTTGTGGAGCCATCCAGGAGGGTTTATCTGGGAGGCATATGGCCCATATTGGGTGGTGGCCACTGTCCCTGGCAGCCATTGCCTCCCTGGAGGTGGTGGTGCTGCTGCTGGAGAGTAGTAGTTGGTGGAGGTGGCTGGATACGTCCACCTCTCCTCCTGTGGCATCCAGCCACTGTACTGGGGAGGTGCAGATTGAAGGGGTGCAGCCTGTGGTGGTCCAGCTTGTAGGGGTGCAGCCTGTGGTGGTCCAGCTTGTAAGGGTGCAGCCTGTGGTGGTCCAGCTTGTAAGGGTGAAGAAGGTGGTGGTCCAGCTTGAAGGGGTGCAGTAGGTTGTGGTGCAGCCTGTGTTGGAGGGGATGGTTATGGTGGGTACGGTGACCACCAGCTGATCCCCTCCTCTGTGTACTCCTCACTGGGGGGTGACATTGCCTCCTCCACTGGCTCCTGCTGGGCTTGAGGGCCGTAAGCTGTGTGGAGAAATAAGATGTTGTGATTAGTGACTTTAACCATATGTTTGTGGAGACAGTTATACTTTGATATGTGGTGAAAAGATATAGATGTGTTTGGGTTTATCCCCCTGGGTAAACAAGGGTACTCCCACTGCTGAAAGGTGTTGTTTGAGTTATTACGGGTGAAGGTTTCATTTTGAGTTGCAATATTAGGAGGATAGATAGGGTAATCTGCCGCCAGGAACGTGAATGCCGAACAGTATGCTGTCTCCCGGGTGCTCGGGTTCGGCATGTTGCGGACAGGGCTGACAGATTATTGGGAGGGGCTGGAAGTGATCCAGCTGTCTTGGTACATATTGGAACCAATGACAAAATAGGAGGAAGATGGAGGTCCCTAAAGAATGATTTCAGGGATTTAGGGTGCAAGCTTAAGGCAAGGACCTCTAAGGTAGTATTTTCTGAAATACTACCTGTGCCATGCGCCAGTGCAGGTAGGCAGAGGGAGCTCAGGGAGCTTAATGCATGGCTCAAGCAATGGTGTAGGAAGGAGGGTTTTGGGTTTTTAGAACACTGGGCAGACTTTGCTCTTGGGTACAATCTATATGGAAGAGATGGATTGCACCTAAATGGTAGAGGAGCCTCTGTGTTAGGGGAGAGAATGCTAGGAAGCTTGGAGGAGCTTTTAAACTAGGAAAGGGGGGGGTGGGTATAGATAGCAAAAATGGGGTAGATAGAGCAGATAGGAACTGGGTCCAAGTAAATGACCAGGGGGGTGGAGAAAGGGTGGGGAGAAATTTAGTCAGTAGGGAGGAACTCCTAGTAAATGAAGGTGAAGAAAAAAGGCATGTAGGGATTAATATATGTAAAGACTTCAAAATCAATTGTATGCTAGCAAATGCAAGAAGTATGGTAGATAAAATAGGAGAACTAGAATTGCTGGCGGTTAATGAGCAATTGGACATAATTGGAATAACAGAAACATGGTGGAACGATGCACATGACTGGACTGTAAATATAGAGGGCTATTCCCTGTTTAGAAGAGACAGAATTAATAGAAAAGGTGGAGGTGTGTGTTTATATTTGAAAACAGAGCTAAATCCAGTTTTGCGAGGTGATATTAGTGAGGAAACTGGCCAAACTGTGGAGTCCATGTGGGTAGAAATCGAGACTAAATGTGGTGTGAAAGGTAAAAAAAAGTTGTTGGTGGGCATATGCTACAAACCACCAAATATCGATGACAATGATGAGGCCCAACTGCTATTGCAAATGAGGAAAGCTGCCCAGTTTGGGCATACTATAATTATGGGAGATTTTAATTATCCAGATATCAACTGGAAAAATGAGACCTGTCAGAGTGCTAAGGGTAGCAGGTTTTTGAACACGCTTCATGAAAGCTACATGTCACAAATGGTGGGAGCGCCGACAAGAAATAACAATGTATTGGACCTAGTGATCACTAATAACACAGAAATGGTATCCAATATTAAGGTAAGAGAACATTTGGGAAACAGTGATCACAACATGGTTACATTTGAGATCTGTCTGGCAAAGCAAAAATGTATAGGTTCAACCAAAACTCTTAATTTTAAAAAAGCAAACTTCAAATTGTTAAGGGCCTCAATGCAACACATAGACTGGGATATGTTATTTAAAGGCAAAAATACTGAGGAAAAATGGTCAGAATTCAAATTTAGGTTGCAGAAATGTACCCAACTGTATATACCAATGGGGAACAAGTGCAAAAGAAGTAAGTCACAGCCAATGTGGTTAACTGCACATGTAAAGAAGGAAATGGCAAGGAAAAAAAAAGCATTCAAATTATTTAAGTCAGAAGGAACTGAACAATCTTTCTTAAAATACAGGGAGAGCAACAAAGATTGCAAAAAGGCAATTAGGGTAGCAAAAATAGATAATGAAACTCGAATTGCAAGGGAAAGCAAGACTAATCCAAAAAAGTTTTTTAAATATATAAATAGCAAAAAACTTAAGAGGGAGTGCATTGGACCATTCAAAAATGAGATGGGTGAGTTGGTTAGTGAGGATAAGGAAAAGGCTGATGTTTTAAACACTTTCTTTGCATCAGTATATACAAGGGAGCAAGGAATGGTAGAAGAGCCTCCGCAAGTATCAAATAAAACAATACAATTAATAGATATTGGGTTAACTCAAGGAGATGTCATGGGAAGACTGAACAAAATTAAGACCGACAAAGCACCGGGTCCTGATGGTATACATCCAAGGGTTCTTCAGGAACTCAGTGCAGTGTTAGCAAAACCCCTATATTTACTCTTTAAAGATTCTATTACCACAGGCTCAGTGCCACAGGATTGGCGAAGAGCTAACATAGTGCCTCTATTTAAGAAGGGAACTAAAACAGAACCTGGGAATTATAGACCAGTGAGTTTGACCTCTGTAGTGGGAAAACTATTAGAAGGCATAATAAGGGACTATATTCAGGATTACAACACAAAAAATAAGATCATTAGCACGAATCAACATGGTTTTATGAAGAATAGGTCATGCCAAACTAATCTTTTCAGCTTCTATGAGGAGGTAAGCAGCAACCTTGACAATGGCAAGGCAGTAGATGTAGTATATCTAGACTTTGCAAAGGCATTTGATACAGTACCACACAGAAGGCTGGTGTATAAAATAAGGAAATTGGGGCTAGGAGATAACCTTTGCAATTGGATACAAAACTGGTTGAAGGATAGGGAACAGTGTGTGGTTGTAAATGGAAAATTCTCCAGTATAGTTAAAGTGGAGAGTGGAGTACCTCAGGGTTCAGTATTGGGTCCGCTGCTTTTTAACATGTTTATAAATGACCTGGAAATAGATATAGAAAGCAAAATATCAATATTTGCAGATGATACTAAATTATGCAAAGTCATTAATTCAGAACAGGATATTTTCTCTCTACAGAGGGACTTACATACAATGTCAGATTGGGCAAACATGTGGAATATGAAGTTTAATGTGGGGAAGTGTAAAGTCATGCATTTGGGAGGAAACAATCCCAAGGCTACTTATAAACTTAATGGAATAATTTTAGGTGACTCGTTGCTAGAAAAAGACCTGGGTATCCTTGTCAACTACAAACTTGGAAACAGTGACCAGTGTCAAACAGCAGTAGCAAAGGCAAACAAAGTCCTGTCTTGCATAAAAAGAGGTATTGAAGCAAGAGTGGATAACATTATTTTGCCATTATACAAATCATTGGTAAGACCTCACCTTGAGTATGCAGTGCAATTTTGGGCACCGGTTCTGAAAAAGGATATACTAGAACTAGAGAGTGTACAGCGGAGAGCAACAAAATTAATTAAGGGAATGGAGGACTTGACATATGAGGAACGACTAAACAAACTTGGTTTATTTACTCTAGAGAAAAGACGACTAAGAGGAGACCTTATCACATTGTACAAGTATATGAGAGGTCAATACAAGGATCTCTGCGGTGAGCTATTTATTCCAAGGCCTGCTCAGGTGACCAGGGGACACCTCTTGAGATTAGAGGAAAGGAGGTTTAAACTTCAGCAGAGGAAGGGTTTTTTTTTTTACGGTAAGGTCTGTCAAATTGTGGAATTCATTGCCCAGGGAGGTAGTTATGGCAGATACAATGGACACATTTAAGAGAATATTAGATACATTTCTTTCAAAAGGGAACATACAGAGTTATACTGTTTATCAGTAGGCAGATCAGGAAGGTCTGATAAAGACTAATTTAATTGGTAGCAGGAAAGCTATAAAATTCTAAGTTACTGAGGTATGAAGCGAAGGTTGAACTTGATGGACTTGTGTCTTTTTTCAACCTAATTTACTATGTTACTATATCACAGTGGACCAAAATAGTACAGTGGGGCTGTTGCAACACCCTCCCATGTAGATATCTGGTCCCTGTACCAGAGCTGTCCATATGATTGTGTAGTAACAGCACCACTGTACAATTTCATGCCACTTTGATATTGCCCATGACATATCCATGTCTGAGCTGTGATACCTTTTGAATCAACACACCTTTCAGCACTAGGAATACCAATGTTTAACTTGTGGGGGGGGGGGGATCCAACAACATATATTTGTCTTCACAACTTGTAGGGATGGCTATCCCTCCAGGGCAATGGCAAAGGTTAAGTCCATCTTGATGTCAGATTGTAGACATTGTGAAAACAGATGTTGTTCACTGTTAGTCCTATCCCTCCTACCCTCATGGTTGTTCAGATATTGCTCTACGTGACAGATGGAGATTTCAGTCATTTGTCCACACGAGGGCTTTTCAGCAGAGCAAAAATCGCCCCATTTAGAGAACAGTACTTAATTGGAATGGTGTACAGAGTGTGCATGATTTGCAAGCACTCTCTGTGGACCATTCCAAAGAGGTATTTATCTCGAAATGTTGCGACTTTGGCTCTGCTGAAGAGCCCCCGTGTGGTCAAATGACAGATATCTCCACCTGTCACATAGAGCAATATCTGTATAACCATGAGTGTTGGAGGGATGGGACTTAGATCGAGACACATCTTTTAACGATGGCAATGATATCACATCATGATGACATTACCCATAGCTATCCCATTACAGTCACACACAAGTAGGAATGGTCATATATGTATGTGGATATGTACCCTTCATATGGATACAGTAATATCCTTCCAAGATGTGAAGCCAGAGAGTAGTTCAGTAGGTGTGATTGCCTTACTGGCTATAAATGTGCACCCATCCAACAATACATTGGATTGATATGATGGATATGAACATACCTCATATATCCCATCTACATAGAGTGTGATATACTATGTATGTGTATGTGGATGGTAGCAATGTAGGTTGATTTGTGATGGGTGCACATATCTGGCCAGTAAGGCAATCACATCCAGTGAACTGATCTCTGTGTTCACATCGTGTTGGGAAATATTTAGAAACATTTGAATCCTAAGGGCAACAATCCAGCCAGTAGTGAGGGATATCTTTGAATGAGGCCTGTTTTCCTCTGTGTATGAGCCCATCCATTCTTCTGTGTGAGGCAACCGTACTCAGTCCTAGATATCCGTCAGTCATGGCCTGTTTGTGACCATGGTACAATGTTTACTATTTGTTTCCCATGTGTATCCTGCAAAGAGCGGCTGGTGTACCATCCATCCATGACATCAGCACCCCTGTGGATCCATGTGGGAATCAGATGTGGGATATGTCATTTCAAGTTAGAGTAAATGATTGCAGCCACAACACCAAGGCCTACTTTTTCCACCTTTAATTCTGTGGAATAGTTTTCGGCCTGTGTGTTGCACATACAAGCATTTATTCTCTGGGACACTGTGATGTGTGACCTGATCCAGCCTTTTTGTGATTCAGTAAGCGGTGATGTTGAACTGATGAAGCGAACATGATGGTGACTTCTCCAGTGATCTCCTTTCCCCATTTCCAGTGTTTTCCATGGAGTCTGTACAATGGGACCCTATGAACTTGATTCTTGTTTTTGCATATTCTCCATAGACTAACACTGGTATTGGTGAAGTGAGGGTGTGTGAGGGTTACTTTGTGTCCACCATCTGTATGTCACCGCTTAGTGAATGTCCCCTGTGTAGCATGTGATCGTTGGCCTATTGATTTGTTTGTTGTCTGGTTAACCCTTTGAGTCGCAGAGGGGTTGCCAACTCAAGGGGTTAGGTGCTGACTTCCCTGTGGGGACATGGGTGACACTGTGTGTGAACTGTGATGATATATGACAGATGACATTTTGAACTTAACGGTTTGTGTACTGTGTGTGATGAGCACAGTGACAGGAGAGTTGAAGTAGGACTTAGACAGGTTTGTCCCAAGTTGGACCTTGCCATTTGTCCTGGTGTTGTGTCCTGTTTTTAACCCTCAGGGTGCTGTGTTGGTGCAGTTGTATGGATGAGTGATGGGCATGTGTTGAGGTGTGACTGTGTGTGCAGCTGGTTTTGGTTGATGCAGTGTGTTGTTCTGTAGTGTTGCACTTACCGGTAGTGTGGAGGATACTCTCATCCCCAGTGTCAGCTCCTCCAATGACCCCCTTCAATCAGGGTTGGGGACATGGTCTGCCGCACCATCTCCTCCCAGCCGCAGAAAGTGATGGACACAGATGGGCCACCTCCGGTGCCTCGGGCTTGCTTGGCCATGTCAGACAGCTTGTTCTTGACCACCCTCCGGCAGTCGCCCCATCTCTTCTTCACAGACTCCACATCCCGCCTGCATGTAGCCAACGCGTTCACCCGGCTGCAGATCTGGTTCCAGGCTGCCTTCCTCCTCGCTGACAGGCCAGGGACCTTCGCCGTCGGGTGGACAACACTCTGCCTCTCCAGGACAGCTTCTATGAGAGCCGTGTTCTCCTCCTCGGTATATCTCTGATCCCTGATCCTGCCCTCATCATCTCTGGCATGGGAGAATTCAGAGCCGGAGTACCCTGCCTGGTCTGACCCTGACTGCGTGGGTTGCTCCCCAGCAACTACCCCTCGTCCCACTGCAGGTTCTGTCCCTGTCCTGTGTGTGTCTGCTCTCATTGGCCGGGTCCCCCTCCGCCCTGTGGATCTCCCTCTCCCACCCCTGCTCTGCTGAGGGATACCCTCCTGACCTTCCTCCTCCTCCACTACTCTCCCCATCCCTCTCTCCTGTCCTCCTGTCCTGGCCATCACTCACCCACTCACACCCAGACACTACCACAGGCCCTCACAGACACACTCGATCCACTCACTCTCTGTCACACACTTTCACTCACAGATTCACACTGTCAAAATAAAATGTAAAATGTGTAAGGTGTTATAAAACAAAAGGACTATGTGTATGTATGTGTATGTGTTTGTGTTTGTATGTTTGTATGTAATATGTGCAAAGGTGTGCTATGTGTCGTATTATGTGCAATGCTCTCTTCTCTCCAAACTCCAAAACTCCTCTACCTCCAATGAATGCTCCTGTCTCCCTCTCTCTAATCACTATCCTCTGCTCCTGGGTCCTGATATCTGGCTCTGAAGAACTCGATAGCAGTGTGTGACGGTTATTTTTGGATATATATAGATGTATTTGAAGTTTTTTGATACATTGGGGCTTTGTGATTGGCTGTGTGTTTGAATTTGTTTTTGCATCAATCAGGGTTGATAGACAACGGCAGCCGTTATGTTAGATGTTGTTTTGAGTGATGTTATTGTGTGATTTGGCTGCCCGTTGTGCATTAACATGAGCGACAATAGCTTTTGTGTTATGTGTTTTGTGTGTGCCTACGCTCGATAGCTATTCTCGTAGAGTACCTATTGAATCTGCCGTAACTCATGTATCACTTAGCGGCTGGTTTAATGGGAGCCTTTAAATCTAGCCTTAAATGCTTGAATGTATATATATAATATATAGTCAAAATTACCAAACAAAGGAAAAGAGTAACAACGCCACACACAGTGAGTATAATATACAAGGAGACAGGGTATTTGGTGAGGACTTATTAAGTGTACTTATTTCAAAATTGTATGAATTTTGAGATGAGAAAAACAAGTTTAAAGATTCAATCTACAGTTAGAGTCCCAAAGGTCTGTAAGTAGTCCTTGAAATATAGGAAATAATTGGAACCAGTAAGCTAGACTAGACTATAAATAATTGCTTAGATGGCAGTATAATTAAAACTTTCCCTAACACAGTTCCTTTTAGCCTCAAGAACACAATCTCTGCTGCTAGTCTCAGGAGCTAGGAGCAATCCAGACTCCAGAGAGGTCTCACATGCAAAACAGAACAGGGTAATGGAGAGACAGCGCAAGTACATCTAGGTGTAGTAGATAAGATTTTATTATGGCATAAATATATTGTGATACAATAATCTCTATAGACAGAAGGAATAATAGAAAATTAAAAGTTACATTTATAAAGTAGAGCACTGACAAATAAAATAAATACTCTTAGGAAGTCTTAGAGTATAATAAAAGAAAAGATAAAACAATTGTAATTTGATCAAAATAAAATAAAAATTAAAAATTAAACTCCTAAATATTTTGGAAAATATGCAGCCCAAGATATCTTGGTAGTTCTTCATACAGCTAAGTATTTAGGGCTGTAACTAATATGATAAAAGCGCAAAAAACATCTGAGAGAAGCATCTGTATGTCAGTAGACAAACATAAGTGATTCTACTCACAAAAAAATGAGCAAACAATCAAGTGGTAATCTTCAGTGGTGTCCTTTGGCATCAAAATCTTCCTCATAAAAAGGTACTGGGCAACGAGATATCCTGTAAGAACAGCAGGAACACAAGAGGAAATCATCTAATGGTAATACCATTAGATAAAGTACCCCTATAGAATAAATAGATTGCACTCACCAAATGCGACCGCTGTAAATGCATATAAAATACAACAAGGAAATCCCAAAATCGATTGTTTAGTGGATAATAAACATAAAATATTTATTAATAACCCGACATGCTTTGTGAGCTCTCCACTCACTTCATCAGGGTAGACAGAATGGTTCACACAAGTACTATATATAAGAAATAAAAGTATAACATTCCACTTCTGCAGCCGGCACTCATGTGTATGGCGTCAACTCCACCCGCTTACATCAACTTCCACTCCATCCCTGTGTATCGCATCCCAAGCCTCGTTTTACAGGTTGCTAAGCAACCATCCGACATTCTATTGCATGTCCGGCACTGGAGGGACTGCAGACACAGATATAGACCACAACAAAAAGAGTTCACAGTGTGACAGAACAGTGGTAGCACATAAGAACACCAAGTATATATCTGAAAGCAGAAAGTATAAAGTACTTGTGTGAACCATTCTGTCTCCCCTGATGAAGTGAGTGGAGAGCTCACGAAACATGACGGGTTATTTATAACTATTTTATGTTTATTATACACTAAACTATCAATTTTGGGATTTCCTTGTTGTATTTTATATGCAGTTACAGAGGTCGCATTTGGTGAGTGCAATCTATTTATCCTGTAGGGGTACCTTTATCTTACGGTATTACCCTTAGAGGATTTCCTCTTGTGTTCCTTCTGTTCTTACAGGATATCTCGTTGCCCAGTACCTTTATGAGGAAGATTTTGATACCAAAGGACACCACTGAAGATTACCTCTAGCTTGTTTGCTTATGAGCCCATTTTATCTCATTTTTTTGTGAGTAGAATAACTTATGTTTGTCTACTGACATACAGATGATTCTCTCAGATGTTTTTTGCACTTTTATAATTTTAGTTACGGTTCTGCGTTGGACTCTATCCTGAATGGTGTTAGCTGGACACCAGTTGAGAGAGATACATAACACTGGAGAAGCATACCTAAGGATTTACTTATTATGAGATTTAAATTTATTGACCTGTTTGTTGGTCTTTGCGCTTTGTATATTTGTATGTACTTTAAGTATTTACGGCTGTCTATGTAATGCGGCTACCGGACCTGGCTGAAAATTTATATGGGATATGGAGTGGGTTTGGAGTGCCAGTGGAGATGCTATTTAGAGTGCATCCATGAATATCAAATAGCCATATAGTATCTAAAGGATAACCTTTTAAGTAATAGCTCAAACAATATGTTAAATGGCCCTTTACTGGAGAGCAAATCTACAGAGCCCGCTACAATACTGCAGGGTAGAGCTTGGCCCTGGTGCTCAATCCTGTTTTGGGGGCCTTTTACTTTAAACCTGTGATGAGTCTTGGCGTATTGATTTATTCTTTTCAAAGACTTGCATCTGCCTCTTTCTTCTCCGGTTGTCTCTTGCCCTTCCTCTGTTCCTTCAAGATGTTGATCACATGTCAGGAACTGGCGTCCTCTGGTCACACAATACTGGAGACTGTGCTGACATGTTTCAGCACTCTCTCTGCACCTTTTTCAAACCAGTGTCTGGCTGGCTTATGGGTCTGTCCCTCATTTATTGCCACCTTATCCAATCAACTTGTGGTGTTTAACGAAATCACTATACACTTGATTCAAACTTCCTCCATGTCTCTGAATCATTTTATAATGGCTTTGAATTCTTAAAGTTAGAAGGCTTTCAGAATTTAAATGTAAATAATGTTCAATTGGGTGAAGTTATAAAAGTGAATAGAGAGTGAATAGTATTTGAAATACAGAAATACATTATGATGCAGTTTTACTCTAAAAGTGAATGAAAGTAATAAATAAAGACCATGTTCTGATTAGTGTCAAAAATGAGTATTAATGTTTTTATGCATGAATGTAATATATGGTTCAAAGTGAGGTGTTCTATTGCACTAATACACCACTATAAAGATTCATACATGTGTTATGTGTCACTAAGCAACAACTTGTTCCTTGACTATAGAGTCCAAGTCTTGAGCTTGTATTTTTGTATTTTAAGTACTATTCACTCACTATTCACTTTTATAACTTCACTCCAATTGAACATTATTTAAATTTAAATTCTGAAAGCCTCAACATCTTGTAGGAATGGAGGAATGACAAGAGACAATCAGAGAAGAAGAGGCAGATGCGAGTCTTTGAAAAAAATAACCTGATATGCCAAGACTCATCATAGAATTAAAGTAAGAGGCCACCCAAACAGAATTGAGCACCAGGAGATGAGTTCTACCCTGGTTAGATTATTATTAATTAATAATTTTATATTTACAATTTTTACAAGGTTTTACTCAACAGTCTCATTAGGATCACCACTACATGGTATTTAATCTAATCTATTTCACCTAGGTTCCAGAATATGTGCACTTTTATATATACTGTTAATGGAGAACCTGACTATATCTGATACTTTATATCTTATACTTGTTTCATGATATACTATTGTGGTAGGGGCTTACGGCTGTGAACTGTAGAAGGGATGCATGGTGTGTGGCTATGACATATGGTGTAAGGTTGCCGGCCCCCCGGGGCCTAACGGGGCCCCCGGGAGTAGCGTTGATAGGTTTACCTGTAAGAGGGCCAACCTAGGTAGAAACCCCTGAAAGAAAAAGGGGGGGTATAAGGGGGGGGCTCAACATGAATTGAGCTCCAGTGGAAGGGGCTGCTACCTGTATTTAAGGCCTGCAGCCCCTCCCACAAATACAGGTGGAGCACCTTCCACTTGTGGTAGGGGCTTACGGCTGTGAACTGTAGAAGGGATGCATGGTGTGTGGCTATGACATATGGTGTAAGGTTGCCGGCCCCCCGGGGCCTAACGGGGCCCCCGGGAGTAGCGTTGATAGGTTTACCTGTAAGAGGCCAAAAAAGGAGGCAAAATATTAGTCAAACTATTTATTAGAAGCAACGTTATGAGACAAAGATACCAAGGCATGTTTAATTTCTGAACAGGGAGCAGGAATGTAACAGGTGTAGCAGGAAGAACGCCAACGACCCAGCCTTTGAATGATGTGTGCTGGAACGCCGTTACTTGAAGCTGCTGAAGCAGCGCCTATTCTGAATGAATGGCCGGTGTACTGTTCTGGGTTGAGGCCCAGACCTGTGATAATGGTGCAAAGGTAACTTGAGAACTGAATAGCTGAGAGGGGACCTTCTGGGAGCGGGAAGAGAGGGCTGTTGCCCGGGAGGTGCGAGTTGGCCTGGACTAAGGCTTGTAGTGCCAAGACGGGGCACCATCTATCATTAGTGGAATAGAATGGTAAGTTGGTGCCTTTCTTTAGCTGGTCAGTTTTGGAGGAGGGAAGAAACAGCGTGAAATGGTCGTGGTGGAAGGATAGGTGCTTTTTCAGCAAACAGTTTGAGGAATTGGGCCTAACTGTGAATTCCCCTGGTCTAAGGAAACCAAAGAAGGCCAGGTTGATGGCTGCCAATAGGGTGGTGTTAGTGAGAGGGTCGAAGGGTTTAGCCTGGAGGAAATCATACATTTTCTTGAAGATAACGCCAGTAATGGGAAGACGAGTGCCTGCTGGGAGATGATGATTTTTTGAAATACCCTTAAGGAAGGTCTTTACCTTGTAATTAGAGGATAATGAGGGCGAGGTGGGGTAAAGCGTGGCTAGGTGATGTTGAATGCCTGCGATATACAGTTTGATGGTAGATGGGCTCAACCGAAGATTTTCATGGCAGTGAGTGGCGAAAGCTAAAATGTGATCTATGGTAGGTGGTGCTGAAATGGACAGATCGTTGGTGAATCTGGTAAACTGAATCCAGGCATGAAGGTAGTTCTGCCTTGTGCTGTCGGCGAGACCCTGTTGAATATAGTAAGAGGCTCTGGACAGCAAATGATTTAGGTCATGATGAGGTCTTGAAATGCTGGGACTTTGGCGGGCAATGGGCTGGCCGAAGGATGAAGCTGGAAAAAGGCCTGTGAATTTAAACGAGAGAGAACATCAGCCTTTTGGTTGAGGCGACCTGGAATAAATTTGCTATGGATTACAAATTTATATGACAAAGCTAGCCAAGTAAGTTTTCTAAGGAAATTCATGATAAGTCGGGAATTTGATCTACCTTTGGTAAGTATCTGAGAGACGGCCATGTTATCGGTATGAAATATGACTGCCTGACCTGACCAGTTGCTGCCGCCACCACTGGGTACATTTCCAGTAATGGAGAACTAGTCAGCAATCGTGATGAGGAGAGGATCTCGGTGGGCCAAGGCTCTGTGAACCAATTATCACCCCAGATTCCCGCGAAACCCCGGCCCGCCGCGGCGTCTGTGTAAATTGTTGGCGAGGTGGAGGATGGTGAAGGAGGGAACATGGAACGGCCGTTCCATGAGGTAAGGAAAACCTCCCACATGACTAAGTCACGGCGGGCCGGAAAATCGAGGGAAATCGTTTGAACTGTGTCTGGAAAACTTGAAAGGAGCCCAATGAGGTGCGACATGAAGGGCCGGCCCTGTGGAAAGATGCGGGAAGCGAAGGAAAAATGACCCAGGACTGACTGTGACTGAGTTCGAGAAAGCGATGGAGAAGCAAGTGTTGCTCTGATGATGGCTAGAATACGGGATACTTTTTCCGGAGATAAGCTAGTCATGAAGGAATGTGAGTTGAGCGTGATACCTAGGAACTCAATTGTGGTGGAGGGGCCAAAAGTCTTTTTGGAAGCCACTGGAATGCCTAATTCCTGGAAAAGGAATAAGAGCTTTTTAAGACTGGAGGGTGAGTCTGTGTGGGGCTCTGTGAGCAAGAAATCATCCAGATAGTGGATGACGCCCGGGCATTTGCAGTGGTTTTTGAGAAGCCACACCAAGACCTGCGCGAAGGTATCAAAAATCTTAGGGCTACTCTTAGCCCCGAAGGATAGGCGAGTGGAGAAAAAATATTGATTCTTCCAACAAAAACCCTGCAAATGCCACAGTGACGGGTGGACCGGGAGCAGTTTGAATGCATCGGATATGTCGGTTTTAGACATCCAGCAGTCCCTGCCGAGAGCTATGATAAGTCTAATGGCGTCGTCTATGTTGTTGTAGCTAAGTGAGAATTCGGAAGAGGGGATTAGGGAATTATAACTGGCCTGACTTGAAGAGTGGGGTGCAGAGAAATCGATGATAAGTCTTTTTTTGGTAGAGAATTTTTTGGTGGCAATGCCTAGAGGATTAATACGCCATGTAGGGAACGGGGGGAAAGGAAAAGGACCCAGAAGGAAACCTTTCTCTAATTCTGCTGCAATAAGTGTGGATACAGAGGCAGGGTCATTAATGGCTGATTGTAAGTTAGGACAAATAACTGATTCTGCGGGGCAGGTGATGATGCCCGTGTGAAACCCTTCTGATAGACCATTGAGAATATAAGAAACAATATGCTGATCTGGGTGATTTGAAATAAGAGACCGGAGAGCTGAGATGTTTACGGGACCTAGTCATTTATTCTTGCTTAAGCGAGGACAAATATTGCGAGGGTGGGAAAGTCTACAGGTGATGCAAATGTGTAACATACGACATCCACTGAAAAAACATCCTTGGAATTATAGTTATTGCAGATAGGGGAACTACCGTGGTAATAGATGGGACGCCCCATCTTGTCCCTGGCGGGGGGGTGGTAGGTGTAGGTTGAGTAGTGGAAGCCGGAGTGAGGATGGGGGGCTGAGGTTGTGAAGGTGGAGTGTCTGAGGTGTTAGGACAGAGGTTGCTGGTATGATTGGCCGATTGGCAGATAGAGCAGGTGATGCTTTTAAGCCCGGCGAAGTGTCTGCAAAATAACTCGTGGTCTAGGATACTCCAAGCGACCGTGTAGCTGTATTGAGCCCTAGCAGCGGCTGCCTTGGCGGCGAAGGACTTGTGGTAGTCAAAGAACGAATGATCACCGTATTTGGATTCTAGGTCAACAATAGTATAGAGGTATTGGTCTAGCTCCTGACGTCTTAGCGGAAAAGCGGAACACAATATGTCACGGTAGATACTAAAAGCGAGCACGAACTCGGACACAGAGAGACGTCTGGACAGGCGAGAGTCCTTAGATTTAAGAGTGACCGAGACGTCACCGCAGTTGACAGTCTTATTTTCCGCTAAATCCTGCGAGGCTATCAGGAGAGAAACCAAGTTTACGTCCTTGCCTTCGATGATATCGCGGCGCAGGTGTTGCGGAATCATATGCGCCGGAGTGACCCTGGGTGAAGGGCCTACCGTATTGGAGGTAGCAGTGTTACCTTCAGCTGCTGGAGGAGACACTCTGGCGTTGATGACTGACTCTACCGCTGCCAACCTGCCCTGCACATCAGTTACAGAAGAATTGAGGTCTGTAAGTAGGTGTGTGATGTGTTCCAATTGAGGATGCATACTAGAGGAATGAGTAGAAACTGGGGATGATGTAGAAGTGCGTCTGGCACGAGGGGTACATGGCGTGGAGGTATTAGGGAAAAGTAGCCTGAACAACTCGGCTTTCCTAGCAGTTGAGGAGTGGGGGATATTTCTTCTGGCCAATTCTTCTATTAGGGTGGGTATGGTCCAGTCCCTGATGTTAGGTCCGCGCGTCCGTGGAGAGGCAGGTATGTCCTGAACTTGGATTTGAGGACTTGCTTGGCTCTGTTGTTGTTCGTTGTCTGCCATGCTAAAGTGAAGATAAACAATGTTAGGGTAATAAGGAGGAGCCCGTGAGGCGAAAGGAGGGAAGTAGGTGAAGGAGAGGAATGTGGAGAAATGGACTTACCGGAGGGAGAGATGATAAGTGAAAAAGTGATGCCTTCGGCCTCTGTGAGGAGGTAAGGCCGTACGAACCTTAGCTGCAGCACTGTCCTTCGTCCTCCCAGGAGGAGGGGAACCACCTGCGGCCTCTATGATGAGGTGAGGAGGTGCCACGCCCCTGCATTGAGAGGTGAGGTGTCCTGGCTTCGGGTATGAGAGGATGCTCCTTCGGCCTCCGATGAGGTAAGGAGGCTTGATCCCCCCCTGAGGTGACGGAGGACCTGAACCTTCGGCCTCCCGGAGGTAAGGGCAGGGAACCTCCGCCCCCCCAAGGAGGCATGTGGTGAATCGTGAGGAGGTGAACCAGAAGCCTGTTCAGGTAGTGAAGGTGATGATTGGTAACTGATGAATGCCCACCTACCTTCGGCCTCAATGAAGAGGTAAGGTATGTGGAGGGGAAAAATTTATTGTGACGTATAGAAGGTGTGGATAGTAAAACTGTAAGTGCTGTTGTGGGTGAGGGTGATGAGAAATGAGAGTGAAAATGATACCTACCTGGCGATCACTAAATATGGATCAGGCGTAAGCGTAAAAATTGGAGGGGACTGGATGGACGTGGACGACGAGCGACCTGGAATAAATACCTTGTGCCTTGAATAAGCAGAATACTGGTGGTAACCGAGGTTCTTGCAGGAAGAATTGACTGTAATTTAGAATTCAGTACCTGTGCTTGAAAGACATTTAAAAGAATTTTTTTTTTTTTAAACTTTATTGAACACCTGGGAGCAGGACAACCTAGATACACTACATGCTGCACACGATTGCCATACAGCCGGACGCCATCTGCTGGACGCCTGGCATAATGCAGCCAGAGAGATTTGGCAGCCTAAGAGAGCGGGAGGGGGAGTGAAGCAGCCACCGCCGAAGTAACCGGCAGGTGAGAAACAGCGTGAAATGGTCGTGGGATGAGTGGAAGCGGGGAAAGAATTGACCGATTACGTGAAACGGAATGAATAAGGGAGAAGGAATGAGTAACTGTGAGTGATGAACCGTGGTGTGACCGGAGGAAAAATGGAGCGGTAAAAAAGACCGGGAGCGGGTAAGAGGAAAGGAAAGAGACTAGGTGAACGAGGTAGATTAAAGAGTGCGGGGAAGAGTGACAAGAGTGAATTGAAGGTGAACCGGTGGAAGCTAAGGGGTTAACGAGGGAAAGGACGTGGCTGAAAGTGGCTCTGAAAGAAAAAGGGGGAAAAAAGGGGGACGATGACGTGAGTGAGTAACTGGTAGTGATGAATGATGACCGAGGGAGACCGGGAAGTAAGTGGTGATGGACAGAGAAAAAGGAAGCTTGCAACGGAGAACGAGAACGGGAATGGCGGGGAAACAAGGTAGATTACGGATGTAAGGCGGGTGAGGGATGTGAGGATAGGGGGGTGGAACGTGAGATGAGGACCGAAGCTTACCGAAAGTATTGACGAGTGCGGAGCAGAGAGGATTGCGTTGAGGGGAAACGGAAGCGATGCGCATCAGTCGTGCGACGTAAAGGAGAGCTCAACATGAATTGAGCTCCAGTGGAAGGGGCTGCTACCTGTATTTAAGGCCTGCAGCCCCTCCCACAAATACAGGTGGAGCACCTTCCACTTGTGGTTTTTTGATTGTTTTTTTCTGAGACGGGTTGGATTTTCTGAAAGCTGTGTTTTGGTATTCTTGTCTTCCCAGTATGGGGCAGATCTAACCAATCTGGAGATACAATGGTTTTTAAATTCTGTTAGTTTGTAGCTGTTTCCGTCTTTTTATAGCATACTATTATAGGCCATATTGTTTGATAAAGCAGTTGTGCACTGCGAAATGCGTACTGCTACTTTGCCTGTACTGTTTTTAATAAATATATTTTTGCACCAATTTGGAACAGATAGTTTTTATATTTTTTATTTTCATTTTTTCACATTTTATTTTGGATTTATAAACCTAATTGGACTCTATTGGAAGACTCCAAAGGAACATCATCCACGCCTAAGCAGGGACATGTAAATTACCCTGCATGCAATATTTGTTGGTTGCTAGCAAATGCTTGAAGATCAACTTCTTGTTAATGTGAGTGTATTTGATATAGTGTTAATTGCTATATTATCAGATAACACACTACTGGCAGCCCTTTGTGTTTTTTGTTTCTTTCCTATAACTCCCTCTCACAGCAGTGGGAGTACCATTGTATTTATTTGCCAGAAAATCCTAATAATATATTTGGAATTTTGGAATTTTCATATGCATGCTACTATTCCTATTTAGAACTGAGCAAACTCAACACACACACACGTATATATATATATATATATATATATATATGATTTGTTGATCTTCAGAGGTGGCAAATACAAATGCAATCAATAAAATGTGATATACTAATGATCAAATTAGAGATGTACATTACATCATATAGATTAGTTGAGCTCTATGGTCATCTTGAGATTCATAAATTATTTTGTTATTGGTTTGCAGCTAGCCAATACAATGAAGAAGCCTTTTCACTGATCCTTTGCAGTAGATAATTACAATCACTGGGTGTTTGACATAGATTCTTATTGACGTTTATATGTTTGTAGATAAAACCTGTGATAATATTATCACCTGCAAAGTAATCCAGCCCTTTGTCAATTAAATATATTAATAAATTATTATAATACTATTGATAGAAAAATGGGAATGTTGTTGAATTCAGTTCCCATTCTTTTCTTAGTATACTACCAACTTTATCAAAAACAAATGAAGTGAATGTGTTGTCCCCATTGGCACTCCTCTGACTGTTTAAAGGGTGATTTACAAACAGTGTTCGGACTTTGGACAGTACAGCTGTTCTGAGTCCAAGCGCAATTTTAAAACAGCTTCACTTCAAGTGCAGGTTGGAGCATGGGAACAGTCCTGACCTATACAATTAATCTTGTTTGCATGCAAAAAAACAATTCTTTCCTTGCCAGAATGTCCATCTGTTTATTTAACTATGACTGTTAGAATGATTTTCAGAGTATAACACTTGCATATCCATTCCTACAGTGTATACTATTTATTTTGTGTCTGGTGATTTTAATAACATACAGAAGTAAAACTTTGAAATTGTATGTCTACAGAACAGTGCATATATTAGGTTAAAAAATGTGTGTTCTATTTATTCTATTGTTTGCTCTATCTATTTGCAAATTATTGACCCCTGAAGACCAGAGGGGTGTGTAAATCATTACTTTTCAATGCAATATGCACATTATGGTACTCAGGGGGTTAAAGGGGTAGTATTGTCTCATTTAAAGTAAGGTCCATTAAAGTTAGAGTAAGAGCTGGAAGGAGGATTTTAAAAGCTGAATCATTTGTAAACTAGAGAGACAAACAAGTGTGAATAACATCAGTAATATTCTTTAAAGGGATAGTATTGTCTCATTAAAAAAAATGAATATTGTAGCTATTGAAAAGTTAAATTAAATAACCCCAGTCCCATGTCTCAAACCTTTATGGTTTGAGAGATATTCGCAGGTAAAATTTCCCCCTCCCTCCCCTCATTGGGTGGGTGTGACGTGGAGGCACACAGAAGAAAAGGAAATACCAGTTAGTAAATTTCTCTCTTTTAATCCTATATGTTATAGGGCTTTTCTTGATGATGAAAACAAGGATTATTCCCTTTTGTCAGTTGTTTTACTCAAGTGTTCAAACAGTGTTCAAAACAGTTCAAATTGTAAGAAAGTGTTTGACAGTGATTACTTCCTGAACGTTTAAACTGACTCGGGAGTTTCTATCACATTCTATGGAGAACTGCTTGTTGGGGACTCATTACTACAATAGACTGAAACAAAATAATTAATTGAAATCTGGCCAGTAAAGGGCACTTCATGGACTATGAAAATGCCCAGTCAATAGATGAAAATGCAACTGCATCAATACAGGTCGACAATGATAAGGTCCAGACTAACATAGAAAACAGCATCCAACAAATATACACAATCTCCCCAAAACTGTTTTCTAATTGTTTGGAAGAAATTTTCCATAAACTAAATTTGGACGAAAAGGATAAAGATAAATGGAGACTACCTACATCGCTACATTGTGCATGTAATCTCATACTCTTTGCCAGGGGGGTCTGAAGAACTGCAAGAACACATTGAAGAGTTACAACAGGAAAGCAAACATTTTGGCCTGAAGATGAGTCTAAAAAAAGTAAGCATTTGGAAAACTTAGTGACCCCACTGAAATGATTCAGAAAAGATTAACATCTAAATTAAATATGCTTCTGCTTTTCCAGGTTTTTCTGGAATATTTGGCCAGTTTTTTGGTTTTGCTCTTGGTTCACTTTCTCTGCCCTGTCTCTCTGACGGGGGGGGGAGTGCCTTGTGCCTATATCCGATCTTGTTCATGTGCTTACAGCATTCCTGACCCGGCTATTCCTGACCACCCCTTAGTTACCTGATTCAGCTTCTTGACTGCTTTTTCTCAGTATCGACCATTGGCTCAGTTCGCTTGACTGTTCTCCTGCCTGCTTCTTTGCCGGACTGGTTCTTTGACCCTGGCTAGTGAGACCTCTTTATGACTCATCCTCAGTACAGTCCTTGCCTGTTTGTTACCGACCTGGCCTGTCAACCATTTTCTGCCCACACCCTTATTCCCCATCGACTAACCCTGCTCCTGGTCGATTTCGACATCTTCAAGCCTGTCAACGCCAACCTTCTGACTACCAGTCAAGCGCAACACCTTCAGCTTCTAGTTGAGTCTGTCTAGTTGGATGCTTCCATGTTCGACTCTTGATTTTGTTGGTTACAAGTTTACTCAACTACTGTTAAGACTGTCGTTCGGCCCCTAGTGTCCATCCTGCTGTTTCTGTGTTCTGTTAATTTAAATTTGTGTGACATACACAAATCACATTGTGGGTAGATTTCCCTCTCTGTTTCCAGTATCAGCGAGTAGATTTCTGTATCTAGAGGTGTCATCCAGCTATCTGGCTTTGGCTGAAGTAAGACATCTCTAGAGCAGCCTACGTTGCTAAGCTATTCTCTCCAACCAGCACCCCCCAGCTTCTGTCTCACTGACTCCTATAGAGCAATATAGTCATGTATTGTCTCTTGTTTCTTCATTGTTTATATTAACAGCTGCCTGTTCTCTCTAGGTGGAGTTTTTCTCCTCTACTAAGTTCTTACCTGCAGCTTACAAGGGTGTTCCTGGTCTGACTGTTACAACACTGGCGTATAACATGATAACAAAACATGAATATAATAACATAATGGTTGAATATCCAAGGGATCCTACCATTTATTTTTTACCAAAAATTCACAAGTCTTTGAAATTACTGCTGGGGAGACCAGTAGTGTCTGATGTTGGGGGAGTTACTGAGTATGTCAGCAGATATATTGATTGCAGCTCAAGTCTTTTGTATTATCATTACCATCATATGTAGAGGATACAAGGGATGTTTTATGCCGGCTCGCGGATTTGGGTGTGCATGATGTCTTTATTCAAGTTACACCGGATGTTGATTTGCTATACACCTCCATTCTGAATGAGTATGGTTTACATGCTTGTAAATATTTCCTGGATATGAAGGGTATTGCATTTTCTAGTGAAAATGAGTTTATTCTGGTCCTGTTACAAATTGTACTTACCAATAATTATTTTATATTTGATGATACATTTTATCAGCAGATTAAGGGAGTTTCTATGGGAGACACGTGTACACCGACCTATGCTTGCTTATACCTAGGCTGGTGGGAGCAGCATGAGGTGTTTTGTGACAGTATTGAAAGTAAACTCTCCATGGCCCGAATACTATGAAGATTAATTTGAGCTGCTTTTATTGTGATACATTACTATCCCTTTAAGGATATAGCCCACAGTCTTAAATGGATGAATGAAAAGTCATGATTAATGAAGGCATGAGTGATGACATGAAATTATGTAGATGAAAATGAGGAATAGTTTTCAGTCCTCTTTAAGGATAACATCCGTGCAGCAAATCGATGTGTGTGGTCTTGTTAAACACCTTCCAAGAATCAAATCCGAAACCAAGGCTGTGCTCAAACTCAGAATGTTCCTCATGTTTTTCCATATAACAAAAAGAGAAAAGGAGATATATGGAATATGTTTAATTAAAAAATGTGTACAATAACATGCACAAATGCACACTCACAGTAGCCCAAAAGACATCTCGGGATCCCAGACCCCCTTACTGGTCATGGTACCACCTTCCCCTGTTTCTCGTCACACTTCTCTCTGCTCCAGGGGTGGACTGACCATCGGACATTCGGTCACGGACCGAGGGCCCGTGACCGAAGGGGGCCCGCCGCCGCCGCCGCCACTTCCAGAGCTGCTCAGCAGCTCTCCTACAACGGCCGCCGGGCCGTTCTAGTAATACAGAGCGCTGGGAGATGACATCATCTCCCAGCCTCTGCATTACTAGAGGCGCGCCCCAAGCCGCTGGACCACCAGGGACTGCAGGTAGGGGCATGGTGGAGATGAAGGGGGATATTGTGGAGATGAAGGAGCAATGTGGAGATGGGTGCATTGTGGAGATGGGGGCATTGAGGAAGGGGCAATGTGGAGATGAAGGGGGTATTGTGGAAGGGGGCATTTTGGAGATGAAGGGGGTATTGTGGAAGGGGGCATTTTGGAGATGAAGGGGGTATTGTGGAAGGGGGCATTGTGGAGATGAAGGGGGTATTGTGGAAGGGGGCATTTTGGAGATGAAGGGGGTATTGTGGAAGGGGGCATTGTGGAGATGAAGGGGGGATTGTGGAAGGGGGCATTGTGGAGATGAAGGGGGCATTGTGGAAGGGGCATTGTGGAGATGAAGGGGGCATTGTGGAGATGAAGGGGGCATTGTGGAGATGAAGGGGACAATATTGTGGAGATGAGATCAAGGGGGCATTGTGGAGAGAAGGGGGCATTGTGGAGATGAAGGGGGCAATGTGGAGAGAAGGGGGCATTGTGGAGATGAGATCAAGGGGGCAATGTGGAGAGAAGGGGGCATTGTGGAGAGAAGGGGGCATTGTGGAGATGAGATCAAGGGGGCATTGTGGAGAGAAGGGGGCAATGTGGAGATAGGGGGCATTGTGGAGATGAGATGAAGGGGGCAATGTGGAGATAGGGGGCATTGTGGAGATGAGATCAAGGGGGCATTGTGGAGAGAAGGGGGCATTGTGGCAATGAGATCAAGTGGGCATTGTGGAGAGAAGGGGGCATTGTGGCGATGAGATGAAGGGGGCAATGTAGAGATAGGGGGCATTGTGGAGATGAGATCAAGGGGGCATTGTGGAGATAGGGGGCATTGTGGCGATGAGATCAAGGGGGCATTGTGGAGAGAAGGGGGCATTGTGGCGATGAGATCAAGGGGGCATTGTGGAGATAGGGGGCATTGTGGAGATGAGATCAAGGGGGCATTGTGGAGAGAAGGGGGCATTGTGGCAATGAGATCAAGTGGGCATTGTGGAGAGAAGGGGGCATTGTGGCGATGAGATGAAGGGGGCATTGTGGAGAGAAGGGGGCATTGTGGCGATGAGATGAAGGGGGCATTGTGGAGAGAAGGGGGCATTGTGGCGATGAGATGAAGGGGGCATTGTGGAGAGAAGGGGGCATTGTGGCGATGAGATGAAGGGGGCATTGTGGAGAGAAGGGGGCATTGTGGAGATGAGATGAAGGGGGCATTGTGGAGAGAAGGGGGCATTGTGGCGATGAGATCAAGGGGGCATTGTGGAGAGAAGGGGGCATTGTGGCGATGAGATCAAGGGGGCATTGTGGAGAGAAGGGGGCATTGTGGCGATGAGATGATGGGGGCATTGTGGAGGTGGAAGGGGCATTGTGGAGATTTCTGCAGGGGGCCCAGACCTCTTTTTGGACCAGGGGCCCTGGGTCCTGTCAGTCCGCCCCTGCTCTGCTCCATTCGAATATCCACTCTCTGATCTGCTCAGCTTTCTCCATTATAGTCCAACTAGATGGTAAATTGGTATTTACAGTACAAATGGATGGAGTCTGGAAGGGGACCATACAAGAAGGCCAATTTGTAGGATACAGGAGGAGAATACACTAGACCAAATAAATAAGGGAATTATATAGCGGAGGAACTAGGGCCGGGACCGGCACTTAATGAGAGCGCACTGGGTTAAAAGGCCAAACTCATTTTTGTCTGTGGGCTACCTTGATGAAGTCGGCAGCACACCATCACAGTGGAAGTTGCTCAGATTTTTTCAAGGAAAACAGAACTATGGGCTAGATTTAAAGGCAGCCGTTAAACCAGCCGCTAAGTGAAAAAGGCACATCGCTCGCAAATAATACATGAGTTACGGCAGATTCAATAGGTACTCTACGAGAATAGGCACACACAAAACACGTAACACAAAACCTGTTGTCGCTCATGTTAATGCACAACGGGCGGCCAAATCACACATTAACAGCGCTCAAAACAACATCTAACATAACGGCTGCCGTTGTCTAGCAACCATGATTGATGCAAAAACAAATTCAAACACACAGCCAATCACAAAGCCCCAATGTATCAAATAACTTCAATTACACCTATTTATACCCAAAAATAACCGTCACACACTGTCTGTTATCGATTTCTTCAGAGCCAGATATCAGGACCCAGGAGCGGAGGATAGTGATCAGAGAGAGGTAGACAGGAGCATTCATTGGAGGTAGAAGGAGATTTTTGAGTTTGGAGTTTGGAGAGAGGTGTACTTAATATACACATATCACACTTTTGCATTACATACACACATACAAACACAAACACATACACATACATACACATAGTCCTTTTATTTTATAACACCTTACAGATTCACACTGTCAAAATAAAATGTAAAATGTGTGAGTGAAAGTGTGTGACAGAGAGTGAGTGGATCGAGTGTGTCTGTGAGGGCCTGTGCGAGTGTCTGGGTGTGAGTGGGTGAGTGATGGCCAGGAGAGGAGGACAGGAGAGAGGGATGGGGAGAGTAGTGGAGGAGGTGGAAGGTCAGGAGGGTATCCCTCAGCAGAGCAGGGGTGGGAGAGGTAGAGCTGCAGGGTGGAGGGGGACCCGGCCCACAAGAGCAGGCACACGCAGGACAGGGACAGAACCTGCAGTGGGACGAGGGGTAGTTGCTGGGGAGCAACACACACAGTCAGGGTCAGACCAGGCAGGACACTCCGGCTCACAATCCTCCCATGCCGGAGCTGACGAGGGCAGGATCAGGGACCCCAAATATACAGAGGAGGAGAACACGGCTCTTGTGGAGGCTGTCCTGGAGAGACAGAGTGTTTTCCACCGGACAGCGAAGGTCCCTGGCCTGTCAGCGAGGAGGAAAGCAGCCTGGAACCAGATCTGCAGCCGGGTCAACGAGGTGGCTCCATGCAGGCGGGACGTGGAGTCCATCAAAAAGAGATGGGGCAACTGCCGGAGAGTCATCAAAAACAAGATGACAGAGCTCGCCAAGCACGCCCGAGGCACTGGAGGTGGACCAGCAGTCCCTATCACTTTCTGCTGCTGGGAGGAGATGGTGCGGCAGACCATGTCCCCGATCCTGATCGGCATGTGTTTGGGGATTGGCCACAGGGGTCAGTAGCCAGGACTTGCATCCATAGCCAGCATCACCTGTGTAATGTGAGTGACATGGTGAGACAGGGAGCACATGTTGTGTGAATGATGTTTTGTGTAGTGGACGTAGTAGCTGTGGGTCAGGGGCATGCTGAGCAGCGTGGTGTGTACGCCTGTGTATGTGGTGTGATTTTGTTTTGTGAACTCACCCACTAGCCATCCCCCTGTAAAGGTTCCATTCTCAAAACCTCTGTGGACTGAGGAGTTTTGGAGAATGTATGCATCATGTGAGCTGCCAGGATATTTTGCACAGACATTCATTATCCTCATGTTGCTGTCACACACCATCTGCACGTTGATGGAGTGGAAGTTCTTCCTGTTGATGAATAGCTGTGCGTCACGTGCTGGGGCCTTAATCCGGACATGGGTTCAATCTATAGCACCCATGACCCTGGGCATGCCTCCCCTTGTGTAAAAGGCCTGCTTGACGTGTATCCAGTCCATGTTGGTGGTGGGAAAATGTATATTTGAGGGCTTGCAGGACCTGGGCAAGCACCCTGGAGAATTTGACCTGTGACATGCCAGATGCGTAACCCTCAGTGGACTGGAAGGCCCCACTTGCCATGAAGTGTATGGCACAGAGTAGTTTCTGCAGGCCAGTTAGAGCATGGTTGTGGATGTAGATGGGATCCACTTGATCTTTGATGACCTCATACAAGGCAATGATGCTGTCAGGCCTCAACCTGTAGCGATCAATGACCTCATCATCAGTCATTCCAAAGAAGGTGTCCCTTGGGCGGTATACCCTGGGCCGTGGTGGTCGACTATACATCCTCTGCCCTCCAGGTGGGGATGGACTCCTGTGTGGCTGCTGAGCCAGAGCCTCCTCACTTGCAACAGGTCAAGGCTGTTGATCAGGCGTGCCTGGAGGTTGCTGATGTTCCCTAGCTCTCTCCCTTGCACGCCTTCTCCGCAGTCTTCGCAACAATATGTAACCCAACATACTGTTTGCTCTCTCTATCTGTCTCTCTCTCTCTCTACCTCTCTCTCTATCTCTATCTGACCAATGGTGAGTTGTTTTTGTCCAGGTAAGTGTTTGCAGGTAGGTGTGTGTGTGTTATAAGATGTGGTGTGTTGTGCTTGTTATGTGTGTGCCATTTGCGGGTGTGCAGTTGTGGGGTACAGGTCGCGTGTTGATGTTGCCCAGGTGAGCTTATATTTGCAGGTGTCCGCATTGTGTGATAACCCCCATTGTTCCGTGCCATGTTGTGCTAATGTTTTTTGTGTGTCATTGTCCCTCTGGTGTTGCTTGTTGTTGTGTGTGGAGTGATTTGTGTTGTGTGTGCATGTTTTTGTGTTGTTTTGGCATTGCATGGGTTAATTTTTCTATTTACATGCTTGTGCGGTAAGCATTTTGTGTATTTTTGTATGTAACGGGTGTTTTGTTTTGCCCGTTAAGTGTCTAACGGCTAAGAAAAGTGGGTCTTAACTTTTTGCCGTTAGGTGTGTCTTTTTTTCAGCCGTTACCAGTACCGCAAGCCTTTGAATAGCTCTGGGGTATGTTGTTCCATGCGTCTGAATGCATGTAAGTGTATCGGCCGTTAGGATTCTGCAACTGCCGTTAGCTGTTCTTTAGACGGATCTTTGAATTGCAACATGACACTTAACACACCCGTTAGTAATTTTTTTTTACTAATGGCTGCCTTTAAATCTATGGCTGCCTTTAAATCTAGCCCTAGGTCTGATGATGGCTAATTTTAAATATTGGTTAAATATATATGCTAAATTGGCATACATTTGCATTGTTGTAGGACCATATAAAAGAATGGGTGACACCATGAAGGTATAGAATTCTGTTCAATAGACTTGTTTTATGTGGTTTGTGATCCAACATGTTTGGTTACATGTCCAGCATCGTACACACATGTATGTTATACATTCATATATATTTGATGTTCTTGTTTTTGGATAAGCTCACTGAATTTAATGATGCTTCATATAAACTCTGTTGGGCTTTGATGGGTTAATTTATTGGCTCAATGATCAGCAGATTTGCTTAAGTCAAAATTTTAAATGACTGGATAATTATTAGTTACTTCACACCCGTTTGTATTTATTTGCATGTCATGTATTTGCAGGACTGTGTCTTTAAATATTAACGGCATTCCTGTATCTCTGTTTGTGATACTACTTAGTTGTAGGGGTGTGTGAAATCTATCACTGTGTTCCCGTGAGAAATTCCTCGAAAACCACATTTTTGTCTGATTTTTAGTTGGAAAATCTGTTTTAAAACTAGCTATTAAAATTTTCACATTTTTTGCCCATTGGCCAAAATTGTTTGCCATTTTTTCCAGCGCTAGAAAGTTTCTGCCCATTGATTTTATGTGGTTTTCGCCTTTTCGCTATAAAAACGTGACTTATTTGCAGAAGTCAAACACAATAGAAGTAGCTACAGAGCAAGGTAGATGTGCTGTTATTCTGCTGTGATTTTGAGGAAAAATTGAGGCAGGAGAGGCTCATAGTGACTGATATCACTATAAGCAGGTTTAAAAATATTGAAAGAGGAACTGGAAGGACCCTTATGTATCCATAAGGTAAGCATTTTGTGTATTTTTGTATGTAACGGGTGTTTTGTTTTGCCCGTTAAGTGTCTAACGGCTAAGAAAAGTGGGTCTTAACTTTTTGCCGTTAGGTGTGTCTTTTTTTCAGCCGTTACCAGTACCGCAAGCCTTTGAATAGCTCTGGGGTATGTTGTTCCATGCGTCTGAATGCATGTAAGTGTATCGGCCGTTAGGATTCTGCAACTGCCGTTAGCTGTTCTTTAGACGGATCTTTGAATTGCAACATGACACTTAACACACCCGTTAGTAATTTTTTTTTACTAATGGCTGCCTTTAAATCTATGGCTGCCTTTAAATCTAGCCCTAGGTCTGATGATGGCTAATTTTAAATATTGGTTAAATATATATGCTAAATTGGCATACATTTGCATTGTTGTAGGACCATATAAAAGAATGGGTGACACCATGAAGGTATAGAATTCTGTTCAATAGACTTGTTTTATGTGGTTTGTGATCCAACATGTTTGGTTACATGTCCAGCATCGTACACACATGTATGTTATACATTCATATATATTTGATGTTCTTGTTTTTGGATAAGCTCACTGAATTTAATGATGCTTCATATAAACTCTGTTGGGCTTTGATGGGTTAATTTATTGGCTCAATGATCAGCAGATTTGCTTAAGTCAAAATTTTAAATGACTGGATAATTATTAGTTACTTCACACCCGTTTGTATTTATTTGCATGTCATGTATTTGCAGGACTGTGTCTTTAAATATTAACGGCATTCCTGTATCTCTGTTTGTGATACTACTTAGTTGTAGGGGTGTGTGAAATCTATCACTGTGTTCCCGTGAGAAATTCCTCGAAAACCACATTTTTGTCTGATTTTTAGTTGGAAAATCTGTTTTAAAACTAGCTATTAAAATTTTCACATTTTTTGCCCATTGGCCAAAATTGTTTGCCATTTTTTCCAGCGCTAGAAAGTTTCTGCCCATTGATTTTATGTGGTTTTCGCCTTTTCGCTATAAAAACGTGACTTATTTGCAGAAGTCAAACACAATAGAAGTAGCTACAGAGCAAGGTAGATGTGCTGTTATTCTGCTGTGATTTTGAGGAAAAATTGAGGCAGGAGAGGCTCATAGTGACTGATATCACTATAAGCAGGTTTAAAAATATTGAAAGAGGAACTGGAAGGACCCTTATGTATCCATAAGGTAAGCATTTTGTGTATTTTTGTATGTAACGGGTGTTTTGTTTTGCCCGTTAAGTGTCTAACGGCTAAGAAAAGTGGGTCTTAACTTTTTGCCGTTAGGTGTGTCTTTTTTTCAGCCGTTACCAGTACCGCAAGCCTTTGAATAGCTCTGGGGTATGTTGTTCCATGCGTCTGAATGCATGTAAGTGTATCGGCCGTTAGGATTCTGCAACTGCCGTTAGCTGTTCTTTAGACGGATCTTTGAATTGCAACATGACACTTAACACACCCGTTAGTAATTTTTTTTTACTAATGGCTGCCTTTAAATCTATGGCTGCCTTTAAATCTAGCCCTAGGTCTGATGATGGCTAATTTTAAATATTGGTTAAATATATATGCTAAATTGGCATACATTTGCATTGTTGTAGGACCATATAAAAGAATGGGTGACACCATGAAGGTATAGAATTCTGTTCAATAGACTTGTTTTATGTGGTTTGTGATCCAACATGTTTGGTTACATGTCCAGCATCGTACACACATGTATGTTATACATTCATATATATTTGATGTTCTTGTTTTTGGATAAGCTCACTGAATTTAATGATGCTTCATATAAACTCTGTTGGGCTTTGATGGGTTAATTTATTGGCTCAATGATCAGCAGATTTGCTTAAGTCAAAATTTTAAATGACTGGATAATTATTAGTTACTTCACACCCGTTTGTATTTATTTGCATGTCATGTATTTGCAGGACTGTGTCTTTAAATATTAACGGCATTCCTGTATCTCTGTTTGTGCTACTACTTAGTTGTAGGGGTGTGTGAAATCTATCACTGTGTTCCCGTGAGAAATTCCTCGAAAACCACATTTTTGTCTGATTTTTAGTTGGAAAATCTGTTTTAAAACTAGCTATTAAAATTTTCACATTTTTTGCCCATTGGCCAAAATTGTTTGCCATTTTTTCCAGCGCTAGAAAGTTTCTGCCCATTGATTTTATGTGGTTTTCGCCTTTTCGCTATAAAAACGTGACTTATTTGCAGAAGTCAAACACAATAGAAGTAGCTACAGAGCAAGGTAGATGTGCTGTTATTCTGCTGTGATTTTGAGGAAAAATTGAGGCAGGAGAGGCTCATAGTGACTGATATCACTATAAGCAGGTTTAAAAATATTGAAAGAGGAACTGGAAGGACCCTTATGTATCCACTGAGTCTGAGGAGGAGGAAGTCAGCACTACTGAACCAATGCTGTCCAGTCCCCTTAAATCACATCAAGGGATTTTGGGGAATTTAATGGAAAGGGAGGGAGAAAAGGGAATGAGAAGGGAGGGACAAAAGGGTAGTACTAGTGAGAGCAGGACAGGTCAGCTGCCTGCCCCTGCTGCCACAGTTGCTGTCCCTGCTGAGACTAGTGCTGTGCCTGCTGTCAGACATGCTTCCCTTGTTACAACCAGTGCTGTGCCTGCTGCCAGTGCTGAACCTGTTGCCACTAGTGCTGAACCTGCCGCTATTGTGTTTTGTAATACTCAGGAGGGGGAAGGAGAAAATGATGCCAAATGTGACAGCAGAGGACCCTGAGTCATACTTGCCATCCCCAAGCAGTGCCACCAGTGCTAGTTCTACTAACATTAAGAAGGTCCAGCAGCTTGTTAGTGTTAGAATTAAAGGAGGGGATAATCATCATATTACTAGTGACTGTGAAGTGGAAGACTCTGGGGCTGAAATTGATGTGCATGGTGTTAGTAGTAGTAGTAACAGTGATGGTGAAGCAGCCACACCATTCCTCTGACTCTGAGAGTCTTCCTCCCCTTCCCTTCACTACAGTATCCAAGTGGAACATGATCCTGGTGTTGGAGGAGAGCAGGTGCAGAATTAATACCACCAGCAGGAGCGCTGATCAGCTGCCTGTGCCTGCTGCTCCTGCTGCCAGTCTGCCTTATTCTTGTAAAAAAGAAATGCCAAGTGTGAAATTAGGGGACCCTCTGCCACATTGCTAGTCACCTCCTCCAAGCAGCAGTGAGAAGTCTTTAATAGAGCAGCAGCATGTAGGGAGTGGGACTTGTGGTAGTGGTGATGCTGATGGTGGAGAAGCTAGGGTGGAAGAGACAATGATGGTCTTTTTAGCAGAAACTGAGAAGGAATGAGAGACAGGGATGAGGATGGGCATCACCATCACCAGCGATGAGCTTTTGCAATTTGCAACTGCTCTAATTCCTTCTGCTGCTGAGTTGCAAGGGCAGCAGGATGCTAAGGAGCAAGCTAGAGTGCCTCAGTCCACCATGGACACAGTGGGAATGGGGCCATCAAGTGATGCAGGACTAGGACAGGTTCCATTTGCCAGCAGTAGCAATACTCCTGGTCCTAGTTGCAGTGCTGATTCTGAGGCAGTAGAAGCCACAGCAGCAACATCATCCACTGCCACAGATAGTGATGAGGAATGTGGAGAAGATGAAAGAGGCCATTCTTCTCCACCTGTTCCCTATCCATATACCCTGAAGTCAGGGGTGTGGGGTTATTTTTCTCTTGAGGCAGGCACAGTGCAGTCATCACCAATGGCACAAGTGCACACTTCAGTGAGAAGGGGAAAGGAGGGAACGCACCTTGGCACAACCTCCCTGATATCACACATGAAACACAGACACCATGACATTCATGTCAAACATGTTAAAGACAAACACCCACCACAGAAATCACGCACTGCTGTTACTGTACCCCCTGACTCTTCAGAAAGGCAACAAGAGGCGAGGCGGAAATCAAAAGAGGAGGAACAATAGAAAAAACCCATGCAGAGAGTGGAAGTTTCATGAGTGAAACAACTAGCTTGCCAACACCATCACCTTCTTCCTCTAGGGTAACTACATCTTCCACCAATCCACCTCATTCATTGTTACCTCCCCCACCAAATGATAGCCATTCTGTTGATTTTGGAATGTGGCAGTTCATGTCCATCCATTGCACACTGTGTGGTGCACTGACCACACATGCCAGTGTAGTGAAGGAGAATTGCAAGCAGGGCATCAAGCAGCATCTGAGGAGAATCCATCCCAAAGAATATGTTAAGGTGCTGGTAGGAAGGATTCATCATTCTATTAAACTGTCAGCTAGTTGTCATGTGTCCTTAGCCGGGTCTGGACAAGGGGTATGGTGACAGTGGCAGTACTTGGGTTCTGGTGTCATGGTGTTTGGATACAGTTGTGCCCCCAGATGTTATTTACCATACACACTGTACACATTGCAGTTGCTGATGATCAGCACAGTTCCTGCTCTCAAGGGAAACATTTCTATTCTAATAACACACCCATGATTTTGGAGGAGGGGCAGGTGGAGAAGAATTAGCAGCCAACTTCTTCTTTTCTTTAGTGCTGCTACTGCCTCACCACTGGAACTAGTCGTGGATGGCAAATGGAACCTTCATCATCCATCAACCATGTTACTGCTGTTGATCCCATTCTCTTTTAGCTACCTAATCCTCCTGCTGCTTAAACAACTCAGCAGCAGCAGCAAGAACAGCAGTCACAAATTTTGCATCTATATCAGGGCATTTGACAGTGACCAGTGGCCACTGGCTAACAGGACATCACCTGCTGGCACTAGGCTTTTCTCAGGGCTTGTGCGTTAAAAAAATAAGAAAATAAATAAAAATAGTCCTACAAATATACAATTTAGGGGGTTTGTTTCTAACACGCCTAAGTCCTAGAAATCAATGAAATCATCCTCTACAAAGTACTCAAGTCAAGTATCAGTCCACCCCAGTGGCAGCTTATGTCATGGGGTTCCTGTTTCTATCATTTTAAATACAAATTTCTTATTTTATTATTATTTTTTTTATTAACTGTCCCCCAGTACCAGTCAAGAACCCCTCCAAAACAAATTCCCTGTTCAACTGATTCATTCCCCAGACTCCACCCACCAACACAAGCACCCTCCTCAGACCCCTTTTATACCATGTCTTATGGGTTTTTTTTTTTTCAGTTGTATTTAGGATTTATTTTTTATGGGGTGCATGGAGTCTGGAGAATTAATCAGGTGAACAGAGAATTTGTTTTTGGGGGAGTTCTTGACTGGTATTGGGGGAACAGTTAATAAACAAATAAATCAATAAAATCAAACAAGAAATTTGTATGTAAAGTGATAATGTTGAAGAAAATACAAGAAAGGGTTAACGGGAGACCCAGTTAGGTTGTATATCTTCACAAAAATAGTTACATAATAAATTGAGAACTTTACACAATACTAGGTATTGACACGTTACTTCACAGTAAAGAATTGATTAAAATAATCAATTATGCATATTTGTGCAAAAATATATATAATTTATTTAAGTAAAATATACTATATATATATAATATATAAATTGTAATCAACAATGATATAAATGAGTGAGCACCAATTTCATTAGATATACATTAACTCAAACCACAATTATCACAATTAATATTACCCACAATTAAAGGGTTAACCACACATAGGCATATTCAGAGGTATTAAATAACAATAATTGAACTCAGCAGCATAGAAAAAGATAATTGATCCTTAAAATTAATTAAAATACAGTTGGCAGCAGCATATACGAATACCTCTGCCCCAGAAACTGTATAAACTAGGCTAATTGAGGTTTAAGGTATGTTATCAGGTGATATCAGCTGATTGCAATATGTATACCTCTGAATAAAACATATAAATTGCATTTATTATTGTCAATGATAGATTGCACCAATAATATATTCAGAATCAAATCTAATAATATATGTCTAGACAGTATAACAAAACGTCATGCAAAATATACCATAAACCTGACAATAGCAATCCTATGTAACACATATAGGGTACTCCAAGGGTTAACACAGATAGAAGTATAGGATGCCCCACCCAAGATGGAGGCTTCTTTTGTCTAGTGAAAAGTTATACTAACTTCCTACTGTAGTAAAGTTACGCCAAAACACATGCAATAAAGAAATCTCTAGAAATACACCAAAATAGACACCTAATGGGTGGCCAGTCCAATTAAGACAAATTATAAGAATTTATGTTTCCTCAAATACAGACAAAATATATATTTGATTCTGAATTTTTGCAGAATTAAAATAAGGAAACATATAGTTACCAGTCAGTAAGTGTGGATTTCTTTCTTTGCAGCCAGCAGGAATAGAACATCTAAGGCCAGGATGATCAGGAACTCATGAGCAAAGTCCCTTTCTCCCTCAAAACTTACATATTTATAATGTACAATTCCTGTTATCAGAAGCCCAGCCCCATATATATTTGGAACCAGATTTTAAATGGTTAGTAATGGATGTCAATTTGTTATACTCTATATTAGACATGAGGATGGTTTACATGCTGTAAGCTATTTTCTTAATCAAGACCTTCTCATGCCTATCAGGTTCATTCTCACTCATAATTTTTTTTCTTTTGAGGGTAAGTTTTATTTGCAGACTTGTGGTACCAACACGGGAACCAGGTTCGCCCCAAGTTTCGACAATCTTTTTATGGGCCTCTTTGAGGATTCCTATGTTTGATGTAACAATTTACTTGGGGTGAACCTGGTTCTCTATCGTAGGTACATCGATGATGTGATTATTATTTTGAAGGGTGATTTAGTGCAGGATTTTGTTCAGCATTTAGGAAATAGTGATATGGGGATCAGTTTTACCTCTATGGTAAAACTTGAGAGTGTTGACTTTCTGGATGTACAGCTATTTATAGAGCAAGGTGGATATATAGGATCTCACACTTTCTTTAAGGAAGTAGATTGCAATAGTTTTTTAGATTTTAAAAGTAGTCATCATAAATCTTAGCTCAATAATGTCTCTTTCAGTCAGTTCAGGAGGATTAGATAAAATTGTAGTAATATCTCTGAATTTGATAGACAATCTAAATTATTGAGACAGAGATTTGTCCACAAAAATTATCCTCCTGAACTGATTGAGAGGGACTACTTGAGGGTGCTCAATCTTCAGAGGAATAAGTTTAAACCAATGGAAGAAAAAAATATAAGAATCCGAATAAAATAAGGTTTATAACTGATTATAATGGTGCCTATAGGACCATATAAAATGTATTTAGGAAACATTGGGGAGTGTTGAAATTAGATCCTGTTATACTAATGAAGTTTTCTCAGTTAGACCCATTCTAAATTGTAATTTTTGTAAAATAATTTACCTTATAGATTGTAAATGTGGAGCACAGTATGTGGGGAGGACAATTCAGACATTGTGCCTTAGGTTTGGTCAACACCACCGCAATGTTTTGAGAGGGACCTCTGAGAATAGTGTGTCTAGGCATTGTTTAGATTCACACAATAAAGATCCTACTGTTTTGAGGATAATCCCGATTGAAAAAATGTATGATTCTAATTATTTGAATAGATTAAACCATCAGACATGAATCCATGTGGTCTTAATGAAAATACTGAAAATAAATATTGATTATCTATAGTAATTCATATTTATTTGTGTTGATCACTCATCGTTTCATTTTCATTTTTTTTATTTTTCCCATTTTTATTGGATATTTTAATACATTTTTGGTACATTTATACTTGATATCCGGTTCCAGTACATCTTTGATCCAGAGAGTTGTATATCCGAAGCAGGGTAGATTTGTATACCCCTGCTTGTTATACCAGTTGTGGGCTTTCTCAACTGGAGTTTCCAATTATTGTGAGTATCAGATCCTTTATGTGTATTACTATTACACTCCACAAGTAATATTGCTCCCCCTTTGGCTTTTCTTTTGATACTTGACTTGATAGAGTATTTTGTAGAGGATGATTTGTTAGATTTGTTGTTAGAGGCCCAAGCCCTGAGGAAACATTGGTTTGTAGGACTTAGGCTTGTTAGAAACAAACCCCCAAAAATTGTTTATTTTTTTTGTAGGACTATGTTTTTTTTTTTTTTTTTAAGCACAAGCCCTGAGTAAAAAAAATCCCTACTGGCCTAATGCCAGCAGGTCATGTTGGCCAGTGGCCACTGGCCAGTGTCAAATATCTTCCTGACTCTGAGTCCATAATTGCAGAATTTGCAAGTGCTGTTCTTGCTGCTCCTGCTGAGATGTTTAAGCAGCAGGATGATTAGACAGCTGAAAGGGAATGGGATCAACAATAGAAGTAACATGGGTGATGGATGATGAAGGTTCCACTTGCCATAACTATCTCCAGTGATGCACCTGAGGCAGTAGCAGCACAATAAGTAGACCCCAGTCTATGTCTAGAAAAGAAGAAGTTGGCCAATAATTCTTTTCCACCTTTTTCATAGGTGTGTTATTAAATTCTTCCCTTGAGAGTAGGAACTGTGGCTCTCATAAGCAACTTCAATGTGCAGTGTGTATGGTAAATAACTGGAGCACAACTGTTTCGAAACACCATGACACCAGATACCAATTACTGCCACTGTCACGAAACCCCCCTTGTCCAGACCCCGCTAAGGACACATGACAACTTGTTGACAGTTTAATAGTAATGATGAACCCTCCCTGCCACCATCTTGGCATATTCTGTGGCATGGAATCTCCTCAGATGACGCTTGATGCTCTGTTTGCAATTCTCTCCCACCATACTGGCATGTGTGGTCAGTGTACCACACAGTGTGCAATGTGTAGAAATGAACTGCCACATCCTAACAGCAACAGAGTGGCTATCATTTGGCAGGGAGGTTAAAATGAATGATGTGGATTGGCACATGGATGTAGTTACCCTAGAAGGTGATGGTGATGGTGAGCTAGTTGTTTTGCTTGTCATGGAATTCCCAGTCTCTGCCTGGCGGTTGTGCCAAGGTGCGTTCCCTCCTTTCCCCTTCTCACTGACTTGTCATAAATTGTGCATAGTGCTGTTGGTGATAACTGCACTGTGCCTGCCCCAAGAGGAAAATAGTTCCACACCCATGACTTCAGGGGGGAGGGAACAGGTGGAGAAAATGGCCTCTTTCTTCTTGTCCTCCAGATTCCCCTTCACTGTCTGTGGCAGCGGATAATGTTGCTGCTGTTGCTGTTACTGCCTCAGATTCAGCACTATAACTAGGACCAGGTGTATTGTTGGTGCTGGCAAGTGGAACCTGTCCTAGTCCGCATCACTTGTTTACCCCATTCCCACTGCATCCACAGTGGTCTGTGGCACTCTAGCTTTCTCCTCAGCATCCTACTTCCCTTGCATCTTAGCAGCAGCAGGAATTAGAGCAGTTGCAAAATCCTCAAATTCCAAAATCTCACTGCTAGTGGTGGTGGTGATGAGCATCCTCATCTCTGTCTCCCATTCCTTTTCAGTTTCTGTTAAAAAGCCCATTAATTTGAAAAAATAGAACATTCTAGTTGTTTTGGTGGGATTTCTTGAGGGAACACAGCAACAACGGTCGCCCACCCCTAATTGTTGGGACCACTTCTATGATCACTGATTGATGTTAGACAACAATTGGAGAATAGTGCAATATTAATTAGACTCAAAGATGATTATGCAAATCATTTGCCCTACTTTCAGTCATATGAATCATGATGATATGTACACATCAATAACACCAGTCCAACACCACAATACACATCTGCCACTTTCAGTTGAAGTTGTAAACTTAATTTGGGAGGGGGGTAATTATCTCTTTAAATAATGGTTAGTAAGCTAGCAGCAGGGTTGCAGAAAGAAAAACTTGACAAATATTTATTTTGCAGGCATACAGGAAGTTAAACATCCAAAATAATACAGCAACACTAGACTTGAAAATAATTGTAGGCCCTCGACTTGCCAAAAAAATAACCTGAGAAAAATGTGTTTGTAGATCTTAATCTTTCAAAAACAAGCCCTCAGAAATATTTGTTAATAGGCCTTAGGATAACAAAAAACAATAAGCCCTGAGAAAAATGCATTTGCAGGCCTCACTCTAGCAAAAAAAACAAGCCCTAGGAAAACATTTTTGTAGACCTCACAATCACAAAAACAAGCACTGAGGAAAAGTTTTTTTTGTAGGCCCCTGGCTAACAAAAAGCAAGTCCTGATCAAAATGTAATCTAGTGTCAAGAAAAGCACAACGCTAGACAGATCACAAAAGACGATAAAATCCAATCTAAGTATAGTACATTTTTTTCATTAAAATAATAAAAGAAAACCACAATCTGTGAACACACTCACATTTTTCCCATCTTGTGACTGATGCAATAAGGTCCCTTCCTCTGATAGCCATTGAGCTGTGTCTCTGGAACACCTTTCCTTTATGTATCTGGTGTGCCTGTAATGATGTTTCTGTGAGGAGTCTGAAGTTGGTTCTGGTGATGATTCAGAGGATAATATTGAAAATTATGACAGATGGCTTCAAAGCAGATAGGATGTTGATCCATGGAACTAGCTGACTGCCATTTAAAGTCAGGAAGGATTTTTTTTTACCCACATGGGTCTATATTGAAAATTGCTCCAGAGGGATTTTTTTTTGCCTTCTTCTGGATCAGCAGGTGTGTTTTTGGCATGGGCTGGACATGATGGACGCATGTCTTTTTTCAGCCTCATCAGCTATGTTAATGTGCGGAAGTCAAGCATTATGCTATAGCAAACGGATAAGGTGAAGTAATTAAATAAGCCACAAAGGAACTATGCAGTCCCAATGGAAGCAAGTCCATATGAAGCAACGCTACAACACAGAACTCCATTACCTGATGGCTATAGGACAAATCTGTGATCTGCAAGTGGTATGGCCAGCTATGAAGAAGTAGAAAACTCATAAGGGGTGTAGGAGGGACCAATACATCCTTTAATTGGAGGTTGTTTTATGTTTTTTTTATCACTTCATCAACTACTGAGTGATTGATCTCCACGGCATATATATATATATATATATATATATATATATATATATATATATATACATACACACACTGTGATCTATTTACACCATTATATGGTAATGTTACTACATCATTGAACTTATTGTTCAGATTATATTTTTGATGATTAGTAATGTAATTCTCACTTTGTATTGGCTGTTTTAGCCACTTGTTTCCTGGCCAAAATATGTTTGTACAATGATGCTTCTACTTGCCACTAACTCTGGTGTTGCAGAGGCAACAGCAATGCTACAACAAGACCCCACACCACTTCAGTGGTGGTACAGAAGAAGGTGATCAATTATGTTTCTCCTCCTACACCTTCTCTAAAATCATGGGTGTGGGGGGGGATAATATTTTCCCTTGAGAACATGAAGGAACTGTGCCTTTCATCAGCAACTGAATTGTGCACAGTGTGAGCTAGGAAATATTGTGAAACAGGGGATAAACTAGGAAGTATCACAACAATTAACACATCTGCACTCATATTAATCAATAGACACAACTGCAACCAAACACTTAGACATATCTTTAACGTTAAACCATCCCCCAAGAAACCAAGTACTGCTTTCCCCATGGCCTTTGTCCTCTCCACTAAGGACACATGATAGCAAGACTGAAGACTTAGTAAAAATGTTGAATCCTCCCTACCACCAGCTTAGTGTATTCAGTGGGATGTTCCACTATACCCTACATTTGATTCCTCTACAATACATTGCCATGTGTGGTCAGAGCACCACACTGTGCAATTGGTGAACACAAACTGCCATATCCTCACATCTACAGACTCACTATCAGTTGGTGGGGGAGGTAACTGAGGCAAAGGTGGTACACCAGTGGAGGAAGAGGAATCTGAGGGTGCCGGGCAGGGACAGTGGGTACATCTTCCCACAACTGGACCATACCACAAGATGATTATGACAATGCCAGTGTTATTCACATCATCCAATGTCCAGGCTGGGTTTCTTTTGTCTTCCTCTGGGATTTTAACCTCCATTCTTTGTGTCCTTAGAGAGGCACAGGGGGAACAAAGACTGCAGCTCTCTGTTTCTTTTTTGAGGGTTTGGCTTTTGCATCCATAAATGCTGTGGTGTATGTGTTGCTTGTGCTTTATGAGGGCAGATGTACCAAAGGGTGTCCCTTCCTTTCCACTTTCCATTGCCTTATCACACATATGTACAATGCAGTCACTGACGATTGCACTATGCCTGCTCCAAATTAAAAATACTCTCATGCCCCTGCTTTCAGTGAGGGGAGAGGTGGAGAAGAATGGCCATCTTCTTCCTCTCCAGAATCATTTTCACTAGCTGAGGCAAGTGATGCTACTAACTCAACATCATCATTGGAGCTAGGACCAGGAGTACAGGTGGCAAGTGAAGCCTGTCCTGTTCCCATATTACTACTTCAAGAATATAGTCTCATTGTGGCCACTGTGGTCTGTGTCACACTCTTCCTCTTATCATTAGCAGGAAATATAGCATAAAAAAACTCCTGAATGTCACAGATGATTTTCATTTGCATCTCTTTCTTCCATTTCTTATTGGTTACCACAAACACACTTTCATACTCACCTCTACACCAGCTGCTCTACCATCACCGTCAGTCTCATCGCCACCACCATCAGTCTCTTGCTGCTGTTTGGACTGATTGGGGATGAGAAGTGTGACATAGCATCCTCTGCTGTCACATCTACCATTTCCACAGAAAGTGCACTGGCAGCAGTAGCAGCAGGCACAAACAGTTGACATGTGCTACTACTCATACTGCTATCTAGTTCCGCTGCTGTTGACTTCCTCCTCCATGTCAGTATCAGCAGCAATCAGGGTCTATCCAGCTTCTCCTGCTGGTCATAGTGCTAGCCAGAATTAAAACAAATTTTAATTTAATTTTAACTTTTAATTAAATATTTCTCTCTGCCTCCTTACACTTTCCTTCAGTCTTAATCTACACCATGCTGTATAGTAGAAAATTCTGCATGTTTGTAGTATGGAGGTGGGAAGATTCACTGTCATTACATAACACAGGCAGGAAATGGAACCATTCTTGAGGGAAATTCTATGGTGTTAGTGAAACGGCAGATAATCTATGCTTCTCTGCGGGCAGGAAATTCCATGGGAAAAGAGAAAAATCATGCTTTTTTCATAAAAATTCCATTGGGAACAAAACAGGACTTTTTGCCCATCTCTAGAAATAATAGCAACATTGTAACATTTTGAATTAGAGTTCAATAAAACACTAGTTTCAGAATGAGTCTCCACTTTAAATTCACCCCTCTCTATTCTTTGTACATTTTGGATGAGGTGTATCTATATATATAAAAGAAGACTTCTGTGTGCCTGGCAAACACACCCAGGGGTGGTATTAAGGAGGAGTTACTGTTCCTATTGGGTGATTCAGTCATGCAGGGAGTTGGCCCACCCCCACTATGCAGCCCGCCCACCACTATCAAAGTCAGAAAAAAAACAATATGGCTGCCATTTGCTCCTACACCACAGACAAACACACATGCCCCACTCACACAGCACCAAACAGACATGCTCCCACTTACACACACAGCACCACATACACACACAAAGCCAGAAATAAATATGGCTGACACACACACACAGTCACTCACCCTGACTCCCAGTGGCCTCAGCAGGACCTGTAGTGCAGCACCAGGTGAACAAAATGGCACTCAAAGGGTTAAGGTAGGCCCTCTGCTGATTTATTTCTTCACTGTCATTTGCCATGCAAGACACAGGACAGACAGCCATCAGGTACACACTTAACCCACTGACTGCCACAGGGTTGTGTATCAAGTTTTACCCCTCAGGGAGTGTGTTCAAACCCCTCACACTGCAAACTTGCATTTCCCTCCCACTTCTCCTCCTTCCCCAGCCTATTACTAACACTTTTCAACATTTATGTTAAGCCCTGCCCCTACTCACGATTAAGCCCCGCCCACTGTTAACCCAAATTGCCCCATTGCTCTCTCCACATCAGCAGCCCATGAGGGACTCCACAAGTAAAAGTTCCCAGGTATAACACATACATGCCCCACTCACACAGCACCAAACACCCATACACACACACACAAAGCCAGAAAGAAAGATGGCTGACATACAGTCACTCACCCTGACTCCCAGTGGCCTCAGCAGGACCTGCACTACAGCTACTAAAGGCTGCTACAGCACCAGGGGAACAAAATGGCACTCAAAGGGTTAAGGTAGGTCCTCATTGCTCAATTATTTCTTCACTGTCATCATTTGGCATGCAAAACACAGGACAGACAGCCATCAGATTCACACTTAACCCACTGACTGCCACAGGGTTGTGTATCAAGCTTTACCCCTCAGGGAGTGTGTTCAAACCCCTCACACTGTAAACGTGCATTTCCCTCCCACTTCTCCTCCTTCCCCAGCCTATTACTAACACTTTTTCCACATTTATGTTAACCCCCGCCCCCTACTCGCGATTAAGCCCCACCCACTTTTAACCCAGATTGCCCCATTTGTCTCACCACATCAGTCCCCTCTAGAGACTACACAAATCAAAGTTCCCAGGTATTCACTTCCCACTGCTATTTATCTCTGACATGCCTCTCTATACATTAACCATTTGAGTGCCAGAGGGGTACACAACTCATGCACGCATGTGTTTCTGCTCATATATGTTGCGTGTGTGTGTACATCTCTGTTACATATGTGTCCATGTGTGCATCTCCAGTGTGTCTGTGTGTACATGTCTTTTGCATGTTTCTGCTGCTCACTGTGTGTATGTGCATACCTCCCAACATTTCACATGGCCAAAGAGGGACACGTTAGTTTTAGGTGATATTGTTGGGGGCGTGGCTGGTGGGCGGGGCATTACTAAGAATTTTTAGGTTATTTCATGACCTATTACTGGCGATTTATGTAACTGAATAAATGATTTAGTGCAAGACCAAAGTATTTTATTTGCACAGACTAATGTATAAACACATGTACTGAAGTTTATTGCTTTATTGCTGTAGAGCAAAGTAGTACACACCACACAGTCAGGGCTGGTGCAAGGATTTTTGCCACCCTAGGCAAAACCTAATTTTGCCGCCCATTTCGCTCCGCCCCTTGTGTCCCACCCCTTTATTCCCCGCCTACTTATACCCAACCTCTTTTCATGATTGTCCTCTCTCTGCCCCCTGGGCCAGTCTGCCCCTGGTCTGGAGATGCCTGTAAGAGATGCCCCCCACCAGCTCCAACTTGCCCCTTATCAGCTTCACTTTGGCCCACCAGCTCCACTTTGCCCCTATCAGCTCCACTTTGTCCCCCATCAACTCCAACTTGCCCCCATCAGCTCCACTTTGCCCCCCACCAGCTCCAACTTGCCCCCATCAGCTCCACTTTGCCCCCCATCCATTCCAACTTGCCACCACCGGCTCCACTTTGCCCCCCACCAGCTCCACTATGCCCCCAGCAGCTCCAACTTACCACCATCAGCTCCACTTTGCCCCCCATCCGCTCTAAATTGCCACCATCAGCTCCACTTTGCCCCCATATGCTCTAACGTGCCCCCCTCAGCTCCAACTTGCCACCATCAGCTCCAACTTGCCACCATCAGCTCCACTTTGCCCCCATCCGCTCCAAATTGCCACCATCAGCTCCACTTTGCCCCCATCTGCTCTAACGTGCCCCCCTCAGCTCCACTTTGCCCCCCATCTGCTCCAACTTACCCCCATCAGCTCCACTTAGCCCCCCATCCACTCCAACTTGCCCCCACCACCTCCAACTTGCCCCCGCCACCTCCACTATGCCCCCACCAGCTCCACTATGCCCCCTCAGCTGCAACTTTCCCCTATCAGCACCAACTTACCCCCATCGGCTCCACTTTGCCCCCCAGCAGCTCCACTATGCCCCCATCAGCTCCAACTTGCCCCCATCAGCTCCACTTTTCCCCCCATCCGCTCTAACTTGCCCCCCATCTGCTCTAACTTGCCCCCCATCCGCTCTAACTTGCCCCCCCACCAGCTCCACTTTGCCCCCCTTCAAGCTCCACTTTGCCCCCCTTCAAGCTCCACTTTGCCCCTCTTCAGCTCCACTTTGCCTCCCCTTCAAGCTCCACTTTGCCCCTCTTCAGCTCCACTTTGCCCCCCTTCAAGCTCCACTTTGCCCCTCTTCAGCTCCACTTTGCCTCCCCTTCAAGCTCCACTTTGCCCCCCTTCAGCTCCACTTTGCCCCCCCTCAGCTCCACTTTGCCCCCCCTCAGCTTGCCCCCCCTCAGCTCCACTTTACCCCCTCAGCTCCACTTTGCCCCCACCAGCTCCAACTTGCCCCCACCAGCTCCAGCTTGCCCCCATCAGCTCCACTTTGCCCCCCATCCGCTCCAACTTGCCCCCAGCAGCTCCACTATGCCCCTTCAGTTCCAACTTGCCCCCCATCACATACCTGTAGCTCCCGCGCAGTCTTCTCTTCAGTAATGCAGAGCGAGGCGGGAGATCATGACTCCCAGCGCGCACTGCATTACTAAAGATCCGACCCAATGAGGGAGTGCTGTAGCAAGACAGACCTGATTGTGTTGTGGTTCCCGGCGTGGGGTGTGCGGGCGCAGCTCTTCTCCGCTGCATGCCCATGCCCCCAGTACGTGTGCGCCCTAGGCCGGCGCTTACCTCGCCTATAGGTGGAGCCGGCCCTGCACACAGTCTGACCTCCTAAAAAGAGGGACAGAGGGATCCGGCCCTCAAAGAGGGACTGTCCCTCCTAAAGAGGGACACTTGGGATGTATGGTATGTGTCTGCCTGTGTGTTGCATATGTCTGTGTTTATCAGTGTGTCTGCATTTCACACACGTGCGCCCAACGGTCATAACATGATGGGCAACGCCGTCCCACATTGCTAGTAATGAATATATAGCCTTTTACAGAAGGGTCACTTGTTTACTCTCCAGTTCATACCACATGAGAAGAACTGTTTGTAAATATAATAAGGTTATTACTACTGACCAAGGAGGAGATTCCCCTTCTAATATCCACATAGAAGGAAGCAAGGAATGAATGAATAAATGAATGAATGAAATAAAAGGTTTTTGCAATACCTAACATCTATTTTATAAAACAGAGGGTAGTTAGATTGAGGGGTGTTAGTGTTCCCTACCAACTTCCCAGTCCACTGGAGGCCTCTCTACCTAGGCCCATTGATTGATATAGCTTGAAATTAATGGCCTTAGTATAAAGAATATAAATAACTATTTTAGTGCCATCTGGTACTCACCCCTAAAATAGCAAGAGAGTTTAAAACATTTTTGTACACAAACAATAATATGATATTTATATATCCAGAAGTGCAACGATGATAACACTTCATGCTTCCTCCCCAAAATAAAGTCTAAAAATGAAAGTTCTGTATCACAGCTGCTAGAAAAAGGACACCAAAACATAATCCACACAGTGCCATGGAAATATTTATTTCAAATAGCCAATCACAGCTTTAAACATTCTCAAGTATATGATTGGTTATTTTTTTATTATAAACTAATCTGAGTTATGACTGGTTTAGCATTTAGGATTAGCCACTAACAGCATGGTTAGCACTTTTGACTCAGTAGAAGAGGAAATTCAAGTATTTGCAGTCTCAAGGTTATTACTGTTTGCTTCATGAGCATCTTGGTTTTCTTGGGTAATACAGCTTTTTCCCATCAGTTTCTAGTTCATTCTGTTTTGCATTTGTTTCTGTTGGATGATATTCATGGTGATTCATTACCCAAATCTGGGATTATTTTCCATTGGTAAATTATTTAATACAGACTATTAGAAGCTGGCCTCAAATAATTTCAGTAATGATGAAAAAGGAAGAGTCCCACAAGCCTCCACTCTTTCAAGGGTAAAGCAATCTACATCCATTACCCCATTTACTTACAAACATTTGTGCTCATTTCAGCTCCTTAATTGTCTACATATAATTTCCAGCTTTTACTCTAACTTCTTTATATACCTTCAGAACGGTAATTCCTAGTTGCCCAGAATAAAACCCCACACACAAACACACATGCACATGGTTGCATTTCTTTTGCCCCTAACAGTGAATGAGACATTTTAACACCATAATAATGAGAAATAATTGCTTCTCCTGTGTCTGTATGTGGATGACTGAAATTGACAATCTTGGTCCCTCCACAAGTTGTTAGCAGATAACTCTTATCATCTTTATCTGGCCTCCAGTATTGTTGGACTACAACTATCATCATCCTCAACTGTCTATTGACCAGCTAAAGACAACTGTAGTCCAACAAGAGCAAGAGGAGAACCACAGATTTCTCATTCGTAGGTGATGGAGCAGGGAGTATCATACAGCAGGCGGTCCTGCCACTTTTTGAAAACTTGGGAACATGCTTGGTTGATGCCTGAAGGTACTCAAACCAGCTTTTTTTATTTTATTTTCTAGAAATCATGTGATTACTTTTCCTAAATGAGAAATGAGAGGACTCTTTATTATTTCCTATTGAAGCCCTCTTAACTTTCAAGACATTACTGAATTGATCATTTTTCTCTTTGGAAGTTCTTTATACAATACTGTCAAATTATTAACAAAAGCATTTATAATTTGCTTTATAATTTATTATATTACATAGTATTACTTTATAATAGTTATAGTAAAATGAATAGCATGATTTTTTGGCAACTTCCCTATGGCAGGTTTTATTTAAACACAGCTCAATTAAGTTGTTAAAATAAACACAGTCCTACATTTAAATATATTCAATGTCTCCAGTTTGCAGGCACAACATTTTTTCTGAAACATCATCATTTTTAATGTGACTAATCAAAAATAAATATAGTCACTACATATTTTAAATTTGTTACAAGTACTGATTGAAATGGGAACAAAACTTCCTGCATGGATTTCTATAAATGGTATGGACTAGGCACTGGCAGCAGCCTAATTTGAAAACTGTTAAATGCTTATCCTTGGATTTTAAAGGTACATTTTCAGTCTATATTTTGTTTCTGAGTTATTACTATTTATAATTCTGAATATATGGCTGTCATGTGTTTTAACACCTTCAGTGCTACATTATGAATTAATCTTGTGCTGCAAGATTTAATACTGAGGTGCAAACCATTTGTTCTATTGGGTTGAATTGAAAATTCTATAAATTCTCATTAACTGAAATTGGACTGCCTACCAGCATTCAACAGGTTTTAAAACTCAAATGGAATTTTCTTTTCCTGTCTATGGTACAATTGGTGTCTTCCAGATTTGCATCTCTGTACCTTGTTCAATAAGTCACATTGTTGTTGTCAGTTTTAATTATTTCCTGTGAGAATTCCATGCATATAATTCAAGGGGTTAAAAACAAATTTAAATCAGTGGGCATTTTTGGAATTTTTATTCTCCCCTGTGATGTATTTGGTTGTTCCAGAACTGCTCCAATTCATCTTTGGAACTTCACTATATTGGCTATTTTCTATATCTCTACCTTTGGTGGCATCTGCCATTTCAAAAACACTGCAATTCATGTTTCTATGTCTGTGTTAAAAATAGAAGGTAAAATGTTTTTTTAATTTTTCATCATAGTAAATTTGTCACAAACTGAGTAAGAAAAAAAAATAAACATGGATTCTTGCAACATTATGTACTGTATTTTGAAAATATCCCAAGACTAAATTGCTATGAAATCGCTCAAACCAAAACTGGTAAAAAATGCCAGTTCCTGCCAAGAGGGACATTTTCCACAAAAAGTAAAGATTTTCTTATTTTTTCCATCGTCCTCATTGCATTGAATTCAATGGTAAGAATGGATTTTCCCCCACATGAAAACTTTCCCTTCTTTTTCCGCTAGGATAGTATAAAATGCATGTCAGGTTCCCACAGCATGTCATTCTGTGTTTTTTAGAGAAAAAGTTAAAGCACACAATTTTGGAGCTAGAGATGAACGGCAAATAACTTGGAGTTAGAGTTTAGTTTAGGGAGCCTGTTGAATCTTTTCTCTGTGTTAGGGAAGTCAGGTGGAGTATGAAGGGAGAAAGGAGATTTTGCCCAAAATAACCCAAGACCTTGTTTGACTGAGAAGATCCAGGCAGGTGATCCAAGTTCCTTCCTAAGTTAATTTAGGTGAAAATGGCACTTCACACTTTTTGTGGAAAGTGTAGATTATTCACTTTTTCCTGCCTAGGTCATTCCATTGAAATCAATGGTAAGAGTGAATTTCCCACAACATGGCAAGTTTCCCTAAGTTCTTTTCCCAAAGGAAAAGTGGTGTCAGGTTCCCACAGCAAGAAGCACAATTTTGTAGCTAGTTAGAATAGGTAAATAAAGAAAAGTTGCAGTGTAGTTTAGGGAGTCTTGTGTGTAGGAATTTTGTTCTTTTTGTTAGTGGAGTCTGTGGGAGTATGAAGGAAGAAAGGAGATTTACCCAAAATATCCCAAAATCTTGGTTGAATAAGACAGGCAGCTGGGATCCAAGTTCCTTCCTGATCTAGCTGTTATCTTTGTGTTAAAGGGATAGTAATACTTCGTTTTAACTTTATTCTATTTTGTAGGCATTAAAAAAACATGAAGAATGATATAAGTCTTATCTCTCAAACCTTTATGGTTTATGAGATATTCACAAGCAAACTTTCCCCTCCCGCCCCTTTTACCTAGTGTAAGCCATCTCTTCTCAGATGTGAATCTGGTTGTATGACCAGACAGATAACAGAAGGGGACAATTTTCTTTGTATGAAAACAATGAAAGCCCTTCCCCCCTTGACAAGTTTTTCAGCTTTTTCCCTTATCTTAAATGAAGATTGTCCCTCTCTGCAATCTACCTGGGCACCTCCCTTCTGATCTGGTTGAACGGGGGGGATAATTTGTTTGTGAATATCTCTTAAACCACAAAGGTTTGAGAGATAAGACTTATATCATTCTTCATGTTTTTTTTAATGCCTACAAAATAAAATAAAGTTAAAACGAAGTATTATTATCCCTTTAAGGTATTCTGGGGGTCTGAGAAGGGAGAAAAGGAGATTTAACCAAAATACCCCAACATTTTGTGTGACTGATTGGAAAGACACAAGAAGTTCCATCCAACTGGCTCTTCTCTCTTTGTAGAAGAGGCAGTTACACAGGGAGTGTTTTTTTCTTTACTCAATCATGACAGAGTCAGTTAAGAAAAAAAAGATAAAAAACAAAAAAAAAGTCAAAAATAGTTTGACAGATAGATGAAAGAGGCAGGGACCCTGATGAAAGCTGTGACTAAGATAGACTGATACTAGAAGAGTATTTTGTAATAAGCAAAACATCTTGCACAAAGAGTTCTTGTCACGGTTTTATTGAACACTCAGACAATTGGGTAGGATAAAATAGAAAAGCTTTATTAGGCAGAATAAAGCGCACAAGGCACCTCACGGGTCCAAACTGTACAAACAGTAGTAATAAAGTTTGACACAGGACAGGGCATGCAAAATAGCAATACAATAGTGAGGCTCTATCGGCCTTACCGAATACCGGGTAAGGCAGCCAATTACTAATGCAACAAGGAACAGAGGAGGCTCTACCGGCCTTACCGAATACCGGGTAAGTCAGCCTGATATCTGGTGCAACAAGGAACTGAGGAGGCTCTACCGGCCTTACCGAATACCGGGTAAGGCAGCCTGATATCTGGTGCAACAAGGAACTGAGGAGGCTCTACCGGGTCACAGGCTGAGCGTATAGTGTGAAGGCAACGGTAACCGATTAGTGACCGGATAGCACTGACTTGATGTGCTTAACGGAGGCCACAGATAGTCACAGGCTGAGCGTATAGTGGGAAGGCAACAGTAACTGCTTAGTGACTGGATAGCACTGACTGGATATGCTTAACGGAGGCCACAGATAGTCACAGGCTGAACGTATAGTGGGAAGGCAACAGTAACCGCTTAGTGACTGGATAGCACTGACTGGATATGCTTAACGGAGGCCACAGATAGTCACAGGCTGAGCGTATAGTGGGAAGGCAACAGTAACCGCTTAGTGACCGGATAGCACTGACTGGATATGCTTAACGGAGGCCACATATAGTCACAGGCTGAGCGTATAGTGGGAAGGCAACAGTAACCGCTTAGTGACCGGATAGCACTGACTGGGTGTGCATAACGGAGGCCACAGATAGTCACAGGCTGAGAGTAGCACAACCGGAGGCAACAAATCAGAGAGAACTGACAATAATAGCGAGGGCAACAAGATAGCATAAGTCAGTTAAAGCCTGGATCGGTACACAGAGCTCAGTTGTAGCCAAAACCTGGATCGGTACACAGAAAGCAGTAGTCAGCCAAAGCCCGGGTCGGTACACAGAGAGCGGTAGTCAGCCAAAGCCCGGGTTTGTACACAGAGGGCGGTAGTCAGCCAAAGCCTGGGTCGGTACACAGATAGTGGTAGGCAGCCAAAGCCTGAATTGGTACACAGGAGCAGAACAGGAGCAAGGTCAGACGGAAACCGGATCAACATGGAACAGGAGCACTGAATAACGTAAGGTCAGGAACACCACGAAAGGGCACCGACCTAGTGACAGGAGGGCGTATATAAAGACTAGCCCTGGGAGGGGCTAGCCAGCTAGCACCAATAAAAGACAGCAAAGCACAAACCCGGAAGTCAGAATGTTGCACAAGAATCACAGGAACCATGATAGTTCTATTGTGTATTTCGCTGTAAAATACATGTGCTAGTATAATAAGTGTACTGGGGCAGGTGGAGGGTAAAAGTAGTAGAAGCAGTGCAGGGACGTGTTAGTAAAATAGTAGTAGTCCACAAATATACTACAGCTATGGTTGCTGCAGCATGTGCAATAAATGATGACCCTTCTCCTCCCAAGGAGGTAGTTTGTCAAAGTCTCATAAAATGTTTCACCACCACTTACAGTAATGTTAATAAATCATCAAAGAACATTGAAAATGACAGCCAATCACATTCTATTGTTGACTGTATTGCAGTTCAATAAAATGCTATAAATGACAATGAGAGCAAAAGCACCAGTCCTCAAATAGTGAAGAATGTCCGTACAATCCCTCTATGAGGAAAAGTAAAACATTGTTTGACACTTCAGAAAGTGTAGATGAATATATGGGAAAAATGAAATAAAACAAGACCATCCTACACTGGTCCATACAAATTAACCAAATGTGAACCCGTGTGAAGCAAATATCATACCAATGTATGAATTTCCTTCTATGAAAAAAAATATGCTTTTGTTGGATAGTTTGGCCAAGGTATTGTTATACTCCTTACCTCACCAAGGTACCCCATTCTAAGTCCTAAACAAAATATTGTCATTTTTTTATGACTTACAAAAACATTCTAAAAAAAAAGAATCCATTTTATAGCACTCCAAAGGGTAATATCTGAAACCTCCCCATTGTCATTTAACTCCAATAGTTTCTCAACTTCTACACATTCTCATCAGATTTAAGTAAACTCTCATTAATCCTCCATCTTGTTCTAACCTTGTAAGCATTATTATTTAAAATCTCAGGAAAAATAGGTGCATGATCTGACCAAACTATTGATCCTATCTCAGTGGCCTTCATATTAGTCAAAAATTGCCCTCTCACCAACAAATAATCTATGCGAGAATATGTCTGATGTGCATTGGAATAAAAGGTATATTCTGTATCATCCGGTCTCATCACTCTCCAGCTATGAAATAAATAATTTTTGTACAAAAAATTCTGAATCTCTAAAAATTTCCGTCTCCCACCCACACTAGAATCCCTACTTGTTGGTTGACTTTTGTCCATTTTCGGATCCATTACTGAGTTAAAGTCACCTACAAATATTAAACAGCCCTGCTGTACCTTATCAATTTTAAACATAAGGTTTTCTAAGAACTCAATAGGGAATTGATTAGGCGTATATATATTCACAAAGGTAAACAACTTGTCATTAATTCTTGCAAACAATATAAGATATCTCCCCTGAGTATCACTCTTGTCATAAACATGCTCAAATTTAAAATTTTTTGAAATAATAATTGCCACCCCTCTTTTTTTTGTTGTCCTTCCAGATTCGCACTGTAAACCACCGGAAACCTACCAAATCTCCACAATTTGCCCGGAACATCTATTCAATGTGTCTCCTGTATGAAAGCAACGTCAATATATTTCTCCACTAATAATTTATACAAACAACCTCTCTTCTGTTCAATCATTGACAATTCAAAGAAACTACTCTAATACTCATCTGTCACTTTTCCTCCTAAATTTCCAGCTCCCCGTCCCCCCACCCGATCAACGCCCCCCTCCTTCACTCACGTCCATCCTTACACACACCACACATCCCAACAAGTTAGGACCGATCAGCCGATCACCCAAACCAATCCTGCCCACGCCACAGGAATTTAAGAAAGTGAACAACAGGTGAGGCAGATAATAATTGCAACCGATATCAAAATACGCTGTTATTCAGAGTCATACCATTCCTCCCTAATCCCTCCCAGACAACATCCCAAATTATTTTAAGTAACAGGGGGATCCCAAAATGTCATCAAGCCCCAAACTACCCAGGGGCCACCTCCAAAAAAAAAAAAAAAAAAAAATCCCCTTTATCCCTTCCCCCCCCTCCCTTCGTCTCCCCTCCCTCCACCCTACCACTACCTAGGAGCCTGGCCCTCAGGAACAACAACCCTTCCCCACCTTTAAAAACGAATATCCCCAAGTGACAATTTGAAACCCTCTACTCGTCTATTAAACCACCCTTCTGCCCTCACCCGATCTAATCATCTCAAAACCCCCTTATCCCTTAAACACAATAATAAATCTCAATTACTCAAACCAACTCCTCCTAAATTATACTCTTACACTCATCTCCATCACCTAATGTATAATACAACCCCTAATCCACCACCCAATCTACTAACCATAGATAACCCATATACTTAACCTTATATCCAAATCCTACACTCAATCCCCGTGCCAAATAACCTTTGTTCCCACCGAGACCCAGCCTCCCAGTCTGAGAGGAGAGAGAAACACGGAAGAGAGGGGAAAAAATACATATACACATATGCATACACATATATATACGCATATACATATATAAATAAATAAATAAACTCAATCCTCCCCAACCTGATTGAGGGTCCTAATCACATTAAATTTAACAATCATAAAGCATCATCATTAGTAATACTAACTTAACCCCCGTCCATGCAAACAAGACTATATCTCAAAAAAATCCCCTGCAGAGAAATCAGAGGGTCCCCTACATACATGGGGCCCAATGACCCTCCCCCAGGCTGGAGACAAAAAGAAAGAAAAATAATTCCAACCCTCCCAAACTTGATTGAGGGTCCTAATCACATTAAACTTAACAATCATAATACGCGTTCCATAGCCTTATACAGTCACATTTATCCCTCACATATAATATAGAATATTAGTAATACTAACTTAAGACCCCCATCTGTTCAAATGAAATTATATCTCTGAAAATCCTCTGCAGAGAGATCAAAGGATCCCCTACATACATGGGGCCCAATGACCCCCCCCCCCCAGGCTGGAGAGGAAAAAAAAAAAATTTCTTCCATTCTCCCCAACCTAATTGAAAATCCTAATCACATTAAACTTAACAGTCATAAAAGGTGTTCTATAAATTTATCCCACATAGTATAATACTAAACATTAATAATGGAAACTTAAAACCTCATCTATACAAACAAAGTTATATCTCACCCAAAAATATTAACTCAAACCCTACCCCCTGGAGGGGATCAAAAGAACCCAAAGACCCCCCCCCCCCAGGGGAAAGTGAGAAAAAAGAAGAAAAAAAACCCACCACAAAATCATTTAATCAAACCCCATTGTTTCAGCTTTTCACAAACTAATTGTGGGTCCTTATAATGGTACACTTGATGATCATAATATATGTTCAAAGATGTAGGAAACCCCCATCTATACAAAACAGAGTTCTCCCTCAGTACTTTAGTACTATCTTGAAACTTTCACCTTAGTTGCGTCGTAGCCAGAGAAAGATTAGGAAATATCCTTATATCTTTATAGATCTCATCAGGATTGGTATGTTCTCTTACTGATTTAATTATCTGATCCTTTAACTCATAGCTGGAAAATCGAATAGTCATAACGTGCCCCCTGTAAAGTTTACTTTATTTTTGATTTTTTTTCCTTTTTTCACAATGTAGAAATCCTCATTAGAGAAAAATTTAGGAGTACTGATAAACAGCAATGTGCAGAGTGACACAGCTGCTACAAGAGCAAATATGGTACGATCCTGCATAAAAAGGGATATAGATACACAGGATGAGAATATAATTCTACCTCTATATGATTCCTCGGTAAAGCCTCATCTAGAATAGGGAGTGCAGAGGAATTCAACAAAACTTATAATAGGATTGGAGGCTAGGAGTTATAAATCTAAACTAGCTAAACTTGGTTTGTTTACATTAAAGAACAGACATCTAAGGGGTGATATGGTTGTCATTTACAAATATATTCAAGGTCATTATAAAGAACTCCATTATTTACTCAATAAGCAAAGAGCAAGGAGTCATCCACTGACAAAAGGTGCTTTCACTAAAACAAAGGCAGTGAGTTTTATAACAAGAAGATCATTAAAGTTATGGAATTCTTTGCCTCAGAATGCTGCATTTGCAGATATTGTAACTGCTTTCAAAAAAGTAATGGATACATATCTAGCACAGAATAATTTAGAGACATATGACAGTGGGCTTCAAAGCAGATAGCATGTTGACCCACAGGGAAATATCTGACTGCCATTTCGAGTCAGGAAGGAATATTTTTATCCATTTGAGGCCTAATTGGAAATGGCTACCATAGTTTTTTTCTTTTTTTGGCCTTCCTCTGGATCAACAAGAGTGATATGGCATGGGCTGAACTTCATGGACACGTCTTTTTTTCAGATTCATCAACTACATTACTATGTCCTGAAAGTAGTAATAACCATTGTAAAAACCCCTGTATAGGGGAAAATTAAAATAAATTATTTGAGACTTAAAAAAGCCTATAGGAATATAAAAGCATTGGTGAAGGACTGGGGGGCAAGGCTGAGGATGACCTAATTACTTATGATGATGTTAACCTAGAATATATCCATCCAGCATGCAGCTGTACAGATGAAATTGAGAGTGACAGTGATAATGACATGTCTAGAGAAGTAGCTGAAAGGCAAAGTCTCAATTTTCCACTTCTTAAAAGGAGTGTTGTGCCTATTTTATTTTATGGTTTCATCTGTCCTTCCACATCTCCTGCAGGCACCATGTTCTTCTTTGTGGCCAAAAAGGATGGGTCCTTCCATCTCTGCATTGATTACCAGGGGCTTAATAATATAACCCCTTCGTAACTGCTACCCACTGCCACTTATATCCGAGCTGCTGGACCGTCTTCGTGGAGCCACAGTATTCACGTAACTGGAATTACTGGTGAAATACAACCTTGTCTGTATGTGGTCCGGTGATGAATGGAAGACCGCTTTTAACACCAGGTATGGGCATTATGAATACCTAGTCATGCCTTTCATCCATGCAATGCCCTAGCAGTCTTTCAAGCCCTCATCAATTATGTGTTTCGTGATCTACTGTTGTCCTTTGTTGTAGTGTATCTCGACGATATACTCGTGTTCTCTAAAACACTGGCTGAGCACCACAAACATGTGCGCATCATCCTAGAATGGTCACCAACCATTTATATGAGAAATTGGAGAAGTGTTTGTTCCATCAGTCCAGTCTCGCTTTCCTGGGTTACGTTGTCTCCCCAGCCAGCTTAGCAGTGGATCCAGCTAAAGTCATTGCTGTCCAAGAATGGTACACTAATATCTACATTCTGTTCAGCTCTGATTATAAAATACATTGACCCGCTTCAGTGCTTCACACTCGAGGTTGACTCTTCTGAAACTGCAGTAGGAGCAGTACTCTCACAGAAGTCAACCGCCACTGTTAGGCTTCACCCTTCCTCATTCTTCTCCTCTCACTTCTCAGACTCCGAGAAGAACTACAACAGTGGTAACCATTAGCTTTAAGCTATAAAACTAGCCCTTGAAGAATGGTGCTACCGCTTGGAGGGTTCCCTGCATTGCATCACCCTACTCATGGACCATCAAAACCTTGCACATCTGGCCTCATCTAAACTCCTGAATGCCCTCCAAGCACAATGGTATTTATTTTTTTCTTATTTTCATTTTCTTAACACTTATGTTCCTGGATACAAGAATGTAAAGGCTGATGCATTGTAACACCAATGTTTCCTCTTTTTCACCAAATTTGTTGTCTATTCCAACACATTTTTTCCTATTCTAACACATTTTTCGCCTATTCAACACATTTTTCTCCTTTTCCAACACATTTTTCTCCAATGCTTAATATGGTGCAACATTTACCAGCACAATATTACTTCTTCTGAGGGCTGAAGTGGAGAAATAAGTAGCTGGAAGTCAAAGTTGGGAGTCCTACAGCAACATATACCTTGTAAAATGTATGCAGAGTGCATTTGTCCTTTGCCTACAACACTTACTTCCTGGTTAAGTAACACTGGAACATATTCATGATGATGTCAAGTGATTAAAAAAAAAAAAGTACAGCCGACAATGTGGCAGATGTGCATGGTAGTCTTGGGGGGGGACTGGCATGGTGTGATTGGTGGGACCTTGACAAACTGCATCCACCCTGGGAGGAGAGGGATTATCCTAATTTATTGTACATGCTGCAGCAACCATTGCTGCAGTAAGGTTTTGAACTACCACTTTACTCCCACATCCCTGCACAGCTCCACATTTCCCCCTCCCACTTGTGCACTTTTCTAGACATAACTCAATTACTGTGTGTGTTTTTACTCTTCACAGTACACAACTGTTGGTGTGTGATGTCTGCTTCAGTCATAGAGCTCACATAAGGATCCCAGTTATCTGTCTGTCACCTAATATATTTATTTGTTTAATTATTTATGTATTTTTTTATTTTTTTTAAGCTCTCCACCCTATCTTATCACAGTTAGTCCCAAAAGAAAACTAAAAAAACAAAATCAACAACTTTTTTCCCTAGACTTCCCCAGCACAGAGACAATAAAAGCCAAATTAGCAAGCAATTTGGACCCCAGCTGCAAAGGAGGTTTACCCCAAAATTTTGTATGACTGACTGTGAACACAATCCGTTCTTTTATGGACGTAACAGTAAAAACACACACATTATTTGAGTAATGTACAGTAAAAGCACAAGGAATAGGGTGAAAGGATTAGGAGACTCTTGGGATGTATGATTAAAGTGGCAGTCCAAAAACTGACAGCAGACATTGTTGTTGCAGCGTGTGCAATAAATGATGGTGATCCCTATCCTCCAGGATCTAGTACCACCAAAAGTTCCACAAATATTTGCTGTTTTTTCACAAGAATTCATGCAGTAAACTTTTTATCCACCCCTAGCCACAAATAGCTCATTTAATAAACATGTAGCAAAAAAGTGAAATTTGATGCAGTCCTTAAAGTGGAACTGTTAATTACACTACTTGTAGACTCATTAAGCGTAATTAATTAAACATTCTTTAACTTATACTTATGTTTTCCATACAGGATAATAATTTTAAAGCTTTTTGATTTAGTAGTTGAGAACCTAATCTGAGAAACGCTTTGTTCTCTGACTTAAACAGAAAAGGTAATTAGTTACTCACATGTTCAGAAAATCACCTATAACCTCTTCTTAGGTTGCTAAAAACACCAGAGTGGTACAAGAAATTGATATGGTTTGATCATGAAAATATTTTCAAGATGGAGACTCCCAATGGGGGGAAGGACTTGGAAAGGGGGCATATTCTGTTTAAAAAAATAAGTGCATGAAAACATAATGTGAAGTAAACTTTGTATCTGTAAGTATATGTCAAAGCTGTTATTAAAGGAAAATGTTAACTTTAAGGTGCTAAATATCCCTGGTCTTTAAGGATTTAATCAGTACATTTATTCTGAATTGCTCAAACTAGCCCTGCAGTGTGACAATGTGGTGTAGTAAAATCCCACCAATATATATATATATATATATATATATATATATATATATATATATATATATATATACAGTATGAGCTTGAACCTGCACTACATTGCAATATGCAACTGATATTAATTAAAAAACAGTATATGTAATTGTTGAGCCATATAATATGAACAATTAATTAATGGAAGATATAGTATAAATGTTCAGGTTCCTTTTTAGCTTAATATATTCCTGGGTTAGTCCCAGGTAACTGAGACCTTTTACGTTTTGTCCCATTTTCTCAGTAAGAAATTATACATGTTTTATACAGTATACTTAAAATGCATTATTAACTGAAAACATGCCCACAGTAAAGAGAAAGTAATGGATGCAACAAACCTTGGACCCGCCAATTCATTCTGCTGTAATAAAAACAGGCAAGAGTCAAGAAAACATTACATGGGAAAACACATTGTTTTAATAAAGGCAACTGTTGTAAACATAATATTCAGTGATTGGTGTTTTATGTTTTAATCCACTGGAGGAAGCAACTATTTTAGGAATTAGATTTTTCTTTTGTTTTTATTGTCAACAGCATTTCTAAAGGGTTTTTTTATTTGCTTCCATCCTTGCTCTATTTTTGTATGCAACATGTTTTCTTTATCACACTTTTCATCTATTACTTACTGTATTTAAAATTAACATAGAAATATATATATATATATATATATATATATATATATATATATATATATATATATATATATATATATGAGAGCAAGAACCAAATCAAAACTATATTCAATAATATTGTGCAAATAAGAAAAAGACATGTGCTCCTCCATACAGATAGTGCACATGTTTGGCCTGTATTGGACATATATAATATCACAGTTTTAGTAAATACGAGGATTTAGTCCATATTTTGGCCAGAAGATGTTAAGCTCACCAACCCCCTCAAGTTACCACAATATATGTCAAGTTCCTAAACTAATATACTTGTAGAGCCCTATCTAAATTAAAAACAAGCCCAGAAGAACTGTCATGATAAACACTTTGGAATGGACCCTTTAAATGTAGTCTTTTTGATTTTGTTTTTTGAGGGTCCAAAAAATAATATATATGATTAAAAACAATGTATGCAATTAAAAACAAGTATAGAAAAGGACTTACCTTATATATAGAAAACTTTATAGGCCTGCAGTGTGGGTATCTGTCCAAGAGGACTGTGGATCCTCCAACCCTCCTATATAGTTAAAATGTTTCCTCCCCCACAGGACATGTGAGGAATTGCTGATTGCAAATAGACGAGGTGTATAGCAGCTCAAATAGGCCAGAAAACACCTGCCTTTGAAGGGATATGGAAATAAGGAAGAAATACAGCATGTGTATAAAATAACAAAGTTCGATGTTCAGAGGCCTACTTACATAACATTAGAGTCGTTGCTTAAACCTTTGCTGACACTGCCTCCACATGAGTGGGAAAACTTGCCTCTCTCTATAACCCAGCTGACTTATACACCTAAGGTTCTAGCAGTAGCAGTCTCAACCTTTGATCAAACATCAGTTCATACTTTGGCAGCTATGGAGCCTCCAATTACAAAATCAGACCTATTTTGCATGCTTGATAGCTTAGGCTCTAAGACGACTTAAGAAGCTACATGGAAGAGTTTAAGGCCACACTCATGACAGAACTTGCTACTCTAAGATCTGAAGTTGCACAGTTGGGCCAACGAGTCTCATACCTTGAGGAAGAAAAATGTATGGCTGCTGACCACACCACCTGCTTTGAGCAGATGATCACTGAACAGTTAGAAACAACACAACATCTACAACTGCATCTTGATGACCTGGAAAACTGAGTCCAATGCTCAAAAGTCAGGATTAAAAATCTTCCTGAAACAACTTCACCTCAAGATCTACCAGTCTCGATTGCAGTTCTATTCATGCAAGTCCTAGATGAACTTACCCTGGTCAGATTTTGATGGAGCGGGGCTCATAGGGCACCAAAGCCCAGAGATAACAATGGTGCTACCCCTAGAGATGTGATAGTCTGTCTGCACCATTTGACGTGAAAGATCAGATCATGTGGCGAAGCATAGAGTATGGTCAAATTCACTTTCCTGGAGCAAGAAGTGCCGAGTACTTTGCAACTTCAAAGAGAAGTCAAATTGCTAACAGAATATCTGAGAGCCAAGCAAATATGATACAGTTGGGGATTTGCTTTTGGTCTCCATGCTTCCCATAAAGGAAAATCGGCTACTCTATACTCCCCAGTGGAGTACACTACCTCTGTGCTGCCCTCAGAATCTTTCCACTGGACCAGAATAGGTTTACTTACCCCCAAATTCCTCATCAATCTAAAAAACAAGCAGATTGGTCATCTGGATCTCTGGGGAAGAAAAAAAGCAGCTCAAATTAGACCTGGCTATCCCATCCACCTCTAATGTGATCCCCACTTGGACTTGAACTGTGCACCTGCAAGCTGCGAGTCTCACTGTGCAACTACCTCTTCTCAGTACTCCAGGATATGTGTATGATTTTTTTTAGGAATTCCTTGTATCTTTGATGAGAGGGCAGCCATCCTCACTTCCATTTCAGCCCTGAGACTTCAGACCATAGCTCCACCTCAGCATCTGGCTCTTACAGCCACTTTACATCAATTCCCCTTCTTGGTGCTTACTCTAGCACTGCAATCTAACTCTGCATAGCCAATTAGTTTTGAATCGCTGATCAATTTGTTTGCATACCCTCCAGGACTGATGTACTATAGGGATCCTTACTTCCCAAAATATACTACTTTTCCTTCTTACTTCTGTGCCATTACGCACCTTCGATTAGATGCTGTGGCCTGACTTCTCTAATCATAAATGGAGATATTTATAGTGAGAAGTTCTTCCATCTCCTCTAATCTTTCCCTGATACTTCCCACCTGATTTACTTCCCTATATTAATTTAAGATTGCATTGTTTAGAACTCAATTTCTTCTTCACTACCGCTGAGCCATATGGCCATAGATCCCTTGACACTCCTGCATTCTTATCCATATACAGATCGTATTGCTCTTTCCCCCTTTCCTTTTTTTTCCTTGCCTTTGCATTCTCCACATTCCTACACTGAGCCTTTACTTGGTCCACATACTCACCTCTCATAGTCCTCTTAGACATCCCTGTCTCACTTCCTGGCTCATGAAACTCTGTTGATCTCTTCCTGAAACACTTACTCCCCTGGACTTGTTCAGGCACTTCCCGCGTCATACCATGATACTTTCCTCTACACACTTGCTCCTAGCACCTCTGCACTGATTTTCTTTAGAGTTTCTTGGAATCCTCGTTCTCCCTTCCTTCTTTCCTTTCTCATTCTCTCCTCCTCCTACATCCTTTTCCCCCTTTTTTACCCCCCCCCCCACTGGGTGGCTCCTCTCAGGATTTTTGGTAAAGCCTTTCCACCCTAAAGCTAATCAACCACTCCTCTTAAGATCATGAACATCAACATCAGAGGCCTCAACTTCCCTGAGAAACGCTCCATGGTATTATGTGACCTTGGTCATTCAACCTCAGACATTGTCTTTATATAGGAAACACACTTCCTTTCAACCTCCTCTATATCATTACAGAATTATTCATACTCGTCCTCAGCCTACTTCTCCTATCAGGAGAAGGAGATGTGCGGGCATTCTTCTTAGAAGATCCATTCCCTGTCCACTCCTGGAAATGAAGACAGATGAAGAGGGTCAATTCCTCATTCTTAAAGGTCTTCTCCATAACCAATCCAGAGTACCAGCCACTATATATGGCCCACTCCAATCAAATGTTCTTCTTATCTTGTTTCCTCGTACACTTGACAATTTTGCTGACTCTCCAATCGTATTCGGAGGTGACCTCAACATAGCCCTTGACCCTCATATAGATTGTTCTTTGGGCTCATCACAACTTAAACTCACTCAATTACAACACCTTCTTGTACAACTCGCATGCCTTCAACTAATTAGCTTCCTGTCAAACCCTGCACCCGAAAGATTCAGACTGCACCTTCTATTCTTTCCCACACAATTCTGTCAGCAGAATTGATTACCTCTTTATCTCTCAATCCCTCTTACATCACATATCAGAGTCCAGAATTGACACTGTCTCCTAGATGAATCACTCCCCTGTTTCGACTTCCATAATGATGTCATACTCCCCGGATCTCACTCGACCTTTGAGTCTTAATGAATTTCTCTTGAAAGATCACACCTCTATATAATCCCTTCAAGACATGAATTAATATTTCTGGCTGAATTTGGAAATGGTCGACTCAGACCCTATAGTTTGGAAAGCACACAAGTGCATAAAGCTTGGAGCATTAAAAAAATGTGAAAATGGAACACAATACATACTCCGAACACTTGAGTTGAAACATAAACATCTGCGAAGCTCTAAAGACAGATCTTCTCTTGATTCTCATAAAGATGAGCTTAATTCCCTTCTTTGGCAGAGTGTTGCCAAGTCATTCATGTTGCATAAATATAAGCAATAACAAGATGGAAACAAATGCGGGAAGACTCTTGAGTTGATGATTAAACGATGTAGACAGTCCTGCATAGCTGAGAAAGGAGAAAGCAGCATGTTTTCGAGCTAGAGAAGATAGGCAAATAAAGGGCAATTGAAGGTTAGTTTTAGGTATGACATTTGTTCTCTGAATTAAGGGAGTCTGGGGGCACTCTGGTAGAGAAAAAGGGTGGAAAGAGGTTGACTCCAAATACCCCAAAATTTGGTGTGACAAACAGGCAGCTGGGGTCCAAATTGCTTGCTGATTTAGCTTTCATTGTCTCTGTGTTGAGAAATTCTGGGGAAAGAAGTTTTTTTTTTGTTTTGTTTTTTTATATATATATTTTTTTTTTTTTTTTTTTTTTGGGACTGACTTTGATAAGATAGGGTGAACAACTTAAAATAAATAATTACAATTTAAAAATAAAAGCAAATAATAAATAAATAATTAAACAAATAAATATATTAGGTGACAGAGAACTGACTGAGAGCCTGATGTGATCTCTGTGACTGAGGAAGACTTGACAGAGAGCAGACGACATTGAGAAAATTGTTGAGGGCTATGGCAGACATCAAACACCATCAGTTGTGTACTTATAGAGTAAAAACACACACAGTAATTGAGTAATATCCAGCAAATGCACAAGGGGGAGAGGGAAAGGTGGAGTAGTGCAGGGATGTGGGAGTAAAGTGGTACTTCAAAAACTGAATGCAACAATGTTTGCTGCAGCATGTGCAAAAAATTATATTGATCCCTCTCCTCCCGGGGTGGATGCAGTTTGTCAAGGTCCCACCAATCACACCACGCCAATCCCCCACCACCACTGCCATACAAATCTGCCACATTGTAGGTTGTACTTGTACTTATATATTATTTTTGTCATTTAAAATCAGCATGAATATGTGCCAGTGTCATTTAAGCAGGAGGTTAGTGTTGTGGTCAAAGGACAAACGCACTCTGCATGCAAACACATTTTTCATGGTATATGATGATGGATGAAAGTTATCACCATGTTCCCCGCGATAAATTTCTCAGAAACCACGTTGTTCTCCACTCTTTCTTGGTAAAATCTGCTTTAAAATGAATGATTAAAATCTTCATTTTTTTCAATGGCTATAAAGTTTCCGACCATTGATTTACGTTGTTTTCGAATTTCTGCTATACAAATGTGACGTATTTGTGGAAGTCAGACACAATAGAAGCAGCTACAGAGCGAGATAGACGTGCTGTGCTGTTCTGCTGTGATATTTTGGCAAAATTGAGGCAGGAGAGGCTCATAGTGACTCCTATCACTATGAGCAGCAAAAGGAGGAACTGGAAGGACTCTTATTATGTGTCCACTGAGTCTGAGGAGGAGGAGGAAGTGGCTAGCAGTACTGAACCGATGCTGTCCAGTCCCCCTAAATCAAGGGATCTTGGGGAATTTAATTAGAAGGGAGAGAGAAAAGGGAATGGGAAGGGAGGGAGAAATGGGTAGTACTAGCGAAAGCATGACAGGTCAACTGCCTATGACTCCTGCAAGATGTGCTGCCCCTGCTGCCAGTGAAGGTGATGAGTGAAAATTCATAAACTTGTTGAAGGCATGTCAGAAGGATGTTCATGTGGGCAGATTTTTGTCAGACTGATGGGGATTAGATGTCGAAGAGACTTTAGTGGATACTGTCAATGTGCCTTTGACACTGTTCCAACAGAGCATTGCCCTCTTTGACCTTTAGTGCATCTCCTCCTATGTATTTTTCTTCCTAATACAAGAAGGGATCAATAGATTAGGCATTAGGCAGATTGTAGCTTGGAAATCTTAAATTATCTGACTATATATTACTTAAAGTGGAACTACCACCCCACGTAAAGTTAAACCCCAAGAATTACCCATCTGGTAACTAGCTGAACAATAGTACTAGTCACCAGAATAATTTCCTCCTTACAGAGAAATTCTACTGCTCCTGGGACTGACAGCCAGTAAACAGTGCAGACATCTTTGCATAGTGACGTCTGCACACCTGCGTTGTCAGTCCCAGTCTACTCTAGGAGGTGTTGCTTGGTACCGTAGGGTACCAGATAGGACTGACGGCGCAGGTCGCAGATTCTTTTAAAGAGCTGCTGCCTGACCGTCAGCCTCGGGAGCATTAGAATTTAGCTATAAGGAGGTAATTATTCTGGCAACTAGTACTATTGTTCAGCTAGTCACCAGATGGGTAATTTTTGGGGTTTATCTTTACGTGAGGTGGAAGTTCTACTTTGATTTTCATAGCAAAAGCAATAAGAGATACGCTTTTCAAATATTTATGCTATACAGTGCACTGAACACTTCATATGAAATAAAAGTTATATTTTACTGACAGGGTATTGCAATCACATTGGTATCTGCTGTGAGTAAAAGTTATTAATTCTCCCCTTAATGCTTTGGGTACCTCTTAGATATTCATATGGTCAATGATAATTGTTAGTGATGAGCGAGCATGCTCGGCCGAAGCTCGGTTCGGCTCGAGCATCGCTCTGCTCGGCACATGGCGGTACTCGTACGAGTACCACATGTGCTCGCCCGCCATGTTCGGGTCTCCTCCCCGCACGTTTCGCGGCTGCTGCGCAGCCAATAAACGTGCAGGGAGGCTCTGACATCAGTGTAATGCCAGCAGCCATGTTGGCTGCTGGCATTACACTGATTGGCTGGCCAGAACCCGTGATCGGGTGCTGTATAGCACCTGACCAGCGAGTTCGGCTCAGTCTTAGCCAGGGAGAGATGAGGATAGGAAGGGAAAGTCAGTGTAGGGAGAAGAAAAGTGTTGTTGAACAAAAAAAAGACCCAAAAGTCCTTTTTAGGACTACTGTGTGTGGGGGCAGCAGTTTATTTTGTTTGGGGGGGCAGATTAGCAGCACATTCTGTTTAGTGTGCAAAGTTGCAGATTAGCAGCACATTCTTTGTAGTGTGCAAAGTTGCAGATTAGCAGCACATTCTGTTTAGTGTGCAAAGTTGCAGATTAGCAGCACATTCTGTTCAGTGTGCAAAAATGCAGATTAGCAGCACATTCTTTTTAGTGTGCAAAGTTTCAGATTAGCAGCACATTCTGTTTAGTGTGCAAATTTTCAGATTAGCAGAACATTCTGTTTAGTGTGCAAAGTGTTAAATATCAAAGTCACATATTCCATTCACTGTGCCGAGACGCAGATAAGCAGCACATTCTGTTTAGTGTGCAAAGTTGCAGATTAGCAGAACATTCTGTTTAGTGTGCAAAGTGTAAAATATAAAAGTCACATATTCCATTCACTGTGCCGAGCCGCAGATAAGCAGCACATTCTGTTTAGTGTGCAAAGTTGCATATTAGGAGAACATTCTGTTTAGTGTGCAAAGTGTAAAATATCAAAGTCACATATTCCATTCACTGTGCCTAGCCGCAGATAAGCAGCACATTCTGTTTAGTGTGCAAAGTTGCAGATTAGGAGAACATTCTGTTTACTGTGCAAAGTGTAAAATATCAAAGTCACATATTCCATTCACTGTCTAGCCGCAGATAAGCAGCACATTCTGTTTAGTGTGCAAAGTTGCAGATTAGGAGAACATTCTGTTTACTGTGCAAAGTGTAAAATATCAAAGTCACATATTCCATTCACTGTGCCGAGCCGCAGATAAGCAGCACATTCTGTTTAGTGTGCAAAGTTGCAGATTAGGAGAACATTCTGTTTACTGTTCAAAGTGTAAAATATCAAAGTCACAATTCCATTCACTGTGCTGAGCCGCAGATAAGCAGCACATTCTGTTTAGTGTGCAAAGTTGCAGATTAGGAGAACATTCTGTTTACTGTGCAAAGTGTAAAATATCAAAGTCACATATTCCATTCACTGTCTAGCCGCAGATAAGCAGCACATTCTGTTTAGTGTGCAAAGTTGCAGATTAGGAGAACATTCTGTTTACTGTGCAAAGTGTAAAATATCAAAGTCACATATTCCATTCACTGTGTCGAGCCGCAGATAAGCAGCACATTCTGTTTAGTGTGCAAAGTTGCAGATTAGGAGAACATTCTGTTTAGTGTGCAAAGTTGCAGATTTGCAGCACATATTCCGTGTAATATGAAGAAGGCGGGTAAAAAGGGACGGGGAAGTGGACGTGATCCTGATAGTTCAGGGCGCGGGTCAGGACGCGTAGAAACTGTGCCTGGTGCCAGAGCACAAGAAAGAAAGACGTCCACCATACCTAGCTTCATGTCTCAGTTTACAGGGCGTCGCAGGACATCACTCTCAAGGTCAGACCACTGCGAACAGGTGGTCGGTTGGATTTCAGCTGATACTGCTTCCAGTCGGTTAAGCACCACCCTGTCTTCCACCAAGTCCACTCTCAGTAGCCAAGAGTCTGGTCAACATAATCCTCACCCTGATCATCCTTCCTCCCACCATAGAGGGTCTGGTCAAAGAAGTGATCCCACACTGGGATATAGTGAGGAGCTCGTCTCATCACCAATCCTTAATTTGAACCTCTCTCCAAGCACGCTTGCAGAGGAACATGACATCTTGTGCCCTGATTCACAACCTCTAGAGGGTACCCAATCACAAGAAGATGACAGAGGTGAACGGCATTTAAAGGGATAGTAATACTTCATTTTAACTTTATTTTATTTTGTAGGCATTAAAAAAACATGAAGAATGATATAAGTCTTATCTCTGAAACCTTTATGGTTTAAGAGATATTCACAAACAAAGTATCCCCCCCCTGTTCAACCAGATAAGAAGGGAGATGCCCAGGTAGACTGCAGAGAGGGACAATCTTCAATTAAGATAATGGAAAAAGCTGAAAAACTTTTCAAGGGGGGAAGGGCTTTCATTGTTTTCATACAAAGAAAATTGTCCCCTTCTGTTATCTGTACTGTCATACAACCAGACTCACATCTGAGAAGAGATGGCTTACACTAGGTAAAAGGGGCGGGGAGGGGAACTTTGCTTGTGAATATCTCATAAACCATAAAGGTTTGAGAGATAAGACTTATATCATTCTTCATGTTTTTTTAATGCCTACAAAATAAAATAAAGTTAAAACGAAGTGTTACTATCCCTTTAAGGTCAAAGGAAGTGGATGATGATGATGATGAGACACAGTTGCCATCAAATCAACCACTTTTACTGTCTCAAGACCTTGATGAGGAGGATGATATACAGTTGTCAATGACTGAGTATGGGGTTGGATCAAGACATGAGGAGGATGATCAGAGTGAGGAAGTGGAGGAGGACTTGGTGGACGATGAAGTGACTGACCCCACCTGGGAAGGTGGAGAGCAGAGCGATGACAGCAGTCCTGAGGGTGAGCCATCTGCAGCACCGCAACAGGCTGGAAGAGGCAGTGGTGTGGCTACAGAAAGAAGGCGGACCGCACCAAACCGGCCCGCAAATGTTCCACGGAGCACCTCCTTGCGTAAATCTCCCTTGCCAAGGGGTAGGTGTTCCGCGGTATGGCGTTTTTTTAAGGAAAGTGCGGACGACAAAAGAATTGTAGTTTGCAACCTGTGCCACACCAGAATGAGCCGTGGCATGAACACTAGAAACCTCACCACCACCAGCATGATCCGACACATGGCATCCAAGCACCGTAATAAGTGGGAGGAACGCCCGGATCGCCAATCTGTGTCTGCAGGCCACACCACTGCCTCCTCTTCCCCTGTTTTCGGTGCCGGCCAATCGCCTGTCGAAGGCGCAGGCCCGCATACCTCCCGCCCTGCACCTGTACCATCTGAAGCACCATCAGCGACCACATCCACTTCCCTGTCCCAGCGCAGCGTCCAAATGTCGTTACCCCAGGCATTTGAGCGCAAGCGAAAATACCCAGCCACCCACCCACAGGCCATAGCACTAACCTCACACCTTTCCAAATTACTTCCGCAGCCTGATGGCAGCAGCTGTCCCTCGGTACGCAGTCCCCAGCCGCCACTACTTTTCACGGTGTGCCGTCCCCGCCTTACACCACCATGTGTCCCGTAACATCACCCGTGCCCTGACCAACGCAGTTACTGGGAAGGTCCACTTAACGACTGACACATGGACAAGTGCTTGTGGCCAGGGACGCTACATTTCACTGACGGCACACTGGGTGAATGTCGTGGAGGCTGGGAGCGACTCGGACCCTGGGATGGCACAGGTGCTACCCACGCCGAGGATTGCGTCCCTACCTCCATCAGGGTTTCCGCCAGCACCTACGTTATTGGCTCCTCCTCCTCCGTTTCCACCTCCGAATTCTCTGCGCGCAGCGCCACTCACCCATCAGCCGGTAGCTGGAAGCAGTGTAGCACTGCAGTGGGGAAGCGTCAACAGGCCGTGCTGAAGCTGATCTGCCTTGGGGACAAACAGCACACGGCCTCAGAGCTGTTGCAGGGGATTAGTCTCCAGACCGAGCAGTGGCTCTCGCCACTCAACCTGCAACCAGGCATGGTTGTGTGTGATAATGGGCGTAACTTGGTGGCGGCTTTGGAGCTCGGCAACCTCACACACGTACCATGCCTAGCGCATGTATTTAATTTAGTGGTTCAGCGATTTCTAAAAACCTACCCCACTTTGCATGATCTCTTGACCAAGGTGCGCCGCGTGTGTGCACATTTCCGTAAGTCATCTACAGCTTCAGCTGGCCTGTTGAAGCTGCAGCAGCGCTTACAATTGCCAGCTCACCGGCTGCTGTGTGACGTGAGCACGTGCTGGAACTCCACCTTCCACATGTTGGCCCGGCTTTGTGAGCAGCAGAGGGCAGTAGTGGAGTACCAGCTGTTACACGGTCGTCGCCTCTCCGTTCAACTTCCTGTAATCAGAAGTGAGGAGTGGGAATGGATGTCAGACCTCTGTGAGGTTTTACGCAATTTTGAGGAATCGACACAGATGGTGAGCGGCGATAACGCTATTATCAGTGTAACCATCCCACTTCTGTGTCTACTGAAACGCTCGCTGCTCACAATTAAAACCGACGCTTTGCATGTGGAAGAGGTGGAAATGCGGGAGGAAGAGCTTACACAAGGTGATAGCCAGAGCACCCTCACTTCGTCTTCTCAGCGACAATTGGAGGAGGCGGAGGAGGAGGAGGAGGAAGACACGGTTGCCTCCGCTACAGAGGGTAGCCATGGAACTTTAGTTCCATCTCTTCAGCGTGGGTGGGCAGAAGAGGAGGAAGAGGATGAGGAGATTGAGAGTCATCCTCCTGGTGAGGACAGCGAAATCTTGCCTGTTGGTACTCTGGCACACATGGCTGACTTTATGTTAGGCTGCCTTTCCCGTGACCCACGCGTTACACGCATTTTAGACAACACGGATTACTGGGTGTTCACCCTTCTGGACCCCCGCTACAAAGAGAATTTCTCATCTCTCATTCCTCCGGTGGAGAGGACAAGCAAAATGGTGCAATACCAGAAGGTTCTTGTTGAAAAGTTGCTCCAAAATTTTCCATCTGACAACGCTGGCGGCAGAGTACGTGCTACACCCAAATATATCTTTCCTCCCCAGACCTCTCTCCTTCCCTCCTGTCCCGAGTGTCTGACTGTCTGTCTGCTGTGTCTTCCTGGATGTCCTCCCATCAACTCAAACTTAACCTTAGCAAAACTGAACTAATTCTCTTCCCTCCATCTACAACCAGCCTTATCCCAAACATTACCCTCACCGTTAACAACACTTCCATCACACCAACCCCTACAGCACGCTGCCTGGGGGTCACATTTGACTCTGCCCTATCCTTCATTCCTCACATCCAGTCAATCTCCAACTCATGCCGCCTCCACCTCCGCAGCATCTCTAGAATCCGACCCTTTCTCACAGAAGACACTACCAAAATTCTAATCCAAACACTCATCATGTCCCGTCTTGACTACTGTAACTCTTTACTAATTGGCCTGCCTCTCACCCGACTAACCCCGCTACAGTCCATAATGAACTCTGCTGCAAGACTAATCTACCTCACTCATCGCTTCTCTAACACCACACCCCTCTGTCAGTCCCTACACTGGCTCCCGTTAGCATACAGAGTAAAATTCAAAACTCTGGTGCTAACTTATAGAGCCCTCACTAACACTGCACCCCCCTATATTTCATCTCTCATTTCCAAATATACTCCCGCCCGCCATCTTCGCTCTGCACATGACCTTCTGCTCTCCACAGCTCTTATCACATCCTCCCACTCCCGCCTACAGGACTTCTCCCGTGCTGCACCTGAGCTGTGGAATTCCCTCCCCCGCCCCATCAGACTCTCCCCCAGCCTTCAAATCTTCAGACGCTCCCTGAAGACTCACCTCTTCAGGGAGGCCTATCAACTGCCTCCATAAACATCATCACCAAGATTCACCCCTTGCACGGACTACTGCACTCAACAGCACTTCTCACTCCCACCCACTGACTGGCAGTTCATGTGGCAGGAGGCACTTAAACACAATAGCACTTACTCCTTCTGTATCAAACCTACCTTCCTCTAGACTGTAAGCTCTCACGAGCAGGGCCCTCTGATCCTCCTGTTCTACACATCTGATTGTACTATTTAATACCTCTGTATGTCTATTCCCCAATTGTACAGCGCTGCGGAATTAGTTGGCGCTATATAAATAAAGAATAATAAATAATAATAAATAATAATAATAATACCTTGGCCAACCGAGAAGGGGAGAAAAGGGGAGCACACAGCAGTTCCGAGAAAGGCAGGGCAACACTCTCCAAGGCGTGGGACACCTTCATGACACCCCGCCAGCACCCTCACCCTGATGCGCAGCCTAGTGTCACAAGGAGGGAAAAGTTTTGGAAGATGGTGAAGGAGTACGTAGCAGACCGTGTCAGCGTCCTCAATGATCCCTCTGTGCCTAACAACTACTGGGTGTCCAAGCTGGACACGTGGTATGAACTGGCACTCTACGCCTTGGAGGTGCTGGCCTGCCCTGCCGCCAGCATTCTGTCTGAGCGGGTATTTAGTGCTGTTGGTGGCATCATAACAGATAAGCGTATCCGCCTTTCCACCGAAAATGCTGATAGGTTGACACTTATAAAAATGAACAAGGCCTGGATTTCCCCTGACTTCTCCACTCCACTGGAGGAAAGCCCCGGGGGAACATAAAATCACTTTATATATGTTATTTACAATGATGGGAATACTCTGTATTCCCATTCACCCCTTCCACCCAAAAAATGGGTATATGGTTGACTCTCTTCCATATACCCGGTGATATAATTTTTATATAGGGCCAGCTCACCAGCGGGCCCTTTGATATAATTTTTATATAGGGCCAGCTCACCAGCGGGCGCTGTTTGACAATTTTTGTATAGGTCAGCTCACCAGCGGGCCTTCTCATATAATGTTTTATTGGGTCAGCTCTCTAGCGGGCCCTCTCATATAATGTTTTATAGCGTCAGCTCACTAGCGGGCCTTCGCATATAATGTTTAGGATGGTCAGCTCCGCAGCAGACCCTCACCCATAATGTTTTAGATGGTCGGCTCAGCGCACGTTTCCCTCTTAATTATGGCCCCAGTTCAGAAAAATCGAGGACATTTTTGGGAGAATTTGCCTCTGCGCACGTTTCCCTCTTAATCATGGCCCCAGTTCAGAAAAATCGAGGAAATTTTTGGGAGAATTTTCCTCTGCGCACGTTTCCCTCTTAATCATGGCCCCAGTTCTGAAAAATCGAGGACATTTTTTGCAGAATTTGCCTCTGCGCACGTTTCCCTCTTAATCATGGCCCCAGTTCCGAAAAATCTATGAAATTTTTTGCAGAATTTGCAGATGATATACAAGTAAATATACAGCAAATACTGTTTGGTAACAATTTTTCGCCTGAAGTCGTTTTTATCTTCCTTTTTGTGTGTTTTACGGTCAGTCTGTAAAAATGGCGTACTACGGGCGAAAGATCGTTCCCAGCAGCGATGTTGGAGTCCAAGATGCATCCAGACATCCTCCCTATGCTGTCCCTGAACCATTTCTGTGGTGTTTCCATCATTTTCTGCCCTTTTCCTATGGACCAGGCACCCTCCCCTCATCAGAGCAGGGGGTGCCTGGTGTAATGCTCGAGTCCTCCCATTGACTTCAATGGGGCTCGGGTGCTCGGCAGAGCACTCGAGCCTCCGGGGGCGCTCGGTCAGAGCACCCGAACACCCGAGCATTGGGGTGCTCGATCATCACTAATAATTGTATCAAGTGGAGGGCAATGGTGGAGTGTAACGGCATTTTGTGGCATTTCTGTCCTCTGTGCTATGCGTCATACCTATATTAAACAAGAAGCATAGAAATGGTGTAATTTTACTCCATTTTCCTGAGCATGAAGTTTGCTTTAAATTGATAATGATGGAGTGGGGTGTACCGATATGCAGTGAAGCAATCATACTCTCTAGTAAATATCCCTGAATGCCGCAAAAGCATTGGAGGTTAACTTCTATGAAGCTGCATTGGTCGATTAATACAGTCCTCCAATAATCAAATGAATTTGAAGAAAAAAATAATAATTTCTCACAAATTAGTTCATAGGTGTATTTTTGTTTAAGGGTGCATTGCTAACCACTTGGGTGCTAAACAGGTCTTCAAGACATTGCAAGAGACCACACTGAGACTTCTAACTTCTTGATGAAGAAATTAGTACTAACCCTCTGTTAGATATATGCCCAAATTAAATTTAATTGAAATGTAAATAAATATTGCACATAATAAATGATAAGCATAAAAGCAATTGAAATATATATGCTTTGAATATGCATAAATCTAAGCTCTAAAGTAAGAGTGAAAAAAGCACGTAAAAAACATGTACAAAAAAGCTGTTAGCAGATCTTTGGTAATTAAACTTTATAAATGACTTATAATGCATGAGCAGACAGACGAACCCCAAGGTCAAGTGAAAACCTGATGTGTATTATGTTATTCATAATTAGCTTAAAGATAGCCAGAGAAAACAAGATTTCCACATTAACCGACATACATGGTGGTAAATTCAGATATAATTCTGTAAAGATAATTGGATCAAATACAGGGAAGTACAGAAAAGCTTAGTGCCAAATGACATTTGCTTTGAGACTGACAATGCATTTCTTGTGCAATATTTGGACATTTCAGGTATATGTTTTAATGTTGTGCTTTATGTAAGGTTCAAAACGGAAACAATTTATTGCCAGTTGACTTCATAGCATTATATCTGTCCAAGTCAGTTGTTCTATTCTTAACAATTCTAGTTTGCCTCTTTCTATTTTTTTCCTTGACAAAGAGGGATCATGAGTGAGTTGTTCTAACTTGCCCCATATGGAATTTTAATTAAAAAAATGTTTCTTTGTTCATCTAATTCAGTTATGATAAACTGAAATCTGTAATGTGTTTTTGCCTATTCAGTTATATTTTCTGTTTAACGAGTCGAGCCCCTAGTAAATTTGCAATAAAAAAAGACTTTGATGGTGATGTAATAAGAATTGGAACAATTATGGACAAAACATATAGATAACTTAAAATATGCTTGTAAGACCTTGAATATTAGCGAGAGAAATGGGTGGACTAGATGCCATCATATTCTATGTTTCTATGTTTCTATGCAAAGCCCCATTTAACTGAAACCTAATTTTTTTGTCTATTATGGTGCAGCTGTTTTGTCTCTGAAATACTCCAGTTCATCTTTATACAAAAGTCTCATATAGTTTCAGATGACCCTACTTTATCCCTAATTACACTGATGCGGCTTGATATACACATTCTCCAGTTTAACCCCTATGTTATAATGTGGTCTACAGCCTGTGCATTGTGAACTCCCCAGGTTGTACTAACTTACACCTCCACACCATTTTACTAATAATCATTGACAGCCAAATCAGTAACAAGCTATGATGTCATAAATACAAAAGCATTTGGTAAAAATTACCTATTTTGAATATATCAAAAACTATAAAACAAAATTAAAGGTGGTAGGGAAAATTTCAATTATTTTTAAAAGCCTTGAATCCCCCACCCCCGAGTACAAAAATACCAAATATGTATCATTTTACTTACAAGTATGGCCTGAGCATTCCCCTAATTAACAGGAGTGTGATATGGTATTTCAACTATATTGACTAAAATTAAAATTCTTTTTGTTACATGGTAGAACTACCCTACAACAGCTGAATAACTATATAAACTATATGTTTCCTGAAAGTATATATCCCACTGCATGAAATGAGGGGTCACTTGCCTTTCAACCCTTAGCCTTGTGTGATCAAATGTTTGCAGAATGTTGTGCTAAAGGGAAAAAAATAAGCATTTGTTACTTTTCCACCACTTCATGTACTAGAACTTTAGAAAACTACAGAATTCCCTCCTGTAATCTTTAGCTAGTGTTCTTATTAGAAAAATGGCACCTTATTGGTATAAGTTAACTTACTCCAGGGGATACCGGAAGCACAAACTACACCAACTACACGCTATTAGTTTTCTACAGAAATGAACAAAAGGTTGACAACCTGCCGCATAAAATGAGGTATCACTTGCCTTTCTACCCTTAACCTGGTGTGCACAATTGTTTCCAGATGAAGGAGCAACAGGAAAAAGTAGGCATCCTTTCAAATGTACGAAAATCTTTGAAAACTATGGAATTCCTAATTACATGTATTAGGTACGCCTCCTCCAAGAAAAAAGGCACCCCATTGTTGACATGCCATAGGAGTGCAGGAAGCACAGAATTACATTAAGCTGCCTGCACTAAACTGGTCCTAACAATTAGAAATATGAAGGGACTGTATACAGGTTATATCATTTTGAAAAGTAGACATTAACCTGCATCAAATGTGGGGTTGTTTGCCATTCCACCTCTAGGATGGTATGCACAGTTATTTCCACAAGGTGGCAATATAGGTAAAAAAAAGGACATTTTTTACAATTCTACCATTTCATACATATTACAGTCTTTGAAAACTATGGACTTTCCTGCAGTATTCAGAACTTTCTACCAGTCCAAGAAACATAGTACTCCATGGGTTGACATGCAATATATGGTAACAACAAAAAGGAAAGAAGAGGAAAAAGAGTTAACAAAAAATGGTGGGTTTGGTGCTTTGTTTATGGCAAATACTGTGGAAAATACCAAGATATATGTGGGAATGTACATGGTTAATATATAACAATTTCTATTAAAACAACATTGAAATTAATAAAGACATCTCAAAAGAAGCAAATAAACAAATTAAAAACAAGTGTAACTGGTGTTGTTGAAACAATTTAACAAACTACTGGAACATGCATCTTGACTGCATGCTGATGAAAAGTGAGTATATAGGATAAAGTGGCCTGAGTAGTGTATATGTAAACACTACAAATAAAGGGTGAAAGAATAGTAAGCTCTGTACTATGTGTGTGTGTGTATGTATATATATATATATATGTATATATATATATATATATATATATATATATATATATATATATATATATATCATTGATTGGGTAAAAATAACATCTATTATTTCAGCTGCCGATTTTGTTAATTTCGAGAGCGTGCGCTGAAAGCGCTTTTAGTCCCACTGGGAGAAAGTTGATATATAAATACTAGTTATTATTATATATGTATCAGGCATACTAAAATTATTAAATGGTTAACTCACTGCTGAAGCAGAAATAACTTCCATATTCACCCCAGCATTAATAACCAAATGTGCCTTTCACTCATATATACTTACATTAATCATTAATTGTTCACTCGCTGCTAAAGAAAAGGTAACTATACATATCTGTAACAGCGTGAGTCACCATGTATCTCTTAAAAGTAATGCTGACATAGAAATGCCCAACTAACATTAATTCAGCTTGTAGATCAATAGAGGCAACAAAGGGGAACAATATGGACTACCAGGTAGGAGTAGGATATGATGTGGGAGGGTTTCCCTTATCCCACTCACTCCTACCCAGCACTTTGGGTAAGATGGTAGCAAGGGAGCCATGTTGCTCTACTGCATTGCATTTATTTATCTTCCAGCTGAATCAACTGAGAGATCAATAACTGGGGGGTCCAAGAATGCCGACACTTATTTTTATTTGTGGCTACTATGATAGTAATATTGGTTTATGTGGTGACTGCAATTTAGCAGTATGGTATATAGGATTGGCACAGTGGGAACAGCTATCCAATCATGTACACCATACCAACTTGGCACTGCGGGTTCATTAAAAAATGTTATTGTATATTCTCCACTACCTAGCCCTTTCAGTGACATTAGCTTCTTCATTTAGAAGAAGCTGACTTTGGACACTCAACCAGGCTATGCCCCCAGACCTTGGGTGGCTATTACAAACCCGCTCAGCATTCAGACTAAGAGACATAGTTTCCGCATCTGAACACATTCAGAGTCCTGAATGCTAAATTTTGCTGTAGTTGGTGTGTAGAAGTTGGTGAAAGTGTTCAGAGGAATATTTTATCTTTTTCAGTCTAAAGACCAAGTAAAGTCTCTATAAGTGTAACAGTTCCATGGGCATTTTTCTGTTTGAACATCCTTAGTTCCTCAAATAACTGAAAGGTGTAGGATGAGAGAGATGAATTTAAAGTTTTCTAAAGAACTGAAGTGTTTTATAAATGGTGACTGATAACAGTCACTCCTAAAACTATATACTATAAGTCAGTGGTTCTCACCTAGGATGCCATGGGACTGTGGTGTGCCATGTGCATCAGCTTAACGTACCACTTTGTTTCTATGATGACTTTGAATTGTAAATGTTGAGTTTCAAATGTATATTTATGGAATTTGTAATCCACAGTATGCTTTATTTTCTAATCATGATTTTGTGACCTTAGAATACATATATATGTATGTACCGATACAAAAAGGGTCAGGGTGCCTGAAAAAGTCCATGCTTTGGGCAAAAAAAGATTGAGAACCATTGCTGGAAACAGAAAAACTGAAGCATTACTGTGTTTTTAAAACATGAACTGGACCGTATCCCCAAATAAATTGTAAATTATGATTGTAAAATATATTTTTCATTATGTTACTGTAATATTCTGTAAGTAACGTATCACACCTCAGACATGCACAGTAGAGACTGCTGTGCGTGCTGCAGTCATGCGCAGTAGAGACAGTGCAGTAGAGATTGCCCGTGCTGCAGCTGTATCAACCACGGCACGTGCAGTCTCTCCTGAGCATGACTGCACCGCTATGGGATGGCAGTGGCACTGTGGCCCGCGTAAGGGCTCTTCAACTAGTAATACATATTTTATTTACATTACTGATTACATTACTTCAAATCTTGGATTGTTCTCTGTTATCTGTCTATCTCACATCTATGATGTAAATTGATTTTAGGAAAAAAAAAAGCTTCAGTGAAAATATGATATTCCTAGATGACCATGTAATTGGATTGAATCCAAACCGGACTGCAGGCTGAAGCAATGGTTATTTTGTGTATTGAAAATTAGAAGTAAATCCGTAAATTGATTTCTCATGACACATATGTTGTTCTTTCAGATGTGGTGATTTTATCCTATATAATAATTCGCTAAGTTGTGTGTAACGCCCGACATGCGCAGTAGACACTGCTGCGCGTGTGGCAGTCATGCGCAGTACAGACTGCCCGTGCAGCGGTTGATAGAGCGTCCAGCTCTGTATCAGCAGTGGCACGGGCAGTCTCCACTGCGCGTGACTGCCCCCCGACCGGCTGCCAGAGGCACTGTGGCCTGTGTAACAGGCTGTTCAACTAGTAATAAATATAATAATAATATATAAATGGAGGTGTCAACATGAAAGTTATACTGAACAGGAAAAAATTATGTTGTGTTTTAATTTCCATTGAATACAGAAAAAAATTAAATAAGTAAGAAAAAAAAAGTCTGACTTAAAGGGACAATGCAGGATTATACACTCTTACCTAACCCTTTAAGGACCAGAAAGATGTGCAAATATATTAAAAAAAAACAAAAAACAAAGAGGGTGCCATTTGTGCTTTAACATTCAGAGAAATAATAGATACAGAGTAATAATGATGCACTTACTTGATACAATGGTTGGAGAAGACACATCTTATTCCAACAGAACAAGCAAGAAGAGATATTAACCCTTTGAGTACCAGAAGGGTACGGAGCTCATTGCTTTGCAATGCGTTCCGTACCCCTCTGGCACTCAAAGGGTTAAGCCTATCTCTGCTCAGGCTCCCTTGTACTGAAAATATTTCACATGCCCAGCAGTTGATGAAAAGATAAATTTATTTATATAAAACAATAACATTATCTATGTGTTTTGCAACTATGATGCTTTTTCAAGATCAAAGTGGCAAAGGCTTTTGTGACTTTGATCTTGAAAAAGCAACACATATAGATCATTTTATTGTTTTATATGCATACATTTATCATACCACTCTATAGAGTAGATAGGACCAGGATTTAACTGTTTTAGAAAGACCTCAAATGGAACATGGGTAAAGCAAATCCATTGCGTGTTCCTATTACAGCTAGACATCAACTGATTCAACTAAAAATTTTGCATAGTATTTATTATACTACTATAAGGCTTTACAAAATGAGAAAGCTGATCGGTAATAAGTGTCTTCAATGTGGAAGAGGTAAAGGTACCTTTTACATCTAATCTGGGAGTGTCTAATGGTCCTTGGGTTTCGGGAACAGGTACTCAACACCATCTCTGTGAATTTGCATTAGCCTATATCCTTATCCTCCAAGATATGTATTACGTCAATATTCACTGATTATCTAGGGCCTGCCACCATTAGGGTACTGATTAGGGAGTTGTTTGGGATGGCTGTGATGGTGGTGGCTATAGCTTGGATCTCTGACAATCCAAATAATAGAAATTGGATCAAGTTGGTCAATCACAATATTCTACATTACATACTTATCTACATCGCAGGGGTTCTCCTAAAAAATTTGGGATGCGTGGATACATAAAGACATAATTTCATCTTGACCAGACTCTATATATTCTTGCATTAAATGTGATCCTTTATGATTTACATAAGTTCACTCTTAACTTTTAAATGGTTTTGATACCCACGCTGTTGTTGTCACCTTGCTCTAGGGGAGGGGTGGGGTTTGTTGAAACAGTTGTGAAGAGGTATATTAGGTGAGTGAAGTCCTGTTGTAGGTTAGATTAGTATTTAATTGTAAAGATGGACTAATGCTGGTATGTTTGCTTGTATTATACTCATAACGTATTTTATGTATCATCTCCTGGTACTTGTAATATGGAACTCTTTACTGTTACTTTGTTAACCTGACTTATCTTCAATAAAATATTTTTCAAACAATAGGTCAAATTCTACAGCAAACAAACTGCACAATATGGGGCAAAAGAGCATGCCCATTTACTTAACCCTTTGAATGTCAGATGGGTGTCCAGTGTATTCCTCGTAGAGTATGGGAGTGTGTGAAGGGAACAAAGGAGATTTATACAAAATACCTCAAAATTCTGTGTGACTGACTGGAAAGACTATTTTGTCTCAATTCTTTTACCAGCGCTAAAGAAAAACAGGCGTGTTTTTTTAAGTCAGGTTTTAGTATCCTATTACCCGACTTGTGACAACAAAATCAGTGGTAATTTTACGCACCGCCAGTCAAAAAAAAAGCCTAAAGGAAACAACTAAAATGTGCAAGTAGCATTCAGTTACCCACGTTCAGTATTATTGCCTGTTTTGTGGTTACATTTTCTGTTGCGCCTCAGACCTGAGGTGTAGAAGCCACAATGACAGTTTCAAAACCATCGTTGTTCGAGCAAGAGCAGTGCAGAATACAGTATACATCATAGAAATCAGACACAGAGTGCCCCCTTCAACATATTAACCCCCCTTTCAAATTCAAATTATAGTGCTTACTTTCATCATTTTAATTTGTCAAATATTATTCAAATTTTACATTTTAACCCCCTCCCTTTAAAATTCAACTTATAATGCTCCAATGACTTTCTTTCTCCATTTAATTTCGACATTGTTCTTCTACAGTTTTTTTTTACATGCCCTTGTATCTGTATTGTATAATTAACCCTATGAGTACCAAAGAGGTAGTAATGCATTGCAATGTGTTTGCTACCCCTCTGGTACTCAGAGGGTTAAAGCGGAACTACCACCAGAGGTAAAGTCACCCTGCCTTAATTAGGCAGGTGGTGACTAGCTTAATAATAATAATATTACCTCTCACAACGACATGATTCTGCAGAAATCCTTAATCTTCCGAGACCAGAAGCCAGGCATCAGCACAGACATCTTGTCTGCGTACCTGCACTGTCAGTCCCGGTCTCTATTAAGAAGCATTGCACTGTCCCGAAAGGCACTGGAAGGTAAAGACAATGCAGGTGCTCAGACTGCACTAACCTGGCCATCAGTCTAGGAAGATTAAGGATTTCTGTAGAATCGTGTTGTTGTGAGAGGTAATATAACTATTATTAAGCTGGTCGCCACCTGCCTAATTATTGCAGGGCAATTTTTCCTATGGTGGTATTTCCACTTTAATAGACAAGGTATCATTTTTTAAATTATATTTGTAATTGTATATAAAGTAAATAGTTCAGACCTCAAGGGGGGTATTAGGACCTCTCCTGACACCCCCAGCATTGATCACCTACCCAGAAGGATAGATGATTAATGCAGGCAACAATTGCCAGCATTTTCACTAAAGCCCATATATATCATATGTTACACATATGTTATATGAGCTTTCTTATAATGTCTATTATTATATTTATTTAAAAAAATAAAATTCAGACCTTGAGGGGGGCATCAGGACACCTCCTGACACCCCCTAGCATGGATAACCTATCCATTAGGATAGGTTATCCATGCAGGTCATTGTTTTTTAAATAAAGTGCATATACCCTATGTTTAAGATAGGTTATATGCACTTTTTATAAATAAATATTACTTTTAAACCTCAAGGGAGTCACCAGGACCCCTTCTGATATCCCCTCCTGATATCCCCCCCATCATGGATCATCTATCCAAAAGAATAGATGATCCATGCCGCTGCCTTGAATGAATGGACCTTGTCACCGGGTCATTTTTGAAAGCGCAGCACTGCTGTTTCATCAATGAACCCGGTCTGACAATGTGTTCCTATATCTCTGGTACTCATAGGGTTAATCATGCAATACAAATACAACGAGGGCATGTAAAAAAAATTGGAGATGAAAAATGTTGAATTTAAATGGAGAAAGAAAGTCATGGGAGCACTGTAAGTCAAATTTTAAAGGGGGGGGTAAAATGTTGAATGTGAACAATATTTGTTAAATTAAAATGGTGAAAGAAAGCACAATAATTCGAATTTCAAATGGGGTGTTAATATGTCGAAGGGGGCACTCTATGTCGGATTTTGATAATGCATGGAACATATTGCCTTGGAGTTTGACATTTTTTCGTAGAAATATTCTGTCAATGCCAGTTTTGTTTTACCATGGTTCTGTAATAGAAAAGGTGTGAGAAGGGAGGAAAGGAGATTTATCCTAAATACCACAACACTGGAAAGACAAGGCATTGTCATGGTGCCTGTGCTCCTGGCTGCAGGCGGTGACACTCTGACTATTTTATTTCCATATCTTCTTTCTGATTGGCCAGTGTCCTTGTCGCCGCCCAGCGATAGCCTTTATAACCTCTGTCATGTCTACACTATGGTGCCCTTTCGTGGTGTACTAGTTCCTGACTTTTGCTCTGTTATTGCTGATCGTGTATGACCTGGCCTGCCTGACGACGCTCCTGAGTTTGCTGTATTTCGATTGCTCTGTTGCTGACTGTATCTGTCTGAGAACCCGCTCCATTGCTGACCGTATCTGGCTGAGGACCTGCTTCCGTTACTGACTGTATCTGGCTGAGAACCCGCTCCGTTGCTGACCATATCTGACTGAGGACCCGCTTCCGTTACTGACTGTTTCTGGCTGAGAACCCTCTCCTTTGCTGACCGTATCCGGCTGAGGACCCACTCTAATGCTGACTGTGTCCGGCTGTGAACCTGCTCCGTTTCTGACCATACCTGGCTGCGAGTCTATTCCGTGTCAAGCGTATTGACACACTGTTGCCTTGCGTATCTAGCCTACCACCTGGTGGCCTCTGTTTTGCTCCTGCTATACTTGCGGTGGCTTTCCGTTACGCTAGTCGGTTGCGCCGCGTGGCGCTATTACTCTGTCGACCGTTAGCTAAGCATTCATGCTATAGATACTCTCCTTACCGCCGTTGGCGGTGTGCAAACATGAAGTACTGGTACAGTGTTCATAGCACTGACTGTGTTACTCTGATCTCTCTGTGTCCAACTCCCTTACAGCGCTGGGCTCGCTCCCTTGGGGAGTTGCAGTATATCACAGGGCATTACCTATTGACCCTTTGCATACCTGGACAGTCCAGGTAGGGTTGTGCATATTCTTATCTGCAGTAGCCTTGGGCTCAAGAGCCAGCATTGTGTTGTACCATCCTCAATAGAGGGGACACTGGTTGCCTACATATATATGTAATTTTACTGTGTTGCGATCCACCCCTAGTGTTCTAGGGTTCGCTCAGGAGAGTTATCTTGGTCTGTTGGCATCCGGTGCCAGGGTCAGTATTACCTCGCTCCTTTGGGTTATGTGCCTCCCAGGCATCTGGGTTGTGCCAGCAGTGTTGCCTCGCTCCTCTGGGTTCTGTGCCTCCCAGGTGTCTGGGTTGTGCCTGCACTGTTGCCTCGCTCCTCTGGGTTGTGCCAGTCATTTCCTCCTGGACCATCTGCCATCAAAGTCCTGTGGTCAGCTCTCAGAATGTGTTGCCAGCTGCCTGTTAAGTTTAAGCCAGAACCTCTGTTGCCAGAGATTGTCATCTTTCACACATACATCGTTATTACTGGCTTTCTATTACTGTATATATCTGCATGTATTTCTGCTCTGTTTGTGTGGGTACATAGGCCTAACTACGTGTGTGATCTTTATTTCAATAAAGTCATTTTAACCTTACCAATCTGTTCTGAGTGTTCATCAAAAAAACGTGACAGGCATCCATGAACCGTTTCATCATGATCTGGTCATTATCTCTCTCAGGTAGGTAAACAGGGAGTGTGTTTTTTGTTTTTGTTTTTTGTTGCCAGTGACAGGGATAGGGTAAGTTATTTAAAAAAAAAGTAAATGCATAAAAATTAGAATAGTTTGACAGATAGTTGACTGAAGTGAGCTGTGACTGAGGCAGACTGATAATAGAAGATAGATTATTTTATAAAAGGGCAAGACTGTAATGATCTGACAGACTATGCACCCAATGTAAACTGTCTCGTAGACTCTGTGAAGTAGATTCCCCACAAAGATATGACAGTCTGCCACTTGATATAAATATTATTATAAAAGCACAACAACAGACAATACAAGTATAATGCAAGGGAGGCCCCAGTGGGCCAGATGCTAGGGAGTAAAGACTAGAGTATGAAGCTGAAGCTGGCTGGCGGTGTCCGCTCTCTGGGTTGCCTTGCTGCTGACCAGGCCAAGTTAGAAATGCTGGGTCTAAGGACAGCTTAGTGCTGAATGGAGGAGCTGACCCTCAGCCCGGATGACAACCCAGATAACAGCAGCTACCTACTGGGATTTAAGAGGACACTGAACAAATAACCCACCTGCAGTATAGTTGTAGTTGTTGTACAGGAACACTGAGGCATGGAGCTCTGAGAAGACAGAGAACAGGATAGTGGAAGTCCAACAGGGTTGCTGAGGAGGAAGAAGCTAGGGTTGACGAAAAGTGAGAACAATTTCCCACATTTCTTTAGGTGAAATATTGACAATTTTTCTCTTATTTTTGCAAAAGTTTTCTCCTAATCTACGATGCAAAATTTTCCTCCTTTTCACCTATTCCAGCAAATTTTTTGCCTATTCCAACACCTTTTTCTCCTATTATAACACATTTTTCTCCTATTCCAACACATTTTTCACCCATGTTTCCTATGGTGCAATATTTCCCAGCACAAAATGACTTCTTCTGAGTGCTGTAGTGGAGAAATAAGTAGCTGAAGGTCAAAGTTGGGAGTCCTACATGAACATATACCTTGAAAAATGTGTTAGCATGTAGAGTACATTTGCCCACAACACTTACCTCCTGCTTAAGTGACACTGGCACATATTCATGATGATATCAAATGATAAAAAAAAAATAAAGAACAGCTTACAATGTGGCAGATGTGTATAGTAGTGGTGGCGGGTGACTGGTGTGGTGTTATTGGTGGGACCTTGACTAACTGCATCCACCCCAGGAGCAGAGGGATCATCATCATTTATTGCACACACAACTATTGCTGCAGCCAATTTTTAAACTACCACTTTATTCCCATGTTCCTGCACTGCTCCACCTTTCCCTCTCCCCCTTGTGCGTTTGCTGGACATTGCTCAACTACTGTGTGTGTTTTACTTTCTAAGTATACAACTGATGGTGTGTGATGTCTTGCCTTACCACTCAACAATATTCTCAATGTTGTCTGCTATCTATCAAGTCTGCCTCAGTCACAGAGATCACATCAGGCTACAAGTCAGCTGTCTGTAACCTAATATATTTATTTGTTTAATTATTTATATATTCATTTTTTTTATTTATTTATTTTAAATTGTCCACCCTATCTTATCATGGTCAGTCCCCCAAAAAAATATATATAACTAAAAAATTCCACAATTCCCCAGCACAGAGACAATCAAAGCAAAATCAGCAAGCAATTTGGACCCCAGCTGCCTGTGTCAGCTGCTAGTCAGTCACACCAAATTTTGGGGTATTTGGGGTCAATCTCCTTCCTCCCTTGTTCTCCTCCAGAGTGCCCCCTTGCTCCCCTTATATGTCCTACCTAAAAGATTACTTAAGCAAAGTTTCAATTCCCCTTTATTTGCCTATCTTCTCTAGCTCAAAACCATGCTGGTTTCTCCTCCCACAAACACAGAATGGCATGTTGTGAGAGTCTGACACCTGGGTATATGGTTGTAGAAAACTTTCATGTGGTGAGGGAAATTTCTCTTCCCATTGAAAAATGGCACTTTTTGTTGCAAATTATTAGTCAAGCGGGAAATACCATTATTTGCCGATTTTGGTTTAAGTCGAAATTTTTCGCACATCCCTAGAAGAAGCCCACCAGGGTCAGAGCAAATGGGAAATAAAACAAGCCAGATCAGGAATGGGCGGGCAATGCAGTACAAGGCAGCTGATGGAGGAATGGTAGAATCAGCAGAACCAAGGTTGGTAACAGGGTGTGAGAGGAGCATGGTACTAGATATAACAGGAGGGAAGTTGCATAAAAAGCCAGGTAAATACACAAGCTAAAACTCAGGAAAAGGGCAGAAAACTCAGGGTCACGACCTGGAATGCTTTGATCTCTCTCCACCCAAAAGCACAGTGGCTCTATAAAGGTTCAGAGCAACACAAACAAGGCTGGGAACCAGGATCTGGATAACAAGGGAAAACAAACGGAAAATCAGACAAGGAATCCAAAAGACAAAGGAAAAAGGGGCAGAACATGGCATTATTCCCCCAACAGGTTTAGCCAGGAAGGATCAGTGGAATTGATGAACCAAAAAAGGGGCATGGACGTCCAAGGCCACCACCAAGAATGTTCCTCTGGGCCTTAGCCCTTCCATTTAACAAGGTACTTCAAGGAACCATGGAAAAGATGAGAGTTCAACATGACATCATTGAAGAATTCTTCAGAGTCATCCATGAAGACTGGTGGTGGAGGAGTTGATTAAGGGTGTGAAGTATGTGTTTACACATAGGGCTTGTATAGGGGCTTGAGTAGAGACACACGAAACACCTGGTGCACATTCAATGTCAAGGGAAGAATTAAAAAGTAAGAGACCAGTGAGAGAGATGGGTCTTGACATTGAATGGTCCTAGATGCTGAGGATCTAATTTGTCAGAGGGATGTTGAGAATGAGAGGGAAGATTCCTGCAGAAATTAAGAGGATATCCTGACATCAGAGAAAACACCAAGATACCCAAATGGATACAGGTGAATATCTCCACATGCCTACTTAGTCAGAAAATGTTCTGACTATCACGTTTTTGAGTACCACTCTATGAGTTCTACTACTCTTGGATTTAATCAATTTACACTATTGGACACAATGTGTATGTAAAGTGATAAAGACAGGACCCCCTGAAATAAGCTCCCACTGGGGTAGACTGATACTTGACCTGATAGAGTATTTCATAGAGGATGATTTTTTAGATTTGTTGTTAGATGCACAGCCCTGAAGAAACATTGATTTGTAGGACTTAGGCTTGTTTGGCACAAGCCCTAAGGTAACAGTGATTTGTAGGAATTAGGCTTGTTAGAAACAAATCCCCTAGTGGCAGCAGGTCATTTCGTGTTAATCACTGGCCACTGGCCATTGTCAAATGCCCTGATGTAGATGTGGAATTTGTGACTGCTGTTCTAGCTGCTGCTGCTGAGTTGTTTAAGCAGCAAGATGATTAGGCAGCTCAAAGGGAATGGGATAAACAACAGCAGTAACATTTGTGATGTATAATGAAAGTTCTACGTGCCATGACTAGTTCCAGGGATACATCTGAGGCAGTAGCAGCACAATAAGTAGTTCCCAGTATATGTGGAGAAAAATCATGGGTGTGTTGTAATTATAATATAAATTTATTAACTTGAGAGCAGGAACTGTTCTCTCATCAGCAACTACAATGTGCACAGTGTGTGTGGTAAATAACATCTGGCACAACTGTATCCAAACACCATGACACCAGAAACCAAGTACTGCTGCTGTCACTATACCCTTGTTTACACAAGCCTCAGCTTGAGCTGATGTGGATGGTGCAGTTGATGATTCCTCACCTGAAGAAACTCTAGCCTCCCCAGCAGGCTCCATTGGTGTCTCAGTGGACTCCATTTCCCCAGCAGGCTCCATTGGTGGGTCAGTGGGCTCTATTTCCCCAGTAGGCTCAATTGATGGCTCTGGGTGAGGAGGTGAGGAGGATACTCCACCCACCACATCGATCACCTCCCCTGACTATGATCCAGCCTGGGTCTGTGGACTGTATTGGGCTTGTGGCCACTGGGGCTCACTCACAAGCCCAATGCGGGTGTAGTCCAGTGGCCAGGGTTCGCTCCCCAGCCACTGACTGGTATGAGGCCAATTCTAGGCTGGTTAGCCATACATGTCATATGTTGGTGGTGGTAGCCACCGTGACATCCCTATTGCCTGAGTGTCCATTGGCACCAGTGGCTGTATTTGTGGCTGGTCCAGTGGCTGGAGCCAGTCCAATTGTACAGGGATGGGATCATCTTCAGGGTTTTGTGTCATGACCCCTGTTGCCTGCTCCTGTGCAGGTACATGGATTTCTGACACAGATACTGCAACTGGAGGATGAAGAATGGAAATTAGTTGCAGGTACAAGTACAACACTGTCTGCTGTTACAGTATAACAGGCTTAACCCTTTGAGTGTCAAAGGGACACGCAACTCATTACAAAGCAATGTGTTGTGTACCCCTTTGGCACTCAAACGGTTAAGCCTGTTATATGATAAATCAGTCTTTCCATATGTCCAGGAGAGGGTCCAGTTGTATAAGATGTATGCCACAGCAGACTGTTTTGTAATTGTTTCCCATTCTTTCAACTCTATCTAGGGATTTGTCACACTGAGTGAAAAGTGTTCTCCCACAGCTGCTTATGACTAATTCTCCAGGAGGTGCATTTTGTGGGTGCATCATTATCTTCTATTAGCATTGTGATATTTGCCTCCATTTGCTAAACAATTGGGTGCCGCTTGCACTTTTTTCCAACTGTTTGTGGCACTAGTTCACTGTAACCTGTCACACACATTGCACATGTGTCAATCATTGCATGATGGGTCTGACTGTCACAACTGTGAATAGTGTGTATGAGCAGGGTATGCGTTCAATACCCATCTGGCAATCAGAAGGACAAACTGAGCTGAGATATGTGGTGCTTAGGTCAAGATCTAAATAACTATGTACTAAGAGCCCAGTTTTCACAACACTAAAGCAGGGAACAATACAACATAAGTGTGGACCAAATTATATGACAACATATATAACAGGGTGTTGGTTGAGTGACAGGGGAGAGAGAGAGATTGTTGCTTACCAGGGTCCTTAAGAGTAATCTAGTCTTCTGTGTCACTGCCATTAGGGATGCCCTGTACCTCCCAGCCATTGAAGGTGATGGAGAATGGAGAGCCACCCCCAGTTCCCCTAGTGTAGGCTACCAGCTCACCAAGCTTGTGCTTGACCTGCCTCTTACAGTCAGTCCATCTCTTTTTGAGGCCTTTCACTCTTCTCCTGGATACCCCGACTGCAATGACCAGGTCGGCCACCTTCTGCCATGCCTGCCTCTTAGGGTAGCAATGCTCCTGGCCTTGTCCGAGCTGTATAGGATCCTCTCCCTATCCAGGATCCCACCTACCAGGGCCATGTTTTCATTGAAGGTGTACTTGACCTCCTTCTGCCTGTCACCTTCCACTGCAGGCTCAGCTTGTTGTGATGTGGAAGGCAATACCTGCTCTGGCCCTGACTGTAGACCATTCCAATGAAATAATTATTTTTAAAAAATGAGATTTTGGCTCTGCTGAAGGGCCTCCTCGAGTTGTACGGCTCAAATCTCCTGCTGACAGCTTTACAGCTGACATCAGGAGAAGGGGAGGGAGGGGGGAACTTTGAATACCTATGTCTCTCAAACCATAGTGGTTTGAGAGGTCAGATTTAGAGCATATTGTTTATTATTTTAACCTCTAAAAAACTGGATACAATTTTTCTGGGACATTACTGTCCCTTTAAGTACCTGTTGATTGTTGCCTGTGTTTGTTCACCACTCCACTTGCTCTGTCTCACACACACACTTCCTGTACAACTGCCGCACTGCCATCCTACTTACTACACAGCCAATGAGAGAAGAGTATCTTGGCAAAACTCTCATCTCTCATTGACTGCCATTGCAAACTTTTGGGAAGGAACCGGACAGCAGATACACTTTAGGTAATGCTGCCAGTACCTTCTATTTGATACAGCTGCAAGGCTGCCCATTACAGGAAGGGGAGGAACCCTGGTGGGCCAGGAATTCTGGCATGGGGGATCAGGCCCCCTCTGGTGATACTACTGGCACTGTGTTGCCTGTCTATAAACTGTTTGAGAAGACAATTGGAAAGTCTGAGCCTAAATAAGCAAAGATGCCCAAAAATACACAGTCATCCTGTTAGCCCCAGTAGTAGTAGTAGTAGCAGCCCCTCAGGAACCCCTCTATCCACGAAGTCCACAGTATGGAGATACTTGACTCATGCTAAGCATGTTGCTATCTGCTGTCTGTGCAAAAAAGCATGTGAACAGGGGGAAAGCCAGCTCACACCTAGGCACCTCCTCAATGAGATCCCACCTGAAGCACAATCAAAGGTCTGACTGGGAGACACACTAACAATAGGCCAGAGGTGCCACAACTAGCAACAGCAGAAGCACTCCGAAACGTCCCCGGGCTCTGGGACACAGAATAGAATTAATGATGTTATTGATGTGTCAGAGAGTGTACCAAGAGTTATGATGACTCTGAATTTGCTGTAAGAGATGTCAAGACTCAGACTGCTCACACATGCTGCCTCCACCTCTACCACTTCCTTTAGTCATGTTGTTTAAGCTATCAGGGTACAGGGTTTTTCTGCCATGTACTGAAAGTGTCAACATCCCACGCTTACTGAGTTCCTGGGAATGAGTAAAAAACTTCACAAAAACAATCTCAAAGTACACCTGTGGAATGGCAAGGTTGCCACAATGTTGGCAACGGACACGCTGCTATATTCTTTTGTAGAAAACCGAGTATTTAGAGAACTGACATCAAGTATAGCTGGCTGGCATATCCCGAGCCGCAGTTATTTTATAGGTATGGCTGTGCCAACATTTTACAAGTAGGTGCTAGTGTAGGCAAAGGTCTGGAATGTCCATACGACAAGAAAATCCACCTGACAACAGATATGTAGATGAGTAGGTAGACCACAGACTATATGATTGTATCTGCTCACTTGATTTTCCTCCCACCACTAGGCACAATACTGATCTGGTTACAGCAACTGGCTGTCTGAGCAGCAACGGAGGCAACAGAGGATCTGTCCGTGGACAGAGAGAGAGACTGCCGTATGGCCAACAACCGGATACTGGATGGGTAGAGACAAAGGCCGGGTCGGTACACAGAGCAGGAACGTCAGCCAATCTGGGTCGGTACACAGAGCAGGAACATCAGCCGGGCCGGGTCAGTACACAGAGCAGGAGCATCAGCCAATCCGGGTCAGTACACAGAGCAGGAACGTCAGCCGGGCCGGGTCGGTACACAGAGCAGGAACAATTCAGGCAGCATAGTCAGGTAGTCCAGGTCATACACAGGAAACACACAAATTCAGAAACAAGCGCTGGTAACGGAAACACCACGAAAGGGCCCTGCAGAAGTGACAGGGCTCAGTATATAAAGGTATTTGCTGGGTAGAGCAATACCATGTAGCCAATAAGACTGACTCAGGAAGAAACATAGTAATATTGTCTCCAGCAATAACACGGGCACCGTGATACAGAGAAATAATTTAATTGCTTTTCCAGTTGCCTGATTGATTTAAATGGGAACAGAAATTGTAAAATCAAATCTCCTGTTTCATAAAATATGTTTCAGATTATGTGAAACAAAATGTTTTGAATGAATTTGAAACTTACATAATTGTCTTGCTCATTGGTTGTTATTAAAAGATGTCTTATTTATGTTACAAAACTGTTTGGCCTAGCATTATCTTTTGAGTAAAGCAATTACAATAATCACATAACGTAAAATATTAATAACACCTCTATTTACAAATACATAGTTTATTCCAGCTTGAATAATAGGCACCCATTTCTTGGTGAAAATGTTTATTTTGGAAAGCAGGCCTTTTTAGGGTTAAAGTTAAGAAAAATTGAATAGAATAAAACATATGTTCCCAGGGCACAGCTATATTTTCCATGACATGTCTGGATAGAAGCTTCCAGCCATGAAGCAGTCCAGATGTAAGCCATATGTGAGTCAAAGTGAGTTGTGTTTTACCAATACGTAGCACATATGTTACTGTTTGATGCTTGAGAATATATCTCAGCTTAAGAGTTTCCTGACAAACTCAAGAAAAGGTTGCTAGAGATAATTAATAACTGTATTTTAAACCAATGTTTGTCACTAATGCTAAATTGTACTGCTTTTTATTTCATTAAATTATGTAAATACAGTATAACTGCTGTAATTATTATTCATGTTTGTTTTAGCATATGCACACAGTCTGTTTTTATGAATTTACATAGTGTTCATTCTCTTTCCATTCCCCCTGGACTTGACTGTTCCTGACATCCCAAATTATAAGGAACTTTCAGTCTAATTAAAAACGCTTGTTCATTAAATGATTTTCAAGTATCTGAGATTAGACTTCTGCATTCATTTCATAACCAACTGAAATTGTTGTTTAGTGAGTTTTGGATTAAAATGCCATACTAAGTGATTTTTGCATGTAGCGTCAGAATAAGAAACATCTTCAGTGAAATAGATTATTTCATTTGTGTCCTTTCAGTGTGGAAATTGGAAAGCACTATGCAGGAGGATATAGAGAAGTGATTGATACACAGAGTAGCCAATCCAATCCTGGCAGGAAGCAGAGGCATACTCACCATGGTTATGGCTGTGTATGATCATTGTAACAGCCGGTGAATCGTTACTTTATCTGTGATGTGTTTATTATTGTGACCAATCCTGATTTCCAAGGGGATGTCCCCTCAAACTTGTGCAGTCTGGATGCAGCATGTTTTCCTCAATTGCAATAGCAGCCAGAAGAGAAGCACTCAAAGGCAGTGCATTCAAAGAAACAAATCACAGTTTAGTTATTCTGGTTGTTTTATTGCTGGAGTGCCCCCTTCCATTGCAAGGGCTACTATGATGTCACCGCTGCTGCCTTCTCCACTGGCTCCACTGCTGGCGAAAGGAATGCATAGTGACAAAGAACCCCCCATACCTTTTGGACCATTGGCCGAGTCCGAATGAGGAAATCTTGAACACAGACTGGATTTTTATATGCCAGTCTCTGTTCTAAATGGATGCTTTCCTCCAATTGGCTGGGATGTGTTCTTACGTACCTCCCAGCCAATCATCTTCTAACACAGGGATGATGAAATCCGTGTTGAAACCCCACGGGGGGATAAAGAAATGTGTGTTGAAGTCACCACATATCATAGAATGGCAAATTCAACTAATGTTTAATTCTGTCCAGTATAGTATAGTATAGTATCAAAACTCTATTTGTCTTGAAAGCTTACATCTTAGAGCAACTCAGCCAATAAAGATATAGTTTTCTACTCTACTAGTCTCTTGCAATGTGGTAAAGACAGATCACCTATGGGAGTCATTTAGAACTACTGGAGTCTATTATCATCAAATATTTTATACACAGGCAACTGGACATGCAGTGCTACAAATATAGATGACAGAGAAGAGAAAAATTAAATTCTCTATACATGAAAAAACATGTGTAAAAGTAATAATGTGGGAAATCAATTATATGTCAGTTACATAAATATTTTTAAAATAAGCAATTTAGCACTTTGAGTGACAGAAATGTGTGCAGCACATTTCTTCGCAATATCCTGAGTGCCCATCTGGAATACAAAGGGTTAAATAACTGTTTTATATTTACAGTTCTAATTTTCAGAGAGATAATATGGGAGATTAAGTAAGTCCGTTAGAGAGAATTATGGGGGATCTTCCCACAGTGCCTTTTCTCCTATGGAACATCTTGAATGAATAACCTCTGACACCTTTACAAATGATAGCACTCTAGGGGCTACCATAGTTAGGAATTTGCAATGCTCCAAACGTTTTACTTGTACTTCCTTCACTGTAACTCCCTTTATGAGAATTTTTCAGCCTTAATTTGCTTCTGTATCCAGAATAGCACAAACATATTTAAAGGGATAGTAATGTTTCAAAATAAAAGCAACTCCAATTAACCTTCATAGTATTTGGACCATGAAGAGTGTTATTTCAATACTGTCAGAGTTGTAGTTCAAGAGTAATTGAATGATAAAATATCCCCCTCCTGCCCCTTTTACTGATGCAACACTGCTCACCTCAGAGCAGCAAGACTGTTTGGATGGAACACATAGAGGGACAATCTTCAGTGAGTATAAGGAAAAACCTAAAAACCTGTCAAGGGCGCAGGGTTTTCCATTTGCTCATAGTAAGAAGATTGTCCCTTGCTCTGAGCTGTCTGGTCCCAGGACCAGATTCCACATCTGAGGGAAGGTGGCTTACGCTAGGTAAAAGGGGCGGGAGGGGGAAATTTTATAATTCAAATACACTTGAACTACAACTCTGAACTACATTCGCCATGGCCCAAATACTATGAAGATTAATTAGAGCTGCTGTTTTTATGAAACATTACTGTCCTTTTAAATACAGTACATATATACTCATGAAGTAAAGCACAAACTGTCTCAGCTGGTGTACTTTTGTAAATCATGTGCTTGGGTAAAATACTCATGGTCTAGAATCTGGAGAAGCAAGCAATGTTCTGGAAAGTCAATCATGAAGCAAATAAAATAAACCCTTGAATGCAAATGAAACATTAAAGACTAATCCCTTAAGGACTAAAGGGGCGTGCAATGCATTGCAAAGAGTTGAACACTTCACTGCTCAAGGGGTTACGCACAGGAGGCAATTAAAATACTTTGAGACCATTGTTTCAAGAGGAACTGGACAATTTTGGTGCAAACAAACTGTACCAAATGGCAATAATCCAAATTCCAAAATACCACTGATTTCAAAGGAACATTTAACACCTCAGTGCTAGAGATATTTCTAAAGCATTGCAAAGTGTTATTTGTACGGCAGGATTTACATTTCAGGCACCCCAAGGCAAAGCACTTTAAGGGCCATATGTTCAAAGGGATAACGAAAAAAATGTTGTATGAACAACAAAATAAGAGAATTTGTCATAACTAACGAATGAAAAAATGTCTTACAACACTTTCGGGAGACGTATGGCAAACCTTATTCTTTTTAAGGCTTCCCCGGTTACCCCTAGATGCTTACTATACACGATGCTCCTTACAGCTAAATCTCTTATTCTGGGCCACTGGAAAGATATGGCTCCCTTCTCCGTGTCCATATTACAATTAAAGAAGGGGATCCAGATGCTATAGAAACATTTTTCACCAATTGTCCTTTTTGATACATATCAGATATTAGTGCGAGACTTATTGAAGGAAATGACAGATGAAGAAGATAGAAGCTTAAAGAAGAATTAAAGAGGAAGACCAGGGTGAAGAAGACCATGATGGACATCAGACTTACAGGTTAGTGTGTTATGTTAATGGAATGGTGTTAGCTTTCAGGGAACTAATTTGAGTGCCAGAGGGGTATGCAACTTAAAGGGTTACTTTTTTTTAATTACATTCACGTTTTGGTATTTTACATATTGATATGGGGCTTCTGGGCCCATATCAATGTATCTACGGGTCACTTGTGTAGGGATCTACTTGCACATGTGTCTTTTTGTGGTTTTACACACTTCACTTACACATCGGTGGTTAGGCACATAAGTTTTGGGACTCAACTACAAATTCTTTAGGTGGTAATGTTTGGCAATACAAGCGAGTTCCTTAAAGCGTGTTACTACTCCCCGCTAGTAATTGAATTGCATAGTCATCCACTTTGCCATTTATTCCAATGAGCGTAAATTTAGCACCAGTAGTTCATTTTTACTATTCAGTAGTGTGTCACAGCACAGGTAATAGAATACCTGACTGTGACTTGAACCTACCAATGGTACTTGTTTATTTATTATTTTTAATGGTACCAATTGAATCAAGAGATAAAGGTCCCATTTACATCACTGGTGATTTTTTATCTGTCTCCTGAAGTGCATTGGGTTTGCCCCAGTATTGTCCCAATTTGCCTTGGTAGATAAGGCATCATTTTATTCATGGCATCTTGTGATCCTTTGTACACTGCAATACATTGCTAGATTATTTTGCTATGGAATTTAAATGCCTGACTTTCTTTCCAAATCATACATGTATTGTAAACTGGTTCCAATCCTAAATAAATACTCTTAAGTAACAAAATACTATTTGAAATGTGTAAATTCAAGCCTGTATAGACTACTCATACAGTTTTCTTTCAGAATTAATCCTCAAGGTAAAGAGGAGAAACTCTGCAGCAAACAATCAATGTCATAGCTGACAATACATTGGAGACATCTCTACAATCTAGGGTGTTAAATATATAAGAATTGTAATTTGTTACCTGTTTTTCATGTGCAGATGACCTGATTATTAGAAATTATTCCAGCGCAATGCAAAGCATTGCTTCTCAATACATTGGAGACCTTTCTAGCATTCACAGGATAAAAGGCCCTATTTAAATCAATTTGAAATTCCCTGCTTACAGATTCTATTACAGTCATAGTATCTTTAAATTATGCATCTGAGTTAAATAAAATTAAAAGCCTGCTTCTTATTCCACATTTTCCTGATAAGCCACATTGATTGGAAACCTCATTTATGCTTGAGATCTCTCTAGCTGGTTAAAAGAACCATGTAAATCACTTGAATATTTGGAAAACTGTATTAGTCCTCTATGGTGCATTTGGTTTGCTTGAGAAATACACCATGGGTGAGATGTACTAAGGTGTGATAAAGCAGTGATAAATCAGACATTAACTTCTCCAATGTAATAAATGTGTGCCAGTTCCTATGCTATTCTATGCATAGGCTGCATAGAATAACATAAATATTTGAGAAGTGGTTTCAATGGTAGAGATGGGAGAAAGGTCATAAAAAATTCCTGCAGGACTTTTTCACCCATAGACAATACATGCAATTTTCTACTTTTTAGTCACTGCCAATAAATTTCCCATCAGAACTTTGCCATTTAACCTTTGTTTGCTATGACTGCAACATTTCAAACCACAATATTACTTCTTCTGAGGGCTGAAGTGGAGAAATAAATAGCTGAAAGTAAATCTTATGAGTCCCACACTAACATATGTCTTAAAAAGACTGATAGCAGGCTGAGTGCATTTGTCCTTTGCCCAAAACACTCACTTCCTGCTAAGGTAACATTGACACAATCAACATTGAAAAATAACTGTGGCTTGGTATATTCCAGCAGGGTCAAACAAATGACATAATTTCTTTAAAGCCTCTGTTTTCAATAAAAGAAAATAGAAGCATGTCAGCTGCCAACATTTTGGCAAGTTTACTATTCCACAGGTGTACTTTTACACTTGGTACTTTTGTATTTTTGTGCAGGTTTTTACTTCTTTCTAAGAACTTCGTAATTGTGGGATGGCAGTATATAATAGAACTGTGTAATTTTATTGATTTAATTACAGAACTTGTGGAGATGGTAGTGGCAGTATGTGTAAGCAGTCTATGATTCTTGTCATCTCCAAAAACAAACTCAGAGTCATACTCCTCTGCAGCAAGAGCAGAAAATCTTTTCACACTCTTTAAAACTTTAACAGCATTTCTATTATGTACCCCAGAGCCCTGGGCACATTTTGGAGTACTTCTGCTGCTGATAGTTGTGGCCCCTCTAACCTGTTGATGATGTGTCTGTTATGGTTCAGTACACTCAGACACGGTAGATGTTGGTAAAACACAATTTTTTTGAAACACACAAGGAATAATGTAACCCTCACAGGTCCAGTAAATAGCAGCGATAACTGACACAAGACAGGTTACAAGCAGGTTAACCCACACGGGTCCAGTACGGATATACAATCACAATTCTGACACAGGTCAGGTAACTAGATTGATACAGTGTATGAAAGTCCAATGTAATCAATGGAGCCACTGACTAAGTAGCCAGGATAGCGGAGGCCCAATGTCGCCTATAGGCAGCAGGAGGCGACATTGACAGGACTGCAACAGCCAACAGGCAAGGATCACCTGTACAGAGGATACAGCGGTGGATGCCCACCGTAGGCTACACAAGGCAGGTCAGAGCTCGTGCCAAGAATGGAGGCCCTACCGAGACTATCCACCACCGTGTGCTCTTGCTACTCACAAAGGGTTAATGTGCGTATAGTATAAAATGGATGGCAACCGGAAGCGCCCAACGGTACCTCTAAGGAATCCCAAATGCACAGATAATGGAGCAAAACAACACTGGTGTAGTAAGTAGTAGAATGAGGCACCACCCCCGAAGGGGTTAATGAACGCTATGGTCTGGATAACGGCAGACTACCGGCCTGGATAGAGCAACGTACCGGAGTACCGTGACACAGAGAGACACAGTAACACGAGAACTGTGCAAGGTAGTCAGCAGCAGGAACTGCCCGGTATTCACCCAGCTGGGCACGGAGAAAGCAGGAACCACCGCCAAGCCGATTCGGTACACAGCACAGGAACGTCAGCCAAGCCGGGTCGGTACACGGAGCAGGAACATCAGCCAGGCCGTGTCAGAACAGGAAGCAGGAATGTCAGCCAATCCAAATCGGTACACAGAATCAGGAACAGAAACAATGGCGTGGTCAGGCAGTCCGGGGTCATACACTGGTATCAGGAAAGCAAAACTAGCACTAGGCATCAGGTACACCACAAAAGGACAACTACAAAGTGACAGCCTAGGGTATAAAAAGGCTATCAGTACAGTGCAGCCAATAGGAAGGCAGCAATAGCAAGATGGTCAGAATGTCGCCTGATCACGGGCACCGTGATAGTGTCTCACAGTCAGACCTGTGATTGTTCTTCAGGTGGGAACTCATTGAGGAGGTACCTAGGTAAGAGCCTGCTTTCCCATCTGCTTGCATGCTTCTTACACAGAAGACAGATAGCAACATGCTTAGCTTTTGGATCATGGACCTCATAGACTGTGGGGTTCCTGAGATGATGCTGCTATTACTACTAGAGCTAGATGTTGCTGAATTTGTACTACTACTAGGAGTCACAGATGCTGCACTTCCAACAGCAGCAGAGGTACTCAAAGCTAAGGCTGTAGATGCTGATAACCTGTGTTGTTGCTGATTACTCAAAACTATTGATTTGTGCAGCTGAGTGGGACTTGGAAGAGGTGATTATGCTGATTATGACTTACAGGATGACTGTGCACTTTTTCCCATATTTGCTTGTCCATGGTCAGACTTTCCAATTGTTTTCGCAACCAGTTTATAGACAGGTACAGTGCTCCTTTTCAGTGGTGGAAGACTGAGCCTTTACCTTTCAGCTTACTGTCCAGCTATGTCATCATCTCTCTCACTCACAACTTCATCTGCATTTGAAGAAAAGATGAATGCTGGAGGTTGCTATTCTAGACCTACATCATCATTTTATAGCCTTCTATGCTTTTAGAGGTATCAAACAATTTATTTTTACTTTTCCCCTTTGAGGGATTGTCATAATGGTTGCTACTGCTTTCAGGACAGCTGTTTTTGTGCTTGTTGTCTCACTGTCAGATGCAGCAGTTAGTTGAGATACTTCACCTTCTTGCACTATGCAATTAACACTGCAATAAAACACTGTTGTCTTCAGTGTTTTTAGATGGTTTATTAATAGTACTTGGTGGTGGTGGAAACTTTTGGTGTGACTTTTACAAACTGCATCCTCCTTGGGAGGAAAGGGATCACCATCATTTATTGCACAATCTGCAGCAACCATGACTGCACTCAGTTTTTGGATGACCACTTTACACATGTGTCAGCACCGCTCCTATTCCTTCCACCCTACCCCTTATGTGTTTGACTGACATTACTCAACTATTTTGTTTGCGTTTACTGTAAAGTATGCAATAGAACTCATTGCTTGTGATGCTTTGCATTGGATCTCTACAAAATACTCTGTCTCATCTTGTATCAGTCTGCTGTAGTCACAGATCACACCAGGGTTCCTGAGTCTGAGACCTATCATTTTTTTTTAAGTTTTATTTATCTCTCTATTTATATTACTTAACTGTCCCCCCTATCTGTATCACTGTCAACAAAAGAAAACAAAAAACATACTCCCTGATCAACTACTTCTCTCTCTAGACTCCCCTAGGACAGAGATAACAGCCAGTTCAAGAAGAAACTTGGATCATGGTTGCCTGTGTATTCCGTCAATCACACAGAATTTGAGGGTATTTGGAGTAATTCTCCTTTGCTCCCTTCTCACACCCATAGACTCCCCCAGGGCAGAGATAGAAGCCATATGAGGAAGGAACTTGGAACACAGCTGCCTGTGTTTACTTGGACACAAAAAGTGTTGTAGTATTTGTGGTATTCCTCCTTTGCTCCCTTCTCATGCCCCTAGGGTCCCATAGGACAGAGACAACGCCACATTATGAAGATACTTGGAACATGGCTGCCTCCATTTTCCCTGTCAGTCACGCTAAATTTTGGGGTATTTGGGGTCAAACTCCTTTCTCCATTCCTGTCCTCCAGACTCGCCCAGACTCCATTAATGCAGAAAACAGATTTTCTGCCTACAGGACTCCTTAAACTAAGCTTCAATTCCAATTTATTAGTTTGCCTTCTCTAACTTAAAATGCGCTACTTTCTCCTCTCAAAAACACAAAATGCCATACTGACACCTTTTTATATGCCTTTTGGAAATGAAGAGAAGATTGCCATGTGGTGGGGAATATGCTGTATTTTCATTGATGTCAGTGCTATGAGCTAGATGAAAAAAGCATGGAAATTGCAATTTTCTCCTGTTTCTCTTTTGAGGCAAAAACCTGTGCCCTTCCTTATTCACTGTCTAGACCGCTGCTTTATCACACACTGTACTGCATTTTTTTCCCTTTATTCTTAGATATCACCCTCAATAAACTCCTTGATTAATGCAAGTCTGTGTTAGTTTTCTTGACAAAAGTACCCAGTGATTGGCAATATACACTAGTTTTGAAACTACTGAGAATATATTGATAACATAAATTACAGGGTACAGAACATGTATAAAACATAAGGGTTACTTAGGCTGGGTTTTTAGGGAGTAGAAGCTGACAAATGTTTCTTAGTAACATAGAATTAAATTAATTGTCTAATTACCTTATCTTTTGAAAAATGAAACAAAAGTATGGCTTGTCACAAAGTACCTTAAGGCCTGAATTACCACTCCTGATAATCACTTATTGGTAAAATCAAATTATATGCCAACAAAATTAAAGCCTACAGTGTAAAATAAGTCAGTTGTCATATTCAGTCATGCATTTTCAGTAAAAAAAAATCCTTTAACTTTAGTTAGATGACTTCCATCACCTTATAATATTATGCAAGGGAACTGTTTATAAACGGATAATATTTTTCCAGAGGTAGTTTTATATTTTCACTTTTGATAAGTTTATTTTATTAGATAAAAACACTGGTGTGATGCCTTCCTATACAACACTGCAAATATACATTCTACCTACCATTCTGCTCCTTAACACGAGTCTGCGCTTCCCTACCCAGCCAGTAGGTGAACACAGAGATGGCTTTCAGCACCATGGACAGCATTGAATGCCATAGGGATGTGCACTGCTCACCCCTGTGGCATTCAAAGGGTTACAATAAAGAAAACTAGTACACCAAGCACTACACAATGCCCCCCTTGGATGCACCCCCACCTTAGTGTGTCGACATATATTGCATATATTCGACATACTAACTCCATCCAACATTCAACTCAGGGACTGCCATGGAGTGGACAAATCTGTCTGATATATTATTATTAAAGGGCAATTGTTGGCCTCATGGTAGGGAGGTGTCATGAGGGGTCATGACACCCCCCTTGAGGTCCAATGTGTATATGTTTAATAACAGTTTTTATAGTTTTAATAAAGAAAATGTTTAAAACACACACACACACACATAAACAGGCAAGGTATGTAGTCCATACCTTGCCTATTAACCCTTTGGGTACCTGAGGGGTAGGAAACATGCTAAGCAATGCTTTCCTACCTCTCTGGTACTCAAAGAGTTAAGTGTTGAATATCAGACAGATTTGTCCACTACATGGCAGTCCCTGAGGTGAATGTCGGATGGAGTTAGTATGTTGAATATATGAAATATATGTCGACATACTAAGGGGGGTATGTCCAAGGGGGGCATTGTGTAATGCTTGGTGTACTAGTTTTCTTTATTGTAACACTTTGAATGCCACAGGGGTGAGCAGTGCAAATCCCTATGGCATTCAGTGCTGTCCATGGTGCTGAAAGCCTTCTCTGTGTTCCCCTATTGGCTGGGTAAGGAAGCACAGAGAATGCTGTTCAGACTGTTGTCCGTGATTTTTGGTTTTCTGACTGAACTTTATACTTTGGAGTGCTGTGATTGGCTGTGGTGCTAGGTAACATTTTTATCGTGTGTTTTTAGGTAAGATTTTCTATGCAACGCAGGTTTAAGGTGAACGTGTATTTTGTTGGTCATCGCTCGTTAGCCTTTCTGGGTAAGGAAGATTTGAATCTCACGTTACCCGGTCTTGGTTAACTCTCGAAGGCAGATTTTTTCTTCACGTTGGTTTTAACAACAACATTTGGATCGAGCCCCTAGTCTTTCCATTTTTCCTATTGTAATAAACCTCAAACCTTATTTGGTCTTTGGTCTTGTCTTATGTTCAGGACAGCTTTATTCCTATCCCATGTATGCTTAAATTGCACAACACATTTCACCTATCTGGTCCTTAACCCTTTGAGTGCCAGAGTGATACGCAACGCATTGCAAAGCAATGCGTTGCGTACCACTCTGGCACTCAAAGGATTAAGGTTTTAGAAAACCCAGATTTTTAACCTGATTTTCCAAATTTACAACCTGATGAGATAATTGGAAGGTATAAAGTGCTTTTTACAGAAAGGAAAAAAGATAAGCAACTCTGGAACAATCAAACTGCACCAAGGGGTCATACCTCAGTGTACTATTAATTTAACCCCTTAATGTGCCTTATGCTGTTTGTAAACAGTCCTAATGGTTGGTCTTTATGCCCCTGTTTATAATTAGCATTGATTTCATGATAACCCAGCCTGTCTTTCATTCTTCTCTTTAACCACTTAAAGGGATAGTAATGTTTCATAATAAAAGCAGCTCTAATTAATTATCATAGTATCTGGTCCTTGGAGAGTGTTATTTCAATTCTGTCATAGTTGTAGTTCAAGAGTAATTGAATGATAAAGTATCCCCCTCCTGCCCCTTTTACTGATATAACACTGCTCAGCTTAGAGCAGCAGGAAGGTGCCTAGGTAGATTGCAGAGAGGGACAATCTTCAATTAAGATAAGGAAAAAAGCTGAAAAACCTGTCAAGGGGGGCAGGGTTTTCATTGTTCTCACAGTAAGAAAATTGTCCATTGCTGTTATCTGTCTGGTTAGGCAACCAGATTCCACATCTCATGTACGAAGTGTTACACTAGGTAAAAGGGGCGGGAGGGGGATACTTTATCATTCAATTACTCTTGAACTACAACTCTGACAGTTTTGAAATAACGGACTCCATGACTCAAATACTATGAAGATTAATTGGAGCTGCTGTTTTTGTGAAACATTAGTATCCCTTTAAGGACAGTGGTGGTGGTGTGTGTATGTGTGTGTGTGTGTGTGTATGTTTGTGTAGGTATGAGTGGGGAATAATACATTGCATAGCACTATATTGCACAACCCTCCTTCCTTAAGGGGTAAAAAAAAACACAACTCTTTATTAGCAAAGGTACAGCCTGAAGCAATTATCAGATGGCAAAAAATGCAGAAAGAAAACAATTAGGAGAGAAGTCATTCTGGAGCATACAAACTACACTAGAGGGGGCATTCAATGTCTTATTGGTTTAACTCTTACCATCTCTTAGACTGTTTATAAACAGCACTAATGGCTTGTCTGTATGCCATAGGGCTCTTTATAATTGGCATCAACTTACTTATCCCCCAGTCTGTCTGCACTTCTGCTCTATAACCCGTTAAGGACCAATTGGTTCCCAACACATTACAGAGAAATATTTTGTACAACCCCCAGTCCTTAAGGGGTTAAAAAACAAATGTGTATCAGCAAATCTAGAACCTGCAGCATTTAAAATGCATTATGCAGAAAGTAAAAATAAAAGGATATGCACTTCTGGAACATACAAACTGCCCAAAGGTGGCATTGCAAAATTTTTCTATTGATTTAACCCTGTAATATCCCTGATACAAGTATAAATACAACTAATGTTTGGGCTTTATACCATAGTGCAGTTTATAAACTACTTTAACTTCCTGAACCCTTAGTCTGTCTGCAGAAGGCCGCAGGGGACTGTCTAAGACAGCCCTGGACTCCAGCAAGAGCAGAGAGCCACTGATCGATCCTCTGATAGGGGTGGGTGAAAGAACCTGTGAAAAAATTCACAAAAACCATGTGTTGTCTGCTTTTTCATGGAAAAATCCACTTCAAATAAAACAATTAAAATTTTCACCATTTTTGCCTGTTGCCATACATTTTTCGCTATTTTTTCAATGGCTACAAACGTTTTTCCCCTTTACTTACATGTTTTTTGTGTTTTCACTGTGAAAACGTGATGTTTCCAATAAGAGAAACACAAAACAAGCAGCTAGAGAGAGAGAAAGAGCGAGGGTGTTAGGCTATTGTGCTGTGCAGAATTTTGAAACATTAAGGTAGCAGAAGTTCTTACTGTGTGCTATCAATATGAGTACCTGGAAAAACACTAAATGGAGGAGCTTGAAGGACCATTATGTGTCCAGTGAGTCTGAGGAGGAGGAAGTGACCACTAACAACATTCAAGGGTCTGGATACCCTGATTCCCCAGACTCAATGATGGCCAGTCCTCTACATCATTCCTAGGGATCTTGGGGAAATTTGTGTCATGGGCAGAGGAAGAAGAGGGTAGTAGTGTGAGCAGGACAGGTCTCCTACATGTGCCTGCTGCCAGTGCCATGCCTGCCAGTGTGTCTTGTGATTCTCAGGGGATGGGAGTAGAAGATGATGCCAAATGTGACAGCATGGGACCCTAAATAACACCATCCCCAAGCAGTCCTGCCACTACTGCTACTACTAAGATCCAGCAGCTACAGACTAAGAGTGTTAGGAATGCGGAAGGCGGTGATACAAGTAATGAGGAACACTCAGAAATTGATGTGGTTGGTGTTCGTGATGGAGAAGCAGCTGGTGGGACTAGCATGACAGCATTAGATCCTGATGATGCTGAGGTGGTGGGAGAAGTGATGGGGAGCAGCAAGAATAGTGGTCAAGGAAACCTACAACATTTCCCTGACCCTGGGAGTCCCTTCTCCCCCCGGCATTGTCCATATGGAACATGGTCCTAAAGAAAGAAGAACGGGTGGCTAGCAGCAATAATAATACCACCACCATGAGCACAGATCAGCTGCCTGCGCTTGCTCTAGTGCTGCCAGTCTTCCTTGTTCAGCTCACAAGACAGGACCCTCTGTCACATTTGTCATTACCTCCAAGAAAAGAGACATCTATAGTAGAGCAGCAGCTGAAAGGAAGAAATGGTGGTGGTGGCGATGATGGTGGAGAAGTTGGGGTGGAAGAGACATTAAGGGCCTCTTTAGCCAAAAGCAAAAATAAATGGGAGACAGATATGGGGATGGGCATCACCACCACCACCACCAGCAGTGAAGTTGGTGAATTTGAAAAGTTTGCTGCTGCTGTAATTCCTGCTGCTGAGTTGCAAGTGCAGCAGGATGATGGAGAGCAGGCTAGTATGTCACAGACCACCCTGGACACAGTGGGAATGGAGTCCAGTGATGTGGGACTAGGACAGGTTCCAGTTGCCAGAAGCAGCAGGAGCAAGAGGATCAACATCATCCTTTTCCCCAGCCAGTGAAGCGGAATGTGGAGGAGCAGAAGAAAGAGGACATTTTTCTCATCCTTTCCCCTACCCCTGAAGTCCTAGGTATAGGACTATTTTTCTCTTGGGACAGGCACAATGTTGTCAGCAATGGCACTGTACACAATTTGTAAAAAATCAGTAAAAAGGGTAAAGGAGAGAACCACCTTGGCACAACTGCCCTAATAACATATATAAAACACAGACACTATGACATTTATGTAAAACATGTTAAAGTCAAACCCCAGTCAAATAAATCGGGCACTGCTGTTGCTGTACTCCCTGTCTCTCCCCAAAAGCAACAAGAGGCGAGGGAAAAATCAAACAGGAGGAAGAATAGAGAAACCCATCAACAGCCTAAAAGTTTGATGGTGAACAATACTTCTGGCTCTCCATCACCTTCTTGCTTTAGGGTCCGGCTTTGGGAAGATGTAACTGCATCCTCTGGCAATCCACCTCATTCATCAATGCCTCCCTCACCAACTGATAACCATTCACTAAATGGCAGGATGTGGCAGTTTGTGCCCACTCATTGCACACTGTGTGGTGCACTGACCACACATGGCAGTGCATCAAGCAGTGTCTGAGGAGATTCCATCTCTCAGATTATGCTAAACTGGTGGCAGGGAGGGTTCATCATTACAATTTAAAGGAATAGTATTACTTCAAAATGACTATCCCTTATATTGTAGTCCTTTATAAACTGAGTTAAATGACACCAGCTGCATCTCTCAAACCTTTATGGTTTAAGAGATAACCGCTTTCAAAGTTTCCTCTCCCGTGCTGTCAGCATTCTGCTGCCAATAGGAGAATCCGGTCTCTGAATCAAGCGGAGGCTCTTCAGCAGAGCCGATATCTCGTTATGGAAGGAAAAATGATTAACTGAAACAATCTTCTATGTGTGTTTGGTAACCAAGCACATGTAGAAGACTGTTTCAATTAATCATTTTTCCTTCCATAACGAGATATCGGCTCTGTTTAAGAGCCTCCGCCTGTCCCAGGACCGGATTCCCCTGCTGGCAGCAGAACACTGACATCAGGGAAGAGGAAACTTTGAAAGCGGCTATCTCTTAAACCATAAAGGTTTGAGAGATGCCGCTGGTGTCATTTAACTCAATTTATTAAGGGCTACAATATGAGGGATAGTCATTTTGAAGTAATACTATCCCTTTAAGCTACAAGTTGTCACATGTCCTTAGCAGGGAGTGGACATGGAGCTAGGGATGGACAAAAATTTTCACCTCAAACTAAAATCGGTGAAAAATACCACTTTCCACTTGGTGAAAAATTTCCCCCCAAAAGTGCAGCTTTCCTGCTTTTTTTCACCTAGCCCATTGCATTGAAATCAATGGGTAGAAAAATGTTTCTTCACCACATGAAAGTTTTCTACAGCCATATAAAATGCTGTCAGGCTCTCACAGCATGTCATTCTGTGTTTGTGAGATTAGAGAGCAGCATGTTTTTTGAGCTAGAGAATATAGGCAAATAAAGGGGAACTGAAGCATAGTTTAAGAAGTCATTTAGGTAGGACATTTGATCTCTGTAGTTGGGGGGTCTAGGGGCACAATGAGGGAGAAGAAGAGTAGAAGGAGGTTGACCCAAAATTTGGTTGCAAGACACAGGCAGCTGGGGTCCCAATTGCTTGCTGATTTTACTTTTATTGTCTCTGTGCTGGGGAATTCTGGGGAAAGAAAATGTTAATTTTGTTTTTTATTTATATATTTTTGGGGGACTAACTGTTATAAGATAGGGTGGACAACTTACAAAACAAATAAATAAATACATAAATAATCAAACAAATAAATATATTCAACAGCTGACTGGGAGCCCTGTGACTGAGGTAGACTTGATAGACAGCAGACGACTGAAAATTCTATTGAGGGCCAAGGCAAAACATCACAATCCATTAGTGTTGTACTGTAGAGAGTAAAAACACTCTCAGTAGTTGAGTAATATCTAGCAAATGCACACTCTGGAGGGGAGAAGGTGGAGCAGTGCAGGGATGTGGGAGTAAAGTGATAGTACAAAAACTGACCGCAGCAATCGTTGCTGCAGCATGTGCAATAAATGATGATGATCCCTCTCCTCCTGGGGTTGATACAGGTTGTCAAGGTCCCATCAATCATGCCACGCCAGTCCCCCACCACCACTACCATACACATGGTTATTTTTTTTAACCACTTGATATCATCATGAATATGTGCCACTGTCACTTAAGCAGGAAGTAAATGCTGTGGGCAAAGGACAAATACATTCTTCATACATACTAAATGGATACTGAAAGCTTCAGATGCTCACCCTTTGTCATCTTAGTGGCTACTATACAGTTTCTTTTAAATCTCCTCCATCTGACACTTTAATGCCCAACACTAGCTGAAACCACAACAAAAGAGGGAAAAATAAACCTCCATCTCAAAGCTGCAAACAAACATAGAGTGTCCTACCTACAAGTCTGGGTCCTCTCATTCACAATCCACATGTTCAGGCATTGCAGTGCCGCAGTTGCCATTATCTCTTACCACTAACACCCCAACCAGCCGAGGACAAACCACATTGAGCAAATAATCTCTTTAATTGTCTGGTGATGGTGGTGTAGGTAGGCTGTGATGTTGTGAGCCCTGATGTTAGCACAATGAATGGTGTGTCTGTCACTGATGCAGCGATGTTGAGCGAGCCACTCAACCACAGCGCAGGAGCAGATTTTCGGGACTCTTTACTGTCCCGGTGGGGGGTGATGCAGGACACAGACCTGGCTCCTGAAGAAAAAGAACATGCCTTGGGGTGGCAAATTGTTGCCCCTGTCAAAGTGCCACCTGGGTCCCATGGGCCCACCGGGACCCATGCCCATTGTTCCCAGTCCTTTCCTTATTTACTACACACTCTGTGAACATTACAGTTGCTAATAAGAGGCACAGTTCATTCCTGCACTCAAGGGAAGAATTTTTATTCCAACAACATACTCATGATTTTGGAGGAGGGGCAGTTGGAGTAACATTATTGGCCAACTTCATTTCTCTTCATATACCTGTAGTGGTGGGGGCTAGTTATGGTGCTGCTACTGCCTCAGGTAGCCTGGAGGAAGTCATGGCAAGTGGAACCTTCATCATCCATCACCCATATTACTGCTGTTGTTCATCCTATTCCCTTGGAGCTGCCTAATCATCCTGCTGTTTAAACAACTTAGCAGCAGCAAGAACAGCAGTACTAAATGTCACAATGACACCAGACCATTTGACAATGGCCAGTGGCCAGTGGCCAGTAGCCACCATAACATGACCTGCTTGCACTAGGCCAGTAGAGCATATTTTTTCTTTTCTCTGGGCTTGTTCTTTCCCACACAAACCAGAGGCCTAAAAAATACAAATCACCAATTCCTCAGGGCTTGTGACGCTAACAAGACAAATTGATAAAAATTATCTCTGATTCCTTAGGGCTTGTGATGCACACAAGCCAAACTGCTAAAAATTATCTCTAATTCCTCAGATTCCTCAAACCAATGTTTCCTCAGGGCTTGGGCCTAACACAAGTCTAAGTCCTACAACAAATCAATGTTTCCTCAGGCTTGGGTCTAACACAAATCTAAGGCCTTGATTCAATTGTTGTCTCTAAAACAGCCAGTAGAGCAAAAATGTCTACCAATCAGTGCACACACTTTGTCACCGGAGGTATTCAATTGCCCTACCAAATGATACCACAATGAATGTTGGGCGGAAAAACCTGACTCGTGTTTCAAGTTCCCAGAACCCACGCTAAATAACAATTGGTGCTTGACACATTGTCAAGTACAGAGCGAGAGCTCAACAGTCACCCTCCCAAACACTAACCCTTCACTACCCTTAACATTGAAGTGTAACAATATTAACCCTAACACTATCCTAACACCCAGAACCCAGAGCTGTAACACGTACCTGTCATCCACTGTCCATTTTCTTCTGTGATCGTCTAACTTCCATCTTCTTCTTTCTCCTCATCTTATGTCCTCTTATCCTCTGTCTTCTCATCTTCTGCTGTTTTCCAACAGATGTCCTTGTACAGATGACATAAAGTCAACATTACATTTTACTCTTAAACATTATGATTCCAAAATATGCATTTCTTAAACCTTTGAGTGCCAGAGGGGTATACAACGCATTGCAGAGCAATGTGTTGCATACCTCTCTGACACTTAAAGGGTTAAATCTGTGCAAGCAATCCAAAATGTAAGAATATTTTGGGGTCAATGCAAAAAAAGGTGTTATAATCCTATTTGGTAAAGATTTTGTTGTAGTCCAAATAGAAAATATAATTTTTTGCATTCCGAAAATATAATTTAATGAGCCAGTGAAAGGGTTAAGTTATGCTGCAGTCTCTGCCTCTGACACCGGCTGTAGTGGCAGGAATGCAGGTAAAAATCCCACCCCCCAAGTTACCTCTCGGGCCATTGCCTGAGCATTTTTCAGGGAAAAATTGAACAGACTGGATTTTATATGGTTCCCAGCCTTCCACTGGCTGGGATGTGTGGTTATGGAGGCCGCAGCATCATTTAACCATTTCACTGCCTCATTAAATTAAATTTTTGGAACAAAAAATGATATTTTCTATTTGGACTACAACATTTTTAGTGCGTTGGATTAGAAAACATATTTTTGCATTGGCCCCAAACTATTTTTTTGTATTGGACTGCCTGCACAGATTTAACCCTTTGAGTGCCAGAGAGATACGCAATGCATTTCTAATTTCTCTGTAATGCATTGCGTACCGATTGGCACTTAAAGGGTTAACAACTGCATATCTTGGAATCATACTTTTTAAGAGCAAAATTTAAGCTTGACTTTATATCTTCTTTACAAGGACCCCTTTTAGAAAACAGCAGAAGATGAGAAGACAGAAGAAGAGACTACAGAAGATAAGAAGACAGAAGATGAAGAGAACAAAGATGATGTAAGACTGACAGCACCTTACCAGGGTGTTGAAGACCTCTCTAGACATCAGGATTAGAGGTAGGTGTTTATTTTTGGGAATGTTGTCGGATTAACCCTGTGAGTGCCAGTGGGGTGTGCAATGCTGTGCAATGAATTGTATACCTCAATGGCACTCATAGGATTAATTCTACTCAAATTTGACACACTTTTATAGTACTTTTGATGTATTGATATGGGGCTTAAGGTCTCATATGAATATAGCCACTGGTCGGCAGGATAAAACATGATTTAGGGGAAGTTGCACTCAAAAAAACCACCTGCAGATTTTCAGAAAGTGGGTCCCTTAACACATGTTTTTGCTTAATGCATAAGTTGAATGGGAAAATTAGCCTTGTTATAATGGGTTCCAGTGGGCACTAACTTTAGTGCCCAACGTGCGTTTTTTTAACCAATATTTCTTCATAGCATAGGTAATTGAATGGCTTACCTTGCTTGAAAAAATGTTTGCATATAGGGCCAATTGAATCAAGGCCTAAGTCCTAAAACAAATCAATGCTTCCTTGTGCTTTGGCCCCTAACAACAAGCCTAAGCCCTACAAATGATCCTGTACAATATACTCTATCCTGTCAAGTATCAGTCTGCCCCATTCACAGCTTGCGTCAGGGTGCTCATCTCTGTCATATTACGTACCAATTTCTTATTTTATTTTTAATTTTATTTTTCTTTTTATTAACTGTCTCCTAAATACCAGTCTACAAACCCCCCCAAAAATTCCCTGTTCAAATGATTCTTTCCCCAGACTCCACCCACCAACACAGGCACCCTCCTCAGACCTCTTTTATACCATATATTTTTTAATGTATTTATTTTTTATTTTTTTATTACCTGTCCCCCTAATCCCAGTCAACAACCCCCCCAAAAAAGTTCCTGTTTAACTGATTGTTTCCCTACACTTCACCAACACAGGAACCCTCCTGCCCATTTTATACTTTGCCTTTGGGAAATAAAATAATATTTGCTATGTGTTGTGTGTAAATTCATTATTTCAATGCAATAAGCTAGGTGAAAAAAGTGAAAAAAACTGCACTTTTAGTAGGAAATTATTTGTCTAAGCAGGAAGTGCCAATATTCTCAGATTTTGGTTTTAGGTAAAATTTTTCACCTAGCCCTCTCTCTGCACATTTATTTTATTTAAGAGTAAACCTTTGTAATGCAGAGGATCAACTATGTGTGGAGCGTCTATGGTGCGGTCATGTGTTTTTATTTTTAGCTCGCAAGTGTGGACGTTACTTAGGTTAAGATCCATGAGATTCGGAGATTCTATGACGTGACCGCTTCTAATTGAGTTCCTCATGTGACTAGTTGTTTCTCTCCATCTTTCTCTATTCTGAATGCCGAATAGTCACTTAAGAGGAACTCGGCAGACAATGTAAGTGTGGATAATATTTCATGTTTGATTGTGACACTGAGCTTATAGATGGCTGTATTAGCCCTATTTTCGTTCCTGAGGAAGAAACATAAGCTTCAAAATGCATTAAACGCTTGTGCTGTATTTACTCTGTCACATTTAACCATTTTTTTAATAAATTGCGATACATTGATATTCAACACTTGGTTCCAGTGTGCATATCTATCTTCCATCCAGAGAGGTGTATATCTGGAGCAGTGTGGATAATATTTCCCTGCTTGCAAATACTGGTTGATGGCTTTATCAGCCGGGTCCTTTATTGTCTGTGAGTATCAGATCCATTACAAGTGTATTGGTGTTTCACTCTAAGTGGTATTGCTCCCCTTTTTTGGCTTCTTTTCTGTTTCTTTGTCAGGGACACTTTGGAGAGATCCCTGACTATCCACATTCTACTGAAGGTGGGAGTGAGTAGGGGCAGTCGTGAATCCTCCATATGACCGGCTGACCACTAGATAGTGGTTCTTAATATTGTGAATGTGGTGGTTTATTGGTGGTGGTGTAACTGCCCAAGATTTATTACACTAGGAACTCTTTTTTGTCGTTGTTTCCAGATGTGGATCATGTTCAGTATTTATCTAGCTATTACTATATCTGTGTTAGATATGTCTGGGGTGTGAGAAGGGAGCAAAGAAGATTTACCCCAAATGCCCTAACATTCTGTGTGACTGATTAGAAAGACACAGGCAGCTATGATCCAAGTTCCTTCCTGATATAGCTGTTATTATCTTTGTGTTAGATGTGTCTGGGGGTGGGGGTGGGGGGTGAGAAGTAATAAATAAAATGAAAAAAAAAAAAAGGAAAAGCTATAGGTGACAGGGACCCTGATGTGAGCTTTGTGATTGAGGCAGACTGATACTAGATTGAGTATTTTCTAGAGGGCCAAGGCAAGATATCCCACTCAATTAGTTCTATTGTGTGCTTTATAGTAAAAACACTCATACAGTAAGTGAGTAATGTCCAGCAAACACACATGGGGAGGGGAAAAGAGTAGGAGCAATTCAGGGATGTGTGAGTAAAGTGTTAGTCCAAAAACTGACTGCAGCCATGGTTGCTGCAGTGTGTGCAATAAAAGATGATGATGATCCCTGTCTTCCCAAGGAGGATGCAGTTTGTCAAAGTCCCACCTAAATGTCCAACACCACCAGTGCCAGTACAATTAAAAAAAAAACACGTAAGAACACTGAAGGAGACAATGAGCTGCATTCTAGTGTTGGGATAATGGTAGAAGGTGTAGAAGCTCAATAGCAGCTCAACCAACTGCTGCAATTGATAGTAACACAAACAAGAACAAATATCGTGACAGTACTAACTTCACCAAATACAGATGAAGTTGAGAGATGCATGTCTATAAACTGCTTGAGAAATCAATTGGAAAGTATGACCCTGCAAAACCAAAGATGCCAAAAAATGCAAAGTCATCCTATCAGTCATCATCACCACTTCCAAGTCCAGGACCCACTCTACCATATACACTACTAGTTTTGAGTAACCAGAAACAACACCACAAGTTATCAAAATCCACAACCTTAGCTATGATGCTGCTGTTGGAAGTGCAGTAGAAGTAGAATTGCATCAACATCTAGCCCCAGTAGTAATAGCAGCCCCTCAGGAACACCAAAGTCTATGAAGTCAACAGTATGGAGATACTTCACTCATGAACTAAAAGCTAATCATTTTACTATATGAGCAGGACAAAGCAGGCACACATAGGCACCTCTTCAATGAGATCCCATCTTAAGCACAACCACAGGTCGGACACCGAGACACACTATTAATATGGCAGAGGTGTCACAAATAGCAGAAGCAGACACACTACAAAAAGCTCCTAAGGCTCTGTGGCACATAATAGAAGTATTGATGTTATTGTAGTGAGGATGACATGAGTTCCTTCATTCTAAATAGCATTCTAAATAGCACCTATGGCTCCTGCAGCAAAGCAGTATGACTCTCAGATTACTGTGGGATATTGCAAGAGTCATAGACTGCCCACACATGCTGCCTTCCCATCTAACACCTAAACTGATCATTTTGTCAAAGAAATCAAGTTACAGGGTTCGTCTGCTATTTACTGCCAACCCACATTTCCTGAGTACTTGGGAAGGCATCATTTACTTCACAAAAATAATCCCAAAGTACACATGTGGAATAACAGGGTTGCCAGGATGTTGGTAGTGGACTTGCTGCCATATTCTTTTGTTGAAAAACAAGGATTTAGAGAGCTGATATCAGGCATAGCTTCTCGCTGACATATCCCAAGCCGCCATTATTTTTCAAGCATGGATGTGCCTGATATATACCAGCAGGTGGTTAGTGTGGTGGGTAAAGGCTGGAAACCTCATATGGCAAGAAAATCCCCCTGACATTGTATTTGAACAAGTAGGCAAACCACATACTATATGACTGTGACTGCTCACTGGGTTTCCCTCCCACCACCAGTAGAAAACACTGCTAACTTCCTGCATCAGGTGACAGCCAGTAATCTTGTCTCTGGTTTTGGCAATGTGATTAAAAGGCAGCAGCAAGACAGCCCATAGCATTAGCACACCACCTTGTGAATGCAGAGTTTTGAGAGACAGTCCCACAAAGCTGTAGATGTATTAATTAAACTACAGCAGATGATAGAGGAATGGCTTCTACAATGCTCCTTGAAAGCTGGTATTGTATCTGCTGATAATAGCTCCAACATAATTACTACCTTGAGAATGGGTGATATGGTGCATGAATCCTATTATGCACATGTGATAATTTAGTTGTGACCAAATTCTTGGCAGTATCTGAAACCCTAAGAAATATGCTGAATATTGCCTGCAAAACCTTCAACCATTTTAGCTGCTACTACTACAGTGAACATAATGCATTATACTCCGTAACAACCTACCTCTCCATCAGCTGTAAATGGTGGTCTCTAGCAGATGGAATTCCATCTGTTCAAGAAAGAGCATTTGTACAAGCAGAGTAAGGCCATTAGCGAGTACACAATGCAAAATTAAAAGGCTTTTGAGGGATCCACTTTGTCATCCGGGCAATGGCAACTAATGTGCAATGTAAGCTGCTGAATCCTTTTGAGAAGGCAACATGATGGTTAGTTGCATAGGGGCAGGAATTAGCAAAATTCTTCCATTCATATATTTATTGCAGTAAAAACTGAGGAACTTGGCTGAGGAATCTTACCATAATGACAAAACAGACATGCACCACCTGGTTAAGGACATGATAGCATGCTTTGAGAAAGATCCTTTCACAGTGTCCATTAAAAGCAATGAGGTATACATTCTTAGAAGAGAATCGGAAAGAGGGACAGCTCAACACTCTTTTAAGTGCAACAGATTACAACTTCTTTCGAAAAATCCTCTCCTTTCCCTCCAAAGTGGGTACTCAACAAAAGAAGAGGCTACCTCCTCCACTAGGATACAGGCCTTGACTGGGTCAGACCCCCAGTCCTGATCAATCGTCAAATCATCTTTTCTTTTTCCCATTTCTTTTGCCTCTTACCTCTCCTTCTGACCTTCTCTCTGGATCATGTTCTTCTCAGATAGGTATATTTTAAGGAGTAGTATGAATTTCTTTTATTGGCCAAGGGAAATGAACAGGGCAATAGCGATATAATGAAAAATATTTTTTTTATTAAAATTACATATAATGACAATGCCATATTATAGTATACATTATACAGTATATATTGATCCAAAGCCTTTCTTAACACTTCTTCAGGGAAATCATCTGCTCACTCCAAGATCCAAGCATTTATGGATATGCCAGAGAGGTATCCAAATCATTGCATTTCAATGTTGAATATCTCTGTGGAATTCAAAGGGTTAAGAACTCCCGATCATGAAGAGTTCAACATTTCTGGTTTATCTCCTTGTCTGAGTACAGCCAATGCCAAAACCTGCACAGATACATTCCAAAAGCAATTATTTTTAGTTATTTGTTTAATATTTGATTTCAATTTTTTCCCTCTCTTTCTCTCGCTCTCTCTTTCTTTATCTCTCCTTTAAATAGACCACTTTACAGTGTGGGAAACTATGAGTGTATTTAGTTTATGGGTGGAAAACTTTCCTGTAAGAAAACAGAAAACCATGTTTATTCTATAAACGTCCCTGCAGGATCAAAACTGAACTTTTCATCCATCCCTGCTTTGATTCCTTATCTTCAGAGTCACTAGCCTCAGGGTTCCTCCAGCTTAAAAAAAAACAAAAAAAACAGTAGTGGTGGTGTGGGGAATGTGGGTTCCCCGTCTCTTTACCACTGGTGGTGCCACAGCTAGTGTTAGAGACTGACTTCTCCTCCTCAGAGACTGAGTCATTAGCCTCAGGTCCATCCAGCTTCCCTTTTTTATATTTTTTAAACAGTGGTTGTGGTCGTAGTGTCAGCCAGCACTATGAACCACTAGGTAACTTAATTTTTATTTTTGATTTAATTATCTCTCTCTCTCTAACTCACTCTCCTTCCAGTTTGCTTTTCTTCTAAACTACTCCACACTAGAGTGCAGACAGTTATGGGGTTATACAGTACATGGGTGGGATGTTTCACCTCTCTAAGTAACATAGGTGATGAAACGGTAGAATTATCTGTGCTCCTTCCAAAAAGGTGGAAAATCTACATGTTTCTCTGTGGGTGAAATTTCCTACCAGGAAGAGGAAAACCGTATTTTTTTATACCACAGACATTTTCTGTGGGAACAAGCCAGGAATTTTTGCCCATCCCTAAGGATGTCTTTCCTTTATAAAATACTTTTACTGTCACCTATCAGTCATACTATTTTTATTTTTCAAAAATGTTTTAATTAACTGTCCCTATAACTATTTCAAGAAAATAAACAAAAAAAAAAACCCACTTCCTGTTCAACTGCATTTTTCCCCAGACTCCACTAACACAGAGATAACAGCCAGATCAAGAAGGCACTTGGATAATAGCTGCCTGTGTTTTCCCAATCAGTCACAAAACATGTTGGGGTAGTTGAGCTAAATCTTCTTTTCTCCATTCTCACACCTACAGATTCTCCTAGCACAGAAATAATAGCCAGATCAGGAAAACATTTGGATTATGTCTGTCTGTGTCGTCCCAGTCAGTCACACCAGATTTGGGGGTATTTGAGATAAATCGTCTTTGCTTACTTCACAGACCCCTAGACTCCTAGGGCTAGATTTAAAGGCAGCCGTTAAACCAGCCGCTAAGTGAAAAAGGCACTTTGCTCGCAAATAATACATGAGTTACGGCAGATTCAATAGGTACTCTACGATAATAGCTATCGAGCGTAGGCACACAAAACACGTAACACAAAAGCCATTGTCGTTCATGTTAATGCACAACGGGCGGCCAAATCACACAATAACAGAGCTCAAAACAACATGTAACATAACGGCTGCCGTTGTCTAGCAACCCTGATTGAATGCAAAAACAAATTCAAACACACAGCCAATCACAAAGCCCCAATGTATCAAAATACTTCAAATACACCTATATATACCCCAAAATAACCGTCTGTTATGGAGTTCTTCAGAGCTAGATATCAGGACCCAGGAGCGGAGAATAGTGATCAGAGAGAGGGAGACAGGAGCGTTTATTGGAGGTAGAAGGAGATTTTTGAGTTTGGAGTTTGGAGAGAGGTGCACTAAATATACACATATTATACTTTTGCACATATTACATACACACATACAAACACAAACACATACACATACATACACATAGTCCCTTATTTTATAACACCTTACACATTTTACTTTTTATTTTGACAGTGTGAATCTGTGAGTGAAAGTGTGTGACAGAGAGTGAGTGGATCAAGTGTGTCTGTGAGGACCTGTGGGAGTGCCTGGGTGTGAGTGGGTGAATGTTGGCTAGGAGAGGAGGACAGGACATCAGCAGAGCAGGGGTGGGAGAGGGAGATCCGCAGGGTGGAGGGGGACCCGGCCCACAAGAGCAGGCACATGCAGGACAGGGACAGAACTACGAGGGGTAGTTACTGGGGAGAACCCCACACAGTCAGGGTCAGACCAGGCAGGGCACTCCGGCTCTGAGTCATCCTATGCTGGAGGTGACGAGGGCAGGATCAGGGACCCCAAATACACAGAGGAGGAGAACACGGCTCTCGTGGAAGCTGTCCTGGAGAGGCAGAGTGTTCTCCACCCAACGGCGAAGTTCCCTGGCCTGTCAGCGAGGAGGAAGGCAGCCTGGAACCAGATCTGCAGCAGGATCAGCGCAGTGGCTCCATGCAGGCGGGACGTGGAGTCCATCAAAAAGAGATGGGGCGACTGCCGTAGGGTGGTTAAAAACAAGATGACAGAGCTCACCAAGCACGCCCGAGGCACTAGAGGTGGACCACCTGTCCCTATCACCTTCTGTGGCTGGGAGGAGATGGTGCGGCAGACCATGTCCCCGACCCTGATCGAGGGGGTCGTTAGAGGAACTGACACTGGGGATGAGAGGAGCCTCCACACTACCGGTAAGTGCAACACTACAGAACAACACACTACAGCAACCAACACCAGCTGCACACACAGTCACACCTCAACACATGCCCATCACTCAGCCATACAACTGCACCAACACAGCACCCTGAGGGTTAAAAACAGGACACAACACCAGGACAAATGGCAAGGTCCAACTTGGGACAAACCTGTCAAAGTCGTACTTCAAACCTCCTGTCACTGTGCTCATCACACACAATACACAAACCGTTATGTTCAAAATGTCGACTGTCATATATCATCACTGTTCACACACAGTGTCACCCATGTCCCTACAGGGAAGTCAGCCCCTAACCCCTTGAGTGCTAGAGGGATCATCAATGCATTGATCAACAATGCGTTGGCAACCCCTCTGGGACTCAAAGGGTTAACCAGACAACAAACAAGTCAATAGGCCAATGATCACATGCTACACAGGGGACATTCACTAAGCAGTGACAAAGAGATGGTGGACACAAAGTAACCCTCATACACCCTCACTTCACCAATACCAGTGTTAGTCCATGGAGAATATGCAAAAACAAGAATCAAGTTCATAAGGTCCCATTGTACAGACTCCATGGAAAACACTAGAAATGGGGAAAGGAGATCACTGGAGAAGTCACCATCATGTTCACTTCATCAGTTCAACATCACCGCTTACTGAATCACAAAAAGGGTGGATCAGGTCACACATCACAGTATCCCAGAGAATAAATGCTTGTATGTGCAATACACAGGCCGAAAACTATTCCACAGAATTAAGGTGGAAAAAGTAGGCATTGGTTTTGTGGCTGCAATCATTTACTCTGACTTGACATGACATATCCCACATCTGATTCCCACATGGATCCACAGGGGTGCTGATGCCATGGATGGATGGTACACCAGCCACTCTTTGCAGGATACACATGGGAAACAAATAGCAAACATTGTACCTTGGTCACCAACAGGCCATGACTGATGGATATCTAGGACTGAGTACGGTTTCCTCACACAGAAGGATGGATGGGCTCATACACAGAGGAAAACAGGCCTCAATCAAAGATATTTCTCACTACTTGCTGGATTGTTGCCCTTAGGATTCAAATGTTTCTAAATATGTCCCAACACGATGTGAACACAGAGATCAGTTCACTGGATGTGATTGCCTTACTGGCCAGATATGTGCACCCATCATAAATCAACCTACATTGCTACCATCCAAATACACATACATAGTATATCACACTCTATGTAGATGGGATATACGAGGTATGTTCATATCCATCAAATCAATCCAATGTATTGTTGGATGGGTGCCCATATATAGCCAGTAAGGCAATCACATCTACTGAGCTGCTCTCTTGCTTCACTTCTTGGAAGGATATTACTGTATCCATATGAAGGGTACATATCCACATACATAAATGACCATTTGAACCTGTGTGTGACTGTAATGGGATAGCAATGGGTAATGTCATCATGATGTCGTATCATTGTCATCGTTAAAAGATGTGTCTCGATCTAAGTCCCATCCCTCAAACACTCATGGTTATACAGATATTGCTCTATGTGAAAGGTGGAGATATCTGTCATTTGACCACACGGAGACTCTTCAGCAGAGCCAAAGTCGCAACATTTCGAGATAAATACCTCTTTGGAATGGTCCACAGAGTGTGCTTGCAAACCATGCACACTCTGTACACCATTCCAATTAAGTATTGTTCTCTAAATGGGGCGATTTTGGCTCTGCTGAAAAGCCCTCGTGTGGACAAATGACTGAAATCTCCATCTGTCACGTAGAGCAATATCTGAACAACTATGAGGGTAGGAGGGATAGGACTAACAGCGAACAACATCTGTTTTCACAATGTCTACAATCTGACATCAAGGTGGACTTAACCTTTGCCATCCCCCTGGAGCGATAGCCATCGCTACAAGTTGTGAAGACAAATATATGTTGTTGGATTCCCCCACCAGAGTTAAACAATGGTATTCCTACTGCTGAAAGGTGTGTTGATTCAAAAAGTATCACAGCTCAGACATGGATATGTCAGGAGCAATATCCCAATGCCGTGAAATTGTACAGTGGTGCTGTTACTACATTATCACATGGACAGCTCTGGTACAGGGACCAGATAGCTACATGGGAGGGTGTTGCAACAGCCCCACTGTACTATTTCGGCCCACTGTGATATTGCACCTCAAAATGAAACCTTCACGCGTAATAACTCAAACAACACCTTTCAGCAGAGGGAGTACCTTTGTTTACCCAGGGGGATTAACCCAAACACATATATATTTTGTCACCACATATCAGAGTATAACTGTCTCCACAAACATATGGCTAAGGTCACTAGTCACAACATCTTATTTCTCCACACAGCTTATGGCCCTCAAGCCCAGCGGAAGACAGTGGAGGAGGCAATGTCACCCCCCAGTGAGGAGTACACAGAGGAGGGGATTAGCCGGTGCTAACCGTAACCACCATCACCATCCCCTCCAACACAGGCTGCACCACCACCTACTGCACCCCTTCAAGCTGGACCACCACCTCCTTCACCATTACAAGCTGGACCACCACAGGCTGCACCCTTACAAGCTGGACCACCACAGGCTGCACCCCTTCAATCTGCACCTCTCCAGTACAGTGTTTGGATGCCACAGGAGGAGAGATGGACCTATCCAGCTACCTCCACCAGCTACTACCCTCCATCAGCAGGGAGGCAACGGCTGCCAGAGACTGTGGCCACCACCCAATATGGGCCATATGCCTCCCAGATCAACCCACCCTCCTGGATGGCTCCACAGCATGCCCCAAGGTATGATCCCAGGTGGTGTCCCAGCACCTATCAATGGCCACCATATGACCCTTGGCCACTGGACTACCCACACCTGGGCCTGATAGGTGAGCCCAAGCGCCCCCTAACCAGGGACATATTCACACCTCCACCAGCACACACATCATTAGGCAGCTCGGGATCACTTGATGGGGTGGGCATATGCCCATCATCTGCACCAGCCACTCCAACAGCTGTCACAGCAGCCACAGCACCTTCAGCAGCAGCAGAGGAAACAGCACCCTCAGCAGCAGCAGTGGAAAGAGCACCCTCAGCACCAGCAGAGGAAACAGCACCCTCGGCAGCAGAGGAAACAGCACCCTCGGCAGCAGAAGAATCAGCACCCTCGGCAGCAGAGGAAACAGCAGCACCAGTGACACCGGGCACATCCACCTCAAGCACTGCACGCCTCACAGGGATGGAGGCGGAGTGTGTGGCCCTTCAGAGGAGACTACTCCGGTCGAGCAGGAGTACTGACAGCAACATCACTAGGAACAGGAGGCAATCCAGGAGGAACATTGCCCAGCTGGAGACCAGGATTCAAGCCCTGGAGTCGGAGGTGGCCAGGGGGAACACTCTACTCCACCAGCTCAGGACTGGTCTGATGGACATGTTAACACAGGTCCTTGTGGAGTTGAGGAAGATCAACTGCAGGGAGAACCTGAGGATGGAGAGGGAGAACTTGCGTTCCACCGAGGGGTCTACTGCAACCACCACCCCCTCCAGTGTTACCCCTGAAGCCACACCTAAGGGGCAGAGGGTTACCAGGAGATCAACAAGGGCATCCACCTCTGGCACCCAGGCTAAAACTAAACTAAATCATACTACTTCAGTAACACTGCTGCCCTGCTCATGTGTTGTCCACAAGGTTTGACAACTCTGTAGCTGAGCATCCTAACTGTACAGGTTATAACACTCGATAATTTGTGTTTTCTGTGTCTATATGACAATGTTCCAGTAGAGGTTTGTGTGAACCTCAGGTCAAACATTGCATCACCAACATCACCAGAAACAGCAAGGGGTGATCTTCATGAAGGTGTTGTCAAGACATCAATCCAGTCACATGGAAGATCTTCAGTTCAAGGATGGATCATGTTACGGATGCCTGTGGGACAAGAGGACAGGATTTGGAGCAGTAGACCTGAACTGATCATCAAGCAACAACAATTTAGTCTTTTTAATCCCCTCAATTTTCACAATTACAGGTGAGTACACAAACCATTGCTTGACAATGTGTTGTGTACTCATCTGTAACCAATTCTGTGGAGAACTAAGGACATGTGCACCAGCCCTATGGATATGTGCCCCTGACATGTATACACACATTAACAAGTGTTCTGAGAGCTCCATGGAAGTAATGACATTGTGCTGCCACTGTGAAAGTGACAGTGGCAGCACAATGTAATTTGTTCCCTGGAACTATTAGGACATATTATCACTGTCCCTGTGATTCCCTGTCACTCTGTTGCGGTGGTGTTCATCCATTGGAGGAGCTTGATTGGCCCGCCCAGCTTGTCCCTTTATATACTGGGCCTTTGGCACCTGTCAGGTGCCCTTTCGGGGTGTTCCTGTTCCTGCGCTATTGTTGCTGTGATCCTGTATTCCTGTGTACCGACTCGGCTCGTCTGACTACTCTGCTGTTCCTGCTCCATGATTGACCCGGTTCTGGCTGACTTCCTGCTCCGTGTATGACCCAGTTTTGGCTGTCGTTCCTGCTCCGTGATTGACCTGGTTCTGGCTGAGGTTCCTGCTCCGTGATTGACCCGGTGCTGGCTGACATTCCTGCTCAGTGATTGACCGGTTCCGGCTGACGTTCCTGCTCCGTGATTGACTCGACTTTGGCGGACTTCTTGCTACGTGATTGAACCGGTTCTGGCTGCTGTTCCTGCTCAGTGATTGACCCGGTGCTGGTTGACGTTCCTGCTCCATGATTCATCCGGTCCTGCCTCTCGTTCCTGTCTGGCAACATTCTGAGCCTGCTCGCAGCTTGCATTGACTGATCACACCTCCTATGTTCTGTGGCCTCCGTTACTGAGCCTGTTTGTTGCCTCCTTTACTGAGCCTGTGAGAGATTACTGCTGAGCTGTTGCTGTTGTTCAGAGTCTGTTCGAGAACACTTGCTGTGCCGGTTGCCTCCGTTACTGAGCCCATTTGCATATGCCTGCCAAGCTTGTTGCCTCCCATACTGAGCCATATTAACACTCGTTAATATGGAAGGGTTCCTTGGCCCTGGTCCATTCTCGCTCACTGTGTTGTTCCATTCACCCGCACCTGGTAGTGCGTTTGGCTGTAGTATATCAGCTTGGGCAGTGTCTCCTCCGTTTAAGCACCTAAGGGGTGCTTTGGCTCAGGTCCTATTGGCCCTCGCAGTGTTCCTCCTTTACCGCACCTAGGGGTGCTTCCATATCTGGCTCCATTAGCTCTGGCAGTATCTCTTCTTCGTTACTACACCCCAGTAGGGGTATTGGCTCCAGCTCCAGTTGGTCATTCTATACTCTTGGGCATTTCCGTACAGTTATCTGGTTGTGATTCAGATCACTCGCACTGCTTGAGCTTGCTAGCTGCACTACTACTACTGGGACTGTTTATACACCGGGCGTTGACTAATCACCACCACAGAGACTGACTACCAGTTTGAGCATTAACTCTTACCTATGTTTATGCTATATTCTGCCACCTCCTGCTATATTGAGCCTGTATATTATTCATTACTGTAATACTGATGCTGACCCTCAGGGGCACTGTTCCTTAGTTCATTTTAAATAAAACTGTGTTTTATTTCTAACCTTGGTCTGAGTGTCAGAAAACCGTAACACATATTTGTTGATGTGTGTATTTATGTCGGGGGCACATATGTCTGCACACTCACAGGTCAGCATAGAGTCCCTGGTAATCTGATCTACGTTTCATGACCTCTACGTTGTGTGACAATATCACTGTACATCCACCCCTCTGCTGCTCTTCTCAGCTCTAGCACAGTACAGGTCCCATATTGAGTCCAATGGTCCTTTAACCCCTGATGTGCCGGAGTATTATCCAATGCATAGCACTGGATAATTCTCTTTTGATACTGGGCTAGCATGGTTGCTCATGCTATGATCCTGGCATATTGAGTTAGTTGCTTTCAATCAAGTGCTGTAAGGTGATGAACATGGGTTATATGTTGTACCTTGTTTCTCCTGGGGGTGTGCGTGATATCCTTGGGTCTGTATGTCAACGTGGAGAGTGGAATGGAAGATGGTTTTTGAATCTACACACACAATTTGCCACGTCCATGGTATGGTTGATGTTTGGGGCCATGCTGCTGCCAGTGCTGTGCTGTGTCACTGTTCCTGTGGGGTGAGACAGAACATAATGTGCAGTGTGGTTAGTGTCACAGGACTGACGGGGGACTTGCATGGATTGTTTGCATGCCTGTGTTATACTCACAGGTGAAGTGTTCCGTGATGAGCCTGTGTCCCTCTCAAGGACTCCTCCACATGCCTGATGTCCATGACCACTTCATGTATGGGGGGGTCCTGGATGTGATCCAGCAGCCTAGTGTCCACTGCGATGTTGTGCAGTATTGCGCACGCCACAATTATGTCGGACATCCTTAGCAGGGGCATACTGCAGTGCTCCCCCAGAGTGGTCCAGACATCTGAATCTTGACTTGAGGAGCCCAAAGGTCCATTTAATGGCATTCCTCGTTCTGGCATGAGCCTGGTTGTACCTTTCCTGGGCATGTGTTTGGGGACTGGCCACAGGGGTCAGTAGCCAGGACTTGCATCCATAGCCAGCATCACCTGTGTAATGTGAGTAACATGGTGAGACAGGGAGCACATGTTGTGTGAATGATGTTTTGTGTGGTGGACATACTAGCTGTGGGTCAGGTGTATGCTGAGCAGCGTTGTGTGTGCGCCTGTGTATGTGGTGTGATTTTGTATTGTGAACTCACCCAAAAGCCATCCCCCTGTAAAAGTTCCATTCTCGAAATCTCTGTGGACTGAGGAGTTTTGAAGAATGTATGAATTATGTGAGCTGCCAGGATACTTTGCACAGACATTCATTATTCTCATGTTGCTGTCACATAACATCTGCACGTTAATGGAGTGGAAGTTCTTCCTGTTGATGAATAGCTGTGCGTCACGTGCTAGGGCCTTAATTCGGATATGGGTGCAATCTATAGCACCCATGACCCTGGGCATGCCTCCCCTTGCGTAAAAGACCTGCTTGACGTGTATCCAGTCCATGTCGGTGGTGGGAAAATGTATATAGGTACTGGCCTTGCTTTTGAGGGCTGGCAGGACCTGGGCCAGCACCCTGGAGAATGTGGCCTGTGACATGCCAGATGCGTAACCCTCAGTGGACTGGAAGGCCCCACTTGCCATGATGTGAATGGCACACAGTAGTTTCTGCAGGCCAGTTAGGGCATGGTTGTGGATGTAGATGGGATCCACCTGATCTTTGATGACCTCATACAGGGCAATGATTCTGTCAGGCCTCAACCATTAGCGATCAATGACCTCATAATCAGTCATTCCAAAGAGGGTGACCCTTGGGTGGTATACCCTGGGCCTTGGTGGTCGTCTATACATCCTCTGCTGCTGTGGAGCATCCTGTTGCTGCAGCTGTGCATGTGCAGGCAGGTGCTGTCCTCCAGGTGGGGATGGACTCCTGTGTGGCTGCTGAGCCAGAGCCTCCTCACTTGCAATAGGTGAAGGCTGTTGATCAGGCATGCCTGGAGGTTGCTGATGTTCCCTAGCTCTCTCCCTTGCACGCCTTCTCCGCAGTCTTCGCAACAATATGTAAACCAACATACTGATTGTGCTATCTATCTCTCTATATCTCTCTATCTCTCCCTCCCTGAGTGGAAAACAAGCCACAAGTGAGTGTGGTGAGTTGTCCCTTTAAGTACTTGATAGGGTGTTGTGTAGGTGTGGTGATGAGGTGAGTGCTGACCAATGGTGAGTTGTTTTTGTCCAGGTAAGTGTTTGCAGGTGTGTGTGTTATAAGATGTGGTGTGTTGTGCTTGGTATGTGTCTGTTATTTGTGGGTGTGCAGTTGTGGGGTGCAGGTCGTGTGTTGATGTTGCACAGGTGAACTTATATTTGCAGGTGTCCTCTTTGTGTGATAACCCCCATTATTCTGTGTCATGTTGTGTTGTTGTTTTTTTGGGTGTCGTTGTCCCTGTGGTGTTGCTTGTTGTTGTGTGTGACAGTGATTTGTGTTGTGTGTCCAGGTTTTTGTGTTGTTTTGGCATTGCACGGGTTAATTTTTCCATTTACATGCTTGTGCGGTAAGCATTTTGTGTATTTTCCTATGTAACGGGTGTTTAGTTTTCCCCTTAAGTGTCTAACGTCTGAGAAAAGTGGGTCTTAACTTTTTGCCATTAGGTGTGTCTTTTTTTCAGCCATTACCAGTACCGCAAGCCTTTGAATGGCTCTGGGGTATGTTGTTCCATGCGTCTGAATGCACCTAAGTGTATCAGCCGTAAGGATTCTGAAACTGCCGTTAGCTGTTCTTTAGACAGATCTTTGAATTGCTACATGGAACATAACGCACCCGTTAGTGATTTTTTTTAATAATGGCTGCCTTTAAATTTAGCTCCTAGACTCCTCAAGTAAAGAGATAACAGTGAGATCAGAAATGAACATGGATCATGGCTACGTTTGTCTTCCTGGTATCCTTTCGAAATGGCGCACTTAAAATGTCATGTCTTAAAGTATTGCATGTATTTGTCCACATCATTCCGAATGGAGTATTTAGCATGTCGCATCTTAAAGTGTCGCAAATTCTACATGTCGTGTCATTCCGAATGGCGCATTCTCCATATCGTGCATTAACATGTCACAGCAGGGCTTAACGTAAGGGCTCAATAAGGATGCAACTTAAGGGCTCAATAATGATGCAATAAGGATGCATTAAAGACGCAATATGGGTGCAATAAGGACGCATTAAGGATGCAATATGGATGCAATATGGATGCAATATGGGTGCTGTATGGACACAATATTGCTGCAATATGGTGCATTAAGGACGCAATATGGGTGCAATATGGACGCAATATGGGTGCAATATGGATGCATTAAGGACGCAATATGGGTGCAGTATGGGTGCAATACGGACGCAATATGGGTGCATTAAGGATGCATTAAGGACGCAGTATGGGTGCGATATGTACACAATATGGTTGCATTAAGGACGCAATATGAGTGCAATATGGATGCAAAATGGGTGCATTAAGGACACAACTTAATGACGCAATATGGATGTGTTTTGGATTGGTTTTAGTGTGTTTAGGGTTGGTTTTGGTGTGTTTAGAGTTGGTTGGGTTGGTTTTAGTTTGATTAGGGTTGGTTTTGGTGTTTTTAGGGTTGGTTTTGGTGTGTTTAGGGTTGGTTTGGGGTTGGTTTTGGTGTGTTTTGGTTTGGGTTTTAGTGTGTTTTGGGTTGGTTTTGGGTTGGTTTTAGTTTGTTTAGGGTTGGTTTTGATTTGGGTTGGGTGTGTTTAGGGTTGGTTTTGGGTTGGTTTTAGTGGGTTTATGGTTGGTTTTGGTGTGTTTAGGGTTGGTTTGGGGTTGGTTTTGGTGCACCCATATTGCACCCATGTTGTGTCCTTAATGCACCCATATTGCATCCTTAATGCACCCATAATATGTCCATATTGTACTCATATTGCATCCTTAATGCATCTATATTTCACCCCTATTGCACCCATATTGCATCCTTAATGCATCCAAATTGCATCCTTAATGCCCCCATATTGCACCCATTAATGCATCCTTATTGTGCCCCTATTACATCCTTAATGGGTCCTTATTGCACCCTTATTGCATCCTTAATGCGTCCTGATGTGACTCTTTAATGTGCAACATGGTGAATGCATCATTCGGAATGATGCAACATGTAGAATTTGCGACACTTTGAGATGCAACATGCTAAATGCGCCATTTGGAATGATGCAGCCAAACAAATGCTACTCTTTATGATGGAACATTTTAAGTTTGCCATTTCAAAAGTAAACCATCTTCCTAGTCAGCCACATATAATTTTGGGGTAAATATCCTTTGCTCCCTTCTCACACCCCCAGACTCCAGTAGTACAGAGATAACAGCCAGATCCAGAAGAGACTTGGATCATGGCTGCTTGTGTCTTCCCAGTCAGTCACACAAGATTGTGGAGTATTTGGGTAAATCTCCTTTGCTCACTTCGCACACATTCCAGCCACATCAGGAAGGAACTTGTATCACAACTGCTTGTCTCAGTTAACCAAGATTTTGGGGGAACCTTCTTTCTCCCTTCACAGTCCCTCAGAGTCCTTGAGATTCCCCTAACATAGATAACAAAATTCCTGCCTACAAAATTCCCTAAACTATACTCCAATTTCAGTTAATTTGCCTATCCTATCTAGCTGCAAAATTGTGCTGATTTCTCTTTGTCTAACAACACAGAATGATATGATACAGGAACCTGACACCCATTTTATACTATGGCTGCAGTAACAGAAGGGAAACTTGTCACTTTGTGGGTGAAATTCAGTCTTACCATTTATTTCAATGCAATGAGCTAGGTGGGAAGAAGTGGAAAGTTTGCTCTTTTCACAATTTCTAGCTTGGCCGGAAGTTCCATTTTTCACCTGTTTTTTCTTTTGAGGTGAAAAGTTTTGCAACAAATACATTATTTTGAACTAAAAATGCAAGAAGAAATATAGCTGATTCAGGATATTTTTTTAATTCAGCTATTTCCTACTATCTAAGAGTTTTAGCATTCGAAGGGTTTAAAGAACCATTTAAATTAATAGGAATATCCATTTGTTCCCATTGGTGCAGTTAGTTTGCTATAGAATAATGTTTCTCAAGTGCAATATCAGTGGCTTCAAGCTGCCACCAGCACAGTCGCTGTAATGAGTGGTGAACCACTAGAATTGAATTATTCTCACCCCTAATCCTGACTGGCTGAGCCCACCAGACAGGCTTCACAGTGGGACAAGGTTGCTTGGGGAATGGCTGTGTTAGCAGTGGGGTCAGTATGTGCAGTTCTTTTGCTACTGTGAGACAAAGATGGCGGGGTCAGTATGTGTGGGTCTATGGCTGCCAGTGCATTGGCACAAGGCTGTGGGCCAGTATGTTTGGCTCTACGGCTACCATAAATTGGCACAAACCTGGAGAGCTTCAGTGTGTGCATTTCTTTGGCTACCAGTGCAGTGGCATAAGGCCTAGGGTGGTTCAGTATTTTTGATTCTACAGCTACCATGCAGAGGTATAAAGCTGGGAAGTCATTATGTGTGAATTTATGACTACCAGAGTGGAATAAGGCTGGGGGTCAATATATGTAGTTCTGTGACTATCAGTGCAGTAACCTTTAGGATTAGAAGATAAAATGTCTATCTCTGAAATGTATATCTCTAGTAACTAGTACATTTTATGGGGTAGTTTTTAATCTTATGTGGATTCAAGAATGTTTCAATTGTAATATTATATAGATTTATTTTTTAACATATTTATATATAATTTAATCACATTGTACCATTTGCTCACATTGTTTGCTAGTGTGGCCACCAGACAATGACTGTGGCTACAGTGGCAGCCACCAGAACATTGCTGTGGCTGGATTAACAGTCACCAGAAAAATCCTTTGAGAACCACTGCAATAGAATTTCTTTTAATTTCTGCATAAGGGCCCAATTTCATTATGGTGTAGTTTTATTTAGTTTCTGAGAACATAATTTAACAAGATCTTAATGCAAATAGGTATACTATCTATATTCCCATTACACAGTAATAGTTAAGCAAACAATTAGAGAATTGTGCATAGTTACAGTATATCTTTATTTTCTAACATGGATCAGTGATTAATTTCAGGAAAACTGTGTTACCGTCTTTTCTCAAAGTCACCAGACTACTAATGGTGATGTCTCTTGAGTTTGTATGCATAAGAGATCACTCAACATAAGAAAGTTGAATCATTTTAGCACTTAGGCACTAGATGAAATTGTTTGTACCCTAGCAACAACAGGTGATTTGCTCATTATATACCTTTGAAGTCATGGATATAGATTTCAGTAAATTACTTCCATTTTTGGCCACTATCCAGAATGTTGTCTACTTTTAATCTTTGAGTGCCAGAGAGGTAACAAACACATTTGTTGCAATGCTTTGGATACCTCTCTTGCACTCAAAAAGTTAAACTCTCTGCTAGCCTATGAGGCTGATGTACTAAGAAGAACTGTAATTAAATAACAAGAGAGAAGAAAAAACATTGCATGATCTAAATTGGGCTTTTAACCTTCTGAGTACAAAAAAAAATACTTTGAAGAGCTCTTTAGAATTCACTGTGATGTGCCATGTAAATCAGTACCATCCACAGCATCATGCATGGTAGGTGATCCCACCCTTTTCAACAGAACAGAAATCCCGAATAAAACTATAAAAGCCCCTCAGCCACCGCAAAACCAGAAGAGTCATATTTTTCAACAAGATGGTTGTCTCCAATTGTTTCTTTTCTGTTATGGCCATAGGGTGAGGTCTACAGCTTGAATCTGTCTCTGGTTCCAGCTGGGAGTCCCAGCAGTCTGCAGTGTACAGAGGGATGGTAGTGTATGGAGCAGAGAAAATATTTTTTAAACCAACTGGGAGTGCTTTCTTCCCTGGTGTTCAGCAGCTATTAGCAGTTCCCTGATTTTACATGTTCATTGTGTCTTTTCTTGTATACAACCACCAACAGTACTTTCTCTATGTCCCAGCATTGCTTTTCCATGTCACCAGCCTCTTCTACCACAACCAATATATGTGCAGCTTGCTGTTGTCACCAGTTGTAATGGGAAAGATGGTTTGCCTCCAAACATAAACAGACCAAAAATGAGACTTCCTGCCATGCAGAAAATTTCCATGAAAAGTACAGTGCTCCCATTTTTTGCTCATTGAATTGAAATCAATGGTAAGAATTAATTTTCCCAACTGCTTCCTTTCTGTGTCTTTAATGTCTTTCTGTGTATCTAAAGACCTTTCCACTTAGAGTCATTATTGACTCCAGAGCTTGTACTTGTAGTTATTTGACTTACCTCTGGCATCCCTATCCAAATACAGATGGTGTCTAAGACTTATCCTCTGCAGATCCATATATTTGATGGGACTCCTATGCATTTGGGCTTGGTCACTCGTGATTCAACTGTTCTATAACTCATTATCAATAAACAATTTTAATGGCTGGAATTTTATGTGGTTCAGTCTCACTTACTTCCTTCCGTGGCTACTCATTCACAACCCCAGTATTGACAGGCCTTCTAGTCAAATCACATTCTGTTCTTTCTACTTTCATCACAGGTGAGTCTCATTGGCTAGAACCTCCAGATTCTATATCACATCAGAAACTGTGGTATCTATCCGCCTCCATACTTGAAGCTTACAGGAACTTTGCTGACATCTTCAGTAAAAAGGAAGCAGAGAAACTTCTCCCACTTAAGATTTATGATTGCTCAAGGATTTACTTCAAGGTGCTAAAATCATTTTTGGTTGCATCTTTCCTTTGTCCGAGTTAGGATGTCTTTAAGACTATCTACAAATATGGCTTAGGGGTCCATTCGGCCTTCCAGTTATCCAGCTTGGGAAATTATTTTCTTTGTGGAGAAAAAAGATGGTTCACTTAGAGCACTAAGGAACTCTAAAAGATCACCTTTAAGAACTGGTATCCTTTTCCTTTAATTCCTGAGATTTGCCACCATGTTAACTAATTTTGGATCTACATGGGCTTGTAACCTTCTATGAATCTGGGAAGCAGTTGAATGGAAGAGAATATTCCAAATTCAATATGGGCATTTCGATTATCTGGTGAATGGTGATCCCTTTTTGCCTATGCAACATTCCTGGGTCTTTTCAACACATTTTGTCAAAGACATGTTTCATGATCTATACTGGACCAGTTTGGAGTTGTAAATTTAGATGATTTCCTCATTTTCACTTTGTTCGTGGAGGAACACTGTTCTCATGTTTGGAAAATCTTAATCAGTCTTTGCCAGCATTGTTTGTTTACTTAACTGGAGAAATGTACATTTGAAACCTCCACAATAGAATTTCTAGGCTTCTTTTCTCCTGCCATAATTCCAGTGGATTACCAGACACTAAATATTACAATAGTCTAACGCTCAATAAGGGATCTAGACCGCAATGCACATTTATGGACAACCTTGGAAGAACAAATTATAAAAATCACAGGGCTTAGAAATATATAACCCAAATAAAAAAAATATATTACTTTTCCATTTTATTTGGCACACATCTAGTGTAACATCCTATATCAAAATATAATGGCAATATGATGGGGTGAACCTCCACAGTACTAAATCTCCAAATTAAACAAAGATATTGTAGATACAGCTCAATCTATATTCTAAAAATAATTACCAATAGAAAACACAAAACTTTATTAGTTAAGGAAATGATCACAGATGTACATATGGTAAGAATGGGAGATACCCCTGTCTCTCTCACCAGCCCCACAAACTGGCAGAGTGATACTATGTGCTTGAAGTACAAACAAAGCGTATACTTACAAAAGACAGTAGCAACACGTCCACAATGTTAGACTAATGGTAGGAAAACATATGGTCCCGCAGACAATAAAAAAAGCACCACTGTTAATGATCATTCGACAGTGATATAGGGGAAAATCTAATACATCCTACCTAAAAAAAGACACATAAATAAATGTATAAAACCGTGTAGAGATCTCTAGATATATCCCAAAAAATAAAACATAAAAACTAAAAACTAAAAAACTGTGCAAACTAGCAAAATACCCAATATGTGATCAATCACTAACACCAGTAAAAATCCAACCATATGGATAACTGATAATTATTCAAAGGAAAAATAAATCAATTTAGATAGTCACAAGTGCTCTTCTCACAAAAACATCTGAGAAATTCCTTATATAATGCACAGATCATATGCTGTTAATCATACTCTTCCGGAGAGTCCCAAATTATAATAGACTTCCAATGCAGATATATATAGTGGATTATACTAGTCACAACAATATGCATACATTGTTATTTTAGGACATAGAAATAACCAGTGGCTAAAGATGCCAACTCACGCTTCCCATCCTCATTGGATATGTGTGTCCCACTCTCTCTTCAAGGGGTCTCCAGCTTATGTTTTCATAGATATGCTACAGCTCAGTATGTCAGCATCTTCCTTTGATATATCCCCTTCTCTCACTGTATCAGTCTCTTCCACCCCAGCTTCTCCACCACCATCATCACCACCACAACTAGTCCCTCCATACTGCTGCTGCTGCTCTATTAGAGGTGGTGAAGAGAAATGAGACAGAGGGTCCCCTAATGTCACATTTGCCATTTCTTGGTGACCTGAAGAAGGCAGACTGGCAGCACTAGCAGCAGGCACAGGGAGCTGATCTGTGCTCCTGGTGATGGTGGTATTTTTGCAGTGGTAGCAATTCTGCCTTCTTCAGGATCATGTTCCACATGAACAATGACGTGGGGTTAAGGGGACTCCCAGGTTCAGGGGAATGGTGTGGGTTCCCTTGACCACTAGTATAGATGCTCTCAATTGTTTTCCCTACCACTCTCCTAACACTAGTCCCGCCGGCTATTTCACTGACACTGTTACTACTACTATTACTAATAACACCAACCACATCAATTTCAGCCCTTGAGTCTTCCTCCTCACATTCACTATTAATAAGAGGATATTGATTACCCCCTCTTTTACTCCTAACTCTAACAAGCTGCTGGACCTTAGTAGTAGTAGTACTACTATTAGCACTGGCGAGACTGCTTAGGGATGGTAAGTGTGACTTAGGGTCCCCTGCTGTCACACTTGGCATCACCTTCTCCCCCCCCCTCCTGAGTATTACAAGACACACTGGCAGATGGTTCAGCACTGGGGGCAGCAGGTTCAGACCTGGCAGCAGGCACAGCACTGGTGGCAGCAGGGACAGCACGTCTGACAGCAGGAACAGTACTGGTGACAGCAGGGACAGCATGGCTGACAGCAGGCACAGCACATCTTACAGCAGGTGCAGCATGTCTAGCAGTAAGCGCAGTACATCTGGCAGCAGGCACAGCAAGTCCGGCAGCAGGTGCAGACAGCTGACCTGTCCTGCTTTAACTACTAGTCTCTTCTTCCTCCCTTGACATTCATTTCCACAAGATCCCTAGGGGAGATTTAGGGGGACTGGCCAGCATTGCTTCTGCAGTGCTCAGTTCCTCCTCAGACTCAGACTCAGTGGACACATAAGGGTCCTTCCAGCTCCTCCTTTTATTACTTTCAAACTTTCTCAAATAGATCCCAGCAGAACAGCACATCATGTTTAGATCGCTGTGTAGCTGCTTCTATTGTATTTCACTTCCACGAATACGTCATGTTTTTATAGAGAATACACAAAAACTTTATAACCACTAAAAAAATAGCAAATTGTTTTGGCCAATGGGCAAAAATGTGAAGGTTTTAATAGCTGTTTTTAAAGTGGATTTTCCTGAGAAAAAGTGTTCTTTTTGCATATTTTTTTGCTGGACCTTTCAGCCACCCCTACCTGCCGGATCGTACAATCAAGTCAAACGACTTCAATAATGAGCACCATTCCGTCTAAGAGTCAATGGAGGTCATGCATTTGAAATATGTAAGCTGTTCACAATGTGACAGCACATGGATATATATTAAAAAATGACAGAGCAGGGCAGCTAAAGGCTCACTTGGTTCACGAAGCCCAAGGCCCTCGTTATATAACTTATATCAAATACATGTTGGGAACCTGACTTACTGAAGAACTAGATATTAATGCCAGTTTTATACAATACTTTGCTGACCTGTATAGCTCTAAATCCTTTGGTGGTAGTTCTGAACTAGGTGCTTATCTCCAAAGTTGCTACACTTCGGTATTGTCTGGGGACAAGAGAAGGATGCTAGACTCCCCTATCATGTTGGCATAGGTGATGATGACAGCCATCAACTCTCTCTTGCCTGGAAAAACTCGGGGTATCAGAAGAATAGTGAACCATTAGCTTTACACCTATTGCATACCTATTTTGACACTTTTGATAAACAGTCACTCTCCCTTTCAATGATCGGAGCCATGATTCTAGTTCTTCCATAAACCTAGAAAAAAGGCATTGTCTCAGTGACTCTTATAGGCCTATATCCCTGTTGAATGTGGCTGTGAATTTTAGCTAATTGTTAACTTTTGTCTTTACCTCCATTGTACACAGAAAACAAACAGGTTTTATGTTGGGTAATCAACCTTGCATAATTTAGAACATCTATATACATACCTTGCTGCCCCACATGACAATATAGGGAAAAGAACTGTTGCCTCCCTGGATGCTGCCAAAGCATTTGATTCGATGGAATGAGATTGTCTATTTGAAGCTTTTGAACGTTTTGGATTTGGCCCTAACTTACAATATATGAACAATGTAAAAAATGTGAAAATTATATACTCACAATTGACGATATTGAATGTGAAATGGAGGATGTTCTCATATATTTAAGTGCATAAAAAAAGATAAAACAGCACCTAACGTGATCCATGCAACAATATTTTTTAAAACAAAACAAATATTGCATTAATATAATGTAATGCTCTTAAATATATGAGAACATCCTCCATTTCACATTCAATATCGTCAACTGAGAGTATATAATTTTAAAATTTTTATACATTGTCCGTATATTGTTTGAATGGCTTGTATAATTGATATATTGTGTTATTTGATTTTGTATTATCAAAGGAAACACTGTTTTATGTTATTTATCACCATTTAATGTTGTGACAAACATTTACCTATTGTATCTGAAAACAGAGTATTCTTAGTGCTCACCCAATCTTATATATATATATATATATATATATATATATATATATATATATATATATATATGAAATTCTGATGTTTCACACTGCAATAGTCACCAAATAGAGGGAAACATTTCTGGTCTGCTTTAATTTATACTCTGTAAATAGTGCTGCCTCACTGTACCATGCAATAGTGCTGCTTCACTTTATAACCTTCAGTAGCATTGCTTCAATTCACACTCTGCAATAACACTGCATCACTTCATAACTTACATTAGTGCAGCTTCACTCTATATCCTACAAAAACACTGCTTCATACCCCATATGTTGCCCCTATAGCACAATTCTAAAGAATAATAAGAAGATAAGACTCACTCTAGCACTCAAGAGGTTAAATTCCTATTCAAGACAGGAGCGCTGATTAACTCCTTAGAGACCCATGACGGTCCAGGACCGTCATGGCTTGTTTTCCCTTAAGGACCCATTATGGTCCTGGACCAACATGGAATTCTGGGCTCCCCACGCGGCTGCACACCGTTCTGGGAGTTCGGAATCCGATTCTAAAAAAAAAATGGTCCGAGGTCCTTAAGTGACGGCCTTGTTCATGCGCAGCCGGTCCTTAAGAGATTAATAAATAAATTATAAAATTCTCCTCTTCCTTACTCCGTCTCTCTGTCTGGCTCTCAGTCTCCTCTCAGTTCCACCTCTCAGGAGGCGAAGTCAAAAGACAAGTAGACCTGAGAGAAGACTGAGAGGTGGACCTGAAAGGAGACTGAGAACCAGACAGACTCAGGAAGAGGAGAAAAGGTGAGCATCTCATAATTTATCATTTGCAGACTGACACTCAATAGGCAGACAAGTTCAAATGACACTGACTCCTACAACAGCTAGAAGAGGGGGCAGCATACTGACTAAGGTATACCGTCACCCTGTAATCTAAACAATTAAGATTGCAGTGGGAGAAAACTGCAGCTGAAATCCTCTTGAAACTAGCTACAAGCAAAGAGGATAAGAAGCAGTTGCACTGGGAGGAAGTCTTTTTTGCAGAGAAATAGATAGGGACAGTTAATAAAGAATTAAAATATTTGACTGATAGGTGACAGAGACCTTGATGTGATTTGTGAGTGAGGCTGACTGTGATAGATATTACAAGAGAACATAAGAAAACATAGCAGCGTGGAAGGCTTCTCTTGGTGGATCACATAAAACAAACTCATATCATCTCCATCAACACTGTACAGGCTAATAGGGATCTGCTCACATTCTTCAGAGGTTCAGTCCTGCCTCGGTATATTTGCATTCACTGGCTCCCACACCAAATTCTGCTCCTCAGCCGGGTCCTTCAATAAAGTGAACCTCCCTATATGTTAGAATCTTCACTATGAGGGAATTGTGGGGTTTCTGCTCTGTCTATTCTCATCATATTACGCTAGTACACTGTGACATCACTATGTATTGTCCAAAATTCCCCAATCTCTTTGAAAGCCACTACAGCATACTCTCAAAACTGGAGTTCCTAAATGAACCCTAGCATTTTATGATGCCACTATGTATATCTCATCTTGCCTGGAAACCAAGTAATGGTAACCATTATAGCCCTCTCAACAATGGAGTTCAAAATAATAAACCAAAGTACCATTACCTTTTAGAAGAAATCTTCCCTCATATAAAGTTAATGGCTTGGTATCATTTAAGACTCACTCGCTCACAGCAATATAAATACACATAACAAGATAAAGAGAAATAAAATGTACTAGTAGCAGGCTTACTCTGACTTTCACAAACACAGCATGGCATGCTGCAGGAACCTGACACCTCCATACTATGCCTATGAGAAAATAAGGGAAATTTGCTAGGTGGTGGGATAAATTCAGTCTTACTATTGATTTTAATGCATGGAGCTAGGTGGGAAAAAGAGGAAAATCAGCACTTTCCTGCTCGTTGTGAAGTGCCATTTTTTCCTTTTTCAGTTTTGGGACAAGTTTTGCTTATCCATACTGCTGAGGGAGAAGAGGTAACAAAACAAGCCTCCATTACTTCAGATACATCTGGGGTGAAGAATTTGGCCAATCATGTATCTCCTCCTGCACCTCCTCTAAAATGATGGATATGTTGGAATATAATTATTTCCCTTGAGATCAGGAAGGAGCTGTGCAGATATCATAAGAAATTGCAATGTGCACAGTTTGTTGAAACATTGTGAAAGAGAGGAAAGGTTGGAAGAATCAAACTTGGAACATCTGCTTTCATATTAAGTAGAAAGCACAGCTATAACCACCACCTTGATATTAATGTTGACAATGTTAAACCATCCACCAAGAAATCAGGTGCTGCTGTCACTATGGCCTTGTCTCCGCAGCTGGTGGTGAGTCAGAAGAATCCCTGCCAGCAGCTTGACATCTTCAGTTTGATGGACTGTATGTAGATGCTCCCTGATACTCTGCATTTGATTGCTTTCTTCCATATTTCTATGTCCGGTCAGTGCAATGGTTGAAGACAGACAGTCGTATCCTCACTCCCTCAGATTTGCTATCAGCTCATGATAGCATTGGCAGCAATGGTGGTACCACTGAGGAGAAGGAAGAAGAGGACTCTGAGGGTACCAGGGGGCAAAGATAATATTTCCTACATCTAGACTAGACTGTAGCCAAATAAAACAATGATGCAGGTGTTATTGTCATAGTTGAACTTCTAGGTTGGTTGTGGATTAACTTGACTTTCTATGGACTTTACTCTGACTTTCTTTGTGCCCTTAGGGAGGGATAATGGGGTCACTTACATTTTTTGGAGGCAGGTATCACATACTTTCCATCCATGTCAGGGAGGTTAAGTTGCATTTGCTTAAGGTGGACAGATGTGCTAAGTCCTGTCCTCGCCTTTCCCCATCTCAATGATAACACATTGTGCACAGCACAATTGTTGATGATTGCACTGTGTGTTCTCCAAGGGAAAAATAATACCTATCATGTTCTGCCCGTTTTTCTTTGTCTTTTGTAATTCCATGTCTGGTTTTCAGTTTGTTTTCTCTTGTTATCCGGATCCTGGTTCTTCGCCTTGTCTTATTGTTGCCCTGAGCCTTTATAGAGATTCTGTGCTTTTGGGCGGGACATCAAAGCATTCCAGGTCATGACCCTGAGTTTCTTGTCCTGTTCCTGAGTGTTAATTTGTGTATTTACCTGGCTGTACATGAGAATTTCCTCCTCTTTTGAAATTTGGTACCATGCTCATCTGATATCCTGTTAGAGACCTTGGCTCCACTGATCTGACCATTCCTCCTTCTGCTGCCTTGTACTGCATTGACCGCCTGTTCCTGATCTGACTTGCCATTTACCTTGACCCTGGTGGGCTTCTTCCTATCTATCCTGTTCTCTGTCTTCTCAGTCAAGCTCCAGGCCTCTGTGTTCCTATATAACAACTACAACTACACTCGAGGTGGGTTATTTGTTCAGTATCTTCTTCGATTCCAGGGGTAGCTGCTGTTATCTGGGTTGTCATCCAAGTTGTGGGCCAGCTCCTCCAGTCACCACTAAGCTGGCCTTATGGCCAGCATCTCTAACTCAGCCTAGGCTGTAGCAAGGCAACCCAGACAGCAGCCGTTTCCAACCAGCTTCTTACTCTAGACTTTGCTCTCTGGCCCACTGGGGCATGCCTTACAGTACACCTATATTGTTGTGCTTTTTACTAGGGGTGGTGAAATCTCTCGCTGTGTTCCCAAGAGAAATTCCGTAAAAACCACACTGTTGGCTGCTTTTTCATGGGAAAATCTGCTTTAAAAGTATTGATTAAAATGCTTGCATTTTTCGCCCATTGGCCAAATTTTTTTGCCATTTTTACATTGTTTTCACCTTTTCACTATAAAAACGTGACAAATATGCGGAAATCAAACATAGTAGAAGCAGCTACAGAGCGAGGTATACATTCTGTGCTATTCTGATGTGATCTTTTTCCAAAATTGAGACAGGTGAGGCTCATAGTGACTGCTATCACTATGAACAGGTTTAAAAGTAATAAATGGAGGAGCTGGAAGGACCCTTATCTGTCCACTGAGTCTGAGGAGGAGGAGGAAGTGAGCACTGCTGAACCAATGCTGTCCAGTCCCCCTAAATCTCCCTAAGGGATCTTGGGGAATTTAATGGGAAAGGAGGGAGAAAAGGGAATCTGAAAGGAGGGAGAAAAGGGTAGCACTAGTGAGAGCAGGACAGGTCAGCTGCCTGTGCCTGCTGCTAGACGTGCTGCTCCTGCTGCCACTTGTGATGTGTCTGCTGTCAGACGTGCTGCCCCTGATGCCAGTGCCACCAGTGCTGTGCCTGCTAGTGTGAAAGGAGAAGATGATGCCAAGTTTCACAGCAGGGGACCCTAAGTCCCACTTGCCAACCCAAGCAGCCCCGCCAGTGCTAGTACTACTACTGCCAAGAAGGTCCAGCAGCTTGTTATTGTTAGGAATGAAGGAGGGGGTATTCAATATCTTCATATTACTAGTGACTGTGAGGAGGAAGACTCAGGGGTTGAACTTGATGTGAGTGGTGTTAGTAGTAGTAACAGTGATGGTGAAGCAGCCAGTGGGACTAGTGTTAGGGGAATGGTATGGGAAGCATTTGAGAGCATCCTGACTAGCCGTTAAGGGAGCCCACACCATTCCTTTGTCTCTGGGAGTCCTCCTCCCCTTCCCTTCACTACAGTGTCCAAATGGAACATGATCATGAAGAGGCCAGAACTGGTGTTGGGGGTGAGAATGCTCAGAATTAATACCACCGCAACCACCAGCAGAAGCACAGATAAGATGCCTGTGTCTGCTGCTGCCAGTCTGCCTTCATCAGGTCAAAAAGAAATGCCAAATGTGACATTAGGGGACCCTCTGTCACACTCTGCTCATCACCTCTTCCAAGCAGCAGTGATATGTCTGTAATAGAGCAGCAGAGGCAGCACGTAGAGACTAGTGGTGGTGGTGATGATGATGGTAGAGAAGTTGGGGTGGAAGAGACATTGATGGCCTTTTTATCAGAAACTGAGAATAAATGGGAGACAGGGATGAGGATGGACATCACCAGCACCACCTTCACTAGCAATGAGCTTTGTGGAATTTGCAACTACTCTAATTCCTGCTGCTGGTGAGTTTCAAGGACAGAAGGATGCTGCAGAGTAGGCTAGTGTGCCACAGACCACCATGGACAAAGTGGAAATGGGGTCAACAAGTGATGCAGGACTAGGACAGATTCCACTTGACAGCAGCAGCAATACTCCTGGTCCTAGTTGCAGTGCTGATTCTGAGGCAGTAGCAGTAACAGCAGCAACATCTTCTGCTGCCACAGACACTGAAGGGGAAGGCGGAGAACAAGAAGAAAGAGGCCATTCTTCTCCACCTGTTTCCTATCCCTATTCCCTGAAGTCATGGGTGTAGAACTATTTTTCTCTTGGGGCAGGCACAGTGCAGTCATCACCAACGGTACTATGCACAATTTGTGACAAGTCAGTGAGAAGGGGAAAGGAGGGAACACACCTTGGCACAAACTCCCTGATATCAAACATGGAACACAGACACCATGACAATTATGTCAAACATCTTAAAGCCAAACACCCATCACAGAAATCAAGCACCTGTTACTGCACCCCATAACTCTCCAGAAAGGCAACAAGAAGCTAGGCAGAGATCAAAGAGGAGGAATAATAGAAAAACCCAGACAGAGACTGGAAGTTCCATGACGAGCAAAACCACTAGCTCACCATCACCATCACCTTCATCCCCTAGGGTAACAACTACATATATTCTGCCAGTCCACCTCATTCATCGTTACCTCAACCGCCAAATGATAACCACTCTGTTGATGTTAGGATGTGGCAGTTTGTCTCTATCCATTGCATACTGAGTGGTGCACTGACCACACATGCTAGTGTAATGGAGAAGAATCGATACCAGGTAATCAAGCGGCATCTGAGGAGATTCCATCCCACAGAATATGCTAGGATGCTGGCAGGGAGGGTCCATCATTACTATTAAACTGTCAGCAAGTTGTCAGGTGTCCTTAGCGGGTTCTGGACAAGGTGTATAGTGACAGTGGCTGTATTGGGTTCTGGTGTCATGGTGTTTGGATTCAGTTTGCAAAATGCTAAAACAGACATATCACATCAAGTGCCCGCTGGACAAAAAGATAATTAAAGATACATTCACACTGTAGTCTGCTGCACTATGACTCGAGACATCCATATAGTAAAACATGAAAATATTTATTTGATCAATTAACAACGTAATAATACTTAAATCTCTGGACTCATGCTGACATATTCCCCAAATACCCGGAGGTATGGAAGCATCAACGTGTTTCGCGTATTCACCACTTAATCATGATGACTGAATCTGGAAACTCAACAAAAACTTAACCCTTGGAGTTACATAATTTATACAATAAGACAGGCTATGGTTTGGGGATCTGGATCAGTCACTTTTACTTTAGAGTGTACTATATTATTTTTATGTGTTTCCATCACAGTCAGCACGGATTATGTCAGATGATTACAAGAACGTGTTTTATTTTAGATTCATTCATTTTCATGTTGCCTTCTAAAAACTTTTGATGTCTTTTTAGTAATATTTCTATCATGATTATACTAATGGAAGATGTTTGTTGTTCAAGTTTTAAGGCACTTGTGTTCTTGGACTCTTTTTCGTAACTCCAAGGGTTAAGTTTTTGTTTGCAACATGGTTACTTTTTAATACCCGTACTATGCAGTCATCTGATTCTCTGTGTTGATTGGATGAGCAACCCTTTAGTAGTAGCCTTTGAGTTTCCGGATTCAGTCATCATGATTAAGCTGTGAATACATGAAACACGTCGATGCTTCCATACCTCCGGGTACTTGGGGAATATGCCAGCACGAGTCCAGGGATTTGATAAATATTATTATTAAGTTTTTAATTGATCAAATAAATATTTTCATGTTTTACTATATGGATGTCTCGAGTCATAGTGCAGCAGACTACAGTGTGAATGTACCCATATGTTATTTACCACAAACACTGTGCATATTGCAGATTCTGATGAGAGGCACAGTTCCTGCACTCAAGGGAAAAATGTATATTCTAATAACACACCCATGATTTTGGAGGAGGGGCAGGTGGAGAAGAATTATTGGACAACTTCTTCTTTTCTCCACATAGACTGGGGGCTACTTATTGTGCTGCTACTACCTCAGGCGTATCACTGGAGATATTCGTGGCAAGCGGAACCTTCATCATCCATCACCCATGTTATTGCTATTGTTGATCCTATTCCCTTTCAGTTGCCTAATCATTCTGCTGCTTAAACAAGCCAGCAGCAACAGTAAGAACAGCAGTTGTAAATTCCGCAAATATGGGCTCAGGAGGACATTTGACAATGGCCAGTGGCTCAGGGCTTGTGCTTTGAAAAAAAAACCATAGTCCAACAAAAAAAATACAAATCAATGTTTCTTCACTGCTTTTGCCTCTAATAAGTCTAAGTCCTACAAATCAGTGTTTCCTCAGGGCTTGGGCCTCTAACAGCAAATCTAACAAATCATCCTCTACAAAATACGCTATCAAGTCAAGTATCAATCCACCCTAGTGGCAGCTTATGTCAGGGGGATCCTGTCTCTATCACTTTACATACACATTTCTTATTTTATTTTATTGATTTATTTTTTATTAACTGTCCTCCCTATAGCAGTCAAGAACCCCTCCCAAAACAAATTCCCTGTTCAACTGATTCATTCCACAAGACTCCACCCACCAACACAGGCACCCTCCTTAGACCCCTTTTATACCATGTCTTATGTTTTTTTTAATTTTATTTTATTTAGGGTTTATTTTTTATTAACTCCCCCCCAATCCCAGTAAACAACCCCCCCAAAAACCATCCTGTGTTCAACTGATTCTTTCCCCACACCCCACCAACACAGGCACCCTCATGCCCCTACTATGCCTTTTGGAAATAAAATAATATTTGCTATGTGTTGTGTGTAAAGTCAGTGTTCCCCTTGATTTCAATGGAATGAGCTAGGTGAAAATAACAGAAAAAAACAAGGGGCTAGGCTTGAGCAACACGCCATGCAGATAAATAAATGGATTCCAAACTGGAGTTGATTTCTGCCATGCTTCAACATATTCAACAATGTTTTGAGGCATCAGTACCATCTCAGACACTATGTCTTCTGTCACAAGTCCATCGGGGTAATTATACGGTTAATTCTACTAACATTGGACACATTTTAGGCACTTTGTATGTATTGATGTGGGGCTTAGGGCTCCATATGAATACATCAACTGGGGACTTTATTTTTCTTGCTTTTAATATATGCGTTGGCTGACTAAAGATCCTATAAGGGACTTAAGTAAAAAAAAAAACTGTGTCTTAAATGTTATGCTCTAACGTGAGCCTCTTATCGGATCTTAACAGCTAACACAGTCCATTAAATGGCAACTTGCAGAGTTTTTTATTTTCAATGGGCCAAAACACATCTAAATTTAGCAGCCGGAAGGGTGTTTTTTGCTGGCATTTTTTTCATAGCACTGATCTTTAAATTGCGTAACGTGCTTGAAAAAATGCAGTCACCTGTTTTTTTCTTTGCTATCGGCTGCCTTTAAATTTGGCCCTAAATGTTTTTGTTATTTATATTCTTGTAGAACAGTTTAGGATTATTCTTGGTCTCTTTTGCAATGCTTTTCTCATCTTAAATTGCTTGTTTGCAGATTCTTTAACTGATGCATCAGGTCCTGTTCTGACTTAAATGTTTTAAAAGCCTGCTTCTTATTCCTCATTTCCCTGCATTCTGTTTTATTAAAGCACATTGGTCTTAATTTGCTCTTCTTATACTTTTTCCCCAGTGGAATAAATTGACATGTTTATTTATCTAAGAGCATTTTAAACAAATTCCATCTGTCTTGTTCATTTTTATCTTTGGTTAAACCTTTGCTAATTTTTTTCTCATAACAAATTTCAAAGGATACCATATTCTGGTCACTGCTGCCTTACCTATATATTGTTTACCATGTCAGAAGTGTTTAAGATCCTGTAAGGCCTCATTCTTAGTTGGCTCCTCTGTTAGCTGGATTGTAGAATTGTCATTAACAAAACTTAAAATATATTTCACTTTGTTGTGCTGGAAATGATATTTCTTCAGTCATTTTTAAGGTAGAGACTTTTCCCATTGTGATTACCTTTCCTGACTGAGAAGGTTTTTCTATTTGGAGTTTACAGCTGGGTTTTAGGTAAACTCCCCAATATTAGGCCTTTAGTAACAATTCCCATTAAGATATTTTTATTATAAATGCCCCTAGTGTGTATTTCAACACAAAGGACCTCTACGTTCTCACTGGACCTTTCATTCATATATTCCCTTGTGCTAGGTTTTTAAGCATGTTTTCATATAGGCATACCTCTCCCTCACCTTTAATTAACCCTATCCCACTTAAAAGTGAATAACACTCTAAACTGACTACCATGTCATGTGTATCATCTAACCAGGTTTCACTTACAAAAATCAGATCATTCTGCTCATACATTGCAATCACTTCCCATTTCCCCATCTTACCAGCAGGACTATGAGAATTTACATGTATGCATTGTATGCTGTTGCCATTCTGTAGAATTGCATTCTTTGAAATATATATTTACTTTTTATCAGTATGTAACACCTCCCTATTAGATGACCTAGCACATCCCCCTGTCTTATTTCCTCATTTACACTGCTCTACCCATCCTGTGTCACCTCCCCCCTTCCTAGATTAAAGTTTTGTCTAGCCCTCTAACCATCCCAAACACTAGGAGCTCGAACTATTATCTGTATTTTTAAAACAAGTGGTAGTGGTTTTGACAGCACAGTTTACAATTCTATAAACTCTTCTGTGAACACCAAAAAACACACAAAAATGTTCAACATGTGAGCAATTTTCATCCATTGAATATGAACTAAAAATAGTTGACTTTGCTATTCTATTCCATGCGGTGACTTCACCACATGTTTAGGATGCACTTTTCATGGCGCAAATCCTGTTCCATGAGAAGGCAGTCACAGAGCCCAAAACAGCTGGTGAAAACCACCGGTATGTGTTGGAAAACTGGTTTCCAACACATACCTGTGGTTGAAACAAAGAAAAAGATTAACCCTATGAGTACCAGTGGCGTATGCAACACATTGCATACGCCACTGGCACTCATAAGGTATATCCAGAAACAGTTTCACACATGTCCTGACAATTAAAAACTTACCAGTAATCCTGATGTTCAGCAGGATCATAGTCGGCTTCTTCTTCTTTTCTTTTTTGATCTTCTTTTTTGCTGTAGAATAATTTTACGAGCAGTAATGGATTTTTTTTCTCATAAAATAATCCCCCAAAGATGTTACCGTGATCTCTTTGAGTGCCGTAGGAGTAGGATCTCTGGCAATCAATGGGTTACTGTAGGTGGCATCTGAAAGTCCAGTATGCATTAAATACAAACTTTTTTTTTTAAATTGCCCATACGCATTAAAAGTTTAAATTAATGAACCCCCTTGCCTCCTCCACTGTTTTCATTGGTGGAGGAAGGTATTTCAGCACAGATGTATCCTTGTGACCTCTCGGGCCATTGCCCGAGTCAGACTGCCGGAATTTTTAACCAGAACTGGCTTTTATATGCCAGTCTTGGTCAAAATAAATTGACAGTCTCCTATTGGCGACTGTCAATTTGCTTACGCACCTCCCAGCCAATCAGCTTCTAGTGTGTGTGATGACAAATTTTTATTACTAGCTAGAATAGGAAGACTGGAAAAGGGAGAGAGAGCTGGAGTATGGATGGGTGAAAATACTTTTTTTCCCAAGTAAAAGGTGATACCTTTATTGGCTAACTACTCTACCAGTCTACTATTTATGAACAGCAATTGTTCAAGGGGAGGGTAAAGGGAAAAGAAGGGAGTAGGAGAAAAGCATGGATATTTTGGTGTTAGTAAAGTCATACTACAAAGCTTTTTATTTTATATAAATACTAGTATAAAAGCCCATGTACACGGGCCAAAGTGTATGATAAAAGGCCAGATGTATGTTTGTCCTTTGCAGTCATGTGCAGTAGAGAGTGCCCAAATGCACAGAAGCAGTCATGCGCAGCAGAGACTGCCATTTTGGCAGTCTGCTTTTACTGGTGTATTCTCTTTCCATCTCTCTATCACATTCTCCCCTTTTTGGTGTTTCTCCTCTCTCTTAAACTCTCCTCTTGCTAGTGTTTCTTTTCTCTCTTACACCTTCCCCTTGCTGGTGTTTATTCTCTCTCCAGTTCCCTCTCGCACTCTATCCTTGCTAATGTCTCTCCAGTTCTCTCTCCCTTTACTGGTGTCTCTCCTCTCTCTAGTTGTCTCTTACACACTCCCCGTGTTGGTGTCTCCACAGTTGTCTCTCACTCTGTCCCCATGGTGCTGCCTCTCCAGCTGTCTCTCACACTCTCCCCATACCAGTCTTTCTGCACTTCTTGCTGTCTCTTTCCCTCACATTTCCTCCTCACGCACGTCCCTAGTGGTGTCTCTCCAGTTGTCTCTCACACTGTCTCCGTGTTCGTCGTTTGGGCATCTCTACTGAGCATGACTGCATCGGACAAACATCTAGCATTTTATTATATAGGATTTAATGATTCAGACAGTTTGCAATATGAGTTTATCAGCTAGATACACTGCGGAAAAAATAAACAAGATAATGTATGTTTTAAACCAAGATATTTTATTAACTGATTATTCAGATTCTAATAATTATATTTACTGGAACAGTTACAATAAGCAAACACACAGATTTCCTCCTAGAATGATGATTAAGAAAATTCTGGCTTGGAATTATTTAATCTTAGCTTTTTTTACACAGTCAAAATGTTTTTAGCTACAGATAACTATAACAAAGACTATTACCTTATCCGCAGGGGATATGCTTCCTCTTCCTGCATATTTAACATTTCTCCAAATTGCCTTAACACCTAGAGGGCATATATGATAATGATATTGACAAGATTCATTATATTGCCTGGAATGATCAGATAGAACTCAAGTAATTGATCGTTCTAGAATGTACATTCTGTTATTTGTTTTCTCTATCTGAAGATCTAGTTAATGACTCCTTTCTAATTCCTGAACTAGATGTTATGTAATTACTCTCTTCTCATCATATTTTTGTTAATAATTGACATTGAAAAAGTGTAGCTTCAGCTTCCTAAGAAGTAGAACAATCGTATTTGGTAACTCAGTGAGCAACATTTTGAAAACATAAAAATATATAGCAATTATAAACCCTACTGTGATCATTTCCTGTTATGCTATTAACTTAAAGGGTAATGGAACTAGGAGGACCTACAGTTATAAAATCTGCTGATAGGAAATTAGCACAATATTTTAAATTGCCATTTTGAGCTACTGTGGGGCTCAGTTCAAATTTCCTGACACTGTGTGATAAAATTTCAATAATATAATTATGAATAACCTCTAATTATAGAAGTAACAAGAAAGGCTGCTATTATGGAAAATTATTTGCTGCTTATTGGTATAAAAGATTAAAAAGCGATGTGCATGATTAACCCTTTGAGCGTGAGAGTGGTGTCAAAGACATTGGTGAACCCAAAACCTACTAATAATACCCTATAACTTACCTTGCTATTTCTAGAAATTTTGAACTGTCTTTATTCATTTTGGCTTTGTGACTGTTCATGTGGTAACATCTTTGATTAGTGAAGGATATCATGTTATTGGAGGCAGACATGACAGTTGCTGTTAGATTTTTTTTTTTCTTTTTTCAAACTGTGGCAGTAGAGTGTATAAATCTATTTTACAATTTTTGCAAAGATACGGATTGTATACCTTTTGATCCTAAAAGGGTTAATAGTAACAAGTGCAGTGAAGCAGGGTTTTAAGTTGTTATCCTGATAGTAACTGTCATATCCACCTCCATAGATGTGATGTCAAAGACTGGTTGAAGATTCACTAGAGGTAAATGCTGTGGCAATATGATTTTGTTCATGTGTTCAAAGCACTTCAATAGTTCAAAGTACACACACATATTCACTAAAATGAGGGTAGGGTAGGAGAAGGCCCCCATTAGCATACAGGATTGTTGAACTGTTGTCAAGGTGGAAAGGTTGCTCTCCCTCACACTTCACCAGCATGACAGCATTCTCTCTGCTGCCCCACTTCGTCAGTACGGGAATGAACAAAATACTTTTAACACCATGGACTCCTTATCCCTTTGAGTGCCATGGGGATGTCCAGTCTTCACCTCTGTGGCATTCAAAGGGTTAATAAGTACACCAAGCACTACACAATTATCTCCTTATCTCTGTATCAGGGAACAAGGCTGGGAGTTAGGCAGTGTCCATGGGGATTTGTAGCTATCCCTTGCCCCTCAACCTTGTTCCCTTGCCCACTGGTAGCCATATATCTCCATGTATACTGTCTGACCCTCTTCAGCCTTTTCCCCTTGCCTACTGCTAGCCACAAATCCCCATAGGCACTGCTTGGGCAAGTGAAGTCTGGGGGGTGTCAGTCAATGTATGTTGTCTAACACACACAATGGTGATGTTCCCCCACAATACATTTATTCAGCATGTTGCCCTACAGTTCAAATTTTACATATGCTGCCTGCTCCCATTAAAATCCAACAAGTGATGCCCCTTACCTTCGACATGCTGCCTCCCCCATTATATTTCAACAAAGTATGCCATTAGGTTCTAATGATTTGTATCTACCATTCCATTCCCCCATTCTAAACTAGCCTACTAGTTTAGAATGGGGGAATCGAATGGTAGACAGAAATCATTAGAACCTAACAGACCGACTTGTTACATGCCGTGATCGGATTTGAAATTAGCATCCTGACTGCATCAACTTGAAATTAGACTGCAGGCGCATGTTATGGTGTGCTGTTACCCTACTAGATTAAAGGGATATGAGTAGCAACCATAGAAGGTAGAGAGCTATATACTCTGATTAGCTGCTTTGAATTCTAATTGGAATGAGAAGAATTACAAGCCAATATCAAGGGCTTGTAAGGGTATTTACAGCTAGCATCTATTAGTAGTCAGTTGCAGCTACAGGGTTAATCGTATTGATATACACCCTATCTTTTAATTAGCTATTATTAGCTTTTCCTTTAAGGGCAATTTTGTCTTTAATTTATACAAGAGGGGTATAGTTTGATTGGGCTTGTGATAAATCTCAGGCCAGTTAAATCTCAGGCCAGTTAACAACCAGTTAACCTGATATCTCTCCATATGAATAGTTGATGACAATAGTATTAGTTTAGTTGAGGTTTAGTTGATCTTGGCAGAACAAGATCATTGAAGATCATTGGTTATCAATATTTTAGGATCTTAAAAATCTTTTGAGTAGTATCAAGCTTATGAATATGCAGAGTTATACATGATTAGCCGTCAGGACTAACAGTCTGTGTATGAATGTTTAAATCAGAGTAGGCTTAACCTTTGATCCTTGATATTTTTCAGATTAAGTGAAAACAGAGTTTTATGTTCAAACAGGTTGTACTTTTGAAGTAAAGTGTTATACAATGTTTTTGTACCTCCAATTGCACGAGATGAATATAATACATTGAAGTGTTGAATAAGATTTGTGGCTTGATATTCCATACTATGAAAATATTCCCATAGGCATCATTCACATATGCTCAAAACATGCAAAATGTGTACCGTTCTGGCCTGGCTGACGTTCCTGCTCCCGTATCCGACACAGTTTGGCTGACGTTCCTGCTCCGGTATCCTGACCCGGCCTGTATAACGTTCCTGTTCCTGGATCCCGACTTGGCTGTGTTCCGGTTTGACTCTGGTCACCTCGGCGACATTCTGACTTCCGGTGCCTTCCTCTTATGGCACCGCTGCCCACAGGCTTGTCTTGCCTCCGTGATTACACTGGTATTCAGTAGCTGGTTTGCTCCACTCAGTCACTGGTTGCTAGTGCTGCCTCTGTTATAGCACCGGTAGGGCCTTCGTGTATGTCCAGTACGTGGTACTGGTTCACTCCACACTGTACTTCCAGTCACAAGTGTTGCCTCCGTGATTGCGCTGGTATACTGTAGTTGGTTTGCTCCACTCAGACACCGGTTGCTAGTGCTGCCTCCATTATAGCACCGGTAGGGCCTCCATATTTGTCCAGTACGTGGTACTGGTTCGCTCCACTCTGTCCTTCCAGTCGCAAGTGTTGCCTCCATGATTGCGCTGGTACACAGTGATTGGTTTGCTCCACTCAGACACCGGTTGCTAGTGCTGCCTCCGTTATAGCACCGGTAGGGCCTCCATATTTGTCCAGTACGTGGTACTGGTTCGCTCCACTCTGTCCTTCCATTCGCAAGTGTTGCCTCCATGATTGCGCTGGTACACAGTAATTGGTTTGCTCCACTCTGACACCGGTTGCTAGTGTTGCCTCCGTTATAGCACCGGTAGGGCCTCCGTGTTGCTCAGTTTATGGCACTGGTTTGCTCCACTCTGAACCTCCAGTCGCATGTGTTGCCTCCGTGAATGCGCTGGTATACAGTAATTGGTTTGCTCCACTCTGACACCGGTTGCTAGTGCTGCCTCCGTTATAGCACTGGTAGGGTCTCCGTGTTGCTCAGTTTATGGCACTGGTTCGCTCCACTCTGAACCTCCAGTCGCATGTGTTGCCTCCGTGAATGCGCTGGTATACAGTAATTGGTTTGCTCCACTCCATCTAACCGGCTGCTTTGCTACCTCCGTTATAGCACTGGTAGAGCCTCCGCTACACCGTGTCGCACCAGTCATAGGCTGCCTTACCCGGTATTTTGGTAAGGCCGGTAGAGCCTCCTCAGTTCCTTGCTGTACCAGTTTAGGCTGCCTTGCCCAGTATATTGGTAAGGCCGGTAGGGCCTCATATGTCCTATTGCACCATCTTCTAGGCTGCCTTACCCGGTATTTTGGTGAGGCCGGTAGAGCCTATATATGTATACATTGTATGCTATATTACTTGAACCTGTCGTGTGTCTGTAACATATGTGTGATGTTCAGGACCTGTGAGGGTTCTTTATCATTTTTTCAATAAAGCTGTTTTTTTATCTTAACTCTGTGTCTGTGAGTCAAACAAACCGTGACATACAGGCACCTGTTTATGGACCTATTCTGGGTGGCCTAATTGGGTCCCGCCTCCTTCTGCTCCTTTATATTCCTCCTTGGTACTAGGAGTCATTGCCATTATGTGGTGTTCCAGCTCTCTTGTGATCCATGTTTGCCTGAGAATCTCGCTCTGAGTATGAGCCCGGCTTGTCTGACTACCCACATCAGTTCTGACCTGTGGCTCTGGCGGACTGCTCGCTCTGTGTATGACCCTGGCTTGCCTGACCAGTGGCCCTGGCTACTACCCACTGTAGCCTCTGGTTGCCTTCCCTAAGGGCCTGGTTACTTTCGCTCCGTGTAGTCCTTGGTTTGCCTGGCCAGTGGCCCTGTGTAACGGTTTATTTGACACTCAGACACAGTAGGTTAGATAAAACACAGTTTTATTGAGCAAACTCAGAAAACAATAACCCTCACGGGTCCAGTAATATATAATACAATATAGTACTGACACAGAACAGGTTACAGTAATATATACCCACACGGGTCCAGTATATGTACAATACAGCAACACAATATACTGACACAGGTCAGGTAAGTTTCGTGTGATACTCAAGTGAGGCAGCACTGAACGGGTTACTATTAGGCCAGGAAGACTGACAGAACCTAATAGCGCAAGGCCTTTTAAGACTCTCACTCTGCAGAGAGTGCACAAATATCAAGCAACGCCACAATAGTCAACGGAGGCCCAGAACAAGCTTTTGAACTGACATAGCAGTAGCGGAGGACTGACTGTATGCCTGGAAAGGCACCCAACGGAGACTGCACGTATAGATAGCTGGTGGAATCGGCACCTTCCCCGAAGGGGTTAACAACGCTCAGACCAATATCGACTGTCCGGTCAAGTGAACAGCCTGGGTAACAACCCCAACCGAGGACCGGATGGGGCAGTAGGCAGGGCAGATACACAGCCAATGGAGCCCAGACGGGCCGGTACACAGAGCAGGAATGTCAGCCAATCCGAGTCGGTACACAGAGCAGGAACGTCAGCCAGGCTGGATCGGTACACAGAGCAGGAACGTCAGCCAATCCGAGTCATTACACAGAGCAGGAACGTCAGCCAGGCCGGGTCTGTATACAGAGCAGGAACGTCAGCCAATCTGAGTCAGTACACAGAGCAGGAACGAGATGCAGAGTAGTCAGGCAGTCCGGGTCAGTACACAGAGCCAGATCGACATGCAGAGTAGTCAGGCAGTCCGGGTCGGTACACAGAGATCACACGAAACAGGAACATGTGCTGGTAATGGAAACACCACGAAAGGGCACTGGAGAAGTGACAAGACCCAGTATTTAAAGGGGAACTTTCACCTACAGATGAATTAGTTTAGATTAATTTCCTTACCTTTCCTGATATTAAAAATGTATGTAGTTTCTTTTAAATGTTCGTTGAAATTCCGTTATTTTAGTTAAAACTTTAACAAGTGACGTAAGTGCTTTGCCCTGTGCTGCTGAAGATGTGCCAACAGCTTATCTGTTCCTCCCCTCCAGCCTTAAACCCTCCTTCTGCCCTCCCATTCCATCTACATGACCTGGCGCATTCTCATAATGCTGCACTTTCAGGTCACAGTGAGAGTGCGGGCATGAACAGTGCTCCCACTATATATAGCCACAGGGTGCAGGCAGTTATCCAGGCTAAAAGTAGAGATCGTGGAAAGCTGCCTGTACGAAGAATGTTCTCACGTTGTGAGGTAAATGTTTCTTGCCTGTAATTATATTGGTTGCTCTGTGAGATTGATGTCCTGTGAGATAGATGTGTATTTCAAATTAGTTTGAAAGGCATTGCGTTGCCCTTTTTTTGCACTTACTTTTTTTTTTTTTTTAAGTTTTAAAATAAATAAGTAATATACAGTTTGATAAAAAATATAAATGAGCCTATAAATGAACCATTTGAGTGCCAGAGTGTTCCAGAATGTAAAGCAATCTGTACCACGCTGGCACTCAAAGGTTTAATAAAGTTGTTACACTGTGTGCTCACCCACCCCAGACACACACACACACACACTCATACACACATTCACTCACACATAAACCATGTGCTCACCCAACACACACACACACACATATGCACTCATAAACACATTAACTCTAACTTAAACCATGTGCTCACCCACCCCATACACACGCACACTCATACACACATTCACACAAACATAAACCATGTGCTTTTAACCATACTCATTCAATCCCAAATAACCACCACAGCAGATAAACCAATTTTATTTTTATATATTAATTCATTTAATACAATAAATACTTAAGTTTAATTTTGCATTTTTTGTTTATGTAATTGTATATTAAATAATTAAAGTATTTTGAATTAATACTAAAAATTTGAAAATAATAATTTTTTAATTTTTTTTTGTTCCATAGAGTTAAAATATGCCTAAATGTCTCATAAAAGGGTGTTCAAGTACCTCTGGACAAAAAAGTGGAGACATCAATGTCACACTTCATTGTTTTCCTAGAGAAGCAGAGTAAAGCTTTGGCTTCAAAGTACACCTCAAACCTTTGATGATATTGACAGTGTTCTTCAGGATATTGTTTCCAATCCTAAAGGTAATACATATCGAATATGTTCACTGCATTTTCATGCTGACAATTACATAACACGCAAGACCAAAAAATGTTTAAAACAAGATGCTATTCCAACGATTTTCCAACAATCAACATTAGTTGGCACATCGGTAACACTTAAAAGACGTTATAGTAATTCTGGGGATGTAGCACAGCATTCTTCATCATATGTTACTGCAAAAGAATCACAAGATCAAAGCACTACTACATTTATTTGTACAAGCAAAGCAAGCACTCAAACTGAAAATTCAATGAAAACGGTAGATAATTCAACTCACTGTCCAGAAATCGGCATATATCTTGAAGGAAAGTCAAGTGCAATTGAAAAAGATCATACATATCAGAACAAAATTTCTGAATTCAATATATCACATATTGAAATGTCTCCAATTCACGCCTCAACTCCACACAAAAAATCAACAGTTCAAAGTGTGCCGAGAATCCAAGCTACACTTCGTGGAGACATTTTACAAATTACCTCTCCAAGTGTTTTTGAACATGGAAAACCTTCACAAGCTATTTTGTTTGATCTTTCAGACACAGAAAATGAAAGTGTTCAAGCTAACACAAGCTTATTGGAGGAACATTCTTTAGAAGAATCCTCAGTATTTGATTTGCTTGTTACATTGACTACAAAGAAAAAAAAGAATCCTGACTTTACTCTTGATACTTCAATTTCTTGTCTTGATTCCAACATATCAATGTTGGAGGAGTCGTTCGAAGAGACAATGGTTAATGAAAGGAAATCATGTATTGACAAATTAATAAAATTAATTCCATGTCAGGGGGAAATAAATTGTTTGTCACCTGCACAGTCTATAACAAAGAAGGTTGAAGGTACTTTTATTTCCATCTCAGCAGAGTGTCTAAATGGACATACTTACCTAGTTTGGGAAAGTCAACCACGCATAAACAAGATTGCAGTAGGAAATATTCTCAATGCTGCTGCAATTCTTTTTAGGGGCTGTAATTTCAGAAAAATACAAGAAATGTATGATATTTTTGGAATCCAACAGATTTCACAAAGTACTTTTTACAGATACCAAAAAAAATATTTGTACGGTATCATCGATTACCACTGGAAAAATCAACATAAAACAATAATTGAGGACATAGGCGATAAAACAATTGGTTTGGGTGGGGATGGACAATGTGACAGCCCAGGTCACTCTGCCAAATATTGTGCATATACAATGATAGATTTGTCTACAAAGAAAATTGTTGATTTTGAATTGGAACAAGTCTCAAGTTGTAGCTAATCGGTTGCAATGGAGAAATCAGCTTTTTCTAAATGTCTTGAGAGTATAATTTCAGAAAATGTGAAAGTAGACGTTGTGGCAACAGATTGGCATGTAAGCATACGAAAGTTGATCAGAGAAAAGTACCCCAATCTTCATCATCAGTTTGACATCTGGCACTATGCTAAAAGTTTGAGAAAAAGACTAATTACCACATCTACCAAGAAAATTTATTGTACATTAAGGGAATGGATACCAGCCATCTTAAATCATTTTTGGTGGAGCGTGAAGACATGTAAAGGTGATTTTAAAAATCTACGTGAAAGATGGCAATCTGTGTTGTATCACGTTACAAACCTCCATACATGGGATAATTATGAATTGTACCACTCTTGTTCTCATAAACCCATGAGTCCAGAAAAAATAAAATCCACTCATTGGTTGAAATATAAAAGTCCACCCTTTGAAGTGTTGCATGATAAAGTTACAGACAACAAAATGGATCAAGATCTGAAACACCTTGTGAAATATTGCCATATTGGTTGTATAGAATCATATCATAGCCTCATGCTGAAATATAGACCAAAACGTACTCACTTTAGAATGGACTGTATGGTGGCTAGAACACAACTGGCTGCCCTTGCACACAATCATAATGTGAAGAGATCTCGTGCAGTAGTAAAGGTGCAAAGACAAGGCTCAGCTCAACAGGGGGTGGCAAGAACCACGCTTGAATTTCCTAGCACACGGAATCGTTGGGTAGTGAGAGACATTTTTGAACCAATGAACAACGACCATCTTCATACCATAATGTCAGATTTACTGAAGTTGTGTGATGAAAAACTTGACATAACTTGGCAATCAAAGTCAGCTGATCTTCCAAAAAATATAGCAAAGCAGCCTAAGCCCGATAAAAGAAAGGCAGAAGAAGAGCGCAAGTCCAGGTTTTTGAAAAAAAGAAAAACAGTTTGAAAAGGTAAGATTACATATAAAGATTAAAAATTGAATAATTTTATTTTAAAGTGCTAAAAATGTATATTTATAAGTTATAGAATAGGGATAGGTGATAATACTGTGTCACTAATTACATTACTTTATTATTTTATGAATTTTTTCACTTTTATTTTAATCTAATGATAATAGTTAATAACCAGTATACTACCACATATATAATATAGATGTGATAAAGTGAGTATCTTTTAACTGTGGTTCCTTAAAAAATATTGAGTTTGAAATTATTTAAAAAAAAAAATGAATAAACCAATTATATTTAGATTGGGCTTATTCCAATATGTATGTAATATCATTCTATTTTTTAATATTGCAAACTTTATTCCTTAATCAACCTTTTTTTATAAAATGTTCAACAATGTTGATAATTAACCTATTAAAATCATTTATTAATATTAACCTTTTATTTTTCTTGTTTTAGTTTTTTTTTTACAGCAATATATACCGATGCCGTGTAGAAGGAAGAGGAATCATAGACATAAGACAATGTTGAAAGTTTAAATAATTGTTTTTTTATTTTGGAATTATATATATATATATATATTAATATATACAAATTAACAGTATTTATTTCTATATGTATTGTTAATTTATTGGGATTATATTGTACATTTTTTAAGGTTTTTTTTTACCAATTAAAAAATGTTTTACATGTTTACTAGCATTATGTGTAAATCAGTCATCAGTAATTAAAATTTACTGTTAATAATTTATATTTTTAGTTTATTTTATAAAAAAAAGTGTTGTCAATTAAATATATTAATAATAAATAATCACCTTCAGTTGTAAATTTAACTCTAAATATTGTTAATTATTGATATGTCATCTACTTATTATTACTAATTATTTAACATTAAATATTATTTTTTATTTACAATAAACATTAAAATGCAAATTAAACATAATACATAAACAATAATTAGACACGACACATTAAAATAGGTAAATTTTCTTTTATTGTTCTTGTAAAAAAAAAAATATTCTAGAAACATCAAAGTTACACTTTTACATATTTTAAAATTGTTTATATTGGAAGTGTCAATCAACAAGTTAACCTTATTCTCTTTATTACAGCTATATTAACAACGCTGTGTGGTTTTTAAAATGGAAAAAAAAAACAAACAATGGAAACACTGTTCGATGTTTTAATCTTTCCATTTCCACGTCTCTCTTCATTGTGACCGGCACCACGTTGTCAACGAGAATACAGGAGAGATCCTCCTCCCCACTGAGATTGATATCTATCCAATGAGAGTTCTCCAGCTTACTGACAGACCAGCGGGAGGAGGATCTCTACTGTATTCTCATCGACAGCAGTTATATTGTTATTTAATTTTTTTAAAAACCACATTGAACTGTTGTAGCTATAATAAAGAGATTTAGGTTAACTTGTTGGTAGGTGATACATCCCCTTTAAATATCAAAATAAAAATAACATTTTACATTTATAATTTGTATTACAAATAAGTTTTAAAATTTTGAACTTCAAGACAAACAGTAGTTGTACACATAAATCATAATGTGTATTTGTAAACATGACTCCAAAAATAATTGTTTACAATGCATAAACCATATAAATCGCGGCATAATCTGGAACTGGAATGTACCCTGTATATGTATTATGAGGATCTGGGAACTTGCTCCTAATTGCAACAACCACACAAGCTGGAATGGGTCGTCTATTCCTCTGTCCGAGATAACTGTGAATCCAGCATGTAAATCCTCTATATGCCACTTTTCTTAATTGTCTGTGATAAAAAAAAACATTTTTTTTATGTGTTTATTAAAAAAAAAAATCAAACCTAGAATAACAAAACATTGAAAGATTTTTAAAGATTAAAAAATTTAAGATTGTTAATACTGTATAACTTGCTTCTTTATCATTTTGTGCTCTGTATTACCCTTCTCTTATCGTTTCTTGTAATGTATTTCTAATTTCAATAAAGATTTTGAAAAAAAAAAAAAAAATTAAGATTGAACTTGTATGGTCTAATAATAGCTAATAGAGTACATCTACCAATTATTATTTTAAATTTTTAAGTTGATAGAAGATGGTGACTGGAAGGAGACTGGGTGATAGAGTTCAAGCAGTACGGAGATGAGCAGGCGATGGAGTGCATGGTATTTCTACATACATATATACTATAACATAAAGCACCCACGTGACTCGCATTCTACACCTTTATGTCTATAGCCTTATGTGAGAGCTCTGAAAGGCTGACAGTCTGTCTCTGCTCCCGGCTCCGGACAGCAGTGAGGGCGGCTGGGTGACAAACTGTCAACCAGTGACTCCGCTGATGCCCTGGATCCAGGAGCACAGACAGGCTTTCAGCCTTCTGGAGCTCCACGCGCCTGATCAGCACAAGTATATTTGTGGGCTTTGTAACTAGTATATATATATAGTTTCTTAGACTAATTATAAAAAATATAAGTAATTTATTTAACAAACCGATGATATATGGCCACTAGAGGTCTGCTGGTGATTGTTCCCATCATACGATATGATAAAAATACACGGTCCTCGTTTAAACAGATGTCTCTGCAAAGATCATTATTCATAATACACATGTTGGGTATCTAAAAGTGTTGCCGAACCGCTGCTACTTCATTGCAACAAAGATTTTCTTCTTCTGTCGGCATAGGCTGACAATTGCCACAAGGACACCAGTCAAACCTTCCCAGCCGACTACTGGTGCTTGGAGTGTCTTCATCTGAAGTATATTCTGATTGTTCCCTTTGAGGATCCATAGTAAAACATTCCTCCTCCTCTTCAGAAGATGATGCTTGATGTTGAGCATTTATAAGACGAGTCTAAAGAAAAAAATTGAGAATGGATAATAAAAATTACTTTTTACTATTAATCATTTAAGAGTCAGAGGAGTACGCAACGCATTGTGTTTCGTACCCCTCTGGCACTGAAAAGCTTAAAAATATAACAAACATAGAGACTAAATTATTTTTTACATAGTAATTTATTGAGTACATATTATGGCATGTAAATTCAACAAAACATTTTTATTTTGATTAATATAGCAGTTACAAACTTACCATGTCATCTCTAGGAGCAACATAACTTTCATCTTCAGAAGAATTAGTAGAATGAGATGATTTCTTGAAACTGATGATTCAGTAGCCATTGTCAATTTAAATAAAAAGAAAAATACACCTAAAAGTAAATGTAGAGAGAGAGAGTGAGAGGCAGTTACCTGGGCAGACAGAATATCATAGAGAGACATGCTCTGAGAAATAGATACAGTCAGAGAATTAAAATTAAATAAAGATATATATATATAGAGAGAGAGAGAGACAGAGAGTGTGAGGCAGTCACCTGGGCACACAGAATCCATTTATGTCTGCCCAGATGAGTGCCTCTCACTCTGTCTCTCTCTGTCTCTAAATGTACTTTTAGATGTCTGTCTGACTGTCTCTATATCTCATGGCTTGCCTCTCTATTATATGGATTGAGTATTACTTAGCTCTACCTCTCTGTATTTGATGAAATACATACATACCTGTGTCCACCTCCACACCCTGTGTCCATCCACCTCCACCATGTGTCCACCTCCACACCCTGTGTCCATCCACCTGCAACCTGTGTCCACCTCCACACCCTGTGTCCATCCACCTGCAATCTGTGTCCACCTCCACACCCTGTGTCCATCCACCTGCGACCTGTGTCCACCTCCACACCCTGTGTCCATCCACCTCCACCATATGTCCACCTCCACACCCTGTGTCCATCCACCTGCAACCTGTGTCCACCTCCACAACCTGTGTCCATCCACCTCCACACCCTGTGTCCATCCACCTCCACCATGTTTCCACCTCCACACCCTGTGCCCATCCACCTGCAATCTGTGTCCACCTCCACACCCTGTGTCCATCCACCTCCACCATGTGTCCACCTCCACACCCTGTGTCCATCCACCTGCAACCTGTGTCTACCTCCACAGCCTGTGTCCATCCACCTCCACCATGTGTCCACCTCCACACCCTGTGTCCATCCACCTGCAATCTGTGTTCACCTCCACACCCTGTGTCCATCCACCTGCAACCTGTGTCCACCTCCACACCCTGTGTCCACCCACCTCCACCATGTGTCCACCTCCACACCCTGTGTCCATCCACCTGCAATCTGCATCCACCTCCACACCCTGTGTCCATCCACCTGCAACCTGTGTCCACCTCCACACCCTGTGTCCATCCACCTCCACCATGTGTCCACCTCCACACCATGTGTCCATCCACCTCCACCATGTGTCCACCTCCACACCCTGTGTCCATCCACCTGCAACCTGTGTCCACCTCCACACCTTGTGTCCATCCACCTGCAACTTGTGTCCACCTCCACACCCTGTGTCCATCCACCTCCACCATGTGTCCACCTCCACACCCTGTGTCCATCCACCTGCAATCTGTGTCCACCTCCACACCCTGTGTCCATCCACCTGCAATCTATGTCCACCTCCACACCCTGTGTCCATCCACCTGCAACCTGTGTCCACCTCCACACCCTGTGTCCATCCACCTCCACCATGTGTCCACCTCCACACCCTGTGTCCATCCACCTCCACCATGTGTCCACCTCCACACCCTGTGTCCATCCACCTGCAATCTGCATCCACCTCCACACCCTGTGTCCATCCACCTGCAATCTGTGTCCACCTCCACACCCTGTGTCCATCCACCTGCAACCTGTGTCCACCTCCACACCCTGTGTCCATCCACCTCCACCATGTGTCCACCTCCACACCATGTGTCCATCCACCTCCACCATGTGTCCACCTCCACACCCTGTGTCCATCCACCTGCAATCTGTGTCCACCTCCACACCCTGTGTCCATCCACCTGCAATCTGTGTCCACCTCCACACCCTGTGTCCATCCACCTGCAACCTGTGTCCACCTCCACACCCTGTGTCCATCCACCTGCAACCTGTGTCCACCTCCACACCCTGTGTCCATCCACCTGCAACCTGTGTCCATCCACCTCCACCATGTGTCCATCTCCACATGCTGTGTCCATCCACCCGCAATCTGTGTCCACCTCCACACCCTGTGTCCATCCACCTGCAATCTGTGTCCACCTCCACACCCTGTGTCCATCCACCTGCAACCTGTGTCCACCTCCACACCCTGTGTCCATCCACCTGCAACCTGTGTCCACCTCCACACCCTGTGTCCATCCACCTGCAACCTTTGTCCATCCACCTCCACCATGTGTCCATCTCCACACCCTGTGTCCATCCACCTGCAATCTGTGTCCACCTCCACACCCTGTGTCCATCCACCTGCAATCTGTGTCCACCTCCACACCCTGTGTCCATCCACCTGCAACCTGTGTCCACCTCCACACCATGCACACCCTGTGTCAAAACATTTGATGTGTTCAACTTTTAGTCTATTTAAAATAAATGTAATGCCATGCTCACCACAAAGAGACGTTACGTCTTGCTCTGTGATTTATTAAGTGCAGGACGTAACGCGCAGCTACAGACAACAGGGAGGAGCGGCATGTGACCGAGATCTATGTTCATGCGCACTGTACATTATCTACGTACAGGTGCACACATGATAAGGATAGGGGGCGGGTCCTCTGAGAAAGTGGACGCAAACATAAAAATTGAGTGACAGGGAAAGAAAAAGTATACGCAGCCGCAATAGAGTGAATCTATGAAGATGGCCGCAATCTGCTCTTTACGGAATGAATGGTAAGAATGCACTTTTATAATATATATAAACATTTTTGGAAGACCAAATCAGCTTTTATAAGGTGGACCTAACACAATAAAGAGATGTGGCAATTGTTTATTCTACATGAAAGTTCCGCTTTAAGGACAAATACTGGGCAGAACAAAGTCACTTCAGCCAATAGGCGTAAGCAGGAGTGGAAACTGACAGAATGTCACCAGCATAGCACGGGCACCGTGATACCCTGGCTCCTACTCACTCAGCATACTCTCTGGTTGCCTGACCTGTGGCCTGGTTACTCTCACTCCATGTAGTCCCTGGCTTGTCTGACCTGTGACTCTGACTGCCTACTCGCTCCCTATACTACCTGCTTGTCTGACCTGTAGTCTCGGTGCCTCCTGGCTCTGGTCTGCTCTCGCTCTCTGTTGCCTCCGTTCGCAGACCAAGTGGTGACTTACACATATTCTACCATTCTTCTGTTGTCCCACTTGAGCCGCTTCCTTAGTCTCGAGATCTTGAATACTGCAGTGAACAGCACAGTGTGCAGCTCCGCAGGGACCTTGGGTCCTATTTACATATGTCTGGTGTTCTGTGTGGGCTATATTATTATTAATGTACTTTTAAATAAAGGTGGATTTATATTTTATATTCATGTCTGTCCTTCTTTACCTGAAAACCTTGACAGTTTCATATTACAAATAGTTCAGAATGAGTAATAGTACTGCTGCGCCATGTTCATATGCTCCAAAACATGCTAGTTCAGTGTAATATTATGTTGAAGATGATCCCTCCTGCCCCTTTTCATGTTGAGAAGCCACCTCCCCTCTACCTTAAGTCTGGTTGCTTGGCTGAACAGATCATAAGGGACAATCTTCCCTCTTTCAACATAAACCTGCCCTCCATGTGGAAGGAAGATTGACTGAAGGTTGTCATCAGCTGTCGGATCTTGGACAAATATGATTACATCAGGGAAAGGGGCAGGAAGCATCATCTTCAACATAATATTACACTGTAACTAGCAAGTTTTGGAGCATATGAACATTGCACAGTACTATAACACATGCTTAACGTTCTGAGTTATGTATGAAACATTAGTATACCTTAACACAAACAAATATGAGGTAAATTCGCCCCACTTTTTAAGTAAAAAAAGTGTATTAAAGAACAGGGGTTATGTTTACCTCATTAACTCATCTAAGATTTAGTTATAAAAAGTAAGCCATTGAAATCAACATGCAGTCCAGAGTTCTCATATTAATTTATTCATGTTAGTAAAAGAAAAATAGATTTATATGGGTTTGGAGCCCCATATCAATCTTAGAAAATGCCCAAGGAACTATCCGAGACTCTCTAAGGGAGAGAATGTTAAATTAATAGGTTTTCCAAAGTTTCAGCAACAAAATCCATTTAAATAAATGCTGTTTTATAGTTTATGTAATAAGACCCTTTTCCAGCCAAATAATATACTTGTACTTGAAATGTGTAATTAATTGGGCTTCAGTGAACTGAAAATATATTCTTGACTTGCTTTATAGGAAATTGCACAAATTAGCTTGCATGTCATATGGTGAAGTTACATGGGTTATTTCCATAGTGACAGGTGGACATGTTGTTATTGTTTTGGACATATTTGACCCAGAGAGAAGAGCATAGTATGCAGTGTACTGCTATCAGCTGTTACAACAGTCATTGATAAAAAAATTATTTGAATAGTTTTCAGTGATTAAGCACATTCCTCTTACTAGCGATTGCAGGGCTCTATTCAAGTAAAAAAAGGACAATTCTGGAAAAAAGCCAAAGTCACCCATTGAATGCGGAGAGGTCTCCAATGGAATATAAACATTTTCCCCCAAACAAACAAAAGTTGCCAGCATCCAAGGGTTAAGAGTAAAATTTAATCAATAAGTTTTTCTTGATTGAATTTTGACTCTTGATTTATTGAAGTTCTTTTTCCCTACGCTCCCTGTGTTCTGTTTTTACTGCAGGCAGCTAGATGAGATCAGGGAAGGCGTGTCTAGCAAGTGATGAGGAGGATAAAGCACAGTGCTCAACGCGAACTGTGATCAGCTTGTAAGTCAATGAACATTTACAGAACTTATTTTATCTGTTCAAAGAATTCAGCTGCCTCTGCGCCTGCTTCATTTACTCCAGCATCTGACTAACCACAATGCAAACTGTAAACTGATACTCTACAGAGGGGGGGCTTGATTCATTGAGGTAAGAAATCATTTTCTCATCAGTGTGCAAACTACTCTTTGAAAGTTTTTTAACACAGTAAATATGAGTTTGCTAAACATTAACAGAAATCTGAGTGAGTGTCAGAACTGTATGCAAGGTATTGCTAGGCAATGCTGTTGCACAACCCAATGACACTCAAAGGGTTAAACACTACAGAGCATATTGTATATCTTTAAAGTTACACTATAAAACTATTTTCTTTTTATTTAAAAAAAGGGGGCATATTGAAAAAAAAAAAGTGATTTAAACAGGATTTTTAACCTTTTGAATGTTAGAAAGGTCTCCATTGCATTGATTAGCAATGCACTGGAAACCTTTCTAGCATTCAAGGGATTAAAACTCACCTTTAAATATATGGCAATTTAGAATTTCTCATGTGTTTCCTATAGTGAGTTTGCTTGTTCCAGTTTCACTTAGCAGATCCATCTCACTAACTGTCTTTCCTAATGTTAACCCTTTGACGGCCAGAGGGGTATACAACACATTGCTTAGCAATGCGGTACATACTGTTCTGGCACTCAAAGGGTTAAATGGACCCCACCACTTCATAATAACATTGATTTTGAAAGATCTTACAAAATCACCTATATGTTGTAGTAGCTGGTTTTAATTTTGAAGCATATTTTTTCAGCTATTTGGATTGATAGATTATGCTAATTATGACATACTATAAAAATAACACTTTTTGTTTTAGCCCTATATTACTTTTCCTATTCACTGTCACTTAACCCTTTCAGTGTTAGCAGAGGTGGGAAATGCATTGAGCGAGCAGTGTAGATGAGGGGAGCCAATTCATAGATAAGACAGGAAGTGGCTGCACAGCATGACTAATTATCGTAATCAATGCATCTCAACTCTAAAAATGTATTCTAATTAAAACAATGCTGGTGAAACATAGTTCATTTCGAAATCACTTTCAAAATCAGCAAAGATAGCGCCCTTTTTACAGGGGGAACCTTTTTACTTTCTCTACATTTTAGTAACTTCATAGATCATGAGGTCTGACAGACTGGTTTGTCTCTTTGTAATTAAAACAAGAAATGTGCCAAATAACGTATGCCATTTATTTTCACTAAATCATTGTTTCTGCAGATCCCAATAGTATTGAACACTTTTTGAGATTATTTTAATTGGTTTGCAATAGCAAAATGCTTCTTGTTTATATATTTATTCAGATTTTACTAAAATAGTCCTAATAATGATGAGTAAAGTGTGCGTGGAAAGCGTGAGAGAGAGAGTGGGACTGAGGTACTATGGTGAATTGGAGCACACCAGCAACATCAGAGAAGCCATAAACATTCCCATTGATTTAAATGGGACTTTTAACCCTTCAATGCTAGAGAGGTCTCCAATGAAATGAGTGTGAGAGTTAGGAGACATACACAGTAGAGAGCTTGTTTAACCTCCTGAATGCAACTACTTTGTTTTCAGGCAACATATTTAACCACTTAAAGACCAGAGGGGTGTTCAAAGCATATGGTCCCTTGGTTAACTTCATATCCTTTTTCCTGTTGGTTATATTATAATGCAGGGGTAGTCAATCTTTGGACTTCCACCTATTGGGAACTACAGCTCCCATCATCCCCAACCAGCCATCTGGAGAGCCAAACATTGACTAAATCTGCCATATGATGGGATTCTGCTGGTTGCCCTGTAGTTTCCACGAATCTGTGTTGTGCAGAGCTTTGTCGTTATTGCATTTTCATGTGCAGAAGCAGCTCTCTCTTAATACAAAAACAGGCTATTACAATAGTTTTAATCAGATTCTGGATATCAGTTACGGTGCTACTGTGTGTAAAAGCAATGAGTTTGCATGTATTGGTTTCTGATAAATGTGCATTTTGGACAAATTCCAACTCTGAATATGTTATGTGCAATCAAGGACCATATTCCTAAACTAAAGAGGTGCCATTCTGGAACAAATCATCTGCAACATAGTGTGCAAATAAAAATGTTAATGCATTAACCCCTTAAGAACTAGTTTTATGAGAAGCAATGCATTGCACATTCTCTCTGGTCCTTAAGAGTTGGGATGGGTGAAAATTTTCACCTCCAACTGAAATTTCGAAAAATGTCACTTTTAGCTTGGTAAAAAACTTTCCGTGAAAAGTGACGTTTTCCTGCTTTTTTCGCCTAGCTCATTGCAGTGAAATCAGTAGGCATAAGAATTTTTCTCCACCACATGAAAGTTTTCTACAACCATATACAAGGGTGTCAGAATCTCGCAACATGCCATTCTGTGTTTGTGAGGAGAGAGAGCAGAATGTTTCTGAGCTAGAGAAGATAGGAAAATAAAGGGGAATTGAAGCTTAGTTTTAGGGAGTCATTTAGGTAGGACATTTGTTCTCTGTAGTAGGGGAATCTGGGGGCACAATGGGGAAGTAGAAGGGAGGAAGGAGTTTGACCCAAAATCCCCCAAAATTTGATGTGACTGACTGGCAAGACATGGGCAGCTGGTGTCTAAATTGCTTGTTGATTTTACTTTTATTGTCTCTGTGCTGGGGAAGTCTGGGGAAAGAAGTTGTTGATTTTGTTTTTTAGTTTTATATATCTTTTTTTTTTACTATCTGTGATAATATAGGGTTGACAACTTAAAAAAAAAAAAAAACCCTAAATAATTAAACAAATAATTATATTACACAGCTGAAAGGGAGCTCTGTGACTGAGGCAAACTTGATAGACAGCAGACGACATTGAGAATTTTGTTGGGGCTAAGGCAAGACACCACACTCCATCAATTGTGTACTGTAGAGAGTAAAAACACACACAGTAGTTGAGTAATGTCTAGCAAATGCACAAGTAGGAGGGGGAAATGTGGAGCAGTCCAGGGACGTGGGAGTAAAATGGTAGTACAGCAATAGTTGCTGAACCATGTGCAATAAATGATGATTCCTCTGCTCCCAGGGTGGATGCAGTTTGTCAAGGTCCCACCAATCACACCATACCAGTCCCCCCACCACCACTACCATACACATTTGCCACATTGTAGGTTGTACTTTATTTTTTTAATCACTTGGTTTCATCATGAATATGCGCCAGTGTCACTTAGGCAGGAAGTTAGTGTTGTGGGCAAAGGACTAATGCACTCTGCATGCTAATACATTTTTCAAGGTATATGTTGCTGTAGCACTCACAACTTTGATTTCCATCTACTCATGTCTCTACTAGAGCCCTCAGTAATATTGTGCTGTGAAATGTTGCACCATATTAAACATAGGAGAAAAATGTGTTGGAATAGAAGAAAATTGTGTTGAATAGGTGAACAATTTACTGGAATAAGCGAAAAGGAGGAAAATTTTGCCTTAGAGAACAGGAGAAAACGTTTGCGAAAAAAGAAAAATAGTCAGTTTTTCTCACAAAGTCTTGCAGGAAATTTCTTACTTCTCACTCACCCCTACTTAAGAGGTTAAATGGTGTTCTTAACCTTTTGAATGCTAGAGAGGTCTACAACTCACCAGCATTCAAGGGGTTAAGATGGCACAATAAAACAAGATTGTGATTATTTGTCCTGTATAGAGCAATGTATTTGCCCAAAATTGTTCCTCCTTATCTTCTTGGATATAGCCTTAATTTGATTCATGAAACCTCCTACAAACATTTAATTCTGAGTCACTGAAAAGAGAGGGGTTTTGAAGTGTTAAAACAAGAAGGTGCTATGAAGAGATACATTGAGTTTTTAAGGAATAGTAAAACATTACAAGTACAATGAGGGGGTAAGAATCCAACAATGTAGCTGATTATCTGCTCATATGCATTGGCATAAAACCCTGCCTCTGTATATCATAATGTGCACTAGAACATGTGATCACTTTAATGCATATCAGGGTGCTCACTCCACCATTACTGAAACTTTAATGTGAGCAATCCTTGAATGCCATCCCTATCGCATGTGCAGGAAAGCATAGACCTGTTATGCCAATTTCCTCTGCACCTTGTTAGAGAGAAACAAGGCACAAAATTCCCATACACCATCACAGGCTTCCCTTTAGAACATGCAGGGTAATAAGGATCATTTTCAGTGTAGATAGAGTAGTATGGAAGCAGGTGCAGCATGAAAATAATGTTCCATCTCTTATTGCAATACCATTCCTTAAAGGGATAGTAATGTTTCACAAAAACAGCAGCTCCAATTAATCTTCATAGTATTTGAGCCATAGAGAGTGTAATTTCAAAACTGTTGGAGTTAAAGAGTAATTGAATGATAAAGTATCCCCCTCCTGCCCCTTTTACCTAGTGTAACACTGCTCACCTCATATGTGGAATCTGGTTGCTTGACCAGACAGATAACAGCATGGGATGATCTTTTTACTATGAGAACAATAAAAACCCTGCCCCCCTTGACAGGTTTTTCAGCTTTTTCCCTTATCTTAATTGAAGATTGTCCCTCTCTGCAATCTACCTGGGCACCTCCCTGCTGCTCTGAGATGAGCAGTGTTACATCAGTAAAAGGGGTGGGAGGGGGATACTTTATCATTCAATTACTCTTGAACTACAACTCTGACAGAATTGAAATAACACTCTCCAAGGCCCAAATACTATGATGATTAATTAGAGCTGCTTTTATTGTGAAACATTACTATTGCTTTAAATCCTTTAACTTTCTCAGGTTATTCTTATTTTTAGTGTGATATTGCTTCACCCTTTGAGTGTCAGAGGGGTATGCAATGCATTGCAAAGGGTTAATATAATATTAATTAGCAGTTGTCAAACTTGGATGTTTCTGAGAGAATGCTGTGCACGCTAACAATTTGTAGTATATTCTTCTAACAAATTATATGGTTTCCCATTTTGTTTTTTGTATGTGTGTTGGTTTTTTTATGCTCCATAAATTGGTAACCTGAGGCCCTCCAGTTGTTGAAAACTACATTTGCTGTCATCGTAGTTCCTCAGCAACTGGAAATCCTCTGGCTGCCTTATCCATTTATATGGGGTTGAGTCTGATGTGCTGAATTGATTATTTATTGACTATTTGATAAATTAATAGCCAGCAGCATATAGTTATATTATTTTACTGAAGAATCTAATGTAATTAGAGTAATACATTCTGGTAAATTATGTACAGTGCTCATAATATATAATTAGCATTTAAACCACCTTAAAAGTCACTTCATTGTATTCCTTCTTCAAACAGAAAATAACTAAGAGCTACAGAATGTCACTTGTATTAAGATGAAATGCAGTAAGTTTGGAGCAAATCAGCTGTATCATAGGAAACAAATATACACTCCTACTGATTTAAATGTTTTTTTACCCCTTAAATTCTATAGAGGTCTCCAACACTAGCAATGCATTGGAAACCTCTTTAGCATTCAAGTGGTTAAAAACCCCACTTATATTAATAGTAATTTTTGGAATTTTTATTTACTCCCTCTAGTGCACGTGGCTTGTGACGGAGTAGCACCACTTTTTAAATATATCCGCTCTACTGTTTAGATTCCTAATTCATATGAATATGATTCCCTTAGCTTATGTTTGCAGGCAGCTTGGATGGATTACCATGCAGGATAAATCTCCTCCATATAGAGAAGCAATGCTTTGTACATCTCTCAAGTATCCAATGGTTTAACTAGCACCAAAACATGGAATTGTTTTATATAGTTTTAAATATGATTTAATTTCAGGTAGCACCACTAACATTAAGTTATTTTATATAAGACTAGGGTAAAAACCCATGTGCACTGGCCACGGAGCAGTGATGTAACGGTAGTGCGCAGAGCAGAACTGGCCTTTTAACATTACCTGGACCTGCTCTGCATACTGCCATTACATCACTGCTCCACACGATTGCGTCGCCTCACTCACGCGATGCAATCATGCGCAGTACAGACTGGCTGAACTCGGGCAGTCTCTACTGCGCATGACTGCATTGTGACAAACTTTCTGGCCTTTTATTATATAGGATACCTAAAACCTAATCCAAAACTTGCATTTTGATGAAGGAGTAGAATATCCCATATGCATAGATTTGGTCAATTGTCTGTGCAAAGCTAATACTTTGAATGTGTTGAGATTAGTACCCAGTGCTCTTTCATCTAGAAAGGCTGATATCCTGGCTCAGTAACATGCAATAAAACAATATCACTTCAGAGACACCTATCAAGATTGATAGTGCAATAGAACCCTGGAAAAAGGCATAATTGCATACCTCCCAAGTGTCCTTCTTTGAGACCCAAGTCCTTTTTTCCCACCTGGTGTCCCTCTTTTAGGAGATCAAACTGTGTGGTGTGTGTGTATATAAGTGTATCACATTGATCCACAGCAATAAAACTCACATTGTATGCTTATACTTCAGTAAATGTGCTTATAAATGAGTCTGAGTAAATAAAATACTCTTTAAATCGTTTATTCAGTTACGTAAAGAACAGTCAGTAAATCATCAAATAACCTAACCATTTTCAATAATGCCCCACCCATTGGCCTGGCCCACAGCAACACCCTCTAAAACAAGTGTCCCTCTTACTCCATGTGAAATGTTGAGAGTTATGTAAATGGGAGCACACACAGAGCATACGTAAGACTAGTTTTTATGCCTTGGGAAAAGACAGATTTTTGCAGAGATTAGCATAGCGTACAAGGTATTTAAGTGTGTATAACCCCAGATAAATTTTAAGCATTAGTAGAGTTACCACCTGCCAGGTTTTTGACCAGGGGGAAGGTCTGGTTTTGTGCTTCCCTGTCTGGTTCTGTTAATGTTGTTAGGGTTTCAGAGTTTGTGCTCCTATTGGTTAGAAAACAAGTGTAACCAGAGCGCTAATTATGATTTACTGGTTTTGCTACTGACTATTGATTTAAAAGGGAAATGTAACCTTTTGATTTATAAAGAGGTCCCCAATGCATTTATTGCTTAAAACAGACCTGCAGTGCATACATTAATCTTCCTATTTAAAAGAAATATAATCAGAAATTAACCACAAAAAGTATGGCTTATAGCATTGCATTTAGCACAAAAACATTGAGCCTCTGTTCAGCTTTGGTAAGAGTAAATAGGCATTAGTGTTTGTTGTTTCTCTATAATTTGCACTTTTGTGGTGGTCAGCAATCAACCTACTGTCCAGTAATTGATGTATTACTAGATATAATGCTTGGCAATCTGTTACCTAAAACATTTAGTTGTGTTATTGATATGATCTGACCTTTCTTTAATGCTAGAGTGCCAGAGGTTTACGCAATGCATTGCTTTACAAAGCATTGCATACCCCTCTGGCATTCAAAGTATTAACAAGATAGTAACATGTTAGATCATTCGCTTCAGAGAGACTGATTTAATTAGAAGAAATGGAACAAATCTAACCCACTGTATTATTGTGACAAATAAAAATGTACATTGATTTAAAGGGATATGTTTACCCCTTGCATGCCATACAGGTTTCCAGCCAATTGCAAACCAAAGTATTGCATGTCAGAGAGATTTCTAAAGCATTGGGCACCTCTCTATCATTCAAGGGTTCAAAACCAATGGTCATACTAGGAATCTATATTTGTCTTCAATGGTACAGTTGCTTTGACCTAGAACTATTCCATTTTCTTGTAAATTCAGCCTCATAGGTCCATATGTACAAAAGCAAATTAGAGCTATTCTGGGCAAACTAAATACTTTATAGGAACAAATACAAAATTCCAATTGATTTAAATTGGATTTGAACCTCTCATATGCTAAGGAGTCTCCAACACATTGTGAAATAATGTGTTGCAGACACATCTAGCATTAATTGCATTAAAAGCCCTACTTAAAACTGTTGGACTTTATTATTTTCCACTGTATTACAGCTGGCCTGCCCTAGACTTGCTCCACTTTGACTGTATACATGTCTTAATCATAATGCACTTTCACTGCACTTGTAAGAATTTGCCTTGAATGGCTTACTTCCAAAAACAACAGACCTTCTGTATTAAATACTAGGGAGTGTGAGGTAAAGCCCACTGGAGGTATGTGCTGTTAGTATAAAATTAACTTGGAAATGGTCACAAATCAGAAAAGCACTGTATGCAGTTTTATAAATTAAATTGTATTGATCTTTAAAGAGCAAAATATATATTTAACAGCTTGGAGGTAGAGATATTTCAAACACACACTGCACTGAGTTGTAAATATATATAGCATCCAAAGAGCTATGGACCATGTGCACCAATGAACAAAGAGTAATTCGGAATAAGCCAATTGGAAATGCCCTTAGCATACTTCCAAAGTGTTCCTCTTTAGGAGGAGCTGTCCCTCTTTGAGATGAAAATCCCCCTTACCCACCCTGGTGTCCCTCTTTTTTAGGAGATCCTACTGTTTGGTATGTAAATGTGTAACACTGCTCCACAGCTTTAAAACTAAGATTAATGTTGATTAAACTTCAGTACATGTGTTTAAAGATTAGCCTATGTAAATAAAACACTTTAGGGTTGTTCTAAATCTTTTATTCAGTTACACAAAGAGGTGTCCGTTAGTGGGGGGTGAAAGTTCTTGCCGTGTTCCCATGAAAAATTCCACGAAAAACATATAGTTCTCTTTGACTTTGGAAAATCTGCTTTAAAACCTGCAATTAAAATGTTTGCATTTTTTTGCCTATTGTCCATTTTTTCAATGGCTAGAAAGTTTCTGCCCATTGATTTACATGTTTTTCACATTTTAACTATAAAAAAAATTACCTATTCCATGTGCAACACAAAAGAAGCAGCTACAGAATGAGTTAGACATGCTGTGCTGTTCTGCTGTGATTTATTTAGAAAATTGAGGCAGGAGAGGCTTGAAGTGACTGCTATCACTAAGAGAAAGTTTAAAAATAATAAAAGGAGGAACTGGAAAGACCCTTATGTGTCCACGAAGTCTGAGGAGGAGGAAGTGACCACTACAGAACCTATGCTGTCCATTGCCTCTAACCTAGGGATCTTGGGGGATATTAATGCCAAGGGAGGAAGGGGAGGGTAGTAGTGAGAGCAGGACAGGTATGCTGCCCCTGCTGACTCCATTGTTGTACCTGCTGCCACTATTGCTGTGTCTGCTGTCAGGTGTGCTGCCCCTGCTGCCACCAGTGTTGTGCCTGCTGCCAGTGCTGAACCTGATGCTGGTGTGTCTTGTAATACTCAGGGGGGGGAGAAGATGATGCCAAGAGTAACAGCAGGGGACCCTCAGAAACACTTGCCATCCCCAAGCAGACCCACCAGTGCTAGTACTACTACTAATAAGGTCCAGCAGCTCTTAGTGTTAGGAATGAAGAAGGTAATCAATATCCTCATATTACTAGTGACTGTGAGGAGGAAGACTCTGGGGCTGAACTTGATGTGGTTGGTGTTAGAAGTAGAGACAGTAATGGTGAAGCAGCCGGTGGGACTAATGTTAGGGGAGTGGTAGGGGAAGCATTTGAGAGTGACAAGACTAGCGGTCAAGGGAGCCCACACCATTCCTCTGGTCCTGGGAGTCCCCTTCCCTTCACGACAGTCTCCAAGTGTAACATTATCCTGAAGAAGGCATAACTGGTGCAAGTGCAGCAATAATACCAACACCACCAGCAGGAGCACAGATCAGCTGCCTGCTGCTACCGCTGCCAGTCTGCCTTCTTCACATCACCAAGAGCTGGCAAGTGTGATATTAGAGGACCATCTGTCACTTTGCTCGTCACCTCCTCCAACTGGCATTGAGATTCCTGTAATAGAGCAGCAGCACATAGGGACTAGTGGTAGTGGTGATGATGATGGTGAAGAAGCTGCGGTGGAAGAGACATTGATTGCCTCTTTAGCCCAAACTGAGAAGAAATGGCAGACAGGGATGAGGATGGGCATCACCCCCACCACCATCAGTAGTGAGCTTTTGGAATTTGCTGCTGCTGTGTTGCAAGGGTAGCAGGATGTTGTGGAGCAGGCTAGTGTGCCACAGACCACCATGGACACAGTGGGAATGGGGTCAACAAGTGATACAGGACTAGGACAGTTTCTACTTGCCAGCAGTAGCAATACTCCTGGTCCTAGTTGCAGTGCTGATTCTGAGGCAGTAGCAGCACCAGCAGCAACATCATCCTCTGCCCCAGACAGTGAAGGGGAATGTGGTATGTGGTAAACAAAAAGAGGCCATTCTTCTCCACCTGTTCTCTAACCCCTGAAGTCATGAGTGTAGGACTATTTTTCTCTTGGGGCAGGCACAGTGCAGTCATCACCAATGGCACTGTTCACAATTTGTGACAGGTCAGTGAGAAGAGGAAAGGAGGGGAAAACACCTTGGCACAACAGCCCTGATATCACACATGAAAAACAGACACCATGACATTTATGCCTTTAACATGTTTGACAAACACCCATCACAGAAATCAAGCACTGATGTTGCAGTACCCCCTGACTCTCTAGTAAGGCAAGAAGAGGCAAGGCAGAGATCAAAGAGGAGGAAGAATAGAGAAACCCAGGCAGAGACTGGAGGTTCCACGATGAGTGAAACAAGTAGCTCACCATCACCTTCTTCCTCTAGGTGTTACGGTTTTTTAGGACTCTCAGACCAATAAGTGAAAATAAAACACACTTTATTAAAGTGAATAATGCACAAGAACGCCCTCTAGAGGCGGTAGGTAATACACAGATAAATTAAACTGAGATATTACAAGGGTAATAGCACAATAGACATAAATGCAAAACAGTATGCACTAGGATGATATTGACCCCCAAGGGGTTAATGTCCAAATAACAGTCTGTCTCAGATGTGGAGGTTTGACACGCCCTGGATGTTAAAAAGGCTGTGCTGTACAGACAATGTTCATCAAGTGCTGAGGATCGAGCTGCCTTGCCAAGGTGTTGGATAGTAAGCAGAATGGGAAACAACTTAGCCCCCACGGGCGTAGTTACAGGAACTGCTTTCATTTGTGCAAGTGCAAATAGCCCCCCCGGGCGTAACGGAAACCGGCCGGCAGTGCAAGAGCTACCAGCCTCCTCAGGTGTAATCGAATGCAGTAATAATAAAGCAAGAGCCACTAGCCCCCTCGGGCGTAGTACCGGATAAGCCAACACTGAAGCCTTTCTGCCAACACTCTGTGTCAATGATATCGTCGGTAACCAGTACCGGAGAGCCTTAAGCGCCCAAACGGCCCAAACTATGTGAACACTCTGCAATGGTAGACTAGAGTTGCCGACGGAGAGCGGCCAACTCAGCAGCAGTATCACGGGTAACGAGGCTCGTACAGGAGATAGGGAGAGTGAATTCGAGGCAGCACTGCAAGAGTTAAAATGCACGTTTACTCGAGGCTTCAGCGCTACTGCAAGACTCTGCACGGAGAGGAAGACCCACAGAATACACACAGCTCTGCACAAGTAACGAGGCGAAGCACCAGGCAAGGCAGTCACACTGACTCGGGCAGCAGAGACTGGAAATGTCGCGGTGGCGACAACTGGAATGCAGGTCACTGGAACAAGCTGGAAGTCGATCTTCGGAGCAGGAAGTCAGCCGGGCCGGGTAGGAGCACGTAGGAGGCAGTCATACAAGCCGGATCATACACAAGCAGGAACGTCAGTCTAGCCGGGTCAGGATCCAAGGGTGGTACGCAGACGAGCCGGGTCATACACAAGCAGGTACACTGGAGAATGGTCAGGACAAGCCGAATCGGTACACAGGAACTCAGAATACAGGAACACAGCAACAGCACTACTGGCTCAGGAACACCACGAAAGGGCACCTGACAGATGTGATAGCCAGGTATAAAAAGGTCATCAGGAGGCGGGTCAAACTCAGTCAGCAAATCAGTGACAGCCACAACTGAGAGTGACAGGAATCACAGGCACTGTGATACTAGGATAGCTACATCTTCTGCAAATCCACCTTGTTCATTATTACCTGCCTTTCCAAATGATAGCAACTCTGTTGATGTTAGGATGTGGCAGTTTGTGTCTACCAATTGCACATGGCTTGGGCCTCTAATAACAAATCATTCTCTACAAAATACTCTATCAAGTCATGAATCAGTCTACCCCAGTGGCAGCTTATGTCTGGGGGTTCCTGTCTCTGTCACTTTACATACACATTTTTTATTTTATATTTTTTTATTAACTGTCCCCCCAATACCAGTCAAGAACCCCCCCAAAACAAATTGTCTCTTTAATGATTCATTCCCCAAATTCCACCCAACACAGGCACCCTCCACAGACCCCTTTTATAGCATGACTTATGTTCTTTTTTTTTACATTGTATTTAGGATTTATTTTTTTATTAACTGTCCCCCAGACCCAGTAATCAACCCCCCAAAAAAGCATTCCCTGTTCAACGTATTCTTTCCCCACACCCCGCCAACACAGGCACCCTCATGCCTTTGGGAAATAAAATAATAGTTGTTATGTGTTGTGTGTAAATTCAATGTTCCCATTGATTTCAATGGAATGAGCTGGGGAAAAATGGCACTTCTCACAGGAAATTATTCGTCAAGCGGGAAGTGCCATTATTTGCTGATTTCAGCTTGAGGTGTAGATTTTCACCCATACCTAGTCTCAGCAGGTCATGAAATTTGGTGCTGCTTTATTTGTCTGCTATGGTTTCCTCCTGCATTGCTTCTCTATGCTTGGTACATATGAGCCTAAATATTTATATGAAATCAGGAATAATTTAGAGGGTTTTTAAAAATATTGTTATATACAAATTTAATCAAAATCTGGGACCCCTTTTTACTTTTATCCCTTTGAATTTCAAAGAGATATCAATATATTGCGGACGTGCCTTGGATATCCATCTGCACTGAAAGTGTCTGCTTATGGTTGTTTAAATTCCAACCTTGTAGACTTGTGAGGGTATAAAAATTGAAAAAAAAAATAATATATAATGAGACAACCTAAAGTAAAGTGATTTGTTTAAAAGGAAAAATATATATATTTGTGTATCATTGAACAATAGTGTATTAACAAATAAATATATATATTTAATTTAATTACAGGCTATTTTTATGAACACTTGAAGTTCTACCTGTAATAAAACAACAGCCTGGAGTTTTCCATGGTGTCTCTCTCACTGTCACCAGACTTCTTTGGGGGAAAACTAATGCGTATTATTGTTTACATAATTTAATTTTGTAAAATATGTCCTGGATAGTGTTGAGCGAGCATGCTCGGCCGATGCTCAGATCGGCTCGAGCATCGCTCTGCTCGGCACATGGCGGTACTCGTCGAGTACCGCCATGTGCTCGCCCGCCATGTTCGGGTGGCGGGGATCTGTGCCGGAGGAGGCACAGATCTGAAGACGCTCCGCTGGACCACCAGGGACTGGAGGTACGGGGGCATTGCGGAGATGAAGGGGGCATTGCGGAGATGAAGGGGGACAGTGTGGAAGAGGGGCATAGCGGAGATGAAGGGGGACAGTGTGGAAGAGGGGCATAGCGGAGATGAAGGGGGACATTGTGGAAGAGGGGCATAGCGGAGATGAAGGGGGACATTGTGGAAGAGGGGCATAGAGGAGATGAAGGGGGACATTGCAGAGATGAAGGGGGGCATTGACCAGGCACCCTCCCCTCATCAGAGCAGGGGGTGCCTGATGTAATGCTCGTGTCGCCCCATTCTATTCAATGGGGCTCGGGTGCTCGGCCGAGCACTCGAGCCTCAGGGGGTGCTCGGTCAGAGCACCCGAGCATCGGGGTGCTCGCTCAACACTAGTCCTGGATAAATGTTCAGCAGTGTTGCTAAGATAAGAATAGTGAACAATTGCAACACATGCAAGAAAACAGCAGTTGTAAAGTGAAATAGAACTGTATGAAAACCTGGCATGGTTTCCAAAAAGAAAACTACACTATTAAAGTCTGTGAAAAAAGTTAAATATGTTAATAAAAAAACGTAATGCTGCATATTCATTTAATCCTTGTCCAATTATTTTCTGCATAGTGAAAAAAGACCCCAGAGAACTTTTATGAAGTGATGGTTTGAGAATATTTTCCAGAAAGTGAAATGATGTAGTCCTTGTTTATTTTGTTCGGACTTCTCAGCATAAATTTTTGACAAATCCATATTGAAATGATTGACCCCAGCTTTAAATTCCATTGTGATTTTATAAGCAAGTGACTCATCATGTTCTCACTGGTAAATGGAAATGGTAGTATAATAATTTAGATGTTACTTTATAAATGTTAGAACTAGCATTTTATTGGTTATCCTCATTTCATTGCAGTATCTCAGTGGTTTTCAAACTATATTCTGTGAAACCATGGGATTATAGGTTTCCTTGAAGAAGTTCAAGTGGTTCAACAGAACAAATGGAAGTAATGTCAGACATTGACACAAGGCTGGAGGGGTACAGAGTGTATTTGCTGTTCTGTATCAACCAATGGACTTGTAGAAAACTAAAGTGTTATAAACCATACAATTTGTTTCTATTAAATTTCTCCCATAACCACTGTGACCAGATGGAATAATTTAGAACTATAACATTTGAATATTGATCACTGTTTTGTACATTGTGTGACATTTGGTAAATCTGGGGAACCAGATTGCAGAGTGGGCTCTTAAGTACAGCACTCTGGCTTGTTTAAAGAATACTCCATGTGCTAAGGAAGTGTATATAAGCAGTGTGTTCTATCAATAAAGGCTGTTCTGTTCTACCTTCCTTAATACAAGTCTCAGCTGTATTTCTGGAGGGGGCTTGGGCTGGGGATTCTCACCTTAGCCACTGCAGGAGCAAATTCACTTGTCGCGCTGGTCTCTTGGCGTAAGGCCTCTGGAAATCCCATCTAGGATTCTGCAGCTAAATTCACTAGCTCAGCCAGTCTGCCAGGGGGCAGCATCCAGTTGTTCCTTCCTGAGTATCCAGGACCTCCAGGAAGCAGCAGGGATCCAGCTGGCCGGGGAAGAGGGGCAGCAGCAGTGGCAGTTCAGGAACCGATGACCCCAAAAGGGTCCAGTAAATCCTGGTACCATCACAACCACCTTACCAGTTTTGATGTAAATTAATAAATATATATTACATCAGATACAATCTATCACGGTGCCCGTGATTGCTCGCCCTTGCTGTCAGTCAGGTGTGTGTATTCCCCATTGGCCACCTGTTTAACGCCCGCCTAGCACTGCCTATTTAAACCAGCCTGAGGCACCCTTTGGTTGCCCTTTCGTGGTGTCTCTGTACCTGCAATCACCTGTATGATGTATCCTTGGGCCTGTGATCTTCTACCAGTGTCAGCGTTCACCACTGTCAGAGCTGCTGCTGTTTGGTTCCTGTCTTCGTTCCAGATCCAGTGGTCTGTTGTTCCTGATCCTGCTTCTGCTCCGGTCCAGGCGTTGTTCCAGCTTCTGTTCCTGACCTGGTTGGCCGTCCTGCCGTTCCTGCGGTTGCCCTGGAGGGCACCCTGTTCCTGTACTGTATCCTGATTCACAGCATCTGGCTGACTGTCACCTGGGCGACATTTTCATCTTGGACGTTCCATTTGCTCCAGTACGCGGTACTGGTTTACTTCATGTTGCTGATCCCAGGGCATAGAACTGGTTGGGCGTTCCATTTGATCCAGTACGCGGTACTGGTTTACTCCACTTATACCGGTTACTGTTCCCAGTGCATAGAACCGGTTGGGCGTTCCATTTGATCCAGTACGCGGTACTGGTTTACTCCACTTATACCGGTTGCTGATCCCATCGCATAGAACTGGTTGGGCGTTCCATTTACTCCAGTACGCGGTACTGGTTTACTCCATGTTACCGGTTGCTGATTCCAGTGCATAGAACCGGTTGGGCGTTCCATTTGATCCAGTACGCGGTACTGGTTTCCTCCACTTATACCGGTTGCTGATCCCAGTGCATAGTACCGGTTGGGCGTTCCATTTGTTCCAGTGAGCGGCACTGGTTTACTCCACAGACCGGTTGCTGATTTTATTACATAGAGCAGGTTGGGCGTTCCATTTGCTCCTGTACGCTGTACTAGTTTTCTCCATCTTGCTGGTTGCTACCCGTTGCATTGTACCAACTGGGCGTTCCGTTGCTCCAGTACGTGGTACTGGTTTACTCCATTCACCAGTCGTAGACTCTGTTGCATAGAACTGGTTGGACTAATTCACTATCCTCATATTTCTGCAGGCTGCCTTGCCCGGTATATTGGCAGGGCCGGTAGAGCCTATTTACAGTCCATTGTAACATCTTACTGGCTGCCCTGCCCGGTATATTTGCAAGGTCGGTAGAGCCTATTTACATTCTGTGTAACATCTTACTGGCTGCCTTGCCTGGTATATTGGTAAGGCCGATAGAGCCTATACTGCCGTATCTTGCTACTACTGTTTGCACCCAGATTGTGTGTTGATTATGTGTATGTACTGACCCGTGGGGTTCCCATTAAACTTTTCAATAAAGTTTGATTTTTTACTTACTCTGTGTCTGAGAGTCATAACAAACCATGACAGTACGAAAGGGCCATGACTCCAGACAGCAAGAGTAAAGGTAACGCACAGAACATCCATTGGAGGATGGATGTACATGAGAAGCATTTGGATCAGTTGGCATTGGCGACCCAAACTATTCTTGAGCATACGGTACTTACTGATAAGTCTGTTTCAAGTCCGGTGGTCTCCACAGTTTCAACACCGGAGAATGATACTATTAACTCTGTGGCTGCAGTTAAAGGGCTATCCTCTTCCGCACCTTTGCCACTCAGATATGATGGTGAACCCAGTTTGTGCAGAGGGTTTATCAACCAACTTGAGATATTTCTGGAATTGGCCTCACATGCATTCCCCAATGAGTGCAGCAAAGTGGGGTTTATGATATCTTTATTGACCGGGCGTGCTCTGGCATGGACCAATCCCTTATGGGAAAATGCTAAACCTTGCACAAAGAATTTCAGAGAATTTGTGCAAACATTTCAGAGAGTATTCGAGATCCCTGGTAGGACCACCTCTGCTGCTAAACGTTTAATGGAAATCCAACAGGGCAAACGGACTGTGGGCGAGTATGCCATAGAATTCTGTACACTAGCAGCAGAGGTAGGTTGGAATATTGAAGTGTTGTTGGCTGCCTTTGCTCAAGGCCTGGGCGATTATATCAAAGACTAAATTGCAGCTAGGGAGCTGCCTAATGATTTGGACGAATATATTATGTTATCCTAATTGACACGCGGATCCGGGACAGGCTTATGGCTAAAGACCGTAAGGGACGGTCAAAAAGCACTGGTGCTAGCAGTTCATTTTGCCCACCCCTCATTGCCTATACCCAATGACCATGCACGGGAAGCTGGTGAACCTATGCAAGTAGAGTTTACCAGGCTAACCAAAGAAGAACGAGCACTTCGCAGGAGGCAGGGGTTATGTTTATACTGTGTCAAATCTGGGCACTTGCTACATAATTGTCCTATTCGTCCGTGAAACGAACACACCTAGGGTACCTTGGGGGACAGGCCCTAGGTGGTGGTCATCCGTCCCCAGGTTTGAGCATACAAAAACCCACGGTCCAGGTGGTACTTTCATGGGCAGATCACTCGGTGGAGGTTCTGGCCCTGATTGACTCCGGTGCTGCTGGATATTTCATGGATAATGCCTTTGCTGATCGGCATAAGATTCCGTTGGTTAAGAGAGAAACTCCTCTGGCTATCGAGGCTATTGATGGCAGACCACTGCAGCCTGCCCAGGTGACCTTTGAAACAATACCACTGCCCATGATTTTTGGGGTATTACACAAGGAGGTACAACAGTTTCAGATAATCAGTTCTCCTCACCATGCAGTCATTTCGGGGTTCCCTTGGTTGCAACTACATAATCCCCAGTTTGATTGGCAAAAGTGTGAGATTTCTGCCTGGTCCCAATATTGCATGGAGCATTGTGTGTCTCATCCGGTAAATATCTTGTGTACCTCCTCTTCATTGCCAGATGAGTACCAACAATTCAGTGATGTGTTCAGCAAAAGGGAGGCTGGCACCTTGCCTCAGCACAGACCTTATGATTGCGCCATTGAGCTGCCCCAGGGGATGGTGCCCCCTAGGGGTCGTACCTATCCTTTGTCTTGCGAGGAGAATCAAGCTATGGAAGAATATATTTCAGATGCCCTCAAGAGAGGGATAATCAGGAAATCCATCTCACCAGCGGGGGCTGGGTTCTTTTTTGTGAAAAAGAAAAGTGGCGAATTAAGACCATGCATTGACTACCGTGGCCTAAATAAGTTGATGCCTAAAAATGCGTATCCAATACCACTCATTACCAAACTATTTGACAGACTAAAGGGTTCCTCAATTTTCACAAAATTAGATTTAAGGGCAGCTTATAACCTGGTTCGATCAGAGCTGGTGATGAGTGGAAAACGGCTTTTAACACTAGATCCGGTCACTATGAATATCTAGTAATGCCGTTTGGTCTCTGTAATGCACCCGCAGTGTTCCAGGAACTAATTAATGACGTCCTGAGGGATATGTTGCAGTCCTGTGTGGTGGTCTACCTGGACGATATACTTATTCACTCTAATGACTTGTCACAACACATCAGGGATGTGTCAGAAGTATTACTCCGCCTACGCAAGAACAAATTATATTGCAAATTGGAAAAATGTGAGTTTTATAGATCCAGTGTGCCCTTTTTGGGGTTTGTGATTGGCAAGGAGGGTATTGCCATGGATCAAGAGAAACTTGCAGCTGTTTTGCAATGGCCACGGCCTAAAGGGTTAAAAGCTATTCAGCGATTTCTGGGCTTTGCCAATTATTATAGGAAATTTATCAAGAACTTTTCTTCGATTGTTAAACCATTGTCTGACTTGACTCATAAGGACGCTAATCCTTCCCAATGGTCTGAGGCAGCTGAATCCGCTTTTGAGACATTGAAATCCACTTTTGCAGCTGCTCCAGTATTATCTCACCCCAACCCAGCCCTTCCGTTTATGTTGGAGGTCGATGCCTCAGAAATCGGGGTTGGGGCAGTACTTTCCCAAAGACCAGAAAAGGGCAGTACACTTAGACTTTGTGGATTTCTCTCAAAGAAACTGTCGGTTCCCCAGAGCCATTATGAGATAGGTGACAGAGAATTACTGGCTATCATTCTCGCTCTTAAGGAGTGGCGTCACTTATTGGAAGGTACCAGAAATCCTGTATTAATTCTCACAGACCATAAAAACCTGACTTGTCTATCAGAAGCTAAAAGATTGTCTTCTCGTCAGGCCAGATGGGCACTGTTTCTTTCCCGTTTTAACTTCATTGTCTCTTACTTGCCGGGTTCCAAGAACGTTAGAGCGGATGCACTGTCGAGACAATTTGAGCCTGAGACCGACAGGAGCGAGGTCCCAGCACCTATCATACAGCCTGATCGCATATTGGAAACTTTACGTACCAGTATCACTTCGCCAGTGGGGGAAGAAATATTGGCCACCCAGGCTTCTGCCCCTCCAGACACCCCAGTGGGCAAGTGTTATGTGGACGAGCCATTCCGCACTAGATTACTTGAAACCTACCACTCCTCTAAGGCTGCTGGGCATATTGGTAGGGATCAATTGATATGGTCTCTCTCGCAAGTGTTCTGGTGGCCCTCCTTGAGAGCAGATTGTGCTGCATTTACCAATGCCTGTGCCACCTGTGCCCATGCCAAGACCCCAGACACCTCCCTGTGGGCCTACTCCAACCAGTGCCCAATGGTGAACGCCCCTGGTCCCACGTTTCTATTGATTTTATTGGAAAATTGCTAGTGTCTAGGGGGTACTCCTTTATACTTATGGTGGTGGACAGGTTTTGTAAAATGGCTCATTTCGTGCCTCTCCGTGGCTTTCCCTCTGCCAAAGAATTAGCGGTGGTTTTCGCTAAAGAAGTATTCCGGTTACATGGGGTACCCAGAGTTCTAGTGTCCGACCGGGGGAGCTAGTTCGTGTCTAGGTTTTGGAGAGCCTTTTGTGAACAGATGGGCATTCAATTATCCTTTTCTTCTGCGTACCATTCCCAGACCAATGGGGCTGCTGAGTGGACCAATGAGGGACTGGAGCAGTTCCTGCGCTGTTTTGTTACTGACTATCATAACAATTGGGCCGACCTGTTGCTGTGGGCAGAGTTCGCCAGGAACTGTGAGGTTCACTCTTCATCCAGGAGCTCCCCGTTTCTTATAAACTACGGGTTTCAGCCGTGCTTGCTCCCGGATTCGTTTCAGTCTCAACAGATTCCAGCTCTGGATGAGCATATTGAGCAGCTCCGCTCCACATGGGCACAGGTTCAGAGGGCACTCATTCAGTCTTTTCAGAGTCCTCAACGTCATGCTAATCGTAGACGGCTGCCAGCAGTCTCCATCCAGGTTGGGGACAGGGTATGGTTATCCTCCAGAAACCTTAAGCTACAAGTCCCGTCTAATAAATTGGCTCCCCGGTTTATTGGTCCGTACAGGGTGATCTGCAAAATCAACCCTGTTTCTTATGCATTGGACATCCCTGCGTCCATGCGCATTCACAATGTGTTCCATGTATCTCTCCTCAAACCTCTGGTATGTAACCGCTATACTACTAATCCTGTGGTGCCAGGACCGATTGAGGTAGAGGGCCAGGAGGAGTACGAAGTTCAGAGTATTATTGATTCTCGCAGATTTAGAGGGAAGCTGCAGTATTTGGTACATTGGAATGGTTATGGTCCTGAGGATCGATCCTGGTTGGATAGTAAGGACCTTAATGCTTCCAAATTACTGCGGATCTTTCACTCTAGGTACCCCCAAAAGCCAGGTCCCTCTTCCAGTGGGGTACTATCACGGTGCCCGTGATTGCTCGCCCTTGCTGTCAGTCAGGTGTGTGTATTCCCCATTGGCCACCTGTTTAACGCCCGCCTAGCACTGCCTATTTAAACCAGCCTGAGGCACCCTTTGGTTGCCCTTTCGTGGTGTCTCTGTACCTGCAATCACCTGTATGATGTATCCTTGGGCCTGTGATCTTCTACCAGTGTCAGCGTTCACCACTGTCAGAGCTGCTGCTGTTTGGTTCCTGTCCTCGTTCCAGATCCAGTGGTCTGTTGTTCCTGATCCTGCTTCTGCTCCGGTCCAGGTGTTGTTCCAGCTTCTGTTCCTGACCCGGTTGGCCGTCCTGCCGTTCCTGCAGTTGCCCTAGAGGGCACCCTGTTCCTGTACTGTATCCTGATTCACAGCGTCTGGCAGCCTGTCGCCTGGGCGACATTTTCATCTTGGGCGTTCCATTTGCTCCAGTACGCGGTACTGTTTACTTCATGTTACCGGTTGCTGATCCCAGTGCATAGAACCGGTTGGGCGTTCCATTTGCTCCAGTACGCGGTACTGGTTTACTCCATGTTACCGGTTGCTGATTCCAGTGCATAGAACCGGTTGGGCGTTCCATTTGATCCAGTACACGGTACTGGTTTACTCCACTTATACCGGTTGCTGATTCTATTACATAGAGCTTCATGTTACCGGTTGCTGATCCCAGTGCATAGAACCGGTTGGGCGTTCCATTTGCTCCAGTACGCGGTACTGTTTACTTCATGTTACCGGTTGCTGATCCCAGTGCATAGAACCGGTTGGGCGTTCCATTTGCTCCTGTACGCGATACTAGTTTTCTCCATCTTGCTGGTTGCTCCAGTACATTGTACTGGTTTACTCCATTCACCAGTCGTAGACTCTGTTGCATAGAACCGGTTGGACTAATTCACTATCCTCATATTTCTGCAGGCTGCCTTGCCCGGTATATTGGCAAAGCCGGTAGAGCCTATTTACAGTCCGTTGTAACATCTTACTGGCTGCCCTGCCCGGTATATTGGCAAGGCCGGTAGAGCCTATTACATCCTGTTGTACCATCTTACTGGCTGCCTTGCCCAGTATATTGGCAAGGTCGGTAGAGCCTAGTTACATTCTGTTGTAACAACTTACTGGCTGCCCTGCCCAGTATATTGGCAAGGTTGGTAGAGCCTATTTACATTCTGTGTAACATCTTACTGGCTGCCTTGCCTGGTATATTGGTAAGGCCGGTAGAGCCTATACTGCCGTATCTTGCTACTACTGTTTGCACCCAGATTGTGTGTTGATTATGTGTATGTACTGACCCGTGGGGTTCCCATTAAACTTTTCAATAAAGTTTGATTTTTTTATCTTACTCTGTGTCTGAGAGTCATAACAAACCCTGACACAATCTCCTGATAGTAGTTACCTTAAATATTAGCCTACTAGTTTAACGCGAACTTAAGTTATGAGTACAAGCTAGTATTCTATTATATTTGACATTGATGCTGCAAAACAATACTTAGCAGACTTCTCTAACATCCAGTATTAGGTTTTTAGGGTTCCACAGAAATTTCATGTGAAACCAAGGGTTCTACCACTGCAAAAAGTTTGCAGATGGCAGAATCAGACTGACCCCTCACCACAACCACAAAAGGACACTAAACATTATACTGGGGTAAAATGGCTATGACTGGTAGATAATTCCCACCCCACCACCATTGATGCCAGTCCATTCACACATGACAACAAGTATATAACATAATTTTAACATGGTGTGTCTTGGCTACAATGTGGATGGATGCAACTTCACTGAGATCCTGACCTGACAAACATTATCCATCTGTATCCTGCTTTCATTTTTCACCCAACCAGTAAATTATCAACTGCCTTGCTCTCCCTGGACACCCAGGAGGTGATTGCATCTGCTTTGACTGAGCCTAGTCCTTCTGCAGCACAGAAATATGTGGTCAACACCTAGGTCACAGATCAAGTTTGGCTATCCCATATGGATTGCAGTGCAATACTACTTTTACCTAGGCAAAATGATCTCCGCTATACTGCTCCAGGGAAGGTTAATACTTCCACTCTTCCAGAGCTCAGTCCTCCTGCAACATGGAACCATCTGGTCAATATGTAGACCGTACAGCTGTTCACCCATACAGATTGTGGTGTAACACTGCTCTTACCTGCACACCTGGAGTTTTGCTATATTTTCCTGGTGTAATTGATACATTTAATACACCTTTCTTCTTTGTGTGGTTTGCCAGTAATGTCACCAGTAAACCCAGTTGTATTCTGCACTTTTGGATAGAGTGCAGAAAAAGTGAATAGTTGTGTTGTACACTGTGAGGCTCAGCTAAGTTCTCTCACTATTTGATATCATATTCTGCCCATATCTGCTGTTTATCAGATTGTACCTGACACATATACCAATGATAGTTAGCAATCACACCACATCCCCTACTATTCTTTTTGAAAAGAGCCTCAACAGTCAATATCTTTTTTGCCATTGATTCACTGTGTTAGGTTCTGGGACTATACTGTACTATGAACCTGTGTGGAACTTCAGTGGTGACCATAAAGCCAATGCCATTCACTTATTTTGTTTTTGGTATGTTAAGATCCTTACAGTTCTTATTCCTGAAATGGACACAGATAAACTAATTATGCCTCTGTAAAGACACCTATGTCAGAGAACCTGCTTGTTATCACTAGCACATATTCCTCACGCTCAATATTGGCTCAGCCTATCCTGATCATCCATGATGATCAATCATCATGAGCAAATGTAAGAGCCACCGTAAGAAAAGACCTGGAAGAAATTTTTAATTTTCTCAACTTGAGGACCTGCCTCAGACTTACCATATACATAGATCTCTGTTTGAAACCTCAACCTACAGAGGGTCCAAGAGATGTTCTCCTCAAGGTTGGATCCTTCCATAACAAAGAAGCTATTACGGCAGCTGCTACATGATGCGACCTATCATGGCAAGGGGTACAATTTGAATTTTATTCTAACCTAGCATACAACACTCTCTTCAACCAATGAGAAATTAAACTTCTCAAAGAATCTCTTTGACAGAGGAGGATTAATATATATATTGGGATTCCCATTTCTCTTGTCATTTGTTATAAATAACATAACATATTCTATCAAAGATCCAATCAATGGCCTGAGCGTCTTGAAAAATTGCAAATCCTGTGCTCTCCTTCTGCTGTTTCTCACCCTTCAAAATCCCTGCCTGCCAAAGCTCCATTGCTGGGAGCTAACCTATTAAAGTAAATGAATTCCTCCTATAAGATATCCTTTCTTGCAGATTGGGCTTGCAGATGTTATTCTGATCCTTACCAAGGACATTGTACTTTCTGAAATGCTCTCTTTTGCTACAAGTTAACATGTTCCATCTCTTTGGAATTGTAGGATCCTGGCACCTGTCAATGCTACTATCTGTTGGTAGGTCAAGTATTTGCTCCCTTTGGGATTTGTTACTGTTATAAATATTTAACACTCATCTTTTCCATTTACCAAAAAGGATCTATTAAGTGTAATACTATTCAATATTTTGTCCTGTTCTACTCTGACTCTTCTTCTCTACCTTCCCTCCCCCACCGCTCCCTGACTTACCCTATGAGTGAAAGAGTGATCCAGCCACTTTATTAAAGCCTAGCATAAGCCTGGTCTTTCCTGTTTTATACCCACTCACATTAGACCCACTCGATCATATCCTGACTTTCATTTCTCACAAATGTAATGGGCTAACTCCCAAATTAAAGGGACAATTTTACAGAGTTTTGTAGAGATTAAAAAAATAAGCTAAATGTCACAAATCCACCGTTAAAGTTCCCCTCTCCCTCCTCTTCTCCTGACGTCAGCTGTAAGCTGACAGCAGGAGTTCCTGGTCAGGGAACAGACAAGCGACTCTCTTCAGCAGAGCCACAATAGCTCAATTTAAAAAGAAATACCTCTTTGGAACGGTCTACAAAGTGTGCCTGGTTTGCAAGCACACTTTTTAGACAGTTCCAAAGAAGTAATTCTTTTTGAATCGCGTTATTGCGGCTTTGCTGAAGAGACTCCTTGTGTCGGCTGACAAGGATCTCCTTGTGTCAGCTTTACAGCTGACATCAGGCGAAGAGGAACTTTAGCAGATGATATCTCTCAAACCATAGCGGCTTGAGAGAGATTATTTGTGTCATTTTGCTTATTTTTTTAATCTCTACAAATTTCTAAAAAAATGTTATACGCCAAACTGAAGTTAGATATACTCTTTCTATAGTAAAATCAATTTTCACATAGAACATCCCCAAAATTATTTTCTAAGGAATTCAGATTTTTTTCTTTCATAATCTCCCACATCTTACGCAAGATCAGAGAATGTTCTCAGTGCCCCACTAGATACACAGGAGATATTGCAGATCATCAAACAACTGAGGGTATTTAAGGTCCCTGGCCTGCAACATGGTAACTTTAGTTCTATTTTACAAGCTACTGCTACATTGATTCATAAGAAGAGGGAAGAATACTACTAGTTTTACCCCTTACTGACAAATTTCCCTTGAACACTGATCAAGATTTTTGCAAAAAACATTAGCAAATAGACTTCTCCTATTTTACTGTTCATCGTCCATCTGGACCAAGAAGGTTTTGTTGGATGTTGACAGGCATCTAAAAGCATCAGGCACACCAGAACTCCAATCAAACATGCATAGACCCTTCTCTTGTTCCAATTCTAGATGGTCAACAAGCTTTTAGCAGATTGAATTACAAGTTTTTTAGTTATATTACAAGAATTTCCTTTTTCCCAAGTGCTTCCCATTTGCTATCAAGGCTCTTTACTTGGATCCTAAAACTAGAATATCTACTTCTGGTCTTCTCTCTTCCACTTTCTCTATCTGAAGAGGTACAAGACAGGGTTACCCTCTCTCTCTCCCCTCTCCTTTTTATTTAAGTCTAGAGAAGAAATGGGTGAAATATTTCACCTCAAAAGAGAAGGAGAAAAAATAGCACTTTCCGCAGAGCGTGACATTTTTCACATAAAGTGCAGTTTAGTCCTTTTTTTTTTAACCTAGCTCATTGCATTGAAGTCAATGGGAATACTGAATTTCATTTGCCTAATAATCTTTTTAATTCTTATCTACATCTGAGACACCTGGTGCAGTCCCAGTGGAGAGTGCCCCCAGTGCAAATTGATTGTTCGCCACTGGTGGCTTTGATTTGATTGGAGGTGTCCCTTGAAACCTGTGTCCTTTCTTAAATGTTTGTGGATAAAACAAACATCTTCTGATAATTTGATCTTGCATAGGTCCTACTACACCCCGAAACCACTGTAACGAATGTGTCTGAGGGATTCTGATAAGTGCCATAGGTGTGGGTCCAAGGGGAGAGATTCCTTTCACTTGTTATGGCGCTGCCCCTTGCTTAATTCATATTGGAAGCATGTGGTGGATACAATATTGGTGACATTGAGGGAACCGATTCCTTTTCTTCTAAACTGGGCACCTTGTCCATATTTCCCGACTCTCTTAGCCAGGGACCTAGACACAGACTATTGGGTGAACTGTTGGTGATGGTGAGAAAGGTGGTGGCTACGGTGTGGATGACGACACCCCCACCGGAACTTCAGGCCTGGGTCAATTTGGTAAATTGCAATATCCCACACTATAAGCTGCTATATCTTCATAGGGGCATCTTGCAGTAATTCCATTCCATTTGGGATCCGTGGATTGGGATGAATGATAATACTGGCATGTTGCTTACGGACATTCCGTGATTTCATGAGTCTAATGTGCTCACTCACTATTCTATTTCTACTATGTCAATTCCTTTGCTTAAGCATTGTGGCAAAGATATTACTAATTGTCAACAGCCCTTATAATGGGGGAGGGGGGGTTTTGCCCTCGGGCTGGGGGGTCAGGGTTCTTGACCAGTGGGTTTTAGGTTAGTTAGAAATTATGTTTAGTTTTAGTTTTTCTAGTTTTCCTGAGGAGAAAACTGAAAAATGATGGGGCTTTTCTCAACAGGACTTGTTACATTATGTGCGCTTAACCCTTTGATTGCCAGAGAGGTACGCAACACATTGCTTTGCAATGCGTTGCATATTCCTCTGGCACTCAAAGGGTTAAAGATGTTAATGCTATGACTTATATGTGAAATGATTTGCTTCTTAATAACCTTGTCTTCTTTCTGTACTTCATTTCTTGTTGATCCCTCAATAAAAACTAATTAAAAAAAATAATAATAAATATTTTCAGTATTATTGGAATGCAGCCTGAATTTTGAGATTTGTAGACTTTTACCTTTTCTTTTGGTTTAACAATAATATCCATTGCTTGATATGATAAATATGTGAGGTTTCATATTTGTAACGAATATATATTCTGCAAACCTGTACCATTTTTCATTTCAAAATGTTTATTTTTTGAGACTATAATGTGTAGTTTATAAGCATCACAGAAGTGCAAACCCTGAGGGTGTTACTGCTGTTGTTGGACTATAACTTCTATCAAGCTGAAGAAGCTGGGAGCTGTTGTTCTTCAACAGCTGGAGAGCCACAGCTTGCCCATCCCTCAGTTTAATGTATATGCAAAAACATCAGCAATTGTGCTTACACTAATCAAATTCAGTCCAGTCACATAATAATCCTGTGAAGGGTGGTTCATGTGTTAGCCACAAATAAAGCAGGAGACAGGCAGAGCAAAGATGATGTATGTTGAAAGGTTTTCTCAGGGAGGCAAAATTGGAACTGTTTTGAAATAGCCCAATTCAAAAGTTATTACACAGCAACACTGCATTTATGGTGTAGTATATACCTGTTGTTGTTGCTATCTATTGAAATTTTTTTCACTGATCATAACATTTCATAAACTGCAATAGAAATTTCTCCAAAATAAGATGGACAGGACATGAATACTGCAACAAAAAATTTCAGTTTTCTATAACGTTTAATGCAAACTCTTACAATAGTGAGAGCACCCTATGGGAAGCATCCTATATAGTTTGTATTTATTTATATGCAATATTCTCAAAAGGTAAAGTAGACTTAGACATTTCCATGTTCACTGTCAGCTGAATACGAAATGTTATAAAGCCATGTTTTCACCATTTTAGAATACGTAGGCTTGCTAATGCACAGTACAAAATCAAAGTTAATTATAGTCAATATAATTATTTTTTTTGTAGCTATCAGTATCATTACAGAAGATCTATATAATTTTATTTGAAAATAAGATTAATGAAATTCTCTAAATCGATTTACAAAGCAACCGAGAAACATGAAGCTAATATGGTAACTTAAGATGTTTAACAGATCAAATATTATGTGGACTAAGCGCTAAGATCTAAAGTTGTTGTGTAATATTATATCATATATACATTTTAAAGATGGCTCAAAGATAACATAAGACTAATGAGAGTATACAACTATATATATATATATATATATATATATATATATATATATATATATATACAAAAATATTTATTTATAAACAAGTCTGCAGATTCAAGACAATAAATGTTTAAAAAATCAAATTATAAAATGCAGCCTAAAAATCCCACATATTATTTTTATTTACATTTATCTATTTACTTTAATACATTAGTGACCATTAACCTCTAGGTCACAGTGGATATTTAGCAGAAAGATCTATTTTTAGGAGGAATATAGTGTAGCGCCATTATACGCAGATCTATAGATCAAATATTATGTTGATGAACAGCAACAAGTGAGTTTTATATGAGGTTATGACTCATAAGTTATCCACTGAAACGTATTTTCATAATGCATTCATAATAATGGTGGGTAAGTGTTGTGTTCTGCTGCATAATCATGTGACACATTTATATGCTATGCATATATTACAAAGAAGTATAAAACATTTAAATATATTAACTGTATAAGAATTGTAGCCCTTTAAGGTGCTGAAGTTGGACCATATTAACATAAAGATTATATATAAAGGTAAGACCGGTAGATGAATCTGGATTGTTTGTTTTTTTTTCCACTCTTGCACCCAGAAATCTTAAAGAATTAACATGTTTACTTATATACCATCACAATTGTACAACACTTTATAATTTAAGGGTTCAAACAATACAGGATTACACGACTACTTCAGAGAGTGAAATAGAGTTTGTACTCTAAGTGAATATGGGAGACATATATGATGCATAATACAGTATAGGGCTTCAAAATCATGTTTAGGCTTAAAGATACATTACCTTGGATGCATGAAGAATGCTAATGCCACCTAGTTTACTGAAGCTTCAATGAGGAGATGCAGTTTCAAGCAAGAGAAGTGCACTGCAGAATACTTCCACAGAACAGTAGCAAAAGGATACAAGAAAGAGAAGTAGAAACAAAGGAGCTTTGAAGGAAGTGTCTTTTAGATGAGTAGGTGTAGTGGTGTCATCACGCGGGGGTAGGAACCCTCGTGGCCTTGGAACTGGTAGCTGCTTGAGTTCGACGCTTGGAAGCGGTGCTCGAGTGCGTTGACAGCGTGCCAGGTACTCCCTTGCTGCAGCCGAAGCTGAGTAAAGGTGCTGGTCGCGAAACCAGATTGTTCCACCCCAGTTGAGCCGGGGTGCAACCAGGATGAGAGTACCCGGGATCCGTGTAGCCAGAACCAAAGGTCAACTGAGGGTGAGCAGGATGGTAATGAGGAACTAGAAGGCCGGGAGCAGTCAGACAAGCCGGGTTAGGATACCAGAGAGTCAGGGAAGGTCAGACAAGCCGGGTCAGGATACCAAAGAGTGAGGAATGGTCAGACAAGCCGGGTCAGGATACCAGAGAGCCAGGGAAGGTCAGACAAGCCGGGTCAGGATACCAGAGGGTCAGAAAAGATCAGATAAACTAGGTAGCTAAACACAGAAAGCTCGTGGAACGGGCAAGGACTGAAGGGCAACTGGTTGCTTAAAGGAGCAGTAAACTTTTTTTATGAAAACACATATTTTATAGAGCATTTCCTGATGAATAAAACAAGGGTACTCCCATCGCTGTCAGATGTTTTATTCAAAATTTATAGCAGTTCAAATAATCAGGAAGTGAATTTACTGCGTTTACTTCCTGATAGTTCTAACTGACAGGAAGTGACAGGCAGTTTCTATCACATTCTATGGAGAACTGTATGTCTCTGACTTTTCTGACTTTCCTCTCCATTAGAATCTAACAGGAACTCTAATTAGAATTTGACCACTAGAGGGCACTGCTAATGTAAAAAAACATGGGTTTGAACTGTAATAACTCTGGAAATATAAATCTCTCGGCAGTGGGAGTACCCTTATTTTACTCAATAGGAAAATCCCTACAATATATATTTTTTCATAAAAAAAAAGTTTACTGCTCCTTTAAATACCTAGACTGACCAATGGGAACAAGGAGGCAGACCTGAATCCCATTGGGCAACACAGCCCAAAGGAAACAGAGGTCTGCCAAAAACCCAAATGGACTTATGAAATGTCCAATGGGTGAGCAGAGATCTATCCTCTCCTATTGGGCATAGAGCAATGCCCAATGAAGGAGAGGAGGACAAACTGACAGATGGTGCTGCTAGTCAGCAGCACCGGACATGACCTCCTGGCACATGCGGATCGGCTGGGACAGCCAACAGAGCCAGCACATGCGCAGAAGCAGAACCCCGGCGGTGGATCCGTACACAGCGGTGGCGGCCGCGGGAGGAGACAGGCACAGAGCCAGGAGCCCGACGGTGGACCTGCACACAGCTGCAGTGGCTGCGAGAGGTGACTAGCGGTTTATCAGAGTTGGGATGCACGAGGAGGTAAAGGAGACAGTTGCCTTGAATGATATACTAGTTGAAGAGCCCGTGTACACGGGCTACAGTGCCGCCCAGCAACGGCCGCAGTGCAGTCATGCACAGTAGAGACTACCCATGAAGTGGCTGATCCGGAGAGGGGAACTCCAAATTCAGACCGTAGTCCTCTCTGTGCACGTGGTCCCAGGAAGGAATGCAGCAAGGACTCTGGTCTGAATTCGGAGTGACAAACTTAGAGACAAACTTATGTGAAAGTAAGGTAACTCATGCTGTAAGGTTCTGAATGGATTGATGTGCATGGAGTTGAGATGCAGGAAGGGCAAATAGGAAAAAGTTCACAGTAATTCAGGAAGGATAGAAGGAACACTTATTTGAGGGTTTTATTTGTGGAAGAACATAGAAAGGGATGGATTTTTACTATGTAATATAGGAAAATGTAGAAAGATTTATCAGTAGCATGAATATGAAAAGACAATGAGAGAACAGAGTCAACTATCATACCTAGGCAACCTGCTTACAAACTGGATTTATGGTGGTACCATGTACTATGACTTGGAAGGACCTTATTAGGCCAGACCTATGAGGAATGAAATTTAACTCTTTTAGACATGTAGTTTTAGACACCTATGGGTCAGTAAAGCCAAAGTTGCAGAGAGGTAGTCCATGACTTAGAACTGCACATCACAACTCAGTTGAGGTGTAGTTAAATAGAGCCTAGTGTCATTTATTTAGGGGGAGATATATATGAGTCTGAATTAGTTAATACTTCCAACAAATACAGTTCTGTATAGAGAGAATAGAAGTGATCCTAGAAATGAAACAGCTGCTTTGCAACACATGTTTCTGGTATTGTGAAACAGTCTGATTCTTAAGAAAAATTAATTTGCAGATTAATGTTGCTTATTTGTCTATTTTGTCTCACAGAGGAGTATTGTGATATTTACAAGGATCTATAGATCACTTTGTAAAATACATTCTGTAGCAGGGACCAAACATGAAAAGTTGAAAATAACTGAAGCTTTATTTGCACTGCAGATCAAATGTCCACTGGAATTGTACTACATGTGTATTTTCCTGTATGTGGGTGTGTGCTAAGTGGAGAGAAATGCACATAATATAAAATCTCAGGTACAATACGTACATTTTACCCCATTTCACCTTATGTGAAGTGTGGGGGGTGCATATTATACACAAGTGGGGGGAAAAAGCAAAAAAATGCTCGATCACTTTTGCCCTTCCTTCCCTCCACCACTTCGATTACATGTCCTTGAACCCACCTGAAATTTAGGACCCCCTACTGGAGGCAGCAATGAAATTGGGACACTGAGCAACATTCTTGCATTTGCTGCCTGTTTCCTCCGCTGCTGGAGCTCCTCTGCAGTGTAAATTGTTTGCCCTGTCAGCATGTGCATTGACTCTATGGTATTGCCCTGCCAGAAGGTCCTGACAGGGCAACCAGTTTATACTGCAGAGGAGTTCCAGTAGTGGATGAAGTAGGTGGTGAATGCAAGAATGCCACCCACATAGTTGCCTGCAGAGCGGAAGTCCTGGAATTTAGTGGGTTTTAGGCTGGAAAGGGGGACCCACGTAGTGGAGAAAGCAGACGGCGAATGCACAAATGACTCCCACTTCCGCAATGTTATGTCTGCCTCCATATGGGGGACCCTGATAATGCTGGTGGGTACAGGAAGATAAAGGGTGGGCACACATGTAACGGTATTGAGTTATAGGAAGAGAAAAATAAATTGAGGTGAGAGGCATTGTGTGTGTGTTTTTTTTGTGGGGGTAGAGTGAGGGACAGGGGTGTGCATATTATACACATGAACTAATCATTTTACCAACAATCTTGAGTATAATTTACACCTGCCTATTATACACAGGTGTGTATTATACCTAAAATGTTATGGTAAGTAGGACTTTCTGTATACAAGGTCCTAATTTACACTCCGCAGATCTGCACGTGTATATGGGGTATGTGTTTGCACATTCTCACCCAAGTAGCCTGTCATGCAGAATTTACATATTACTGTGTCATAGTAACATAGTTGATGAGGCTGAAAAAGACATGCAACTATCAACCCTAACCTTTGCTATATCACGTTTGTTGATCATCCAGAGGAAAGCATAAAAAAAAACAAAAAACAACTCTGTTGAAACTGTTTCCAGTTAAGCCCAAGGAAGGTAGAACAATTCCTTCCTGACTTCAAAAGGCAGTTGGATATCTCCCTGTGTCAACATTCTATCTGCACTGAAACCAACTGTCATAGTTCTCAATATGGATCTGAGTCACAAAGGTATTCAACAGATTTTTTAAATGTATATATTCAGCAAACAAAATATACCACAATGCTACTGCCCTCTTTCTCTAAAAGGATTCCCTTAGTAGTTTCCAATTCACATGTGTCTTTAGTAAATATGCAAGAAAATAATGTATTATATCATATGTAGACATTCCCTCCTTAATAAAAAGACAGCTTAATGTCTTAAATGTAATGTTGGTTTTCCATTCATATTTTGAAAACTATAAAGAGATACTTTACAACGTTTTTGTCCTGGTTTTCTCCTTAGTGCACATTATAGATTAAATAATTATATCTCTTTCAGGAATAAGAAAATGTGCCACCACCGAGAATAAGCTATGTTTTTTCCTCTGCTGAATGTTTTTCCCACAAAGAAGCATTGCATATGTTTTCAATTTTAATAAATTGTTATATACTTTGAATGACTTTAAAAGGACACAGCTCTTCAAATGTTCACAGTTGGAGCCATTTTTACCAGTTTAGTATTCTAAGGAAAATACCCTGTTTATTTCATGCACACATGAATGTGCACAAGGAATGTCATATAATTATTAGCTCTACATATTTCAAGGCTAAACTACCACTTTCACAGTATGAAAATGTCAGCTTATTTACAAAATACATAGAGAGAATGCTTAAAGCAATAACACATTTCATTTGATTGTTTTATTGTGTGCATGAAATAAAAAGCAAATACTGTTTTTCTCCCACCCCATTCTAGCTCCAATACCCCCTATTTTTTCCCTTGACTGTGTCCCACACACTGTAGCTGTACTAATGGCACCGCTGCCTGAAAACTGGGTAATATTTACTAGATTTGAGCATTCATTTTGGAAGTATTTGAAATTTTACTGAAAATCATGTATTTCATGAGAATCAAATTAAATCAACATACTAAGCAGAAAGTGTATGAAGTGACAGAAAATCGAACTACAATTACAGAGTTTTCTGTGACATCGATTCGTTCATTTGCTCACTCCCCTTCGTCAGGGAAAGTGGGAAGGGACTGTTTAGGAGGGTAGATGGAAAACTACTCTTCCCTATGTGAATAGTTTTTTTTTTTCTTTTCTAGAATGAGTACTAGGGAACTAATTGTTGTGGTCATGGTCCATCAAAATACTACACTTAGATCTGGTTTCTGCACTGTTTCTTATCTTGTCATTAAGATTTTCTGGTTATACTAAGGGAGGAGTTTTTATTAGCATATAATACTTCCCTTACGTTCACCAAGAAAACAGATGGATATTTTACTGGATACCATAACCCCAAGGGGCAAGAATGAAGTATGGGTCTTACTTGCCCATCTATAAAATATAAATAATCCTTCATGCCCCTCCTATTGGGCTCCCCTGTATTTTTTTTTTGTTACCGAATTCCTATATGTGGTAAAACATTTATTTTATAAGATTCTTAGTCCAATACCTATATACATATAAGTTTTAAGAATTTTCATTAGATAATCTTAATGTATCCCCTCATGTATACTACTGTTTGGACGCTTATGGTTTTACATAAGGCTATGATAATTAACTTGAAATATTTATCATTCAAGGTTGCCAAGATGTTGGCAGTGGACATGCTACAGTATTCTTTTTATTGAAAACTGAGGGTTTAGAGAACCAATGTCATCATGTGTAGCATATCCCAAGCCGGAGCTGGAACTGTTGTGAAGGGGGAATAATGCTAAAAGCCTCCAAGCACCTATCAGGTGATAATTATGGCATTCTGGAAACCATTTGGCAAACATAGATGGAAACATATAGGACAAAACGGAGGAGCAGTCCAGTATAGGGTCTGTGGGTACATTAAAATCGCCTCCAATAACCAATTGGCTTTCATGAAAATTGAGGGTAAATGTATTCCAGATAATGGAGAATTTATTAGGGACCTATATTAATGCAAAGGTATAAGGTTTCCCAAAGATAAGTCCCTTGATAAAAAGATATTTACTGTTCTTATCCCTGTATATGTCCTTCAGCTGCATTAATATCGCCACACCCTTTTGTTTCTTGTCATTTCATGCCAACCAGATAGATGAATAATATTTGTTAATCAATGATGGGTGACTTTTAGCAAATAAATGCATTTCCTGTAGGAGAACAATCTGTGCTTGGAGTCTATGGCATTCCCTCAGAGCCATCAACCGTTTTTCCGGCACATTGAGACTTTTTGCATAGACAATCAGTAGGCACACCAGTGTATCTGGAACACTTTTAGTACTAAATAAATGAGTAAATTGGTGCTAGCAAGGAAATAAAGATTCTGGGTCATTCAGGGTCCCCCTTAGACCCTCCAGCCTACTTCATATGTACCATGGAAGGAAAACTAACATGGGGAAAGAAAGGAGAAGATCCACCGAGCAGAAAGAATAAGAGGGCAAGGTAAGACATCATACAGAAAAGTCGTTCAAAAAGTGGATTATCCATCTGGGACCCGAGGTACCACAAGGATCAGTGTCAGCATCAGCACCTGCATGACTGCAAGAATCAAAGAGGAGTTATAGTAATGGATGTCTATAGTGAGAGAATTGGCACCTGTGTGACATACAGCAAAGAGAACAATTTATATGGGTGCAAACTCTAAACAATCAGAATAATTAGCTGAAAAGCCAATGAGTCTTAGAAATCAGGATGGGGGGGCACCTGGACAAGGAGAAAAGTAAATACATTGGTAGGTGCCTAGTGAAGGGGGAAATATCTTTAGTGCTTGCTCTAATGTATGGTGTAGCATAATGCCTCAGCCCCCTGCCTCCTCTCTCCCCCAGGTGTAGCAAACATAAACATTACTGCAACATGAACCAGACCGGCTTCAAGGGTCAGTAAATACTGATATTGAGGACATCTTTAATAAAGTCTATACTAATCTCTATAACCTTACCTCTTCAGATTATTTTTCTATCCTCTATCTCTGAAACAGATGCTTATATTCAAACAACTTGCATACCTACCCTGTCCCAATCCTGTAAAGGAACCTCAGAATCCCCTATCACAGAGATGTCCAAGTTCAGCCCTCAAGGGCCATAAACCGTACAGGTTTAAGGATGTTCTTTCTTAAGGACAGGTGAAAATGAGCCACTTATTAACTCACCTGTGCTTATGCAGGGACATCCTTCAATCCTGGCCTGTTGGGGGGCCCTTGAAGATTGAACTTGGACAGCCCTGCCCATCACATCTATAGAAGCACAGATGGCAATTAAAACTCTCCCTGGAGCTAAGAATCTGGGCCCTGTTGGATTTAACCAGGCTTAATAGAAGGCCTTTCCCAACTTTGTGTTGCTGCATAACCCTACCCAATAATATTGTCCACCACTCTTTTATTTTCCAGGTTTACATTAATGTCATACTCAAATCAGGAAAGAATCTTCTACTCTGTAGCAGTTACAGACCTATCTTCTTATCAAATCTTGACATTAATATATACTCTAGTGGAGCACCTGAAACACCTTCTTCCTGATAGTATCCAAGCAGATTTTGTGCGAGGCAACAAAACCAGAGATAATACAAAGAAACGACTTAACTTCTTTCACTATGTACAGACCCAAAATATACACAGTACTCTCCTAACCTCTGTTGCAGAGAAGGAAGATAAGTTGTTTAATAAAGCCAACTGGATGTTTTTAGAACATACGCTACATGCTATAGGTTTAAGTCTCCTCTGTCATAATACCTTATCAAAACACTACTGCCAAAATTAAAATTAATATGCATAAATCCCTTTTTCCATTTCAAATGGTAGTGCTCATTTTCCCTTATTTTATTTATCCTACAATGGAAATGTTGGACCAACATCTTAGAGCTAATTTAAATATCCATAGCACTGATGTAGGTCAAAGACAAATAGCTTGATTTAAAGAAGGCCAGTAAATCAGCCAGTAGGGCCAAATTGTCTACCGACCAACAGAATAAAATGTCCAAGTCGATATTCAAAGGCCCTACCAGCTGAAAGCACAACTGATGTTAGGCCACAGAAAAGGTGTTGCAGCCAAATGTCCATTTTGTGCGTTAAGCTTCCAAAAAGCCACTAAACAGAGGCAATAATGGGAATATCAAAGGGAAAAAGCTAACAATTTGTGCCTGACATACTGTCAAGCATCGATCATTAACTTATCTGTGTTACAATTTCCTGTCATCCACTGTCTGTCTCCTTCTTTCATTCTTCTCTTGTTTCCTCTCTCTTCCTTCTTCCTTTAGCCCTTTTTAAGTCTTCCATTTTCTCGTCATGCACCTGTAAAAAAAAAAATGAAGAGATATAAATAAATGTTCCTTAAAAAAAAATGCATAACCCTGTGGCACTCAAGGGGTTAAATTATGCATAGATGTGTGGGTTCTTTTTTAAGGAACATTTATTTATATCTTCATTTTTTCACAGGTGCATTCTGAGATCATGGAAGACAGAGGAAGAAAGAAGAGAAATGAAAGAAGATGGGCAGTAGCTGACCAGGGTGCTGAAGACTTCACTGGTTATCAGGATTAATGGTAAGTGTTACAGTACTTTTTTATGGGGTGTTGCTTCGTTATTAGTCGTATTAACCCTGTTATAAACTCATAGGGTTAATTCTACTAACTTTGGACACATTTTGGGTGTACTTTGGATGTATTTATATGGGGCTTAAGGCCCCATATCAATACATCCACTGGGGACTTCGTTTAATTATTATATTAATTAAAATGCATTTCCTGCGTCAGCTGTTAAAAGTTGCCCAAAAAAACTAGGTCTAGAATTTCCTGTTATAAAGTGGGTTCCTTAGCGCATCTTACTGCCCAATGCAGTCATCTCAATTGAAATGTAGACTGTTCTATGGGGGGAAATGGCCTCTAAATTTAGTGGCCGAAAAGCTTCATTTTCTGCTAGCAGTTCTTCAAAGTATATTTTTTGAATTGCTTACTGTGCTTAAAAAACTGTTATCTGATGTGTGTTTTTTTGTGTGTGTGTGTGTGTCAGACTGCTTTAAATCGAGTTCTATATCTCTTGGGTAGGGTGAACATTATTAAAATGAATATCCTTCCCTGAATTCCCTATTTCACACCACTGCTATACATCTTCCTAGACTTTTCTTTAGTAAAGTGGAAAAATTATTTTCTCAATTTATCTGGAAACTCAAGCCCCCCAGAGTAAAATACAATATTCTAGAGATATGTGGAGCAACAGGGGGTTTAGGAGTGCCCAATATTAAAAATACTAACAGACAGTTCCTATATTTGATGGATTGCTCTAAGAATCCCCAATCCAAATTATGGGTCTTAATGGAAAGAAAATGGTTTATAGAATACTAGTGTAAAAGCCCGTGTACACGGGCCAAGGTCCGGGTAATGTTAACCCTTTGAGTGCCACAGGGGTACACAACTCATTGCTTTGCAATGCATTGTCTACCCCTCTGGCACTCAAATTGTTAAGAGGCCACTACCTCACTACTCCACGTGATGCAGTCTTGTGTCGCCTCACTCACTTGATGCAATCATGCTCAGTAGAGACTGCCCAAACACAGGCAGTCTGTACTGCGCATGACTGCCCAAACACGGGCAGTCTCTACTGCGCATGATTGCATCGTGACAAACACTAGCAAATTATTATAGAGGACGCTCTTTTATTTGCTATTTGGACTTCTAGGAAAGCATATTCACACTCTCTGCTGGGTCACAGAGTTCCTTCTGCTGTGTTTTCTACTTAGATTAAATATCAATTTGCCTGTGTTACTCTATCGTCAAAGTTTATTTAGTTCTCTGCATTCTCTGTACCTAGACTGAAGATTGCTAGTATATTCTTTAGTAAATTCAGCACAGTTCCTTATTTGAGATTGGAAGTTCACAGAGCCCCCCATATATCATATGATTAATCGTATGAGATAACACTTCACACAATTTAGCCTTACAGTTTTATCCCTGATTAACTTTCATTGAATAAACCGGATCACCTTTTGGTTTAGTATTAGTGTTGAGCGAGCATGCTCGGCCGATGCTCGGTTCGGCTCGAGGATCGCTCTGCTCGGCACATGGCGGTACTCGTACGAGTACCGCATGTGCTCGCCCGCCATGTTCGGGTCTCCTCCCCGCACGTTTCGCGGCTGCTGCGCAGCCAATAAACGTGCAGGGAGGCTCTGACATCAGTGTAATGCCAGCAGCCATGTTGGCTGCTGGCATTACACTGATTGGCTGGCCAGAACCCGTGATCGGGTGCTGTATAGCACCTGACCAGCGAGTTCGGCTCAGTCTTAGCCAGGGAGAGATGAGGATAGGAAGGGAAAGTCAGTGTAGGGAGAAGAAAAGCAAATTTGTAAAAAAAAAGACCCAAAAGTCCTTTTTAGGACTACTGTGTGTGGGGGCAGCAGTTTATTTTGTGTGTGGGGAAAAAAAACAAAACAAAAAAAAACTTCATATATTCTGTTTAGTGTGCAAAGTTGCAGATTAGAGCACATTCTGTTTAGTGTGCAAAGTTGCAGATTAGAGCACATTCTGTTCAGTGTGCAAAGTTGCAGATTAGAGCACATTCTGTTAAGTCTTCAAACTGTAAAATATCAAAGTCACATATTCCATTCACTGTGCGTCGCCGCAGTTTAGCAGCACATTCTGTGTACTGTGCACAGTTTCAGAATAGGAAAAAATACTGTTAAGTCTTCAAACTGTAAAATATCAAAGTCACATATTCCATTCAGTGTGCGTCGCCGCAGTTTAGCAGCACATTCTGTGTACTGTGCACAGTTTCAGAATAGGAAAAAATACTGTTAAGTCTTCAAACTGTAAAATATCAAAGTCACATATTCCATTCACTGTGCGTAGCCGCAGTTAAGAAGCAAATTCTGTGTACTGTGCAAAGTTGCAGATTTGCAGCACATATTCCGTGTAATATGAAGAAGGCGGGTAAAAAGGGACGGGGAAGTGGACGTGATCCTGATAGTTCAGGGCGCGGGTCAGGACGCGTAGAAACTGCGCCTGGTGCCAGAGCACAAGACAGAAAGACATCCACCATACCTAGCTTCATGTCTCATTTTACAGGGCGTCGCAGGACATCACTCTCGAGGTCCGACCACTGCGAACAGGTGGTCGGTTGGATGTCAGCTGATACTGCTTCCAGTCGGTTAAGCACCACCCTGTCTTCCACCAAGTCCACTCTCAGTAGCCAAGAGTCTGGTCAACATAATCCTCACTCTGATCATCCTTCCTCCCACCATAGAGGGTCTGGTCAAAGAAGTGATCCCACACTGGGATATAGTGAGGAGCTCGTCTCATCACCAATCCTTCATTTGACCCTCTCTCCAAGCACGCTTGCAGAGGAACATGACATCTTGTGCCCTGATTCACAACCTCTAGAGGGTACCCAATCACAAGAAGATGACAGATGTGAACGGTATTTAAGGTCAAAGGAAGTAGTGGATGATGATGATGATGAGACACAGTTGCCATTAAATCAACCACTATTACTGTCTCAAGACCTTGATGAGGAGGATGATATACAGTTGTCAATGACTGAGTATGTGGTGGGATCAAGACATGAGGAGGATGATCAGAGTGAGGAAGTGGAGGAGGACTTGGTGGACGATGAGGTGACTGACCCCACCTGGGAAGGTGTAGAGCCGAGCGATGACAGCAGTCCTGAGGGTGAGCCATCTGCAGCACCGCAACAGGCTGGAAGAGGCAGTGGTGTGGCTACAGAAAGAAGGCGGACCGCACCAAACCGGCCCGCAAATGTTCCACGGAGCACCCCCTTGCGTAAATCTCCCTTGCCAAGGGGTAGGTGTTCCGCGGTATGGCGTTTTTTTAAGGAAAGTGCGGACGACAAAAGAATTGTAGTTTGCAACCTGTGCCACACCAGAATGAGCCGAGGCATGAACACTAGAAACCTCACCACCACCAGCATGATCCGACACATGGCATCCAAGCACCGTAATAAGTGGGAGGAACGCCTGGATCGCCCATCTGTGTCTGCAGGCCACACCACTGCCTACTCTTCCCCTGTTTTCGGTGCCGGCCAATCGCCTGTCGAAGGCGCAGGCCCGCATACCTCCCGCCCTGCACCTGTACCATCTGAAGCACCATCAGCGACCACATCCACTTCCCTGTCCCAGCACAGCGTCCAAATGTCGTTACCCCAGGCATTTGAGCGCAAGCGAAAATACCCAGCCACCCACCCACAGGCCATAGCACTAACCTCACACCTTTCCAAATTACTGGCCATCGAAATGCTGCCATTTAGGCTTGTGGAGACTGAGTCCTTCCGCAGCTTGATGGCAGCAGCTGTCCCTCGGTACGCGGTCCCCAGCCGCCACTACTTTTCCCGGTGTGCCATCCCCGCATTACACCACCATGTGTCCCGTAACATCACCCATGCCCTGACCAACGCAGTTACTGGGAAGGTCCACTTAACGACTGACACATGGACAAGTGCTTGTGGCCAGGGACGCTACATTTCCCTGACGGCACACTGGGTGAATGTCGTGGAGGCTGGGAGCGACTCGGACCCTGGGATGGCACAGGTGCTACCCACGCCGAGGATTGCGGGCCCTACCTCCATCAGGGTTTCCGCCAGCACCTACGTTATTGGCTCCTCCTCCTCCGTTTCCACCTCCGAATTCTCTGCACGCAGCGCCACTCACCCATCAGCCGGTAGCTGGAAGCAGTGTAGCACTGCAGTGGGGAAGCGTCAACAGGCCGTGCTGAAGCTGATCTGCCTTGGGGACAAACAGCACACGGCCTCAGAGCTGTTGCAGGGGATTAGTCACCAGACCGAGCAGTGGCTCTCGCCACTCAACCTGCAACCAGGCATAGTTGTGTGTGATAATGGGCGTAACTTGGTGGCGGCTTTGGAGCTCGGCAAGCTCACACACGTACCATGCCTAGCGCATGTATTTAATTTAGTGGTTCAGCGATTTCTAAAAACCTACCCCAATTTGCATGATCTCTTGACCAAGGTGCGCCGCGTGTGTGCACATTTCCGTAAGTCATCTACAGCTTCAGCCGGCCTGTTGAAGCTGCAGCAGCGCTTACAATTGCCAGCTCACCGGCTGCTGTGTGACGTGAGCACGCGCTGGAACTCCACCTTCCACATGTTGGCCCGGCTTTGTGAGCAGCAGAGGGCAGTAGTGGAGTACCAGCTGTTACACGGTCGTCGCCTCTCCGTTCAACTTCCTGTAATCAGAAGTGAGGAGTGGGAATGGATGTCAGACCTCTGTGGTTTTACGCAATTTTGAGGAATCGACACAGATGGTGAGCGGCGATAACGCTATTATCAGTGTAACCATCCCACTTCTGTGTCTACTGAAACGCTCGCTGCTCACAATTAAAACCGACGCTTTGCATGTGGAAGAGGTGGAAATGCGGGAGGAAGAGCTTACACAAAGTGATAGCCAGAGCACCCTCACTTCGTCTTCTCAGCGACAATTGGAGGAGGCGGAGGAGGAGGAGGAGGAAGACACGGTTGCCTCCGCTACAGAGGGTAGCCATGGAACTTTAGTTCCATCTCTTCAGCGTGGGTGGGCAGAAGAGGAGGAAGAGGATGAGGAGATTGAGAGTCATCCTCCTGGTGAGGACAGCGAAATCTTGCCTGTTGGTACTCTGGCACACATGGCTGACTTTATGTTAGGCTACCTTTCTCGTGACCCACGCGTTATACGCATTTTAAACAACACGGATTACTGGGTGTTCACCCTTCTGGACCCCCGCTACAAAGAGAATTTCTCATCTCTCATTCCTCAGGTGGAGAGGACAAGCAAAATGGTGCAATACCAGAAGGTTCTTGTCGAAAAATTGCTCCAAAATTTTCCATCTGACAACGCTGGCGGCAGAGTACGTGCTACCTTGGCCAACCGAGAAGGGGAGAAAAGGGGAGCACACAGCAGTTCCGACAAAGGCAGGGCAACACTCTCCAAGGCGTGGGACACCTTCATGACACCCCGCCAGCACCCTCACCCTGATGCGCAGCCTAGTGTCACAAGGAGGGAAAAGTTTTGGAAGATGGTGAAGGAGTACGTAGCAGACCGTGTCAGCGTCCTCAATGATCCCTCTGTGCCTTACAACTACTGGGTGTCCAAGCTGGACACGTGGTATGAACTGGCACTCTACGCCTTGGAGGTGCTGGCCTGCCCTGCCGCCAGCGTTCTGTCTGAGCGGGTATTTAGTGCTGCTGGTGGCATCATAACAGATAAGTGTATCCGCCTTTCCACCGACAATGCTGATAGGTTGACACTTATAAAAATGAACAAGGCCTGGATTTCCCCTGACTTCTCCACTCCACTGGAGGAAAGCCCCGGGGGAACATAACCTCACTTTATATATGTTATTTACAATGATGGGAATACTCTGTATTCCCATTCACCCCTTCCACCCAAAAAACGGGTATATGGTTGACTCTCTTCCATATACCCTGGGATATAATTTTTATATAGGGCCAGCTCACCAGCGGGCCCTGTGATATAATTTTTATATAGGGCCAGCTCACCAGCGGGCGCAGTTTGACAATTTTTGTATAGGTCAGCTCACCAGCGGGCCTTCTCATATAATGTTTTATTGGGTCAGCTCTCTAGCGGGCCCTCTCATATAATGTTTTATAGCGTCAGCTCACTAGCGGGCCTTCGCATATAATGTTTAGGATGGTCAGCTCCGCAGCAGACCCTCACCCATAATGTTTTAGATGGTCGGCTCAGCGCACGTTTCCCTCTTAATCATGGCCTCACTTCAGAAAATCAAGGAAATTTTTGGGATAATTTGCCTCTGCGCACGTTTCCCTCTTAATCATGGCCTCACTTCAGAAAATCAAGGAAATTTTTGGGAGAATTTGCAGATGATATACAAGTAAATGTACAGCAAATATTGTTTGGTAACAATTTTTCGCCTAAAGTCGTTTTTATTTTCCTTTTTGTGTGTTTTACGGTCAGTCTGTAAAAATGGCGTACTACGGGCGAAAGATCGTTCCCAGCAGCGATGTTGGAGTCCAAGATGCATCCAGACATCCTCCCTATGCTGTCCCTGAACCATTTCTGTGGTGTTTCCATCCTTTTCTGCCCTTTTCCTATGGACCAGGCACCCTCCCCTCATCAGAGCAGGGGGTGCCTGGTGTAATGCTCGAGTCCTCCCATTGACTTCAATGGGGCTCGGGTGCTCGGCCGAGCACTCGAGCCTCCGGGGGTGCTCGGTCAGAGCACCCGAACACCCGAGCATTGGGGTGCTCGCTCATCACTATTTAGTATCTTTCTTAAATGAAAACCTTCCTAAGACATCTGGTTAGATATTTTACTTTTAGGACCCAGAGGAAGATTCTTTGGACATAGGTCCTACTCAAACTTTCCTGTAGTTTTGGTGGTGCCCTGCCACTTTACTCTCTATGTGGAATAGTCCATTATGTCCTTTTACTCTCCATTAAATGACTCTTGATACTCCATGCTTTTCCTGCTTCAGCAGACACTAAACATTCCTTAAATTCCCATTAATTAAATTGAGCTTTGAATCCCTTCGGTTCTATATAGATATCCAATGCAGTGTGGGTTTGGGGCCTCATTTAAATCAATAAACCCTATTATCTTTCCCCTATGAAACAGCTAGTTTATTCCAGGTATTTAATTTATTATTAGTAAATCAGGCTCAGTCTTCTTATTAATTTTAACCCAGTGATTTGGTGCACTTTCCAGTCCCTAAGGAGTTAAGATGTGATAGAGAATGAAACAATTGCCAAGATTATCACAGCAAGAGGCACCGAGAAGTAAATTAATTAAATCTATCAAAGAGCCATATTGTGTTCAGTTTGAATTATTGCTCTTCAGAATTTTACATGTGTTTTCTATCTAAGCAAGTCATATTTTATGTTTAATCTTGGCTGTAACTGTATTCTGTTGAAATATATCAAGTTTAACACAAAGTTGCAAATGTGCTTTAAAGCAGAAAGCAGTGTGATGTGTTTCTTCCTATATTAGATAATGCCATTGTTTTGTTTGTTTTTAATAAAGAATGCTATATTCTTGGGGCTGTATTTAGTTGTAGACTCATTCACAGGATCGTTACCAGAGCACAGAGTGCGTTGTTGGCATTTAAATGGGTAGTAAAGGGTCAATATAAACCCTTTTCAGCAGTAGGCATTATGCTCACAGCTACAATAAATGTATTTCCACAGTTAAATCCTTTAAAGTCCACTTAACAGTGTTGTGCACTCCTCTCTTATTTATAGACTTACATTTTTCCATGTTCTCTCTCTATTACCACTGTAGACCTTCTTCATCTACATGGCTTGGTGACACTCATACCTCAATTGGCACATTGCTGTCCTATGCATAGAAGCCTGTATAGGTAAACCCACTTTCAGTGGGCTTCTGTTGAGAGGATAGAAATCTCTAGACTTGTGCACAACAAAAATTTTTGGTAAAATTCGGAGTCTGACTTTTTTTCTCATTTGGAGAATCCAACTTTGAGGCCAGAGCTGTTCGACTAGGATGAAAGTCGGCGACATTCTGAATCATTTGTCGAATTTAAAATGCTTTAAAAAAAAACAAAAAACAAATGAAAATTAAATTAACGGAACCATTTCCAGGGTCTAAATGAAGAAAGTGGAACAGGTTAAAGTGGCGCTTTAGCCTTATAGTACTATGGATGAAGTAGATGAATTATTGATGTAGCTAAATTCAAACTAAGAAGGAAGACTGAGGCTGACTGGTGCGTGGCAGACTCAGGATGACTGGAACACTGTAGATGTAGCCAGCAGCAAACTGGAGAACATTGGAGCAGGCAGGAGATACAGCAAGGTTCTAGATTTGGGTAAGCTGGAGCACTCAGCAAGTGTATTATGGTACTATGGATGATTGTAGATTAAGTCCTTTTATTTCTAATCTGCATCAAACCTAAAAGCAGGGTAACCCAGCTTCGGCAGGTTGACTTTTAAAAAAGTAATTTGCTCCATGAGCTGGGGGGGCAAATGAGAGCACTGGGGGGCTAAGTATGTTTCCTGTTATGGAATATACCTTCTCACTCTGGACAGTGGTTGGGGGGCAAGAAAGCAACTCCTGGCATAGCAGGGACAAAGTAGGTCACACAGTCCTCTCATTATCCCAGAAACTCAAGGGATCTGTACTTGGGGGCAGAGAAGGTTCCACAAGGTAAGCTTTAACCTCCAACTCAGCACTTTTTCTAGTGATGTAGAGCTGTTTGTCTTGTCCAAAACCTAATATGCCCATTGCATCAGCATTAAAAGCAGCAGCTGCTCCACCGGAACAAGATGAAGTGCTACTGGAACTGCTACTGATAGGTCCCAGTAGACAACCACACTCCTCCAGTTCATCTGCAGAATCTTCTCCCACCATCCTGTTTTTTCTTTGCCTCTCACGCACCCTTGCTATCAGTTGTTCCCTCCAGGCAGTGAGGGAATTGGAAATAAGTGCCATCTTGCCTTTGATTCGAGGATCACAAATTGTGGCAAGCATTAACTCAGGACAATTGTCCATGCGCTCTTCCATGCTCTGAGTCAGTTCCTTCTTCAGCCTCGTTAGAAGAGCAGCAACATCAGGAAGTATATTACCCTCAGCACCAGGCAAGCATTCCCTATGGGCAAGTAAATCATCCAATTTTAAGGAGAGGTGTGTGAAGAGGGGAATGACTTCTGCCAGCCTAGTGTACTCTTTACTTAAAATTTCCATCAAAGCACAGAAAGGCACGAGGACTGTCACTACCTGTTCCATCTGGGCCCAGTCAGACCTGCCCAGTGTTATGTTACTACCAATGAAATGGTGACATGATATTGTGTGAATTGCCCTTTTCTGCTCCAGGATATGCTCTTGCATATCTAAGGTGGAGTTCCACCTGGTCCCAACATCTTGTTTTAGGCGGTGCTTTGGGAGGTCTGCCTTTTTCTGTTCCTCCCTGAGGAGCTAACTATCTTTGATGGTCCAATGGAAGTGGCCAGCAATTTGTTGGCACAACTCCAGAACTGCTGGCAACCTTCCAGTGTTACTGCCATCCTCGAGAGCAGCCTTCACTACCAGATGCAGGACATGCACTGAGCAGCGCACCCACAAATCTGCCATCCAAGAAAGCCTTTATCATATTAGCTGCACCATCAGAAACCACAAACCCCATTTGTGCCTGTGTGCCTGCTTGCTCCCCTAGCCACTGCACTACCATGTTCTGCACTGCTTTGCGAATGTTATCTGAGGTGTGCTGTTGATCAATTGCCTCAGCATGGAGGAGGAAAGAGTGGTGCCCCTGCTTGCCTACTGCACCCGAACTTGTAAAGATGTGTCTTGCAGCACAGTGGGCTGTCACCAATGCGCTGTCAATGACAGGAAGCCATGCTAGCCACTCGGAGCACTCAATAAGTAAGTGGTAAAGTGCACTGACTGGCCACCAGTCTTTCCTAGCAGGTCCTTCAAAAGCCCAATGCATGACCGGTACAGTGAAGGCACTATAGTTTGACTAAATCTGGTTCAGGATGGAATGTTATATTGAGGTGCGACAGCGTCCATAAGTTGCTGGAAGGTATCCCCGACCACCAAATTAAAAGTAGCACCCCCAACGGCTATGAGCTGTGCAATGAGGCGTGTAATTTTCCTGGACTGCCATCTGCACATTCCCTTGAAATGAAACCCACCAAAATATTCCAGTGTGTATTGTATTGATTTTGGTATGGGCTGTGACTGTCTGTTGCTCTTACTAGGACCAGATGTGGCATGATCCCCCTGCCCTTTCTCCTGCTGCCTACTGGTGGTGAGTGTGACACTGGTATATGCAGTACTAGTAGTGCCACTTTCTGCACTTATCAACACTGACTTGTGGTAGTTGTTCAGATGTTGGTTCATCCTGGATGTGGTTAGATGACCCAACACCCACCCACTGACTTCCCTGCCACAAAATTTACATTTTGCTAGCCGGCCATCGCCAAGTGCCACAAAATAGTCCCAGTCTTTGGAGTGATGGATGACTCAGGAAGGTAGTGGAGAAGAAGAAACTGAGGTGACACTTTCTTCATCTTCACATGCTGGGACAACCTCACTTTGCTTTTTCTTTCTAAGTACCATTACAGGGGTACCAGTAGACCTAAAAATGGCAGCAGGGATGTTGGGACTGGGATTGGAGGAGGAGAGTGCAGTAACAGTGGTACTGATGGCAGAGACACTAGCAGCTATTACCTAGTTGGGAGACTCAAATGGAACTGGAGAGGCAGGTGTTGAATGAATGCCCCTTTTAGGTAAAGGGAGGCTTATTTAGTCTAGACTTGTGTAATTATGGAGTAAATCATTGTTGCCATAAGGGACAAATAAATATTGTTACTGATTTAACTGTTTATTTTAATCCCTTCAATTCTGGATAGATGTCTCCTATACATTGCAATCTTCAGAAGTTTTACTTGTCCCCAAGGCACAGTTGGTTTGTCCAAGAATTGCTCTATTTTCTTAGAATATCAGCCTTCTTGCAGTGGTTGAGTGACAATGCACACTGGTGTGAAATCTATTGTCTTTCAGTACTTCTAATCTTTCCCAAATATGGTTGTATGTAAAAGTTTGGGAACCCGAACCAAATTACACGTGTTATTAATCTTCGAAGCGAAAATAAGGTAATACAACCTCTGCAGTAAATAAATGTAAACTTGACACACAACCCCAAAGCATAATATATTCACCCAGATGCTTAACAGTTGGAAAGGGGTTCTTTTCTTCAAATCCTGTTTTTGTCCTCCAAACATACAGCTGATGATTGGCGCTAGAGTTAAATAGTGGAGGCAAATATAGTTTTTGATACCTTTTATTGGCTAACTAAGCAGATTTAAATGCAAGCTTTCAAGACCTTAGGTCTCTTCCTCAGGCATGTTATACAGATAAATATGAAAACATCTCTCTTAAATACAAGTACACATCACATTGTTTCGCATGGAAATCAGATAACAGAATGCAGTCCAGATCCAGATATCTTTGATCAGTCAATGGTAAATTGCACTCTTCCTCTGAGGCTTTAGAGGTATTTACGATGCTCTTGGGTCTGTGGAAAGGTCAGTCAACTAAATTATATTTTGCAGGGTCAGGCCTCAGAGGAAGAGTGCAATTTACCATTGACTGATCAAAGATATCTGGATCTGGACTGCATTCTGTTATCTGATTTCCATGCGAAACAATGTGATGTGTACTTGTATTTAAGAGAGATGTTTTCATATTTATCTGTATAACATGCCTGAGGAAGAGACCTAAGGTCTTGAAAGCTTGCATTTAAATCTGCTTAGTTAGCCAATAAAAGGTATCAAAAACTATATTTGCCTCCTGTATTTATACGGCTAACACGGTGCCAACTCTCAAGAGTTAAATAGTTAAACTGTAACTTCATCAGACCACAGCATTTGGTCTCAAAACACCTCTCTCTTATCTACGTGTTGTGTTGCATACTTCAGATGTTTACATTTGTGATTAGATTGCAGGTAAGGTTTCCTTCTGATGACTCTTCCATGCAGATCATGTTCATGCAAGCAATACTGCACAGTGGACTGGTGCCAGCTAAATTTTCTGCAGGTCATTTTCAGTGATATGTTTGTTTCACTTTGTATTCCTGACCAGTCTATGAGCAGTTCTATAAGAGACTTTTCTTGGTCTTCCAGATATTGTCTTGCCTTCAACAGTTCCATTTTATAATATTTACTACAATGGAACTTGCAAGCAGGAAGCTTTGAGGTCTCTCTTTATAGCCTTCCCCTTCTTTGTAAGTGTCAATTATCTTTACTTTTGGATCAATAAACTGCTTAGAGGAATCCATGGCTGTTCAGTTTAAACACAGCACCCTGAGAGGTCCAGGGATCCTTTAGCATTGAATTACTCTTGAACTACAAAACAAAAAAGATTGAAATACAATTTTTCATGGCCCAGGTTATAGCAGGCTCAATCGGAGCTGCATTCTTTTAAGGTATTACTAACCCTCTAAGATCAACTTGAAAATGTTCCCTTTATAACAACTTTACATACTGTAATTTACCAATTCTATATACACAGACAATCTCAAAAACCAATTTATGCAGTAACCTGTCATGAATCACAGCATCAAAATACTCTATAAACATCAAAGTTACCACTTACCATTTCTAGGAATACAAGTAAATTATTTTGACATGATCAGTTCTTTATAAAACAACTAGTTTAAAAGCCCATGTAAATTGACCACAGTGCACACAGCAGCAGTGGCTGGTGCCCCGGAGCCGGGAGTGGAGACAGACGGTGGTCCCTGGGGAAGAAGAATCTGGCAGCACTGGAGCCTTGGACAGCCTCCCCCATTGGTCCCGCATCCCCAGGCCGAAGCCCGTTGTACTATCTCCAGGCCAGAGCCTCTCAGCACACCAAGGTGTTACCAGGAAGGTGGGCAGAGAGGACTCCGGTCCGAATTTGTAGTGCACCGCTCTGTTTCCTCCTCAGCCAGCGTGTTCGGGCACTCTGTGCTGCACATGATTGCAGCGCGGGCAGTGTTCTCTACTGCGCATGTGTCACGGTAACTCAGATAAATAAAGACTCTGACAGGTACAGTTAAGCTCAACACCACTTTATTAAAAGATATAATACAAATAATAGCAATTAAGCACTTCCCCAACCTTTCCCGGGGTCAGGAGATGAGACAGTGTTACAGTCCACTACCCAGGAGCTGACACTGAACTTAGCCTGAAATACTGGAACCAGGAATAAAGAAGAGAACCTAGTATAAGGTTCTGGGAGTCACCTGAGATGGAGCAGGGTGGAAAGCGGCCAATCTCTACCCTAGAATGCTAGGGTCAACAGAGACGCAATATCCTAGCATGCTAGGGTCCACAGCAATCAGACACAACACCCTTGGATGCTATGGTCCAAGCAGGATACCGGTAAAACCAGAGCACTACAAGGCCTATGGATAGAGACAAACCCGGAATAGTATGGTGGCAGAGACCAGGCCCAGAGACCTGCACGGAGAGTGAGCCAAGCCCAAGGTACAAGACAAGTGGAGTCAGGCAAAGCCAAGGTCATACGCACATGGGGTAGTCATACGGAGCCACAGTACTTAGCACGGACAGGTAGTCAGCCAGGCCAGGGGTCATACACGGATTGGGTAGTCAGACAGAGCCAGGGATCAAGCACGGATCGGGTAGTCAGACAAGGCCAGAGGTTCAGGCACAAATTGGGTAGTGAGACGGAGCCAAGGGTTGTACACGAATCAGAAGCCAAGACTGGTTCACAAGGAAAAGTGGAATACAAGTAATGTTGCAATACACCACAAAAGGGCACTGAAGCTAGGTCTGAAAGCCGCATATAAGGCCTACCGGAGAGGCGGGACATGAATCGGCCAATTAGGCTTAGACTACAAAATAGCAAGGGCGCTGTAGTGACGCACGTATGCAAACAGGAAGTCCATAGCCAGGTAGTGACCAAACATGCTGCTGCCAAGGCACAAGCGGGGAAAGGCAGGTATGCCACAGGTGATGGATCACGGGCACCGTCATAGTATGACTGCAGCGTGAGCAGGCTCTACTGCACATGACGGCTTCTGACAAACATCCTAGTGTTTTATTATATAGGATGCTGACTCTTACTAATAATGTTTTTGTTTGTCACTATCACAGTGCCTGTGATTCCTGTCAGTCTCAGCTTTGACAGATACTGATTTGCTGTGTTGGTTTGGCCCGCCCCCTGGTGACCTTTTTATACCTGGCTAGCAAGACTGTCAGGCGCCCTTTCGTGGTGTCTCTGTGCCAGTTACTGTGCTGTGTTCCTGTGTTCCGGATTCCTGTGTACCGACTTGGCTGGTCTTGACTATTCTCCTGTGTTCCTGCTCGTGTATGACCCGGCTCGTCTGAGTACCTCCTCTGGATCCTGACCCGGTTTGGCTGACGTTCCTGCTTGTGTACGACCCGGCTTGTATGACTACCTTCTACGTGCTCCGACCCAGCCTGGCTGACTTCCCGCTCCGAAGAACGACTCCGGCTTTCTGCAGTGACCTGTGTTCCAGTTGGCACCGCCGCAACATTTCTATCTGCTGTTCCAGCTTTTGGTGTGACTGCCTTGCCTGGTGTACTCCGATCAGTGCAGTGCATTTTCCGTTGCATAGTTGGGCGTACCCGTGCCTCCCTCAGACTGCAGAGCCTTGCTATACCACTGAAAAGCCTCGAGTAAATGTGCTAATTAACCCTAGCAGTGCCGCTGGGTTCCACTCTATCGCTAATCCTGTAAGAGTCTCTTTCTCAGTGAATACTACTGCTGAGCTGGCCGCTCTTCGTCGGCAGCTCCACACATCCTTGCAGAGTATTTACATCCGTTTAGGCCGGTTGGGCGCCTGAGACCCCCTCTCTTGTTCAGTGTGCGATTCCGCTTTACCGAGTGGTGACAGGCACAGGCATCAGCATTTGTATTCCGGTAATCACGCCCGTGGGTGCTGTCGGCTCTAACGTGTGCTATCCCGTTATCCGGTTTAGTCTGAGGAGGCTTGGCAGCTATCGCTTTGAAGGCCAGTTCCAATCACGCCCGTGGGGGCCTTATGCACTTGCACTAGTTGAAGCAGTTCCAGTAGGTACGCCCGTGGGGGCTACGGGGACTCTTGTGCTTCTTACTGAACACCGTGGCGGGGCAGTCCAGTATCCAGCCGGTGATAGTCTTGGTCTCCAGCATCAGCCTTATAACACCCAGGGCGTTCCAAACATTCACATCTGAGACTGACTGTTATCAAGGACTTAACCCCTGAGGGGTACACGCTATTCTATTTCTGTGTAATTGTACTTATAAGTCATTTGTGCATTTACCATTATTTATATATATTATCTGTATATATTTACCACCACTAGAGGGCGTGTTATTGCCTTATCTTATTTTAATAAAACTGTGTTCTTATTCACCCAATGGTCTGAGTGTCTTAAAAGAAACCATGACAGTCACATAATATGACAGGTTAGTGATCCTCCAAATATCTTACCAGCTACCGATGTCAAACTCATAGGGCTATAAGTCCCTAGTTTAGATCTTTCCTCCCTTTTTAATAATGGTACTACAATGATTTTCCTCAATCACCTGGAACTATTCTCTATGAAAGTGAATCAATACATATTAAGTATAATGGCCTAACTGTTTCTGAACTAAGATCCTTAAAGGGATAGTAATGTTTTATAATAAAAGTGGCTTTAATTAATCATCATAGTATTTGGACTTTGGAGAGTGTTATATCAATACTGTCAGACTTGTAGTTCAAGAGTAATTCAATGACAAAGTATCCCCCTCCTGCCCCTACTGATGTAACACTGTTCAGCCAGAGCAGAAGGGAGGTGCCCAGGTAGATTGCAGAGAGGGACAATCTTCAATTAAGATAAGGAAAAACCTGAAAAACTTGTGAAGGGTGCAGGGCTTTCATTGTTCTCATATGAAGAAGATTGTCCCCTGCTGTTATCTGTCTGGTCTTTGGACTGGATTCCACATCTGAGTAGAGATGGCTTACACTAGGTAAAAGGGGAGGGAGGGGAAACTTTGCTTATGAATATCTCTTAAACCATAAAGTTTTGAGAGATAAGACTTATATCGTTCTACATGTTTTTTTAATGCCTACAAAATAAAATAAAGATAAAATGAAGTATTACTATCCCTTTAAGTACCATCAAGGCCAGGTATTCTATTCACTGCAACCTTTTCCAGACTCTTTTGGACTTGTCCTCAGTAAACCATGTACTTGATGCAGAAAATGATGTGACTCTCCTTATAAGCTCAAAGCCTGTCATTGCTGCTTCCTTAATATACATAGAAGAAAATCATTTGTTTAAGGTGTTAACCACTGCCTTATCGTTCCTCACTATTTAATTGACTTATATTGAAGGGGCATAGTATCACTTTTCATTTATATAACTGTACATTTTTGTCTTGCTTTTATGTAATACTTTTCTGTTAGCTAGTAAAATTGCTTGTTTGCATATTTTGTTACATTATTCATATTTTTTAAAGGATGCATCTCACCCCCTCATGTTTTAAATTGTTTCTTAAACCACATTGGTCTCAATTTGTTCCCCTTGTATTTATTTCTCAAATACATATTTTGATGTGTACATTTTTTCTAAATTATTTAACAAATACATTCATACATGCATTTTTTCTAAATTATGTAACAATACATTCTTACATGCATTTTTATTTTTGCAAATTACATAAAATTGAATGCCCTCTAATACTGTCACTAGCAATGTAAAATTAGGTTAAGGATGGTTTGAGATCACTAGGTCTAGCACTGTATCTTTTCTACATTTTACTTGATGGTACATGAATTATCATCAATACTTTATAATTTTTGCTCTTCTGGAAGTCTTGTTTCTCCAGTCAATTTCAGGGAAACTAAAATACATAATTATGATTGTATCTGCTAAGCACTTTCCATGTGCAGTAGCTCTTGGACTTCTTTAAACTCCCCAGTATTTGGTGTCTTGTAGCAAATGCCTGTCAACACCTTCTTCTGCATGCTCCAAGTGTGCAATTAAACCCACAGGGCTTCTACATTCACATTGGGAATTTTGGGGCATCTCTGCATTATTTTCCTCTGTGCTTTGTTTATCAACATAAGTGAAAATGGGTCCAGTGGAAATAATTACAAAAATGTGTCCTTTTTACGTGTGCTGTAGCAGTGGCATTTGTACCAATTAACAATAGTGATTTTGTGGTTGGGATTTATGTGCTGATATGTATCAATGGCATTTGTATGTAAACAGTCACAGCTGAAAGATAAAAGCATGCAAGTCTTTTCCCACCTGAGCCTAGCTTCACTAAAGGTCTATGCTGTGCGATATGATTTTGTCTATGTGTTAAAAAACATTGACATTTCGTTGTACACACAAATTGCCATATTCGCTAAAATTTACCGATTAAAGGGAGGGGTGGAGAAGGTCCCTATTAGCAGACAGGATTGTCGAAGTGATGTCAATGTGGAAGGGATTTCTTCCTTCCACACATCACCAACACTAACATTCTGAAGTTTAATAGCATTTCCTCTGCTGCCCTGTTTGGTCACTAGTGGAATGGAGAGAACACTTTCAGCACCATGAACAGCATCACCTAAAGTAAGAGTCCATCTGGAATGTTGAAAGGGATGAAATTTAGGTGTAAGTGTGCTTAACTAAAGAGTTTATTAGATACATTGAAACCTTTGAAATGTGGTGTTCTGGTTTAGAAGGAACAGTGAACCCTAAACCTCTATAAAAACTAAAATACTGGTTAGGTGCCCCAACTATCTGTAACTTCCTCATGGGTTGATAATGAGACACATTTCTGATCCCACACTGTTTCCCTAAGACTATGTTGAAGGAAGTTCCACTTCCTGTATCTGATCTAAAACTATCTCTATGGGAGCCTTGATTGACATTTCAGATGCCCCATAAAAATGGTTATCTTATGCAGATCAAAATCCCAAGGAAAACAACACAGAATAATCTTCACTGTGACTTGTGTATTAACACTTGAGGTATTGGATGAAGTTAAAGGGATAGTAATACTTCGTTTTAACTTTATTTTATTTTGTAGGCATTAAAAAAACATGAATAATGATATAAGTCTTAGCTCCCAAACCTTTATGGTTTAAGAGATATTCACAAGCAAAGTGTCCCCCTCCTGCCCCTTTTACTGATGTAACACTTTTCAGCCAGGGCAGAAGGGAGCTGCCCAGGTAGACTGCAGAGAGGGACAATCCTCAATTAAGATAACAGAAAAACCTGAAAAGCTTGTCAAGGGGGGCAGGGATTTCATTGTTTTCAAAGGAATAAGAGTGTCCCCTTCTGTTATCTGTCCAGTCTATGGACTGCATTCCACATCTGAGAAGAGATTGTTTACAGTAGGTAAAAGGGGTGGGAGGGGGAAACTTTGCTTGTGAATATCTCATAAACCATAAAGGTTTGAGAGATAAGACTTATATCATTCTTCATGTTTTGTTAATGCCTACAAAATAAAATAAAGTTAAAACGAAGTATTACTATCCCTTTAATGGTAGTCAGGGGCACATATCCAGTGTTAGTATTGTGGATTAGGGTTTACTGTTTCTCCAGAACTGCTCATCTTTTGTTGTTTACATAAAGTCCCAATCTGATTTTTTTAGATATTAGATTAGATGTTTTAACCCCTTGAGGACAAGCCATGTGAGCTTTTTTTTCCACATCACATCTTACTGCATCTCCTCCCATTTATTCTTAATACATCAGCCTTGTCATAATTGGCTCATTTGCAAGTGATTCACATATATTTGTTTTTTCAGTTTTTTTCAGCCTTTCTCAATGCTTGGTGAATTGTCATCTAACACTGAAGGGCCGTATCAGCTGCAGTAGTTGCCTTTAGTCTGATGTGATAGTTTCAAGGTAAGGATAAAAGTCAAACTTCAATACAGGCTTGGGAGCTTCATGAGTCAGGACCCAAGAAAAAAGCAATATCTCAAATATCAAAATGTTTTTATAACTGCAAAATTCTACATATGGAAAGACCTCTAATAAGATGTTATATCTGATTTGAGCATATAGTGATGATTTTGGACAAGATGGAGATTATCACTTGCAATATTCTTTAGCAGTAAACCATAAGGGACAAAAAGAAGGAGAGAGTTGGTCACAGATTGCAAACATTTACAGTTTTCTTAAATTACATAGAATTATGATTCCTAAAAACTAGGTGCTAATGATTACACATTTCCACTTATTTAAAGGGATAGTAACACTTAAAATGTAAAAAAAATATGTTGTAGGGTTTATCCCCCTGAGTAAAACAAGAGTACTCCCACTGCTGAAAGGTGTTTCATTCAAAAGTTATTCATTTTCAAAGTTGATTTTTTTAGGTGCAGTATCACAGTGGCCTGAAATTGTACAGTGGCGCTGTTGCTACACGATCCTAATCTCCATAGGATGGTGTAGCAACAGCGCCACTGTACAATTTCAGGCCACTGTGATATTGCACCTAAAAAATGCAATTTGAAAAGTAATAAATTTTGAATGAAACACCTTTCAGCAGTGGGAGTACTCTTGTTTTACTAAAGGGGGTAAACCCTACAACATATTTTTTTTTACATTTTAAGAATTACTATCCCTTTAAATAAAGTTTTGCATTGCACTGCAGACCTCACTGACGTCCAAAGTGTTTAAAAGCTCTAATTGTGGAAACTTGTTTTTTAAGTTGTTTTTATTGGTTTATTTTGAGTTTTAGTTAAAAACAATACGCATGAATTTAATTTGATTAGCTGTAACTTTTGTAATATGAATTATATTGTAAACATTGCTTTGAGCATAGGATTAATTTATTTCTCCTTGGGAGAGGGATGTGACTAGAAGAGATTTATGTACAGTGAAAAATCACTCCTCTTTGAAGGTGTTTCTAAGTAAAGAAGAGGTGCAGCTGATGATGCCATAGAGAGATGTAACCAGAATTGAAGTACCTTTTTTATGGATGCATAGGGCAGGATTACATTGGAATTATATTATTTATTCTGGCTACATCTTTATGTTATATTGTATACTAAATTATGTTTGAGATAGCCCTTACCCTTCAACTCTTGGGTATTAATGTTTTCAGCATGCTGAAATTTGTTTGGAGAAATCAATGGCATCCCAGCATTTGAACAACTTTTGCTTATTTCCTAGCTAACAAAGAACGAACCTTTATCACCACACAATATACAAAAAAAGGTTACACACCAGTTGGACAACATGTTTGTGGTCCAACTCATAATGTACAAAATATGAAGGTCACCATACTCAAAGGGAACTTTAGAACACAAAGGGAAAGAAATATCTGGGAATTTTAAATGTAATGGTTATATATGACATATTAAAAGCAGGCCTAAACCTGTAGATGGGCTTCATGTCTCATTTTAATAGATAGAACATTTTGGTATAGAGATTCTATAGAGATGGATCCTGTATGTTTACTAGGTTAATTGACCCCCACTGTGTAGTCGTATAATTTGTTTCAAATGTATGTCATACTCCGCAAATATAAGTGCAGTGTTACTCTAGTTTTATTTGTTAACCCATGCCTTAGTGTCCTGAAAGCTTACACTTTTCCACAGATAGCCATTAAAAGGTATCAGCTTTTTATCACTCTTCTGAGTTTTTTGCTACAAAAGTACACAGAATCCCATCTACTCTACTGGCTAACACAGTATCCATCTTTTTTTTCTAGCTAACAGAAATAGCTGTGTTTAGGCACTGTACAATTCTCAGTCGCTCAAAGGCTTAATCAGATAGAACATAGCAGGTATGTAGCAAGGTTAGTCAAAAGAAAGCTCTGAATTAGACAGTTTACACATGCAGTAAAAAAGCAAGTTTAGTAATCTAACAAAGTATATCATGTTACAGGTATTAGCTGGATGTTCATGATATATAAAGCTGGAAGTACATGATAGTTTCAAGTTTAGGTGCTAGTGTGCCTTTAACAATTCTTGATCTAAATGCAGAAAAGAAAAAAATATACTTAGATGAGCCAAGATAGTAGAACAAACTATCACTGTACGTCCGTAAATGTTCATGTCTACAAGCATGAAAAAATTCCTAAAGGTTCATGTATTTATTAACGTTTTTGCTCACTAAATCACAAAAATGTACTTCTCAGTGTTCAATTATCATGAAATATGTTGCAAAGCCAGTGGGAAGATGTCACAAGAAATTTAATTTGATTGATCTATTGTTCTCATGTTTAAATATTCATATACATTCATGTACAGTATTTCCAGATTAAGAGACCTATGTTTACAAGAAAAATGGAGACATTCTGGGGCAAACCAGCTGCACATGGAGAACAATAACAATTACCATTCATTTAAATTCTGCTTTTATTGTAGAGGGGTCTCAAATGCATTGCTTTACAGTTAGTTGGTGACCTCTCTAGGGTTCAAGGGGTTAGCCATCTGAATGCCATTGCAGTGCATTGGATACCTCTAAAAGGGTTAAATCTCTGATTTAAATCAATGCAAATTTGGTAAATTTTCATTGGTTCCCTTATGGTCCAGCTATTTTGTTTTATATTAATCCACTTTTTTGTGTTATGGCAATGAGAAATATCCTGGTATTCATCCACTCTGTACCGCTGACTACCTATGTCAATGGTTTGGAAACCACTAATTTTAACTTCCTATGAAGATGTTCTATCAAATGTGTGTGCTTGCTTAAATGCCCTTTTATGTGTCATTTTGTTTTAGTTCATTCTTTTGCACATGTTTATATTTTTTAACTCATGGTTTCAACATGTAAAAAGTGTACAAATCTCTATATGACAACTCACTTTAGACCATCCATGTGTCTGCTCCTTGTCCGCATTATATTTGTTTTTGAATAAATCAGGCATGAAATATAATAATAATCTTCAGCTAATTTGTAGAATCACCTATAGACTAGTCAAATCAAGTGAGTAGCAAAACATCCCCAATTCAGGAGACGTGGAAAAAATTCCAGATTAATCTAAATTCATTCAGAACAAATCATGGAGGAGTAGAAGGAAAGGGGGAACAGGGGGAGGGAAGTGAGAAGAAAGGATCATGGGAGATCAGGGGTTGTGAAAGACTAGTGGAGCAAGTGGTGGGGAAAAGAAAGCATGTGAAAGATGCTAATGGAAGGAGTAGAGTAGCCTGGAGGGAATGGAAGAGGGAAGCGAGCCAGAGGACATATAAGGGGGAAGTAGATCACAGGAGATTGAGGGGAGATGAGCAGGTAGGTGAAGATTAAAGGAGATGTGGACCAGGGGAGATTTAATGGTGGGGAGCAGGTGGAAGAGATTTAATGAAGGTGAGTGGCACAGAATAGATTAACCCTTTGAGATCCAGACAGGTATCCAACACACAGGGCCGCATTTACATCTCAGGAGCCTGTGGGCATAGAAATATGACGCGCCCCCCTAAAAAAAAAAGTGCAAAAAGTTTTAACTGAAATATTTTTATTCAGACACAAAAAAATTATGCAGTAAGTAAACTTACAAACGTAGCTTGTTTCCTTGTTTGAATTAAAATTATCCTCTCCCAAATACATAGAACATAATTGTAGTTTTCATTGAAAGTCTTTTACACATTACATTAGCGTTAATGCTGTCAAATGCTTAGTATTAAATACATTGAAAGTTTAATTTTGATTTTACACCCCTTGTTGTGTTGTCATTTCTCATCTGCTTGCACTTTATGTAAATCATTTGCATAAATTGCTCTGCAGAGGAGGGGAAGTGACATCTGAATAAGGAATTGAGGAGGGATAAAGATATTAAATATTAAGTCTCTTAAAGTGTTTTAGGTAGTGTAAATTGTAGGAAGCTCCTAGGATAGAGTGAATGTATGTACACTTTTTGGTTTACTTCAAAAAAGTCCCAGCCACACCGAGTTCCTGTTCACCAACCCAGGGGTGGCAGTACCTACCCAAGCCTCATGATCATTCATCCGGTAACAAACCCAGGGTTTGAGTGCCATGTACCAATGTAAATTTATGTAAGGTTCCCAGAGGTAGTGGGAAATATTAAACAGCACTGACTCACTCTTTTTACCACTTGCACTGGTTGGGTACAGTCACTCATACCTGGAGGGCGGGCAGCCACTGCTCTGAAGGCTCACCTCCTCAATCAAGGCAGGGTTAAAATTAACCGCGGGTCCGTCACCATGCTGTGCCAGCTGCAGGCTGCACTGAGCGTCTGGCAGGAGGCGGAGCAGAACTGTTCCGGACTGGCAAGTGGTGAAGACAGTGAGGAGTAATGCACAGCCTCCGTGACACTGACTCCAGCTCTTGTCTCTCTTCATGTTCTGTGTCACAAGACAGTCACATCTGGACGGCGCAGCATGAGCACCTCCCCCAAGTCCACCAGACATGATGCATCTAGGGAAAAGGCTGGCTAATTTAAGAAAAAAAAAAACAATCACAATGACAGGCACCCCTCTGTGGGGTGCGCCTGAAGGCAGATGAAGGTCCTGTCAACACATTGAAAAACAATGCTTTGGATACCTCTCTGGCATTTAATGGGTTAAAGGGAGGGGAATGGGCCAGAGTATGTGAGAGGATGAAGCTGAAACATATGGAAGGGAATGGGGTGGATGACCTGGAGCAGTGGAGTGGACTGTGGGAATTTAAAGGGGAAACATGCCACAAGAGATTGAAGGCAGAGGAGCTGGCCAGAGGAGAATAAATGGAGGTAAGTATGCCAAAAGAAAATGATAGGAGTGGGCCAGAGGAGATAGTAAGGAGAGGAACAGGAGAGAGGAGCTGGAAGAGTGGTGAACAGTGCAAGCACTGGGATGAGAAGTGGACATGGGATGAGGAGTTATCTGATAAGATAGATTCCATTCCATATAATAAGGACTGGATTCTTATTACTGGATAACCCTATGAGTGCCAGGCTGTTATACAGTGTGTAGCTAGGAAGACAGGGTTAAGTAGGGAGTCAACCCAGTAATGGATGTTACTATGACTACTTTTATTTTTTTCCTAATATCTTGAGGTAGGGGGACTCCAAATTGGTACCTTGCCTAGGTCCCTGTGAAGTGCTAATCTGGCTCTGGCTGGGAGATCGATAACTGGGGGGGGCATTAGGAGGGGTCCTGATGTTCCCCACAAGGTCTGAATATAAAATAAATAAATAAAATTACCATGAGGATGTCCAGTGCATTGATTTGCAATGCATTGGACACCCCTGTGACAGAAAATAGATTTTTTTTATGCCCCCCCCAACAAGTTATAATGAATTTATTTAAAAAATTAACCCTCTGTGTGCCACAGGGGGTGCAATGCATTTTTTTTGTAAATATGATATCAAAGCTTTTTGCACAATGCAAAATTCACTTAATGTAAGGCACCATGAAAAAGCTCAATTCGTTCTGAAAAAAAAAAATGTTATATAGTTTTCCAAATGTAACTAGAAATTTCTCAGAGGAAATCAAGCTTAAACAGATAGATAGCAAAAATGCTGAAAATGTGTCTAGCCTACAGAAAGCAGGAAATGGCCCAAGCCCCTGGCACTGAAGGGGTTAATGTGAATAATATTTTAAAATAATGGAAATTACAACAATGATGAAAGACGAAGATGAAATGGTGTCTGAATAATTGATGTCAATGGATGTTTTGTGCTTCATGTTCTCTGAGTCACCAGAATCCTCAGGTTTAGTTAAAAATATCCTATATTATAATTTGCTAAGGATGTTTGTCACAATGCAGTCATGCACAGTAGAGACGGCTGCACGCGCTGCAGTCATGTGCAGTACAGACTGCCCGCGTTGCGGCTGATACAGAGCGGGGTGCTCCGAATTCAGACCAGAGTCCTCTCTGCGCACCGGTCTGAATTCGGAGCACCCCACTCCGTATCATCCTCGATGCGGGCAGTCTGTACTGCGCATGACTGCAGCGCCGCCAGTGTTGGTCCGTGTACACAGGCTTTAAAACTAGTATTATATAAAAAGAAAAGGGAACAGCACAAGAGAAGGGTAATCTAAGTGTAGTAAAATAGGGTATACCAATTATATCCTATATAATAATTTGCTAATGTATGTTTGTCAGAAGCTGTCATGTGCAGTACAGACGGCTGCACTCGCTGCAGTCATACGCAGTACAGACTTCCTGCGCTGTGGCTAATAACGGAGTGGGGCACTCCGAATTCAGACCATAGTCCTCTCTGTGCACCTTTGGTGTGCAGAGACGACTATGGTCTGAATTCGGAGCTCCCCACTCCATTATCAGCTGCGGCGCAGGCAGCCTCTACTGTGCATTGCTGCACCACAGTCATTGCTGCCTGGCACTGTAGCCCATGCACATGGGCTGTTCAACTAGTATAAATATAAAAAAGTGAATTTATTAATGCACAAATTACCTCACTATAAAGAAAAATGTAGTTTTGTTGATGTTGAAATGGCAAGTGTGTATATCATCCTCTTCCTCCTCTCCAATGCCGCCATATCTGTCTTGTATGTATTCTTGTACTTCTGCTGCATGATACTCATATGGTATTAGATGTTGGGTAATTTTTTAAAATGTAATTATACCTACACTGCTGCTGGACATAGTCATTACAGTATACAGTGAGAGAAAAAATTATTTGATCCCCTGCTGATTTTGTACGTTTGCCCACTGACAAAGAAATGATCAGTCTATAATTTTAATGGTAGGTTTATCTGAACAGTGAGTGACAGAATAACAATAAAAAAAACAAGAAAAATGCATTTCAAAAAAGTTATAAATTGATTTGCATTTTACTGAGTGAAATAAGTATTTGACCCCCTATCAATCAGCAAGATTTCTGGCTCATAGCTATCTTTTATACAGGTAACAAGCTGAGATTAGGAGCACTCTCTTAAAGGGAGTGCTTCTAATCTCCGCTTGTTACCTGTATAAAAGACACCTGTCCACAGAAGCAATCAATCAATCAGATTCCAAACTCTCCACCATGGCCAAGACCAAAGAGCTGTCCAAGGATGTCAGGGACAAGATTGTAGACCTACACAAGGCTGGAATGGGCTACAAGACCATCACCAAGCAGCTTGGGGAGAAGGTGACAGCAGTTGGTGCAATTATTCTCAAATGGAAAAAACACAAAATAACTGTCAATCTCCCTCGGTCTGGGGCTCCATGCAATATCTCACCTCGTGGAGTTTCAATGATCATGAGAACAGTGAGGAATCAGCCCAGAACTGCACAGGAGGATCTTGTCAATGATTTCAAGGCAGCTGAGACCATAGTCACCAAGATAACAATTGTTAACACACTATGCCGTGAAGGACTGAAATCCTGCAGCACCCGCAAGGTCCCCCTGCTCAAGAAAGCACATGTACAGGCCCGTCTGAAGTTTGCCAGTGAACATCGGAATGATTCAGAGGAGAAAGTGTTGTGGGCAGATGAGACCAAAATTGAGCTCCTTGGCATCAACTCAACTCGCCGTGTTTGGAGGAGGAGGAATGCTGCCTATGACCCCAAGAACACCACCCCCACTGTCAAACATGGAGGGGGAAACATTATGCTTTGGGGTGTGTTTCTGCTAAGGGGACAGGACAACTTTACCGCATCAAAGGGAGGATGGATGGGGCCATGTACCGTCAAGTCTTGGGTGAGAACCTCCTTCCCTCAGCCAGAACATTGAAAATGGGTCATGGATGGGCATTCCAGCATGATAATGGCCCAAAACACACGGCCAAAGCAACAAAGGAGTGGCTCAAGAAGAAGCACATTAAGGTCCTGGAGTGGCCTAGCCAGTCTCCAGACCTTAATCCCATAGAAAATCTGTGGAGGGAGCTGAAGGTTCGAATTGCCAAACGTCAGCCTTGAAACCTTAATGAATTGGAGAGGATCTGCAAAGAGGAGTGGGACAAAATCCCTCCTGAGATGTGTGCAAACCTGACGGCCAACTACAAGAAAAGTCTGACCTCCGTGATTGCCAACAAGGGTTTTGCCACCAAGTAAGAAGTCATGTTTTGCAAAGGGCTCAGATACTTATTTCACTCAGTAAAATGCAAATCAATTTATAACTGTTTTGATATGCGTCTTTCTGGATTTTTTTGTTGTTATTCTGTCTCTCACTGTTCAAATAAACCTTCCATTAAAATTATAGACTGATAATTTCTTTGTCAGTGGGCAAATATACAAAATCAGCAAGGGATCAAAAAATGTCATTAACATTATAACTAGCTGCACTAAAATCCTAGTCTGACTGTACACTTGCTTATTGGCAACTAAGCAGTACACTGTGCTGGCCATGCACACTGCTTTGGTTGCCAATACTCAAATGGGTCATAGTTTTGACCTAGAACATGGTTATCATGGTTAATGCCACTTCCAACAAATGATAGTAAATAGAATAGGGGCAGATGACTGGATTTGAATATTAGCACAAGACTTAACCCAGGATGCCGAAATATGACCAAACATTTAACTGCCAGTGCAGCTAGCATGAGTTGTCAACCAGGGTGGATGAATAAACAGACACAAGAAGATAGCTAAAGAGTGCAATTGACTAACCTCTCTCTCTCATGAGAGAGAGACTATCACAGTGCCTGTGATCCTCCTGTCACTCTCATCTGTGGTATACTTTGATTCGCTGAGTTGGTTTGGCCCGCCCCCTGGTGACCTTTTTGTACCTGACAATGACAACTGTCAGATGCCCTTTCGTGGTGTTTCTGAGCCAGTCTTGCTGTTGCTGTGTTCCTGTTCCGGATTCCTGTGTACCGACTTGGCCTGTCCTGACTACACTCCAGTGTTCCTGATTGTGTTTGACCCGGCTTGTCTGCGAACCACCTCTGTTACCTGACCCGGCTTGGCTGACGTTCCCGATCGTGTTTGTACCGGCTTGTCTGAGAACCTCCTACGTGCTACGACCCGGCCTGGCTGACTTCCTGCTCCGTGATCGACTACGGCCTGTTCCAGCGACCTGCATGTTCCTGTTGTCACCGCCGCAACATTCTTACTCCTGCCGTGCTGAGTGCCAGTATCAGTGTGACCATTACATTCCGGTATTGCCTTTGTCCAGTGCAGAGTCCCGTGCTGATTTGCAGAGCTGTGCTCCCTTTACTGAGCCTCCGTACGCTTGCAGAGCTTATTCACCATACTGAGCCTTCGATTGTTAAACGTACCTTTTAACCCCTGCATTGCCGCCTCTCTCCAGCAGAGCCTCCATTCCCCAGTATAGAGCCTTTACGTTACTGTGCTACGTCTGCTGAGTTGGCCGCTAGCGTGGACGGCGACTCGTATGATACAACTGCAGAGTAGTCACTTCTTGTCGGTCCGGTTGGGCGACTTTGGCTCTCAGTATTACGTTGGTTACCGGAGGTCTCTATTGCGGCTATTGGTTCTGAGAGGAAGCAAGGGGTAGGCTCCAAGCTCTGGCAGGTTCTGAAGGTATACACCCGTGGGGCCAGTTGGCTCAAGTTACGCTCACTGTTGGTCTCCGGTTATACGCCCGTGGGGGCTAAACGCCAGCTCTTACATTTCAGGCTATTCTCCAATTATGCCCGTGGGGGCTACATACTCTTGCACCTGCAGTATCAGTTGTCTCATTAGGCCCGTGGGGGCTATATTGGGTCACTGTTCTGCTTAGTCGTTTGCTGATCACTGAACATCTATTACCTTACCATCGTATGAACTCTGTGCTGTTCACATCTACACAGTACCTCACTTCACTATTTTGGGAGTGCCAAACCCCACAGCTGAGACGGACTGATTGTTCAAATTAACCCATTTGTGTCCATCTTGCTATTATCTGTATTATTATATAGTGTGCTCCCTGTTTCTGTATTTGGGCCTTTGAGTACATTTGTATATACAGTGCAGTCTTTGCTGTCACCTGTAGAGGGCGATTGTTTGCATTAAAACACAGTTTATTAAATAAGAAATATTTTACCTACTGGTCTGAGTGTCCTAAAAACAGAGACACTCAGGAACATTGATTTGTAATTTGAAAGGCACATGAAGCTGGGGAGAGTAGCAGATTAAGTGGTAGAAGAATCAATATTCAAAGCTATGCCAAAGCTGAGGTGACAATAGTGGTGGTTTTGGCAGGCGGAAAATAGCAATGTGCTTATTGAAACAAACAGGCTTATGGCATGACAGGAGTAGATAGCAGTGGTGTTCATTTAACAGGCTGTGGTCCTGAAAGGCAGCAGACAACCACAGTGGTTATTAAGGCTGAGGTCATATACTGTACAAAACACTAGATGAAGACGGAAACTGTAGTCAGTGAATGCAATGGTCATATACCAATAATGAATGAAAGGCTCAGGAAGGCTAGTCAGTATAAACAATTTGTTTGCGTACTGAGGACTATCTATTGCAAGCTCAAATAAATCATGGGGTATGCCCAGGGGTGGCAGGCAGAAGTGCAGAGAAGGATTAACTGGAATGGGTTCTCACACTACCCCAGCCCTCTCCATAGGTTCCCTGATCACCTGAGGCAGGAAGAGATCCACTAGTATTTTTCTGGGACATAGTCTTTCCAGCTTACAAGATACTGAATAGTTCCTTTGAAGAATCACAAATACAGTATTTTTTTTTTTCTTTTCATGTCCTTCCATGGACACTGAAGGAGCAGAGTGCGCAAAGTGGTTGCATATGCGAAGTTTCAGCAAGTGTACATCTAATAAAGGAGGAATCTTGAGATCTTGAGTACTTTCCATTTTATAGGAGACCTTGTTAATGTGGAGAACTTTGAAAGTCAGTTGTAGCAAGGACTATGTATATTTGAAGACTAGTGTTGCTTAACATTTTAGTAGAAAGACAGATCGTGTTTATTTAAACCCACAGTTGTGCTGGTCTGCAGTGCTTATCTGTGACCTATTTATAGAGTGAACAAGCAGAAAGAGGACTTTCTTTCTTTGACAAAGGAAAAAAAACAGCAACAGCTGAAGAAGAAAATATCTTAATGAATCCTCAAGATTATCCTTAATTTATATCTGCTATCAATTTGAGTTCAGATCCTGACAGAGAGGAGTTGTGACTCTTTGGTGTAACAGTACCAGAAACCAGGTCTGTTGAACAGTCATGAGGTCCGTGGGGAGATAGCTCCTGCCTCCTTCATACAAAATAAATCAAAATAATTATGGTACATTTCAGTCATTCAAGGGACCTCCTTGGTGTCTAGAGTGGCTGGAGAGAAAATAGGTTAAATCCCTTCATTTTGATAGGAGACACTCCAGGAGAAGCTAAAAAAAAGCAAGAGTATCCCAGAATAACCAGTATCTAAAAATTATTTCAAAAGGGGCTTTTTCTGTAGTAAGGAAATAATGTTTTTTCTGTAGCATCAAAGAAAAAGATCCCCTGGTTGAGCCATAGCGCATTGTAATACTCCCTCATGACCCAACTACTATCAGGTGCTAGAGAACGTAGTACAATAAGATCTGGATGTTAGAAATGTAGACAAGCAGAAAAGATGGATTTTGGAGTGACAGGGTGACTAGTGACCTATCACACCAGACAGGTACAAGTGGGTAGATGGCATTACAGCAGGTAGGGCATAGAGGATGTCCAATACTATATCAGAACACTTGCTGAAAGCATAACTGAGGAACTTATATCAAATACTGACACTGGAAAAGACTTGGAACAGACTATGGCAAAAGGGACATATCTGGAATGATGAAAAGGAAAAAGGAACAGATTCCAGTAGCAGGAACAATGACTCCCTGCAAGAGCAAAGGCAGGCCAGAGCTACAGCTGCTTAGATCATGTGTTCAGTTGTGTGGTGGTCAGGAGAGCACGACAGAGTAGGAAAGTATAGGTTAAAACTTGCAAGAGTTTTTTTGTATTTGTATTCTATTGCAGGTTATGTGTTAACTGCTCTTTTTCCAAAAGTTGATGGATTAATATTGATTGAGTGCAATGTTATGAAATGTGAAAGCCCAGAGCAGACACACAAATGCATATGCACACTGTTCCCAAGATTAAAAATATGCTCTATCCTCTTCTATTTCATTAAATAATCTTCCCCAGCTTTACCTCCTCATGATCTAAGGGGGGAAGGTGTTATTCTGACCACCTCCATTACATTTTAAAATATGGGTTATTTAATCCCACCCTACATCATGTGTACATCTGTTTGGGCCATATAGTGAAAATTCCACCTTACCCCCATACCTAAGTTTTGGGGTGTTTACTATGCATGGGTCTTGCAAACGCCACCTAAAGTCACTAGAAAAATACATTTAAATAAAAACAGTGATTGTCATATAAAGGTTTTTGAGAGAGCTCTGTCTTGTGGACAGTCACAAACATGGAAGCATGAGCAGGAAATATTTATTTTCACAGCATTACAACAATCAGACACAGGTCACAGAAAATACATAGTGGGTACCTGTGTTATCCTTTAAACTTACTGGTGTGCTTTTGGGGGGGTGATCAGAGCATTCAAAACATCCATTCGTTGTCCCTGAATTCCTGAAAACAAAAGTAAATGCATAAAGTAATCTCCATTTTTATTTTATTTTATTTTTTCAAAATGTTTACACTCCATCTTCACCCCAGAGACTAGTGGTAGGTTAAGAGGTTAAAAGTAGTTCATTAGTGCCTCTCTCATGATGTTTGACTTCTAGTCCACAGGCCAGGAAATGAAGAGCATGGTCAAAAGGTAAAATTTATTTAACATCTAGACACTCACTCTAACAAAAATTATGAGGTTGGAGTTCGGAAGGTATGGGTAAAATGTTATTTCTCGAAAGCAAAATAGGCACTTCGCGACAAGAGAGAAATTTCCTCAGAAAAGTGCATATTTTTCACTTTTTTCTGCCTAGCTCAATGCATTAAAATCAATGGTAAGACTGGATTTATCCATATGTGGAAACTTTCCCTTCTTTTCCAACCGTGATAATATAAAAGGGGTGTAAGGTTCCCAAAACATGTCAGTCTGGGTTTCTGAGAGATAAAGACAGCACCATATTTTTGAGCTAGTTAGGATAGGCAAATTAAATTAAGCTGTAGTACTTTAGAGAGTCTTTTGGGCTGGCAATTTGTTCACTGTGTTAGAGAAGTCAGGGAGACTCTGGGGTAGTGTGTGTCATGGATCAGTGTCTGGGTGTCCAAATGTCCAGACATTAATGTTGCTGGAGAATGATGCTTGGGAGCATAGCTCGGGAACATTGATGGTGGCACCTATCCCTTGCTGCAGCCAAAGCCAGATAAAGGTGCTGGCCACGAAGCCAGATTCCGGTTGAACCGGGAACCTGACCAGGATATGAGCAGATGCACACCAGTGTTGGTCTCAGACAAAGGACCCAGTGAGTATGACAGATGTAGACCCTCTAAGTTTACATTCAACCAAGATAGCAGGCTGAGACTGCCAGTAGGGCTATAAGGTCTAGCCCTTTAAATGCAGCAGGCTGGGACTGCTTAAGGTTCGCCCAAAACACAAGTATTATCTCTCACCATACAGTGGTGAAGGATATGGAGTAGGACAGCAATGACAAGTGTGAAGGACTTCCAACCACTTCCAAAACTCTAATAACCCCAAAGAGAGAGGGATAGTAAAGCAAAGCACTACTGCCACCAAACGATTGACTAATACTTGACACCTACACCACAGGTACCCAAAGGAATATAGGACAACAAAGTCAAGGTAACAGACAGACAAGGAGGATAAATATACTCATCCACAAACAAGCTCGAGTAATCGGGCAAATAGGTTACAAAGGCTTAAAACCGCTATAAACCCTAGCTGACCACTAGGATCTCAGGAGGAGGAGGAGTGATGTAAGGGGATACAGACAAAAATAGGTGCAAATGGAAAGCCAGAAGAGTGAACAAGAGAATCCTGACAGTGTAAAGGAAGAAAGAAGTTTTAACTAAAGTACCCCAAACATTTTGACTGAGACAGGCAAGTGATCCAAGTTCCTTCCTGATCTTGGGGTACGTGAAGGGAGAAAGGAGATTTACCCCAAATACTCCCAAATCTTGTGTAACTGATAAGAAAAAGGCAGGTGATCCAAGTTCCTCCCTGAGATGACTGAGCCTGTCACTGACTAAGCTAATTGAAAGAATATTCAGTGACTGACACTCAATAGACAAATAAATTCAACTGACACACACTCCTTCAACAGCCAGAAGAAGATGGGGGCAGCATATTTAGTAAAGGGTATCATTATCTGTACTGTAAATAAAGACTACGGTGATATTGTCAGAGACTGAGACGGCAGCTGAAATTCTAAAGACACTAGTTTCATGCTAAGAGGGGAATAACCAGTTGCACTGGGACAGTTAACTAAAAAAATTTTTTTTTAAAAGTCTACATCCATGGTCGCTGCAGCGTGTGCACTAAATGATGCTGATCCTACTCCTCCTGAGTAGACTGTTTGCCGGAGTCACATTAAAAAAATGTCCCCACTACCAGTAATATTAAAAAAAACATTTATGAACACTGAAGATGAGTCAAATGCTAGTGTTGAGAGCATAACTTAGGAAGATGTAACAGTTCAACCAACTGCTGAGTCTGACAGTGAGACTAACAAGTACAACCCCTGTCCTAAAAGTAATAGCAAACACTCTGAAAATCCCTCTAAGAGGAAAAGTAAAAAAAAAAAAGTTTGAGACTTCAAGAAGCCTACAGTAAAAAAACAAATAGTAGGGAAGAAGAGGTGGGTGATGCTGATGATGGCTTAATTGTTAATAATGATGATGTTTATCTAGAATATATCCCCCCAGACTCCTCCTGCTCTTCAGATACAGATAATGTTGACTCTGAGAGATGATAACATAGCCATAAAAGTAGCTGAAAGGAAAAGACAGTCTTCCAACACTGAAAAGGAGCACTGTTTCTAGTTATAAACTGTCTGATAAATCAGTTGGATAGTCTGATTATGCACAAGTAAAGATGCCTAAAAATATACACAATCATCCTGACAGTCATTATTAGCATCGCCACCATTTCCAAGTCCAACCCTCACCCAGCAACACAAGCTATTGAGCAATCAGCAATACAGGTTATCAACATCCACAACCCTAAGTATGATTAGTGCTTCCGCTGTTGTTGGAAGTGCATAACATTTGACATCTTCTAGAAGTATAATTGCATCATCTAACCCCAGCAGCAGTAGTGTAACGGTTTTTTAGGACACTCAGACCAGTTGGTAAAATTAAACACAATTTTATTGAATAGAAAATAATGCAAACGATCGCCCTCTACAGGCAGCAGGAAATAATAAAACTGTAATGACAGATAGAACCCAAAGGCTCAATACATAGGATAATGCAGCACACACTATCTAGGAACAGATAATGGTATACAGTCACAAAAGGGTTAACTGCAGTAATCAGTCAGTCTCAGATGTGGAGGTTTGGTACGCCCAAGGTGGTAATAGGAGGTGCTGGGTAGGTGTAGCCAACACAGTGTTCCAAAGATATGGATGCCGTAGCCAATCTGTAACCAGTAGCGGATTCAGCAGAACAGTCACCCGAAATAGCCCCCGTGGGCGTACCCAATGTGACAACTGATTCTGCAAGTGCAAGAGCAGATAGCCCCCATGGGCGTGACTAGATCTAGCCTGAAATGCAAGAGCTGGCAATTAGCCCCCACGGGCGTAAACCGGAGACCAATGCTAGCGGTAGTTGAGCCAATAGCCCCCACGGGCGTAAACCAACGGGAACCTGCTAGAGCTTAGAGCCTGCCCTTTGCTGCAACCGAGCCAATAAGCCACAACAGAGTCCACCGGTAAACTTAACGTGAGACCAAGAGCCAATGGAGCCCTACCGGACCAGCTTAACGTGACTACTCTGCAGTGTATCGAATGAGTCGCCATCCACAAGCGGCCAACTCGACAGACGTAGCACAGCGAGTAAGGCTCTATACCAGGGAATGAAGGCTTTGCGGGAGTAAAGCAGCTCTGCAAGGGTTAAAATGCATGTTTAACAGAAGGCTCAGTATGGTATCGGAGCTCTGCAAGCATACGGAGGCTCAATGAAGGAAGCACAGCTCTGCAAATCAGCAATGAACTCTGCACTGAACGAAGGCAACACAAGGGTGAAGTGGTCATACGGCAGCTGGGAAAACAGCAACAGAAGAAGAAGAATGTTGCGGCGGCGACAACAGGAACAGGCAAGTCACTGGAACAGGCCGTATTCGATCACGAAGCAGGAAGTCAGCCAGGCCGGGTCGTAGCACGAAGGAGGTTCTCATACAAGCCGGGTCACACACGAGCAGGAACGTCAGCCAAGCCAGGTCAGGAAACGGAAGTGGTTCGCAGACAAGCAGGGTCAATCACGATCAGGAACACTGGAGCGTAGTCAGGCCAAGTTGGTACACAAGAATCTGGAACGCAGGAACACAGCAACAGCAAGACTGGCTCAGAAACACCACAAAAGGGCATCTGACAGGTGTCCAGGCCAGGCATAAAAAGGTCACCAGGGGCGGGCCAAACCAGCTCAGCAAATCAGAGTGTATCACAAGCGAGAGTGACAGGAGGATCACAGGCACTGTGATAAGTAGTTGCCCCTCAGGAGCCCCTCAGTCTATCAGTTCTATGGGATGGAGGTACTTCACTCAGTCATGATCCAAAAGTTAAACATTTTGCTATGTGTTGTCTGTGTAAGATGCATGCGATCAGGGGGAAAGCAGAATCAAACCTATGCACCTCTTCATTGAGATCCCAACTGATGCACAACTAAAGTTTCGGATTGGGAGACACTGCATCAAAATGACAGAGGCGCCACTACTAGCAGCAGTAGAAGTACATTTAAAAATTCACAGTGATCTGGGGCACATAACAGTAGTGTGGTAGATGTGTCGGAGAGTGTGCCAAGATTTATTTTATTTGAAGTAACACTTCTGGGTTTTGTTATGTTCTGCAAATGCAAGCCATAAAGGATAATGACTCTGAGTTTGTTGGAGGAGATAGCAAGAATTATAGAGTGCCCAAACTTGCCACCGCCATCACCACCTCCACTGCCACTTCATGTTATTTAAAGCAATAAAGTTACAAAGATCTTCTACTATGCACAGCCATCCCACAATTCCTGAGGTCATAAGAGTCAAAACCTGCCCACAGACAACCCAAAAGGACATCTGTGGAATAAAAGACTTGCTAAAATGTTGGCGGTTGACATGCTGCCCTTTTTATTTTGTGGAAAACAGAGGTTTTGAAGAACTGATGTCATGTTGCTCCCTGCTAGCATATCTTAAGACACAGTTATTTTTCACAGATGGCTGTGCTGTTGTGGGAAAAAGACAAAGGCACTCAGCCTGCTAACAATACTTTCCAGTCATATGTTTCCATGCCAAGGTGCTATTGTTCTAAGAATTTATTTATTTTTTTCAACCATTCAATTTTTTTTGTTGTATGTGTTTATTTACTTATGGAAGAGGTAGCCAACCCTGATCTTCAAGAGCTAGCAATAGTGCATGTTTTCAAGATATCCCTGAATGAGCAGAGGTAGAACAATAAAAAGTGGTTATGGGGTAGCCAACCCTGATCCTCAAGAACTAGGGAGAGTGCAACATTTAAAGATATCCCTGAATGAGCACAGTTAGAACAATTAAAAAATGATAGCGATACTATTTAGTCCATATGTGCTCTAGCCAGTGATGGTACTGCAACATAAACAGAATAAACAGCTACTTAGAGCCCCCACTTGGACATAGGGCCCCACAATGCTTATATAGTTCTCTGCTGTATCTAAACAGATGGCAATATTCTATTAGAAATACTAACGTGGGTGTAAAGGGGGCCTCATGTGAATGTTTTGCTTAGGGCCCCCAATAGCCTAGCGCCACCACTGGCTGTAGCTGGGATTTCATGAAAACATGAAGTTTTGGTAGCTCTTCAGGACCAGGGCTGCTACCCTAATGTTCAGTTTTGTGTAACATCCCCTAAATATATTATTTGTAAATCCCATTAGCAACTTTAATAATTGACTGTTTTGTGCATGTAAGTGAAACTGGTGTGTGGGCATCTAATTAAATATTTATACAGTAAGGTACACATTTGATTTATGTATTACTTCAATGTTAATATTTCAATTTCTTTCAGAAATTTCTTGACAGTCTTATAAAATGTGTCACCAACATAGCAATTTTACTCTGAGCTTCTTAAACCTAAAAATGCTTTTGTGACATTATCAATCTGGTAGGACATAACCCATTAACAATGAGTTTCCATTTATTCTTGGGTCTTTAATTGGAATGAAAGGTGAATGCTCAGCCTTAATTGAATTTCCTGGATGTTATCATTTTATATGCGTGACACTGATTGTTATGACAAAGCTAGTTGTTTTATGTGTTGATGTCAAGTAGTATGTCATTCTAATTATAGCCCAGTGGCTTTGTAAGAGGTAAATTAATTTCACTGAACACTACAAGGCCATGCAGAATGTATTCAATTGCTTAATTATTTAACAAATTAAGAAATGTCTCTTTCTATTTGAGCAAAATATTCAAAAATGGAATTATATTGCAAAAGCATGAATTCATGTTACTGTATGCATATATATTTGTTCAAATGGGGAATGGAGTGTCTTGATGCAAAGCCCATTAGTGATCTACTGATAAACATCCTCTAGCAGTAAAATAATAAATATTAAGTGTCCCCACCACGTATCACCAGCTGTCTTTCTGCTACAACATTTCCTCCTGAATATCCTCCAGCTACTTAAAGCTCAGGCTATCAAAACAGAGCTCATAATGTTATTCCCTTTTTCCACAACCCCAAGCTTGCAATTTTCCTATACTGCATAGATCAGGAGTGTGCCTTCTACTGCCACCTCCAGTTATTGGACTACAATTTACATCTTTTGAGTGTCAGAGGGGTATGTAATACATTGAAAAGTAATGCAGTACATACTCCTCTAACACTCAAAGGGTTAAATCAGTCATGACTCATCTCAAACTATGTATTCCTATCTAAACATAAGAATATTTACTTGACAGAAATTATTGGGAAAGATGTATTCTTTTTCTAAAAGACCCCAGAGATGGCATGAGATAGACATCATGGCACTGGGTTTAGCCTCTAGTTTATCCTTTTTATTCATTTAGACTTCTCTCTAACATTTGGCAGGAGGCACCAGAAAACTTACGGATGCTGTGGTAATCCCAATGGCAATATTATAATGTTAAACATTTGGGCTAGTAGAAAAAAAACAGATATGAACATTATAGTTATTCGCACCAAGAACCTTTTGTCCCTCTTCAAATTTGTCCCCAACAATAGAGTGTTCCTGAGTACCTTTGGCAGTGTACTGAGTGGCCTGTGTAGTAACAGGCTAACTATTCCTGTAAGTGAATACTAATTTGCTTCCAAACACCGGGTGACCATGATGTGAACGTTTCATATGTCAACAAATGTCTGAGTAAAGAATTTTGTCCACAATTGCTGTTATTAAATTCTAGACCAGAGAGAGTGCAGAAAAAACAGGTGAGCTCTACCTGACTATATTTATATAGTTAAGAGTAGCAAAGATAACATACACAGAGCACAAACAAAAGGGAAAAAGTCAGTACATCAGATCCCAACTTTTTAAAGATACATTTTTATAGGACTTATTACAAATAATAGAGAGGCTTAAAATCATGTTGTTAGCCAAAAGCATGGGTAGCTTGCCTGCCACATTAAGGCACCTAAGATTAGGCAAATCCCTATCTGCCTCAATGTGCACATATATTTAGTGCAATGCAATTAAAAACAGCGATACTGTTTTACCTCTGCAAAACCCTAGAGTGGAATAAACATGTTATTTATACCTTCCCTGAATGACAAGGGAAGCTATTAACTAGGAAGATGGGAGGAGACAAAACCTCACAAAATGAACCCAAGAACCAGGTGAGCTCTACCTGACTCATCAATATGGTTCAAATAGCCTAGGGTTCAAATAGTTACATGTATGTGCATGGTTAGGAGAGCAGCAAAAGACTATTCTGAATATATGTATAGCAAGTAAACAAGAGTCTGCACACCAGATGCCACCTATTAACAATAAATAGCCTGTGATTTTACTATAGATAATAAATAGTGAGGTTCAGAAATGTGACAGAGGGCAGACTCACTCTTGTAAACAAGGGTTGGAGAGGCTACTCAAAAGATATATATTGGGAGATGGTGCAACTCTCAATGCAGTTAGGGGTCAAGTATGACCTGTATGTGTGTATATATGTATGTGTGTAAAATATATATATATACTAGCAATGTGGGACGGTGCTGCTCGTCAGGCTATATAGGGAATTAATGCACACACACACACACACACACATGGATGCAAGACAAACACACACACAGACACACACGCACTGAGATGCATAAAGAGCGACACAGTCATACACACATACATGCAATGCGCAACATGCAGACACAGAGAGCGTGATACAGACATGTAACACACACAGTGAGAAACACAGAGGCACACACAGACACACACACACACACAGAAGTGAGTCATAAGGGGGTGACTTATGTGTCATTGTAATGAGTTTGTGTTTGTACTTATGCCTCCACTGAGGCATTCATTCATATAGTTGAAATGCATGTGGTAATTGCACATACTATGGTAGAAGGTGGATCGTGCTGGCTCACGGGGTGTGAGTGAGTATGAGTGAGACTATGGTGGAAGGCAGATCGTGCTGGCTCCCGGGGTGTGAGTGAGTGCGTGTGAGTGTGAAAGTGAATGATTGCATGTGAGTGATTGCATGAGTGTGTGTGATTGAGTGTGAGTGAGAGAGTGTGAGTGTGTGATTGAGTGTGTGAGTGAGAGTGTGTGTGATTGAGTGAGAGTGTGTGAGTGAGAGTGTGAGTGAGAGGTATGAGTGAGAGAGTGTGTGTGATTGAGTGTGTGTGTGCGTGAGAGTGTTTTTTGTCTGATGTGTTTGTGTCTGTGGTGTAGGAGCGAGTGGCAGCCGTTTTTGTTTTTTCAGTTACTTGGATAGTGGTGGGCGGGCTGGATAGTGGGGGCAGGACAGCTCCCTGCATGATTTAAATCACTCCCCCATTGAATCAACCAATGGGAGCAGTAACTCCTCCTTACTTAACCCTTTGAGTGCCAGAGGGGTACACAACGCATTGCAATGCGTTGCGTACCCCTCTGGCACTCAAAGGGTTAAGTTATGGTAACATAGCAATATAACACACGGTGGCTCTTCAGTTGAGGCAACGTAGCAATATGCTGAGGGAACAAATAGATAATGGTGTTTGAGGCTTGCCCTCTGTAACATACAGCAAAGCATCTCTCTCCCTTTAAGGAAAAAGTGCGGGAAGCAGGAAGTGGAGGAGTGACAGTTGAAAACAGACAGTTAGTGAGGTTGACTGAAGAGATGAATGGAGGGTTACAATTATCTGTGGGAGGTGAAACAGTGTGTATGGAGGGTTACAGTTATCTGTGGGAGGTGACACAGTGTGTATGGAGGGTTACAGTAATCTGTGGGAGGTGAAACAGTGTGTTTGTGGGGTCATGATCCTGAGTGAGAGTGTGTGTGGACCAGGAGAAGTTATTGATATCCCCTACTTCAGGAGCGAGTGGCAGCTATATTTTTTTTTGTCAGTTGGATAGTGGTGGGCGGGCTGGAGGAGGTGGGCCAACTCCCTGTATGATAAACATGCCCCCATTGAACCACCCAATGGGAGCAGTAAAGTCCCCATTGAATCACCCAACAGGAGTTGTGTCTCCTAATGAAACATAAATTATGTAATGAGGCATTCTGTTCAATGTTTGTTTTCTGAGGAGACATAAATTATGTTCTGTGTGTGAGGTACCATCAATTATTCAATGAGGCTTATTCTTTTATATATATATATATATATATATATATATATATATAAATATATATAAATGTATATAAATGACATGCAGGTAGCAGCCTACTAATGTATTCTTAAAGAATACACATAGGGCAGTATGAATAAAGACAAACAGAAGTAATTATATTGCCATCCATAAGCACTAAAAGAGATAAAATTTCACATTGATCTAAATTGGAGTTTTAACCCCTTGAATTATTGGAGTTTCCAGAGCATTTCAAAGCAATGTGTTGTAGACCTCTCTAGAAATCATGGGCTTAAAACAGAAATGCAGAAAGGTTTGTTTCACCTGTTGACTTTCCCTGGAATTGCTAATCTTTGCCTTTTATTATGAATGAAAATGCATATATTATTGCTCAGAAAAACAAAAAACACACCTGCGCTGCTCCAAACCAGTAATATAAATTGTGAACCCTGTAATGAGCGAATCATAAGTGTGTAATATTACTAAAAGTAATAATAGTTAGGGTTTTAGTCTCATAGATTGGCCAGTATATGTTTAAGTTCACTCACCCTGCCAAGGTATCCTATTTAGAGCGAGTCGTAAACCTAACCTATGCATATGGCTTTAAAAACATTCACATTAATCACAATAGTTACGTTTTCATATGAAATACATATCTTTGGGTTCTAGCTCTGTGAGTTTTTTCTGTTTGTTTTCTGTACACTTTCTTATTCTAGCTGATTATTCACCATGGCACTTCACTTAAACGTCACAGTTCATATACTAGTATTTCTTCTCAGTTTCAATAATCACAATTATGGCACAAATTGGGTTATTTAAAGGCATAGCATGTGGCCTTTTTGTTTGCTTGGCTTGCCTAGTCCTGGTATTGCCTTTAAAGTGTTAGTAATGTCTAACTTTCACAAACCCTAATATTGTAGGTATTCAAAAAATAAACTTACTGGGACAAGTTCGATCTCTCAAAACTTTATGGTTTGAAAGAAATAAGTGCTTAAAGTTTCCCCCTTTTGCTGACAAGCTGTAAAGCTGTCAGTAGAGGACTTGGGTCGTGTGATTCAAGTGGACTCAGGCAGCTCTTCAGCAGAGCCGAATGAACGATATCTAAAAACAAATTATTCACCAGAACGGTCTACAAAGTGTGCAAGCACACTTTGCAGACCTTTCTATTGAAGTATTTGTTTTTCGCTCATTCAGCTCTGCTGAAGAACCGCCGGCCTGTCTGGAACCGAGATCTCATGACTCAGCTAGATGCTGAAGTCTGGAAAAGCCGAGGGACAGGGTAACTTTAAGCGCTTAAAAAGATTTGAGAGATCCAACTTGTCCCAGTAAGTTTATTTTTTGAATACCTACAATATTAGAGTTTGTTAATGTTAGACATTACTAACCCTTTAATTGTGATTTGTCCAGAATAATTCAGGTGCCTTGCAGTGGGGAGGGTGAGCTGGGCCTATATAAAGGGATTGGTAGTGTTCTGATCCTTTTGGGTCCTGGCTCCCTACATTCTAGATAATGGGTGAGTCCTTACATGGGGGCTGGGGGCTGTTTTTAATATGTTTAATGTTTATGGCCTGCTTAGAAGAATCTTTTTTATAATGTAAATATTTTTAAAGCCATATGTATAGGTTAGGTTTAGGACTTGCTCTAAATAGGATACCTTGGCGGTGTGAGCGAGCTTAGACATATATTGGCCAATCTATGCGACTAAAACCCTAATTATTATTACTTTTATTAATATAATAGCACACTTATGATATAAGCTCATTATAGGGTTCACAATTTATATCACTTGTTTGGAGCAGCACAGGTTTGTTTTTGTTTTTCTGTGTTCTTTCTAGTTTTTTTCCTAAGATTGGAAGTACTGGGAGATTCCCCCTCTTTCCTTGCTGCACTCCATACTTTAATCACAATAGTTAATACATATTTTATATGAAAAAGTATCATGGTGTTCTAGAGCTGTGAGTTTCTTCTGTTTGTATTTTATGTAGTACTAGTTGCACAGTGGCAGGTCGCGGTGCAGTCATGCACAGTAGAGACTGCCCATGCCGCGGCTGATACAGTCCCAACCGGTCGCGGGGCAGTCATGCACAGTAGAGACTACCCACGCCGCATCTGATACGGAGCGGGGTGCTCCAAATTCAGACCGAATTCAAGGGTGCATAGAGAGGACTCTGGTCTGACTTCGGAGCACCCCACTTTGTATCAGCCACGTCACTGGCAGTCTATACTGTGCATGACCGCAGCACGCGCAGCAGTCTGTCCTGCGCATGACTGGGTTGTGAAAAACGTTTTAGCAAATTATAATATAGGATTGCTACAATTCTCTAAACCATTCGAATGGAACATGTACATTATTTATTTTATTGACTGAGTGAAAGCACAGACCATGGGCCTTATGTTCAAAAGAAAACTGGAATAACTCTGGGGCAGACCAAATGCACCATACGGGACAACAACAACAAAAAAATCACAAAACTCCCACCGATTTAACTCTTTGAGTGCCAGAGTTATGTGAAAGACATTGCTTCTTAACCCTCTGAATGCCAGAGGGGTACACAATTCATTGAGAACCCAGCTGGCCCTCGAAGGGTTAAGTGGAGCTTTTAACTTCTTGAATGCTAGAGCGGTCTCTGTTGGTGGAATCTTGGCCCATTTATGGAAAAATTTCATGTATCTGGGCTACCTGTATATGACTAGGTATTGCTTTTGAGATTGACCCCAAGTGTATCCTAGTCCAGATCTTCTACCTCCCTTAACCCCTACAAAATACATTTTAGAAGCTTGCATTTTGGTTACTAGGAGGAAAAGGAGTAGTTCAGTGGGTTAGTTAACTCACCTTTTATTGAAGGCTCTGACTTTGAAGCTTTGGTAACCTGGCTTAATTCCATTGTCAGCAGCTCCTTGTGACCTTAGGAAAGACACTTTATCTCCCTGTGCCTCAGGGACCAAACCCTTAAATTGTAAGCAGGGATTTGCTGAACCTGAAAAGTCCTGTGTATTATGCTATGTCCAAATTGGTAGTGCTAAATAAGAATAAAGATATTATTAACTATGGAAGCAAGTATTAATTTATTCTCTTGATGTTATTAGTAAGATTTGGGAGGTTTATAAATTGTTTATTTTTACCTCAAATTCAAGGAAATTATGAACAGATCGATCAAAATGGGAACCCTAGATTTTACAGTTTCTACTAACCCAAGGTGCCAATGTAGTATGATCAATAGTATTCATGAACATGGGGATCATTTTTTCTGTTCACTTCATCTCAATCTATGTCTGCCCCCCTTCTTTTTGTCTTTCTATTTATCTCCATATTATAACTTAAACTTCAGTTATAAAAGAAATGTAATGTGGATTTTTTTATTTCTGCCTTGTGGTGCAGAATTACTTGTTTTTTTCACATATGGCATATCCTATACAATAATTAGCTAAAAGTTTGTAACAACACATTCATGCGCAGTAGAGACTGCTGTGCGTACTGAAGTCATGCGCAGTAGAGACTGCCGGTGAGGCGGCTCATACGGAGCTGGGTGCTCCGAATTCACACCGTGGTCCTCTCTGCTCACCGAAGGTGCACAGAGAGGACCACAGTCTGAATTCAGAGCACCCCACTCTGTATCAGCCTCGTCACGGGCAGTCTCTACTGTGCGTGACTGCACCCCTACTGGTCGGCACTGTTGTCCGTGTACTCTTCAACTAGCAAATGTATATTTAACTTTATTAATTATTGTTTGTTGTGCATTGATGCTGAGTATTTGATTTGTGTATGATTCACTGAATTACCTCATTTGTAGGCAATTGTCCTCAATGACCTACAGAATCATTTAAATCTTTATGTGGAATAAACATATTTACATTATGTCATCCTGTTGTTTTAAACAGGTCTGGGAATTTTCCTTAGCTGAACCTTCTCATGGGATTGCTGTTTTTGTTCCGATATATTTAAATTCTGACATATCAATTCTCACGAGCCTTTCATGTAGAGCAGAATACAAGGTTCACACATTTGTAGATAAACATAAATTCATGTGATTTAACAAAACAAATCAGAAATGGGCACAGGATGTTCCTGAGGTAAAATAGTCTCATATTCATTCTAGAGACATCTCCAGTCCATTTAGGCCAATGTGTAAAAAAGAATTGGACTGATTCTGAGGCAAACCATCTGCATTATAGGGATGCAACAATTCAGCTAGATTTTAAATTGGACTTTTAACTCCTTGAATGCTATAGAAGTCTCCAATGAATCACTTCATTGTGCATTGGGCAACTATCTAGCATTCAGAGGGATAAAAGAAATGTGTGTTTGGGAAATGTATATTTCTCTATTTTTTGATCCAGTTGGTTTGGATTAGAGGATGCATTGAATACCCCTCTGACATGCAAAGACCCCTTGAAGACTAGAGCTATATAGAACACTTTGCTTTACAATGTATTCCACATCTCTCTAGCCCTAAAGGGGTTAAAATGCTTATGATTGTACTATATTTTCTACTACCTGCTTATGATAACAACTATATGAGGACAAATAAGATATCAACAATATGAGTTAGCTTAGCTGTTTCAGTGTAGTTTACCTACATGTACAGATTCAGACAGTTAACGATCTTTATGTTTACTGTGATAACTCTGACGTAGCTGCACTAATTACATTTGTCCCTTTCAACTTTTGTTTCCAAGGTAAACCTGCCAGATGGCCACAGCAGCTTCCAGCTCTGGTGTTGCATTTCTAGGACTTCCCTTGCAAAACACAGGCTCCACCTTGTGGTTCATACAAGGGCAGTCACCAGATTTATAATTACTATTAGCTAACTGTTTCTTACCTTGGCAAAGACTCCTTTCTATCAGAATAGAATGTTGGCTAGCAAAATAGCTGGAAAAAGGAAATGTTTATCCTTTTGCCACCACAATCCAGCTGTTATGTATCTTGAATCTGTAAACTGGGCATGCATAACAACTCAGAAAAAACTTCCAAATTAAGTCTGCAGCCATTCTGCAATTACATTCTGCAATCCCCTTCTGACAGAATGGCCTTGTAATGTTCTTTATTGCAGCGAGAGAGGCCTTCTCAGACTCAGCAGGTCAGGACAATCAAAGAGTGGAATAAGCTGAAGAAGTCTATGCACACCACAGCAACCCCGTCCCCCAATGTTACCAAATGCACCCAATCATCTCCCTAACACTCATCAGGTCCACCTAAACCTATACATTGCCAGACACTCATATAGCTTTCAAAACATTGTATAGCAACTCACTGGCAATGGGGGGGGGGGGTGTTTAAAATAAATAAAAACAAAAGCCACTTTCCACTTTGCCACCTCCTACTAATCAGGCCCCCCCCATTAACCTCTCCATTGCTAGATTGGCTGGGCATGAATAGAAATGCATGCTTTCCATACTCTTCAGCAATGGAGAGGTTCAACCTGGCCAAACCAAAGATATGCGGGGGATAATGGCTTCCCTCAATATCTTCATCTTGAGCAGATCAGGATGGAGAGTATCAGAATTACATGGGGTCCTGAGACCCCATATATTTTTTGGGGGTTGAAAGGAGAGTACTTTCTTCCCTCCTTTAACAAATAAAATGTACAAATGTGGGGTACATTCACCCTATATTTTTTTTCTCTCTGTTCAACTGAAAACATTACTATGAATTTGCATAAACCTCATATTTGTCCATAAAGCAATAAAAATCAGCATTAAAATAATTTTGAGTCAGGAGACCCCATAGTAGTTTATGAACCGCACAAGGAAGCATATCTGGAAATTTACTGCATCTGTCCCAGAAACTCTGGAGTATGGTTCACTGAGTTTGTAATTTCCCTGGGAAGTCAGGAAAAAAAATCCCATTGCTACTTACAATATCCCTAATAAAGTAACACCACCCCATCCTTCCTGGGTGTAACCTTTTCCTCTAGACAACACGCAACTAGAATATTTGTTATAGTTTCTTGTGTGTTTTTTTTGTTTTTTTTTTAGGGGGCATGCTTCTTGTTTCAGAACCCTGCTTAATCCTACCTCCCAGCCAATGGAAGCGTGGAATACTTTAAACAGGGATTGTCTTGGATAGCAGCATAACTGACAGCAGGATTTTATTTTTTAGTTTTCTTTTTAATTTTGTTCATGTCATCTGATGTGAGGACCAGGGTATACATGATACCTCTGAACCCTGACTTCAAAGTGTAATTTTTAAAAAGAAAAGCACAAGAAAATAATGTATTTTTGAAAAGAAAACCATATATAAGCACTTCCATTAGAGGTGAAAATAGCCGTTGGGTCCCTTCCTTATACTTTTTAAATTAATATGGGGATGCAAAAACCATATACATTGTTTCCAGTTTCCTTGGGTAACAAGATACCATATTGCTGGTTTTCAAAACACTCCACCTAGGTCCTATCAGAATGTAGAGTTGTATGATGGTGCTATCCCCCCATTATTTTTACAAAGGTTATTTTTGACCAGTTTTTTTACACTGATTAATCCCTACATTACCAGTAAGGCTAATTCTATCCACCTCCAAAATGGAGTGGTTAATCAATTGTTTACATGAAGTGGTGGGGTTTGTGTATGGTTTTTAACATGGTAGTTAACATTAGGCATGGGCGAAAAGTGAAAAAAATTTACCACATGACCTTTCAGGAAAAACCAACAAGTTTTCTCTTTTTCCCCGTAAGTTTTTTCCTTTTCTCCAATGAAAAATGTTCCTCCTTTTTGACAATTCCAACAGATTTTTCACCTTTTCCAACCTTTTCCAACAGATTTTTCACCTTTTCCAACAAATTTTTGCCCATGTTTCCTATGGTGCAAAATTTCTCACTACTTTATTACTTCTTCTGAGGGCTGCAGTAGAGAAATAAGTAGCTGAAAGTCAAAGTACACAACTGATGGAGTGTAATGTCTTGCCTCAGCCCTCAACAAAATTCTTAATTTTGTCTGCTGTCTAACAAGTTTCACTCAAACAGCTCACGTCAGGCTCCCAGTCATCTGTCTGTCACCTAAAATATGCATTTGTTTATATTTTTTTAACATTTTTTTTAAGTTGTCCACCCTATCTTATCACAGTCTGCACAAAAAATAAAAAAATGAAAAACAAAATCAACAACTTCTTTCCCCAGACTTCTCCAACATAGAGATAATAACAGCTAGATCAGCTGTCTTGCCAGTCAATCACATGGAATTATGGGGTATTTGGGGTCCTCATCTTTCCTCCCTTCTTCTCCACCAAAGAAGCCCCCAGACTCCCCTAATACAGAGAACAAATGTCGTACCTAAAAGGCTCCCTAAACTAAACTTCAATTACCTTTTATTTACCTATCTTCTCTAGCTCAAAAATGTGCTGTTTTCTCCTCTAACAAAAACAGAATGGCATGCTGTGAGAGCCTGAAACCCTTTTATTTACCTGCAGGAAAAGTAAAGAAAACTTTCATGTGGTGGGGAAAAATGTTTCTTCCCATTCATTTCAATGCAATGAGCTAGGTGAAAAAAGCAGGAAAACAGCACTTTTCACTGGAAATTATTTGCCTTGTGGGAAGTGCCATTTTTCCTCAGTTTTGGTTTGAGGTGAAATTTTCACCCAACCCTAGTTAACATCTCTATTGCTGGTTCACATCTCCATTGCTGGTTCAGGTGGATTGCTGCTATCCATCAACATAGAGATTAACTATGGGTGGTGGGGATGTGGGGAGGGTGTAAAGGGATATACATATATGGGCACAACTGTATCCAAACACAATGACACCAGAATCCAAGTTCTGCCGCTGTCACTATACCCCTTGTCCAGAACCCGCTAAAGACACAACGACTTGCTGACAGTTTAATAGTAATGATGAACCCTCCCTGCCACCATCTTAGCATATTCTGTGGGATGGAATCTCCTCAGATGCTGCTTGATGGCCTGATATCGATTCTCTTCCATCAAATGTGTGGTCAGTGCACCACACAATGTGCAATAGGTGGAGACAAACTGCCACATCCTAACATCAACAGAGTGGATATCATTTGGCGGGGGAGGTAATTATGAACGAAATGGATAGGCAGAAAATGTAGCTATCCTAAAGGAAGAAGGTGATGGCAAGATAGTTGTTTCACTCATCATGGAACTTCCAGTCTCTGCCGGGGTTCTCTGTTCTTCCTCCTCTTTGATCTCCGCCTCAACTCTTGTTGCGTTTCTGGAGAGTCAGGGGGTGCAGCAACAGCTGTGTTTGATTTATGTGGTGGGTGTTTGGCTTTAACATGTTTGACATAAATGTCATGGTTTCTGTGTTTCATGTGTGTTATCAGGACGGTTGTGCCAAGGTGTGTTCCCTCCTTTCCTTTTCTCACTGGCTTGTCACAAATTGTGCATCATGCTGTTGGTGATGACTGCACTTTGCCTGCCCCAGAAGAAAAATAGTACCACACCCATAACTTTATGGGATAGGGAAAAGGTGTAGAAGAATGGCCTCTTTCTTCTTGTCCTCCACATTCCCCTTCACTGTCTGTGGCAGCAGATGATGTTGCTGCTACTCTCTCAGAATCAGCACTGCAACTAGGACCAGGAATATTGCTGCCACTCACAAGTGGAACCTGTCCTAGTCCCATATCACTTGTTGACCCCCATTCCCACTGTGTCCACGGTGGTCTGCAGCACACTAGCTTGCCCCTCAACATCATGTTTCCCTTGCAACTCAGCAGCAGAAGCAAGAATTAGAGCAGTTTCAAATTCTAAAAGCTCACTGCTGGTGTTGGTGCAGTTGCTCATCCTCATCCCTGTCACCCATTCCTTTTCAATTTCTGCTAAAAAGGCCATCAATGTCTCTTCCACCCCAGCTTCTCCATATTATCACCACTAGTCCCTATGTGTTGCTACTGCTCTATGACAGATAGCTCACTGCTGGCTGCTGGTTGGAAGAGGTGATGAGCCATGTGACAGAGGGTCCCCTAATGTCACATTTGCCAGTTCTTGGTGACATGAAGAAGGCAGACTGGCAGAAGTAGCAGCAGGCACATGAAGTTGATCTGGTGGCAGCAGGTTCAGCATTGGCAGCAGGCACAGCACTGGTGGAAGTAGTCTAAGCACATCTAACAGTAGGCACAGCACTTGTGGAAGCAGGGTCAGCATGTCTGGCATCAGGTACAGCAATGGTGACAGAAGGGAAAGCAAGTCTGACAGCAGGCACAGGCAGCTGACCTTTCCTGCTCTAACTATTACCCTTTTCTTCCTCCCTTACAATTAAATTCCCCAGGATCCCTAGGGGTGATTTAGGGGGACTGGCCTGCATTTGTTCTGAAGTGCTCACTTCCTCCTCCCCTTCCTCAGACTCGGTGGACACATAATGATCCTTCCAATTTTATTTTTTTTAATCCCTTTATCTGCTGCGAGTTCTCCAATGTATTGCTCCACAATGCATTTGAGATCTGTCTAGCATCCAAGTGACTAAGTAACAAGAAGTAAAAGGCTATAAAATGCTGCAGAATGGAGGTATGGTTAGCACAGTTGAGGTGCACTTCAAATTCTGGAGCTCTATACAGTTGTCTGCTCAGCCTGTTGGGAAATCTGGCACAGTTCATTTTTGCAGTAGACCTACTATTCAGTGATTGATTAAGAACTTAGTTTAACCAGCTGCTTTAAAGCTGGTTGTTTCTCATGCAGAAATCTGGAAAATGGCAGTCCCTTCATCTTCTGCAATGCTAGAATTAGAATTATCTAACAAAATGCTGATAAGATAAAGAAAAATCATTAATGTGTAGGTAAAAAAAAATCAGGAAAATGATCATGAAAATAAAATATAATTTACAATACTAAATAATAAGATAAATGTGAAATGTGTGAGTAATAGTGCACTAATATTGTATATTGTTACTGTGTGCATTATTTATTTATTTTTGCTTGAATGCCATGCAGCCAATTGCATTGCATCAGTACTATCTTTGGGTCAAAATAAATATTAGCATGTTAACCCTTTGCAATGCATTGCATATCCCTGGCACTCAAAGGGTTAATGATGTACATCCAGTGTCCCTTTTGATGCAAAATACCTGATATTAAGATATTGTTCTTGTAATACTTTTTTACTAGAGGTGAATGAAAATTTTTGCTAAAAAGAGAAAAGTGAGAAAAATGGCACATTCCTCCTGTGGGAATTCTCTCAAAGTGCATTTTTTTTTTAATCACCATGACCCCCACGCTGCACTAGAACTCCATATACTGACCCACCCAACCATTTTTCACAGTAGCCATAGAACCACTCATAGTGACTTCCAGATTTTCCCCAACTTCACTGATAGCTAGAGAACCACACATACTAGCAACTCCTTGCCTTGTCCCATGATAGTTAAGTAACCACATATATTGACATCTCAGCCTTGAGCCACTGCACTGGTAGCTATATAACCACTCATACTGATCTCCGGCCCTTTTCACTTCACCTGTATAGTGAAAACCACACATACTGAGTCTAACTCCTCACAGGAACTGTCAAAGTTCTAGAGCGATATTTCTTGAGATTAACAAAAAGGAGGACATTTTTGAGGGTTTCTAGGTATGGGAATTTTCACAGAAAAAGAAAATTTCTGGTTATCTACCAAAATTCCTGCAGGAAAATGTGGCTTATCACTCTTTCCCACCATCCAAAACTCTCAGAGGAGATTCAGCAATAGAGCATTAACCCCTTAAGTACCCTTATGCCATAAACATAAATGGCTGAGCTTTTAGTCATTGTGTTGTTTATGTATGTCACTGACAGCAGGCTTTCCCAGGCTGTCTGCAGGAGACAGGAGAGTAGTGTCTCGTGATAGCCCTGGTCCCCTTCAAGTAAAGGAGCCATTGATCAGCTCTCTGCACTTTTTATTTACATCAAACCTGTGCAATGTATCTGAGTGCCAGAGTAGAATGCAACACTTTGAATTTTGTTGAATAGCCCTCCAGCATTCAAAGGATTAAACAAGGCATATAGAAAATAATGTGGTTTTGTGCCATTTCCCTGCACATACTTTGGGACATGTGTACAGGGCTTTCTAAGCTAAAATCCTACATTATTCACTACATGATCATACAGTCTAGTGTATACCTTCAGGTACAGATGCTGACGTTAAGGCTAACACCAGTGGAGCTGCAATGGTGAATTTTTGTCTTTAAATGTAAAACGCAATAATTCATGACAATCCATCAGGGCCACTACAATAGAGAAAAGTGGGGAGACTTCCAAAAGCCCACTGGTTGAAAGGACACCCCACAATACTAAAAACAACTATGATGGACACACTGTACAGTCTGGTCAATGTGTGAAGCCAGGTGTAATAAAATGTCAGTATTATGTGAAAATTGGGTTGAAAATTGAAAATGTATGTAAGTTTAAACTCTTAGAATTATGTGAGCCACAAAAATATGAAATTCATTTAAAGTATTGTTTATTCTATATAAATAAAATACAGTTTCCATTTGGTGTCACCAGTTGATGCTCATCCTATCTTTATCTGTATGTATGTATCTGTATCTATGACTCAAGCTTTCCTACATAGTGTTATTAAAATAAAGAACCTGTCTTTTAGATACCAGTTGGTAGTGTTGCTAACAGTTTGATAAAATTAGGGTTGAGATATAATAAATCTTGAATAAAAACTATCACAGCAGACAAAACCAAGAAGCAAGTAAGTTTTGAGGTTTTTACAGTAGGAAAATGGGCAGACTAGATGCACCAAAAAGGTTTTTACCTGCCATCAAATTCTATGTTTCAGTAGGAGTACCCTTGTACTCACCAAGAGATTCACTTGTATGAAACTACTCGTGTCTACCAGGAAAGTAAAAGTAAGAGTAGTTATTTCTTAAAGGGATAGTAATACTAACTTTTAAGTTTATTTAATTTGGTAGGCATAAAAAAATGAACAATGATGTAAGGTTTATCTCTCAAACCTTTATGGTTTGAGAGATATACCATCCAAAGTTGCCTCATGATAGGAGTCAGCGCTGTAGCTGACAGCTGCAGAATCCGGTCATTTGACCGGATGGAGGCTCTTCAGCAGAGCTTAAAACTCGCAATCTAAACATTAATACTTAACTGGAATGGTCTGCAAAGTGTGCCTGGTTTGCTACAGACCTGACTACTCTCACGAGGCAACTTTAGGAAGGTATATCTCTCAAACCATAAAGGTATTAGTATCTGTTTAATCTTAGCATTCAATACATTGTAGCATCTAAAGGGTTACATGTGACCTCAGTTTAGTTCTTTGCTCAGTGCCCACCAATGCTTTAAAACAGCCCTGGAATTTGTGCAACATTTGAAGTTGGGACATATACTAAAGAGGATAAATGAAAAGCTGATGTATAAAGTTAAAACATGAGAACTAAACAGCTTTATCCTTATATTTTTAGAATTTTAGATATCAATATAATTACTTTGCTTTGATTTTGATTGGCACATTTCAATTAGTTAAATCATGGCTGTCCATTCCAAGTTCAGTTCTCAAGGGCCACAACAGGCCAGGATTTAAGGATTGCCCTGATTAAGCAAAGGTGAGTTAGACCAGTGATTCTCAACCAGGGTACCGTGACACTTTGGTGTGCCATGGACATCAACTTAGGGTGCCCTAATTTATAGAAATTGTTATGCACAATATATTTAGTTTTGTTATTATGGATATAACATAATAATAACGGTATATTTATGTATTGTACCCTTCTTATGCCCTTTTTAAAGTACATTAAATATGTTACGGGTGCCCGAATGTTCTAGATTACGTGTTAGGGGTGCCATGAACAAATAAAGATTGAGACAAAATGAATGAGGCACTGATTAGCTCACCTGTGCTTAATCAGGGAAATCTTTAAATCCTGGCCTGTTGGTGGCCCTTGAGGAGTGAACTTGGACAGCCCTGAATTAAAATCTCCATAGACACAGGAGCATCAATCCCACTTTAACATAAAAAATACATTCAAACACCTAACAGCATATTTTTGTTGCTTTATCAGAAAGAATCATAGTTAAATTATCTCCTAGTATTGAGGGTATACTTGTTTTATTTATCGGGTAGTATTCTACAACACACCCACATTTAAGGAAAATTATTCCATGTTTAATCATGTATATAAACTATTGATATCCATGTTTTACAGGCAAACTGCTCATTCCACTGTGGATGTACCTTAAATAAAGAGTGATCAAGATGCTCTCCAACATATCAATAGAGGATGATGGTGAAGTGGAGAGAATCAATGGTAGTTGCTCCAAATCAGGAATGCACAGTTACATCTTCATTACAATTCCAATAGTTTACTGCACGATATTTGTTGTTGGAATATTTGGCAACAGCCTTGTCGTTATTGTGATTTATTGCTACATGAAAATGAAAACTGTGGCCAGTGTATTTTTGCTGAATTTAGCTTTGGCTGATTTGTGTTTTGTCATCACATTACCCTTGTGGGCAGCATACACAGCTATGCACTACCATTGGCCATTTGGTACCTTCTTGTGCAAGCTGGCTTCAACAGCAATCACAGTAAACCTATACACCAGCGTCTTTTTACTTACATGCCTCAGCATTGACAGATACCTAGCCATTGTTCATCCAATGAAATCCCGTATTCGGCGCACAGTAATGTTTGCCAGAATAAATTGTCTCATCATATGGCTTGTTGCCTGTTTAGCAAGTTTGCCCACCACAATATATCGTAAAATATTTATCTTAGAACAATGGAACACAACAGTGTGTGCTTTTGTATACCCCTCTGGACATATTTCTTTTATGGTCGGCATGGGTTTAGCAAAGAATGTAATTGGTTTCTTGATTCCTTTTTTGATCATTTTAACAAATTATACTTTAATTGGAAAGACATTAAAGGAATCATATCAATCCCAAAGAAGCAAGGCCAGGAATGATGACATTTTTAAAATGATTGTGGCCATTGTTCTAGTATTCTTCTTCTGCTGGATTCCTCATCAAGTGTTTACTTTTCTGGAAGTTCTAATTCAGTTGAAAATAATTCAAAGCTGCAATATTTATGATATCGTGGACACCGGTATGCCTATCACCATATGCATTGCCTATTTTAACAGTTGCTTGAACCCTTTCTTATATGGATTTTTTGGAAAGAATTTCAGAAAACATTTTCTGCAGGTCCTAAAACATATACCACCAAAAATAAGGACACACGCAAGTTCTAACACAAAGATGAGTATGCTTTCAAATCGACTATCAGAGCACAATTCATTAAGCAAAAGAAATTCAAAGATGAATGAAAATGAAGACCAAAGCAAGTAACAAGATTATAGATAAATGTAGAGTAATAAAAAACAGTGACTTACTGCTGCAAAAGAGAATTCCATTATAATCATTGTGTCATACCATTAAATCATGAGGCTGATATGCTAAGACAGTGATTTTTGGTTCTAGTACTAAGGGCACACCAACAGGTCAGTTTATAAGGATATTCCTGATTAAGCACATGAGAAGCAATGACAAAGACTGAGCTACTGATTACCCATGGATAATTTGAAAACCTGCACTGTTGGTGTGTCCTGAGGACAGACATTGAGAAACAGTGTACTAAGAGAAATGGAGCAAATCTGGGACAAACCACCTGCGCCATAGAATGGAAATAAAAATTCCACAAATGTCCATTGGTTTAAATGGGGGTTTAACCCCTTGAATGCTCCAAAGGTCTCCAAGGCATTGCAGAGCAATTCCATAGAAACCTCTTAAGCACTCAGGATGGAGGTTGAAAGCCCAATTTAAATAAATAGCCAATTTTATTTATTCCTAACAGTGTAGATGATTTGTTCCAGAACTGCTCCAGATCTTTTGTACCTCAGTCTCCCTGTACTATGTACAAACCAGGTATTATGTAATATCAGTACATTACAGGGGCATGCATAGAGATAAAGCTGAATTGTGTAAGTAAGAAAAAACGGAGACTATTAAACAGTTTTTTATCCTATCATGATGACTGGAAGACAGTATATGGGATAAGGTGTGCAGCTTGCAAGTACTAATGTTTGGCTGTCTTTGCACTGTACTAGTAGTGAGATTAGAAATTAGTTTTTCCTATGTATAATGAAGTGGATGTACTTGAAGAACAGAATCATTTCTATAGGGGACAAGTATAACTACACAAAATAACCACTAATATAAATTGGACTTCTAATTACATAAATGTTGGGGAGATCTCAATTGCATTGCTTTACAATGCTTAAGAGACTATTATTCAGGGCTTAAAACTATAACGTAAATCAGTGAGAATTTGGGCAATCCTTGTCCCATAATGCTCCAGTTCTTCCAAGTGCATCAGACTCAATATTTTACTATACCTCATTCTGGCCTGGATTCCATTCCAGTTGATAACTTCCTCAAGGGTTTTATCTACAAACACCTCAACAGACTTCAATGAAAATGTGTTAAAACTAGTGATAACCACTTATCATGTGAAGTATAATATAGGTCTTCAAAAGGGATGGACAAAAGCATTCACCTCTGTAGGGTAAAGTGTATTTTTTCCATTCTTGTTGGTTTCTGCTGCACACATACTGAATCCTCAGCTTTGTCCCACTGCACTGGTAGCCATAGATCCACACATACAGTCCCCACCCAGCCTTGTCCTAAAGTAGCTGTAAAACCACACATTCTGGCACCCAGCCTTTTTCCCCTAAACTTGTAGCTACAGGCATGGACAATATAAGGCCCCCTCCACTGCTGCCAGCCCTGGTGGGGAATGATGGAAGTTGTAGTCTGGCAGTAGCTGGAAGGCCTCAAGACACCTACCACTGTTAAAGAAGCCCACATACTGACCCCCTGAATTGTCCTGTAGTAGCAATAGAACCACACATACTGAGCACCAAGTCACAGCATTGTTGTCCTATTACACTGGTATCCATAGAGCTACACTTTCTGAGTCAGAACCTCTGCAAGTTGTCTCACACAGAAACTTGGAAAGTCCTTGTGGGAAATATTGGGGGCTTAAAGAAAAGGTGGAAAATGTATAGCGTTCCATTGTGTGTGGGAATTTCCGCAGAAAAGTGGCAAATTGTAGGTTTTCATCAGAAATTTCAATGGGATTTTCTCACAACCCTATACATTGCAATATGGAAGATAAAGAATGTTATAATCTTTATTGATTGCAATGTAATCCAGGCATTTGTTAAAAACCTATCATATCTAGAATACATGTCAGTAAAATGAAGTTTCTTTAATTTATTTATCCTTCAAGACAACATTATATGATGTAATATTTATGGACACAACCTTGAAAATTGTATATAAAAATTTTCATCTAACAACACTACAATATATTTATTTCACATACTTTGCAAATTCAGCTGTTTTATAGATTTCACACTTTCCCAAAAGTAGATATTATTGTAAATATTTAATTTTATTATATAGTTGCATTGACATTATTAAAGGAATAGTAATGTTTTCATGTTAGCTGTTATTATTTTAGTTGCATATAATATTTTATATTATTTGATGAAATTCTTTACTTTTATTTGCATTTTTCTTGAATCCACTATTCCAATTTTTCTTCTTTTGTCCGCTTTGTAATTCTGCACCTTCCACCCATAGTCTGTAAAAGCAGTTTAAAGGCATAATTACACCTCCTAATAATAAACCTGCTTACCATAATCTGGGCATAAAATATTCTCTATAATCAATCTCTAATTTTCTGTCCAGATTTAGACAAGTGGGGCTTATTATTGGGAGACATTAATGTTCCTTTAAGTCTCCATTGTACCTGCTGGTGTCATAAGATCTCTGTCTGTATATGTTCATGTGCAATTGTTTATTTGGATAAACAGGGAAAACTAATAAACTGAGAGACACACAGGGCCATATGCACAAGGAAAAAGTTGAGCAGCTCTGAGGAAAATCAACTACACCATAAGGATCAAATCAAATTCCTTTTCATTTAAATGAAGATTTTAAACACCTTAAATGCTAGAGGGGTTTCTAATGTGAGAACCATCTGAAGTCCTTTTTGGCGATTATTTATAGTTTTTACTGTTCTACTGCGCATGTCCAATTCCAGATATCCATATCTTCTGTGCAGCTGCTACTCTCCTGAATCCTGACCATAGCTTCATGACTAAATACCTGGTTTGCTCTTTTTTGGAGTGCTGGATCATGATCTCTATACACAGTTCATTTTCAGTTTTACATTCATTGTCTGTTCCAGCTTTAGTTCCTGTCAACGGGATCACCCATTCTAAGCAGCCTGAAACTACACTCTGTGGAGGAGCAGCACTACAGAGAAAAGGGAGACTGCTATTTGACATTTTATATACAGAGTACCCTGAGCAAGGGTACACAGGAACACAGCAACACAGACAATAGTAACAGGTACACAGCAGGGGAGTCCCCAGTTGATGAGATGGTGGGGATCACAGGGTGGGGTATAGAGCTGTCTGGCATTGGCTACCCCCTAGGCAGCCTTACTGTGGCAAAGGCTAAACTAAAGGTCCTGACTGCAAGGTCAGATAAGTACCAAGTGGAGAAGCCGCTCTGAACCCAGGAAAACTGCCTAGAGGATAGCTACTACTTATAAGGGTCAAGGATACTTACAATACCTGCAGTATGTTGGCTAGCAGTTGAAGGATTAAAAGTTTAACTGGTTTTGCTGGGATCTGTCTGCAGGTTGAATGGTATTACAGAGAACAGGACTAACAGATGGTTGAACTAGTCAAACCCCAACTGCTCTGGGGGAGCGGTGAAGTCAGAAGGGTTGAACAAGTCAGACAGAAGTCTGTAGAAGCTGGATGGTCAAATAGTCAGTCTAGCAGGGTCAGCAACAGGCAGGCAATGAAGTACATAAACAGCAAGAAGGAGAGTAGTTGAAAAGGAAAACCGAGGTCAGCAAAGGAGAAATCAATCAGTGAATCCATGATACAAAGCAGAAAAGCATGAGAGTAGTCAGGGAACACGGCCAACATCGATATCTAGAATACAGACTGGAGGAAGGGCAAGGGAACTCAGGAACAAGACTGGAAACCACTAAACCTGAACTATAATGTTTTGATTGCACCAGTACTGAGGAACTGGTGCTGTTTAAAGGCTCAGAACTGAGCATAAAATCAAGGAAAGAAACAAGGATTCATCAAACAAAGAACTGAGATAAAAAACAGATGAGGAATAAGAAAAAGGTCAGAAAAAGGAGCAGAACATGACACTTCATGAGTCATTTCTGTGGTTAATTTGCTATTTACCACTCTTGTGATTTCTAGTTTGTTTGTTGTTTTTGCCTGCAACAGTGATTCTCTAGATGACCATGTCACAGCTCCTGTTTATGCCATAGTGTTGGCTTGGACCATCCTATACACTCTATCATTTCTGTTTGTTGCTGTCTACTCTCTCTAGAGGCCAGAACTTATGATAAAACCTTCAGAAGCCTTCAACCCAGGTACTACTTCCTTATGAACAAAATGCTTTCTATATCCATACACCAACCAGGGGAGTGTTTTGCCAGCTCAGCTAGCAGGGTCTTCTATTACTGACTCAACCAGTGGCACTAATTCCAGTTCCTGTTCCAGTTTGCGGCAGCAGTGTTTAGTGTGCATGGTGCCTAATCCTTTGCATCCAGTGCAATGCAAAGCAAACCCATTTAAATCAAAGGGGATTCGTATTTATTCCCTATTGTGCTGTTAATTTCAATTAGACATTATTTAGTTCTTTTGATCTGTGCTTCAAGTACTTTCTTTACACATATTGCTCATTCACAGACTGCTTTTATAAACTGCAGGTGCTCACATCACTAAAAGTATAAGGAGGTAGTCAACAGGTTAAATATAGATACAATAGAACATTAATATCCATAAGTAAAATGTTATTAAGAGGAAACAAGCATATTGTGGAGCTTCTCCTGCTGAGTGCAGTAAGGGTACTTACAGTCTGGCAGTTATTTTTTTTTCAAATGTATTACAATTGTGAAAAAAGTGAAGAGCTGTTACTATCACACTATGTTGGGAACTGTAGCCAATGGCTTATCCCCCCACAGAATGTAACAGAATAACAGCCTGGAGAACTGGCTGGACATTAGATCTATCTTTTGAGAACCTTTGTTTTACTTATCAGGAAAGGTTAACAATGTGGTTTTTTATTTGCTGTTTTCTATTAAAATTAAATTTGAACTTCTTAAAGTTTTACTCTCATTTGCATTCTTAGAATTATCCTTTAGAAATATAAATATACTTTTAACAATTGCACTTACAAGATAATCCATAATTAACATTAAAATGTAGACTCAAGTAATGTCTCATAATGTACTTTATTGCAAGACTATTAACCCCTCAAGGGCAAGATGGATGTGCTATGCTTTTCTTCACACAATGCATGGCACGGTCCTTAAGTGATCAATCAAGATAGTATGCTAAAACGGTATCAATAACTAATAGAGAGGAAGACATTTGGGTTCCCCGAACCCAAACACCTAATGGTTTAGCCAAGGTTGGAACACCTGTAGTTCTCCTCAAGTATAAACTGAGAGTGGGTTTCCAGGTACCCAGAAACCCTCCTTGGACTCTTTTCCCCTATCATATTAAGAATAACTAAGATTTAGCACTCAAATAATGAGGAAATATTTGCTACTGTACATATAGGCTCTTTTCCAGTTTTTGTTAGACTATAACTCCCATCATCCTCAGATGGTTGGCAATCTGGGGATGATGGGAATTGTAGTCAAACAACATCTGGAGTACTACAGGTTGCCCACTCCTGCTGGGTTCCAGGGTTCCACAATGGGTTTTGCATACAGAATTAACAAACTCTTGTTAAATGTATAGTTTATAGAAACTCCTCTGTGGTAATCTTGCATATGCCCCTGCTTTAGCTGTTGTTGGATTACAAAACCCATCATTCCCAGCCATTATTGGGGGTTGCTCATGATGGATTTTGCAACTGAAAGCAGATATGAGGCACTAGATTGCCTAATACCAAGGTACTGTATGTGAATGAGGTCAGCTCTTCTGATAATGTCCTTGCTTTTTTCATTTATTGCTAACAAAAAGGGACGGTTAAAGTTTAGTGTTTCCACTGTAAATTCTTAGTATGAAGTCAGTGTCAGATCTGCTTTTATTTGAAATACAACTACAGATATGCTTGGACATGTTTGTATAATTAATTAACTTGATACTGTAAACTTGATGATTAGATTAGATAACCTTCTTTATACACTTTTAGTCTGTTAATCAATATCAGAGATGCAAAATTTTCCAGATTCCAAGCTGTAAGTAATTTTTCAAATAAAACAACAAATCAGATGTTTCCAATCCTCCCTTTTCATCTTCCTGCAGCTGTATAGGACAGTACCATGAAAAATACGTACATTCTAGTAAAAGAAAATGGCTAAGGAAATAAATACAGTGTATAGCAACTATCAGAGGCTTATGTTGCACAGCTCAGAATGCAAATAATTAAGCACAGATGAGTTTAAGAGAAATGGACAATGATGTGTTCTGTGTGATTGAAATACTGTATTATAGAAGATTTAGGGCTCAGTCCAAATGTTGGATGTCAGCTGTTTTTTCTGCTGACGGTATTTTTTCAAGCATAGTAAGCTAGACAAATGCCTGTGCTGTGAAAAAAAAGCCATCGTGAGAGAAAGTTAAGATGTGTTTTCACCCATAGAAAATGATGAAAACACTGTAATTATCAATTCAAATGTCTGTGTTCACCATGAAAATGCGAAAAGGGACTCAAGTTATTGCAGGAAAGTTAAGACCCATTTTTTTTTTCTGAGTCCCTTATCGGCTCTTCAAACAGGCTACAGAAACTTGAATGATAAAAAAGTACATCCTCAGTGGCCCTAAGCCCCATATCAATACATCAAAAGTATGAAAACTGTGTCAGTGTTAGTAGAATTAACCCTTTGAGTGCCAGTGGGGTATAATTACCCTGCCGGCATTCATAGAGTTAACCCGACAAACTTAAAAAAATAACATCCTATTAAAAGTAACACTTACCATTAATCCTGATGTCCAGCAGAGTACTCCGCTTCCTGGTCCTCTTCTTTCCTTCTCTTCATTCTTTTCTTCTTTGTTCTAGCTTCTGCTTTCTCTTCTTCCTGTAAAGTATTACTACAATGCAGTAAGTACGCAATCGTTTAACCCTTTGAGTGGCAGAGGGGTACGCAACGCATTGCAAAGCAATGTGTTGCGCACCTCTCTGGGACTCACAGGGTTAAAACATATATTAATGTGCCGCAAATATGCCCCATGAATATGCCTCCATGAATATTCCCAAATAGTTACAAATGCCATGAATAAATGTCATATAAAGGTCCATAAATAAATACATAACTTTCTAATTTGTGTCTCCACCGCTGTGTGTGGTGGCGGAGGTGGCAGCAGCGGAGACACTGACGAGCCACACAGTTCCCCTTCCAATCCTGCATGGGCCGATGCCTGTCGCACACTGAGGAAATGGGTGCTGAGATTGCCTTTATATATGGGCAGTCTCACTTCCAATTCCCTCACAGCCATTGGCTGGAATGTTCTTATGTACATCCCAGCCAATCAGATTTGAGTGGCTATTCTTTAAACTGACTGGCTGGGATGTGCATAAGAACATCCCAGCCAATGACTGTGAGGGAATTGGAAGTGAGACTGCCCATGCAAGATTGGAAGGGAAACTGTGCAGCTCATCAGTGTCTCCACAGCTGCTCACAGCGGCAGAGACACAAATTAAAAAGCTATGTATTTATTTATGTACTTTTATATGACATTTATTCATGGCATTTGTAAGTATTTGGGCATATTCAAGGAGGCATACTCATGGGGCATATTCATGGAACATATTCGCGGCACATTAATATATGTTTTAAAATTTGTTTAACCCTTTTGCTTAGCAGTGTGTTGCATACCCCTCTTCCACTCAAAGGGTTAAAAGATGGCATACTGCGTTGTAGTAATGCTGTTTCTTTTTACTTACAGCAAGAAGAAAGAAGAGAAGACTGAAGGAGAAGGACAGTGGATGACAGGTATAAGACATATGAGTTAATGATTGGTGCTTCGCAGTATGTCAGGTACTGATCGTTAGCTTTTTTACTGTTAAGTTCCCAATACTACCGTTTTTTAGTGGCGTTTTGGGAACTTAATGCACAAAATGTTTGTCCACAAGACCATTTTCGTGGCCTAATATCCATTGTACTTTAAGCCAGAAGGACATTTGGACATTTTATTTTGTCGGTCGGTATCCATTTTGCCCTACTGGATTTTTTGTTTTTCCAACTTTTGGATCGAGCCCTTAGTTTGGGGAAATGTTATTGCTAATCATTCTTACTTTACAGTGCAGGGTTTTTTTAGAGGGCAATAAAGACTGTCACCATATTGTTAAACATTGCACCAAAATCAATAAACACTACACCAATGTAAATTCCTAGTTCAATTGCAACATAACAGCTTTTTTAACCAGAACTGAAACAGTGCTACTAAAAACACTTAATGTAATTTTCAATTAGCAGTAAAGAAGAACTGGAAAAAAAATTCCCCATTAAACAATCATACATTGAAGGAAAAACACTTTAACAAAAATTTTATTTAGCAACACTGAAGGTTGTCACCCACTATTAAAATAACATTAAATATCATATTAGTTCTGTCACCAGTGATGCCATTGATGAGGTTATTTGTGATGTAGTTGATGATGTCCTTTGTGATGTTCTGTCCGATGTCATCAGCAAAGCATACTGGAGCATGTAATTAGGTTAGGCGAACATAACCTGTATTGTTTAGCTCCTGTGTGCTTGAATGAGAATTTACTTGTGGCTTTAAATATATGGGGGTTTTTGTTGTTTATACAGTAGAGTTTTACATGTTTAATAAGCATGCTTCATTACAAAGTTATGTCAGAAAAAACTTTTTTGTTATGGACTACCAGGTAGCACTGCTGCTATTGCAGCATACAGAGAACATAATGACACATTACTGCACTTTAAAAACAAAATAATGCAAAAAAAAAAACAAAAACTGTCCTTAACCACTACTTGTAATATTTTAGATATGCCTAACACAATGAGGCAATGTATCAATAGTCCCATTCTAAAGTTGTTTATTGACCTTTTTTGCTAGCAAATGTGCATATATTTCTCTTCATATATGTGTTGCTGTGCAACTAATAGACTTAAAACCAAGACTAAGAAACAGATCACCCCACAGGAATGGTGGTAGTGAAAAAAACATGCAGCACATAGAAAAATGAATATTTCTATTAGCAAAACAATGATATAGCTTGTGGACAAAGCTCAATGTTATTGGTTCTACCCATATATGACATTAAATTTTCATGCCATCAGAAAAATGATGGGAGATGATGTAAAGCATAACATCAATGATGCAAGGTGCATTGTACCATGCACACAAGTAGGCACAATCAGTAAAACGTGGCTTCAGCATCAAATTCAAACAATGTATGCATAATGATATTACATGCATAAAAATAAATCCGATATCCCCAAAATCTCCTTCCTACAATATTGAAGAAATAACGATAGAATGATCAATACTATGATAAAGGGATAGTTTTTCTAAAACCTCTACAAAATTGGATGGTATGCTAGTTATCCTTTCCTAAGATCCAGTACGTATATATATATATATATATATATATATCTCAATAAACATGCATATTATTTAAGATGTAAGAGTTTATCCTACCCTAAATGTCAAATAAAGATAGAAGCTATTTCACTAATTTGACATTGCTCATTTCAAAAGGGGAAATGTTAACAGAGAAACATACATTTTCAGTGTGAGATAAGAACCAGCTGTCCCATCTAGTCTGTCTATTTTCACATAAAATGCACAGTTTTACTTCGTTCTCAGAATAAACTTATGTCTATAAAAGACACTTTGAATTCCTTTACTGTATTATCCCCTACCACTTTTCCCAGGAGACTGTTCCATGAATGTATAAAGCAGTACGTACACACGTTACATTTGAATAATCCATCCTCTAACTTTAGTTTATGCATTCTTGTTATTGTATTTCTCTTTTTTGGGGAAAATTCTTCCCTCCTGTATTAAATCCTTTAATATATTAAAGGTTTCTTTTTAATCCCCCTTTTCCTTCTCTCTTCCAAACTATACATATCGAAGTATTGAGTCTATCCTGGTGTGACGAATACCTTGCTTCATTTCAGTGTCTCTTATTTGACCTGTCTGAGATTTATTATTTTCCTTCTGAATATGTGGTCTCTAGAACTGTACACATAGGCCTTATCAGTATATAGTATAATTTATACCTTTCTTCCTGTTCCTAATGTCTCTTCCTATACAATCCCAGTGTCTGTTTATCTTTCCCCACTGCTTTACTTCACTGTTTGTCTATCTTCCTTTTGTGAAATTGTAACTGTCAAGTCCATTTTCCCCTGTATTTTGCAGTATTAAACCTTAGATCTTACATTCTTTTCCATTTCTCCAGTGTTCCTAAATCAGAAAGTATTATTACCTATGAAGTAGAAAGAAATAGAACTAGTATTGACACCCCTTCTTTATATACATAAACAGAGTTGACTATTATCTAAAAATATATACATCAAATCAAGTCAAACTAAAAATAGAAGATAAACTATACACTCTATCTAATATAAAATTATATAAATTGTATAAGTTCCTTGCCAGAACCCTGTCAGAGTAAAAGGAACAGCATATACAAAACAATGGTCTTTTATATTTTAAGACAGCATATAAACAGCAGTGTTTTTTTTATCCAAAAAAGAAATCACTGTCCCCAATTATCACAAGAAGATAAAGGAATAAATAAGGCACATACAGATTATATTAAAAAATAATATGTTCTGCTGAATGCCTCATTGAGTCCAAAATAGTCTTCATTTTTGGATGTAAGGCTGTGGACTCACTGGTCTCATTGTCAAATTGTTAAAATCACAAATTATATATGGAGCGTACATTCACTAGTGATAAATAAAAAACACAAATAGAAATGCGTTCTTCACATTAGAGTGAAACCATCTGATTCCAGCTGTTGGTGAGGTGAATGCTATAACAGGGGAATTTTATATCTATGTATCTAATTCCCCTTACCTTATGTTGCCCATCTGGGAGGCTTATATTGTGAAGCAGGAGTCAGTAGGCTTCAGTCTAATTTTACTTGTGACTTTTATTTACTATTAGTGAATGTACATTTCATGTATTATTTGTGATTTTTCTGAAGCTTCACTTAAAATCACGGTCAATATTGATGGACTTAAAGCCAAATTAAGCTATAGAGTTTATTCCCTAAATGATAAATATGAAACATGCCAAAAAAACTTTCTAATGTGTTTTTGCTCTCATATTTATCAACCAGCTGTATTCTTGGCCTCAATGTGACAAAATATGTCCATTGTGATAAACCATAAGTGGACTTCCCCTGGGTGGGCAGTAAGCACAGTCTTCTAGGGTATCACACACAGTCCACGGTTCTGAAAAATATTTGCAGTTTTATTTTGATATTGAATCAAACACAATCAGCAGGCAACATTTTACAAAACAAAATGAAAACAACACTAGAAACAAAGGCGTAGCTCAATCTGAGTGCTAACTACTTGTAGTAGATTCCATTTCAACGTCAAGGTTCTAAACTAACAAAAATAGCACAGGTTTAACCATTTCAAGTCCTGCTTTGTTGCATTGCTCTTCTCTACACTTCTTGCTCACAGCAAGTCAAACTCCATTTTCTTTTTACAAACTCTACAGTCTGGGATTCTACAGGTTATTGAACCTGCTAATTGGAACAGGTGGAGGGGTAGAGGCTATGTAGTATTCTGGGTTCTAAATACCCTCCTTCTACAATCCTCCCCTATACTTTGTAACACTATACACAAAGTATGAGCTTGTTATTTTCTCAATATAGTTACTATGAGTAAAGACATATTAATGCACATTTATTATGTATTTTCTAGAAACAGTAAGCAAAGGTACAATACACCAGAGTGGACACTTGATCACTAATAAATCATTTCAACAATTATCAGTCATATAGCACGACAGCGTAGCATATTTAGAAAACTGATTTCTCCTATGTTTAGTAAATAAGACTTTGTCTAAATTACAAATTAATAAGTATCCTACTATAGAAAGTTGCTTTCTTGCCTTTAATACATGTGACGCATGGCTCTTTATAGATTCCCCTTGCATAAAGACCAGTATGTTTTCCTTCACCAGACCAGATTAGAGTCTCTTTTGTTTGTAACGTTTTATAATCTTGACCAGACCAGATAAGAGCCTATTGTCCATGCAACAGTCTAGATTCCATTTGACTTCAACCGTGTCTGATTTGCTAAGATCACCTTATTATAATCTATGTCATGTACCATAATAGCCCTGTCCAACTAACCTGTTCACATATCACAGAATTATCTGTAGCTCTGAGAAAATATGAATTGGTTGTGTTTGTCTATGTCAAATATTTATTGTGAATTAAATATTTAATATGATTGTTGTTATAACATGCAGCCTTCTAGGTCTATTACCAGTTTCTGACTCTGTATATGTTTTATCTTGTCTGTTGAACAATATATTTAAAAGCTAATGCAAATTCATGTGTTGTGTTCAGTTCTCAACCATTGAAGCAGAGTTTGCATCTGTCTCACTGTGTAGTGTGATAGTGTGATAATGTGTGATAATGTAGTGTGATAATGTGTTGCTAGGTTTATTAGACAAAAACAGAATCTTATGTAAATAATGGTGAATGTGATACAGAGATCTAATACATGATGTATTTAATTGGAAATGGAATGTCTATTGATTTGGAAAGTGACGCTGACTAAAACTAAAATAACAAATATGATTATATTGTATATAGAATTATGTAAGGTAACTAAGAAAGAAAACCTTTTCCCATATTTTGACATCAACCATTAGACATAATTTAGCAGCTCTACATATCAAAACAGAAACACAAAATTCTTTCTCACAAATATGTAACTATAAGTATTTTAGCTGGCTTTAAAAATGTTTTTGATTCAGGCATATTTGTTCTCCATAGTAAGTGAAATGAACAGTGCCACCTGATTCCACTATAAAAAAAACTGCAGTTAGGGGTATCTAAAAGTATGAACTGGTTGTGTTTGTCTATGTCAAATATTTATTGTGAATTAAATATTTAATATGATTATTGTTATAACATGCAGCCTTCTAGGTCTATTACCAGTTTCTGACTCTGTATATGTTTTACCTTGTATGTTACACAATATATTTAAAAGCTAATGCAAATTCATGTGTTGTGTTCAGTTATCAACCATTGAAGCAGAGTTTGTCTCTGTCTCACTGTGTGTATGTAGTGTGATAATGTGTCGATAGGTTTATTAGACAAAAACAGAATCTTATGTAAATAATGATGAATGTGATACAGAGATCTAATACATGATGTATTTAATTGGAAATGGAATGTCTATTGATTTGGATATTGGCATCGACTAAAACTAAAATAACAAATATGATTACATTGTATATAGAATTATGTAAGGCAACTAAGAAAGAAAATCTTTTCCCATATTTTGACATCAACCATTAGACATAGTTTAGCAGCTCTACATACCAAAACAGAAACACAAAATTCTTTCTCACAAATATGTAACTATAAGTATTTTAGCTGGCTTTAAAAATGTTTTTGATTCAGGCATATTTGTTCTCCATAGTAAGTGAAATGAACAGTGCCACCTGATTCCACTATAAAAAACTGCAGTTAGTGGTATCTAAAAGTAATAGTTTTAAAGTGTACACGGGCCACAGTGCCACCTAGCAACCTCGGCTGGTGGCCGGAGTCTCTCTTCTCACTGGCGGTGTTGCTGTCATGAGCAGTATTGACTACCTGAATGCGCCGTGGCTGATACGGAGTGAGGCACTCCGAATTCAGACTGTAGTTCTCTCTGCGCACCTTCCTGGGACCGCAGAGAGGACTCCAGTCTGAATTCGGAGCACCCCGCTCCGTATTAACAGTGGTACATTTGGGCAGTCAGGTCTGCACATGACTGCAGAGTGGGCCATCTCTACTGCGCACGACAGCTTCTGACAAACATCCTAGAGAATTATAATATAGGATGAACTGTTATAATGAATGAATAAAAAATTCTTCCACCAGTTTTTTTTTTACTCTGAAGAAAAAGCTATTTATTTGGAAACAGAGGAAATATTAGCCATACTCTAGGAGATTGAATGATAACATTATATTTTATTTAAGGTGGAAAATGAAATATTTTACCACAACAGTAGTAGGTTCATTCAGAGAAGAAACATTAGACAAAGGAACTTTATAACTTACAGTGTGTAACAGCTCTGAATTACCCACACATTATTGGGGTAATACATATTTATTTGCTTTAAACTAAACTTAAAATGTCAATATTCATATCTGAGCCATTGAAAAAAAATATTCACAACATTTCTATTAATTTAAGTGGATTTTAACCCTTTGGATGTTCAAGAGGTCTGCAATGCACTGCATAGCAATTAATTGAAGCATTCCTTAGCCTTCAAAGAGTTAAGAGGCACATTTTTAGAAAATGCTTATTTTCCCCAAAGATGAAAATGGTTTGTCCCAAAGGTACTCCACGGATATTATGCACTATCTATCTCAGTGATTCTCAACCAGGGTGCCATGGCACTTTGGTGTACCACGGCATCAACTTAGGGTGCCCCATGTTCTCTATGAAGACTAACAAAAATAGAATTTTAAATAAAGATTTATAGAAATTGTTATGCACAATTTATTTAGTTTTGTTATTATGAATAAAACATAATAATAACTGTATATTTATGTATTGTACCCTTCTTATGCCCTTTATAAAGTGCATTAAATATGTTAGGGATGCCCCGAATGTTCTAGATTACGTGTTAGGGATGCCACGAACAAAAAAAGATTGAGAACCACTGATTTATGTAAATAACATAAAGTGCTAGAATGCATTGCTCCCTGTGTGCATAACCTCACATGCGCAGTAGAGACTTCCCAGACAATGCAGTCATGTGCAGTAGAGAATGCACAAATGCTCCGGCTTCCAGTCAGAGGCACTGCTGATCCAGAGTGGGCACTCCAAATGGCCCACCGTCCCTAGCTCTGGGGCAGCAGCCGAGGCCGCTGGCTGGCACTTTGGCCCATGTACACGGGGCCTTCAATACTAGTGGTGTAATAAAGAGGATAAGGAGGATATAACTTATTCAGTGTTATAAACTCTCCAATCCCTGTGTTATTCTATGGATCCTTAAAGGGATAGTAATGTTTCATAACAAAAGCAGCTCTAATTAATCATCATAGTATTTGGACTTTGGCGAGTGTTATTTCAGTTCTGTCAGAGCTGTAGTTCAGGAGTAATTCAATGACAAAGTGTCCCCCTCCTGCCCCTTTTACTGATGTAACACTGCTCAGCCACAGCAAAAGGGAGGTGCCCAGGTAGATTGCAGAGAGGGACACTCTTCAATTAAGATAAGGGAAAAACCTGAAAAGCTTGTCAAGGGGGGCAGGGATTCCATTGTTTTCATAGAAAGAAGCTTGTCCCCTGCTGTTATCTGTCTGGTCTATAGACTGCATTGCACATCTGAGAAGAGATGGCTTACACTAGGTAATAGGGACGGGAGGGGGAAACGTTGCTTGTGAATATCTCTTAAACTATAAAGGTTTGAGAGATAAGACTTATATAGTTCTTCATGTTTTTTTAATGCCTGAAAAATAAAATAAAGTTAAAACTACTACTACTACTTACTATCCCTTTAAAGGTATTCCCTGAGTGTTGTATTGCCTGCCAGCTGGAGGATTCCAGGATATTTAGCATAATTCTGCCAGTCTATGTTAGGACAGGAATATAGTGAACAGTGAGTTATACCCTTTTTATTCTGCAGGATTGCATTTTAACCATTGTAATCCCTCAGTATTTATTTCTTATAGGTGTCACCTTTTAAATGGCCTATTATATGAGCCTAAATGCACACTGTTTTACAAGTGAAACAAAACCTTTCTGATTCTAGAAGCAAACTATATTAAAATGCTACATTAAATGTAATAATCCGTTAAAGTAGGGGTTTATGGTCTCTGTACATTACATTTCTTAGGGAGGAAAGAGATGTTGAACACAAATCTTATAAAAATGTATACATTTCACTAAAATATGTCCTACATCAAATATATATTTTGGCAAAATATGTTAAAGCAACTGCATTATCAGTTTGCATTAAATTATGTGAAAGGCAGATATTTATTTTTTTATCACAGGTTTACGTCTGTGATATAGAAGAAAAGTCGTATGTGGAGAGAATACATATTGAAGCTGAGGTTCAAAGGAAATTGTGCAATTCAGGATCAAATCAAGTGTGCAATAGGGAAGAAATACACATTTCCATTGATTTAAATGAGTATTTTAAGTCTTTGAATAATAGCTTTGTCATGCATGGGAGATCACTCTAGCATTCAACAGGTTAAAAGCCAAATTGATATAAATAGAAACTTTAGGAATATTTGTCTCCTATTGTGCAGTGTGCTTGCTCCAGAATTGTACAGTATCTCAGCCTCACTGAACACTTAACTTGCATATCCTGATAGGTCAGTATTGCAGAAGATCTACTATAAAAAGGTTTTCTTTTACATACCCTCCAACGTTCCACAAATGATAAGAGGCACACTAACAACTTGTCTCACATCTATCTATCTATCTATCTATCTATCTATCTATCTATCTATCTATATATATCTATATATATATAGATATACATACATATGTATGTAACCTTGCACAAACACATATCACACCTATGCATACATATTATATAAATGTTAAAACACACATTCTCTGTGCATGGAGGACATACAAAAGATTTGCCCAGGAGTAGTAATAGACCTAATAATAATTTCTTAACAAGTTGAGAGTGAGAGGGGGTGTTCAATATTTCTGGAACAGCAGAAGTGGTAGAAGTTAATACAGTGACAGAATGTAAGCATGCATGGGATAGGCATAATGCTGTCCTTTACATAAGAAAAAATCAAAGACCAAAAAAGGTTTGAGGTTTTTACAGTAGGAAAATGGGCACACTAGATGGGCCCAATGATTCTTATCTGCCTACAAATTCTATGTTTCTATGTTTCTCTTGTCCTCGAATGGTTAATGTAACATTATATTCCCCTGTCCTGTAAATAAAATCCCATTAAATGCATGTTTCTGTTCTCTCCAGTGCCTGAGTTTCTCTCTGTTACCAGTAGAACTAACCTATCACTACCTCCACTTCCTTTCTGTGCTGATAAAGGTACAAAATGATAATGCTGTTTTATAAGATAAGAGAGCACCAAAAAGTTACTGTACATGGTGAAATGTACGGGGGGTGAGGAGTATGTATTTTATAACTGCATCTACCTAATCCTTTGAGGACCAGAGGGAAAATCAACAATGCATTGTACACCCCTCTGATCCATACAGGGTTACTATGCATAGTGTTAAAGCCCTTAGATGCTAGAGAGGTCTCCAAAATGTTATGAAGAAATATGATGTAAACCTCTCTAGCATCTAATACAATAAGAACTGCCTAATAAATGGACAACTTGATAAATGCTTGTGCCAACCCTTTTTTGCTCCAGTTCTTGAGACACCAGACTCAATGAAACTGATGGACTAACAAGAAGTAAAACAATTTTGGAGAAAAGTAGCTGCACCAGTGAAGGAAAACTGAAATCCCCAAATTTCCATGGATTTAAATAGGGATTTTAACCCTTGAATGCCACAGAGATCTAACATTCATGGGCTTAAAAGCTACATTTAACGTTTTAAGGACAAGCAAGATGTCAAATACACTGTGGAGGTGTAGCAACGTGTTGCACACCCCTATGTTCATTGGATAGTTAAATTAGTAGGAAAAGTTTATTTGTGCAGATATATGTTTTAGATGGTTTTGTCCTGGAATTGATTTACCTTGTCTTTATACATAAGGCCCATTGGGGGGAATGTATGAATTCTAAACCAGGAGCTGTAATCTATTTTCTATCCCTGTACCTATCTAACACCAATTTACTAAGCTATTTCTGCTAAATAATATCCATTTAGAGACACTTGTGCCAAGGGGTGGGCAATATGTGCATTTCAGGGCATTTCTTTCCCACATGCCATATTTAACACCAAGGCACAAAGGAATAATGTAAGTTTATGCCATTTTCCTCTGCAGAAATCAGGGCCTTCCTGAGCTCGCTGTCTTAAAAAGATTGTAACATTTCACAAAAACAGCACTTCCAATTAATGTTCATAGTATTTGAGCCATATAAAGTGTTATTTCAATACTGTCAGAGTTAATTTACTTTTGAAAGGCTGCATGCGAAAGATCGTGTGACCAAATAATACAGTAACCATGTCATCTTAATAAAAATGCCGACATGAGAATCTCGCATTGCAAGACAGCATGAGATTCTCAGGTGAGGTAGTGAAAGATTGCATCCCAGTCTTCAAGTAAGTCAAGAAGTCTTGTCTCAAAATAAAAGATTTAGGGCTCGATTCAAATGTTGGAGTGAAAACCAACTTGAAGAAAAAAACTGCTTTCGCGAGATAACCAAGGTAACGTGAGATTCAAATCTTCCATACCTGGAAAGGTTAACGTGCGACGGCCTACAAAACACATGAAAACTACAAAACTGGAGTCACCTAAAATCTGACCTCATCGTCAACGCAAAACATCCAATAAAGACCAGAAACGTCCCAATAAAAAAAACAAGCGAAACGTCCAACATTACCTAGTGCCCCAGCCAATCACAGCACCCCAAAGTATCAAGTTCAGTCGAATAAACTATATATAGACCCAAAATAACCAATGTACCTTTGTCTGTGTATCTCGTTCATTAGAGCTAGAGCACAGGAACCAGGAGCAGAGGCTAGTGAAAGAGACAGGTAGTAGAGAGGTGCACATACACATAGTTAGAGGAGTTGGAGAGGACTGATACACCTTGCTACATTATAAACCTTTGCACATACCCATAACACGCATCCATACACAAACATACACATACACACACATAGCCCACATATTTTTTTTTTGCAGTAAAACACATACGCTTTACCTTTTTTTGACAGTGTGAGTCTGTGAGTGCAAGTGAGTGGCAGTGTGAGGGCCTTAGTGAGTGCCTGGGTGTGAGTGGGTGAGAGGAATGGAGAGGAGAGGAGGTCAGGAGAGAGGGGTGGGGAGAGCAGGAGGAGATGAGGAAGAGGAGCAGGTGGGTATCCCTGTTCAGGATAGGGGAGGGAGATCCCTGGGGTGGAGGGGCAGCCACATCAGAGAAGGCACATCAAGTGCAGGGGCAGTGGAGAGAGTGGGACAAGGGGTAGTCCAGGGGGTGCACCATGCACAGCCAGGACCAGTGCAGGCAGGGCTGGAGAGCCACAGTCAGGGCTCTCATAGAACCTATGGGGGTGAAGAGGAGGAGAGGGCGAGAGAGCCCAGATTCAGCGAGGAGGAGAACCTTGCCCTGGTGGAGGCGGTCATCTCCAGGGATCAGCTCTTGTTCCACAAGGGGAAAGTCACCGGCATGGGGGCCAAATGCAAAGGTGCATGGCGGGAGGTCCTTAATGCCGTCAACACAGTGTCCAGCTGCTGCCACTCCCAGGAAACAATCAAGAAGAGGTGGGCGGACTGCAAGGCCAGGGTGAAGAAAATGAAGGGCCAGGAGGCCATGCATGCTGCCGGAACGGGGTGGTCCGCCCCTGCGCATCCACTACACATAGTGGGAGGAGGCAGTGAGGAGAACCCTGTCCAGGACAGCAGTGCAGGGAATCCCAGTGTGGAGTGACACCGGAGATGAAAGGAGCCTCCAGTCCACTGGTAAGTGCCTCAAGGCCTACACACACATCACACAAATTTTGACACCTACCAGACAGAGGCCAACACAGTGACACCTCAACACATGGACAGCATTCCACACCACAATTCAGCAACACAGCTTGGAGAGACATCAAACAAGGACAGAATACTTGACAAACCCAGCCTGAATGGTAATGGTCAAGTCCCTGTTGAACCCCCTTCATGCTGTCCACAACAACATCATGCACAGCACAAAAACAATGCATACCGTCATGTGTCAGTCAAAGATATAACTATTATGTGTATCACAGGGTCATACATAGAGTGACAAAGAGGTCAGCACACAACCCCTTGAGTGCCACAAGGATAAGCAATGCATTGTTTCACAATACATTGGCTAGTCCCCTGGCCCCCAAAGGGTTATCAGAGAATATAAAGGAGGGGAATTGGTGTGTTTACTATTGTATTGTTACTGCATGTCAGGGCTAGGCGTTGTACATGTAGGTAGTTAGTCCAAATGCAATAGCCAAGGTTCAGCTTTCTGCATCATATATAGCCTCCAGAGTGTGGATGGCTAGGGGCATTCACCGCCATCACCACTCTGCAGGACATATGTGATTCACAAGGCTCAACCATGATGGGGGGATATTTTCTAGGGTTTCAGAAAGAGATGACAATGTGTACATAACAAGTGAAGTGTCATCACATCTGCAATCCCTGTTATATCCTGTGGAGCCAATGCACTGAAATCTAAACAACTTGGGACACATCACTGCTCAGGCTCTATAGCATAACATAGGAAAAGGGAGAAGTAACCTCCAATGGTACAGTAGAACCATGCACATGTTTGCTGTGTGTAAGGATCTTAGCTGTCCTGGCATGTTTTCCTGTGTCCTCCAGCTGATTGTGTTGTTGGGTTCCACAGATCATGTTTGTTGGTGTGCTTGGTGTTCCTGTTACTGTTGCTGACATCATTGTTTTGACTCTGTTGTCATTTGTCATCCCTGGTGCATTGCTGTGTACAGAGGTCATAGTGTGTTTGCTGTGGAGCCTAAGTGTATGTCATGCAATGGGTTTGTGTCACTCAAAGTGTGATGGTTCGGTCAACACATGTATCCCAATGAATGTGGATTGCAAGGAGGTATGCCTTGCCATTCACACCACTCAGGATACACATGATGACCAAAGCTACATCAATGTAGGTTAGTAGAATCAATGTATGGGATCAAACTCTGCAATGTGTGTCAGGATGGTAACCAATGCATTGCAAAGCAATGCAATGGATACCATCCTGCCACTCAACGGTTCACATGTCAGTGTCATATTCTTGAAGCACTCCTGTCATAGCTCACATCACTAATTACATCATGTCATGTGCCCACACAGCATACCAGTTTTCACGAGCAGAGGAGTCAGGGGAAACCTCCTCTGAGGAGGCCACCACCTCAAGGGCGCTGCCACCACCACCACCACCACCACCACAGCAGCAGTTTCCCCAGCATGACCCCCAGCAGCCACAGCAGCAGTGGCCCCAGCATGGACCCCAGCAGCCACAGCAGCAGTGGTTTCAGCATGGCACCCAGCAGCCACAGCAGCAGTGGATCCAGCATGGCCCCCAGCAGCCACAGCAGTAGTGGATCCAGCCTGATCCTGCCCTCCATGTTCCTCCACCACTGCAGCCTATGGTGAGGCACAGGATGCCACAGACTCTCCAGATGCCAGGCCATGAGGAGTCCAGCACGTGAGCTAGGCCTCAGCCACCCCCATGGTGATCTGGAAGCCAGGAGGCATCCGTGGTGTACCATCATAGGAACGCACAGACTACACCCCCCCACCAATGCCATCAACCCCAACCACACCAACAGATGTGCGCCACCCTGAGGCTGTAGAATCAGAGGGGAGTGAGGGGTCCGTGGATCAGTTTGGAATATCCCCTCACAGCCTCCATGTTGCTTTCTCTCCTGAGGCCCTCCATGGTCGTCCGCTCACCCACACCACACCACCGCCTCCGCCAGCCTCCATGTCCACCACGCCCATGTCACCCACGCCCACAGCAGTCCTCGACGTGGCATGTGCAGCTGTCCAGGGGGAGCAGCTCACCATGATCCTGAGGTGTGCCCGATCCTTGCAGAAGATCGAACTGAACGTAGGGCGGATCATGGAGTGCCTCTGGTCCATGGAGGCACAACAGGTGGTCGCCAACACTGAGCAGTTGCAATTCCACACTGGCATGATGGCGGTCCTCAGCCACATGTTGGTGGAGATGCGAGACTCAAACCAGTGGGAAAACCAGCACCAGCACCAGAACATGGGCCAGCCATCACAAGAGGGGTCTAGTAATGCATCTCCAGCCAACAGAGATCCACCACCACCACCACCACCAGCCACCAGACCCCCTTGGGTAACCCACCGCAGTCAGAGAGAATCCACCTCTGCAGCTTCCCCCGCCCCCCGACCCTTCCAAGAGAAAGAAGTAGGGACAACCTTCTCCAGCCCGTTCAATAAATATTTGCACTTCTTCATAAAATCTGTGTCCATGCATGTTTCTTATTGAAGATGTTTGTTTGGCAGAGTTGTCTCCAATGCATTACAAAGCTATGCAGTGAACACAACTCATGAACATCTAACATGGGTGTCAGGTAATGAGTTGTCTCCAATGCATTGCAAAGCTATGCAGTGAACACAACTCATGCACGATGAATGGCGTCACAAGCTTTTACAGCAGGGGTGAACACACACATCATATACAGACATGTTTGCACAAGTTCAACTCACTGACAAATGACAGCCAGACAACATCAGGGTGTTGTTCAATGATGTGACTTGAACTTGAACAACATGAACTCATTGGATAGATCAACAGATCAACAACATGATCACAATTAAGGGGATAGTAATTCTTATAATGTTTGAACAAATATGTTTTTGGGTTCATCGCCCTGAGTAGAACAAGGGAACTCCCACTGCTGAAGGGTGTTACATTCACAGGTCATTTCAGCTCACAGTTGTTTTTTAAATAGGAAAATCACAGTGGCCTGAAATTGTTGAGTGGCGCTGTTGCTACACCATCCTATGGAGATTCATGGTGCTGGGACCAGAGCTATCCATGGGATGGTGTAGCAACAGTGCCACTGTACAATTTCAGGTCACTGTGAGATTTGATCGATAACATTCAGCTTTGATCTGAAATCACTTTGGAATGAAACACCTTTCAGCAGGGGGAGTTCCCTTGTTCTACTCAGGGAGATGAACCCTACTAGATAGGTTTCTTAAAAATATGCAGGATTACTATCCCTTTAGAACCCTGACAAGGGAAAGGTGATCAATGACACAAGATGGTCATTTGTGATCAGATGTGTAATTGACATGGACACCAACAGGACATGGACACCTCATGGAAGTGGATTCAACATGTCACCGGAACAAACTTCTGGACCATGAAGGGTCATGCCATGGATGCCTGAAGAGGGTGAAAACAAGATTGGAAAGTGCACTATGAACACAACAGTCATGCTATTGCTGACCCATCATCATACCCTTGAGTGCCAGAGGTGTACACAACACATTGCTCAGCAATGCTTTGGAGACCTCACTGGCACTCCACCGGTACAGATTGGTTATTTGACATGGAGTGAACAATCCATTGCTTGTCAGGGTGTTGTCTAGCCATCATGACCTTATGGGGTTTGTATCATGGTATGGCAAGCAGACATATGTGTATGTGAGTGGGTACACACATCAGTGTGTAAACCAAGACTCATGAAACACAGGCAATATTTCATGGATCTCTATCACAAACAAGTCAGCATGGTAGGCCTTCAACCAGAGCATGAACAGTTGTAGCAGGTAACAGCTGTTGGACAGGGGTGCTTGGAGAAGGAGAATGAGCCCTTGCCCTCTTACACCTTCTCCTTCATTGTCGCCTTGGGTACAAGCATGTGTACATTCTGGTGTTGGTCTGTCTCTCTGTCAGTGTCTCTCTCACACTACATCTGAGGAAGGTGGGCTGTCACTTTTAAACAGCAGTAAGGTATTGTTCATGTGGTCATAATGTTGAAACCAGAACAAAGGGGAGGAATCGCACCAGCTCTGTACATAACTCCTTACTCAAAATAAAACTGTAGTCAGCTGAGGTGCACTCATAGGAATATACACTGATACTGAAGAAAGGGAAGAAAGGAAGGGGGGAACCAACAAGAAGAGAACCACCAGGTGGTGCCCCTCCCCCCCAAAAAAAGACGACGAATAACTGAGGCACATTCCAGTAGTATACAGAAAATCGAAATAAGCTTTATTAGACAATACAAAATCAATCAAGTTAATACATCAAATCAATTAAAAATCATCCAGCACCAGAATACAAAGTCATGAAGATATTTCCCTATAGAATAGTGCTTCTATAGACTGAGAGCAAGTATATGTAAAGCAAACGTGCAATACCAAGTACCTACGAAAAATAGAGATAGATGGATACATGTGTATGTATATTTTATTATTATCATTTTGCACTTTATATGTATGGTAATATTGCAAATTGGCAACAGTCCACTTTGGATTTTTTATAGGTACTTGGTATTGCACGTTTGCTTTACAAATACTTGCTCTCAGTCTATAGGGGCATTATCCTAGAGGGAAATATCTTTATGACTTTGGATTCCTGTGCTGGATGGTTTTTAATTGATTTGATGTATTCACTTGATTGATGTTGTATTGTCTAATAAATCTTATTTCTATTTTTCCTATACTCCTGGAGTGTGCCTCATTTATTAGGTTTCTTTTTTGGGGATAGTGGGGCACTGCTTGGTGGTTCTCTCTTGGTTGGTTTTTCCCCTTCCTTTCTTCCCTTTTTTCTGTATCATGTGGTCATACAGGTGTGTGTTTTGTCTCCATTGACTGCTGAGGTTACATAGGTGAGCTTGATTTGTTCTTGTAGTGATAGGTGTGCATGTTGTGGTGTGGGTTAACCTCTGTTGTTCAAAGGTGTGTTGGGATGGCTTATTTGTGCTTTGTGTTCCCCTTGTCCCTTTGGGGTTGCTGGAGACTTGTTGTTTGTCTATGACTAGTTTGCATGTTTTAGGCCGGTGTTTTACAACCTTTGTGCTATGGCTCTTTAGTGTGCTATGAGAGCAAGCTCAGGTTGCCTGACTATTCCCATACAGATTACAACTGCTTTGTGGACATGTGTTCTGTGATATAAGTTTGTAGTGGTCATTCTGCTCAATTATCTCCTTCTTGTCATCCCCACTGTGAGGCCTACTGATAACTATGTATCCATTGATTGTTCCTTTCGCTGAGCCCTTTCTAACAACTGCAAGGGGTGCCGTGGAATATCCAGATTGCATGTTTGGGGTGTCTTAGGTGAGGGGTTGTGAAGCACTGTTGTAGGCCTTTTTATTGTATGTGCTAGGCATTGCAGGGGTTAATATCTGACCTCTGTATGCTTGGGTTATGTCCCTGAATGACCCGCTTATCTGTTTTATTTTCCTCAACAGTGGTTTTCTACTCTGAGTTGTATGATGTTCGCCAAAACAAATGGGTGTTAGATTTTTGGAGGAAAATGTTGCAATTTAACTTGCTTTAGCCCAACATTTGAATGGCTCTGGGCTTCGCTTTTACATTGTCCTCAATGGGCGAGATTTTGATGTTTTGGCGACGGGCGTCGTGTGTTTAAGAACTAGTGGGAACATTTGCATTGCTTACTTGACGTACAAAACCACCGTCACCAGTTTTTTCTGCCGAAGCCAACATTTGGATCGAGCCCTTAATTCTTACTGTGTACATTTCCCAGAATCTCCATAAGAATCCTCCATGTATCCTCTACTTTCTCCATCAGCAGTGAGGATACTGAAAAGTCTTGGAATGTCAAAATAAAAGATTTAACAATTTGAGTGCCAGAGGGGTATGGAACGTATTGCAAATCAATGAGTTCCATACCCCTCTGGCAATCAAAGGGTAAACAAGACTTCTAGACTTACTTGAAGACTGGGATGCAACCTTTCACTACCCCACATGAGAATCTTGCTGTCTTGCAATGCGAGATTCTCATGTCAATATTTTTATGACATGGTTACTGTATTATTTGGTTGCATGCACTTTTGCGTGTGACCTTTTAAAAGGATACCATTAGAGTTGTAGTTCAAGAGTAATTGAATGATAAAGTATCACCCTCCCACTTTTTTTACATAGTAGCTTATGTTGAAAAAAGACTTGAGTCCATCAAGTTCAACCCTAGTTGAACAAGTTCCCATTCTTGTTTACCGTTGTTGATCCAAAAGAAAGCAAAAAAAAAAAAAATATTTCAGCAATTTAAAATTCTGCCTTGAATGGGGGAAAAATCCTTCTTGACTCCAAATGACAATCGGATTTCTCCTTGAATCAACAAGCCCAAAATAAATATTAATCCCAATGCTAATATACATAGCACTCTATATTCTGCTCCTTTAAAAAAATATCCAGGCCCTTTTTAAAGGTATCTAATGTATTTGATAGCACCACCTCTTCAGTCAGTGAATTCCATACCATTATTTTCCTTACCGTAAAGAATCCCTTCTGCTATTGCAGATGAAATTTCCTTTTTCTCTTAGCAGTCTTAGCAGTTGACCCCTTGTCCTTTGTACTTATCTGTCAATGAACAGGTGTTTCGAGAGCCCTTTGTATGGGCCCTGAACATATTTATAAAATGTTATCATATCCCCTCTAAGACACCCTTTCTCTAATGTGTACATATTTAACTTTTTTAGCCTTTCTTCATAACTAAAACTTTCCATTACCCTTATCAGTTTTGTAGCCCTCCTCTGCACTTTCTCTGGTTCCATAATGTCCTGTTTGGAAAAGGTGCCCAGAGCTGAAATGCATATTCAAGGTGGGGGTCTTACCATGGACCAGTAAAGAGGCAGAATAATATCATCCTCCCATGAGTCACTACCCCTTTTAATACATGCCAATATCTTATTGGCCTTTGCAGCTGACACTGCACACTACTGCTAAGTCTATTGTCTACCATTAATCCCAAATCCTTTTCATTAGCAGATTTCCCCAAAGAAACACCATTTAAACTATATATTGAATTTTTTTTATTATAACCAAAATGTATAACTTTACACTTGTCCACATTGAATCCCATTTGCCATTTGCCTGCCCAGTTACCCAGTTTGTCCAAATCCTCTTGTAATGAAGACACATCCAGTTCAGACTTTATTACCCTACTTAATTTTTTGTCATCGGCAAACACTGATGCATGGCTTCCTATGCCCACTAGGAGATCATTAATAAACAAAATAAAAAGAAGAGGTCCCAGGATAGATCCCTGAGGTACTCCACTTTTACCTAATCTAAGCCACCTCCCCTTAGATGTGGAATCTTGTCTTAAAATCAGAGAGCTCAAAGCAAGGGACACTCTTCTTACTGTAAATATGATGAAAACCCTGCCCCCTTGACAGGTTTTTCAGTTTTTCCCTTATGCTAATTGAAGATTGTCCCTCTCTGAGATCCATCCAGAACAGTCTTGCTGCTCTGAGGTGAGCAGTGTTACATCAGTAAAAGGGATGGGAGGAGGATACTTTATCAATCATTTACTCTTGAACTGCAACTAACAGTATTGAAATAACACTCTCCATGGCCCAAATACTATGAAGATTAATTGGAGCTGTTTTATTGTGAAACATTACTATCCCTTTAATGACAGTGGAATGTGTGTGCCACTATACTCTACAGAGATTATGTGCTCTAGTACATTCCCCTAAATGCTTCCTCTGGTGTTAGAGGCTAATGCCACCTGAGGTGCCATGGTGGATTCTTACATTTTCCCATTGTTTCGAATGTATAATATTTTGTTTTTTCTAGGTCTTCTAATGTGAATGTTTGTGTGTCAGAGGCAAAAGCTACTTGCAGTTTTTCAGTGTCCATATTATATGTATTATTTGTCTTTTGGATGTATTGTTCTACCTTGGTGATGCTTGGTCTTCACCACTTTGATGTATTAATCTACATGTTATTGAGTTTAATATAAAGTGATTGATTGAAACTAGATGTTGTGTTTTTTTACTGTTTCAATAAATTTTGTCCACAAAACATGACCTGGTTAAGTACTTATTAAATTATCCTAACATTTAAACTTTTGAATGCTAGAGACAGTGCTGGATTTAAATTCCAGGGCACCTAGGCAAGGCACTTCTGGTCCCTATCAACATGATTACATGTCCCCACCCCCAGAGCCAGCCACTGTTTTCTGGAACACAAAATACCCTTGGAGTATAACATAAAAACAGAAAAATGGTCTGTAGTAAACTACACATTATTTTGGCATATGAACCGCTAAATAAATATTACTGTATAAGCTAGACCAGGGCTGTACATGTTTAGTCATCAAGGGCCACCAACAGTGCAGGGTGTAAGGATTTCCCTGATTAAGCACAGGTGAGTCAGTCAAAATGAATGAGCCACTGATTAATTTGCATGTTTTTAAACCGGGAAATCCTTACATCCTGGTCTGTTGGTGGCCCTTGAGAACTGTACCTGGACAGCCCTTAGCTAGATAGCATATTCTGTACACTATTTAAAAATGCATTACACATCGTCCTGGTCCTTAATGTGTTAAATAGGCTCCTCAGGAACTACAATTTCTGCCTCCATGGGTATTACATCCAAGACTGACTGATGTCAAGTTATTTCTTGAATAAAGACATAAGGGCAAAATTACTTGCGGGCATTAGGATTTCTTAACAACAGTAAGTTAAGTGGGGTTATTATTAGAAGGTAATTGCCAGGGGGAAAAAAAAGAGAACTTACAGCAAAATTACCATTAGTGTTGAGCGAGCGTGCTCGGCCGATGCTCGGATCGGCTCGAGCATCGCTCTGCTCGGCACATGGCGGTACTCGTCGAGTACCGCCATGTGCTCGCCCGCCATGTTCGGGTGGCGGGGATCTGTGCCGAAGGAGGCACAGATCTGAAGACGCTCCGCTGGACCACCAGGGACTGGAGGTACGGGGGCATTGCGGAGATGAAGGGGGCATTGCGGAGATGAAGGGGGACAGTGTGGAGATGAAGGGGGACAGTGTGGAGATGAAGGGGGACATTGTGGAAGGGGGACATTGCGGAGATGAAGGGGGCATTGCGGAGATGAAGGGGGCATTGCGGAGATGAAGGGGGACAGTGTGGAGATGAAGGGGGACAGTGTGGAGATGAAGGGGGCATTGCGGAGATGAAGGGGGACAGTGTGGAGATGAAGGGGGACATTGTGGAAGGGGGACATTGCGGAGATGAAGGGGGCATTGCGGAGATGAAGGGGGACATTGCGGAGATGAAGGGGGACATTGTGGAGATGAAGGGGGCATTGACCAGGCACCCTCCCCTCATCAGAGCAGGGGGTGCCTGGTGTAATGCTCGTGTCGCCCCATTGAAGTCAATGGGGCTCGGGTGCTCGGCCGAGCACTCGAGCCTCCGGCGGTGCTCGGTCAGAGCACCCGAGCACCCGAGCATCGGGGTGCTCGCTCAACACTAATCACCATGAATTCACCATATAATACATTTTCCAAAAGTGCACAGAAGTAAACAAAATATGAAGTTCAGTAAGGAATAAGGGGGCCCTACACAATCCCCAAGTGTATGGAGCAGTGCAGGATTGTCATTTTGCTACATTTTTAATTTAGGTATTGTGAAGGGTCCCCACCTGTTCTTCAAATTCTGTTCATTTATGCCCCATTTTTATATTTGTATTTTATGGATTTTTAGTGCTCTGAGTGTTCTTTTCTTTCCCTGGCGATTGTCTGATTTTCATTATATCACAGTAAAATGTAACTGTTACATATGGCAATGATTGCATATAATTAAGTGCACCAAAATGTGTTTTACAGATGCATAATTGCTGGTCATTGCTGGAGAAGTTTTAAAGGCATACAACATGACATTATCTTAATTAGCTTTCCTTGCCCATGTGAGCCTGGAACCACTCCAAGTTACTTGTGTAAAGGAAAATGAAATTCTAAATACATACTGTGATGTTTTATTTAGGCTCCATGCAGTTACTGGAAAGGGACTGCAGAGACCTCTATACAAATGGAATGTATAAATATTATATCCCAGTTTTTATGGTCATCATCCACACACTATAGGTAATCCCTCCTGAAGGCAGGTCAGTTAAGCCATGGGAGCGTTAAAGAGAAATTTTAATTTAAAGGGATAGTAATACTTCATTTTAACTTTATTTTATTTTGTAGGCATTAAAAAAACATGAAGAATGATATAAGTCTTATCTCTGAAACCTTTATGGTTTAAGAGATATTCACAAACAAAGTTTCCCCCCCCTGTTCCACCAGATCAGAAGGGAGATGCCCAGATAGACTGCAGAGAAGGACAATCTTCAATTAAGATAATGGAAAAAGCTGAAAACCTTGTCAAGGGGGGAAGGGCTTTCATTGTTTTCATACAAAGAAAATTGTCCCCTTCTGTTATCTGTACTGTCATACAACCAGACTCACATCTGAGAAGAGATGGCTTACACTAGGTAAAAGGGGCGGGGAGAGGAACTTTGCTTGCGAATATCTCATATATAAGTAATATGATATTGTTAGATTTAACCCTGTGAGTGTCAGATGGCTATACAATGAATTATAAGCAATACTTTGTATACTCCTCTGGCACTCAAAGGCTTAAGAGATAGACATGGTAAAATCATTAAAACTGCTTATATCTTTAAATGTAAAATGTTCTAAAGCAAAATAGTACAGTTTTATAGGAAACAATGATATACTTCCCATAAGGCTGAGCAAGTAACTACCTAGAAAACTGTTTAGAGGGTTTTGAGGAGGATCTTGGCTCAGCTGTGCTTGGCCACATTCCCAAACTGGGGAAAATATATAAATCTACCAGTGCACTAAGATATCGGCCATAAAAAATGATAATCCTTAATTTCACAGTATATGCAGGCAAACACCGACCAACCCATAGCAAGTGTAGAAAAATCAAGTAAAGTTATGCTGATTTCCTCTGCACCTTGTTAGTACATGGAGTTACACAAGGCACAGATGAATAGAATACCCTAGTGAAAGTGGCAAAGATGGCACAGTTTTTGGTTTAGATAGTTTAGGTTGAAAGGGATGAGACTTTGGATGGAGCTGTGTTAAAGGGGACTTAAGAAAGTCTTGTGTGGACATGCATTGCTAGGAGTGCTGCAGATTTAAATCCAGCCCTACTGTTAAAGGGACCCTATCACCTAAACATAGCTTTTTTTTTTTTTTTTAATATATTTTATTATCGGATCACTCCATACACATACAAAGAAAAAAAGATACATGTAATATCCATCAAGTACAGCAAGGATATGCAACATTGACAACAGATAAAAGGAACAAAAGCATAATAATAAGGCGTACAGAGTTGACCCGGGGTTTTTATAAAAATTCAACCCAAGCTCCAAACAACTAACCTAACTAAGCTAAATCTATACCCCTCAAACCCAATTCCTCTCTCCCCCGAACCCGCAACTCCCCCCGACCCCCACCCATCAGCCAATGTCACCTCAAGATCCCAGTGTAAATAGAAACCAGACACAAAGATGTACAACAAGTATATGCCATATACATCCACCTGGTAAGTAAGCGCAAATCCATTCGATCCACTTCAAAATGTTATACATCGCCAGGAGCTACAGTAGTATTTGCTCTAGCTGTCCACCAGGTCTGCCACCGTCCCCAGATCTTATCAAACTTAGCCGGAGTACCTCGGTGTAGATAAACTAATTTGTAATGTGGAAAACACTGTGAAACCAAGTTAATCCACGCCCTGCAAGTGGGAGCCCTGTCTGACATCCAGTTCAAAGCCACCACCTTTCTTGCCAGCACCAAAAGCTCACGCAGAAGAGATTTGTCGTTAGCATCCTCAATCTCATCGGGGAAGATAGACAATAAGCAAAGCTTTGGAGTAGCAGGAACAGGTCTTCCCAATACCAGGGTCACAATACGGATTATCTCCGACCAAAATCTTCCAACCTCGGGACACTCCCAAATCATATGCAAATAGGTCCCACGAACATCGTCACACCGATGACAATGGTCAGTGCTGGAAATCCCCATTTTAAACAGTCTGATTGGTGTATAGTAAATTCTATGTAGAATATTCAACTGTATCATTTGATGCCTAGTCGATGTCGCCACCTGAGCTGGCACCTCCTTAGCCATGCTCCATTCCCAATCCTCTAATGGGCCCAGATCTAGTTCTCTTTTATTCCGTGAGGTAAACTCCTGATTTTGCATGTGAGATTCCAGCCATTGATAAAAGAGAGAGGTCTCAGAGGTTCAAGAGTTATCAACCTAGTGAGAAGCGGAAATGTAGCAATCATCGGTGCTCTATCACCCCACTGGGCTCTAAGAGCATGTCTGGTGCATAAATAAGAATAGAAAAGATTGTGTGGCAGACCTTATTCATCATGTAACTGTGCAAAGGATTTCAGCTGGTTATCATGATACAATTGTCCCAAAGTATTAATCCCATATCTAGTCCACAGAGGACCGAACTCACTACCAAGTAAGTGATGCAATCCCGCAGCACCCCAAAGAGGGGTGTCCGGGTCCATGGCTACATATCCCAGCAGTTTCTTCAACTCCCCCCAAACCTCATGTAAAGTTACAGCTAATGTAGTCCGGATTTTGAAAACTGCGGGGCCACCATGCAAGAACTGGGGTAGTTCATAGGCAGGTTGCAATAACAGTGCGTCTATCTGAGTAGTTTGATAGCAAGGTCTGGGGGAAACAAAATCGAGAACATAGCGACATTGCGCTGCCAAGTAATACCTGTAAAAGTTGGGCAAGGCAATTCCCCCCTCCCGCTTCAGTCTCATAAGAGTAGCCAACTTAAGTCTAGCCCGACGCCCCCGCCATATGAAATGTGAAATAATTTTGTCTATTTGTCGAAAGTATTTTTTAGGAATAGGGACCGGTGTATTCTGAAAGATATATAAAAACTTAGGCAAAAAAATCATTTTGATAAGATTCGATCTACCAATAGGATTTAACGGCAATTGAAGCCACGCCACTGTTTTATCATTAAAAGATTGAATAGTGGGCAACAAATTCATCTCCAAAAAGGAGTCCGTCGATGCCGCCACCCGAATCCCCAGATAAGTACAGTCGGTCACATAAGAAAGAGGGACATCTGGTGAGCGAGACTCTCGCAGACCACCATCAATCGGGAGCATAGAGGATTTAGACCAATTGATCCGAAATCCAGAATATGTACCAAAATCATCCACCAATCGCAGAGTAGCCCTCAGGGAATCCCCATCATCGCCAAGAAAGAGTAGAATGTCATCGGCATATAATGCAATCTTTTCCTCTCTGCCCTCAATACAGAGTCCATGAATCAACGGGTTGGCACGAATCAGTGTAGCCAAAGGTTCCAAGGCCAGGGCAAACAAGCCAGGTGAGAGCGGGCAACCCTGTCTAGTGCCATGATGCAAAGAAAAGGACTGTGAACTCAGTCCACCCGTCACCACAGAAGCCCTGGGGTTGCTATACAAAATATGTATCCAATTAATAAAGGATGGACCAAATCCAAAACCTCGAAGCACATGCCAAAGATATGGGCATTCGACTGAGTCAAAGGCCTTAGACGCATCAAGAGACGCGATCGCCCGAGTTCCAATGGTCTCATGAGGAAGCTGGAGATGCAAAAATAATCTTCTAAGGTTGTGGGATGTCGATTTGCCTGGAATGAAACCAGTCTGATCTTCATGTACGATGGATCCCAGCACAGTATATAATCTGGTGGCCAGTATTTTCACCACAATTTTTGCATCCGTGGTTAAAAGGGAAATAGGCCTGTAGGAGTCGCAGAGTTATGGATCCTTCCCCGGCTTAGGCAACACGATAATGGAGGCATCATTCATGGAATCCGGAAGATGTCCATCATCTATAGCAGTGTAAAAAGTATTCAACAGATGAGGAGCCAAAATATCCGCAAAGTCCTTATACCACTCCGCAGGAAGACCATCCACTCCCGAGGCCTTGCCAGCCGGCAGACCACGAATCGCCTCCATCACCTCTCTAAGGAGTATAGGAGCATCCAGCATGCGTCGATGTTCCAAGGAGAGTTGCGGAAGATCACAATGATCAATAAAGTGAGATATCTGGGACTCAGAGTGAGTTAGTCGAGACTCATATAACTGAGAATAAAAGCACTGAAATCGCAAGTTAATCAGCTGCGAGTATCACTTCACCCCCAGAATCTCGGAGTGAAGAAAGCAACGGAGCCCCCCTATGTTGACGAACAAGATGAGTCAAAATTTTCCCCGCCTTGTCCCATTTTCAAAGATATTTTGTTTCATATAAAAAACGACGAGCATTCAGTTCAGAAAGTTTTACGGAATATCGCAGTGAGCAAGAGACAAACTTAGTGTAGGACGCCGAATCCCCACTTTCCACAAACTGACTTTTGGCCGCAGCAGCCTCCGACTCCAGAGCTTCCACCTCACTAGTTTTAAGTTTATTTTGCGTAGATATAAGAGATATCAAAGAACCCCTTGTAGCAGCCTTGGCAGCCTCCCAAACAATTCCCTGAGGAGCAGAGTTAACATTGATGGCGAAATAGTCACACAGATCTTCCCTATGTCTAGAGACCAATTGCATATTAGTCATCCAAATGGGACTAAACTTCCAAACTCTGGGCCCAAATCTCAGGGTCTCGATGTAATGATAATAATAGCGGGGAATGATCGGAAGCCACCATGGTTAGAAAACAGCAATCCGTAACCCAATTCAAAGCCACCTGGTTAGCAAATACATAGTCTATTCTAGATAACGTTTTATAAGTGGCTGAGTGACAGGAGAACTCCCAGTCCTGCGGATGGAGAGTTCTCCATACATCCATAAGTCCCATATCGCCCACAAGATTGAGGAAGGCATCTCTATGTAATTTGGAATCAACCGTCATCCCACCAAACCTATCCAAATCAGGATTAGTAGCTATATTAAAGTCACCCATACAAATTATATGATGATGTGTCTTGTCAGAGATATATATAAGCATTTCCTGAAGAACTGATGGGTCAAAAGGCGGTGGAATATAAACATTCATTAAGACAAACAGGGCTCCCTGCAGCTTACACGTTAAGAAAATATAACATCCCTGTGGATCAGTCTTAAGATCAATAAGTTCAAAAGAAACTAATTTAGAAATAAGGATGGAAACACCCCTAGCATATGTGGAATACGTAGCATGATAATGATTCTGTATCCAGTGCCTCCTAAGAGACAAAACTTTGCCCGCAGTAAGATGGGTTTCCTGCAACATAACCACTCCTGGAGTCTGCCTCCTGACGTGGTTCAGAACCAAAGACCGTTTAACAGCATCATTCAGGCCACGTATATTCCAGGATAAGAATTTACAAGTTAATGGAGTCATTACTGACATAAGTGAAATGTGTTACATCCCCGGTCACCTGATGGGATCTGTTGGGGGTGAGGGGCGCCCAACCTAAACATAGCTTTGGTTATTTTGAAAGAGCTTTCAAAATACCTTATATGTTTTATTAGCCGCTTTGTATTTTGCAAAATAGTTTTATTTAAATGTATAAATTATGCTAATGAAGGCATTCTTTGCTGGCACATGTTGCAGCCCTATTATGTATTATCCTTTATTTAGAAAGAATGAACTTAATCCACAATGCTGTATCTTTAAGTTTAAAATGTTCTAAAGTAAAATAAGGAATTTACATAAAAAGATATAAAACATTACAGTCAGAACATAATATACAAAAGGATCAGAGGGACCTGCATACAAAATCTTACAGAGGAAAGTAGTTTGGGACATAGACGGTATAAGTTTTACTGCTTTTAAGTGTGATGTGAACTGCTAGTCAGTGGGTAGGAAATAGAAGTGCTTTTCAGTATTGTGGTCCATATATGTAGGTGTCTGTGTGAGCAATGAAGTTCTGAAGAAGTTCTGAGTGGGAAAGTGATGTACATATAGAAAGGGAAAAAGGGTGAGCAGGGTGGGTCATTGATCTGATCATGCTCATAACAGTTGTTGGGCAGTTTATAGGCTTCCTTTATGAGGTGAGTTTCCAGAGCGTGCCTCAAGTTCTGATATCCAGAGGGGGTGGGGGTGATGGAATGAGTGAGGGAATTAAGAGCTCAAATGTAGCATAGGAGAAGTTTTGCAGGTGGGTGATGTAATGAGCAATGCAGAGAGAAGAAACTCCTGTGCAGAAGAAATGGTTTAATTTTTAAATGGAGCACTCAAAATGTTGCGTCTTAAAGTGTCGCATTTGTTTGGCCGCATCATTCCGAATGGCACATTTAGTATCTCGCGTCTTAAAGTGTCGCAAATTCTACATGCCGTGTCATTCCGAATGACGCATTGACCATGTTGTGCGTTAAAGAGTCACATAAGGACGCATTAAGAACGCAATATGGGTGCTGTCACGGGAACAGGGCCATCATAGCCTTGCCCAACTAACTCCCAAAAACTATAAATACTTTTAAAGATATGTAGATGCTTCAGCCCATAGTACATCATCCTGTTTTGTGTATTCTGGCACCTCTTTTACCCAGCCCTATTCCTTTGTCCTATTGTCTAGTTAATTCACTCATGTCTGGCCCCATTGTATCCTGTCACCATTTTTCTATCATGCAGTATGTTTACACTCTCATTGTATTCAACGTACACCAGGTTTCTACACTACTGTGTCTTTCCCCACCCATTGACGATTGTAAAGTGTGTATTCCCATTGTACCATTGTGCCTCTACCACCAGTCCCATTGCCTTCCCATTTGTGATTTGCAATACCTGTGTCCTATTGGATCCTAAGATGGGTGGATAACTTGTTATATGGGTATAAAAACCCTGTTTCTTCTCCAATAAATCGTTTCATGTTTGTCCTCACACTAGTGTTGCCTGGTGACTGGGGGTGATCTGTGGGATACCGGTGGAGGTTTTTCTTGTTCCAGAGACTGATGGTGACACCCAGGTGAGGTATCAGCTGGTACCGTCACAGGTGCAAGAAGGACGCAAGAAATAAGGGCACAATAAGGACGATTAAGGATACAATATGGAAGCATTAAGGACACAATATGGGTGCAATATGGGTGCATTAAGGACGCAATATAGGTGCAATATGGACACAATATGGGTGCAATAACACAAAACCCAACCCAAAACCCACTAAAACCAACCCAAAACCCACAAAAACCAACCCAAAAACCCACTAAAACCAACTCAAAACCCACAAAACCCAACCCGAAAACCCAATAAAACTAACCCAAAAGCCACAACACCCAACCCAAATCCAACCAAAAACCCACTAAAACCGACGCAAAACCTACAAAACCCAACCCAAAAATCCACTAAAATCAACCCAAAGCCCAAAAACCCAACCCAAAACCCACAAAACCTAACCCAAAAACCCAATAAAACCAACCCAAAACCAACCCAAAAACCCACTAAAACCAAAGCAAAACCCATAAAACCCAACCCAAAAATCCACTAAAATCAACCCAAAGCCCAAAAAACCCAACCCAAAACCAACCCAAAACCCAACACAAAAACCCAATAAAACCAACCCAAAACCAACCAAAAACCCACAAAACCCAACCCAAAACCCACAAAACCCAACCCAAAACCCACAAAAACCCACTAAACCAACCCAAAGCCCAACCCAAAGCCCACTAAAAAACCAACAAAAAAACCCCCCGAAAATCCAATAAAACCTATCCAAAACCCAACCCAAAACCAACCAAAAAACCATTAAACCAACCCAAAACCCACTAAAAAAAACACAAAACCCAACCCAAAAACCCAATAAAACTAACCCAAAACCCACAAAACCCAACCCAAAACCCCACTAAAACCAACCCTAAACTCACAAAACCCAACCCAAAAATCCACTAAAATCAACCCAAGGCCCAAAACACCCAACCCAAAGCCAACCCAAAACCCAAAACAAAAACCCAATAAAACCAACCCAAAACCAACCAAAAACCAACCCCAAACCCACAAAACCCAACCCAAAACCCACAAAAAACAACTAAAACCTACCCAAAGCCCAATCCAAAACCCATTAAAAAACAAAAAAAACAAACCTAAAACCCAGTAAAACCTACCAAAAACCCAACCCAAAACCAACCCAAACCCCACAAAACCCAACCCAAAAACCCACTAAAATCAACCCAAAGCCCACAAAACCTAACCCAAAAGCCACAAAACCCAACCCAAAAACTCAATAAAACCAACCCGAAACCCACAAAACCCAACCCAAAAACCCACTAAAACCAACCAAAAAACAACCCAAAACCCACAAAACCAAACCCAGAACCCACAAACCACTCATACTGTGTCCTTAATGCACCCATATTGCCTCCATATTTTATCCATATTGTGTCCATATTGCATCCATATTGCATCCTTAATGCATCCTTATTACACCCATATTGCACCCATATTGCGTCTTTAATGCACCCATATTGCGTCCACACCTTATTGCACCCATATTGCACCCTTAATGTGTCCTTATTGCACCCATATTGTACCCATATTGCGTCATTAATGCATCATTATTTTGTCATTAAGTTGCATCCTCATTGCACCCATATATTGCTTCCTTAATGCGTCCTTATTGCAATGTTATAGCTGCAACTCTTTAATGCGCGATATGGTGAATGCACCATTGGGAATGACACAACATGTATAATTTGCAACACTTTAAGACACGACATGCTACATGCGCCATTCGGAATGACACGGCCAAAGACATGCAACACTTTAAGACATTTTAAGTGCGCCATTCCAAAAGGATACCAGAAGAAAGATGGTAGAATGATTACATTTGAAAATAAGAGATGAGGTGAGAGGGTTCAGTGTTTGTAATGGCTCTGTAAGTTAGCACTAGACACTGCTCAACAATACATTTCACATCTCTCCTAGAACTGATAGGTTTTAGTGTCAGTGAATGGGAGAGGTAATTTAGGGCTAACTGTCACGGTCACTAGGCAAATAAATACACAACAACGGTACAAGTTTATTAAAATAATCCGAATAATGAAAAGAGTAAAACAGTTCCTCAGTCAAAGGGGATAACGACACGAGGACAGTGTCTAGTCCACTACCCAGGAGCTGACACTGAACCATCGCAGGTATGTAGATACGGAGTAGGTAGAACCAACTTGGTTCTAAACACTGATAGGCAACTGAATGCTGAGACAGCAAAGGAGAGTACCCAGACAATACCAGAGAATGGATTGTCAGATGGAGCTTTTGGGTAGCTGAAGGTGTAGTGATACCCAGCAGGGAAACAGAGCAAGGGTAGCCAGCAGATACAGGCAATCTGCAAATAGCACTACTCCAGGCAGCAGAGTAAGTGCTCAGGCAAGGCAGTTGGTAGGAGTGCACAGAGAGGAGGCCATGGGCGAGACTAACCTGCACTTGCCTGTCAGAGGTAACGGCTTGACTGAGCGGAGGCAAGAGAGTATATGCGCTAGTACGGGTAGGCAGATAGGTAACGCACCAAGGTGGCAACAGACTAGGCAGAGCAAAAGCAACTGCAATACTACCAGCTTGGTAGTTAAGTGCCAAAGGAAAGGAGCGCGCTGTTGATCTATCTGGACAAGTGGTAGTCAGACAGGAGTGATAACTAACACAGAGCATAGTCAGACAGACCATAGTCGGAAGCCACATGGGGTAGTCAGCCACAGCCCAGGTCAACACGGAGAGGGTAGTGGGACAAGTCAGACAGAGCCACAGGTCACAACCGGAATGGGTAGACAGACAGGCCAAGGATTGAACACCAGAGAGTAACGGAAGCCAGGCAAGGGTCAGACGAGCAACACAACAATGCACACAGAAACACCATGAAAGGGAGACTAAGCCCAGTTCGCGACCAGGCTATAAAGCCAATGCCAGAAGGTGGAGCAATATCGCTAAACTGACAGGAAGCATAAAATAGCAAGAGCAACATCAGAGATGTGCAGCCGCAGGGATCAAGTCAGAGTCATGCCACTCCACTCCATACAACCGGACAGGCACAGCAGGCAAGGAAATCACGGGCACCATGATACTATCACATAGAGTGCATGCATGACATGCTTGAATTAGCATACTCTATAACTCTAAATAACTAAAGAACTCATTTTATAGATACAAAATTGCTCAAACAATATATTGTTGATTTTCAAAGCTCTTTCAAAGATACCAATGTTATTTTTTAACCTACATTTTGATGGCAGAGAAGAACCATCTGACCCATCCAGTCTGCCCATTTCCATAATAAAATATGCAGTTTTACATACTTCTCAGAATAAACTTACACCTAGACTATGGATTTTTGAATTCCCTAACATTATTGTCCCTAATAACATCTGCTGGGGGGCTGTTCCTGGATTACTGAATACCCTAATGTATTGCTCCTATAACATGATCAAGGGCTGTTCCCGGAAGCAATATATGGATGCAATAAGGATGCAACTTTAGATCACAGCATCTTGTTCTAGTAATTTTTGGAAAATACTTCCCACCTGTACATATTAAGTTATTTGAATCTACTGTATTCTGGTACCTTGTGCCATGAATACTCTGCATCATTTTGGTGGCTCTTTGAACTGCCGCCAACATATTAATGTCCTCCTGGTGAACTCATACCAGTGATCTATAGAGGGGTATTAGTAATACCTCTCTCTTCCTTCTGCTGATTCCTCTTCCTGTGCAACCAAGTCCATCCAGTTGCAGATTTTCATAAGCTCTGAAAAAAAACTCACTTTGCCTTGATTACCACCAGTTATATCAACAATGAAGATACTGAATAGAACAGGCCCTAGCAGTGACTCCTGTGATCCTCATACCATTGATTATTACAGCTGTTCCTTGTCCTTCAGCCAATTATTTAGCCATTCAACCACATCTGAATCCAGTCCCAAACTATGCCTCTTATGAATCAGCTTCCAATGTAACATAGTAATTTAGGTTGAAAAAATGTTTGCGTCCATCTAGTTCAACCCTTTTCCTATTCCTGTTTACCATTGTTGATCCAGAAGAAGGCAAAAAAAAAACCCTCAATACAGCAATTTCAAATTCTGCATTGAATGGGGAAAAAATTCCTTCTTGATTCCAAATGGCAATCAGATTTCTCCTTGGATCAACAAGCACTAATGCAAACGTTCATAGCCTTCTATGTTTTGCCCTTTTAAATAAGTATCCAGGCCCTTTTTAAAGGCATCTAATGTATTCGATAGCACCACCTCATCAGGAAGTGAATTCCATACCTTTATTGTCCTTACTGTAAAGAAACCCTTCCACTGTTGTAGATGAAATCTCCTTTCCTCAAGTCTAAGCGGGTGGCCCCTTGTCTTTTTTACTGTTCTGTTAATGAACAGGTCTTTGGAGAGCCCTTTGTATGGGCCCTGAACATATTTATATAGTGTTATCATATCCCCTCTAAGACGCCATTTTTCTAGTGTGTACAAGTTTAACTTTTCTAGCCTTTCTTCATAACTAAAACTTTGTCAAGGTTTTTGATGAACACTCAGACCAGACTGATAAGGTTAAAAGGACTTTATTGAAAATAAGGTCACTCACGTAAATAGGCCTTAAGCCCAAGCCAACAGGACAGCAATATAGGCAGGTGTAACAGGAATAGCAAATAGTGATAAGTACAATCGTGTGAATAATACAATCACAGGTACGAAGGTTGAGACTGGAACTGAATAAGTGGCAGGTAACACAGTCCGAGCACTGACCACGGGACCTTGGCACAGATGGTCCAGGAGGAAGTGATTGGCACCACCCAGACGCCTGGGAGGAATGGAACCCAGAGGAGCGAGGCAACACAGCTGACACAGCCCAGACGCCTGGGTGACTCAGAACCCAACAGAACTAGACAACACTGACCCTGGCACAGGATGCCAATGGACAGGACAACTCTCAATCGGACCCTAGAATGCTAGGGATGGATCGTAACACAGTAGGATATAGACAGGCAACCAGTGTCCCTTCCACAGAGAATGGTAATAGCGCAACGCTGGCTCTAGAGCCCAAGGCTACTGCAGGATGGATTGAACATGACTCTACCTTGAGAGACCAGACACGCAAGGGTCAATAGGTAACGCCCTATGTATCTGCAACTCCCAAAGGGAGCGAGCCCAGCGTAATGGGAAGGTGGACACAGAGAGATCAGGGTAAGTCAGTCTGTGCAGAACACTGTACCGGTACTTCGCATGTGCACTCCGCCAATGGCGGTCAGAGAGTAGCTGCAGTACGAATGCTAGCGGCCGGTCGACAAGTAATAGCGCCACGCGGCACAACCAACCAAATAACGGTAATGCCACAGGAAGTCTAGCGCAAGTAACAGAGGCAGCCAAGCGGTAGGATAGATGCACTGACAATATGCTAGACACTGATGGCACTAGACGCACCGAGACAGCCCGGAATGGTCAGTAACGGAAGCGGGTTCTCAGCCAGATACGGTCAGCAACGGATGCGAGTTCTCAGCCAGATACAGTCAGCAACGGGAGCGGGTTCTCAGCCAGATACGGTCAGCAACGGAAGCGGGTCCTCAGCCAGATATGGTCAGCAACAGAAGCGGGTCCTAAGCCAGATGCGGTCAGCAACTGAAACAGGAGAAGAACAGCAACTTCAGGAACTTTGTCAGGCAGGCCTGGTCATACACAAACAGCAAACACGGAGCATAAGTCAGGAACTAGTATACCACGAAAGGGCAACATCATGGTGACATGACAGGGGTTATAAAGGCAGTTGCTGGGCGGCGACAAGTATACTGACCAATCAGATAGCAGAACAGGAAAATAGACAGAATGTCGCTGCCTGCCACCAGGAGCACGGGCACTGTGATAAACTTTCCATTACCCTTACTAGTTTTGTAGCCCTCCTCTGCACTCTCTCTAGTTCCATAATGTCCTTTTTCAGAAAGGGTGCTCAGAATTGAACAGCATATTCTAGGTGGGACCTTACCATGGACCTGTATAGAGGCATAATAATATCTTCCTCCCTTGAGTCAATACCCCTTTAAATACATACCAATATCTTATTGGCCTTTGCATGCTACTGCTAGGTCTATTGTCTACCATTACTCCCAAATCATTTTCATTAATAGATTTCCCCAGAGAAACACCATTTAAACTATATGTTGCATTTTTATTACTATACCCAAAATGCATAACTTTACACTTGTCTATATTGAATCCCATTTGCCATTTACCTGCCCAGTTACTCAATTTGTCCAAATCCTCTTGTAAAGAAAACACACACTTTATTAACTTACTTAATTTTGTGTCATCAGTAAACACTGATACATGGCTCCCTATGCTCTCTGGGAGGTCATTAATAAACAAATTAAAAAGAAGAGGACCCAGGACAGATCCCTGAGGTACTCCACTCATCACGTTTATCCAGTTGGAGAACTTGCCATTTACAACCACTCTTTGCATTCTATCTTTCAGCCAATTTCCAATTCACACACAAACATTTTCCCCTAGGCCTATTTCATTCAATTTGTACAGTATCCTCTTGTGTGGAACCGTATCAAATGCCTTGGCAAAGTCTAAATAGATCACATTAACCGCCGCTCCCGCTTCTATATTTTTACTCACTTTTTCATAAAATGCGATCAAGTTAGTTTGACAAGACCTGTCTTTCACAAAGCCATGTTGGCTCCTGCTAATGATACTCCTGTTCCAGCTGAATTCTTGAATACATTCCCTTAGCAATCCTTCAAACAGCTTCCCTACCGCAGATGTCAAACTTACAGGTCTGTAATTTCCTGGCTGTGACTGTGATCCCTTTTTAAATATGGGCACCACATCTGCTTTACGCCAATCCATGGGCACCATACCTGAAATAAAAGAATCCCTGAAAATCAAATATAACGGTCTGGCCAGGGCCTGGCTTAGCTCTTTAAGTACCCGTGGGTGTATACCATTTGGCCCCGGGGCTTTGTCCACCTTAACACCATTCAGTTGTTTTAACACTTTTTCTTGTGTTAGCCAGTCCCATGCTTGCTGTGACTGTTCTGTGAAAGTAGTTTGCAGATTCTTGTCCATTGGGTCTTCCTTGGTAAAAACAGAAGAAAATAAATGATTTAAAATATCTGCCTTCTCTCTGTCCCCCTTGACCATCTCACCCGTTTCAGATAACAAGGAACCAACATTTTCAGACTTTAATTTTTTGCCATTAATGTATTTAAAGAATGTCTTTGGGTTGATCTTGCTCTCCTTAGCAATATTTTTTTCATTCTCCGGTCTAGCTAATTTAATAGCCTTTCTACAGGTTTTGTTGGCATTTTTGTATTCTGCAAATGCCTCTGCTGATCCCTCAGCTTTATAATGTTTAAATGCCGCTTTCTTGTTATTTATTTCATGAATTACTTTACTGACTAGCCACTTTGGTTTTAATTTGCTTCTTTTGTATTTGTTTCCAATAGGGATAAATGTATATTTTTGCAATGTTATTTTGAAGGCATTCCACTTTCCTTCTGTGTTTTTTCCTGAAAATATTCTATCCCAGTCAATGAGACCAAGGGATGAATTAAACCTGCTAAAGTTGGCCTTTTTAAAATTCAGTGTTTTAGTGGAACCCATACCAAATTGCTTTTTTTGAATTAATCTCAAACGATACCATGTTATGGTCACTATTCCCCAAGTGCTTCCTTACTTGGATGTTAGAGATAAGTTCTTCATTGTCAGTTATTACCAGATCCACACACTGTCACGGTTTGTTAAGACACTCAGACAATAGATTTAGGTAAAAGCATAACTTTATTAAAAAAGTTAAAGCACTCCCCTTAGGGTTCACATACATATACATACAATATATATCAACTGAGAAATAGAACAGGTTCTACCTGCCTTGCCTATAATACCGAGCAAGGCAACCTAGGCGGCTATAAGGAATAGCAATAGCAGGCTCTACCGACCTTGCCTATACCGGGTAAGGCAACCGTGAGATGGAATATACCGGTTCTACCGGCCTTACAAATACCGGGCAAGGCAGCCTTGGGAGATGCTGAGAATAGGCTCTACCGGCCTTGCCAATACCTGGTAAGGCAACCGTGAGATGGAATATACCGGTTCTACCGGCCTTACCAATACCGGGCAAGGCAGCCCCAAAGGAGGAGACCACCAGGTTAAACGGAGATAACCAGCTTCCGCACGCTGGAACCAACAGTATATGTATCAGGTTTAATGGAGTAAACCAGCACCCGTGCGCTGGGACCAACAGTATGATCTGCCACCAGCTTAAATGGAGTTAACCAGCGTCCGCACGCTGGGACCAACAGGATAGTATACCACCAGGTTTAATGGAGTAAACCAGCGTCCGCACGCTGGGACCAACAGGATAATATGCCACCAGGTTTAATGGAGTTAACCAGCGTCCGCACGCTGGGACCAACAGGATAATCTGCCACCAGGTTTAATGGAGTTAACCAGCGTCCGCACGCTGGGACCAACAGTATAATATGCCACCAGGTTTAATGGAGTAAACCAGCATCCGCACGCTTGGCCCAACAGTATAATCTGTCACCAGGTTTAATGGAGTTAACCAGCGTCCGCACGCTGGGACCAACAGTATAATCTGTCACCAGGTTTAATGGAGTTAACCAGCGCCTGCACGCTGGGCCCAACAGTATAATCTGTCACCATGTTTAATGGAGTTAACCAGCGCCCGAACGCTGGGACCAACAGGATAATCTGCCACCAGGTTTAATGGAGTTAACCAGCGTCCGCACGCTGGGACCAACAGTATAATATGCCACCAGGTTTAATGGAGTTAACCAGCGTCCGCACGCTGGGACCAACAGTATAATATGCCACCAGGTTTAATGGAGTTAACCAGCGTCCGCACGCTGGGACCAACAGTATAATATGCCACCAGGTTTAATGGAGTTAACCAGCGTCCGCACGCTGGGACCAACAGTATAATATGCCACCAGGTTTAATGGAGTTAACCAGCGTCCACACGCTGGGACCAACAAGATAATCTGCCACCAGGTTTAATGGAGTTAACCAGCGTCCGCACACTGGGACCAACAAGATAATCTGCCACCAGGTTTAATGGAGTTAACCAGCGTCCACATGCTGGGACCAACAGTAAGAATATTGCCGAGGCGAGAGAGTGAGCAATGTCGCCAAGCAATTACCGGATGGGAACACTGAGGCTAGGTGAAGGTGGAGCCCAGCGAACACCGCTGATTAAACAGCAACCGGAACAAGCTAGACGAAACAACCGGAGCATCAGTTGTCACAGAGAGGTCCAACCAGAGTGGCAAGCAGACTGGAACAGGAACAGATGAAATCAGGAACACTGGAACTCAAGATTCAGTAGCTGAAGACTCTGGAACACTGGAACAGGCCTCAAGCAGCGAGACAGACTGGAAGACAGGACTCTGTAGCTCTGGACTCTGGAACACTGGAACAGGCCCAAACAGCATGACAGGAAGAACAAACAGATACTGTCAGAGACACCACGAAAGGGCAACCAAAGGGTGCCTGAGCTGAGTATAAATAGGCAGTCAGAGGCGGGCAGACAATAGACAGCCAATAGGAGCCCCTGCAGGTGATAGACAGTGTATAGCAGCAATCACGGGCACCGTGATACACACGCATTCACTCTTGTTGAGGTCTGTACTAGTTGAGACAAAAATTTGTCATTCAACAAGTTCATAAACGTACTGCTTTTAGCAGAATTAGCTGTTCCATTTCTCCAATCGATTTCTGGATAATTAAAATCCCCCATAATTATAGTTCTCCCTATTTGAGAAACCTTTTCTATTTGCATTAATAGCTGTGATTCTTCAAGGTCACCAATGTTTGGTGGTTTATAACAAATACCCACTAATATTTTCTGGGCAGTTTTACCCCCAGTGACTATTTCAACCCACAGGGATTCCACATGTTCACTATGGTCATCACATATATGGTACAGTATCAAAAGCTTAACTAAAATCCAGATAAACAAGGGTGGAGTGGTAGATGTAGTATATCATTGAGCAAGTACTAATCTTTTTTTTGTAGTACAGTGAAATAATATCATTCACAAGAGTATAAGGAATATAACACATTAACCCTTAAGGACCAGGAAGATGTGCAAATCATTGTGGTGTAATAAAGTTCAAAAACTTCTGGTCTTTCATGTGTTACCAATATATATCACTATGATGTTGTTCTCTCTGGAGTGCACAATAAATGGTGCAGTGGTGACCTCTGTAGCCTTTTTGGATCCCTCCATGGGTTTGCATGTAGTGAAAGCTGGTATTCTGCAGGTACCAAGATAATAATACAAACGGTAAGGCTCATGTATAAGAAAAGTGGTGCTGTTCTGAAGCAAACCTACTTTCACCACAGAGAACAAGTAATAATTCTAAAATTACCTGTTGATTTAAATGGGAATCTTATCTCCTTTAATGTTAGAGGAATGTATTGGAGACATAGACTTCAAGGGGTTAAAATTAAGGATAGGTGAATACTTCCATTTCCTTTTCACAATATTTGTGTGGAGAAAAACACAGTTTTCTGTCTTTTATAGAAATTCCCATGGATAGCAAATCTGTTATTTTTATTTTGTTTTGCACTTTAAATTACATTTGTCTATTTCTAACTACTTTCTATGGCAGAGAGAATTCCTGATAAAATACTACCTGTCACTGTCAGTGTTACTGTCTATAAATCACACCCACTGCAACTATCCTGAGAACTGGACAACACCAAAACTAAAATCAAGCAACTCCATCTCCTACTCTTTGCCTGTTTGTCTCTACACTAGCTATCATCAACATTTCTGTAGCTTTCTCTTACTCTTCTAAACACTGCAGTATTCATTTTTATAATAAAGTACATGATATACCTGCTATCCTCAGAATCAGCAGCCTCCAAATTGCAATAAAGCATAAAGTGCAACATCATAGTATATGCATGTCACTCTTATTATTGCCTTTACTGATATAGGAGTGAGGGTGTAAGTAACACAGTAGGCTGTATTTATGGATGTCCAGTGCATTCACATAACATGTGTCTTTAATGCCAGTGGCTGCACTGACAGGTATATACTACAGCATGTAGTGCATACTGCAGCATACTCTCTGCTATAATTAGTCTTTAACCCTTTGAGTGCCAGAAGAGTATCAATTGCATTGCATTTCAAAGCATTGAATAACCACGTGGCACTCAAAGGATTAATGCCATGAAGACCTGAACACCTGTTCCATAGCATGAACAGGGAAACTGACTGATAGTTGTCTACACCATGTTAATGCATGACATAGACTTTGGCTCTGACTTGAGGAATGTACTGAAATAATCACAGACTGCCCTCTTGTCTACAAGGATTTATGGAATACGTACCCTAGTAAATTGCCATTCGTCAAGCGTAGGGTCTCCAGTGCTTACTTTACTGTGGAATTGTACATCCACACCAGTAAGTCAATTTGTACTTGTTGTCTGTCTTGTCTTGAATATATGATGTATTACATATGCCTTTGTAGTATCTGACTATCCCTTAAAGTGATAGTAATATTTCACAAAAACAGCAGCTCCAATTAATCTTCATATGATTTGAGCCATAGAGAGTGTTATTTCATTACTGTGAGCCTGGTAGTTCAAGTGTAATTGAATCATAAAGTCCCCCCCCCCGACCCTTTTACCTAGTGTAAACCCCCACTCCTCAGATGTGGAATCCAGTCCATAGACCAGACAGCTCACATCAAGGGTCAAAATTCCTAATGTGTGAACAATGAAATCCCTGCCCCCTTGACAGGTTTTTCAGCTTTTTCCCTTATCTTAATTGAAGATTATCCCTCTCTCCAATCTACCTGGACACTCCCTGCTGTTCTAAGCTGAGCAGTGTTACATCAGTAGAAGGGGAGGGAGGGGAATACTTTATCATTCAATTACTCTTGAATTACAATGCTGACAGAATTTAAATAACACTCTCCAAGGCCCAAATACTATGAAGATTAATTAGAACTGCTTTTATTAATAAACATTACTATCCCTTTAATCTCAGCTTATCTTCTGTCTTCTAATCTACTTTTTATCGTGGACTGCCTTCATATATTTAATCCTTAAAAATGCCAGAGTGGTACGCAACGCATTGATTTGCAATGCTTTGTCCACCCTTCTGGCACTCCAAGTGTTAAGGCCAGCATAAATTTTGGGGGCATCTTTAATTTGGACTTTTTTTTTTTTAACTTTTCAGTGACATATTTGGAACAAAGAAGAAAATTACAAGACAGAAGATTAGAAGAATGAAAATGAAGAGAAAGAAGAAGCAAGTTAGAAGATTAGACAAGAAGATTGACAGTGGATGATCAGGGCGCTGAAGATCAGGATTGAGGTAAGTGTTTAATTTCAGAGGATATGGTTAACTTTAGGGGGTTAGCCCTGTGAGTGCCATTAGGGTATACAATGCTCAGCAGTGCTTTGCATACCCTGCTGGCATTCATAGGGTTATATTTTGTTACATTACACACATTTTTTCAGTACTTTGGATGTATTAATATGGGTCTTATGGCCCTATATCGATACAACCGCTGGCCACTTAGGTTTTTTTTAGGCTTTTTTAGTAGCTCTAGATTTTCTGGTGATCAAGCGGGTCCCTTAACGCATGTCTGACGCATGGAACTGAATGGGAAATGGAGACTCTTTTTAATGGCTTCAAAAGGGTGAAAAATTTAGCAACTGACTTGCTTTCTTTTTCTACACTATTTTTTCACAGCACAAGTAATTGAATGTGTTACTGTTCTTGGAAAGCTACTACAATAATTTTTTTTGTATTTTTTTGGTGTCGGGGACATTTGAATCCAGGCTCTTTTAGGTACAAATTGAAGTTAACAGCACTGATGTAAATGGTGCTAAAAATAGGCATGGCCGAAAAGTAAGAAAAACTAAAAATTTTTCTCAAACATTTTCTCCCTTTCACCAATGCAAAATGTTGCTCCTTTTTGCCAATTCCAACAAAATTTTCACCTATGTTTCCTATAGTGCAACATTTCCCACCACAATATTACTTCTTCTGAGGGTTGTAGTGGAGAAATAAGTAGCTGAAAGTCAAGGTTATGAGTCTTACAATAACATACACCTTGGAAAATATGTTAGCATGCAGAGTGCCTTTGTCCTGTGCCCACAACACTAACTTCCTGCTTAACTGACACTAGTACATATTCATGATGTTGTCAAGAGATAAAAAAAATTAAAAAGTACAACCTACAATGTGGTATATGTTTATGGTAGTGGTGGTGGGGGACTGGCGTGGACTTATTGAAGTGTGTGTATGTGTATATAAGAAAAACTCAAGTAAAAACACTCCGTAATACTTTATATAAAATGTATTATGGAAACATCAAAATCAGAAAATATAAGAACTATAACATGTGTACCTAGCAATTCATTGGGTAACGTTGTGTTACAGAGAGCTTTTAATTTATTTTTTTCTCTTTGTTAGCTGTTGCGGTCTGTCCACTATCAGACTGACAGCGATCTGTATCTGTATAGATATACTGTGCTTATATTCAGACAATGTGTTGTGGCCCTTTTAGCTCCAACCCTGCATTTTTGTTCCCATATATATATATATATATATATATATATATATATATATATATATATTGCTAAAGCAGTTTTTACAATTATCATGTTTGTGTCAAATATAACCTATCTTTCTTCTCAGATTACTGATACACATTACTTATAGGTCATAGCAGTTGTCCCAAGTGTGCTAGATGGTAGCAACCCTTCTTCACATCCCTTCTCCACCTCCTTATCTGTGCTGCTGTTAATACATTTGGCCTGGCTTTCTGCTTGTACAATTAAGGCACAGCCATCCTGGATATATAACTGCAGCTTGGGACATGCCAGCGTGGAGCTACACTTGACATCAGCTCTCTGAAATACAGCAGCATATCCACTGCCAACATCTTGGCAACCTTGCAATTCCACAGGCGTACTCTGTGATTGTTTTTTGAAGTTTTTGACTTCTTCCCATGAACTTATTCAGTGTGGACAGGCAGGATATGGCAGAAGAACCCTGTAACTTTATTGCTTTAACAACATGACCAGAGGTGGGGGTGGAGGTAGAGGCAGCATGTGTGGGTATTCTGATTCTTGGTATCTCCTACAGCAAACCCAGAGTCATCTTACTCCTCTGCAGCAGGAGCCTTATGTGTTATTTGGAATAAATGAACTATTGGCAGTGGCATACTCTTTGACACATTAACGACATCACTACTTCTCTTATATGCCTCAGAGCTATGGGAACATTTTGGAGTGCTTCTGCTGCTGTTAGTTGTGGCACCTCTGACCTGCTGATAGTGTGTCTCCCCGTCAGACCTGTGGTTGGTCTTCAGGGGGATCTCATAGAGGAACCTGTTTCCTCCTGCTCACATTCTTTTTACACAAGCAACAGATAGCAACATGCTTAGCTTTTGGATTCTGAGTGAAGTATCTCCATACTGTGGACTTCATGGACTGAGGGGTTCCTGAGGAGCTGCTACTTGTGAAATTCACATTTTTCTAATTTGCAGTACAGTTTATGTTCTTGTAACCTCTGTAATACTGCAACCACATCCCTGAGGTGTTGTGCAATGTTGAAGGAGTGTATAAGTATATTGTCCAGATACACCACCACAAAGGACTGCAACATATCTCTCAGGATATCATTAACAAACTCCTGGAATACGGCTGGAGCATTACATAACCCAAAGGGCATTACAAGATACTCGTAGTGGCCCAAACTAGTATTAAAAGCGTATTTCCACTCATCACCTGCCTTGATCCTGATTAGATTATACGCTGCCCGTAAGTCCAGTTTGGTGAAAATGAACGAGCCCTTCAAGCAGTCGAACAGCTCTGTTATGAGTGGAATGGGATAAGCATTTTTAGACATCAGCTTGTTCAGGCCTCGATAATTGATACATGGCCGTAACTCGCCATTTTTCTTTTTCACAAAAAAGAAACCAGCCCCCGCGGGCAAGGATGACTTTCGGATGATACCTCTTTCCAGCGTGTCCGCAATATAGTCCTCCATGGCCTTGTTCTCCTCACAAAACAACAGATATGTACGGCCCCGAGGAGGCATGACACCAGGCGGCAGAGTAATAGCACAGTCATATGCTCATTGCTGTGGCAATGCGCTAGCCTCTCCTTTACTGAACACATCGCTGAATGATTGGTATTCAGTGGGCAAGGAAGGGGAGTTACACAACAGTTTGGTAGGTTGCAATATGCAGTGTTCCATACAATAATCTGACCATGCCATGATCTCACAGGAATGCCAATCCATTCTGGGATTATGCATGTGCAACATGGAAACCCCAGAATGATCTCATGATGGGGTTGTATAATTTGGAAACATTGTGTCTCCCTATGGAGTGCCCCAATCCGTAATGATAACGTTACTGTTTCCTGGGCAATGTGTGGTACTAGGAGTCTGCCATCGATGGCCTTGATAGCCAAAGGAGATTCCCTTTCAACCAGCAGACTCTTGTGCAACAGAGCAAACAACTTATCCATAAGGAATCCAGCCGCACTGGAATAAATCAAGGCAAGGGTGTCTAAGGAGGACTCTGCCTAGGAGACCACAACCCCCACGTGGGTATAGTAGTCAGTGTCTGGGGACTGTTGTACCCCACCTAGGACCTGTCCCCTATGTATACCTAGGTGCGTGCATTTCCCAGCCTTATGGGGCAAGTGCGCAAAAAATGCCCAGCCTTTCCAAAATATAAGCATAGACCTTGTCTGCGCCGGTAGGACCGTTCCTTCCTGGACAGTTTAGTAAACCCCAGCTGCATAGGTTCACCACTATCCTCCTTGTGACCAGGGAGAGCGGGTCGTGAAGGAGACACAGGTGGGAGCACCAAGAAAACCGGGGGATAATGAGAGGGTCGCTGCCTGTGTACTTTCGCTGGGGTGCGCTCCCTAATGCACATATCAATAAGTATAGCGAGCTCAATTAACTTATCCAGACAGTCTGGTAAATCACAAGCTGCTGTCTCATCTTTGATTCATTCGTCAAGCCCTTGTGAAAGGGCTGCCACCAATGCTTCGTTATTCCAGACTACCTCTGCTGCCAATGTACGGAATTCTATAGCGTAGTCTGCTACCATACGTGGGCCTTGCTGAATCTTCATCAATCGTTTGGCAGCAGAGGTGGCTCTTCCTGGGACTTCAAACACTACTGAAAGCAAGCAGAAATTTGGCAAAGTTCTTAGTACATGGTTTGGCCTTCTCCCACAGTGGATTAGCCCATGCCAGCGCCCTTCTGGTCAAAAGAGATATAATGAACCCCACTTTGCTTCTATCGTTCGGAAATGCATGCAATGCCAGTTCAAAAAAAATTTCTAGCTGATTTATGAACCCACAACACAATGTAGGTTCCCCTATCGTATCTTAATGGGAACGGAGCGGTTGCGGACAACCCTCTATTCATGGCTCCAAGTACCTGGGACTGTGTTCCCAGTGTCATAACGGGGGGGGACCACCGAAGCTTGCACTGGTTTGTCAAAGTGTGCGGTACGTTCCAAGATGGTTTGTATGGCCAGTGACAACTGGTCCATACCTTGCTCATGTAAATCCATCCTCCAATGGATATTTGGTGAATTACCCTCACCAGTACTGTCTGAGGTCATGGCCCTGTAACGGTTTTCAGACACTCAGACATGTATGGTTTAGTAAAACGCAGTTTTATTAAGAAAAAACAAGTACAGTAATACATACAGAAACAGTAGATAATATGCTGGTAAAACAGGCAACTGATACAGGAACAGTTAAGCAGACATTGAAACGTATCCAAGGAATAATCCAGAGGGTCTGAACTAGTACAGCAGCAGAGAGATTCTAGTCCAGAAACAGAGAATACTACAGGGTAGCAACTGGAATGACTAGGCCAAAAACTAGCAGGCCCAGGAGAACCCAAACTCAATCTCCATAGAATATTAGTGAGTCTGTCTGGTGTACACAGTACAGGAAAGGCAACAGAACCCCTAGAACACTAAGGATAGCAGTGAGACACACAGTACACAGCGAGGCACCAGGATCCCTAGTACGCTAGGGAGGTCAGCAAGACTGACTGGAAGCTGAGAGGCAACAGGACACCTAGTACACTAGGTGGTATAGCGATACTGACAGTAAGCGGCAAGGCAACCAAACCCCTAGTACGCTAGGTGGTAAAGTGATACTGACAGTAAGCGGCAAGGCAACTGAACCTCTAGTACGCTAGGTGGTAAAGCAATACTGACAGTAAGCGGTAAGGCAACTGAACCCCTAGTACGTTAGGTGGTAAGCGATACTGACAGTGAGCTGCAAGGCAACCGAATCAAACCAAGGGACAAGGCAACCAGCTTGTGACCGGAGTCACATAACCCACGCACCAACCCTAGATCTAGGGTAAGGGACGCTTCAGACCCCAACCAGGCCTAAGGCCACACAAACAGGGAACTAGCGAGGTGCCCAGGGAAACAGCAGCCAACCTCGTACTGATGGAGTGACAGGCTGTGCTGGGTCAATCGTACAACAGGTGCAGGTACCCGAGGAGACTCACAGACACCGGAGTGTCAGGGACTAAGTAGCACAAGGAGACTGGGAAATGCCGGGTCACTAGGGAGTGGAACCACACATTGCAAGACTGGCTCTCAAGGAACAGGAACAATGGATAGCCGAGTAGTAACTCAGAGCAGGAGTCAGCCAAGCCGGGTCAGTACATGGAGCAGGATAGTCAGCCAAGCCGGGTCGGTACACGGAGCAGGATAGTCAGCCAAGCTGGGTCGGTACACGGAGCAAGATAGTCAGCCAAGCCGGGTCGGTACATGGAGCAGGATAGTCAGCCAAGCCGGGTCGGTACACGGAGCAGGATAGTCAGACAAACAGGAACGTAGTCAGTCTAGCCGGGTCATACACAGGATAACAGGAACCACAGGATCAAACACAAGATACTGGTACACCACGAAAGGGTGCCCCCAGTGTGACAGCACCAAGAATATAAAGGCAATCGATAGGAGGAGTCAACGAAGATCACCAATAAGAATGCAGTATGGAAAAATCAGGTAGTAGCAATGTCGCAAACAGAGGAATCATGGGCACCGTGATACGTGTGTGGAAATGACTGTATACTACGGCACTTCTGTTTGGTGTGGATTTTCCTGAACTTGTATTCATCTAACTTTGATTAATCCTATTCATTGACACACATTTTTTTACTAATTATCATCAAGTTTCAGTACTGTTGCGCTCATATTTTTCATCTAACATTTCACCATCAGATGTGACTGTATACTATTATATGTGGATATAAATGGTCTTATGTGTATCTATCATTTATGCCTCCAATACTGTTACTATTTTTCAGTGTTTTGCCTGGGTACAGCTTTATATACTTAAGGATTGCTAGGGTGGCAGACTATTGATCCCAGTTTAGGTATATTATATATTAGTTACAAAGCTGGAATACATGGGTTGATCCAGAGCGGGGAACTCCTGAAGGCTGACAGTCTGTCTGTGCTCCCGGCTCTGAGGCAGCAGCGGAGGCTCTGGGTGACAGTTCCTTCAAGAGCTCTCTGCTACAGATCAGCCTGTTCTGCGAGTCTCTACTGCGCATGTGCGGATACGCACACAATGAGCGACACATTCTAGGACTTCATGTTATAAGGATGGGTGTCTATTAGATTTTAATGATCTTTTAATTCCAGAAGAGGTGAAGGGAAACTGGACAAAATTAAGACAGGCAAGCATCTGTCCTTCTTATCCCAGGTGTGCTGTTCGTTAGTGTCTCGAAGTTTGGTGCCTTAAGAGTTAGGCCACTAATAAATACCACAAAATTAAAAGGTAGTGTTCATGAGAAATACCACATGCAAAGATATGCAGAGTTGTTTTGGAGTTTAAATAGAAGATTTTAAATAAATGTTTTATACGTTTTTTTACTACTGATATGTCCAGCGGATATTTATTTGTAAAAAGTTTGGCGCTTCAGATTTTTTTGTTTGTGTTATATATTTGAAATATATTCTGTAGTGAGGATATTTTCTGATAGCAGCATACTTTAATATTGGAGGGCACATGCGTGGAAATATATATATTTTTACATATTATATATGGGTGTCTATTAGATTTTAATGATCTTTTCATTCCAAAAGACGTCAAGGGAAACTGGACAAAAGTAAGAGTGACAAAGCATCTGTTTCTGATAGCATACATCCAAGGGTTCTTCATGAACTCAGTGCAGTGTTAACAAGATTACTCTTTAAACTTTAGAGACTCTATCCCCACATGCTTAGTGCCACAAGACTGGCAGAAAAGCCAATGCAGAGTCTTTATTTAAGAAGCAGGAGACTGGTAAAGTGAAAGTGAGACCTTTATTGGCTGACTGTCTCTAAGATGCAAGCTTTGAAGACAGTTTAGTGTCACTTTTACTCTACTGTATTTTCTGTAGCTATCACAGTATTACTTTTTACCTTTATTTAGTGACGGATTTACATAAAATGGCAGATCGAGCAAAGAAATCGAAAGTGATATTTAATGTAGGAAAGTATAAATGTGTGCATTTGGAAATAACAAATAGGCATTCTAGGAGAATCAAACATGGCAGTAGTGATCAGTGTCAAACTACAATAGAACACAAAATACTATCCTGTATAAAAAGAGTTATTAAGAAGCAAAAGTGCAAAGCACAATTCTGCCACTATACAAATAATTGTTAAGGCCTATACAGTGCAGTTTTGGGCAGAGTAGAACAAAAAACTTAATTAAGGAAATGGAAGAACTGAAGTATAAAGAACATCTAGATTAACTTGGTTTATTTACTCTTAAGAAAAGATGCCCAAGAGAGGATCTTGTTACACTGTGTAGGTATATGCTTTCCTTCCAAGGCCTGATCAAACAGCTGGGAGAAGGGTCAGATACAATGGATACATTTAAGAAAATATTAGATACATTTCTAACAGAAGAGAACATGAATGGTTATATTGTGTATTAGGAGGTTAAACAGGAGGTTCTAGTAACACCCATCTTTGAGTCAGGAATTACATAAATGGCATTTTCTTGGTTAAACTATGGCAAAAGTTAAAACTGGCAGACATTTTATTTATTTTTTTAGCCTAAATTACAATGTAACTATTATGTAAACATGTTTATGATGTTATATGTATGCTTGCCTAGAAGGTTTTGTTTTGAGAAGGTGCTTTAGTTTGTTGAGAAAAACTGTTAGGTAAAACCAGTGATAATGCTTATAAACTGCAATGTAATCCAGGCCTGACAAAAAACATCATTATTTAGGACTGTGTTGGATGCTAGTGGTGTCTAAAACATTGTGATTAATCAAAGACATCTCTATCATTGAAGGTAAAGCATAGCACTGGAGACATCTTTGGCATCAAAAGGGTTAAAGTTAAACTTTTAAGGGTTAAGTAGGAAAACAGATAGCTATAATAGTTCCCCTTTAAAACTGATCAATACTATTTAATTTAAGACAGTCTAAATGATGAAATTAAATAATGTATGTATACAATATATTCAGCATAAAAGTATCAAAAAATTCAGATACTAAACTACAAATGAAAACATTTTAATGAACATGCTAGTTTGTTTTCCAGCTTCAAGAACCCTGGGGATCAACCAAAGTAATAGAATTTGTGAGGCCTCTGGGATTCTAATGGCAACATGTATTCCCTACTGATCAGCATATAAAATGAGCATAGAACTATGAATTGGAAGATAAATGGGTTTTGATGTTTTGTTCATTTTGATTGCCAAAAATTCTGTTCTTTGTTTGTGAGTAAATGTACAAAAATGTGATTGCAAAAGCCAAGAAAAGAAAAGTAATTATTTCTAGGAAGTAAGAAGCACAGCGATATTTTATTGGTACATGGAGAATTCAGACTATTGGCTGTCACTATATACAGCAATAATGCAACATTCATGCCTGTGCACAATATAAAAGTGAGTGTAAACTGGCTTTTTTTCCTCAATGCATTGTACACTCCTCTGGTCCTTAAAGGAGTAATTAGTTTAATAGGGTAGACGATGTACATGTGTGGCTCTCTGAGGATGATATAAGATTAATTTCAGTAACAGTTGGAGACTGTCAAAAGTCACCCACCACTGCATGAGGATACCTCATACACTGAATGGAGGAAGTATGTATGCAATTGTGTTCCAAAATAGGCTCTGCAACAGATCTTTATGAGCTGCTCCTGCCTAATGTTTATTTAGTGTTATATGTGCCTATAACTCTTTACTCTGCTTGTGCCAAGGGGAAGACAAATGTAAGGGTGCTTTGGGGTTAGAAGTAGATGTAGTCCTTTTTCTTGTTCATGCTATAGTGGTGTCTTTCACATGTGTTTATATTTAACTAGTTGAACAGCCCGTTACACGGGCCACAGTGCCTCTGGCAGCCGGTCATGGGGCAGTCACGCGCAGTGGAGACTGCCCGCGCCACTGCTGATACAGAGCTGGGCGCTCTATCAGCCGCGGCGCGGGCAGTCTGTACTGTGCATGACTGCCACACACGCAGCAGTGTCTACTGCGCATGTCGGGCGTTACAACTTAGCGAATTATTATATAGGATGGGCAGTGCAGGGTCATACAAGAGCCTTTTAACACACTGTCAGAGCCCTCAGAGCCTGTAATTCGCCTGTTGTCTACCAGTTTACTGTGCCAGCTAGGTGGTAATCATAGGAGCTTCTTCTCTAAAGAAGATCATTTATGGCAGATTCATTGTCATGTGACTTCTATTGAAAAGGGCCAAAAATGCTGACATGAACCAGCTGTACAGATATCAGTGATCTGTACAGAAAACTGCCATTAAAACACATGATTCCTGAGCTATAGAAAGTCTGGCCCATATTTAGAAGACCAAAGCAAAATTATTCTGGAGTAAACCAACTGCACCATAAGGGACAAAATAAAAAAAGTTACATTTCCATTCACTTGAATAGAGCTTTTTAACCCCTTGAATGTGAAAGTGGTCTCAGAATGCATTGCAGAGCTCTCTAGCATTCACTGTATTTAATGCTCAATTTAATTTAACAGGAATATTTATTTCTTCCCTATGGTACAGTTGTTTTACTCCAAAGTAACTGCAGTTAACTCCAGGGAACTGGCAATGGGTTAAAAGGTTCTTTTATTGATACTGTACTGTCCCTTTAAATTCTTATCAATGGCAGAGGTGTCAGTATCAGTGAGACTGATGTACTAAGAAACTGGAGCAATTCTGGAACAAACAAGCTGCACCATAGATGACAAATAACAATTCTTGGTTTTGTAAATGAAGCTAAAGCGGTCTCCACTCAAGTGCATTGTAAAGCAAGGTGTTGAAAATCTAGCAATCACAGAGTTAAAAGACATCCTGTATTAAATCTAAATAGGCTTATGTGCTGAGGAAACTGGAGCAATTCTGGAGCAAATGAACTGCACCTCAGAGGACAAATAAAAAGTCCATGGATTTCAGTGGGGCTGTTAACCACTGGAAATGCAAAAGAGGTCTCCAATGCATCACAATGCTTTCAAAAGCTTAAAAGGCCAATTTTATTTGTATTTTTATTTGTTCTCTAAGGTACAGTAGGTTTTCCTCATAATATTTCAGTCTTCTTAGAACATCAGTCTCAAATTGTCTATACCTATAACCTAATAAAAATGAATGGATATATGGTGTGAATTGAATTATAAGAAGAATGTATTCTACTGAGTTCCGTAGTTGTTATTTTCATGTTAACCCAGCTGTGCTAAAGAAGTTATAGGGCAAGGGTCACTGCAAATAAAGATGAAACCTAGCAGCTGTTGCAAAAAGTTGGACTGTTAATGAATACAAAGCTGTTTCCAAGTAAATTGTATTCCTTTTGTAGTTAAAGGGATAGTAATGTTTCATAATAAAAGCAGTTCTAATTAATCATCACAGTATTTGGACCTTGGAGAGTGTTATTTAAATTCTGTCAGAGATGTAGTTCAAGAGTAATTCAATGACAAAGTATCCCCCTCCCGCCCATTTTACTGATGTAGCACTGCTCAGCCAGATCAGGTAGATTGCAGAGAGGGACAATCTTCAATTAAGATAAGGGAAAACCTGAAAAACTTGTCAAGGGGGGCAGGGCTTTCATTGTTCTCATAGGAAGAAGATTGTCCCCCTCTGTTATCTGTCTGGTCTTACAACCAGAGTCCACATCTGAGAAGAGATGGCTTACACTAGGTAAAAGGTGCAGGAGGGGGAAACTTTATCGTTCAATTACTCTTGAACTAAAACTCTGACAGTATTGAAATAACACTCTTCATGGCCCAAATACTATGAAGATTAATTGGAGCTGCTGTTTTTGTGAAACATTAATATCCCTTTAAGTTATTAAAGTCAAAGTTTAGACTTTAAAAGTCAACATTTTATTATGTTTAAATGTATTGAAGGAATGAGATGTGTAATGCTGAAGAAATACTGTAAATATGATAGTAGCAGAAACACACACTAGGCAATGTTTGAATTTATATAAAACACAGCTACAAATACTATGCCTTATCAATTAATGGGCTTGAATACATTAGGTTTGTGAAAGGCAACATTGTGCTTTCTCAAGCACACAGAGGCACACATATTGCTCTATTCATGCACTATATGTAGATTTGAGGTAGGGGCTTGCGGCGAAGATGGAAAAGATGTACATATGACAGACTAGAACAGTGATCTACAGTCTGGTTGAATCCAGGATAGAAATAGAGTGTTAATTCTAATTGAAGGGCTCATCCTAAAATATAATATGAGGGCAAAAGTGGGGGGATGTGGAAAACTGAATGATGAAGTAAAGAGGGCAGGGGCTGAATGAGGGTTTAACTAGGCCTTCATCCCAACCCACAAATTCAGGCAAAGCCTTAAAATTGTGGTTGGGGCTTACAGTGAAGATAGAAATAAAGATATGACAGAATAGAACAGAGTGATGCATTGTGGATAAACCTAGATCTGGTCAAACCTAGGAGCGAAACTGAGTGGTAAGCCTGATTGAAGACGAGTTGCAGCAAAATTTTTATTACTTGCTAATGTCAGGTAGAACATAATATGTGAGACATGGTTAGTGAGAGAGAGAGAGGAGGCTAGAGCCAATCATATTTCATGACAGTAGTTAGGAATGTACCTTGAAAAACAAGACTGCCATCAAACTAATATCTGACTTTATTTTTAACCAGGGTATATACATTGAGATTGTCACTAATTTTTAACTATTTCCTGGGAACAGACTTGATTTTTTGAAGCAGAGGAGGCAGCACCTATGCGGACGGAATGGCCAAAGTAGGAAGGGGAGTGGAGACCTAGATGGGAGAAGAGATGCTTGATATGTCTTGTAAAGGTGTAAGTTCTAAGAGGACTGTTCCCTAGAGACAAGAGTGGACTAGAACTGGGATGGCCAGCAAATAGTAAAGTGAGGTGCCACAGGGTAGATGCTGGGTACCACCTATCATGTGTAGCACAGAATGGGGATGTGAGTGCATTTGATTGCTTTACCTGTATTTGAATGGGGAGTAAATAGGTAGAAATGATCCTGGCCTAGTGTGATATTGGATGAAGGCTTTTTGGGGGATACTTTAAATTCAATAGAATCCAAGAGGAGCAAAATGGATGGCTGTGAGGAGAACATTGTTGGCTTGATATTCAAATAAAAGAATAAGAAAGAGATCTGACAATTTCCAAAATATGTGGCCATCTTTTGGGGACCACTTGGACAAATTATGACCACCACCTACAATTATCACCTTCTTTGAGTGCTCAATATTCTACTCACATGTTCATGAGGCAAGAGCTAGCCTCAATGTATAACAACATTCACTGTATCACCCCCAGTGCAGGTATCTGTATCACTCTCTCTCCCCGTATTTGTCCTTCTCCCCTCAGACTTGTAATTTTAACCCTTTCAGTGCCAGAGGGGTACAGAATGCATTGCAAAGCAATGCGTTGCATACCCCTTTGGCACTCAAAGGGTTAAGCTTACACTTTACCCAGAGCGTGCTATGTAGACTCTCCAAACACTGCAATCTTGACTTCAATGGGGTCTAACCTATTGCTCTATATCTGGTAAGTATAGTCAACAATATGCCATATATATATATATATCAGAGCTAAAATTTCCACTTGCCACTAGCCAATGGCGAGTGAAAATTTAGCCCTGGCGAGTAGAAATTCAGCCCTGGTGGTTATGTTATGGCTTGCAGTGGCAATTGCATTTTCAGGTCTGGCTAATAGCAAAGGACTTCAAATTTTAAGCCCTGTATATATATATATATATATATATATATATATATATATATATATATATATATATATTTATTTATTTATCAATGAGCAAGAATGGAGCCCACAAAGTATAAGAATTAACATGCCACTGAGATTGAAATCAGTAGCCAAAATAGAGCCTGCACAAAAGAGTCGACCTGGGGGATGGAACGCATACATGCATATGTGAGTGAGGTGAGAGCTACTACTGGAAATAGAGAGGGATGAAGTGACTTAGAATTTGGACATAAGCAGAAGAGATGAAGTGGAACTCTTACGCTTTCCATTTGTGAGAGCAATGAGACGTTCTGGTTTTGGAGCAAATTGGATGGAACACATAAAAGGTAAAAGTGAAGGATGACAGGGAGACAGATCCCTAATGAAGTGGTTATATACTACATAACGCGTAGAGTAAGGGAGTAGAGTAGGATTTTATGTATTGTTTCTTTTTTTCAAATGCTTTATTGAAATCCAAAATGAAACAGTCACAATTTAAAGACAGATATGCCCTCAGAAGTACCTATAACCTAATACAAATTAGGGTGACAGCCAGTGCAATATTGTAGACGACAATGACATAGCTTAATAAATCTATTAATACCAAAAAACAAAACTTTCAACCATTAGTGATAGTATCCCAATTTCGGTCTTGGTCTGAGAAATCAAATGATCAGTCAACTGAATATGAGAGTGCAAGAGTAAAGAGAAAAACAGACAGATAAGGAAAGATAAAGTGGAAATTAGATAAGAATTGAGAAAGAAGAGAAGTTTGCACAGTTCTCCCCTACGGCAAGAAGGGAGAAAACCCAGCTGAGGCATAGACAAGGGAGGAGGAACATAGGAACCCGGGTGGGGGAGACAGCCCCCCCACAAAATTTCTTGGCCAGTATCGGGAGAATATGTACGAGCTGCCCAAATCATCTATTTCTATATACTGGTTTAAGGAGAAGGAGGAGCAGACCCAATACAGAGTATGAAAGCTAACCACGAGTCAGATGCCCACTATTATCTTCAGAGACACAACTCCCCCGGCCAGAATGATCCAATAGACACCAAAAGGAAATGACAGAATCACTCTTATGTGCAGGTGTATATATCAGCAGGTTGTGAACTCTGCGATATTATGAAACACGACTTGTAGCATGATGCGTACTCCATAAAGACCATTACTCCTCAAATGAACCCAGTGAGCCATTTGATATAGCATGCAATCATTCAAGTTCGTAAGTCCCAGTCACCCCAGCCAGTCACCCATCTAGTGTCGGGGGGGATTCTGTCTTCCAGAGTTTAGGGATTAAGTGACGAGCATGATGTAAAGGTACTTTAATTAGGGATTTATAGGTAGAGGGCATCAGTGGTGGGGTTGGCAGAACAAGGAACAGACATATGAGAGGCTCAGGTTTTAGGAAGACTGAGAGCACAGAATTTATGCAAGACATTACCGTCTCCCAGTATTCCGTAATCAAAGGCCATGACCACCATAAGTGGAAAATAGTGCCTTCTGCTATAGAACATCTCCAGCAAACAGAAGGTATCATGCTGGATATTTTGTGTAATCATACTTGAGTGTAATACCATTGCGTGAAAAATTTGTAGCTGGATTCTTTCATCATAGTGCTGGGGGTATCTAAAAGCATATCTCGTAAGATGCCAAACCATCTCATGGCAGAATAAGAGATTTGAATACCGTCTTCCCATGTTAGAATGAAAGCAAGTTTGTTTACTCATGTGTACTCAAGTGAGAGGTGATATATTTTTGTCAGCGGTTTTGTAGCCAGGGATCTTGCATAGAACACCTTTTCAAAGGCGGTGAGTTCCCTGTTGATGCTTCCGGTTCCTATCAAGGAGCGAATGTAATGCGTGATTTGGAGATACTCCCATTTTAATGTAAACTGTGGTTTTACAACATGGTGTTGAAGGATGGGAGACCAGAGAATGGCAATAATGATTTTAGGGTGTGTTTATCTTCACGTTTCCACAAAAGAAAGGGTTTAGGGTGTAAGACCGGGGGAAACCAGGATTCCCTAGTATAGACAATAATGGGGAAGGAGAGGGAGCTGCCTTTTTGGAGGCGTTGAAAGTATCCCAAGAGTCTAGTAAATGGTGGAGGATAGGATGGGTACTACATGCTCTTGGTCTATCTTTTCGTCTGATCCACAGAAGGTTTTCCAAGAGGCATGGAGGCAAAGCAAGGGAAAGATCCATCTTCAGGAGAAGAGTGACTGCCGCTGCAGTATAATAGTTGGCAATGTTCAGAAGCGCCACACCACCATGGGTAGGATACTGGTAAAGACGTGCTGCTGGTAGGTGAGGTTTTTTGTAAGCCCAGGTAAAGGCATTTATCACAGACTGGAGCTTAGCAATCTGTGTACGGGGAAAACGAAGTGGTATAGTTTTGAGTACATAAAAAGTCTTGGGCAGCTTTATCATCTTTATTAGGTTTATTCTGACGAACCAAGAAACATAGATCGTGCTCCATCTGTGCAGATCTTCGGTTGTCACTCTTATCAGATGGTCAAAGTTTCTAACCACTAACTGATGAAGGTCAGCGGTCAGAAAGATTCCTAGGTATTTGATCTAGTTATCTGGCCACCTAAAAGGGAAATTGTGTTTCAACCTATTCTGTATAGATGAAGATAAGTTGATCTTAAGTACTTCTGATTTGGACTCATTTATCTTGAAATTTGACACTTTGCCAAATTCCTTAAGGTGATCCAGCAGATCTGTCAAGGACTCCTCAGGCTTGGAAATGTACAGCTAAATGTCCACAGCGAAAGCTGCAGTTTTGCCTCCCCTCCCCAGCACGGTAGGCCTTGTATACCCGCGTGTGATCTAATTAAGTTCAACAAAGGTTCTAACGATAATATAAAGATAATAGGGGAAAGACGCCAACCCTGACGCGTGCCGTTTGAAATTGTAAAGGGATCTGATAGAATATGTATTGTTTCTTATAGTGATTTTTTTACTGTGTTTTCAAATACATATATATGAATTTTATATTATTATTTACATTTGTTATTGTTTTTGAAATAGAATAAATATTTATATTTTATACCGCACTAATACCGCACAGCTAGTATCTACAGAGAGTGGCTATACCTTATTTGTTGATGGGCTGGACTTGGCACTGGGACCAGATAAACCAGCGGATATATATAATGATCTTTTACAATTAAAGAAAAAAGAAATAAACTCTTATTTACATGGAGTCACCTTGACCCATTATTATAAAGAAAAAATCATCCCAAGGGGTTTTAGAATAAAAAACCAACCCACCACTGGACGAGGTAACCGCGAATTCTGTAACAAGTGGTGCGATATTCTTAATCAATGTTCTTTCCAATTGATGCTATTAGTCATTGATCAAGTGGCCAAGGAAATAGAAAAAACTAAAATTGAAATAAGAACTTTAGAAGAAAAACACAAAGAGTCGTTTAATGTGGAGAAATGTAAGGATTTGTATGATAAACTGGTAACCAATGTAGCTAAATATAAAGACAACTTGGCCTCAGGGAAAAGAGAAAAGCTGAAGCAAGTTGAAAGTGATTACAAGGAACAAAGGGTGTACCCATGGCTTATCGGTTTATCTGACAGACGACCTCCAATTAGGAGGAATAGAGTTGGACAATATCAAAGTGGGATGGAAACCTCCTTTGATACAGACACCTCATCTCAATCAGAAGTTGACATACATTCAGGAGAACGTTTTTTAGGCAAAAAAACAAGAAGAGGGAAGACAAAAATAGAAAAAAATCAGGCAAAACAAGGAGGGGAGGAAGAAAACACCACAGAAGCCACACCACAGATGATACTAAGACAAAGGGTGAAATAGTAATATATAATTTATCTAGTAAAACCCTTACTGAGTCAGAAATGGGAGTCCTTAGTAAAGGTCTCAATTTTGTCCCTACTAATATTCAAAAAAAGTTTGAATGGGAAGTTGAACTACATAAACTACACCGTCACCTCAAATTGAAAGATTTTTTTCATAATCAGGAACAGTACGCCCCAATTAGATTTAAGAAAAAAAGTAATTTTGACCCAGTTAGTCTCAATCCACATATCACAACCTTCATGAACCTGGTTTCTGCAGAGACGCGACAAATTATGGCAAAAAAACAAATAAGCTATTTTAACATCTCAAAAGAGGAACGAAATGCTATAAAAAATTTGGCTAATGACAACTCTATCATTATAAAGCCTGCAGATAAAGGAGGTGGAATTGTGATAATGGACTACACCCAATACCGTGATGAGGTATTTTCTCAATTAAGTAATCCACAATGTTATAAAAAATTGTTGCGGGACCCTACAAATGGATACAAGTCAGAAATTGACTCAATCATTCAGTTAGGGGTCAGTAATCGGTGGATCACTATGGACACAAAAAATTTCTTAACACAAAACCACCCACGAGTACCAATTCTGTACTGTGTTCCAAAAATACATAAATCACTTAGTAAACCACCAGGAAGACCAATAATCTCCGCCCGTGACTCCTTATGCCAACCCATCTCTCAATATATCGATTTCTTCCTTCAAAAATACATTAAAACATTCTCGAGTTACATAAGAGATACAACGGATTTTATTGGTCAACTACCTACCGTAACCACTGACAATATTGTTTTTGTGACTTTGGACGTGACAAGTCTATATACCAACATTCCCCATGATATGGGTAAGGAAGCTGTAGCAGCGATAGTATCTAGCGATCCTACATATGAGGGCCCCCCACTGGAATATTTGCTACTACTTACTGATATGATTCTTAATAAGAATTATTTCAAGTTTGAGGACCTTTTTTTCTTGCAATTACAAGGGACAGCCATGGGCTCCAACATGGCGCCCTCATATGCATCCATTTTTATGGAATATTACGAGCAATTGCATATCTTTTCCACTCCCCAATATGCCCAACATATAACTTTCTTTAAGCGTTTTATCGACGACATATTCCTCTTGTGGAATGGTTGTTTGGACACCTTGAGGGAATTTGTGGATAATCTTAATTCAATTGACTCCACTATTAGATTTACAATGTCTTTTGATAAAAACAAGATTAATTTTCTTGATTTAACGATTTACAAAGAAGAGCAAAAAATTCTAACAAAGATATATCAAAAAACAACTGACAAAAATACCCTCCTGCATGCTAGCAGCCACCACCCATTACCTATGAAGCGTGGTCTTCCTTTTTCTCAAATGGTCAGAGTAGTGCGCACAACTTCCGATATTGAGGAGTGCAGACAAGGTCTGCTTTGCATGCAGCAGAGATTTTTGGACAGAGGGTACAATGAGAAAGATACCCAAATGGCCCTGGATAAAGCCATCCAATTAGACCGTAAGGAATTGTTGTCTACAAAAAAAGATAACAACAATACTGAACAAAGATTTTGCATTAAAACTCAGTTTAACACCATGTCTGCTGACATAAAGAGAGTTATAGTGAAGAATTGGCACATACTGCAAGGGGACCAGAAAATTGGTCATTTATTTAATAATCCACCATTATTTTGTTATGAGAGGGGAAGAAACCTGGGGGATATTCTTAATCCAGGGGATCCAATTAACAAATATAATAAACCTATAAACTGGTTGGCACGACCCAGAGGAGTTTATAAATGTAAGGGATGCTCCAACTGTAACAACATAGTGACAGGAAAATTTTATAAGCACCCAAGAACAGCGAAAAAAATCTGGATTAAGGATTTCCTCAATTGTGAAAGTAGATATGTGATATATTTAATCACATGCCCATGTGGACTATTTTATGTGGGCAAGACAATCACAATGCTCAAAGAGCGAATTAATAATCATAAATCATCGATTAAGAGAGCCCTGGAGGGCAATATGGACCTCAAGGACTATCAAACTCAGCCAGTGGCAAGACACTTCCAAAGTCTACAACATAAACTTACGGATTTCCGTTTTATGCCTATTAATCAAGTTCAAAAATTACCAAGAGGTGGAGATAGACATTTAACACTTCTTCAATTAGAAGCTAGAACCATCTTTGACTTTCAAACTATCACACCACATGGATTAAACCAGGAATTATCTTTATCCTGCTTCTTATAATTTAGAAACCAATGGCGACTATGGCGACCCCTGAAACTTGGACTACCAGGGGTTAGGCACCTAGCCATTGAATAGGTTGAAGTATCATTGGATGGCAATCACCCCTCTGATTACATATTGAAAGTTCTTTGTCCTCTGTTTTAAGGAGCTATATAGAAAGCACTGCACCATAAATAGAACGGTGAAATGAACTTATCTGGTGACAATATATGGCAACCCCCATACTTGGGGTCAGGCACCTAGTCACCGGAAGATCTGTTCTGTGAAGAGATATGCATGTATGGGAATATTATTGAATATTATTACATATGTGAAATGTACCTATCTGGTGACAACACATGGCAACCCCTATATTTGGGGTTCGGCACCTAGTCACCGGAAGATTTGTTAATATTGTTACATATGTGTTATGAACTTACCTGGTGACAATATATGGCAACCCCCTCATTTGGGGTTAGGCACCTAGTCACCAGTAGCCCTGTTCTTTGAAGAATTATGCATATATATTTATTTAATTACAGAACTGAACTAACCCTCTATTTAACTAGTGGGATTTACTACCCACATATAGTAACAACATGCATGTTTTTCAATTTGTAGAAGCATTAAAAGCGCTATTACATCTAAATGCAACTTAATATTATCACAAACACGTGTACTCTGTGCTTTTGAATAATCACTATGACTTATGTCCTTCTCTCCTTTTCCCCTGAGGGGATCTGTCTCCACTCGTATACAGCGCTGCCTTCAGCCGACAGTGCTGTTCATTACGTTGGATTTGTGTTTAGCTTCGGGTACCGGTTGCTTAGCAACCGTCGGCCCGTGACTTGATGACGTCACGATCCCCGTTGAACGCCGAGGAACGCTAGGTTGTGCGTTCCAGAGGTGGTTTTCGGCGGGGAGAGGTGAGTGAGTCAGGTTAGTTTGTTATAAATAGCTGTGTTTTAATGAATAACCCCATTTGCCCTGACGAAGGTCCCTGAGAGGACCGAAAACGTTTGGCTTTTACAAGATGCTGCAATAAACATTTGAATACTTCAATTTTCTTGAGTGCTGTCTCATGCTACATCCTTGGAGTACCCAGGCTGAGTATATTTATATTACCTCTTATGGGACGTGCACCTACAGTCTATATTGATACATTGCCAAATTAGTGTGTGCTGTATGCCTTATTATTGAACTATATTTTATACCTAGATATTGTTTTTGTATATACTGAATACTGTAGTATGGTGATATATAAAGGTATATCTGTTTACACTATTCCCTAAGGAGTTCTGATTAAATCCCCTGTGAGACATATTGTTGGCTATACTTACCAGATATAGAGCAATAGATTAGACCCCACTGAAGTCAAGATTGCAGTGTTTGGAGAGTCTACATATCACGTTCTGGGTAAAGTGTGAAGCTGAAAATTACAAGTCTGAGGTGAGAAGGACAAAGACAGGGAGAGAATGATACAGATACCCACACTGGGGGTGATCCAGTGAACGCTTTTATACTGTAAGGCTGGTTCTTGTCTCATGAACATGTGAGTAGAATACTGAGCACTCAAAGAAGGTGATAATTATCGGTGGTGGTCATAATTTGTCCAAGTGGTCTACACTTAGATCGTGTGTGCCCTTCTTCTTTTTGTTTCTGTTTCTACAATGATATATGTATGAGCATGAGTGAGGGGCAGAGAAAAGAAGGCAAAGGTTACCAAGTGTCACAGTTTTCAGGCAAAGAAGGACAGTCACGAATATAAAATATAAATCCACCTTTATTTGATAAGTACAGTAATAATAGTATAGCCCACACAACCCCAGAACACAGGATGATAGGACCAAGGCTCCTACCCGGAGCTGCACACTGTGCTATGCACTGCAAGATACCGGAGACTAGGACCGTGGTGTGAGTGGAACACCAGAGAGAACAGTAACTGAGGCACAAGTTTCCACCCTGGGTCACGCGATCAGAAGCAACAGGGAGCAAGAGAAGACTTGAACCATGAAACACTGAGATTGAGGTTCAGGTAAGTTCGAGAGTATAGCGCTAGTAGTCAGCCAGAGCCACAGGTCAGACAAGCTGGGACTAGACGGAGCATTAGGCAGCAAGAGCCAGAGGTCATACAAACCGGGGACTACACGGACCGAGTAAGTCAGCCAAAGCCACAGGTCAGAGCCGATGTTGGTAGTCAGACAAGCCGGTGTCATGCACGGAGCGAGTTAGTCAGCCAGAGTCACAGGTCAGAACCAATGTGGGTAGTCAGACAAGCTGGGGTCATACATGGAGCGAGTTAGTCAGCCAGCGTCACAAGTCAGAACTGACGTGGGTAGTCAGACAGGCCGGGGTCATACACGGAACGAGTTAGTCAGCCAGAGCCACAGGTCAGAACCGATGTGGGTAGTCAGACAAGCTGGGGTCATACACGGAGCGAATTCTCAGGAGAGCACAGGTCACAATGGAGCACAAGAGACAATATCAGAAACACCACCTAAGGGCAATGACTCCCAGGCCCAGGGAGGTTTATAAAAGAGCAGGAGAAAGCAGGATCCAATTATGCCACACATAAAAGGCCCATAAACAGATGTCCTAGCCAGTGCCTGTTTCATGATGTCAGCAATGCAGAAGTGGCTGCAGCTATGCCGGCTGACACACGACAGAGGAAGGAAGCACAGGATAACTATGCCTCTAAGGTAGACTGTGATACCAAGAAAGGAACGTAGTTCTGCCTTGGTGCATAAACTTTTGTAGGAGAAATCATGCATGATAGATTGGTTGTAGAGTTATTTATCTGAGGGAAGGCTAACTTACTCTTTGGTAGAATAGATGATGATACCACCTAGGAATTCTACTGAGGCAGGTGGCCCATTTGTTTTAAATGCAGCTATGGAAATGTTGAGAACCTGAAACAGAGAAGACAGCTAGAAGGAAAGGAAAAAGAGGGTTTAATTAGGGTAAGTAAAGTATGGGGATGTGTGTGTCTCCATCACCAAGGCAATGTGTCTGCTATGCATCACCAGACATACATTGCCATATCATCATTCCTTATTGCATCTTCCCCTTGATACTCTTCCACAGACATCTTCAATGCATTGCTTCAAAATTTATTGGAGACATACCTAAAATCCTAGGGATAAAGCTGAAATGTAAAGTCAAATTACCTATACTTGTTTTTTTTCTTCCCCAACTTTTTTGCATTTTTATATGCCTGAAATTGAGCTCCCTGAATAACTGCTTCTAGATTTCTTTCTGTTGGGGACTGTGAAAGCACTGTAGCACCTTGTATGTTGTAGAGGCTGTCTTTTCTACATTGTATATGTATCTATATTTTATATTGTATAATACTTACAGTGTTGCACTGTGCCTGCTTTCCAAGTCCCAAACACAATGGTAGGCAACATGGGTCCCTGGGAACGTATGTGGCCCACAGTGGCTTTTCCTGCTACCCTCCATGCTCTGATTCAGTGTTACCACATTACACACTATTTCACCACAAGAAAGCACACATCCTCTTTCTTTAGCTGCAGCATATACCATTCTTTATATTTAGTGTTTTTTTGTGGTCCTATTACCTACAGATCCATTAGTTTCATTAAATGTATCTATTGAAACTGCCTATAACTTGTGCCTTTTGTTTTCCAATCAGTTTAATAGTTTTACAGATTTTTGGTTAAGTAGTATTGAAACCCAATTTCAGCAGAGCTTTGTTTGACAGAAACACCTGCATAATTACTCGTATGTCCAGTAAATCTTTGTGACTAGAACTACCAGAGGGGTGAAACATGTCAATAGAGAGTAAAATTATGCAAATATTTTCAAGGTGAAGGTTTCCACTTGGAAACAATTGGAAAGGAGTAATACATAGCTGTATGTAATATGTCCATACGCTGATGCATTGTAAACTTATCCTGTTTGGATTGCTTTTTATTTATGCTAAACTGTGAGATAGCACTAGTGTGAACATTGAATGTTCCCATCTCCTATAATGTAGTTGGGTCTCTCCAAACTATTTTTATGGCTCCTACTGCATTCAAAGTTAAGCCTTTAAGGATCAAATGGTATGTAGCACATTGCTTTGCAATGTGTTCCACTCCCCTCTGGTACTTAAGGAGTTAAGGTATGAGAGTATTCCATCATTTTGCCAACTATGGTAGAGGAGATATACTAAAACAACTCCATGCTAAATTAGGGTCTGAAACTGACTTTCTAGTCCTATGCCTATCCATAGCCAACTTCCTAAGCTATTTACACTCATACAATGATAATGACGTTTGTTCCGGGTTGAGGATAATGTGGGAGTGTATGAGTGTTTTGGGGTGGTCCTTTCATATGCAGTTCTAGAGAGGTATCCAATACATTACAATGCAATGCATTGAATAGCTTTCTGTCACTCAAGGTGTTAACACCAAGTAATAATAAAGATGCAGAGGAAATGACATAACCTTTCTCAATAGGTTAACTCATACTAGAGGGAAAGCATTCTGGGCTTGCTCACAATAAAGTCATAAAGTATGTATACTGGTATGCACTAAAACAGTCATAACCTCTAGTGCATACCCCAAAATGCAGGATGTAGGGGCTAACTCCAAAGGAGCAACAATGATGGATTCATACATTACCCCACTAAATAATATAGTTAAATTTCTTAGTGTATATAATGGCCTTACAGGCTTAATGGGGTATGAAGGGAATGCCCCAAGGATGAGCCTTTAATCAAGCAGAATAGGTATGTTCATTTTAGACTTCTGCATGGCAAAAATTTTCGGTAAAATTCAATTTCGGACAATTTTTTTTTCCATTTGGAGGATCCAAATTTCGGACTGGACCTGTTCGACTCGGACGAAATTCAGCAATATTCCAAATTATTTGGCCGGAATAAAAAAAAAAACTTTAAAATATAAAAAAAAAAATTAAAATGAAACAAATTAAAAAAAAAATACATTAAAACTAAATTAATAATAATAATATTAAATCTGTATTGAGACAGTAAGGGGTATTTTATAAACCCCTACACACTTATTTATGGGGTGAGTGGCAGCAATGTAACATGGCTGTATGATACAAATTAATATACAAAGAACACACAAAATAAAGCCCTGCGCTCAAACTCCCACTACTCGTGGGCATCAGCAATGACTATAGTATACATCAGCCCAAAATACATAGTACAAAAAACAAAGAGTTACCTGCGCTCTGTCCCAAATCCCTATGCACATTTAAATAATTGGAGGCTTTTAGTTTCACTCCAATGGCCATTTGAATGTAAGCTCACCTGCCGCACCAAGGTAAGCCTCATAGGTGAGTCCATCAAGACAATTAAATTATTTTGAATTACTTTTCTTATTACTGTGTTTTTTTATTTTGAAATTTTTGAAATTTTTTTAATAATAAATGAGGATTTATATATGTCACATCAAATTAAATCCCTTTCTGCTCTTTAAAATATGCATTTGTGCAATAAATGAGAAAGATAGGAATTATGGTTTAAAAACACATAGCAAAAATGCCAAAATTGCTGGTGTCCTTAAGTGGTTAATATCTGCACTTTGCATGAACTGTAAAGCACCTGTTTTACTAGATCTATTTTTAGCAGCATGTAGCAACATTGTAATAGTTTCAGGCGGGAAAGCACCATGCTGTCTATTTTAGTAGCATGTAGCAACACTGTAATAGTTTCAGGCGGGAAAGCACCGTCCGAATTTCCAAAATTTACACCGTTTCGGATTCTGATTTTTTTTTGTGAGTGGACCTTGGCTTTCGGAAGGTACGAATGATTCTGAATACGCCTTATCCGTCCTAATTCCGAAATTGGACAAACTGAATCGCACAAGTATAGTTCATTTATCTATGTGAATATATGGTTTATAATCATCCCTTTCCTTTCAACATCTGCACTTTGTATCAGGCAAAGACAGAAATAAGTATGTGTAACATTATCAAATGATTGCTGTGAAATGTTCTCCTCCAGATGCCTTAGCATTTGGGGTAAAAGATGGGTTTTACAGATATGTTTGGATTAGCTGGGTTTAGTATTGGTGATACATCCATCAGTTCAAGGTCATGGTTTTGGGGCATCTTAATTCATGCCATGATCCATCATAGACAGAGATTACAGCTGCTCTCTGTACAGCTAAATATTATGGAGTGATGGACACTTATGCACTTGGGACAAGTGGAACACAAGTTAGTGAAAAACAAGCTGAATCATGGGGACCAAATACCAACTCACTTTTACTGAAATTGGAATCCTAGCCCCTTGTATGCTGGGGAGGTCTCCAAGGCTTTGCTTTGCAATGCATTAGAGATCTTTTTGGCATCTAAGGGGTTAAAATCCATATATAAATTGATGGAATTTTTTGAACTTTTAGCTTTTTCTTGATGTGCCCTCACTGGGTCTGATAAACAAATGAAAAAAGGAGAAATTGTGTGAAAAAACAAGTAGCTTAACTGGAATTAGCCTCTAACACCAGTTCCTGTTCTGAAGTGCATGTCTGGGGACAATGTCTGACATAATTAAGACTTTGATGCCCCAAAGCATACGCAGGACAATTAAGTTAAATGATGCAGTGTCCTTATCACCTTGTTTAATACATTGCATTAATAAGGAGTAATGGAAAGGAATGACCCAGTATACCCACATGGCTGCATTAGAGGGAGGAGTTCTGGGCTGGCATACTTAGCTTGGTAAATTGCAGGTTTAGGGTTAGAAAATGTATTCCAATGCCTGATTTAACACCGAATTGTTATCATACATTTACTCTACAATGTTTATTTCCATAGATGGCATAAGCACTGGGTGCAGTTCAAATTAAACCTCTGTGCAACTGCATTCAGAAACAAATTTCTCTAGAGTGTATTTCCAAGGAATTAGAGAAGAAAAGTTCTGCGCAAAATGAGTATGCAGAAAATCCAAGCTAATTCTAAAGATCATGAGATTGATAAAGAATGTAAAAAGTGATTTTTCAAAACTCCAGAAGCAGACATGATTGTATACATTGGAGCAAACAATGCATTATCAGCAACTGCACACAGATGTTTTTTGTAGAAAATTCTCACAAAGGCATGCAATGATTACCAGCTGTAAAATGTCATGTAACGCAACGTGTCTTTAACTGAACAAAACTTTGCTCAGACCTTCTGTGTCCAAATATTACTTGGAATAAACATGAAATAGGACTTCTGAAACTAGCTACTGTTAGTGTTCTATTGCATTGAAGTCAAAAATAACCACATGGATGATAAAGAGTTCTCCAGCATGTTGCTATACATTGGAAATCTAAGGGGTTAAACAAAGTAAAGACCCAGTGCTGCTGAAATAGCTATGGAAAAGCAGGTCATGATCAGAGAAGATTGCTAAATTCAGGCTATATTTAAAAATATCAGTAACACCTCCCATTAATAACCCCCAGTAACCTCACTATCGTGATAAAATCCAAATGGCCCGTATGAATTTTTCATATCAGATATATTCAATTATCTCTGGATATCATGTCCACAGAGGCAAACATGATAGTTGGAAGTTTTTTCAAGATGACCTTTTAGCAATCACAGATGGTTGTGCAGCACCTTGCAAAACAATGTGTTGCATACAACTCTGGTCCAAAAAGTATTAAGATTACCAATGTAAGTGAGCAAAGTGTGTGTGTGTGTGTGAGGTCCTGCTAGTTACTGTCATGTCCATCTCCATGAACATGACATTCTGACTGGTTGACGATGTTGTCTATCAATCAAAGGCACAAGGTAAAAAACAAATGACACCCTAGTAAGTTACGTGTGTATTGGGGGGGTGTATTATTAGAAGGGGTTAGTTCTCCTTCAACTTCATTCTAATATACATATAAGTATAAACTACTGAAACAGAAAAGGAGTAGAGTAATGCCCCAAATAAAAAGGAAATATAATCTAGAAATAAGTGGCTCTTAATCTGTTTAACAGACAAATTAGACAATTAGGCTAACTTTATACAGTAAACCATTTTATATGTATACCTTTTTATTTGCAGCTATAAGAAGGACACCTATCAGAAGGATAGATGATCCATGGAGAAACTTTTTAAATAAAGAGAATATAACCTATGTTTAACATAGGTTATATGCACTTTTTATGCATAAATATTAGTTTCAGACCTCGAGGGGGGCACCAGGACCCCTCCTGAAACCCCCTCTATCATGGATCATCTATCCAAAAGGATAGATGATCCATGGGGAGATCCTGAAGGCATTTTCTGCCTTCCTTTGCACTGGAGCAGCTGTATAAGCCACTGCAGTACAAGCACTTCAATGAATGAACCCTGTCACCGGGTCATTCTTAGCCTGTCCCTACCTTATACAAGTGCATCTGTGCTGCTGGATCCTCCTCAGCCTGCCCTGACCTCTGGCTTTCCACCTTCTCTGCTGGACCTTCCTCAGCCTGCCCTGACCTCTGGCTTAGTACCAGTTCAGCTGGACCTTCCTCAGCCTACCTTGACCCTTGGATCTCCTTCTCTGCTGCTGGGCCTCTGTTCAGCTGGACATTCCTCAGCCTGCCCTGACCCTTGGCTCTCCTTCTCTGCTGCTGGACCTGCATCAGCCTGACAAGACTTCTGGTCTGCCAATAGTTCCTGGTCTTGCTTTTTCCTGGTACCACTTTTATATTTTTCCCTCTTTTATACATGTATATTGTTTCTGTTTCACACACACACACACACACACACACATTATATATATATAGATAGATAGATAGATAGATAGATAGATAGATAGATAGATAGATCGATAGATAGATAGCTCAGTCTTTGGTTAGATATATATCTGTTCATCATTTCCCTTGGGTGGTTTCCGTTTTTGTCTTAGTGTCCTCCCGGTTAGTTTAGGAGTCCTTAGGGCTTCCTGTTCCCTGCATCAGAGGTTCTCCCTGTCGTTCTATTGTCCTGCTCCATCAGGGCTGACATTACAACTGAGCCATCTATGGAACCTGCAGGGCTTATGGAGGCCCTAATCACACTAAGTAACCAAATCTCCTCTCCGGTCACATCCATGCAAGACCTACAGAGTAATAAGGCTGTTCTGCAGCACCACCTCCAGGAGCTACAACTGAGTGCAGCCTCCCAGGGGGTCTCCACTTCAGCCCCTATGCCAGCTTCTGATATAGGGCTGGCCTGTGCTCCTGAACCTAGAGTACCCCTTCTTGAAAAATTGTATGGAAATAGGAGGCAGGACAAAACATTTATGACTGCCTGTGAGCTCCTTTTCTCTATTCATCCCAGGACCTATGCATTCAATTTTGTTAAAGTCCATACTGTCATCACACTTCTGACCGGCAAGCCCCAAGCTTGGGCCCATCACCTCTTACAAGACGACAGCCCTGTCCTTCTATCATGGTCTGCTTCCCACCGCTCCATAGACATGCTATATGAGAACCTTCTCAATACTGTGGAGGATTATGTGGCCGAGTTCCACCACTAAAGAGACCCAGTGGAATGAACCAGTTCTTCTGGCCCAGTTCAGACTAGGACTGTCAGAGCGGTTGAAGGGTCAGTTAGTCCGAACCGGGATGCCATCTTCTCTGGAAGATTTAGTATCCCACATCATCCAGATTGACTGGTGTTTGATAGAAAGACGCAGAGAATGTGCCGTTGCTATCCCTACTGAACCAACTGCTTCTCCTTCATCATCCTTGGACTTAGCCACATCCTCGCCATATGCTTTTGAAGAACCCATGTAGATAGGATTAGTACATGGCCCATTGTCTGCTGCAGAAAAGGACAGTAGAAGATGGTTGAATCTTTGTCTCTACTGTGGTGGAAGTGGACACGTCCTTTTTACCTGCACCAAAAGACCTCAGGGACCTACAGGTAAGACCACATTGACTCTTGGTTTGTTGGGGCCCTCAATTATCCACTCCCCTCACCTGTCTCTCTTGATCTATCTGCAGTGGCTTGATGAATAACATGCGGTTTCCGCTATCATCGACTCAGGGAGTAGTGGCTGTTTCATTGATGAGAAGATGGCGACCATGTTAGGAGTACCAGTACAGTCCAAGACCACGCCTCTGAATCTTCAGAGGGCGGATGGTAGAAGCCACCAGTATGGTCGTGTTTCCAAAGAGACTCAACTACTTCATCTCTTCAGTGATCCTATGCATCATGAAATGATAAGTCTGGATGTCATCTCTTCACCGCTACACCCATTGATCCTAGGCCTTCCGTAGCTTAGAAAAAACAATCCTGTCATCATATGGTCATTGAACTCTGTCACGTTCTCTGATCCTCCATCTAACAACCACCAGATCCTGTTGTCTGTTCCACCTTCCTCTGAATAGGTACCTCCTGAGGCATACCTGGATTTCCTAGATGTGTTTGACCAAAAAGGAGTAGACCATCTTCCTCTTCACCGCCAATCAGACTGCGTAATAGATCTATACCCAGGAGCTCCTATTCTTTACGGATGGCTCTTTCTCCTCTCGGTACAACATCTGAAAACCTACCTCTCTGAAATCTCCACAAGGGGTTCATACGTCCTTCCACGTCACCGGCAAGGGCTGGCATCTTTTTCTTTGAAAAGAAAGACGCTGTATTGAGACCATGTGTCGATTATTGAGAGCTGAATAATATAACAATCAAAGATCACTATCCTTTTCCTCTTATACCTGAACTACTAGAATGTCTCACCACTGCTACAGTGTTCACCAAACTCGATCTACGAGAGGCCTATAATTTGATACGTGTCAAGTCTGGAGACGAATGGAGGACGGCCTTCCATACTCATTATGGCCAATATGAATACATGATCATGCCATTCGGGCTTTACAATGCCCCTGCTATCTTTCAGAGTTTCATGAACAAAATCTTCTCAGATCTGCTCGACCAATATGTGGTCACAATGTCCCGACCCACCTACGTCTCCAAGATTGAAAAATGTACCTTCGAAGTTAGCCAAATTGAATTTCTAGGATTCATCATATCTCCAAGCAATATTTGGATGAACCATTGTAACCCTTGTAATTGCAATACGATACCCCTGAAGAAGTGGAGCGCTAACTCCACAATACGTGTTGGGTGATTTGTTTACCACTCGCTAGCACTGGCCCCGCCTACGCCCCCTGTGAAAATCCAGGTGCTTCCTTCCTCTGGTTTTGTTTGCCACGCTTGTTTTAGCGTTGGCCTTGCACCACGAGGTATTGGCATGATCACAGGCGCTGTATCCCGCATCGCCAGCCTTACTAGTTATTTCGATACGGATACCACTGCAACTCATCAGTTGTGAATTCTTTCTCCATCCATATTTGGAACTGTATCAAGAAATCTGTCTAAGGACTCGGTGCACCATGATCTGGTTTTCTGAGGACGCATTCCAGGGACACAGCTCGTTGGCTATCAGAGGCAGGGGCCTCTTATGTGCACAAAGTCCAAGATGGGCAAAATGTGAGTGTGATGATTGATCTTTATTATTCTCACTATTTTAATAAATACTACACTTAGTTGGATTTTATCTTGTTCTTCTTGTCCTGTATTGGTTTGCGCTGATACATTTTTGTAGTTTTGGTTCCCTATGTGCATAACTGCACATGCGCAATAGAGACTGCCGGAACAATGCAGTCATGCGCAGTAGAGACTGGCCGAACGCGCTTATCTGGAGCAGGGAGCTCCAATGGCTCACCACCTATCTGTGCTCATGGCTCTGAGGCAGCAGCCAAGGCCGTTGGGTGGCATTTTAGCCCGTGTACACGGGCTTTCATACTAGCATATATATATATATATATATTGCTTAGTCTTTGGTTATATATATAAATATGTTCACCTTTTCCCTTACGGGGGTCCATTTTTTTCTTAGTGCCCTCCCGGTTAGTTTAGGGGGCTATTAGGGCTTCCTTTCCCTTGCATCCTAGGTATTCCCTGTCTTTCTAGTGTCCTGCTCCATCAGGGCTGACAAATGGATACTGTTCTAGCACAGAATATTGAGAATTATGACAGTTTGTCTGAAAGCAGATAGGATGTTGAGCCAGGAAAATATCTGACTGCCATTTGTTTTTTTGTTGCTTTTTCCCCCTTCCTCTGGATCAACAGGGCTGATATGGCATAGGCTGAACTTGATGGATGCATGTCTTTTATCAGCCTCATCAACTATGTTATGTTTCTATGCTTATACTATAAATTACTGTGCAGAGAAATGTTTATGAGATCATTCTGTTTCTTGCAAATACATCTCTGGGAATTTACTCTGCCAGATTTCTATGCTTTGAGATCTTGTGCATTCTCTCAAATAGCAATTAATTTTAAGGACAGGAAGAAATATTTGTTACATCCATTTAGTAGTATGAGTAGTAAGAACTGAAGCATTTCTAGGGTAAATCAACTGCCCCATGGGGAACAAATAGAAATAACCACTTATTTAATTCCTTAAGGACCCATGATGGTCCTGGACCGTCATGGGTTGTTATACCCTTAAGGAATTCCGGACTCCCTGCGTGGCTGCATGCTCTTCGGGGAGTCCAGAATCAGAATCTGAAAAAAAAATGGTCCCTGGTCTTTAAGTGACCGCACCGTGCATGTGCGGCCAGTCCTTAAGGGGTTGATTGGTGCTTTTTTCACCACATGAATGTTTTACAGGTCAATAAAGCATTCAAAGGCAATGTGCTGGAGAATTTTCCATTAGTCAGTCGGTAAAAGGTCCATTTAAACCAGCGGGAGCTGAAGGCATTTCCAGCAGACTTCTTGGCAAGATGCCTCTTTTATGTCATAGCTAAGATACTGGCAACATACTGCAACTCTTGTGAATCTGAGCCTCCTTTGCAATGTAATCTGCTTTTCTGGCCCTCCCTGTGTCCCCTGATCCACCTTTGTGGTGCAATTGGCCTCGTCAATTGTAGGGGTGGGTGAAATCTCTCAACGTGGTCCCACAAGAAATTCTGCGAAAACTATGTTGTTGTCCGCTTTTACACAGGAAAATCTGCTTCAAATACAGCAATTAATTTTTTTGCATTTTTCTCCCATTGGTCAAAATTGTTCGCCATTTTTTTCAATGACTGGAAAATTTCTGCCCATTGATTTACGTGGTCACCTTTTGCTATAAAAACATGCCGTATTTGAGGAAGTGAAACACAAAAAAAGCAACTACAAAGAAAGGTAGATGCACTGTGGTCTTCTTCTGGGATCTTGAGGCAAAATTGAGGCAGGAGAGGCTCATAGTTACTGCTATCACTATGGGCAGGTTTAAAAATAATCAAAGGAGGAACTGGAAGGACCCTTATGTGTCCACTGAGTCTGAGGAGGAAGTGAGCACAAATGAACCAATGCTGTCCAGTCCCTCTAAAACAAAAGGGAAGGGAGGGAGAAAAGGGTAGTACTAGAAAGAGTAGGACAGGTCAGCTGCCTGCACCTGCTGCTAGACGTGCTGCACCTGCTGCCACCATTGCTGCCCCTGCTGCTACTAGTGCTGTGTCTACTGTCAGACATGCTGCCCCTGTTGCAACCAGTGCTGTGCTTGCTGTCAGATGTGCCACCCCTTTTGACACTAATACTGTGCCTGTTTTCAGACATGCTACCCCTGCTGCCACCAGTGCTGTGCCTGCTGCCAGTGCTGAACCTGCTGCCACCAGTGCTGAACCATTTGCTAGTGTGTAATACTCAGGGGAGAGGGAAGGAGAAGATGATGCCAAGTGTGACAGCAGGGGACCCTAAGTCACACTTGCCATCCCCAAGCAGTGCCACCAGTGCTAGTACTACTACTAAGAAGTTCTCACAGATTGTTAGTGTTAGGAGTGAAGGAGGGGGTAATCATCATATTACTAGTGACTGTGAGGAGGAAGACTCAGAGTCTGAACTTGTTGTGTGTGGTGTTAGTAGTTAGGGGTGGGCGAAAGTTGTTCCTGTGGGAAATTTCACGAAAACCACGGTGTTATCCACTTTTTCGTGGGAAAATCCACTCTTAAACTAGCAGTTAAAATTTTCTCATTTTTCGCCCATTGGCTAGAAAGTTTCCGCCCATGGATTTACGTTGTTTTCACATTTCCACTATAAAAACGTGATGTTTTCTCTGAAGGCAGACACAATAGAAGTAGCTACAGAGCGAGATAGATGTGCTGTGCTGTTCTCATGTGATAATTTGCAAAAAGTGAGGCAGGAGAGGCTCCTAGTGACTCCTATCACTATGAGCAGGGTAAAAAATTATCAGTGGAGAAGCTGGAAGGACCATTATGTGTTCACTGAGTCTGAGGAGGAAGGGACCACTACACCAATGCTGTGCAGTCCCCCTAAATCACCCCAAGGGGTCCTGGGGAATTTAATGGGAAGGGAGGGAGAAAAGGGAATGGGAAGAGAGGGAGAAAAGGGAATGAGAAGGGAGGGAGAAAAGAGTAGTACTAGTGAGAGCAGGACAGGTCAGCTGCCTGTGCCTGCTGCTAGACGCGCTGCCCCTGCTGCCAGTGCCACCACTGCTGTACCTGCAGACACTAGTGTTGTACCTGCTATCAAATGTGCTGCCACTAGTGCTGAACCTTCTGCCAGTGTTAAACCTGCTGCCTGTGCTGAACCTGCTGCCACCACTACTTTGCCTGCTGCTAGTGTTTCTTGTAGTACTCAGGGGGGGAAGGAGAAAATTATGCCATGTGTGACAGCAGGGGACCCTCTGTCACATTGCTCATCACCTCCTCCAAGCAGCAGTGGGATGTCTGGAATAGAGCAGCAGCACGTAAGGACTAGTGGTGGTGGTGGTGTTGGAGAAGCTGGGGTGGAAGAGACATTGATGGCCTTTTTATCAGATACTGAGAAGGAATGGGAGACAGGGATGAGGATGGGCATCACCACCACCACTAGAAATCAGCTTTTGGAATTAGCAGAAATTGCAAGTGCTCTAATTTCTGAAATGAAAGGGCAGCAGGGCGCTGATGATAAGGCTAGTGTGCCACAGACCACCGTGGACACAGTGGGAATGGGGTCAACAAGTAATGCGGGACTAGGACAGGTTCCACTTGTCAGCGCCAGCAATACTCCTGGTCTTAGTTGCAGTGCTAAATCTGAGGCAGTAGCAGCAAAATTATCAGCTGCCACAAAAAGTGAAAGGGAATGTGTAGGATAAGAAGAAAAAGGCCATTCTTCTCCACCTGTTACCTATCCCTTCCCCCAGAAGTCATGGGTGTGGGACTATTATTCTCTTCCGGCAGGCAGAGTGCAGTCATCATCAACAACAGAACAGTGCAAAATTTGTGACAAGTTAGTGAGAAGGGGAAAGAACACACCTTGGCAGAACCTCCCTGTTAACACATATGAAACGCAGACACCATGACATTTATGTCAAACATGTTAAAGCCATAACAGAAAACTAGCACCGCTGTTACTGTACCCCCTGACTCTCCAGAAAGGTGGAGATCAAATAGGAGGAAGAATAAAGAAACCCAGAAAGACACTGGAAGTTCCATGGTGAACGAAACAACTAGCTGGCCATCAACATCACCTTCTTCCTCTAGGGTAACAAGTACATCTCCTGCCAATCTACCTTGTCATTGTTACCTCCCCCTCCAAATGATAGCCACTCTTTTGATGTTAAGATATGGCAGTTTGTCTCTACCCATTGCACACTGTGTGGTGCATGGACCACACATGCCAGTATGGTAGAGGAGAATCGATATCAGGCCATCAAGCGGCATCTGAGGAGATTCCATCCCGCAGAATATAATAAGATGGAGGCAGGGAGAGTTCATAATTACTATTAATCTGTCAGCAAGTTGTCATGTGTCCTTAGTGGGGTCTGGACAAGGGGTACAGTGACAGCAGCAGTTCTTGGCTTTGGGTGTCATGGTGTTTGGATACAGTTGTGTCCCCAGATGTTATTTACCACACACATACTGTGCACATTGCAGTTGCTGAGGAGACCCACAGATCCTGCTCTCAAGGGAAAAAATATATTCAAGTAACAACACACCCATGATGATTTTGGAGGAGGGGCAGGTGGAGAATATTTAATGGCCAACTTGTTCTTTTCTCCATGAATACTGGGGGCTACTTATTCTGCTGCTACTGCCTCAGGTGCATCATTGGAGCAAGTCGTGGCAAATGGAACCTTCATCATCCATCTTCCATGTTACTGCTATTGTTGATCCCATTCCCTTTCAGCTGCCTAATCATTCTGCTGCTTAAACAACTCAGCAGCAGCAGTACGAACAGCAGTTGCAACTTAGGACTCAGGAGGACATTTGACAGTGGCCACTGGCCAACATGACCTGCTGGCATTAGGCCAGCAGGGCATTTTTATTCTTTTCTCAGGGCTTGTGTTTTAAAAAATAAATACATAAATAAATAAATAAATAAATAAATAAATAAATAAAAACTAGTCCTACAAAAAAAAAATAAACAATTTTTGGGGGGTTTGTTCCTAACAAGCCTAAGTCCTACAAATCAATGTTTCCTTAGGGCTTGTGCCAAACAAGCTTAAGTCCAACAAATCAATGTTTATTCAGGGCTTTGGCTTCTAATAAATCTAAGTCCTACAAAGGCCTCTAACAACAAATCAAACAAATCATCCTCTGCAAAATACTCTATCAAGTCAAGTATCAGTCCACCCCAGTGGAAGCTTATGTCAGGGGATTCCTGTCTCAGTCACTTTAAATACAAATGTCTTATTTTATTTTATTGATTTATTTTTTTATTTACTGTCCCCCCCAATAGCAGTAAAGAAAACTTCCCAAAACAAATTCCCTGTTCAAATGATTCATTCATTCACCAACACAGACACCCTCCTCAGACCCTTTTATACCATGTCTTATGGTTTTTATTTTATTTAGGATTTCTTTTTTATTAAGTGCCCCCCCCAATCCCAGTAAACAACCCCCAAAAATCATCCCCTGTTCAACTGATTCTTTCCCCACACCCCACCAACACAAGCACCATCATGCCCCTTTTATACTGTGCCTTTGGGAAATAAAATATTACTTGTTGTGTGTAACTTCTCTGTTCCCAGCGGAAACAAGTTTAAAATCGGCACTTTCCGCGGGAAATTTTTCACCAATTTCAGATTGAGGGAGTAATTTTCACCCATACCTATTAGTAGTAGTACTAACAGTAATGGTGAAGCAGCCGGTGGGACTAGTGTTAGGGGAGTGGTAGGGGAAGCATTTGAGATTAGCAGTCAAGGGAGCCCACACCATTCCTCTGGCTCTGGGAGTTCTCCCCCTCTTCCCTTTACTACAGTGTCCAAGTGGAACATGATCCTGAAGAGGTCAGGACTGGTATTGGGGGAGAGCAGGTACAGAATTAATACCACCACTGCCATCAGAAGCACAGATCAGCTGCCTGTGCCTGCTGCTATTTCTGCCAGTCTGCCTTCTTCAGGCCAAAAAGAAATTACAAGTTTGACATTAGGGGACTCTTGTCACATTGCTTGTTACCTCCTCCAAGCAGCAGCAGCACGTAGGGAATAGTGGTGGTGCAGATGATAATGGTGGAGAAGCTGGGGTGTAAGAGACATTGATGTTGTTTTTAGCAGAAACTGAGACGGAATGGGAGACAGGGATGAGGATGGGCGTCATCACCACCACCACTAGCAATGAGCTTTTGGAATTTGCAGAATTTGAAACTGCTCTAATTCCTTCTGCTGCTGAGTTGCAAGGGCAGCAGGATGCTGAGGATCACACTAGTGTGCCATAGACCACCGTAGACACAGTGGGAATGGGGGTCAACAAGTTATGTGGGACTAGGGCAGCAATATTCTTGGTCCTAGTTCCAATGCTGATTCTGAGGCAGTAGCAGCAACAGCAGCAACATGATCTGCTGCCACAGACAGTGAAGGGGAATGTGGAGGAGAAGAAGAAAGAGTCCATTATTCTCCATTTGTTCCTTATCCATGTCCCCTGAAGTAATGGATGTGGGATTATTTTTCTCTTAGGATAGGCACAGTGCAGTCATCAGCAACAGCACTGTGCACAATTTGTGACAAGTCAGTGATAAGGGGAAAGGCGGGAATGTGCCTTGGCACAAACGCCCTGATATCACACATGAAAAACAGACACCATGACATTTATGTCAAAAATGTTAAACACCCACCACAGAAATCAAGCACTGCTGTTGCTATACCCCCTGACACTCCTGAAAGGCAACAAGAGGCAAGGCAGAGATCAAAGAGGAGGAAGAATAGAGAAATCCAGGCAGAGACTGGAAGTTCCATAACGACTGAAACAACTAGCTCACCATCACCATCACCTTCTTCCTCTAGGGTAATTACATCTTCTGCCAATCCACCTTGTTCATCGTTACCTCTTCCAACAAATTATAGCCACTCTGTTAATATTAGGATGTGGCAGTTTGTCTCCACCTATTGCACACTGTGTGGTGCACTGACCACACATGCCAGTGTGGTGGAGGAGAATAGCAAGCAGGGCATCATACGGTATCTGAGGAGATTCCATCCCACAGAATATGCTAAGATGCTGGCAGGGAGGGTTCATCATTGCTATTAAACTGTCAGCAAGTTGTCATGTGTCCTTAGCAGGAACTGGACAAGGGGTATAGTGACAGAGGCTGTACTTAGGTTCTGGTGTCATAGTGTTTGGATACAGTTGTGCCCCCAGATGTTATTTACCACACACACACTGTGCACATTGCAGTTGCTGATGAGAGGCACAATTCCTGCTCTCAAGGGAAATTTTTCTATTCTAATAACACACCCATGATTTTGGAGGAAGGGCAGGTGGAGAAGAAATATTGGCCAACTTCTTCTTTTCTCCACATATACTGGGGACTAGTTATTGTGCTGCTACTGCCTTAGACACATGACTGGAGCTAATTGTGGCAAGTGGAACCTTCAGCATCTATCACCCATGTTACTGCTATTGTTGATCCCATTCCCTTTCAGCTGCCTAATCATCCTGCTGCTTAAACAACTCAGGAACAGCAGCAAGAACAACAGTTGCAAATTCCATAAATATGGACCCAGACTCAGGAGGACATTTGTTAATGGAGTGGCCACTGGCTAACAGGACCTGCTGGCATTAGGCCAGTGGGGCATTTTTTTCTCAGGGCTTGTGCTTTAAAAAAAAAAAATATAAAAAAAAATAAAAATATAGTCCTAAAAAAAAGAATTATGTTAGGGTTTGTTTCTAATGAACCTAAGTCCTACAAATCAAGGTTTCTTCAGGGCTTGTGCCTCTAATAAGTCTAAGTCCTGCAAATCAATGTTTCTTCAGGGCTTGTGCCTCAAACAACTAATCAAACTAATCAAAAAACAAATCATCCTCTACAAAATACTCTATCAAGTCAAGTATCAGTCCACCCCAGTGGCAGCTTATGTCAGGGGGTACCTGTCTCTATCATTTTACATACAAATTTCTTATTTTTTTGTTATTTTTTATTAAATGTCCCCCCCAATACCAGTCAAGAAACCCCACCAAAAAAATTCCCTGTTCAACTGATTCTTTCCCCACACCACACCAACACAGGCACCCTCATGCCCCTTTATACTATGCTTTTGTGAAATAAAAAAAATATTTGCTAGGTGTTGTGTATAAACTCAGTGTTCCCATTGATTTCAATGGAATGAGCTAGGCAAAAAAGAGGAAAATCAGCACTTTTCACAGGAAATTATTCCCCAAGCAGGAAGGTGCCATTATTCGCCGATTTTAGTTTCAGGCAAAATTTTTCGCCCATCCCTAGTAAATTGGCAGCATGACGATCAAGTAATAAACCTTCACTGCTGGAGCATTACTTACACCCCCCTTCCCCCCAAGCAATATGTAGTGAAGATTATTCTCTAGTTAATATGTGACAGCTTGATAATACCCCATATACCTACCAGAATATCTTTGTGTGCTGTGTTCAAAGCCTGGCCCTTAGCATTAGAGGAGTAAGTGCCCTCCTTTTATACTGACAACTAGTGTAAAAGCCTGTGTACACACGCAAAGGTCCGGGTAATGTTAACCCTTTGCGTGGCAGAGGGATACGCAATGCATTGCTTTGCAGCTACTACCTCACTGCTCCACGTAATGCAGTCTTGAATCGCCTCACTCCTGCGATGAAATTATGCGCAGTAGAGAATGTCCGACAGCGCATGACAGCTTCTGACAAACTTCCTAGCAAATTATTATATAGGTTATTTCTCTCTTCTTTTCCAACATGGTTCAGAGAGGCAAAAAGCATGTGGATACTATGTCAGTGTTGATTTTTTTCTCTTTTATTGTGTCTCCACACCACTGAAGCCTGAGCCCCCTGTTCCCTCTCTGATGTGGTACTACTATATTTCTTTGGCATATGATATCATAGTATTACAACTGATGAGGCTAAAAGATGACATGAGTCCATCAAGTCCAACCCATGCCATATCACCCCTGTTGATCCAGAGGAAGACAAAAAAAGGTAATTGAAGACATTTCCAATTAAGCCATGAGTAAAAAAAAATTCCTTCCTTATTCCATATGTCAGTCAGATAATTCCCTGGATAAACATCCTATCTGCTTTGAAACCAACTGTCATAATACTATATATTGATTTAGAAAGAAAAGAATTACTTTTTTAAAGCAATTACAGTAGATGCAAGCACAGCATAATAAGGGCAATAATTCCATAACTTTACTACCCTTACTTTCTTTGTTTTAATTGAAAGCCCCTTTCCTCTAATTTTAATGAATGACCTTCTATTTTTTTGAGTAAATAATTCCTTAGATAAGTCTTCGTATTGACCTCAGATATATTTGTAAATGGTTAGTCTCCCTTTATAGCTCAGATTCTCCAACCACTTTATCTGTTTTGTTGCATGTCTCTGCACTTTTTCCACTTCAATAATGTATTTTTTAAGAACTGCTGGACAGAACTGTACGTCATATTCTAGATGGGGCCTTACCAAGGATTTATTTAGAGTTAGAATTATGTTCCCAATCCTTGCATTTATACCCCTTACAGAATAGTATCCTATTGGCTCTTGTAGCTATTTAGGGACACTGCTTTCAAGACTATTTTATATTAGTACTCCTTGATCTTTCTCTATTGAGGATTCCCCAAGTAATTTCCTATTAACTTTATATGAAGCATGTTTGCTTCTACATCCCAAATGGATAACTTTACATTTACCTAGATTAAACCTCATTTGCCAATTTCCTGCCCATTCACTGAGTTTATCTAAATTGTTTTTCAGGGAAAAACATCCTGCTCTGTATGTATTTTCTTATATAGCTTACTGTCATTAGCAAGGTTTGAGACAGTACTTTCAATTCCCACTTCTAAAACATAGACAACTGAAAAAGCATTGGGCCCAGATCTGAACCATGGGGAGCCCCAATTCAAACGTAATACCCGAAAAGGTTCCATTTACAACTCTGTTATCTATCATTTAGCCTGTTCTCCATTCGTGCACAGATACCACTTTCCAAATTAAAGGCTTTTAATTTATGCAGTAACCTGTTGTAAGGCACATTATAAAAAGCGTTTGAAGCAGCAATACCCTGTTCCAAAATACTACTTACACTTTCATAAAATGCAAGTAAATTATTTTGACATGATCTGTTCTTCATAAAACCATGCTTGCTCCAACTAATATATTGTTGGTCTTTGCATAGTTATGATGAAAACTGCCGATTAGTAACCTATCACAGTGCCCTTGCTATTGCTGGTGACATTCTGACAGTTCTACTTTCTGATGGCTTTTATTGGTTGGTGTGCCTTTGCTCTGCCCAGTACTAGTCCTTAAATACTGAGCCCTGTCACTTCTCCGGTGCCCTTTCGTGGTGTTCCATTGCTAAGCGCTTGCTCCAGTATTTTGTGTGATTCCTGTGTATGACCCAGACTGCCTGACTACTCTGCCTATATATATGTTCCTGCTCTGTGTACCGTCCCGGCCTGGCTGACGTTCCTGCTCTGTGTACCGACCCGTATTGGCTGACGTTCCTGCTCTGTGTACTGACTCGGATTGGCTGATGTTCCTGCTCAGTGTACCGACCCGGCCCGGCTGACGTCCCAGCTCTGTGTACCGAACCGGTTTTGGTGGACATACCTGCTCTGTTTATCGCTCAGGCCCGGCCCACTGCTCCATCCAGTATCAGGCTAAGGGTTGTCCTCTGAGTTCCTCTCTGTCTACGGACAGATCCTCTGTTGCCTAGTTGCTGCTCAGGCAGCCTTGTTACTGTGACCCGGTCACCTATTGTTTTCGTGTTCCGACACCCCGGTGTGGTAGATCCATCTGGTTGCACCACGGTACGCTTGACCTATTACTGCTACAAGCTGAGGTTGGTCTATTCCTGGGCGCCTCAGGCTGTTTTCACTATCTGGCAGTCGACTCTAGGTCTGAGCGTTCGTTAACCCCTCGGGGGTTGGTGCCATTATACATTGGGTCACAGTCATTGCAGTCTCAGTTGGGCGTTACTCTGTGCCTACAGTTGCAGTCCTCCATTATTGCTCCGGCAGTCTACCACTTGTCCTGGGCCTCCGTTTACTCCTGTGGCCTTAGTCTCTATTTTGTCACTCTCTGCGTAGTGAGTGTCCAGTGGGCCTCGTGCTATTAGGGCCTGTCTGTCCTCCTGGCCTAATAGCAACCATTTCACTGCTGTCTCATTTGGGAATCACTCGAATTGTACCTGACCTGTGTCAGTATTATATTATTGCTCTTATATATATATACTGGACCCGTGTGGGTACTGATTACTGTAACCTGACCTGTGTCAGTATTATATTGTATACATATATTACTGGACCCGCAAGGGTTATTCTATTTCTGTGTTTTTTCAATAAAACTGTGTTTTATCTAAACCTTCTGTGTCTGAGTGTCCATAAAACCGTTACAAACCCTTCTAATATCTTACCCACTATGGAAATCAAGCCCACAAGTGTATAATTTATTGGTTTGGCTCTAACCCCCCCACCATTTTTTAACAATTGTACTACATTCCTCCGATCACAGGGCAATAACCCTGATTAAAGCAAATCAAAAAATATTGAGTATAAGGTCCTTGCTATTAATGAACTAAGTTCCTTAAGTGCCCTTGGATGTATGTCATCAGGCCCAGGTACTTTATTCACCATAACCTTTTCCAGTCTCTTTTGGACTTTGTCCTTAGTAGGGGAGGGCGAAAGGTCATGTTCCCTCAAAAATATCAGTGAAAACCACATGGTTGTTAAAATCCATTTTAAATAAAAATGTCGTTTATTCCCATTTTCAAAAATGTTTCACTATTTTTTCAATGTCTAGAAAGTTTTTGCCCCTTTATTAACTTGTTTTTCACCTTTTAACTAGAAAAACGTGCCTTTTTCCAGGAAGTGGAACACAATACAATCAGCTACAGAGTGAGGGAGAGCCACTAGGCTGTTCTGCTGTAATATTTATAGCAAAATTTAGGCAGGAGAGGCTCATGGTAACTGCTATCACTATGAACAGGTTTACTAACACTAAAAGGAGAAACTGGAAGGACCCTTATGTGTCCAGTGAGTCTGAAGAGGAGAAAGATGTGACCACTACCAGCATTGAAGGGTCTTCATGCCCTGATTCCCCAGACCCAATACTGGCCAGTCCCCCTAAATCACCCCTAGGTATCTTGGGGATATTTATCTCACAGGAAGAAGAAAAGTATAATAGTGAGCAGGACAGGTCAAGTGTCTGCGCCTGCTGCCAGTGCTGTTCCTGTTCCCAGTGCTGCCCCTGCTGCCACCAGTGCTGTGCCTGAATGCCAGTGCTGCCCCTGCTGCCACCAGTGCTGTGCCTGAATGCCAGTGCTGGACCTGCTGCCAGTGTGTCTTGTAATTCTCAGAAGGGGGGGTAGAAGATGATGCCAAATGTGAAAGCAGGGTGCCCTATGTCACACTTGTCATCCCCAAGCAGTCGTGGAACTAGTACTACTACTAATAAGGTACAGCATCTTGTACAGAGAGTTAGGAGTTAGGGACTAGGTGATCATCACATTACTAGTGAGAAGGAACACTCAGCAGGGTCAGGGACTGAAACTGATTTGGTTGGTGTTAGTAGTAACATACATAGTAAATTAGGATGAAAAAATACACAAGTCCATCAACTTCAACCCTTGCCTCATAACCCAGTGACAAGAGAATTATACAGCTTTCCTGATACCAAATAAGTTAGTCTTTATCAGATCTTTCTGATTTGCCTACTAATACACAGTATAATCCTGTATGTTCCCTTTTGAAAGAAAGGTATCTAATCTTCTCTTAAATGTATCCATTGTATCACTTTGGGCAAGGTATTCCATAATTTAACAGACCTTACTGTAAAAAAAACCCCTTCATCTGCTAAAGTTTAAACCTCCTTTCCTCTAATCTTAAGGGATGTCCCCTGGTAATTTGATCAGTTCTTGGAATGAATAGCTCACCACAGAGATCCTTGTATTGACCTCTCATATATTTGTACAATGTGATAAGATCTCCCCTTAGTCATCTTTTCTCAAGAGTGAATAAACCAAGTTTGTCTTGTCGTTCCTCACACATCAAGTCCTCCATTCCCTTAATTAATTTTGTTGCTCTTTACTGTATCCTCTTCAGTTCTAGAACATCCTTTTACAGAACTGGCTCCCAAAACTGCACTGTATATTCGAGGAGAGGTCTTACCAATGATTTGTACAATGGCAAAATTATGTTATCCACTCTTGCTTCAATACCCCTGTTTATGCAGGACTTTGTTTGCTTTTACTACTGCTATATGACACTGGTCACTGTTACCAAGTTTGTAGTTTACAAATAATTCTAGTAAGTTCATCAGTACATTGGGTTTTTTTCTCCCAAAATGCATGGCTTTACACTTTAAACTTCAGATTCCATTTGGTTGCCCAATTTGCCATTTTACGTAAATCCCACTGTAGAGAGAAAATATCCTGTTCTAAATAAATTACCCTGCATAATTTAGTGTCATCTACAAATATTGATATTTTGCTTTCTATATCTGTTTCCAGATCATTTATAAACATGTGAAAAAGTAGTGGACCTAGTACTGGACCCTGAGGTACTCCACTCTCTCCATTTACAACCACACGCTGTTCCCTATCATTCAAACAGTTTTCTATCCAATTGCAAACATTGTCCCCTAGCCCCAATTTCCTTATTTTATACCCTAGCCTTCTGTGTGGCACTGTATCAAATGCCTTTTCAAAATCTAGATATACTACATCAACTGCCTTACCATTATCTAGGTTGCTATAAACCCATGTTGATTCCTGCTAATAATCATATTTTTGTTGTGTAATCCTGAGTATAACCCCTTATTATCCTTTCTAGCAGTTTTTCCACTACAGAGGTCAAACTCACAGGTCTATAATTCCCAGGTTCTGTTTTAGTTCCCTTCTTAAATAGAGAAACTACACTAACTCTACACCAATCTTATGGCACTGGGCCTGTGGTGAGAGAATCTTTAAAGAGTAAAAAGAGAGGTCTTTCTAACACTGCACTGAGTTCCTGAAGAACCCTTGCATGTATACCATCAGCACCCAGTGCTTTGTCAGTCTTAATTTTGTTCAGTCTTCCATGACCTTTTCTCGGGTTAACTCAATATCTGATAATTGTATTGTTTATCTGTTACTTGATGAGACTTATCTAGCATTCCTTGTTCTCTTGTATATATACTAATGCAAAGAAAGAGTTTAGAACATTGGTCATTTCCTTATCCACTCTAATAAACTCACCCATCTCATTTTTGAAAGGTCCAGTGCACTCCCTTGTAAGTGTTTTGCTATTTATATATTTGAAAACATTTTTGGATTAGTCTTGCTCTCCCTTTCAATTTGAGTTTCATTATCTATTTTTGCTAACCTAATTGCCTGTATGCAATCTTTCTTGCACTCCCTGTATTTCAAGAAAGAATGTTCAGTTCCTTCAGTCTTAAATAGTGATGAGCGAGCATGCTCGGCCGAAGCTCGGTTCGGCTCGAGCATCGCTCTGCTCGGCACATGGCGGTACTCGTACGAGTACCGCATGTGCTCGCCCGCCATGTTCGGGTCTCCTCCCCGCACGTTTTGCGGCTGCTGCGCAGCCAATAAATGTGCGGGGAGGCTCTGACATCAGTGTAATGCCAGCAGCCATGTTGGCTGCTGGCATTACACTGATTGGCTGGCCAGAACCCGTGATCGGGTGCTGTATAGCACCCGACGCGCGAGTTTGGCTCATTCTCAGCCAGGGAGAGATGAGCTTAGGCAGGGAAAGTCAGTGTAGGGAGAATAAAATTGTTTAAACTCTTTCAAGACCCAAAAGTCCTTTTTAGGACTGTTGTGTGTGGGGGCAGCATTTATATTTTGTTTGGGGGGGCACAATTTCCCCCTCTATGGTGGGAGGAAGGATGATCAGGGTGAGGATTATGTTGACCAGACTCTTGGCTAGTGAGAGTGGACTTGGTGGAAGACAGGGTGGTGCTTAACCGACTGGAAGCAGTATCACCTGAAATCCAACCGACCACCTGTTCGCAGTGGTCTGACCTCGAGAGTGATGTCCTGCGACGCCCTGTAAACTGAGACATGAAGCTAGGTATGGTGGATGTCTTTCTTTCTTGTGCACTGGCACCAGGCACAGTTTCTACGCGTCCTGACCCGCGCCCTGAACTATCAGGATCACGGCTTTGTGAGCAGCAGAGGGCAGTAGTGGAGTACCAGCTGTTACACGGTCATCGCCTCTCCGTTCAACTTCCTCTAATCAGAAGTGAGGAGTGGGAATGGATGTCAGACCTCTGTGAGGTTTTACGCAATTTTGAGGAATCGACACAGATGGTGAGCGGCGATAACGCTATTATCAGTGTAACCATCCCACTTCTGTGTCTACTGAAACGCTCGCTGCTCACAATTAAAACCGACGCTTTGCATGTGGAAGAGGTGGAAATGGGGGAGGAAGAGCTTACACAAGGTGATAGCCAGAGCACCCTCACTTCGTCTTCTCAGCGACAATTGGAGGAGGCGGAGGAGGAGGAGGAGGAGGAAGACACGGTTGCCTCCGCTACAGAGGGTAGCCATGGAACTTTATTTCCATCTCTTCAGCGTGGGTGGGCAGAAGAGGAGGAAGAGGATGAGGAGATTGAGAGTCATCCTCCTGGTGAGGACAGCGAAATCTTGCCTGTTGGTACTCTGGCACACATGGCTGACTTTATGTTAGGCTGCCTTTCCCGTGACCCACGCGTTATACGCATTTTAGACAACACGGATTACTGGGTGTTCACCCTTCTGGACCCCCGCTACAAAGAGAATTTCTCATCTCTCATTCCTCCGGTGGAGAGGACAAGCAAAATGGTGCAATACCAGAAGGTTCTTGTTGAAAAATTGCTCCAAAATTTTCCATCTGACAACGCTGGCGGCAGAGTACGTGCTACCTTGGCCAACCGAGAAGGGGAGAAAAGGGGAGCACACAGCAGTTCCGAGAAAGGCAGGGCAACACTCTCCAAGGCGTGGGACACCTTCATGACACCCCGCCAGCACCCTCACCCTGATGCGCAGCCTAGTGTCACAAGGAGGGAAAAGTTTTGGAAGATGGTGAAGGAGTACGTAGCAGACCGTGTCAGCGTCCTCAATGATCCCTCTGTGCCTTACAACTACTGGGTGTCTAAGCTGGACACGTGGTATGAACTGGCACTCTACGCCTTGGAGGTGCTGGCCTGCCCTGCCGCCAGCGTTCTGTCTGAGCGGGTATTTAGTGCTGCTGGTGGCATCATAACAGATAAGCGTATCCGCCTTTCCACCGAAAATGCTGATAGGTTGACACTTATAAAAATGAACAAGGCCTGGATTTCCCCTGACTTCTCCACTCCACTGGAGGAAAGCCCCGGGTGAACATAAAGTCACTTTAGATATGTTATTTACAATGATGGGAATACTCTGTATTCCCATTCACCCCTTCCACCCAAAAAACGGGTATATGGTTGACTCTTAATCTTCTCATCCTCCTCCTCCTCTTCCATATACCCTGTGATATAATTTTTATATAGGGCCAGCTCACCAGCGGGCCCTGTGATATAATTTTTATATAGGGCCAGCTCACCAGCGGGCCCTGTTTGACAATTTTTGTATAGGTCAGCTCACCAGCGGGCCTTCTCATATAATGTTTTATTGGGTCAGCTCTCTAACGGGCCCTCTCATATAATGTTTTATAGCGTCAGCTCACTAGCGGGCCTTCGCATATAATGTTTAGGATGGTCAGCTCCGCAGCAGACCCTCACCCATAATGTTTTAGATGGTCGGCTCAGCTGCAGACCCTCATTCCTAAAGTTTTAGATGGTCAGCTTAGCGGCATGCCCTCGCCCCTAATGTTTTAGAGGGTCACCAGCAGGCCATTAATCCTAATTTTTCAAGGGTGTGTATGATGCCCTCCTTTATGTGTAATAAAGGGTGTATTGGAGTGACATTTCAGTCTACTTTTTGGCAGCCCTTTCACTTAGTGCATAGGCTTTATGAGTGTTGGACCACTACCTGCACTATTGTACCACAATGTGAATGAGGCCCTCCATTTTGTGATATACAGGTTGTATCGGAGTGCCTCAGGTCCTCCCATTGAATTAAATAGGGCTGGGGTGTTCAACAGAGCAGAAGGTAGTTCTTGGCTTCATCCACTAAGTCACTTCGTCACTTTTACTCAATGGATCAGACCCCACTGTTCCGACTATAAATTTTGGACTTAACAAGGGCAAACGGACATGTTGTAAAACCTGTGGTAGCTGCGGCCTCCGTTCCTGAATGCTGTACCTTACCCGGGCCATAACCACGTTGAACACCTGCTTTACGCTGCGCACGTTTCCCTCTTAATCATGGCCCCAGTTCCGAAAAATCGATGAAATTTTTTGCAGAATTTGCAGATGATATACAAGTAAATATACAGCAAATACTGTTTGGTAACAATTTTTCGCCTAAAGTCGTTTTTATCTTCCTTTTTGTGTGTTTTACGGTCAGTCTGTAAAAATGGCGTACTACGGGCGAAACATCGTTCCCAGCAGCGACGTTGGAGTCCAAGATGCATCCAGACATCCTCCCTATGCTGTCCCTGAACCATTTCTGTGGTGTTTCCATCATTTTCTGACCTTTTCCTATGAACCAGGCACCCTCCCCTCATCAGAGGAGGGGGTGCCTGGTGTAATGCTCGAGTCCTCCCATTGACTTCAATGGGGCTCGGGTGCTCGGCCGAGCACTCGAGCCTCCGGGGGCGCTCGGCCAGAGCACCCTAACACCCGAGCATCGGGGTGCTCGATCATCACTAGTCTTAAATAGTTTAAATGCTTTTTTTTTCATTTCCATTTTCTTCTTTATATTTTAAGTTAACCACATTTGCTGTCATCTACTTCTCTCGCATTTGTCCTCCACTAGTATATACTGTTGAATATATTTCTGCAACCTAAATTAAAATTCTGACCATTTTTCCTCAGTATTTTTGCCATTAAATAATTTATCCCAGTCTATGTGTTGCATTGAAGCTCTTAATAATTTGAAGTTAGCTTTTTTAAAATTAAGAGTTTTGGTCGAACCTATACAGTTTTCCTTTGCCATACTGATCTCAACTGTAACCATGTTGTGATCATTGTTTTCCAAATGTTCACTTACCTTAATATTGGATACCATTTCTATGTTATTCGTTGTCACTAGGTCCAATACATTGTTATTTCTTGTTTGCACTTCCACATTTGTGACATGTAGCTTTCCCGAAGCATGTTCACAAGCCTACTTCACTTAGCACCCTGACAGGTCTCATTCCAGTTGATATCTGGATAGTTTCAGTCTCCCATAATTATAGTATGCCCAAGTTGCGCAGCTTTTCTCATCAATATTTGGTGGTTTGTAGCGTATCCCCAAGCACACATCTCCCCCTTTTCTATTAATCCTGTCTATCCTAAACAGGGAATAGCCCTCTATATTTACAGCCCAATCGTGTATCATTCCACCATGTTTCAGTTGTATCAATTATGTCCAAATTCTCATTAAATGCTAGCAATTCTAGTTTTCCTATTATATCTACCATACTTCTTGCATTTGCTAGCATACAATTAATTTTGAAGTCTTAAAATGTTTTACCCCTGCATTATTTTTTTCTACATCTTCATTTAATAGGAGTTCCTCCCTATTGAATACATTTATCACCACCCCTTCTCCACCCCCATGATAAATTACTTGGACTCAGTTCCTATCTAGTCTATCTACCTAATGTTTGCTATATATACCCTCCACCCAACCATCTTAGCATTCTCTCTGCTAGCATGGTTGCTCCCCTACCATTTTGGTGCAATCCATGACTTACACCCTAAATCACTGAAATCATTCTTTAGAGACCTCCATCTACCTCCTACTTTGTCATTGGTACCAATATGTAGCAAAACAGCTGGTTTGCTTCCAGCCCCTCCTAATAATCTGTCTGCCATGTCCACAATATGCCGAACCTGAGCACCTCGGAGACAACATTGTATTCAACATTCACATTCCTGTGACAGATTACCCTATCTAATAATAGAGTAGTAACAGTGATGGTTAAGCAGCTGGTGGGACTAGCATTAGGGGAGTAGTAGGAGAAGCAATGCAGAGTATCCAGACTAGTGGTCAAAGGAGCCATTCCCCCGACCCTGGAAGTCCCTTTCACCCCACTGCATTGCCCAGTTGGAACATGATCCTGAAGAAGACAGAATTGTAGCCTAGTAGCAATAATATCACCACCACCAGGAGCACAGATCAGCTGCATGTGCCTGCTGCTAGCACTGCCAGTCTGCCTTCTTCAGGTCCCCAAGGAATGGCAAGTGTGATTAGGGGACCCTCTGTCACATTTCTCATTACCTTCTCCAACAAGTGAGATGTCTGTAATAGAGCAGCAGCACTGATGGACTGAGGGTGATGGTGATGATGATGGTGGAGAAGCTGGGGTGGAATAGACATTGATAGCCTTTTTTAGCTCAAACTGAGAAGGAATGGGAGACAGGGATGAGACTGACATCACCACCACCCACAGCAGTGAGATTTTTTCCTGCAAGGGCAACAGGATGCTGAGGAGCAGGCTAGTTTGCTACAGACCACCGTGGACACAGAGGGAATTGGGTAAACAAGTGATGCAGGACTAGGACAGGTTCCACTTGCCAGCAATCTATGACTAATTGACATCCTCACAAAACTCTTTAGGTGGGTCGTGTATCTGTGTATGTGCTTTTTTTGATACTATCACTTACATCCATTCATATGAATTTATTTTTATACTTGAAGAAATAAATTTATGATTTGATTAAGTTTTAAGGCATGCCTTACATATATGCATACTCCCTCCCCTTTCAATAACCCTATCTGTCCAAAAATGTGAATAACCCTCTTGACTGACTTTTCAGTCATATGTATCATCTAATCAGGTTTTACCAATTAGATCATACTGCTCATGTGTTGGAATCAGTTCCAGTTCCCATCTTACCAGATGGACTATGAGCTTTTATACGTATACATTTTATGTTGCTACCATTCTGAAGAATTGCATTCTTTTAAATATTTATTTGATTTTTTATCAGGCTGTAACATGGGCACCTCCTTATTAGATTAACTATTTCATGCCAATTTTCACTTTTGTGAAAGTCTCTTCCAATTCCCTAATTATCCTAACCCCTAACACTGTAGCCCCCTTCCATTAAGGTGCAATGCATCTCGACTATAAAGATTGCCCAAAGGGAAAAATCAGCCCAGAGCTTTAGAAACCCAAACCCCTCCTGCTTATGCTATGTATTTAGCAATCTTCTGTTGCCTTTCTGGTGTAGCGCAGGGCACAAGTAGTGTATCAGCAAATAAGACATTGGATGTCATTTGTTTAAGTTTATAACCTAAATCACTGAAAGCCTTCTTATCAAATCTCCATTTCTCAATGATAAACATGTCATGCCCAGCTCATCCCAACAATCTATCAACCTGCCACCTGTCTGTCTTCCTACTTATGGAATCCCCTACCACTACAATCTGTCTAGGTCTTCCTGAGTCCCAGATACCATCAGCGCTAGAGGGGCTGTTTTTCTAGCTGTTGTAGAGAGCAGTCCTCTTCACCAAAGGCATTCATGTAACTACATCCCTAACATCATCTCCGAATTAGTAAATACTATAGCGTATACTCCTTAGTCTTCTGACACTCTTTGCTACATCTCACTGTAAACCATCTAGCTACCTGCTCCTCCTTTGTGCATACTCCACACTCAGTACTCCCAATGACAGCTTACTTCTGATCAATGAGCAATAAACCCCTCTCTAGATTAGCCGTCTCCCTCAGTGCTGCAAATTGCTTTTACAGTCCTCTTATTTGAGCATCCAAAGAGGCTACTTGCTCATATCGTCTACAGAGGTATGCACCCTGGAATTGTTGTTCCAGGTGTGCAAACATATGGCTGTTTGTGCATTGACTTAAACAAAGTTATGCTACCAGTAATTTTTTATCAGTTACCTCAAATCAAGACGCAGGCAGAATAAACATATATGCACAATTAATTTAATAAATATTTTCTCCCTTGTTTAGTTTCCTGTATTTAATTCCCTTTCTATTTAACTCCAAGCAGTTATCACGCTGCTGTACTTACACACCGCTCAAGATTCACATGTTCAAGGATTTACTGTCCATCTACTTTAAATGGCAGAAAGCCAGTCAATCACTTGTACAACTACAAAGGGAAGGGTAAAAAAACTCTTGTGTTTAACCCATCCCTTACCAAACTAACATAACACAGGTAATACAGAAAATACAGTTCTTTAAATAGTTCACCAGATATCCCACAACTTAGTTTATTTCAGCTCAAGAAAAAAATACCTTTTTAGCACCAAGGGGTTAAAATCAGTACTAAATTTAAATGAGAAATGTATGATTTTGTAGTTGACCCATATAGTACAGCTGGATTTCCCATAATCATTCCACTTTTGTCTTTACACATAATGTATATCTCATTGTGTTTTAGTTTTGGTTAGTGTGCTATACAGTTCCTATGAGAAAAACAATACATGCCCAGATGATTAAAAAGGACAGATGCAGAACAAATGTTTTGAAACAACCTACTAATAGTTCTCTTACATTCCTGTGTATGTTCTCACTGCCACAAAGAAATATCACAATGACGTTCCAAATGTCAGAACAAGGGAATCCATGTGTTGCTCCTAAGAAACATAGACGCACTGGGTGCCTTTTATAGCTTTTACCAGGCGTAATGGGCACAATGTCACCCAAAATAAACATATTACTAACAAAGTGATATATTTCTCTTCAGTTACCATATAAACCATGTGAACATCCAGAGGACTTTCTGAGAAATAACAAGATCAACAAAATTAGCAACTGCCATTCATTTTTTACCCTATCTAAACTGGGCATTATCCAAGTAAAATGTTTTAATGTGGCATGTGCAAAGGCCTTGGGCAACTTCAGTTTATTTTCTCTCAATGACATTAGCAAGGCAGCCGGTGCTATAATTCTAAATTTTATGGCAAGCACGGAAGCTTCATATTATGCAAATAACCTTCCCCACCTCTTCCTCAGCAGGAAAGAATACTTTATTAAAAGTAGAAAAAAAATAATTGTGTAACCATAGCAACCACCCCCACCAATGACCATGAACCCCATGTCATAAGAGGGCAGCTGTTACAGTATCTACAATCCAGAGTCGCGCTCCTGGCGCCGCTGGACAAGGAGTCTCCTGGTTATGGGTGCATTAGGATTCCTGGTGTTCTGGTGGGCGCAGTATGAAGTACCAGATGTCGCCTGTGTCCTCGGGCGGGACCATAGTACCGAATCATTGATCGTTGTGGTGACGCAAGATTTGGGCGCATCACCTAGATGTGTCATTTACTGAATATTGCCGCTCAGAATGACGTGGATGCAGAGATGCGTCAATTTCAGGCGCGAAGCGCCAGAATGTCGCAGACCTTGGTTTATACACTAGTTTCCTGTTGCTCCTCCCTGCTACTTCCTGCTATGGGGTTTAAAGGGCAGACTGAAGCTTAGACCAGTTGCCCATGTGTTGTTGTTCCTAGCAGTTCTATTACTTGGGCTCTGTGTATGACCTGGCTAGTATTCCATCCAATCTGGTGCTAACCTGTGGTTCTGTCTGACTACTCTTTGATTATCCCTTTAGTGGACATCCAACCTGGTGCACACCTGTGGCTTTGGCTGACTACCTTAACTGTGTATGACCTGGCTTGTCTGACTACACTCTCTGGTGCTCTGTCTGACTATTCTTACATTTGTCCCTTGTACCTAGCAGACACCCTATTTAGTAGCTCTAGTACTGACTGCAGGTGTGGGTCAGTTATTGCTCCATACTGACTGCAGGCATGAATCAGTACTCCAGCGACGTCGGATCAAGATCCTGTGTTCCTGTTTCTGTTCCTGCTCCTGCTCATGGTCCCTATCGAGACTTCCAGTGGCTGAGGCCTAGTCTCTAGCACAGTGGTCGAGCTTGGCAGTCTACTATTCCTGATAACAGTGCTCGCTGGCTTGTAACCCTCTGCTTGTTCCTTTTGTATATATTGTGCACTTCTTTTCTGTTTTCAATAAATTTGCATTTAACTATACCGTACTGACTCTGCCTGTTTCTCTGCTGCAGATAAGTATTGGGTTTCGTTCTAAACTTAAATATATTTTTCATCTGATTAAATTTGTATTATGAATAAATGTATATTCTGAATAAATTTATATATTATGTTTCCTAAAGGTTCTTATGCCCCTCTGTTTTTGAGGGGAGATTTACCTCTCTTACTGGTATCCTGAGTTAACTTGTGATAGCCTGGAGAGATATGTATTTTCTCTCAGTCCATCAAACTTACATTTATACTTCATCTGTTTCCCTTTATAAATTACCTTATATTGCATTTACCGCATGGTTATAGCTTTTACCCTTTATATGTAGGACTGTTACCCTTTTTCTCATGTGTCCTATCTCACAGCATGGCCCCAGCAATTAGGGTGATTTTTGGGGAACCAGGTACTTTTTAGACAGCTTTTCGGGATCACAGCTGTTTTTCTTTGGCTGGATGCCATTACCCACTGTTGTGAGCCGCAAGGCTGCTTCCGGCATTTATCACTCCCCCTTTTTGAGGGCTTCCTCCACACCACATCTCCAATCTATGACCCCGGTTGTGGGGATTAACACCATGCACAATAATATTGAGACCCCTGGTTTGGGGAATAACACCTTGGCCCCCCAGGCAACTGTAGGGGACCCTGACCCCTTGTCCCTTAAAGAATCTACAACTAAAGGGGGCAAGTGGCTTGGTCACTATTGAGAGTTCCTCGGGTATCGGCGACCTTTCAGACTCGGCTCAGTCACTATTGGCAGAGGCTTGGGCTCCGTGTACCCAGGCCATGTATAGATCCGCCTGGTCATACTGGAGTCGTTGGTGCCTAGAATGGAATTTGGATCCTGTTTCAGCCGCTCCAGTAGAAATAGCTAATTTCTTATCCCATCTGTTCTACACTGGTAAAGCTTACCGTACCATCAACATCTATCGATCTGCTATTTCAGCAGGGCATCTTCCGATTTACGACATTCCGGTAGGCCAGTCGGTGGTAGTTTGCTGGCTCATGAGGGGAATCGGTTTTTCACGGCCACCTCAACCTAGATATAAGTCACTGTGGAATGTCAACACAGTTTTAAATTTTTTGGAACACTGGCCAACTAATGATCAGCTGTCTCTAAAACAGTTGTTGGCTAAGTTTACCATGCTCCTTTGTCTGGTATAGTTTAAACGAGTTTCAGACGTCTGCGCTCTGTATCTTTCCTCCAGATCTTTTACTCCACTGGATGTGCAGTTCCGAATTTCTTGGTGCCCAAAAACGGGGGTTTGAGTGGTCACTTACCCCTCCTTTGCCACTCATCCACAATTGTGTGTGGTGCGCTGTTTGCAGAAATATCAGGATCAAACGGCTTCCTTCAGAAATCCGTCGTGAACCCAACTTCTGATTTCCTTCCGCAAACCTTCCTTACCGGTCTCCGCGGCTACCTTGACCCGCAGGGTTTGGTGGTTGATGCAGCTCGCCAGTATCGATGTTTCCTCGTTTGAGGCACACTCTTCTAGGGGTGCTATGGAATCCATGGCCCTGCAGGTCGGCGGATGTCTGGAAGACATCCTTCGCACCGCTGATTGGTCCAGGGAATCTACCTTCAGGGATTTTTATTGTAGACCCATTGAACATGTATCTAGTTTGGTCATGCAAAATTTCTGAATGTTTTGTGTTTTTCATGCAATTGGGTTCAGCTTATGTTTGTTTTGGTTTAGCTTTAAACTTGCATAATATGAAGCCTCCATGCTTGCCATAAAATTTGTGGATTTCCCTAACAAGTTATGAAGGAAAGTCAGATATTATCCATCCCTATATTTCCCTCCCCTATCATATTTTTCTCTTTGTTTCTTCAGGTTGAATCTCAATATGATCCAGCGAATTCCGGAGCTTCTCTCCTTTCCCCTTGTTGATGACCTGTTGCTTCGACTAAGCCGAAATTATGCCCGATGATTTTCTGTTAAGATTCCAGACCTCTGGGGTGATGGACGGTTCCAGTGTGGGACGAGTTGTATTCGCAAGAAAGAAGAGGAGTCTTGGGTCGCTGCCCTCTTATGAGATGGGGTTCATGGTCATTGGTGGGGGTGGTTGCTATGGTTACACAATTATTTTTTTCTCTTGATTTTCTACGTTTAATAAAGTATTCTTTGCTGCTGAGGAAGGAGTGGAGACAGTTATTTGCATAATATTCGCCTCCGTATCTTTAATAAAATTCTGCCTTTCCTTCACAACTTGTTAGGGAAATCCACGAATTATATTAGTGATGACTTTAAGACTAGTGGATGCTTCAAGTATTTCATCATCTATTCCATCATTTGTTAAATAACATAGAATGTTGTTTGTTATGTAAAGGAGCTTCACTATAGAAGATAGGAAATCCTATATAATAATGTGCCATCATGCGTAGTAGAGATGGCTGCGTGTGCTGCAGTCATGCGCAGTAGAGACTGCCCGCGCCGTGGCTGATAACGGAGCGGGGCCCTCCAAATTCAGACCATAGTCCTCTCTGTGCACCTTCCTGGGACCAAGGGCCCAGGAAGGTGAGCGCAGAGGACTATGGTCTGAATTCAGAGCCCCCCTCCGTTATCAGCCATGGCGTGTTCGGGCAGTCAGTACTGTGCATGACTGCAGGGCGGCCAACAGGATCCGGCCACCAGCTGAGGTTGCTGGGTGGCACTGTGGCCCGTGTACACGGGCTTTTCAACTGGTATAAAAATAAAACATGTTGAAAAAAGTTTAAGAAGGAAAGAAGCAGGTACAACCATTTTTAACCCTTTGAGTGCCAGAGGGGTACACAACACATTGCAATGAAGTGTACTTGAAGGGTTAATAGGTGAATAAAAAGGCGGAGGTACTAAACATAACTGGAGTAATTCAGGAGCAATCCAAATAAAAATAACCGTAGATTTAAATGGGAGTTATAATACCTTGAATGTTGACGAGCTTTCCAGTGCATTGTTGTGAAAAGCATTAGAGACCTGTCTAGCATCCAAGTGGTTAAAAACCCTATTTGAAACACTGGGAATTTGTAGTTGTCACCTATGGAACAATTGGTTTACCCTGAAATTATTCCATTTCTCCTTCCATAATATGTCAGTGCTATACCTAGGAACAAGAAGCTCTTTTGTAATTTAACATAAGGCATGCCCTGGTATGAGTAATTCACAGCATTTATTTGTGCTCAAGCCAGGTAGTGTTTGCTTTGGAAGTCTGCAACAGCCTCTAACTATAGACCTTTCTTTGACAATCAGATCCTCATCTTTCATTGTCCTGGTCAGGCTGGGCAGGGAAGTTCATTTTGCTAGGAATTGCTCATTTACAGTGTCTTTGGGGGCTTGTAAGCAGTTCTGAACTAAATACGTGTTATGAAATGGGCATCTGAAGCTATCTATATTAAATGTAATAACTAAGTGATTCAGATTTAATGGAGTTCTAAATTAATGAAGGACATAGGTAAAGCATTCTATTAAGCAAAGTGAAAGCCATATAATCCTGTAAGTATAACTTCTCTTTAAAGGGATAGTAACCCCCCAGTATACTTTAAGCAAAAAGCTAGTAATAAGCAAATCATACATAACGCTCTTATTTCCATCTCTCAAACCGTTATGGTTTGAGAGATGTAAGAAAAGAAAAACCTCCACTCCCTCCCCTTTCTGCCTGACGAGCTGTAAAGCTGTCAGAGGCAGAATCCGAGGTAGTTGATTATAAGCGCTCTATTCAACACGTGATCTAATTCAGTGTCCTTAGAACTCCACTTCTCTCCGTGTTGGAATGCATCCTTAGAACTCCACTTCTTGCTCCTGAGGAAGTGACTGCTAATAGTCACGAAACGCGTTGAGCTTTTTAGTCTACTATTAAGGCAATTGTGAGTTTGGCATTATTATTATTTTTATTCCTGTTCAAACAATAATCTTTTAATATATGATATAGACATTTCTAATGTCTTATTTTACATTTGTCATAATAATCTCTCACATTCTCCTTTAAACAATATTCCCAGTAGGGATTTGGCTGAGTATTTTTAATATAGATATATATTTTTAAATAAAACTTCAATAAAAGTATCTTGTTTTTACTTGGTACCTCCATACTCACTATGTAAAGTAGGGACCAGACAACCACATTGTTTTTGATTACTATAATAAAAAGTTCCCAGTAAAAAATCCGCATGACGCTGTCCACATGTGGAAAAAACTGAGAACAACAAATTAAACTATTTTGATATCTGAGTCCACTTTGTCTGGAGAACTACATAAAGTCATTCAACCCGGTGAGATACCCCAGTAACCGGTGCAGACGAATTACACTGAGAGGCAGGAGAAACCTCTCATAAATGTGAGTAAAACTATTGGAGGGAAAGGGTTATATATAATCCATGTGTAATCACAAATACTACTCTTAGAAGTGTTTTTTGCGCTGTTCTTTTTTCTTTTTCCAGAGGCAGAATCCGGTCGACCGACTTACAGCGTCTCTTCAGGAGCGCTGTCATCTGGATATCTCGGTATAATTACTTCATCAGTATGGTCTACAACATGTTCTTGCAAGCCAGACACACGTTTTAGACCATTCCGATGAAGTAATTATACCGAGACATCCAGATGACAGCACTCCTGAAGAGACGCCTTCTGGTCCAGGAAGCAGGATCTCATGACGTCCGCTGTACAGCGGACACATGAGAAAGGGGAGGGAACGAAGGTCTTTCTTTTCTTACATCTCTCAAACCATAACGGTTTGAGGAATGGGAATAAGGGAGTTAAGTATGATTTGCCTATTACTAGCTTTTGGATTAAAGTTTACCGGGGGGGGGGTTACTATCCCTTTAATAATAAAACATTCACTAATATCCTTAAAGGAGCAGTAAACTTTTTTTTATCAAAAAATATATATTATAGGGATTTTCCTACTGAGTAAAATAAGGGTACTCCCACTGTCAAGAGATTCATATTTCCAGAGTTATTACAGTTTAAATCCATGTTTTTTTTTACAATAGCAGTGCCCTCTAGTGGTCAAACTCTAATTAGTTTTTCCTGTTCCATTCTAATGGAGATGAAAGTCAAGAAAGTCGGTGATGTACAGTTCTCCATAGAATGTGATAGAAATGCCTGTCACTTCCTGTCAGTTAGAACTTTCAGGAAGTAAACACAGTAAATTCACTTCATGATTATTTGAACTGCTCTAAATTTTGAATAGAACATCTGACAGCAGTGGGAGTGACCTTGCTTTATTCAGCAGGAAAATATCTATAAAATATGTATTTTCATAAAAAAGTTTACTGCTCCTTTAATATTTATAGGGACATATCAGTGCACGTTTTAAGCAGACATCATGCTTCAAAGGATTTGCACTTGGTATTTATAGACAACAGGCTGGTGCTTCTTTTGCAGTGTAACATGGTGTGACAATAATCACATGCTGGCTTGGTTTTTGGAGCTGCTAATCTGATAGAAATTTAGTTTTCATAGTTGGATCTGTTCATTGTTATTCAGTGTTATCCACTATCAACATTTAACAGTTAACTACCCATGCATGACCACAGTATTAACTCATTGAACACCTGAGAGTATGCTTGATGCATGCATGTGTGCATTGTGACATAAGCATGAAAATGTCAGAAATATAACATAGTAACATAGCTGATGAGGCTGAAAAATGACATGCGTCCATCAAATTCAGTCCATGTCACATCACCCTTGTTGACCCAGAGTAAGGCAAAAAAAATCTGTTAACCCCTTAAGGACCGGGAAAATCTGAGTTTGATTTGACTTAAGGACCGGAGCAATTTTGACTTTTTTGACTATGTCTTTGTTCAACCATATTTTCTCTTTAATTCCTTTTGTACACCCACATAAATTATATACTGTTTTTTTAAGCACAAATAGGGCTTTCTTTTGATACCACAATTATATGAATACCTCATTGTTTAATTTGATTAAAATAGAAAAAAACAGGAAAAAAATTGAAAAAAAACAACATTTTGCTTATATTTTCATGTCAGGATTTGCATACAATTAGTTTATGACAAAAAAATACCCCTAAATATATTCATTTGCTTCTCCTGAATATAAGAATACCCCATATGCCTAGTATTTCAATCACTTCCTCACATTTACAAGGTAAATATTACAAGATGGATGCCATTATTTCCAACTTGTAATTTCTCAACAATTGGCATGTGAGCATCATAGCTTAGCTGACGGTGCCAGAACCAAAAATGTCCCACAAAGGTATATGTTTCTGAAAACTACACAACATAAGGTAAATAATCAGGAGAATTTTGGAGTTTTTCATGCAGCTATTTTTCCAGAAAAAAATTTCAAAATTGTGGTAATATTTTGTTTTTTTGCAGTTTTCACACTTACATTTCAATACTACTGTTGATATGAAGCACATGATAGGTGAAGATTTTTAAAAATGCATTGTTTAGTGTTCAGCTCCTTCTTCTGAGTACGGCAATACCCCATATGCATAGGTTTCTCATGGTTTGGGAGAGCTACGGGGCCCAAATTGGAACATGCGCGTTTACAGTTTCACACTTTGAATTTTCACAGCTTGCATCACTGGTGCCATGTCTCATTTGGGGCTGTGTAACAGTGCTCCACTCTAAGATTTCCCCCCAAAAGTATATATTTTTGGAAAGTAGACACCCCAGGCTTTCATTTTATGTATGTTTTCAATTTTTTTACGCAGCCATTTTACCACCAATCGCTCATAAATCTTAACGTAAGTTAAAAAAACAGCGTTTTTCACACTTGCACTTCAATGTTGATGTGAATTTCAAGCACATGATAGGTGAAGATTTTTAAAAATGCATTGTTTAGTGTTCAGCTCCTTCTTCTGAGTACGGCAATACCCCATATGCATAGGTTATTCAAGGTTTGCGGGAGCTATGGGGCCCACATTGGAACATGCACGTTTCCAGTTTCAAACTTTGAATTTTCACAGCTTGCATCACTGGTGCCATGTCTCATTTGGGGCTGTGTAACAGTGCTCCACTCTAAGATTTCCCCCCAAAAGTATATATTTTTGGAAAGTAGACACCCCAGGCTTTCATTTTATGTATGTTTTCAATTTTTTTACGCAGCCATTTTACCACCAATCGCTCATAAATCTTAACGTAAGTTAAAAAAACAGCGTTTTTCACACTTGCACTTCAATGTTGATGTGAATTTCAAGCACATGATAGGTGAAGATTTTTAAAAATGCATTGTTTAGTGTTCAGCTCCTTCTTCTGAGTACGGCAATACCCCATATGCATAGGTTATTCAAGGTTTGCGGGAGCTATGGGGCCCACATTGGAACATGCACGTTTCCAGTTTCAAACTTTGAATTTTCACAGCTTGCATCACTGGTGCCATGTCTCATTTGGGGCTGTGTAACAGTGCTCCACTCTAAGATTTCCCCCCAAAAGTATATATTTTTGGAAAGTAGACACCCCAGGCTTTCATTTTATGTATGTTTTCAATTTTTTTACGCAGCCATTTTACCACCAATCGCTCGTAAATCTTGACGTAAGTTAAAAAAACAGCGTTTTTCACACTTGCACTTCAATGTTGATGTGAATTTCAAGCACATGATAGGTGAAGATTTTTAAAAATGCATTGTATAGTCTTCAGCTCCTTCTTCTGAGTACGACAATATCCCATATGCATAGGTTATTCAAGGTTTGCGGGAGCTATGGGGCCCAAATTGGAACATGCGCGTTTACAGTTTCACACTTTGAATTTTCACAGCTTGCATCACTGGTGCCATGTCTCATTTGGGGCTGTGTAACAGTGCTCCACTCTAAGATTTCCCCCCAAAAGTATATATTTTTGGAAAGTAGACACCCCAGGCTTCCATTTTATGTATGTTTTCAATTTTTTTACGCAGCCATTTTACCACCAATCGCTCGTAAATCTTGACGTAAGTTAAAAAAACAGCGTTTTTCACACTTGCACTTCAATGTTGATGTGAATTTCAAGCACATGATAGGTGAATATTTTTAAAAATGCACTGTTTAGTGTTCAGCTCCTTCTTCTGAGTACGGCAATACCCCATATGCATAGGTTTCTCAAGGTTTGGGAGAGCTACGGGGCCCAAATTGGAACATGCGCGTTTACAGTTTCACACTTTGAATTTTCACAGCTTGCATCACTGGTGCCATGTCTCATTTGGGGCTGTGTAACAGTGCTCCACTCTAAGATTTCCCCCCAAAAGTATATATTTTTGGAAAGTAGACACCCCAGGCTTTCATTTTATGTATGTTTTCAATTTTTTTACGCAGCCATTTTACCACCAATCGCTCATAAATCTTAACGTAAGTTAAAAAAACAGCGTTTTTCACACTTGCACTTCAATGTTGATGTGAATTTCAAGCACATGATAGGTGAAGATTTTTAAAAATGCATTGTTTAGTGTTCAGCTCCTTCTTCTGAGTACGGCAATACCCCATATGCATAGGTTTCTCAAGGTTTGGGGGAGCTACAGGGCCCAATTTTGAACAAATATTGAATTTTCAAGTCCTGCTTAACTGGTGCCATTACTCATTTTGGGCTATGTTCCAGTGCTCCACTTTAGGATTTCCCCCCAAAAGTGTATATTTTTGGAAAGTAGACACCTCCAGCTTTCATTTTAGGTGTGTTTTCAAATTTTTTACGCAACCATTTTACCACCAATCACTCGTAAATCTTGACGTAAGTTAAAAAAACAGCTTTTTTCACACTTTCACTTCAATGTTGATGTGAATTTCAAGCACATGATAGGTGAAGATTTTTAAAAATGCATTGTTTAGTGTTCAGCTCCTTCCTCTGAGTACAGCAATACCCCATATGCATAGGTTTCGCAAGGTTTGGGGGAGCCACAGGGCCCAATTTTGAACAAATATTGAATTTTCAAGTCCTGCTTAACTGGTGCCATTACTCATTTTGGGCTAGGTTCCAGTGCTCCACTTTAGGATTTCCCCCCAAAAGTGTATATTTTTGGAAAGTAGACACCTCCAGCTTTCATTTTAGGTGTGTTTTCAAATTTTTTACACAGCCATTTTACCACCACTTTCTCGTAAACTTGACGTAAGTAAAAAAAACAGCGTTTTTTACACTTTGCCTTCAATGTTGATGTGAATTTCAAGCACAGAACAGGTGAAGATTTTAGAAACTGCATTGATTAGTGTTCAGCTCCTTCTTCTGAGTACGGCAATACCCCATATGCATAGCTTTCTCATGGTTTGTGGGAGCTATGGGTCCCAAATTGGAACATGCGCGTTTCCAGGTTCACACTTTGAATCTTCACAGCTTGCGTTACTGGTGCCATTTCTCATTTGGGCTGTGTAACACTGCTCTTTTTTAAGATTTCCCCCCAAAAGTGTATATTTTTTGAAAGTAGACACCCCAGGCTTTCATTTTAGGTGTGTTTTCAAATCTTGCAAACAGCCATTTTACCACCAAGCCTGTGAAAACTTGACGTAAGTTAAAAAATTCAGCATTTTTCACGCTTTGCCTTCAATGTTGATGTGAATTTCAAGCACAGAACAGGTGAAGATTTTATAAACTGCATTGATTAGTGTTCAGCTCCTTCTTCTGAGTACGGCAATACCCCATATGCATAGCTTTCTCATGGTTTGTGGGAGCTATGGGTCCCAAATTGGATCATGCGCGTTTCCAGGTTCACACTTTGAATCTTCACAGCTTGCGTTACTGGTGCCATTTCTCATTTGGGCTGTGTAACACTGCTCTTTTTTAAGATTTCCCCCAAAAAGTGTATATTTTTTGAAAGTAGACACCCCAGGCTTTCATTTTAGGTGTGTTTTCAAATGTTGCAAACAGCCATTTTACCACCAAGCCTGTGAAAACTTGACGTAAGTAAAAAAAATGCAGCATTTTTCACGCTTTGCCTTCAATGTTGATGTGAATTTCGAGCACAGAACAGGTGAAGATTTTATAAACTGCATTGATTAGTGTTTGGCTCCTTCTTCTAATTACGGCAATACCCCATATACATAGGTTTGTCGGGGTTTTGGGGGAGCTACTGGGCCCAGTTGGAACATGTTAGTTTCCTTTTACAGACATGCCATTTTTACAGCTGGTGCCTTGTCTCATTTCGGTCTGTTTGGCAATGCTGCAATTAATTTTACCCCCAAAAGTATATTTTGTAGAAGAGTAGACAACCCTGGCTTTCATTCTATTTGCATCTTATCAATTTTTTCGCTGCCACTGTATCACCAATCCCTCCCAAAATCTGCAGTAAGGCAGAGAAACACCATTTTTCACATTTCTATTTTAGTGTTGCTCTGGATTTCAATCAGATGATATTTGCAGATTTTTTTAAATGCTTTACATTAGTGGTTAGTTACATTGTATGAGTACGGCAATGCCCCATATGCATAGGTTTGTCAGGGTTTGGGGGAGCTACTAGGCCCAGTAGGGAACATGTGTGTTTCCATTATCAGAGATAAATTTTGATAGTGTTAGATCTAAGGAGGGATGTATTTTTAAAAATAAAAAACAGGATATTTCAGGGGGAAAAAGTGGCCAAATAATAAAAGAACCTTTACAGCACTACTGCATTGTGCCTGAATGGTATTCCTTGAAACAGTCACCAATGCAGAGGCCAGGTTTGGAAGGGCAATCAGGACAGTAAGTGGTGGTGTCTGTCCGTATTCCCTTTCTGTAGCAAACCCTGCAGCGCTTCTGTGGTTTGTTCTTTTGGGGAGTTGGGGGGATTTTATAAATAAAATGTACTAACCCGGGTCTTGGTGGAATTATTTCAGACGCACCTTGAAATAAAAATATGGAAATAAGTTGTAGCTGGTACTGTAAAAAGCTACATCTTTGATTGGGGTTTGCCAGCTTGAAAAGTAAAAATGAATTATGGACAGCAGTCTGCATCATATAGATGGCAACTTTTTTATACCATGCCCTACACTTCCTCATTGCGAGGTATGTCTGCATTAGTTGATCACTCAGATCAACTCCCCCCAATGTTTTTATTATATTCCCTGATGCAGACTGGCTTTCTCATTACCACTGTCCTGCCACGAACAGTGACTGCCACAGATCTGTCCTCATGCATTGTGGTCAGCATGCAGACCTCTTTTTTGTCCCTAAACTTCACTGCCAGCAGCTCCTGTTGGCACAAAGATGAGGACGTCCCAGTTTTTAATTTGGTATCTATGAGTGTTTTGGGAAACTCCCTGCAATTGCGTCTGACAGTGCCACAGGCCACGGTGTCAAAATAAAACAGAGACCTAAATAAAAGGGGGCTGGTGTAATAATTATCAACAAATAATTGATAGCCTTTATTTAATAAGGGGTAAATTAAATCCCAAACTATTTTCCCACTTGTTCCCATAAATTCGGGGCACCCAGGAGGATCAAGTTGGCTGTCCTTGCCCTCATAAATTCTAAAAGCCTGGGTGTAGCCTGTGGCACTTTCGCACAATTTATAAAATTTGACACCAAATTTGGATCGCTTTGAGGGGATGTACTGCTTGAACCCTAACCTGCCTTTGTATTTCATTAGGGATTCATCTACACTAATTTCTTTTTGGGGCATATACACTTGGGCAAACTTTTTCTGTAAATGGCTTATTAGGGGACGAATTTTGTATAGTCTATCATACTGGGGGTGTTCTTTTGGGGGGCACAGGGTATTATCGTTAAAATGCATAAAGTGCAAAATGATTTCAAATCTGGACCTGGTCATAGTCTTGGGGAATATAGGGGTATCACATACGGGGTTTTTGCTCCAGTAGGATCGGATACTGGGCTTTTTTATTATACCCATTGCCATTATTAAGGCCCAGAATTGCTTAAATTCTATGAGGTCTATGGGTTTCCATATTTCTTCCTTAACTACAAAAGCTGTAGGGTTGGCGGCAGTATACTGGGCTGCATACAAGTTGGTTTGGGACACAATTTCCCCTAAAATGTCTTCCCCCAAAAATAAATCAAAAAAATTATCATAATTAAATCCCTCAACATCAGTTTGAATCCCTGGGGTGCCTGTAAATTCTGGTATTTGTGGGCAAAAATTTATTGGGGATACCCATTCATTATGATCAGGAGTGGCTGGTGTTGGGGCATTTCTTTGGCCAGATCTTTTTGCAGGTGCTGGGGCAATTGCCAGGGCAGCTCTTGGGGCAGCACTTGGGGCATTCCTTTTGGCAGATCTTTTGACAGGATTTTTGGCAGATCTTGTGGCAGGATTTGTGGCAGGTGCTGGGGCAGGATTTTTGGCAGGTGCTGGGGCAGTTGCCAGGGCAGCTCTTGGGGCAGTGCGTCTTTTCTTAATAGAAGGCCCAGCGTCGTCAGTAGAGCTGCTCTCAGTTTCTGAAAACTGCTCTATTTCAAAATCTGACGCAGTATCTGTTGCCTCTGAGTCAAATGCCAAAAAGGCATATGCCTCTTCAACGCTATAAGTGCGCTGCATTTTGCCCACTAAATTTTTTTTTCCTTACTCTAACGCTATCCCTAAACCTAACTCTAACCCTAAAACTTACCCTAACCTACGTATATCTAGAACCTACCTATCCCAAGTAAACTACCTATCTAAACTATACTTATTATATATATATATATATATATATATATATATATATATTTAGTATTTTTTTTTATTTTTTGTTTTTTTTTGGGTTTTTTTGGGGGTTTTTTTTCCCTAAACCTAGATCTGTCCCTAAACCTTTCCCTAACACAAGTCTACACTAAACCTACCCACCTACCTACCTAAACTACCTAAATTATATTTAAATCAATTTTTAATAAAAAAAAAATTAAAAAAAATAAAAAAAAATGTAAAAAAAATAAAAAAAAAATTCAGAGGATACAAGGGGGATGGGGGGTATCCCACAGATCAGCAGACGCTGATCTGTAGTTTATTGATCACTGTAAAAGTGATCAGATGGGGGGGGAACTTGGTGATCACTGTAAAACAGTGATCAAAGGGTTAATATTGTGTTTTAACACTGTTTGCAGGAACACTGGAACGCTGGATCGCAATCTGGCACAATCTCTCTCTGTCTCTCTCCACCTCAGCAGTGTGCAAGATGGAGGGAGACAGAGATATATGACAGGGACAGTATTTACAAATACTGTCCCTGTCAATCAGCATTTGCAACATGTGATTCGCTCATCAAGCGAATCGCATGTTGCAACAAACTTTCTACTGGTTGTTACTAAGTGTCCCGGTATCGGGACACTTAGTAACAAGCAGCCCGCGCTCTCCCATCGCTCCGTGCGGCCGCGATGGGAGAGTTTAACCCTCGACGTACCGGGACCGTCAAGGGTCGTTGAATCACATTTACCCTTGACGGTCCTGGTACGTCAAGGGTCGCTAAGGGGTTAAAGCCTTTTCCAATTATGCCCCAAATAATTCCTTGCTTACTTCAAAACAATGAAACATTGGCACTCACTGAAACTCACAGTAGAAATAAAGTAATATTTTCTTGGAAATTTCCATTATATCAAAGAAGATCATAATTGAACAGTGTACTCCATTTTCTTGTTAAAGTGATAGTAATATTTCACAAAAACAACAGCCCCAATTAATCTTCATAGTATATGAGCCATAGAGAGTGTTATTTCATTACTGTGAATGTTGTAGTTTAAGAGTAATTGAATGATAAAGTTTCCCCCTCCTGCCCCTTTTACCTAGTGTAAGCCACCTCCTCTCAGATGTAGAATCCAGTCCATAGACCAGACAGCTCACATCAAGGGTCAATATTCTACTGTGAGAACAATGAAAACCCTGCCCCTCTTGACAGGTTTTTCAGCTTTTTCCCTTATCTTTATTGAAGATTGTCCCTCTCTGCAATCTACCTGGACACTCCCTGCTGCTCTAAGCTGAGCAATGTTACATCAGTAGAAGGGGGATATTTTATCATTCATTTACTCTTGAACTACACATCTGACAGTATTGAAATAACACTCTCCATGGCCCAAATACTATGAAGATTAATTAGAGCTACTTTTATTATTACTATCCCTTTAATATTGAGATTTATATACAAAAATCAATGGGAATGTCATAATGTCTAAGCAGTGAATTTGTACTTGTCATTGTACAAATCTGTACATTTGTTAGACTTATTCTAGAGTGACATAAAAAAGCTGCAATTGGTTAGGAAAGTGGTTTCACATCCTTTCCTCTGGGACCCTTAAAAGCCATCTCCAGAATTTCCCTGTTTAAATATAGGTGAGTTATTCAGAGATGTAGACCTGTCCTATTAGGGATCCCTTAGGAGAAGGCTATGAGGCTATGCAGGATGTTCAAATTTAGTGATATAATCAAAATCTTCTACAATGTAAGGCCTAGATTACATTTCAGCAGAAAACAAAATGCACCAGTGTGCTATTTAAAACCAAGGTTTTAGTACCAATCAGACCAGGGATGGAATCAGATTCCTGAACCCTACTTTTAGTAGACAAATGTTTTAGGATCCTTTTGTAATTCTAAAAAAAATACCTTCAAAATGACTCCATAGCAAATTTTTCAAAATTCAAAGGAAGAAAGCAGTCAACTATTGCTTCTTTTATGCAGTAACAAGCAGGGGAAACCGTGGGGGGAATAAGTGTTTTTTTTTTTTTAATTAAACCACCAGTGTCACTCCCTGCAACTGTCCAGAAGACTGGCACACACAAATTTTCCTTAAATCAAAAAACTCTAGCTCCTCCTGTTCACCTGTCTGCTACTACACTTGAGAACATTTCAAGAGCTTTCTCTCTCAAGCACAGTAATGAATTGCAGGACAGACCCAGAAACACGCAATTAGAGGGATTGGGAGTGTCTGACTCAAAAAACTCAGCACAATATATCAAATATATCTGGATGGTGATTATAAGTGCACACCTTTGTTTCTGAGTATAGCTGTGAACATAAGAAGGGATGAAATATAGTCAGATGTGTGTTGCCTACTTTATATTCGCTGTTAGTGTTGTGGGTTTAGCTGAAGGAGCGCACCTATTATAAAAGCCCCATTTAAATCAATGACAATCTCGGGGATTGTTGTGTCCCATTTGGTGCAGTTAGTTTGCTCCAGAACTGCACTATACATCCCTCAGCTTTCAGTTATTGAGCCAGATGCACAAATTCTAAACAACCAAAGATCATTAACAAAACAACTGTCCAGATGGGGACAGATACATATTCCTAAATGGGATTCATAATGCATTGGAGACCATTTGAGTGTTCAAAAAGTTTAAAAAGCCCCATATGAATAAATGGGAAATTGTATTTGTTCCCAAATGGGGTGTTGGTTAGCCCCAGAATTTTTCCATTTTTATATTTTTAAATATAGCCCAATCTGTATATAATTAGTGTAAAATTTGACATCATGTTAGAAAGTTATTAGAAACAGCAGTTCTGTCTCTCAGCTCCACAGTTTCAAGGTTGGACTATATAAGGCAGGCTTTACACACTGATGAAATATCAACAATCACTTCATCAATCCACTGGTCTGAAGCAATCAAATAAACAGGGCTCCTTATCAAGGTCCTCCAGTTTGCATAGTAACTGCAGGAATAAACTCTAAAACTGATGTACTAAGAAAACTGAAGCAATTGAATGAATTAAGATGTTTATTTATAGAGTTTCACAGCATTTTACAATTTAAGGATTTTGACAATACAGATTAAGTGTTTAGCAAAGTGAAACATTGGAAATGGGGCCCCTGCTTGAAAGCTTGCAATATAAAGTGGTAAAGGGAGACATACAGAGAATATAAGGGTTAATTGTGTAATACAGTGCTCAATACCAATATTTGTGAATTGATCTCAAATTAATTTACTTAAATATTATGTATACTTTGAGAGGAGTACAACTATATTTGGGGGGTCTCCTGTGTACTCTTTCCTTGAGTATATTCTTGACAGGATAGGGGATAAGTATGTACAGTATGTAAAAATTAAAAGAACCTTGGATGTACTATGTCAGTGCCTTCTAGCGTGTTGAACCCATGTTGATGAGGTGTAATTTTAGCAAAATTAGAAGACCGAAAAAGAAGTACAGTGGTGCAGGCTGGGAATTAGAACATTCCACACAAAAGAAGCAATGGGGGAAAAGGGTTTCATATGAGAGAGAGCTTTAGACACAAAACAAGCTGATCGCAAATGGCAGAATGGCGTGGGACACCAGAGTGGTAAGGTAGGAAGGTTTCCAAGGAAAAAAAAGGGTTGTGAATGAGAGAAGAAGTACTTTATAAGATGCCTATAGTTTGATAGGCAGCCTTTGGAGTGACTGGATGATGAGGTGCAGGTACAAACATAGGTGACATTAGGGTTACTCGTGCTGTAGCATGTTGTATAGATTGAAATGTATGGACTTGGGGATACAGGAGACCAGAGAGAAGACGGTAAACAGTAGCTTATGTGGAATAGGATGAGTATGTTTTTAATAATTTTAGCTGTGGAGGAATAGTATAAGGTATGGAGTTTTGCTATGTTACAAAAGAGAAAGTGGCAGAACTTGGAGATAGCATTAATAATTGGGCAGAATGGGAGAGCAGCATCAATTATCATTCCTAGGGACCATGCTTCTGATACTGAATTTATGGTAGTGTCATTTTCTATCACCTCTAATCGCACTGTTGGATAAGGTCTAGGTTGGATGAGGAGTATCTCAGTTTTTAACAGGTTGATCGTGAGGTGTCTATAAGTCATCCAGTCTGATATAGCTGAGAAGTGCTCTGTGACTTTACATTGAATATCAGGAACAGGACTGACAGAAGGTTGAAGTAGTCAAACTTATGGTGGACTCACACAGGTCGAATGAGTCGAACAGGAGTCTGTAGCAGCAGGATGGTTGATTAGCCAGTCTAGCAGGGTCACCAATAGGCAGGCAATGTAGTACATAAACAACAAGAAGGAGAGTAGTTGAAAAGGAGAACCTGGGTCAGTAATGGAGAATCAATCAGTGGAGGCAAGGTGCAAAGTCAAAAAGCAAGAGAGTAGTCAGAAAACAAGGCCAAAGTTGATCCACACAGAATACACACTGGAGGTACGGTAAGGGAACTCAGGAACAAGATGGAAACCACTAAATACTTACTAGAACTCTTTGAGCATGGGCCAGTACTGAGGAACTGGTGCTTCTTAAATGCTCAGGGCTGTGTATAAAACCAGGTCAGGAAACAAAGATCCGTCAAACAGACCTGAGACAAAAAAACAGGCTTGGAATAAGAAAAAAGGTCAGAAAATAGAGCAGAACATGACAGCAACTGAGAAATCAATCAGGATAAATACTGAAAAGCAACCTTGTGATCTGCAATATGTAGATCATTGACCATTCTTGTGAGGGGAGTTTATGTGGAGTGAGCTGGAGGGGTTGGATTTATGAGTGTTAATTTGTTGTGAAAATATTTTTTTTTTAGCCCGGTACAGATTAGAGTTAAAATTGGAAAAGAGGCATTTGTAGTGGAAAAAGTATGTCTTTTTCTAGAGTTATTCAGCTGAATGTCTACAGGAGCAGTGCAGGGAGAGGAGCTTGTAAGTTCAAAGAGGAAAACAGGACCGAGTTGTAGGTTTTTTCAAAGCTGTTAATGTCAGCATTAATGGGAATGGATTAAAGCCCAGTAGTCATGGAAAACTGGGGTGCCGTGAGATTAATTGATTCTGATGATCTGTAAAGTGTGTGTGGTTCAATTGAACATAAAAACAAATGGTATGTTTGAAAAAAAATCAAAATATTACCAAGTATGCTACTGAGTGAGTGCATACCCATATGGCACCAACATTAGGGTTGATGTAGTAAGAAGAACTGCAGCAATTCTGGAGCAAACCAACTGCACCATAGGGAACAAGTAAGGATGGGAGAAAATGTTGGATGGCACTTTCCACTTCGTGAATAATTTCCCACAAAAAGTGCTGTTTTTCCGCTTTGTACCGCCTTTTTTGCCTAGCTCATTGTGCATTGAAATCAATGGTAAGAACATTTTTTTCTTCACCACACGAAAGTTTCCTACAGCCATATAAAAGGCTTTCAGGCTCTCACAGCTTGCCATTCTGTGTTTGTGAGAGGAGAGAGCAGCACCTTGTTTGAGCTAGAGAAGACAAAGAGAGGAATTGAAGTTTAGTTTAGGGAATCTTTTAGTAGGACATTTGTTGTGTATAATTGTGTATTAGGAGAGTCAGTGGGGCACTCTGGGGAGAAGAAGGGAGGAAGGAGTATGACCCCAAACACTCCAAAATGCTATGTGACTGACTGGCAAGACACAGGCAGCTAGGGAGCTATTTGCTTGCTGAACTTGCTGTAATTGTCTCTGTGTTGAGTGGGGAAGTCTGAGGAAAGAAGTTGTTGATTTTGTTTTTCAGTTATAATTTTTTGTGGACAGACTGTGATAAGACAACAGGGTGGACAACTTAAAATAAATAAATAAATAAATTAAATAAAAAAGAATAAAGAACTAAATATGTAAGATGACAGTGTCAGACAGCTGACTGTGCTTAGGTAAGGTATCATACAGCACCATCAGTTGTGTTGTGTACAGCAGAGTGAAAAAACACAGTGTAGTTGAGTAATGTCCCGTAAAGGCACAAGGGGAAGGGAGAGGGGTGGAGCAGTGCAGGGACATGGGAGTAAAGTAGTACTTCAAAAACTGACTGCAGCAATAGTTGCTGCAGCTTGTGCAAACAATGATGATGATCCCTCTGCTCCAAGGGAGGATGCAGTTTGTCAAGGTCCCAGCAAAAATAGTTCCAGCATCACCAGTGACAGAAGAAATAAAGAACCATATAAGAATACTGAAGATGACAACATGTTGCATTCAAGTGTTGATGTGGCAATAGCATAATAGAGGAAGGTGTAACAGCTGAACCGCCTGCTGCATCAGATAGTGAGACAAACAAGCACCAAAACACCCGTCCTCAAAGTAGTAGGGAACTTTGTTACAGTAAAAGTAGAAAGAATTTGTTTGAGACCTCCAAAAGCTTAGAGGAATATAAGGGCAATGGGCAAGAATTGTCAGGTGATGCTGATGCTGCTGAGGATGGCCTAATGATGAATGATGATGATACAGATCTAGAATATATCCCTCCAGCATCCTTCTCTTGTTCAGATACAGATGAAGTTGAGTGTAAGGATGATGACAGGGCTATAAGGTTATTAGAAAATCAAAGGCTGAATCTCCCACTACTTTTAAGGAGCACTGTGCCTGTCTATAAACTGTTTGAGAAAGCCATTGGAAAGTCTGACCCTGGACAAGCACAGATGTCAAAAAGCACACAGTCACCCTATCAGTCATCATCAGCATCATACCCTCTTCAAAGTTCCTCTCAGCCACATACACCTGTTTTTAGTAGCCAGCAACACAGGTTATTAACATCCACAATGTTAGATATGATGAGTGCCTCTGCTTCTGCTGCTGTAAGTGCTGCACCTTTGACATCTAGTAGTAGTGGCAGTAGAATTTCATCAACATCTAGCCCCAGTAGCAATAGTAGCAGCACCACCACCTCAGGAACCCCTCATTCCATGAAGTCCACAGTATGGAGATACTTCACTCACGATCCTCAAGCTAAGCATGTTGCTATCTCTTGTCTGTGTAAAAAGCATGTGTGCAGAGGGAAATCAGGTTCACACCTAGGCACCTCCTACCTGAAGCACAACCACAGGTCTGACTGGGAGACACACTATCAGCAGGCCAAAGGTGCCACAACTATCAGCAGCAGAAATACTTTAAAAAGTTCTCAGGACTCTAGGCAGAAAAAAGAAGTAGTTAAGTTATTTTTGTGTCAGAGAGTGTGCTACTGCCAGTGCCAACAGTTAGTTCAGTCCAAATAACAACTATGGCTCTTGCTGCAGAGGAGTATGACAGATAAAGCCAGGACAAATATATTAACAGCAGCACAGATGAGGAGGTGGAGGCGGGATGTGAAGAAGGATTTCCACCATCTACCCCTCTTGGGACCACTGCTATGAGTGACCAGTAATGTGTGTCAATAATCTGAGAAGGAGGACAGCAATTTGATACAAACATGACAATAGTAAAAACTATATACATACATAAATCACACCATACCAGCCAGTCCCCCACCACCACTACAATAAACGTCTGCCACATTGTGGGTTGTACTTTTTTTATTACTTGACATCATCATGAATATGTGACAGTGCCACTTAGGCAGGAAGTTATTGTTGTAGGCAAAGGACAAATGCATTCTGCATGCTAATACATTTTTCAAGCCATGTGCTGCTGTAGGACTCACAACTTTGACTTTCAGCTACTTATTTCTAAACTTCAGCCCTCAGAAGAAGTAATATTACAGTGGGAAATGTAGACCCTATAGGAAATATAGGTGAAAAATGTATTAAAATATGCAAAAAATTTGTTAAAATAAATGAAAAGGAGGATAATTTTGCATAGGCAGAAAGGCGAAATCTTTCGCAGAAAAAGCCAAAAATCTGCAAGTTTTCGCAAAAAGTCATGCAGGAAATTTTTCACACTTTTCGCCCACCCCTAGGAACAAGTAAACATTCCTCAAATTTCCATTGATTTAAATGGGACTTTTAACCTTCTGACTGCTAGAGAGGTATCCAATGCATTACTTTGTAATGTGTTGAGACCTCTCTAGCATTCAAGGGGTTAACTCCACTTCTGAATCAATAGATAATTGTATTTGTTACCCTATGGTGTAGCCTGCTTACTCCAGAATTACTCAAGGTCTTAGAAAATCAGCCACAGTATTTACAGCACTATAATAAAACCAAGGCTTTGAGAACAAAGTACAGACAAACAATAAGAGAGGCAGAGCCAGAGCCTTAGGCAGGATCCCAGATTGGACCCCCATCATCTTAGTCTCTCACTGCACCACTGCACCCTGCCTCAACTCTTTTTTGATATGCTTATTGTTTACATTGGTAGGGGTACTAGTTCTAAAATGTACACTGATAGCCACAGATTTCCACATACACTGTCTGACGCCCCCCCCCACAATACAAAAATTTTTTTGTACATTTTCAATTACTCTTTTTATTTTGTAGAGTAGGACTCCCCCTGTTGAACCTGGTCATTCATAACAAGCCAGGTGATTGATTCATTCATGAAAAGCGGAGATGCAAACACATTGCAAATCAACGTTACGTACCCCTCTGGTACTCAAAGGGTTAACTGTGGGGGACAGTATATGTCGGATTTAGCTGGGTGGGTAGCACGTTGGATCTAAAGGGCAGTATATGTCGGATTTAGCTGGGAGGCAGCATGTCAGATTTATAGAATGTTGGGCAGCATGTGGAACATCACTATTGTGTGTTAGCCCCACATACACTGCCTGACACCCCCAGCCTTCTTCACTTGCCCTGGCAGTGCCTATGGGGATTTGTGACTAGCAGTGAGCAAAGGGAAAAGGCTGGAGAGGGTCAGACAGTATATATGGAGATCTGTGGCTACCAGTGAGCAAGGGAACAAATCTGGGGGTCAAGTAGTGTATATGGGGTTCTATGGCTACCAGCAGGCAAGGGAACAAGGCTGGGGGTCAAGTGGTAGACACAAATCCCCATAGATGCTGCCTCACTCCCAGCCCTGTTCCCTTGGGAGTGCACAACTTGTGTCATATATGACACAGAGCTAAGGGAATAATTGTGTATTGCATTTTTTTTATCCCTTTGAGCACTACAGAGGTGAGCAATGCACATCCCTATGGCACTTAAAGGGAGTGATGCTGTCCATGGTGCTGAAAGTGTTCTCTCCATTTCCCTAGTGCCCAAATGGGGCAGCAGAGAGAATGCTCTTAAACTTCAGCATTGTCGTAGTGTTGGTGATGTGTGAAGCGAGGAAACCCCTTCCAAATTGACAACAGTTCACAACCATCCCAGCTTGTGTTTGATTGAGGGCTGTTACTGCATAGTAAAGTGCAGGGAGAGCCCAACCTCGCCAGCCTCAGGTAGGTGAAGTTGAGACTGTGAACTCCAACAGTGGAGGCTGCTATCGGAGATTATTGAATGTGTCAAAGTGCCACATTAACATAAAAACATACCCCCTTGCATGCAAACCTATCTTGTTTTCCTGCATCTCTAAATGAGTCATTATACTTAATTTCCATATGGAAATAGGCCATTGTTGATGTGATGAGTAAAAATTCGTAAATCTGTCAGATGTCAATATGTGCAGATATTTTTTGTTGGACTGATGGTGATGTGATGTTGAAGACACTTTGGTGAATACTGTCATTGTGCCTTCAACACTGCTCTGACAGGACATTGGCATTTTCTGCCCTCTATGAACTTTAGTAAATCTAGGCCCTGGACTTGATTTGTAGGACTTGGACTTCTTGTTGTTAGAGGCACAAGCCCTGAGGGAACATTGAATGGACTTGAATGCTTGAGATACAATACGCTAAAGGCAGTATTAGCATTCAAAGAGTTAAGTTATTCTAGATTTTCTGTATAAAGCCTAAAATCTCACAACAATTCGACTACATATAGTGAATGCTTTCAGATGTCAAACTCATTCTGGAGTTAAAAAAATATCTTAAAAACGAATGAAGAAGTAAGGACATGTTTTATATTTGCCCACTATAAACTACAAATAATTTCTTATTGTTGCATAATGGTGACATCAATGTCTTCCTTAGTCTTAGTACACCTCAGACAAAACAGATATATGCCACCCTGGTGAATGACTAGCTCTTTGCATAGAAACATTCATATTCCTGCAGTATCAGTTGAGAGAAGGTTAAAAAACAATGACTTAAAATGGCTGACATGGCAGTTAAGTCATGACAATTACACCTTTGGCTCCTTTTCCATTGATTTATTGAAATGCCTAAATTAAAAGGGAACTGTGCCATAAACATAAATGCTTCTTAATACTTTGAGGGCCAGAGTCTTCCTTACTTAGGAAGGCGGCTGTCTTACAACAGCTATATGTATATACATATATAATCAATGTTAAATGTGCAGTTTCCTGTATAATGATCTCAGCAGAAGAATATTTGTGTAGGTAAGTCCTCCTGATAATTTAGAAAAACTTAGCACTTAGCACTTTAGCACTTTTAAGAATGGTAAGCTGTTAGTGGCTATTAGTCACAGACTGCCAAAGGCAAAGGATCCAGGGGAGACAACATGGAGACTGTGCAAAAGTATAAAAAGAGGAGATTGCAAGGATTCTAATACTTGTAATATATTTAGGAATTTATTGGATACCATTGACTGTAACTGGAATATCATTAGTATTAGTGCTAAAATTTGGAATGTAATAGAATATTACAAATACTTCTAAAATATCCCGATGGAAAATTCAGAGATCTCTCAATGACTGGTCTTCTGCAAATTAAATTGTGGAAAGAAATGCATTTGCATGTACATTTATTTTTCCCTAAATAAAGCTATTTGTACATTACACCATAACATGTTAGGTATACTTGCCTTTTCAAGCACAAATCAAACACCACTTAATTAGTCCCTGAACAATTATTTTTAGAAAAAAGAATAAAGGTGAACTTATTTTTGATGGAGCAATGTTTACGGTGTTATTTCCACAGCATTTTTTGGCCATGAAACTTTGCACAGGTGTACAAAAACAAGTTCAATTCTAGCCACTGGTAAATACAACAAGGCCAGGGCTACAATTAATCACACCTAGAAAGGGCGTTCTGCCACTGTCTGCAAATCAGGAAGCAGAGAAAACAAGCAGACCAGCATATATAAATGAGCAGCACTTGTACTAATTCCTTATCCAAACAACATGTGGGCCATATTCATCCTTGTGAGCATTGCAGCAGTTTCTGCTGAACCAAGAAACTTTCATGGGTAGGGATAACAGGAATTTTAGTTTTATAATTAAAATAAATTAGGAAAAAGTTTACTTATTATATTATTTTTGTCTCGATGTAGAATGTGTCTGAGTGAGTATAAATATGTATTTTTACTAAAATATATTCTTTTACTCTCAAGGGGGAAAGTGTTTCGAGTAATACCCCAAAATGCTGAACAGGTGGAACTTATCAAATCAATGGCCATTAATACAAAGGTATGTTCCCAATTGACTAATTCTACATGGTATTGATTAATGCAGTTACCTGTTTGTACTTTGAAAAATATTTTTCTACAAACCTTTTAAGCAGCTTTGGAAAAAGTGGTTCCTGATGTGATTTGCCACAAATAACATATTAATTACTTCGGATATTTTTATCCAAAAGAACTGTATGAGTTTGGAAAAGCTTGTTACATAGACCCAAAATAGTTATTGGAAGGCAAAGTAGGTTGCAAAAGTCCCAATGACCCAACAATTAGCCTTTGATGAAACATATTTCTGACTCAGAAATGGAAAGGCATCTTGTATTTATTATTTTCTAAGCATTTTGTCTTACATTTCTTTTAGTGCTATACAGGCTTAAAAGGTTGCCATTAGCAGGGCTGTCCAACTTCAGCTCTCAAGGGCCACCATCAGGCTAGAATTTAAGGATTTCCCTGATTAAGCACAGGTGAATCAGACAAAATGAATGAGCCTTAATCAAGGAAATCCTTACATCCTGGACTGTTGGTGGCCCTTGGACAGCCCTGGTCATTAGTATTTTGACAGTCATTAAAATGTATTTGAGTATCACTGGACTTAGATGTCTCTTCTCTGTAAACAAACCCAGTTTGGCTAGTTTCTCTTTATAACTCAGGTTCTCTAAACCTATTCTGAGTTTTGTTGCACGTCTATGCAGTTTTTCTAGTTCAATAATGTCTCTTTTAAGAACTGGTACCCAAAACTGCACTCCATATTCCAGACGAGGCCTAACTAAGGATTTATATAGAGATAAAATTATATCTGCATCTCCTGTAAGTATACCCCTTTTTATAGAGGATAGTGCCCTAATGAATCTTGCACCAACTGAGGGACACTTCATACTGATGTGAAGTCTATTGTTTATCAGCACTCCTAAATCTTTCTTTAATGAGGATTCCTGAAGTAGTCTCTCATTTAATGTATAAGTAGCATGTTTGTTTCTGCATCCTAAATGCATAATCTTACATTTATCCATATTAAACCTCATCTGCCACTTTTATGTCTATTCATTCAGTTTATCTAAGTCTTCCTGCAGAGAAAAAAACTCCTTCTCTCTATGTAGCTTACATAAAAATGTTACCAGCAAAGATTGAGATATCACTTTTAATTCACACTTCAAGATCATTAATAAACAAGCTAAAAAGCATTGGGGCCAGGACAGTACCCTGTGACACCTCACTTACAATTTTAGACCAACTTGAAAAGGTTCCAATTACAACAACTCTCTTCCATCTATCATTTAACCAGTTGCCTATCTATACACAAATATCTCCTCCAAACTGAAGCCATTATTGTACTCAGAAACCCCCATTTACATAGCTATGGCCAGAAAATCCTCATTATCCCTATAAATGTTGTCTTGTGTATTTTTTTCAAGAACTCACATCATCCATCAGCCCTAGATGTCATGTTCATGGAGACCGACATGGCAGTTGTTGGTATTTTTTTTTTAACCTGAAGCAGGCAGAGTCCATGAACAGGGATAGGCAACCATTGGATGTCTAGGTTGATTGAAATTGTAGTCCTCCACAATTGTCGATCCATGTAGTAGACATTGTTTAACAAATATTGAATTATTTCACGTTCTAGAAATATCCCCTATTTCACTCTTTTCTGTCTTAACATTGTATTACCTTATTGCTTGCATTCAGTTCATTGGATAGATTTATTTATCTTATATTTATTTTGTCCCTCTTCCTAGTACTCAATCACACTCATTATGTTCAATTTCAGTTGTAATTAGTAAAACATTACATTTATTTGCTGCTATTGAATGCAGCCCAAGATAAGTCATCATAACTTGCATTTTGACTTACCTGGAGGCGTTAATAAGATCCATCTCTGCTTTTGTAATATTGTATTAAATTAACTGCTATTTTAACCTTCATCCATCATACAACTTTTCTGAAACCCTTTATCTGAGTTCTAATCAAACTACAAATCTTTGAGTCCTTGTATCTTGGAAACAACAATAATTCATTTGATATGCCTAAGGTCATTAACTGTATAATTATTGAACTTCATGAGGCCACTTTGCCCTAGGAATAATAATCTCTTCCTTTGCTTAACAGAATGAGTTACCTATGCAGGCATCTTTTTATAGTAGGCAGTGATGTCTATATATTTTTATTTGCATGTGAATGACCACCTGATAAAGACCAATGACCCCTATAAGCCACTCAGGTCTACTGAAGCCTGGTGTATGTTGTGAGGAGGTGTGTCCTAGAGACAAACTTCTACAGAGGCCATTTTATCTGACAGTTGTATGAAATTCATCTACCTATGTTTAAAAATCTGTTAAATAAATTAAGAGCCAATTATTCTTAGTTTATATTTCCCCTTTATTTGAGACACTTCCAGGGTGAATGTTTGTAAAACACTGCAGCCAATGTTACTATAGCACACGAGTCATTAAAACAGGAAAAATGCTGAGCTATATACTAACATTATTGTAGGAAATGTGGAATGGCAGGATGACCTTTTTCAATTATCTTTATAGGAGTAGGAGTCAGTCAGTGACCGTGGGGTGGAAAGGGAATACTGGCCAATGTTTACTCCTACAATTTTCATTCCTAAGAACTCTATAAAAAATAATGCAATACATACACTGAAATACAGGGGCAAATCCAACATATTCAGTGAGGGAAAATAATGTTATCTGGAGTTTGTTTTGTACAATTCTCTATCCAAAATCAATTGCAGTTGTCTGTGCACAAACCAGGGCTTAGCAACCTCTATCCCTCCAGCATTTTCCTTTTAAAGGAGCAGTAAATATTTTTAATGAAAAACTATATATTTTCCTTACAATTAAAATCCACTGCTGTGAATGTTTACATTCAAAAATTATTCGAGCCCAAGCTTTTTTTTGTTAAATTAAACTGCAAATTTCTGTTGTGGTCAGCAGCTGAGAGCCTTAGTCTATGATTACATTATATAAATGATATATTTTGGACACTAGCTTGAGCTTTATAACATTTGAATGAAATACATACCATCAGTGTTGGACTCAGCAGAACAATTTCTATTTCATATATTGTTTCCCCTATAAATTTGGAGTAATGTATTTACTGTTCCTTTAAGCAACTCCCGATCATGTTATATATTGGATAGTTCATTATAACCCCTTGGCGATAATAGAGGTATCCAAACTACTGTAAAGCAATACACTGAACACATCTCTATCATCCAAGGAAATAATACATTTTGAGAACTGATTATTATTTTGATAACATTTAAGCACTTGTAATATACAGGATTTATTTACAAAGTTCAAGTTATTTATTGATTTATTTTTCTGCAATACAGTAATGGTTCTTTGTCATAGTCTAGTGCAATAAGCTATGATTGCTTCAGAGCAATGTAAAAAGCTATGAAAAACACAGTGATTTAAAAGCATGATTTTTCTATTTACAGTGTGTTCTCTGCTTCCCTTTTAGCTTGATTTCTGGGTCCCCGATTCCGTCTCACTAGTGGAACAGGGAAAACGTGCTGATTTTCGTGTTGAAAGTCACGTAGCTTATGATGTTCAGGCTCTTCTTGAAAGCAGTGGCATGCCCTATGAGTAAGTTCAACCCACATCAACGCTTTATGATGATTAATTAACCCTTTGAGTACCAGATAAATATCCAGCTCATTATGGGGCAGTGCTTTGGATAATTATTAAAAAGATGCTTTGGTATATGTTATTATACCAACATATCTCTAATATAACATTACTGATTTCTTGTATGTTTAGAATAGGTGCTCCTCTGCAATGAAATCACACTGTTTAATTACTTTTCCTGTTCCGCACTTCCAAGCCTGTCTTAAAAGAAATGCACTTTGTTTCCCAGTAGGAATGAGCAAATGGCTCTCTTCTAGGAACATACTTTAATGATATAGAAGCTTTCAGTTGATCTTCAGTACTGCCTACATCAGGGATAGTAAACATATGTCCTACCAACTGTGAGGGAATACCGTACCCATCATTCCTAGTCAGCCAATTGGGATGATGGGAATTATACTCCTCCACAGTTTGAGGACCCTAGGTTGCCCAGCCCATGTCTAGATATGTGTGACTTTTACTGATGTTGAGGAGTGTCAGCATTCTCTTTGGGATCTTCTAGGAAAGGGATTTCACTGTAGATAGACCTTGCAATGCACATTTCCAGAGGATGTCCTAATTCTAACCTTATATTAACCCCTTGAATGTTAGAGATATCTACAGTGCATTGTAAAGCAATACTTTGGTGGCCTATCTAGCATCAAAAGGGTTAAAATAAGCAAAGAGGACTGTGAAATCAATCATAACGTCAAGATTTATCAAAGGGTCCAGCACATTTTAATGCCAATATGTGCAAATGGAAGAAAAGCAGCTATAATTATTTGAAACCATTTAACTCTTTGAGTGCCAGAGGGGGAAGCAATGCATTGCATACCCCTCTGGAACTCAAAGGTTAACAAGTTTAATAGACACTGATTTCTTGTACTTTCTCAATGTATTGCATTAGAACACATTTTGAATACTGGCTTACTGCTTAACCATATTGATTGAAATGTAACTGTAATGCTTAAGTAAGTAACTGTATTTTCAATGCTATTATATAAAAATTATATATTTTTTCATAATATTCTTGAATATATTCAAATGGCCGTAAGACACAACATATATTTTTTTACAGAGTTATGATTAATGATCTTCAAGATGCCTTGGAAAAGCAGCTTGATAGCAATATCCGTGCAATCCACAGCTATGAGAAGTACAACGATTTAGATACGGTATGGTTCTAGAATATCTTCGGCTGCATTTTACTGTAGTCAAGGAAATAACGAAAGGCTCACCCACTAAAATGGTGTCTGTTCTACAGATCAATGCCTGGTCTGCTAACATTGCTGCTCAGAACCCAGGACTTGTGTCACGCTCCCTGTTGGGTACATCATATGAGGGACGTCCTATTTATCTGCTTAAGGTAATATTTCTTTAATACATTTTTGTGGATTCATTTAAAGATACATCTTATATGTATACTCCAGAAGTAATCTAGTCATGTTTACATTAGCATATTGGTAAAACAAATCTATTGTAACACACCTCTGGCACTCAGATGGTTTATCCACCAAGGCTGGTATAAGTATCTGAATGCTGAAAATGTCTTATAATTTTCAGGAATATGCACCTTTCCACATATTAAAAGAGAAATAACACCTGATAATAATAATACCTTACTATGGGCAGAAAATCCTAATGGCCCTTGTGAGTTGTGCCCTTGTGCCTTTGTTCAGAAAGTTAACATCTTCGTTTAATCCCTGATATCATATTCATGCAGGAAGATGACAGTTGATGGGGTTGTTTTAACCCTTTTAGTGCAAAGCAATACGTTGCGTACCCCTCTGGCACTCAAAGGGTTAAAACTGAAGCAGACAGAGTGCATGTGAATATGTAACCCTTTATGGATCAAAGAGGTGTGCAACACAATACGTGTTGCATACTCTACTGGCACTTACAGGGTTAAGATTGTCATATGCAGTGGGTGGGATTTGTGTCCCCTGGTCCTGCTAGCAACTGTCATGTCTGCCTCAAAGGATATGACATCCAGGGCTGATTGTAGAAGTTATTTCTTGAACAATGACACAAGGACAAAATTCATAGAAGTCATTAGGATTTTATGGCCATTGTACAGTAAGTGCTTTATCACTCCTCTAACTCTATTATTGCATTAGAATGCCCACACATATCCTTCACTACTCTGTGATGACTCCTTCTCATTATCCCCCTTTACTGCTCTCTTCTGACACTGCAGAATGCCTTTTGCCCTACTTTGCTAGTTTACTCCAGGTCACAGCAAGAACTTGAATCTTTTTTATATGAACTAAAATTGGATCTTTTAAATTCAGAGCTAAAAGTTACACCTGTAAATGTGGCCAGCTTTTAAGATTGTTGCTCACCATAAATATCTTTATGGTACATATATATCAAGGCAAAAGTTTAGCGATTCTGTGGCAAAGAAGTTGTAACAAGTATCAGAGAATGATCACATTGAAGTAAAAGGGAGTTTTACTTGATGCCTATGGTATTGAGTACATATTAACATACTAGTGTAAAGGCCAGTGTACATGGGTCAAAGTGCGTCAGGCAGAACCACACCTCCCAGAATTCTGTGCATTCGGGCAGTGTCTACTGCGCATGACTTCATCGGACAAACATACATTTGGCCTTTTATTATTAGTGATAGTGATAATGAGGATAGCTGTAATGCTACTTTTTAGAATAAAGAGGCTGAATTACTAAGAAGAAATTGAGCAATTTTTGAGCAAGTCAACTGCACCATGGGGAGAAATAAAACTTCCCATTGACTTGTATGTGGCCTTTAACTCCCGGTTTCAGCTACAATTGCTGCAGTTCCTCTTTGTGCATCATCCTCAGTACAATGCATAGAAACATGTTAATTGCCTTTTGGTTCACCCATGTTGGCATATTGACAGAAGTCGTATGTGCCAGAAACCATCCACCACGTAATGGCGTATGTGAAATGCAGGATATCTTTTTTTTCTATTGTCTATATCATAGTTTCTCAAACTCAGTCCTCACGCGCAACCAATAATGCAGGATTTGAAGATCTTTTCACTTGTGCTCAGGTGAATCTTCATTGGCACATGTAGATTAATCAAAATGATGCATGCACAGTTTGACTTAATTGTGACCATACTGTATATACTAGCTACATCATGCATTACTTTATAGGTTGGGGCAAGTGGTGTGAACAAAAAAGCTGTCTTCATGGACTGTGGATTCCATGCAAGAGAATGGATCTCTCCTGCTTTTTGCCAGTGGTTTGTGAAGGAGGTGAGTAGCAAATTAAATACAGTAGGTATGGGAAATCTCCTTTGATGTCATTTCCAACTAGTAAGAAATTCAGGAGAAAAATGTCACATTGATTTCATTTATATCAGTAGGCTTAAGCTTCCCGTTATGTTGACACAACCCTGCATCAGCAGCTATACACACACATATATCTTCCTTCACAAAAATATTTCATTACACACACATTCACTAACACTGTCTAATTTGCATGAGCACACACACCCCTACCTTAAGTCACTGAGCCAAGGTCTAGTGAAGTGAGGGGATTCTATTTCTTTACTGGAGTATCTGCTTTCATAGCCTATTCTGCATGTACAACCAGTCCATGTTCTAACTTATCACACATCTGCCTGAACATGCAGAGGAGACCACAAATGCAGACACTCTGTCCTTTACAGGAAAAATGGCTGACGAAAATGCTTCCTTGACGGAATACCCAAGGAAGGCAAACCACTCTAGTCCCAACAATTTGTTCCCATGGAACTTTGGCCTAGATTGCATTATAGCCAGATTAAAATTTGTTGAGCAAAAAGTAAGAAAAAAAACTATTTATAGCCTTTTTCTGATTCTCCTCATATCATTCCTATCATTCCAGCTGGTATGTATACTGAACTTTGAGATTTGGTATACAAACAAAAATGTCTCAAGACAGCATCACAGATGGTCATTATGCTATCATTTAGAAACAAAATGGCCTTTTAATGCTCCTTTATATGTCTAGACAGAACTTTCCAGGCTCAGCCGTTCAGGGCTGTTAAGCCTGGGGAAAAAGAACTATTCTGTCTCAAAAGGTCATGACCACTACAACCCCTCAATGTCCCGATATGCATCAAAACACCCTCCAAACACTCACACACTGTAAACTGTCTGGCATCAGTGGGATTATCTGCACAAAAAGTAAACATAAACTACCCCAACACCCCCAGTAGCCTAACCAGGACCACCAGTAACTGTTCCATTGCTGGATTGGCTGGGAACACATTGCAATCAATGTTTTCCAGTTGGTCTGGCAAAGTAGTGGTTAAACTTGTTAAACCAAGTATCATTCATTAAATATATGGTGTTGTAGTCAAAAAATCTGGTGAGCCACATGTTTCCTACCCCTGGACTATTCTCTTGCATCATGACATTTTTTACTGGATTTTAAAATTAATAATGTTAACTAATGTTTCTTATTTACAAAGCTTCCAGGATCACATTGACATACATGTGATTAAGTATGATAAACCCTTGCATACCACACCCCTCTAGTCCTCAAGGAGTAAAAGATCTTTATTAACCTAGAGAGGTCTCCAGTGCCTTATTCTGCATTGCATTTGAGATATTACTAGCATCCAAGGGGTTAAAAAATAAAAAAAAATTAATATGACATTGACTACAGTATACTCTTTGGTGGGTTTCTTAACATTTCTAATATTTATATATGCATTTCAAGGAATAATTTTATATCTTCCTTAAATCTATAGGCTGTTAACAACTATGGTTCTAATGCCCAAATTACAAATCTCCTCAACAACCTGGACTTCCACATACTGCCAGTAATGAACGTTGATGGATATGTTTATACCTGGACCACAGTAAGTAGTATGCAACACTTTGTGAAGCAGAGCAAAAGAACAAGGGAGCAGACCCTCTAAGAGCAAAAACTGTTTGGAGATAATGTAATCAAGCCCCCCAGTATCCTAGGAACTCAAATATATATAAAGGAGAGAAAAGGGATGTCAAATAATCCCCCAAAGATTGGTTATCTGAGAGGAAAAACACCAAAAGTAAAAGCAGCTCATGTTATTCAAAGAAACTGAAAATCCAACTGAACATTGAACTTTAATCTCTTAGGACTACAATTTAGATTATATAGATCAAAAAAACATTTGTTTTGAATTCTATTATCTATTAACCTACCTTTGTAGTATGAAAATTCCTTGAGGGATTCTTTTATTTTCCCATAGTACCCAGATGTATTGTGTGTGAACACTTTCTGAAGCAATTTGTTGGACGCCTCTCTTGTCCTTATAGGATTATAGAAGCTGATGTCAGTATCACATATTTGTTTAAAATCCAGATCTTTGTACTAAATATGGGAAAATCTTTTATAGAACCGTATGTGGAGAAAGACTCGTTCTCCCAACAAGAACAGCAACTGCGTTGGTACTGATCCAAACAGAAATTTTAATGCTGGATGGTGTAGTAAGTATTTTTCATGTCTTCAAAAAGAATTGAATTATGGATATAGAATATCCTTCAAAAATAGACGTCAATATGAACTTAAATAAACAACAACAAAGAAGTTTGCTTTGTTTTAAACCGCTTGGATACTAAAGTGCATGTTTTCATGGTATCCCTGCATTGAGCACAGATGGATAAATTAAGAAGATTGATTCATTGATTGTTCCACCTGTAATCCAGCAGGAATATCCTGAAAACATGTACTGTTGTTATCTTTTGGGCACCACGGTTATCTACCCCTTTGCTAAATAATATAATGGCATTATAGGTAATGCTATAGCCTATGAATAAGTGGATCTTAATATATTTAAAAGATTAACATATCTAGGTAGAAGTTCATCATACATCAGTCAGGTTTATCCATCAATTTATTTTGTTGCATCATAACTGCAGTTTTTTTGTATATAGTGATTTCTATTGAAGCCTGCCTCTTGTTCACACTTCCTCACAACAAACTATGGGCTTCAATAGACCCAAATAGATCATAAGGAAAAAAGTTTTTATCAGATTGTAGACATAAATTAGTAGTGGAGTTCCAAAAAAATGAAAAGTTATATTGATATAACTGATTGATACCTACCAAACAAACAATCAAGATCCACAGATTCCTAGTGTATTGTACTGTATCCCTTTAAAGAAAAAAATGCACAAAATGAGAATTTATACAGTCTATTCTTGAAATCCATAGTTAGATTAATATGATACAGTACTTTAAAGATTTAAACGAAGGGCTGAATTAGTCATGTTGGAGGGCAGCAATTAGCCTTAGTTTGGATGTCCCAAAATTATATAAATGCACATTGTGCTTGATAATTTTTCTGTGGACTAAGATATTATAATGTGGCTCAAATATGTGTATCTTAAGATAAAATAAAAAATGATATGGAGATATGGCATGGACAAAGCTAGAAAGTAACAAAATAAAGGATTTTGGGTTTAGAACTAAAGTATATTTAAATTAAAAACTTCAGATGATTTAGGATTAAAAACTGCAGTGAGCATTTGCAATAGTCCGGCAGTAGCATTCTTAGATTTCAGATTATGAAGTAGATATAATATGGGAATTAGCAGAGTATGCTCAATTTGTTCTTACTTTGTCAATAAATAGTTGTCTAGTATTGACTGGCCATTATTGATCCTAGTACATTCTGGATATTTTCTGCAACAAAACATACAAAATACAAAATAGTTTGTTATGATAAGTATAATGTCTCTACCGGTGGCTCTTAACTCATGTCCTCAGGGCCCACTAACAGGTCAGGATTTGTGGATTTCCCTGCTTAGGTACAGGTGAGCTAATCAAAGGATCAATCATTTTGATTCACTCACTGGAACTCAAGTCCTTGCCTATTAGTAGTGCCTGAGGGAATGGGTTGAGAATCAATGGTCTATACTATTTATATATCTTCATATGAGTCTTATGAGTAAATGCAGATGTGGAGTAATTATAAGCCACACCAACTGCACCAGATTGAATAAATAAAATTCCCATTCATATGAACTGGGCTTTTAACATTTAACTGTTAAAGAGGTCCTCAATGCATTGATTGCAATAAGTTGGAAACCTCTCTATCAATAAAGCAGTTGCAAGTCCAATTTAAGTCAAAGGGATTTTTATTCATACCCTATAGATCCGTTGCTTTGACCCATATCTTATCCACTTTTTCATTTATACATATGCTTCATTGTTTAGAAATTAATTGTATGAAAATGCAATGAGATTTATATATTCATTGGCTGATATACTATATTTAAGCTGTTGGAGCTTCCTCAAAAGCTTGTGATGAGACCTACTGTGGCACTGCTCCTGAATCTGAGAAAGAATCAAAGGCTTTGGCTGACTTCATCCGTAATAACATTGCTTCCATCAAGGCCTACCTGACTATCCACTCCTATTCCCAGATGTTGCTCTTCCCTTACTCTTACACTTATTCCCTTGCCAGTAATCATGCTGAACTGGTGAGTGTCTTTCATGCAGAAATATACAATATAAAAATGTTCATTGTTAAAAAATTGACTTTTAACCTCTTGCAATGCACTGGAGATGGGTCTGGCAACAGTTTAGATGTCTCATTTAAATAGACTGGTGTTTTTGTTTGTTATGTATGGTGCAGGTGGTTTGACCCAGTACTGCTGCACTTGTCTTGTTACATCAACCTCTGTTATTCTAAATCCAGGCATCCAAATTATATTCTAATTTTATTGTATTTCAGCATACTTATTTTAATTTAGTAGTGTTAAATGTTATAATACAATGTGCATGATCTTTTAAATGTACCTCCAAACTTCACTGATGGCAATCATATATTTATATATTATTACAAAATACAAATAATATATTTATATTTATTTCAGAACTCACTTGCCCAGGGTGCTGTTAGTAAGTTGACCTCACTTTATGGAACCAAGTACACTTATGGCCCAGGAGGACAAACAATCTGTAAGTTGTTCTTTATTTACACACACAAAAGTAATAAATATATTATGCTGATAAATTATATCTGCAATCGACCATCAAACAGTGATAACATGTCTAATGGTCTCACTATCCAAAACTGTTTCAAGCTGAGCTGAGCAGAGAGATTTGAATTAAATGTTGGAACTGGCAAATATGCAAGTTGTGTATACAGTATTTTTATATTTGTTATATTGTTTTCGTTTAAGCTTCAGAAAGAAGTCTAACCCTTTGAGTGCCAGAGGGGATACGCAATGCATTGCAAAGCAATGCATTGCCTACTCATCTGCCACTCAAAGGGCTAATAGATAAAGTTCATATATATTCATAAATTTGGACTCACGTTATGTAAAACCACAATATTGTTCCTTATTAGGAACACATGATCATTATCTGCCTTTTCTTTAACTTGTCTTAACTATATGTCCACTAATTTGTTATAATGCAGCTAACACTTTTGTTAAAATTGTATATGCAAACTCTTTTACAAATTCCATATTTTAACTGTTCTTAGTGAATAGAATCATATTAATTGGAGGAAGTTCAAAGATGAATCACTAACATGGTACAGGATCTAAATGGCAAATGGTTCCAGGATAAACTCAAACAACTTAGTATGTGTAGCTTGGAAGAGAGGAAGGAGAATGTCAATATGACAGAAAAATTTACATTTAGTAAGGAATTTAATATAGTTTAGGAAGGAAGAATTGTTTATAAAAAAGAGGAAAAGCGAACAAGAGGTCATGATATATAGTCGGAGAGTGGAAATTTAAGAAGTAATGTGTACACCTTACAGAAGGGGAGATAGACTCTTGGAACAGCTTCCAGCAGCCTGGGATAGACATAGCTATTCTGAGATGGATATAAAATTGCATTTATCAAGCACTTGACTCATGACATCTATATCATAATATATTATAATCCTTTCTATGATGAAGTCCTCTGAGAATTCACTAAGACTTCTTTCACATGAACAACATAACATTAGCACATTGTCTTTTCAGAGCCCCACATTTCATTTGGAGAGTTCAGTTGCTTCCTGTGAATGCACCAATAGCAACAAGTTACATTTTACTTATGCTCATGCAGACAAGTTGCAGCATGGATGATCTGCACAGTGGCCTATGGAGCCACAATGCAGTTATTTCAGTCTGCTGACAATAGTGTTTACATTGCCCATTGCAACTTCTATTCAATTGGTAGGCCATGAAAAGCCTTCATTTTCAATATATTATTCTCTTTTAAGAATATCTGTTCTAATCTATTAAAGCCAGTTTAATTAACCTTTCCTTATAACCAAAATATCCTCATTGCTTTATTAATGAAAATATCCTCATGGATCCATTCATTCTTTGGATGCTAAAGAGGTCTCCAACACAACGCAAGCAAAGTGTTACAGTCCTCACTACTAACATCCAGTGGATTCACTGTTAATCATCTCTGACCATTTTCCAAATCCATAATGCATTTTTTATAACAAGGTGCTGATTATTTTTCTGTACATTCAAGGTGAGATCTTACCAAGGATTTTATTGTTTTAACATAACATATTTTCATGCTCACACACTCTAGACCCATAACTGTTCTTGCAATATTAAAATATCTGTTTCGCTTTACCATAGACCTTGCTGCTGGAGGCTCTGATGACTGGGCTTATGATGCAGGTGTTAAGTATTCATTCACATTTGAGCTCCGTGACACTGGAAGATATGGCTTTGCCCTCCCCGAATCTCAGATCAAGCCTACCTGTGAAGAAACTATGCTGGCTGTCTTGCACATCGCCAATTACGTCATGAACAATGCATAATAAATTGCTGTAATCACAGAAAACTATAGTACATCTGATAAAGGTTTTAAAATGTCTATTTGTATTTAATGTTTTCAATCCTATAGCTATTTGAATATATTCTTAATCCACTGGTGTAATAATTGTATGTATAATTAAAGAATGACAATCATTATGAAGATATTGCATTTGTGTGATTTGTATTTTTGAAATTATTGTTTTCACTATTGTGGCCGTAAAACACTACAATGCTAAGTCTCTTCTATTTTGAAAACACCAAAGCCATTTGACATACTTAAGCAATGGACCTCCACTAGGGGAGGTCTGTGCAAAACCACTCAGCTACTCTACAGCCAAAAAGAAACCAATAATAAGCCTCACCCACACAATGTAAGCTTGTATAATAAGGTAAATCAGCAGTAATAAAGAAAACAGGATATGTGTGTTTTAATATGAACATTATTAAAATACAAAGAGCAAATGTAACTATCACTTGCTTCAAAATTTCAAAGACATTAATCTTCGGTATAATACCTGAAATCTTGCGTGTAATGCAGGCATCTGTAATCCATTTCTCACACATATGACAAATCAGTGGTTAATGCTAGCTGTATAACTTAGATGACAAATAACATGAGATTGCTTCTAGACTCAAAAAGTATGAGCTTTAATCGGACTGAGATAGCTATCACCAAACTGAGACCAGGAGACTCTTGTGACCAGATGTATTTGACAGTAGGAGTCTCATGTCAGTGAAGGAATCAGAGTGCCTGCTTTTACTTTTCTTTTAGTTAATTCATTGTGGTCTGCTGGATCGCAATGAGGAAGGGAGCTGGGAATGCTGTTAAAATTGACATTCACATACACATGCTCATATGTGAGTGTCCCCTGGCTGTCAAAGACAGCCTAGTAGCCTTCCTACTGAAAAGCAGTCATAGTTTTTAATAATACGAATGTCAATGTGCAGCCCTAATTGCTTACCAATAGAATGTCCCATGACATGCCTTCTTACTACAGAAAACCATTCATTTTTCTTCAATAAAAGAATTTGTCAATGGGTTGACCTAACTGTACTCCCAAGGAATGCCCCATAATAATGTAAATGTGTTTTTATTATTTGAATATTTTGTTTCTAATTTTATACTTCATTTTAAGGAAGTATAAAATTAGAAACAAAATATTCAAATAATAAAAACACATTTACATTATACCTGCATACATATGATGTTCCCATGAATGGCAGAACTAGCCAGATTTATATAGAGGTATGTATGTTTATATATTTATATAATTAAAGGGATAGTAATGTTTCATAATAAAAGCATCTCCAATTAGTCATCATAGTATTTGGACTTTGGAGAGTGGTATTTCAATTCTGTCAGAGTTGTAGTTCAAGAGTAATTCAATGACAAAGTGTTCCCCTCCCTCCCCTTTTACTGATGTAAGACTGTTCAGCCAGAGCAGAAGGGAGGTGCCCATGTAGATTGCAGAGAGGGACAATCTTTGATTAAGGTAAGGGATAAACCTGAAAAACTTGTCAAGGGGGGAAGGGCCTTCATTGTTCTCATACAAAGAAGATTGTCCCCTGCTGTTATCTGTCTGGTCTTACAACCAGATTCCACATCTGAGAAGAGATGGCTTACACTAGGTAAAAGGGGTGGGAGGGGAAACTTTGCTTGTGAATTTCTCTCAAACCATAAAGGTTTGAGCGATAAGACTTATATCGTTCTTCATGTTGTTTTTAATGCCTACAAAATAAAATAAAGATAAAACGAAGTATTACTATCCCTTTAACAATAACAAATAGAGAATATATATTTACTTATGGTACTGAAAGAAAACTAGACATTTAGGGCTAGATTTAAAGGCAGCCGTTAAACTATCCGCTAAGTAAAAAAGGCACATCAACCGCAAAGAACACATGGTCCCAAACACCCGTTAAAACACAACTTAAGTCAAAATGTAACATTACTGCTGCCATTGTCTAGCAACCCTGATAGATGCACAAACAAAATTCAAACCTACAGCCAATCCCAAGGCTCCAAAGTATCAAAAATGTTCAAATACACCTATATATATACCTCAAAATAATGGTCACACCCTGTCTGTGTTTCGAGTTTCAGCAAGCTAGATCACAGGACCCAGGAGTGGAGGATAGTGTTTAGAGAGAGAGAGAGAGAGAAGCATACACAGGAGTAAGGTCGAAGGATCTTGGAGAGGAGAGAATTACATTTAAATTGACACATAGCACACTTTTGCACATAGCACGTACATCCATACAAACACAAACACATACACATACATACACATAGTCTTTTTTTTCATCACACGTTACACATTTTAAACTTTATTTTGACAGTGTGAATCCGTGAGTGAAAGTGTGTGACAGAGAGTGAGTGGGATCGAGTGTGTCTGTGAGGGCTTGTGAGAGTGCCTGGGTGTGAGTGGGTGAATGATGGCCAGGAGAGGAGGACAGGAGAGAGGGATGGGGAGAGTAGTGGAGGAGGAGGAGGAAGGTCAGGAGGGTATCCCTCAGCAGAGCAGGGGTGGGAGAGTGAGATCCGCAGGGCGGAGGGGGACCAGGCCCACAAGAGCAGGCACACAAAGAAGAGGGACAGAACCTGCAGTGGGACGAGGGGTAGTTCCTGGGGACCACCACAAACAGGCAGGGGCAGAGCAGGCAGGACACTCCGGTTCTGACTCCTCGCATGCCAGAGCTGAGGGGGACAGGGTCAGGGATCCCCGATATACCGAGGAAGAAAACATGGCCCTCGTGGAGGCTGTGCTGGAGAGGGAGAGTGTCTTCTTCCCGGGGGAGAGACTCCCTGGCCTGGCTGTGAGGAGGAGAGCTGCCTGGAGCCAAATCTGCAGCCGAGTTAATGCGGTGGCCACCTGCAGATGGGATGTGGACTCAATAAAGAAGAGATGGGGTGACTGCAAAAGGCAGGTGAAAAAGAAGATGGGGGATGCCGCCCTGCACGCCCGAGCCACCGGAGGTGGGCCACCTGTCCCCATCACCTTCAGCGCATGGGAGGAGAGGCTGCGGCAGACACTGTCATCTACCCTCATTGAGGGGGTCCCTGGAGGATCAGACACTGGGGATGAGAGGAGCCTCCACACCACTGGTAAGTGCATCACCCCAAAACCACACACCACCTCAAAGCACACCCATCACAAACAAACACACTCACATTCCAACATCTGCCCTTCATTCATCCACACAACTGCACCAACACAGCACCCTGAGGGTTTAAACAGGACGCAAGACAAGGACAAATGTCAAGGTTCAACAAGGCCAAAACCTGTCCAACTCCCTGGTTAACCCTCATGTTGCTGTGCTGATCACACACAATACACACAAACCATGCTCAGAAAAGTGTTGTATGCCAAACATCACAATTGTTGTCACACAATGTTACCCATGTTCCCACAGGGAATCCAGCACATAACCCCATGAGTGCTAGAGGGATTATCAATGCATCGATCAACCATGCTTTGGCAACCCCTCTGGTACTCAAAGGGTTAACCAGACAACAAACACATGTCGATAGGTTAACAATTACATGACACATAGGGGACATTCACTAAGTGGTGAAAAAGAGCTGATGTAGAGAATTTGACACTTACATACCCTCACTTTACCAATTACAATGTTAGTCTATGGAGAATATCCAATAACATGAATCAAGCTGCACAGGCCCCAATGTATGGACTCCATAGAAAACATTGCTGATGGGGAAATGAGGCCAGCAGAGAAGTCAGCATCATAATCAGTTCATCAGGTCCACTTAACCGCTTACTGAATCACCAACAGGATGGATCAGGTCACAAATCACAGTGCCACTGAGAATAACTGCTTGTATGTGCAACACACAGGCCAAAAACGATTACACATAACTAAAGGTGAAAAAGTTGGCCTTGGTGTTGTGTATGCAATCATTTACTCTAACTTGAATTTACATATCTCACATTTGATTCACATATGGATCTTCAGGAGTGCTGATGTCATGGATGGATGGTACACCAGACACTATTTGCAGGATTCATATGGGAACCAAGTATGAACCATTGAGGTTTGGTCAATAACAGGCCATGAATTATGGATATCTATGATCGGGTCTGGCTGCCTCACACAGAAGGATGGATGGGCTGATCCAGGAAAAAAAAGGCCTCAATCAATGATATCCTTCAATACTGGCTTGATTGTTGCCCCTCAGGATTCAACTTGAACAGACCTCATGGACAGAGTCCTGTAATGTACATCAATCCCTGATTGCCACGGTGGTATCCCATGCATCACAATGCAATGCATAGGATACCATCATGACAACCAGAGAGTGACATGTCAAATCTGACAAAATCCAGCACTGTACGGGATGAACTGATAACATAGGGATGAATACCACTTGAATCACACTGCAGATCAATTACAAAAAGATATGTACAGAAAGAAAAACGACCAGATATGTATGTGGATATGTCCCTTTCAAATGGGTACAAATATGTCCCAACAAGATGTGAACCCAGAGTTCTGTTCAGTACGTGTGATTGTCCTACTGCCCATATATGTGCACCCTTAACAAACTAACTCATATTGATATCATCATCAGAGTACACATACCTAGTATATTGCACCTTCCTTGGATGGGTATCAGTGGTATCAATGAAAGTTAGTTTGTGATGGCTGCACATATATAGGCAGTAAGACAATCACATGTACTGAACAGATCTCTGGGTTCATATCTATCAAGGATATGTTTGTACCCATATGAAAGGTACATATACACACATATCAGACCATATTCCTCACTGTGTACCTTGGCATGGCAATGGTTAATTTCACCTTGATGTAACATTGCAGGCATCATGAAGAGATGTTTAGAAAGATGTTGCTGTATGTGACAGCTGGAGATGTCAGTCATATGACCACACGGAGGCTCTTCAGCGGACCCAAAATTGAACCAATTGGAGATGGATCCATCATTGACATGGTCCACAGAGCGTGCTTACAAACCAGGAACACTTTGTAGACAATGCCAAAGATGTAGTTATCTCCAAATGGGTCAATTTTGAGTCTGCTGAAGAGCCTCCGTGTGGTCAAATGACTGACATCTCCAGCTGTCACATACAGCAACATCTTTCTAAACATCTCTTCATGATACCTACAATGTTACTTCAAGGTGAAATTAACCATTGCTTTCCCGTTAAAGAGATAGTAATACCTAAAATGTGAAAGGAAAAATATATGTCATAGGATTGATCCACCGGGTAAAGCAAGGGTATTCCCACTGCTGAAAGGTGTTTCATGCCAAGAGTATAACAGCTCAAAGTTGAATATTCCATGGACAATATCACTGTGGCCTGAAAATGTACTATGCCAATGTTGCAAGACCATCCTCTGGCCAGCTTTGGTCCAGGGAGCATAAATCCACAAAGGATGAAGTGGCAACAGCGCAAATGTACAATTTCAGGCCACTGGGATGTGGCACCAAAGGAATTCAATTCTGAGCTGCGATACATGTAGAATAAAACACCCTTCAACAGTAGGAGTATCGTTGTTTCACACAGGGGGATAAACCCTAAAACATATATGTCCCTTTCCACAGATCAAGTATTAATATCAATTTGACACCATCATGGCTAAGTTTACTGATCACACATTCTCAATCCTCCACCCAGGTTATGTGCCTCCAGCACTCCTGAGCCCATGGAGGAGGCCACCTCACCATCCAGTGAGGAGTATACGGAGGAGGGGACCAGCCATTGGGCACCGTACCCAACTACATCCACACCTCTTGCCCAACTGGATGCACCACCTCTGCCTGCACCACCTCTGGCTGCACCACCTCTGGCTACACCACCTCTGGCTACACCATCTCTGGCTGCACCACCTCTGCCTGCCCCGCCTCTGGCTGCACCACTTCTGGCTGCGCCACCTCTGGCTACACCATCTCTGGCTGCACCACCTCTGGCTGCACCACCTCTGGCTGCCCCACCTCTGGCTACACCACCTCTGGCTACACCACCATATTACAGTGACTGGATGCACCCCACCACCTCCAGGAGCTATTACCCTCCAGCAGCAGCAGCACCACCACCACCACCAGGGAGGCAATGGCTGCCCGGTGATGTGGCCACCACCCAATGCGGGCCATACTCACAGATTGACCTACCCTCCTGGATGGCTCCCCAGCATGGCCCCAGGTATGATCCCAGGTGGGGGTCAAGCACATACCAGTGGCCAAGGTTTGACCCTTGGCCACTCGACTACCAACACCTGGGCCTGCTTGGGGAGCCCCAACACCCTATGTGAAGGGACGTGTTTACCCCACCACCTCCACCAGCACAGACATCAGTGGGCAGCAGTGGGTGTATTGATGTGGTGGGCACATACCCATCTGCAGCACATACAGAAACATAGAAACATAGAAACATAGAAGATTGACGGCAGAAAAAGACCACCTGGTCCATCTAGTCTGCCCTTTAGTATTCCTTTATTGTTATCTTAGGATAGATACATGTTTATCCCAGGCATGTTTAAATTGTGTTACTGTGGATTTATCAACCACCTCTGCTGGAAGTTTGTTCCAAGTTTCTACTACTCTTTCAGTGAAATAATATTTTCTAATGTTTTTCTTGATTTTTCCTCCAACTAGCCTCAGATTGTGCCCCCTTGTTCTTGTATTCAGATTCTTATTAATCACACTTCCCTCCTGAACCTTGTTCAGTCCTTTAACATATTTAAAGGTTTCAATCATGTCCCCCCTTTCTCTTCTTTCCTCCAGACTATACATATTTAGATCTCTGAGTCGTTCTTGATAAGTTCTATGCTTTAGACCTTCCACCATTTTTGTAGCTCTTCTTTGAACCCGCTCAATTTTAGTTATATCCTTTTGCAGATGAGGCCTCCAGAACTGTACACAGTATTCCAGATGTGGTCTCACAAGAGCTCTATACAGAGGGATCACAATCTCCCTCTTCCTGCTTGTTATACCTCTAGCTATGCAGCCAAGCATACGATTTGCTTTCCCCACCGCCTGGTTGCATTGGTTACTCATCTTGAGGCTGTCAGAGATGACCACCCCCAAATCCTTCTCTTCTGAAGTCTTTGCTACCACAGAACTGCCAATACGATAGTCAGATTGAGGGTTTCTTTTCCCCAAGTGCATTATTTTACATTTGGAAACATTGAACTGAAGTTTCCATTGTTTTGACCACTTATCTAATAGTGCCAAATCATTCTCCATATTACAGACACCTCCTGGAACATCAACCCTATTACACACTTTTGTGTCATCAGCAAACAAGCAAACCTTCCCTGCCAAGCCTTCCCTTATGTCACTTACAAATATGTTGAACAGAACAGGGCCCAGAACAGATCCTTGTGGCACTCCACTTGTAACCAGTCTCTGCTCAGAATACACTCCATTAACAACAACCCTCTGGTTTCTGTCCTTCAGCCAACTGCAGATCCACTGAACTATCCAGGGGTTAAGTCCAATTCTTGATAATTTATCTATCAGCTCTTTATGGGGAACTGTATCGAAAGCTTTACTGAAATCCAGGTAGGCGATATCCACAGCACCACCTTCATCCAGCACTTTAGTTACATAGTCAAAGAAATCAATGAGATTAGTCTGACAGGATCGGCCCTCAGTGAAGCCATGCTGGTTTGGGTCCATCAGGTTGTTTTTTGTTAGATGGTCAATTATCTTCTTCTTTAGAAGAGTCTCCATCATTTTTACCACTACAGATGTCAGGCTGACTGGCCTGTAGTTACTAGCTTCTTCTTTACTACCCTTCTTGTGAATGGGTACAACATTGGCCATTCTCCAATCATCAGGAACTTCTCCCGTAAGAAGGGACTGGTTATACAGATTAGTCAGGGGGCCAACTATGACAGATCGGAGTTCTTTAAGAACTCTAGGGTGGATTCCATCCGGACCCATCGCTTTATTTGACTTTAGCCGGACAAGTTCCTCTAGAACATCGGCCTCTGAAAACACTGGGGCTAAAATTATACAACTAGAGGCAATGCTGTGTTCAGCCATTTTCTGATTATGAGGGCCGCCGTCTGAAAAAACTGAGCAGAAGTAGTTATTCAGATGGTCAGCGACCGCCTTTTCCTCTTCTATATACTGATTTTTTCCGTTGTTAATTTTTGTAATCCCGCAGTTTTTCTTCTTCCTGTCACTGATATATCTGAAGAAGGTTTTATTCCCCTTCTTAACAGATTTGGCCATTTCTTCCTCTTTTGAGGCTTTAGCAGCATTTATCATCTGTTTAGTCTTCTTCTGTATATTTTTATACCCTTCTCTGTCCGCTTCACTTCCAGTCTCTTTATATCTCTTATAGGCAGACTTTTTATCTTTCACTATAGCTCTTACCTCTCTAGTAAACCATAGTGGATTTCTCTTTCTTTTCCTCTTGCTAATTTGTCTAACATGTAATCTTGTTGCCTTTAAGAGGACTTCTTTGAGTGTCTTCCACTGAGTACTCACTCTCGGTGTTTTATCCCACCCTTTTAATTCTTTCTTTACATATTCTCCCATATCCTCAAACTTCGTCTTCCTAAAGTCCAATACTTTGGTTGCAGAATGGGATTTCTCGTAGTCAGTCTGGATTCCGAACCACAAACATTGGTGGTCACTGGAACCTAGATTTTCTCCCACCTTCACCTCAGATACCAGGTCTCCATTTGTGAATACTAAGTCTAGGATATTGTCCCCTCTAGTTGGCGCCTTCACCAGCTGTTTTAGGGACATCCCCGTCAGGGCTTCTACGATGCTCCTACTTCTACATGTGGACGCACAAGGGATATTCCAATCAACATCAGGCATGTTGAAGTCTCCCATAACTACTATATCTCCCTTTACTGCCATTTGGGTAATCTCGTCCACTAGCATGTTGTCTTGCTCTTCAGATTGCCCCGGAGGCCTGTAGACTGCACCTATTCTTGTAACTGATCCCTTTTTATTCTGCAGACAGATCCAGAGAGTCTCCAACTCTTTACATGAATTCTGGATCGCTGTGGATTTTATGCTATCTTTAACATAAATGGCTACCCCACCCCCTCTTCTCTCAGCCCTATCTTTCCTATACAACGTGTATCCCGGAATGGCTATTTCCCAGTCATTACAGTCCCTGAACCATGTCTCTGTTATTACAATCAAGTCCAAGTCATCTCTACAAACTATTGATATTAGCTCGCTGAGCTTGTTGCCTAAGCTGCGAGCATTAGTACACATTACACGAAGAACATTACATTTATCACCAACAACAACTCTATCTACCGCACCATCATCTACCTCACCAACATCTGTATGTAAAGCACCAGCAACTTCCTGTGCACCAACATCTGTATCTATCACACTAACAAACTCAGAACCCTGGTTCACCAAAACTGTTCGGGGACAGAAATCAATCTTCTCAATGAAATTCCTGCCCCCTCCATCTAGTTTAAATGCCTCTCCAAGAAACACCTGAACTCTTCTCCAAGTACCTCAGTTCCTCTGTGTGACGGGTGCAGACCATCTCTCTTGAACATTTCTTTACAACTCCACCTTCTAACACTGTGACTGACAAATCCAAAACCTTCTTCTTTACACCACTGTCTTAGCCAACCATTGAACTCCAGGATACGAAGTCTCTTACTATTTTCAGAGCGGACTGGCAAAATCTCTGAAAAAGTGATAGAGTCTGTCATTCTGCTCAGCTCCAGGCTGAGACTTTGAAATTCCATTTTCACCTCTTCAACACTTTTCTGGGACAAATCGTTTGTACCGAGATGAATGATCAGATCAACTTCAGTCTCCTTTGTTGCAGCCTTGACAATATTTGAGATGCGTCTTTTATCCCTGCTTGCAGTAGCACCAGGAAGACATCTCACCTCCTTCAGTCCATCCTCATTCTGCCCTAAAGCAACACCTCTAACAATCGAGTCACCAACAAGGAGATGCTTTCTCTTCTTTTTAAGTCCATTTTCTGCTCCTGACTGCTTGTTACAATTCTCTCCTTTGGGACTCACAACATCCCGTACCTGAGTATCTGTGCTTTTATCATCTGAAATCTCACTTTCCAATTCAGACAGGACACCAAAGGGATTACACACCGAAATACCAACAGTGTTGTGCTTCTGCTCCACAACTCTCAACCTCCCGGAACCAACTGTCTTCCACACAGCCCTTCTCTTCATGGGCCGTTGGGGCTGCGGTGGTGGATTACATGGTTGCTTGACTTCACACTCTAGCTGGGAAAGATTCACTTCTTTTGATTGCAGATAACACACCAAAGACTGCAGCCTGGAAATTTCACCATACAATGTGGACAGATGCAAACATACTGGACAACACCCCAAACTCCAGAGAGTACTGCGGAACACAACAGCCAGACAAGTGTTACACTGCACCAAACCAGACATCTTAGAATTAAAGCAGTTACTCACCAAACTGACAAAACCAGTGCCTTCACCAAACTCCTGCCGTTTTCAAACTACTGCAGTTTTTGAAACTACACACTTCTGTCTGTCTGCTGCACTTGTGTCTGGCTGCAAACTACTTACAGAGTAAACTCACAGAGTTGAAACCTCCTATAAATACACCTACTGCAGTTGATACGCTAACGAAGCGAGCCAAGCCTTTTCTTATGCTAATCTAATGAAACCAGTTACCAGCTACACCCAAATAGACACCTATGCACACTATGCAGAAACCAAAACAAGCCAAATACAAACTTAAGCACTAATGATCCAAATTAACCAAAGTAAATAAACACACAATTCAAACTAAATACTAAATGCAACACAATTCCAAGTACTACAACATAAGCAGTATTAATGAATGATAGTAAGATTTTTTTTTTTTTTTTTTTAAGTTTTTTGTCTACAATAGAAAAGAAGAGAGAAGTAAGAGTGAAGTAATAGTAATAGCCTGAGCTTACCTCAAGCTTGACTTAAGTACTGCAGTTTTTGAAACTACACACTTCTGTCTGTCTGCTGCACTTGTGTCTGGCTGCAAACTACTTACAGAGTAAACTCACAGAGTTGAAACCTCCTATAAATACACCTACTGCAGTTGATACGCTAACGAAGCGAGCCAAGCCTTTTCTTATGCTAATCTAATGAAACCAGTTACCAGCTACACCCAAATAGACACCTATGCACACTATGCAGAAACCAAAACAAGCCAAATACAAACTTAAGCACTAATGATCCAAATTAACCAAAGTAAATAAACACACAATTCAAACTAAATACTAAATGCAACACAATTCCAAGTACTACAACATAAGCAGTATTAATGAATGATAGTAAGATTTTTTTTATTTTTTTTTTTTTTTTTTTATTTTTTTGTCTACAATAGAAAAGAAGAGAGAAGTAAGAGTGAAGTAATAGTAATAGCCTGAGCTTACCTCAAGCTTGACTTAAGTACTGCAGTTTTTGAAACTACACACTTCTGTCTGTCTGCTGCACTTGTGTCTGGCTGCAAACTACTTACAGAGTAAACTCACAGAGTTGAAACCTCCTATAAATACACCTACTGCAGTTGATACGCTAATGAAGCGAGCCAAGCCTTTTCTTATGCTAATCTAATGAAACCAGTTACCAGCTACACCCAAATAGACACCTATGCACACTATGCAGAAACCAAAACAAGCCAAATACAAACTTAAGCACTAATGATCCAAATTAACCAAAGTAAATAAACACACAATTCAAACTAAATACTAAATGCAACACAATTCCACAGCACCAGCTGAGGAGGACACAGCAGCAGCTGAGGAGGACACAGCAGCAGCTGAGGAGGACACAGCAGCAGCAGATTCACCAGGCACAAGCATCACCAGCAGTGATTGCCCCACGGGGATGGAAGCAGAGTGTATTGCTCTGCAAAGGAGATTACTCCGGTCAAGCCTCTGCACCAATGACAACATCACCAGGAGCCGTAGGGAATCCCGGAGAAACAGGATAGGGGCAAGGATCCATGCCCTGGAGTCGGAGGTCATGAGGATCAACACTCAACTGCATCAGCTCCACACGGAGGTGATGGACATGCTTGCACAGGTACTGGTGGAGTTGAGAGAGCTGAACCGCAGGGAGAACAGTTAGAGAGGGAGAACCTGCGCTCCACAGAGGGATCCACTGCCCCCACCACCCCCACTAATGTGACCCCTGAAGCCACACCTAGGGGGCAAAGGGTGACCAGGAGATCATCCAGGTTATCCACTTCAGCCACACAGTCTAAGGCCCTCCCCTAAGAAAAAAAAATAAAATGCCCAACATGTTACATTTCCCCTGAATAAAGGAACATTGTGCTTTTGAATCCTGTCTGATCTGCTTTGTATTTGGTCATAGATTGGGTGGCAGAGTTGTCTCCAATGCATTGCCAAACAATGCAGTGAACACAGCTTCTGCCTAGGTAAGATGTTTGTGGGATGTTACAACATGGGTTCACACACACACACACATCGTTGTACAAATTCAACTGGAAATACATCCTTGGAGCCATATTTCACAACTGTGTTATATGGCGATGTTGTGTGTTGATTTTGAACAACAAAACAAAACCCTTAGCACAACAATTGGTACAACATTGAACATTCGTCTACATCAAATGTTGTGTTTAACCCTTTGATAGCCAGAGTGGTAGGAAACGCATTGCAAAGAAATGCGTTGGGTACCACTCTGGCACTCAGAGGGTTAAGGGGATAACCAAACAAATGGCTATGTGACTTAGCGGTGACAGATAAATGGGACCTGCATCAATGTTGTCTTGGACTGAAACACTCATTGTGCAACTGACTTACTGGGGAACCCAATGTTTTTAACCTAGGATTTCAATGTGTAGCACACACATTGATATCCTGGGGTGAGCATTGGGGCCTCCAGTAAGTTGAGTTGTTGTTTTTCCTAAGGGTGTAACAGACTTCACCAGTGAAAACACTTTTCCACTTGGTCTGGTTGTTCGTTGATGTAGCCCATGTACTGTGATATGTCTAAGTGGAGCAATATCACAGAACATTGATTATACTGAGCAACACAGAAACTGTGGACAGGAATTCATTGTGGAAGTATGTCCCCTATATCACCTCTTTATCACTCCCACAACACATTAGTGTATCACTGCCACCATCTGTTTGCGTGAATACATCACAGAGTCCACTCACTTGCAAACAAGTGGTGGACTCCTGTGTTGTGGGTGATGCCTTTCCATGTATGGGGGATACTCTATCCTGAGTGTGGTTACGCATTAACAAATGTGTAATCCAATATATCCTCATACAGACAAAGATGACTGACTAGTGATGGTTCATCTTTATTGTGTCTCAAAGTACATTCTAATGTACTTTGAGACACAATAAAGATGAACCATCACTAGTACATGTGTTTTCTGTGTGTATTGCCTATATGCATTGAACACTTGTATGAGAACACTAAATGTACTTTGAAACTAAATCGTACTACTTTAGTAACACTGCTGTCCTGCTCATGTGTTGTCCACAAGGTTTGACAACTCTGTAGTTGAGCATCATAACTGTACAGGTTATAACACTCGAGAATTTGTGTTTTCTGTGTCTATATGAGAATGTTCCAGTGGAGGTTTGTGTGAACCTCAGGTCAAACATTGCATCACCAACAACATCACCAGAAACAGCAAGGGGTGATCTTCATGAAGGTGTTGTCAAGACATCAATCCAGTCACATGGAAGATCTTCAGTTCAAGGATGGATCATGTTATAGATGCCTGTGGGACAAGAGGACAGGATTTGGAGCAATAGACCTGAACTGATCATCAAGAAACAACAATTTTGACTTTATAATCTCCTCAATCTTCTTAATTACAGGTGAGTACACAAACCATTGCTTGACAATGTGTTGTGTACTCATCTGTAACCAATTATGTGGAGAACTAAGGACATGTGCCCCAGCCCTATGGATATGTGCCCCTGACATGAATACACACATCAACAAGTGTTCAGAGAGCTCCATGGAAGTAATGAATGTGGGCTGCCACTGTGAAAGTGACAGTGGCAGCCCACTGTCATTTGTTCCCTGGAACTATTAGGACATATTTGTTGGTGTGTGTATTCATATCATGGGGACATATTTCTGCACACTCACAGGTCAGCATGGAGTCCCTGGTAATCTGATCTACCTTTCATGACCTCTACGTTGCGTAATAATACCACTGTACATCCACCCCTGTGCTGCTCTTCTCAGCTCTAGCACAGTACAGGTCCCATATTGAGTCCAATGGCCCTTTAACCCCTGATGTGACGGAGTATTATCCAATGCATAGCACTGGATAACACTTTTTCACTACAAGGCTAGCATGGTTACTCTGGCTATGTTCATGGCAAATCAAGTTAGTTGCTGTCAATCAAGCCCTATAAGGCGATGAACATGGGTTATGTGTTGTACCTTGTTTCTCCTGAGGGTGTGCGTGAGATCCTTGGGGTCTGTATATCAACGTGTAGAGGGGAATGGAGGATGGTTTTTGAATCCCCACACACAATATGCAACGTCCATGGTATGGTTGATGTTTGTGGCCATGCTGCTGCCAGTGCAGTGCTGTGTCAATGTTCCTGTGGGGTGAGACAGAACATAATGTGCAGTGTGGTTAGTGTCACAGGACTGATGGGGGACTTGCATGGATTGTTTGCATGCCTGTGTTATACTCACATGTAAAGTGTTCTGTGATGAGCCTGTCTCTGATCTGTGTCCCTCTCAGGGTCTCCTCTACATGGCCAATGTCCATGGGCACTTCATGTATGGGGGGGTCCTGGATGTGATCCAGCAGCCTGGTGTCCACTGCTATGTTGTGCAGTATTGCGCATGCCACAATTATGTCGCACACCTTTCCAGGTGCATACTGCAGTGCTCCCCCCCGAGTGGTCCAGACATCGAAATCTTGACTTGAGGAGGCCAAAGGTCCGCTCGATGGCATTCCTCGTTCTGCCATGAGCCTGGTTGTACCTTTCCTGGGCATGTGTTCGAGGATTGGCCACAGGGGTCAGTAGCCAGGACTTGCATCCATAGCCAGCATCACCTGTGTAATATGAGTGACATGGTGAGACAGGGAGCACATGTTGTGTGAATGATGTTTTGTGTGGTGGACATACTAGCTGTGGGTCAGGAACATGCTGAGCAGCGTTGTGTGTACACCTGTGTATGTGGTGTGATTTTGTATTGTGAACTCACCCAAAAGCCATCCCCCTGTAAAAGTTCCATTCTCGAAATCTCTGTGGACTGAGGAGTTTTGGAGAATGTATGAATTATGTGAGCTGCCAGGATACTTTGTACAGACATTCATTATCCTCCTATGGCTGTCACACACCATCTGCACGTTGATGGAGTGAAAGTTCTTCCTGTTGATGAATAGATGTGCGTCATGTGCTGGGGCTTTAATCCGGACATGGGTGCAATCTATAGCACCCATGACCCTGGGCATGCCTCCCCTTGTGTAAAAGGCCTGCTTGACGTGTATCCAGTCCATGTCGGTGGTGGGGAAATGTATATAGGTACTGGCCTTGCTTTTGAAGGCTGGCAGGACCTGGGCCAGCACCCTGGAGAATGTGGCCTGTGACATGCCAGATGCATAACCCTCAGTGGACTGGAAGGCCCCACTTGCCATGAAGTGTATGGCACAAAGTAGTTTCTGCAGGCCAGTTAGGGCATGGTTGTGGATGTAGATAGGATCCACCTGCTCCTTGATGACCTCATACAAGGCAATGATGCTGTCAGGCCTCAACCTGTAGCGATCAATTACCTCATCATCGGTCATTCCAAAGAGGGTGACCCTTGGGCGGTATACCCTCGGCCTTGGTGGTCGTCTATACATCCTCTGCTGCTGTGGAGCATCCTGTTGCTGCAGCTGTGCATCTGCAGGCAGGTGCTGTCCTCCAGGTGGGGATGGACTCCTGTGTGGCTGCTGAGCCAGAGCGTCCTCAGTTGCAACAGATGAAGGCTGTTGATCAGGCGTGCTTGGAGGTTGCTGATGTTCCCTAGCTCTCTCCCTTGCACGCCTTCTCCACAGTCTTCGCAACAATATGTAACTCAACATACTGATTGCTCTCTCTATCTCTCTCTATCTCTCCCTATCTCTCTCTCTATCTCTCTCTCTCCCTCCCTGAGTGAAAAACAAGCCACAAGTGAGTGTGTTGAGTTGTCCCTTTAAGTACTTGATAGGGCGTTGTGTAGGTGTGGTGATGAGGTGAGTGCTGACCAATGGTAAGTTGTTTTTGTCCAGGTAAGTGTTTGCAGGTAAGTGTTTGCAGGTAAGTGTTTGCAGGTATGTGTCTGCCATTTGCGGGGGTATAGTTGTGGGGTGCAGGTCGCGTGTTGATGTTGCACAGGTGAGCTTGTATTTGCAGGTGTCCGCTTTGTGTGATAACCCCCATTGTTCCGTGCCATGTTGTGTTGTTGTTTTTTTGTGTGTCGTTGTCCCTGTGGTGTTGCTTGTTGTTGTGTGTGGAGTGATTTGTGTTGTGTGTCCATGTTTTTGTGTTGTTTTGGCATTGCACGGGTTAATTTTTCCATTTACATGCTTGTGCGGTAAGCATTTTGTGTATTTTCCTATGTAACGGGTGTTTTGTTTTGCCCGTTAAGTGTCTAACGGCTAAGAAAAAGGGTCTTAACTTTTTGCCGTTAGGTGTGTCTTTTTTTCAGCTGTTACCAGTACTGCAAGCTTTTGAATAGCTCTGGGGTATGTTGTTCCATGTGTCTGAATGCACGTAAGTGTATCGGCCGTAAGGATTCTGCAACTGCCGTTAGCTGTTCTTTAGACGGATCTTTGAATTGCTACATGGAACTTAACGCACCCGTTAGTGATTTTTTTTACTAACGGCTGCCTTTAAATCGAGCTCTTATAGTTTGCAGCGATATACTAATTATAAATGGCAAAATGTCATTTAACAAACACTAGGAATGGGTAAAAAATTTTAATTTCTTCCTGCAGGAACTTCTTCAGAATAGGAGAGACACTTCTCTTCTTTTTTGATGCAGGAATAAAAATGCTGGAAAAAAATCCTGGAATTTTCATGAATAAGGGGCAAATTGCCAGTTTTCCACCAAAATTCCCATGTGATGCTTTTAACGCAAGTCCCTTTTTGCATTTCTCTTTTGATGAAACTACTGTATACTTTTTTGTATACAATGTATCCTCTACCTACTACCACATGAGCCCAAACAATTAAATGAATTGATAGAACTTAATCAATCATTTATAAAAATGTGTGAATCATACCACAAGATTAATCAAACACGTGATTGATCAAAACACATTAACACTCTGAGTGTTATATTTTGTCCTGTTTCATAACATGCATTGAATTACAGTAATAATTTAGGGAAAAATGTAATGCGTTGGAGACCTCTCTAGCATTCAAGGGGCTTAAAATCCCCATTTAAATCAATAGGGAATTTTAGTTCTCTCCTATAGTGCAGTTGGTTTTCTCCAGAATCCCTCCACATTAATTTGCACTAACAGCCCTATGTGCATGGCATTTATCCATAGGTCATTTACCTACAACTGCCAACGACTGCAGCTACCCTCACAATCCTTTCATCTCCTCGGGTAAGGGCTGTTTCCTGTTTTTAGTCTCAGTTACAAGACTTTCTAGTGTCTGCATCCCAAATCTCTATCTGCTCTGACAGTGAGCTCTGCTCTTTTTGTGTGCTGTTCAGCTGCTACAACCATTTTTTTACTTTAAAGGGATAGTAATGTTTCATAATAAAAGCAGTTCTAATTAATCATCATAGTATTTGGACTTTGTAGAGTGTTATTTTAGTTCTGTCAGAGTTGTAGCTCAAGAGTAATTCAATGACAAAGTGTCCCCCTCCCGCCCCTTTTACTGATGTAACACTGCTCAGCCAGAGCAGAAAGGAGGTGCCCAGGTAAATTGCACAGAGGGACAATCTTCAATTAAGTAAAAACCTGAAAAGCTTGTCAAGGGGGGCAGGGATTTCATTGTTTTCATAGTAATAAGAGCGTCCCCTTCTGTTATCTCTCTGGTCTATGGACTGTAAAAGGGGCGGGAGGGGAAGCTTTGCTTGTGAATATCTCTTAAACCATAAAGGTTTGAGAGATAAGACTTATATCATTCTTCATGTTTTTTTAATGACTACAAAATAAAATAAAGTTAAAATGAAGTATTACTATCCCTTTAAGTGTCTTTGTATGAAGGATTACACCTGTGTTTCATTGCAACAGCTATGTGTATCACTTACTTATGTAATTGTTATGTCGAAGAATGTCTGCAGTTTCATTTGTGCAAGGAATGCCATCATCACTTCATGTTTCATTCTGTTTTTACTGCCTGCAGTTAATATCTGAGTATCTGTTTTCAAGCCTGTATGTAAAACCACCTACTTTTCTGTCCCTAAGTAAGTGTTACCTATATCCTGCAGTAGCTTTATGTTTGGAAGTAATTCTTCCTTATTCATCCAACAGAAGGAGCTGCTTGTTCAGTGGGGCTGATTCAGTCATTAGATGGCCTCAGTGCAAACATTTTTTGACACTAACAAAAAAATATTTTCACAGATGCAAAACTAGAACCTATTCGACTCTGGGGCAGATAGGGCCCTCTTGGATGCTGCACCCCAGCACAACTGCACCGTGTGTGCATCCCCTGTAGTTACACCCAAGTGCTTTTTCATTTTCTATATTTGCATAAAGGGGAACTGAATTCTGGATCGTGTATATATATATAAGTTGCAGGACATATTAAAAACTGTGCTATGCTCAGTATGTATGCTGCTCTGTATTTATGAGCCCTAGAACCAGTGACCAATCCAAACTATATACTACATGTCTCTGGGACAGTTGACGCTATACACAGACAATACTACACCCCAAATGAAAGCAAATTTGGTCCCTCTTACCTGATAAGATCCACACTTCAAATCCAGCTAATTATATTGCTGCTAGCCAATGGGTTCCAGAAAGTTCATGAATGTGTATCCTCCCAAACTTAACAGTCAAGAAGAGCTGAACAAAAGCTGACATAAAATTACAGCTCAATCTTGGTTCTTGTTTGGACAAAGATGACAATATCACATATTAAAAGGGTAGATGCACCTAAAGCTGCTGTCATTTTTACAATGTTTTTGAATATATTTTTGTTAAGGGCAGCCCCTTAGGACAATGACAATTACTACTGGTGATGAAATTTCCTCCCTTTTATTTTATAAGGATCACACTTAAGCTCAAGCTTAATTTATTGCTACTAGCTAACAGGTTAAAAACTGCAAGTTTATTGCATCAAACCTAACAATCATTAACAGCTGGAAAAATGCAGAAATAAAACTATTGTTCAATCATGGTCCTTGGCTGGACAAAGATCAAATGACAATTTCACATGCTAAAACGTTAGATATACTTGTACTTAATATCCTGTTTGTAAAGATTTGGGATATTTTTGTTAAGGGTATTGCTTTTCATCAATGACCATTAATAGTAAGAGGACAGCACTGTGATGAATCTTCACAACATTTTATACAAGCAAAGGTATTATTATTATTATTATTCTTTATTTATATAGCGCAAATTAATTCCGTAGCACTGTACAATAGGGAATGGACATACAGAGATATTAAATAGTACAAATCAAATGTGGATAACAGATGGATCAGAGAGCCCTGTGGACTCTTCTAACCTCTAACATCTGTTGATTGGAGGACAGGACTGTGCCAGATCAGCAGACATTAAACATAGCAAAATCATATTTTAAGCAAGAATGTTGTGAACTTCCCATGTTAGTAGCATTTTTTCAGAAGAAACAAAAGCTTTTTAAAATCAGCATTCCATGTAGATATTCCACATTCAATTAAGACTTACCACCACCTTTGCCACTCTGCTTACAAATGCAGTTTACAAAGAATATATATTTTTCTATGCCGTGAGCTCCATTCGCTATGAAGCATCTTTCCAAACCAATATATTACTATTCAGTGTTAAATAGCATAATTATACACATGGAATTATTTTTTTCATTGGATAATGAAAGCATTCATAAATACATCCGGTGCAGCTCCAGAGATAATTTGGGCATATTTCCCATATTCACTCTTTGGTGAAAGTTAGTATACAAGCATCCGAGGTCAAACTGAGACAATGTTTCCAGTCGTTCACAAACCCCTCTCGGACATACTATCCATATCCTTTAAGAGAGCGAGTGAGAGAAACACATAGCACAATGAAGAGAAATGTTTGTTGCTATTATGCAAAGGTGTATACCAAGGATGGGCAGCTTGCATCCCTGAAGTTCATCTTATGCTATAAGACCCATCATTGTGCATCATCAAGTAGAAATTGATTATTGATGCAGGATTACACGAAACAAATTGTAGGTATTGTCATTTATTACTTGTGCAATTCCTGGGTTTTCCCAAGGAATCAGGAGGATATTTAACTAAAATATATATGGAAGTCTCCTTCCTGATTATTCTCACCATCTATAATATCCCTTCTCCAAAGTTCTGGTGCTTACCCGGGCATGTCCTCTTGACCTAATTAAAGCTTATATGTATACACTCCTGTCTTTGTTCATAGATCCCATGACCAGAGTATGTTTCATGAGTCTATTCCTAGTGTACTATATCTGCCTTCAGGGTATGTTTCCAGTGTCAGTTCTTGCATTCATTACAGAGTCTGTTGCTGTTTCTTGTCAGTGTCCATATCTGCTTTGGCTCTTCTCTGCTCACTAATACCTTGTTTTGTCTGTTGCAGTAGTAGCTAACACCCTCCATTCTAAAGATGCTACGGTATATCCACAATTCAGTCTCTAGCTTTAGCAGATGTGTAAATCCATCATGCTCTAGAGAGACAATTTGACAACCAACTTTTGCTTTCTTTGTGAACTTCAGTCCTCGCAGTCTTTACCCTATGGAGCCTGGTACTACATTGAGACAGTTCTTATCTTGCTCCTCAGTATGGCAGCTCTCCTTCTGCCTGCCATCACCCTCAAGCCCCACAAGGTGGCAGTCTTGCTCTATTATCAAGTACCACTAACTCTTGACTGTCTACTTCATTTTTAATCTCTGTCTGGTGGCTAATAGCCCTTGTGTCCAGAATCTGTTTCCTGATTCTGCCCTTTGTACTTTGCATGTATATCCAGAGTCTTTTTGTTGTGTGAGTTCCAAATCTGTTTCTTAGTCTGTCCCTGTCCTTGACATGTGTCTCTTCCTACTTTCAACCATTCTCTATTGCCCATCACCTTTTTTCTATTCATTGTGGTGAACGCAGCCAACCTCCATTACCAAGCTGTTATGACTTGTCAGCCCTCATTTTTCTTGTTAATGGTGACTATATCACATCCCTGTTCTCAAGTTGCAGAGGCTTGTTTACCCTGCATTGTTTATCTTCAGCTGTTTCATAAGGTCATGGTGTTCTAGCTGCTGTGTCTTTTCAGACATCCTCTGCATTCCTTCTATAGCTCAATACTTCAATTTGTGCTGTCTTGTATTCTTAACTTACTACTTCCAGCATTCTGCCACAGGATTCTGATCCCTGGTCATAGGATGCTCATTTTTATTGCACCGCTGTCCTGCAGATCTTCGTCCTTGTTCAGTCTGTTATCCATGACGCAACTGTCACTCAACATGCTGTATGGTACAATATAATTTGCTTTGACACAAAAAAGCACTACCTATAATGGACATTTTTTTAGAGATCTGAAACCCCAGAGCATACTTCTTACTTACAAACAATAATGTTCCTGACATCATTTGGGATTCCTGTTCTTTTTTGAGGCTCAAAGAGCATAGAAACTATATTAATGGAAAGAAGCTGGAGAGTTGATCCTGATGTAGTGGAAGGATTTCTCAGTCCCTCCTCCAAATAAATGTTTGAACAAAGATTGAATGTGAATGCATGAATACTGCCTAGTATTTCGAATGCTGTCTGTGTTTTCTGCACCCTATTTCTTTTCATAGCGTAATTTTAAAAATATATTCATAAACAACATAAATGGTGATGAAATTAAATTATAATCACCATTCAATCATATAATGCTAATAAAAAAAATAAAATGTTAAATGTAAGGATTTTGATGTGGATGGATATATTGTAGCAATATCATGTATGATTCCAATATAACCATGCATTATGTATTGTCAGTCTTTCAGTAATGTTCATAGCATTGGTCCCAACAATCATATATGGTGTTAACTGTGCAAAACTCTGATGAATTTGCTAGATGCTGATGTTACTACATGTGCCTTATGCCGCTCTCTGTCTTTTGTGTTTTTTCCTCTTCTGCTACATAACCATATGATACTAGATGCTAGTTCATCATATCATCTACATTGTTGGATAGATGTGTCCTATGATCATTAACAATATATCCAGCTACATTGAAACCCCTCTCTGTATCATACCTTGTTCATCATTCCACTTACCTGTCTTAACATTACCTGCCTATTCTCCACCTACTTCCTTTGTGATTGGTCATAGGCATTTTTAAGGCCTACTTCATGTCTTTTACTCCATTATCAAGCTTAGCATTTGTTTGCAATCTATGCTTTTGTTGTTTTGGTTCCTAACACCAGCCTAATTCTGACCTTTGTTGACCTATGCCAGGCCTGAACACAGCTTTGGGTCTTGATTTGGTACTTTGCCAGTCTTGCTCCCTGTTCTGGTTGTGTTAATCCATCTGATCAGTCTCATCCAGCATGGAACTGCAGTTCTCAGCTAGCCACTGTGAATTCCTTCTGATCAGCCACTGCCTGTGCGGCACTCCATTTAACCCTGCTGCTGACAATCCATCTGACCAGCAACATCCAGCATGGTCATGCAGTCCTCATATAGCTGTTAAGCATTCCATATGATCAGCCTCATCCTTCACAGAGCTTCAGTTAACTCTGCTGCTGCCACTGCATGTGATCAGCCATATCCTGCACAGAGCTCCACTTAATCTACTGCTGCCATTCCAACATTATTTCTGGCCTTGGACAGAGCAAAGGCACAATCTAACTCCAATCTAGTATGTACGCTAGAGACAATCTCTAGCTCTGCACACCAGCCTTTGACAGGGGAATTCCATTATACTCACCCATCTACACTCCTTCCACTGTCACACTCTCACTAAGTGCTTGCTCTTTGACAACTAATAGATTAGACAATAGCACATACGAGGGCTGGCCACACACACTCTTTTGTTTGCCATTCCTGAAGTGGATCATCATTTTGACCTAGAACATATTCATCATATTCATCCTGCAAGTATGCTGTAACTATCTCAAATGCAGTTGGAACACTCCTTGGAGACAGATGATGTTCATGTGCATCAGTTACCAACCCATTTTCTTGAAGCAAGTCCCATAGAGATGTACCAGTGTCATCGGTACAACAAATGTTAGACAGCTGCACCTAAAACACATTGTTTTCTGTGATGGTGTGTTCTAAAAAAAGTTTTAATATAAATGTTGTTGCTGATGCTGCTGAGGGTGTAATAATTTTACTTACTTCTTGTCACCATTGTGTCCGCTTCCTCCCCGCCGCGAACAGAGAAGAGAGCGGCCGGCGGGGAGGAAGCGGACACAATGGTGACACTTCTAGACTTGTGCGAATCAGTTCGGCTAATTTAGGAATTCGGACAAATAGGGCATATTCACCATCATTCGGACCTTCTGAAAGCCAAGGTCCTCCCCAAAAAAAATTCAGAATCCAAGACGGACCTAGTCCAAAATTTTGGTGTAAATTTCGGAAATTCGGTTGGCGCTTTCCCGCCTGAAACTATTACAATGTTGCTATATGCTACTAAAAATAGAGGGCATGGTTCTTTCCTGCATAAAACTATTACAATGTTGCTACACGCTACTAAAAATAGATGGCATGGCGCTTTCCCGTCTGAAACTATTACAATGTTGCTACATGCTGCTAAAAATAGATGTGGTAAAACAGGTACTTTACAGTTCATGCAAAGTGCAGATATTAACCACATAAGGACACAAGCGATTTTGACATTTTTGCTATGTGTGTGTTCAACCATAATTCCTATCTTTCTCATTTATTGCACAAACACATATTATATACAATTTTTTAAAGGGCAGAAATGGCTTTAATTTGATGTGACATTTACATATATAAATTCTCATTTATTATTAAAAAAATGAAAAAATTACAAAATAAAAAAAACACTTTTTTTTACGGTTTTGGCAGTAATAATGTGTTAGATAATGAGTGCAGCTTAAGAAAAGTCATTAAAAATAATTTATTTGTCCTGATAGACTCACCTATGATGCTTGCCTTGGCGTGGCAGGTGAGCTTACATTCAAATGGCCACTGGAGTGAAATTAAAACCCTCCAATTATTTAAATTTGCATAGGGATTTGGTATAGAGTGCAGGTTTTTGTACTATGTATTTTGGGCTGATGTATACTATAGCCACTGCTGTTACCCAGGAGTACTGGGAGTTTGAGCGCAGGGCTTTATTTTGTGTGTTTGTTGTATATTCATTTGTATTACAAAGCCATGTTACATTTCTTCCACTCACCCCATATTTGCCCTATTAAGGGTTAATAAATGTGTAGGGGTTTATAAAATACCCCTTCCTGTCTCGCTAGAGATTTAATGTTATTATTAATTTACTTTAATGTGTTTTTTTTTAACTTGTTTAATTTTAATTTTTTATTGAATATTTTACATTTTTTTTTAATTCGGCCGAATAATTCAAACTATAGCCAAATTTCATCCGAGTCGAACAGATCTAGTCCGAAATTCGGATCCTCCGAATGGTGAAAAAAAATTGTGCGAAATCGAATTTTACCAAAAACTTTTGCCGTGCACAAGTCTACTTACTTCCTTTTCACTATTATTTCTAGTAATTTTTGTGGTTCTACACAACAGTTTAAAATTTTGGGGTCACCTAGAAATTTCCCTTGTTTTCCATGAAAACATAAATCAAATGAGTTGCAAAATTAATGGTAATACAGTCAAGACGTTGACAAGGTTAGATATTATTTTTTTATTTAATTTGTGTCCTTCAAACTTTGCTTTCATTGAAGAATCCTCCATTGCAGTAAATGTAGATATTTCATTAAAAACTATACGTTTCCAGCAACAATAGTCATTTCAAACATTAACAATATCTACACTGTATTACTGATCCATTTGATGTTATTCTAATGGACAACATGTGCTATTCTTTCAAAAACAAGGACATTTCTAAGTGACCCCAAACTTTTGAATAGTAGTGTATATATACCGATTACTGCAACAGTTTTTACCATTATCATGTTTCCATCAAATGTAATGTATCCTTCTTCTCAGATTACTGATACACATTACTTATTGGTCATAGCAAGCAGTGGTCCCAGGTGTGGTAGATGGTAACAACCCTTCTTCACACCTCTCCTCCTCCTCCTCATCTATTCTACTGTTAATACATTTGGGCTGGTTTCTGCTTGTACAATTCAGGCACCGTTGTCATGGGAAAATAACTGCCACTTGAGATATGCCAGAGTGGAGCTACAGTACACATGACATTAGTTCTCTGAAACCTCATTTTTTTTTTCAAAAGAATACGGCAGCATGTCCACTGCTAGCATCTTGACAACATTACCATTACTCAGGCATACTCTGGGATTGTTTTTGTGAAGTTTTTGACTCCTTCCCAGGAACTCAGTCAGTGTGGGTTGGCAAGACATGGCAGGAGAGCCCTGTAACTTTATTGCATTAACAACATGATTAGTGGAGATGGTAGGGGTAGAGGCAGCATGTGAGGGCAGTCTATGACTCTTGTCATCTCCTACAGCAACCCTAGAGCCATCATACTTCCTTGCATCATTAGCCAGAGGTGCTGTTTGGAATGAATAACTTTTGGCAGTGGCACACTCTCTGACACATAAATAATATAACTACTTCCCTTATCTGCGACAGAGCCCTGGGAAATTTTTGGAGTGCTTCTGCTGCTGCTGCTAGTTGTGGCACCTCTGATCTGCTGATACTGTTATCTCCCAGTCAGACCTGTGGTTTTGATTCAGGTGGGATCTCATAGAGGAGGTGACACTGCCTAGGTGTGAGCCTGCTTTCCCCCTCCTCACATGCTTTTTTGCACAGACAACAGATAGCAACATTCTTAGCTTTTGGATCCTGAGTGAAGTATATCCATACTGTGAACTTCATGGACTGAGGGCTAATACGACCACTGGGGCTTTATGCTGATGCAATTCTATTGCTACTATTACTTCTAGTTGTCAAAGGTGAGGCACAAATGTGTGTGGCTGAGTGGGACTTGGACTTGGAAGTGGCAATGATGCTGATGATGACTGACAGGATGAGTGTGCACTTTTTGTATCTTTGCTTGTCCAGGGTCAGAGTTTCCAATGATTTTCTCTGATAGTTTAAAGACAGACACAGTGTTCGTTTTCAGTGGTGGAAGACTGAGCCTTTGCACTTCTGCTAATTTTCTGGCCATGTCTCTCTCACTCTCAACTTCATCTGTATCTGAAGAAGAGGAGGATGTAGGAGGGATATATTCTAGATCTACATCACCATCATCATCAGTTATTGCAAGCTGCTTCTTGACCACTATCCTTATATTCCTCTAAACTTTTTAGAGGTGTTAAACAATTTCTCTTTACTTTACTTTTACAAAGTTCACTACTACTTTGAGGATGGGTGTTTTGGTGCTTGTTTGTCTCACTGTCAGATGGAGCAGTTAGTTCAGCTGCTACACCTTCCTCCATTATGCCATCATCAACACTACATTGCAACTTATTGTTGTCTTCAGTGTTCTTATATGATTATTTTTGTACTGGCTATGGTGCTGCAAAAATGTTGGTGGGACCTTGACAAATTACATCCTCCCAGGGAGGAGAAGGATCATCATCATTTATTGCACATGCTGTAGCAACCATGGATGCAGTTAGTTTTTGAACTACCACTTTACTCCCAGGTCTCTGCACTTCCCTCAACAAAATTCTCAGTCATCTGCTGTCTATCAAGTCTACCTCAGTCACACAACTCACGTCAGGCTCCCAGCCAGCTGTCTGTCACCTAATATATTTATTTATTTATTTATTTTTATAATTTTTCCATCTTAACAATGTCCAAAAAAATTCAAAATTATAACTAAAAAACAAAATCAACAACTTCCTTCCTCAGATGTTCCCAGCACAGAGACAATAACAGCAAGATCAGCAAGCTAAGTGGACCCCAGCTGCCTGTGTCTTGTCAGTCAATCACACCATATTTTGGGTTATTTGGGGTCAAGCTCCTTCCTCCTTTCTTCTCCACAGAGTGCCCCCAGACTCCTGTAATACAGAGAACAAATGTCCTACCTAAAATAATCCCTAAACTAAGCTTCAATTCCCCTTTATTTGCATAAAAAAAAGAAGAAAAAACTTTCATGTGGTTGGGAAAAATTCAGTCTTCCCATTGATTTCAATGCAATGAGCTAGGTGAAAAAAAAAGAAGGGCCATTTTTCACTGATTTTGGTTTGAGGTGAAAGTTTTTACCCATACCTAAAAAAGAACCTAAAAACGTATTAATGAATTGCTCAGAAAACAAAGGTTTATGACATCATTGAGAGAGTACAGCACCTAAAATGTCAGTTAACATAACAAGGAAACTTGATGGTAGATTGACCAAATTCATTTTTGAATGGATTCCACTCTATACTATGTCCAAGAGGAAGACCAAAGACAAGTAGTGGGAAAACTGCTAGAAGGCATAATAAGGGACTATATTCAGGATTACACCAGCAAAAATAGGATCATTAGCAGAAATCAACATGGTTTTATGAGGAATAGATCATGCCAAACTAATCTTTTCAGCTTCTATGAAGAAGTAAGTAGCAACTTATATAATGGTAAGGCAGCTGATATAGTATATCTAAATTTTTCAAAGGCATTTGATATAATGCTACACAGAAGGATGAGGCATAAAATAAGAATATTGGGGCTAGGGTATAACCTTTGCAATTGGATAGAAAACTGGTTGAAGGACAGGGAACAGTGGGTGGGTGTAAATGGACAATTCTCCAATACAGTTAAAGTGGAGAGTGGAGTACCTCTGGGTTCAGTATCAGGTCCACTGCTTTGTAACATGTTTATAAATGACTTGGAAATAGATATAGAAAGCAAAATATCAAATGTTGCAGATGACACTAAATTATGCAGTGTAATTAATTCAGAACAGGATATTTGCTCTCTGCAGAGGGATTTACATAAAATGGTGAATGGAATATGAAGCTTAATGTGGGGAAGTGTAAAGTCATGCATTTGGGAAGAAAAAATCCCAATGCTACTTTTGAACTTAATGGAATCATGTTAGGGGACTCGTTGCTAGAGAAAGACCTGGGAATCTTTGTAAACTACAAACTTGGAAACCGCGATCAGTGTCAAATACCATTAGCAAAAGCAAACATAGTCCTGTCTTGCATAAAAAAGGATATTGAAGCAAGAGTGGATATATCATTTTGCCACACAGGAAGGGCTTTTTTACATAAGGTCTGTTAACCCTTTGAGTGCCAGAGGGGTACGCAACGCATTGCTTTGCAATACATTGCTTACCCCTCTGGCACTTAAAGGGTTAAATTATAGAATTCCTTACCCAGGGAGGTAGTTATGGCAGATACAATGAATACATTTAAGAGAAGATTAGATACATTTCTTTCAAAATGGAACATACAGGGTTATACTGTGTATTAGTAGGCAAATCAGGAAGGTCTGATATAGACCAACTTATATAATTCTCATTTCTCTGGGTTATGAGGCAAGGGTTGAACTTGATGGACTTGTGTCTTTTTTCAACCTAATTTACTATGTTACTATATATGATAATTCCACACAGTGGGGAAAAAAAAGCACAAGACTGAAGATGTTGGGGCTTGCTGAGTAGGCCTTCATCCCACAGTGGATTGACAAAGGCTGAAGATGATGATATGTAAGTTGTAGTCAGCCTGGGCTTAAGAGAAGGAGACATCACTTGAAAAAGTTCCATGTAGTGTTGTTCATACTCACGGTGCTCACATTTCACCACTTCACCAAACATTTTTGGTCCCAAGCAATTAAAGAGGTAAACAATAAATATACTTCCCATCTCATAGAGAATTTGATCTTGAACTCCTTAACAGTAGCATTAGATCTGAAGGTGTCAATATTGTGTTGCACAATTGGGAACATAAGGTAACAGAGTAACATAGTAGATAAGGCTGAAAAAAAGACATGCGTCGATCAAGTCCAGTCCATGCCAAAGACACCCCTATTGATCCAGAGGAAGGCAGAAAAAAGCCCTCTGGAGCAATTTCCAATGTAGTCCCAAGTGGGGGGGATTATTCCTTCCTGACTCCAACTGGTAGTCATATAGTTCCCCGGATCAATATCTATTTGCTTTGAAGCCATCTGTCATAATTGTCAATATTGTTCTGTGCTAGATAGGCATCCATTGCTTTTTTGAATGCAGTTGCATTATCTGCAAGCACAACATCCCGAGGCAAAGAATTCCATAACCTTTCCGCCCTTACTGTAAAGAATCCCTGCCTATGTTTTAGTTGAAAGCGCCTTTCCTCAAGTCTTAATGGATGACCTCTTGTTCTTAGCTCAGCTGTTTGCATAAATAATTAATTGGAGAGTTCTTTGTATTTACCTTGAATGTATTTGTAAATGGTAATTATATCACCCCTTAGATGTCTCTTCTCTAATGTAAACAAACCCAGTTTGGCTAGTCTCTCTTTGTAACTCAGATCCTTCAATCCCTTTATCAGTTTTGTTGCACGTCTCTGCACCTTTTCCAGTTCAGTAATGTCTATTTTTAGAACAGGCGCCCAAAATTGTACTCCATATTCTAGATGAGGCCTAACCAAGGATTGATACATAGGTAGGATAATATTAGCATCCCTTGCATCTACACCTCTTTTTATGCAGGCTAGTACTCTATTTGCTCTTGCAGCAGCTGAGTGACTCTGCACACTGCTGTGAAGTCTATTGTCTATCAGTACTCCTAAATCTTTCTCTAATTAGGGTTTCCCAAGATGTTTCCCATTTAGAGTATATGTAGCAAGTTTGTTTCTACAGCCCAAATGCATAACCTTACGTTTATCTACATTAAATGACATCTGCCACTTTTCTGCCCATTCACTTAGTTTATCTAAATTCTTCTGTAGGGAAAAAACACCCAGCTCTGTATGTATTTCCTTACATAGCTTAGTGTCATCAGCAAAGATTGAGATGCTACTTTCAATTCCCACTTCTAGATCATTAATAAACAAATTTAAAAGCATTGGCTCCAGGACTGAACCCTGCGGCACCCCACTTATAACCTTAGACCAATTTGAAAAAGTTCAATTTACAACAACTCTCTGCCGTCTATCATTTAACCAGTTCTCAATCCATGTACAAATAACACCGCCCAAACCAAAGCCTTTTAATTTATGCAGTAACCTGTTGTGAGGCACTGTATCAAAGGCTTTTGCAAAATCCAAGTATACTACATCAACAGCAATTGCCCTGTCCAAATTACTACTCACTCTTTCATAAACTGCAAGTAAATTAGTCTGACATGATCTGTTCTTCATGAAACCATGCTGATTCTTACTAATGATATTGTTTGTCTTCACATAGTTCTGAATACTGTCAGTTAATAACCCTTCTTGTATCTTACCCACTATGGAAGTCAAGCTCACAGGTCTATAATTTCCTGGTTTGGATCTTGCTCATTTGTTTGTGTCTACCACATTTATGGTTGCTCAGACATGACAAAATCACTGTGTACTAGTATATTTTTAATTGTTGTGACTGTCTTGTAAACAAAGTTTTTTTTTCTCTTTCATCCCATAACAAGGGATCCCTCTGGAGAAATGATCAATGTCATTTTACAATGCTTCTAACAAGTTTGAATCCAGCAAAATAATTTATAATAAAAGATGCTTAATGATATCGCACTGCTTTAGTTTTATTTTGACCTTTTAATTCTAGGACTTTTATTGGCCTTATTTAGAGCCCTTATTCTAGGCATAGACATAGTGTTCATATATGTATCATTAGTGAGTCTAGCCAGGTATCCCTTACACTGAAAGAATTTATTAGATCTATAAGCTTGTTTGAAATAACCACACCAAAAACAAACTAGTAACATTTTGAAGGGGTGGAGGGAAGAGGAAACATTGCCGGGGGGCAACATTTTGCAGGGTGACACTGAGGGGAGTCGACAGTTAGAAGTCTCCCTTTTGCCAAATGCAACATTTTAATGTCACCATTTTGATGGTCACCATGTAGGAGATGATATTCCTATAGGATACCCATATGTACCACAGATAAGGTACTCATACCACATTTCCGCCGAAGCCACAACATCAAGGACAAATTCTCCAGTAGCTCATCTTATGTTGTTTACCTCATCATGGGCTGGATTCAAATGCAGGTGCTAATTTTATCTCTGCTTTTATCTCCCTTAGACTTCATTAGGAACATTTTTGATAAAACGGGAGGTAACATTTATCTTCTGGATTTGAATCCAGCCCCATATGTGTGAAATTTCCCCAAACAGGGTTATATGTAGGTGAGAAAGAATAAACTCTAAGAAAATTCTCATAGGTCCAGTGTGAAAAACAAAAGAGACACCACAACGTTTTTGCAAAATTGGTCACAGCATTAAAGATCTCAAAGTGACTGTACTGATGTGAAATTTTAAGACACAGAGAAACAGAAAGATCTTGAAGTATAAATTGATAACCATGTTTAACAATCTGAACTGTGACCTGAACTGTGACAAGGAATTCATGTCACATTATCCCACATAATAAACATATTTTGGTCCCTTTGGTTGCCAGGGGGCTGCACAGCTCATTGCAAGAATTGGTTTCTGCACAACACTGATGCTTAAAGGGTTAACCACTGCATTCTATAGACTTAGTCATATCTGGCAAAAGAATAAAGATCACTGAAGAATCAATAAGGTAAAAAATCTTGTTTGTATTTTTTGTCAATTACAAAGAGCTAAGGGAATGCATTATAGACAATACTGAAAAGAATCTTCACTGTCAGTGGAATTGAAATGTTAAATGATTTGCATGATTTGTCATTTATTGTGTATACAGCCTTCAATTTTATTATGCCTGAAGAAGAGACCTATTTGTCTTGAAAGCTTGATTCCTACAGCCACTCAGCCAATAAAGGTATCATATTCAGTCTCCTGCTATATATTAAGAAAATGGTGACTAGACAGTCTTATCTAGACTAAATGTGGATCTATTTTAGAACCTGAGGCACATGAAACTTTCCACAGATAGATAAAAATAAGTTCAGTTCTAGTGATTGGTAAATATTTCAAGGCCAGGGCTATAAAAAATCACACCTAGATAACATGTTATGTACTACAATCCAGGAGGCAGAGAACTCAAGCCATGGAGCATATAAAAGCAGAAGCTCACATACCAATTCCTTATCTAAAAACATGTGGGCCATACTCATACTTGTGAGCATTGCTGCAGTTTCTGCTGAGCCAAGAACCTTTTATGGGTATGAATTACAGGCATTTCAGATTTCTGATGAACTCCCTGGATGCTAGAGACTGAGCTTTCCATTGTATTGCTTAGCAATTCATTGGAGATATCCCTAGTATCAAAAGGGAAAAAGGTTTTTATTACTAAAGTATGTTTGTTTCTATTATTTACAGAGCGAAAGTGTTCCGAGTAATACCACAAAGTGCTGAACATGTGGAACTTATCAAAACTATTGACAGCATGGCTCAGGTATGTTCCCAAATAACTTTAGGATATTAAAGCGATACCAAAGCATTGTTCAAGTGATTGTATAATGATATACATTTACCATTTTAACTATACAGAATTATAAGAAGATTGTTCCATAATTTTATGTATCATAAATAGTGCTTTTTATGTTTGTTCTCATGATGCAAATCCTATATTAATTAACTAGATAAATCTAAAACTTTAACGAGACACCAGAACCGAAGAGACAAATTGTACTATAGACCAATACAAAAGCTGAGGTGTTATTACCTACTGCATGCTAGTCAGATAGCTCATTTGGTTAATGCACCACCTGTAGAATCTGTTCAAACCCCAGGGTCACAGATTCTAGTCCTGGCAAGATAAGTGCAGCCTTTGATGCTTCTTAGGTACATAAAATGAGTACTATTAAATTGGGTAAAAACAACATCTATACCTCAGAACATACTTGGAAACAAGAAGCAAAATACCTTGATATTATTATTTTAACTTTTTAAATAATTTGTTTAGCATGTTTTTTGTCACATTATACAATAAAATGTCAATTTCTTTTTTGGTGACATGTAGGAAATATTTGTATAATACTAATATTTGTAGAAATGAATTAACCCCTTAAAGACCTTGTGATGTGCCTGGACCAGGAGTCACCAGTTTTTTTCCCTTAAGGACAGGTGACGGTCCTGGCACGTCACATACTTTGTGCTTACAGTTCTCTTGCGGGAGCTCTGTAAGCAGCAACAGGGTCTGAAACTGACCACTCCAAGACCAGAGCAGTCTCTCTCAGACTCCTGTTCGGTGCCCAGTACACATAATGAGTTACATGCGCCGGCGTGCCAACAATGATCAAAGCGGTCCTTAAGGGAAGGCAAAACTAAAATAAAATATGTATTTAACGTTTATTAGTGTCATAAACAAGTGATAATGAATAGTTGAAATTTGTATAAAAATAGAAATGTTATTAATAAATACAATTATAATATAGAGAACCTAGCAGCTTTGGCTTTCAATAGGTTTTATGTACACCTGGTTCTCTTTGTGTTTATTTTATTTCAATATTGATAATTATGTAATATTTTGTTAATGTGCATTAACCTATCATTCGCTGATTTTTTTTTCACAATTGTTTTTGAAAAATACTTCATAAATATTCTCAATTGTTTATTTTTGTTTTTTTAGCCTTCAAATTTTTACTAACTAGGAAATCTTTGATAAATGTATGTGTCCCACAGCCTCAAGTAAAACCACATCTCTCAGTTGTCATAATTCATCAATCTGTTAGCTGTTTATAAATCAAAGTAGTCATATCAGAAGATGCAAATGAATAAACTGAAAGTTATTAATTGATCAAAGAGACCCTACCAAAAAAAAAAGACTTTGGTGATTTTAAAGAGCTTTCAAAATCACTTTTGTATGTTTTGTGAGACATTTTTTTAAGAAAACTTTTTTAAGTTATTTAGATTATGCTAATAAACATACTGTGCTGGCTCCTCCTATCTTAGCCCTACATCCCCCATCTCTCAGAGCTAGTGTAGATAGGCAAAGCATTGCTGGGCAGTGTCAATGGGGTAGATTCACTAAAGGTTGATGAGGATTCAGGATGGCGATGTTGTATCAGATCAGTGTCGAAGGCAGTATGCACTAACCTGTTCACCATCATAACCACTTCAATCTGCCACCATGCCTTCAACACATTTATGATTTTGGACTAAACACATCAACAATGGCTCATTTTCATATAGAAATGCAGGTTAATAAGCAATTTCCATATGGGAGTGCAGGTTAATGAGTCATTGTCATATATTCATGTGTGTGTGTTTTATGTTAATGTAGCACTTTGCCACATGCACTAAACACCGATAGTAGTCTTTGCTGTCAGAGTTCACAGTCCCAACATCTCCTGCCTGAGGCTGGTGATGTTGGGATTTCCCTTTAGCTTCCTATGCAGTAACAGCCTTCAGGCAATCGTAAGCATGGAGGGTTGTTATACTACAGGTAATGTTGAAGGAATGCCCTCCCTTACACATTGCCAGCACTACACAACCATGAAATCTGAGAACATCAGTTCTGCTTGCGCACTTGCACAGTGAGGGAGCAAGAAGATCCTCTAAGTACCACAAACAGCATCATTCCCTTAAACTTTTGAGTGCCATAAGGATGTGCATTGCACGGCCCTTTGTCACGCAACGGATTAGAAAAAGTACTGCATATCAACCAGTACATAATCATCCTCTCAGCTCTATGTCTTATGTATTGATATTTGTAGTACACAAATGATTCTAAAAAATGGAATGGAACCCCTTTCCTTGTAGAAATGTCTCCAGTGCATTGGAGGCATGCTTTGAGAGTGGTGCCATGCTAGTAGAGAGCTCATGGCTGAGCTGCTGGTGGCAATTAAGTAAAAGAAGAGAGGGTGAGACACAGCGCACTCGGCTAAGTACACACTATGTAAAATTAGAGAGAGATATTAAGTAGTTAGAATAAATCGGTTAGCAATGATATTCCTAATGTGGAATAGAAGGTCCAAATCAAAACCAATAATACAATCAATAATAAATAAAAATAAAAGTATAAATAACAATATAGAAAGGAAATAAAAGATTTCTCAAAAAACATTTATTATATGTCTAAAACGTAAAAGTGACAGCACAGGCCCTGTGCTCGCTCTCTCACTTTCCTCTGCTTGTTTTGCTTTCGATCTGGAGACGTCACTTTTAGTTTTGATCCTGCGATCATTTACTGCTGGCTAATTCGAAACCCGTTGAGCAAACTCCGAGCAAACTCCACGCTTCACGTGCAGAGCGACTCCTCGTGCACGGAGAAAAAACACTGATCGCCGGCAGCTGCCTGCGATCACCTGGGGGAGAGTATTGCACTACAGCGCAGGGAGAAGGACTTGAGCGAACTTTGGGAGAACTGACAAGAGACGGCGTGAGACGGTCTTCAGCACGGAGATTTGTATACAGGCTTTGGACACAAGAAATTTTCTAGTAAGCGGACACCTGTATCATTTGACTATATTGCACTGATGGTTTCCTGTTTGTACATTGTATCCATTAGTGCCTGAAATACGTCTCTTTCTTGTAAGCAGCCACTCTATTTGTCTATAGTCCCGTGCTCTGCATATATACCCCTCTCTGGCACCAGCTATTTGCACATACTGTCATCATCTTATCCCACCAGTAATATTATATATGTGCATGTAGTATATTTCAAAACTACTGTCTTTCTGTGGATCTTTATTCACAGTGGTTACACATCTAAGGAACCCAGTTTCTGTTTATTATTGATATATATGCAAATGGTATGCACCAATTTGGGTCCATTTTAGACCACTCATTATATGTATATTTTCTCCAATGTCCTTGTCTCCTATTTACATTTTAGACATATAATAAATGTTTTTTGAGATATCTTTTATTTCCTTTCTATATTGTTATTTATACTTACATTATACCTACTACACTTAGAGGATATTATCTGTGCTGTCCACCCCTCCCTTTTATTTGGTGACAATTAAGTGACAGATCCTCCATTAAAGGGATAGTAACACTTAATATATAGTAACATTTATATTGTAAGGTTAATCCTCCCATGTACAACAAGTGAACTTCCAATACTGAGAGATGTTTTATTCAAAAGTTATTGCAGCTTAAACTTGTATGTTTAGGTGCAGTATCACAATGTCCTGAAATTTTACAGTGGTGCTGTTGCTAAACCATCCTATGGAGGTTTGTGTTCAATTGACCAGAACTTTCCATAGGATGATGTAGCAACAGCACCACTAAAATTTCAGGCCATTGAGATACTGAACCTAGAAAATTCAAGTTTAAGCTATAATAACTTTTGAAAAAACATCTGTCAGCAGTGGGAGTTCCCTTGTTTTACTCATGAAGAGAAACTCAATAATATATATTTTTTACATATTAAGCATTACTATCCCTTTAAATCTAGATGGACTCTTCTTTATATGTACAGGAAGGGGAACATGGCTTGTTTAACTTACTTAAATTTTTTAACCCTTTGGCTGCTAGAAGTGTCTCCAGTGCATTGCAAAGCATTTCTGCAATAAGTTGGAGACATTTATACCAGCCAAGGGCTTAAATTCCATTTTTTTTAAATAATGCTTGTGCACTACAAGTATCAATAAAAAAGATATAGAGCTGAGATGATGATTATGCACTGGTTGGTATACTGTACTTTTCAAATCCTTTGATTGACACAGGGGTGTGCAATTCACATCTCTATGGCACTCAAAGGGTTACAGGAATTATGCAGTTTGTGGTGCTTGGAGGGTCCACTCACCCGCTGAGCAAGTGGTTAAGAAGAGAGGGTATTCTCAGGCTTCATGGTTGTCTACTGTTGGCAATGTGTATGAGCAACCCTTTGAAATCACCAGCAGTTCCACAACCCTCTATGCTAGTGGAGAACTTATCACCCTTCCCCTTGCATACATAATTCTTACTGCTTATGGTGATGTGCTCCCCACACATCACCAGACACACATAGCCACAGCATTGAACCTTAGTGCATCTCCCACATTGAGTTGGGGTATGTAATGTAGGGCTAAGACAGGAAGTGCCTGCATGATACGTCATAAATAGCAAAATATGTAAATCTAAATTTAGGTGACAGGGTCCATTGAAAAGAATTGCATTCTCCATCAACTTGGAGATCCCTAAACCAATTTACTAATCTGCGTACACCAAATATGTTTCCCTTAATGCTTCTTGCACAAAGGAAAGGGCAAAGTGGCAAACTATCGGCTTTTCAGACACTCATTTCCTCTTCTCCTTGTTTAGCACTATAAACTAAACAAGGTGCAGAGGAAATGGTATAATTTTTCTTCATTTTTCTGTTCATGCTATAGCACAAGTCTAAGGGGCTTGCCAGCATTAAAGCCTTTATGATGGTGGACAACATTGATAACATACTGTATAACATACTCAGAAATGCAGCCACTGGCACTGAGGACTAATGCCTCTGGAGCTGCACTGGTATTTTCATATATTCACCCCACTAAGACTAGATTTCTAATGTGTACCTACACCAGCCTTGTCTAAATGCAAATATTTTATGCTGTTGTCCAGAGGATTGTCTTGTTTTTTCATCACAAGAGTAATTAAGGTATCTAACATTAGACTCATGTCTAAACCTTATTATCCAGACCCGATAAGAGTAGCCAGAGTACATAGTATCAGTATATAGCTGCCTATGTGAAAGGGCTCTGGGTCCTGTGGAAGATGAGAATGTGCTTCAGAGTGATAATTGCCAATGTAGTCTAGTTATTGTGTGAGATCTGCTGACTCAGAAGCAGTGGAGGAGGAGGAAGAATGAGATACAAGATTTTGAATGAAGATAACAAATGGGCTAGCCTTACACCAAAATAGGGAGTAAGTGAGCTTGGGGAAGTGGCTACTCTTCAAGACTAATCTTGTAAGATATCAGCTCACATTAAACTTTTCAATGTTTATCGAATAGTTTCCTTAGGTGCTACCTCAGCATATAGCTATACATGATACAGGAATAGAAAAGGAAATGTTGTTTTGGTGCACAATAAATTTAAAAATGAGAATAATAAAAAGATAATTTTATTAACAAAATGATGTGTCCTCATTCGCTCTTATAGACTGTCCCCACTATTAATAGAGGTTTAGTCATCTTTAGGCAAAAAATAATTGAAAGTTATGTTAACACACAGATTAATTCAGTGTTGGATAACCTAGTACTCTGTTTATGAGTCCCCCAAAACAGACTTAATTGACTTATATTGGTGTGATATCCAGGCAATACTCGGAAGTTATGTACTTGGTTAAAGGATCATTGCTCCTGATAATTCTATAAACAAAGATTTTTACTACACTCAAGTACTTAGAGTGACATGAATTAATTTGTGCTTTAACATAACTTTCATTAATTTTTTCACCTAAAAATTATTAAACCACTATTAATAGTGGGGACAGTCTATAAGAGCGAACAAGGGCACATAAAAAACTCCCTAAGTTGTGTGATACTTTAGTACAGATTTATGTGTAAGCAAATTATAAGATGGAATAGGATCTGAGCTATTTTATCTTGTGTCATCCTGTTCTGTGACCCTTTCTTTAATTTTGTCAATAAAGCTATGTATTTATTATTTTCATTTTTAGATTTAGCGTGTACCAACACAATATTTCCTTTTCTATTCCTGTATCACTACTTCTAGGTGTTACAGGTGCTGAAATATCAACAGCAGCAGAGGCATTCATCATAGCTAACACTGTGGATGTTGATAACCTGTTTTGTTTCTGGTTAATAGTGTGTGTGGCTGAGGAGAACTTGGACTTGGAAGTCGTGAAGATGCTGATGATGTCTGCTAGGTTGACAGCATATTTTTCGGCGTCTTTGCTTGTCCAGGGTCAGACTTTCAAATTGTTTTTCTCAGACAGTTTATAGACAGGCACAGTTTTCCCTTTCAGTGCCTGTCATCTAATGTTCTGGCCATGTCATCATCTCTCTCAATCTCAACTTCAGTTGTATCTGAAGAAGAGAAGGATACCAGGGGAATGTGTTCTAGATCTACATCATCATCATTACTAATTTTTATGTCATCATCAGCATTCCTAACTTCTTCCCATGATTTTCACACTCCTCTTGGCTTTTCTTTTTACATTTACAATGTTCACTACTACTTTAACAAGTGTTTTTTGTGCTTGTTTGTTTCACTGTAAGATATAACAGTTGGTTGAGCTGTAGGGTTTGATGAACATTTTTTTTTTTTTTTAAATATATTTTATTATCGGATCACTCCATACACATACAAAGAAAAAGAAAAAGGTACATGTAATATCCATCAAGCACAGCAAGGATATGTAACATTTACAACAGATAAAAGGAAAGAAGGCATAATAATAAGGCGTACATAGTTGACCCGGGGTTTTTATAAAAATTCAACCCAAACTCCAAACAACTAACCTAACAATCTAAATCTACACCCCTCAATCCCAATTCCTCTCTCCCCCGAACCCGCAGCTCCCCCCAACCCCCACCCATCAGCCAATGTCACCATAAGATCCCATTATAAATAGAAACCAGACACAAGGATGTACCACAAGTACATGTCATATACATCCACCTAGTAAGTAAGCGCGAATCCATTCGAACCGCTTCAAAATGTTACACATCACCAGGAGCTACAGAAGTATTTGCTCTAGCTGTCCACCAGATCTGCCACTGTCCCCAGATCTTATCAAATTTAGCCGGAGTCTCTCGGTGTAAATAAACTAATTTGTAATGTGGAAAACACTGTGAAACCAAGTTAATCCACACCCTGCAAGTGGGAGCCCTGTCTGACATCCAGTTCAAAGCCACCACCTTTCTCTCCATCACCAAAAGCTCACGCAGAAGAGATTTGTCGTTAGCGTCCTCAATCTCATCAGGGAAGATAGACAATAAGCAAATCTTTGGAGTCGCAGGAACAGGTCTTCCCAATACCAGTGTGATGAACATTTTTATGTCAAACCAAAATAGGTTGGAAAATGGCACTTATCGTCTGGTGAAAAAATTCCAGAGAAAAGTGTCATTTTTCAGCTATTTTCTTCAGCACATGGCAGTTTTCTCTTCTTTTCCTGCAGGCATATAAGGGTGTCGGCCTCTTACAGCATGTCATTTGGTGTTTGCGAGATAAGAAAGCAGCACATTTTTGAGATAGGAAAATAAAAGGGACATTGAAGCTTAGTTAAGGGAGTCTTATAGATAGGATATTTGTTCTTTGTTTTAGAGGAGTCTCAGGCACTCTAGGGGAGAAGAAGGGAGGAAGGAGGGAGACCCCAAATACCCCAAAATTCAGTGTTTATGACTGGCAAGACACAGGTGCTGGGGTCCAATTTGCTTGCTGCTCTTGCTGTTATTATATATGTGTTGGGCATGTCTGGGGGTGTGAGAATGGAGCAAAAGAGGTTGACCCCAAATACCCCAACATTCTGTCTGACTGATTTGATTTGAAAGACACAGGCAGCTGAGGTCTAAGCAATTTCCTTGCTTATCTTGCTGTTATTATCTCTTTGCTGAGGAAGTCTGAGGAAAGAAATTGATGGTCTGTCATGAGCTGTATGACTGAAGCAGACTTGATAGATAGCAGACGAGATTGAGAATTTTTTGCAGGCAAAGCAAGACGTCATACTCCATCAGTTGTTTTGTGTTCTTTAGAGTAAAAACACACACACAGTAGTTGAGTAATGTCCAGCAAATGCACAAGGGACAGGGGGAAAGGAGGAGCAGTGCAGTGATATAGGTAGATCAAAAACTGACTGCAGCAATGGTTGCTGCAGTGTGTGCAATAATTGAGGATGATGATCTTTCTCCTCACAGGGAGGACACAGATTGTCAAGGACCCACCAAAAGTTCCACCACCACCACCAGAATCAGCACCATATAAGAAAAACACTGAAGATAATAACTAGTCACATTCTAGCAATGGCTTAATGGAGAAAGGTACAGCTAAACCAACTGATGCATCTGACAGTGAGACAAACAAGCACCAAAACACCTGTCCTAAAGTAGTAGCAAACTTTGTGAAAGTAAAAGTAAAAAGAAAAATTTTGACACCTCTAAACTTAGAGGAATATAAGTGTAGTGGGCAAGATGTGGTGGGCTATTCTGAGAATGGCCTAATGATGACTGATGATGTAGGTCTAGAATATATTCCTCCAGCATCCTTCTTGTCTTCAAATACAGATGAAGATGAAATTGAAGGAGACGATGACATGGTCATAACATTAGCTGAAAGACAAAGGCTCAGTTTTCCACCACTGAAAATGAGCACTGTGTCTGTCTACAAACTGTCTGAGAAAACCATTGGAAACTCTGGTCCCGTACAAGCAAAGATGCCTAAAAATGCACAGTCATCCTGTCAGTCAACATTAGCATCATCACTGCTTCCAAGTCCAAGCTCCACTCAGCCGCACACTTATATTGAGTAACCAGCAGCGACAACATCAAAGATTATTAACATCCACAACCTTAGCTATGATTAGTGCTGCTGCTGGAAGTGCTGCACCTTCAACACCTTGTTAGTAGTAACAGTAGAATTGCATCAACATCTAGCCCAATTAGGAGTAGCAGCAGCACCTCATGAACGCCACAGTCCATGAAGTCCACAGTATGGAGATACTTCACTCAGAATCCAGAAGCTAAGCATGTTGTTATATGCTGTTTATGCAAAAAGCATGTGAACAGGGTCAAACAGGCTCACACCTAGGCATCTGGGTAACAGTTAGACATAGCAAGGCGGGGCAGAGGAATAGGGAGGACATTCCTGTATTTTCTAACCCTAATAGATTTGCTACACTGATGTTGGGGATGTTAGCACAGGAATGCCTTTGCTGGAGAGGATATGTTCGGGTTTGACATGTGGCAGATCAGATTGATAGATTATTGGGGGAGCTGGGCATGACCTGGCTGTCATGGTACATGTTACTACTAATGACAAAGTCAGTGGAAAATAGAGGTCTGTTAAGAAGGATTTCAGGGATTTAGGATATAACCTTAAGCAGAGGACCTCTAAGGTAGTATGTTCTGAAATACTACCTGTGCCACATGCTACATTAGAAAGGCGATGGGAGATTAGGGAGTTAAATGCATGGCTAAAGACTTGGTGTAAGCTGGAGGGATTTGGGTTTCTAGAGCATTGGGTGGCCTTTTCCCTTATAGGATAGTTAGAGGATTGGAGGAGACTTTAGACTAGAAAGGGGGGAAGTGCTGCAACACAGGATGGGGAAGGTAGTACAATTGAGGAAATGAGAATAGAGAAAGGGCATGGGGTGGAGAGGGGGAATGTTCTAGTTAATCTAATAGGGACGTACCATTGGAACAACCTGATTAAAGGCAAATACATTTTACAAAGGGTGAAATGTTTCAGAAAAAAATATAAAATGAATGCATGCAAATGCTTGTACTCTGGCTGGTTAGATGGGGAAACTAGAAATTAGTTGCAATGTATGAACAGTATGCTCTAATTGGTGTGTCCGAAACCTGATTAGATGAGGTTATTCACTTTTCTAGGAGGGATATGGATAATAAAATCGGAGGGGGTATGCCTATTTATAAAGCAATCCTTAAACCCCAGTATAAGGGAAGATATAAATGAAGGGTCCAATGAAAATGTAGAGGCCCTGTGGGTTGAACTACACAGTGAGGGAACACATAATAAAAAGATGTTAGTGGGAATTCGCTACAAGCACAACTTTTACTGCAAATGGAAAAGGCTTCTAGATCAGGAAATGTAATTAAAATTGGGTATTTCAACTACCCTGAAATTGAGTGGAGCAATATGACTTCCAGCACAACAAAGGGGAACAATTTTTTAAGTATGATTAATGATAATTTTATGTCTCAACTAGTAGAGGAGCCAACTAGAAAAGAGGCCTTGCTTGTCCTAGTGCTCTTAAACAATTCTGACGTGTTAAACAGTATACAAGTAAGAGAACATATGGGCAGCAGTGACCACAATATGGTTGTCACCAAACCTACGGAGCAGGTATATTACCTGCAAGAGAGGGAGTGCTAGGGTACGACGCTGGTGTACGGTGCTAGTAGTGCGGTGACTGTCTACGGCGGGACCTTGCTGCGGCGAGGGCCGGGTAAAGGTGCTGGCCGCGAAGCCAGATGTCCGATCCCGGTTGAGCCGGGACCCAGACCAGGATGATCCCACCGTACACAGTACAATCTCTCCTGCAGGGGGGAGCGCAGGCTAGGGAGCGCAGGCTAGGGATCGTGGATGGAGTACGTGGGCCACACGGTAGCTATAACTCCCCAGTACTAGAACCCACCCTAGAGAAATAGGTACAGACCTGAATAGAAGAAGGGTCTGGAGGATCTCCTACCGGTACGCTGGAAGCAGAATCAGGAACCTGAGATCTAGGGGTAGATGTCTGGCTACAAGGAACTGGAAACAGCCAGCAAAGACTAAGGAGGCTGGAGGAGGATGCCAGAACAGATGACTGCTTGTAGGTCTGAAGACGAATGAGGAGACAATACTGCAGAAGAGGTTCTGGGATCTGGTGCACTAGGTATCCGGACTGGAAAGTGCACGCTCAGGAACAGACAACCAGACATACACAGAACACTGTGTCAGTGCACCGGGCGTCTGGAGGCGTGCCTGGATATGGGCACCGCAGAATGACGTCACCATCACGTGACGCGCCAAACCCGGAAGCGCCGAACCGCACCGAGGCAACGGTGAGCAGGCGAACGGCGTGACAATGGTATCCTTTGTTATGAGAAACCCAATAGTAAGGGTTTAACCAAAACATTCAATTTTAAAAAGGCTAATTTTACAAGGCTAAAAGCAGTATTAAAGGATATTCAGTTGGATATAATCTTCAAAGATAAAAGTGCACAAGAATCATGGAATTTGTTTAAAATGCTCTTAGACAAATATACGTGCCAATATATACCATTGGAGAATAAGCACAAGAGGAATAAAGTGAAACCAATGCGGCTTAATAATGAGGTTTGCAGGGAAATGAGAAAATAAGAAATATGCTTTTAAAGTGGTAAAGTCAAACAGGTCTGATGCATCATTAAAAAATATAAAGAACATAATACAATCTGCAAACAAGCAATTAAGCTTGCTAAAATTGAAAATGAGAGAAATATTGCAAATGCGTGCAAGAAAACTTCTAAATAATTCTACAAGTATATTAATAACAAAAAAGTTAAGGTTGATATTGGTCCTCTTAAGGCTGAGACAGGTGAATTGATTAGTGAGGATAAGGCTATGGCTGACACCCTAAATACATTCTTTGCTTCAGTATATCCAAAGGAAGCAATAATGACAGGCTATGGGCAAATAGACAAAACCACATAATTTCCTTCATCATGTACATGGTTTACTGAGGACAAAGTCCAAAAGAGACTGGAAAAGGTTATGGTGAATAAAACACCTGGATCTGATGGTATACACCCAAGGGTACTTAAGAAACTTAGTCCAGTAATAGCAAGACCATTCTACTTAATATTTATTGATTCAATTTCATCAGGCATAGTGTACTGTGACTGGAGGACAACTGATATAGGTCCATTGTTCCAAAGGGGGGTAAGATCCAAACCAAGAAATTATAGACCTGTGAGCTTGACTTCCATAGTGGTTAATATATTAGAAGGGTTACTAACTGACAGTATTCAGAACTATTTGAAGACACACAATATTATTAGTAGGAGTCAGCATGGATTTATGAAGACTAGATCATATCAGACTAATTTATTTGCATTTTATAAAAGAGTAAGTAGTAATTTGGACAAGGGAATTGCTGTTGATATAGTATACTTGAATTTTGCAAAAGCCTTTGATACAGTGCCTCACTACAGGTTACTGCATAAATTAAAAGGCTTCAGTTTGGGCAGTGTTATTTATACTTGGCTGATGATACTAAGCTATGTAAGCAAATACATACAGAGCTGGATGTTTTTCCCTGCAGAAGGATTTAGATAAACTGAGTGATGACATGTATTGTAGATAAATGTAAGGTTGTGCATTTGGGCTGTAAAAACAAACTTGCTACATAAACTCTAAATGGGAAACAACTTGGGGAATCCTCATTAGAGAAAGATTCAGGAGTACTGATAGACGATAGACTTCACAGCAGTGTTCAGAGTCACTCAGCTGCTTCAAGAGCAAATAGGGTACCAGTCTGCATAAAAAGAGGAATAGATGCAAGGGATGCTAATAATATCCTACCAATGTATAAATCCTTGGTTAGGCCTCATCTAGAATATGGAGTACAATTTTGGGCGCCAGTTAAAAAAGACATTGTTGAACTGGAAAAGGTGCAGAGATGTGCAACAAAACTGATAAGGGGACTGGAGGATCTGAGTTATAAAGAGAGACTAGCCAAACTGGGTTTGTTTACATTAGAGAAGAGACTTGTAAGGGGTGATATGATTACCATTTACAAATACATTCAAGGTCTATACAAAGAACTGTCCAATTATTTACACAAAGATCTGAGCTAAGAACGAGAGGTCATCTTTTAAGACTAGAGAAAAGGTGCTTTCAAGTAAAACAAAGGTAGGGATTTTTTCAGTAAGGGCATTAAAGCTATGGAATTCTTTGCCTCAGGATGTTGTACATGCAGATACTGTAACTGCTTTGAAAAAAGAAATGGATGCCTATCTAGCACAGAACAATATTTAGAATTATGACAGATGGTTTCAATGCACATAGGTTGTTGATCCAGGGAACTATCTGACTGTCATTTGAAGTAAGGATGGATTTTTTTTTACTCACTTAGGGGTAAACTGGAAATGGTTTCAGGGTTTTTTTTTGCCTTCCTGTGGATCAACAGGGGTGTTTGGCATGGGTTGAGCTTGATGGATGAGTGCCTTTTTTCAGCCTCGTCAACTATATTAGTATGTTGCTATGTTACCTCATCAGTGAGTGATACTATTGATGTCTCAGAGAGTGTGCCACTGCCCACAGTTATTTCAATACAAATAACACCTATGGTTCCTGATGCAGAGGAGTTTGATGACTCTGGGTTTGTTGTAGGAGATGACAAGAGTCATAGAGTGACTAAACATACCACCACTTCCTGCACAAGTGATGGTGCTAAAGCAATTATCATGGTGCCCGTGATTGCTGGCTTTTTCTGTCAGTTAGCTGTGGGAGCGCTCCATTGGTTGCCTGCAAATAGTCCGCCCAATGTTGCCTATATAGACTGGGTTCCTGCACCCTTTCACTGCCCTTTCATGGTGTCTCTATGTCAGTGATACCTGCCTATGGTTTCTTGTGTCTACTGGGGCCTGCATGAATCCTCTACTGTTCCAGCGTCAGAGTACCTACCCAGAGAGCCAGTATACACTCCAGAGTGGTTCCTGCCTCCGTTCCTGATCTGGTTTGGCTGACGTTCCTGCTTCCATTCCTGGCCCAGTTGGCTGTGGTTGCTGCTCTGGTATCCTGTTCCGTCCTGGCTGTCGCTCCTACTCCTGGATCCTGATTTGGATACATTCCTCTTCACTTGGTCGCCTCTGCGACATTCTGACTACTGGTTCCCTCCTTGGGGGTACCGCTGGTACTAGGCTTCTGGCCTCCATGCTGGCATTGTATGTCTACGTTATTGTAACTCCTATTGCACCAGTTGCTAAAGCTGCCTTCGTTATAGCACCGGTAGGGCCTCCGTGTTGTCCAGTACACGGTACTGGTTTGCTCCTCCATATCACCAGTTGCTGATGCTACATCCGTTATTGCACCGGCCTCCAATACTTTGAGTCACTTGCCTTGCCCGGTATATTGGTAAGGCCGGTAGAGCCTCCTTCATCTTGTTGTACCAGTCTCCAGGCTGCCTTACCCGGTATTTGGCAAGGCCGGTAGAGCCTACATATACTGTATTGTTATTTGCTGTACTACTTGAACCTGTCTTGTGTCTGTACATATGTGTGTGTTCAGGACCTGTGAAGGTTCTTATTAACTTTTCAATAAAGTTGTGTTTTTATCTTAACTCTGTGTCTGAGAGTCAAAACAAACCGTGACAGCAATATAGTTACACAGTTCTTCCACTATGTACTGCCATCCCACACTTACTATGTTCTTGGAAAGAAGTCAAAAACTGCACAATCATAATGCAAATGTTCGCCTATGGAATAGTAAACCTGGCAACATGTTGGAGGTTGACATGCTACCCTTTTCTTTTGTTGAAAACAGATGCTTTAAAGAACTGATGTCATGTGTTAAATCCTGCTGGAATATCCGGAATATCCCAAGCTGCAATTATTTTTAAAGGATGGTTGTGCCAATGTTACTGTGACAAACAGGACTGTCACAGGTCACATGCCACAAGAGGCAGAGCCTCTCCTCCCACTGGCTGGGATCACGTGGACACTAATACTGAATGGTATAGAGAGAATACCTTCGCCCACTCAGGGGCTCAGAGCTGCAGATTACAGCCATCTTGAGTGTTTTATGGTTCTGGAAGGGGGCTGCTAGGCTGAAATTGTCCACTTCCCTTCCCCCTCTGCCTGAGATTCCTACAGGAGGTTTTATGGTTACAGCTATGCACTGGGAATGTATAAAGAGTGGCTGCCAGGCTGAAAGTGTCCACTTCCCATCCCCCTTTTGTAACCTTTGTTTAATGTCAATGTGGAGACCTCCCCTTTTTCTCTGAACAGTAGACAAATGTTGTGTTGTTTGAAAATAAAGGCAGTTCATGATTTAACAAGAAGGAGCATGCTTGTCTCTCTGTCGTCCACTATAGAGGAGTTATTCATAGAAAAGTGCCAGGGAACTAGATAGATAAAATAGCCTATAAGAACCAGATCTATCAGTGCAGTATATCCTGCATTGCTGGTGGATACATGACTCCAAGTACCGGGTCTTAGTGCTTAGTATAGCGGTTAGCTGTGCAGGTTAGCAAAAGAAACCAAGAGACGATATTGTGCCTGAACTGCTATACCTTCTGTGGCAGAGACACCAGGGCCATATTGTCACAGTTACATAATCAGGAAGTTAGTGTTGTGGGAAAAGGACAAACAGCTAACAGCTTTTTTTCAAGGCATATGTTGTTGCAGGACTCACAACTTTGACTTTCAGCTATTTATTTCTCCAATTCTGCCCTCAGAATAAGTAATATTGTGATGAGAAATGTTGCTGCCATAGGAGACATAGGTGAAAAATTATTACCAGTGGTAAAAAAGGAGAAAACTTTTGCATTGGCGAAAAGTAGAAAAAGTTTGGAAAAAAAGCGAAAGATTTTGGTTTTTCGTGAAAATTCATGCAGGATATTATTCTGACTTTTTGCCCACCCCTATTTAGCTGCAACACCTTCTTCCACTGGAATGCGACTCATTGCCATCTTCAGTGTTTCTAGATGGTTTATTAATAGTACTGGTGCTAGTGGTGGAAACAAAATTCTCAATGTCGTCTGCTGTCTATCAAGTCTGTCTCAGTCACAAGAGCGTAACATCACCAACTGAAAATTGAGGTCCCTACCAGGTGGAATTCCATGATGAACATGTTAGAGTGTTTGTAGAAGCAGATTAAGTCCATTAACAAGTACTCCATGCAATACTGGAAGACTTTGGAGGGAGCTTCTTTGTCACCTGGCCAATGGCAACTAATGTGCTATGTATGTGACCTGCTGAAACCCTTTGAGGAGACAACCATGCTGGTTAGTCGCATTGGGCAGGATTCAGTGAAATTCTATCACTGATATTTTTATTGCAGAAAAAAGAATAAGGAGCATGGCTGAGGAATCTTACCAGAATGACAACATAGACATGCACCAGCTGGTAAAGAACATGTTAACTTGCTTTGAACAAGACCCTTGAATAGTGTCCATTAAAAGCAGTGTAGAATATATTCTTGCCACTTTGCTGGACCGCTGCTTCAAACACAAAATTTCAGAATTTCTGTCCAAGGGCCATCAGCAGTTTGTCACAACAAGGAATCATGATGATCAGCAGCAACTATCTAAGGAATTCAACGAATATCGAGACATGCTTATTGATCGAGTGGAGGGTTGCATTGTGGATGTGAGGGAGACAGTGAAGGTGCAAAAAACATCTAAACAGCATAATGAAAAGGAAGATAGTGAAGCTTTGAACCAGCAGATAAGCACCTACATAATCAACCAGAATAAACCATTCTGAACACAGGAAAATTCATGGGTGTCAGCAGGGGCAGCAAAAACCCAACATTGGTAATGGTGGTGGTGGTGGCAGGACAACCCTTTGGGACTTGCTCCCTGAGTATGGGTTGGTAACTGAGACACAGGAACACCATGTAGAACCTTGATGAGGTCCCACTGATTGTGAGATGCTTTCTGCATACTTTCAGGATAGCTATGTTCTAGGCAGAAACAATGACCCTATGGAATACTGGCAAACAAACATTTAATTGCATCTGAGTATCAGGTAGCAGAAACCACACATGACAGAGTAAGCAGCACAGAGGATGATAGGAGGAGGAGTGATGTAAAGAAGGGTTGCTACCATGTACCACACTTGGGATCACTGCTATGACCAAGAAGTAATGTGTATCAGCAATATAAAAAGGATAGCTTACAACTGACATTAACATGATAATGGTTCAAACTGATGTAGGAAAAAAAAATATATATATATATATATATATATATATATATATATATATATATATTTATACTAGTATTGAAGGCCCGTGTACATGGGCCAAAGTGCCACCCAGAGGCCTCGGTTGCTGCCCAGGAGCAGGGAGCGGAGACAGACGGTGGGCCATTTGTAAAGCCCCGCTCCGTATGAGCCATGCGCCCACTCTGACTGGAGGCTGGGGCATTCCGCCAGTCTCTACTGCGCATGCCTGCATCATTCCGTCAGTCTGTACTGCTCATGTGTGTGTTACACACACAGGGAACGAAGCATCCTAGCAAATTATATTATAGGATAGTTACATACATACATCAATCACACCAAGCCAGTCCCCCACCACCATTACCATACAAATCTGTCATATCGTAGGTTGTACATTTTTTTTTATATATCTACATCATCTTGAATATGTGCCAGTGTCACTTAAGCAGGAATTTAGTGCTGTGGGCAAAGGACAAAGGCACTCTGCATGCTAACACATTTTTCAAGGTATATGTTGCTGTAGATCTCCTAACTTTGACTTTCAGCTACTTATTTCTCCCCTAGAGCCCTCAGAAGAAGGAATATTGCAGTGGGAGATATTGTACCCATTGGAAATATAGGTAAAAATCTGTTAAAATAGGCAAAAAGGAGGAAAATTTTGCATTGGAGAAAAAGAGAAAACTTTCACGAAAAAAGATAAAAGAGAGAAAAGTCACGCTGGAAATTTTTCTCACTTTTCGCCCGCCTCTAATCAGAACCTATCATTCACTACCATTCTGGTAGTAGTCAATTTCTGGTATTAGCCCATTAAAAGCTATTACCATCGAGAGTGTAGGGGGTTTGAACCCACCATTCATTACCATCCTGGTAGTAGTTATTTGGTATTAGCCCATTGTAAGCAGCTATAAGTACCATTATTTGGTATTAGCCCATTGTAAGCTACTGTAAGTACCGTGTTTATGTAGGTGGTCTGAACCCATCATTTCACTACTACCTCTGGTTGGAGTCTTTTTATGGCAATATCATTTGGAAGCTTCTATACCCTATACTCGCAAAAGTGGTATTAGCCCACTTGTAGCACTATTTCAGGACACATTTCTTTTGGTCCTGTATCCTTATTTCTATTTACTATGCACAGTGATTCATCTAATTGGTCTGGATTCTCCTTCAGGTTATTTGGTATCCCATCCTGGCCAGGGCCCTAGCTCAATTGGGGTCTGGCATCTGGCTTCACAGACAGTAACTTTACTTCAGCCAAGGTGCAGCAAGGGAATCAAAAAATGGACAGTGTTCCTGAACTCTGCTGTCCAGCAATGGTCACTAGCAACTTGGTCAAGGCCAAACCCGAAAGTGACAGCAGCAAGTTAGCGTTGTGAGCAAGAGACAAAAGCAGTCTGCCTGCTAACAATTTTTGAAGGCATATGTTGCTGTAGGACACACAACTTTTACTTTTAGTTATTTATTTCTCCACGTCAGCCCTCTGAAGAAATAATATTGCAGTGGGAAATCATGCAGTCATAGAAAACATGGGTGAAAAATGGCAAAGTTCTCGCAGGCAATTAATTGGCAGTAGCATGAAAGCAGAAATGTTATATATTTTCTATGGGTTGGGAATTTTTGTGGAAAAACAAAGCAGGGACATTTTCATGACTTTTCACCCATTCCTTTGTATAAACTGCATTAGCATGTATCTGTGCATACAGCTTCAGTGTGAATAAGCCCTTATTAAGAAAAAGGACGAGTTTGGTGCTGGCTTCCAGTGCACCATTAGTACTAGGGATGGGTGAAAAATTTTGCCTCAAATTGAAATCTGAGAAAAATGGCACTTTCCACTTGGCAAAAAATTTCCCACGAAAAGTGCTGTTATTTTTTTCCTCTTCTTCTCGCTTTTTTCGTCTAGCTCATTGCATTAAAAACAATGGGTAGAAAATGTTTTCTGCACCTCATGAAAGTTTTCTACAGCCATATAAAAGGCCGTCGGGCTCTCACAGCATGCCATTCTGTGTTTGTGAGAGGAGAGAGCAGCATGTTTTTGAGCTAAAGGGAAATAGAAGCTTAGTTTTAGGGAGTCATTTAGGTAGGATATTTGTTCTCTGGGGGTGCAATGGTGATAAGAAGAGATGAAGAGATGAAGGAGGTTGGCACAAAATACCCCAAAATTTGGTGTAACTGTGTGACTGACTGGCAAGACACAGGCAGCTGGGGTCCAAATTGCTTGCTGATTTTACTTTTATTGTCTCTGTGCTGGGGAAGTCTGGGGAAAGAAGTTGTTTTTTTAGTTATTTTTTGGGGGGACTGTTATAAGATATGGTGGATAACTTAATAAATAAATAAATAAATAAAATAAAAACCATAAATAATTAAACAAATAAATATATTAGATAGATAACCGGGAGCTCTCTGACTGAGGAAGACTGGATAGACAACAGACAACATTTTGTTGAGGCCAGAGCAAGACATCACACTCCATCAGTTGTGTACTGTAGAGAGTAAAAACACACACAGCAGTTAAGTAATGTCTAGCAAATGCACAAGCAGATGGGAGAAAGGTGGGCAGTGCAGGGACATGGGAGTAAACTGGTAGTACAAAAACTGACTGCAGCAATTGTTGCTGCAGCATGTGCAATAAATGATGATGATTCCTCTCCTCCCGTGTGAAAGCAGTTTGTCAAGGTCCCACAAATCATACCACGCCTGTCCCACACCACCACTACCATACACATCTGACACATTGTAGGCTGTACTTTATTTTATTTCACTTAACATCATCATGAATATGTTCCAGTGTCATTTAAGCAGGAAGTAAGTGTTGTGGGCAAAGGACAAAGGCACTCTGCATGCAAACACATTTTTCAAGGTATATGTTGCTGTTGGACCTACAGCTTTGATTCCAACTACTTATTTCTCCACTACAGCCCTCAGAAGAAGTAATATTGTGCTGGGAAATGTTGCACCATATTAAACATAGGAGACAAATGTGTTGGAATAGGAAAAAATGTGGTGGAATAGGAGAAAAATGTGTTAGAATAGAAGAAAAATGTGTTGAATAGGCAAAAATGTGTTAGAATAGGAGAATAATGTGTTCGATTAGGCAAAAAGATTTGCTGGAATAGGGAAAAAGGAGGGAAATTTTGCATTGGAGAAAAAGAGAAAACTGTCTTGAAAATAGCTCAAAATCAGCCATTTTTTGGAGAAAAGTCATGCAGGAAATTTTTCTCACTTTTCTCCCACCCTAATTAGTACATGCTATATGGCTGCAAAGGAAAGGCATGTCCTAAAATGCTCATATAATTTCACACTGCTTAACAGTTGACATAAGCAGTACAAAAAGGACAGTTGTTTTATGTAAAGATCTTTGTACATAAGCATTAGGCAAGTGCAGAGTACATTCCTCTCACTCTGTAGCCAAGCCAATTAAATGTTGTCATTAATTATCTGTTAATATTAAGCCATCCCAAAATATGTCGTCTGTACAGATTGGAGAATGTATTATGTACAATAGTATTAGCTATATTTATCTTTGATAAGATACACCCTGGGGAGGAAGTAATGAAGTAATGAGGATTTATGCACATTCTTTTCTACTGCCACCTATCTCATGGCTCGGGGGTGGTGCTTTAAATAGGAGTGGCCAGGTAGGTTTTATTCCCTGGGCACTCCTGTTAAAATCTCTGCAGGTCATCCCCTCATTGTTAGCTAATGGTGCTGATTTGTACTTGAGTGAGCAGGAAGACAAAACCTTTGTATGTCTAAATCACTGCACACATTTTTACAGGAGCAGGGTATGCTTTGCCTGAAGCATGCACAAACTATGACTCACCTCCCTCACCCACACTGTACATAGCAGCTAACCTCCTTCACCCACCATCCACTCTGTGGCTCACCTCCTTCCAACAACGAATGGTGAAGCCAGGTCAGGATGTGAGGGGACCTACTCACTTCAAGGCAGCAGATGTCAGACTGAGGGCAGTAAGGATCCAGGGATCACTCTCTTTATCTAGGCCAGGGATAAGACACATCCCAGGTGCAGGCTATAGAGTTCCCTGCCTGAGAGAGAGGAAGGAGGTATAGCTGTGTGTGTGGAGACAGTTTAGCATGCTTCTGAGGCTAGCAGTAGGACAAGGCTGGTATGTCAAGCAGTGTTGTGCCGTACCGTGCCAACCAGTGGAAAAAGAGTGGGGTGTCAGACAGTGTAGTGGTACTGTGACTATGAGTAGAAAAATCCTATAGTTTCAGCCATTGTATAGTATTATTCTGTGGCTACCAGTGGAACAAGGCTGGGATGGTAGGCATTTTAGTATGGGCCTCTGGATACCAGTGAGGGAATAGGGTATTAATACTTTCCTAGGCAACTTTTTGCAGGTGGAAAGCAATGTTTTTTTTGTTAATTTTCTATAAAACCATCACTATTTTTTCTAGAAATATATATATTTGAAATTCATGATTTTATTTTTTTTATTTTATGATGTGGTTAAAAAAAGGCTTTTTTCATTAACTTTTCACTTCCTTCTCTTCTATCAGTTCTTTCTATTTTTTTCTGATGCATAAACAACACAATTATAAATGTGCTTTTTCAGGATATTTTCTGGTTTTCTTCATAGCTGGATTTCTGGGTACCTGAGTCAGTGTCATCTGTAGAAGAAGGAAAGCATGCTGACTTCCGCACTGAAGGCCATGTTTCCTATGATGTTAAGGCCCTCCTTGAGCAAAGTGGAATGCCTTATGAGTAGGTTCAACTTTTATCAAAATAGTAATATTATCTGTTCAGTGAAAAATAGACATTTATGTAAGGTAAGATAGCAATTGTTTTCTTCTATCTATCTATCTATCTATCTATCTATCTATCTATCTATCTCTCAAGCACACACACTCACACCTGACCTTTTTGAATGTAATGTATTTTAGCTTGGAGATCGAACTGTCAAAACACATTCCAGATAACAGTTGCAATGACAAAAATGTGCTTATCATCAATAATAAATTCAATATATATACAATTCAAATTCAAGTTTCCCATGCTAAGTTAATATCTATAGTATCCCACGCTGCACCCTTGGTGAGAACCACTGTTCTATCCCATTGATGATGTATGAGAAAAGATATTTAAAATTAATATAGGAATGTGTTCTAAAATATGGTTTACAGAAGGAACGTCTATTTACCCTAACAGTATGAAAAATGTACTTAAAAAACTGCTGAATAAAATGCATTTTTCTCTTTTGTCCACTGTGGAACAAAGGAACCATGGGGTAAAGTAGCTTCCTATAAGAGGCAGGGCACTTGTAACTAAAGCTCTCTAGTGGTGGAGACTCCCTCCCAGCTCCACATTACTTCTGCCCAGAAGAAGCTGCCTAAGTTTCAAAAGTGCTCTGGAAAGGAGAAAAAGCAGGGTGGGCTCCTATCCCCCTTTCCTCTTGCTCTTAGTTAAGAACAGGGGTAGACTTTACTAGGATCTGGGGTGGATAACACATCTCACTGCCACTTTCCATTTTATTTTCCTTATTTATGGGAACCTGAACATTGAAGAGCCAGAGATGCAATGTTTACGGGTCCTGTGAGTAGGTCCTGTCCCTGTTTCAGCCAGACACAATTTGAGGTATATGGTACTTATTTCTGCACTCCCTTTCACTTATTTTTTATTGTCTTTGATTTATTGATTTCTGTATTATTTACTATTGTGCCTTGTCTCTCTGGTGAGGGTAGGGGCAAGATTTTCCTGGGGTCTGGGACACTTTCAGCATTATCGGCTATGCCCCTTTAAGGCTCGGCACCTGCAGCAGTTCTCTTGGTTATAAGTTTGACTCCTACTTTCATTTCTCCTGTGGCCCAGAGCCTACCATTGCTGATGCTTCTCCTTTCATAATGGGGATGACTGAGATGGGGTTCAACACTGTACTGGTAATGTTTGGCTCTGGTGACTGGAGAGTTGCACCGCCATTTTGATTTTTCACTTACCATGCCTCTCCGAGTGGGCTTGTGGCTGCAGGACTGACATGGCTACACTTGGCCTTCCCTGCTCTGCATACAGACACTTTGAATGGGATCCACCACAAAAGGAAAGTCACCTGCCATTTTTGTTTATTCTTTCTATCTTTCACTTTTTACTTCTACCCAGGTTCCCCAGGGCTTAGGAAATGAGGGGAATGAGTTATCTCACCCTCTCTTCCTTTTCTTCAGTTGGCTTCACCCAAGTGGCACCCCTTAAAGTGGGCTTTTCTTAGGTGACCAATACTAACTTCCTGAGTGGAGGACATTTTCTTTTGGGTGTTTGAGCCCTGCTAGAAAAGGGAACTATGAGGAAGTCCACCAGACCTCCAGTGGTCAATTTTATATTATGCTAGGCCAATCTACCTACAAGTCAAACTTTGCAATGATACCTATCTTTTACTGTGACCCTTGCACAGTTCAGTTCAAGGCCCCATTCCTCTAAGGAACCAACATTGGTTAAAACCCTTATCTAAAAGATGGCTATTTGCACTGTTTCTGTATCTTTGATACACCAGATCAAGGTCTTCCTATGTTCTTCCACAAAGGAGGAAGTGCCAAAGGAGTATTCCTCTCAGAAGGGCTACAAAACCAGGTAGCAAGCCAAGGATAATACTTTCCTTTCCCAAGGGGATTCCATTGATGTGGTCCCTGGGATTCCATAAGTCATTCTTTTATCCAGGTACTTTTCTTCATCCTTTTTCCCAGCTGCTTGCAGCTGTGGGCCCCTATATTTTATCTCTACAGGCACACTGTTTTTCCAGCTGTGGATGGAAGACTGAGGTGGACAACATCTAGATTCTATTTTTGAAAAATGTTTCAGTCACAATTTGCCACAGCCTAAGGTTCAAGGGCCAAAACTGTTTGGGGAAAGCAATTTTTGGAAGACAGTACATACAAGGTCTTTCAAGGAGGATATTACTCATATGATTTATGAAATCAATAAGGCTAATGCTTATGTCTATTAGACAGCATTTGATTCCATTAAGTCCCTGCTAAAGGATTCTTCCACGGACCTCTCACATCTCCATCTTCAAGTGTGTGTTGCTGTTCTGGACCAACACTTCTAGTTCTTCAGTTTCAAAATATATTCTTTGATTTTGTCCCAATCTATAATTTTTTTCTTAGTATAGATCAGACACCCTACAGGGATGGTTATTTCTGCCAGCAGATAAGGTTTAGATGTTGTCACAGTGTGTATCTCTGGCTCTGATCCTCCCATGACCAAGGTATGGGATTTCATGAGGGCAGCTCTATGTGTCATGTTCCACACTCTGACCCTTCAGCTGAGGAACTGGACCACAAAACAGTACCAGCTCTCCTGTGTGATGTCCATTTTGGTCTGGATGAGGGTGGATCTTTGCAGGTGAATTCAGAAAACCCACGTGTCATTGAGTCGCCTGTTTGTCATAATGATCTGTTCATAGCGACAAAGGACTCCAACCTGTCTGGGTGTGATGCTATTTTTGGTTCCCTTGAGTTACAGGGCCCCTTTTCTGACCATGACAGTCAACTTTCGATCAATATGTTGGAGCTTTGGGTTATTCGCCTGTATTCTTCAGCATTTAGATTAGTTGCTTCATGGCCTGGTGGTACAGCTTCAGTCCTACAATGCAATGAGGGTAGTTTATATTAAACACCAATGAGGGACATGGAGTGCAGCAGCATGGCCTGAGGTTTGACTCATTCTAGGTCAGGGGGAAACTCATGTTCCAGCTCTTTCTTGGCTGTTCACATTCCAGTGGTGTACAATATGGTGATGGACTTTCTCAACCACCAGTGTCTGGATGCCAGGAAATGGGCACTGAAGCAGTCTGTTTTTGACTCCATACTTCTCAGGTGTATCTGACCATTTGACAAACTAATGGTATCTCATTTGAGCCATAAATAAACTCTGGCCAAGAAAATAGACATGATGAGCATTCTGTGGCATTTCCTTCTGGCATATGTGTTTTCTCCTCTTCCCATGATTTCCATGGTGTTGAGAAAAAAAAGTCAAGATGGACCAGGCACACGTGATTTTGATTGTTCCTCATTGGCCTCATTGAACAAAGTTTTTGGATCTGATTAATCGGGCAGTAGTGAATCTGCATTATCTTCCTGTCCTTCAAGACCTCTTGTCTCAAGGTCTTCTGCGTCATCCAAATCTGAACAGGCTAGCCATGATGGAGTGGCACTTGAAGTTGAAATACTGTGTCACTGTATCTAGCAATCAATCGATTTTACTTCTAAGTTGTCATAGAAAACTGCAAGTTGTTCTTAAACACTCATTAATGCGCTTCACCATTAACCTACAGTATATTAAACCCCTTCTCTTTAGGATCCATTGTATTATATCCTTAATAAGCAGCTGAGATGACATTACTGTGTTTGTACCCCAGGTGAGTTTTTGTATTCCTTTAGAGTCCTGCTTTTATTGTACATTCAGTTTAAATAATGCTATTGTAGTTGCTAGTGTATTTTTCTTTATGTTTATTGTCTTCTGTTTTTCTTACTATTTGCTTAAATCGCTAGTGATGCCCTGTGCTGCTCATACAAAATTATACTCATCTATGTTAATTACCCCAGTGTTCAAATTGAAAGGAGGGCAGAATTTATTAACAATGATTACATAGAGTGGCAGTATTTATTAATAATGAGAAGAGGTGGGAACAAGCTAGGGGTATTAGAGATAGTGGGATAGGGAGAAGAACAAGGGACAGGGGACTGGGTGAGGGGTAACAGAGACAGAGGGACTAGTGAGAGGTATAACAGACAAATGGATGGGTAAGAGAGAAAGGATAGGGAGTCATGGGTGAGAGGTAAAGAGTCAGGGGAATACACGACAGGTAGAGGAGACTGACAGTTTCAGGAGTCAGAAGGACAGCATAAGATAGAATACAAACAGGAGACAGGTGCAGGAGATGTTCGGATGGAAATGTTACGTGATATTTTTTGGCTGGGACACCAAAAACCCTTTCAATAGTAAGGAATATGGTGTCTGAACAGGACCTGTCAGATTGCTAATGCCAGTCAGGTGGTTACATTTCTCATCCCGTTCTACCATCAGCTCTCTTAACCCTTTGAGTGCCAACCTTGTAATTTTCACATAGTTGGCAAAGTCAGCTTACATGGCCAACCTCATGAAAAGTATAAAGTCATACATATAAGCTTCTTCCTGCATTATTGGTGCAGGGAGAATCTTCAGGATTGCCCTGCATGCAGGAAAGAAGTTTCCCTACTCAGCAGGACAAGTTTAAACTCTTAAATATATACACCATCAGTTCAATGAGTATGGGAGTGATCCTGTATAAATAAAATGCACATTGTGTAGGATTTGGTAGCCATAGAACCACATGTACTGATCACCCAGTCTTGTCCTGTTTCCTGGTAACCACAGTGAACATGAGTCCATCAAGCTGCTTCCAGACTACAACTCCATCAGAGAAGGATGTTGTAGACTGGCAGCAGCTAGAGAGCCTCATGGTACCCACCACTGCTTTAAGTGACCTCCAGTCCCATGGCAGACATATAAAGGGAACTTGATTTGTATAAATATAATTGGTGATTGTCCTCTTATAACTTTCAAATTAGCTACCAACTTAAAACATAATTTGTAAGACATCATTATAAGAGTTTTAGAGGAGAATGCTGAAAATTGAAAGGAACATTCAAGTGTGGATTATGCCCATCGTGTTCCTATATAATTATTGGGAAAATTTTTCTTGAACACTTGATATACTGAAATTAAGTGTTCGGCAAACATAATTGGCCTAGGCCTGGGTAACGTTTAATTTTGTAGACATATGCTTGAAATTTCATATTAGTTGCTGAGTTGGAAAATCTATGAAGCTTGAGGGAGGTGTATCAACCAAAAGAGTATAATATAGGGATTCCAGATGAAAGTGTTTGATAATGTATAATACTAATCATCTGATCTCCTGTCTGCACATTGTGACTGTTTGCTTATCGATATCTATCTTCACATTATGCTATACTGTCCTTGCCTCTGATGACCCCTCTATTTTCTCTGTAGGCTCACAGGGAGCAGTGTTCAATACTCCAGTTTGTTTTTAATGTTAGTATTGTGTTTTTAAAGGCCTAATATATTTGGTATTTTTTATGTGATCACTGGCAAATTGTGTCTATTAAACCTATTAAAATATAGGGAACACTCCTCTTAAAATTTCCTGCTAGACTGCCGGTGTCCGGACGGGCGCCACTATAGCTCAGGCACCAGAGCATGAAACGACAAAGAAACTAATAAAATAAATGAATGGTGGCTAACAATACCTGCTGTGGATGGACTATCCTGGCATTGATGTGTCTCCCGCCACTAAATTGTGGATGGTTAACCACCTCCGCAATCCTGTTGCTCACCAGCAGGAATATGAAGCAAAAAGTGAAAAATAAAAATGAACAAGAAAAAAAATGAATAACTGAATAAATGAGCCCTAATATCTGCCATTGGCAAGGACTACTGCCATGCTGACTGGTAAAACAGGCACTAAAACGGTGGACTATTAACCCTCTCAGTGCCTTTGCACTCCCCCTGACTGCAGAGACAAAACGCAGTGTCTCTAAACTACGCTGGTATACATATAAAAGTGCATATATATGCAATATTAGTAAATATGGAGCCCCAATATAAAAAAAGGAGAATTTGCTGATCAGCAACAAGTGTGAAATAGACACCGCTAAATAGTGATAAGTCTTCCCATGCTACTATATCAGAGCCACAAAAAATGGTAAGTGAATGTGCTGAATCATGGCACCATATGTATAAACAATGCTATACATAGAAAGGAGTCAATTGAATGGAATATGGGATCAATAGTAAACAAAAACACAAGCAGTTAAATAAAAAGATGAATGGAATCTACAGTGTGTCCAAATATAAATCCACAGATGTTAATTGAATAAACAGATGAATGTGATTGATCCAAAATGAACTTAATGATTATATATCCACAAATGTAGATGACATGGAAATATGAATGACATAAATATTCAGATGAAACACAAGCAGTTAAATGAAAAGATGAATAGAATATTCCCTGTATGCACAATTATTAGGCAAGTTAGTATTTTGACCATATCATCATTTTATGAATATTTTCCAACTCTAAGCTGTATAAACTTGAATGTTTATTGGATTTAAGCATATCAGGTGATGTATATTTGTGTAATGAGAGAGGGTGTGGTCTAAGGAGATGAACACCCTATGTCAAGGTGCACATAATTATTAGGCAGCTTCATTTCGTCAGGCAAAATGGGCAGAAAAAGAGGTATAACTGACTCTGAAAAGTCCAACATTGTAACAAGTCTTTCAGAGGGATGCAGCACTCTTGAAATTGCTAAGATATTGTGGTGTGATCACAGAACCATCAAACGTTTTGTTGTAAATAGTCAACGGGGTCAGAAGAAACGTGTAGAGAAAAAAGACACAAATTAACTGCCAGAGATTTGAGAAGAATCAAACATGAAGCTACCAGGAACCCATTATATTCCAGTGCTGTCATATTCCAGAACTGCAACCTACCTGGAGTGTCCAGAAGTTCTAGGTGTTCAATGCTCAGAGACATGGCCATGGTAAGGAAAGCTGAAAGCCGACCACCGCTAAACAAGACACATAAGTTGAAACGTCAAGACTGGCCCAAAAAATATCTGAAGACAGATTTTTCAAAGGTTTTATGGACTGATGAGATGAGAGTGACTCTTGCTGGTCCAGATGGATGGGCCCGTGGCTGGATAAGTAACGGGCACAGAGCTCCACTTCGACTCAGACGCCAGCAAGGTGGAGGAGGGATAATGGTATGGGCTGGTAATATCAAAAATGAGCTAATTGGACTTTTTCAGGTTGAAGATGGACTCAAACTCAACTCCCAAACCTATTGTCAGTTTTTAGAAGGCACTTTCTTCCAGCAGTGGTACAGGAAAAAGTCTGCATCTTTCAAGAAGACCTTGATTTTTATGCTGGCTAGCCAGTAAAGGCCTTAAAGATGATAAAATAATGACATGGCCCCCTTCCTCCCCTGACCTAAACCCATTAAGAACTTGTGGGCCCTTCTTAAACAGCAGATTTACACTGAAGGAAAACAGTACACCTCTCAGAACAATGTCTGAGAGGCTATGGTTGATGCTGAACAAAAAGTTGATCGCCAACAGATCAAGAAACCGACAGACTCCTTGTATGGAAGGCTTATGACTGTTATTGAAAAGAAGGGTGGCTATATTGGTCACTGATTTTTTTTGAAAATGTCACAAATGTTTATTTGTAAATTTTGAGTTGTTTGTTTAATATTCTCACTTTAATAAATGAAAATAAACAAGATGGCAAAATTATAATTTATCATTTAGTTGTATAATAATTCTGCAACTAATAGTTGCCCAATAATTGTGCACACATAAATATTCTCCTAAGAAAGCCAAAACCTCACTTTTACTTTCTTAAATATTCAGGTTTAAGGTTTCTTAACATTTTGGATTGACGGAGAGCACTGTAGTTGTTCAATAATAAACTTAATCCTCCAAAATACAACTTGCCTAATAATTGTGCACACAGTGTATGCCCAAATATAAATCCACAGATGTTAACTGAATAAACAGATGAATGTGATTGATCCGAAATGAACTTAATGATTATATATCCACAAATGTAGATGACATGCAAATGTGAATAACATAAATATGTAGATTAAATGGACCAAACAAATGATCTTAATGAATAGATAAATGTTGATGATTCAGCTAGTCAGCCTCTACTTTATCTACACCTTTAATGTGAACGATCAAGAGAGTTGGAATGTGAGCTATAGCCAAAGAGAGAATCAGATCAATCACAGAACATGCAGATGGGATTCGGGTCCCTCCTTGGACTAAATTCAAACTGGGAGGCTGCAAAGATATTGGGGTCAATGCTGAAGAGCCAGTCTACTTTTGCAGTCAGCCAGAAGCCCTTGGCCATCTGGCCACTGAAAATGGCTCCCCAACCTGATAGGCTAGTGTCCATTGGAACAGTCCACTATGACAAAAAGGTGACCCAAAAGGAAGGATATCACACTGGAGAGATGACATTGCTGTCTGGACCAATTCCAGAGAATATCTAACTGTGGGATCCAAGTGTGGAACTGGGCATTTGGAAGTGGAGAACAGTGATCCCAACACTTTCATGTTCTTACACACCTTCGATTATGGGTGAACCTATGCTTGTCTGAATTTTTTCCCCCTGGCAGAAAAACTGTCCCTGAAGGGTGTAGAATCCCATGAAAGACCAGAAATAGACATGGAATCAAAGACAACATCTTGTAGTTGATCACCCAGCTATGCTGCAAGGGACACACACATCTGAAGATGGAAGCACAAGAGCTAATTTTAGGGTGCCTTCAACAAGAGATCATCCAGATAAGGCATAAAGGATATCCCCAGAGAAGAAATATGGACAGATAATGCCACCAGGGAATGGATGTGAATTAGCAAAGCAATATGAAGGACTTGCTGATGCTACAAGTGAATAGGTATGAGAAGGTGTCCAAAGAGGCCAGAAACTCTACTGTACATACATATGGGCTAGGACAGAGGACAAAGATTCCAACTCAATTACGAAAAGGAAACATGGAAGAGAAAGCACCTGATAGTGTATTATTGTATCCACTCTATAATCTTAATAGATAAAAATGTAGTCAGATTTAGATATGATCAGAATATTGATATCAACTGTTCTGACAAAGGCTCTTCCAGAGAGTTTAACCCCATCCCCATTTGGATGATTCACTGGAACTCAATCCAAAAGTAGCAGGTGGAGGCTTCAATTTAGTTGATCCAGTACTTTCAATTAAAATTGCATAAAAACAATAATAATCAGGCTCAGAAAGCTTACTTGTTTTGCAGCCACATGCAGCTTTATCAATGCTTACAAGCCTATCAAAGTTTACAAGCCTTAAAAATATTGGCTTAACTAAGTTGAAGCTCCGTCTGCTACTTTTGGATAAAGTTCCAGTCATTCAGCCGAACGGAGATAGGGTTAAACTCTCTGGAAGAACAGTTATATCAATATTCTGATCATTTCTAAATATTAAGATGTTGCTTTTGCATGTTTGCTGAGAAAGCAGCTGTACATTTCTTGATAATATTTCTGGGAAATCTGGTTATTACAGTTTAATACACAGAAAAAAATCTAATGACAAGGAGACGCTCCAGCTGCCCATGCTTCCAGAAAGCTTTAGTTTATAAGTGCCCTAGCTCCTAGAGGTAGCAACTTAACTCATTATTACTGTGTTCCACAAAGGATGAAATACAAAAAGGGGTAACATCATCCTCTTTCTTCTTTCATCCTAAATAAAGTGTTATTCTAAAATTAATTAAAATCAAATGTATCACTTTCAAATGACATTTTAAATTCTGTAAAATGTAAAAGGGTATAAGTTTAGCATGAGCTTCATAAATAACATTTTGTCTACAGAATTATAATTGATAATCTGCAAGAAGCCGTGGAAAAGCAGCGTGATAGTCATCTTCGTTCTGCCCATAGTTATGAGAAGTATAATGATCTTGACACTGTAAGTGTTACATCTATATCTGTGTTTTATGACATGAAAAAATAAATGCTCATTCTCTAAAACAGTGTCTGTTCTTCAGATATATTCCTGGACTGCCAACATTGCTGCTCAAAACCCAGGACTTCTGTCTCTCTCCCAATTTGCAACTTCATATGAGGGTCGTCCTATTCACTTACTTAAGGTAATACAGTCTTTAAATATATAAGTTGGGAAAATATATTCATGTCAGAAAACACCTGACTTGTCCATTTGTAATACATTTTAACTATTTAGTAGAAATCTGAAATTTATTGACAAGTTATGTTTTGAAAGTGGGGTCTAAATATTGGGTGATTATTTTACATTTTTTATTTAACTAAATTGTAACTTTATGCACAAAGGGTATTATTGCTGTTTTTCATACTCTGCTCCATTTAACCCAAAGCTCTCAGTTATATTTGAATATTTAAATTGTTATGCTATAGTGTTTTCATTTAAAATATGCCTGTCTTATTTAAACAGTGAAATGTGTGATTTCCAATGTGAAATGGAGATTTTACAGGAACTAATTCTGGATATTTTTTTGTTCATAAAGTTTTTTCTTTTACCTGCTGTAACCTCAACACTTCTTGATCATATGATTTGATGAATTATATGAACAAACAATTTTTTTAAACTAGATGATTCTGGAAGATACAGTAATAGCTTTAAGCTATTAGGTGATCATCTGAATCTTGACACATATCAGATCTTAGTGTGCCAAGTGTTTTTTGTATATATAGAAACATCATCTAATTATTGCTCCTTTGTATACTAAGATACTGTAATAAGGAGGATCACCTTAGTATGGTGTGATTTCAGGGGTTCTTGAATATAAAGTACAGATAAGTGCTTGCAGAATATGACAATATATAATTTATTTCCAAAAGGTTATCTCTAAGTTATCTCAATGCTTTATAAAAAAAAAGAATGTATCTCCTTTTAGGTACCTTCATTGCATTGAAGTTCTTTAAATAATTCAATAAAGATTTTAAGCTGAACATTATGCACATCTCTCAAACACAATAAAGAAAAGAAGCGCCCAATGGTGAAATACGTTCACACTATGTTCCTCCAACATTGGTTAAATATCGTTGTACTCACGTTTTATCCGGGTCAGCAGAGGGGATATTCCAATGCTGACAAACCAACTTGTGGAGATCATACACCGTCTCCACTTGGTGCCCAGGGTACTGCTGCTTCAAATATCACCAACCACTCAGCGGATCAAATTCGATGTTTATTGTAGTTAAAATATTTTGTAATTACAAATAAAATGGCAACGTTTTGCAATTTAAAATCACTTTCTCAAGCCAAATAAAAAACAAACATCCAATTGTCTCGTATACCAATATTTAAACTCCCCCGCTCGTGATAGGATTTGGTATAAACTTAATTCGCACTTCACAACAACCAATGACCACAGTACACGTATAAAAACTCCTATTGGATCCTTACTAAAACTAGATGCTCTACCCGTTCGGACAGAAATATCCCGCTCATGCGCACCTTTAATGCCGAACACAGCCTATCCGTGACATGCACGAGCATTCAACCGAATACAAACAGAACATCAAGAGCCACATACATATTAAATAAAATATATTTACCAGACGTGTAATGTATTCATCCGGTTGCTCAATAATGTAACTGAACCAAATAAATAATCGGCGCATGCGCCGTAAGTATCACAATAAAGCTCACCACACATGATCCCCAAAATATATTATTATTGAATAGTAGGCGCATGCATCACAAATGACCATACCACGCATGCGTCCACCTTCAACTCAGACTATAACTAGAGTCCCATTAAATCTCATAACCCAACCAACGTGAGTGATAGGAGCATGCACTATCCGCATAAACAAACCACAAACCACGCATGCGCCCATCACCACCAAAATCTCATCATAAATCCCAATCAACATCAATATCAATAAATATCAATATCAATCAATAAAGCCCAATCAACATCAATATTGAGTATACAACCAAAGCTTATATAAAATAAATACCTATACAAGACAATTCTGAGTGGAAACATTATAAATGTGTACACTTGTACATATGTAAGGCTATTGGTTAGCCTGGAGTTGTGGGAGGGCCGGTGGGAGACATATATACCAACCTCAATCCTTTCCTCGGGACTGCGCAGAGCTCCGACTGAGCTCTGTGTTAATCGTCAATTCTCTTAGACTAAGTCACGTTCATGTCATCACAACGCGACCATGTATACAGCCACGCACAGTCAAGCACGCAATCACCCCAAGTGCTCCTCTTGCAGGCTGGTTTTCCTTCCACAAGCATTGAACTTTATTGCAGTCAAGACCGGGTTTGATTTCATATATGTCTACTTACTCCTCTGGTTTATACTACAATGTAATCTTGATTGTACAGCTGCTCAGGCCTCCGCTACGACAGCCAACACTTGTCTTACTGTAATGTATATATTTTTGTATTTAGTTTCTGATGTTCGAATAATCGAGAGCGAGACAGGTTGTCTAGGCCAGCATACTACTTACCAGTTACTTTTTTTTTTTTTTTTTTTTAGTGCCTCCTATTATGTCCAATTATGGATACGTCTCTCAATTTCTCCTGGGATTGAGGTGAGGGTAGAGTTAGAATTAGGATAAGTTTAGGGGGATAGGAATTATTTAAGCTGGTCCGGTCTTCGGGGAAGGTTCTATGGTTCAGTAGCAGTTTATCAGTACTTTGTTATCATCACTAGTCCTAGGTACAGGTTGACCGTGTAGGTACTGATGTTTTTCAGGTTTAGCATATGGGGCAATCTCTTAATCTTGCATTCTTAGGCTTGTCTAAGACACACGAAGGTGGTCTCAAGCATCAAAGGTAAGGTATTTCAATTTGAAGCTTTCATGTTGCCATTTAGTGTGTATGAGTGCGTTACTAACTTATGTTGTCATCCAATATGTAATGTGGTTATAGCATGTATTTAAAACAGATCTGGTGTCCCAATCTCAGAGGTGTTAAGATATCAGAAGTTGGGGCGTTAGCTACTTCTGGGATAAGGGCAGGTATGGAGCTCCGTCATTTAGGAAGCTCCTACGTTCAGGTCACTCATGTAGATCTCTGTAGTCATTTTGCTATGATACTTCCTGATTAGGTTTATAGGGTATTTTGGTTATGTTCTTGTACGTTCTGAACTAGGTATTCTACTAAGGAATTACATAGGGGTATTTCCTATAGAGATACTGTTTATCATTCAGCTTAGTATCTCGTGTATCATTTCAGTCTCCTTATTTCAGAGACAGGCATACAGCTTTGAGCGTGATCTTTATCCTGTTCAATAGGTCCCTATTGTTATAGTTAAAGGGATAGTAATACTTCGTTTTAACTTTATTTTATTTTGTAGGCATTAAAAAAACACGAAGAATGATATAAGTCTTATCTCTCAAACCTTTATGGTTTATGAGATATTCACAAGCAAAGTTTCCCCCTCCCGCCCCTTTTACCTACTGTAAACAATCTCTTCTCAGATGTGGAATACAGTCCATAGACTGGACAGATAACAGAAGGGGACACTCTTCTTCCTATGAAAACAATGAAATCCCTGCCCCCCTTGACAAGCTTTTCAGGTTTTTCCCTTATCTTAATTGAAGATTGTCCCTCTCTGCAGTCTTCCTGGCCACCTCCCTTCTGCTCAGGCTGAAGAGTGTGACATCAGTAAAAGGGGAGGGAGGGGGAAACTTTGCTTGTGAATATCTCATAAACCATAAAGGTTTGAGACATAAGACTTATATCATTCTTCATGTTTTTTTAATGCCTACAAAATAAAATAAAGATAATATGAAGTATTACTATCCCTTTAAGTTCTACATCTTGACTTTTGGGGCTAGGGCATCTAGACCAAGCATTATGGGTCTCAAATATCAGAGTTATCTAGTTAATCTGATGTTGGAGATGTAGCTACTTCGGTTACAGGGGCAGGAAGGGAGCTCTGGCATTTATGAAGTTGACTCTACTAAGATTAGGTAGGGCAGGTTTTTTTATTTTTCTAAAGTCTGTCGGTCCCTGTCTTTTAGGGTAGGAATGGAGGAGTAGTCCAGTCCCCCGGGAAATCTCGTGTATTTCCCCTCAGCCCAACGCATAGTTAGCGTACCTCCTCCTGGTCTCTTTTAGGTAGGGCGTCACGGACAGCCAGGTTTTTATTTTAAGATAGATAACACCGCCAGTCACATTCCCGCCTACCGCTTAGGCAATCGCCCCTCGGTCCAAATCATAAGTAGTTCTGGTTGGTGTTTATTTTAGAGCTTCACCTTCCCCACATATATAGCTCAGTTAGGTGCTTTTGATCTATCCTTTTCTCTAGTCAGTTAGGCTTTCAGGTGACCGACAGCAAATAAGTAATGTTGGCGGAACTTTTCATTTATTCCTATGTTGATAGTCGCACACGGAGATCTCCATGTTTTTTCGTCATCAATTTTTACGGTTAGGTTTCTAGGGTTTATTGGTACGTTCTAGTATGTTCTTAAACTAGGTAGTCGAAGGATTTTATGTGCCTTATGTTCGGGGCTAAGGCAGTCAAATTGTGAGTTAATTTGGCAGAGACGTTGCATTGGTGTCATGGCAAGACAGACTACCACCTTCAGACGTGCATGTGTTACATACCTGGCCCTGATGTTATGACATGTGCCATGTTTATGAAGCTACATATGGGAGGTAGTATTTCAAGGTTCTCACGGTTTCCACCATACACGTCAACTATTGACTGGGCTAGCTGTTCTGTGGTAGGGTGCCACATGTGTTCTGCCTTTACATCTTTTTGGCCATTTATATACTAGTTATGCATATTTTATCTTATTTTGTTAATCCGTCTTGGCAGGTATCAAACATCTTTATCAACACAACTACTACAGTAAGTTACACTGTCGCACACTCCTACGATTGATCAGGTGAGGTATTGTAAGTAGTCTTTCACTTGACACCTTAGATTGTATATTTTTGGAGCAGTTGGGTAGATGGCTCACTACCCTTCGGTTATCAGCCCTCCTTTTTAGTTACATTTGCTCCACCTTTCTTATGGCTTCTGTTAGATTTCAGGGGTCACCAGGCTGGGGGTTATCCAGTATCAGGTTATTTTAGTACCCATTCATTATTCATGTTGGATATAGATCTACGGTCATGATCCCTGTGGATTCATGGTCCTTTTTTGCCCACTCTTAGGCCTACCTTACAGGTCGGAATGGGCAATAGGCATCCGACATACACCTTATCATCATAGTCTCTCCTAGGCCCGACCACAAATGTAAGGCTATTGGTTAGCCTGGAGTTGTGGGAGGGCCGGTTGGAGTCATTTATACCAACCTCAATCCTTTCCTCGGGACTGCGCAGAGCTCCGACTGAGCTCTGTGTTACCCACCCAACCCATACCCCTTTCTCAGCTCTATCAAGCGTGGAGTGGGCCCACTCTTAGGCCTACCTTACAGGTCGGAATGGGCAGTAGGCATCCGACATACACCTTATCATCATAGTTTCTCCTAGGCCCGACCACAAATATATATATGTGTATACCAATATATCAATACATATAAAACACAATGATAAACACATATCAAAAGGAAGCAGCAAGAAATACCCAGGTAAAAACCTACATGTAAACATACCTATCTCAATGAATATCATACTAATCACAATTAACTACTGAACACATATAATGTGAAAACATATATATATATATATATATATAAGCTCAACAGCTATTATACTTATATTCCCTAAATGTATATTGTGAATGTAGAATTATTTAAAGTGACTCAAATGTGATAATAAAACTAACCTACTAATCCTCTAATGCTACCTATGTATTAAAAAATAAATAAATAAATATTAATACCCTTATATTAATGGAGTCTCTATATTCTCATTTAATCCCATTGGTGCTAAAGTATTTAGCTTAAATATCCAAAACGATTCTCTATTAATCAATTTCTGTAATCTATCTCCAAAGACTAAAGGTCCAATCCGTTCTATAGGGGTTAAAATCAACCCTTGTGGATTACTTTGGTGAAACTGTAAATAATGTCGAGATACTCCATATAAATTGTATCCCTTTATAATATTCCTCCTATGCTGTCCGAACCTCTCCCGAATTTTCTGAGAGGTCCTTCCCACATACTGTATCTTCTTTATGGTATGACAAACTATCAAATGTATATCAGTGTGCTTATTTATTCTGTTAAGTGTGTGTGGGGGGGTTACATTTTGCCACATTTCTTCTTATAATCCTGCAAATAATATTTCCTAAGGCTTTCCTTGTAAGACTGAAAGGAATTTTTTGTGATATAAGTAATGTGAAAATAAAATGTGGATTTAAATGTGAAGGATGCAGAAGGTGGTGTTTTGGCACTGAATACAGAGAATATATATGGTGATAGCACTGATCCCTTCTGGTGACTGTTACTGGCAGTGATTTGGCAACTATGAAAAATCCCTACCTGTCAGTGCTGATGTTAGTTGTACATGTGCCATATGCTTTTGTGTCTTGTATGTTTCTTTCCTCTTTTGCTAAATGATAATCATATAGTATTATATAAGCTAGTTATTTTAAGTTAGTCTACCGGCTCTGTTGCTATATAACCATGCCCTAAGTTAATTAAAAATCTAACTAGTAGCACTAAAACCCCTCTCTGACTGTACACTTGTTGGTAGGCAACTGTTTCCACTGGCAATCTGCACCAGTGCTGGCAACACAAAAATTGTTTTGTTTGGGTCATCATTTCTGCCTAGAACATAGCTATCCTGCAGGTAAGCAGCAATGATCTTACATGTCAATAACTTTTTCCTTCTCCACAACACACTGTTCAACTCAAGAATTTCTTTATATCTGCCAGCATCTGATTCAGTAGGGGAATGCTGCTTGTCACATCTTATCAAAAACTGATCATACTTTGGTACAAATTCAGACATTTTATTCTTAAAGCAAGGGTCTAGAAATGTAGCAAGATTGTATTACTTACTGATTTTATAGACAATTCAGGGATCCTGCTCAAAGCATGCTATCTTATCAGTCATCAAATGGTTCATACATTTGTTTCTCTCATTATCCACAAAACCATTGGCCATGCTTATCCCTGTAGCCAGTGCACTAGCCAACAAGGTTACCTCCTCAAAAGGCTTCAGCTGCTCACAGAGATCAGGCATAAGCTGCCATCTACCTGGTGACAAAGAAGCCCCCTCCAATGCCTTCCATTTAAGCACTGTGTATTCACAATGGCCTTGATCTGATCATACATGAGTCCTAGCATGTACACCTATCAGGGTCCTCCATTTTCAACTGGTCATGGGGCAGGTTGTTATACCCTTGTATGGAATATAATACACTGTGAGAGGTGTAGGACAGCTAAAATGTTCAGATATTTTGCTGTTGATATTCAACATTTCTCTGGCTGTTTCAGATTCTGACAGAAAGCTAGTGACTACCAAGTTGAGGACATAGGAAAAGCAGGGTATATATCCACCATATCTGTCATTATCAGGGCAGCTATGATGTTGGAGCCATTGTCAGCAGGCGCAAAGCTAGCTTTGAAGCATGGGGATGCAAGGGATTAATCTATCACATGCTGTCTTTAAATTATCTATAGCTTTGTGGGCCTGGCTCTCAAAGCTCTTAATACATATAGTGGAATGCTTATGAGAAGGGCTACTCTGCAGCTGGACTTTGTTACTAATGACAGAGGTGGCATGATGGTGGTGACCTGCTGCTGTCTGCAAATGTGATGGGTACCCAGTGAGCATTCACAATCATGTAGACTGTCCTGTCTACTTGTCTATGTATCAGTGGTCAGGTGATCTTTCATGCCATAAGATGTTTCTAGCTTTTTGCCCACTAGCTTATGCAATTCTGGCACAGCCAGTAGTTGTGGTTTTGGATATATACGAGAAAGGTGCAACAATGACCAGCTCTTTCTGCAGGGTCCTAATTCCTGGAGCTCCTCTATCACCTCAGATCAGTGAGGAAAATATACTGTACTCTGGCAATCTATGGAGAAGTTTATGGCAGCTAGTGTTTAGTTTTGTGGCTATATCTTAAACTGGGATCCTATGGAGCCCCCATATTCTCCATTGTGGACAACTTGGGGGAGGCAAAAGCCTTTTGTTGCACCCCCCCCCAGTCCAAGCAGACTTCTAGGCCCTGATTAATCTGCTAGCAGTCTTGAGGCTCTAGTGTTGTCCAATAAAATAAGAGTTAAAGGTCCTATCACCTGGGCTTGGTCAACTGCCCTAACATGGGTGAACTAGCTTTGGTTCCATACCCCTCCCATTGTGCCAGTCAAACACCTGTGGGAGCGGGTCCTGTGAAAAAACCAAGGTAACAATGGGGGGCCCTGGGGTGGCTGCTTGTCACCTGGGACTCTCCAAACTGGTTGCAATAGAACCCATAGAAAAGCACAGAAAAACACAGCTGCTGGAGACCCCCATGACTGACTGCTAGAGGTCCCAATTCTTTTTAAAGCCTCTCAGGGTAGGTTGTCAGGGTCCCCTGGTCACTGTCCCCCTATGTCTTTGGGGAGGGACTCTGGTGTGGCAGGCTAGCCCAATGGCTGTTGGAACTTTGGACATAGTATATAGGTGGGGGCCCAACATAATCGGAATTGGCTTGGGTCCCGCCTGACTAGTAGGGAGCACCAGTGAGCTGTGGGTTGTAGGGGGATCAGGTGCCCCTACTGGTAGATTTCCATGTTTCCTGATCACTGGCCACTTGAGACTTTAGTGGAGTCCCTCATGAGGCCCCAAAGTGGCACGTTGACTAGCTGGCTATTGGGGCCCATTGTGCCCTTGTGTTACCTGGTGCAACTGGGGAACCACAGGGCCAAGTACAAGGGGTCCCTTCTTCTTACCACAGTCCTGCATTTGAGGTTGGATTGCAGGTTCTCAATCTCCCTGCCCCTGGGGGGCTCCAGTCTTCTACCACAAACCCTGATACATTGCACTGGAAATGGTGACCTATTTCTGAAGCTGGGGGTACCAACAAACTCTGCCTACACTGGAGACCCTAGGCACACACCATTGATCCCATTGGAAAGCCTTCTGTCCTATGCCATAGGTGATGCAGGATGCTTGCCAGATATAACATCTCACCTGCCTCTGGACACTGACAATAGAGACTTTGGACCTTTTGCCACAATCCCCACAGACCTTGGCTCCAGCTGTATGCCCTCATCATTTACCAGCATGACCATAGGAATATTGTCAAGCTGGAGCTTCATGTACTTCACTTCTATCTGCCATGCTTAATGAACCATTTCTTTCAAGTCAGGACAGAAGGTTGTCTCTGAGAGATGCAACATTCCTGACAGCAACTAGAGCACTTCCCAGTATCAGTGGGGTAATTGGGTTCATTGTCCAGAAGGCATCACAGTGTAATGCTGACCCTTGTTATGCACAGCCATGTGGGATAAAGAAGATGTTTTGGATTATAAAACAGTCCTCTGAGTCCCATTGGCAAAGCTGAGCCTGTACCTTTAAACTAAGTTCCCCACATTCTATCTCCATATCTCTTTCAAGGCCAAAAGTTCCTCTAACCAGTCCTCCAGTTCGACTGCAGGATTTCTTTAAATGGGGGTATCTCCTTAATTTTAGTCATGGCTTCAGTAGTAGAGGTAGAAGCATCAAACAGCGATATATGATCCCCTAATCACAAACCTGTAAATCCCACTGTGGCCACCAGTATGACATTAAAGGTTCCTCAATGCCCTTCTGAAATGTCTGAGATATTGACAAGAGGTGTATTTCCAAACTTAAAAAACATGGAACACGTAAATGTAACAATGCCACAAGATACAACAGAAGCTTCTAGCTTGGGTGTTTATGTGAAATTCCTATATATCTTACCACACATAAGCAATGTGATAAGTTTAGGAGGATTGCCACACAATCATTGCTTTTCTTGAGACAGAGTCCTTGCTCTTCTATTTGATGAATAACCTGACTCCTGGCTTTCTCCTTATGTCACCATTATCCCATTAAATCGTATTGTTTTCAGAGACAGATCGCCACTGATTATACCCTTTGATCAGTCCCATTGTTGCCAGGGATGTGCACCCTGCTGTTCCTACCTTCCTGATAAGCTCTGTCTCGGGGTCCTAAATCCTGGAGCTATTCCATCAACTCAGATCCATGAGGAATGTGTACTTTTCCCAGACAATCTCAGGAAAAGTCTGTGGGAGGTAGTCTTTAGTCCTGTGGTTAGGCCTTAACCTGGAGCCCTGTGAGACCCTTCCATGAGCATACCTGGGAACTCTCCGGATTTGCCCCGGAGACTCCGGTTCTGACAGAGCTTTACCGGGTCTCCGGGGCAGAGGCTGATTCCTCCGGATGTGGAGAGTTTCTATTGAAACTCTGCCACATCTGCTTTTTCTCCCGCTGTTCCTCCTTCCCCAGCCTTCTGTGTGACACCTTTAACCCTCTGAGTGCCAGAGTGGTAAGGAATTCATTGCTTTGCAATGCATTCCGTACCACTCTGGCACTCAAAGGGTTAAGCCCCCCCCCCACTCTCGGCAAACCACGCCCCTTTTTGACGCGATTAGCGTCATTTTTGTCACCCCCTTCTGAACAGAGGACTACCTTCCGGGTAGCCCTCAACTGGAAGTTCCCAGGTATGTCCATGAGGGAGGTATGTAGTGATCATTGGAGACTGCTGTAGGAGGTTTGGTTATCCCTGTTTGCCCTATGGTTTCCCATAGACTGCAATCTAAAGATGGATCTAGTGTATGTGCCATCCATATTGTAAGACTATACTAGCCCCCCCACTAGGAGTTATAATAAGCACCCCCATTCTTTCATTACAAATCCAGTTGCCCATGTTGTTCCCTATGGTCCCTACTCACATTGTGTTAGTAAATGCTTCTTCATAAGACTGTCTAGAATAATGTGCTGTTGAATACATGTCCCTTTGGCTGTAAAAGTTAGCTCTAAAGGGTAGTTGACATTCTTTTTGGGATCCCTGAGACTAAAAAGGTGAATTATATATTTTTGCGCACACCTATCAAGAATTCTTAATTTAAATATGATGGAAAAAAAAGGGAAAATTAGATATAAACAATCTTAGAATACATGTTTTTCCAAAATATAAAGATCTCATCGGCACTCAAATGGTCTAAAATCTCACAAGTGAACCAAATATAGATCTAAATATTCGACATACAATTATCACAAAAAATCAGGTATGAAGATGGAATCCAACCTATAAGTAGGGAATCGTATCACTTAAACAAGCATATTCTCATATATCTATATATATATATCTATATCTATATATATATATATATATATATATATATATTAATCCACATGTAGCTATATAAGTATATCTCTCTAATTTTTCCAAAATAAGGAAATAGAAAATAAAGTTCTTAATATAATGCAATTTTATTATTCACCTTGTCTCATAAGGACACGTTATCTAACAAGATGGATTATTCCGATCACATAGAGTCATTCATTCACACAGTTCCATATAAAAATAAATGTTAAGATCTATCTCTGTTGATCTCTGTTTATCTGACTTAAAAAATAAATAAGATACTTCCGCCTTAAAATACACCTCTCAAAAAAGTGGATCTAATCAATAATAGTCAGTCTTACTTATCAGATAAGATCAGTCATAGTTATTCCTACTTCAGGATGATCACGTTCACTGAAGTAATCCTATATGTCCGTGATACCGATTAACACTGTGATGTTCTAGAAGAAGTATCAGATGAATGCATGATGATTTCTTCTTAATCAATCAATTGCTTCAAGTATGTTTCCCTTCAAAAATAAAGAGAAAGAAATAGTGCAGTATCTTTTGGTCAAGGAAACCCTCCCATCCCGATCATTCTACTCACACTATGAATCTTTATAATACATGTGTCTCAAGTGGGTAGAATCGCCAACTCCAAAAAGTCCAAAGAATATCTAATTTATTCTACAAGCAAATGTTAAAAACACATATGAGTAGTATCAGTGAGCATGAATACAACCCAAACCTGCAATATATTACCGTGTCAGCAGATGATATATAGCTCTGAACACAGAGTAAAATTAGAGTCTAAGATCACTACCAGTTAACTTTCCAGATACAGACTTGCGGGCCAGTTGTTGATTCTCTCACTGTCCGCTAACTCTACCCAACGCGTTTTGTAGTGGGTACTTCGTCAGGAATCAGTCAGTCAATCAACGCCTGCCCATATTTATACCTTTTGTTAAAATAACAGTTGGCAAAAAATAATTATTCTCTAACAAAACAATTCAAATCAATATTAACCCTTTGAGTGACAGAGGGGTACACAACGCATTTCTTTGCAATGCGTTGCGTACCCCTCTGGCACTCAAAGGGTTAACATTCATTCCTAAAGGTTATAGGCTCTTTAATTTAAAAATCCACTCAATTTCTTTTTGTGAAACTTTTTTAATCACCACCTCTCCAATTTTTCTCTATGATGTCTATGGCAATGAAAGATAGGAGGCTAGCATCACAATTATGGAATTGTTTAAAATGTTCTGAAACACTGTGTGGTTTCGATTGTGTTCTTATGTTCCACACATGTTCATTTACTTTTATATGTAATGATCTAATTATGCGCCCTATATATTGAAGTCCACACGGACACTCTAAAAGTTATACTACATGTTTGCTTCCACATGTGATGAATTTGGAAATATCAGAATTTTCTTTAGTTACATTAGATTGGTTTTAGTCTTATTTTTACTAGTTTTTCAAGACTTGCATCTCCCCCATATGTAGAATCCTTTAAGATCTTTTGTGAAGTAATTTTTCTTTTGTTCTCTTTTTGTATGGTTCTGTACTAGTTTATCTCTGATGTTGTTTGCCCTTTTAAAGATTAACCCTGGCTTCTCTGGAAGTATCTCTCTCATATCTTCGTCTTTCAGAAGAATCGGCCAATATTTTTTCAGTATTTTCTTAACTTCCTGATGGTCTGCACTATATTTGGTTATAAATGGAACTCATTCTTTACCTCGTTTGCTTGTTCTTGATATATAATATTTTGGGAACAATTTCTGCATGCTCTAATAAATTGACTCTTGGGTACATTTGTGAGCCATGGTTTATAGTGGCAGCTGCTTAAAGGGATATATACGTATTGCAATCTGTTCGCTTGTGGTAGATCTTCGTTTCCAAAGATTCCTTTCCTATATAGATCATGAGGTCTAAAAAATTCACTTCCAGGGAACTAACGTTGCTTACAAATTTTAAATTATAGTGATTATTTTTCAAAATCTTTAAAAATATATCCAAGGACTCGCGATCACCTTGCCATATTAGAAAGCAGTCTGTTACGGTTTTCAGTACACTAGGAGGCAGAAGGTTTTGGTAAAACACAGTTTTATTAGTACACACAGAATAACAGTAACCCTCGCGGGTCCTGCATACAGATGAATATAAACTGACACAGGACAGGTTACAAAGATATGACAAACCCACACAGGTCCAGTATGTAAGAACAATATACAATACTGACACAGGTCAGGTACAGTTCGTATGATACAGTGTGAATTTGACAGAATGATACTATTAGGCCAGGAACAGTGGATATGCCCTAATAGTGGAAGGCCCACAGTATACTCTCTACTCAGAGAGTGACAATAGCAACTGTTATCACAAAGGAGCAAGTGAGACCAGGATATGCGACTGTCTACTGGGTACCAGAGGAAGGCAACCAGCGGTATTGTGAACGCCAACCTAGGACTGCAATGTTTCGTGACCCAAGTGCACAGCATTGGATGGTGCAACGTAAAGCCAAACTGAGAAAGCAATGGATAATGGTCCAAGTGGACAGCACCGTAAGGAGCAATGTAACGCCCAACTGAGACTACTTTGTTGATCCAAGTGCAAGGCACCACCCCGCAAGGGGTTAACGAACGCTCCAGTCTGAGGCGACTGCTAGTTGAAACGATAGCCTGAGGTGCCCAACAGTAACCTAACCTCAGGGACAGCGGTAAACAGACCAAGCGACCGTGGCGCAACCGGAACACTCTACTGGAATGGGAGTGAATAGGCACTTGGAGAGAATGGGTCATGGATAGGACTATCTGCACATACACCAAGGCAACTGGAGGTCTAGTACAGACTGCAGGATAGCGGGAGAGTAACTCTGGCCACACAGCAAGAGCAGGACGTCCACAAAGCTGTACACAGAGCAGGAACTTCAGCCCAACCGGGTTGGTACACGGAACAGGAACTTCAGCAAAGCTGGGTCGGTACATGGAGCAGGAATGTCAGCCAATCCGGGTCTGTAAACAGAGCAGGAACGTCAGTCGAGCCGGGTCGGTACACGGAGCAGGAACGTCAGCCAAGCCGGGTTGGTACACGGAGCATGAACGCCAGCCAATCCGGGTCGGTACACAGAACAGGAACGTAATCAGGCAGAATAGTCAGGCAGTCAGGGTCATACACTGATATCATACGAAGATAACGGAACAAGTGCTAGGCAACGGAAACACCATGAAAGGGCAGCGAATAAGTGACAGCACTGAGTATTTAAAGGCTGTCACTGGGAGGAGCAAAGCATCATGGCCAATAAAAGGTATCAGGAAGTAACATGTGTCAAAATGTCAGCGTATAGCATGGGCACCATGATAGTACCCTCCTCTCAAAGACCCCCCTCCTGAGAAAAGGGGCCCAGCTTCTGAGGATATTTGGCATGAAAACTGCACTGCAATCTGGGAGCATGAAGGTCCTTTTGATTAACCCAGGAACGCTCCTCAGGGCCATAGCCCTTCCAATGAACCAAATATTGCAATTTTCCTCTGAATCTTCGGGAGTCAATAATATTTTGGACTTCGTACTCCTCCTGCCCTTGCACCTGAACAGGACCAGGAACCACAGGAGTGGTAGTGTAACGGTTGCATTCCAGAGTCTTCAGCAAGGATACGTGGAAAACATTATGAATCCGCATGGATGCTGGGAGATCCAGAGCATACAAAACAGGGTTAATCTTGCGGATAACTTTGAAGGGACCAACAAACTGAGGCGCCAACTTATTACATGAAGTCTACAGACTAAGGTTTCTGGAGGATAGCCATACCCTGTCCCCAACCTGGAAGGAGACCGCCGGCAACCGTCTGCGGTTAGCGTGACGCTGGTAACACTGGAATGAATCGCTGAGTGTCCTCTGTACCTGAGTCCAAGTGGAGCAGAGTTGCTCAATATGCTCATCCAGAGCTGGAATTTGCTGCGTCTGAAATGAGTCCGGGAGCAAGCATGGTTGGAACACGTAGTTGATGAGAAACAGGGAGCTCCCGGACGATGAATTAACCATACATTTCCTGGCAAACTCCGCCCATGGCAACAGGTCGGCCCAATTGTCATGATGATCGGACACAAAACAGCATAAAAATTGTTCCAATCCTTGATTGGCAGATGGTAAGCAGAAGAAAAGGATAATTGTATGCCCATCTGCTCACAGAATGCCCTCCAAAACCTGGGTATGCCATGCAACTGAAACACATCTCCTTGGAAAAGGGAAGACCAGGGAGAGGCACAAAGTGTGCCATCTTAGAGAATCTATCGACTACCATCAGAATAAAAGAATATTCCCTAGACAATGGTAGTTCTCCCAGGAAGTCGATCGAGACATGAGACCAAGGGCGCTCGCCATTAGGTACTGGTTGGAGCAAGCCCACAGGGATGTGTCTAGGGGATTTGGCATGTGCACAGGTAGAACATACTGCCGTTAATGCGGTGCAATCTGCACCCAAGGAAGGCCACCAGAATAACTGTGAGAGAGACCAGATCAATTGATTTTTACCAACATGCCGAGCAGCCCGAGATGCATGATAGCTTTCAAGTAAATGGGTACGGAAAGGCTCAGCTACAAAACACTTGCCTACTGGGGTCTCAGGAGGTGCCTTAGCCTGGTTAGCAAGAATATCCTCCCCCAGAGGCAAAGTGATACTGGTCTGCAGGCTAGCTAAAAAGCGATCTGGTTGAATAATAGGTACTGGAGTCTCATCTCTCTCTGTCTCTGGAGTGAATTGCCTGGACAAGGCATCTGCCCTAACATTCTTGGAACCGTGCAGTTAGGAAACAGTGAAATTAAAATGGGACACAAACAAAGCCCATCTGGCCTGTTGAGAGGACAATCTCTTTGCCTCAGAAAGGTACGTTAGATTTTTATGATCAGTCAAGATCAGTACCGGGGTTCTGGTACCCTCAAGTAGGTGTCGCCATTCTTTAAGGGCTAGAATAATTGCCAAAAGTTCTCTGTCCCCAATCTCGTAGTGGCTCTGAGCACTAGACAACTTTTTTGAGAAAAAGCCACACGGTCTTAACATACTCCCAGGATCCAGACGCTGTGACAACACTGCCCCTACCCCGGTTTCAGAAGCATCGACCTTTAAAGTGAATGGAAGGGAGGGGTTGGGGTGGGATAGTACAGGGGCAGAAGCAAATGCGGATTTCAGTGTCCCAAAAGCTTGTTCAGCTTCCTCAGACCATTGGGAGGTATTTGCCCCCTTGTGTGTCAGGTCGGACAGAGGTTTCACAATCGTGGAAAAGTCTCGAATGAATTTCCTATAATAGTTGGCAAAGCCAAGAAAGCGTTGGCTCGCCTTAAGCCCTTTGGGACTTGGCCACTGCAGGACTGCTGCCAGTTTATCATTGTTCATCGTAATGCCATCCTTAGAAATTACAAAGCCCAGAAATGGCACCATAGGCTTGTGGAACTCGCATTTCTCGATTTTGCAATAGAGTTTGTTCTCACAGAGTTTGAGCAGAACTGCGGTCACATCCTTGATGTGTTGCGACAAATTGGATGAATGTATGAGAATATCATCAAGGTAAACAACTACACAAGACTGTAGCATGTCACGTAGGATATCATTAATAAATTCCTGGAATACTGTGGGTACGTTACATAGCCCAAAAGGCATCACCAGGTATTCATAGTGACCTGATCTGGTATTGAATGCATTTTCCACTCATCACCGGCCCTTATTCTTATTAAGTTATAAGCAGCCCGTAAATCTAGCTTGGTAAAAATGGAAGAGCCTTTCAATCTGTCGAACAGCTCCGTAATGAGTTGTATAGGATAGGCGTTTTTGGGCATAAGTTTATTCAATCCACGATAATCTATACATGGTCGTAATTCGCCACTTTTCTTTTTCACAAACAAGAAAGCAGCCCCCGTGGGCGAGGATGACTTCCTGATAATACCCCTTTGCAGAGCATCTGAAATGTACTCCTCCATGGCCCAATTCTCCTCGCAAGACAATGGGTAACCACGACCCCGAGGAGGAACAGCACCAGGAGACAGATCAATAGCGCAGTCACACGCTCGATGCTGTGGCAAAGCACTAGCCTCTCCCTTACTGAAAATGTCGCTGAATTGGCGGTATTCAGACGGCAAGGAGGGAGAGGCACACATAATCTTGGTGGGGTGGGAAATACAATGTTTATCACAGAACTCAGACCACGCCGTAATTTCACAAGTCTGCCAGTTGAACCTGGGGTTGTTCAGATGTAACCATGGAAACCCCAGGATAACGGCATGGTGAGGGGAACGTATAATCTGAAAATGTTGTTTCTCGGAATTGAGTGCCCCAAAATGCAAAGATAGAGGTATCGTTTCCATAGTAATTTGGGCCGGTACCAACGGCCTGCCATCAATAGCTTCTATAGTCAAGGAAGATTCTTTCTCCACCAGTGGAATTTTGTGCAAGGCAGCAAATGAATTGTCCATAAAATACCCGGCTCCGCCGGAATCAACTAGGGCCAGAACTTCCACCGTGAGTTCTGCCCATGAAATACAGCCTGGATAGTAGGCTTCTGACTAGTCGGATCTAGGGACTTCTGAATGCCATCTAGGGCCTTTCCCCCAAGGTACCCTAGGTGCGTTCATTTCTCGGCTGTGTAGGGCATGAACGAAGCAGATGACCAGCTTGACCATAATATAGACAGAGACCCTGTCTGCGGCAATGAGCCCGTTCTTCCTTTGACAGCCTAGTAAACCCTAATTGCATCGGTTCACTACTCTCACAGGTACGTTCAGGAGGCTTGGGAGGTGAGGGAGGCATGGGTGGGTAGCTTGGTCATGCTAGTCCCAAATCTCTGACCCGCTGCTACGGTCCTTAGCCGCCATGCGCTCCCTAATACGGGAATCGATCAAGATCGAGAAATCAATAAACTCATCTAAATCTGTTGGCAGTTCTCAGGCTGCCGTTTCATCTTTAATGCGCTCGCAAAGTCCCTGTGCAAATGCTGCCAGCAGTGCATCATTGTTCCAGCCCACCTCTGCTGCTAACGTACAAAATTCAATGGCATAGACAGCGACCATGCAAGACCCCTGCTGGATCTCCATTAATTTTTTTCCAGCAGAGGCGGCTCTCCCTGGGACTTCAAATACTCTACGAAACGCCCTTAAGAACTCACTGAAATTCCTTGTACACAGTTTAGCTGCCTCCCATAAGGGATTTGCCCAAGCCAGTGCTCTGCCCGTCAGCAATGAAATCATGAAGCCCACATTACTTCGGTCGCTAGGAAAGGCTTGAGGGGTTAATTCTAGGAAGATGGCCAGCTGATTTATGAACCCTCTGCACAGGGTGGGTTCGCCATCGTACCTTAAAGGTAGTGGAGCTGTAGCCGTCAACCCTCTGTTCGGGTTAGTTTGCGACAAGGACTGAGCTACAGGTGTTGTAACGGGGGAGACCACCGAGGCTTGCACTGGTTTGTCCAAGTGGGCCGTACGCTCTAGAATTGTTTGACTGGCCAACGCCAACTGGTACAAACGCTGCTCATGTAAATCCATCCTCCAATGGATACTTTGTGCATTACCATCACCTGTACCGTCTGAGGTCATGGCCCTTTCGTACTGTTACGGTTTTCAGTACACTCAGAGGCAGAAGGTTTTGGTAAAACACAGTTTTATTAGTTTTATTAAATACCACTACTGACGAAGTTTCCTTCATTTGATCTGCACTGTTATTTTCCAGTTTGTTTTTCTGTCACTGAGACTAAGCCTGCAACTACATTTTTATAATTATTAGAACCAGCTCAGAGAGGAAAAGTACCATTAAGACAACTGGAGGAATACAGACAACCTTCCAGAGCTCCAGGACAATAACTACCCTACTGAGCCTTTCAGGGAGGAGGGATAATTATGTTATTTGCCTTGGGTATCCCCAAGTTGCCACCAGTTATGTTGTTGTTCTTGTGAATAACGTACCAAATCTGGTTGGTGTGTACTCCACAACAAGGGTATATCATTACAGTAAGCTATACTGGAACATATGTCCAAAAGAGGAAAACATCTGGGACCACACGGAATTATCTTGATTTAATTGGGGGTGTAAAATCCAAGAGGGGTCCCCCAAATCATTGCAACACAATGTGTTGGAGACCTCTAACATTTAAGAGTTTAAAAGCCCCATTTAAATCATCAGAATTTTTATTTTTCACTATGGTGTTGTAGATTTTTGTCCTGAATTAAGCCACTTTGTGCTTATAACCTCAGTATCTGGCAAACATGTAATAAATAATCATACCTGTTAATTTACATGCTGGTATAAATGAACATTCAATAAATGGTTCTGTCAGTATAGTCTACTTGTAACACAGGTTGAACTTTTCTATATTTCATTTTAACATGATTATCTGCTTTTACGTTTTAGAGGTTTGGGAAATTATTTAACCCTTTGAGTGCCAGAGAGGTACGCAATGCGTTGGATACCTCCCTGGCACTCAAAGGGTAAACCCTCTAGATCAGTGGCTCTCAATTTTTTTTTGTTCAGGGCATCCCTAACATGTAATCTGGAACATTCTGGGTACCCCTGACATATTTAATGTACTTTATAAAGGCCATAAGAAAGGTACAATACAAATATACTGTTATTATTAGGTCTTTTAATCAAAATAACAAAACTAAACATATTATTCATTACAATTTTTATAAATCTTTATTTAAAAATCCTTTTTTATTAGTCTTCATAGAAAACATGGGGCACCCTAAGTTGATGTTCGTGGAACACCAAAGTGCCACGGCACCCTGGTTGAGAATCATTGCTCTAGATGCTAGAAAGATCTAAAAGGAATTGCAAAACTATGTGTTGGACATCTCTCTCTCTAACATCCATGGAGTTAATGGCAGCATATATGGTGTGATTATAGGTTGGGAAAAGTGGTGTGAACAAGAAAGCTGTTTTGATTGACTGTGGATTCCATGCAAGGGAATGGATCACTCCTGCATTTTGCCAGTGGTTTGTAAAGGAGGTGGGTAACTGAGAAGAATCATTAGAAATAATACATATATAGTCCATGCATTTGCAAGATTTATATTTATAAAACATCATATGAGATGCAGGTTAATAGTATGCAATACAAATATGGCAGAAATGGGGCCATTCCCACTATACACATGCTTGCAGAATATTAATACATTACACATATTTGTATACAACATATGTTTTCTGCTTGTATCTGCCTCCCATCTGTACCAGGCAGATATTTGTTTGCTAATAAATGATTTAGTGTCAGATGCATTTTAGCCTTTAATGAATTAGAGAATAGCTGCTGAATACTGAATGAAGTATGGTTTTCTACATTCAACCATTTGCAGGTTGATGAATAGACCCCAAATGGGGGCTACGCACTAAGGTGTGATAAAGAGGTGATAAAGTGGAGATGACTTCTCCAGTGATATCACTTCTCCAATTCCTATGTTAATCTATTAAACCTATGCACTAAGATCACTAAAGTTGGAGAAATCTTAGTGCATTGTCTCCACAGAATAACATAAGACTTGGAGAAGTGATATCACTGGAGAAGTCATCTCCACTTCATCACCTCTTTCTCACGCTTTAGTTCATCTCCCCCATGTGTTATATATAATTTTAGAAAACAGGGTGTAAATTGAATTTCAAAATGAGTATCGTCTATAGCAATGGGAACTAAATCAGGAGGAAATATTTTTACAGTATCTAGTAGTAGGTATAAGGATTGTTAGGGACCTGCTCGCTTGTATTTGCAAAGTCTTAGGGATTTTTTTTTGCCATGAAATATAGTTGAATAAGTATCCCCAGGAAAAACGAACATACATGTGCCAGGTCACTTTGTTTAAATCAATGCTCATTTTAGCATGTTCCTTACCAATGACCCTAAGAGCATGATTTAAGGGACATGAAAACTCACCTTGGAGGTAATTACAGCACAGAGAAAGATAAACCATTTGTTTGAAATGTTGCTTATCTTTGGCCACTAAAAAGCAATGTACATAAAAAATAACACAGTGAACCAAAAAATTCTCCATACCTTGAAAGCATGGGGAGGGGCAAGTGGAAAATTCAACAGATTAGCAATGTGCTATGTATATTTATTTAACCCTTTGCGTGCCAGAGAGGTATCCAAAATCAAATATTTGAATATCAGCATGTTTTACATTTACCCAAAAAGATGGCTAATTTGGAATAAATATCTAAATGCTAACTAACATCATATATGTCAGGTGTAATTGTTTTCAATATTGTCTTGTATTTGAGAGAAACAATAATATATTTGTCCATTGCTTTCTTTTTTTTCTTATTTTTTTATCCACCATAACCCTATAATAGGCTGTTAATTCATATGGCATTGATGACCAATTTACCAGTCTCCTTGACAATTTGGACTTCTATGTAATTCCAGTCTTGAATGTTGATGGTTATGTTTATTCCTGGACCACAGTAAGTATTGTATACTCCATAGGAATACATATGTAGTTTCATAGCTATTGGCTGCCATAAGTATTTTATGTATTATGTTGTCATTAGATTGTTCAGTTTGGGTACATGATTGACCAGTGCGATGATGTCAGCAGTGTTTTCTACATCTCCTGTATATGAGTAGCTTTTTAGTTAATTTTGACCTTGGTTCTTTTAAAACTAAATCAGTATTCAAGAAGAAGATTCCCTGAACACTGAAAATTGGCTTCACACAAAGCTTATAGTCCATACCGAGCTCTACAAAAGGATAAGTGTACACATATAGCTTCGCAATGCTCACACCTTGCTTGTCATGTCAAACTCTATAAAAAGATGAAAGCTTGTGTCTATAATCAGACATTTCTGAGTGTTCATGTGTAGCTCTGAATGTCTTTAATCACTCACATATAGCTTCAGCTTTTGGTCTAATTTCTAGTTTAACACAATACTAGTCTTCATATATAGGTTCATAAGCCACTTTGTGCACTTGGCAAAGTTTAAAGAATATTATTTATATATCTAAGCCCACACATCACTGGAACCTACACCTAGCTCCCCATAAAAAGTAGTTTTAACTCCTGGCTTCACACACACATTGGTAAATGCAGACAACTAGTACAAAATAATTTACATTTATACATAAATATTCACACAGTTCTGAGCTATGAAACTAGGCCGGTGAGATAGCTCAGTGGTAAATTCCCTGACTATGGAGCCTATTCAACCTCAGGGTTGCAGGTTTGAATCCTGGCAGGGCCAACTCAGCCATTCATCCTTCCGAGGTTGATAAATGAGTACCATTGATTGGGTAATAATAACACCTATTATTTCAGCTGCAGATTTGGTTAATTCTGAGAGCGTGCGCTGACAGCGCTTTGAGTCCCACTGGGAGAAAGGCGCTATATAAATACTAGTTATTATTATTATTAAACTTCACCAATACTTAATTACCACACCTAGTAGTAAAAGTAATAGTGAATGCCCACACATTGCTTCAAAAATAAATGAGTGCTCACATAGTTCATCATCATCAATGTTACCGCTTCCAAGTCCAACTCCCATCTAGCCACACACATGCACACAGAATGCAGTTCAGATTTATATGTATGTCTACAATTGGTTGTTGTATATCTGCAATGGAACATAGCCTGCTGCTAACTTTGCTGTATTGTAAATTTTTCCATGCCCCACATTTCTCATCACTGGTATCCCACCTGATTTATTTAAGGTGATATAAAAGTTGCTATAAATTAAAAGGACAACTTATAAAACATAAATAGATTTCACACCTATTTTTTATTTAATAAAATTGCTAAAATCAGTGATTGAATGGAAAAAAGCAAAGTGGATCAAGGTATCCTGAACACATTTTCAGAACAATGTTTGTGCCTCAAACATACATGGAATTGGAAATTATATTTGAAACACATAGGTAAATGGTGGAGAGGTTATGTGAATACACACAGACAGTGAATGCTATGGTTAGATCTATATGACAATAAGGCCACAGTATCTGGTGCCCCCGTCCGACCCATGTGGGCTGGGCTACTCTGCTCAAACAGTCTTTTACTAGTTCTCTCCAAGATCCATTATCAGCACTTAGGCACCATGCAGCTGCAAAGGCTTGGTTTGGTGTTTATGTGTGAGAGAGAACTTGTAAGAGGTACTGCCTTTGTCTCTTATGTGTTTGCAAGTGGGCAAGTGAGCTTTTGTACAAGAAAACAAGACAAGGTGTTACAAATCCCATGCACTCATATGTTCCCTACACTCTATCTGCATTCTTATCACAACTGGAGATTGTGCCTGAGAGGTGCTGCATACTACTGCATAGGACTTCCAGCCTTTGTGAATTGATTGTATTTTCCCCATAGCCCAGTATTTACACTTTATATGCTCCATACTAGCACAAGCTGCTACCTATGTATGACCATCTTATCAATGGAGACTGGTACAGTGAAATTGATACTTGTATTGGCTTAATGAGTAGCCTAAAGACAGCAAGCTGTCAAGACAACTTAGGTCTCTTTGGCAGGCATGTTATAGAATGAAAGCTGAATAGATCAGAGACCTAAGTTGTCTTGAAAGTTTTTACTCTTTTTCCACAGCTAATATGGTAACAACTTTTACCCATCTGATCTCATGCAAACAAAAAGAGAATGGAACTGCCTCTCTGGGTGAATTGATGTGATCATACATAGACAGCAGTACAAATCAGAGCCGTCATTGTATTTTTTAAGTACACAAAATTCTAAAAAGACAAAGTCACTAAAAACTTTGTAATATAATATTATGTTAGGAAGGTAGAGGCCTTCTGAGTAAAAATGGAACCCCACTGGTATGGGTTGAAAATACCACAGGGGGTGCCAGGACTAGAACATTGCACAGACCAAAACCTATACATTTTCTTGCCTTTTTAAATCACATACCTGCACATGTTTATAATAAGTACAAGAAATTTCAATTAAAAAATGTTTTTGAATTCTGGCTATGTTTTTTTTTGGTCATATTAATGGTTATAGAAAAACTAATTGTATCTTTGAAAATGCAGTGTCTGAAAAAAAAGTGTGTGACGTGTGGGTTATTCACAAATAGGAAACCTTATTGTCATTTGACTGTAAACTACAACTCACTATTGAATATGTATAATAGCACTCATGTTTACCTTGGTATGGTAAACATATCAAATACACATAAATATTCACATTACTTAACCACTACAGTGCACAAGTACTTTGCATTATCTTTGCTAAATTTGGGCATTTCTATTACAGGACCGCATGTGGAGAAAGACTCGTTCACTGACCAAAAATAGCAACTGTGTTGGTACTGATCTAAACAGAAATTTCAATGCTGGCTGGTGCAGTAAGTATTTACAAAATCATTTGCATTAGTTATATTGAAAAATATAACAAGGTTGGTTGGCTTTAAATACTCATGTATAATAAATGCATGTTAAAGGAAAGCTGTTACTCTAATAATTAACCCCAAAAGAGAAAACTGCAAATGAAAAATAGAATAATGAAGAGGGTGCTATATATCATGTAAAATATATACGTGAATAGATCAAATGACTCAGTTGACATATGCATGGGAGAATAAAATTAATAAAACATATTGTGATTTGTATTATGTACATATGTCCTTGTACAGTATTGGAGCTAACAGAAGACTAGGAGGAATTTGACATTTTGTGAACCATAAAAACTGAGGAAATTACTTTTGTACATTTTGCAGACAAAATACATGCAATATAATCCTCTATAATATTTTGCTAGGATGTTTGTCAGAAGCCGTCATGCGCAGTAGAGACTGCCCAAACGGACAGAATGCTGGGAGCATTCTGTGCTTTCTGGCAGTCTCTACAATGCATGACTGCATCGGCGGAAGGAAGCAGAGCAGGACCGGTCTTTTTACCCCTTTGAGTGCCAGAAGGGTACACAACGCATTGCCCTCTGGCACTCAAAAGGTTAACATCACCCGGACCTTGGCACGTATACATGGGATTTTACACTAGTTACAAATAATTGTTTTTCTCCTTTCAGCTGGTGGAGCTACATCAAATCCTTGTGCTGAAACTTATTGTGGCAGTGCACCTGAATCTGAAAGTGAAGCAAAAGCTTTGGCTGACTTTGTCCGTAATAACATTTCTTCCATCAAGGCCTACCTGACTATCCACTCCTATTCCCAGATGTTGCTCTTCCCCTACTCTTACACAAATGCACTGACATCGAATCATGCTGAGCTGGTGAGTACATTATCACTGAAGTATGATTATTATATGAGTGTATTTGAATCACGTTGCTCCACGGAGTAGGTCAGAGAGCTCCGCAATCAGAGGTAGCAGATACTTGTTTTTGACGGTAGTCCGGTTCAGTTCTCTGTAGACCACACATGGGCTTAGACTCCAGTCCTTCTTACTCACAAAGAAAAACCTAGCCCTGGCAGCTGAACTAGAGGGGTGGATAAAGCCCCTGGAAAGGTTATCTTGAATGTAGGTGGCTAGAGGTTTCATTTCAGGTGGTAATTGTGCCCCTTGAGAGGCATGGCTCCAGGAAGGAGGTTGAACAGACAGTCATAGTCCCTGTGTGGGGGCAGGGTCTCTGCTTTTCATTTGGAAGATACATCACTTTAGTCGTGGTAGGCTTGTGGAAGATCACAAGGACAGGACACTGCAGCCAACACATTATCTAAGGGATCCACTGGAGGTTGGGATAAGCAGGTCTGGAAACACGTAGCACCCCATTGGATGAGCTCTCCATTTTCCCACTTGTTCAAAGAGTCATGGTGGCAGAGCCATAATAATTTTTGAAGGAAAGATCAGAAAGGAGATACAAGACAAAGCTGGATGGTAGAAAGGGTTGTAAGAAGGGGAAGAGGGAAAGTTCAGATGTGAATGTCAAATACTAGATGACTTAGATGAGGCTGCAACTGAGAATATATCTTTGCATCATGGTAAGGTTAGTATCAACCTTCAAAGCTGGAAGAGGCACCGGAATATTGACTATACACATCCTGCACTAAACAAATTAAAGCGGAACTTTCATTTCATACCACGCTAACCTGCCCATCAGTCCCCAAACGGGAAGGATTCCTTTACACGGGGCTATTTTTTAAAGGTAAAACATCTATTTCAAAGCTAGTCGCCATGCGTTTAATGAATGCATGGGGACTAGCTTTTAAATCGATGTTTTACCTTTAAAAAATAGCCCAGTGTAAAGGAATCCTTCCCATTTGGAGACTGATGGACAGGTCAGTGCAGTCCGAGTGCCTGTGCCATCAGTCCCTTCTGGTAACCATATGGTGCAAAACAGTGCTACTCAATGGAGACCAGGACTGATAGTGCAGGCACGCAGACAAGATGTCTGCTCTGTAGCCTAGGTTCCGGTCTCCAGACAGGAAGGATTCCTTTACACTGGGCTATTTTTTAACGGTAAGACATTTCAAAGCTAGTCGCCATGAGTTTAATGAATGCATGGGGACTAAGTATGAAATGAAAGTTCTGCTTTAAGACTGCAGAGATATTGAGCAAGTGTAGGTATACGCAGATAGATATACAAAGAGGGAGAAAAGGAGTTGCACTTGCAGTGACAGTACTCTCCCAGGCCCAGTTATCAAGGTAAGGCACGCTTTCGCTATATGATCACCACAAACTTACAACATTTTTATGTATTTTATTACTTGCACTGGCTAATGATATAGAAATTAACCCTGGTCTTCAAACTGCAACAAAAGGCAACTTCATGAGTACTTCCCAAAACAGATTAATTAAAAGCACGGTGTTATGTTTACAAACTGAAAATCCTTATTCTCACTGAATCCTGCTATTAAACTACCTGATACCGCCATTCAAGGATACTCATCCTTTATGAAAGACCAAGAAAAGTGAGGAGGAGGCATGATCATATTCACACACAAATCTATAAACTTTATGCTTTTAAATTACTATTATAACACTACCACATATGAATACATTGCTGGCAAAATTGTTCTTCTCTCCTTAAACAAAATCACAATTGGTCTCATCTAATGATTACCTAATACACCAGCACTGTCCCTCTCAGACATAAACCGCATCCGGAATAAGATTTGCACTCAAAACAAGAAAAGCCAGCTGTTAGTTCTTGTAGACTTTAATGTTAAATGGCTGGACCCTAGTAATGAAAAATTCTGTTAATTGTTTAAAACATTGAATGTATCACAACTAATCTCATCCCTACTCGCATAAATAAAAAAACATCCAACCATACTCTGCTGGACTGGATCCTTCCATCCTGCCCAAGCAGATTCTAAGATTCAGGCATACTGGAAAATTTATTTAACAGTCACTCCATAGTGTATTGTGTTTGTAAAATAAAAGCAAATCAAGATATATCACAAAGTTACTAAATAATTTAGGAAATGTAATATCCAGTCTTTCATAAATTATCTAACAAACTACCTGTGATATATAATAAACTTAATACCTGACAAACTAAGCAAATTACCTTATTAACTCATAGTTCTTGCAGGCCTGTAATACTCATGCCCCATGAAGAAAGGTCATGGTAAGGGGGGCATCTACTCTGGGTCTCTGCTGATTTACTTGAGATATACAGTATTAGAGATGCATTATGGACACAATTTAAACAAACTGACTCCATGTATGATCACATTGCATACAGACAATTGCAGAATACCTGAACAAAACAAACAAAACTAGCTAAGCTCAATAATTTATTGAAACATCAACAGTAGACTAGTAGAGTGAACATTATGCCTTTATTGGCTAACTGAGTGGCTTTGGATGCAAGTTTTCAAGACATCTAGGTCTCCTCTTCAGGATTAATAAGAGTCATTATGGCAATATATTAATTATCTGGCAGTCATGGGGTTAGATTTTTAAAATGATGTGCATATGTTTTAAAGTCATATATTGTGCAGTCAGCCCTTATTCTTATTATGTGTGAAGAAGGGACCTAGTTATCATAAAAGCTTGCATCCAAAGCCACTCAGTCGATAAAAGTATCATATTTACTCTACTAATACCCTGTATTTTCTATGGCTAACATGGTACCACACTTTACTCAAACTTCAATATTAACATATCAAAACTAACTAACTTTTGGAAGGTTATAAAAATATCTATATCCCTCTTAACCATTCTCACCCTTCAATTATAAAAATAGGCATTTAACAATACCAATATCAATAGATATTGCAACAACTACTTAGATGGTCGTGCCACCTCCCTGTTTACTCAAAACAAAAGTAATTTCCAATGGAAAAAAGTGCATGGAACAGTGTTTGTCACATTCACCTGGCCCAACAGTATTGTGAATTGAACTGGGCCTCACCAACTACCAACAATATTAATTAAGCTCATTGCCATGGTCACTGCCCATACTATTGCATCCTTAATTAATGACTTCTTATTAGGTTGTTATGTGCTCAAAGTATGAAGAGTGGCTAGAGATATGCCAGTCTATAAAAGTGGTGATAAAAATGTAGTATCAAATTACAGGCAAATATTCTTTCTCATCGCATTATCTAAAGTTTTAGAAAAATGTGTCCAAATGCAGCTATGCAAGTATTACCTGCTGTCCAGATTTTTTACCTCATTTCAATCAAGCTTTTGTCCAAATTAATATATCAAACCTGTCCTATAAGCACCCTTAATCGAGAAGTAAAAATGTACAGACAATAAAGGTTGCTAATAAACAAAAGCAAAAAAACCTCCAGCAAAGTTTAAAACAAAATCAATAAAAATGTATATAAAAATGGTAAGTGCCAATTAGAAATGACAACAGAAAATGTCAAACATAATATGAAAAAAATGAAATAGGCTTTATTATTCCATATAAAATATGACAGCAATAATCGCCTGGCACCTGTTACTGTTCTGCAAATGCAAAATATGGAGGAGTATGACCTCCACTGCCACAAGTCATGTTGTTAAAGCTATAAAGTTATTTTTCATTATGTATTGCCATCCCACACTTACTGAGTTATTAGAAAGGTGTCTAAACCTGCATGTGGACTAGTAAACTTGCCAAAATAATGTCCTATTCTTTTGTTGAAAACAGAGGGTTTTAAAGAACTGATGCCATGTGTTGCCCTCTTCTGGCATATGCCAAGTTACAATTAATTTGACGGATACCTGTTCTTCAGTTGTACAAGCAGGTGGTTAGTGTTGTGGGCAAAGGACAATAGGACTCAGCCTGCTAACAACTCTTTCCAGTCATATGGTGCTATAGTACTCTGTCTGCTCACAACTTTAACTTTCAGCTATTGATTCCTTCACTTTAACACTCAGAGGTCTAAAATATTATAGCTATAGGCAATAAATGGCATTGGCGGAAAAGCAGAAATATTATGTATTTTCTATGGCTCTGAATTTTGCAGGAAATTGCTAATTTTCCATGAAAATTCCAGCTGAAACATTTTTTCACTTTTCACCCATTCCTAATTAAAGATGACTAAAAATTAAAAAAAAACTTGACATTGAAAGTCATTCTCAAATAGTCCATTTCGCACCTAACCTTTCATCACTACAATCATATCTTACTTTCTCAAACCCGGTATTCTATCTCTCTCACACACCAACCAACCTAAGCCATTCCATACATATCTCAAGTCTGCCCACCAAAATATGGTACTTCCCATGGAGAAACCACATTTTAACAAGATATGAATATAAATTCGGAAAACATAAAAGGGTAAACAGGTAAAGAGAGGTTCCAGCTTTAGTTGCTTTTCTGTGGATTTTTTTGTTTTTTAAAAATCGTATTTCATTTGTATAAATGCACAGATATTTACTCCTTGTTAAATTAAAAAAATATGCTCTTGTGTTCATTTTAGAATACCGTGTCAGAAGGTGCAGTTAATCAGCTGAAGTCACTATATGGAACTGTTTACACTTATGGCCCTGGAGGTAGAACAATCTGTAAGTCGTTTTTTTTTTCATTTCATAAGAACTATATGGAATATATTGGGTACATGAATTATTTTAACACAAGGTAGAAGCATTGATTTTTGTTTACAACTTTAATTTTTGAAAATGTGAATTACGTATAATTATTATTTTGTGAACTCTTGATAAATATTTGTAAAACTGATAACAATTATTTTATATTTAGTTATTATTTTCTTTATTTATGTATTTATTTTCAGTGTTTAACTTCTTGAATGCCAGCATCCAGGTGGTTAAAGCTTTCATTCCACACAAACTAATGCATAACGCATTGGTTTATATACTGTGGGAGTTCCAGCTGTTAACATACACTGTAATTATAGTTTTTTATAAGAGTTAATTTATGTCATCCTCTAGAATTCTATATGATAATTAAAATATCTACTGAAAACATTTATCATGGCCAGTAAATGATATTAGTGGAAAACATAACTTTTGTTTATACTTGAAATTTGAGATTGGTAAGAATGTTTACCACAGGAAAAAATAAGAGGAAAATTAAATTCCAGTGAGACCCCATTTCTGCTGAAATATTTGCACAGCAAAGTAAGGAGAGTGAATGAGTGTGTGTATGCATATTCAGCTGTGTGCGTGCATGCATGATGACTAATGCTTGCATCCATGATGATGTACAGGATTGTGATTATGCATTCCAAAATGAATTCAGTGAGCTTAACCTTGCAAAATACAAACTCACATTTTTTTGCCGGCATTGTCCTTCTCTTTGGTACTTCATTGGAAAGGATAAACACCATTTTCATTTTCAGGGAGAAAAAAATTTTTTTGTCCATCAATATTTTTCATGCATTAATTAGGATAAAAAATAATTTAACCCATGGGGAACAGTGATTGTGCAATACATTGCAAAGCAATGCCTTGCACACCCCTCTGATCTTCAAGAGTTTAAAAAAGTATTTAGAAATGTGTTCAACCATAAAATTTTGAGTACCATAATGGTATGTGATTATTTAGGCTCACATTAATTATCTTTCTTTTTCCTTCAGACATTGCTGCAGGATGCTCTGATGACTGGGTTTATGATGCAGGCGTTAAGTATTCATTCACATTTGAGTTACGTGACACTGGAAAATATGGCTTTCTTCTCCCAGAATCTCAGATCAAGGAAACCTGTGAAGAAACTATGCTGGCTGTTAAATACATTGCCAACCATGTCATGAACAATGCAGAATAAAGTACAACTACCACAGACATATTTCTGTATTTCAAGCAGAACCTATACACCATGGAACGAGATCCACTAAGGCAGAGTTGTTCAACTTGTGGACCTACAGCTGTTGAGGACCAATCTTCCTGTGCCATCCGTTGGATAGCATGGGATGATTAGAGTTGTAGTCCTCAATAGCTGGAAAGCCTCTTGTTGTCCATCATTGCACTAAAGTGCAAGAAAAGTAAATAACTCACTCCAGTGAGGGAAAAAAAATCTCCATTTCCTATGTTATTCTATGAATCATATAAACTATTACAATCTCTCCAACTTGAAAAATAGGTCCTATACCATTACATTGAAAATGGAGACAAGTTTTTCACTTGAGCGACTTAAATCTCCATAGTGCATATCTCCGTAGTCAGAGGATGACAGTTCAAGTCCAATAACAGCTGGAGAGCCATATGTTGTCCACCCCAGGCATCAGCCATTACATTTAAATTTTGTTGTTCTCAATCTTATTTTATTATATTGGTTTTGGTGACTGAATGAGAATATTATATTAATAATCTGAGAAAAAAAATTTATTGAGCTTTGGATTTTATTATTTGTTTGTTTTGAGATTTTTGCCATAGCAGCTTTTTTAACATAATGAATTACATATATAAAATGGAGACCATACTCCAATTAAGAAAAAATAAATAAAATAGATTAGCACATAAGGAGCCACTAGAAGACAAGAAAGGTAGCTGTTGCCACCGAAACGTCAACTTTAATAAAATCTTTGCACACAATATTTTGACATTATTGCCTTCCTAAAAGTCCAGTGAGTGCAGCTGTTTGATCTACTTTTGCACAGCACCCTGGCACCCATCTAATTTATCAAGAGTGCGTCATTTGCTTCTGATCCGATAACATAAAGTGGTAGAATGCATTGCTCCCTGTGAGCATAACCGCACATGCGCAGTAGAGAGTCTCTACTGTGCATGTGTGGTTTCTCACAGGGAGATTCACTGTGAGCCGTCTGGAGCTCCCCGCTAAGGACTGGCGCATTCGGTGAGTTTCTACTGCGCATGACTGCAGTCATGCACAGTAGACACTCGATGCACGCGCTTCCCCACTCCAGAGGGCTCACGTCCTGTCTCTGCTGCTGGCACCGGGGCAGCAGCCAGGGCCGCTGGGTGCACTTTAGCCCGTGTATACGGGCTTTCATACTAGTATATATCTATATCTATCTATCTATCTATCTATCTATCTATATATATATTACACTAGGGGCATGCCACAAAACACCTGATGGGAACTCTCTTATAATATGCAATAACAGAAACAGTAAACTTGAACAAAGTACTGGATCTATAAGTGGTATGTTACTGATAAATATAATACACTAATAAACCTTGTGAGAACTCCTCTTTAAAACATACAATAATTAGTAGGTTCTAGTCAGAACACCACAGGTCCAAATCCACATTAGTAGTATGTCAGCTTAAGAATTCAATGGCTGAAATTCACTACAGGTTGAAATGGGCTGAAAATGTCTGGCAAATCATGCCCCTTCTATGCAACATATGCTGCCTCCCCCTGTAAATCTGACACATCATGCCCATTCCATGCAACATATGTTCCTCACATGGTTAACCCTTTAAGTGCCAAAAGGGTACACAAAGCAATATTACAAGGGGCGAGGCAACATATGTCACATGGAAGGAGCATGATGTGTCTGATATTACAAGGGAAGGAAGCATATGTTGCATGGAAGGAGTATGATGTGTCGGATATTACAGAAGGAGGCAGCATATGTTGAATTTTACCTGTGTAGGGGCATCATATGTCAAATTTTAACTGTGGGGCAGCATGTTGAATATTGTGGGGGAACATCAGCATTGTGTGTTAGCCCACATATACTGACTGACACCCCTCAGACTTATTCCCTTACCCAGTCAGTGGCTATCAGTAGGCAAGGGGAAAAGGCTTGAGAGGTTCAAACAGTTTTCATGGGGACCTGTGGCTATGAATGGGCAAGGGAATAAGTATGGGGGGGCAGGCAGTGTAAATGGGGTTCTATGGTCAGAAGTGGGCAACAGAACAAGGCTAGGGGCAAATGGTAGCCACAAATCCCCTATTCTAACCCTTTGATTACCACATGAGTGAGAAATGCATATCCCTATGACATACCAAGGGATAAGGGAGTGATGCTGTCCATGGTGCTTAAAATATTACTTAGTAACATAGTTGACGATGCTGAAAAAAAGGCATGCATACAGCAAGTACAGTCCATGCCAAAAACACCCCTGTTGATCCAGAGGAAGGAAAAAAAAGACCTCTGAAGCCATTTCTAATTTAGCCCCAAGTGGGTAAAAACATTCCTTCCTGACTCCAAATGGCAGTCAGATAGTTCCCTTGGCCAACATCCTATTTGTATTGAAGCCATCTGTCATCATTTTCAATATTGTTCTGTGCTAGATAGGCATCCATTGCCTTTTTGCAAGCAGTTGCATTATCTGCAAATACAACATCCAAAGGAAAATAATTCCATATCTTTACCACCCTTACTGTAAATAATCCCTGCCTATGTTTTAGTCAAAATCGCTTTTCCTCTAGTCTTATGGATGACCTCTTGTTCTTAGCTCAACTCTTTTTGTAGATAATTCATTGGATAGTTCTTTGTATTGACCTTGAATTAATTTGTACATGGTAATCATATAACCCCTTAGATGTCTTTTCTCTAATGTAAACAAACCCAGTTTGGCTAGTCTGTCTTTATAACTCAGATCCTCCAATCCCTTTATCAGTTTTGTTGCACGTCTCTGCACCGTTTCCAGTTCAACAATGTCTTTTTTAAGAACTGGCGCCCAAAATTGTACTCCATATTCTAGATGAGGCCTAACCAAGGATTTATACATAGGTAGGATAATATTAGCATCCATTGCATCTACACCTCTTTTTATGCAGGCTGGTACCCTATTTGCTCTTGAAGCAGCTGTGTGACTCTGAGCACTGCTGTGAAGTCTATTGTCTACCAGTACTCCTAAATCTTTCTCTAATGAGGATTCCCCAAGTTGTTTCCCATTTAGAGTATATGTAGCAAGTTTTTTTCTACAGCCCAAATTCATAACTTTACATTTATCTACATTAAATGTCATCTACCACTTTTCTGCCCATTCACTCAGTTTATCTAAATCCTTCTGGAGGGAAAAAACATCCAGCTCTGTATGTATTTCCTTCCCTCTTCCCTAAAGTCAGCGTTGTACGGACTGCAGGGGAAGTCTGTTGTACGACAAGCTTGCGGCTCTGCAGCTGAGCTAAGATTGCGTTAGTAAAAAATAATTATTTCACTGAAACGGTCTTCTACATGTGCTTCTTGTCAAAGTACAAATCAGCTTGTTACTGAACATGGCTGATGTTCACCATGTGTGTAAAGGACAAAAATGAGTAACTAGTATATTAAATATGTGTAGCAATTCTGGAGAGAGGTTTTCTAATGGAACCTTATCCTAAGTATCTACCTAACTTACTGAACTACTGCTACTACTCCCCGCTAACCTCTCACTTAGGCAAATCTTTATTATTCTGTTTGTGTTTAATGAAGTCATCACTCACTCACTAACTAAATGGTAATGGTAACTTTTTCAGTAACAACTTGAAAATACCACGAATGTTTTCATTATTTTCTCACCTGATCATCAGCTAAGTGGTCATGTCTAGCCTAACTTACTGAACTGCTGCTACTACTCCCCGCTAACCTCTCACTTAGGCAAATCTTTATTATTCTGTTTGTGTTTAATGAAGTCATCACTCACTCACTAACTAAATGGTAATGGTAACTTTTTCAGTAACAACTTGAAAATACCACAAATGTTTTCATTATTTTCTCACCTGATCATCAGCTAAGTGGTTATGTCTAGCCTAACTTACTGAACTACTGCTACTACTTCCCGCTAACCTCTCACTTAGGCAAATCTTTATTATTCTGTTTGTGTTTAATGAAGTCATCACTCACTCACTAACTAAATGGTAATGGTACTTTTTCAGTAACAACTTGAAAGTACCACGTATGTTTTCATTATTTTCTCACCTGATCATCAGCTAAGTGGTAATGTCTTCCATTGGTGGAATGTTATATTGTAATTATGGTATTTTCAAGTTGTGTTCATCACCTTTTAATCACAGTATATTGCAGAACTGCATGGCCCCTTCTTGTAAGAAAAAAAAAGCATGCTAAGTTTCACTGTATATGATCCCTAAACAAACTCATAAAACTTGATCATCATTAAAACACTATTTACTTTGGGTTTCCAATAAAAAAAACAACATATCATGTAAAGATTGTTATCTTGACAACAGTTTGTTGGCAGAGAAGAAGAAATATGTCAAGCAGGAAAGACACAAGCTTCAATGAACAGCTGGATCTCATTAAAGAAAATTGCAATGGCATTTGCTGAATCAGTAGATCTTATATATTACATAGACCACCTCCCCTCGACACTGTGAACTTGAAATGCTGTCTCTTCACTTAGAAAAATTTGGAAAGAGACTGATTCTAATAGATTTCAGGATAAATATTGTACAATGATATGCCTTTTATTGGAAGATAAAAAAAATAAACAAGAAGATAACCTAGAGAAAAAAATATAAACAGAAGGTACAATGGATGAAAACATGGACAAGCCAGTTCATGAAAGTCAAAATGAAAAAGGTTACATAAATGAAAATGCTCTATCATGGTAGAAAATAATTCATAGTGCATTGAGGTGAAAGGGTATGATTAGCGTCTTTTTACTGTGAGAAAGAGAGAAAGGTTTATATACAAGTAAAACACAAAATTAATAGTGCAGACATGCAAACTTTTTTTGAGGCTAATATGTCCACCAATCAGACATCAGAAATGTAGTCCAGAGTTACTGACATTTAATACATAGCTGAAAGCATTTTCATTTATTCAACATGCACATACACATAAGTCACACTTCAAAATGAATGAACAGCTGTGGAAAAATTGCATCCATTTTAATTCAAAAGTGGCTATAAAACAGATAATCAGTATACATAATTACCAATGATAGCAACATATAAGGCATTATATTCAAAGTAATAATGGAGTAATTCCAGGCAAAGCAATAGCACAAAATGAGAGAAATAAAAGAATATCCATTGATTTAAATGGTGGATTTAAGCCCTCGAATTCCACAGTGGTCTCCAATGCATTGCAAAGCATAATGTAGTTTATTAATTATATGGATGCAGGCTTGGATAAAGTTTTATTTTTTATTACTACATTACTATAACCCAGTGGCTCTTAACCAGGGTGCCTTGGGATTTTGGTGCACCATGGACACCAGTTTAGGGTGGCCCACTTTGTCAATGAAGATTTTGATATAAAAATAAAAAAAAAATATATATATATATATATATATATATATATATATATATATATATATATATGTTAAAGGTTTATTTTCTGTATTTTGGATATAAATGTTTATGCACAAGATGCTCTTTGTTGTCATTCTGACTGTGAGACCTAAGAAAAGCATGCATCTATATATTTCCCTTGTATTAAGTCCTTTAAAAAAACACTTGGGCCAATTTTCTCCTTCTCTCGTCCTCCACAATGCAACCCTCCACTTGATATATAAGCATATCTTTATATTCTTTGACAGTATTCGATTCCAGTGGTTCTCAAACTTTTTTGGTCACAGCACACCAACATTCAGTCTGGAAGATTTGGGGCACACCTAACATTTTATAGAACATATCAAGCAAGTAATGAAGGCTACAGATGTATAAATATAATGTTCTTTTTAAGTCTCTCAGAATAATAGAAACAAACATATTATGCAGACAATTTTCTAGAAATATGCATCTGAAACTCAGTATTCACATTTTATCAAAAAGATGCGGAACCCTAAGTAGATGCCCATGGCACTCCAAAGTGCCACAGCACCCTGGTTGAGAATCACTGCCTCAGAGAGATGCTGCTGAACATCACACCTTGGCACAAATTGACCAAGAATTGGCAAGAGTTCAGAAATTTTATGTTTAACCTTTTGAGTGCCAGAGGGGTATGCAACACATTGTTCTATAATGCATGGCTCTACAATGCATTGTGTACCTCTCTGGTACTTAAAGGGTTAAAGTAAAGTAAAGTCCAACAAAGTAGCAAGAATGTATTTCTCGTTGCTTTTAACGGACACTATGCAAGGATCCTGCTCAAAGCATGCAAACATGTCCTTCGCTAACTGGTGCATGTCTAAGTCGTAACATAGTAGCATAGTTGATGAGTAGTGATGAGCGAGCATGCTCGGCCGAAGCTCGGTTCGGCTCGAGCATCGCTCTGCTCGGCACATGGCGGTACTCGTACGAGTACCGCATGTGCTCGCCCGCCATGTTCGGGTCTCCTCCCTGCACGTTTCGCGGCTGCTGCGCAGCCAATAAACGTGCGGGGAGGCTCTGACATCAGTGTAATGCCAGCAGCCATGTTGGCTGCTGGCATTACACTGATTGGCTGGCCAGAACCCGTGATCGGGTGCTGTATAGCACCTGACCAGTGAGTTCGGCTCAGTCTTAGCCAGGGAGAGATGAGGATAGGAAGGGAAAGTCAGTGTAGGGAGAAGAAAAGTGTTGGAACAACATATAAAGACCCAAAAGTCCTTTTTAGGACTGTTGTGTGTGGGGGCAGCAGTTATATTTTGTTTGGGGGGGCACAAATTTAAAAAAAAAACGTCACATATTCCGTTCACTGTGCCTAGCCGCAGATTAGCAGCACATTCTGTTTAGTGTGCAAAGTTGCAGATTAGCAGCACATTCTGTTTAGTGTGCAAAGTTGCAGATTAGCAGCACATTCTGTTAAGTGTGCAAAGTTGCAGATTAGCAGCACATTCTGTTTAGTGTGGAAAGTGTAAAAAATAAACGTCACATATTCCGTTCACTGTGCCTAGCCGCAGATTAGCAGCACATTCTGTTTAGTGTGCAAAGTTGCAGATTAGCAGCACATTCTGTTTAGTGTGCAAAGTGTAAAAAATAAACGTCACATATTCCTTTCACTGTGCCTAGCCGCAGATTAGCAGCACATTCTGTTTAGTGTGCAAAGTTGCAGATTAGCAGCACATTCTGTTTAGTGTGCAAAGTGTAAAAAATAAACGTCACATATTCCGTTCACTGTGCCTAGCCGCAGATTAGCAGCACATTCTGTTTAGTGTGCAAAGTTGCAGATTAGCAGCACATTCTGTTTAGTGTGCAAAGTGTAAAAAATAAACGTCACATATTCCATTCACTGTGCCTAGCCGCAGATTAGCAGCACATTCTGTTTAGTGTGCAAAGTTGCAGATTAGCAGCACATTCTGTTTAGTGTGCAAAGTGTAAAAAATAAACGTCACATATTCCGTTCACTGTGCCTAGCCGCAGATTAGCAGCACATTCTGTTTAGTGTGCAAAGTTGCAGATTAGCAGCACATTCTGTTTAGTGTGGAAAGTGTAAAAAATAAACGTCACATATTCCTTTCACTGTGCCTAGCCGCAGATTAGCAGCACATTCTGTTTAGTGTGCAAAGTTGCAGATTAGCAGCACATTCTGTTTAGTGTGGAAAGTGTTAAAAATAAACGTCACATATTCCTTTCACTGTGCCTAGCCGCAGATTAGCAGCTCATTCTGTTTAGTGTGCAAAGTTGCAGATTAGCAGCACATTCTGTTTAGTGTGCAAAGTTGCAGATTAGCAGCACATTCTGTTTAGTGTGCAAAGTTGCAGATTAGCAGCACATTCTGTTTAGTGTGCAAAGTTACAGATTAGCAGCACATATTCCGTGTAATATGAAGAAGGCGGGTAAAAAGGGATGGGGAAGTGGACGTGATCCTGATAGTTCAGGGCGCGGGTCAGGACGCGTAGAAACTGTGCCTGGTGCCAGAGCACAAGAAAGAAAGACATCCACCATACCTAGCTTCATGTCTCAGTTTACAGGGCGTCGCAGGACATCACTCTCGAGGTCAGACCACTGCGAACAGGTGGTCGGTTGGATTTCAGGTGATACTGCTTCCAGTCGGTTAAGCACCACCCTGTCTTCCACCAAGTCCACTCTCAGTAGCCAAGAGTCTGGTCAACATAATCCTCACCCTGATCATCCTTCCTCCCACCATAGAGGGTCTGGCCAAAGAAGTGATCCCACACTGGGATATAGTGAGGAGCTCGTCTCATCACCAATCCTTCATTTGAACCTCTCTCCAAGCACGCTTGCAGAGGAACATGAGATCTTGTGCCCTGATTCACAACCTCTAGAGGGTACCCAATCACAAGAAGATGACAGAGGGGAACGGCATTTAAGGTCAAAGGAAGTGGATGATGATGATGATGAGACACAGTTGCCATCAAATCAACCACTATTACTGTCTCAAGACCTTGATGAGGAGGATGATACACAGTTGTCAATGACTGAGGATGTGGTGGGATCAAGAAATGAGGAGGATGATCAGAGTGAGGAAGTGGAGGAGGACTTGGTGGACGATGAGGTCACTGACCCCACCTGGGAAGGTGGAGAGCCGAGCGATGACAGCAGTCCTGAGGGTGAGCCATCTGCAGCACCGCAACAGGCTGGAAGAGGCAGTGGTGTGGCTAAAGAAAGAAGGCGGACCGCACCAAACCGGCCCGCAAATGTTCCACGGAGCACCCCCTTGCGTAAATCTCCCTTGCCAAGGGGTAGGTGTTCCGCGGTATGGCGTTTTTTTAAGGAAAGTGCGGACGACAAAAAAATTGTAGTTTGCAACCTGTGCCACACCAGAATGAGCCGAGGCATGAACACTAGAAACCTCACCACCACCAGCATGATCCGACACATGGCATCCAAGCACCGTAATAAGTGGGAGGAACGCCCGGATCGCCAATCTGTGTCTGCAGGCCACACCACTGCCTCCTCTTCCCCTGTTTTCGGTGCCGGCCAATCGCCTGTCGAAGGCGCAGGCCCGCATACCTCCCGCCCTGCACCTGTACCATCTGAAGTACCATCAGCGACCACATCCACTTCCCTGTCCCAGCGCAGCGTCCAAATGTCGTTACCCCAGGCATTTGAGCGCAAGCGAAAATACCCAGCCACCCACCCACAGGCCATAGCACTAACCTCACACCTTTCCAAATTACTGGCCATCGAAATGCTGCCATTTAGGCTTGTGGAGACTGAGTCCTTCCGCAGCCTGATGGCAGCAGCTGTCCCTCGGTACGCAGTCCCCAGCCGCCACTACTTTTCCCGGTGTGCCGTTCCCGCATTACACCACCATGTGTCCCGTAACATCACCCGTGCCCTGACCAACGCAGTTACTGGGAAGGTCCACTTAACGACTGACACATGGACAAGTGCTTGTGGCCAGGGACGCTACATTTCCCTGACGGCACACTGGGTGAATGTCGTGGAGGCTGGGAGCGACTCGGACCCTGGGATGGCACAGGTGCTACCCACGCCGAGGATTGCGGGCCCTACCTCCATCAGGGTTTCCGCCAGCACCTACGTTATTGGCTCCTCCTCCTCCGTTTCCACCTCCGAATTCTCTGCGCGCAGCGCCACTCACCCATCAGCCGGTAGCTGGAAGCAGTTTAGCACTGCAGTGGGGAAGCGTCAACAGGCCGTGCTGAAGCTGATCTGCCTTGGGGACAAACAGCACACGGCCTCAGAGCTGTTGCAGGGGATTAGTCACCAGACCGAGCAGTGGCTCTCGCCATTCAACCTGCAACCAGGCATGGTTGTGTGTGATAATGGGCGTAACTTGGTGGCGGCTTTGGAGCTCGGCAAGCTCACACACGTACCATGCCTAGCGCATGTATTTAATTTAGTGGTTCAGCGATTTCTAAAAACCTACCCCAATTTGCATGATCTCTTGACCAAGGTGCGCCGCGTGTGTGCACATTTCCGTAAGTCATCAACAGCTTCAGCCGGCCTGTTGAAGCTGCAGCAGCGCTTACAATTGCCAGCTCACCGGCTGCTGTGTGACGTGAGCACGCGCTGGAACTCCACCTTCCACATGTTGGCCCGGCTTTGTGAGCAGCAGAGGGCAGTAGTGGAGTACCAGCTGTTACACGGTCGTCGCCTCTCCGTTCAACTTCCTCTAATCAGAAGTGAGGAGTGGGAATGGATGTCAGACCTCTGTGAGGTTTTACGCAATTTTGAGGAATCGACACAGATGGTGAGCGGCGATAACGATATTATCAGTGTAACCATCCCACTTCTGTGTCTACTGAAACGCTCGCTGCTCACAATTAAAACCGACGCTTTGCATGTGGAAGAGGTGGAAATGGGGGAGGAAGAGCTTACACAAGGTGATAGCCAGAGCACCCTCACTTCGTCTTCTCAGCGACAATTGGAGGAGGCGGAGGAGGAGGAGGAGGAGGAGGAAGACACGGTTGCCTCCGCTACAGAGGGTAGCCATGGAACTTTAGTTCCATCTCTTCAGCGTGGGTGGGCAGAAGAGGAGGAAGAGGATGAGGAGATTGAGAGTCATCCTCCTGGTGAGGACAGCGAAATCTTGCCTGTTGGTACTCTGGCACACATGGCTGACTTTATGTTAGGCTGTCTTTCCCGTGACCCACGCGTTATACGCATTTTAGACAACACGGATTACTGGGTGTTCACCCTTCTGGACCCCCGCTACAAAGAGAATTTCTCATCTCTCATTCCTCCGGTGGAGAGGACAAGCAAAATGGTGCAATACCAGAAGGTTCTTGTTGAAAAATTACTCCAAAATTTTCCATCTGACAACGCTGGCGGCAGAGTACGTGCTACCTTGGCCAACCGAGAAGGGGAGAAAAGGGGAGCACACAGCAGTTCCGACAAAGGCAGGGCAACACTCTCCAAGGCGTGGGACACCTTCATGACACCCCGCCAGCACCCTCACCCTGATGCGCAGCCTAGTGTCACAAGGAGGGAAAAGTTTTGGAAGATGGTGAAGGAGTAAGTAGCAGACCGTGTCAGCGTCCTCACTGATCCCTCTGTGCCTTACAACTACTGGGTGTCCAAGCTGGACACGTGGTATGAACTGGCACTCTACGCCTTGGAGGTGCTGGCCTGCCCTGCTGCCAGCGTTCTGTCTGAGCGGGTATTTAGTGCTGCTGGTGGCATCATAACAGATAAGCGTATCCGCCTTTCCACCGAAAATGCTGATAGGTTGACACTTATAAAAATGAACAAGGCCTGGATTTCCCCTGACTTCTCCACTCCACTGGAGGAAAGCCCCGGGTGAACATAAAGTGACTTTATATATGTTATTTACAATGATGGGAATACTCTGTATTCCCAATCACCCCTTCCACCCAAAAAACGGGTATATGGTTGACTCTCTTCCATATACCCTGTAATATAATTTTTATATAGGGCCAGCTCACCAGCGGGCCCTGTGATATAATTTTTATATAGGGCCAGCTCACCAGCGGGCCCTGTTTGACAATTTTTGTATAGGTCAGCTCACCAGCGGGCCTTCTTATATAATGTTTTATTGGGTCAGCTCTCTAGCGGGCCCTCTCATATAATGTTTTATAGCGTCAGCTCACTAGCGGGCCTTCGCATATAATGTTTAGGATGGTCAGCTCCGCAGCAGACCCTCACCCATAATGTTTTAGATGGTCGGCTCAGCAGCAGACCCTCATTCCTAATGTTTTAGATGGTCAGCTTAGCGGCATGCCCTCGCCCCTAATGTTTTAGAGGGTCACCAGCAGGCCATTAATCCTAATTTTTCAAGGCTGTGTATGATGCCCTCCTTTATGTGTAATAAAGGGTGTATTGGAGTGACATTTCAGTCTAATTTTTGGCAGCCCTTTCACTTAGTGCATTGGCTTTATGAGTGTTGGACCACTACCTGAACTATTGTACCACAATGTGAATGAGGCCCTCCATTTTGTGATATACAGGTTGTATCGGAGTGCCTCAGGTCCTCCCATTGAATTAAATAGGGCTGGGGTGTTCGACAGAGCAGAAGGTAGTTCTTGGCTTCATCCACTAAGTCACTTCGTCACTTTTACTGAATGGATCAGACCCCACTGTTCCGACTATAAATTAAGGCAAACGGACATGTTGTAAAACCTGTGGTAGCTGCGGCCTCCGTTCCTGAATGCTGTACCTTACCCGGGCCATAACCACGTTGAACACCTGCTTTACTCTGCGCACGTTTCCCTCTTAATCATGGCCCCAGTTCCGAAAAATCTCTGAAATTTTTTGCAGAATTTGCCTCTGCGCACGTTTCCCTCTTAATCATGGCCCCAGTTCCGAAAAATCGATGAAATTTTTTGCAGAATTTGCCTCTGCGCACATTTCCCTCTTAATCATGGCCCCAGTTCCGAAAAATCGATGAAATTTTTTGCAGAATTTGCCTCTGCGCACGTTTCCCTCTTAATCATGGCCCAAGTTCCAAAAAATCGATGAAATTTTTTGCAGAATTTGCAGATGATATACAAGTAAATATACAGCAAATACTGTTTGGTAACAATTTTTCGCCTAAAGTCGTTTTTATCTTCCTTTTTGTGTGTTTTACGGTCAGTCTGTAAAAATGGCGTACTACGGGCGAAACATTGTTCCCAACAGCGACGTTGGAGTCCAAGATGCATCCAGACATCCTCCCTATGCTGTCCCTGAACCATTTCTGTGGTGTTTCCATCATTTTCTGCCCTTTTCCTATGGACCAGGCACCATCCCCTCATCAGAGCAGGGGGTGCCTGGTGTAATGCTCGAGTCCTCCCATTGACTTCAATGGGGCTCGGGTGCTCGGCCGAGCACTCAAGCCTCCGGGGGCGCTCGGCCAGAGCACCCGAACACCCGAGCATTGGGGTGCTCGATCATTACTATTGATGAGGCTAAAAAAATTCAGCCATTAAGTTCAACCCATGCCAAATCACAGCTATTTATCCAGAGGAAGGTAAAAAATTTAAGTAATTTCAAATTAAGCTCCAAGTGGGTAAAAAATTCCTTCCTAACTCCAAATGGCAGTCAGATATTTCCCTGGATCAACATCCTACCTGCTTTAAGCCAACTATCATAATTCTCAGTATTGTTCTGTGCTAGACAGGTATCCATTATTTTTTAAAGCAATTATAGGATCTTTGAATACAGCATCCCGAGGTAAAGAATTCCTTAATTTTACTGCATACTGCATACTGTATACTGTGCAGTTCTTCGCTCATCTCTTTGAGGAAATGGTTCATTGGAGATTTCTTTGTATTGACCTTGAATATATTTGTAAATGGTAATCATATCACCACTTTGAGTCTCTTCTCTACTGTAAACATTCCCGTTTGGCTAGTCTGTCAGATCTTCCAAACATTTATCAGTTTTGTTGTACATCTCTGCACTTTTTCCACTTCAATAATGTCTTTTTTTAGGATCTGGTTCCAAAAACTGTACTCCAACTTCTAGATGAGGTTTCATGAAGAATTTATATAGAAGTAGAACTATATTTGCATCCCGTGCATCTATACCACTTTTTTATGCAGGATAGTACCATGTTGGCTCTTGCAGCAACTGAGTGACTCTGCATACTGCTGTGAAGTCTTTTGTTTATCAATACTCCTAAATATTTCTCTAGTGAATATTCCCCAAGTAGTTTCCCATTTAGTGTATATGTAGCATGTTTGTTTCTACAGCCCAAATGTATAACCTTACTTTTATCTACATTAAATGTCGTTTGCCACTTTTCTGCCCATTCACTCAGTTTATCTAAATCCTTCTTCAGAGAAAGAACATAGTGCTTAGTATGCGCACAGCTTAGTGTCATCAGCAAAGATTGATATATTAAAAGTTAGAGATGCTCAACTAGGAACAAGCCTGCAATACAAATTTGCAGACTCTATAGGAATGGTGTCCTACTCAGGGTGCAATCTCTTTTAGCCCACTAGTGCCTTTCACAGAGAAGAAATATCCTAAAGCATATATACACATACATCAGTAAAGATTGAGACATTACTTTCAATTCCCACTTCTAGATCATTAATAAACATGTTAAAAAGCATTGGGTCCTGAACCATGTCGCACCCCAGTTACAACTTATAACTTTAGGCTAATTTTAGAAGGTTCCATTTACAACAATCCTCTGCAATTTATCATTTAACCAGTTCTCAGCCCATGCATAGATATCACTTTCTAATCCTCTAATGATCCTAACCCCTACAAAGATTGCTCCAAACCCCTACTGCTTACAACAAGTCTTTAGCCACGCATTTAACTCCGTAATTTCCCATTCCCTTTCTGATGTTATGTGTGTGAATACTTTAAGATTTGTCATCCATGCTCTTCATTTACTGCAGTAGCCATGCAGTAAATATATCAATGGGAAAATCTCACTAATTGCTGCCTCTACAAAACCAAGATGGCATACTCAAAAGTTTTCAGCAGCTCACACATTAGTTGCCATTGGCTAGGTGACAAAGATTCTCTTTCCAAAGCCTCCAAGTTTTGCACTGTATACTCACTAATCGTCTTACAAAAGATCTAGCATGTCGTAAAATGTGGAATTCCATTTTCAGGTTGTTACTCTCTTATATGGAATATAATGCATGCACACACTGTAGATGCAGCTAAAATGGGAACAGATTTTGCAAATGATATTCAGCATCCCTCTGAAGGTTTCGGATTCTGAGAGGAATCTAGCCACAACTAAATTTAGGACTAGGGATGGGCAAAAGTTTTTACCTTAACCCCTTAGTGACCGGGCGCGTGCACACGTGGCCATCACTTAATGCCCAGCTAAGAATTTTTTTTTTTTTAATTATTCTGGAGTCCCAGAAATGGCGTGCAGCAGCGCGGGGACCCGGACTTCTGAGATGTACATGCACGTCCTCTGTCACCAAGTGACAGTTTTTGCGGGGCGTACATGTACGTCCATTGTCGGGAAGGGGTTAATAAAGAAATGGGCAAAAAATGGCACTTACTGCACAGAATTACATTTACAGCGAAAAGTGTTTTGTTCCTGCTTTTTTCGCCTAACTCATTGCTTTGAAACCAATAGGAAGACTGAATTTATACACAAAACAGAGCAAATGTTAGTTTTTTTCCCACAATCATAGCATAAAAGGGGTCAGAGGGAGTCTGGAGAATGAATCAAATGAACAGGAATGTATTTTTTTTTCTTTTCTTTCATATTAATTTCTCTACTGAGTCAAATAATATGGGTACAGGACAAAAGGGGGAATGAAACAAGAAAAACGAGAGAACATTGTAAGAAGAAGAGCATCAGGCACTGTATTAGGATCAGTACAAGGTTTACAGGGACACGAGAATATAATCATATACAAAAGTAAACGGCAATAAGTATTCCAAGGAAACACAAATGGAGTTTAAGATACGTCCCAGTCTGGCCTGAGTTTCACAATATAAATCGTGGTAATCATGAAGAGGGTCAATGGCCCTAAAATTACCCCATTATTTGGTAAAGGAGAAATAGTAGGGAGGGAATGAAAGGGAACAGAGAGGGGAGGAGAGAGAGTGATAAGTAAGAATAAGAGAGAGCCGAAGAGGAAATGGGGATCAGACCCGAAAGGGTCAAGAGAGTTAGGTAGTAAATAGATAAGAAGGTGCATGACTGCTGGAGGGGTGGTGCTCCTTGTAAACAGAAGGCATAGATGTAACAATCTTGATTAGGGTATTTGTGTACCATGGCCGAAGGAGGGACCAGATCGTGCCTGGATTGATTCCCTTATTAAGGAGGGTCAACATCATAAGAAGAATTTGATCCTCAACTCTGGCTTCCCACTCAGACTGTGAAGGGGCAGATACCTGCTTCCAATGGAGGAGTATCAATGCTTTTGCTGTATTAATCATAGTGAAAAGTAATATTTTAATGTGTGGCGGAAGCTGCGGAATGTCCTTAAAAAAAAGAATTTGGAGGAGATATTTCTGCAAGTGGATCTTCATCGTGGAGTTTATAGTGGAAATGCACGAGTCCCAGTATGTTTGAATAATTGGGCAATCCCATCATAAATGCAAATGTGTGCCTCTGGCTTTGAGGCATCTCCAACATAGTTCACTATGTGAGGAGGATATAGCATGCAATCTGATTGGTGTAATATGCCATCTAAAGAGCAGTTTGTAGATCATCTCAAGCACCTGAGAGGAGAGGGATACTTTAGATATGGTGGACCATATGTGCCTCCACTCTTCTATATCAAGGGTAGAACCGAGCTCCTGTTACCACTTGATAGAGTAGGCATGTTTAAGTTCATGAGAAGAATCATTAAGAAATTTGTAGATTTTCCCCAAAAAAGTTTTTTGAAAGGATAGTCTTTGTTAAGTAGCTTCTCAAAGTTGATGAAATTGCTAAGGGCATGAGAGGAGGGGAGTTGGAATCTAGGTGACTGAAGGAAATGTTTCCAACCGAAGATATCTCCATATCTCTTTCAGGGGGAAGAGTAAAGCGAGAGCTCAATATATCGAAGGGTAAAATTTGCCCATGAGACATGAGATCAATGAGACATACATTAGGGATAGCAGACCATAAAGGAAATTGAGAGGCCTCCGATGTGTGGGGAGAAGAACGGTCATAGAAGATGCGAGTCAAAGGAGAGGGTAAGGTATGTAATGTGCCAGTACACGGTCCTGCATGGTGTAAAGACAGTATGGGAGAGATAAGAGGATGAGGGGGAAAAAGAACCTGATCAATTGGCTATAGGGAGAAAGAATTAAGAAACCTTACCTGGAATGTGCGATAGTTTTATGCACACCCATGCCTTATGACAGGAATTGGGTATCCAATCAGGAACCACAGAGCGCAGAGCTGACTGGGTTGGGAAGCCTAAGCCACCACAGGTGCGGGGGCATGACAGGACTGAGTTTGAGCCATGGTTTTTTTGACCCAAATATGAAATCAATTAGCAATTTGTTTAGAGAATGAAAGAAGGATAAGGGTAATTTGACAGATAGAGTTTGGAAGAGATACAAGATTTTGAGTAAGATCATCATCTTGATAGCCTACATTCTCCCAGGCCAGGAGATGTATAAGGGTTTTTCCACTTGATTAAGTTGCGTCTGAGGGAAGTGATTAATGGAGGAAAGTCCTCAACATAAAGTTTGGATGGATTGTATGCAAGACGTATGCCTAAATAAGAGACTTCTGAGTTGATCCACTTGAATGGAAAAGTAGTTTTGAGGTTGGAAAGGCCTATCAACATGGCCTCGGACGTACTCACTGTGACGGAACCCTCCATCACTGAGGCTCTTGGTGGGGGCTGAGGACCAGCCTTCTGCACTCAGACTATGGATGTGGCCCTGGAGCGGGGTATAGCTTACCTCTAAGATTAATCACTGCCCTTTTTGCCCCTTGTCACGGAAGCCTCCGTGCCCTTGACTCCTGGAGGGGCCTGGGGCCCAGCCCCCCCACCCTACAGACTGGCACGGGAACAGGTTAGTGCATTTGTAGAGAGAATTATGGTCTGGTCTGATGGTTGTCAATCAATTATGTAGTGATGTAATTAGGTGTGATGTAATCATGTTTGCTTTTTACAGTCCTATTGTCCCATTGTATAGTTAATTCACTCATTTCTGTCCCCATTGTATCCTGTCACCACCAACCCATTGTTCCATAACACAGTATGTTTATATTCCCATTGTATTCCTTATACTCCATGTTTCTACACTACAGTGTCTTCCCCACCCATTGACCCTATGTAAAGATATGTATTCCCGTTGCACTATTGTCCTCCAGTTATGTATAAAACATTTCCAGTTTTGAAATAAAGGTCAGTTCTCATTCTAACCCTGCTTGAGGCTTTTTGCTGTATCCATAGTGTGTTCACCCTACACTGAGTCCTGCCTAAGTGACTGGGTGAATGGAGCTATGAATCTGGTTACTGGCTGGTGGAGTTCCGGAGTGTTGTCCTGGGTTAAGGAAGCACAGTTTTGGTGGCGCTATCCATCACACTCTATCACAGTGCCCGTGCTTTTTCCTGTCAGTCTCTGTGTGTTGCACTCCCATTGGCTGAGCTTGGTTTGGCCCGCCCAGTATGGCCTTTTTATACTGGGCCTCTGGCACCTGTTGGGTGCCCTTTCGTGGTTTTCCTGTACCAGTGCTACTGTGCTACTGTGTTGCTGTGTTCCGGTGTTCCTGTGTACCAACTTGGCCTGTCTGACTACTCCGCTTCTGGTTACTGCTCCGTGATTCGACCCAGCCTGGCTGACGTTCCTGCTCCGTGACCTGACCCGGCTTGTCTGACATTTCTGCTCAGTGATTCGACCCGGCCTGGCTGACGTTCCTGCTCCGTGACCTGACCCGGCTTGTCTGACGTTCCTGAACTGAGATCCGGCCCAGCTATCCAGTTCCTGCTCATCGGATTGCCTGGGCGACATTCTGACTTCCGCTTAGACTGGCCTGCCAGACTGAGAATCACTGTTGCCTCCGTTACTGCTGAGCCTCCTGTTAACTCTTGCAGTGCTGTTGTTGCCTCCGTTACTGCTGAGCCTTCTGTTAACTCTTGCAGAGCTTGTTGCTTCCGTTACTGCTGAGCCTCCCGTTAACTCTTGCAGTGCTGTTGTTGCCTCCATTACTGCTGGGCCTTCCATTAACTCTTGCAGAGCTTGTTGCCTCCGTTACCACTGAGCCTTCCGTTAACCCTTGCAGAGCACTGTTGCCTCCGTTACCTCTGAGCCTTCCGTTAACTCTTGCATAGCACTGTTGCCTCCGTTACCTCTGAGCCTTCCATTAACTCTTGCAGAGCACTGTTGCCTCCGTTACCACTGAGCCTTCCATTTATTCCTGCAGAGCTATTGTTGCCTCCGATTACTGCTCCGGCAGCGAGCCTGTGGTTGTGTTCCATTCAGCCATTGGCTCATATCCATTTGCTCTCGCAGAGTACTGTTGCCTCCATAACGGCACCGGTCGGGTGCCATTGGCTCAATTTAACCAGCTCTTGCAGAGTACTGTTGCCTCCGTTACTGCACCGGTCGGGTGCCATTGGCTCAATTTAACCAGCTCTTGCCGAGTACTGTTGCCTCCGTTACTGCACCGATCGGGTGCCCGTGGCTCAAGTCCGTTCAGCTCTAGCAGAGTATTGTGGCCTCCGTTACTGCTACGGCAGAGGGTATAAGTCTCAGCTCTGCTTTGCAGATCTAGGTGCTTGTCTCCATTCTCGCACCACAGTCTCCTGATAGCCATTTACCATCATACTGAGCGTTGTCAAACACACCACATCAGAGACTGATTATATCATTGGACTTAAACCCATGCTGTTCTGAGGTTGCCTTGTTATGCCTGACCTGTGACAGTATCTGTACCATCATACTCATTGTATATTGGGCCTGTGTGGGCATTTGTCTATGACCTATATTTTCCTGTCTATTCCACTGTGATACGCTATAGCCCGCTGAGGGTATTTTCATTGTGTCTTTTAATAAAACTGTGTTTTATTCTAACCTACTGTGTCTGAGTGTCGTTCAAACCATTACACACTCACAATAAGTTTAAAGTCAGATAGGGTTGTGAAAGTATCATAATCTGATAGGAAAGCAAGAATTGAAGTTGTCAATGATGTAGCTGAAAGTTTTGCCAGTTTGACAGTTTATGTTCCCGACTGGCAAGATGAATCCCTGAAACGTTGGGGTTTTGCCTCACTTGTTGGGTGAATGTTTCAATAATAAGGACAAATAAGAGAGGGGATAGAGGACAACCCTGCCTGGTGCCATTAGAAATGGAGAAGAAACTAGAAAGAGTTCCATTTAGTAGAACCTTTACTCTAAGGTTCAGATAAAGTGCAAGAATGCACTGGCCAAGAAGAGGACCAAAGCCAAAAGCAACAAATGTTTATTTTAAGAATTCCCAGTGGATCCTATCAAAAGCCTTCTTGGCATCGGTTATCAGGAAGACCATAGGAATTTTTATGGGTGGAAGAATGATGGAGTATATTGATCAATTTCCTCATATTATCCCTTGCCTCCCTACCTGGGGAAAAGCCTGCTTGATCTTGATTAATAAGACAAGGGAGAAGGATTTGAATCCTTTCCGCTAAAACTTTAGCATAGACCTTCGTGTCAAGGTTTAGTAATGAAATGGGCCTATAGTTCTCGCAGCGTATCAGATCCTTGCCAGGTTTCAGAATAATTGAGTTATGTGCCTCCGTCACGGCACGGTGGGAACCAATGTCAACAGGCAGGGAGGAAAAGGAAGAAGTTAACATAGACAGTAAGGAACTTTTGAAGATCTTGTAATAGGCTTGTGAGAAGCCATCAGGACCTGGGCTTTTCCCTGTCGGCAGGGCATCTATCACTTTGCTCACCTCTTCCTGAGTAATGTCCAATTCCAATGATTCATATTTGAAGCTCATGAGTGTTGGAATTAGGGCTTCCTGGAGATAATTCTGAATCAGATCAATACAGTTCTCTATGCCCAGGTTGGAGTGTTTCAAATTAAATATGTTGTTATAGTATGTGCGGAAGCAGTCAGCTATATGGGAAGAGGAGTGGACCATAGAACTGGTAGGCATATGAATGGAGGGAAAATAAGAAGTCAGGTTCTCGCCCCTAAGTTGCCTGGCTAGTAATTTTCCTAGTTTATTGCCCAGTTCAAATACGCGCTTCTTAAAGAATAGAAATTGTCTCTCCACTCCTAAATCAAGGTGAGATTTGAGCTTACAACTAACTTGTTGAAGTGCTGGAAGAACCGAACTTGCTTGAGACAACTTGTGTTGGATCTCTAATTGTTGGATATCTCGAATAAGGGAGTCAGTAGTAGCTCAATGTTGTTTCTTCTCTTAAGTGCCCATTTTGATCAATTCACCACGTTTCACAGTTTTGTGAGCCTCCCAAATAGTCAGAGGGGAAACAGCCAACGTATTTTCAGTGATATAGGAGGAGATGACAGAACATTGTTTATCTACATTGGGAGTGTGGGAGAGGAGCCTTCTCTGAACGCTTCAAGTTTTTCCAGGACAGGATCCAGGAACTCTAGTTGTGATGAGTTAGGGAGATAGAGGTTAGCAAAGGTGTAGAGGTGTCCCTCAAGCGTGCCCTTTATGAATATGAATCTATCTTCTGTATCTTTCTTGAAAGAGAGAATGGAGCAGGGTAGGTGCTTACTAATGAGAATCACTACCCCATTTTTCTTAGTGGTGCAGGAGCTCAGATAAGCCTTGTCAAAAAATCTATTGGTGAGATTCATCTCCTTGTTTCTTCAGAAATGGGTTTACTATAAGAGCCATATGTCTCGTACGAGGGGAATTCAATCCCATGACATTCAGAGATAATATTGATAATGAGCTGTTCTTAGTTATAGGTGTCAAAAAAAGGGTCGGGTTCTAATAAAAGCAGGTTACTGATCAACCCAGTGCTGGTGGGGCGGCCTAGATTCCAGCAGCCATGCAAGAAGGAAGATAAGGGAGAGAAGGACAGAGAGGAAGGAGGAGAATAGAAGCGGAGTGCACTAACGGTGGTGCAAGTGAATACTCCAGTTAGGGGGAAGATCTGGGCATCCCAGCACTCCCCTGAGTGAAAATATACAGTGGGTAAGGAGGGTAGTGGGAAGAAAGCAATATATTAGGTGTGCTAAGAAGCAATGAACATGAAAACATATCCAAAGGTTAATAACCTCTCAAGCGTGGAGGGTCATCTGCCCCGAGAAGCCTCATGTGAACATCATTCTAGGAAAGTTTTCCCAGAGGGGAGGGGAGGAGAAAAGGGACAGCCACAGCTACCCCCCTCTCCCCACCACCACCAACAGGGCACCACCAGTTTAACAAGGCAAGGAAAATTAGCTGTTTATATTTAATCGTATATAATAGCGAACATGGTTACTAACCATAGTAACCATAATAATAATAGCAACGATAATCATAATCAGTAGGTATCATCATGCCAGTAAGACAATGAGAAGTCTATGGTGTAGTTATCCAAGTCAGACTATGAGAGATTGGTTGTCTGAGTAAAGAAGTAATCTGATGGGCCTTAGCAAAACAATTCAGACAAAGGCGTTAGAATGTTGAAGTCGGAAAGATAACTGACGACATGAAGAGGCTTACAGAATGAGAGATGCTTCTGAGGATGAACAACAGCACAATGGACTGTTCTACGGCTAGTCACTGCTCAGAAGCATCACGTTTTAGGTCTCTAGTGCCATTACAGGGAAGAAATTTCCACACACATATTAGACTAATGCCACACAAAAGAGTGGTCCAGTTCCAAAATGACAGGCAAGTCCCCTCTTCATGGAAACACCAGCTAACCCCCAACGTACGTTTCGCCTTGTTGGGCCTTGTCAGGAGGGTGCAGCTGGATTCCCTAGGCATTGAGAGCAAGGGGTCCACGTCTGGATTACCCTTCACTCTTAGGGAGACCTCCTAAGAGTATTCAAAATAAGAATACAGAATGTGAGAGGCTTCTGAGGACAAACAACAGCACAATGGCCTGTTCGTCGTCTAGTCACCACTCAGAAGCATCACATTTTAGCTCTCTAGTGCCATTACAGAGGAGAAATTTCCACATACATATTAGACTAATCCCGCCCAAAAGGGCGGTCCAGTTCGAAAATGACAGGCAAGTCCACTTAAAGCAGTGTCAGAAATGTAATAGAGATAAATATATTCCAGTTATGAAAGTGAAGCGGAGGAAATGGAGATAATCTCACTCAGTTGGTTATATGAGGAGGTCATGATTCATGGTGGTAACACAGCCATGAGCTATATTAGGGATCAGGGGGGAGGAGAGTCTAAGCTAGTGAACCACTAGTCTTTGTAAGATATGTATCTTGGCAGTCGAAATGATAAAAGTATAGAAATATGAGTAGAACAAGTCATCTATTTAGAATTTAGTTATGTTTAACAAAAATAAATCCCCAATCTGGGATACAAAATAAACAAACGGTATAAACATCTTTCCAAAAATTAAAAATACATGCAAAGCAGCAGGTCACCTAGTCTCCTCCAATCAAATAGTGTACATAGGTCGATGACAAGTAGCCAAAAAAATGTCAGTGAGAGAGTGGGATGCAGCTAAGTGAGAGGTACAGTACAAGCAGGCAAAATAACAAACAAACAAGCAGTAAACTGTTTATATTGTTGCCATCAAACATGGTAGTTAGACAAAGACCTGAATGCCGGAGAAGGGCTCCGGGAAGTGTCTTCCAGGTCTGGAACAGTGGGAAAAGTCTCAAACACAATTGACTGGGAGAATAAGAAATAACCAAACTTCCTGATTGTACATCAGCCATCTATCACAGTGTACCTCAGCATCCGTGCTGCCAGTTACCCTTGTGATTATGCTCAACTCTATCTGGTGGTCATGGGTGCAGGTGCGTGTTACTGTCAGGAGGCTGCGCTTGTTTATAGGCACGTATTCTATTTGCCTAATTATTCCCGCCTCTATGTGGGCGTATTTAAACTTCCTGAGGCCTAGTGGTAGTTGCCCTTACGTTGTGTTCCTGTTAGTACTTATTACGTTCGCTTCGTCTCATTGTGACCCATGATTGGCTTCCGATTTTTCTTTGTGTATGACCCCGGCTTTTCTGACTATCCATATGGTTCTGACCTGTGGCTCTAGCTGACTATTCGCTCCGTGCATGACCCCAGCTTGTCTGACTGTCCACACCAGTTCTGACCTTTGGCTCTGGCTGACTGCTTGTTCTGTGTATGACCCCGGTTTGTTTGATTATCCACATCAGTTGTTACCTGTGGCTCTGGCTGATCATTCGCTCCATGTATGACCCCGGCTTGTCTGACCAACCACATCGCTTCTGACCCGTGGCTCTGGCTGACTACTCGCTCCGTGTATGACCCAGGTTTGTCTGACTACCCACTCCGGTTCCGAACTGTGGCTCTGGCTGTCTACTCGCTCTGTGTTATCCTAGGTCAGTTTTGCTATTCGCATTAGCGGTACTGTGGCTTGTGCTGTCCCCATTCCTATTGCCACTGTCTGTCCTAGTACCGTGCGGTAGTCTCTCATTCTCTTATATTTATTGGTGCTATTATGTTATCTCCACATAAGATCTCAAACAAATACCTTAATGGTGAGCTATGCTGCTCCACTTCATCATGCATGTTTAAACTCAAAGTACCCACGACTCTCAGATACAGTACACTCCACCATGCAATGATGACATAACTGACATAAAGGGAATACTACAATTGGCTAGTCTTCACTACATTAAAGAGGCCCCCCCACCACCACTACGTTTAGCATGATTCATTTATCACAACGATCTGCTACAGTCACAGTAGCCCCCGTTAATACTCACGGATTACTAAGCATCATGGCTGTGATAGGGCTATCCATTCACATAGTTCCTTCAGCCAGATTTAAGTGATATACGCCCATTACTCAGCACAGACCTTGCCTCATGAAACTCCTTTCTCCTCATTTGTTAGTACCGTATATGGAGCAACCAGCCCCACCGATGAAACTACTATACACCATTATCAGACCAAATCACTTGTAGGCTCTATAATATACTATTCCCTCACAAACTTAAGCTAGTACAGAGCTATCCCAACTTAGGCTCTTATCGTTAATTACTTCCCTATCCCACGTTAGCTCAATAGAATCATATAATATTCACTCTTATTCACTGTCTCTACATGTTCAAGTTTTGCTATACTCTAAGTTACACCAAGCAGTATGATTAAGTACACTCAGTCCACAGCATTTGTAATAATGAATTAAAACATATTATTATTAAAAAATATGAATTAAAACATATTTAAAAGGTGTATCTGTTCATAAATAGGCATTTCTATATGCTCTCATTTCTCCAGGTTACTCTTTGCTCCAGGCGATAGAACAGGTACATCACTAGAATCCTAGTATATTACAGATGATTCAGTTTCCTCTTAAATCTCTTTACCTTCACTCCTCCATTTAGAGACTAACCCTTAAGGCATGCCTCACCTTACCCCACCGCAGGGGTCGAAGGTTCACATACACCTTACCCCACTGGGTATCCTTTTCATATGTCGAGTCGTGTAAAGCGCACATTTAAATTGTGCATTTCTTATGTCGTGCGTCATTGTATGGCGCATTTCTTATGTCACACGTCATTGTATGCCTCATATCTTATGTCACGCGTCATTATAGGGTGCATCTCTATTGTCGCGTGTATTATATGGTGCATCTCTATGGTTGCGTGTATTATATGGCGCATCATCTGTCGCAATAGTACATAAACAGCTATCAATCCTACAGGCCATCCTGTCTATACAATTGCGCCATATGGGTGCAAATGGCGCAATGGTTGCAAAAGTGGCATGACATGGGCGCAAGGGACACATCATGCTACAATTTCGCTATTTGGGTCTAATGGCTTAAGGGTGCAAAATGACGCGTCATCCATACAGCGTCATCCATGCAAGGAGTACAAAAACGAAACAGGAAATACCATTGACACCAGTGCATATTGTTGTACACAGTACTGTACAGCTGTTGCCCTTTTGTTGCCTTTGCAGCTTTTCATTTTGGTGGAAAAATGCCTAGAGAGTCTTCCTTTACAAATGCGGAGCTGGGGATACTTGTCCATTATATGGACAAGTATCTACCAGATAGGCTGCGGGACAGACTGGACTCTGCATTTCGCAGGCGAGTCTTAAACTGAATCGTCTGCAAAATGCAGAGGTCCAGTGGCATCACTAGGACCAGGAGGTAAATTCTTCGGCGGTGGTCCAACCTGAAGAGAAGCGAGTCTCAATTGCTGCAGAATTTTCCCGCAGGTATGATTATTCCATTTTGACACATACCTGTACTTTATCTGGTGTTGCTTATAACATAACTGTACTTAATATATTTTACACTTTTCTAAACATTTTGTTTAATACATATCCTCCTAGGTCAGGAACCACCACAGAGAGCATCTCCTGGTCCTCAGCTGACCACCCATGATCGTTCCCTGCAGCCTACCAGTAAGTAATTTTTTTTTACATTTATACAAAACACAACAATGTTCAATTATGCTACATAAACTAAATACATTATTACTATTGTTTTTTATAGGCTGCTCTGCATCACAATGGCTCTCTAGGCCAGCTCATCCACCTCCTCCTCCTTGTAAGTACCATTGGAACTCACATTGTAGCTCAAAAATAAAAAAAATTGCTTTTTACTAGGTATTCATAAATGTTTTCTATCAATTTATTTGTAGCGTGCCAAACACCACACAGGAGGCACAGGCAGGACCCCTCACCCTCACCTCCTCGTAAGTATCCAATAAGGGCTGTGTGTGTACAACCACTAACACATATTTAACCCTTTGAGTGACAGAATGGTACTCAGAGGGTTAACTACTTGCTTTCAACAGACACACAATATACACATAGAGCACTAACAATTATAACTACTACTAAAAAAATACATAACTACTATGTACTAGATATGCACATATTTTTTTCTAAATGTAACACATCTTTTTTTCATTTTGGAAAAACTATGTATTACACATTTCTTCCACTTCTCTTAAGAATCCTTTTAATGTATTTGTTGCATAGATACGCAGACAACATTTGAACAGCTCCCCCATTGTGACAGTGTGTATTTCGTTCACTATGAAGGTGTGCCAACAAAACAAAATGTGCATGCTAATCAAAGGCTGGGTGTGTTCCCTGCTTGCATTTTGTACATGTGTTAAATGTTTCATAATCTTAAGTAACCTTTTTGAAGAAGAAGGTGTCAATTGTACACAAACTACATGTAATACACCTTTACACCTTTGGACTTAAGATGTGTGACTTCAAATGACTTCAGATGTGCGTATTAGTGCAAATGACTATAACAAAATGTGTACTCCTACAAAGTAAGAGTTATTCACTTTGTCCACTACTACACATTTATGTACAACAAAATATGTAATAAAAAAGTTGATAAAAAACTTTAATAAAGTACGCATTTTGTTCAACACGAGTGCACGAGTACACATTTTGTTCTACATAAATGTGTAGTACTGGACATTGTAACAACAAAGTCAATAACTCTTACTTTGCACGAGTACACATTTTGTTCAACATAAATGTGTAGTACTGGACATTGTAATAAAGTCAATAACTCTTACTTGGCAGGAGAACACATTTTGTTCTACATAAATGTGTAGTACTGGACATTGTAATAACAAAGTCAATAACTCTTACTTTGCACAAGTACACATTTTGATCTACATAAATGTGTAGTACTGGACATTGTAATAAAGTCAATAACTCTTACTTTGCACGAGTACACATTTTGTTGTAGTCATTTGCACGAATACGCACATCTGAAGTCATTTGAAGTCACACATCTTAAGGCCAAAGGTGTATTGGGTATTTACATGTAGTTTGTGTACAATTGACACCTTCTTCTTTAAAAAGACTACTTAAGATTATGAAACATTTAACACATGTACAAAATGAAAGCAGGGAACACACCCAGCCTTTGATTTGCATACACATTACACTGTCACAATGGGGGACCTGTTCAAATGTTGTCTGAGTATCTATGCAACAAATACATTAAAAGGATACTTAAGAGAAGTGGAAGAAATGTTTAATACATAGTTTTTCCAAAATGAACCCTCCACCTCCCAATTTCAATCCTCCACTTCGAAGGTTCACACACACCTTATCCCACCGCAGGGGTCGAAAGTTCACACACACCCTACCCTACCGCAGGGGCCGAAGTTTCATACACACCCTACCCCACCACAGGGGCTGAAGGTTACACACACTCTACCCCACTGCAGGGGCCGAAGATCCACACAAACCTTACCCCACCGAAGGGGCCAAAGTTTCACATATCTTACCCCACCGCAAGGGCCAAAGGTTCACAAACCTTACCCCACCACAGGGGCCGAAGGTACACTCACTCCAACCCTACCCCACAGAAGGGACCAAAGGCTTACACACAGATATATATATATAAAATCACTACATTTTATCACTGTCCTGAGTATGGTTATATTGTATCTCTGTCCTGATTTGTGTTCCATTGCAATACATAAATTGCTTCATCTATGTCCTGATTCCATGTTCTATCAGAAATTCATATATCATTTATTATATTACTGTTCAGATTCCATGTTTTGTCTGACATACATTCATTGTTGTATTTTATCACTGTTATTACTCCATGCTCTATAGGACATACTTCATTGTTGTTTTATATCACTGTACAGTTTATGTAAGTATTCAGACGCATTTAGTACCCGTTAATATTCAAATGGGCACGCTACCATATATTCAGGCATAGATACATACCTGCACATCACGGAAGTTAATTTTCCATCTCACGCTATTGTAGGAGGTCCCCTAGCCTCAGGTTTTTGTGAACAGATGTTTCTCACATCTTCTCACTCAGGTTTCCCAGTGCCCGTCTCACCTCATACCAAAGTCAGTCCCATCATACTGTGAGCTTCAATATCGGCGCAACATTTCCTACAATAAACAACATCAGGTATCCTTAATAAGGATCAAACTTCAACCCGCACCTCATCACAGAGGCTGAAGGATATCACTTCAATACTTACCTCATTGTAGAGAGCGAAGGATTACACTTCAATCCTTACCTCATTGCAGAGGCCGAAGGATCACAGCTCATACCTTACCTCTTTGCAGGAGGCCGAAGGTATCCCAACCCATTCCTTACCTCTTCATAGAGGCCGAAGGTACTACAGCTCATACCTTACCTCTTCATAGAGGCTGAAGGTACCACAGCTTTACCTTACCTCTCCGTAGAGGCTGAAGTTACCACAGCTCATACCTTAACTCTTCATAGAAGCTGAGGGTATCACAGCTCATACCTTACCTCTTTGTAGAAGTCAAAGGTACCACAGCTCATACTATCCAAATACATTCCATTGAATTATGTGGATTTAACCTTTTGAATACTGGTGATTGCCAAGGCATAGCTTTGCAACACATTGGTGACCTCTCTCACATTCATTTAAGATTAAGTAAAGTTTAAAAGAGTTATACATTTTATTATTAAAAATGCATTGAAGTTCAAACTGCTAGTAAGAGGTGGAACTTTCACTATTTAATTCTATGGAGGACTATAGCCAGTTACTCCCTTGCCCTTAGAGAACAACTGAATAACCAAGTTCAGTGTTCTTTCAGTCTAATATAGGGCTCAAAATTTCCACTCGCCACAAGCCAATGGCGACTGAAAATTTAGCCCTGGGAGTAGAAATTCAGCCCTGGTGGGTATGTTTTGGCTTGCAGTGGCAAGTAACTTTTCAGGTCTGGCTGGTAGCAAAGGACTTAAGTCCTGGTCTAATATATTATACAATTTTGAGCTGTAATATCCTTTTACCTCTTAGAGGCCGAAGGTACCCTAGTATCTTACCTCACCTCTTTATAGAGGCCAAAGGTACCCTATCTTACCTTACCTCACCTCTTCATAGAGGCCAAAGGTACTCTAGTATCTTACCTTATCCCTCACCTCTTCATAGCACTTTCAGGTTCCTCACCTCTTCGTAGAGGCCAGAGGTCACCTTAGGTCTATACCCAGGGCCAGATTTGCCATTAGGCAAAGTAGGCACCTGCCTACAGGTGCACGCCAATGAGGGGCGCCTGCCATTTGGATTTTTTTTTTTTAAATATTCTTAGAAAAAAAAAAAACTAGCTGCCTCGCTGGCTGCGCCGGCGGCACCCCCTCACATTGCCCGCCCCCCCAGTCTTGTACCTGATGGAGCTCCCTCGTCGCCTCTTTAGGAATGCAGAGCGCTGGGAGATGACATCATCTCCCAGTGCTCTGCATTCCTGAATAGGAGACCGCGCGGGAGCTCCATCAGGTGCAAGACTGTGCCAAAGGAGGCACATACAGATCTGCTACCACGGAGGTAGAAAACGGGCAACGGGGGGAGGCAATGTGAGGTCAATGCGGAGCTAATGGGGGGCAAGTTGGAGCTGATAGGGGGCAATGTGGAGCTAATGAGGGGCAAGTTGGAGCCAATGGGGGGCAATGTGGAGATGGTGGGGGCAAGTTTGAACTGATGGGGTGGGGGGCAATGTGAGGGCAATGTGGAGCTGATGGGGGCATTGTGAGGGCAATATGGAGCTGATGGGGGGCATTGTGAGGGCAATGTGGAACTGATGGGGAGCATTGTGAGGGCAATATGAAGCTGATGGGGGGCAATGTGAGGGCAATATGGAGATGATGGGGGGGCAATGTGGAGATTAGGAGCATTGTGGAGGTATCCAGTGCAGATGGCCCACGGGGGGGGGGCGCTTCAAATTTCTGTGCCTACAGGCTCCTGAGATGTAAATCCAGCCCTGTTTATACCTTACCTCTGTAACAGTTTTATTTGATACTCAGACACAGTAGGTTAGATAAAACACAGTTTTTAGATAAAACACAGAAAAGCAATAACCCTCACGTGTCCAGTAATATATAACACAATATAGTACTGACACAGGACAGGTTACAGTAATGTATACCCACACGGGTCCAGTATATGTACAATTCAACAACAACAATATACTGACACAGGTCAGGTAACGTTCATGTGATACTCAAACGAGGCAGCACTGAATGGGTTACTATTAGGGCAGGAAGGCTGAACGGCCCTAATAGCTCGAGGCCCTTTAGACTCTCACTCTGCAGAGAGTGCAATAATATTGAGTAACACCACAATAGTAAACGGAGGCCCAGGACAAGCTTGTGAACTGCCGTAGCAGTAGTGGAGGAGTGACTGTATGCCTGGAAGGGCACCCAACGGAGACTGCACTGATGGATAGCCGGTGGAATTGGGCACCTTCCCCGAAGTGGTTAACAACGCTCAGACCAATGTCGACTGCCCGATCGAGACAACAGCCTGAGGCACCCAGGGTAAGGGCAACCTCAGCGTTTATGGCAGGAAGAAGGGTCAAGCATACCGTGGTGCACAGATGGAATGAAACACACTGGAAATGTCGCCCACACGATACCAACAGATAACTGAGACTAGACTGCAGGAATATAGTGAGGCCACAGTGACACTGTCCGGAGACAGAGTGGAGCCCAGATAACAACCCCAACCAAGGACCGGATGGGGCCGTAGGCAGAACTGATACACAGGCAATGGAGCCCAACCTGGCCGGTACACAGAGCAGGAACGTCAGCCAATCTGAGTCGGTACACAGAGCAGGAAAGTCAGCCAGACCGGGTTGGTACACAGAGCAGGAATGTCAGCCAATCCGAGTTGGTACACAGAACAGGAATGTCAGCCAAGCAAGGTCGGTACACGGAGCAGGAACATCAGCCAATCCGAGTTGGTACACAGGGCAGGAACGTCAGCCAGGCCGGATTGGTACACAGAGCAGGAATGAGATGCAGAGTAGTCAGGCGGTCCGGGTCGGTACACAAGGCAGGAATGGATACAGCAGAGTAATCAGGCAGTCCGGGTCGGTACACAAAGATCACATGAAAACTGGAACAAGCCATAGGCAGCACCTTACCTCTTCGTAGATCCTGGAGGTTACCTCAAGTCCTTACTTGCCTCTTAACAGAGGCCGAAGGTCACACTCAAGGGAACCTCACCTCTTTGTAGAGGTTGGAGGTCACTTCAGGTCAATTCCTTCCTCTTCATAGAGGCCGAAGGTCACTCTCGCAGGCCTACACCCCTTCATTAGGGCCACAGGTCAACCCAGTTACATACCATACCCCTTCACCTCAGAGCATGAGTTTGGCCTTCAAATGTAGGACCTCAGAGTTCATTAAGTAGATACTAGCAAGCATCTCTCCTTCCCATGCCAGGATATGTATTTTCTTCATTATGTATTTAACCTCTGTTACTCCGTTCAGACGGGACGGGCCTAGATTCAGGTCCTCCGCATTACCTATCATGCAAACTTCGATTTCAACCTTGGTCTGACTCAAGACAGCTTCAGCATTCTACATCATTGTGCTCTGCTACAACCATTTTCCTTCTTTCAATCATGTACAGGTTTAAGCTTTTCTTAGAAGCCTAGGCAACCTTCACGTCCTTCTTATTGCACCCCCGCCTTATAACCAGAGTACGAATTCCTTAATATTAACCCCTTTCCTTTCAGCACCAAACTATCACCATTATCCTGGTCACCAACAGCCTTGCTTTCTTTGGGCTCCCTTGCCAAAGCAAGGCTCCTGGCATCAGGGACCGGTACCCTCGCTCAAAGGGACACACTAGTTCGGCTCACCAGCCACTTCACCCTTATCATTTCTGTTTTAAAAGGGACCAAGCACATGTAGGTTATCTCAATCCTTACTTTTCTTCCTCGATTTCTGGTATTCTTTAAACACTAGTTATCTAACTACCATTCACTAGCATCACATGGTCGCCAGCCTAGTCTCCCTCTCCAATACGGTCACCTCTTTACTACCTATTAATTTATTACATCCTACTCAGTCTCACTCGTTTAGGTCTGGATCCTATCCAAATCTCCAGTTACACATTTAGAATGGGAGCGGCATCCTCCACTTTTAAGTAGATTATGCCAGTACTTCTCTTATTTTAACTTGGCAGATATCAACCTTAAGGTTGCTCACTTTACTTCCTAAAGCCTTCTGCTTCACTTTAACAAGGTGTCAGACTTATCCAAATATTGTCATCTTTGAGCAAGTACATAAACATTTTAATCATACTGTCCTTTTTGCCTCAATTCAGGCCTACCACGTCGATCTTCACCCGAGCTTCTGGTAAGCTCAGGGTTATGGCAAACCTCTCTAATGGAAGCCCCGACTACAAGTATAAGATTTCCGCACTCCATCTTTTGGAGCGAAGTATTTCTGTAAATCCTGTCCTTTACCCCGGGATCCTTTCTTTGGCATGTTCCTTGGGGGTTCAGATAGCATATTCTTGTGTAAATGAAACACGATGTTCAATTGAAAGCTATGAATCAGCTAAAAGAAGGGCACCTCGGGATCAGAGCCCAAAGGTTAGGAGTCCATTTTCATCTGTGTTCAAACCACAACCCATATTTATTTCATTTTTGACTGGGATAGGAGGGAGAGTTAATAAAATAGATAAATAAATACATAATTAGATAGATAGATAGATAGATAGATAGATAGAGAGATATAGATATATAATTGGTACGTAATGTGACAGATATATGTAACAGCAATTCTGTCATTTGCATGGCCCCTCATATTGCCCTGATACCTCTAGTTCATTATACATATGAGAGACATTAAATAATAGAATATAAAATGTGAGCACTCATGATACATAAAAATTAAAGTCTTTATTTGTTCACCACAGCATAGCAGCAGTAGTGTACAAACACATGGGCAGCATTACAGCCAAATTAGCACACTAGCCAACAGCTGTTTTGTGCTTTCAAGCAATTTTGCAAGACATTGTAGTGTAAAAATACAGCTTTCCATAACACTCATTCAAGCTAAAATGTTGATTTTACAGATATAGGCAAAACCAAAATGGACTATTTTATAAACATCCTTACTTTAAAGAATTCAGTCTCAAAGCCCCTGGTGCATTTAAGTTAGTAATCCATCTGGATTAACATTGTAGTTTATTACTATCTCTGTTACAGCCTCTTGCTTTCATAAACAAATTTTGACAAATTGGAATTGCTTTTCTGATCTTCCATAATGTGTACAAACCTAGTTTTGGCTTCAGATTTCCCAGTGAGTTGCTTGTGCTCACATACACTTTCTTTTAAATACTGTTTGTTTTTTCCAGTATGAAATCTATGGGAAGGGCATATGAAAGCATACAAAACATATAGTGCTAGAACATGCTAGACAATTTCCACTGTTCCTCAGTTCTTACCTGAGCTGGCTGAGCTTCTATTGTGACTGAATGACAGGCATACTTTGCAGACTGATACATTAGACACTCAAGAGACAGACAAGTACAACATACTTAACACTCATTCCTACCAGTGCAAAACGAATAGGGACAAGTATAAACAGAAGTGCGGTGGTACAGCATGCCTGCAGCAGCTACTGTGAACTGCAATTTTTTTGCCAACTGCTGAAGCTAGCAGGCCTATCCTCATCCTGTACTGTAAAATAAAGACTTCATTGGCATTGGGAGATGGGAAGAAAGAAAGTTACTGCTGAAATTTTGACTCTACCTGAAGGCAGATAGAAATTCAAAGAGGGAGAGAAGGAATTGCAGTTACAAGGAGTGCATATGGTAATTTTATTTCTCACTTGACAGTGACAGAAAGAGACAGTTTATTAACCCCTTCCCAAAAAAAGATGCCTTTGACTGATACATGACAGAGACAGTCAAGGACCTTGACATCAACTATGACTGAGGTCGATAGTGACAGATACTGGAAATATAGTCTTACATGATACAGTATTTTAAGAAGAATATGATATCACTCCACACTCAGTTAAATTGTATACTTTACTGTAAAAATCAACACTATTTTGATTATACCCAGCAAATATACTAGAGGCAGGGATAAGGAGAAAGGAGTAGGAGGAGTGCAGGGATGTGGTAGTAAAGTGATAGTTCAAAAATTGACTGCAACCACAGCTGCTGCAGTGTGTAAAATAAAGGATGATGATCCTCCTCCTCCTCCTCCTGAGGAGGCTGTTTGTAAAAGTGACATAAAAACATCTACTGCCAGCTGTAGTAGTAATAAACATTTTAAGAACACTGAAGATGACAAAGAGTCACATTCTAGTGTTGATGGCATAGAGAAGAAGGTGTAGCAGTTAAACCCATAAAGTGGAGCCGAAGGACACCCGGCTTAGGTGATAAACTGATATAACGGTCATAAAAGATTTAACGGGCTATTAAAACTTTCCTTTATTAAATGCTGATAAAAAACATAGAGACATGACATAAGAGTCAGCTACAAGGAACTGTCTGACGCGTTTCGAGCATACTTATCTCTTACTCATAGACTACCTAGTCTATGAGCTCCACTTTATGGATAGAATGTATGGAGTCACTTCGGAGGATTCAAGTGGATCGAGCACACTAAAGCAAAGAATTGGTGAGCTTTCAAGTTTACTTTTACCAGGGATTTACAGTTTTGCATCAATTACATTGAGCATCAGTTTGTTTTGTAGCAGTTAAACTAATGCTGCTCCTGACACAAAGTAAAAGCACGTGTCCTCAAAGTGGTGATGGATGTTCTTAAAATCTCCCTAAAAGGTAAAAAGATATTTTTTGAGCCTTCAAAAAGCCTAGAGGAAAATGAATGTAGTTGGGAGGAATATATCCTTCCAGTGCCCCCCTCTTTTTCTGATACTGATTACGTTTAGAGTGAGAGAAATGATGACATGGCAAAAAAATTAGCTGAAATGAAAAGGCTCAGTCTTCCACCACTGCAAAGCACTATGCCTGGTTATAGATTCTTTGAGAGATCAGTTGTAAAGTCTGACTCTAGACAAGTAAAGATGCCTAAAATACACATTCATCTTGTCAATCATCATCACTGCAGAGAAACAATACACTTATCCGGTCCAGAGCACACTAAGAGAACCCAGCACTTATAGGGTTTAAAAGGGGATGTGGTTGTTTTCAAAACCAAGTCTATGATTAAGCGCTAATTGCAACGCGAAACACGTTAGACGGTTTGTGGGACCCCTTCCCAGTCTTATTGCACCTTCTCCTCACTCTGTCAGTATATTGCATCCTTTCGTGTTTTTTATGATATGAATAAAGCGTTATGATGTTTTAACTGGACTTTCATTTCAAGTTGGTGTGCGACTGTCTCTTTATATGGATACAACCATCATCACTAACACCACTTCAAATTCCAACACCCATTCACTCAAACACTATAGCTAAGTAAGCAGCAACATGGGTCTTTATCATCATTCAAAGCTATGATGACTGCTTCTCCTACTGTTGGAAATGCAACACCATTGACACCTACTGCTTATACAATTACCAATCTAGCCCCTGTATTAGGGGAACCCTTCAGACTATGAAATCTTCAGTATTGAAATACTTCATTCACAATCCAAAGCTAAAGATGGCATTGTCCGTTATCTGCATAAAAAAACATGTGGAAATCAGGATCTCATCTAGGCACATTCTCATTAAGACAAACCAGGAATAGTAAAATGTTAGATGTACAACATCTAGTAGCATTAGAAGCATTCCTAAAAGTTCATGGGGCTTACTGGCACATAACAGCAGTGCTGTAGATGTGTGAGTGAGTGGGTTCCATTTCCTTCATTTACAATAACTCATAAGGTTACTGCTGCTGTTTTGCAAAAGCAAAGGACCAAGGATTATGACTCTGAGCTTAATGCTTGTCATATTATTAAAGCAATAAAGTTACACAGTTCTTCCATTATGTACTGCCAACCCACACTTACTGAGTTCTTCGAAAGGAGTCAAAACCTGCACAAAAATAATCCAAAAGTTTACCTGTGGAATGGGAAACTTGCCAAACTGTTGGCAGTTGACATGCTGCCCTAATTGCTTAAAGGTTAAAGCACCCACACCAATAACGCAGGAGGTGATGTGCACTAAAGTATGCAAATGGGGGGAAGGGAGTCAGTTAAAGAGGTATGTTGTGGAGGTTATTTTTATTTACGTGGAACAGCAGGGCATTTTGTTTTGAATAGGAGTGTGTATTTTATGTAATTGGGATGCTACTGGTGCCATAGTTAAATAGCAACAATAGAAAAAGAGGTTCTGATAATATTTTTAGTATAAAGGGTTCATCCTGACACCTTGCACCAAATCTACGCAAGCTAAACTGCTGTTTTTTTGCATAAAGCTACTGGGAACGCTTAGGTATTGGAATAGAGTAGGAAAATAACTTTTAAAAATGCTACAATATATATGCATTTTCACTTGCAAATAACTCCAGCCCAAATATACAATCATGATGATTTAAAAATACATTTGCCCCACTTCTTGAAAAAGTTAGAAAGCATGCCACGATTAGGTATTTCATTTTATATTGTAGCAATAGTGACATCAAGTGGCTGTGACAGTAATTTACAAGTTGTAGATTTGTCCAGTATTTTAAAAGTGAACTGATCAATATTTCATATTTTATAGAACCCATTTTACTTTTATCCCCAGATAACAGTATTGCAATGTGCTTTTCTGTTTTGATGGTGCTGTGTCTATAGCTACTTTTCAAGTAATAAATGGGGATGGGTGAACATTTTCAAGAATAATTTCCTGCAAAAAATGCAGTTTTTCTGCTTTTTTCGCCTAGCTCATTCTGTTGAAATCAATGGGAACTTTAAATTTACACACAACACATAACAAATATTATTTTACTTCCCAAAGGTATAGTATAAAATTGGCATGAGGGTGCCTGTGTTGGTGGAGTGTGGAGAAAGAATCAGTTGAACAGGGAATATTTTGGGTGGGGGTTTGTTTACTGGGATTGGGACATTTAATAAAAAAATAAATCCTTACTACAATAAAAAAAACAAAAACATAATATATGGTATAAAAGGGGTCTGAGGAGGGTGCCTGTGTTGGTGGGTGGAGTCTGGGGAATGAATCAGTTGAACAGGGAATTTGTTTTGGTGGGGGGGTTTTTGACTGGTATTGGGGTGACAGTTAATAAAAAAAATAAAATAAAATAAAATAAGAAATGTGTTTGTAAAGTGATATAGAAAGGAACCTCCTGACATAAACTGCCACTGGGGTAGACTGATACTTGACGTGATAGATTATTTTGTAGAGGATGATTTGGTATATTTGGTGTTAGAGGCCCAAGCCCTGAGGAAACATTGATTTGTAGGACTTATTAGAGGCACAAGCACTGAAGAAACATTGATTATACTCTATTAGGAGGGTAGATAGGTTAATCTGCTGCCAGGAACGTGAATGCAGAACAGTATGCTGTCTCCCGGGTGCTCTGGTTAGGCAAGTTGCGGACAGGGTTGACAGATTGTTGGGAGGGGCTGGAAGTGATCCAGCTGTCTTGGTACATATTGGTACCAATGACCAAGTAGGAGGAAATGGAGGTCCCTGAAGAAGGACTGGGTTGCATATGACTGGGCTGTAAATATAGAGGGCTATTCCCTGTTTAGGAGAGACAGGATTAATAGAAAAGGGGAAGTGTGTGCTTATATTTGAAACCAGAGTTAAATCCAATTTTGAGAGGTGATGTTAGTGAGGAAACTGGCCAAAATGTGGAGTCCTTGTGGGTAGAAATTGAGACTAAATGTGGTGTAAAAGGTAAAAAAAAAGGTGTTGGTGGGCATATGCTACAAACCACCAAATATTGATGACAACGTTGAGCCCCAACTTCTATTGCAAATGAGGAAAGCTGCCCAGCTTGGGCATACTATAATTACTGGAGATTTTAATTATCCAGATATCAACTGGAAAAATAAGACCTGTCAGAGTGCTAAGGGTAGCAGGTTTGTGACACACTTCTTGAAAGCTACATGTCACAAATGGTGGAAGTGCCGGCAAGAAATAACAATATATTGGACCTAGTGATAACGAATAACACAGAAATGGTATCCAATATTAAGGTAAGCGAACATTTGGGAAACAGTGATCACAACATGGTTACATTTGCGATCAGATTGGCAAAGCAAAACTGTATAGGTTCAACCAAAACTCTTAATTTTAAAAAAGCTAACTTCAAATTATTAAGGGCTTCAATGCAACACATAGACTGGGATACATTATTTTAAGACAAAAATACTGAGGATAAATGGTCAGAATTCAAATTTAGGTTGCGGAAATGTACCCAACAGTATATACCAATGGGGAACAAATGCAAAAGAAGTAAGTCAGCGCCAATGTGGTTAAGTGCACATGTAAAGGAGGAAATTGCAAAGAAAAAAAAAGCATTCAAACTATTTAAGTCTGCAGGAACCGAACATTCTTTCTTAAAATACAGGTATTGTAAAAAGGCAATAAGGGTAGCAAAAATAGAAAATGAAACTCGAATTGCAAGGGAAAGTAAGACTAATCCAAAAAAAAGTTTTTCAAATATATAAATAGTCAAAAACTTAAGAGGCAGTGCATTGGACCATTCAGAAATGAGATGGGTGAGCTGATTAGTGAGGATAAGGAAAAGGCCGATGTTCTAAACACTTTCTTTGCATCAGTATATGCAAGGGAGCAAGGAATGGTAGAAGAGCCTCAATAAGTAACTAATAAAGCAACACAATTATCAGATATTGGGTTAACTCAAGAAGATGTCATGGGTAGACTGAACAAAATTAAGACTGACAAAGCACCGTGTCCTGATGGTATATATCCACGGGTTCTTAAGGAACTCAGTGCAGTGTTGGCAAAACTCCTATATTTACTCTTTAAAGATTCTCTCACCACAGACTCAGTGCCACAAGACTGGCGAAGAGCCAATGTAGTGCCTCTATTTAAGAAGGGAACTAAAACAGAACCTGGAAACTATAGACCTGTGAGTCTGACCTCTGTAGTGGGAAAACTGGTAGAAGGGATAATAAGGGACTATATTCAGGATTACAACACAAAAAATAAGATTATTAGCAGGAATAAACATGGTTTTATGAAGAATAGATCATGCCAAACTAACCTTTTAAGATTCTATGAGGACGTAAGCCGCAACCTTGACAATGGCAAGGCAGTTGATGTAGTATATCTAGACTTTGCAAAGGCATTTGATACAGTGCCACACAGAAGGCTGGGGTATAAAATAAGGAAATCGGGGCTAGGAGATGACCTTTGCAATTGGATACAAAACTGGTTGAAGGATAGGGAACAGTGTGTGGTTGTAAATGGACAATTCTCCAATACAGTTAAAGTGGAGAGTGGAGTACCTCAGGGTTCAGTATTAGGTCCGCTGCTTTTTAACATGTTTATAAATTACCTAGAAATAGATATAGAAAGCAAATTATCAATATTTGCAGATGACACTAAATTATGCAGGGTAATTCATTCAGAACATGATAATTGCTCTCTACAGAGAGATTTATATAAAATGGCAGATTGGGCAAACAAATGGAATATGAAGTTTAATGTGGGGAAGTGTAATGTCATGCATTTGGGAGGAAATAATCCCAAGGCTACTTATAAACTTGAAAGAAAAGGTGACACAGCGCCAGAAAAGCTCTCAATACTTTTATAGTGATCAAATTTATATAGTTTTAGTGAATAGGAGAATCATAGCTCCCTAAAAAAATATAAATAAAAAAGAGCTATAGAAGGATCTAGGGGCTATTTAATACTGAATCTCTTATAGAGATGGTAGGTCCATATAAAATCAATGGATAAGTTATAGGAAGAGATAATATTAGTCCACAGTAAGATACTGTCCCTATATTGTCTTTACTCATACGTTCTCTGCTGCTTGTCTCAAGAAATGTGTGTCAGACCGGGAATCCGTGGAGTTGTCACATGTAAAACAGTATAGGAATGAGGAAGAGACAGCGCAAGTAGATCTAAGTGCAGTATTTTAATATTTATTGTAGCAACTGCATAAAACAAGTATTCAATACTTTCTCACATTTCCATTAAAAACACTTTAAAAAGATAAAAAGTATATTGCGACATCATTCGAATAGATTGAGCACCAGGAGCCAAGCTCTACCCTGTAGTATTGTAGTGGGCTCCGTTAACGTGCTCTCTAGTAAGGGGCCATCACTATTTTATTTAGTTCTAATATACGGATTGTCTAATTAGACTTTATTATTCAGTATTATCTTTGCTCAAGTCCATTATTCCGTAACACTCTGTAGTCTATGTATATAACTTAGTGCCTCCTACGATACCCGGACACATTCATATTAACAGCTTGAACATCATAAGCTGTATATTACTTAAGCAGACCTATTGGATCCTTTCTATGCAGAAAAATTTCTATATTTTAAGATGATACTATCACGGTGCCGTGATTGCTGGCTTTTGCTGTCAGTCAGTTGTAGTGCTCTCGATTGGCTGCCTGTCATTAGTCCGCCCATTATTGCCTATATAGACTGGGCTCATGCACCCTTTGGTTGCCCTTTCGTGGTGTCTCTATGTCAGTGGTCACCTGCCTATGGGTCCTGTGTCTACTGGGCCCGCTTGAGCTCCCTATTGCCCAGTGTCAGTGTCCTTGCCCAGACGTCCAGTGTCACTCCTGAGTGGTCCCTGTTTCCGTTCCTTATCCGGTTTGGCTGACGTTCCTGCTTCCGTTCCTGACCCGGTTTGGCTGTCGTTACTGCTCCAGTATCCTGTTCTGGCCTGACTGTCGTTCCTGCTCCTGGACCCAGACTGACATTCTCCTTCTGGACTTGGTCGCCTGGGTGATATTCTGACTACTGGATTCTGCTTAGGTTGCCTTCTGATACCAGGCTGGGCCTCCGTGTTGTCCAGTATGCAGTACTGGTTTACTCCATATCACCGGTTGCTAGCGGCCTCCATTACAGCACCGGTAGGGCTTCCGTGTTGTCCAGTACGCGGTACTGGTTTACTCCATATCACTGGTTGCTAGCGGCCTCCATTACAGCACCGGTAGGGCTTCCGTGTTGTCCAGTACGCGGTACTGGTTTACTCCATATCACCGGTTGCTAGCTGCCTCCATTACAGCACCGGTAGGGCTTCCGTGTTGTCCAGTACGCGGTACTGGTTTACTCCATTTACACCGATTGCTTACATTACCAACTTTACAGCCCGGTATATTGGCAAGGCCGGTAGAGCCTCCTTCATAGTCGTACCATCCTCCAGGCTGCCTTGCCCAGTATATTGGCAAGGCCGGTAGAGCCTCATTCATATTGTTGTACCATTCTCAGGCTGCCTTGCCCAGTATATTGGCAAGGCCGGTAAAGCCTCCTTTAATCCTGTGTTGCCAGTTCCAGGCTGCCTTGACTGGTATATTGGTAAGGCCGGTAGATCTTATGTCTTCTCTTTGTGCCAGTCTCCAGGTTGCCTTACCCGGTATTTGGCAAGGCCGGAAGAGCCTACTATACTGTATCATTGTATGAGTTACTATTTTGTACCTATCGTGTGTTTGTTTCATATATGTATGTTCAGGACCTGTGAGGGTCCTTTTCAATAAAGTTGTGTTTTTATCTTACCTCTGTGTCTGAGAGTCAAAACAAACCGTGACAGATACACTTTGAATGATGTCGCAATATACTTTTTATCTTTTTAAAGTGTTGATATATGTTTTTAATGGAAATGTGAGAAAGTATTAGTATTGAATACTTGTTTTATAAAGTTGCTACAATAAATATTAAAATACTGCACTTAGATTTACTTGTGCTGTTTCTTCCCCATTCCTATACTACTTATAAACTTAATGGAATCATTTTAGGGGACTCGTTGCCAGAGAAAGAACTACAAACTTGGAAAAAGTGACCAGTGTCAAACAGCAGTAGCAAAGGCAAACAAAATTCTGTCTTGTATAAAAAGAGGTATTGAAGCAAAAGTGATAACATTATTTTGCTATTGTACAAATCATTGGTAAGACCTCACCTTGAGTATGCTTTGCAGTTTTGGGCACCAGTTCTGAAAAAGGATATATTAGAACTAGAGAGGGTACAGCGAAGAGCAACAAAATTAATTAAGGGAATGGAGGACTTGACATATGAGGAACAACTAGACAAACTTGGTTTATTTACTCTAGAGAAAAGACGACTAAGAGGAGACCTTATCACATTGTACAAATATATGAGAGGTCCATACAAGGATCTCTGTGGTGAGCTATTTATTCCAAGGCCTGATCAGATGACCAGGGGACACCCCTAGAGATTAGAGGAAAGGAGGTTTAGACATCAGCAGAGGAAGGGTTTTTTTACAGTAAGGTCTGTTAAATTGTGGAATTCATTGCCCTAGGAGGTGGTTATGGCAGATACAATGGATACATTCAAGAGAAGATTAGATACATTTCTTTCCAAAGGGAACATACAGAGTTATATTATTAGTAGACAGATCAGGAAGGTCTGATAAAGACTAACTTATGTAGTAGCAGGAAAGCTATAAAATTACTGGGGTATGAAGAAAAGGTTGAACGTGATGGACTTTCGTCTTTATTCAACCTAATTTACTATGTTACTATGATTTGTAGGAATTAGAATTGTTTGGCACAAGCCTAAAGGAAACATTGATTTGTAGGACTTAGAAACGAACCCCCCAAAATTGTTTTTTTTTGTAGGACTACTGTTTTTTTAATTTTTTTAAAGCACAAGCACTGAGAAAAGAAAATAACATACTGGCCTAGTGCCAGCAGGTCATGTCATGTCAATGTTAGTGGATGTAGATGTGGAATTTTCGACTGCTGTTCTTGCTGCTGCTGCTGAGTTGTTTAAGCAGTAGGATGATTAGGCACCTCAAAGGGAATGGGATCAACAACACCAGTAGCATGGGTGATGGATGATGAAGGTTCCACTTGTCACAACTAGCTCCAGTGATGCACCTAAGTAGCAGCACAATAAGTAGCCCCCAGTATATGTGGAGAAAAGAAGTGGGCCAATAATTGTTCTCCACCTGCCCCTTCTCCACAGTCATGGGTGTGTTGTTATTATTATATAAATGTTTCCCTTGAGAGCAGGAACTGTGCCTTTCATCAGCAACTGCAATTTGCACAGTGTGTGTGTGGTAAATAACACCTGAGGGCACAACTGTATCCAAACACCATGACACCAGACCCCAAATACTGCCGCTGTCACTATACCCCTTGTCCACACCTTGCTAAGGACACATGACAACTTGCTGACAGCTTAATAGTAATGATGAACCTTCCTTGCCACTAGCTTAGCGTATTCTGCAGGATGGAATCTCCTCAGATGCTGCTTGATGCCCTGCTTGCAATTCTCCTCTAAAACACTGCCATGTGTGGTTAGTGCACCACACAGTGTGCAATGGGTGGACATGAACTCCCACATCCTAACATCTATATAGTGGCTATCAGTTGGTGGGGGGAGGTGATGATTAATGAGGTGTATTGGCAGAAGATGTAGTTACCCTAGAAGAAGAAAGTGATGACGAGCTAGTTGTTTTGCTCATCATGGAACTTCCAGTCTCTGCCTGAGTTTCTCTATTCTTCCTCCTCTTTGATCTCCACCTTGTCTCTTGTTGCCTTTCTGGAGAGTCATGAGGCACAGCAACGGAGTTACTTGATTTGTGCTGGGTGTTTGGCAGGGCTCAAAGCCACAGATGGTGGCAACATCTGTTGGGTGTCTGGTGTAATCTGGAGGGTCTGGAGGACACTTTGCTTCCCTGGATGTCACATTATGATCAGCTGCATCTAAGTACTCCTGTATTTTCTTTGTCTATTATCTCTTTGCAGGTTTGCTCTGAAGTTTGGGCTTTTCATTTCTTGCGCTTTGTATATTTATTATGCTCACGTTACTTACCTGCTTTTGTAACTGTGATATCTGTATTTAAGGGATATTTCTGTATATATTCTTATCTGGACTCTCCAGATTTTTTGTGGTTTTATGCCTTATTATTGAACTATACTGTTTATGAATAAAGCCGTTTTTTATTTTTTGCTATCCTAGTGTGCCTCAATATATTTGGGTTCTTTTTGGGTGGGTATTATGGTTCCTTATACAATTACACTTCCCATAATTGAGTCTATTCAGTAGTTTTTGACCCTGAGAGCACCTGGACTATTTTAGTCTATATTTAGGGTATATTTAATATAGCCTGGGCAATTCCTAATTGCTTGTGTTTTGAGTCTTTCTCACTGACTTGTCACAAATCGTGCACAGTGCTGTTAGTGATGACTGCACTGTGAATGCTCCAAGAGAAAAATAGTCCCGCACCCATGACTTCAGGAGGTAGGGATAGGGAACAATGGCCTCTTTCTTCTTGTCCTCCACATTCATTTTCACTGGCTGGGGCAGAGGATGATGTTACTGCTGTTGTTGCTACTGCCGCTGAATCAGCACTGCAACTAAGACCAAGAGTCTTGCTGCTGCTGGCAAGTGGAACCTGTCCTAGTCCCGCATCACTTGTTGACCCCATTCCTACTGTGTCCACGGTCATCTGGCACACTAGCCTGCTTCTCAGCATCCTGCTGCCATTGCAACTCAGCAGCAGAAGGAATTAGAGCAGTTTCAAATTTCAAAAGCTCACTAATGTTGGTGGTAGTGATGCTCATCCTCATCCCTGTCTCCCATTCCTTCTCAGTTTGAGCTAAAAAGGCCATCAATGTCTCTTCCACCCCAGCCTTTCCACCATCATCTTCACCACCATCACTAGCCCCTATGTGCTCTATTACAGTCATCTCACTGCAGGAGGTGACGAGCAGTGTGACAGAGGGTCCCCTAATACCACACTTGACATTTATTGGAGACATGAAGAAAGCAGACTGGCAGAAGTAGCAGCAGGCACAGGCAGCTGATCTGTGCACCTGGTGGTGGTGGTATTATTGCTGCACCTGTTATCTATCACCATTTCTGGTTTCTTCAAATCATGTTCCGCCTGGACACTGTTGTGAAGGGAAGGGGACTCCCAGTGCCAAAGGCATGGTGTGGGCTCCCTTGACTGCTAGCCTGGATGCTCTCAAATGCTTCCCCAACCACTCCCCTAACACTAGTCCCACCGGTCGCTTCACCATTACTGTTAGTACTAACACCAACACATCAATTTCAGCCCCTGAGTCTTCCTCCTCACAGTCACTAGTAATATGAGGATATTGATTACCCCTTCATTTACTCCAAACACTAACAAGTTGCTGGACTATCTTAATATAGTGCTAGCACTGGTGGGACTGCTTGGGGAAGGCAAGTGTGACTTAGGGTCCCCTGCTGTCTCACTTGGCATACTCGTCTCCTTCCCCCTCCTGATTATTACAAGACACAGAAGCAGCAAGTTGAGCACTGGTGGAAGCAGTCCCTTTTCTTCTCATCGAAATTAACGCTGAATTTTTTTGCAGAAATTCTCATTCATAAAAATGTGAACATTTCCACTAACCTCAATAGATTTCCAACTATGCTTTCAATGGCTCAATAAATAATGCCAAAATGCTGGAGCAGTCAGACCAGTACGCATGATTTCATGACTACAGTGGAGTGGGATAAGACTAGGGGAGCAGTATGTGTGTTCAATGATTATCCATGCAGTGGAATAAGCCTTAGTTTTTCTAGGATGGGGGGTCTGTATATGTGGTCCTATGGCACCGGTGAGCAAGGCTGGAGGGGTCAGTATTCATGGCGCTATGGCTGTGAGCATGCAAGGCTATTAGAACATATATAATGCTTAACTGGAAGGCTTTTTAAGGGGCTTCTTTGTTATCTGGTCAATGGCAGCTAATGTCTGATTTATGAGAGCTGCTAAAGTCTTTTGAGGAGGCCACCTAGCAGGATAGTTGCACAGGTGCAAGAATCAGTAAGATGGTTACAGCTAACTTCAGAATAACTATATTCTAGCACGCAATAACAGTTTACAGTGCCAGGTGTAGACTGGAAGATTTTTAAGAAATGCAGTTACAGAGAACAATCATTATCTGAAGTCAGTTCAGGAATTAGATTTCCTAGATATCTGGAATGAAGAGTTAAGATATTTTATTAATATCATGAAAGATTGTCAATATCCTTGGAGTGAGCAGAGCTGTTGTAACCCTTTGAGTGCCAGAGGGGTAAGCTGGAAATGCGTTGCTTACCCTTATGGCACTCAAAGTATTAAGAAGGTGTGAGGCTCATGATATAGCTGTAAAAGGTGTCCTCAAATGTGGACTTTTTTAGATATCCTTAAATGCCATAAAATCACTCAGGAATGACTCCATCTTCCCTAACCACTTCACCATGGGAACTGGGTGTATTTCTTCTATTGCGTCTTTCTCTGACAGGATGCAATGGCATTGATGGTAGCTCATAAATGCTCCTAGTGTTGGGTACTTTTTCTGATGCACAGGGAAAAAAAGAAATTCATTCTTCTTATATCCGCTGGCATTAGTGGAGAATAGAAAAGCAGTCACTCTGCAGCTTGCAAAAATCAACACGCATCTGTCCCTCAAAGGGTTACAGTCAGTAAAAAAAAAAAATTAACACATTGCTAAAGTTGTCTCTTTTATTAGTTTTAACCTAATAGTTAAAATAGTTTGTCAGCTATAATCCAGACCATTTTTAACAGTTTTATTGAGCTTTACACCAGGGCAAACATATGAATATCAAAATAGGACATTAACTATTGGGTTGAACAGTAGTGAGCAACATAAGGCCCTCAAGATGCTGGGAACTACAATTCTCATCATTTCCAGCTAACAATTTGCTTTCTTTGTTGATGACATTTGTAGTTCATAAGAGCTTGCCCACCACTGCTCTATCCAATAGTTCATGCCCTATTATCATATCCATGCTTCAGCCCTAGGACGTGTCTGTTACAGTATCTAGACATTTGGTTATGTAAATCAGTGGTTCTTCCTCCCATAATGTTATGAGAGATAACCTTTGCAAAACAAAAGACATAGATAATTGTGACCAAAAAAAAAAACAAAAAACAGCATCCTGATTACAATCACTTGACTTTAGTGGATAACCAAGACATAAAAGAAACATGTTTTTATTTACAGGTAATAGTGTCAGATAGGTATCCAACACTATGCAACAAGTAATTAGATACCTTTCTGGCACTCAAATGTTTAAAAACACTATTTGTGCACTAGAATCTCCCCTTTATTAAAATAACGCAGGAAAATTATGCACATACATATTTATTGAACATAAACCCTTTGCATTGCAGACTGTTGCCAGTATGCAATAATTGTATTAATTTTGAGGAACTTTTAGTCACATAAAAGAGGCATAGGGGGAGATTCACTAAGCGGTGATAAAGAATTAATCACTTTTGCAAAGTTGAAGAATTCTTAGCGTGTATGCTCCATAGAATAACATAGGAATTGGTGATAAACCGGAGAAGTCATATCTACTTTATCACCTCTTAATCACCTCTTTATCACCGCTTAGTGAATCTCCCCCAGAGTATCCTAATCTTTATACCTTCATTTGCTTTTACTGCAAGCTGAATTTCTCTGGCTTAACTCTTTATAATGGAGAGAGACTCTGACTAGCATTTTATAGTTTCCTAAAGATGAGAATGCCCAAATGAGCACTGCAACTGTGAGGGGTGATTGAACAAAGAGAAGCTGATCAAACATCCAAATATACAATTCCAGTCCGTGTTTTATGTCCATGTTTTAGCTGGAGTTCAAATTGACTAAAATTAAAAGAAAACACACAGAATATTACTGCACAACCAAACTACACAGTATTATTAACCCTTTATACTGTGGCATATTGTCTTCATATAATTATTGAAATAAATTAGAGATTTTAGTCACCTAATATGGTGACAGTATGCTAAACTTGCCACTAGGCCAAGACACTCCATTTCACAAGAACATTAGGCTCACACCAGTAAAACATGATATACACAGCTATTTATCCACTCAAATAGTGTGGTGAACTCTATTAATTAAACTAGAATCAACATAACTATAGTCTACTCCAACAAAAAAAAAGGATGGAGTGTCCCAAAAACGGCAGGCACTATAAGAAAATATGACAGGACCATGAAAGCCTGCTAAAAGGAATCAAAACTAGTGGAACTTAAAACTAAACCAGAACACCAAGATTCTAGGGTGCATCACTAAAGTGTGTGGCTCGAGTGCTGGACTACCCACTGCTAGATATTGCTTGCTGCATCTAGAGCCGAGGTAAAGTTGGATAGCACAAACCAGTTGAGCTGGTAATATGCTCAGAATGACCCTAGCATGGAGAGGGTATACTCTTTTGACTTGTATTGGGTAGCAATAACACCACTGAACACTGGATGGCAGTAAGGTGCACCACGGGGAGAGAAATTACCCAACAGAAAGCAGCAGACAGAAAGGCATGGAAGGGAGGAACTACAGATGGTGAGAGGGTAGCAAGATCTCTAGAAACCGGTCAGAGAAGAAAACAGTTGACATTGGAGGCAGATCTTTGAAAGAGAATGCACAATAAGCGGTTACTGAAGAAGACCGACCCAAAGAGACCAGTATAGCTAGTAAGGGGGGCTAGTGGTAGAATCTAGAATGATAATGGTAAACCAAACAACAAGCTGGAACGAAGACTGGAGAGGCTGGTAGTAGCTGAAATGGCAGGCTGGAACCACATAAGTGGTAATCATTAGATGGGTCAGGAACAACAGAATCATCAGGGAGGAAGCATAGTCAGTGGTAAGTGGTGAGCATCATATGAGTTAGGAACTATAGAATCATCAGGCTAGAAGTGTAGTCTGAGGAAGAAGTAGTCAGCAACAAAAACTCAGTAAAAAAACACTTGCTACATACTAAGACCACTTAGATTTGCACCCAAAACCAGTAGGAGGAGGGTTTAGTGGGTATAACCAGAGACATGACACAGATTGGAACAGACCGACATGTACACAATAGACAATGATGCATACAAAGCATATATATATATATAGTTTATTAACAAATATAAACGTAAGCAAACAATGCAAAGTAGCCCAATTTAAAAACAATCAAAACCATATGTGGAGACATATACAAAAAAGAGAGACAAAACAGGAAACCCTGTGGCATTAGCACACTATATAGGTGAAACTATCTAAAGAAAAGAACTCTCTGACAAAAGACAACAAGGAAAAGGCGGAATATATATATCAATTCTAAACTCCCCGATAGAGACATAATTCCCCTCAGAGAGTGAGAGGATTCCTCCTTAATTTCTAAGTGGATCCCAAACAAATAAAGGAAAGGGTATCACATACAAAAAGATTAAAAATACCTTTATTAAACACGCACACAAATAAAGACAAAAGACTTAGTAACCCTATAAACAAAGGGTCCCTTAAAACATAAGACAGTAATAGCAGCCTATGTTAGCGTGCTCTGTGTCACACGTTGTAGTATATGTAAAGCTAAATGATAGTTAACTGATCCCTGAGAGCCAGCCCTTTTGTTAGGCTGGATGTCTATTAAGTATAATCACTATGTAATTTCCACTCAATACTTTATGCACAAGCCCTGCTATTCTGACTTAACAGATTCTGCAGAAGCTTTGCTATATAAGGGGACTACAGCAATAACAATAGTAATATATATATAAAATAAACACATTGTCATTGTATGATCAGTTATTGAACTGTGTCAGAGAAAAAAACAGATCGTAATGTTGCACTGATCCGTATTGACACGGTGTAATAACGCTTTTTTTAGAATCAATGCAACAACAGCTTTTATATCATATTACTAGTCAGGAGTGGCTACCACGCTAAAATCCTACAGTCTCAGCTGCACTGTCAACAAAATGATACCTTGTCAATCGTATCAGGTATCATAAAAAGCTATGTCTTTTAGGCTCTAAATCAATACTTCTATAAGTTCTTCTATTGCAGCTCAGTACTGTAACTTATCTATTCCCTGGCATGCAGCTCATTTAATAGGCTTGCATGTCTACATGTTCTATAGAACTAGCTATTATCGGTAATATTAACACTCAATAGACTATAGCTTTAAAAAAATCCATCATTATCAATTCTCATAGCAAAACTCGATACTATAGCTCATATATTCCATGACATGCAGCTCATTTCATAGGCTTGCCTAAATAAGCACTAGTACTAACTATTATCGATATAATATAGAAACTCAATGGACTATAGCTTTGAAAAGATGTGCCGGACTCACGTTTCTTCCTTTACTTCTTCAGCGGCATTGTTTCAGACGCCATTGCTAGTATGTAGCATCTTTTTAAATTCTCAATATAGTAACGTGTGCTACTCTCTCTAGTTTGATTGGTTATCTCATTACCCAATCTGATTTCAATATTATCGGAAACTTTTGATGCAACTAAATTACATCTGTGTGGTGCATATCTTCTCCAAAAGAACTAAACCAGATTTAATATGTATATCCATTTACAGCTCTTACTATACTTGAGATAGCTATATGTTGTTATAGTGCCTCATGGAGACTCAATCAAATATAGCTCTAAATAGATGTATCGTATTGCATGTCTCAAAAAAATCCATCATTAATATATGACCAAATATATATATATACTCGATATAAATGGCAAGTAAAGGACTGCTAATTCTTTGATAGCTAATATCACTGAACCTAGGTATTAAAAGTCCACATATTGTTATTAATTTGTTAGGGGATGAATAAAGATATATTATATAATTGCTCAAAATCCATCATTGATTGCAATATCATACTACATCATAAATGGACACTTAGGGTCCATTCCTCATTTAGACCTTTGGGAGACAGAGTATCTAGAAGAAAAATCCACTTATTTTCATTTTTAAGCAGTTCCTATTCTATATTACCTCCCCTAATGCCTAAATAGATTTTTTGTAAACCCCAAGCTTTTAAATATTTGGGATCTGCATCATGACTGTCCAGAAAATGTTTGGCTACCTATGTAAGTTGTTTACCTATATTTGTACTATGATGGGAGCATTCCTTATACTATTAGCATGCTCCCTAATTTGTGTTTTCAACATTCATACAGTTTTACCTACATATCGTAGTCCACAAGGACAATGTAAACAATATATGACAGCACTGGTCTGACAGGTAATCAGGTCCCGGATAGTTCTATTTTTCTCAAATCTGTCCACTACCGACTTTGTGGTGATCATATGTTGGCATGCTACACAAGAACCGCATTCATGTGAACCCTGAACAGATGAAATCTTTCTATCCTGTAGACCACTATGCACCAATTGATCTCTTAAATTGGGTGCCCTCCTACATCCCGTCAGAACTTTATCTCCCACAAATTTTTCCAAAACTTGGTCACTATTTAATATATCCAAATGTGTATTCAGGATTCCCACCAAGCTGTTCCACTGACAGCTATACGTAGATATGAATCTGGTCTGACTAGATTCTGATTTTTGTTTTTGATGGTAAAGTAAATAGGGTCTTGACATACAGAGCAGTGGTTCTCAACCTATGCCCTCAGTGGCCACTAACAGACCAGGATTTGAGGATTTCCTTGTGAAAGCATAGGTGAGTTAATCAATGTGAATGAGCCTCTGATCAACACACTTGTGCTCTAACAGGGGAATTCCTAAGTCCTGGCCTGTTAGTGGCCACTGAAGGCATGGGTTGAGAACCCCTGGTATAGAGTGCTCTCTTATACGCCTTTTTAATATTTGTTTTACTATAACCTCTATTAATGAATCTGTCACACAGTTCCATAGATCTATTTTTAAAAGTTGTCACATCACTGCAGTTATGCCTCAGACGTAAGAATTCTCCCACTGGTATGTCACGTTTTATACTCGTAGGGTGAGTATCATTTACTCCTCGTGAGATTTGAATATCAAGAAAATTGACAGCTGCTCTACTGCATTCCATGGTCAGTTTTAAGTTCATTTTGTTCGTATTAAGATGTTTAATGAAATCCTCCAATATATTTTTAGGACCTTCCTATAAAATGAACAGATCATCAATATATCTTGACCATATTGCAAAATGTTTGGTATATTGATCTTCTAAATCATTAAAAACCACAGTTTCTTCCCACCACCCGAGGTACAAATTGGCATAAGTGGGGGCGCAAGCACTCCCCATTTCAGTACCTCAGGTTTGTAGGAAGAATTGGTTGCCAAAAAGAAAAACATTTCTCTTTAAGACAAATGCCAGTAACCTCAGAAAAAATTCCTTTTGAGGATCACTCCACTTATGTGGAGACATCCTGAAACCATGGGTATTATAAGACCCCATTGAAATGCAAAACCTCACTTGTAAAAGGGTAAAATTATATAGGCTCTAAAAATAGAGAATCATACAAATAACATACAACACCTCACTATAAGAAAAAAACAAACAATAAAGATAAATTTCCAAATAATAAACTTTATATAGAAAGTGCTAAATATACAAAGTGCAGTAGTGCAATGTAATCAATATTAAACTAGTCAATATCAACAGCAAAACATATTTTATCTAAGGCATTCAAAAATGTCAAAATGTGAGAAGGAACATAGGGATCAGTCTCTTTCACTGCCCAGACCCAACATGTATCACCACTCTGGTGTCTTCAGCAAGTCCTAACCTTAATTTGCTTCTGCGGTGAGTCACTCCTGCTTTAACCCCATTTTTGCCATTCTTTTCTTTGTCCTTTGAGCTGAATCTCTTCTGCTTTACTTTTTATGATGGAAATAGACTCTCTAAGTTGAAATTTACAGTGGGGTGGGATGCTTGATCTGATGGAACCTGGTTGAACTTCCAAATATACAATTCCAGTACAGGTTTTGAGCAGACCCAAAGAACAAAATACACTTATACCCTTTATAAAATATTCCACGAGCCTTGCAGATTATCAGGGAGACAAGGCTTGTTACCTAGCTGAAATCTTGTTAGTAAGCTACTAAGAACTGGACCTGTAGCACACAATAACAGTTTACAGTGCCAGTTGTAGACTGGAAGATTTTTAAGAAATGCATTTACAGAGAACATTCATTATCTGAAGTCAGTTCGTAGATATCTGGAATGAAGAGTTAAGATATCTTATTAGTATCATGAAAGCAGATTGTCAATATCCTTGAGTGAGCAGAGCTGTTGTAACCCTTTGAGTGCCAGAGGGGTAAGCTGGCAATGCGTTGTTTATACTTATGGAACTCAAAGGATTAAGAAGGTGTGAGGCTCATGATATAGTTGTAAAAGGAGTTCTCAAATGTGGACATTTTAGATCTCCTTAAATACCATAAAATAGTAATTTTAGATGGCACCAGCATGTGCTGTTCACCCAGGAATGACTCCATCTTCCCTAACCACTTCACCACAGGAATTGGGTGTATTTCCTCTATTGCGTCTTTCTCTGACAGGATGCAATGGCATTGATGGTAGCTCAAAAATGCTCCTAGTGTTGGGTATTTTCTGATGCACAGGGAAAAAAAGAAGTTTTGAAATTCATTCTTCTTAAATACGCTGGCATTAGTGGAGAATAGAAAAGCAGTCACTGTGCAGCTTGCAAAAAACGTCACACATCTGTCCCTCAATGGGTCTCAGTTAGTTAAAAAAAAAATCAACACATTGCTAAAGTTGTCTCTTTTATTAGTTTTAACCTAATAGTTGAAATAGTTTGTCAGCTGTAATCCAGACCGTTTTTAACAGTTTTATTGAGCTTTACACCAGGGCAAACATATGAATATCAAAATAGGACATAAACTATTGGGTAGAACAGTAGTGGGCAACATAAGGCCCTCGAGATGCTGGGAACTACAATTCTCATCATTTCCAGCTAATAATTTGCTTACTATGATGATGACATTTGTAGTTCATAACAGCTTGCCCACCACTGCTCTATCCAATAGTTCATGCCCTATTATCATATCCATGATTCAGCCCTGGGATGTGTCTGTTACAGTATCTTGACATTTGGAAATGTAGATCAGCGGTTCTTCCTCCCATAATGCTATCAGAGATAATCTTTGCAAAACAGAAGACATAGATAATTGTGACCAAAAAAAAAAAAAAAAACAACATCCTGATAACAATCACTTGATAGCCAAGATATAAAAGAAGAGGAATTACAGAGAAAAAAACAGAAAGAAACATGAAGCTCCTGTTGTTTTTACTTTTTGTTATAGAATCCCTCAGTGCTCTATCTACTCTTCGTTTTGACAAGTAAGTATTTCCTGAATGGCATATCTATTTTTTGGGTGATATGAGTACACTATTATTGTCTAGGGCATTTTTCTACTTCAGTGGCCCTCCGACATATCCTCTGTGGATGATTAACAAGCCAGGACAATGGTGGAGTACAGGTGAGTTATTTTGATTAACTAAAATGTTCTCAATAAAGGAAATCTTCAAATCTGGACTGTTGGGGGTCCATGGAAACAGGTTTGAGAACCACTGTTATAATTTACCATTCTACTTGTGCCTTTTTCCCTATAATATAACAATTCTTTCTTCTGATAGGAACTGGTATTGTATGTGTGCTTTTTTCTATAATGTAACAATTCTTGCTTTTGCTTTCAGTGAGAAAGTATTTCGAGTTGAACCAAAGAATGAAGAGGAAGTGCGTTTCATCAAATATTTGGCCAGTGTAATGCAAGTAAGACACAGTTCAGTTTTACTAAATCTCAGTGCAAGTAAAGATACATTTAACCCTTTGTGGATCAGAGGAGTATTCAACATATTGCTTTGTAATGTGTCACACAAACACCTCTGGTACTCCAATAATTATTAATAAGTAGTGTATTGTAAATACTGGAAAACGCTATACTAAAGCTCTTAAACTTCTGAGTGCCCATTTGGCACTCAGAAGGATAAGCTATAGTGAAACTAATGAAAATAGAAGATACTAATTTTTTTAAGTCACACAAAGATTTATGCTGCTTTAAAGCGGAACTACCACCGCAAAACAACTTTAGCTTAAATAACACCCCATCTGGGGACTAGCTGCTTAGTAGTGCTAGTCACCAGAATTATTACCGTATTCAATAGATTTATCCTTTCTTCCACGGCTGACAGGCAGGACATAGTGATGTCTGCACGCCTGCTCTGTCAGTCCCGAGCCGAACGGCTCCTAGCAACACCTACTAGAGCTGGCTGAGACTGACAGAGCAGGCAAGTGGATTTCACAAGAGCAAGATGTCAGCGATCCTTCCTTCCTGTTGGCCGTGGAAGAAAGGATAAATCAATTGAATAAGGTAATAATTCTGGCGACTAGCACTACTAAGCGGCTAGTCACTAGATAGGGAGTTATTGAAGCTAAAGTTATTTTGTGGTTGTAGTTCCGCTTTAACTGTCTGTATGCCAGAAAGTTAAATACAATACTGTGAGGCAAATATGTGCCACATAGTACTATAAAAAGCACTCTATCTTGTTCAAACTGAGCCTGTTGTACAAAGCTGCACCACAGAGAAAAATAAAACCTCCCATTCATTTAAATGGGTTTTGAACATCATGAATGATAGAAAGGTCTACAGTGTACAGGGAACACTCTCTAGCAATGAAGAGTTAAAAGTCCCGTTTAAATCAAGGGAATTTGGGGATTTTTATTGGTCCTCTGGAGTACAGTTGGTTTGTTCCAGAGTTGCACCACTTTACTTTAGCATGCTAACCTTGCTATCTCTCTCTCTCTCTCTCACACTCTCTCTCTATATATATTTATATATATATATATATATATATATATATATATATATATACTGTATATATATAATGTAGGTGTCAGGATAGCATTCACAAAATAAGGGTACATGCCTGGATGCCACATAAAGAACTTGATATACTGGTGAGGAATCAGCATTCTCAGGAAGCTTTCTTAGGTCCCTGCCAGTGGCATAACTATTGGGGTCGCACTTGTGACCAGGCCCGTGCACTCCAGGGGCCCGGCCACCCCCTGCGACTCTTCCGCCTAGCTCCTGCAATCTCCTGCCGGCGCTCTAGTAATGCAGAGCAATGGAGATGACATCATCTCCCAGCACTCTGCATTACTAAGAGGACCGTGCGGGAGCTCCAGGTAGGAGGCAGGAGATGGGGACATTGTGGAGACTGAGGGGTGTTGTGGAGGTGGTCAATGTGGTTGAGGGGGGCCAATGGGGGGGGGCCGTGGCACTTCTTGCACCAGGGCCAGGAGGCTTCTAGTTACGTTTCTGGTCTCTGCTGCTAGGATCGAAATGTTGATCCACCGATAAAGTATTCACGCACCTAAGAAAGCTTCCTGAGAGTGCTGACTCCTCACCAATATATATATAGATAGATAGATAGATAGATAGATAGATAGATAGATAGATAGATAGATAGATATGCATCTCACTCTCTGGTATGAATGTACAGAAAGAATTTCATAATAAATCAGCATCTGGGATACATTTTCAGACCTTACACCTGCCAAAATCCTGCCAAAATTCCTCCCCTTAAGCCTGCCTGCACCAAGAGGAGGACATTAGGACAGTCTATGGATATTTTGAAGTATTGGTATCCTCAATGTCTTGTTAAAACCCTTTCCCTTTGTGTGTCAGAGAAGAATCCAACACATTGAGTTGCAATGCATTGGATACCACTCTGGCACTCAAAAGGTTAACACACTTAATAAACAAGGCATAAAGGGAATGGCTGGATTTCACACTATTTCCCTGTGCTTGGTATGGGACAGGTATAAGGGACTTGCTGGCGTAAAAGTCCTAAGGCTAGTTGAGACTGTCCACCAATATGCACTACAGTGCTCATACACTGTAATACATACCCCGAACTGCAGTCACCAATGTTACAAGCCTAGTGAGGCTGCAATGGAAATTTGTGCACGCCACTCTCTGCCTCTCTCTTCTGTCTATATTTTTTGCTTTCTCTCTGTCTCTCTCTCTCCCCCTCGCTGGTATCATGAAGTTAAACAACCAATGGCTCTCTAGCTGTTGTTGGACTACACCTCTCATCATATTTTCCTGACACTTGGCTGCCTGGGGATGATGGGAATTGAAACGGAGGGGGGTCAGTCATATTTCGTTCAATTCTGTCTTAATCTGTACATTTTACCTATTTTTGTTCAACTAAGATTCTGACACATTTGCAACATTGAAACATTCTACATCTGCAACATGAAACATGCTACTTCCTTCTGGACATGTACTCAGAAACTCTCATTCTAGTGTGCAAGGTCTTTTACTTTCAAGAATGGTTGCATATAATAGGGCACACTCTAGTAAAACAGGACTACACCTCTTTTCTAGCCCAGGATGTAATTGTTAGAGAACTAGAAAGTGTCAAGAAATACACAGACAGATAGAATGTCAGACAGTTTTTACCCACATAAATCAACTGTAAATCAACTTTTTTACAGCTCAATTTCTGGAAACCTCATTCATCTCATCATGTGATTCCCAATATAATGGTGGATTTTCATGCAAGTGCAGCAGATTCTAAAAGCATTATTGATCTTTTTGAGGAGAAAGGAATTAAATTCAGGTAGGGAATAAAAGTTATTTTGTTTTTAATTGTACAGAGTAGACATAATTAATTGTTCGATGACCAGTTCTTGAGAACTACAACTCCCATAATTCCAAACTAGCCAAAGGCTAGCTGTGGATGATAGGAGTTGCAGTCATTACAGCAGAAGATCCAACAATTGAACACTCCTGCTATAGAGAAAACAAGGACTAGTAATGAGTCCAGTGTTGAAATGTTGGTTTGCATACTACACACTAAGCAGTGCCATCTCTTCGAGAGACAGTAATACTTAAAGGAAAACTATTAAGAAGGAATAACGGGCTCTTTATTTGTGTAATGCATTGAGTTACCTAGGTATGTGTCCTTCATACAGCAGTCAGTTATGTCTATCTATGTATTTTTGGGATTATATCTCCAGTTTTCTGGATATAGTTATCTTTGTTGAAGTCTGGCTACACCTCCTCACAGCAAGCAACAGACCTGAATGACTCATAAGGGTCACTAGACTTAATTGCATTGTAAACTGAAACATATAGCAGTAGACTAAACCAGAGATCAACTACAAATAAAACAGTACGTAGAATTAACTGACTGATGATTAAACAACACCTATGAATAAACAAATTAAGAACCATTTTTTCATAGTGTATACTAAGTCATAGTGTATAAAGAGGAATGTTCAGATCATTGCTTCGTAATGCACTTTTCACCCCTCTGGTAATTGTGACCCCCTTCACGTTGTCCATATTGTCCCAATGACAGAAAATCACATGACCCCAGTCCCATTTACTATTTAATCATACATAAAGTACCCTTGGCCTATAACAAGGAAGAACAAAAAAAAGCTTTAAAGGGATAATAATACTTGAAAATAAGTTTATTTTATATTGTAGCCCTTAAAAAAACATGAAAAATTATATAAGTCTTATCTCCCAAACCTTTATGGTTTGGGAGATATTCACATGTAACATTTAGTAAAATTGTCTTTTCCTTGCTGTTTCAGCCAAGTCTGCCATCTAGTGGACAGATTTGGAATTCGGTCCACAGAGCAACCGGCAGCTCTTTAGCAGTGCCGAGATCACGATCTTTGAAAAGAACTACTTAATTGGAACTATCTACAAAGTGTGCCTGGCTTGAAAGCACACTTTGTAGACCATTCCAATTAAGAATTTATTTTTAAAGATGGTGATCTCAGCACTTCTGGAGAGACACAGCCGGTCCCTGGACCGGATTCCAAATCTGAAGGGTGGAGCAATGACATCACTCCAGGGGAAACTTTACTTCTGAATATCTCCCAAACCATAAAGGTTTGGGAGATAAGACTTATATCATTTTTCATGTTTTTTAAGGGCTACAATTTAAAATAAACTTATTTTCAAGTATTACTATCCCTTTAACCCCCAGGTTGTGCCGCAATGCTTTGGAGAACTCTTTAGCATCCAAGGAGTTAATTAATGGCATGTAAAGGTGTAAAGAACTGGTGCAGGGACACTGAAATGGCTCTGGAGATACCCACAATTCAGTGTATGGGTGTGGCCAGCACAGCTGAGGCTCCCCTGAAAAAAGTAGAGCAGTAACAGCTACGTATATTGTGATTTTCTGTTTTGTATTTTCCCACTTCCAGAAATTTGGAGATAAAAACATAACTTTATTTATTGCTGGCCTTAAATTACCATCACAAAAGGAGATAGATTAATATCCATTTGGGCTGAATACCTTCCGACCCCAGTCAGAAGGCATCCAGCTACACTTGTTATTCCTGAGCAGTAGATCAGGGATATAAACAATTAGTGAGTATTTCTGGAAATTTCTGGAAAGACTACAAGTTAGGAAGCTCAGAGTATTATTAAAAAAAAAAAGACAGTTTTTAACCATTTGAGTGCCAGAGAGGTAGCCAACACATTTTTACGCAATGCATTGGCTACCTCTCTGGAACTCAAAGGGTCATGAATAATAACCAATTGATTTAAAGCATTAGGTTTTCATTTTTTTTTTTTATAAAGGGTTTCAGGGTCTTGCTGGAAGCTTTCTGACTGTGAAGCCTGAATTTCCTGGCTGGTCAAATATCAAACCAGACTGTCAAACTAATTATCCATTCCACTAAAATGATCAGTATGGTTCCACACTTTAGACATGTTTTTTTCACCAGCGCAATAATGCTGTTTCTCATTTGTATATCTTGTACATTGTTTTGTTGCTAAATGTTTTATTAATATTTTATTCCATTTTTGTGAGATGACAATATAATTTTTCTCTAGCAATTTCACTTTTCCACTAGAGTGCACTATTGGTTTTTGTTCCAATATATTCATATAGATCCTTAATCCTTTGAGTGCTAGAGGCTTGAGCCATTTCTTAGACCTTGAATGCCAGACATGTTCTCAGCATTTTTGCTATGCATCTGTTTAGGTATGATTGCCGTAGGTAGGTAGGTAACTATATAAAATTTTTTGCAGTATGAATTGAATTTTTGTAGATACCTCAAAGAAATAATTTTTTTAATATTGCAACCAACTTTGATGTCCTAATTAAAAAATATTAAAAAGTACTTATTTTATTGGGTCCTCTCCTGGTTGGGGTTGGATGGGGGCAGGGTGGGAGGGTTTTTAGTGGGTTTTTCTCTAGGGTTAGCTAGAGGGTTTTGGGAGTTTTTGGATCGAGCACTTCATCACCCTAGAACAAATACAATACAATGTCTACTACATGATTGACAAGATTAGGATTCTTTCTTGGAATGTGAGAGGACTGAATGATCCTATTAAACATAATTTAATCCCTACCCATATTAAAAATCAACACCCTGATATTATTCTGCTTCAGGAAATCCATCTATATGAAAGTAAAATTATGGTGCTCAAGCGCCCATGGATCCCTTACCACTACCACTCTACATTCTCTACACATGCTAGGGGTGTTTCAATATTAATACGCAACTCCATACCATTTGAGTTCTTAGACATTCACAGTGATCCCAATGGAGGATTTATATTCTTATCATGTAAAATCCAGGGGCACTCTTTTCTATTCATGAATGTTTATATCCCCCCCTATTTGAGCCCAGTGTATTGAGGGAGGCACTGGCATATATGTCCACTCATTCTGAATATGTGACTGTTTGCACTGGTGACTTTAACATGACCATGGATGACAGACTTAACAGGAAGAGGGGTTCGGGTGGGGACAGTTGACCTTCCAGGGCTAGGTTTCAAGCTCTTATTCAAGCCATGGGACTTGTGGATGCATGGAGAACTTTACACCCTAATACACTGGAATATTCATGTCATTCTGCCACCCACAGGTCCCTTTCCCGTATATACTATGCCTTTGTTTCCCCATCTGGACTTCATCAACTGACTGTCAATTCCTCCCTAGGGTAGCCTCTGACCATTTCCCTCTCGTTACTGTCTTTTCTCGGGAGGCTCCCCTGATGTGCACAGATGGAGCCTTAATCCAATATGGTTGGATATAGATGATATCAGCACACATCACGCTCATGACCTTAATTTTTACTTTGAAGAAAACATAAATTCTGTCTCCCTCATGGGACGCGGCAAAAGCTGTAGCTCAATGTTCCTTTACTGCGCATATCTCGACCCATAAAAAATTTTAAAGACTGGTAATCCAGGAATTGGAGGAATCTCTTCGCGTAGCTGAGGCCCAGTATGTAGCAACTGGTAACACTGGAGACTGTGATGCATTCCAGAGAGCGTTGTTGCATTATAATATTAAAATGTCTAATCTTAACTTAAATCAATTGTTTTACAAAAAACAGACATTATTTGAGCAGGGCAACACAGCGGGTAAATTACTAGCTCATTTAATTAAAACTAATACTTGTTCTATCATGATTACATCTTTGACCTCAAAGGAGGGTACGCCCCTCACCTCCGGCATAGACATTAGCATGGAGTTTACTAACTTCTAAAAATCCTTATACACCTCCAAGTTCTCTCATGATTTAACTGAGATGCGTAACTTTTTGCAGTTCTGTCCCATGTCGAAAGTGGATGAAGAAGACATGAGACGGTTGGATTCCCCATTTCTGTTGAGGGAGGTGGTAGAGGCAATTAAACAGCTTCCTCCTGGGAAATCCCCTGGAGAGGATGGCTTACCGGTGGAATGGTATATACGATTTATTGACGTACTTGCTCTGCATTTACTAAATACATTCTACTCGGCCCTGGAAGCTCGACTGCTCGCTCCATCGTTCAACGTGGCTAACATCATTGTCCTTCCAAAGCCAGGCAAGAATCTTCAAAAATATAATTCATACCACCCCATTTTTCTGATTAACACTGATGCCAAAATACTACCTAAAATCCTGGCCAAAAGGCTTAACTCGGTTATATCTAAACTCGTTCACTGTGATCAATCCGGTTTCGTGCTGGGTGGGTCCACTTTCCATAATCTTAGGCGTCTCCTGGGCCATGTATATAAGGACTAATACTCTGCCCGGGATGGAATTTGTATCACACTTGACGCTACAAAATCATTTGAGTCGGTGGAATTGGATTATTTGTGGTGTGTCCTGGATCATTTTGGATTTGGGCCTGGCTGTATTCAATGGATCAAATTATTGTATGCCTCTCCTCAGGCTAGAATTTTGCTTGGTAATATTGCATCTGAACTGTTTCCTCTGGGGAGGGGTACTCGACATGGGTGTCCCCTTTCCCCTGGTCTCTTCCCCCTGGCTATGGAACCCCTAGCATCCAGGCTTAGAGGTGATCAATGCATCAAAGGTTTCCCTGTTGGGGGGGCAAGGAGAAACTTGATTTTTATGCAGACGACGTTCTTCTTTTTCTGGGTGATGGAGGGAGATCATTGCCAAGGGAGTTTTTTAAAACCACAGAAAAGTGCGATCCCAAAACACTGAGTATGCATGAGCGACTCCTTGAACAAAGAGTACTCAAAGGGTAAGAACTAGGAGTGGGTGAAAAGTGACTTTTCACCAAAAACGGACAATTTTTTTGCTTTTTTTTGTTGGCACATAGTCATGATGATGCCAAGTGAAAAAAAATAAATAAATACTATATATATATATATATATATATATATATATATATATATATAAAGAAAAAAACTAACTAAAAAAAAAATAAATAAATATATATATATATATATATATATATATATATATATATATATAAAGAAAAAAACTAACTAACTAAAAAAAAAAAAAAAATATATATATATATATATATATATATATATATATCTCAAAAAAAAGTAAATGACAAAATAAAAAAGAGCTTAAACACTCATGCTTACCACCTCTATAATGGCAATGTGATAAAGCTAAATATATATATATACACCAAAAAGAGGCTGCTTCAATTTATTGGCTGTAGGAGGCGCTCTCTATATACCGTTGCATGTACAGTAATGTGCAAAAGTTTTAGGCAGGTGTGAAAAAATGCTTTAAAGTAAGAATGCTTTGAAAACTAGACATGTTAATAGTTTATATTCAATTAACAAAATGCATAGTGAGTGAACAGAAGAAAAAATAAATCAAATCAATATTTGGTGTTACCACCATTTTCCTTTTAGCAGGACTAAGACTTTACTGAAGGCCATCCAGAAGAAAAGACTAAGGAGACTGGAAAAAGAAAAGGACCCCACACAACTTCTAGAGCAACGACCACACTTTGGTATGCATTGGATGACACCAGCTTGTGAGCTGTCAACATAGAGGCAAAAGAGTAGAGAAGATAAGTTCTTCTATCTCAGGATGCTTGCTTAGAGAGCAAAGCCATCAAGACCATCAATGCCATCTGGGAGACACAGAGGACCCCGAGTGAAGAGGTTTGGAAAAAACAGAAGCTATATATTGACAGAGATGTACCGAAAACCAGGCCCAGTGAGGTCAGAATGGCCACATGAAACTGATCTCTCCTGACTTTCACAGAACCTTGGGAATAAGAGAGAATGGATGAGGCACACCAGGGGAAACTGCTATTGTTGACCATCATGTCCATAGTAAGAGTGACAGCATCAAAACAGGTGAACCCTTTGATTTGACTGATAGTCCATTAGATCCATGGGTGGAATGCTCCAAAAACTACCATGTAGTTGAACACCATCTGGATGAGTTGCCAATTGCTGGGATCTAGACACTGATAGCTGAATGTAAGCCATGATGTTGTCTACCCCAGGAATATGAATGGGAGACAAAGCATTTGAGCTTCCACCCAAATGCAGCTCAACATACCTCGACCCATACAGCGTCAGGTGATTACTTCAGGAAGATATGCAGTAGTAGAACATCCTCCTCTCTTGGCAAGTCTGCATGGACAGCCTCTGAGAGCTGATGCCCCAGACAGTCATGGCCCTAGACACCCATGCAACCATGATTGTGGAAAGTAGAGCATCACTAGAAGCCTCAAAACTTGCCTTAAGGCACTTATCTGCCTGATCCTCAAGTGCCACAGCATCTACAAGCACCAATTCTGTATCTTTTGGGGGAAGATAGCCCACTAATGTAGGACATAAAGAGAGAAGGAAAATAATGCAGGAAATCCGTGAATAAATGTTATTAGACAGGTGATTTTAACCTTCCTTCTGGTACAAGAACGATGGCCATCCCTCTAACAAAATATAAAAAATGTATCTGAGAAAAAGAATTTTAGTCAGAGGCTTAAAAGCCCCCAAGGATCTCCAAACACTCAGCAGGTGAAACAGGGTCACCCTCAGGAGTAAATGAGAAATAAAAATCATCCTATCCCCATCAAAAGAATTCCCCAAATCCAAAGTGTGGGGGTGGGGGATGGCCCTGGAGCCAGAACCCAAGAACTGCCCTGTTTGAAGGTGGTTGTCAGTACCTTCCAACATCTGGAGACTCTAGATGCCAGTCCGGGCCTCCTCCTCTTTGATGTGCATGTGCAGACGTCAGGACGTTATGCCAGCATGCATGCGTCAGCGCTCTGACATCACCAGGCTTATCTAAAGAGCGCTTGGCCAGATCTGGCTCTCAGTTATTCTTTGAGTTCAGTTTGTAGTACATCAATCTCTGCTCTGCCTGCCCCTGACCCCCTTGGCTATGTCTGACCATTCTAATTGAGCTCTGCCTGCCCCTGACCCTATTGGCTACGTCTGACCATTCTTCTGGAACTCTGTCTGCCCATGACCTTTGGCCTACCTCTTGACTACAGCTACGTACCTGACCTCTGTATAGGATATAAGCTCCTCTATTCTGGAGACTTCTCACTGATGACCTGCTACGGACCCCAGCTACTCTGCCAGGTACTCCCGGTATACTTGCTACGGTCTCTAGCACGTTACCCCCAGTTTGGGGACCTATTTTTCTTGTTTATATTTTCTCCCTAGCTACCCTATCAGATAATGTGTGTATTATCTGTCACACTGCCCAGCACATGTTCCCAAGCTCTGTGATCCTATTTTTCTTTGCATGTACCTTTTGTCTTTAGGTTTGGTGTTTAACCTAGTATTCATGCATCATTAGACGTATCTGTATGTATCTGTATTTAGTCTTGTTTGTCCTTGGGGTTTGTTTGTAGCTCTTTCCTTCTGGCACTGCTCTTAGGTTTCATTATCATCTTCTCTTTCCCCCACGTCCTTGCAGTGGGATGTGACAGGATAACTGAGCCATTAAAATGGAACCTACTGGTCTCATGGAAGCCTTGACCACCTTCAGTAGACAGATCTCTTCCCTGGCTACATCTCTTCAAGAGCTCCGGGTCAGGAGATCCAACCCACTCCTGCTCCTTCTTCTCCTTCACCTTCAACCTCTCGTCCAACGGACTTGGACGCCTCAGCTCCCGAACCAAGGGTACTGTTGCCTGATAAATTCCACGGCAACAGACATCTTTATAGATCCTTTATGACCTCTTGTGAGCTATTATTTAGTATCAACCCTAGAACATACACTTATGACTTTGTAAAAGTCTGTACGGTCATTTCTTGTTATCAGGAGAACCCCAAGCATGGGCTTATCATTTACTACAGGTTGATAGTCCAGTACACCGTTCATGATTTTCATTTCATCACACCATGGGCAACCTGTATGAAGACCCCATGAGTTTGGCTGCCGTGCAGTCCACCCTTCGATCTCTGTCTCCGGGCTGTCGCCCTATTGAGGACTATGTGGCAGAATTCCGTTGGCTCGCTATCGAGACCTAATGGAATGAACCAGCCCTTCCGGATCAGTTTTGCTGGGGCTCACTGAACAACTAAAGGAAGAATTATCCAAATAGATCATTGTTTGAGAGAGAGATGGAGGGACCGACTCTCCACTGTCCATCCACCGCTAGCAGCACAGAACATGTCATCCTCACAACCACTTTCACCATCCTCTGCACACCATGAAGAACCTATGCAGATTGGACTGGTCCGTGGGCCGTTATCCGAGGCTGAAAAGGCCCGCAGAAGATGCCTTAATCTATGCCTCTACTTTGGGGGAAGCGGTCATCTTCTGCAATCCTGTCCCAAGAGGCACCAAAACCCATGAGGTAAGGCATTTTCCTCAGATGGTAGGTGGGGTTCCTGTATGGCTACTCAGTCTCAGTTGTCTCTTTTGATTTGACTACAGTGGGATAACCTGAAGCACACTCAGCTATTATAGACTCAGAAGCCAGCAGCTGCTTCATGGATGAAAACATGGCTTCCACATTGGGGAATCCTCTCAAGCCTAAGATTCCTCCCCTTTACCTCCAGATGGCTGAGAGAAGAAACCACCAATGGGGTCCTGTGTCCTGGGAACTCAGCCTCTCCACCTTTTCTTGGGAACCCTGCATCGGGAAGTCCTGAGTTTTGATGTCATCTCCTCTTCGTTATACCCGCTGATTCTTGGTCTGCCTTGGCTGAAAGAGCAAAATATACACATTGACTGGTCTAGTGGCTCTCCCCCAACACCAGTTCTGGCCTCTTAAAGATCATATTTAACTTGGACACTGTAGTGAAGGGAAGGGGACTCCCAGAGCCAGAGGAATGGTGTGGGCTCCCTTGACCGCTAATGTGGATTCTGTCAAATGTTTCCCCTACCACTCCAGCTGCTTCACCATTACTGCTACAAACACCAACCACATCAAGTTCAGCCGCATAGTCTTCCTCCTCAGTCTCACAATCACTAGTAATATGAGGATATTTTTGATTACCTCCTCCTTCACTCCTAATGTTAACAAGCTGCTGGACCTTAGTAGCAGTAGTACTAGAACTGGCAGGACTGCTTGGGAATGGCAAGTGTGATTTAGGGTCCCTTGCTGTCACACTTGGCATCATTTTCTCCTTCCCACCCTGAGTAATACAAGAAACACTATCAGCAGGCAAAGTATTGGTGGCAGCAGGTTCAACACTGGCAACAGGTTCTGCACTGGCAGCAGGTACAACACTAGTGGCTGCAGATACAGCATTGGTGGCACTGGCAGCAGGGGCAGCACGTCTGGCAACAGGTACAACACTAGTGGCTGCAGGTACAGCAATGGTGGCACTGTCAGCAGGGGAAGCACATCTGGCAGCAGGTACAACAATAGTGGCTGCAGGTATAGCAAAGGTGGCACTGGCAGCAGGGGCAGCACGTCTTGCAGCAGGTACAACACTAGTGACTGCAGGAAGAACAGCAAATGGTGGCACTGGCAGCAGGGACAGCACATCTGGCAGCAGTTACAACACTAGTGGCTGCAGGAGGAACAGCAGTGGTGGCACTGGCAGCAGGGGCAGCACTTCTTGCAGCAGGCATAGGCAACTGACCTGTCCTGTTTTCACTAGTACTACCCTTTTCTCCCTCCCTTCCCATTCGCTTTTCTCCTTTCCTTCCCTTTTCTCCCTTCCTTCACATTCTCTTTTCTCCCTTTTCAGCCTACATGTCAACCTGCAACACTTGTGTTCAGTCCAAAAACCAACATGGAAAACCGACAGTGGTCCTGTGAGTTACTCTGTAGAAGCCACAGAACAAAAGGTACATAATGGCTGCAATGTTACTTAGATTATCAGTCTGACATGAGGAAAAATGGGTTACTAGGAAAACCCCTGATGCCCTGGTAGTCTAAGACATGCCCCTATCTCCTTTTCCCTCAGACATAGCCAGGAGACCCCAAGGAAAGAATGTAGGACATAAATTTAAAAGCAACTTCATATCTGCCTGAAGAGATTAAATCAGATTTCAAGAATGGAAAATGAAGCCCTGTGGGGCTCACATTGTAAGAACTTAAGAAGCATGTAAGACTGTAATCCCCCCTTCCTTCTCTCTGATGCTCGGGAAAAAACATACCTCATAGCAAAGGAAGTTTCATTTTCCCTCTGAAAACGAAATGTCATGATGGCTCAATCACCATTTGTGCTCAATCACCACCCAGAGTGCGCAGGTCCCCATGAGCATCACTTAACTGTTGAGAGGGTACAGAGATAAGCCCCATATTGCCACATTGGAATCCACTCGGTTTGGAAGAAATCATAACGTGACTGCCAGTGCTCAGTATGGATACCAAGAACTCCCACTTCTTAAAGGCACAATTGACCCATAATGAAGGTCATAAAGAGGCCATAAAGAGGCCACCTTTATAGAGTAGGGGGAGGGGAATGAAAAAGACACAAAGGAAAAGCAAAGTGCTGATCTAGCAATTCTAACACAGATATTTTGCATGTGGTTGCCAGGCAGCTCCCCTGAGGGACAGGGGCATACTTACAGGACAATGAATACTGGAATCCTCAGGCTCATATATATATGTACAGTAATGTACAATAGTTTTAGTCAGGAGTGAAAAAATGCTGTTGCATAAGAATGCTTTCAAAAATAGACATGTTAATAGTTTATATTTATCAATTAACATAATGCATAGTGAGTAAACAGAATAAAAATCTAAATCAAATCAATATTTGGTATGACCACCCTTTGCCTTCAAAATAGCATCAATTCTTCTAGGTACACTTCCACACAGTTTTTTAATCTTGGAGAACTAACCACAGTTCTTTTGTGGATTTAGGCAGCCTCACTTGCTTCTTTCTCTTCATGTAATCTCAGACAGACTAGATGATGTTGAGATCAGGGCTCTGTGAGGGCCATACCATCACTTCCAGGACTCCTTGTTCTTCTTTACACTGAAGATAGTTCTTAATTTTCTTGGCTGTATGTTTGGGGTCATCATGCTGCAGAATAAATCTGGAGCCAAACAGATGCCTCCCTGATAGTATTGCAGGATGGAGAAGTATTGTCTGTACGTCTCAGCATTGAAGATACCATTAATTCTGACCAAATCCCCAACTTCATTTGCCAAAATACAGCCCCAAACTTGCAAGGAACCACCACCATGCTTCACGGTTGCCTGCAGATACTCATTCTTGTACCACTCTCCAGCCTTTGGCAAACAAACTGCCTTCTGCTACTGCCAAATATTTCAAATTTTGACTCGTCAGTCCAAACCACCTGCTGCCATTTTTCTGCACCCCAGTTCCTGTGTTTTTGTGCATAGTTGAGTTCCTTGGCCTTGTTTCCATGTCACAAGTATGCCATTTTGTCCGCAAGTCTTCCAAGAAGACCATTTCTAACTAGACTTCTCCGGACAGTAGATGGGTGTACCAGGATTCCACTGTTTCCTGCCAGTTCTGAGCTGATGGCACTGCTGGACATTTTCTGATTGAGAAGGGAAGTAAGCATGATATGTATTTCATCTGCTGCACTACATTTCCTTGCCTGACCGCTGCTTCTATGGTCCTCAAAGTTGCCCGTTTCTTTATGCTTCTTTAAAATAGCTTGGACAGCACATCTGGAAACTCCTGTCTACCATTACATTTTTGCCTGGGAGAGACCTTGCTGATGCAGTTTAACTACCTGGTGTCTTGGTGCTGTGCTCAGTCTTGCCATGGTGTATGACCTTTGAGATAAAACTGTGTTCAGTAACCTCACCTTGTTAGCTGTTCTAAAATCTACACTGTATTTTTGATCCATTATATGTTATTTTAATGGACAAGATTCACTTTTCTTTCAAAAAATAAGGTGATCGTAGTCTTACCTGTTAAATCCTTTTCTGTTGATCCATATGACATACAGGTAACATGGGGGAGGCGACAGCTCCTCCCTGAAGGCTGGAACAATTCTAGAAGAAGTTGTGGGTGGAGCCTCCCCTTCCTCCTTATCAGCCTATTCCAAGAGCCCTGCCCCAGAGAGACTTAAGACAAGCCTATGAAGTAAGACAGCAAGAAAGAAGAAAAGGAAAATTCCTGTGAGAAGCAGACCCAAGATGACTCCCACGTCCAGCACTTGGAGACCAAGCATGGTCCCTTTCACTGGGTGGGAGACCTGTATGTCATATGGATGAAGAGAAAATGTAAGACTAAAATCCTCTTTTCTCTGTTGTACAATATGACATACAGGTACCATGGGGATGTGCCCAGGGTGGTAACAAAAAGGAAAGGACCAAGAGTCAGTCCCCATGATACCTAAGTTCCCACAACAATCCAGGACACAGAACAGCCCAAACAGCCCTGAAAGGTACTGACAACAGCCTTATCCTTGTGAAACACCAGGAAAGGTGGTTTGCAGGAGAAGGCCTGCAATTCAGCAACCCTGCGGACAGAGCCCAAAGTCAGAAGAAAGGACATCTTCCACGTCATATGCCGCAGAGGAATGGTAGCCAAGGGCTCAAAGGGAGGCCACTGCAAGACTCCCAAAGCCAGATAAAGGTCCCACTGGGGAATGGGAGCCTTATAGGCAGGGAAGACTCCCAAAGTCAGATTAAGGTCCCGCTGGGGAGTGGGAGACTTATAGGCAGGGAAGACTTGAGCGACGCCCTGAAAGAAAACCTTGACATCTGGCAAGATGGCAATGCGACTCTGGAACTCGCAGGGCCCCAGGGGCCCCCAAGACACTGGGGATGTGAACCGGATCATAAGGCAAGAGGAGACAAGAAGAATGAGCCCTCTCTCAAATCTGTAAGTCAAATGTTGCAGAGATATATCCCAAAGCAGTTTGTCCCTTAAAAGTCAATGGAGCGAAAGCGAGTGATCTTTAAAGGCACGGACCACAAAAAAAAATAAAATTTTAAAAAAGTGAAGAAAAGTACCTAAATACTCAAGGGAATGTGTAGGGATAAATAAAAACATAAAATGCTAGAAGGATACAACAAAAATAAGCCCCATAACCCAGAAAAACCAGCAGGGAAGGGGTTAAATACATAAAATGCAGCCAACCAAGCTCCAAAAACCCAGGGATCAAAAAATAAGATACCCAACATGAGTGCAGGACTTTAATAATCCTATAAAACCCCTGTATGGAGGACAACAGAGGGACAGGTGGATCATGGCACTCAAATGATTGCTCACCTTTTTACTTGACTTCTTTCTTCAGATTACCATTGAAAGAAGAGCCTCAGACAAAACCATTCAGGAGAGAGAGACATGGGCTGCATGATTCTCTCCACAGGGCTGCTAAGGTCCACAACAGCACCTGATAGCTGGGCAATCCTCCAGGAGAAGTCAGGAATTGTAATTCACCTAATGGGGGAATTTTGACAACCCATATCTAATAATAAAATATTCTAAAAACTAAACAGAAAAGTTCTCAGCCTCTATTCAGATAACTGGAACAAGTCTATCTGGGGTGGGGCTAGTGAGTTAGCCTGATAAGGAGGAAGACGAGGCTCCACCCACAACTTCTTCTAGAATTGTTCCAGTCTACAGGGAGGGGCTGTTGCCTCCCCCATGGTACCTTTATGTCATTTGGACAATATCAAAATATATATTTAGCACTGTAGAGAAGTATCAAGCACTCACAGGTCTTTAAAAAGGAGAATAACATTTATTTAAAGATCAAAGTTTCGACCAGGCTATTGACAAGTGCAAAATGGTGCCCTAAATACCCTTCTCATGCAGGGTGCCAGATTTGGCATCCCATGTGTTAATGACATCATGTTGGTCAGTAGGACATCATTGGAGTACATTTAATTGCAGAAACCAATCATCTTATAAGGTGTCTAGTGTAGATATGCAAATAATACAACGATCACACTGGAAGAGAAAGTTAAATGTATGGTGCTCAAAAAGAACTCTACTTTTCTCATACAAAACAACATCATAAAAGAAAATGACCCCCGTAAAGATAAATCAGAGGCCAATCTACTCACAAAGTACATTCCCCAATGGCAAATCTGGTGCAAGCAAATGGCGTGTCTCCCACACGTTGCAGCTCTTGCTGATGTGTGGTATTCACCGGCCTGCACAAAGATCCATGGGTATCTGCCCTAGTGTGGATAGTCAGTGGGTAGTGGAAAGTGTCTAAATTCTAGGGTCATACTTGCAAGGTCACTCTGGGGCCAGGGACACCAGCGGGTCGCACTGACCACTGAGCCTGGAGGAGTGAGGCTAATCAGTCACAGTGCAGGGTTATTAAGCAAAAGCAAACTACAGACTTATAACAGGGGCTATTTTTACCCACATGCTTATCTATTCACTTACTAGTAGTCCCTATTTTGCTTTTCTTTACCCTTCTCAGTTAAGTGAATTGGTAACTAGGTACATTAACCCAATTGCTTTAATATTTCTGACAGCACGTCTAGTGCTATTTTGAGGAACATGGTTGCCGCTCACACACTTGTGACTTGACATACCGGTAGCATGGTTACTTTCGGGGTGCCCTGCTCCCAGCCTTGTGTCTACTGCCAGGGCCCGACTCATAAATGAAAGTAGTCTGAGTGTGTGCCTTCTTCCCTACATCTTCACTTCCTCTGGACAGCCTTTGTGACCCTTGATTGGTGGCGATCACTCACCCCCAGCATGAGGACACTAACCTTGTTACTCCATACCCTTTTTCTTCGCTTATATACTATTCATGGGTCACTTTCTTTTCACCTATGTCCATGGTCTTCCTGCTATCTAAAAACTCAAGCTATTTAATATGCTGCTCAGATAGTTATTCTGATTTTCCAGAAACATTCAGTTATCGATTTTTCCATACAACATTTTTCAGTTTCTCTGGATTTTATGTTTGTTATGTTTGCTTCAAGTTTTCCATTTCTTTATTTGATACTGATTCATAAACTTTGATTTGTGCCAGGCGGGTTGGGTGGTACAGTCCTTTGAACTTCTGATTAAGGATCGTATCTCTCTTAGTCTCGGTAATGGTATGGATTCACTATACTGGATATTCACAGTAATGTCATGAGTCTATTAAAGAATTAGCCAATTAATTTAGTTTGTGGTATTTGGTGGACCTTTGATGTGAGTTGTGCGGGTGTAACTATGTTGTTTGCCACAGAAAAGTTGACTTAATACATTAATAAACCACAGATATTCATGCCTGTTTTGCACTTTCATGAAGTCCAGTGTGTGCTGTTCATTTGCACCTTTGGAATTTTCTTTTATTTGCACCCTAGCACAAATACTACCTGTCATGATGTGCTCTGTGTACTTTTGAGAAAAGAAGAAAAAGGCTAATAGTGCAAGCTGTCTTGTTACAGACCCAGGTTCTGTAATAGTCTGCATTCTGGTCTTTATCCATCAGTGATAGCTGCCCGCCTAATATGGATTACAACTGTTAAAAGCTGCATTTAAACAACTGGGAAATTGTGGAATGTTTATTTGTTCCATATTGTGCCCCAGGATTACCCCACTTTTTACTGGAGGGATTTTGGAGTTAAAACTGGAGTTGAGAGAGACATTGTTTAACATATGATTTGTTTTTAAGTTGAGTTTGGCTGTGCCAACTTTTAATACCATTTCTTTGGAACATTGCACCTTTAACTTTGTCAGAGTGTGAGTACAAAATGATCATAGATACCCATAGGTGGAAATGCATGATTTTTTGCTAATGTATAAACAGAAATTCAGTTATATTGCCAGATTTGTACATTGACCTGATTATGAAGCGCTGGGTTAGAGATGTTTCTAGCACTCATGGTGTTAATAACTCCGAGGTCTTCAGAATGCCACATCTCCACGTTAAATAAAAAATAAAATCCTTAAAAATAGTGAATGTGTTCTAAGTCCAACCTCTCTAACTGTCATTATATCCTTGTCTTCCTTTTACCGCCACCTCCAATATTCCCTTTCTTCCCTGCTCTCAGTACGTATCTATCACCCTCTAACTCTGCTTCTGCAACCCTATCACTTCATTCACTTCTCTCCCTGTCTGTTCACCTGTCTTTGTCCCCCCATCTTTTCCTATACTTCTGCACCCCATCTTTCCCATCGTTTTTGTCCTCCCTAAATTCCATACTGTCTCTTTTACCTCCACTCTGTTCTTCCCACCTTATCCACTGTCACATATTCCTCAATGTGTGTTTTCACATCACTATCCCAATATCCTACATTGTCAGTGTACTCCCCATCTCGCTCATTTCCCCACCATATCCAGCACCATATTTCTTTCATCTCCCATACTGTGGATTTCCCCATATTCTACAATGTTTCCCTGATCCCAAATATTGCTTGTTGGCTGGATCATTGAATTAAAACCCCCTTTTCACATTAAATGGTAGCTGTCACCAAATTTATTTTTTTCACACATATTTCATTCAATCCCCTGTCTATCCTTTTTTATCCCCCACTCTCAGTGTGTTCTCATAATTCCTGCTCTATCTAATCCAGTGTCTCTGCCCCATATTGTCTCTGCTTCTCCAAGCATGTTTCTTTACCCAGGAGTGGGTAATCAAGGATTTTGAGTTGTTACTGGACTACAGTTTCTGTCATAGCCAGAAAAGCACTGTTCATCAGAAGATGAATTGAGTTGCAGTTTAACAACTGTTAAGCAACAGACCTATTACTCCTGTCTTTCATTTACTGCCACACTACAATCCCATTACAAAGACAGAGACTACTGAATTTATGCACATTCAGAAGTACCCCAAATACAGTAGCAATTACGTTCATGTGATTGGCTAAATATGCTCACTCTGCCTATCACTTCAGTGAGTTCAGATACCTTGACACCTTGTATCAATTCAGTTTACTTATTTTCTTTTTTACTCTTTTAGATTTTGTTCTCAGAAATATTGTTTTGTGTTAGAATTATATTTCAGAATTTACAAGAAGCAGTTGAAAACCAGTTTTATAGAGATGAACAAGTCCTGCAAGAGCACCCCAGAAGACCTAGATACCAGACATGGAGTGAGGTCAGTTATTTACATGTCTTTTTAAAAGGTTTGTTCACTAAAGGGTGAATTTTGACTGTGTTACAAAGTGTTGAATGACAGGAAACTGAGTGGTTGAATGAGGCTACAGAGGTTCTCCTTTGGCTCCAATTTACTTCTCTGGTCTAGTGAATAGAGGAGATAATTTCCTCTACTGCATTACACAGACACATCCTATTTTCACATCCAAAAGGTGTACATTCACTTTTGTTTGTCATATAGAATTATTCCCTTAACATTTATAGTGCTCACTTTTAACCATTGGATGCTACAAAGACCTTCAACAGTATTAAAGCAGTGCTTTGAAGCATCCTAGCATCCAAGCTGTTCATCTGATACTTTAACACTAGTTAAAATGTTAAACTATAATGTGAGATCCTTTTGTGGTCCTGAGGGCCACATATGCAGTCTTTACAGTGTGTGCTTACTAATAAATACTTTTCTTTTACACAAGGAGTAAAAGAAAAGTATTTATCAGTAAGCACACACTGTAAAGACTGCATATGTGGCCCTCAGGACCACAAAAGGATCTCACATTATAGTTTAACATTTTAACTAGTGTTAAAGTATCAGGAAAAATGTGGTAAATTATCTTTTTCTAGGGGGCAGGGTACTAGAATACAGAGTTCTCTGGAGGTGGAGTCTCTCCCAGCTAAACTTTACCCCCAATTAGAAGCATTAGTTTCATTGTATAGCCAATACAGAAGAAAAGGCGAAGAATGGAAAGAATCTGGTCACCATTAGGGATGAGTGAAATTTTCACCTCAAAAACAAAACTGGTACAAAATGGCACTTCTAGCTGAGTGAAATTTCCAGCACAAATTACAGATTTTCTGTTTTTTTTCCACCTAACCCATTATATAGAAATCAACTGTAAGACTGGATTTCCCCAGACATTGAAAGTTTCCCTTCTTTTCCCACAGGAATAGTATAAAATGGGAGTCAGGTTCCCATAGCATGTCATTCTGTGTTTGTGAGAGATAAAGAAAGCACCATATTTCAGCTATTTAAGAAAGGCAAATAAAGTGAAGCTGAAGTGTAGTTTAGGGAGTCTTATGGCAGGTAATGCGTTCTTTGTGTTAGGGGAGTCTATGGGAATCTTGGGAACTGTAAAGGGAGAAAGGAGATTTAGTCAAAATACCCCCAATTTTATTGGACTGAGATAGGCAGTGATCCAAGTTCCTTCCTGAACTGGCTTTTCTCTGTGGGGGAGTCTGTGTATGTGTGATGGGAGAAAGGAGACTTACCCCAAATACTCCAAAATCTTGTGTGACTGAGAAGGCACAAGCAGCTGTGATCCAATCCCCTTCTTCTATGTTGGGGGAGTCTGGAAGTGTGTAAAGGGATTAAGGAGATTTACCCCAAATACCCCAAAATCTTGTGTGACTTAGAAGAAACAGGCAGGTGATCTATGTTCCTTCCTGAGCCAGCTGAGCATCTGTCACTGACTGACTGACAGAGTATTTAGAAAACTAAACCTCCATTCAAAGACAAGTTCAGCTGACACTGTCATGGAGTGATTAACGAAATAAAGACACTTGACAAGTACAAATAAACCAGAACACTGGAGCAACACTGTAATGACACAAACTCCACCACCTTCTCAAGGCCAGGTGTGAGGACGGTGCAAGACACTTCCTCAACATTTTCACTAGGCAGGTGTAGCTAGAAATTGGATGGCCCTTAGTAACCTTCACATGGCTAGATAGGAGGACAGCACTTCCTCGATCTTTCACCAGGCAGGTTAAGAATAGCGCAACTTATACCCTACCACTAGGGTATACCAGAGGCAAGGTAAAACGGCACCTAGAATGCTAAGTGAGGCAACAACCCAACCAGACTTAGACTACAGGAGGTCAGTGCCATGGACTGACCGACAAGCATTGATACAGGGGTAGCGAGCACGGTGATAAAGGTAGGCCCAGGCAACAAGGATATCAATAGCTGGGTCTGGGTAGCGGAGGCTAGTAGTAAACAAGCTGGAGAGCAACAGAGGAAGAGTAGTCAGCTGAAGCCAGGAGTCAGAACCGGATCGGGTAGTCATATGAAGCCAGGAGTCAGAGCCGGATCGAGTAGTCAGACAGAGCAGAAGTAATACATAGGAACAGCAATGGACCAACACAGCACTAGGCTCAGGAACACCATGAAAGGGCACTGGTAACTGGAAATGCTGAGGCCTTTAAGGCCTAGTAGGTGGGCGGAGAGATGACATCACAAACCAGTGACCTATAAGAACAGCGACTTGCAGAGAGCAACAGCCAGGAAGTAACAAGGTCTCTGTTACAGCAACTAAACACTGGAGGCAATCACGGGCACCGTGATAGACACTGACTCCTTCAACAGCCAGAAGAAGAGGGGCCAGTATATTTAGTAAGGACTATCATCATTTGTACTGTAAAAAATTACTGCAGTGACACTGGAAGAGAGAGAAAGCAACAGTCTTAATTTTACTATGTTACTATGTCTTCATGACACTACCTAGGTTGAGAGAGGAAGAATCAGTTGCACTGGGAGTGTTTTTTTTTCTGGAGACAGTGATTGTCATTGGGAAAATTAAAAAAAAAGTAAAAGACATTAAAATTAAGTTACTAGAGATAAAAGTAAGAGACTCCTGCACAGAACCAAATAGACAGTAACGTTGTCTTAAAAGTAAAGCAATTAAGTGACACAGAGCTAAAAGCACAAGGATCTTTCTGGAGAACTCCCAGGAGCAGGTTTAAGTTCCATGGAAGGGTAGGATGAAGGAAAACAGGATAAACATGAATCACCCTTTGCACAAAGGTCTGCATATCTGGGAGCAAAACAATGCACCTCTGAAAAAGAACAGATAAGGCTAAAATATGGACCTTGACAGAGCGGGTTTCTTCCTGAAGCCCACCCAGAAGTGAGGACAAAATAACTGGAAGATGAAAGGGGCATGGTCACAGCCCCTGGTCATCACACCACTTAAAAACAAGGATTAAACCCTATGATATGCCTTTGATAAAACTGTCTTAAAGGGATAGTAAAACTTCGTTTTATCTTCATTTTATTTTGTAGGCATTGAAAAAACATGAAGAATGATATGTCTTATCTCTCAAACCTTTATGGACTTGTCTAAGGCTGCTTCACTTAGATAAGTATTAGCCTCAATAATCTTAGAGATGGAGATCACAATATCCCCTTTTGTAGCTTCAAAATTAACAGCATCCTCCAACTGCTCCTCCCAAATAGCATAGGCTATAGCAGTAGCAAAAGCTGGGTGTAAGATGGCTCCAGAAGCTACAAAGTTCATATTAAGAAGAGATTCCAAGTGCACATCTGCCTGATACTTGAAAGCAACTACTTATGTATCTTGTAATGCTGTGCAATTATAAAGGTGATAAATTGGAGGGTCAACAGTGGAGAGTGGACCTCCCGTGAGGAACCTGAATCAGAGGTCTCAGAGATCTTAAGAGTCTCTAGTACTGCCTGAATAAGAGAGAACCTGTCAGAAAATACAGAGAAATACAGGAGTCAGTACGGTACAGTTAATGCAATTTATTAACCAAATGATAAAAAGAACAAGATATATATATATATATATATATATATATATATATATATACACACATACACAGGAACAAGCAGAGGGTTACCAGCCAGCCAGCACTATTATCAGGAATAACAGGCTGCAAAGCTAGACCTCACTGCTGGAGACTAGGCCTTAGCCACTGGTAGTCTTAACAGGAACCAGGAGCAGGGACCGGAACTCAGGATCTTGATCCAACGTAACGGGCGTACCGACTCACACCTGCAGTCAGTAAAGAGAGAATTCTGACTCATGCCTGCAGTCAGTATGGAACAAACTGACTCACTCCTGCAGTCAGTATGGAGTGAACTGACTCACACCTGCTGTCAGTATGGAGTGAACTGACTCACGTCTGCAGTCAGTATGGAGCGAACTGACTCACGCCTGCAGTCAGTATCAGAACTTAGTCTACCAGAGCCCCAGGCCCACACTAGATTGGGTGTCTGATCACCAGGGGAAAAGACGAAAGAATAGTCAGACAGAGCCACAAGTCAGCACCAGAGGGGCTAGTCAGACAAGCCGGGTCATACACAGTTCAGGTAGTCAGCCAGAGCCACAAGTCTGCACCAGATTGGATGTCCACTATTAGGGTTTAGGCAAAAGAATAGTCAGACAGAGCCACAGGTCAGCACTAGTATGGATGGAAGACTAGCCAGGTCATACACGGTAACAGAACTGTTATGAACAACAACGCAAGGGCATCTGAGTCAGGACTTAGTCTGCCTTTTAAACCCCTCCACAGGAAGTAGGAGGAGCAGCTCAGAGGGAGGAAGTAGGTAGGAGGAGACTACAGGAAGCAAACACATAAAACAGAGTCCTGCTGCATGCTTGAAGCCTCGCGCCTGTAGATGTTGCTGAAAGCAAGGTAAGCTGTAACAGAACCCAAGGTCTTCATCAAATGAATCCCCAGGAGTAAGCAAGGAGTCTACATCCTTCTCCTCATTTCCCCACTCTTCTACAGAGGAATCTCCTTTCACTGGGAGAAAAACACCTTCCCCAAAGGGATAACCCCTCCTTTTTGGGGAACAGGGTGGTTTTGGTTCTAAACTTACGGACTTCTTTAATAGCATTCAAATAGGAATAATAGGCATGGTGAAATAAGTGTTTTAACCCATGTTGGATCCTGTTTAGAGGAAGAAAGGCCTGGATTTGACTGTCAAGCGCTGTACAATAGTGGCTATTAAATTCTTTATAGCCATCACCAAGCAGACCCCAGGTCCTGTGAAAGTCTGACCCCTGTTTCATAACAAACATATAGGAAAAGGGAATAGAGTCCACCTAATGTGGAAGAACACTCCAAAAATAAATACATTACAACGACATGTCTCCTATGCAGGATACTTTGAAACTGAGGCTGCTAGGTGGGGGTAAAGTGTAGCTGGAAGGAAGTCTTCACTTCCAGAAAACTCTGTATGTACGTGCCCTGACCTCCTAGTATAAATCTGGTTAGTTATCACTGATGTTGGGATTATTATCTATTTATGATAATGTTTATATTTATGGAAGAAAACATGTAAGTGAAATGCCCTTCACATTATCCAAATATGACCACTGAGTCTTCAGTTCACTAAAAATACACCAGAAGCATATATGCATTTAATTCAATGTTCTTACACAAGGTAGCAAATTCAGTATTGGTTTTATATGAGTAAAAATTTTAGTGCTTTTTCAAATAATTTTGATGATAACATTGGTTTACATGATCTATATTGAAATGAATAAAAATATACATTTTAATGTTATACTTTTTTTAAGCGTGTGTATTTTATCACATATTTTTATCAACTTTATTGCATGTATAATTCATATACTTATATATTCTGCATTAATAAAGTGTGAAAATCTACTGCATGACTGAATAAATGTAATACTAGCAAATGAAAACTTAAAATAGTAAAATTCACATTTTATGTAAATAAAACCCTACATCCTTTATCAGTTGTTTCAAAAAATTCTATCTATCTATCTATCTATCTATCTATCTATCTATCTATCAATACTTGTAAATGTAACTCAGATAACTTTGTTTAATCAGATTGCTTCCTGGGCTTATAAAGTTTCTATCAAGAATCCAAAGCTTGTGTCCTTTAGCCAGATTGGAACCACCTATGAAGGAAATCCCATACAGATTCTCAAGGTACAGAGAAATGCATTTAAACCAGGGATGGGCATTATAATGCTTCTGTTGTCCTTTCCCACCTAGCAAATTATTAAAAAACTAGTTGAAGAGCCCGTTACACGGGCCACAGTGCCACTGCCAGCCGTTTGCGGGGCAGTCATGTGCAGTAGAGACTGCCCACGAAACAGCTGATACAGAGCTGGACGCTCCTTTGGAGCATCCAGCTCTGTATCAGCTGTGCCGCGGGCAGTCTCTACTGCGCATGACTGCAGCACAAGCAGCAGTCTCTACTGCGCATGACTTTGTCATTACACACGTTTTACCAAATTATTATATAGGATTACAGTCTTCAGAATTGTCTTCCATTAACTGTATGCTTAATTTTGCCCTGCAAAAACAAACATATAAAGTGGCTAGTCCATGTTACAAATGGTATCATTCTCAAAGGTGAAATCAGTGTGTACTAGGAATTTTTGTGTGTCCTGGATGCAGAAGAGTTGAAGGGGCTAAAGCCCCCTGGGTTTCACACTTAAATCCCATGTCTTGCAGCCAGATTGACACATGTAAAGATGCTAATCACCCCCACCAGTATCTGGGTGGTTGGACTACAAAGTGCATTGATAATGCATTAGGTTGGCCAAAGCCAGGGAACTTTTGGGAGCCTAGCAGCTCCCCTGTCAGCATGTAGATGGCATCTCTTTACCTATGGTCACTTACAAATAACACTTTATGACAGAGATCAGCAATGTAAGGGCATCCTGCTGTTACCAGGCTATAGCTCCAATCATTCCCCACCAGATGGTGCTGTATGAACTTCACCTCTGAGAAGTCCTACTTGCCACTGAGACTGCCATTATTATACAGTTTCAAACTATCAACTACCAGGGGCAAACTTTGTAGCAGACACATGCCTAGGAGAGAATGATTTCCAATTAATCATTTCAGTAATGTAAGATTTTATAGAGCCAATATAGAATTCTAACATTGATGGAATCATGTTATATTATGTTAAATGAAAATAAAATATTCAATACCAACTGAGGAGTAAAAAGCTCATTTACAAGCCACCAGCACAATCACATTAGCCTATGAAAATGCTTGTTATGCAGTCCGGCTTCAGTGGAGGCAAACCAAAACAAGTTACTTTTCACTCCCATTATTTCACTCCCATTATTCCGTAAATCCTAATCAACAAATCTGAATTTGTTCTTTTTAGTAGATTTCAAATCTATTATACTATCAAGTATAGGTAAAAGGTGGTACCTTGTTTCCGGAAGAAAAAGGAGACTTAGTTAGACAATAAGGGTATTACTTTTACTTTTTCTCTGCTCCTTAAACGTATTTGCTCTAATTGAAACCTGGCTGTCTCAATCTGACTTTTGGAGGCAGCAGTCTCCTATGATGGTCTCTTTTCTCACACTTCATGTCCAACCGAACGTAGGGAAGGTGTGGGACTGCTACTCTGTAAGCACTGCCATTACAAATCACTTTCTGCCCCAGCCTCATTCTGCTTCTCCTCTTTTGAGTCACATGCTGTCCATATTTTTACACCTGTCTCTCTACAGGTTGCAGTTATCTGTTGCCTACCCAAGTACACATGTACACCTTAAAATTCCTTTCTGATTTTGAATCATGGCTTTCCTTTTTCCTGTGATCAGTCAAACCTTCCCTCCTTCTGGGGGACTTCAACTGCCATGTGGATGATCCCTTGGCCTCCTGGGACAAATGCTAGTACTCACAATGATGGTCATTTCCTAGACCTTGTGTTCACTTTATGATTTTAATATCGCCCCTCTTCCACTATCCAACCACCATCTTCTAACATTCAGCTCTGCTTATACATCTCCCGCAATCCCCACTTCATGTGTAACCTCACTTAATCTCATTGCTCAACAGTCCTCCTTGGCTACTGGACTTTCATCTATTTCCACTAATCCTGACACCAACAGCCTAACACATAAAACTCAGTCCTGTCTTCCTCTTTGAACCTGCATTCTCCTCTCTATTTCCGTCACACCTGAAAAGCAAATCCACAGCTGTAGCTTAATAAGGACACCAGCTTCCTCCGCTCCTATAGCTGTTTAGCTAAATAACTCTCACAGACTTTCTCCACTACAGATTCATCCTTTGTTGCTTTAACTCTGCTCTAAACCTGGCTAAAAAAACAGTACTTTTTGCAACTAATTAACACCTCCTTTTCTCTCCTCCTTCTTAAACTCTATACAGCCACAAGAGATTGTAAACTTCTTTAAAGCCAAAGTAGACTTCATCTGGGAAAATACTCCACCTTGGAAATTCCCTTCTAGCCTCCTTCGTTCCCCTCCTGCCTCTCTGGATTCTTTTTCACTAGTCAAGGAGGAATTAACTTACATGCTACCCTCCTCTCCCTTCACTACATCCTCTCCCCTCTCACCTCATCCAATTCCTCTCCTCAATGCTAATCCGTATCCTATTATACATTTTTAACTCTTCCTTTAACTGCTACTTTTCCAGATGATGTCAAACATGCCATAGTAACACCCATCCTCAAGAACAATTCCTCTGATAGTTCCACACCCTCTAGTTATTGACCTGTTTTTCTCCTGCTTTTTGCCTTTTCCAACCTGATTGACTTCCTTAATATGCACAACCTGCTCTTTACAAACTGACTTTTACACTGCTGATTCCACTGAAACTGGTTTCACAAGAATAGTGAATGATCTACACATTGCCAAATCACAAAGTCACTATTCAATACTTGTTCTGCTTAATCTCTCAGCTGCTTTTGACATTGTTGATCATGTCTTCCTCCTCCAAATTCTTCACTCCTTAGGAATCCGTAACTTAGCACTGGACTGACTATCCTTTTAGCTAACTGACCAATTCTTCAGTGTCTCCTCTGCCTACTCTTCATCTTGTTATTCCCCAAGCTTCTGCTCTAGGGCTCCTTCTGTTCTTTGTTTACACAATAAAACTTGGTGATCTTATTAACTAAATCAGACTCAAATATCACCTCTATGCAGTTGACACCCATCTTTATTTATCTGCACCCCATCTGACTTCTGATATTCAATTTAAAGTCACAGATTGCCTCTTGGCTATCTCCGACTGGATGGCTCATTGGCACCTCAAGCTCAATATGTCTAAAATGGAGATAATCCTCATCCCATCTAGGCCTGGCCCAGTAGTGCCCTTCAAGGTGACTGTAAATGGCACTACCATGAATCCAGTGTCAGATGTACAGTGCCTAGGGGTGATAATTGAAACTGCTCTGTCATTCTTTGTTAGATCCTGCCGCTTTCTCTTGCGTAACATAGCTAAAATCCATCTCTTCCTCTGTCCCTCCACAGATAAAATTCTTAAACAAGCACTCATCCTTTCCCACATGGACTGCTGTAACCTTCTTCTCTCTGCTATTCCTGCATTCAGACTCCATCCACTTCAATCTATACAGAATGCTTCAGCACGAATTACCCAATTGTCACCTGAGTTTGTCTCTGCCCCACTCTTCCTCAAATCTCTTTAATGGCTGCCTATCAAACTCTGGATAGCTTACAAAATCTTGCTTCTCTCAATCAAGACCCTTCTCTCCTCTACCTCTTCCTACATTTACACTCTGATCTCCCGCTATTCCCTATCCTACCACTTACAATCAGCCATAGACAGTCTTCTCTCTTCCCCTTTAGTGTCTACAGCCCTCTTAAGTATCAAACCTTTTTCTATCATTGCTCCTTATCTATGTAATGGTCTAACGCTCACCCTGAACTGCTATATCTCTCTTATGGTTTTCAAGTCATGATCAAAACTACACCTCCATAACAAAACTTAAACACTCTAGAAGGCACAGACTTTATACAACTATAGCTCTTATTAATTATTTACTTTTTGTGTCTCCTATACTGACCAGAACTCTAGCACTGTATTCAGCCCTTGACCCTTACGTATGCTGTATGTCTCCCCTCACCACTTTATATTATAAGCTTTTGGACAGGGACCTCACTTCCAGTGTTTCACTTTTACCAAGCACTTGTAACTCTGTCTTGTCCAAACCCTTACATTGTAAAGGGCTATGTACACGTGTGGCACTATATACCATACATAAATATTCACTCATTCATGCTCTACCAGTATCCTATCATGTCAAGTATAGCCATGAACTGCACAGCTAATTTAACTATATAAGGAAAGTATGAGATTTATGGGTAAATCAAATGTACCATAGGGAACAAATAAAAATCCCCAAATTTCTGTGAATTTAAATGGAACAATGTACTGGCATTTAAAGGCTTAAAAATTTTATCTACATAATTGGAAATTTATATTTACTACTTTTAACACAGTTTGATTGCTTCAGAATAACTCCACATTCTTTGTGTATGTGGCAAATGATTGTTCCACTCCTGCATTTGTCACAGCTTTGTGTATAAAATCCAGAGGTAAATCAGCCTGAGAGTCACTTTATAAATATATAGTGTTTTAGCCTAATTACAAAATTATGTGGATATGTATTACCAATAAAGGGAAGTCACCCCATTCCAATAAATATAGACTGATACTGTTGGGACAGGATCAGGCAAGTAGTTGGGGAAATTTACCAATGCGCCAGAATAGTTAATTTACTGCACTGGGGTGCTGGCATATGAACCACAAGTCAGCACTTCAGAGTGTGTATGAACACATTATTGTATACCAACACATGCTATTATACTTGTTTAATCCCTTGAGTTCCAGAGAGGTATCCAATGCATTGCAAAGACTATAATGCAATAAGCTCTGAATGTGGATGGTATGCATAGATAGATGAAAACATTTTAGAATGCATTATTAGTACATGGCTGTAAAAAAAAAAAAAAGACAATGAGCAATGGAACTGAACACCCCCAAAACACCTATGCACCTCCCATTCTTCCATTGGAAAAAATGGTACTAAGAAGTGAATTTGCTGGGCTGCATCTGCAAACTGATTCCAGAGTATTTTTATTGTGGAATCATTTTAGCACATCCACCCAAGTAACTGTACCCTACACATCTGCTAAAGCTAACCACTGTTCTGGGAGCTATTGGCACCAGAGGAAGAGTCTTTTTGTCCCTAAAATATTGTGATTCATATACACTGGGCCTCATGTGTATAGACAAACTAGAGCAATATTGGAACAAACTAGCTGCAATGTAGGAGAAAAATAATCACCAAATTCCCATTGATTTAAATAGGCCATTTAACAGTTTTAATGTTGGAGTGGCATCTAATGCATTGCAATGCATTGGATACCTCTCTGCCATTCAAGGAGTTAACCTTTTGCCAGGTGTTGCATACTTCTGGCACTCAAAGTGTTCACAGCACCCTTTAAATCAATGTGGGTTTTTAACATTCCTTGATGACTCAGTTGATTTGGCTCAGAATTGTTCCACTTTGCCTTTAACCCCTTATGGTCCAGTGACGTGTCCTTGCCTGAAGGACTGGTGATGGTCCTAACAAGTCACGTATTTTTTACTCACAGTGCTCCTGCTGGAGCGCTGTAAGTAGTAGTGGGAACTAAAGATGAGCGAGCACCCCGATGCTCGGGTGCTCGGGTGCTCTGACCGAGCACCCCCTGATGCTCGAGTGCTCGGCCGAGCACCCGAGCCCCATTCAAATGAATGGGAGCACTCGAGCATTAAACCAGGCACCCCCTGCTCTGATGAGCGGAGGGTGCCTGGTCAATGTCCCCCTTCATCTCCGCTATGCCCCTCTTCCACAATGTCCCCCTTCATCTCCTATGCCATAGCGGAGATGAAGGGGGACATTGTGGAAGAGGGGCATAGCGGAGATGAAGGGGGACATTGTGGAAGAGGGGCATAGACTCTATGCCCCTCTTCCACAATGTCCCCCTTCATCTCCGCTATGCCCCTCTTCCACAATGTCCCCCTTCATCTCCTCTATGGCATAGGAGATGAAGGGGGACATTGTGGAAGAGGGGCATAGCGGAGATGAAGGGGCACATTGTGGAAGACGGGCATAGCGGAGATGAAGGGGGACATTGTGGAAGAGGGGCATAGAGTCTATGCCCCTCTTCCATAATGTCCCCCTTCATCTCCGCAATGCCCCCTTCATCTCCGCAATGCCCCCGTACCTCCATTCCCTGGTGGTCCAGCGGAGCGTCTTCGGATCTGTGCCTCTTCCGGCACAGATCCTCTTCACCCGAGCATGTCGGGCGAGCACATGGCGGTACTCGTACGAGTACCGCCATGTGCAGAGCAGAGCGATGCTCGAGCCGATCCGAGCATCGGCCGAGCACGCTCGCTCAACACTAGTGGGAACTGAAATTGACCACTCCAAGACCAGAGCGGTCACCATCATTCCCCTGTTTGTAGAGCCTGCACACATGATCAGTCACATGTGCCAGCACGTCAAACCTCCCTATGTGGTTCTAAAAGGACAACCACCCCCGGGACTGCTGGCCCTTAAGGGGGTTAATAGAGAAATGGGATTATGCACTAAAAATATTCCTTGCTAAAATAGGCACTGAAACAGTTCTGTATGTTATGCACCTGCCTATTGCCTATGTACTAAGCTATCTAGCCAGAAAAATCATAAATTAACACCTCTTGTGCCAAGAGGCATTGAGGGGGTGTATGAACGTTTTGGAGTTTACATAATACTATATATTATGCATGCATTACTGGTATATAATTGAAAACAATGTATTTATAAAACAAAAACAGTTTCTTAAAGTATTATAAACTAACCTATATCTATATAAATATATACTATAATGTTTTGCTTGCAATTATTGAAGGTCCAAAAGAAATGTTTTTAATGAAATTATTTCCTTCATTTTGAAAAGATTGGAAGCCAGAAGGCTAATAAAAAAGGCATTTTTCTTGAATGTGGTATCCACGCACGGGAATGGATCTCGCCTGCTTTCTGCCAGTGGTTTGTGAATGAGGTACAGTAGCATGTTTCTTAACTGTTTATCTCTTTAAGTGTCAGAGTGATATGCAGCATATCTGAATAGGAAAAAGGAGCATCAAGACCAAAATCTATCTCCAGTATAATCCAGGCCAAAGTAAGAATTCAACAGCAGGGTAGAAGTTTAGTAATTGCATCGCTGATCTACAATGAATTTTAGGTCTTAAAGTGTAAGCCCTTGGATACCATTACATTTTACAATGCATTGCTGGGAAATATTTTGGAGACTTCTCTAACCCAAGGGGTTAAATGAACTTCCATAACAATATTAAATATTGCAATATATTGTTTATATTTACAGGCAATAAAAACATATGGAAAAGACAAGAATATGACAAAATTATTGGATAGCGTGACCTTCCATGTCATTCCTGTAACTAACATTGATGGATATATTTGGACTTGGAATCATGTAAATATTTATATTTTTATTACATTTTTTATTGTAATGCTTTGTATATTATACATTGACTAGTAATCTATCATTTTTATCTTTTTATTGCTGTAGCATAAATGCAAATTGTGGTGCTATGCATCAAACTGTTCTAAATATGAAATTGGTAAAAGATCCCATATTCTCAACAAATATTTTAAAGCAGAGTTTTCACTCAAATTAAAGCACCCACCAAATCATTATGCACATTATGATATGCATATCAATGCTAGTATTATCCTGAAAAACTCCAGCGTTATTGAGAAATCCAACTTGTTCTGAGACTCCCAGACAGGCATCAGTGCAGACATCTTGCCAAAGAGACATCTGTGCACCTGTGCTGTCTGTCCCGGTCTCCCCTAGGATTGGTGAGGGGGAGATGCATTGTACCTTAAAGTAGTGGAAGGGAATGACAGTGCACAGATGCCGTTACAGCAAGATGCCTGCCTGTGCATCTTGGAACAATTTGGATTTCTCAATAATGCTGGACTTATTCAGAATAATGCTAGTATTGATATGCATATCTCTATGTGCATAATGATTTGGGAGGCACTTTAACTTGAGTGAAAGTTATGCTTTAATTTCAACCAACGATACTTTTACATGACTAACTGGACACAGAAGGGGTATGAATAAAGTGTACTAGTAGCTCTTAGTATGATCAAATATATAAGCATATCAAATGAGTGTCTGCACCTACATTCATATGCTTTAGTACATATCATTCACAATGTCTATAGAACACACCAGCCAGGCATATTCATGCCACCTCTAGAATAGGATTAAAAAGGGATTAATTTTATGTTGTCTATTCCCAATTTATACACCTCATCACCAGGAAGAAGAAGAATGGCATGGCCAGAAACAAACACACTCTAATACTGCCCACTCTTGGTACAGGTGCCACAAATCAGCCAGTTATATACCCCAACATTTTAAAGGTACTAAGCTTAGCTTTTTGAGCAGAGTTAGACTATACTCAGTGTTTGTACCACGCACAAGTCTTGCAGACAAAATATTTTTAAACGTGGCCTACAGTATAATAGTAAATGGAGCATCCATTCCCTTGCTGGTTTACAGACACTGGTGAAGCTTAGAATTTAAAAAGATTCTCTAATCTGTGATCACAGAATGATCAGTGTTGGGATACAATTCCTTCTTTCCTTCAGATGCTTACTTTTCTGTAGTATGCTCACCTAGAAATGTTCTAATTAAGTGAAAGTAAGTCACAAACAGGAAAAGGAGAAAAAAAAATCACATGAAAAACAGGATCTGTGAAATTGCAAAAAAGTTACCTATCTAACCAAATCCCTGATATTTATTCTATAAAAATGAAAACAAATGTATAAAAACATGTATGGGATTTTCAAAATCGCTGTGAAAAACTGTTAAGCTGGCCAACAAAAAAATGTCACAGCTTCTATGAACTTAGTTTAATTACAACAAAATGTAACACTATGTACAAATTAAGTTGCTGACATAGAGTTTTATTTTGTAAGTAATCTTTTTTAACTGTGAAACTCATTAAACAATGGGATTTGTGTTAGCACTAAACGATACAGCCAATATACTAAAATAGGGATACATAATTACTTTGTACATGTTTGGGATGATGATACAAGGAGAAATCACATTACTATTTTTGGACATTTAGAATGATTTTCTGATCCTTTAATGCAAAACTGGAAGTCAACAGAAAGGAGATCTAGCAAAGGTTAAACTTTTGAAGGACTCATATCTTTTTTTTTTAACCTCTCCAACTGTGAAACCTATGTAACCAACTAGAGCAGTGGTGGACAACCAGTTATTGTCATTGGCTGACTGTGGATGATGGTGGCTATAGTAAAAAAAGAGCTGGGGAGCTACTGCTGCAAACCCTAAAGTTGGAGCTACTCCTAGATTCACATTCAGGAAGCTAAAGATGAGCAATTTTAGAAGCAAAACAATGTGTTGAAGGCATCTCTAGAATTCAAGGTACTACAATCCTAATATAGTTCAATGGGAAGTTTTATTTGTCCCCTATGATACAGCTGATTTGGCCCAGAATTGTTCATCTTTAGCTTCCTGATCCTGAATACAATCCCATCTCTCTTTTGTACAGCTGAAGTATGCCTAACCTGCTACCTTAGTTAAATAATTATAGTATATTAATGCTTTCAAATCATTTATATGAAATTTATACAGGATCGCTTCTGGAGAAAGAACCGCTCTCCTAATTCTGATAAAAATTGTATGGGCACTGACCTGAACCGTAACTTCAACATTTCTTGGGGCAGTAAGTTATATAAAATACTGTATGTATCTGTATCTGTATGTATCCTTTGAAAACAATATATAGTGAATGACAAAGTTGATCAGTCAAACCAATATATTGGGTTATATGCATAAAAAGAAGAAAGAGGAGGAATTCTGGGATAAACCAACACCACCATAGGATAAAAACAAAAAATCCAATTATTTACATGGGCCTTTGCCCAAACTGAATGTTAGACAGGTCTTCAACAATTTTCTTTTCAGTGCACTGGAGACCTCTTTATTATTCAAGTTGATTAAAACCCCTGTTTCAATCAATAGTGCATTTGGTTTGCCACATAACTGTTCCTCTTTTGCTTTGTGCCTATGGCTCATTGTGTTAAAGGATAATTTTACAATAGGATTAAGTAAATCTTAATTTGTTCAACAGAAAGATGTATTTAGGAAGGTGCCTTCATTCAGTTGGATATATTTTTAATATATTTTTTGCATTTTGTCTGCAGATGTTTACACCCCACTCACAGCAAAAAAATCATCTTCAGTGATAATGTCTCTTAAGGATCAGTTGTCTTTAGTCTTTATAAGATTATAAACTTAAACAGCTCACAGGGAATTAAAATAGAGATCAAATGCATAAAATAAAGTCTACAGATATAACAAACTGCTTGTTGAATAGCACCTTCCTTGCAGGCAAGTCAATCTTTGAACAAATCAAGAGCCACTTATTCCAAAGGAAAGATTCCCTTTAAATGTTAAGCGAAAAATGGTTTTAATAAATTGTGCATTTCTCTATAATACTCACTGTTGCGGTTTTCTAAAAATATAGTTTTTATCTTCTGTGTTTTTGTTTGATTCTTTTGTTTGTTATCCTTACATTTTTCACTGATGCATCTGTCACACTTATATTACAACATTAACCTATAAAGAAAAATACATTTTGATGGAAGACAAGAGCCAATCAGTCCATCCAGTCTCCCCCTTTTTCTACCCAGATAAAGTGCACTTACATAGTTTTCAGAATACACTTATCTATCCCTGGTATTTTTTCATTCATTCCTTAGCTGTATTGGCACCTACCTCTAACACTGGGAAGCTATTCCATTAATTGTTCAAGCTTTTCTTAAAGTAGAACTTTTGCACATTATATCTGAGCTTTCCACCCTCTAATTTTAGGTCATACACTCTTTTTATAGTATTCCTCTTCTTCTGAAAAATGCTTCTTTCCAAAACATTTGTAAATCCCTTAATATATGTAAAGGTTCTATCAAATTCCCATTTTCCTCCCGTCTTGTAAGCCATACATATTAAAGGAGCAGTAAACTTTTACTATGAAAAAATATACATCTCAGGACTGTTCCTGTTGTGTAAAACAAGTGTGCTTCCACTGCTGAGACATGCGTATTTTAATTTATTACAGTTTAAAGTGGAACTACCACCTTTAAACAACTTTAGCTTCAATAACTCCCCATCTGGCGACTAGCTGCTTAGTAGCGCTAGTCGCCAGAATTATTAGCTTGTTCAATAGATTTATCAATTCTTCCAGTACCTGACAGGCAGGACGGATCGTGGACATCTTGCCATAATGACGTCTGTGTGCCTGCTCTGTCAGTTCCTTCCTGAGCCGAACAGCTCCTAGCAACACCTCCTAGAGACGGCTGGGACTGACAGAGCAGGCATGTGGACATCACTATGGCGAGATGTCTGCGATCCATCCTGCCTGTCAGCTCCGGAAGAATTGATAAATCTATTAAACAAGGTAATAATTCTGGCGACTAGCGCTATTAAGCAGCTAGTCTCCTGATGGGGAGTTATTGAAGCTAAAGTTGTTTAAAGGTGGTAGTTCCGCTTTAAACTAGTTTTTTTTTTTTTGTTTTTTTTTTACATTAACATTGTGCTCTAGTGGTCAGATTCCTTTTTATTGTTCTGCTGCATTATCTGGGAGAGGTGAATGACAAACAGAATAGAATTTAATATAAATTGCGTCATGATGAAAAACTCTGTAACTATCATTAAAAAAATAAAACTGGAAAAGTTATATACCTGCCTAATTATTATTATTCATTCTTTATATAGCAACAGTGCAGTCCTGGTATACGAACTGGGAACATAGGTTCATATTTATTAAAGCAAGCTGGTGTTATTCTAGAATAAACCAGTTGCATCATGGTGAACAAAACAGTTCCTAAAATAAAATCACATGAATAGAGCTTATTAACCTTGAATGCCAGAGGTGTCCAATGCATTGCTTCTGTATTGAAGACCTCGCTAGCATTCAAGTGGTTAAAAGCCCAGTATAATTTAACAGGAATTTTCATTTGTCCCCTATGGTGCAGTTGGTTTACTCCAGAATAACTACAGCTTTTATAAATACTGGCCACTATATCTTTAATTCAGTGGATTGTTGTAGGTATATAAACATGCACAGTTTACACTGATACTATATAGTCTCTGAGTGAACATCGCAAGTGTCGTATATATAGCTACTACAAATCCTGTGAAATTATTTTGATCTGCAGCCAATACAATTAAGTTTTACTTCTGCAATTCTGTTCTGTCCTGTTCTTCATACAGATTTTTTTTCTACTACAAAAAAAATTACAAATATGTTTCAAAAAATGTCTTCTATTATTTGTATTTCCAGTAATATTTGTTTCAGAGGTGTATTTAAAAGAAGAATACTTGTAATATAGTAAAACAATTATATTGTTATTTTTTTCCTAGCTATTGACTTTTATACAAACCCATGTTATGAAATATATCCAGGAAGTGGCCCTGAATCTGAGAAGGAAGTAAAAGAGCTTGCTGCATACATTCGAGACAACCTTTCTTCTTTAAAAGCATATATCAGTTTCCATTCATATGGACATATGCTAATGTATCCTTATGGATACACAGATAAAGAAGCACCAAATCATGATAAACTGGTAAGGAGAGAAGCATGACATAGAATGTATGTTTTGGTGGTTTCTTTTTTTGTTTGTTTTTTTTTCTCCAACACTGGTCCAACAACCAGCAAACATCTAGTGAATAGTAGTCCTGGTGCCAGAGACAGCTTTTTGATATGTTAGAGGATGGTAAGTATCCTGCAGTCTAACAAACGGACTACAATCGGTCAAATAACAATATGGTAAAACAATGGAACCTATCACAAATGAGTTAAAGATTCTGACAACTTCAGTGGGTGGTACTTCTGTCAGCTAAAGTCAAGCTGCTACTTTTTCAGTGGTCACAGGAGCACCAACATTGAAAGATTGAGGAGTGGAAAAAATGTCTAACACATCCCATTATCTGTTATTCCATTGTGTTGACAGGGCTAGGGTATTTTGACAGCAACTTCTTGAATCAATGGATCCAACTGTCTTCATGCTTGTGGTAGCGTGATGGTGTTGGCGTGTTATCATTGTACATTTAAAGGAATAATAATACTTCATATGTGCAAAATATATATTGTAGTGTTTATCCCCCAAGTAAAACAAGGGTACTCCCACTGCTGAAAGGTATTTTACTCAAAACTAGTGTTGAGCGAGAGCGTGCTCGGCCGATGCTCGGATCGGCTCGAGCATCGCTCTGCTCGGCACATGGCGGTACTCGTCGAGTACCGCCATGTGCTCGCCCGCCATGTTCGGGTGGCGGGGATCTGTGCCGGAAGAGGCACAGATCTGAAGACGCTCCGCTGGACCACCAGGGACTGGAGGTACGGGGGCATTGCGGAGATGAAGGGGGCATTGCGGAGATGAAGGGGGACATTGTGGAAGAGGGGCATAGCGGAGATGAAGGGGGACATTGTGGAAGAGGGGCATAGACTCTATGCCCCTCTTCCACAATGTCCCACTTCATCTCCGCTATGCCCCTCTTCCACAATGTCCCCCTTCATCTCCTCTATGCCCCTCTTCCACAATGTCCCCCTTCATCTCCGCTATGCCCCTCTTCCACAATGTCCCCCTTCATCTCCTCTATGCCATAGAGGAGATGAAGGGGGACATTGTGGAAGAGGGGCATAGCGGAGATGAAGGGGGACATTGTGGAAGAGGGGCATAGCAGAGATGAAGGGGGACATTGTGGAAGAGGGGCATAGCGGAGATGAAGGGGGCATAGCGGAGATGAAGGGGGACATTGCGGAGATGAAGGGGGCATTCAGAGATGAAGGGGGCATAGCGGAGATGAAGGGGGGCATTGACCAGGCACCCTCCCCTCATCAGAGCAGGGGGTGCCTGGTATAATGCTCGTGTCGCCCCATTGGATTCAATGGGGCTCGGGTGCTCGGCCGTGCACTCGAGCCTCAGGGGGTGCTCGGTCAGAGCACCCGAGCACCCGAGCATCGGGGTGCTCGCTCAACACTACTCAAAACTTATTAAAGCTCAAACCTGAATTTTTTAGGTTCAGTATCACAGTGGCCTGAAATAGTAGAGTGGTGCTGCTGCTACACCATTCTATGGACAGCCCTGGTCAGTTAACCATAAATCTTCGTTTGGATGGAGTAGCAACAGCGCCACTGTACAATTTGAGGCCACTGTGATACTGTTCCTTAGAACAATCATGCTTGAGCTGTAATAACTATTAAATAAGACAGCTTTCAACAGGGGGAGTACTCTTGTTTTACTCAGGGGATAAACCCTACAATATATATTTTTAAAAATTTTAAGTATTACAATCCCTTTAAAGCACCCTTAAACAGCCATATGTGAGTACCAAGACCTGCCTTAAAGGGATAGTAAAGTCCCGAAAAAAGTGTAGCCAAAATGAAAGGTAGAATAAAAAAAAATGTAATGCCCTTATTCCTATTTCTCAAACCTTTATAGTTTGACAGATATTACAAAATAAAGTCCTCTGCTCCCTCCCTTTTCTGCCTGACAAGCTGTAAAGCTGTCAGAGGCAGAATCTGGTCAGGTGACTAGACGCAGCACTTCAGGAGCGCTGACACCGAGATATCTAACTAAAAATACTTCATAGGAATGGTCTACAACACGTGCTTGCAAACCAGGCATACATTCTAGTCCATTCTGATGAAGTATTCATAGTTAGATATCTTGATGACAGCACTGCTGAAGAGCCACCGTGTGGTCTCGGAAGCAGGATCTCATGCCGTCAGCTATACAGCTGACGCATGAGAAGGGGGAGGGAACGGAGGACTTTATTTTCTAATATCTCTCAAACTATAAAGGTTTGAGAGATAGGAATCAGGGCATTACATATTTTTTAATTCTACCTTTCATTTTGGCTATACTTTTTTCAGGAATTTACAATCCCTTTAACATTTTCGCCAGTCATGTGCTTCTCATCATGCTCTCAGTTTATGAATTCCATAATGTAACTTCCACCAGGAAAATATACTATTTTACAAGGTATGGATTGTTAGAAATGTTCAATGAGGTTGAGTTTATTAAAATTCATTGTACTGACAGCCACTAACTCTCAATACATTTGAACATTTGTGGCATGATGTGGAATTGGCTTTTCTCATAGAAAACCACCACTGTCCATGCTAAGGCAACTGTGGGATGCAGTCAAGTCTGTAAAAGACCACATACTTAAGTATTGAGTCTAACACCTTGTGAAGTCCTTGCTCAATGACTTGACTGTGTTTTGAGGGACAAAGAAGACTCTTTCTGCTATTAGGTTGATGTACCTCATCTTCAGTTGTTGTCGATCCACTGTAGGATGAAGGCCTCCTCAGAAAGCCTCCAACAACCTAAATCCTGTGCCTTTTGTTGCCACTGTGTAGCAACAAATGTGGTAATTTTATCTACTCATCTTTTCTTTGGTCTTCTTCTTGGGCATTTAGTATCAATGGAATCCATTCCAAAATCTGTTTGTTCCATCTACCATCAGATCTTCTTGCTATGTAGTCTGCCCATTTCCATTTCAGGCACTTTACTCTTTCAATTATGTCATCGACCTTTGTTTGATGACTGATCCATGCACACTTTTTTTGTCTCTTTTTGTTATGTTTAGAATCTGCTGTCCCATATTTCTCTGTGTAACCTTAAGTTTTTGTAAGGTTTTGGCATTCAGTTTCTATGTTTCATAGCCATACATAAATTCTGGGAGAAAACATTGGTTAAAAACCTTTCACTTGAGGCAGAGTGGTAAATTTTTCTTAAAAACAGTACTACAAAGTTTTCCAAATACTTGCCATTTCAGATTCATTCATCGCTCAGTTTCAATTATGGTGTTTCCATCTGTTGATATTTCCTGTCCAACTTCTTCTAGTTCTTGTGCATCTACTCTGATTTTCTTTGGTATGGTACATTTATTAAACATGACTTGTGTTTTGTTGATATTCATTATCAGACCAAAATTTTAGCATTTCTGTTTTAGCTCTTCAATGGGTTCTTGCAATTCTTCAAGAGTCAGACTACTGTCAAAGAGTAAGATACTGTCTGCAAAAAGTGATGTCTGTAGTCTCCATTGATCTTTTTTGTCTCATATTAGTTTACCAGAAAATTTCATCTAACCAAGCAAAAAGTAGTTTTGGGAGATTGTGTCTCCTTGTTGGATGCCTTTTTCTATGTTGATCTGGACTTTATTATTGTTATTTATTATTGAAGCCTATGATTAAGTGATGCAGAGGACTTCATGAAACGTGTTAGGCGGTTAGTCTAGCGCACAGCGTTCTTTGAATGCTGGTCCAGTTAAGTTGTGGATGCTTTTACTATTTGCCAATAAAGATTGGATTTTTATCCACTTTGGATCTGGCTGATGCTGTCTTGGTGGGCCTGAGTGCGCTTCCCTCCTGTTGTTCTCTCGTCTTGTGAAATCATGGCTACGATTGTGGGGAGCTGCACCGGGTCCGTCAACCCTAATGAGTTGCGGTGAGTGCTTTCTCTGTTTTATATAAAATGTATATTCAAGAGTAGCGACTGTGTTATAATATTATATGTTCACTTTATTATTGTTGACCCGTATTGATGCAGTTGCATTTTCATGTATTGATTGGAGGATATTGATGTAAGCTGTATCTATTCCCTGGTTGATCAGGGCATTGATTATTGCTTGCTTTTTCACTGAAGCAAAGGCCCTTTTATAGCCCAGGAAGACTATGCATAATAGAAGGTTGTATTATTATGTTGCTCTATAAATTGTTGCCCTGTCTGGATATAGTCCATTCTACTGAAACCACTCCTGAAGCCTGCTTGTTCTTTAGGTTGTGCCACGTTAAGTATTGTGTCCATTCTTCTTGACTGTACCTTTGTGAAAACCTTGCAGACCACTGGCAATAACATTATTTATCGGTACTTTTTAGATCTGCTGTATCACTTTTTTGTATAGTAGGAGGACTTCTGCATTTTTCCATGTTTCTGGCACTCTGCCAAGTAGTAGGCATTTTTAAAATAGTTTAGCTAGAGCTTTGAATAACGGTTTACCTCCGGCTTTCAACATTTCAATAGTGACTTTATCAGGCTCAACTGCTTTTCCATTTTTGTTTGACTTTATTGCTGCTTCTACTTATACCAAAACTTTTGAAACAGATTCAGCCTCTGGAACTTCATTCAATTGTTTTCCTTCATTCCTATAAAGATTTTAATAAAATTCTTCTACTTGTTTTTGTATTTGTTGTTGAATCTTTGCTGTTGTACCATCTTCAGCTTTAATGCAAACATTTGGTTCCAAGGTGTGGCCATCTTTCTTTTTGCTTCCTTTAGCCATTGTTTTTCTTCCAGTGTTGTTTTGATGAGCTCAGCATTGAATTTGTGCATTTCCTCCTTTATGTGCTTCCTTATGGTCTTGCAGATTTCTACATACTTTACCCTCTTTCTAATATTGCGTTTTGTTTCATTTTTAATAGTTTTTTCATCATGACATTTGTTTCCTTAGATATTAGGTTTGGTTTTCCTTGTCTCACAGAAGGTGCAAAGGCATGGTCAGTGTCTGCAATAGTCTTAATAACTTTTTCATTGTACGATGAAATGTCTGTGTCTTGAATAGCTTGTAGCACACTGAAGCGATTAGACATTGCTAACTCAAAATTGTTATTATTTTTTAATAGTTGGCTTGTGTTGATCTTTACGTTTGTTGACTTGATGATTTTCTTTCTTTCTTTCTTTCTTGCAGCCTTGCATGTCAATTTTCTCAGGGCCTTTTTCCATTAAAATGAATTCATGATGTTCAAATTTTGTTCTTCAGCAAATTCGATAAGTTGTTTGCCACTTTAATCTCTTTTGCCAGTTCTCTCATTGAAATTTCCCATTATAAATTTGTAGTGGTAATTGTCCTGTTTGTAGAGTTGTAAAAAATCACCGTAAAATTCTTCAACTTCATCATCACTGTGGCTATTTGTTTGCTTGCTCCACTTTTGGATTAAGGGAATGATGCAGTTTGTAAGTGGGGAAGCAGAGAGGATGTTCTCAGACTTCAGGGTAGTCTACTGCTGGCGATATTTAAGGGAGGGCATCACTTTCACGATGCCAATAGTTTGACTGCCCTGTCTGCTAATGGGGAACTTCTCCTCCAATGCCCTTGAATACCTAATTTTTAGTGCATATGGAGGCACATTTTGTAACAACATTGAATCTTAGTGCATCTCCCCCATGATTTATTGGGCGCCCAAAATTAATATCACTGCTCTTAAGATAAAGGAAGAGGTGTTTGGATAATTCCTAACACTGCCTTATTCAACTAATGAAGTGTCGACTAATGTTTAATCATCATGGACATCTTAGCAATGATTAGTGAGGACTGCCTAGGAGGAGGTCTATATATTTTAGTGCACAAGCCCCTGATTTCTTTGTTCTTATGTCTCACTGTCAAAATAACAACAATAAACATAAAATACGCATTTGAAAAAAGAGGCACCCTAAGTGGAATGTTTTTGATGTGAATAGATTTAAACTTTTTGAGTTCCAGAGGGGTATGTAACACATTGCAAAGCATTGTGTACCCATCTGGCACTCAAAGTGTTAAGCTGTTACAGGTGACAAATGCGTTCCATTGATTGTTCTTTCCTTGGTTCCATAAATTTTTGTTTTTTGGTGTCTGGAAACTGTAATGTTTCCATGACACATTACTAGAGATTTCCATGAAAAAGTGATATAATACATGTACTAGGGGAGGCGGGGGCGACCTGAGACAAGATGGACGCATAAGATACTTGCTCTGCGTGGCCTGCTATACCTGCAGTGTACAAGCTTTGGCAGCACATCAACCTTGCTAATGCCTCTGGGGTATCAGAAGTCAAAAAAATCCAAAAAAGAGATCAAGATCACAGATTATTTACCAGTACGCCACAGCTCAGGTCGAGTGTTTCGAGGCGCGAGGAGGCCTCGAAACATCCTCCGCACTCACCAGCAGAAATCGGGACTTTGTCTCTTTCTATCCTAACGGAGGGACCGGAACCCGAAGTAGAGATGGTGCAACTTAAAGATACACGATACCTCAAGAAAGAAGATTTGGCAAACTTTCCCACGAAAGATGACCTTAAAGAGATGGTGGCAGAGATTAAGACAACGGTCAAAGATGAGATATCAGGTCTACGTAAGGATCTTACCTCTCTAGGCCAAAGAGTGGATCTGTTGGAGCGGGACTGGGAAACAGTCTACCAAGAACACCACAACCTGGAGCAATTGTTGGCGCAACAAGATGACACCATAAATCAGAGCACGTAGAAACTATCTGCGTTTTAGGGGGATCCTGGAATCCGTTGGACCAGGCGACCTTGAAGGTTCTCTCCATCAGCTCTTCACTGAAGTGTTAGGCCTGCCAGCAGAACCCCCGATAATGTTAGGAAGAGTGCACAGGGCGCTGCGACCCAGGAAATCTCAAAATGATCCTCCTAGGGATGTCATTTGCAGATTCCTCAACTTTAAGGACCGTGAGATGGTTTACAAAAAAGGCAGAGACATGGGGGAACTCAATTTTATGGGTGCTACTGTGGTTCTGTATCAAGATGTTTCTGTTCTCACCCTACAGCAACGAAGAGCTTTAAAACCACTCACGGACCATCTACGAGAACATACAATAAGGTATAGATGGGGGTACCCATTTGCGCTGATAGTTCAACACAAGGGGACTCAACTTACAATCTGCACACCGGGCGCTATCCCTACTTTTTGTATGGAGTTGGGCATCCCTCCTCCCAGGCTACAAGATCCTGATCTTGCACAAGAAAAGGGACAGCAGGCTCTCCGGCGCCCCAAAGAGCCCGAAATTTCTGGATGGTGGAATGTTGTGGAACCAAGGAAGAAGAGATTGAGGGAACTGGATGTCCTGCGGGTTCCACAGGACTGTGAGACCTAAAAACTGTAACTATATAATATCATGAGGTATCTGGATTGCTATCCCCTGCCTAACAAGTTTGGTACTTTTATTATTGTTACTGAATTTGACTGTGATAGATATCATTGGGGTAGTGATATAAGGGTCATCTGGATGGAGGTCATTGATCCCTCCTGGGGGGGGGAACTGTTAATACTGTTGATACTGTTCATACCGTCTGTATGATATAGCTCAGAGGTGACAGGATAGCACCTTGTTATGGATAGGAGACTGTGTCAACTACGATTGGGAGAGTATCCAATCGTAGACATAAGCCGGGTCGTCCACCTGCCCTTAGACTGATTACTCTATAGTCCCTTCTTAGACCCATAACGGGATTCACATGGGAGACTGAGGTTCTCAATCACACAGTATCACGGTCCTGACGAGAATTTTACAGCTGAACTTCTAGCTCACAACTGACTGGACCAATTTTTATGGAAGATGGGCTCATGTAATTTATTTATTTATTTATTTTTTTCCTGGGGGGTGTACTGTGCCGAATGATCCCTGATCTGATCTATGGTACATATGCATGCTGGTTTTAGCGGAAAGGGGGCCTGCTGGCACCGCGTCACTCAGGGGTGTGCCGCGGGTCATTTCTTATGATCAGGGAGCACTTTGCTACAGGACCGGGGCGGGGGGAGGTGCCTGGCTCACATCAGGGAGTGGACACTTCATCAGTTTTTCTGACAGTAGTTTTTTAGATGTCTAGAAGTATCGAACTGACTGTTATGTACCTGGGTATTAAGTACTGGGTTGCTCTGTGTTTACTGACGGGGGATTGTTCTTTACTCTTTGGCAGTAATATTATTTATAGTTTTATGTCAGACGTGATCTAATTATTTGGGGAATTAGAGGTTGCTCTCCTCGGGCTGACCTCACTACTCCAACCCTTTACCCCTCTTGTGTGTCTGTAATGATAAGCTGATCATCTGTACTATGGTGGGGGGTTCATGTGGATGCGGGAGTGGCATACGATATAATAACATCAATGATTTCTGTTGAGAAGTTTTTGTAGATCTGAATCTGTGATTCTCTTGCGTCCATGTGTTCCTCCAGCCATCACCATTGGCTAATATGATAAGCTCCTCGTATAAGTACACGAAATGTATTGACTTTCATGTTTCAGGCATATTGTGTTAATGGCATCTAATTTTGTCTCTGGCCGTGTGGACCTGATCGTCCATCCGAGAGTATCCTCCTCTTGGTGGAACGATTTGTTCCACACGTACATTTTGACACTCATTGCCCTTGTTTAGAGGTAGAGATTGTCGGACGTTACTTTCTCTTTCTCATGCTAGGCTTCCTAAGTTTAGCATTTCTATCTCTTTATCTCCTTCACTTTCTGTCTTTTTTTTCATTTGGTGGGGATGGGGTCTGGGGGGGATCAGGACGCGGCCGGTCTGGATATGACTGTCTGATCGTTTCCCTGCACAACACTGGCTGGGGATTTGAACCGGGTTAGAATTCTCTCACAGAACGCGAGGGGGCTAAATGTTCCAGAGAAGAGATCAATGGCCCTTAGGGATTTTCATAAACAGAAAGCAGACATTGTAATGATACAGGAAACTCACTTTCCACGTAATAATATCCCTACTCTCAAATCTAAATATTATCAGTCGGGCTGGCATGCTACATGCAGCACGAATAAAAAACACAGGGGAGTCTCTATTATATTGCATAAAAACATCTCTTGGTTACATGTGGACACTTTGTCGGACCCGGAGGGCAGATTTTTATTCCTGAAGGGTTTGTTGTTTGGTGTCCCGTTCACTCTCGCCAACCTGTATGCCCCAAACACTAGACAGGCATCATTTTTGTCTAAGGCTTTACGCAAATTGGATGATTTTAGACAGGGGCAACTTATACTAGGTGGAGATTTTAATCTATCGTTAGACCCTACACTAGATTGTTCATCAGGCGTCTCATCTGTCCCTCAGTCTACAATAGACAGGTGTAAGCAATTGTTTAACGATCTGCATTTATTTGATACATGCCGTCTCTTGTATCCAAATGCTCTGGAATATTCCTATTACTCCCCTAGTCATGGGAGGTACTCTCGAATAGATCTATTATTCATGGAACAACATACCATTCACAATCTTGGGAAAGCCTTTGTGGGCCAGATCACCTGGTCCGATCACTCTCCAGTTGGTGCAACTTTCACCATTACACCTGGAAGTCACAGCCCTTCAGCATGGTGACTTAATGACTTATTGATCAAGGGACAACAGAACCTTGAGAAAATATCTGGTGTGATAACTGAATATTTTGACACTAATGGAGAGTCGATGGACTCCAAAATCTCTCTCTGGGAAGCACATAAGTGCGTGTTGAGAGGTATTTTCATAGAGATGGGAGCATGTAGGAAGAAGGCACAAACTGCCCATCTCAACTCTTTATTGTCCAAGCTTGCTACCCTTACCGTCCGCCACCAAAGCACCTTAGCACCAGAGGACTACAAAATACTCCAAGCCACGAGGCTTGAAATCTCAAATCACTATGCTACAGCGTCTCTCAAGTCCTTCCAGTGGACTAAATATGCCCATTACATGCAGGGGAATAAATGTAGTAAACTCTTACCGAGAATTGTTAAACTAAAATGCATGGAAAATTATGTGACCCATGTAAAGGACAGCTCTGGTTCCTCCTGCTATTCCTTTCCAGACATATCGAGAGCTTTTGTTCATTACTTTCAAGATCTTTATAATTTAGCTGCACAAACACCTACAATGAATATAGAATCCAAGCTCCTGCGGATTAGGGAATTCTTGCAACGGACAGGTACGAAGCAAATTCTGGACTCTACTTTAGCTTCTTTAGAAGCCCCTTTGACGGAGCAAGAACTTTTAGATATCATTCGCAACTCCCCTTTAGGTAAAAGCCCCGGCCCAGATGGTTTCCCCACAATATACTATAAATCCTTTGCTGAGCTCTTAGTACCTCATATGTTAAATTATTTTAATGAGATTCTAAAGGGGGGCTTCTTTGTCTCAACAGCCTTGGAGACACATGTAACTCTCATCCCTAAACCAGGTAAGGATCCGACGGTTTGCTCCAACTACTGTCCGATATCTCTGTTGAACAACGATATTAAATTTTACACAAAAATACTGGCGGATCGTTTGAAGGTCTGTCTTCCACTCCTCATCCACCCCAATCAGTCGGTCTTTGTCCCAGGGCGAGAGACGAGGGACAGTACTGCGAAGGTGATAGCTTTACTTTACACCGCTCTGAAGAAGAAGATACCATCTTTGTTCTTAACAGTTGATGCTGAAAAGGCCTTCGACAGAGTATGCTGGACGTACTTGGAGGAGTTGTTGAGGACTTTAGGGATGGGGGACCTTAGTATACATAGCATTATGTGTATGTATCGTGCTCCGACTGCTAGATTAAAAATCAATGGATACTTGTCGGAACCTTTTACCATCTCAAATGGTACCCGACAGGGATGCCCGCTTTCCCCAATACTCTTTATACTTTCCCTAGAACCGTTCTTGAACTTGGTCCGCTAATATCCATGGTCTTCCGACATACTCAGGCGAGACAAAATTATCCAGTTTCGCCGATTATATTCTTTTAACAATCTCTTGTCCTGAAACTTCATTACATGCCTTTCTGGATGTACTTGGAGACTTTAGTGATGTTTCCAATTTTAAAATGAACACTACAAAATCTGAGATTCTCAATATTAATCTACCTGATGATACTAGATGTATCTTACAATCAGCCCACCCCTTCAGATGGCGAGCAGACAGAATGAAATACTTAGGCATTTTCTTATCTACCACTTTACAAACCATACAGACTCTCAAATTTGAGAACATTTTTACAACGATTCTGGAAGATTTTAAACGGTGGAAGGGATTACATGTCTCCTGGCTCGGAAGAATAAATCTTGTCAAGATGATAGCCTTACCTAAACTTCTTTATCTTTTCAAAACGGTTCCCCTTAGATTGTCAGTGGTTCAATTGCGAGTATTCCAATTCACTATAAATCGATTTATCTGGGCCTACAAAAAACCTAGACTGCCAGCCTCTCGCCTTTACCTCCCATTTAATAGAGGTGGACTGGCACTCCCGAATATAGAAGATTACTACTCTGCAACGGCTGTCACCATCCTTTTTGATCTGATATACAGACCTGAGAAGGACTGGGTGGAGGCGGTAGCTTCAGATCTGGGACCTAGTACTCTCAGTAATATTATGTGGCTTACTCCTACTGACAGGCCAGGATTGTCCCGTTCTCACCCTATCTTGGGTCATCTCCTTAAGCAATGGGACAAACTGAATCGTAAAGCTAATGTGACTATTTACCCTTCACCTTTACTCTCAATTCTAGGTAATCCGGGATTTTCACCGGGCCTCACTGAACCCATATTTACGCAATGGAGACTTAAGGGGATTCACACTTTACAAGCACTTATTTCTCCCACTGGTATTCCGGAATTTGACGTATTAGCATCAAAATATTCTTTACCGGACTCACACAGGTGGGGTTATTTGCAAATCAGACATTATTTGTTATCCCTGTTGCGACAAGGTTACCACTGTAGGCCTCTAACATCCTTTGAATCAGCTCTTGAAACGGGTTCGCTGAAAAACAAACCATTAACTAAGGTGTACCGTCTCTTGAATCTCTCTGGAGATATAAACAAACCTGCTTTTGTATTAGCATGGGAGAGGGACCTGGGAGTTTCATATACTGCATTACGCTGGTTCAATATATTACAGACCATGCTCTCCACGACATCGAATATACTGATGAAGGAGTCCAGTTATAAACTTTTTACTAGGTGGTACATGACTCCTACAGTCATCCACCGTTTCTCCCCTTCCACTTCTCCTCAATGCTGGAGATGTCAGAAAGAACTAGGTACTATTTACCATGTATGGTGGGAATGCACTCTCATCAGGACATATTGGCGAGAAGTATTGGATAAAATAAATTCGACCTTACTATTGTCTCTAAAGTTGGAACCCTTGCTATGTCTCTTTCTAGTTCTCCCTGCATCGGCCGCTATCCCTCCACACCTTTCCAAATTGGTCAAGCACTTACTATTTCATGCTAGACAGCTTGTTCCGAGGAATTGGAACTCGACCACTGTACCCACTTTATCCATGTGGTTGGCGGGGGTGGACGGGACTTACGGAATGGAAAAGCTTCATGCCATCTCCACAGGATCTCTGGACACTTTCAGACTTGACTGGTTTGCCTTGGAGTCTTTCAGGACCTATGGGCCTTGGGATACTAGGGGTAAATTACACAAGAACTGCACATACAAATTCACATCTATGGCAGTGGTCCCAATTATGCTATTCATGACATTAGACTATTTAAAGGATACATGAGATCTCTTCTCACTTTTGGAACAGACCAGGACGGGTGCCCTACCCTATCCTCCCTGACTGTAACTTTATTATGGTTCGCCCTCTGGGGGGTGAAATTCCGCTTGACGCAGGGGGGGAGGAGAGCCGGGTCAGGAGGTCCCCCTGGTGGTCTCTGGGAGAATCATATGAAAAATGACTCAGCATACTCCTGCTGCTTGGTGAAAGCTGTGCGTTCTGAGACAAAGCAGTTGGAGTTCATTTAAGTACGTACGGGCGGGCGCTCTTGGGTCGCCCCTGGACCTCTCTGCCACTTACCTATTTCTTGGGTCTAGTACCCGCCTTCTGACACTTCTTATATCATTCTCACTATTTTCATCTTTCGTTCCTTTTCTTATTTTCTATTTCTAGTATTTTCTTGATAGGGATTGGATATGCAGACGATTAAACGCTAATGTTCCTCTTCTATAATCATTATAAGAATTCGCATGCACACAAGAGGGCAAGGAGACTACATTGTAGAGACAATTTTCTTGTTTATATGTTATTCTATATGTTTACATCTGTAATTGTGACCTCTGATTCGATTGTAATCTGTATTGTACTATGCGATATAGATTTGTATTCCATACTGGATTTCAATAAAGCTTTAAAAAATAAATAAATAAATAATACATGTACTAACTTTTCTTTTCCTCTCCACATATGATTTACAGGAAGAAATTGCAGTATCTGCGGTAAACGTTTTATCTAGCCTGTATGGCACCAACTACAGTCACGGGCCTATTGCTTCAACTATTTGTAAGTTTGTGTTAAAAACATGAAACAGATAAAATAACACACATATACTATAAAATATTGCAGCTATCAACTAGAACAATAAAAATACATTTATATTATCTGAGTGCCAGAAATGTCTGGAAAAACTCATGCTCTGCGTGCTCCTTTGGCACTTAAAGTTGTGGTATTGTATGATGTTTTAAGAATGAAACCCATTTACTGATATTGATATTTACATACATTTTTGCACTAGCATTCCTTGCATTTTACATACAAAAAGATAAAGGGCAACTGCACCATAGGGGACAAATACAAATTACAATTGTGTTAAATAGCCTTAACCCTTTGGGTGCCAGAGGAGTATGCAAAGCAATGCTCCGCAATGTGTTTCACACCCTCTGACACTCAAAGGGTTAACCCCTTGAATTCATGCGATGGGAATTTTGATTTGTCCCCTATTCTTTCTTTTGGTCTCCAAAAGTGCTCTGCTTCTCTTATTATCCTTGAAAGAAGTGTAAGTACAGAGAGCAAATTGGAATTATGGGTTAAATAATTATGTAGTTATGTTTATTTCATATTTATATTTTTCCATTGAGAAGTATTTCTGTGATTGTGTTGGAATGTTACAAAATTTGTTTTTGTTATACATTATTTTTAAACCAGATCATACAAAAATGGCCTAAAACATTTAGAAATTCACCTTTAAGATGCAAAATGGAACTGAGTCAATCTCCTTGATTTATGCAACATTTTGAAAATTATACTAGGAAAATTACTTTAGCCAGAAAGAGGAAATTAAGGGTCCATGAGAGAGAATAGAGGCTGAGTTTAAGAAAGATTTTAGTGATGTTAGATGGACAATTAGAAGGCATGAGTAAGAGTTAATGGATGAGAAGAAGGAAGAGTCAGAGGACACACGACTGTTTATATGAATGTAAAGTGATGCAATTCTGAGGCAAACCACATTCACTGTAGGTTACAAATAAAAATTCCCATAATGCTTGATTCACATGGGGGTTCTAGTCTCTTGGCTCTTAATATTTTTCTGAAGGTATCCCTAATGCACAGTTTGAAATTTTTGAGGCACACTTAACATTTCTATGTGATTATCCTTAGATAACACAATCATAATAACATAAACAGGCACATTGTGCATAAAGTGGCCATAAATATACATTTGGCACTCAATATAGGCATGTTTTGAAAGTTTTGATAGAAAAACATGGCACCCTAATTTGGAGCCATAGCATCCTGCTCGAGAGCCACAGGTGATAGATAGATAGACAGATAGATAGATAGATAGATAGATAGATAGATAGATAGATAGATAGATATGTAGGAAGTTACCCTATTTTTTCTGTCTCATGTAAATAAGATTCATTTGATTAATTCTGTAGCAACTCAGGTGCACTGTTTACCCCCCTTGAATACTAGGTAGGTCTCCAGTGCATTGCTTTGCAGACCTATTTAACAGTAAACAGGTAAAAGTTCAATTTAAATAAATAAACATTCTTATTTGTCCTGTATGGTGCAGGTTAGTTATCCACGAATGATTCCACTCTTATCAGTACATCAAACTTAAAGACTCTGTCAGCTAATCAATGCATTATTTTTATTACAGACCCAGTGTCTGGTTCTTCTATTGACTGGGCCTACAGTGAGGGAATTAAATACTCATTTGTATTTGAACTACGTGATGATGGTGAATATGGCTTTCTACTTCCTGAATACCTAATAAAACCAACTTGCCAAGAAACCATGTTGGCTGTGAAGCAAATTGCCAGCTATATTGTTAATCTGATTAACTGATTTTTTTTTTCTTCTGTACACAGTTCCACTGATGTACTTAGAGGAATTGGAGTAAACCAACAGTACTGTAGGGGAGAAATAAACACTCCAACTGATCTAAGTGGGTTTTTATTTAACATCTTGATTGTAAGTGAGGTCTTAAACAAAGCAATGGAAACTTCTCTGCTATTAAAGGGCGTAAAAACCACATTTAAATCAATGACGATTTGGGGAAGTTTTCTTTTGTTCCCCCCATGGTGCACATGATTTACTTCAGAATTACTTCATTTCCTTTTACTACATCAGAAACAATGATTTCATTTTATTTTCATTTCATTCAAAGTACAATAAAAGAAATGTTTATACTTTCCTTCCTTTGCTCTCCAAGGTTTTTTTGCTATTTTCTTCTATAAATAAAATCTTATTCTAATTGTATTTTATTTGGTACTAAAAGAAAGCTTGGAATATGTTTGTTCTTCATATTAAAGTAAAAAGCAGCCTAAATTTAATGTAATGTAACCATTTGTTTATTTTAAACACATACATCTTTTTTACAATTACAACATTTCATAGGAAATATGACCATGTGGGGCAATACGTATAAAAAGTGAGAGTTAGTACAATTGATTTACTGTTATTGCTCTGTACAGTATTAACAAGTGTGATGTCAGTCAATCTATTTAATTGGAAATTTGGAACATTATTAATTTATTAAGATTTAACTCACCCCATTCCTTTACAGTAGCCTGTTAAAAGAAAGTTAATGGTTTCCATGACAACCAAGCATTTGTCTCTGTGTAAGTAGCATGTCTCCTGCAAACATACTATGCTTTACTTAGAGAGCAAAAGGCAATACAGCTACTCGCACAGAGACAAATGTATCTATGTGACTGTAAGTGAACCACCAGGCAGGTTGTCATGGTAACTGTTCAGCCTCTCAGCTGATTCCCTGGCAATCCACCTGAGATCAGTGATAGAAATATGTTTAGGGGATCTTAATAGCAAAATAACTGTACAACTACTGAATATTAAAGAGTGATACTAACAATGCACTTACAGAAATAAATTGTCTACCATTACTATCCCTTGAATTTTGGGGCAAACCAACTGCACCACCAGGGGCAGAAAAGATTCCTACAACACCCATTGACTTCATGAGGCTTGTAACCCTATGACTACTAGAGAGGTCTCCAAGCATTGTGTAGATAATGAAAAGGTATCCTTCTAAATCAAGGAAAGTTTGAATACACAGAGTTTAAATAAGAATACTGTCTACAATTCTGCTCTGAAGACCACTTATAGCAGATAAGCAAAAGGCATATGAGATGTAGTGGAAAAACATTGGTCAGTTATGTTACTCAATGATTAACTAAGCCTTTTGCATAGTAACTGTAACACCTATTCCCTGTTACTTTCCCTCAATGTAACCGGTGTTGTGGTGCATGGAGCTCACCTGTAGTTTACTGAATGTCTGCATAGGAGAGATTGGGGTAATAGTAGGTTTGGCAGTGCCTCCATCTGACTGAGTCCTTCCTAAGGACAAGTTAAATACAGCCAGGAACTAATAAGAAATAACTGCAAATACACAAAGATGTACATTTGTAAAAACCTTTACTCTTAGCACAGAACAAGACATGATAATATGGGAATAACAATTTAACATATACTAAAGAAAATAAGCCCCCAAATATAGAATCCCCCAAATAACACACCTGCCATAGGAGCCCTATCCTGTCCCATATGCACAATCTTCCCCTAACTTATGTTATCTGTGTAAAATATAATGCTGCTCGCCAGCCACTAACTTCAAGTGGTGGGGGGATGTTTCTCTCTTGCCATATAACAAAGATATATCTTATAATAAACTGATATGGATTTCCAGACATTATAATAAATGGGTTTTTTTTTTCAATATTGTGGTTCATCAGGCAATTGGAAGAGAGGGTTATTATAGTGTGACTCTCCAGTCACTATTTAAAAAGAACCTTATGAAAATGTGGTTCTTCAGGAACTAGCAGGTTATAGAGGCTTAAAAATGTGTGCCTCCAGCCATTATAAGTAAAATAATGGAACCTTATTCCTGTGCCACTCTAACCATGGCCTATACACACACTCTTTCATTCCTTACTCCTCATAATTCCCCTCATTCTCTCTCTTTACCTCAGGCTTGCCTCAGACTCCCTATCTTTTCTGTCCCTGAGGTAAACTGGTTTCACTTCCTCCCAGAAGCCCAGGAGAAGTTAGATGATCTTCTGTTTGGTGCAACCATGCCCATGGTTATTGTCCTTCATGGAACTTAATTTTTTGTAGCTGGTGTTTAAGCACTTATTGTAAAAAATAATAAAATATATCTGCACAGATACAAAGAATATATAGCCCTAAAAACAAACACTACCTAATTGAACAGCCCAACGCGTTTCCCAGCTTACGCTGTTTCGTCAGGGGTCTTACGTATATATTCTTTGTATCTGTGCAGATATATTTTATGATTTTATACAATAAATAATTAATTTGTTAAAGCCTGGGCATATATTTTCCAGCTTAACTCCTTTAACAATATTGGAAGTAAGGAATTTTTTCCAGTTAGGCTCCTTGGATCCCACTTAGGTAGTGAAGTCCAAGATAGAGGACAGGAAAACAACTAAGACCTAAGTTTAAGAGGAGGCCGGGAGAACTGGAAGAAGTGAAAAGGAAGGAGTTTGACGCAAAGGCACCGTCACTGGGGGTTATCCAGTGAAGGCGATCACACCAAGAGGCTGGACTGCCTCTGGTAAAGTTGAGTCAAAACACCTTGTGTATGTGAGGTGATATCCACGGTGGAGGAGGTGAGAATAGAAACGAGTCCACTCGGTGAAGGGTCCAGAAGTAGGAAAACGATTTATTAACAGTCTACACCCAGATTGTGTGCGCTTTTTCTTTTTTGGGTGGAACTGTATACAAGAAGTAAAGGCCAAAACTGGAGGCTTTTTGAAGAAATAAGCGGCACTGCTGAGGAGGACTTTTAAGGACTCATAAACAGGTTCTCTTGCTTTATTATAGATCAAGATACTGTACAATAGAAGATTGTGTCTGTTGGAAGTAGCGCTAAGAATTTGTGGGTGTGGAACCAGCAAGGATTTTGCCTATTTCCACCCAATTCTATGGTATTGAACATCATCATTGCAATACAGTTACTATTTCTGCTAAGTGATGATATATTCACTGTTGAAAGTAAAAGATGTTAACAGGATGAGACCTATGATAACATAAACCTTGAACAACTTGTTAGCAGGCTAGTAGGGGCCAATATTGTAGGCTGGTGATAGAGCAGGTAGTCACATCTTGCAAGGAATGTATTGTATTTTTATAAGGCTGTATTTTTATCAGGCAACATAAGCCTTGAAAAAAACTGTTCACAGGCTGAGTCATATGGCAACATAAGCCATAACAATTTAGTTAATAGGCAAGGGCCTATAGCAACATAAGCATTAACAATGTTAGCAGACTGTTAGGAACCTCAATTTAAAGCTGGTGATGGTGCAGGTGGTCAAGCTCTTACAAAGAATACAATGCATTAATAGCAGGCTGAAGCCTTTTATCTTTTTCTCCCAAAGAATGAAGTGTTCATTTTTTGAATAAAGTACAGAAATGACCAGTAAGTTTGAGAAAATAATAAAATGCACAGCAGCAGATGAAACACCAGAGCACATCTGTATATTTTCGTCCTTCTTGATCTTCGTTGTGTGGATGTAGGATTGAGTGTGTGTAACACTGTACGTCAAGTTGTGCTTTTTGTCTGTTTGTTTTGTCTTGAATGTATGATGTATTATGCATGTCACTCACTCTCATTCAAGTATCAGGCTCAGCCAACTCAACTCAAATGTATCAGTCAAACATTTTGTTTGATTTTTGTATTCATTTTTTAATTCTCCTTTCTCCATTCACACCTATATGCCCCACAATGGGCTACCACAAATATTCATATCAATCAATTCCAAATCCCTCTCTTTGATGTCTATAGCTACACTAGCTAGCGTAAAAATATCAGCTGTATTCTCTCCTCTCTCTTTCTCTCTCTCTCTCGTTAATTTCTCCACTATTCAACTACACAATACAGTTTTGCTGTTTAATTCTCCATATCTATCAGTGTTGAAGGACCTTTTCATGGTGCAGTGTAAACTAATCCTATATAATAATTCGCTAAAACATGTGTAACGACAAAGTCATGCGCAGTAGAGACTGCCCGTGCCGCGGCTGATTTAGAGCTGGACACTCTGAAGGAGTATCTACTGTGCATGACTGCCCCCTGACCGGCTGGCAGTGGCACTGTGGCCCGTGTAATGGGCTCTTCAATTAGTATATTATAATGCATTATTGCACATTATGCAAATAGGAGGCTAAATGATAATATAATAGGGTTAGAATAGTAGCAGGGACACTTTAGATCTTCTTTTTTATTACTCTTCCTTCATATCAGGGATACCATCTCATTGCAAAAAAATGCATTGTAAGGCTTTTGGCAACATGAAGGTTAAATGGCTTAAATGTCAATTTTTCATGAAATTGCTGTTTCTTTTGCTTTTGTTTCCTAGCTCGTTATATTGAAATCAAAGTAGAAAGTTTCCCTTCTTTTCTCCACAAGCATAGTATAAAGGGGTGTTAGGTTCCCATAGCATGCCATTCTGTGTTTGGGAGAGGAAGTAGTACATTTTTGAGCTAGAGAAGATAAGCTAAAAAAGTGGAACTGAAGCTTAGTTTAGGGAGTCTTGTAGACAGAAAACCTGTTTGGGGGACACTGAATTACAGGAATGGAAGAAAGAGATTGACACCAAATACACCAAAATTAGGTTTGACCGACTGGGATTGGAAGGACACAGGCAGATGTGATCCAAGTTTCTTCCTGATCAGGCAGTTATCTCTGTCTTACAGGAGTCTGGGGAAAGAAGCAGTTGAACAGGGAGCATGCATTTTTGGTGATAGTGATAGTAATAGGGAAAACAAATAATTAAACTAAACAAATAAATAAAATAAAATAAAGTTTGATAGGTGACAGAGACAGGCACCCTGGCATGAGCTGTGACTGAGGTAGACTGATGCTAGATTAGATAGAGTATTTTGTAGAGATCCAAAGCAAGACATCAAACACAAACAGTTCTGTTGTGTACTTTATAGTAAAAAACCCACACAGTAGTTGAGTAATGTCTAGAAAATGAACAAGGAGGAGGGAGAATAGTGCATGAGAAGTGCTAATCTAAAAACTGACTGCAGCCATGGTTGCTGAAATGTGTGCAATATGATGGTGATCCTTTTCCTCCTGAGGAGGATACAGTTTGTCAAAGTCACAGCAAAAGTTCCACCAGCACCAGTACAATTAATAAACCATCTGAAAACACCAATGAGTCACATCCCGGTGTGGATGGCTTAGTGTAAGAAGGTGTAGCAACTCAACCAACTGCTGCATCTGGCAGTGAGACAAACAAGCACAAAAACATGTGTCCCTCAAAGGGAATTAAAAAGAAATGGTTTAAGACCTCTAAAAGCCTAGAGGAATATAAAAGTAGTGGACAATAATTGGTGTACAATGCTGAGGATGACCAATTGCTAATTATGTTGATGCTGTAGATCTAGAATATATCCCTCCAGCATCCTCCTCTTCTTCAGAAAGCTGAGATTTAGAGAGAGATGTTGGTATGGCCAGAAAGTAAGTTGAAAGGCAAAGACTCACTCTGCTACCACTGAAAATTACACTGTGCCTGTCTATAAACTGTTTGAGAAAACAATTGGAAAGTCTGACCCTTTACAAGGAAAGGTGCCAAAAAACAGTTATCTTGTCAGTCATCATCAGCAACATCACTGTTTCCAAGTCCATGTCCCACTCACACTAATAGTGTTGAGTAAGCAGCAACAACATAGGTGTTAGGAACCAGGAACCAGACAGGACACAAAAAGGTAAAATGCAATACATCTTTATTAGTGCAACAAAAATAGAAGCATGATCCAAGGGCATAAACCAAAAGACACGCCAGGGTCAGGAACCAAGACAGGTATTCAGCCTCAGCCGAGCCAGAGTCAGGAAATCAGAAGTCTGCGATGTCAGGAACAAGCCGAGGGTCAGAAGAACAGAAGTCAGAGAATTCTGGAACAAGCCAAGTGGTCTGGAACACAGCAAACAGGAACGCAACAAAATCCAAAGCAGCCAGCAGCAATAGGTCAGCAAACAAACACAAGACAACGGAGAAGTGAGCCAAGCTACTATAAATACCCTGACAGGGTTGGCTGATAACAGTCAAGTGAGCAATCAGAGAAGTCAGCTGATTCAGCCTGAGCCAGAAAGTCAGAAGACAGCAGCAGTGGACAGCAGAATCAATGGGCAGAATGTGAGCAGCTCAGCAAAACCTTGACAGTAGCCCCCCTCAACAACCCCCCCATGGGGCAGGACCAGGTTTATGGGGAAAGTGGGCATGGAAAGCACAGAGGAGGGCAGGGGCATGCACGTCTTCAGCTCAGGGGCATGCACGTTTTCAGTTGGAACCCATGTGTCACGGTCTGCCCCTGTCTAGGCAGACTGCCAGATGTGGTCATCCCTCTAGCGGATCATGGTGGAATTGAACCGGTGTCCTCATGTACTCTGTTCCTGCTTTCTTGCCTTTGAGCCATTGCTGAATCTGTTCCATCAGTGTGATTCTAGCCTGTATTATCTCCTTTGCCTGCAGCACTCGGGGGCTGGACTGTTGCTATCAGATTTCACCTATCATTCAGAGTCCACCTGAGGCAGCTTGTTAATTAAGCTGCTGATTACCTGGGTATAAAACACTGCCTCTCCCTGAGGGCTGGGTCAGTTCATTGTTGTATTTTTGTTCCTGTGGTTTGTTTCCAGATTACTAGACTGACTTGGCTTGTGACCCCAGCTTGCTGTTCCTGATTGCTCTTCTGGATCTGCCCTTGTCTGATTCTAAGCATCCAGTTCCTGTTCCTGACAGCCCCCGTGCACAGATTCACAGCCCAGGTGGCTGTTTACCTGGTCACTTTGGGCTGTGTTTATCTGCAAGGGTGAGCTAACATCTCTGCACTACGGACTCCCATCAAGGTAATCTGTTACAGAATGAACTGACCATTATGGAGTCCGCAGAGATGTGCAAGTTGCTTACCATCCTTACCCAGCAATTGTCCAACTTGACCCAGACTGTTTCGGAGATGCAGCAAAATATTTTTTTTCTTAAAGGGATAGTACACCCAACCCCGGAACCTGTATATCCTGAGCCATTTGTTATAATGCCTGAGAGATTTGATGGTAGCCGTGCCTCCTTCCAGTGCTTTAAGGTGGATTGTGAGCTGTTGTTTGCCTTAAAGCCTCGGACATATGCCTATATATCATGGTCCGTGCAGCTATTAATTTGTTGTCTGGACGGATCAAGACATGGGCACACCAGATGTTGCTGGCAAAGAGTCCTGTCCTCGATAGCTGGGGGGCCTTCATGACTGCTATGGACTCGCAGTGCACGATTTCTAGAAAAACCACTGTTCAAAGGTCTGTTTCACGTTCACGCAGATCACAGCTTCCCCATGATAGAGAGACCCTGTACCTGAGCAAAACCTCCATGTTGCCGCCATATGGACAGGTTTCAAGAGACACTCCTGAGGTATCCTCTGCTCCTTCCCTAGACACTGAAGAACCTATGGAGATAGGGCTTGTCCGGACTCAATTGTCTCCTGGTGAAAGAGAGCAGAGGAGAAATTGTGGCCTCTGTTTTTACTGTGGTGAGAGAGGGCACTTAATTTCCCACTGCCCTACACGTCCGTCTAAAACTACACGTGTGGGTACAGTCTATGTTTGCCCTGTCAAGACAGTTGACAACTCTATCAGGCATCAAGGTTGCTGTTGCACTGGAGCATGTTTGTCACCTCAAAGCAGTACTTGTGTCGCTGAGGAATCTTCTTCCACTATTCCATGTGAACCTGTTTCCGGAACGCCTGCTCAGCCATTGGCCCTTCGTTTGGGTACTGCTCAAGTCCACCCTGTCATCACTGCACCTCAGCCTGAACCGGCACCTGAGATCCCTGAGATTCCCCTTCCACTTGATCCAGAGGCTTCTCCTATCCCTTCTGACAATATGCCTGTTCCAGAAACCATCACTACATCTGCTGTGGTAAGCACCTATACCACTTCCTGCCCTGCAGAACAAGTCCTGGCATCTGATTGTACTTATGCCTCAAATGGCACTATCGTCCACAAGCAGGATCTCGAGATATTTGAAAAGGCATTGCAAGCTGCAAATACTTCCCCTGTGAGTTCTTTGAAAGCATCTAAGTCCAAAAAGAATGGGAAGAAGGGAAGAGTTGCCATCATGCCAGACGACATCTTTGACTTCTCCGAGGATGAGAGCGACTTTGATCCCAGGGTCGATGTAGTATCTAACAAGTCTGGTTCCGCCCGGAGGGCGTCTTTGAGGAGGGGTTACTGTCACGGTCTGCCCCTGTCTAGGCAGACTACCAGACGTGGTCATCCCTCTAGCGGATCATGGTGGAATTGAACCGGTGTCCTCATGTACTCTGTTCCTGCTTTCTTGCCTTTGAGCCATTGCTGAATCTGTTCCATCAGTGTGATTCTAGCCTGTATTATCTCCTTTGCCTGCAGCACTCGGGGGCTGGACTGTTGCTATCAGATTTCACCTATCATTCAGAGTCCACCTGAGGCAGCTTGTTAATTAAGCTGCTGATTACCTGGGTATAAAACACTGCCTCTCCCTGAGGGCTGGGTCAGTTCATTGTTGTATTTTTGTTCCTGTGGTTTGTTTCCAGATTACTGGACTGACTTGGCTTGTGACCCCAGCTTGCTGTTCCTGATTGCTCTTCTGGATCTGCCCTTGTCTGATTCTAAGCATCCAGTTCCTGTTCCTGACAGCCCCCGTGCACAGATTCACAGCCCAGGTGGCTTTTTACCTGGTCACTTTGGGCTGTGTTTATCTGCAAGGGTGAGCTAACATCTCTGCACTACAGACTCCCATCAAGGTAACCTGTTACACCATGAGTGCTCTATTACAGTGCCAGTGATTGCCTGCCTCAAATGCCCTGATGGCTTCCGGGGACCAGTGAGTGGAGTTACAGTCTTTTTGGTCATGTCAGTAAGGGGTTTTACAATAGAGGAAAAATTGCGGATACATTTCCTATAGTAGTTCGCAATCCCAAGAAATTGTTGAAGGGAGCGGAGACCTACGGGTTGTGGCCACTCAAAAACAGGAGAGAGTTTTTCAGGGTCCATAGCGAAACCAACCTCTGAAATTACATAACCCAAGAAGGTGACCTGTTTGCGGTGGGACTTCTCTAATTTGCAAAACAGGTTATTTTCTCTTAATCTTTGCAGGACTCGGTTTACATCTGTGTGTGGCTTTCTATGGAGGAGGAATGGATCAGAATGTCATCTAAGTATACCACCACGCACTGTTGGAGCATGACCCGGAGGACATCATTCAAGAATTCTTGGAAAACCGCAGGAGCATTGCAGAGACCAAAGGGCATTATGAGGTATTCTTAATGCTTGCTCCTGATGTTAAATGCGGTTTTCCATTCATGGACCTCCTTTATCCGTACCAAATTATACACCCCTCGCAGGTCGAGCTTAGTGAATACCTTAGACCCTTTCAATCGATTGAATAACTCAGTAGCCAGTGGAATAGGGTAGGCATTCTTAACCGTGACATGATTGAGCCCCCTGTAGTCAATACATGGTCTCAGTTCACCACTCTTTTTCTTCAAGAAGAAGAATCTGGCCCTGGAAGGAGAAGAGGACTTGCGGATGAACCCCCGGGACAGCGCATCTGCAATATACTCCTCCATGGCCTTTTTCTCGGCGACAGAAAGAGGGTAGATTCGATCTCGGGGAGGTATGGCACCCGGTTGTATTTCAATGGTACAATGGTATGGACGGTGAGGCGGGAGCTCACTCGCCCAGCCCTTATCGAATACATCACGGAACTCTTTGTACTGTTCAGGCAGCAAAGAGACTGAGGATGTGGTTAGCACACTCCCCACTTTCACTAGGCATGTCTTGGAACAGTTGGATGACCATGCCATGACTTCAGCCCTTACCCAATCGACTGTGTGATTGTGTTTGCAAAACCACGAATAACCCAGGATCACAGGATAGTGAGGAGAGTGATCACCTGGAATTGTAAGGTTTTGTGATGGAGAGCCCCTACAGCCATAGACAAAGGAGCGGTTTTGTGGGTAACCTGAGGTGGCTGTATGGGTCTACCATCAATTGCCTCGAGGGCATGTGGATTGGTATGGAGCTGCAATGGAATGGAGTGCTTCTGGGTGAAGTCACTGTCAATAAAGAGGCCCGCTGCACCAGAGTCAATAAGTGCCTCTGATGTAATGGAACTTTTGCCCCAAGAGAGCCCAACGGAAACTAATGGTTTATCTGGATGGATATCTGGGGACACTGAAATGCCACCTAAGGTCTGTCCCTTACAGTACCCTAGGTGCAGCCGTTTCCCAGGCGTGTGGGGCAAGTTTGCAGTAGATGCCCTGCCTTACTGCAATCTCATCTTTAACCATATCTGAAAAACCATTAGACAAAACAGCCACAATTGCCTCATTATTCCAACCAACCTCGGCTGCCAGGGTACGAAACTCTGTGGCATAATCAGAAACCATCCTAGTACCCTGCCGGATGGACATTAGGTGCTTGGCAGCCGAGGTGGACCGACCCGGTATATCAAATATCCTTTTAAAGGATGCCACAAACTCAGGGTAATTGTATACAATAGGTTTCTGCTTCTCTCAAAGGGGAGTAGCCCAAGCCAAGGCCCTGTCAGAGAGTAAGGAAATCACGAGGCCCACCTTACTCCTATCAGACAGGAAGGACTGTGGTACCATCTCCAGATCGATGCCAACCTTTTCTCCCTCCCTTCCCATTCCCTTTTCTCCCTTCTTTCTCATTAAACTCCCCAAGATCCCTTGGGGTAATTTAGGGAGACTGGACAGCATTGGTTCAGTACTGCTAGTCACTTCCTCCTCCTCAAACTCAGTGGACACATAATAAGGGTCCTTCCAGTTCCTCCATTTGCTGCTCATAGTGATAGATTAAGTCCTGCCTCAAAATTGCCTAACAGCAGAACAGCAAAGCACGTTTATCTTGCTCTGTAGCTGCTTCTATTGTGTCTGTCTTCCGCAAATATGTCACGTTTTTATAGCGGAAATGCGAAAACAACATAAATCAATGGGTGGAAACTTTCTAGCCAGTGAAAAAATAGCGAAAAATTTTGGTCAATGGGAGAAAAATTTGAAAATTTTAAATTCTAGTTTTAAAGCGGATTTTCTTGTGAAAAAGAGGACAACAACATGGTTTTCTTGAAATTTCTCACAGGAACACGGCGACAACTTTCGCCCATCCCTAGTCGACAGTGCATTGTTTCACATATTGGGCATATGTAGTTGTTCCATATGGTGCAGCTGGTTTAGTCCAGAATTAATCCAGTTCTTCTTAGTACATTAGCTGCATTTTCTATCTCTAACTCTTCTCCTGAGACATCACATGAGAAGAGGGTGCAGTTGTGATGTTACCCACAATGTAAGAGGTCCCACTGCCCTATGAACTAGTATTAGGGATTGGCAAAAAGTCACAATTTATTTCCAGGAGAATTTCTGTGGAAAAAAACACTTTTTTTCTTTTTTAATTTTCTTAATAGAAAATCCATTAAGATTGTCCACCTTTTCTCTACCACCAAAGAAATTCCCCATAAGAACTAGTCAGTTTTTTACCTGTGCTTTCTATGGCCATGAGAATTCCTGCTGTAATACTATAAAAACCCTGATGCTCCCACTGTGCTGCAAAGTTTTAGAAAAAAGTATGGAGTAGTTACTACTAGTGTGTTGTCACTCTTGGCATCTGGTTGGACTGTTAGCCTGTATAAAATGGGTAAGAGCAAATTGAGGGCTGCTGCTAAAGTGGACATGGAGAAATTCACCAGCACAAGCAGCAGTAGTTGTGGACGCCCATCACCAGCAGAGATAACCGCTGCCACTATAACCCCAGGGATCTGAGGTATTTTTTTTAAAAAGGGGAACATTTGATTTTTCACAGGTGGTTGTGTAGAGCTTTAGCAGCACAGAGGTGCAGCTGCCTGAACCTGTTGCATCTGAGACTGTGAGTTTGAATCCAGAGGAGTTGCACCACCTATGTTATTAATACAACCACCACGAGAGAAGGTTGAGTCTGCTAGTGGTGCTGATGACGAGAAGGCTGGTGAAAATGATAATATACTAACAGGAAAATTAGAACTTTCTTAGATCAAACAAATGAAGAGTGGGACAGAGACCTTCAAATGGGTGGGTGTCACCATCAGTGATATTATAGTGCTTGGTCATTTAGTTCCTGGTGAGCATCAAATGTCACAGGATCAGACCAGTGTGCCCACCATGCCAGAAGTTTGTTTTGAATTAATTAAACCCTCAATTTCTGAGTAGTTACAATGCATTGCATTGATGATGAGTTAATAAATAATATGGTATATTTGTGGGGAACACAGTGTTTGCAAGGGACAATTGTTTATGCTGTTATCCTATGGCCTTCACTATACAATGCACTGTGAATGCATTATGTCAATGGAGAGCTTACTTTGGGCTGATAACATATTTGAGAAGGTATGTAGGACTTCCAAACACATTCACAGTAAAAAAGTATCAAATCTTTTTCTGGCAAGCAATATAATTCTAGAAAGGTTAAAAAATGGTATAAAAATGTTGAGAATTGAAAATGGTAAATAGGTAAATGTTTAACTTCTGAATAATTCACAGCTTCATTCTTTATTTTCAACTTAAGAATGTTGACACACCCTGCTTTTATCCCCAAATTTGGGACAGCAATAATCAGAGATACTTTGTTCAACTGCTATGTCTTATGCTAAAAAGTAATGAATAGTTGCAGACAAATTAATTTTGTATATTTATTTAAGAAAAACTACAGTATATTAAAGGGATAGTAATACCAGAAAAAAATTGTTAACTATATGGTAGATACAATTAAAAGAGAGTACTTGCACTTACTCTCAAATCGTTATGGTTTGAGAGATATAGGAAAATAAAGTTCTCTGCTTCCTCCCCTTTCTGCTTGATGAGCTGTAAAGCTGTCAGAAGCAGATTCTGGTTCCTGGATCAGACGGAGGCTCTTCAGCAGCACCGACATAGAAATACCTAAAAATAAATACTTCGTTGGAACAGTCTACAACATGTGCCTGGTTTGAAAACATACATTGTAGACCATTCCGATTAATTATTTATCTTTAGATATTGTTATAACGGACCTGCTGAAGAGCCGCTTCTGACAGCTTTACAGCTCGTCAAGCAGAAAGGGGAGGGAACAGAGGATTTTATTTTCCTATATCTCTCAAACCATAAAGGTTTGAGAGATATGAATAAGTGCAAGTGCTCTCTTTTAATTGTATCTACCATATAGTTAACACTTTTTTTCTGACATTACTATCCCTTTAACTCCCAATGATTACAACAGGATATAAATAAAATATAACTGGTTAGTCCAGGATAGCTGCAAATGTGAAGTCTCAAGGTCTAAGTGTTCTTTGGCTATAAATGTTTGTTAGCACATTGCTATTTCCCATATAGGGTTATAATTTAACATTAAACAATGTATCAATTGTTCTACTCAGAGTCTTTTCATTTAGAACAATACATTGGCAGAACTGCTAGTACAGGGTCAGGGAACACATAAACAAAATAGAGTAAAAAAAAATGACATGGTATCTAGTAGCATTTTATTTTGTTCAAGAGCACAATTTTGCCCTGGTGTGCTGCTGTTCAGGGTATTAAATGGGTTAAAGTTCCTAGAGGAAGAAATACTGAGGAAGTGACAATATTTTGGATACGTAGTGGTCTGTTTAATAAAATTGTGCTTTGAAACAGAGCAAAACAAATGTGTTGTTTTAATAATGAGAGACAGTATTTTAATAGAAATGTGTATTGCATCTAAAAACTGATCAATGATTAAAAAAGGGACATTTAACCTGGAGTGCTACTGTTCATTTTATTAAACGGGTTAAAGTTCCTAGAGGAAGAAATACTTACTGAGGAAGTGACAATATTTTGGATACGTAGTGGTCTGTTTAATAAAATTGTGCTTTGAAACAGAGCAAAACAAATTTGTTGTTTTAATAATGAGAGAAAGTATTTTAATAGAAATTTGTTTTGCATCTAAAAACTGATCAATGATTAAAAAAAGGGACATTTAATTTCTGATATTTCTGTTTCTTTTGTGCCCCAAAAATGGCAAAACTTGATGTAAATGTGTTGCAGACCTCACCAACATTCAAGCACTAAAAGCTCCATTTAAATCACTGGAAATTTGAATAACATTTATTTATTTTTTATTATTATTTTTCTAATAAGAAAAGTTTATTGAAGATTAAAGCATGTGTGAACACACAGATGTATATTTGACTGTTGTATACATACAGGAACGTTGCCGTGTTTCCAGTCATGTCATTCCATGGATCTCCTTTGCCATTCAGGTCCAAGTACACCTTCTCCCTCCAACCCTCTTACCTTTCCTCTCCCCTCCTCATCTCTTCTACTCTTTTCTAGTACCTACCAGCTCTCTATTTTTCTGCTCTTGCTTTTAACTTGTACTCTTCTGTCTTTCTACTTTCTCTGTCTCTTCCTATTTTTATCTCAGCCTCTAGACAGCATGCCTGAACAGCTGGGATATCCCAATTTATACATGTTTAATGGATGATGAGATGACATGTTATCCATTTTGTGTAGTTTGTTTTCCTTCAGAATTGTTCTACCTTTACATCGTTCCTGAACTAAATTACATTTCAAAGAGTTATCTATGCATTTGAAATCAAATTATCTGTTGCTGTCCTATGAGAAAATTAAGAGACAAATTGATTAAATAGATTAATCTCCCCTGTCTGAACAATGCGCCTTATGTACAAGTAGAGGTGGGTGAAAAGTCCAATTTTGTTCCCTCAGGAACTTTCACCCATAGAAACTCTCTTTTTTCTGCTTTATCACTAATACTTGAAATGTTTTCATGAGAATTGTAACATTTTCCATGTATGCTTCTCCATGGGAAGCCTGAGCTTCTTCCTTTGCATAACAGTGTTAGGAGTTCTATAGAGCCATATAGGTGAATTTAGAGAGGCGGAAAGAGCGATTGATCAGGTTTATATGGCATTTAAACCTTGAAAATAGATTTGTATGGCAAGTTATGCCTTTAAAAACAATTGGTGGAATCCAAGCTAGTAGTATGAAATTATTACCAGTAGCAGCCAGGAATATATGCTACCCATCTGTGACTTTATGGTGTTTGTTGTAAATTTAGTTCCTGCTGCTGAGTGGTCTAAGTATCATATGTCACAGCAGCTTTGGAATATGTTCCCTTGGGGAAAGGGAGGGACTGAGCATTCCCCAACAACTGCAATGTGCAAAGTGCATGAAAATAAACATTTGTGAAGAGGGTTAAGGGCTAGGATCACAAAAGTGTTAAGTCTGGACTCATAAAGCACATCCACATTACCAACATTGAACTTAAAGTGCTGATTATCTTAAACTGTCCCACAATAAATTGTGTGCTGTCAGTCTTTCTGGTTCTGCAACATATAAGCCAGTCACTTGATAGTGGGTGTCTTACTTACTCTACAATTAAAAAAATTAGTGTACCCCCCCAGCTATCACATTGACATATTCAGCAGTGAGTGTCATCTTCAGGTGCTCTGTTATGCCCTGAATTCTATTGCTCTCTCCACAACTTCTGCCATGTGTGGCCATAGCACCACCTAACATGCAATATGCGTAGGTGTACTGATACATCTCGACATCTGCAAAGCCACCATTGGGTGGTGATGGTGACATTACTCTGGCCTGCTATTGATAATGACTTGGAGTGTTGCCACTGACTTGCTGGTGGGGCCAGTTAAACTTGCCTGCTGGCTGGGAGTAGTACCGCTTGAAATTGCCTGCTGCCTAGCAGTGGGAATGCCTGCAATTGCCTGCTGGGCAATAGTTGTTGCCTTGCTGTCAGTTGGACAAGATGTTTGCATATGTTTTTACCACATTTCAAATGGACACAGTCACATCTGCAGAATGTGAAATCTTTGGCTTGGCTATTGAGTGGGATGTTTCATATCTATGGTGCACTTCAGGTGGTTGTGCCTGGCAAGCCTTATCATGGCAGATGTACCAAGGTGTGATCCCTCTTTCCCCCTCTTCACAACTTTGTCACATATGGTGCACAAAGCTGATGCTGCTGAGTACTGAACAGACCCTTCCTAAAATAAAAATAATCCTATACCCACTAATTCAGGGCAGGAAAAGGTATAGAGGGTTTGGGCTGTCAACCTTTATCACCTGAAGTGTCTTCTTTTACTGTTGCTGCTGTACTTTCTGTTGCTGCTGTACTTTCTGTTGCTGCTATGCCTGTTTTTGTTGGCCCTCTTTGTCAGTCACATATCTCAGTCACACACCCCCACAATCCCTATCACCCTCAATAGTTCCCCTCTTTGCCTCTAGATTAATGATAGTGTCACAATCATATCCCAAGACCTACTTTAGCAGTATTTTTACTGTACTGTACAGGATAGACTTGGGTTGGCTTCAGAAAACACAATCTCTTCAGCTTGCAGTAAAATAATAAAGCACAAAGCAGTCATTCACTGGTTCCCCATTGTAGCACCACACATCAGTATATCCTCCCTTACCCTTCTGGTACTAGTGGATGTATTGAAGTGCAGCTGTGAATGGATGGTAGAGACACAGTAAATTAATCTGAACCCCTTGTCTATATGTCAGATATATTGTGTGGTGGTACCAGTCAGTGTCACGTCACTCTGTGTCAAGGTAGCTAGCTGAGTGCTGTCACTCACTCTGACACTTTCGTGGGGGTTAACTATCACTTCTTTGCACTCACAACCAGAAAACAACTGGCAGTGTCTTTTTGACATACCTTTTACAACTCCACAAACCAACAGCTTGCTTCATTGTGGGTTTTTTGTATATTAAGTTAAGAGAAATCACAGTATGCCCTAGTGGGATACTTACACTAGTTTATACTAGCACTGCTAGAATACTCACAGTGTTGGGAGAAAATGTTGTTCTACCCTTGACTTTAATGCAATATATGTGCAAAATAAATGGAAAAGACTGGGATGTAATTTGGCGTTACTGTTTTTTTTTTTTTTGTTTTTTTTTACTTTGAATGTGGCTGGCTGGTGAGAAAAGATTGAAAGCTTCTGTATTACACCCAGTTGTACTTTTTTCCTGTAAAACAGATAAGTATTGCTGTATCTATTTCATAAACTCCTCAGGAAAACTTGTGGCCACACAGAGAAATGTATTGGTGACCTACCTGTGATCTAAGGTGTTAACCACATACTATGTAACAATGTGTTGGAGACTTCTCTGGCACTCATTAGGTTTTAACATCTTAATTTCTACATTTTAACCTATGTTTAACCCCTTTGGATGCTAAAGGCATTTCCAGTGCATCCTATATAATAATTTGCTTTGTGTTTGTTTGTCAGAAGCCGTCATGTGCAGTAGAGACGGCTGTGAGCGCTGAAGTCATGTGCAGTACAGACTACCTGTGCCATGGGTGATAACGAAGTGGGCCTCCAAATTCAGACCTTAGTCTTCTCTGTACACCGGTCTGAATTCAGAGCACCCCTCTCTGTATCAGCCGCTGCGCAGGCAGTCCCTACTGTGCATGACTACACCACGGCCATTGCTGGGTGGCACTGTGGCCCGTGAACATGGGCTCTTCAACTAGTTGCTTCATAAAACACTGGGGATTTCTTTAGGGTCCTAGATGTTAAACTCAAAAGTCAATTATATTTCATAAGTATAATAAAAGCAGCCCCATCAATTAAATACATCCCTTTGATGTATATTGGGCATTTAACCCCTTGAATGCTAGAGTGGGCCCAACACATTATGAAGCAATGTGATGGATACATCTCTAGCATTCAAGGGGTTACATTTTCCATTTAAATCACCCTGTCGTGCAGATGGTGTTCTGCAGAATTGCCTCACTTTTCTTTATTGTATAAGACCTACTCCAATGGTTATAAGAACATCACAGAATAACCACAAGAGAGACTTTACTCTCTGAAGAGTTTACATCCCATTTCTTGCATCTTCATCATGAGCACACTGTGGGAGGAGAAATCATTTGTCTGATAATTACACTGCCTACAAAAGTGTGCTGCCAACAGGTGAACACTGTATATGCTCATTTATGAATAGAAACATACAAACTAATACAGAGAAGCCATGAAATCCTTGTTGATGTGTGTCATTGTCTTCATTGTATCCTCAGAATCATCAAAACAGATATTTAATGGGTAAGGCTGATTTTTCTTATACTTATGGAATCTAATTGCCTTTTGAAAGTAACTCATAGGACCCTAAAGAGATCCCCAGAGTTTTATGAAGTAAAGCACTGGAGATGTCTTTAGCATCCACAGGGGGTTAACCCTTTGAGTGCCAGAAGGTTATCCAATGCATTGTGTTGCAATGCATTGTATACCTCTCTGGAACTCAAAGGGTTAAAGTAGGTTAAAATTTAGAAATGCAGATCTTTACACCTGAGTCTCAGAGAAATCTCCAAAGCATTGTAACATAGTATGTGGTTAACCCCTTATATTCCGGAAGGGTCACCAACACCAATGCATTTTTCTCTACCATAAAACAGATTAAGATCAGCATACTTCCATTTCACTTTCAGTATGTACCCTTTTTGGTGGTAGATTTGATGTGTATTTTGTGTTTCAGAGACAAGGTGCTCCGGGTAAAGAATAAAAATCATCAGCATGTCAAATTAATTCAAGAAATAGCACAAAAAGTCAAGGTAATTTTCAGTCTTCAGAGTTCAACCCACACACACGCTACAACTGGCACCACCACCACTGTAAATGTACATGCTTATCATATATATATGATATATATATACACATACATACACACACACACGCATATATACACTGAGAGTCCAGTGGGTATACTGTTACTGTTCCTTATTTCCTGATAAATCAGTTATGCAATTTTTCCAGAACAGTATACGAAATGGATACAGCAATACTTATCTGTTTTAAAGAAATTACACTAGGGTGTAATACAGTGACCCTTAACCTTTTCTTACCAGCAAGCCACATTTAAAATTAAAAAACTTTGATGAGCTACAGTAGCACCAAATTACAACCCAGTCTTTCCAAAAATACATTTTCCATCCAACAATAAGCCCTCACTCTTTTTCATCCAGCGCATAGCATTGTATTCAATAAGCTAAAGTATTGCATTTGTACGTCCCTAAATTCCAACTCATTAAAATTGGACTTTCAAAAGGGTCTTGATAAAGGTCTTTTTGACTGAAACATCGACCATATACTCTCAACCATTTTTTGCTGAATAAAATCTTTTTAAAAAAGTCCCACTGGTGCTGTCCCTCTTTTGGTTACTTATATACATATATACATTTATCAGATGAGCAGGCAGTGAGCCATATGAAACAGCTTTGTGATAAATATGTAAATCACAATCCACGGGTTGGGCACACAGGATCAAATAGATTTAAATATATTATGTTCTAAAATTCCCTAATAAAAGTAAATGTCATAGTCAGAAATATTTTATCAATTGCAATTTAGATTGTAAGCTCTGGGCAACAATCTACTGTGAAACAAAACATGCATATACTGAGCCATATTGTTTAACATAGAAACATAGAATTTGCCTGCAGATATGAACCATTCGGCCCATGTAGTGTGGCCATTTTCCTACTGTAAAAACCCTCTAGTTTTAAGCTATGGCCCTTTTGATAACATTTTACTCCTTTGAAATGCACTTTGTTGAATGTATTTGAATATTTCTTTCATGCCCCCCCTCTCTCTTGTCTCTCCTCCAAGCTGTACATGTTCAGATCCTTTAGTCAATGCTGATATTTCTTTTCCAGTAAACCATTCTCCATTTTAGTGGCCCTTCTCTGAAATCACTCTAGAGTATCGATATGCTTTAGGAGATGGGGTCTCCAGTACTGGACACAATATTCTAAGTGAGGTCTAACCAAAGATCTATAGATTGGCATTACCACTTCCCTTTTTTGGCTACTAATGCAACTAGCTATACAACCCAGGATCATGCTTGCCTTCGCCACCACTTTGTCACAATGCCTGCCTACCTTTAAGTCATCAGAAATAATTACTCCTAAATCCCTTTTCTCTGTTGTTTCTGACAGCATGTCCAAACCAATAAACAAAAATGCCTTCTTTTAGAGTTAGTTGCAGAGACAGGGTCGACTGGTTATTCATTCAGCGCATGTTACAGATGAGCACCAGAGGGGGTTATTACAGGGGAAAAGTGAAGCATGCAATTGTATTATGAGACACAAAATGGTAATGGAGTTGAGAAAGACAGAGGTGCTGGAGGCCTTTTGATTGCATTTAGTCCTGACTGCTTGTGGCACTGCTTCGCAGATGGACAGTCATGTGGGGGAGACAACCCCACTCTGTTAGCCTGAGCCCTGATATGGTTTAACCCTTTGAGTGGGCACAATAGGGCACACCATGGTAACTGAGTTGTGAAAGACAGAGGTGCTGGCAAATTCAGTCCTGAATACTTGTGGCCACTGCTTCTCAAATGGGCAAGACTGCTCTTTAGGGCCTCTGTGAAGATGGGCAGGAATGTATATGTTGCTGAGCAATGCACAGAGAAGGGAAGAGAGAGGATGGCGCAGCTCTCAGCAACATTAAAAAAATCACATAGAGGTATATGGCTGAACTGACCTTGTGAAGCAGGGTGATGTGGGATTCAGAGGTAGCGGTGCAGAGGGCAGAGGTAGCAGTGCACAGCAGAAAGTGTGCCCGTGAAGCAGGGTAAAGTGGGAGTCAGAGGTAGCGGTGCAGAGGGGAGAGGGTGACCATGAAGCAGGGTGAAGCGGGACAGGTAGTGGTGCAGAGGGGAGAGTATATTTCACGGTAGCTTAGACAAAGAAAGACTCTGACAGGTACAGTTAAGATCAACACCACTTTATTGAAAGATATAATACAATCATTGCAAACAAGCATTTCCCCAACCTTCCCCGGGGTCAGGAGTGGAGACAGAGCTACAGTCCACTACCCAGGAGCTGAACCTAACCCAAATACCAGAACCAGGAACATGGCAGAGAACATGCCTATGGTTCAGGGCACCACGTGACATCCAGAAGGGTGGTAAGCGGTCGATCTCTGCTCTAGAACGCTAGGATCAGCAGAGGCATGATACCCTAGAACGCTAGGGTCTAACGGGATACAATACCCTAGAATGCTAGGGTCCACAGCAGTCAGACACCACACCCTAGAATGCTAGGGTTCAGGCAATATCCTCGTCAGACCAGAGCAATACAAGGCCTGTAGGATAGACAAAACCCAGAGCAGGGACCTGCACGGAGAGGGAGCTAGTACCAAGGAAAAGCGCAAGCGGAGTCAGACAAAGCCAAGATCATACACGTAACAGATAGTCAGACGGAGCCACAGTACTAGCAAGGAGCAGGTAGTCAGCCAGGCCAGGGGTCATACACAGATCGGGTAGTCAGACTGAGCCAGGAGTCGAGCACAAATCTGGTAGTCAAACAAGGCCAGAGGTTCAGGCACAAATCGGGTAGTCAGACGAAGCCAAGAGTCATACACAGATCAGAAACAACAGCTGTTACGGTTTTATTTGACACTCAGACACAGTAGGTGAGATAAAACACAGTTTTATTGAACAGACTCAGTAACGATAATCCACACGGGTCCAATATAATATAGTACTGACACAGGACAGGTTACAGCAATTTATACCCACACGGGTCCAGTATATGTACAATACAGAATTTACAACATACTGACAAAGGTCAGGCAAAGTTTGTGTGATACTCAAACGAGGCAGCAATGAACGGGTTACTATTAGGCCAGGAATGCTGACAGGCCCTAATAGCCCCAGGCCCTTAAGACTCTCACTCTGCAGAGAGTGCACAAATAGCGAGAAACGCCCAGTAAACAACGGAGGCCCAGGATAAGCTTGTGAACTGCCGTAGCAGTAATGGAGGACTGAGAAGTTCTGCCCGGGAAGGCACCCAACGGAGACTGCACGGTAGAATAGCCAATGGATAATGGCACCTTCCCCGAAGGGGTTAACGCAAGCTATGACCAATGTCGACTGCCCGATCGTAAGCACAGCCTGAGGTACCCAATGGAAGACCAACCTCAGTGTATTGGCAGGAAGAAGGGTCAAGGGTACCGTGGTGCACAGATAGACACCGGAATGTCGCCCTTGCGGCACAGACTGAACCGAGACTAGACTGCAGGAGTGGTACTGAGGCAAAAGTGATATTGTCCAGAGACAGACAGAAGCCCGGAGGTGAAACCCAAACCGAGGACCGGAATGGGACCGCAGGAAGGAGAGATACACAGGAGATGTGGCTCAACCGGGCCGGTACACCGTGCAGGAACGTCAGCCAATCCGAGTTGGTACACAGAGCAGGAACGTCAGCTTGGCCGGGTCGGTACACAGAGCAGGAAAGTCAGCCAGTCCGAGTCGGTAACCAGAGCAGGAACGTCAGCTAGGCCGGGTCAGTACACAGAGCAGGAACATCAGCCAATACGAGTCGGTACACAGAGCAGGGACGTCAGCTAGGCTGGGTCGGTACACAGAGCAGGAATGGATTCAGCAGAGTAGTCTGGCAGTCCGGGTCAGTACACAGGCAGGAACGGATACAGCAGAGTAGTCAGGCAGTTCAGGTCGGTACACAGAGATCACACGAGAACTGGAACAAGTGCTGGTAACAGAAACACCACAAAAGGGCACCGGAGAAGTGACAAGGCCCAGTATTTAAGGACAAATACTGGGCAGGACAAAGTCACTCCAGCCAATAAGCATCAGCAGTAAGTAAAAACTGACAGAATGTCGCCAGCATAGCACAGGCACCTTGATAACAGCCAAGAATTAATCACAACAAGAAATACAAGCAATGCTCAGATACACCACGAAAGGGCACTGAAGTCAACCGGAGAGGCTGAGCATAATAGGTCAATTAAGATGTGCGCGCTGTAGTGGCGTGCATATCCAAATAGGAAGTCAGGTAGCAACCATACATGCTGTGGTCAGCACAAGTGGGGAAAAGCAGGTAACGCTACAGGAGAAGATCATGGGCACCTTGATAGTGTAACTATGGAGCGCAGGCAAACTCCTTGCAGACATTTTCACAGGAGTGAGCATGGGGCCTTTGGAAAATGATGCCCCACTGTAAAGTCACTGCAGGCAGAGTACTGGGAATCGATGTGACTCTCTGCAGAGATATTCACAGGAGTAATCACTCCTGGGAAAATCACGCCCCTGTGAATCATTGGAGCAATGTGAATGGAGGAGACGTTCTATCTCCTCCTCCTTACCTGCCCAGGGTGTGTGTGGCACATCTAAGTTTAAACATAAATTAATGAATTGGTGCAAAAAGCTAGGATAACAGGTTTTTTGCCCCTCCTCACACCAAAAGGTGTTTCTTGTAATTTGTTCTTACTCTGTATTTTTTAAAGATTTTGTGTGCCCAGCTTTTTTCTTTGTTACCCCATCAATGCCAGGTCATCCACTGAAAAATACATAACATTACTTACTCATTTTTTTTTAAACACGAGGAGACAACCCCTATGGTTCACAAGGACATCTCCAATGCATTACTCTGTAGACATCTCTAGCACCCAAGGTGAATTATTAGCCTTTTAAAATCCAGAGGTGTTTGCAGTACATTGTTTAAAAAAAAAAAAAAAATCTTACAAATATGAATAATGAACTTTGTACTTTGTTTTCTAGCTGGATATTTGGCACCCAGATTCTGTGAAAGAAATAACTCCTTACATGACTGTAGATTTTCATGTTCGTGCTGATGATGCAAAATTAGTTCAGAGTCTCCTGAAGCAGAATGGCGTTAAATATGAGTATGGATTCCTTACCTCTTTTTCATCAAAGGCTGACATTATTTATTTTATGTGTAGCATCTTATAGGGAAGATTTAATAACAATGTTTTTAAAACAGGGCAGGAACAATGGATTTGGAAACTGACCTGCAGTGTAATAGAATTAACTTTAATGTTTTAAAGTACAGTTATCACATATAGCTAACATTTTAACAAGTATATTTTCATATTAAATAGCATGTAAAAACGTGTTATTGTTGCTTAACCAGTTCATCTTAACCTGTATTGTTACTCTAAGACAAGTTAGTTATTTTACAAAAAATAAAAAATGGTCTCTATGTTGTACTAGCCAAGTTTTGTAATATAAGGCTCCCAAACATTCCCAGAGCAATGCCCCAAAGGTGCAAGGGAAACTTGTTCCGTTTCCTCTGGATCAGGTATGATAAACTGGGTGGCAATAACTCCAACCCCTGTCTGACTCTACTGTGACCCACTAGTTTACCCAAACACCCTTTCCACCACATGCATGTACTTTGTTAACCACTCTATTGCTAGATTGGTAACTGAGGGGTTAGCTAACACTAAAACATTTATTCTCCCGTTACTCCCCACCATACTAACAGTCTTCCATTTGCCCCTTTGTTAATGCATTGCAGTAATATGTTTTAATAATAATTTGTAAAATATGTTTAAGGGCAAGATGGTCAAAAATAAATTGTAGAGGGATCCCCTCCACTCCATCCTGATGAGGTTCATTCAATATTTTTTGTTATACCAAAAATTGCATCCATATAACCCATATTAATTTATGAATACATTTAAAAAGAAAAAACAATAACATGGTCCCTTCCTCTGCTCTTCCACTAAAGCAAACTCTTCAGTCCATGGGCTTAAATATTGCAATATAGTTATGTTCTTGTCTATAGGCTTTTAGGGTATTCTTTTCTCCAGAGGCTTAGATTCTTTTAATTCTTCTAATTACATTCTCTACATCATTATCTATTTTCTTATATTTATCACTGAAAAATTATTATTGCTACTGGTTGAATTATAATTAATATCAATGTGATTGTGATTTATTAGTTCCAATTTTTTAAAGCTTATAAGTTAGGTGAGTTTTCATTTTCTTTATTGGCATTTGTTTGTAGCTTCTGAGAGAGGAAGTATAGTTAATATTACTTCATCATCCAGTATTTATGATGTATTTTATAATTGCAATTTTTCATATAGTTTTAAATTTCATATTACTTATTGAATAATTATTTTTATTGTGAGTTAGATTTCCATTAAAGAAAACATTTAGCATTCACAATCATTAATGGCTAGAGGCTACAATAATATTATTTAGATAGCACATTTTAGTACTTTATGTAACTTGCAATGGTATATTACATTATTGGTTAACTTGTTATGAGATATGGATACACTAATAGGATATATTCTCCCACCCCCAAGCAAGATAGTTATATATTTCATTGTATTTTATACCAACTATTTGTATGGGACTCTGTGTGGATTCTTATGTGTAGGTATCCATTATTTTTCATTATCCACAACCCTCTTAGAGTGCAACCAATAGCAACAACTGTTTACATTTAAGATAGTGTGAGATAGGACTTGCTCAATAACCAATCCCTAAGGAAATTGAGGTTGGATTGTGTTATGTTTGCACACATACAAAGATGGCAGGGGAATATGATAGTGATGAAACCACTATTTGCATATAAAAGTTATTTCTTATTCACCTCCTCCTACTATTCTTTTGTTTCTCTCCTTTCACTTTAAATCTTTTCCTTCCTTCACCCCTGTTCCATCTTTCCCTTTACAGCTCCAGTTCATGACTTTCTCTCTTCCCTCAACCCATGCCATTCTCTTTATTCATGCCTTAAGAAAAATACATATCTGTTTCTTCACATCTTGAGCCTAAACCTCTTTCCCTTCACTTCACAAACCAATACTTCTTTCCTTTAAACAACACCCCTCCAGTTCATGCCTCCACCTCCATTAACCCTTATAGCTCATGCCTCATTCCCTTTACACTTTCAAACAATAACGCTCTCTCTTTCCTTCTAGTTATTTCCTCTCCCTAATCAACATTATTGTTTTCTGTTTCCTTCTTCCCTTTCTCACCCCCATCCCCTGAATCTTTCTCTTCAACCTTTGCGTTTGTCCTCTCCATCTAACATATCCTTTAATGCACTGTTCCTATCCTCAGGATCCCCTACATCTCTCTTCCATCCATTGCTTATCTCCTCTATGTTCTGTATTCGCATCTATCCACCATCTCATGAATATCCTCAGCCCCAACACTTATCGCTTCATCTTCATATCTTGCCCCATCTTCTGCATCACTGAATATTTTAAGCTATCACTTGGTTCACTTTCTCATCCCCTGTATTTCTCCATCTTCTTTACTCCTCCTTCCTATGCCCTACACCTTTCCCCATACCTTATATCTTCAGTCCTCTCATAAATGTTAGATGATCTATCGTTTGCATATCATAATGTTTTTGTAAGACAGAGTGGTAAATTATCCTCCATCGCTTCTCCTTTCTTATTCCATTACTCCTCCTTACATTGACTCTTATTTAATTGTCCAATGCTCTACTTGTATTCTATCAAAGTGAAAATATTGGAGATATCCCTAGTTTTGCAAAGGCTTCAGTCAAAACTACTGAGTTTTTGATTGTAATTACTATGTATAATGAGGAATATCACAAAACCCTGCACTGTTTTAAGGAATGCAGTTTGTCATCCTGCTTTAAAATAATGGCAAGTGCGTTTCTGTTTATTTTTTCTGCTAGAGTTTTGTTTCACAATCTTCAGGATGGGATTGAAGCACAGTTGGATATTCAGAGGATTCATAAGAGTAAGAAACACAGCTATACAACATACAATGACTGGGGAAAGGTAAGTTTGAACCCAGTATATGTTTGCATTGTTTATGTCATTTGTAATTTTTGTGTCTCATGAATGTGAGAAGTACAATTATCAAGTTAATTAGTTTAACCCCTCAGATGTTAGAGAAGTCTTTGCTATATTGTGAAGAATCCTAGCATCCAAGAAGTTAACACATTTCACATTTCTTTTACACACAATGACCCCTATTTATTTAGGAGCAAACTACATAGTTACATAGCTTATAAGGTTGAAAAAAGACAGAAAAATTAGATATTTGGAGATTTTATCTTTCCTCAAAATTTGGAGGGGAATGTACAAACACCTATGTACAAAAATGTTTAAAGGAGTAGTAAACTTTTTTTTATGAAAACATATTTTATAGATCTTTTCGTGCTGAATAAAACAAGGTCACTTCCACTGCTGTCAGATTTATTCAAAATTTATAGCAGTTCAAATAATCAGGAAGTGAATTTACTGTGATTACTTCCTGATAGTTCTAACTGACAGGAAGTGACAGGCAGTTTCTATCACATTCTATGGAGAACTGTATGTCTCTGACTTTTCTGACTTTCCTCTCCATTAGAATCTACCAGGAAATCTAATTAGAATTTGACCACTAGAGAGCACTGCTAATGTAAGAAAACATGGGTTTAAACTGTAATAACTCTAGAAATATAAATCTCTCGGCAGTGGGAGTACCATTATTTTACTCAATAGGAAAATCCCTACAATATATATTTTTTCATAAAAAAGTTTACTGCTCCTTTAAGCAAAGTTTTATTGCTTTGCACTGTTGAAGAAATGTATGTGCATTTTTGGGGCATGCTTTTCCATTAAGGCTTGTTTTACAATCCATACAATCAAGGAACAAAGAAAATCATTGCAAAATTCTTTCATTTTCCTGTGCCTGCTATAGGAGTGGAAGTAAGGTTTTGCTCACATTATAGACTTGTGCTTGGGGAGTTGTGTGCTGGTATGCACTAAAGCACAGATACAGAAGTGGAAACACAAGAGATGAGTAGAGCCGGCAGATTCATACATTGTCCTCCAGAAAGTACATTACTTGTGATCTGTACAAACAACACCATTAACACCTTAAGGACCCTTGACGGTCCTGGTACGTCATGGCTGGATTTTCTTTAAGGACCAATGACATACAAGGACCGTCATGGAATTCCGGGCTCCCCGCGCATCTACACGCTGTTCGGGGAGTCAGGAATCTGATTCAATAAAAGAAAAAAAAATGCTCCGTGGTCCTTAAATGACCACCACGCGTATGCACGGCCGGTCCTTAAGGGGTTAAGAAGATTAGCAGAGTATTACGCAATTACATGTCCTGGGCTGGCAAGAAGATTTAGGCTTTATGGCCTTCATTCAGTGAAATCCGGTAAAACCTCCATTACAGCCATAAAATCCCAACAAACGTTAGCCATCACTGACTTCCTTAGCATTCAAAATGTTCAAAACATAGTCAATCAGAATGGCTAACAAGTGTAGGACCCATTCATGTACCTACAAAACCTGCATCGCACCTTTTTTCACCTCAACTTGCGTCCAAATCAGGAGATAATGAATTTACAATACATCAACTTCAAAACAAAAAGATAACAGTCAATGTTTTCTAGCAGAGCTAAATGTTATCAACACAAGTTGGCATCAAGTGCTGAGCAGATTAAATGCTGTCTCCACCTGCAAGTAGGCACTGGAATCCATTAACCCTTTGAGTGCCGGAGGGGTACGGAATGCGTTGCTTTGCAGTGCGTTCCGTACCCCTCTGGCACTCAAAGGGTTAAGAAATTGTGGGGTGATTGTAAGAGATGCGTGAAGCACAAGATGGGAGAAGTATCCAGGAATGCCCAAGACACAGGAGGTGGTTCCCCTGTCCATATCACCTGCCAACCCTGGGTGGACATGCTGTTGAAGGAGTCCCCGTAGGATCTGGCACTAGCGACAACTGCACCTTCCACACTACCGGTAAGTGCATCATTCCATAACTTGACAACACACAAATCTTCATACCTACTACAGCCCAACACAATTAAACCTGAACTTATGGCCAGCATTGCATCGATTCACACAACTCCACCAACACAGCGATGAGAGCGTTCAAACAAAGACAGAATAATGGACAATCCCAGCAGGGATGGGAAGGGTTCAGCAGGATTAATCTTGTACAAGCACATGTTTACCTCCCTTGATGCTGTGTTGATCACAATGCCCACTCCACACAGATAATGTCTGCCATAACATTGTCACATGAAGCTCTGTCATGTTTCTCCACAATAGTAAAATATAGCCATAGGGAGGTCAGCACCTAACCCCTTGAGGGCTAGCGGGATAACGCGTTGTTACATTATGCATTGAGTACCCCTCTGGCACTCCAAGGATTAACAGAGGATGAACACAATACAACAGGATTACATTGCACACTGGTCAACAGGGATCAGTCAAGACGTCACAGTTTTACTGAGTCAAACTGATTGCATGTACAATACATAGGATTTGAAATCAAAAACACTAGGACATCAAAGCAAATTCATGCACCATTGAAAAACAATGACAACTATGTCGAAAAAATGTCTTGGTTATCAAAGGTATCCTGTGGAGTCGGGATGACAAGGAGGGGAATTGGTGTGTTTCTAGGTCCTAGTCAGGGGTGGGAGAAAAGTGTGAAAAATTTCACACAAGACTTTAAGCGATTTTTTGCTTTTCCCATGACAAATTTCTCCTTTCTGCATAAGCAAAAATGTCCTCCTTTTCGCCTATTTTAACAAAATGTTTGCTTATTTTAACAAATTTTTCGCCTATTTTAACACATTTTCAGCCTATATTTCCTATGGGCACTACATTTCCTACTGTAATATTACTTCTTATGAGGGCTAAAGTTAAGAAATAAGTGGTAAAAGTCAAAGTTGTGAGTCCTACAGCAACACATGGCTTGAAAAATGTGTTAGAATGCAGAATACATTTGTTCTTTGCCCACAACACTAACTTCCTGTTTAAGTGACACTGCCACATATTCAGGATGATATCAAGAAATAAAAAAAAAAATAAAGTACAAACTACAATGTGGCAGATATGTATGGTACTAGAAGTGATGGAGGACTGTCATGGTGTGATTTGTGTATGTATATTGTTTTTACCATTGTCATATGCTATCCTCCTTCTCAGATTATTGACACACATTACTTATCGCTCTTAGCAGTGGTCCCAAGTGGGGTAGATGGTGGCAACCCCTCTTCACATCCCTCTTCCACCTCCTCATCTGTGTTGCTGTTAATATATTTGTCCTGGTTTTCTCTGTCGTGTGTGGATTCTGCTACCTGATACTAAGATGGCATGATATGTTGGTTCATTTTTAAGAATGTTAGTCTCGCAACATTGCTGCTTGATGACTGATAGGGAGACTGTGTGCTTTTTGACATCTGTGCCTGTACAGAGACAGGATTTCCAATGGTTTTCTCAAACAGTTTATAGACAGGCACAGTGCTTCTTAAAAGTGGTGAAATATTCAGCCTTTGACTTTCTGCTAATCTTATAGCCCTGTCATCATCTTCACTCTCAACTTAATCTGTATCTGAACAAGAGAAGGATGCTGGAGGGATATATTCTAGATCTGCATCATCATCAGTCATCATTAGGTCATCCTAAGCAGCATCAGCATCAGCTGACAGTTCTTGACCGCTACTAACCTTATATTCCTCTAAGTCAGTGGTTCTCAATCGTTTTTTTCTCAAGGCACCCCTAACAGGCAATGTGAAGTTTTCAGGGAGCTCCTAACATAGTTAATGTAATTTATCAAGGGCACAATACATAAATATTCTGTTATTATTAGATCTCACAATAACAAAATAAATATATTGTGCATAACACACTCCATAAATCTACAATTAAAAGTAAATATTCACATTTTTGTCAACGTCTTCATGGAGAACATGGGGCACCCTAAGCTAATGTCCGTGGCACACCAAAGTGCCACAGCACCCTGGTTGAGAATCACTGCTGTAAGCTTTTTGGAGGTCTCAAACAATTTCTTTTTACTTTTACTGTAACAAAGTTCCCTACTACGGGTGCTTGTTTGTCTCACTAGCTGATGCAGCAGGTGGTTCAGCTGCTACACCTTCCTCTATTATGCTATTGCCAGCATCATTAACATTTGAATGTGACTTGTCATCTTCAGTGTTCTTCTTATACGGTTCTTTATTTCTACTGGTACTGGTGGTGCTGGAACTAGTTTTGCTGGGACCTTGACAAACTGCATACTCCCTAGGAGTAGAGGAATCATCATCATTGATTGCACACACTGCAGAAACCATTGCTGCAGTCAGTCTTTGAACTACTACTTTACTCTCATGTCCCTGCACTGGTCCACCTCTCCCCCTTCCCCTTCCTCATTTGCTGGACATTACCCAACTACACTGTGTTTTTTTACTGTATGGTACACACAAAACTGATGGAGCTGTATGATGCCTTGCCTAAGTCCAGTCAGCTGTCTGTCACTGTCACCTAATATATTTAGAGCTGTCTGTCACTGTCACCTAATATATTTAGTTCTTTATTATCTTTTATTGTTGTTTTTTATTTTTTTTTTTGTTGTTGTTCTCCCTGTTGTCTTATCACAGTCTGTCCAAAAAATATTATAACTGAAAAACAAAATCAACAACGTCTTTCCCCAGACTTCCCCACCCAGCACTGAGACAATAACAACAAGATCAGCAAGCAAATAGGTCCCTAGCTGCCTGTGTCTTGCCAGTCAGTCACATGGAATTTTGGAGTATTTGGGTCAATCTCCTTCCTCCCTTCTTCTCCCCAAAGTGCCCACTGACTCAGCTAAGAGAACAAATGTCCTACCTTAAAGATTCCATAAACTTAACTTCAGTTCCCCTCTCTGTCTTCTCTATCTCAAAAAATGTACTGCTTTCTCCTCCCACAAGCACAAAATGTCATGCTGTGAGAGCCTGACAACCTTTTATATGGCTGTAGAAAACTTTCCTGTGGTGAAGAAATATTTTTCTTCCCATTGATTTCAAAAAACAGAAAAACGGCACTTTTTACAGGAAATTATTCGCCAAGCAGAAAGTGCCATTATTCGCCGATTTCAGTTTGAGGTGAAAACTTTCGTATATCCCTAGTCCTAGTGTTTTTGCGTTAGAGGCCTAATTGTTGTATATACAATCAGTTTGTCTCATTAGAACTGTGATTGTTAAGACTTAGTTATCAGATATATACTGAAGAGTGGGGATGGCAAGGAGCTATTTCTTGCCATCCACACGCTTTAGGATACAAATGATAACTAAAGCTCAACTATTGTATGTTGCTCACATCTATGTACAGGATCCTGTCAAGCTCATCAATTATTGATTGCCAGGCTGGTATCCATGCATTGCAATGCAGTGCATTGTATACTATCCTGCCATTCAATGATTTACATGTCAATGTCATCGTCTTGCATCCCTCTTGCCATAGATTAGGTTAATAATCACACCATGTTGTTTCCATCACACAGTATCCATTACTGCAGCACAGTGAGGAGGACAAGTCTTGACATACCCCCAGTGACTTACCCCTTGAGGAGACAGGAGAAGCCACAAGCAGGAGGTCTCCATCACCACCACTATCACCACATCCTCCATCAACCATGGAGTTCAGCCAGGCCAACAGGAGGTGGAGGGAACTAATGTCCAGCAGAAGGAGTCAAAGGACATTGTTGATCCACCGCCAGCTCCTCATAGTCCCACATCTCAGGTCACATTCCTGTCCACAAGTGGGCAAAGCATGATAATGGAGACAGAGTGACTGGGAATCCAAAGAAGGCAGCTAAGGGAGTCCAGGAGAACAAATCACTATCTGAGGAGTTTGCAGAGGGATACACAGAGGAACACTGCCACCCTCTGTGCACTGAAAGTCCAGCAGACAGTTACGACAAGTGAGATCTGCCAGTTCAGGACAGGGATGAGGGATATGTTGGGCTAGATGTTGGTAGAAATGAGGGAGACCAATTGAAGGAAGAACCTGCAGATGGAGAGAGAGCAGCAATCCACCGATGGGTCAACAGCAACAACCTTCCCCACCAGTGTGACACCAACACCAACCCCCAGAAACACAAGAGTGACCAGACAATCTGGGGCATCCACCCCAGCAGTCCCTTCAATTGTCCCACCCCCCAGAAAAATAAAAAAGCCCCATTTGTGATGTTTCCCCCATATAAAAAAGCACTCATTCATCACATTTTTGTCTGTGAATGTATTTTTTCTAACAGGGTAAGTGGCAAAGATGTCTCCAATGCATTGCAAAGCAATGCAGCGAACACAACTCCTGCTTATATTACCAGTTTGTACAGTGTTTAAGCATGGGTAAGCACAAACAGCACATACACTGTTGTCCGGTTCCAACTCGCAATCCACCTAGCATAGTAAAACAACATGAAGATGTGGTTTGGGCATGATATGGGTTGAACTTGAACAACTGACACCTACCCTTAGCATTCTAGGTGCCAGAATGTCCCCATTTAGTTTTATCCAGTCTTGTGGTTATTAGGGTGTTAGCCATTCAGATATATATTTGTGGGTAATTATTCACTGGGAAGATGCATTTCCAGAACAAACATATACCGGGGGTTTCCTGCACATTGCATTGTACTGCCACGGTCACTACACCCCTTGTCCAGACCCCGCTAAGGACACATGACAACTTGCTGACGGTTTAATAGTAATGATGAGCCCTCCCTGCCAGCATCTTAGCATAATCTGCAGGATGGAATCTCCTCAGATGCTGCTTAATGCACTGCTTGCGATTCTCCTCCACCACACTGGCTTGTGTGGTCAGTGCACCACACAGTGTGCAATGGGTGGAGACGAACTGTCACATCCTATCATCAACAGAGTGGCTATCATTTGGTGGGGGAGGTAAAAATGGATGAGCTGGATTGGCAGAAGATGTAGTTACCCTAGAAGGTGATAACAAGCTAGTTGTTTCACTTGTCATGGAACTTCCAGTCTCTGACTGGGTTTCCCTATTCTTCCTCCTCTTTGATCTCTGCCTCGCCTCTTGTTGCCTTTCTGGAGAGTCAGAGGGTACATGAATAGTGGTGCTTGATTTCTGTGGTGGTTGTTTGGCTTTAACATGTTTGCCATAGATGTCATGGTGTCTGTGTTTCATGTGAGCTATCAGGGTGTTTGTGCCAAGGTGTGTTCCCTCCTTTCCTCTTCTTACTGACTTGTCAAAAATTGTGCACAGTGCCATTGCTGATGACGGCACTGTGCCTGCCCTAAGAGAAAAATAGTTCCACCCCATGACTTCTGGGGGGAGGGAACAGGAGGAGAAGAATAGCCTCTTTCATCTTGTCCTCCACATTCCCCTTCACTGTCTGTGGCAGAGGATAATGTTGCTGCTGTTGCTGCTACTGCCTCAGACTCCACACTGCAGCTAGGATCAGGAGTATTTTTACTGCTGTCAAGTGGAAACTGTCCTAGACACGCATCACTTGTAGACCCCATTCCCGCTGTGTCCACAGTGGTTAGTGGCACACTAGCTTGCTCCTCAGCATCATGCTGTCCTTGCAACTCAGCTTCAGAAAGAATTAGAGCAGTTACAAATTCCAATAATTCCAAAATCTCACTGCTAGTGGTGGTGGTGATGCCCATCATCATCCCTGTCTCCCATTCCTTCTCAGCTTCTGCTAAAAATGCCACAATGTCTCTTCTACTCCAGCTTCTCCAGCATCATCATCACCACGCCCACTAGTCCCTACGTGCTACTGATCTATTACAGACATCTCACTGCTTATTGGAGGAGGTGCAGAGCAATGTGACAGAAGGTTCCTTAATGTCACACTTGTCATTTCTTGGTGACGTGAAGAAGGCAGACAGACAGGCATCTGATCTGTGCTCCTGCTGGTGGTAGTATTAATTGTGTGCCTGCTCTCCCCCAACAACAGTTCTAGCCTCTTAGTCTTCAGGATCTTGTTCCATTTGGACACTTTAGTGAAGAGAAGGGGAGGACTCCCACGGTCAGAGGAATGGTGTGAGCTCCCTTGACAGGTAGTCTGGACGCTCTCCAATGTTTCCCGTACCACTCCGGCTGCTTCACCATTACTGCTACTACTACTAACACCAACCACATCAAATTCATCCGCAGAGCCTTCCTTCTCACTCTCACAGTCACTAGTAATATGAGGATATTATTGTTTATTGCCCCCTCCTTCAGTCCTAATGCTAACAAGATGCTGGACCTTAGTAGTAATAGTACTAGCACTGCCTGGACTGCTTGGGAAAGTGTGACTTAGAGACCCTTGCTGTCATGCTTGGTGTCATTTTCTCCTTCCCCTTTCCTGAATACTACAAGACACACTAGCAGCAGGTACAGCACTGGAGGCAGCAGGGACAGCACATCTGGCAGTAGGTATAGCAATGGTGGCTGCATGTACAGCACTGGTGGCAGCAGGAGCAGCATGTCTGGCAGCAAGTACTGAACTGGTGGTAGCAGGGGCAGCACGTCTGGCAGAAGACACAGGCAGCTGACCTATCCTGCTCTCACTAGTACTACCCTTTTCTCCCTCCCTTCACATTCCCTTTCCTCCCTCCCCTCCCATTAAATTCCCCAAGATCCTTTGGGGTGATTTAGGGGGACTTGGCAGCATTGGTTCAGTACTGCTAGTCACTTCCTCTTACTCCTCCTCAGACTCAGTGGACACATAATAAGGGTCCTTCCAGTTCCTCCTTTTGCTGCTCATAACGATAGCAGTGACTATGAGCCTCTCCTGCCTCAATTTAACAAATAATTAACAGCAGAACAGCACAGCATGTCTACCTCGCTCTGTAGCTGCTTCTATTGTGTCTGACATCCACAAATAAGTCACATTTTTATAGCAGAAAAGTGAAAACAATGAAAATCAATGGGCAGAAACTTTCTAGCCGCTGAAAAATTAGCAGGAATTTTGGCCAATGGGCGAAAAATGCTGACATTTTACTTGCTGTTTTAAAAGCGGAATTTCAAGCGAAAAAGCAGACAATAACATGGTTTCTGACAACTTTTGCCCATTGCTACTCAGCACAGGATTCTCCCTAAGAGAGGTGCCAATTTGCATCATCGCTATTGACAGTTCTCCTTTAGAGGCCGGTCTCATTACCTACCCTTTGTCCATTTCTGTGACTAAGTCCTTGGAGGAATACATCCAGGACAACCTAGATAGATGGTTTATACGATCATCAACTTCTCCTCTGGTGCTGGGATATTTTTTGTAATGAAGAAGGACAAGGGTGTACTTTGTCCTTGGGTGGACTACAGGTGTTTAAACAGTATTACACTAAAAGATTGCTATCCCTTAACCCTCATTCCTGTGTTGTTAGATAGACACAGTAGAGCTCGCTCACCAAACTTGAACTACAAGGTGCCTATATCCTTGTGAGGATGAGGGAAGGAGACGAGTTTGGGCATTACGAATACCTGGTCATGTCCTTTGGCCTTCGTAATGCCCTCACAGTCTTCCAATGTCTTGTCAACAGTGTCTTCAGGAACCTCTTACTATTTGTTGTCATATACCTGGATGACATTTTGTTTTTTCTACAACCCTTGATGAGTATTGTGTTCATGTGAAGCATGTTTTGACTCTCCTTAGGGTATACCATCTCTGCTGCAAGATTGGAAAATTTCCGATCAAAAATACCTCTCTGTCTTTTCTTGGCTACATTATATCTGTTCAAGGACTTTCTATGGATCAAGGGGAGATGTCTGCCATTACTTAATGCAGTTTACCGGCTTTACAAATTATTAACGCAAATAAATTAAAGGCTTGTCTGTTGAGATATCTCCCATCACTGTCATGCTACGTAAGCATTTAAGGCCTTGAAGTCTGAGTTTCCTCTACCCCTATCCTCACATAGCCATATCCACATGTTCCTTGTGTCTTAGAAGTTGATGCATGTGAGATAGCGGCCACAGCTATTCTGTCCCAATGATATACTGCTTCAGGGGTTCTTCATCCCTGTTCATTTTTCTCTTGACGTTTTTCATCTGCAGAGAGAAATTATGATATTTGAAACAGGGAACATTTGGAGGTGAAGCTAGCTTTGTATGAGTAGCAGTACTTGCTTGTGGGATCATTTAATGTGGTCACGATTCTTACCAACCACCAAAACCTTCAGTATCTAGCCTCTGCCAAGTGTCTAAACATCTGCCAGACTCATTGGTCCATATTCTTTTCCCATTTTAATTTTGCTATTTCTTACATCCTTGGGACAGAGAACATCCAGGCTGATGCCTTATCCAGTCAACATGAATCTTCTGGGGTCTCTCAGCCTAGTTCCTCCTGCTCGGGTAATCTCTTCCTTGTCCATGGCCTTTCTGACCCATCTCAGGAGATCCTAGTCTGTCTATCCATCAGGATTTTCTTTAACTACCAATGTGTACCACGGACAGATATTCTTTATTGGGGTCAATGTCATTTGATGGCTGATGTCTCGAGCTGAAGTTCCATGTCTCGTCTTTCATCTCTTCATGTACAGTTTGTGCCCAGATGTAGATACCCAGATCTTGGCCTGTGGGTCTCTTGCACCACTGCCAGTCCCTGCTCTTCCATGGACACAGATCTCCATGGCCTATGTGGTACAGTAGATCTTCCACCTACAAGGGAAATATGGTCATCTGTGTTGTCATGGATAGGTTTTCCAAAAAGGGGCATTTCATGTCTTTACCCAAATTTCCCAGTTCCATAGAGTTGGCCAAGATCTTTATCTGGGAGATATACTGCCTAAAAAGAGGAAAGGAACTGGGGCACACTAATCTATACTGCCAATAAAGGTTAGAGATAAATTTAGTTGTAGATTGGTGCTCACAGGGTAATTAAATTGAAATCAAAAGACAAGAGGAGAAAGAAGTCCCTGCAGTATCAAGCACTCAAATCATACAACCTATTTCTCTATCACTTATCAATTGGAACAAAAGGGAAAATTAAATAAATAAAACATAACCTTTATTACTAAATATAAAAAGATAGTGAATGGATACAGAAAAAAAATCATTTTATGCTATGCTATGTAGGATTAGCACAATTAGAGAATTTTTGGCTCTTAATATTAGAAACACTAAATTTATTGGACTTCTACAATCATTGTTATACAGAAACATTTTAACTATTAGGCAATTCTGTTCAATAGATCTACAGACTGTATTGATATCTAGTGACTGAGATGAGGAACAATGCCTTTAAGTTCTGATACATCTCAGAATGCCGTTTGATCAAATCCAGCTTGTTGAGCCCTATTAGTTCTGATACAGTCTGAAAAATAACCCGTTAGATCAGAGCTGACTCCATCAACATGACATTACTCATTCCCTTAATCTAAAATACAGATAAGTCAAATTCGGAAACTTCTAAATATTATGAAGTAAGTTGTAATAAACTATAAGTCACTAAATGCAATACAATTGTCATGCTCTTACTTGTTACTCCTCCTACCTTGAGATTCCATTGGCAGCTGTTCTCTTATCTTCCTGGTTAAGGCTCTAGCACTTGATCGATCTTCGTGCCAATGTCCTTAGAATCCTTGTTTTCTTGTATCCAGAGTTTCCTGGCTTAGATTTTCTGTGTACCATCCTTTGGCTTGTTCCCTGACCTCGTTATCTGTCTCCCGAATCCAGCATTTATCTGTCTTTGACCTACAACCTGGCTTCCTCCTAGACTTTGACTCTGTCTCGTCCCCAAGTACCTCCAACACCTGTCTGCCTATGACCTTGGCTCTCCTTTGACTACTCTTTACCTTCTAATCATCTTCCCCTTTCCTGCTGACTGCTGCTTTCAGCTAGTATCTCTCCAACCGTTGCCTGCCAGTCATTTGTTGCTTCTGGGACATTATAATTTCTGTTTGCTCGACTTCCCACCTCAGGCCTACTTAAGTCGAGGGCATCATTGTCGGAAGCTCTGACGACCTCCAATGATTGTTCGACTCCCTGCCTGCTTTCTGACCAACTTGTCAAGGGCATTGCAGTCAAAGCCATGCAACCAATGCCATCAGGATTTCTGACTTTTTGAGGTTAGTGCCTGAAGCTGAGAGCTACTCCTTAAAGTCCTGGTAGTCAGATGCCATGGACACCTTTTTAATTTCGCTTTTGAACTTCACCTTTGTGCTATTTGTAGGAAGACTCTACCAGCTCTCCTAAAGGGGAAACCTACCACCTATAGATTCCCATAGAAACTGACAAAAATAATAAACTCAGGACCATACTCAATAAGGTGTGTTAGACCATGATAATCGAATCCAGTACCAGGATGATTCAGTAGGAATACCTTGAAAATATTATTAACCCAGCAATTGCTACTATACGTTTTGGGTTATCAAACCATTAGAACTTTTAAGTATTGAGAGCTGACTTCTGACTTGACGGCACATATGTCAATGTAAATAACAGATTTCTGTACATATTAATACTACATTAAATTAAGAGTCCCTATTTTTAATAACCACTAATGTTCACATGCAAATCAGATATTTAGGATGCAAGCTCTCAAGAATTAATGACCGGGTCTGTTTTCATTCATGAGAATGACCTCATTATGAGAAGTACCGACTTAATTGTTGATTGGTAGATTATTTTTTCAAAACGAAACATATGAACCTGTTGAGCCATACTTTGATCATGATTAAGCATTTTTGTACTCATTAAACCTGTTGATCTGCTGACATAAGCACATACTCAAGATGTCTGTAATCCTCGCTTTTTGTATACTACCACAATCCAGAGTTTACACTGATGTTTTTAAAACTGTCTATGGATGTTTTTACAACTGTATACATAGGCAAGTAAGTGTATTATTAGTGCTACCGTTGCATCTACATGCTGTTTATAACTTCAAACTCCCTAATATTAGGTCATTTGTTGCAAATTCTCTTTAATAATAATAATAATAATAATAATAAAATATTATTGATACTGAAGAGTGCTAAACAAGGCACAGAAGAACTACCAGAAATGCCTAAACACTTTCCCACCACCCTCCATTTTCTTTGTTAATAGCTCAGTTAACTAGCATTAGGCAGTAAGATTTTTTTCTGTAATACATATTTGTAGATGGTTAACCACATAACTAATTCCTATTTTCATAATGTTTACATGTAATGGTTGGACATTGCATCCCAGTGGCTGATGTTTGTTTTGTTTAGATTGTTGACTGGGCAGAAACAGTGAGTTCTAATTATCCAAACCTTGTGAAGCTTCTTAAAATTGGAATAACTACCGAACATCGTCCCATGTATGTTCTGAAGGTGAGAAATAGTGGATAAAATGTACAGCTATTTATGGCTTTTCCAGAGTAACTTTGATATACAATGAAACATAATATATAGATGATAGTTAAAAAACATACATTTTAGATCAGGTATGGAAAAATAACAATTATCGGTTGGATTCAGGAGAGAGTTCATCTTTGGAGAAAAATAACTACACTATAGGGGACACATAACAGTTCCCCGAATTTACACTGACTGAAATGAAAAAAATAGAAACAGCAAGGATTGCTCCTATGCTTGTAACTTGTAATCAAACATTCATGTACTCAGTGGAAACTCACCCATTAAAATCCAAGGTGCAACCACATTGGATCCTCACCTGTAAAAGCCAGCAGAAGCACTTTCCTCTGATCCATCTTGGGTCCTCTTGGTACATTTTGTGGGCTTTGATAAACCACTCACAGACGTGCCAAGTAATGTGTATCATCTATCAAAGATTCAATGAAATCAAATTGATCATACTGCTCTTTCACTGCAATCAGTTCCTGTTCCCACCAATTAAAAGCAGACTGTGAGTATTTATATGCATACATTATATGTTACTGCCATTCTGAAGAATTGCATTCTTTGAAATATTGACTATCTTGGTGTCAGGCTGTAACATAGATACTTCCATATTAGATTAACTAGCCCCCCCAACCCCATGCCCCCTCTCTAATCCTATTTTCTCATTTACACTGCCCACCCCATACTGTGTTGTATCTCCCTCCTATTGTCATTAATATATACTACACTCTTAAAGGGATAGTAATACTTTGTTTTAACTTTATTTTATTTTGTAGGTATTAAAAAAACATGAAGAACGATATAAGTCTTATCTCTCAAATCTTTATGGTTTAAGAGATATTCACAAGCAAAGTTCCCCTCCCGCCCCTTTTACCTAGTGCAAGCTATCTCTTCTCAGATGTGGAATGCAGTCCATAGACCAGACAGATAACAGAAGGGGACACTCTTATTCCTATGAAAACAATGAAATCCCTCCCCCCTTGACAAGCTTTTCAGGTTTTTCCCTTATCTTAATTGAAGGTTGTCCCTCTCTGCAGTCTACCTGGGCACCTCCCTTCTAATCTGGCTGAGCAGTGTTATATCAGTAAAAGGGGAGGGAGGGGGATACTTTGTCATTGAATTACTCCTGAACTACAACTCTGACAGAATTGAAATAACACTCTCCAAAGTCCAAATACTATGATGATTAATTAGAGCTGCTTTTATTATGAAACATTACTATCCCTTTAATGTTTATAAGCAATTAAAAACTATAATATTTGTGATATCTCTGATTTATATTATGTGCATATAAATTAATAATAATAACCTAGACATACATATATATATATATATAGTAGAAAGAAAGGAAGAGGGTGGGAGAGCACTAGTAAAATAAATAATACTTTAAGTATTTAAATATACTTTAAGTATATGTGGGATAAGAAAAATAAAACTAAAGGATACACATATTAATACTAATAATAAATAGTACCTTTGCATCCAAATGGGCTATAAAAACACTATGAAAATCAGTGAGTTCACTAAAGACATATATCAAAAATGTATATTAATTAAAAAAAATTAATACAGTTTACCCCAAATATGTTAAATAGTTATCAAACCCATTTGTGCTGAAATAGAGGAGAAAACTTCCAGAGAGTCCAAGCAGACAGGTGTCATATACTGAAGAAATAAAGTTTTGACTCGGAGCTGGTGTGCAGCTGATCTCTCCTGATGCTAAAGCAGACTTCCCAAGATCTCAATCTCTGCAGCAGATCTTTAATTATTTGTAGCAGTGGGCAGAGATAAAGGCTTTCAAGTAAGAATAGTTCATATCACCTGTCGTCAATCGGTAAAATTTACCGCACAGTGGCGGACCTGTAGTGTGCTGGAATCCTGTATGCAGCAAAGGACAGGGGTAGATAAAATGTATAGAGACTTGTAGTCCACAACCCCTCCCGTCAATGGAGCAATATACAGCACAACAATGTAAAATCAGACAATATAGGGTAAATGAACACAAAGGGGAATAGCATCTGACGCGTTTCGTGTACTTCCTCAGGGACACAAATATTTGAAAATGTTCTTAGTATAAATAGTAACACCCTATATTGTCTGATTTTACATTGTTGTGCTGTATATTACTCCATTGACAGGAGGGGTTGTGGACTACAAGTCTCTTTATAAATCTTATCTACCCCTACACGCTACAGGTTCGCCACTGTGCGGTAAATTTTACCGATTGACGGGAGGTGTTATGAACTATTCTTAATTGAGAGCCTTTTATCTCTGCCCGCTGCTACAAATAATTAAAGATCTGCAGCTGAGATTGAGATCTTGGGAAGTCTGCTTTAGAGTCGGGAGAGATCAGCTACACACCAGCTCCAAGTCAAAACTTTGTTTCTTCATTATATGACACCTGCCTGCTTGGACTCTCTGGAAGTTTTCTCCTGTCATCTATTTCAGCACAAACAGGTTTGATAAATATTTAACACATTTGGGGTGAACTATATTAATTTTTTTAAATTTTTTTTATATATATATTTGATATATGTCTTCAGTGAACTCACTGTTTTTCATAGTGTTTTATAGCCCCTTTGACGCAAAGGTACTATTTATTATTAGTATTAATAGTTGTATTCTTTAGTTTTATTTTTTCTTACCCCACATATTCCTTTATTAAATGTATTATTTATATTACTAGCTCTCTCCCGCCCTCTTCCTTTCTTTCTACTTTCTATTGTTGTTTCTGTACACCACCAGAAACAGGGATTGTAGCGATAGTTAATTTATTTTAGTAGTTTTAAAGTGTACACGGAAAAATATAGGCACTCTTTTCCAGTGTTGTTTTTGTCGTTTAAAGTTGTGGCAATTGCCTGGGTGCTATTGTTACAGCAAACATGTAGAACGAATTTTCAACAAAGCACACTCAGGTCTTAAAGAGTTCGTGACAAAAAGTGGATGATTTATTTTATCAACGTTTCGGGTGCGTTACAGCAGCCTTCGTCAGGATATTAGTGTATCAAACAAACTTCCCATTTAAACCCTTTTACTCCTTGTTTGCTCCAAAATTAGCGCTAGTGATTGGTGTGTTTAAAACTGAGTGATAGGTTCTTAACCCCTTAGGGACCCTTGACATACCAGGACCGTCACGGTCCTTGAACTACTCAAGGACCGATGACGGTCATGGTACGTCACGTACTTTTTACTTACAGCGCTCTACCAGGAGCGCTGTAAGTAAAAATAGGGCATGAAATAGACCGCTCCAAGATCGGAGCGATCTCTTTCAAGCCCCATAGTGACGCGCCGATACACGTGACAGGTCACGTGTACCGGAGCGTCAAAGTGCCCCTGTGCGGTCATTATGGGACGGAACTGTCCCGTGACCGCCGGTCCTTAAGGGGTTAATGTAATGAATGACAGATAACAGTACCATTATACAGCACTTGTCGCAAAGGAACTACTAATGCCTGGAAGTCTCAAACCTAATAGATCGTGTGGCGGCTATTCACATAGACAGACATGACCTTACATGAACTCACTAGTGATGTGTAACCTCATGCTTATTAATATTGGTACCCATGCAATTATGGTGTTATGGAGCTCAATTAGAGTGATCATGTTAACCTATACATGATCACTCTAATTGAGCTCCACAACACCATAATTGCATGGGTACCAATATTAATAAGCATGAGGTTACACATCACTAGTGAGTTCATGTAAGGTCATGTCTGTCTATGTGAATAGCCGCCACACGATCTATTAGGTTTGAGACTTCCAGGCATTAGTAGTTCCTTTGCGACAAGTGCTGTATAATGGTACTGTTATCTGTCATTCATTACATTAAGAACCTATCACTCAGTTTTAAACGCACCAATCACTAGCGCTAATTTTGGCGCAAACAAGGAGTAAAAGGGTTTAAATGGGAAGTTTGTTTGATACACTAATATCCTGACGAAAGCTGCTGTAACGCACCCGAAACGTTGATAAAATAAATCATCCACTTTTTGTCACGAACTCTTTAAGATCTGAGTGTGCTTTGTTGAAAATTCGTTCTACATATATATATATATATATATATATATATATATATATATATAACTGTCTAGAACAACCCACTATTAAAGATTTTCTGTTTAAACTATAAAAATATTAATGCTGTTTGCCATGTTCTAGACACTCATTTAATCCTTTTGAAGTTAGGGACCTAGATCTATTTGGATTCTCTGTTGGTCAGGGACTGAACTCTCCTATACATTTAGTAGTAGCAACAGCAGCAGCAGTAGTAGTAGTAGTAAACAAATCACAAGCAAGAACTGCAGCATGTGTACAGTGGATAAGAAACATCATTGTTTCTTTTGTTAGGAGATACAATATAATCATTTTATGGTCTGTTATAAAGAAATTATCCATTAGTAGACTGTGATGTAATTTAGGTATCATTAGACGTGGTTAATTAATTGTCAGTTGGTCAAATGATGTGTGTGTGTGTGTGTTCAGAAGCTTTATTATTTGATATCCTCCTGATGAATTGGCCTTTAAAGACCAAGAAACACAAAGAGCCCACTTACAGCACCAAGGGGGTAGAATCAGGTGAAACTCCTCCCATAAGCTTTTACTGGTGTGGGTCTTTTCTGAGCAACAATCTTCTGTGAAGTACAACAGGGCCTTATTCATAAAGCTAAAGAGGTGCAATTCTGGAGAAGGCCAAGTGCACCACACAACTGAAATAAAAAATTCTGCAAATTTGCATTGTTTAAAGGGGATGTTTCACCCCTTTACAACTTTGCCTAAATCATTTTGTTATGTATTATAAATAATGTGTTTAACTGACCTGTACCGCAGTCTGACGCTTCAATCCAGCCTCCTCCAATGACGGAGGCTGTCTGTAAGCTGGAGTGCTCTCATTGGCAGAGATCAATTTCTGGCCAATGAGAGTGTTCCAGCTTACAGACAGAAGCCTCTGTCATCGGAGGAGGCTGGATAGAAGCGTCAGACCACGGTACAAATCAGGTAAACACAGTCTGCCCGGAAGTGGGTACAGAACTGCATTTATTCTTTTAATTTCTCCAAACAAGCATTTTTTGTTTTTTTTTAAATGCTTACACTTTTTATTATTTATAATATATAAAGAAATGATTTAGGCAAAGTTGTAAAGGGGTGAAAGATACCCTTTAAATGGGGTGTTTAACTATTTGAATGTTAAAGAGGTCTTCAAAGAACTGTAGACCTTGCTTACATTTAATTCATTAAAAGCCCTATTTACTCAATGGAAGACTGTGGAATTTTTATTCTGGTTTAGTTGGTTTGTTTGAAAATGATTACACTTTGCTTTTGTGCATAAACTCATCAACCTTATAAGTCCTTCAAAATTAAACATGTTTGCCATTCATCTAGTTGCTTTATGGAGGAAATTATGACAGAAATGAAGTGCCTTGTAGAGATTTCTGACCTCCTTCCCCCACGCCTCTGTGACCTAATGAAGAGACTAGTGGTGAAAGGCAAATCAGTTTTAATATATAATACAAAAAACTCAGACAGTTGTATTTTTACAATGGTTATCAATATGTGACCACACTTTATTTTTCTGTAAAACAAAAAGATTGGAAATCCAAGTGCTACAAGAAAATCAATCTTCATGGACTGCGGGATACATGCCCGAGAATGGATCTCACCTGCATTCTGTCAGTGGTTTGTTAAAGAGGTCAGTAATTGTACTAATGTTACTATTAACCAGGCCGTGTGTCTCAAACAATCAATGTGTACTGCATAGCTTTTCTCCTGCTTGGATTTCTCATTAGGTAGAGTAGGCAGCCATCTAGGTTACCTCAATGTAAGGGGAATAAGTCATGCTGTCACACCCACTGTGTTGAATTCTTAGCATGGCCAACACAATCCTAATTTTCTGCTATTAAAAACTAGTAGGTTACTTTTCACTTTATGCCATTTACTGGCCATTTTATTTGTATGCTATCTCCTAAGAGAATTTTATTTGGCAAGCAATAATGGATTTGACTGGAAATGAAGCCATGGAATTTTTTCATGTATGGCTATTGCCAGGGTTAAAGGGATAGTAATACTTTGCTTTATCTTTATTTTATTTTGTAGGTGTTAAAAAACATGAAGAACTATATAAGTCTTATCTCTGAAACCTTTATGGTTTAAGAGATATTCACAGGCAAAGTTTCCCCTCCTGCCCCTTTTACCTAGTGTAAGCCATCTCTTCTCAGATGTGGAATGCAGTCCATAGACCAGACAGATAACAGCAGGGGGCAATCTTCTTCCTATGAGAACAATGAAAGCCCTGCCCCCCTTGACAAGTTTTTCAGGTTTTTCCCTTATCTTATTTGAAGATTGGCCCTCTCTCCAATCTACCTGGGCATCTCCCTTCTGATCTAGCTGAGCAGTGTTACATCAGTTAAAGGGGCGAGAGGGGGATACTTTGTCATTGAATTACTCTTGAGCTATAACTCTGACAGAATTGAAATAACACTCTCCAAAGTCAAAATACTATGATGATTAATTAGAGCTGCTTTTATTATGAAACATTACTATCCCTTTAAGGCACCCTAGAGGCTCAGTTTCATTCCCACTCGTAAAACTGCTGGTAGGGCATAAATGAATACTGACCAGCACGTACACACAATGTGTTACCGTTGGAATGCATTCGGCATGTGCTTTTATTTCCCAAAACTCATGATAAATAACATGAGAAATGGGAATATCAAAGGAACGCTTGGTGTTTGACACACTGTCAAACATTGATGGTGAGCTCAAACACAGTCACTCTCCTCCCAAATACTAGCCCTACACCACCCATAATAAAGAACTGAAACCATGCTAGACCTAACACTATCCTAACACCCATATCTGATTGCTATATACCACTTACCTGTCAGCAACTGCAAGTATTCTTCTTTAATTTTCTATCTTCCATGTTCTTCCTCTGTCTTCTTATCTTCACATCTTTGTATCTTCCATCTTCCAATCTATCAACATAGAATGCCACAATCAATATAAATAAAATCCATGTACATAGAATCAACACCACCAAAGATTTGGCTGAACTGGCAGAAGAGAAGAGTAAACCCCACTCCCCTGCAGATACCTTTCGGGCCATTGCTCAAGCCATTCTGAGGAAAATTTTAACAGAGACTGGCTTTTGTATTGCCAGTCTCTTTTCAAAATGGTTCCCAGCCTTCCATTGGCTCTGATGTGGGTTACGCACCTCCCACTATAAGCTGTGAGGTGTGCAACCCCACATCCCAGCCAATAGAAGGGTTGTAGATTCATGGAATAGCCTCCAAAAGAAAGTGGTATGGATAAACCAGGAAAAAGTGAAATAAACTCCTCGGAATAGATTCAAGTTTAATACTTTACATTGTATTGGAGAACTCTATTACATTCCAGGGGGAAGTTGCATTAAAAACTGATTTTATGTCTAATTGTGTCTGGAGATTTGAGGAGATAATTTTGCCATGGAAGATATGGCACATTTTGCCATATGCACTAACAACTAGGGATGCAAGGAAAGAGACTTTGTTTATTAGCAGATATTTCTGTCATAAAGAGATTGATGTTTTGGGAAGGGCAGGAAAGAGCAGAGTGGATGCAGAGGCTTCTGCAACAAGAACAGTAGCAGCCCTAACTCAACACGCTGAGTGCCAGTGGGATAAGCAACAATGTATTACTCACCCCTCTGACAATCAAAGGGTAAAATGTTGAGTGCCTCAATGATCTTAGCAAATTTCTGAATAATGTGCAATTCTAATATTATCAAGTGTCATGAGATTCCTTGGGGGAGATGCAGTAAGATTCTATGCTGTGGAGATGTGTTTGTCTGGAAATGTGTGAGGAGAACATAACCATAGCAATCAGGGCCGGTGCAAGAATTTTTGTATACACAGGCGAAGGTGCATTTTGATGCCCCCCCCCCCCGACCCGGACACAATCCACCTGCCCCCCCACGACCTTGCCACAATCCCCTGCCCCGCCCACATATTCACCTCCACAATTCTCCCTTCATCTCCACATTGCACCTTCCACAATGCCCACTTCATCTCAACATTGCCCCTTCCATAATACCCCTTCATCTCTACAATGCCCCTTTCACAATGCCCCCTTCATCTCCACATTGCACCTTCCACAATGCTCCCTTCATCTCCACATTGCCCCTTCCACAATGCTCCCTTCATCTCCACATTGCCCCTTCCACAATGCTCCCTTCATCTCCACATTGCACCTTTCACAATGCTCCCTTCATCTCAACATTGCCCCTTCCATAATGCCCCTTCATCTCCACATTGCCCTTCCATAATGCCTCTTCATCTCCACATTGCCCTTCCATAATGCCCCTTCATCTCCACATTGCCCCTTCATCTCCACAATGGCCCTTCCATAATGCCCCTTCATCTCCACATTGCTCCTTCCTTTATGCCCCTTCATCTCCACAATGCCCCTTCCTTTATGCCTCTTCATCTCCACATTGCCCCTTCCATAATGCCCCTTCATCTCCACAATGCCCCCTGATCCCTACCTTGAGTCCCTGGTGGTCTAGCCATAAGAGAGCTCTGTGCCTCCTTCGGCACAGAGCTGAAGCTCCCAGCGCTGTTCTCAGTAATGCAGAGCACTGGGAGATGATGTCAGTATTACTACAGAGCCTGGGTCCTCTGAGTTGTGAGCGTCACATAGACGCCGTGAGGGAGCGCTTGGTAGTGTAAATGAGCGCTCCCTCGCGGCAGATATATTTTTTTTAAAAAAATCTCAGCTTATCCCTTTTCGGCGCCCCTCAGTTGCGGCGCCCTAAGGCAGCTGCCTGTGATGCCTTAATGGTAGCGCCGGCCCTGATAGCAATGGAGATACACATCAGCATATGCACTAAGAAATAAGTATGCAAGGGGAGGGGAGGAGAAGTTCCCCATTAGTATACAGGGTTGCCGAACTGCTGGCTATGTGTAAGGGATAACTCTCCCTTACACATTTCCAGCAGTAGACAACCCTGAAGTCTATCAACATCCTCACTGTTTCCACACTTGCTCAGTCTTGGTCACACCTATGTGGCACTCAAAGATGCCACAAAGGCCTCATCACTTGTTATAGAAGAAATGATCCTTCACTAAAACGGTCTTCTACGTGTGCTTGGTAACCAAGCACACGTAGAAGACCATTTTAGTGAAGGATCTTGTCTTCCATAACGAGATCTCGGCTCTGCTGAAGAGCCTCCGCCGGTCCCAGGACTGGATTTCCCTGCTGCAGCAAGAACGATGACGTCAGGGGAGAGGCAGGGGAGAGAAAAGTTTAAAAGCTGCTATCTCGCAAACCATAAATGTTTGAGAGATGCCACTGGTGGCATTTAATTCAGTTTTTAAAGGGCTTCAATATAAGGGAGAGTAATTTTGAAGTAGTACTATCCCTTTAATGTAAGAAAAGACCAAGACCCAAAAAAGGCTTGAGGTTTTTACAGTAGGAAAATGGGGAGACTAGATGGGCCGAATGGTCAAATTCTATGTTTCTATGTTTCTTAAATATACTAGAGTTGTTTTTTTCTGTGTTTTGTAGTTTTTGCATTAGAGCTTATAGTCTGTGTGATTTAGGCTTTTATACAAATCATCTTTGTCTCTACTAGGGATGGGCGAAAATTGTCGCCATGCTCCCGTGAGAAATTTCGTGAAAACCTCGTTGTTATCCACTTTTTCACGGGAAAATCCGCTATAAAATTAGCGGTTAAAATTTTTGCATCTTTCACCCATTAGCCAAAATCTTTTGCCATTTTTTTCAATGGCTAGAAAGTTTCCGCCCATTGATTTAAGTTGTTTTCACACTTCTGCTATAAAAACATGACGTTTTCACTGAAGGCAGACACAATAGAAGCAGGGGGTAATCAACAATATCCTCATATTACTAGTGACTGTGAGACTGAGGAGGAAGACTCTGTGGCTGAACCTGATGTGGGTGGTGTTAGTAGTAGTAACAGTAATGGTGAAGCTGTTACGGTTTTATTGACACTCAAACACAGTAGGTGAGATAAAACACAGTTTTATTGAACAGGCACTGAAAAGATAACCCTCACGGGTCCAGCAGTAAATGTAAACACAATACAGTACTGACACAGGACAGGTTATAGCAAGATATATACCCACACGGGTCCAGTATATGTACAATACAGAATTTACAATATACTGACACAGGTCAGGCAACGTTCGTGTGAAACTCAAACCGAGGCAGCAAAGGAATGGGTTACTATTAGGCCAGGAATGCTGACAGGCCCTAATAGTTCGAGGCCCTTAAGACTCCCACTCTGCAGGGAGTGCTTAAATAGAGAGAAACACCCAGTAGACAACGGAGGCCCAGGATCAACTGTAGGACTGCCTTAGCAGTAATGGAGGACTGAGACAATATGCCCGGGAGGGCACCCAACGGAGACTGCACGGTAGAATAACTGGTGATATTGTGGCACCTTCCCCGAAGGGGTTAACGAACGTTAAGACCAGTAACGACTGCCTGATGTAAGCACAGCCTGAGACACCCAAAGTAACACGAACCTCAGCTATAGGCAGGAAGGAGGGTCAAGCATACCATGGTGCACTGATGGGATAGACACCGGAATGTCGTCCACGTGACAATGACCGAACCGAGACTAGACTTGAGGAGTGGCACTGAGGCCCAATGGAATTGTCCGGAGACAGAAGCCTGGAGGAGGACCCCAAACCGAGGACCGGAATGGGACCGCAGACAGCAGCGATATACAGGAGTAATAGCCCTACCGGGCTGGTACACAGAGAAGGAATGTCAGCCAATCCGAGTCGGTACACAGAGCAGGAACGTCAGCCAATCTGAGTCTGTACACAGTGCAGGAACGTCAAACGGGCCGTGTCGGTACACTGAGCAGGAACAGATACAGCAGAGTAGTCAGGCAGTCTGGGTCAGTACACAGGCAGGAACAGATACAGCAGAGTAGTCAGGCAGTCCGGGTCGGTACACAGAAATCACACGAAAACTGGAACAAGCGCTGGTAATGGAAAAACCACAAAGGGCACCGGGGAAGTGACAAAGTCCAGTATTTAAGGACAAATACTAGGCGGGACCAAGTCACTACAGCCAGTAAGCGTCAGCAGTAGACAGAGACTGACAGAATGTCGCCAGCATAGCACGGGCAGCGTGCTAGCACCCCCCTCTCAAAGACCCCCTCTCCTAGAGGAGGGACCTGGTTTCTGAGGGTATTTAGAATGGAATATACGCAGTAACCTGGGAGCATGGAGGTCATTCTGGTTAACCCAGGAACGCTCTTCAGGACCATAGCCCTTCCAATGGACCAAATACTGTAATTTCCCTCTGAACCTTCGTGAGTCAATGATATTCTGAACTTCATACTCCTGCAGACCTTGTACTTGGACAGGACCGGGGACCGCAGAAGTGGTAGTGTAACGGTTGCATATCAATGGCTTCAGAAGGGATAAATGGAACACATTATGAATTCGCATGGATGCTGGAAGATCCAGGGCGTACGAGACTGGGTTAATTTTACCTATAACTTTGAAAGGACCAATGAACCGGGGAGCCACCTTATTACAAGTAACTTGCAAATTGAGATTTCTGGAGGATAACCATACCCTATCCCAAATCTGGAAGGAGACTGCCAGCAGCCACCTGCGATTAACGTGGTGTTGATAACACTGGAACGAATTACTGAGGGTCCTTTGTACCTGTGTCCAGGTGGAGTGGAGTTGCTCGATATGCTCGTCCAGAGCTGGAATCTGCTGCATCTGAAATGAGTCCGGGAGCAAGCATGGTTGGAACCCATAGTTGATGAGAAATGGGGAGCTCCCGGACGATTAATTAACCGCACAGTTCCTGGAGAACTCTGTCCATGGCAACAGGTCAGCCCAATTATCATGATGATCAGATACTAAACAGCGTAGGAATTGTTCCAATCCCTGATTGGCATGCTCAGCGGCTCCATTGGTCTGGGGATGGTAGGCAGATGAAAAGGACAACTATATGCCCATCTAATCACAGAACTTTCTCCAAAATCTGGACATGAATTGGCTCCCGCGGTCTGACACCAGTACCCTGGGTACCCTATGCAACCAAAACACTTCTCTGGCAAAAACAAAAGCTAACTCCTGGCCCGAGGGAAGGCCAGAAAGGGGCACAAAATGTGCCATCTTAGAGAATCTGTCTACTACCATCAGGATGAAAGTGTAACCCCTAGACACTGGCAGCTCTCCCAGGAAATCAATAGAGACGTGGGACCAAGGATGCTCATCATTAGACACAGGTTGAAGTAACCCAACTGGGAGGTGTCTAGGGGACTTGGCACAGGCACATGTAGTGTAAGCTGCTACAAATGCGGTACAGTCAGCACGTATAGAAGGGCACCAGAACAATTCTGAAAGAGACCAGATCAATTGTTCTCTCTCTATGTGCCCAGCTGCTCGGGATACGTGATATGTTTCGAGTAGGGGAGTACGAAATGGCTCTGATACAAAACACTTGCCCACTGGGGTGTCAGGGGGAGCAGCAGCCTGGGTAGCAAGAATCTCTTCCCCCAGGGGTGAAGTGATGCTGGTCTGTAAGGTAGCCAAAATGCGATCAGGCTGAATGATGGGTACGGGGACCTCATCTTTATCTATCTCTGGACCGAATTGCCTGGACAGGGCATCTGCCCTAACATTCTTGGAACCAGGCAAGTAGGATACAATGAAATTGAAGCGGGACAGAAACAAGGCCCATCTGGCCTGTTGAGAGGACAACCTCTTAGCCTCTGAAAGGTACGTCAGGTTTTTATGGTCTGTCAAGATCAACACCGGAGTCCTAGTACCTTCCAGCAAGTGGCGCCATTCTTTGAGAGCAAGGATAATAGCCAGGAGTTCTCGGTTCCCAATCTCGTAATTACTCTGGGCACTAGACAACTTTTTAGAGAAGAACCCACAGGGTTTCAGTATACTCCCAGGAACCAGACTTTGAGACAACACTGCCCCTACACCAGTCTCAGAGGCCTAAACCTCCAAAGTGAAAGGAAGGGAGGGGTTAGGGTGGAATAGCACAGGAGCGTATGCAAAAGCGGACTTAAGTGTCACAAAGGCCTGTTCAGCTGCCTCAGACAATTGGGAAGGATTAGCACTCTTCTGCGTAAGATCAGACAGCGGTTTAACAATCGTGGAGAAGTTTCGGATAAATTTTCTATAATAATTGGCAAAACCGAGAAACCACTGGATAGCCTTGAGTCCCTTGGGTTGTGGCCATTGCAACACTGCTGCGAGCTTTTCCTTATCCATGGCAATGCCATCTTTAGAAATCACAAAGCCCAGAAAAGGCACCATGAACTTGTGGAATTCACATTTCTCGATTTTACAAAATGGTTTGTGCTTACGTAATCTGAGCAGAACTTCCGACACATCCAAGCTAGACGAATGGATGAGTATATCGTCACGATAAACCACCACGCATGACTGTAGCATATCACGGAGAATGTCGTTAATAAACTCCTGGAATACTGCAAGAGCGTTACACAGCCCAAATGGCATCACTAGGTATTCGTAGTGTCCAGATCTGGTATTGAACACTGTTTTCCACTCATCCCCAGCTCTTATTCTGATCAGATTATAAGCAGCCCATAGGTCTAACTTAGTGAAAATCGAGGAGCCTTTCAACCTGTCAAACAGTTCAGTGATGAGTGGAATCGAATAGGCGTTTTTGGACATAAGCTTATTCAGGTCACGATAATCAATGCATGGTCTTATCTCGCCATTTCTCTTTTTTACAAAAAAGAAACCAGCCCCCACGGACGAGGTTGACTTTCTAATAATACCCCTTTCAAGGGCATCAGAGAGGTATTCCTCCATGGCCCGATTCTCCTCACGCGACAACGGGTATGTGCGACCTTGGGGATGTACGGCGCCAGAGGTCAGATCAATAGCGCAATCGTAACAGCGATGCTGAGGCAAGGCGCTAGCCTCTCCCTTAATGAAAACATCACTGATATTCAGCCGGCACGGAGGGAGAGGTACACATGATTTTAGTCGGATGAAAGACACAATGCTTCATACAGTATTAAGACCAAGACGTTATCTCACACGTCTGCCAGTCAAACTTGGGGTTGTGTAGATGTAATCATGGGAACCCCAAGATGACCGCATGGTGAGGGGACTGGATAATCTGGAACCATTGTTTTTCTGTGTGGAGAGCCCCAATACTCATAGATAGTGGCATAGTTTCCATAATGATATGAGCTGGCACCAGGGGTCTGCCATCGATGGCCTCAATGGCTAAAGGAGATTCCCTCTCAACCAGCGGAATCTTGTGTAGCGCAGCAAATGAGTTGTCCATAAAATATCCGGCTGCACCGGAATCAACCAGGGCCAGAACCTCCACCGAGTTTTCTGCCCAAGATATTACAGCCTGGATAGTAGGTTTCTGGTTCTCTGGATTTAGGGACTTCTGTACATCACCTAGGGCCTGTCCCCCAAGGTACCCTAGATGCGTCTGTTTCCTGGCCGTATAGGACAGGTACGCAACAGGTGTCCAGGTTGACCACAATACAACAGAGCCTCTGTCTGAGAAGATGCGCCCGTTCCTCCTTAGACAACAAGGTGAACCCTAGCTGCATGTGTTCATTATTCTCTTGAATACGTTCAAGAGGCATGGGAGGCAAGGGAGGCATGGGTGGGAAATTTTGAATTGCCTGTTCAAAATTTCGGACCAGCTGCTTGTGGTCTTTAGCCACAATACGTTCACAGATACGAGAATAGCGAAATCAATGAACTCATCCAGATCGTTAGGCAAATCTCTCGCTGCCGTCTCGTCTTTAATGCGATCAGTGAGTCCCTGAGCAAATGCTGCCACCAGCGCCTCATTGTTCCAACCTACCTCTGCTGCCAATGTACGAAATTCAATCACCTAGTCCGCCACCGTATGAGAACCTTGTTGTATCTCTTGTTGTAATCTTTTGGCAGCAGAGACGGCTCTACCTGGAACTTCAAATACTCTGCGGAAGGCACGCACACACTCACTGAAGTTTTGTGTACATGGTTTGGCAGATTCCCACAAGGGGTTGGCCCATGCCAGGGCTCTGCCCGTTAGTAACGAAATAATAAAGCCCATCTTAATTCGATCATTCGGAAAGGCTTGAGTTCCAGGTATATCTCTAGTTGGTTGATAAACCCTCTGCACAGGGTAGGTTCGCCATCATATCTTAGCCGTAACAGGGCTGTGGCGGTTAGCCCTTTGTTCAAGGCTACTTGCATCAGGGATTGAGCTCCCGGTGACGAAACGGGGGAGACCACCGAGGCTTGAACCGGTTTATCTAGATGAGCGGTGCATTCTAGAATGGTTTGGATGGCCATTGCCAACTGGTCCAAATGCTGCTCATGTAAATCCATCCGCCCATGGATACTTTGTGCATTACCTTCACCTGTACCATCTGAGGTCATGGCCCTTTCGTACTGTTACGGTTTTATTGACACTCAGACACAGTAGGTGAGATAAAACACAGTTTTATTGAACAGGCACTGAAAAGATAACCCTCACGGGTCCAGCAGTAAATGTAAATACAATACAGTACTGACACAGGACAGGTTATAGCAAGATATATACCCACACGGGTCCAGTATATGTATAATACAGAACTTACAAAATACTGACACAGGTCAGGCAACATTTGTGTGAAACTCAAACCGAGGCAGCAAGGAATGGGTTACTATTTGACCAGGAATGCTGACAGGCTCTAATAGTGCAAGGCCCTTAAGACTCCCACTCTGCAGGGAGTGCTTAAATAGCGAGAAACACCCAGTAGACAACGGAGGCCCAGGATCAACTTTAGGACTGCCTTAACAGTAATGGAGGACTGAGACAGTATGCCCGGGAGGGCACCCAATGGAGACTGCACGGTAGAATAACCGGTGATATAGTGGTACCTTCCCCGAAGGGGTTAACAAACCCTAAGACCAGTAACGACTGCCTGATGTAAGCACAGCCTGAGGTGCCCAAAGTAACACCAACCTCAGCTATAGGCAGGAAGGAGGGTCAATCGTACCGTGGTGCACTGATGGGATAGACACCGGAATGTCTCCTACGGGACAATGACCGAACCGAGACTAGACTTGAGGAGTGGCACTGAGGCCCAATGGAATTGTCTGGAGACAGAAGCCTGGAGGAGGACCCCAAACCGAGGACCGGAATGGGACCACAGGCATCAGAGGTATACAGGAGCAATAGCCCTACCGGGCCGGTACACAGTGCAGGAACGTCAGCCGTGCCGGGTCGGTACACAGAGCAGGAACTTCAGCCAAACCGAGTCGGTACACAAAGCAGGAACGTCAGCCGGGTCAGGTCGGTACACTGAGCAGGAACGGATACAGCAGAGTAGTCAGGCAGTCCGAGTCGGTACACAGGCAGGAACAGATACAGCAGAGTAGTCAGGCAGTCCAGGTCGGTACACAGAGATCACATGAAAACTGGAACAAGCGCTGGTAACGGAAACACCACGAAAGAGCACCGGAGAAGTGACAAGGCCCAGTATTTAAGGACAAATACTGGGCAGGACCAAGTTACTACAGACAATAAGCGTCAGCAGTAGACAAAGACTGACAGAATGTCGCCAGCATAGCACGGGCCCATGATAGAAGCAGCCTGAGTGGTAGGGGAAACATTTGACAGCATCCAGACTAGTGGTTCAGGGAGCCCATACCATTCCTCTGACCCTGGGACTGGGAGTCCTCCCCTTCCCTTCACTACAGTGTCCAGGTGGAACATGATCCTGAAGAGGCCAGAACTGGTGTTGGGGAGGAGAGCAGGCTCAGAATTAATACCACCACCACCACCAGCAGGAGCACAGATCAGCTTCCTGTGCCTGCTGCTACTTCTGATAGTGCTAGTCTGCCTTCTTCTTCAGGTCAAAAGGAAATGTCAAGTGTGACATTAGGGGACCCTCTGTCACATTGCTCGTCACCTCCTCCAAGCAACAGTGAGGTGTCTGGAATACAGCAGCAGCAACAACATCACGTAAGGACTAGTGGTAGTGGTGATGATGATGCTGGAGTAGCTGGGGTAGAAAAGACATTGATGGCCTTTATAGCAGAAACTGAGAAGGAATGGGAGACAGGGATGAGGATGGGCATTACCACCACAACTAGCAATGACATTTTGGAATTAGAGGAATTTGCAACTGCTCTAATTCCTTCTGATGCTGAGATGCAAGGGCAGAAGGATGCTGTGGAGCAGGCTAGTGTGCCACAGACAACCACTGACACAGTGGGAATGGGGTCTACAAGTGATGCGGGAGTAGGACAGGTTCCACTTGCCAGCAGTAGCAATACTCTTGATCCTGGTTGCAGTGCTGAATCTGTGGCAGTAGCAGCAACAGCATCCGCTGCCACAGACAATGAAGGGCAATGTGGAGGATAAGAAGAAAGAGGCCATTCTTCTCCATTTTTTCCCTTCCTCCTGAAGTCATCATGGGTGTAGGACTATTTTTCTGTTGGCGCAGGCACAGTGCAGTCATCAGCAACGACACTGTGCACAATTTGTCAGTGAAAAGAGGAAAGGAGGAAACACACCTTGGCACAAGCGCCCTGATATCACACATGTGTCACTGTTTGTTAAGACTCTCAGACTTAAGGTTTAGGTAAAAACATAACTTTATTGAAAAGTTAAGGCAATCCCATAGGGTTTTCATACATATACATACATCACATATATATAAGCAGTTGACAATTGAGATCTACTGGCCTTGCAAATAATACCGGCAAGGCAACCCAAGCGATACTGAAGGAATAGTGATAAGTAGGCTCTACCGGCCCTGCCAATACTGGGTAAGGCAACCGTAAGATGGTAACATACTGGTTCTACCGGCCTTACCAATACCGGGCAGGGCAGCCTGAGGAATACACAAGGAATAGGCTCTACCGACCCTGCCAATACCGGGTAAGGCAACCATGGAGTGGCAACGTAACAGGTTCTACCGGCCTTACCAATACCGGGCAGGGCAGCCCAGAATGGATACCCAAGGATAGGCTCTACCGGCCTTGCCAATTGTCGGGGTATTTATATGAAGGTATCCAAAGGGTTAAAACAGAGAACCACTCAGGTTGGATTTCTTCACTTAAATAGGCAATTGACAATAAAATAATTCGAGAACTTTAACTTTAATATGTATTGACACGCTACTTCACAGTAACGAATTGATCACAAGAATCAATCCTTCATATTTGTGCAAAAATATATATTTTATTAAAATACAATACATATACAAGTATCAGCAACAATGAAATATATAATAGACTAGCAATTATAAAAGGTACATAGAAAATCAAATCACACTTATTATCATAAAGATTACCAGCGGTGCAAGGGTTAACCACACATAGGTATATTCAGAGGTATAATAACAATAATTGCATTCAGCAGCATAGAACAGGTTAATTGATTGTTACAATTAATATAATACAGTTGGCCGCAGTGTCTCTTAATACCTCTTCCCCAGAAACTGTATAGACTATGCCAATTATGAAGTAAGGGGTATTGTGAGATGAATTAAATAATTCCTCTAACAATTCCTTGTTTCATATATCAATAATAATTAAATTTAGAGAATATCTGGAATAAAATCCCAGATTTAAATCACTATAATTTAATTATCTACTGAATTCAGTATTGAATACCTCTGAATAAATTATATGAGTTGCCATTAATATAGTCAATCAAAATCACACAAATAATCTACTTAAAATTACTTCATACAACACTTATCATAATTTTGACTACAGCAACATATATATAAAACCTATAGGCACTCCAAGGGTTAATTCACTCGTTTAAAATAGATGCCACACCCAGAAGTTATTTTGTCTATTAAAAGTGAATACCTTCAATTACAAAATATAAGCCTGGCACATATACAGAGAATTCCAAATAAAACACCACTAACAGCAGACAAATAGTGGTTAAAGGGTTAATAACTGGATTCAAAGAATATCCTATATCAAATATTAACTATTATAATCTTCCCAGAACCACAAAATATTACTCTAGGAATACCAAGATTTATATTAGCTAATATAGATAACCCACTCTATATACTGTATTATACTGATTGGCAATTTTTAACATTTCCCAGTAGATATATATATAGATTCTATTACTTCCAGAATTTAATAGCTAAATCTAGCTTATTATAAATTATCCCAAATGGTTGGCCAGTCCACTTAAGACAATTATAAGACTATTTAAGTTTCTTCAAACAGAAGAAAAATTATGAAATTCTGGATTAAATGAATCTAAATGAATAAATGATATAGTTACCAATCAAAGTTTCTTTGTATTTCTCTGTGAGATGGCAGGATCAGAAATTTAATCAGCAAAGCCTTCTTTTGCCAGGAATTTCTTTCTCAGGAGGTGCAGTCTTTTCTCTTTCAGGAGGTTCAGTCCCTGAACTAAGAGTATTTTGGGGATTATATTGTCAAATTTTGCCTTATCAGTAATCCCCACCTCTTTCCAATGATTGGATAAAGATCCATCTCATTATACCGTGACATCACCAGTCAGACCTGATTGGATACTCATATCTTATGATAATCAAAGATAAATAAAAAAAATATGAGTAGTTTAAAATATAAAAGGCTGCAGGTGGCGCTATTACTCTATATTAGAGTTTTACATGTGGCAGATCATATGGCTTTCGTCAAGACTGAGAGAGATCATAAGGTTATCAGCGACCCCATAAACATGTCATTTTGCTATGTCTTTCACATAAAGGAGTCCGTCTTTCTCAGCCATATTGTCTCCAACTGACTATCAATCTGCCATTCAGTTATTTTCACTCCCTACCTTGGACCAATGGCCCATTGTTCAAACATGAGGTAATTTGAACATCTCCTCAACAGAATTTCAGTTAAATTCTAGTATTAGAATTAACCCTGTATGCTCCCCCAGGACAAAGTCTCTGACACAATACCGGGTAAGGCAACCTAAAGGTGGCAACGTGAAAGGTTCTACCGGCCTTACCAATACCGGGCAGGGCAGCCCAAGGAGGAAGACACACAAAGACCAGCGACTGTCAGATAACAATGACAGTAGGATGGTAAATAGAGTATACGGTCAAGCTGTCTCACCCAAGGAGAGGCTAGTGTCAGTACACATCTGAACAAGTGCTGCTAGGACTGGACAGCACCTAGAAACCTGACTGCAAGTCAGGGAGTAAACCAGCGTCCGCACGCTGGGACCAACAACTGTACCATGAGCCTCAAGGCTAATGGAGTAAACCAGCGTCCGCACGCTGGGACCAACAGACAGTATTTGTGAGCCGCAAGGCTAATGGAGTAAACCAGCGTCCGCACGCTGGGACCAACAGACAGTATTGTGAGCCGTAAGGCTAATGGAGTAAACCAGCGTCCGCACGCTGGGACCAACAGACAGTATTGTAAGCCGCAAGACTAATGGACTAAACCAGCGTCCGCACGCTGGGACCAACAGACAGTATTGTAAGCCGCAAGGCTAATGGAGTAAACCAGCGTCCGCACGCTGGGACCAACAGACAGAATGTCGCTGGAGCGACAGGAGAGAAATATCGCCACAGGAACAGAACACAGGAAACAGCAGGAGCAGGCCGAGGCTCAACCGGGACAAGCACCGCTAGTCGGCTGGCAACCGGAACGACAGCAACCGGAATCGGACTGGAACTGACAAGCAGGCAGGAACACAGGAACAGGTAAACTCAGGAACTCAGGAACAGGCCCAATAGCTTCAGCAGACAGGCAAAGAGAATGCTGTCAGAGACACCACGAAAGGGCAACTAAAGGGTGCCTAGACTGAGTTTAAAAAGGCAACCAGAGGCGGGCTGACTGCAGACAGCCAATGGGAGCCCCCTGCAGGTGATAGACAGAGAACTGCAGCAATCACGGGCACTTTGATAACATGAAACACAGACACCATAACATTTACTCCAAATATGTTAAAGACAAACACCCACCACAGAAATCAAGCACCTATCACGGTGCCCGTGATTCCTTGTTTAAGCCCGCCCAGCATAGCCTTTATATACTGGGCTCCTGCACCCACACATTGCCCTTTTGTGGTGTTCCTGTGCCAGTGCTCCATTTGCTTATGAAGTCTCCAGTATACCGACTTGGCTTGCCTGACTACTCTCCAGTTATTGTGCCTGTGTACCGACCCGGATTGCCTGACTATTCTTCAGTGTTCGTTCCTGTGTATCGACCCAGCCTGGCTGACGTTCCTGCTACTGTGTCCTGATCCAGCCTGGCTGACATTTCTGCTCCTGGAGTCCAACTCGGCAGATCTCAGTTTTGGTCCTGGTCGCCTCTGCGACATTCTGACTTCCGGTGCCTTGCCTTGTTTGGCACCTCTGCACCCGCAGGCTTGCCTAGTATTGTCCCATTTTGCCTCTATGGAGCGCCTCTGGCCTAGTCCTCCATTCTTTCAAAACCGGTTGCAAGTGGTGCCTCCGTGATAGCACCGGTACATTGTCATTGGTTACGCTCCACTCTGTCAAAACCGGTTGCAAGTGTTGCCTCCGTGATAGCACCGGTACATTGCCATTGGATACGCTCAACTCTGTCAAAACGGGTTGCAAGTGTTGCCTCCGTGATAGCACCGGTACATTGCCATTGGCTATGCTACACTCTGTCAAAAGCGGTTGCCAGTGTTGCCTCCGTGATTGCACTGGTACATTGCCATTGGTTATGCTCTACTCTGTCCAAAACCGGTTGCAAGTGTTGCCTCTGTGTCAGCACCGGTAGCGCTCCTGTTTACTTTAGTGGACTGGTACTCGCTGTGAATTCAGTCCTTGGCATGTTTAAGAATTAGCTCAATACCTTCACATATGGGACTGTTTTCCTTTCTTGATGAACGTTAACTCCTGCATTACTGAAACCTGGAAACCTTATCATCTGCCTGACCCGTGTCAGCATAAACTGTTTGTTTCCTATATTTGTGCTGGACCTGTGTGGGCCTAATTTACCTGTCGTGTGTCTGTACTATAAGTTGTATATTATAGGACCTGTGAGGGTTCTTTGTGTATTATTGTATTTAATAAAACTGTGTTTTTTATCCTAACTCTGGGTCTGTGAGTCAAACAAACCGCTACAGCACCGCTTTTTCTGTCCCTGACTTTCCAGAAAGGCAACAAGAGGAGAAGAGGAGATCAAAGAGGAGGAATAGAACAACCCAGGAGTAGACTGGAAGTTCCAGGATGAGTGAAACAACTAGCTCACCATCACCTTCTGGGGTAACTACATTTTCTGCCAATCCACCTCGATCATTAACTCATCGCCAAATTATAGCCATTCTGTTGATGTTAGGATGTGGCAGTTCGTCTCTACCCATTGCACACTGTGTGGTGCTCTGACCACACATGCCAGTGTGGTGGAGGAGAATCGTAGTCAGAGCATCAAGCGGCATCTGAGGAGATTCCATCCTACAGAATATGCTAAGATGGTGGCAGGGAGGGTTCATCATTACTATTAAACTGTCAGCAAGTTGTCATGTGTCCTTAGCAGGTCTGGAAAATGGGTACAGTGACAGCGGCAGTATTTGGTTTCAGGTGTCATGGTGTTTGGATACAGTTGTACCCCCAGATATTATTTACCACACACACACACGCACACACACTGTGCACATTGCAGTTGCTGATAAGACCCGCTGTTCCTGCTCTCAAGGGAAAAAATATATTCTAATAACAACACACACATGATGATTTTGGAGGAGTGACAGGTGCAGAAGATTTAACGGCCAACTTCTTCTTTCCTCCACATATACTGGGGGCTACTTATTCTGCTGCATCACTGGAGCCAGTCGTGGCAAGTGGAACCTTCATCATTCATCTTCCATGTTACTGCTATTGTTGGTCCCATTCCCTTTCAGCTGCCTAATCACCCTGCTGCTTAAACAATTCAGCAGCAGCAGCAGTACGAACAGCAGCTGCAACTCAGGAGGACATTTGCCAGTGGCCACTGGCCAACATGACCTGCTGGCATTAGGCCAGCAGGGTATTTTTATTTTTTTCTCAGGGCTTGTGTTTTGAAAAAAAAAAAACTAGTCCTACAAAAAAATAGACAATTTTTGGGGGGTTTGTTTCCTACAAATCAATGTTTCCTTAGAGCTTGTGCCAAACAAGCTTAAGTCCTACAAATCAATGTTTCTTCAGGGCTTGGGCCTTTAATAAGTCTAAGTCCTGCAAAGGCCTCTAACAACAAATCAAACAAATCACTCTCTACAAAATACTCTATCAAGTCAAGTATCAGTGCACCCCAGTGGCAGCTTATGTTAGGGGGTTACTGTTTCTGTCACTTTCAATACAAATGTCTTATTTTATTTTATTGATTTATTTTTTTATTAACTGTCCCCACAATAGCAGTCAAGAACCCCCCCCAAAACAAATTCCCTGTTCAAATGATTCATTCATTCACCGACACAGGCACCCTCCTCAGACCCCTTTATACCATGTGTTATGGTTTCTATTTTATTTTATTTTATTTAGGATTTATTCTTTATTAACTGCCTCCCAATCCCAGTAAACAACCCCTCCAAAACTCATCCCCTGTTCAACTGATTCTTTCCCCACACCCCACCAACACAGGCACCTTCATGCCCCTTTTATGCTATGCCTTTGGGAAATAAAATAATATTTGCTATGTGTTGTGTGTAACTTCTATGTTCCCATTGATTTCAATGGAATGAGCTAGGCGAAAAAAGCGGAAAATAGGCACTTTTCACAGGAAATTTTTCACCAAGCAGAAAGTGCCATTTTTTGCCGATTTCAGTTTGAGGCAGAAATTTTCGCCCATCCCTAGTCTCTACCACACACTCCTAGCAATTGCCTAAGCAGCTCTGTTTAGCTTCTATCAAATCTAATGGCCGTTAAAGTATGGGTAGACTGTAGAATTATTTTTATTAGTGTTATTTATGCTTTTTTTCAAGGCAGGTAGCATTTTGTAGTTTACCAGTAAATGGCATTTTGTAGTTTACCAGTAAAATGGAATGAAAAGATAGAAACAAGCAACAAAACTGATTAAACAATCTAACTAGGGTGATTACATATATTGCAAAGTGCTGAATTAATGTTCAGTACAAAGTTAGTTTCATAATTTAAAGATTATTAAATACTGATTATATTTTGTGACATCACAAGAGTTTTTGAGAAATTAACCTTTACTTGTCAGTGGCTAATATTATCATACACTGTGCTATGAATGAATCTAGGCAGATCCACCACACTGGAATCATTTCTAATGACCCAGCATATGATAAATGTGGCATGGAACAGGACTAATTAATATAGATTGCAGGGAATTGTGGCACCAAAACATAATGGGTATTTTCTCAAAAACTATGTATTTTACTGAAAATGACTAGTACAGCATATAGGCAGATTCTGATTTTCTGTAAAAACAAACTTAACTTGTTTTAGCTTTACTTGTCCACTTTAAAGTTAGTCCTCAAGTTTCAAAAACAGTGCAGGTTTTTCAGAATAGCCTTCAAAATGTCAGGTGGTGATCTCATTAACACTGGGTGTTTTATTTACATTGTATCTGCATTTGTACTTCTGAGCGAAATTTTAGACTACTTTTGTTCAAAATTCTTCATTTCAGAAAAAGAATTCAACAGTCTAAGGCCTTAATTCAACTGTGTGTGAAAAAACATGTGGTAGGGCTAAATTGTCTACAGACCAACATAAAAAAAATGTATAAGCTGGTATTCAATTGCCCAACCAGCTGAAATCACAAAGGATGTTAGGCCAAAGGGCTTCTGGCAAAATGTCTATTTTGTGCGTTAAGTTCCCAAAACTCAAGCTAAGTAGCGTGAAAAATGGGAACATCAAAGGAAAAAAGATACTTTCATGCACCGATTGTTAGCTCAAATACAGACACCCTCCCAAACACTAACTCTACACTACCCCAAAAAGTAAAGGCCCACAATACTACCACTAACACTAAACTAACACCCAGATCTGTGCTACACTTATCTGTCATCCACTGTCCATCTTCTTCTATCTTCCTTCTATTTTCTGAATCTTCTTCTTCCATCTTCTATTTTTCTCTCCATCTTCCCTCTTTCTGCTTCTACATTCTTTTGTGCCATCTCACATTCCTGTAAAATAAAGAAAAAGATACATTTCAAATGTGTGCCCCAAACATAACTCTGAAATTTGTGCATAGTTTAACCCCATGAGTGCCAGAGGGGTACACAATGCATTGCAAAGCAATGCATTGCGTACCTCTCTGTCACTCAGAGGGTTAGGCATTGCACATATGTAAGAGTTAAACATGTAGAAGATGCCAAATGAATAAAAACAATTCCCCATATTTCTGCTAATCATTTTTATATGTTGTCCAAAAGTAAATTAAAAGTTAGTGCCAAAAAGTTCCCCGCTGCTGTCAGTGGCTGTGGCCCCCCCAAGTATCTCAGGATCGATGCCCTTTCCAGTGTGAGGGAACTTTTAACAGAGACTGCCTGTTTAATACGTCAATCCCCCGCTCAAAGCTTATTGGGTGGGAGGTGTGTAAGCACACATCACAGACAATGGCTTGAGGCATTTTGAACAGAGACTTCCCATATAAAAAGGCATTTGCTGTTCAAAATTCCCTCACACTAAAACGGGAATTGGCCCATGAGGTACTTAGGGGGGAGTTCTGTGTACTATTCCTTTTACCACCACCAACAAAAGCAACAGAGAACAAAAAGTGGCCATGTTGATTTTGTCATTTTTTGGCAATAATGTTTAATTTTCTATTGGACAACATATTTAAATGATTATGGGCAGTTGGTTTTATTCATTTGGCATTGTGTACATTTTTTACTCTGAAATCTGTTCAATGCTTGACACTTTGTGTGACAGAGAACTATGAAGCGCATTGCTCTACAATGCGTTGTGTACCACTCTGACACTCAAGGCATTAAATTATGCACAGATGTCAGAGTTATGTTTAGGGCACACATTTGAAATGCATATTTTTCTTTATTTTACAGGAATGAGAGAAAGAACAAAATAAGAGAGAAGAGGAAAGAGAGAAGATGGAAGAAGAAGTTGGACAGTAGCTGACCAGGGGATGAAGACGTCAGGATTACTGGTAAATGTTTCTTTTCAGGAGCTGTTGTTTTTTTTTACCTTAGTCGGATCAACCCTGTGAGTGCCAGTGAGATAAGTATACCCAATTGGCACTCATATGGTTATTTCTACTAACATTGGACACATTTTTTCAGTGCTTTGAATGTATTGATATGGGTTTAGGGCCCAATATCAATACATCCACTGGGGATTTTTTTTTTTACAATTTTTTTACTTTCAATTGATGCGTCAGCTGTTTTGAGATCCATTAAAGAATTCTGCACCCAAAAAACTGAGAGAAGATTTTCCCACAATAAAGTGGGCTCCTTACCAGATCTTAATGCTAACGCAGCCAGTTGAATTGCATCTTTCAGAGTTCTTTTTTCAATGGGCGAAAGCACCACTACATTTATCACACAACACTTTTTTTATAGGTATTTTTTCATAGCAAAGGTAATTGAATTGCGGTGCTCAAAAAAATGGCTTTGCTTGTTTTTACTGGCATCTGACCCAATTGAATCAAAATGAGAAAAAGTGTTAAGAAAAGCCCCATAGATGGTTATGTATGATTCTGTAAGAGGATCAGCTAGTGAAATTAAACCAGACAAGCTGTATAGTGCAATAAATATTAAAAGCAAAAATGTTTATCAATGTTCTTTCCCTGATTGCTGCATGAAGACACATACCTAGGTAAATTCTCCTTGAAAAAATGTATTTCAACGTCTGTCCCCCGTAAATCATATACTGTTGGTGAGGATTGACTTTAGTAGCCTATGAACAGTCAGTGATTGTCAAACAAACGTACTCAAGGACCACTAACCAGACATTACTTTTTCCTGTTTGTGCACAGGTGGGTTAATCAAATGTTCAGTGATTTTAATCCAATGGCTGTCCTGAAACAAGGAAAATCTTGCCTAATATTGGTCCCTGAGCGAAAGCTTGGACACAGATAAGTTAAGCAATAGATTCAACGCAGTTCTATTAATTTAAGGCAGTAACATGTTAATATATAGACATACTCAGTGTTTGCAGGGGACAGCTTGCTTAACCCCATTTGAGACTATAAGCCTGTATAAATACAACATTTTACATTGAGTGATTTCATTTGGGATATTGCTCCCTGTCAGGCATCAATGTGGCTGTTAGAGTTAGCCTAAACCTCCTAACGGTGCAAAAAGCCAGTGGTTTACCCATAAGAGCAGAGTACTTATTCCAAAAGCATCAGGGTTGTAAGTAGAGGAGAGGCATTTCCACCTAGCTTGCTCCTAGTACAAAATACAAATTGGCGAATTGGCTACTGGAGAACACCCTTACTATGGCATTCCGCACTAGTGAGTCATACTTTGATACTTATGGTTTGATAACAAGCAAAAATATACAATAATATACTTCAGGGGTGTCAGTGTAATAAATAAATAATACCAAACAGCAGATATTAAAATGTAAATAGGAGAAGTCTGACCAGAAGGAATGCCCCCACTTCTGGGTACAAACACAAAATTGAAGAATAAGAGGACCAATAAGGTGCCACAACGCTCTGCAAATATACACTGGGTAAATAAAAACGTCTAAAGGAATAGATACCAAAAGTGGCTAATGATATCAGTAAACACCAATGAACAACTAATATGCAATAAAATATGCACAACTGATATAAAAGAGTACATCAGTGAATATGAAATGTCCCATATAAGGTCGCAACATAAAGACGCCTTCACTTGAACATATATGGGACAATACAACCCAGTGATCTAGTGATTCCGTATGACTGATGGTTAGAGAGACTGCATATATATGACCTAATTCTAGACCCAAGCACTGTATATAACTTGTGAATAAGTGAGCTAACCCTAGAAAACCATACTAGAGTTACCTAAAAAGTAACAATAGTGAATTAGAAATCAAATGTAATATTTACTTCAAAAGCCAATAATGGTTATAATTAGTGTTGAGCGAGCACCCGGATGCTCGGGTGCTCGGGTGCTCTGACCGAGCACCCACTGAGGCTCGAGTGCTCGGCCGAGCACCCGAGCCCCATTGGAATGAATGGGGCGACACCAGGCACCCCCTGCTCTGATGAGGGGAGGGTGCCTGGTCAATGCCCCCTTCATCTCCGCTATGCCCCCTTCATCTCCGAATGCCCCCTTCAGCTCCGCAATGTCCCCCTTCAGCTCCGCTATGCCCGTCTTCCACAATGTGCCCCTTCATCTCCGCTATGCCCCTCTTCCACAATGTGCCCCTTCATCTCCGCTATGCCCCTCTTCCACAATGTCCCCCTTCATCTCCTCTATAGAGGAGATGAAGGGGGACATTGTGGAAGAGGGGCATAGCGGAGATGAAGGGGCACATTGTGGAAGAGGGGCATAGCGGAGATGAAGGGGCACATTGTGGAAGTCGGGCATAGCGGAGATGAAGGGGGACATTGTGGAAGAGGGGCATAGAGTCTATGCCCCTCTTCCACAATGTCCCCCTTCATCTCCGCAATGCCCCCTTCATCTCCGCAATGCCCCCGTACCTCAAGTCCCTGGTGGTCCAGCGGAGCGTCTTGTGATCTGTGCCTCTTCCGGCACAGATCCCCGCCACCCGAACATGGCGGGAGAGCACATGGCGGTACTCGACGAGTACCGCCATGTGCCGAGCAGAGCGATGCTCGAGCCGATCCGAGCATCGGCCGAGCACGCTCGCTCATCACTAGTTATAATATATAAAACCTAATAATCCTAAAGGTGAAAAAATATGCAAACATAAATAAAATGAAAAAACAATATAAATCAATCCTGTGAATAAAAAATTGGTAGAACATCCAATAAACTGCTAAATGAAGTCTATTGATAAATAATTTCAAATAAATGCACCCGATAATCAAATACTCATAAATAAATAAATTCATAAATCATTTGTTATAGAAAAATAAATCATAAGTAAATAAATCCAGGCAGCATTACCCCATCAATGCTAGTAAGTTCTTCAAAAAAGTTACAGTGCAATCTATGGTATTTTTCCATGACCACTAGTGTTTTCTCCTCTATATGATAATGCTAGACATCTTTGTGCCTGATTATATTGTGCATTCATTTTCTCCAGATTATTGATGGCTATACAAAGAACAAACGCATAACAAATCTACTGGACAATTTGACTTTCTATGTTCTTCCTGTAGTTAATGTTGATGGCTATGTTTGGACATGGACAAAGGTAATTTAAATATGTCTCACAAGAAAAAATCCATCTTACTTTCTAGTGTTTCAGATTATTAAGTATTTGTGATTAATAAACAGTATTTTGCTTGTAGCAGATCACACCTTTTATTGGACCTACATAATTATCATTCATACGTTAAGTACTGATCATTTAAAATCACATTCACTTGAAGAAGAACCTATTTTTACACATTAATCCAATTGTTTCAAAGCACCTAAAGCTTACTTTGGTTTCTTAGATTAATTTGTAGTATATATATTAGTGTAGTTGAAGTAATGTAAATATTTTGGTAATCGTGGTGAGTGGTGACACTTTTCTTGATATTTGAGTGTTTTCATCCTTTCACATTCACAAAATCAGGGTATGTATGTCTACACATGTGGGCCATCCACTGCCAGCCTCTGCATACATGTATGGATGTGCTTCATGAATCCGAGTTGATGCATATCAGTATTTGCATGTGTTCATCAGTTGTTGTACCTGCACTTAAGTATCCTTGACAAGCACAGACTGATGCTGGTGTAGAGACTGATGTTCATCAATTCCAATGTAATCATATATTTATGTTTTAGTTTCAATTCAGTGAAGGTTACTACTAACTATAACAAAGCTGTTTTTCCCAATTATATTAAGTATTAATTCTAAGTCTGGTTAAACATGCCATGCTCCATGTTAGCAACACTCCCACCTCAGCCACAGCTTGGTAACCATGCTCTGGTCATTAGGGATGGACGAAAAGTTTAAAAATTTTCCCACAGGAATTGTCTAAGAAAACTGACAAGTTCCTGCTTTACCCAGGAAAAGTCCCTCCCATATTCCTGGATTAAAATACAGGAGATAAATGTTACCTCCCTTTTTCTCAGTAATTTTCCTATTGAAGTCTATGGTGATACCTGGAGATAAAGGCAGAGATAAAATTAGCACCTGCATTTGAATCCAGCCCAAAATGTCTCTTTTTGAAACTGCCAAGAAGTTTCCCACTATTGTTTCTGGGGGCTAAAGTGGTGAATTCAACAACTGAAAGTAAAAGTTCTACAACAAAATATGCCTTGAATAAATTGTGAGTGCCTTTGTTCTACACCCACAACGCTAAACTTCTGCTTGTGTAAGACTTGCAGGCCATCCTTGACAAATAACTGCAAACTGAGATATACCAGTAGGGTTCACCTCATGACATCGGGTGTTTAAAGCCTCTGTTTTCAACAACAACAAAAAAAAATAGCAGCATCTCAACTGCCAACATTGGGGCACATTTACTGTTCCATAGGTGTACTTTTGGATTATTTTTGTGTAAGTTTTGACTCCTTTCTAAAAACACAGTGACTGTGGCATGGCAGTACATAGTGGAAGGACTATGTAACTTAATTGCTTTAACATGACTTGTGGATGGGGTGGGACTAGTGGCAGTATGTGTGGGCACTCTATCACTCTTGTCATCTCCACCAACACACTCAGAGTCATACTCCACTGCAGCACTCAACTCCACTATTTCAAAGGAGATATTAGCTTACTCTCTAACACATCAAAAGCACTTCTATTATATGCCCCAGAGCTCAGGGAACTTTTAGGAGTGGTTCTGCTACTGCTAATTGCAGCACTTCTGACATGTTGATGTTGTGTCTCCCAATCAAACTTATGGTTGAGCTTCAGGTAGGATCTCAGTGAGGCTGTGACTAGGTGTGATACTGCTTTCTCTCTGCCTACATGCTTCTTACACAGACAACAGATAGCAACCTGTTTACTCTAGACTTCACAAGTTGATAGGTTCCTGAGGGGCTACTACTACTACTACTACTTTCTTTGCCATCTCATCAGTATAATCCTCCTCAACTGAACTACTGTTCGCTTGGTCTAGAATGAAAGCCAAAGCTGTATTGCATTTCATCTAGACTGCTGAAATAATCTGCCTACAAGTCACTGGTCACTCACAACACCACCCTGAACTTATTGTGTTATTACATAATGCATTTGTTAATTTTCTTAGTATTGTTTTTGCCCCCACATCTGTGCAAAATATCAAAAATGTTCTGCTCTCCCACCTGCTCATCAATCTTTAGCTCCCTATCCCTTTTATATTGCCCAATGATTTGTTTACATGAGCTTTTCTGTTTCCTCAACTCTTTCTGTCCATCCACCAAGAAATAACCCCTATCTCTTCACGCATACAAATCCTCTTCTCACCTGCTTATTCTGACTACAACTCTTCTCATGGCTGCAGAAGACATTTCTCCCAAACCCGGTCCCACCTGCATTCCCACCTGTGTCCATTCTAGACTGCTGCCTACCTGATCTTCTCATGGGGCTGACCCCAGCAATCTACTGACTGTTCCTTGCCTCCCTCCATCCTTTCCACCTTTCTCCTATGCATTATGGTAGGCTAGCTCTCTACTTAACAAACTCCACACAACTCATGACCTCTTCCTCTCAAACTCTCTTAACCTATTCGCTATCACATTCTGACTATGGCTGAAGCTGCTGTCTCCTATGGTGGCCTAGCTTTCTCTCACATACCTTGCCCTGATGGAAGGGGTGGAGGTGTGGGACTTCTTCTACCTCAGCTCTGACACTCAAGGCCTCTGTCCCTTCCTCCATCAGTCTTCTTTACCTCCTTGAAGTTCATGCTACTTTTCTCCCCAGTCTCTCTCCTGGTAGCTGTGGTTTACCAGCCACCAAGCAACCCTTTCTCTCTGGATTTGGAACTTGGCTCTCTGAATTTCTGTCCTTAGACACTCCTGCATTAGTCCTTGGCAACTTCAACTTGCACGTTAATGATGCATCCTCATCTAATGCTTCCTGCTTTCTCTCTCAGACCTTGTTCTATGGCCTTCATCAGTGGACTGCTGCCAACTCTCACAGGGAAATTCACTGTCTGGATCTAGTTCTCCCCAGAAATTGTTCATTCTCTGACTTCACAATTTCCCCATTTCCTCTCTCTGCTCATCACCTTATCTCCTTCACACTATCACACATATCTTCCCCTGCCCCCCAAAACACCTTTCCTAACCAGGAACATACACTCTGTGAAACTACCAGACTTAGCATTGACTATGCAAACTTCCATCTCTTCTCACTGCTATACTACTAACATTGACGCTCTTGTCCAAGAATATAACACTTCATTAACTTCTTTCTTGTAACTGCATGCTCCTCTCCAACGTTGACACTCCAGTACCAGGAATCCCAGACCCTGGCTAAATTCAACAACCAGAATGCTACACACCTGTTGCTGAGCCGCAGAATGTCTCTGGCAAAAGTTTCATTATGTTGCTGACTTCTTCTATTATAAATTCACTTTATCATGTTTTAATACAGCTCTCACCAAGGCTAAACAACACTAGTACTCTAACCTTATCACTACTCACAAATCTAATCTACATGGCTTCTTTAAAATCTTTGATTCTCTATTCAAACCCCCAACTTTAAACTGCTCCTCCTTCTCCAACACCCCACAGAACTTTGCTGACTTTTTTTAAAAAATAAGGTACATTCCATTCAACAAACCATACCCTCCACATCCTCCCCTCTAATCCACCTGATTCCTAGTTCACCTCTAGCAACCCTCATCTCGTTCACGCCTATTACAAAGGAGGAGGAGGTATCGCTCTTACTATCTTCCACCCACTATGTGCCCCCTGGATCCCATGCCTTTTCACCTTGTCAAGGCACTTGCAGCTACTCTTGTTCCAATGCTTACTAATATATTTAACTCCTCTCATTCTTCTGGAACCTTTCCATCCTCATTCAAACATGCAATAGTCAAACATATACTACAAAAATTCCTCCCTCAAGCCACCTGTCTTTCAAATGACCGTCCAGTTTCAATCCTCCCCTTTGTATCTAAGATCTTGGAATGCCTTGTATTCTCACACTTAATATTTTTTCTGAATTCCAACTCTCTTCTTGACCAATTAAAGTCAGGTTTCCATTCTAACTACTCCATAGAGACAGCCCTAACAAAAATGTCTAGTGACCTACACACAACAAAGGACAAAGGACAATACAGTACATTTAATCTACTAGATATATCTTGTGCCTTTGACACTGTTAGCCATGCACTCCTGTGGACACAATGCAAACCCTTGGCATCCATGGCACACCTCTAGAATGGATTTCCTCCTATCTCTCTAAGCGTACTTTCAGTGGTTTTTTTTGCTAACGCTTTATCAACGCTCCATGACCTCTCAGTAGGTGTACCTCGGGGATCGGTTCTGGGGTCACTTCTTGTTTCCATCTACACCCTCTTATTTCATTGCATATCTTGGCTTTATTACCATCTTTATGCAGATGACAAACTAATCTGTCTCTCTTTCCCTGACCTCACTCCGGCTGTACAGTCTTGAGTCACTTAGTGTCTCATAGCTATTACATCATGGATGGACCACTGCCATCTTAAACTTAATATGGCTAAGACAGATCTTGTTGTATTCCCCGCTAAAATCCACCTACCAACCCATTTCTCCATCACAATTGACAATTCTACATCCATTCACTAACCAAAGCACGCTGTCTTGGGGTCATACTCAGTTCTACATTAACATTCTCCCCTCATATCCGGGCTGTCATGAGAACATAATGGTTTTTCCTGAAAAATATCACCTCTACCTCTAGTACATTTGCTGGACATTATTCAACTGTCATTCAGTGTCCTACAGAACAGATCTGATTCTGTGTGATGTATTGCCCTTTGCAAAATACTCTATCTTCTAGTATCTGTCTGCCTCAGTCACAGCTCAGGTCAGGGACCCTGTCTTTTTCACCTACAGTCAAACTATTTTTTTAATATTTTCTTTTATTAAATGTCCCTATCATCTTTTACAAAATAACCCCATAAAAATATCATTCCCTGTGTAACTGTTTCTTCCTCTCTTAGCCTGTAGCTACTCGCTGCTTTCTTCCTCTCCTAAAGTCACCAATCACTGGAGTCTTTATTTATTTTTTTTACAGTACAGTACCTTACTGTCACGGTTTGTTTTGACTCTCAGACACAGAGTAAGATAAAAATCAAACTTTATTGAAAAGTTTAATGAGAACCCTCACGGGTCCTGAACATACACATATATGTGGCTCTACCGGCCTTGCCAATATACCGGGAAAGGCAGCCTGAAAGATGGCACTGTGGAATGGAGACAGGCTCTACCGGCCTTGCCAATATACCGGGCAAGGCAGCCTGGAGGGTAACAATCAATCTGAATATGGCTCTACTGGCCTTGCCAATATACCGTGTAAGGCAGCCAGGAGGACAGAAGGACAGCTCCACAAATGCTGAATAGATGGAACAGCAGCATAAGATGGAAGAGTGGAGCAAACCAGTCTCACAACTAGGGAAACCAAACCGGTTCAAAATGGAGGCAGCAGCAACCGATGACTGAAGGATTAACCAGTACCGCACTGGACAACAGTATAGCAAACCGGTTCTATATAGATGGATCAGCAACCGGTAATGTGGAGTAAACCAGTAATGTGTATAGGACAACAATAGCGTCTAACCGGTTCTATACTAGCGAATCAGCAATCGGTGAATGTGAAGTAAACCAGTACCACGTACTGGAAGACAGGAATGCCCAACTGGTTCTATAAGCGGAATCAGCAACCAGTTAATGTGGAGTAAACCAGTATGGCGTATAGGACAACAATAGCGTCTAACCGGTTCTATACTAGCGAATCAGCAACCGGTGAATGTGGAGTAAACCAGTACTACGTACTGGAAGACAGGAATGCCCAACCGGTTCTATAAGCGGAATCAGCAACCGGTAGATGAGGATAAACCAGTACCACGTACTGGACTACAGGGACGCCCAACTGGTTCTATACAGCGAGATTAGCAACCGGTAAATGTGGAGTAAACCACAATCGTGTATAGGACAACAGGAATGCCCAACCAGTTCTATACAGCTGAATCAGCAACCGGTTTATGTGGATTAAACCAGTACCGCGTACTGGACTACAGGTACGCCCAACAGGTTCTATACAGCGAGATTAGCAATCGGTGAATGTGGAGTAAACCAGTATCGCGTACTGGACAACAGAGAAGCCCAACCGGTTCTATACAGCCAGATTAGCAACCGGTGAATGTGGAGTAAACCAGTACCACGTACTGGACAACAGTGAAGCCCAACCGGTTCTATACAGCCAGATTAGCAACCGGTGAATGTGGAGTAAACCAGTACAGCGTACTGGACAACTGTGAAGCCCAACCGGTTCTATACAGCAGAATAAGCAACCGGTGAAGGTGGAGCAAACCAGTGATCAGAATGTCGCCCAGGCGACCCAGCAGCCAGATGATGACAGTGAGGATACAGCATCAGGAACAGCAGACAAGCCAGGACGACCACTGGAACGACAGGACTGCCAACCAGGTCAGGAACAGAGCAGGAACAACGGCAGCACAGGATCAGGAACAGAATCAGGAACGGCAGCCCCTCCGGATCTGGAACGGAGGCAGGAACCAGCAGGAGAGGCACTGACTACTGGGGAACGCTGACACTGGTAGCAGAGCGAAACAGGCCCAAGGAACAGGTACAGGTACAGGTACTGACATAGAGACACCACGAAAGGGCAACCAAAGGGTGCCTCGGCCCAGTCTATATAGGCAATACTGGGCGGGCAAAAGACAGGCGGCCAATGGAGAGTACACACACCTGACTGACAACAGAAGTCAGCAATCACGGGCACCGTGATAGTACCCCCCTCTCAAAGACCCCCCCTTAGGAAGAGGGACCTGGTTTCTGGGGGTACTTGGAATGAAAATTTGCAGTAATTTGGAAGCATGAAGGTCTTTACTATACACCCAGGATCGATCCTCAGGACTAGTGATGAGCGAGCATGCTCGGCCGAAGCTCGGTTCGGCTCGAGCATCGCTCTGCTCGGCACATGGCGGTACTCGTACGAGTACCGCATGTGCTCGCCCGCCATGTTCGGGTCTCCTCCCCGCACGTTTCGCGGCTGCTGCACAGCCAATAAATGTGCGGGGAGGCTCTGACATCAGTGTAATGCCAGCAGCCATGTTGGCTGCTGGCATTACACTGATTGGCTGGCCAGAACCCGTGATCGGGTGCTGTATAGCACCTGACCAGCGAGTTCGGCTCAGTCTTAGCCAGGGAGAGATGAGGATAGGAAGGGAAAGTCAGTGTAGGGAGAAGAAAAGTGTGTTTGAACAACATATAAAGACCCAAAAGTCCTTTTTAGGACTATTGTGTGTGGGGGCAGCAGTTATATTTTGTTTTGGGGGGCACAGATTTAAAAAAAAAGTCACATATTCCGTTCACTGTGCCTAGCCGCAGATTAGCAGCACATTCTGTTTAGTGTGCAAAGTTGCAGATTAGCAGCACATTCTGTTTAGTGTGCAAAGTTGCAGATTAGCAGCACATTCTTTTTAGTGTGCAAAGTTGCAGATTAGCAGCACATTCTGTTTAGTGTGCAAAGTGTAAAAAATAAACGTCACATATTCCTTTCACTGTGCCTAGCCGCAGATTAGCAGCACATTCTGTTTAGTGTGCAAAGTTGCAGATTAGCAGCACATTCTGTTTAGTGTGCAAAGTTGCAGATTAGCAGCACATTCTGTTTAGTGTGCAAAGTGTAAAAAATAAACTTCACATATTCCGTTCACTGTGCCTAGCCGCAGATAAGCAGCACATTCTGTTTAGTGTGCAAAGTTGCAGATTAGCAGCACATTCTGTTTAGTGTGGAAAGTGTAAAAAATAAACGTCACATATTCCGTTCACTGTGCCTAGCCGCAGATTAGCAGCACATTCTGTTTAGTGTGCAAAGTGTAAAAAATAAACGTCACATATTCCGTTCACTGTGCCTAGCCGCAGATTAACAGCACATTCTGTTTAGTGTGCAAAGTGTAAAAAATAAACGTCACATATTCCTTTCACTGTGCCTAGCCGCAGATTAGCAGCACATTCTGTTTAGTGTGCAAAGTTGCAGATTAGCAGCACATTCTGTTTAGTGTGCAAAGTGTAAAAAATAAACGTCACATATTCCTTTCACTGTGCCTAGCTGCAGATTAGCAGCACATTCTGTTTAGTGTGCAAAGTTGCAGATTAGCAGCACATATTCCGTGTAATATGAAGGAGGTGGGTAAAAAGGGACGGGGAAGTGGACGTGATCCTGATAGTTCAGGGCGCGGGTCAGGACGCGTAGAAACTGTGCCTGGTGCCAGAGCACAAGAAAGAAAGACATCCACCATACCTAGCTTCATGTCTCAGTTTACAGGGCGTCGCAGGACATCACTCTCGAGGTCAGACCACTGCGAACAGGTGGTCGGTTGGATTTCAGGTGATACTGCTTCCAGTCGGTTAAGCACCACCCTGTCTTCCACCAAGTCCACTCTCAGTAGCCAAGAGTCTGGTCAACATAATCCTCACCCTGATCATCCTTCCTCCCACCATAGAGGGTCTGGCCAAAGAAGTGATCCCACACTGGGATATAGTGAGGAGCTCGTCTCATCACCAATCCTTCATTTGAACCTCTCTCCAAGCACGCTTGCAGAGGAACATGACATCTTGTGCCCTGATTCACAACCTCTAGAGGGTACCCAATCACAAGAAGATGACAGAGGGGAACGGCATTTAAGGTCAAAGGAAGTGGATGATGATGATGAGACACAGTTGCCATCAAATCAACCACTATTACTGTCTCAAGACCTTGATGAGGAGGATGATACACAGTTGTCAATGACTGAGTATGTGGTGGGATCAAGAAATGACGAGGATGATCAGAGTGAGGAAGTGGAGGAGGACTTGGTGGACGATGAGGTGACTGACCCCACCTGGGAAGGTGGAGAGCCGAGCGATGACAGCAGTCCTGAGGGTGAGCCATCTGCAGCACCGCAACAGGCTGGAAGAGGCAGTGGTGTGGCTAAAGAAAGAAGGCGGACCGCACCAAACCGGCCCGCAAATGTTCCACGGAGCACCCCCTTGCGTAAATCTCCCTTGCCAAGGGCTAGGTGTTCCGCGGTATGGCGTTTTTTTAAGGAAAGTGCGGACGACAAAAAAATTGTAGTTTGCAACCTGTGCCACACCAGAATGAGCCGAGGCATGAACACTAGAAACCTCACCACCACCAGCATGATCCGACACATGGCATCCAAGCACCGTAATAAGTGGGAGGAACGCCCGGATCGCCAATCTGTGTCTGCAGGCCACACCACTGCCTCCTCTTCCCCTGTTTTCGGTGCCGGCCAATCGCCTGTCGAAGGCGCAGGCCCGCATACCTCCCGCCCTGCACCTGTACCATCTGAAGCACCATCAGCGACCACATCCACTTCCCTGTCCCAGCGCAGCGTCCAAATGTCGTTACCCCAGGCATTTGAGTGCAAGCGAAAATACCCAGCCACCCACCCACAGGCCATAGCACTAACCTCACACCTTTCCAAATTACTGGCCATCGAAATGCTGCCATTTAGGCTTGTGGAGACTGAGTCCTTCCGCAGCCTGATGGCAGCAGCTGTCCCTCGGTACGCAGTGCCCAGCCGCCACTACTTTTCCCGGTGTGCCGTCCCCGCCTTACACCACCATGTGTCCCGTAACATCACCCGTGCCCTGACCAACGCAGTTACTGGGAAGGTCCACTTAACGACTGACACATGGACAAGTGCTTGTGGCCAGGGACGCTACATTTCCCTGACGGCACACTGGGTGAATGTCGTGGAGGCTGGGAGCGACTCGGACCCTGGGATGGCACAGGTGCTACCCACGCCGAGGATTGCGGGCCCTACCTCCATCAGGGTTTCTGCCAGCACCTACGTTATTGGCTCCTCCTCCTCCGTTTCCACCTCCAAATTCTCTGCGCGCAGCGCCACTCACCCATCAGCCGGTAGCTGGAAGCAGTGTAGCACTGCAGTGGGGAAGCGTCAACAGGCCGTGCTGAAGCTGATCTGCCTTGGGGATAAACAGCACACGGCCTCAGAGCTGTTGCAGGGGATTAGTCACCAGACCGAGCAGTGGCTCTCGCCACTCAACCTGCAACCAGGCATGGTTGTGTGTGATAATGGGCGTAACTTGGTGGCGGCTTTGGAGCTCGGCAAGCTCACACACGTACCATGCCTAGCGCATGTATTTAATTTAGTGGTTCAGCGATTTCTAAAAACCTACCCCAATTTGCATGATCTCTTGACCAAGGTGCGCCGCGTGTGTGCACATTTCCGTAAGTCATCAACAGCTTCAGCCGGCCTGTTGAAGCTGCAGCAGCGCTTACAATTGCCAGCTCACCGGCTGCTGTGTGACGTGAGCACGCGCTGGAACTCCACCTTCCACATGTTGGCCCGGCTTTGTGAGCAGCAGAGGGCAGTAGTGGAGTACCAGCTGTTACACGGTCGTCACCTCTCCGTTCAACTTCCTCTAATCAGAAGTGAGGAGTGGGAATGGATGTCAGACCTCTGTGAGGTTTTACGCAATTTTGAGGAATCGACACAGATGGTGAGCGGCGATAACGCTATTATCAGTGTAACCATCCCACTTCTGTGTCTACTGAAACGCTCGCTGCTCACAATTAAAACCGACGCTTTGCATGTGGAAGAGGTGGAAATGCGGGAGGAAGAGCTTACACAAGGTGATAGCCAGAGCACCCTCACTTCGTCTTCTCAGCGACAATTGGAGGAGGCGGAGGAGGAGGAGGAAGAAGACACGGTTGCCTCCGCTACAGAGGGTAGCCATGGAACTTTATTTCCATCTCTTCAGCGTGGGTGGGCAGAAGAGGAGGAAGAGGATGAGGAGATTGAGAGTCATCCTCCTGGTAAGGACAGCAAAATCTTGCCTGTTGGTACTCTGGCACACATGGCTGACTTTATGTTAGGCTGCCTTTCCCGTGACCCACGCGTTATACGCATTTTAGACAACACGGATTACTGGGTGTTCACCCTTCTGGACCCCCGCTACAAAGAGAATTTCTCATCTCTCATTCCTCCGGTGGAGAGGACAAGCAAAATGGTGCAATACCAGAAGGTTCTTGTTGAAAAATTGCTCCAAAATTTTCCATCTGACAACGCTGGCGGCAGAGTACGTGCTACCTTGGCCAACCGAGAAGGGGAGAAAAGGGGAGCACACAGCAGTTCCGACAAAGGCAGGGCAACACTCTCCAAGGCGTGGGACACCTTCATGACACCCCGCCAGCACCCTCACCCTGATGCGCAGCCTAGTGTCACAAGGAGGGAAAAGTTTTGGAATATGGTGAAGGAGTACGTAGCAGACCGTGTCAGCGTCCTCAATGATCCCTCTGTGCCTTACAACTACTGGGTGTCCAAGCTGGACACGTGGTATGAACTGGCACTCTACGCCTTGGAGGTGCTGGCCTGCCCTGCCGCCAGCGTTCTGTCTGAGCGGGTATTTAGTGCTGCTGGTGGCATCATAACAGATAAGCGTATCCACCTTTCCACCGAAAATGCTGATAGGTTGACACTTATAAAAATGAACAAGGCCTGGATTTCCCCTGACTTCTCCACTCCACTGGAGGAAAGCCCCGGGTGAACATAAAGTGACTTTATATATGTTATTTACAATGATGGGAATACTCTGTATTCCCATTCACCCCTTCCACCCAAAAAACGGGTATATGGTTGACTCTCTTCCATATACCCAGTGATATAATTTTTATATAGGGCCAGCTCACCAGCGGGCCCTGTGATATAATTTTTATATAGGGCCAGCTCACCAGCGGGCCCTGTTTGACAACTTTTTGTATAGGTCAGCTCACCAGCGGGCCTTCTTATATAATGTTTTATTGGGTCAGCTCTCTAGCGGGCCCTCTCATATAATGTTTTATAGCGTCAGCTCACTAGCGGGCCTTCGCATATAATGTTTAGGATGGTCAGCTCCGCAGCAGACCCTCACCCATAATGTTTTAGATGGTCGGCTCAGCGCACGTTTCCCTCTTAATCATGGCCCCAGTTCAGAAAAATCGAGGAAATTTTTTGCAGAATTTGCCTCTGCGCACGTTTCCCTCTTAATCATGGCCCCAGTTCAGAAAAATCGAGGAAATTTTTTGCAGAATTTGCCTCTGCGCACGTTTCCCTCTTAATCATGGCCCCAGTTCAGAAAAATCAAGGAAATTTTTTGCAGAATTTGCAGATGATATACAAGTAAATATACAGCAAATACTGTTTGGTAACAATTTTTCGCCTAAAGTCGTTTTTATCTTCCTTTTTGTGTGTTTTACTGTTAGTCTGTAAAAATGGCGTACTACGGGCGAAACATCGTTCCCAGCAGCGACGTTGGAGTCCAAGATGCATCCAGACATCCTCCCTATGCTGTCCCTGAACCATTTCTGTGGTGTTTCCATCATTTTCTGCCCTTTTCCTATGGACCAGGCACCCTCCCCTCATCAGAGCAGGGGGTGCCTGGTGTAATGCTCGAGTCCTCCCATTGACTTCAATGGGGCTCGGGTGCTCGGCCGAGCACTCGAGCCTCCGGGGGCGCTCGGCCAGAGCACCCGAACACCCGAGCATTGGGGTGCTCGATCATCACTACTCAGGACCATAACCTTTCCAATGTACCAAATACTGCAATTTTCCTCTAAATCTGCGAGAATCAATGATACTCTGAACTTCGTACTCCTCCTGACCCTCTACCTCTATAGGCCCTGGCACCACAGGGTTAGTAGTATAATGGTTGCATACAAGAGGTTTGAGGAGAGATACGTGGAACACATTGTGAATGTGCATGGACGCAGGGATGTCCAAGGCATACGAAACAGGGTTCATTTTGCGGATCACCCTATACGGACCAATAAACCAGGGAGCGAATTTATTAGATGGAACTTGTAACTTAAGTTTTCTGGAGGATAGCCATACCCTGTCCCTAACCTGGAAAGAGACCACTGGCAGCCGTCTACGATTAGCATGGCGCTGGTGACACTGAAAAGACTGACTGAGTGCCCTTTGAACCTATGCCCATGTGGAGCGGAGCTGCTCAATATGCTTATCCAGAGCTGGAATCTGTTGAGACTGAAATGAATCCGGGAGCAAGCACGGCTGGAACCCGTAGTTGATAAGAAACGGAGAGCTCCCGGATAAAGAGTTAACCGCACAGTTCCTGGCGAACTCTGTCCACGGCAACAGGTCGGCCCAGTTATCATGATGGTCAGTAAAAAAACAGCGCAGGAACTGCTCTAGTCCCTGATTGGCACGCTCAGCAGCCCCATTGGTCTGGGGGTGGTATGCGGAGGAAAAGGACAATTGGATGCCCATCTGTTCACAAAAGGCTCTCCAAAACCTAGACACGAACTGGCTCCCCCGGTCGGACACCAGAACTCTGGGTACCCCGTGCAACCGGAATACTTCCTTAGCGAAAACCACTGCTAATTCTTTGGCAGAGGGAAGGCCACGGAGAGGTACGAAATGAGCCATTTGAGAAAACCTGTCCACCACCATAAGTATGAAGGAATATCCCCTAGACACTGGCAATTCTCCCATAAAGTCAATAGAAACGTGAGAGCAGGGACGTTCGCCATTAAGCACTGGTTGAAGTAGGCCCACAGGGAGGTGTCTAGGGGTCTTGGCACGAGCACAGGTGGCACAGGCATTGGTAAACACGGCACAATCTGCCCTCAAGAGGGCCACCAGAAAACTTGTGAAAGTGACCATATTAATTGATCCCTACCAATGTGCTCAGCAGCCTTAGAGGAATGGTAGGTTTCAAGTAGTCTAGTGCGGAATGGCTCATCAACAAAACACTTGCCCACTGGGGTTTCTGGGGGAGCAGTACCCTGGGTTGGCAGAATCTCTTCCCCAAGTGGAGAAGTGATACTAGTGTGTAATGTGGCCAATATACGATCAGGCTGTATAATAGGTGCTGGGACCTTGCCCCTGTCTGTCTCAGGCTCAAATTGTCTAGACAGGGCATCAGCCCTAACGTTCTTGGAACCTGGCAAGTAAGATACAATAAAATTGAATCGGAAAAGGCACAACGCCCATCTGGCCTGGCGAGAAGACAATCTTTTAGCTTCTGAAAGATAAGTCAGATTTTTATGGTCTGTGAGAATCAATACAGGATTTTTGGTGCCTTCCAATAAATGACGCCACTCCTTAAGAGCAAGAATGATAGCCAGTAGTTCTTTGTCACCTATCTCATAGTGACTCTGGGCAACAGACAATTTCTTTGAGAAAAATCCACAAGGTCTGAGGGTACTCCCTTTTTCTGGTCTTTGAGAGAGTACTGCCCCCACCCCGATCTCTACGGCATCGACCTCCAATGTAAACGGGAGAGCTGGATTGGGGTGGGATAACACTGGAGCAGCAGCAAAGGCAGATTTCAATGTCTCAAAGGCACATTCAGCCGCCTCGGACCATTGGGAAGGATTAGCGCCCTTATGAGTAAGGTCAGACAATGGTTTAACAATCGAGGAGAAGTTCTTAATAAACTTTCTGTAATAATTAGTGAAGCCCAGAAATCGCTGAATCGCTTTTAGGCCTTTAGGTCGTGGCCATTGCAAAACAGCCGCAAGTTTCTTCTGATCCATGGAAATACCCTCCTTAGAAATAACGAACCCCAAGAAGGGCACACTGGATCTATGAAACTCACATTTTTCCAATTTGCAATACAATTTGTTCTTACGTAGGTGGAGCAACACTTCTGACACATCCTTGATGTATTGTGACAGATCATCTGAGTGAATAAGTATATCGTCCAAGTAAACCACCACACAGGACTGCAGCATATCTCTGAGGATATCATTAATTAGTTCTTGGAACACTGCAGGTGTATTACAGAGACCAAACGGCATCACTAGATATTCATAGTGCTCGGATCTAGTGTTAAAAGCCATCTTCCACTCATCACCAGCTCTGAACCGAATCAGGTTATATGCTGCACGTAGGTCCAGTTTTGTGAAAATGGAGGAACCTTTTAACCTGTCAAATAATTTGGTGATGAGTGGTATCGGATACGCATTCTTAGGCATCAATTTATTTAAGCCACGGTAATCAATGCATGGTCTTAATTCGCCATTCTTTTTCTTCACAAAAAAGAACCCAGCCCCAGCTGGTGAGGTGGATTTCCTGATTATCCCTCTTTTGAGGGCATCTGAAATATATTCCTCCATAGCTTGGTTCGCCTCACAAGACAAAGGATAAGTACGGCCCCTAGGGGTACCACCCCCGGGGGTAGTTCAATTGCGCAATCGTAGGACCTGTGCTGAGGCAGGGTGCCAGCCTCCCCTTTACTGAAAACATCACTGAACTGTTGGTACTCGTCTGGCAATGAAGGGGAGGCACACAGAATCTTTACCGGGTGAGACACACAATGCTCCATACAGTATTGGGACCAGGCAGAAATCTCACACTTTTGCCAATCAAACTGAGGATTATGCAATTGCAACCAAGGAAAACCCAGGATGACTGCATGGTGAGGAGAACTGATTATCTGAAACTGCTGTTCCTCTTTATGGAGCGCCCCAATAGTCATAGGAAGTGGCATTGTTTCAAACGTAACCTGGGCAGGTTGCAGTGGTCTGCCATCAATAGCCTCAATAGCCAGAGGGTATTCTCTTTTAACCATCGGAATCTTGTGCTGTGTTCAGCAAAGGCATTATCCATGAAATATCCGGCAGCACCAGAATCAATCAGGGCCAGAACCTCCACAGAGCAATCTGCCCAAGAAAGTACCACCTGGATGGTGGGTTTTTGTATGCTCAAACCTGGGGACGGATGAACACCACCTAGGGCCTGTCCCCCAAGGTATGGGACAGGTTCTTAGCAAGTGCCCAGATTTACCACAGTATAAACATAACCCCTGCCTCCTGCGAAGTGCTCGTTCCTCTTTGGTTAGCCTGGTAAAACCTAATTGCATAGGTTCACCAAGTTCCCGTGCATGGTCATTGGATTTAGGCAGCGAGGGAGGGATGGGTGGTTAAAAATGAACTGCTAGGCCCAGTGCTTTTTGACCGTCCCCTACGGTCTTTAGCCATAAGCCTGTCCCGGATCCGAGTGTCAATTAGAATTGCGTAATCAATATATTCGTCCAGATCATTAGGCAGCTCTCTAGCTGCAGTTTCATCTTTGATATAATCACCCAGACCTTGAGCAAAGGCAGCCAACAATGCCTCATTGTTCCAACCTACCTCTGCTGCTAGTGTACGGAATTCTATGGCATACTCGCCCACACTTCGTTTGCCCTGTTGAATCTCCATTAGATGTTTAGCAGCAGAGGTGGTTCTACCAGCGATCTCGAATACTCTCCGAAATGTTTGCACAAATTCCCTGAAATTTTTTGTGCAAGGTTTAACATTTTCCCATAAGGGATTGGCCCATGCCAGTGCACACCCAGTCAATAGGGATATCATAAACCCCACTTTACTGCGATCATTGGGAAAAGCATGAGAGGTCAATTCCAGAAATATCTCAAGTTGATTGATAAACCCTCTGCACAGACCGGGTTCGCCATCATATCTGAGTGGCAATGGTGCAGAAGCAGTTAACCCTTTAACTGCAGCCACAGAGGAAATACTTGGAGACTGTATACATCCAACCAAATACAACAGTCATAACTGTTGCAGCCTCTGGTATCCTAGCAACACTACAGAAAAATAAACTGACCAGCCTGCTACATCCTATTTAGAACTTGAAGTGTTCCTGAACACAGGGAGAGAAGTTACCCGAACGGAGACGGGAGAAATTCTCCGTGTGCCTGAATTGTCAGTAGACTTTGATAACAGAGCCCTGACCTCTTCCAATTGTGAGTGCATATATTTTCTATTTATTAATAGATCGTTTATCTAGATATACTTCACCATTGGCGCCCCTTTTGTGTGTTTGTTTTTGGTTTCATCCATGTTTTACAGCCAAGAGAGAGTGTGACTAGGGAACTGCCTACGGTCCTACATTCTATATGTGGATACCTACCGGATCTGGAGATGGTTCTAATTTCTCCAGGTGTCTGTTTAGTCAGTACTGGCATATGCCGTAGCTGACAATACACTTTTGTGAGTACGCACATTAGGGTGCGGTGGTGGTTTAGCCTTTGCAGTCTGATATACACAAGGGGCACCCCTTGTTGTTTGTCTCTCCTTTCTTTTCTGTAAGTATTACAACACACACTAGCAGCAGCTTCATCACTGGCAGCAGACACAGCACTGGTGGCAGCAGGGGCAGTAAGTCTTACAGCAGACACAGCACTGGTGGCAGCAGGGGCAGTACGTCTTACAGCAGGCACAGTACTGTTGGTGTCACTGTTAGAAGGGGCAGCATGTCAGACACCTTGCACAGCACTGGTGGCAGAAGGGGCAGTGCTGGCAGCAGGCGCAGCACTGGTGGTAGCACTGGCAGCAGGGGCAGCACATCTGACAGCAGGCACAGCACATCTTACAGCAGGCGCTGCACATCTGGCAGCAGGCACAGGAAGCTGACCTGTCCTGCTCTCACTACTACTACCCTTTTGTTCCTCCCTTCAAATTAATTTCCCCAAAAACCCTAGAGGTGATTTAGGGGGACTGTCCAGCATTGCTTCTGTAGTGCTCACTTGATTTCAGCCACATAGCAGAAATCAAACTCTCCATGTTTAAGAAAATGAGAAAATAAATATGGGAGAATAGAAGATGATCTCTTCTGCAATCCTGAGAGGCAGAGCACTAAAACTGGAGGCTGCTGTTGGGTGAGGTTTGTGCTGGGAGGGAATATTCTCCTCCAGAGAGTTATAGTTTGCAAGTGCCCTTCTTCCTAGTGGTTGCTACCTAACACATGGTTTCTGTGTTCCACAATAGATGGAAGAGAAAATTCACCAGATCACTTACATAAGGAACAAAATAATTGACAAAAAGGTACCACCTGGCCACCGAAAGAAGGTACTGTTACACCTATTTTGGTGCCACATTGTCTCTTCAAATCTTCCCGCACTTCCCGCTCTCATATGTGTACTAACAGGAATTTTTATGCACATTTTATGCCTTTTCCAGAGCACTTTTGCACCTGTTTTTTTCTTTATTAATAGTGATCAGCCTTTGGGTTTGCTGCTCCTGTAGTACTTCCTGTGTACCAAACCTTGGTTTGTCTCTCTGACCACAATCCAGATTCTGTCTGCCATAGTTCTTGGCGTCTCTCATTGATTAGGGACCTGATCCGTCTAATCTTTGGCTTTGTCGACCTGTATCCTGAATTGGTCTGTTACTTTGCCTAAGCTCTAGTTTCGCCTGCTGCATTCTCAACCTGCAAATGAGCTCAACCAGGTCTGATCCTGGCTTATCTGGGACTGAGCAATGTGACATTGCAGTCAACATTATTAATTCGAGTTTCGGATACAGCAAGGGTACACTTTGTTGTTGACATCATTATCAGGCTCCTCTCCCTAACTATGCTCTCTAGCTTTTGGCAGAATTGGTACCTGTCATCTCATATTCCTACCACTCCATAAAGGCCTACCTTTCTAAAATTCATAACAGGTACAGGATAACTTATCTGGCATAACCAGGCTGAAAATCAGATTGGTCTGAAAGAGACAAATGGCAATGTAGCAGATAGTGGTGGAGATATGAAAGCAAGAGATGAAAACAAACTAATTGCACCACAGAAGACAAAAAAAAACCCATTTATGTAGTCTGGAGGGGTCCTGATGCCCCCCAACAAGGTCTTAAGTTAGATAAGAATAAAAATATAATCCTGTATGTACCACAGAGGTGTCCATCCAATGGCCAGCAGGGAATAATGAGAAATGTTGTCTTGAACAGCTGAGGGCTTCAGGTTCCTGTTCTACGTGAATGCCTCTACTATAGCAGGAATAAGGAAAAGGATTATGTCTGCACTGATTTCCTTATTTTTTTCAAGAATAAAGCTAATTACATAGGAATTTGGAAGAGGAAGGAATATTCAGCTCTCAGAAACAGTTCTTTCAGTCATATTCATGAAGCTAAAAACTTGCAAATCTGAAGCAAACCAACATCATTATGAGAGCATTATGAGAGGCATAACAATTCTCATTGATTCAAATGTGGCTTTGAACATGGGCATCTGCAGAAATGTTTCCAGGGGGAGGAAGGGGAGTCAAAATCAGGGTAAGTCCTAAAGTCCATGTCATAAGTAATGGCCCAGGTCCTCATATGCACAAATGGTACCAAAGAGCTTACAACTGAAATGAATCTACACAACTGATACCACACATCTTAAAATTGAAGTTGAGCTACATTATTGATACCACAAAACTTACAATTGAAATGAAGCTACACTAGTGAGACCACAAAGCTTACAAATGAAATGGATCCATGCTAGTGATATCACAGAGCTTACAGTTGAAATGTTGCTACTCAAGTGATACCACAGAGCTTACAATTGAAACTGAGCTATATTAGTGATACCACAGGGATTAGGGAGAGTGTGAGGCAATGGGGTGAGAGGGTATAAAGGGTCCAGAGCTTGTTCTACTGTTCACTGGTAATATCAGCCCCAAAAATTCACTCTCTAACATCCCCACCCCTCTTTTCTGAACCCCTTTCTACTTGCCTACCTTTTCTGGTGCATGAGGAAGGTCAGCAGGTTTCAAAGAAGAGGTCTATGCCTTCTGTGGCACAGTCCTCTATAGCCAGCTCCCTCTCTGTCCTCCTCAGCTCAGTAATACAGCTTGATGGGATATGATATCATATGCCGATGCTCTGAATTATTTGAACACCAGGAAGCAAGAGGAACATGGCTATAGAGGTCTGTGGTGGAAATGACACAAGCCTATATTAAGGGAAGGCACTGGAGTGGTGGGGGCTGGGCTGGGTTCACTGGACTCTTGGCACCCATCTAAAACCATCCCTGGGGCAAGTGCCCTTTCTCCCCCCCCCACCTGCGGGCATCTATCCTTTGATCCCATAGATTGCTAGAATGGACCAAAGCATTGCTTTGTAATACACTGGAGATCTCTCTAGCATTCAAAGGCTAAAGAGTTCAATTTAAAAAAGAATTTAAATTTAAACCAACTGCACCATAGTGGAAAAATAAAAAATTCTGTTAACCCTTTGAGTGCCAGAGGGGTATGTGACACATTGCAATGTATTGCGTACCTGAATTATACTCAGTTTTTAACCCCTTGAATGTTAGAATAAGTACAGTTTGCTTGTTCCCTTTGCTCATATTTATAAAAGAAAACTGGCGTTATTCTGAGGTAAATCAACTGCATCACAGAAGGCAAATAACATTTTCTAAATTCCCAAGAGGTTAAAAGCCCTATTTAGTTTAACAAAAATGTTTCTTTGTCCCCTATAGTACAGTTGGTTTTCCCCAGAATAACTCCAGTTTGCATTCATAAATATGGTCCCTTCTGTCCTATTCATTCAGCTAAATATGTGCAAATCTGTAGTAGACCAACTGCACCATAGTGGAGGGATAAAACAAATCTTAATTGATTTAAATTGAGATTTATTTTAACCCTTTGCATGGGAGAGAGTCCTCCAACACATTGTTTTGCAATTCATTGAAGACCTTTCTAACTTTCAGTGGTTAAAAGCCCCTGTTTAGCTGAGGAATTATTTATCAAGATATGTTGCAATTCTGGAGCAAACCAAAAGTATCAAATTTTGAAATTAACATTCTCCAAATTAACATGGGCATTTTTGTTTACCTTCTAAGGTACAGTTGGTTTGCTCCAGAATGGCACTGATTGGTGAATAAGGTCCTTTATGTCCCAGTGCATCATGTTCCTGTTGTCAGTGTGTATATATGAATATGTATTCCTCTTTATATAACCCAGTGTGTGAAGTAATTCAAAAGTTGAATATCACCATATATGTATTACTGTATATTCTTAGGGACAGTAAACCCTTCCTTATGTTTTCTTGTTATTGAACTTGTTTCACTCTTACAAGTGGAGTTATATAAATGAAGTAATAATACATCTATACCTACAGGTCTATATTCACTAGAATAAATTGGAAGGAGTAAGTGTTGTTCATGGCCATTCTGGCTACATTGACTAGAATGTTTTTAAAGTGGGCCTATAACATAAGATAAGTTTAGTTAATTTTAACAGTTTAAGGAAAGCAATGCGTTGTGTACCCCCCTGGCACTCAACGGGTTTTAAATCACTTCACAACATATCTTAAGGTGGGGGACAGGTCCACTTTCAAAGATGTGTCCAGATGTGTCACTGTGGCCAGAAGGGCCATGAACAATATATGCAAGTAAGGTCCAAATTCAATGTATGATTGCTGTTTTTTTTTTAAAAACAAATGGAGATCCCAGGCCCCACTATGGGCATCTGATAAACGTTACTTTGTTTTATTCATGTAACAGGATCGCATGTGGAGAAAGAATCGATCACGAGTACAAAACTGTTATGGAACAGATCTCAATAGGAATTTTAAGATATCATGGGGTGGTAAGAAAACTATTTTCTTGTGAGGGAAGAGTTAAAGTCAGAGGAGTATTTTTAATTTATATGATACATATGTATATGTAGTGATCATATGATGGCACTAGTCACCATTTCTATTATGTCTAGAGGAGCAGGTATAATGGAAATCAGGATGTTCTCTTCAGATACGTGTTTTTAGACTTAAAGTGTTAGTAATGTCCAAAAAAAATGTTTTGCATTTAGAAGAGCTTAAAAAGCTGAGCTAAATGCAAAAAAAAGTATCTCTCAAACCGCTATGGTTTAAGAGATACAGGCGTTTAAAGTTTGCTGTTTCCTACTGACAGCTGTAAAGCTGTCAGCAGGAGATTCATGTCAGTCGACACAGAGGCGCTTGAGAAGTGCCGAGATCTCATTACTTACAAGGAATCCCTTCAGTGGAATGGTCTAACGTGTGCCTGGTGTTCAAGCACATGTTTTAGACCATTCCAATGAAGGGACTCTGTGTAAATAACAAGATCTCGGCACTTCTCAAGCACCTCCGTGTCGACCGACATGAATCTCCTGCTGACAGCTTTACAGCTGTCAGTAGGAGACAGCGAACTTTAAACGTCTGTATCTCTTAAACCATAGCGGTTTGAGAGATACATTTTTTTTTGCATCTAGCTCAGTTTTTTAAGCTCTTCTAAATGCAAAACACTTTTTTTGGACATTACTAACACTTTAAAGGGATAGTAACACTTAATATGTAGTAAAATGTATATTGTAACATTTATCCTCCTGAGTACAACAAGGGTACTCCCATTACTGAGAGGTGTTTTATTAAAAAGTTAATGCAGCTCAAACTTGAATTTTTCGTAGGTGCAGTATCTTGATGGCCTGAAATGTTACAGGGGTGCTGTTGCTATACCATCCAATGGACTGCTCTGGTCAATTGACCATTAACTTCCATAGGATGGTATAGTAACAACGTCGTTGTAAAACTTCAGGACGTTGAGATACAGCACCTAAAAATTTATAGTTTGAGCTGCAACATTTGAATAAAACAACTCTTGGCAATGGAAGTACCCTTGTCGCACTTAGGAAGATAAACCTTGCAATATAATTGTTACTGTAGTGTAAGTGTTACTATTCCTTTAAATACTGTGTCCCTGAGGACGAAGGATGATTCTCTGGTTTTCAGAGTGCCCTGGAACCCCACCCACTAAAAGCTCAGTTCCAACCACTCCCACCTACTCTCCCTGGCTTTCCATCTCCCAATCCAGCCCTCCTTAATTAAGCACCACCTAGATTATAATGCAAAATCCCATAATTTAGTCGCTCCCTCATTGATACTCCAGGGGAGCTTGAAAAACAAAGCTTCCCAGTTATGATACTGGCAAACACAGCTTCACCAGAGCAAGTCTGTATATAGATCAAGTCTGAACCCCATGCCCATTACATTTTCAGAAAAATGGGATACATTAATTCTGATTTCCTCTGCACTTTCTTAAAACAAGAAGTAAAACAAGGAGGTGGGTAACAGAATACCCTAACATTCTCACATTGTCCATCACTTGGTACCAGCAGTTCAAAGCAACCCATATTTTGGCAAAAATAGTTTTGCTCATATGCAAAAGGAAGGCTTAGCATACAAAATAAGCTCATTAGCATCAGCAGTACAATTCTGGGTTAAAGCAACTATACCTAAGGGGACAAACACAAATTCTGATTGATTTCAATGCAGATTTTAACCCTTAGAATGTTATTAAGTTCACCCAACATTCAGTTGGGTTAAAAAGCTCTCCTTAAATCAAGGCAATTTGGGTAATTTTCATGTTCCTTATGGTGCAGTTGGCTTTACCGAGAATTGCTCTTCTCCACTTTATACATAACAGGGATCAAATGAGCAAGTGCAAAAATGTTTTGGTCAAAAAACATTGATTATAATGGAAAAGCAAGCTTACCCTCATTCCATGTATTGCCTGAAACGGGTCACATTACAGATAACATCAATTGCACAATATGTTATTTATTATTTTATAAATATTTTAACTGAATGAAAACCTATAATTAGGACATTAAACATATAGGCAGTATTCAGGAAGCTTAAACCTTTGCGTTGTGTACCCCTCTGGCATGCAAAAGGGTTAACCTGGACCTTTGCCTGCACATACATTATACTAGCCATTTGTTTATAATATAAATAGTTTTTGATAAATTAACATTTATTTGTTGTTGTCAGCAGGTGCCATTTTAAGTTATTAATTTCCTTGCTGGCCTATATTACCACACACTTGAGGGCATGTACTAAGCGATTTTCCAGCAGATTGTGGGCACATTGGGCATGCAGCTAGCTGCACAGAGGGTACATGCTGCAGCCACTATGCACCTATGTACAAAGGTGATTAACCTGAAAATGGCACTCCCATTGTACTTGTCTTATAGAGATAGAGAGAGACAGAGAGAGAGAGACACAGAGAGAGAGAGACTGGATGAGTAAGTGTTAAAAATATTAGCATGGGGTCTGGAGACGTGTAACAATAAATTAATATGAATGAAATATTCATTTAAAAAAGAAAGTGGTCACTGGTAGGGATGGTAGGGATGTCGGCGTGTTTCCACGAGAAATTTAGCAAAAACCACGTTGATACGCATTTTTTCGTGGGAAAATCCGCTTTAAAACTACAGGTTAACTCTATTTCTTGTATTCTCCATACTCACAAGCTCCTAGACTCATGGCGGATTTGTCATCCCTCCCGGAAGGACTATACCTTTTACTCTCATCCCCATAAAGTTTATTCCCGCATAGACTATTTTCTCATCCTCCAGGATCACTTACATCTCTTAGAATCTGCAGCCATTGATAACATTACCTGGTCAGACCATGCGCCTATTCGTCTTGACTTGCATGTGCCTAGAGATAACCAAACTTCCCCACACTGGAAATTGGATGAATCCCTTCTTTTGAATCTGGATAATGCTGCCCACCTTAAGGCAATTCTTGACCATTATATCTCTGAAAATAGAGATGGTTCCACTTCCCCTCTCTCTATCTGGGCGGCGCATAAATGCGTTATTCGTGGAGAACTTATCAAATTGGCATCTACTCGTAAAAAGAAACGTTGTCAACAAATCTCTACATTCTTAGCTGATATTGCCAACCTGGAAACTGCCCATAAAATTTCCAACGCAGATCAGGATTTGTTGCGACTTACTCAACTTCGCTCACAACTCTCCTCTCTCTTAAATATAAAGATGGAACGTCTATTCTTTAAAACGAAATGCGCTTTCTTTGAACGGGGAAACAAAGTGGGATCTCTCTTGGCGCGCCAACTGCGCTCCAGATTCGCTTCCCATTACATCCCCTCGATCCGTACCTCTGTGGACTCATTGGCGCACAAAAAGGCGGATATAGCTGAAGCTTTTAGGAATTTTTACTCCTCTCTCTATAATCTAAGAGATGTTAGTTCTCTGTGCCTAACAGACATCAAATCACGCATTTCGTCATACCTTCGCTCGGCACATCTCCCTCAACTGTCTTCTTCGGCTTGCGAATCTTTGGAGGCACCTATTTCTCAATCTGAAATCAGTAAAGCAATTAAAGCTTTGCCCCCTGGGAAAAGTCCTGGCCCGGACGGGTTCACTCAATTATACTTTCAAACTTTTCAGGATAAACTGGTCCCTATACTTTCCGAGGCTCTTACCTCCTTTCCTACAGAAATTGGGTCCCACCCATCTCTCACTGAAGCTCATATTTCTGTTCTTCCCAAACATGGTAAAGATTTACAGAAATGTGCAAGTTTTTGACCTATCTCCGTACTCAATCTGGATCTCAAGATATACGCTAAGATTTTGGCAGAGCGTATCAAGCCTCTGCTGACCTCTTTAATCAATACAGACCAGGCGGGCTTTGTACCGGGCTGGGAGGCTCGGGATAACACCCGCAAGCTGCTGAACATCATCCATTTTCTTCAGGACGGGACTACACCCGCGGTTTTCCTGTCAACGGATGCCGAAAAGGCGTTTGACAGGGTCAGTTGGCTTTTTCTTGAGAGAACGTTGCAAGCTTTCGGTTTTGGCCCTTCCATACGATGCTTGATTTTGTCCCTATACATGTCTCCCACCGCGAGGGTTCGAGTAAATGGTCTCCTTTCCGACCCTTTTAAGATTTCAAATGGCACCCGACAGGGTTGCCCCCTCTCTCCCCTTTTGTTCATCTTGATCATGGAACCCTTAGCCCAACATATTCGTTCTGACATCCGCATTGAAGGGATACGTCTTGGCTCTACGACTCACAAGCTAGCTATGTTTGCTGATGACGTTCTATTTTCTGTCACGAACCCCGAACAATCCTTAGATGCCATCCTCGAAGATCTAGCAGAGTTTTCAAGTCTCTCTAACTTCAAAATTAATCTTTCCAAATCTAAGGCTCTGGATTTCAACCTTTCTCCTGAGGATCTGCAATCACTCCGCTCACGCACACCGTTTATCTCACATCACATACTTGGGGGTTAACCTGTCTTCTTCTTTCCAATCTCTCTTTTGACTTTGACAAATGGAATCCTCTCTACATATCTTGGTATGGTCGTATCAACACGGTCAAGATGAATGTCCTCCCCCGCCTTTTATACCTGTTTCAGACTCTTTCCATACCTATTCCTTCTTCCATTTTCTCTCTTGTTCATAGCTCCATTCGCCGTTTTCTATGGCGTTCCAGGCCTCCGAGGGTAGCTCTTAAATGTCTTTTTCTGCCTAAATCCAAAGGGGGTCTGGGACTTCCAAACTTACTCAAATATTATCAGGCGACGATTCTCGCTTCCATCATGGACTGGGCCCATTCCAGCTCTGGGAAATCCTGGGTCAACATCGAGAGGCGAGAGGTATCCTCTGGGGATCCTCTAGTTGAAATATTTTTCCCCTCTAAATTTAGGACCAAATCTTTCAACTCTCATCCTATCATCTCCAACATATTCGGGGTTTGGTCCTCTTGCAATTTTGGTAACAATTTATCAAACTCTCCATCTCTAGCTTCTCCCATTTTTTATACCCATGACTCCTCCTTCTCTCTTCTGTCGGCTGCTTTTCGTTACTGGTCAGAGATTGATCCATTACGCATAGCGGATTTGATTTCCAATGACCGCATTATGCCATTTGATGACTTAAAATCCAAATATTCTCTACCTGCTTCTGCAATGTGGACTTTTTTTCGCATAAAACACTTTCTTGAACAACCGAAGTTGCAATCTATTTGGTCTTCGCCGCCTACTAAATTTGAATCCATTTTATTATCTTCTAGGAAACCTCCCAATACCCTGGGGAAAATTTACGCTATTTTATCTTCTTCCTCCTCAGCTGTTCAACCTCATTATGTAGAGGCTTGGGAACGTGAACTTGGGGTCTCACTCAATTCTGAGGCGTGGCAAGCTATTTGGAGAGAGGCCGCTTCAGCTTCCATCTCCGCTTCTGTTCTTGAGTCTCACTATAAATTCATTTCGAGATGGTATATGACCCCATCTAGATTGAACGCCATAGCTCCCTCTGTTAGCGCATTGTGTTGGAGGTGCCATTTGGACATTGGTACTCCATCCCACATTTGGTGGACATGTTCCAAAATACATCCTTACTGGACTCAATGCCTAGATACTATTATGTCCTGTTTACACATCCGACTCTCTGGGACCATTTGGCAGACGTTATTTCTTCTAGGTCTCCCTAGAACACAAATCCTTCATAAATATATATTACGCACTATGTTACTAACGGCTAAGGCCCTTATCTCTTGCCAGTGGAAAAAGTGGCACACATGGCAGTGTGGTGGAGGATAATCACAGGCAGGGCATCAAGCGGCATCTGAGGAGATTGCATCCCACAGAATATGCTAAGATGTGGCAGGGAGGGTTCATCATTACTAATAGACTGTCAAAAAGTTGTCATGTGTCCTTAGCTGGGTGTGGACAAAGGGCATAGTGACAGCAGCAGTACTTGGTGTCTGGAACAGAGCAGTCAGTTTCAGCTTTTACCTGGTGAGCTGTTACATGTGATTGTTATAGAGATCACCTGTGACAGTTGAGCCAATGACAAAGGAAATGTATACTATATAATGCCTTTGTCAGTTTTCTCTGCAACCCTCTTCCTCATTGTGATCGTAAGCAAGAGAGAAGCAGAGAACAGAGCTGGAAATCATTAAAATTGACAAAATTGGACATTGTTTTATTTAAATTGGTGGTGCTTGGGGCAGGACTAGGGGTAGGTCACTTGATGACCTATTGCCACGACTTTGTGTAAATAAATAAATGATTTAGAGCAAAACCAATGTATTTTATTTACACAGACTAATCATAAACATATATATTTAATTTTAAACAAACATTTATGTGAGTTTTTTTACTGAGCAATGTAATACACTTATATACACACACACCACAAAGTCTGATCTCCAAAAAGTAGGACACCAGGGAGGGAAAGAGGAACATGTGCATTTTTTCCTCAGAAGGACAAAGGGACATTTAGGAGGTATGAGCAAAAGTTCATACCTTTTATCCAGAAATGCACTAACTAAGCAGAAAATATCACATGAAAACTTAGCAATATGTTGTGTTTTTTATGATATAATCAAACGATACAATTGATTATATCAATAAATATGGCATAAAAAGAAAACCCTACTTAGCTTTAAATAACAGCTTATAATTTGTGTTGTTGTGTTAAAGGAACTAGAGAGGAAATATGATTGACCAAACACATACTAAAAAGATTACAATTGTTCTGGTCCTCTTGTGAAAAAAAAATTGTTCCTTAAGGGTAGGAGTGGGTGATAAAATTTGCCTCAAACTGAAATCTGTGAATTAAGGCACTCCCCACTTGGCAAATAAATTCCTGCAAAAAGTGCAGTTTTTTCCCATTTTTTTCACCTAGCTCATTTCATTGAAATCAATGTGAACATTGAATTTACACACAACACATAAATATTTTTTTATTTTCCAAAGGTATAGTATTAAAGGGGCATGGGGGTGCCTGTGTTGGTGGGATGTGGGGAAATAATCAGTTGAACAGGAAATTTTTTTTCTTTTTTGGGGGGGGGTTGTTTACTTGGATTGAGCAGTTAAAGGGACAGTAATGTCCCATTACAAAATGATTTTAGTCTTGTTGTGCTTAAAAAATTAATCTATATGCCACGCCTATCTCTCAAACTGCTATGGTTTGAGAGATATTCACATTCAAAGGTCCCCCTCCCTCCCCTTCTCCTGATGTCAGCTATAAAGCTGACAGCGGGAGATCCGTGTCAGCTGAAACGAGGAGGCTCTTCATCAAAGCTGAAATCGCGTTATTTAAAACAAACTACTTCATTGGAATGATCTACAAAGTGTGCTTGTAAACCAGGCACATGTTGTACACCTTTCCAATTAAGTAATTCTTTTCCAATAACGCGAGCCGCCAGTTGGTCTCTGAACGGGATCTCATGCTGAGGGGGGGACCTTTGAATGTGAATATCTCTCAAACTAGCTGTTTGATAGGTAGGATTTGTGGCATATAGTTTAATTTTTTTAAGCACTACAAAACTATAAGAATTTTTTTGGGACATTACTGTCCCTTTAATAAAAAAAATAACTCCTAAATACAATTACCCCCCCCCCCATAAGACATGGTATAAAAGGGGTCTGAGGAGTGTGCCTGTGTTGGTAGGTGGAGTCTGGGGAATCAGTTGAACATGGAATTTGTTTTTGGGGGGGGTTATTGACTGATATTGGGGGGACAGTTAATAAAAAATCAATAAAATAAGAAATTTGTATGTAAAGTGATAGAGACAGGAACCTCCTGACATAAGCTGCCACTGGGGTGGACTGATACTTGAGGAAACATTGACTTGTAGTAATTAAACTTATTAGAGGCACAAGCCCTGAATAAACATTGATTTGTAGGACTTAAGCTTGCTTGACACAAGCCCTAAGGAAACATTGATTTGTAGGACTTAGGCTTGTTAGAAACTAACCCCCAAATATTGTTGGTTTTTTTGTAGGACTATGTTTTTTTATTTTTTCATTTTTTAAAGCACAAGCCCTGAGAAAAAAATGCACTACTAGCCTACTGCCAGCAGGTCATGTTGGCCAGTGGCCATTTTGCAACTGCTGTTCTTGCTGCTGCTGCTGAGTTGTTTAAGCAACAGGATGATTAGGCAGCTGAAAGGGAATGGGATCAACAATAGCAGTAACATGGGTGATGGATGATGCAGGTTCCACTTGCCACGACTATCTCCAGTGATGTGTAGTAGCAGCACAATAAGTAGCCCCCAGTCTATGTGGAGAAAAGAAGAAGTTGGCCAATAATTCTTCTCGAACTGCCCCTCCTCCAAAATCATGGGTGTTTTGTTATTATAATATAAATGTTTCCCTTGAGAGCAGGAACTGTGCCTCTCATCAGCAACTGCAATGTGCACAGTGTGTGTGGGGGCACAACTATATCCAAACACCAAGACACCAGAAACCAAGTACTCTCACTGTATCCCTTGTCTAGACTCTGCAAAGGACACATGACAATTTTCTGACAGTTTAATAGTAATGATGAACCCTCCCTGCCACCATCTTAGCATATTCTGTGGGATGTTTTCTCCACAGATGCCACTTGATGTCCTGCTTGTGATTCTCCACCACCAAACTGCCATGTGTGATCAATGCACCACACAGTGTGCAATGGGTGAACACGAGCTACCACATCCTAACATCAACAGAGTGGCTATCATTTGGTGGGGGGGAGGTAACAATGAACGAAGTGGAGTGGTAGAAGATGTAGTTACCCTAGAAGGTGATGGTGAGGTAGTTGTTTCAATTGTCATGGAACTTCCAATTTCTGCCTGGGTTTCTCTACTCTTACTCCTCTATGATCTTTGCATCACCTCTTGTTGCCCTTCTGGAGAGTCAGGGGGTACAGCAACAGTGGTGCTTGGTTTCTGTGGTGGGTGTTTAGATTTAACATGTTTGACATAACTGTCATGGTGTCTGTGTTTTATGTGTGATATCAGGGAGCTTGTGCCAAGGTGTGTTCCCTCCTTTCCTCTTCTCCCTGACGTCACACATTGCACACAGTGCCATTGGTGATGACTGCACTGTGCCTGCCCCAAGAGAAAAATAGTCTCACACCCATGACTTCAGGGGATATAGAACTGGTGGAGAAAAATTGCCTCTTTCTTATTGTTGCTGTTGTTGCTGTTGCTGCTACTGCCTCAGATTTAGCACTGCAACTAGGACCAGAAGTATTGCTGGCACTGGTAAGTGGAACCTGTCCTAGTCTTGCATCACTTGCTGATCCCATTCCCACTGTGTCCATGGTGGACTGTGGCACACTAGCTTGCTCTTCAGCATCCTTCTGCCCTTGCATTTCAGCAGCAGCAGGAATTAGAGCAGTTGCAAATTCCTCAAATTCCAAAATCTCACTGCTAGTGGTGGTGGTGATGCCCATCCTCATCCCTGTCTCCCATCCCTTCTCAGTTTCTGCTAAAAAGGACATCAATGTCTCTTCCACCATCATCATCACCACTATTCCCTATGTGCTGCTGCTGCTCTATTACAGACATCTCACTGCTGCTTGGAAGAGTTGACGAGCAATGTGACAGAGGGTCCCCTAATGTAACACTTGGCATTTATTTCTGACCTGAAGAAGACAAACTGGCAGCATTGCCAGCAGACACAGGCAGCTGATCTGTGCTCCTGCTGGTGCTCGTGGTGTTAATTGTGCGCCTCCTCTCCCCCAACCAATACTGCTACTACTACTAACAACAACCACACCAAGTTCAGCCACAGAGTCTTCATCCTCACATTCACTAGTAATATGAGGATATTGTTGATTACCCCCTCCTTCACTCCTAACGTTAACAGGCTGCTGGAACTTAGTAGCAGTAGCACTAGCACTGGCGGGACTGCTTGGGGATGGCAAGTTAGGGTCCCTTGATGTCACACTTGGCATCATCTTCTTCTCCCCCCCCCCCCGAGTATTACAAGACACACTTTTTTCTGACATTACTATCCCTTTAAGCAATTTTGACCCTTCAGTGTTGGTGCAGCTAATTCGATCCAGAAATGAATAGGTTTAATATGAGATCAGGTTAGGATATATGAATGAATATGTTTATTTATATAGCGCCACAAGTGTACGCAGCGCTTTACAATCTCAGAGTTTAAACAATACAGGGTTACAGGTGCTTTTTGTAGAGTGAAACATTGGGTGCGAGGTCCCTGCCCGAAAGCTTACAATCTAAAGTGGTAATGGGAGACATACAGAGTACATTAGGGTCAAGTGCTGAATACAGTGCTAGTTTTCATGATAATAGAGGACATCAGTAATGTAAATCATTTATAAGAGCATTCATTGTACAACATCAGTGCCTTCTAGCATGTTGAGATTTTATCCAAGAGGTGCATTTTCAAGTGAGATTTGAAGGTTGTCAGAGAGGTGCAGTGGCGCAGGTTGGATGGTAGAGCATTCCATAGATACGGAGCAATGAGAGAAAAAGGTTTGATCCGTGACAGGGCTGTAGAGACAAAAGGAGCTGAGAGAAGACAGTCATTGGTTGACCGTAAGTGTCGGGATGGGGTATAACGGGAGATGAGAGTGGAAATGTAAGAAGGAGTAAGGAGAGAAGTGTCTTGAAAGAGAGAAGTAAGATTTTGTATGATATCCGGAGTTTGATAGGCAGCCAATGGAGAGTTTTGAGGGGGAGTGGGGCAGGGACAAACCTAGGTGACAGAAGAGTAATTCGTGCTGCTGCATTCTGTATAGATTGAAGTGGTTGGAGATGGGAAGCAGGAATGCCAGACAGAAGAATGTTGCAATAGTCCATGCGGGAGAGGATGATTGCATGTATAAGAATTTTGGCTGTGGAGGACCAGAGGAAGGGACGGATTTTTGCAATGTTACGTAAAAGAAAGCGACAGGATTTAGTAATGGCATTAATATGAGAGGAAAATGAGAGAGAGTTGTCAATTATCACCCCTAGACACCGTGCTTCTGATACTGGATTTATGGTAGTGCCATTTACAGTCACCTGGAAGGGTGCTACAGGGCCAGGTCTAGGTGGAAAGAGGAGCAGTTCAGTTTTGGACATATTGAGTTTGAGGTGTCTATGAGCCATCCAGTCTGAGATAGCCGAGAGGCAATCTGTGACTTTAGCCTGGATATCAGAAGTGAGTTGAGGTACAGATAAGTAAATCTGGGTGTCATCTGCATAGAGGTGATATTTGAGACCAAATGAGTTAATAAGATCACCAAGTGTTATTGTGTAAAGAGAAAACAGTAGCGGTCCTAGAACAGAACCTTGAGGAACCCCAACAGAGAGTTGGATGGGGGAGGATGAAGAGGTGGCAGAGGAGACACTGAAGGATCTGTTAGATAGATACGAGGAGAGCCAGTCCAGTGCTGTTTTGCGGATTCCTAAGGAGTGAAGAATGCGGAGGAGGAGTGCATGATCAACAGTATCGAAAGCTGCTGAGAGATCAAGCAGGATAAGAATTGAATAGTGACCTTGAGATTTGGCAATGTGAAGATCATTGACAACTCTTGTAAGAGCAGTTTCAGTGGAGTGAGCATTACGAAATCCAGATTGTAAAGGGTCAAGCAGGTTGTATGCATTGAGGAAGTCAAGTAGGCGTGAGTAGGCTAAGCATTCCAGGAGTTTAGAGGCAAAATGCAGAAGAGAAACTGGTCGATAGCTAGAGGGTGTGTTACTGTCAGAAGAGTTGTTCTTAAGGATAGGTTTTACTAAGGCATGTTTGAAGTCATAAGGAAAGGTAGCGGTGGCAAAGGAGGAGTTGAAGATTTGTAACAGGATAGGGATTAGTGTGGGGGAGAGGGATTGGATGAGGTGAGAGGGGAGCGGATCAAGAGAGGTGACAGGGATAGTTGATGTTTTATTGTTACTTAACCCCTATGTTGCTGGTATGATTGGAAAGTATTGCAGTACAAAGAGTCCCAATTAACCGCAGCAACAAAGGGGCTTGTGTTTAAGGGGAGGGGGGCATTGTAAGGTCAGGCAGGGGCCCTAGAGGGCTTTTGCCATCCCTGCTACATTGCCTGATCCAGGTGCAAGGGAGCAGGTAAATGGTATATGTTATGCTTGCTTCCCTTGACTTATTGATTAAAATGGGTCTGGTTTCATCTTGATGGGGGAGATGCAGCCAGCCATGACCTGGAAAATAACCTTATATATAAAGGCTCTGAGGGAGCTTTTAGTTTGTCGGCATGGGAAGGGGCATGGTGCTTAAAACAGGAGGATCGATGGGCCTATAATGTGCTCGTATTTGATCCTCTTATTTTTAGTACATTTACCCCCGCTATACTATGAATTAATTTAAGCAGAGTCTACATACAGTCTCATTTCTAATAGTGCAGCGAGTGATACGTTTGGTCTTCAATAGAACTAATTTGTATACTATGCAGGGAATTGGCATTAGTGCCAGCAATGAACATATTTTCTCAAAAATCATCTATTTGCAGAAAAATGGCTAGTAACACATATAGGCAGATTTTAAATATCTGTAAAGCAAACTAATCTTTCTTAGTGTGACAAGTTCATGGAACAAACCAACTGCACCTTAAAGTGCAAATTAATATTCCCATTGACATCAGTGGGGCTTGTATTGCCTTGTGTGCTGGAGAAGTCTTCCATGAACTGCAATTTGAGGAAGGCTTACGTTTCTAGTATGGTTCATCTTTTTTGCCCCAGAATCACTCCTCTGTACCTTCTGTGACAAAGTCATATTAAAGAAGCTAAAGTACAATTCTGTGGCAAACCATCTGTACAATATTGGCACAACTAAAATTCCAAATTAAACTGAAAAAAAAAACAGAATTCTAATCCCTTAAATGAATTGAATGCCTTTCTTGAATTATGTTTGCAGGTGTTGGCTCATCGCATGACCCTTGTTCTGATATCTATGGTGGATATGCACCAGAGTCTGAGAGAGAAACCAGGAACATGGCCTACTTTATCCGAAGCCACATTGATACTATCAAAGCTTATATCAGTATCCATTCCTACTCACAGATATTAATGTACCCTTACGCCTATACATACAGACCTGTTCCAAATGCAAGAGAGCTGGCAAGTAGCAATTAGCTGTGTTGTATCCAATTTGTTTTAAAATGCAGCCATGTATAGAATGTATAATTATAATTATATAATAATATGAATTATAAGAAGCTTATAATATTTCTATTTCAGGTTCTAATGCAATGGTATTTTGAATATAAGAGGAGAGATACAATTCTTTGAAAAACATCTGCACTATAGAGGACAAATGAAAAAAAACATAGTAATTTAAATAGTGGTTTTAGAAACATACTAACATAGTTGATTACTTTGAAAAAAGACTTCAAGTTCAACCATTGCCATATCTCCTATGGTGATCCAGAGAAATGGGAAAAACATTGAAGTGGGTAAAAAGAATTGTTCCCAACTACAAAAGGAAACTAGATTTCAACCTTTATCAACATCCAGTCTGTCATAATAGTCTATGTTGTTCTTGGCTAAAAATGTATCCAATATTGTTGAACGTATCTACAATGCCTGTCAATAGAGCATCTCTAGGTAACAAATTCCACCTTGGTATTGTCCTTACTGTAGACATGGCTGAAATGTTTCAACAGAAAAGAGAAAAATGTGAAAAATAGCACTTTTTGCCTTCTGTGGAAATTCTCACAAAAAGTTTTGCTTTTTTTGCTCCCCCCACTGCAATAGTAGCCATAGAATCACACATACTGACCTATACTGACCTACTGCTTTGTACTGCCATAGTAATAGAATAGCAATGCCAATCCCCATCCTTCATCCTCTGAATTGACAGCAATATAACCACACATTGAACCCCAGCCTTAACCCACTTCATTGGTAGCCATAGAATCGTATATTGATCCCTACCCAATCTTGTTCCACATCACTGGTATATATAAACCCACAATTACTGACCCCCAGCCTTGTCTCATGGTAGCCTGGAGCATAATGGGCAAATGTAGGCTCTCCAACTACTTCCAGACTGGAAACACCAGAAGTATATCCCATTGCACACCAGACCAGCCTTGTCAAACAGCAGCTGCGTAACTACTCATACTGACTCCAAGTTTTGTCTCCCTGCACTGGTACCCATAGAGCCACACATGCTGACCCAAAGCCTTGTCCCATGGTAGCCATAGAACCACACAGACTGACCTCCAAGCATTGTCCACTTCAGAGAGCCAAAAATGCTGACCTCCAGGAGTCCCAGCCTTGCTCAGCTACACTGGTAGCCATAGAACCACAATCAATGAGTCTGCATAGCTGCAGAAATTCTTGGGAATAGACAGAAAATGGTAAAGTTCCTCTGGGAACTGTATTGGGTTTAGTGAAAATTAAGACATTTTATACATTTTCAATGAGTAGCAAATTTTATGGTAAAAGTAGGAAATTGTGGGGGGGGGGGGTTTCGAAATTTCTCTCAAGAAAAAAAATCTGACTATTTGTCCATCTCCCTAAATTCTTCCTGCTCCTTTGTTTTTTGCTCAAATCTTTGGCCTCGTTCACACAGATGGCAGAACTGTAGCAGCTACTTTCTAAGGCTAAGATGTAATTGCACGATGTGACTACTTTTAAAATACGCTCAGAAGAACTTAAGTCCCAGTTCTTACAAAGAGGTTACAGTTATAGCTGTATTACGAAAGCATACAAAAGAGCATTATTCACATCACCAAAAATGTCCAAGAAGATCAAAAAATATGATTTGTGACTTCATATATTTGTCACTGGGATTCTCTGGTGAATATCATTAAAAAACATTGGCATCTTTTGTTAACGGATGCAGATTTAAGAGATAAACTGGAAGACCATGTTCAGATGAGCTGCAGAAGGGCACCAGATTTAAAAGATCATTTGGTATGCAGCCATTGTAGTACCCCTAAGCAAGTACTTACTAGGGGATCATTTCCATGTCGCACTGTGTTGTATGTAAATATATGAGCAACACCAAAGAAATTACTTAGAGGTTCAGCAACTATATACAGCTAGGAAAAGTAATAACATGCCAAACAAAAGCAGTGATTTATTGCCTACAATGCCCATGCGGACTAAGATATGTAGGAAAAACTATCCGCAAATTGTCAGATAGATTGAAAGAAAATGTTCATAATATCAAATATGCTTTGAGAGATAAGCAAACCTTAGGTAAACAAATATCTCCAGTGGCCAACCAATTTTTGAGTAACAACCAAGGAAATCTTGATCTCTTAAAAGCATGGGGTCTTCAGACACTCAAATTAGATATTCGGGGTGGCAATTTAAATACTTTATTACTGAGGAATGAAAACCAATGGATTTTTTGGTTGAATGCTTTACAACCATATGGCTTAAATGAAGAGCATCAACTGCATATTCATTTATGAATACCAACACACTGATTCTCTATTTTTTATTTATTTTTTAATTTCAATGTTTAATGATTTACAAGCCTGAGCCAAAAAATACCAGGATTAATTGAAGAAATAGACATTTAATTTATTTTAATATACCTTTCAGCTTTAGAATTATTATATCGTTCAGAATTACATATCTTATGAGTTTCAATAAGAAGTGTTTAATCAGTATTAAAGGATATTTATTCCCGCCTTCTTCTACACATATTCCAGCTGTAGAATCATTATTTGAATTCAGTGTTAGATATTTGATACGGAATCATATGTCTGGTTGCTGATATTTAGCAGAAAGGGTTAAATTGTCAGGAACGAAGGGTTTGGGAAGATTTCCCATGAACTGTAATCATAAACTGCCATTAATGGATGGTGTATCAGATTTAAAAACTCCCGGGAAATGAGGCTGCGGTTTGTTCCAGCCTCACAGAAGAAGCAATTATGCAAAATGCGCATTAGACAGTTAGAGAGGAGTATTCCTCTCAGATCTACATATTTTTTAATGCATCTCCATATTTAGTATTAATGGCAAGCCAGAAAAGCCCAGGCAAGAGTTAGAAAGAAGATTGATTATACAGGCTATGTAGTAAATCAAGCATAGACTATGTCGCTATATGCCAGGAATTTAAGGCATTAGTTAAATTTATGACAAGCCAGAACAGCTCCAGTATTTAGAGCAGGGATTGCATAGTAATCCAGTAGGGCACTGGTTGAAACTCTGAATAGGTCTCAGTTTAATTTATAGATAACATTCAAAAATGGATAGGCACTAGAAAAGATATATTACCACTACATCAAATAAATATCCACCTAAATGGTGGGGTGCACCCAAGAGAAAGAAAACATCTAACACAAATTATAGAACCCCATGGGGGAAAGAAAGAAAGAAAATATCCCCCCAGAGTAACTATAGACAGAAGCTCTTTCAAAGAGGCACTCAATAGTGGAAACTAAGAATCAGATACAAAAATCATCTTTATTTGGAAATAGAAAACATACCAATCACATAAAAACATTTAAAACCACAATTGGTCGGATAGAAAAACCCCAGAGAGTATCGAGTCCATAAAAGTATAAGCCCACATATAACAAATAATACATTTCATACCATACATGAAATATACATAGATCGATAGAATACAAGTAAAGCAATGTCAACTATGGAGGATACTTATCGTACAAGATACCCCTGATGAAGCCGTAATGGCGATACGCGTGGGGCAGGTCAGCTGGTCTGGATAGAACCCAGCATGTTTTAGTCTTTATTCTTTAGCCGAATGTGATGCTCTGTCTCATGCGCTTGAACGTTAAGTATCCTCCATTATATGGGATGTTTTGTATGTGCCAATGGTGCTTTATATATTAAAATTGGTACTATATGGGATACTATATATGCTGTGTCTGGCATTTAGGTGCATAGTTGACATTGCTTTACTTGTATTCTATCGATCTATGTATAGTTCATGTATGGTATGAATGTATTATTTGTTATATGTGGGCTTATACTTTTATGGACTCAATACTCTCTGGGGGTTTTCTATCCGACCAATTGTGGTTTTAAATGTTTTTATTTGATTGGTATGTTTTCTATTTCCAAATAAAGATCAGTTTAATTTATGGCAAGCCGGAACAGCTCCAGTATTCAAAGCAGGGATTGTAAAGTAATCCGATAGGGTATTGTTTCCAACCCTGGACAAGTCGGAACATCTCAGGTAGTTAGGCACTATTCACCAGTTATCTGTTATTTTCTTCAACTATTGGCAAGCCGGAACAGCCCTGGCAATTATTAACAATTGAGCAGATATCCACTCTGTACAAGAGACAGTGTACACTTAGGATCTTTTTCCAATAGAAAACTGGATCAATAATAGAGTACAACTGATTACTATGATGCCCAATGGGCATGAGTTCCAGTACACCTTAGATTAGGATAGTGCATCAACAACACAGCTGTAGTATTTGAGACACAAGTCTAATGATTGGCCGTATTTAACTTAGGTATACAGTAGACATTCCATCTTCATTACATCATGTGTAGTAGATCGTTTTAGACATCTGATCATTTAACCCCTTAAGGAGCAGCGCGCGCATGCGCTGCCGGCACTTGACGACCACGGGGATTTTTTTTTTTTTTTTTTTAGTACTTCCAGTTCAGGGCTCCCAGAGCAGCGTGAGGCAAGCCAGATAATGCCTAAGCAGTACAAATCATATATTCACTTTAATCATTAAGAGGCCAGTGTCTATCAATAATACCATTTGTGCTATAAACGCACTTCAATATAGGGAATTTGTGAGAAGTTATGAGCCAAATATGTTTTCAACATCACAGAGATTTTTGACTTATTTTAAATTCACACAGTTTATTTTTATTTCAGAGGTATCTAATAAAGGGTATATTTTAAACTAATTCCAAATATTAGATCCTATGGAATCCTGGATACCCAGGAACTGATCTAATTTTAGGGATGTGTGATAGTACCACAGGGTTATCTGTATCTATATTTTTGTAGCAGCTACTTCCTACAGTCTCTCTTCTTGGTTTCCACCAATAAGATTAGCATCAAGTTGGCATGTCTAATGGATGGCTAACATGAGTGCCAGTTAATATTTTTTGTCTGGTACCATCTGGGTCATTCGTTCATTGGAAGTTGTGGTTACCATAGCAACCTATAGTAATCTATACATGTTTACACATGACATGTCTGTGTTTTCTAAGAACACAGAGCGAAAGTTTTTAAATGCAAATAATATTAAAGAGAGATTGGTTTTATTAATGAAAAAAATTATTGATAATAGTGAGGTATTAAAATTTTCACCTTTTTGGTCAAAGGAGGTTTCCTTTTAATGAAAAAGTGTGGGGAACCAATGAAGGGCCATTAACGAACTATTTAAAGAGCTGTTGAGTCCAAACATCACATTAATATTCCATATTACAAGCTTGTTGTTTATCTTGTTGTTTGTGGTGTAGTAGTTGGATCCTAACGAGCCAAGAGCTGCAAGACCAAGCCGCAGTGAGAAATTAAAAAGAGAACAATCACATGTTGAAATGCTCTTTGTGTTAAGATAAGGTTTAACCATTTTGTACCATACCACAATATCTGGGGCACCTCCACCTTTGTAATAATAGCAACCTATAGTATCACTTATGTGAAAGGTCTGCCTGCAGCCTCAGAGGCCACTGTGCTGACCTTCTTTGCTGCATAAAGTTGCAATAGGCTGGACTCCTGTGTGTCCACTTGTGCGACTGATACTCATCATGTGAAAGGCACCATAGCACTGCATAGTATCTTTCCCATGGGGCAACATCACCAGTACAACATCACTGTGTTGGTGTCCACCATTTGAAAGAATAAGCTCCCCAGAACTTTCTGGTTTTTAGCCCTGAATATATTGAAATTGTAAGCATTTTCTCTAATGTAACCATTCCCAGTTTGGCTCTCTGTTCATCCATTTTGTTTCACATATTTGTACTTTTAACAGTGTCTACACATGATAATACCTGCTGGTCTTGCAGCAGCTGTGACACTGAACACTGCTGTTAAGACTATTTTCTACCAGTATTCATTATCAGTCTCTAACAAGGACTTCCTTGCTTGCTTGTTTCTAAAAACCCAGATACATAATCTTTTCTTACATGTATCTATATTAAATTTCATCTGTCATTTTTCCTTTCATTAACTATCATTGTCCAAATCTTTCTGCTTAAAAATGCATTAGTGACTTTTCTAGCACTGAACATGTTAAAAACCTGATTACGATCAATGAGACGTTCAAATATTTGGTCCCATATAGTGCAATTGGGTTGCAGTAGAATTGTTCCACTTTGCTTTTATACAAGAGGGCCAATTTGTAAACACAAATACTTGACCATAGTACATTAAAATAACTTTTTAATATTTTACTAGATCTGTTAGAATGGGAGCAGGCTTATTAAAAAGCTGCATTGTGTAGCTCGAAAATGGCTCCCATCAAAAAGTTGACCCTCTCACCTGGAACAGAACACAGAAATCAATAGCTCTCATGGACAAACCTATGGGTTGTCTTCACCTTCCCCCTAGACCCACTATGCCAGTATTTGAAGCTCAGAACATTGGGCGCATGGGGACATGCATTACATAGGGCAAGAAGCTGTCTCAGCCTCAACTCCATTTGCAGGTGTATGCCTGAAAGTTGCCCTTTAAACATAATTGCTTGTGACACAATAGATAAAGGGCAACAAAGCTATCACTGGACATGAGAAATTTCAAAGCTTTCTAATATAAAATAAGGCATGCTAAAATGCTGGAAATCAAATCAAAATCAAGAAGAGCTTATTCTGGAAACATGGCATAATATTGTGAATATGTATAAAGATAATAGTGGAGCATTTCTTAGGAAAACCAACTGCACTATACAGAACATGGAAACAATGCCATTGATTAAAATGGGTCTTTAAACTTCCTGAATGCTAGAGAGATCTAAGGCATTGGGAAGATTTATGTGTTTCCTACAGTGAGGTTAATTTTTCCAAGATTAACTAGAATTATTATTAGTATATCAGTGTAATTTTTATTCTTGAGAAAGCACTTACCTTCTTATAGTTCAAGTGAGTCAATGATTGCTTTTCTTCCTATCACCTTTAAAATTGTGATGCATCTTATCTTATCCAGTGTAACTTATAGTCCAGAAAATACATCAGTATAGCAGTAAACTTTTTATGAATAAAATATGTGTTATAAGACTTTTACTGATGAGTAAAACAAGGATATTCTCACTGTTAGGAGATTTGTGAATCAAAGTTATTACAGTTCAAACTTGCATTTTTAAAAATCAAACTGTTAGCAACAACGCCAAATAGTGTTCAGACAACATACATTTTTATAATTCACTCCAGAGGAGATCCGGCCCGAGATGCAGTGAAGTTCGATGAAGGCTCAGGATGGCGATATTCTATCAGAACTGTCTCGGTGGTACATCGCCAGTATGCACTAACGAGTCTTCTCCATCATATCCCCTTTAATCTGCTACCAATCCACTGACATTCACCATGCCTTCAGCAGGTTTACACTTTTGGACTGAATTCACCAGCAATGGTTCTTTTCCATATGGAAATGCAGGTTAATGAGCCAATTTCTTATTCATGTGGTTGTGTAGGGTTGTTATACTGCTGGTGATAAGTAACGGATGCCCTCCCTTATACATTGCCAGCAGTAGCTGGAAGGACATTTCAATACCGACTTAGACATTTTCTTTTGTCTGTCAGTATCCATTTTGCTCTACTAGCTTTTTTAGCACAAACATTTGGATCAAACCCTAAATTCTATTTTCCATTTTTTTTAAATATGCAACTCTGTTTGACATCAGGCCATCCAGTTAGAATAGCAAATCTGACTTTTTCCAGTGAAGCATCTTTTTCTGTCTCTTGACAAATCAGCTGCATTTTTGCATCAGTGATAGGCATAGCTGAGGTCATCATTTCTACATAAGCCTGCATTTCTTCAGCTATCTTCTCATTTGAAACAGCTGTTTGATCCACTGCTCTGCATAATGTATCAGCGATATTTATACATATGTTTTCCTGGTATGTATGTCAACTTTAGGGCATAGCATTGCAATTTAATCATCATTCTCTGAATCCTCTGTGGACAGTAATTAAAAGACTTTGCGAACAATGCTATCATTGGCTTGTGATCAGTTTCAACATTTACAAGTTGTCCTGAAACAAACTGATGAAATCTCTTACATGCAAACATGATACTGAGAAGTTCTTTCTCTATCTGAGCATATCTTGTCTCAGCACCAGTCATGGAGCGAGAAGCATAAGCTACTGTTTGTCAGTTGCTATAATGTTCTTGTAGTAGAACTGTTCCCAGTCCTGTTTGTGATGCATCAGTTGATATCTTAATAGGTTTTGCTGGCTCATGGAACTTTAACAGCAGTGTGTTTCTTGTTCATGATTCCAGTCACATGAGTTTTTCTTTTCAAGTAGCCATCTCAGAGCTATATTCTCGGACTGATTGAGCATGAATTTTCCCATGTAGTTGACCATGCCCATAAACCTAGTCTTTTTGGTTTGTGGTCTCTGCATGTTTTCAATTACAGATATCTTCATAGGATCAGGTCTGACCCCTTCATTACTAATGTTGTTTCTGATAAACTTTAGTTGTTTTACTCCTAATTGACATTTTTCTTTAGTTTCAAGTTTGCTTGTTGGGTAGCTTTTAGAATCATGTTCTTCTTTAGAAGCTGCCATATGACTATGTCATTCATGGATATGTCCATACCTTCAATATGTTTGTACATCATGTAAATGGTTTTGTGATATACTTCCGGCTTGGATACAATGCCAAATGGTAATCTCAAGAATCAGTATCTGGCATATGGTGTGTTGAATGTGCACAATTTTGCGCTGGCTTCATCCAACATCAATCGTCAAAATCCAGAGGAAGCATCCAATTTACTGAAGTATTTAGAATTTGTAAATTGTGACATGATCTCTTCATGAGTAGGTAACTTAAAAATATTCTTTTTTTTATTGATTTATTTAAATCAGGAGGATCCAGGCAAATCTGTAATTTTCCATTTTTCTTGTACACTATTACCAGAGAATTCACCCACTCAGTTGTACATCTATTTTTGTAATGACTCCCATGCTTTCCATTCTATCAAGACCCGCTTTGAGTTGGTCTTCCAGTGTACACGGTACTTTCCTGCAGGAATGTACTACTGGCATTACTGTTTTGTCTATCATGATGGTGTGTTCACTTGGTAAACAACCAAGCCCTTTGAATAGAACACAGTATTCTTCCATCAAGCTGTCATATTCTGAATCACTTCCTTTTCCAGTACTAGTACTCTTTTCACCAGACCTTTTCTAGATTTAGATCTTCCTCCCTAAGCAGCCTCTTCCTCAGCCAGTTGTCTGATATACCACATACAATTCTGTCTTTTATCAAGGAATTTGCTGCAGTTCCTGAGCTCCATCACCTATTGATCAATTGCTTCTCCAGGCTTCTGCATACAGGTAAAGAATGTGTGCCTTTCATATGTCACATTCCTTTTAGATATGCAATATGCTTCAAACTAATCCATTACTGGCTTAAACCCTTTGAGTGAGGTGTACAGAACGCATTGCTTTGGCACTCAAAGGGTTAATTTCATGTTATTTCTTTCTGGAAACACAAATAAATTGTACACTTGCAGTGCTTCCTCACCCATCACATGCGGAAACAGTGACTCTCATTCTCTTACTTTTTCTGTCAACATCAATTGCAGAGATATAACTCAAACAAGTAACTGAAATTTTGGTGGGGGTTGAAGGCCTTCCATGTAATCTCTGTGGGTTTTCACAGTTCTCAGCGACAAGGGAAGACTGTTGGAACTAGCCTCAGCAGACTTGCAGCACACCAAGCTCTGGAGTATTCTAACACTGTGGGTTCTAATATCATAATAAAGGCAGACATACAAGTCTTCTTGCATTCAGCTTTACTAGTTGTCAGACTCCAGACTCTTATGAACAACCAGCCTGAATCAGTTCAGTCACATGACATCACTGAGCATGAATACACTACAGAGCATGCTCAGCTTCTTAAAGCAGCATAGCCACATAGCATGATACTTATTATGCACATATCATTACAACAGACAGATGATTGGAACCCTGACTTGAGCTGTGTAACTGAGGCAAACTTGATAGATAGCAGACAAGACTGAGTATTTTCTTGAGGGCCAAGGCAAGACATCGCACTCCATTAGTTCTGCTGTGTACTTTAGAGTAAAAAAACACACAGCAATTGAGTAATGACCAGCAAACACACTAGGGGCAGGGGAAGGGGAAAGGAGGAGCAATGCAGGGACATGGGAGTAAAGTGGTAGTTCAAAAACTAAATGCCACCATGGTTTATGCAGCCTGTGCAATATATGATGATGATCTGTCTCCTCCCGGGGAGGATGCAGTTTCTCAAGGTCCCTCCAAAAGTTCCACCACCACCAGCAGCGCCAGTACTATAAAATAAACATATAAGAAGAACAATGAAGATGAGTCGCATTCTAGTGTTGATGATGGCATAATGGAGGAAAGTGTACCAGCTGAATCAACTGCTGCATCTGACAGTGAGACAAACAAGCACCAAAACACCTGCACCTGAAAGAAAAAGTAAAAATAAATTGTTTGACACCTCTAAAAGCTTTGAGGAATATAAGAGTAGTGGGCAAGAAGCGGTGGGCAATGCTGAGAATGACCTAATGAAGACTGATGATTATGATCTAGAACATAACCCTCCAGCTTCCTCCTCTTCTTCAGATGCAGATGAAGTTGAGAGTGAGAAAGATGATGATATAGCCAGAAAGTTAACAGAAAGACAAAGGCTCCCCACTGAAAAGGAAAACTGTACCTGTCTATAAATTATTTGAGAAAACCATTGGAACCTCTGATCCCGTACCAGCAAAGATGCATAAAAATACACATTCATCCTGTCGGTCATCATCTGCATCATCACCGCTTCCAAGTTGTCAATGATATACACAAGGAATAGAGTATGCAGGAGACCCCCGAATATTTGTACACCTCGCATAAAATAAACAAACATTTTGAAATTAATTTGAGATCCTTTCACAATGTAGGTTTGATAAGATACTTCACAGTAAATAAATTTATTAAAATAATCAATTTCACAACAAATGGAGAAAATGGTGAACAATTTGTTGCCTGTGGGTATCAGAAGATCAAATTGGATACAGTATGTAATGATCTATTGAAAAATTCTAGCTTAAATAAAACACAGAAGGACAGTGAACAGGAAAGACTGGTGATAACCACTTAATAGAGTTACAATCAAAATTACTCAACCCCCATTACAAATCAGGTTTATTGTCAAAATGTACAGACTGAAAATACAACTTATAATGATTTCTCCAGTCTCAAAATTATTCAACACCTTCATGGCAAGTATCTTTAGTACTTAGTAGAGCACCCTTTGCTGTTATGACCGGCTGCAAATGAGATGCGTAGTCAGACACCAGCTACTGGCAGTGTTCATGAGGAATCTTAGCCAATTCCTCATGATCAATGGCCTCCAGTTCAGTAATATTCTTGGGTTTGCATGCTGCAACTGCCTTCCTCAAACCCCACCAGAGATTTTCTATGGGGTTCAAGTCAGGTGACTGTGATGGCCACTGTAGAATCCTCCAGGACTTTTCTGAAACCAATCCTTGGTGGAATTTGAGGTATGCTTAGGATCATTGTCCTGTTGGAAAGTCCAATGTTGCCCAAGCATCGGCTTCCTCACAGACGGCATGATGTTTTCTCCTAGGATTTCCTGATACCTCAATGAATCCATCTTGCGTTCCACACGCTGCAGGTTTCCAGTGCCAGAGGATGCAAAGCAGCCCCAGAGCATCACCGAGCTACCACCATGCTCAACTGTAGGCAGAGTGTTCTTTTTAGCATATGCTTCATTCATCTTCCTCTAGACATACCACTGATCCATCGGTCTGAAAAGTTCCAGTTTTGTTTCATCGCTCCACAGAACAGAAGCCCAAAACTATATTATTTATATGATTTTGTGCTTTTGGGTCAGTAGTGGTATACGTCTTGGAGTTCTGGCATGGAAACCTTCTGCGTTTAATATGCACCTTACTGTGCTCATTGAAACCTCAGTGCCTGTTGCCACCAAGTCTTGCTTCAGGTCTTTTTCAGTCACTCAAGGGTTTTTCTCATCATACCTTCTCAGAAATCTGGTTGCAGCCATTGATAGCTTCCTTTTTCTGCCCCACCCAGGTAGTGTAACCACTGTTGCTTTGACTTTGAACTTGTGAACTATGCTTCTAAGGGTGTGTCTAGGAACATTCAGTGCCTTTGATATCTTTTTGTATCCTATTCCTTGCTTGTGAAGGATGATGATCTCTTCTCTTAACTTTCTGGACCATTCTTTTGACTTATCCATATTTCTAACATGCAGTCAAACGTAACACTCAACAAACCCCTAGCCAGTTCAGGTATTTCATGTGTTCCAGCTCAAGCACACCTGTTCAACTAATGAAGCCCTTGAATAGTTGCATCAGGTGTGCTTGAGACAACAGCTGTTTTGCATATTTGTACTGTTGTGAGGGATTCTATTCAGGGGATTGAATAATTTTGAGACTGGAGAAGACATTATAGGTTGCATTTTCAGTTGAATTTGGGGAAAACACTTGAAGCATTTGTTGTGTTGAGCTATTTTAATTGCTTGTGTTTGATTTATTCATTGCAAACAGCTGAAAGTCTGTAAATTTTGACATTAAACCCGATTTGCAATGGGGGTTGAATAATTTTGATTACAACTCTATACATCAGCATCCTTATCAAAACACAAATCTATTAAAAATAATTGGAAAATTCTTGCTAAAAATGAATTTTTGCCACAAAGTTTGAGAAATCCACCTTTAACTGGATACAAAAGAGGAGCTATTCTTCGTGATCTGTTAGTAAACATGGACCCAATCAAAAGCTATACACGACAAAAGGAAATGTGGATTAAATCATCCCCTCTGGGATGTTATCGTTGTAAAGGATGAACCACCTGTGGATCAATGTGACCTGGCATATTTTTCACGCATCCACATACTAATAAACGTTACATGATTAAACAGCATATCACTTGTACTACTGATCATGTTATATACATGATCATATGTCCCTGAGATCTAGTCTATATAGGCAAAGTGATATGTACTATTCGGGAATGTAAGGCTGGGCATAGATCAGCAGTAAAGGTGGCATTTAGAGATCTACATTCAGATAAGCCTGTGGCCAAACATTATCTTAGTGAGAAACAATCAGCTTCAACCTTTAACTTTATTGCTATCGAACATGTCCCTGCCACCAAACAAATTGACCAAAAAAACTATTGCAAAGAGAATGCTTTTGGATTAAAGAATTGAACACTTTGAGCCCATATGGTCTTAATGAACAGAATGTATTCAGTTGTTTCCTTTCTGACCGGTAATAGTTAAAGTATTTAATATATTGCTACTTTGTTCCTCTTTTTCTAGATGACTGCATTCTTCATTTTTACACAGGGTGGCATGGTTGTGTTTCGGTCTCTCTTGGGTTCTATGTGTCTTTGGTGATGGTTCCTCTATACGTTCCCCTTTCTCACTCTGATTGTGCACATCATCATCATGGGCTGTTTGGGGGTTACATGAGGTGAGTCTTTACTAGAGTATTTAACTATCTGCAATTGTTATTTTGTATTTATGTTTGCTTGATAAAGGACCCAACTACGTACTGAAACATTGCATGTTAGCTTACCAATAAATCATTGGTTAATTATGAACTTTAAAATCTGTGAGTGCACAGGTTTTCTTTAACCCTTGAGTGCCAATGCTTGCACTCAAAGCAATATTTTACATTTCTGGAGCACCCGGTACATAATAAAAAAAAAAAAAAATAAAAAAAAAAAATTATATATATATATATATATATATATATATATATATATATATATATATATATATATGTAATCATTGGTGGGTATTCAGAGAGAATAATACTAATACTAAAGAATATCTAGTATTCATTACTCTCCAATTCTCCCATAAGGTAGGGTATAGAAGGCCCCAAATGCTCCACCTCCCACAAGAGATAACATTCATAAGAATAAAATATTCTCCATTTTTCATGAAAGGGAGGCAAATTTTTATCTTGTATATGACATTGTGAAGTTTCAGAATCTAGTTTGAAGCATTAACAGTGAAACAAAATAATTTTCTCTTAAACACACAGGCTTAAAATAATATAACAGAAAACTAAACTTCTACAGACCATTGCATCCATGTGCTACCCATTATAGGGCAGACTCTCTGGCAAAGTCCAAGCCCCACTCAGCCACATAAACGTGTGTTGGCAACCAGCAGCAACAACAACAAAGGTTATTAACATCCCATAGCTAGGATGAGTGCCTCAGCTGCTTCTGGAAATGCTGCACCTTTGATACCTAGTAGTAGGAGCAGTAGAATTGCATCAACATCTAGCCCCAGTATTAATAGCAGTCCCTCAGGAACCCCACAGTCCACGAAGTCCACAGTATGGTGATACTTCACTCGGGATCCAAAAGCTAAGCATATTGGTATCTGTTGTCTGTGCAAAAATCACGTGAACAGGGGTAAGCAGTCTCACACCTAGGCACCTCCTCAATGAGATCCCATCTGAAGCACAAACACAGGCCTGGCTGGGAGACACACCATCAACAGGTCAGAGGTTTCACAACAGCAGCAGCAGAAGCACTCCAAAAAGTTCCCAGGGTTCTGGGACAGATAAGAGAAGTAGTGATAGAGGCGTGTTTGGCACCTGACCAACCTGACCTGACGTTTTTCAGGATTATTTTGTTGTTATTCTGTCTCTTATTGTTCAAATAAACCTATCATTAAAATTATAGACTGATCATTTCTTTGTCAGTGGGCAAACATACAAAAATCAGCAGGAGATCAAATAATTTTTCCCTCATTGTTTATCCCAGCTTTGTTCAGTGGTAGCATAGAACAACCCATACTGACTACCCAACTTTGTCCACTGCACTGGTAGCCAGTAAACCACAAATAGTGATCTCCCAGGAGTCCCAGCCTTGTCCAGCTGCACTGAGAGCACACACTGAGGATGCATGGCTATCGAAATTTTCAGAAATAGGCAGAAAATAGAGACGTTCTCTCTGGAAAAGGTGGCCATTTTTTATTTTATATGGATGGGAATTCTCCTGGGAAATTGCATTAAAATTCCCACAGGAAATGTTTGTTTTTTTTACTTTTTGCCCATCCCTACTCATTAGGGCATATACTGGCAACCTATGAGTCTTCTGTTACACTGCACTCTCAATGGAAATAGAAATATTAATTAATGGGGTTTTTGTTTCCTGCTGTACAGTTGCAGTACTCCAGAATGATATCACTTGCATTAATGCATCAGACATAATGAATTAAGCTGATGTACTAAAAAAGATCTTGAGTAATTCAGCACCATACATGACAAATACATATTACTAGGCACACTGCTTGCCCATTCAGACAACACATAAATATTTCAATTCACTTTAATGCCTTTTAAAAGCACATTTTAAATCAATAGGGATTTTGAATGTTTTATTTGTCCCTAGTTGATGTGACCCATAATAACTTTAGGTCTTCTAAGTTCTTCAACTACACTGGGCCTCATGTATTAAGCGGATTTCAAGTGCATCCATCTCTGCCTTCTCCTTACACTGTCTGTGCCTTGGGTGGACAGATAGGTGTTCCAAGAACAAATTACATCATTAGTGTATGTCTAAACCTAGGGGCAATATTAACAGTACATAGGTTAAGGGTCATGTGCCTTACATACACCTAGTTCAAGCAGGTACAGTAAGGTTCATGACCTTTCTCATTGCCCTGCCTGAACACTGTGTCCCATACTGCCCCAAAACACACTCACAGACACATTAACACCCTCCTTAAACTCCCATTTCCATGCTAGTTATCAATGCAATGCATGAAGGTTCAGTTCATATTACATTTAGTAAACTATCCTATATTAAATAAACAGTCTCCATACTGCCTTTTCTATTCTAACATGCCTTCCAATGAATATTTCTATTGCTGGACTGGTTGATGTTATCTGCAATAGCAACAGATTTTAAAACATTTTATTTTATCTAAAGTCACAATGACCTTAAATAAAATGAGGGTGTATGATAACAGAATACCATAAGATAAACCCCTCTACTATGATAGCACACTGGTTTCATAACAATACAGATAAATGGAAAAGCATGCAACAGTAAGAATAACAGTCATGAACCTACTGGTGAATGATGTTATCATGTCTGAGAAGGATCCTTACATAGTCTACAATTACAGAAGTGAATAATACATTCTTGCTACATTGCTGGTCCCTAGCTATAAACATAAAATGTATGATTTTGTGCAAAGGCATGAGCAGCAGCACTCTGAGGAATTCTGTGAAAGAACATTAATAAATCCTTAGAGATGGGGTGGAAGATAGCATTGTAAGGGATGAGAGAGAGAGAAAGGTGGGACAAAAACACTTCTAGGACTTTTAGTGAAAAGGAAGTTAGCAAATTACTCATATCCTTAGCATCACCAGCAATGACATCAAAACATTTCTCTAAATGCAAATCATCTTCGTCTTCATCACAGAAAGCAATGAATGTGTCTCACTGGAGACAGTCTAACATTTGTGGTGGTAATGGCACTGGTACATCTCTACAGAAAATGGGTTGGTAACTGATGCACATGGACACCGTCTCCAAGGGGTGGTCCAATGTATGTGAGATAGTTACAGCATACTTGCAGGATAACTATGTTCGAGGCCAAAATGATGACTCACATGAGTGCCGACAAACAAAATGCACTGCTGTGGAAACCCATCAGGAAGTGTTTAGCCAGATTGTGTTTTTGGTGCAGCTAGTTATATCATTAATAACTGTGGGACACATTTACCCAGCAGCAGTGCAGATAGACTAATTTTTAAACATTAAACAGCATCTAACACCATATATATATCATGTAGAAGAAGTAGAAAATTAGACAAGACAGAGAAGAATACAGCATATAAAGTAGCGACAGCAGCACTGAGGAGGAGTAGGGATTTGCACAATTGCCACCATCTAAAGTAGTTGTGAATAGTGCTATGAACACTGATTATTGATTGACAAATCATAATGTAAGATTATATTGGGATTATATGTGCTACTGTGTGTAATTTGTCTAGCTTCCCTCCCTATTCATCATCATCAACATGATATGTTCACTACTAGTCATTTTTTCCCCACAGGAACATCTGCAGAAAATTCACAATTTGCTACTTTCTCCACAGGAATTCCCATTCATACAAATATATAGAATGTTATCTTTTTTGCTAAAACCAATGATTGTCCCACAATAACTTTGCATTTTTCCACCTATGCTTTGTATGCATAAAAGTAGTAGACAAGCATAGCGGTAATTTACAGAGAGGGGCTCACATCTTGGCACATCTGCCTTAATAAAGCTGTGAGCTGAAATAAGCTAAGTTTGGGATATTTGCTGGAGAAATTGAATGTAGTATAGTGTGGTAAGAGAAAGGTTAAAAAAAGCCTTTTCCCCCTCCCTTTGTAGTTGTATAAGTGATTGATTGCAATCTGTGTATGGTGGGAGTAATTATGTTGTTTGCTGGGTTGTAATTGGTGGTTTCATGCAATATTAAGCAGAGATAGAGAGAGAGATAGAGAGAGAGAGAGAGAGAGAGAGAGAGAGAGTGAAGTCTGTACACTGTGAGCTGAAATAAGCTAAGTTTGGGATATATGCTGGAGAAATTGAATACATTTTCTGCTATATAAAGCAGAAGGACAGTGATTGCTTAAATGTGGATCTTGCATCAGTGTGTAAGTGCAGAAGTGTGGTAAGTGTTGGGAATTTAAATAGCAGGTGGATTCAAGTAAGTGCAGAAGTGTGGTAATTTTAAGAAATTTAAATATCAGGGGGATTCAAATACACATATTTATTAACTTTCTGGTGCAGATATATTTTTTCTGCCTGCCTTATAACTTGTGGTAACTGGCATAATATAAGTGATAGCCTGAATGTTGTTCAACTCAGTACACAAGCTGCCATATGTTTGCACACCTGGAACAACTGTTCCAGGGTGCATTCGTCTGTGGCAAATGTGAGCAAGTAGCCTCTCTGGAAGCTCAAATAAGATATCTGGAGAGGCAAGTTGCAACAATGAGGCAGATGGCCAATCCTGACAGGGGTCTGCTGACTGAGCAGAAGGCAGCTGTTGAAGGAAGTTCTGGGGGTGGAGACTGCAGGAAGCTACATGGGTTACAGTTGGACATAGCAAGGGGGGGGCTAGAAGAATAGGGAGGACAAACCTGTATTTACTAACCCTAACAGATTTGCTACATTGAGTGATGATGTTGGGGATGTTGGCACAGGAATGCCATTACTGGAGAGGACTGTTCTCTCTAACAGCCAGTAGAATAGTCCATCTAGCATCTAGGGATCTGGGACTTTGGCAGACCTAGACAGATAGTGGTGGTAGGGGATTCTATTATTAGGAAGACAGACACAGTAATCTTTCACCAGGATCGCTACAATAGAACAGTTTGCTGTCTCCTGGGTGCTCAGGTTCGACATGTGGCAGATCGGGTTGATAGATTGTTGGGATGGGCTGGACATGACCCAGATATCATGATACATGTTGGTACCAATGACAAAATCAGTCTAAAATGGAGGTCGATTAAGAAGGATTTCAAGGATTTAGGATATAAGCTTAAAGGGATAGTAATATATGAAAATAAACTGAACTCCGATTCCTCTTCATAGTTTTTTAAGCATGTAGAAAAGTATTTCAATACTATGAAATTTGCAGTTAATTAGTAATGTAATTATAAAGGATCCCCCTCCTGTCCCTTTTACCTATTCTTAGCCACCTCCCCTCAGATGTGGAATCCGGTCATCTGACCAGACAGCTAGCAGTGAGACATAATCTTCATGCATTAAGCATAAGGAAAACCCTGCCCCCCTTGACGAAGGAGGACAGGTTTTTCCTTATGTTCATTGAAGATTGATGTACAGGATTCTAATATAATTCTACATCTATATAAATCCTTGGTAAGGCCTCATCTAGAATATGGAGTACAGTTTCGGGCACTAATTCTTAAAAAATGATATTATTGATCTGGAAAAAGTGTAGAGATGTGCTACAAAACTAAAACAAGGATTGGAGGATCTGAGTAATAAAGAGAGACTAGCCAAACTGGGTTTGTTAAGTTAGAGAAAAGACATCAAAGATAGAGGTGATATGATTACCATTTGCAAATATATTCAAGGTCAGTACAAAGAACTATCAAATTAATTATTTACACAAACATCTGAGCTAAGAATGAGAGGTCATCCATTAAGACTAAAGGAAAGATGCTTTTGATTAAAACATAGGCATGGATTTTTTACAGTAAGGGAGGTAAAGCTATGGAAATCTTTACCTCAGTATGTTGTGCTTACAAATACTGTAACTGCTTTCAAAAAAGCAATGGATACCTATCGAGCACAGAACAATTTTGAGAATTATGATAGATGGTTTCAATGCAGATAGGTTGTTAATCCAGGGACTATTTGACTGTCATTTGGAGTCAGGAAGGATTTTTTTACCCACTTGGGGCTTAACTGGAAATGGCTTCAATGTTTTTTTTTTGTTTCCTTCCTCTGGATCAACAGGGGTGATTTGGCATGGGCTGGACTTGATGGACACGTTTTTTATTTAAGCCTCATCAATAATGTTACTATGTTACTATATTCAGTAAAACATCATCAGGTGCATGTTAAATATGTTGAGTTGTCCCCCAAGAAGAAACAAATCAGATGCTACTGTCACTGTGTCCTTTGTCAGCCATGCATCACCACAACCCAGTGACTTCTATTTTGTGAAATTGACAAAGGTCATAGTGACTGACAGCACCTAATTTCTTGGGGATGGCTTAACATTGTCCAACTAAATCTCAAGTTGGTGGTTATGTTAGTTGAGCTTATTGAGAGCAGATGTGCCAGGAGCGATGCCAGTCTTTCTCCAGTTTCACAGTATTTTCACACAGTGTGCATATTGCAGTTGGTAGCTGCTTAGTCACTCCGTCTTCCCAAGGAAAAATATGGAATATAATGTTTCTTGTTGGTCTTTTTGACACATTAAACCCCTCCTTTTCCAGTGTGGCTAATATGCGCTAAAGTGTGTGTTATTTGGAGGTCAGGTTAAGATTGGAGTAGAGGAGGTATAGTGTAGTGAAGCAATGTATTCCAATCACCCTAGCAATGGAGAGGTTAATTCACAGAGCATTTATGTGTGGGGAGGATGTTTTATGGAAGGGAGGGTCATTGCAGGTTCAGGATGCAAGCTCTACTCTATTCTCCTCTACTCTCCTGGTTACCACCACTTGAGCAAGGGACAAGAAAGAAGCATATGGTCCTCCAGCTTCCCTTGCACCAGTTCAGTAAAGCAGGGCTGCCTGACCCTCCAGCAGGGATGTGCATCCAGCCTTGCACACTGAAATAAATGTTTGTACCAAGGTTCCAAATGTAACTTAGCACTTTGACATAGTGAGGTGTACGCACAAAAAGAAAGCAGATTAATTCACTATAAATGCAGTAATATCATGTATAAAACCTTAATCAGTATTCTAAATTACTAAAAAGCAAATATAACTAAAATCTTATCATTCTTATAACAAGAAGATCAATTTTCAAATAATTCATATTTATTTATTTATTTATTTATTAGAATAAACTTTGCAAAGGTGCAGTGTCTGAATTAAGCAGGCTATATGGAACATCTTATCTTTATGGACCTACAGCCTCAACAGTTTGTAAGTATATTTATATTTCCTGAAATTCTGTTACAGGTGTGCTTAACTTGGTATTAACCATTTGCGTGCTAGAGGAGTATGCAACTCATTGCTTCACAATGCATTGATTATCCTTCTGGCATTCAAAGGGTTAAATTACTAGTATTAAGCTTTAACCTTAAAGGGATAGTAATACTTCGTTTTAACATTATTTTATTTTGTAGGCATTAAAAAAAACATGAAGAACTATATAAGTCTTATCTCTCAAACCTTTACGGTTTAAGAGATATTCACAAGCAAAGTCCCCCCCGCCCCTTTTACCTAGTGTAAGCCATGTCTTCTCAGATGTAAATCTGGTTGTATGACCAGACAGATAACAGCAGGGGACAATCTTCTTTGTACGAAAACAATGAAATCCCTGCCCCCCTTGACAAGTTTTTCAGCTTTTTCCCTTATCTTAATTGAAGATTGTCCCTCTCTGCAGTCTACCTGGGCACCTCCCTTCTGCTTTGGCTGAACAGGGGGGGGGGATACTTTGCTTGTGAATATCTCTTAAACCATAAAGGTTTGAGAGATAAGACTTATATCGTTCTTCATGTTTTTTTAATGCCTACAAAATAAAATAAAGATAAAACGAAGTATTACTATCCCTTTAAATCAAAGAAGATTAGCAAAAACAAAATAAAATGAGTAGCCCAAGTTTATATGCTATTTAACCCCCTCCTATCCTACATCGTCTTTTCTCAGACTATTATCGTGGTCCTACCTCTGTACTGCACTCATAAACAAACACAAATCAAATAAATGTAATAATTTCCCCTCAAGGGTAGTTCTTTATTCATCATTCTCTATAAGTGGGGTAAAAGAACTACAAGTTGTTATGCTCTATCCCAGAATATTATTAACACCTAATTATTAGAGATCAGCTCACTCTGATTTCCCTTGTAAAGCCAGTACAGAGAAGCAGTTTATCTCTGATGAGATTGGTAGTTCATCCTCACAGAAAACTGCATAATATATGTTTAAAAAATGGACAGTGCAGAAAGTCTCTCTAAGTGTAGTACCTTTTCTTATTTGAGCCACAACCATGCATCCACATGCACAAGGATGTGTATTCATATATGAAACAGGCCCATTCAACCTCTAAGAGTATATGTAGGCACTGGTGTAGTACTCCACACTGGTGGTCTGAACCTTGGGCTCCACCTCCCACTCTCAGTCAGATGGCTTCTCTCTGGACTCAGCTGATTGTGCAGGAAACCTGGGTCTACTTCAAATCATCCAGGTTTAATGTGGTTCAATGAACTAAAAATACATATACTGAGACTCTCTCTGCACTATCCATTTTATACCATTAAAAGGGTTCACATATAATGTTTCCCAGGGTAAAATAGAAGTAGAGGATCCTAGACATGTAGTTTTGCACTAGAAGAATTCAGGAGGTAATTGGGAGAGGAGCATATGCTCCTGATAAAGGGCTGTAGCAACAGAGGTTGAAGCTGGTCCACCGGGCAAGAAATGATTCCCTCGGACTTAGTGATCAAGGAATCCAGTGAGACAGAGGGCAGGGGTGCCCCCAAGGGGCCTCTGTGAACTACCAGGAGATGAAAGATAGCGTTGTCTGCATGAGAACAGGGTTAGAGAACCAGGTTCCAGTTTAGGTTCACCAAGGGTAGAGGTTCATGAAGATCATCTTTTCCAAAAGGGCAGTAGATGTAGAGAAGCAGAGGGAGTCACTAGCTGGTCCCTCCAGGGATAGAGGAGAGGCCCGTGACTTTTCTTCCATGAAGAGAAACCCTGGGAGTGGAGAAATATTGTGAGTGAAGACTGCACTATTGATTCATTATGTTTTCTGTTAGTAAACATTCATATTGTTTGTTGAAAACCACAGCAGCCACAAGTAAAATTTGCTTTGCACAACATGCACAAGTCTCCATGAAGGCCCACAGAATTGGAAAATCCTTGGAGCAGTAAGTGGTAAGGAGTACTGTTCACCCAATCAAGACAGCAGCTGTGTAGATTTCTATAGTTGAACCGAGTTGTGGCACTCAAAAGGTTAAAATTCACGTGCTCTGGTATAAAAGTGTTACACATAATAAGAGCCACATTTTATTAGTATGCATTTCCCCTTTAATGTTGTTTGACCTGAGGAAAGAATCAAGCTCTTCAATGCTTGATATATAAGTGTAACCAGCTTCAGAATGTCTTTTGATTTCTCATTCATAATGAATCTAGAGGTCTTTGCACAAAGAACACAGAGCAACTCTTGACAAGCAGACTGCAACATAATGAAGATTTGAGATTTCCCATTTATTTAAGTGGGGGGTTTTAACCCCTTAAATGCTAATTACTGTAGACACTCAATTATCTGCAGCACAGGGAGTGGAAAAAAAATTCCCAAATATATTGGAGAAATATCTAGTACTGAAGGTGTTAAAAGTACCATAAAAATTAATTGGCATTTTTATTAGTTGTTGTTGAGAGGTAAGTAAGTTAATCCTGCCAACTATGCCACTTTGTTGTGGGTGCATTAGTTCATGGTCACTGGCTGTACACTTTGTTCCGGGGTGCACGGTTGCTGTAAGCCTTTGTGCAGGGATTGGCGCAAAAGCACACTTTACAATGGTTGCGTTATGCTTATGGACGTTATGGACGCAGACATCGTCTAATAAATACACACGTGGGCAAGATCATAATATCACGCATGAGGGCAGGCTTGCTTGCCAAAACAATGTTGCATGAGCATCAGGGCCAGTTGCAACATAAACAGACACAAGCTGCATCCTCACAAAACAGCTAAATCAAGGCACCCAAGAATGAGCACTGGCTAATCTTATGGCTGTTTAAACCATGCTTGTTTGCACGACAAACCTGAGACTAAACACTAGCAACAACAGCAAAATGTGACGCACCACTTTTAAAAAAATAGAAGTGTAGCCAAAGTTCAATTAAAGGGATAGTAATACTTAAAATGTAAAAAAAAATATGTTGTACAGTGGCACTGTTGCTACACAATCCTATGTACAGCTCTGCTCCCGGGACCATAAATCTTCATAGGGTGGTGTAGCAACAGCACCACTGTAAAATTTCAGGCCACTGTGATATTGCACCTAAAAAATTAAACTTTGAAAATTAATAACTTTTGAATAAAACACCTTTCATCAGTGGGAGTACTCTTGTTTTACTCAAGGGTATAAACCCTACAACATATTTTTTTTTACATTTTAAGTATTACTATCCCTTTAACACAAGCATTGAACTTACACCCACAATAAGTTATTTATATGTGCAAAAGTCCACAAGGCCGTAGCCAAAATGGTGCACGACACTTGGCTGACACACCAAGGTATACCCAGAGAGGTTTGTTCTAATGAACAATACCGCAACTGACACAATAGCACCCAGGTACCAGCAATAAGTAATAATATTTTAGGGTATCTTTTAATTTTTTTTTTTTTTAAATCGTTATTTTGGCCGAAATTAAACGTGTAAAGATTATCCTGCAACTGCCTTCTGGACAGACTGTGGATACAGTCTGTCACTCTTCCTCTGCTCCCCTCCCTCGATCCAGCCTCCTCTGATGAAGGAGGATTCCTGCATGTAAGCTGGAGCAGCTTAATTGGCCAGAGAGTGCTCCAGCTTATATGTAGAAATCCTCCGTGTGTGAATAATAAATCAGTTGCCTCTGTATAAAGGATCGCACACCATTTGTGTGAAGAACACATATTCTTCATTGGATTGCTGCCTGTGTTCTGCTCAGCAAGACTGGGATGAGGTTGTACTACAACTTCCATCATCCTTACCCATCTTGCTGAGCTCTGCAATGATGCGGGTGTGTGTAGGAGCCCCTCCAATCAGTAATCATAGGCCTCAAGTACTGCATGTTCTGCATGCAGTGAAGGGGAGAGAAAACCGTTGCAGTGCTCAGCAAGATGGGTAAGGATGATGGGAGATGTAGTGCAACCTCATCCCAGTCCTTGCTGAGTGCTGCAGTCTGTGCTTCAGAACTACATTTGCCGGGCACAGGAGCAACCCAATGAACAATATGCAGAGAAAACTGACTTTTTCTTCACAAAAACGGTATGCGTTCTTTTCTGCAGACACAACTGATTTATTCTTCACACAAACGGTATACAATCTTTAAGTAGGCGACATGAGAATCTCGCACTGTCATGAACTGCGAGATTTTCATGTCGCCATTTTGAACAAGGCCACATGTTAAATGTGTTATGTCGCTCTTTTATGTGCGACCTTTTAAAACTGAACTGACTGGATCGATGGAGGGGAGCAGAGGAAGCTGTAACCACAGTCTGTCCAGAAGGCAGACGCAGAATAATCTTTACACATTTAATTTTTGGCCAAAATAACGATTTTTTAAAAAAATTAAAACAGTGTTCCAGCTAGTCGCTATATAAACTAACTTTTTAGACAAACTTATTTAGGGGTGATATATCCCCTTTAATAAAAACAATAATATTATAACATGAATAATACACTGTATATTATCAAACATATTCTAGCTACACACCTAATAATACAGGTGTATTATTAGGTGCAGTGCAAATAAAAAAACAATATGCAGCAATTATAGTAGAAAGACTATACCTTAGTTACTGGGGTGTCTTCCTAGAAATATAGTATAAAAGAGCAGAAAACTATACTTAGCTATCCTGGGTCAATCTTATGATGATAGTGCAGCAAGAAAGGACGCAGGCAAGGTGAATTGGTTGCATGGCGCAATGCACTCAGCTGTGTCAATTGCAGGAAGTCAGGCGTCTAGGTGACTCCTAGCCTCTGGCTTCTGGACCAGTTCTCCCCAGCTCTCTTAGGCTTAATTTTTCATTGTTGCAAGTGCCGCCCCTCACCAGCCCACATTACCTGCCCTGAACAGCCCCTTTCCCCTACCCCTAGCAGAAACAGCGGGAAAGAGAACCGGTCTATTCTGGTCTTCTCTGGTCTTTTGCCTGCCAAAACAAAAAAGAAACCAGGGAGGGGGTCTGCAAAATGGTTACCTGGTGGTCTGTAACCCAGTGTGTTTAGGACATAGGAACATAAAAAGAGGTGCAAATGTAGTTACAAAAATGTCACAACATTACATTATGTAATGGGAACAGTTTTGTCACAAAATTGCAGCAACTTTATCTGTGTCCGTAACAGTTGCCTATTGTGCAGTTGGTTGTCCTTAGAATTGCAATGTTTTCTTAGTACATCAGTCTTGGTGCATCACCCACTGTTATACTGAAGCGTATGTACTGGTGCAAATCAAGAGAACCGTACAGGAATAAATAAACATTCCCCTAGATTTAAAATGGGGCCTTTAACCTCTTGATTTGCAATGCCCTAGAATCCTCTCTAGCATTCATGGGGGTATAACCCACATTTTAATCAAAAGGACATTTGAATGTGTCTCTGGTAGTGTACTTGGTTGTTTTTTTTTTCAGAATTACTACAATTCTTCTTAGTACCTCAGCCTCAATGTATCTCTCCTCAGTTCATCATATAACTGTGCTCATTTCTCTTCATTCATTCTAGATCGCACAACTGGCTCATCTCAAGACTGGGCTTATAGTAAGGGCATAAAGTACTCCTTCGCCTTTGAACTACGTGATAAAGGCTATGCAGGTTTTCTCCTCCCAGAGTCCCAAATCCAACCCACTTGCAGAGAGACCACTAAGGCAGTTTTGCACATTGCCAACTATGTTCTTTCTCACTCCTCCTAAGTAAATGTAGGGAAGCATGGCATGGCATTTTTGTGGGGGTAAACAATAGTTGACAACACCTGCATCCTGCCCATAAAAAAAATAAATACATTAACCTATACCAGGCAAAGTGAGGTTTTCCAGCTGCTACCAAACAACAATTCCCATCCCCCACCAGCCAATGCGATGGGAGCTGTAGGCTGGCAACTGCTAGAGGGCCTCATCTTGCCCACCCCTGGCCTATACAGTACTTTTATCCAAAATTATTAAACATAGTCACTATATAAACTAACATTTTAGACAAACTTGTATAGGGGTAATAGATCCCCTTTAATAAAAACAATAATATTATAACATGAATAATACACTGTATATTATCAAATATATTCTAGCTAAACACCTAATAAAACTAGCTAGAAAATTACTTACTGCAGTGCAAATAAAACACAATATGCAAGAACCATATTAGAAACACTATACGCTGGTTACTGTGGTGGCTTCCTAGAAATATAGTATAAAAGGGCAGAAAACGATACAGTTTTACACTTAGCTATCCTGGAACTATCTTACGATGACAGTGCAGCAGGAAAGGACGCAGGCGGAGAAAACTGGTTACGTGGTGCAATGCACTTGGCTGTATCAATTGGAGGAGGTCAGGCATCGAAGTGACTCCTAGGCTCTGGCTTCTGGAACAGTTCTCCCCAGCTCCATAACAGTTGCCTATTGTGCAGTTGGTTTACCTTAGAATTGCAATGTTTTCTTAGTACATCAGTCTTGGTGCATCATCCACTGTTATACCGAAGCTTATGGGGCCTTTAACCTCTTGATTTGCAATGCCTTGGAATCTTCTATAGCATTCAAGGGGGTATAACCCCCATATTCATATATAATCAATGGGACTTTTGAATTTGTCCCTGGTAGTGTACATGGTTGTTTGTTTGTTTTTTCAAAATTACTACAATTCTTCTTAGTACATCAGCCTCACTGTATCTCTACTCAATCCATCATTTAACTGTGCTAATTTCTCTTTATTCATTCTAGATCGCACTAGTGGCTCATCTGATGACTGGGCTTATAGTAAGGGCATAAAGTACTCCTTCACCTTTGAACTACGTGATAAAGGCCAAGCAGGTTTTCTCCTCCCAGAGTCCCAAATCCAACCGACTTGCAGAGAAACGACTATGGCAGTTTTGCACATTGCCAACTATGTTCTTTCTCACTCCTCCTAAGTAAATGTAGGGAAGCATGGCATTTTTGTGGAGGTAAACAACAGTTTACAATACCTGCATCCTCCCATCCAAAAAAAATGCATTAAAGGAGCGGTATACTTTTTTTATAAAAAAACATATATTGTAGGGGTTTTCTTATTGACTAAAATAAGGGTACTCCCACTGCCAAGAGATTTATATTTCCAGAGTTATTACAGTTGAAACCCATGTTTTTTACGTTAGTGGTGCCATCTAGTGGTCAAATTCTAATTTGTTTTTCTGTTAGATTCTAATGGAGAGGAAAGTCAGGAAAGTCAGAGACATACAGTTCTCAATAGAATGTGATAGAAACTGCCTGTCACTTTCTGTCAGTTAGAACTATCAGGAAGTAATCACAGTAAATTCACTTCCTGATTATTTGAACTGCTATAAATTTTGAATAAATCTGACAGCAATGGGAGTGACCTTGTTTTATTCAGCAGGAAAAGCTCACAAAAAAGTTTACTGCTCCTTTAACCTATACCAGGCAAAGTGAGGCTTTCCAGGGGCTACCAAACAACAATTCCAATCCCCCACCATCCCACCCTTGTCGTATACAGTACTTTTATCCAAAATTATTAAACAAAATGCATTATTTAGTACTGGCAGAGATTTGTATGTGGAGGACTATTTTGTTTCAGCAACTTAAATATATTTTTCAACATGGCATGATTTTGTTCAGTAAAAGGGGGACTGATGTTCTAAGAAGAAATAAAGTAATTCTCAGGTAAACCAGTTGCTGTATAGAGGACAAATACATATCCCTATTGATTTAAATGTAGTTTTTAACCATATGCTAGAAAGGTTTCCAAAATAATGTGAAGCAATGCGTGGAGACCTCTCTAGCATTCAAGGTGTTAAAAATGCTGTTTGGAGATTTGGGAATTTTTATTTTTCCCATATTACATAATTGGTTTGAGTGATAATTTTTCCAGTTCCTCTTATTACATCAGTTTCCTTGAGTCTATGTATTCAAGTGTGGACAAGAAGAAATAAAAAGGTTTATAAACAACAGCCGGTCCCTGCATTATCATTGCAAGTAAGGTGCTTACATCCACATGACCAACCTAGTATAAGGCCCTGGGTGTTTTGCAACACATTGTAAAGCAAATTTCTCATTTATCTGACTTTATGGTTTGAGAGAAAACCGTAACCAAAGTCCCCTCCCTCCCTCCCTCTTCCCTGAAGTCAGCATTGTACTGACTGCAGGGATATCCGGTCTGATTTTCATCAGGCGGCTCTGCAGCAGAGCCACGATCACATTAGTGAAAAATAATTATTTCACTGAAACGGTCTTCTACGTCTGCTTGCAAACCAATCACATGTAGAAGTCCATTTCAGTGAAATAATTATTTTTCATTAACATGATCTCGACTCAGCTGCAGAGCCGCAAGCCTGTCGTACGACAGTCTTCCCCTTCAGTCAGTACAACGCTGACTTCAGAGAAGGGGGAGGGAGGGGGGAACTTTGGTTATGGTTTTCTCTCAAACCATAAAGGTTTGAGAGATGAACCTGGGGGCAATTGAATTATTTTTTAAATAGCTACAATATGGGGATTAGTAATATTAAAGTATTACTATCCCTTTAATAGTGTTTTGTTGGTCTATAACAGTGGTTCCCAACAGGCATATCATGGCACATTTATGTGTTGTGGCACCAAGGTTAATATACCACATCTTTCCAAATATTAAATTGTTATCTTGTTTTTGTTGTACACTCACATGTCACAGAAATTTGGATTTTGTGACTGTATCTTGACTTAGAAGAACACTAAACTTATTATAAGAACCCTCTGATCAGAAAATCTTAAGGCCTCTGTGAATTTTGTCCTTGCTCCTTGGTTCAATAGATCTTCAATCCATCCAGGATGTCATGTCCATGTAGGCAGGAATGACAGTTGGCCAAGACTACTGGACCTCACACTCCACCCATGGGAAGTCCCCTTTTTGTCTTTTTCAAACTGAAGCAAGCAGATTATGTGAGTCTCAGATGATTGCAGCATGCAGAGCTTGAGTCTACATTATCAGCTAGCATTTGTCATATCCACCTCCATGGACATGACATCATGGACTGATTAAATATATTATCTCATTATTTATTTGTCAGTTTATGCAAATACATTTTGTTAAGATGCCAGGACCGTCACACAGTTCTGTCCTTTGAGGATGGATGATGCCCTGTTACCTCATGGGTTAACGATCGCAGGGAGAGCTGTGATCATTGTGTAGAGGCTGTAACTGACAGCTCCAGGACTGAAGCAGTCAGTTCCAGCCATTCCCCATTGGTTCAGCTGTTACAGCTATCACACATGCCAGTGGAGCCACATGACAAAGGCAATGTATGTACACATTGCCTTTGTCATTGTTCTTTGCCTCTGTCCTGCTCACTGTGATCATGCGGTAGGAGCAGGACTAATGAAGTGAGCAATAATAAAAAAATAAAAATAAAAAATTTGCCATGAAATATTGACCCCTCTATGTATTTTATTTACACAGAATAATTTCTAAAAATATGTACTATAGTTTATGTAAACATTTATGTGAGTTTAACGGTTGTGAAGCAATGTGATACCCTTATTTATACACCACATTGTCTGTTCTCCTAAAAGAGCAACACCAGGGTGGGAAAGAGGCACAGAGGGATTTTCATCTCAGAGGGACAGTACACCCCCTTAAATAGGGGCATTTGGGAGGTATGAAAGAACGTTCATACCTTTTATCCAGTCCCTGTTGAAAATACTAACTGAACACAACTCATCATCGGTAAACCTATAAAAAAATATATATATTTTTTTTCTAATTATTATATTATCATAAATTTAATTGATGGGCTATACATATAAATGTGACATCAAAAAACAGCCCTACTTATTCTTAAAAAACAGCATATAATTTGTGTGTGTCCTAAATGAATTAAAGAGAAAACATGGTTGAACAAAGGCATACTAAAAAAGCCAAAATTGCTTCATCTTCTAGTGTAAAATTCCCTCATCATCAAGTTGTTCAATATTATTATAAATAAAAAATGACCAACATAAATATAGGTACTTTTAAAAGCTCTTCCAAAACTACAGATTTGTTACAAAGGGAAGGTTCCACTTTAAGACCTGGTAAGGTAAGTGGGGGGGTTATCGTTCATAGACATTAGTGTTCCTTTAAGGGCCAGAAGATTGTGCAAATCTTTGCATGTTCAATGTGTTGCATACCCCTATCATCCATAAAGGGTTAAAGAAGGATTCCTCACTACTTAAAATGGTTGGAAGGTAATGGTCTATGGAACAGAAATATACAGAATTATCCCTAAAAAGCAGCATTACCAGAGTAAGCTTTAATGGCAGGACTTAAAATCATTAGAAACAACCAAGATATTTGACTGGATATTTTTGTGAACCACCATCTTTCTCCATTCAGACTTTCCTAGTGCAGACACTGCCATGTGCTGGACAGAGTAAACATGGAGACGGCAAAATCATCCCCAGCCAGCTTCTGGAGGGCCTCATGTTGCTTGTCTCTCATTTCAATACTCAAAGCTCTCTGTATTGCAATATTTACATATAAAAAACAGTAAAGAATGAAAATACTTTAATACTTTGATTTTGAATTTTCTCAGTATTTTTAGTGAATCTCATTTTTTACTGACTTTTTTTTTTTTACAAGCTGTGTGTAAATGTACTGTCTGTGGCAGACTCTGACCTTTAATATTGAACTCTGAATGTCAGAGGGATGCATAGTGCATTTCATTGTGAGTCTGTATTCTCACCTCTGGAGGGGAAAAAACACTTAGGGCCATATGTTCAAAAGAAAACTCATGCAATTCTGCAGCAAATCAAGTGCACCGTAGGGGAACATACAACAATTCTCATTGATTTAAATGTTTAAAGGAACAGTAACGTCCAATAAAAATGTTTTCTTGTTTTGTAGATTTTTAAAAAATAAATTATCTGGCACAAATCCCATTTCTCACTTTTATGGTTTGAGAGATATTCACATCTAAAGTTCCCCCTTTCCTGATGTCAGCTGTAAAGCTGACAGAAGGAGGTCTGTGTCGGTCGACACAAGGCAGCTCTTCAGCAGAGCCGCAATAGCGATATTGGAAATAAATTACTTCATTGGTAAAGTGTACAAAGTGTGCTTGCAAACCAGGCACACTTTGTAGACCATTCCAATGAAGTAATTATTTTCCAATATCGCTATTGTGGCTCTGCTTAAGAGCCACCTCATGTCGACCGGCACGGATCTCCTTCTGTCAGCTTTACAGCTGACTTCAGGAGAGAGGGAACTTTAGATGTGAATATCTCTCCAACTGTAAAGGTTTGAGGGATGGGATTTGTGCCATGTAATTTTTTTTTTTTTTTTTTTTTAAATCTACAAAACAAGGAATACATTTTATTGGACATTAGTGTCCCTTTAGTGATGCTTTAATCCGTTGAATGCTAGTGAGATCTCCAACACATTCCTATTTAAGGCAATGGGAATTTAAGGAATTGTTATATGTCCACTATGGTACAGTGGGTATACTGCAGTTTTCTTTTCAAGACACAATGTACTGTACCTCAGGGAAAGGTAGTGGCTCCTTTGGTTACCTGAGTAACTCTGAAGCCAAACTCTGAGAATGTACAAAATCAGGTGGAAGCACATGAACTTTGCTCATATATACAGTTTTGTCTGTGCCTCTGCTCTTCTACCTACACATCACTACAAGAGTAGGCAACCTTTGGTTTTTACAGTGGCTTGTTGGGGATGATGGGACTTGTAATCTCAAACAGCCTAACCATGCTTTAGTAAATTTAACTAAATAACTCTATGTGAAGAACTATGAACCTATTGCAGGTATATAAAAATAAAGAATTTTGCACTGATTTCCTCTGTGCCTAATTTGTATATAGCCTATGCCTCAGCGAAGATGAAGGGCACTCCCATAAAATGTCACAAACTCTAACAATGCCTACCTTTTGGTTCAAGAGTTTCAGTCCCTCCTCCTCAGTGCTGCTATTACTAAATATGCTGCATTCTCCTCTGTTGTGTGTGGGTTTATTTTTTCCCACTTCTGCTATATAAAACTCATATGATATTAGGCTTTTTTACATTTTTAAAAATATAAGCTTATGAACATTGCTGCTTTGTAGTATTCTACAGTCCATTCTGACTGCACATTTGGTCAACAACTAAGGGGTTTCCACAGGAGTACGCATAAGACTGGCCATACAATGTTTTGTTTACCGTTGCTAAAATTACATAGTAACATAGTTGATGAGGCTGAAAAAAGACATGCGCAATTTCTAATTTAGCCCCAAGTGGGTAAAAAAAATCCTTCCTGACTCCAAATTGCAGTCAGATAGTTCCCTGGATCAACATCCTATCTGCTTTGAAGCCATCTGTCATCAATTTCAATATTGTTCTGTGCTTTTGTTTTAGCCAAGAACATAATTATCCTGTAAGTATGATACCCATCTGATATGAAATTGGGCTATTCCTTTGAGATGATGGTGTTCATATAAGCATCAATTACCAACCTATATTTTGGCAGTAAGTCCCAACAAGAAGTGCCAGTTCCACCACCACAAATGTTAGACTGCATCTCCTGAGACACATTAATTGCTTTCTGTGATTATTAGCTGTTCTGTAAAATGCTGTGATGTTGTTGTTATTGATGATGCCGCTGATGGAATAATAATTTTGCTTGATTCCTTTTCACTATGCTTTCTAGTAGTTTTGTCCCTGAATTTCTCTCTCTCACTCATCCTCTACAATGCCAAAGTCTACTTTATCCATAATGATTTCTTTATGCTTTCACAGAATCTGATTCCTTAGAGTGCTGCTGGCGCAAATTCATAAATAATATTTAAATAAGGGGCCCAGCAACATAGCAAGAGTATGATCTCATTGCTTTTAATGGACAGTATATAAAGATATTTCTTTATGCTAACTTCATTCGCTGGCTCATCAGATCAATGTTGTTAATTATTGGCCATGCTCTTAATTTTTTTACAGTAATAGATATATTAGTGGAAATATCTAATAATTCCTGCACTGGAATAACTGAGGCAGTAATGCATGTAATGTATTGCACACAACTTATGTAATGCATTGCATGCACTATAGGGCAGGCTAAAATGTGCACAGATTTTGTATGTGATACTTAGCATTTCTTTGAGGGTTTCAACGTCTAATAGGAATTAAGTAACAATTAGATTTAGGACATTCGGCAAAGTAGATTTCACGGATCCCAGGAGTAAAACAGGAGTCAGTAAGGTAAAGTAAAACAATCTTTTATTAGAATAATCGCAGTAATGCACGTAAACAGATAACACACAGAGGGTAATCAAAGAGGCAAACAATGTATCAGAAATAGCAGTCTGCCAATAGATCCACCACACTGTCTGAGACTAGGCCTCAGCCCACTTGAGCCTCGAGGCAATTTGGAACGCCCAAAGGACTAGCACTGACTCAGCCTGTTGTCAGTCTAGGAGTCTGATAGAGCCCCAGGTCCGCACTAGGATAGGTGTCTGTGGAACAGAGACCAAAACACAGAGGAAACAGACAGATCTCCCTAGTCAGCACCAGAAAGGATGGTCAGACAAGCCGGGTCATACACGGAGCGGGTAGTCAGCCAGAGCCACAGGTTTGCACCAGATAAGATATCCACTGAAGCGTTGGTATGCTGGATATGCAGTGGACAGAGCCCCAGGTCAACACCAGAGTGGGTAGTCAGACAAGCCAGGTCATACACGGAGCGGGTAGTCAGCCAGAGCCACAGGTTTGCACCAGAAAGGATGTCTAAGCCAAATTGGAATGCACAAGGAGAATGGTCAGACAGAGCCACAGGTCCGTCCCAGATTGGGTGTCCACTACACAATGGAAGCAGGTAAAAGAGTAGTCAGACAGAGCCACAGGTCAGCACCAGAATGATACAAGCCAGGTCATACACAGAGCCCAAGGGAAACAGAACTGTATTGTACAACAACGCAAGGGCAACTGAGTCTGAACTCAGTCTGCCCTTTAAACCCCTCCTCAGGAAGTAGGTAGGAGGAGCAGCTCAGAGGAAGGAAGTAGGTAGGAAGGAAGTAGGTAGGAGGAGACTACAGGAAGCATAGCATAAAACAGAGGCCTGCTACATGCTTGAAGCCTCACGCCTGCAGATGATGCTGAAACCAAGGTAATCTGTAACAGTAGAATATGCACCAAAACTGCTATTATCAAGGCAAATATAATATTGGAGTAATTTCAGCAGAAGCAAAATCTGCTTTCAATGACTGTGACACAAGCCATTCCTCTCTGAACTGCTGCAGTTTCTTAAACACATCTAAGCATTGTGTGAATGTCTCTAAAAGCCCTATATGTATAAAGAGGCATGCTGATAGTATGGGCTATCCTTCTTTACTACTGGCAGTGACCTGATGCTGCTCCATGCCCAGTGAGCAGTGGCAGTCATGTAGTCTGTACTGTGCCTACTTGTCAACAAAGCTGTGGTCAGGTCAGCTTTCTTTCCCTATGATGTTTCCACCCCTTTGTCAGTTTACCAACTATCTATTGGTACAATTTTGGCATTGCTATCCTTGAAATATAACTGCAGGTTGAGACATGACAGGTGCAACAAAGGACATCAGTTCTTTAAAACATCAGTTTTCTGCAAAAGAATTGGGCACCATGTCAACTGTCATCCTTTTTTAAAGTTTGCCATTCTACAGGCAAGATTTGGATTTGTTTTGTGCAGTTTTTTTACTTATTTTATTAGCTAGTATGTGTGGTTTGGTAGCACATAGAATAACTAACTTGACTACTACTAGTGGTGGTGGCAGTGGAGGTATTGGCAGCTGGACTGGCACTGGTGGGGATTCTATTACTTTTGTTACCTCCAACTTGGAGTCATTCTCCTCTGTGATCAGTAATAGAAGCTGTTTTTGTTAGCGAAGAAAATGTTATAATTTGCCAATCAGACAGTGAAATTTTATGAGTACTTCTACTGCTGCCAATCATCACACCTCTCACATGCTGTTGCTGTGTCTTCTAGTCAGACCTGTGGTTGAGATTAAGCTGCAATCTCAAAAAGGACATGCCTACATGTAATCCAGCTCAATTATTTTAAAGAGACAACAGATAGCAACATATTTATTTCTTGGTTATGAGTGAAATATCTCGATACTGTTGATTTCATAGTAATGCTGCTGCTACTGCTACTATTACTTTTATTACTACAGGTGATAGATATTGCACTAGTACTCACAGCAGGGGTCAGTGGTACAGTGCAATAAACAGTAGAAGAAGCATCTATAGCTAAGGTTGTGGATGTTGATGACCTGTTTGCTTCTTAAAGGGATATTAATGTTTTATAATAAAAGCAGCTCCAATTAATCTTCATAGTATTTAAGCCATGGAGAGTGGTATTTCAATACTCTCAGAGTTGTAGTTCAAGAGAAATTGAATGATAAAGTATCCCCCTCCCACCCCTTTTACTGGGGTGACACTGTTCACCTCAGAGCAGCAAGACTGTCAGGATGGATCACAGAGAGGGACCATCTTCAGTGAGCATAAGGAAAAACCTGAAAAATCTGTCAAGGGGGGGGCAGGGTTTTCATTGTTCTCACAAGAAGAAGATTGTCCCTTGCTGTGAGCTGTCAGGTTTAAGGACTAGATTCTACATCTGAGGAGAGGTGGCTTACACTAGGTAAAAGTCTGGGAGGGGGATACTTTATAATTCAATTACTCTTGAACTACAACTCTGACAATATTAAAAGAACACTCTCCATGGCCCAAATATTATGAACATTAATTGGAGCTGCTGTTTTTGTGAAACTTTACTATCTCTTTAATTAACAATAGTGAATATGACTGTGTGTGGGTTTGACTTGGAAGTGTGACTCTGCTGGTGACCACGATAATGACTGTGTATTTTTAGGCATATTTACTTCTACAGACTCAGACTTTCCAATTTGTTAACAGTCATATTGCTCCCTTTCACTGGTGGAAGATTAAGCCTTTTCATTTCAGCTAATGTTTTGGCCATATCATAACTGCTCTCACTCTCTACTTCATCTGTATCAGGAGAAGAGGAAGATAGTGGAGGAACATTCTCTAAATCAACATCATCATAATCAATAATTAGGTCAGCAACATTTGCCACCCCCCCATTACTTTCATATTCGTCTAGGTTTTTTAAAGGCGAAAAAGTTTATTTGTACTTTTCAACTATGGCATGATGTAGTAGTTGGTCTCACTGCTAAATCCTCCTCTTCTATGGCTAAGGTTTGGTATTACTACTGGGGATAGTGGTGGGACTTTTCATGACAATTTTAAAGCACCCTACTCAGCTGAATGAAGATTGTCATTATTTATTGCATAAGCTGCAGCAACCATGGCTGTAGTCAGTTTTTGTTGTACAAATTGACTACCCTCAACATGTCCAAGCACTTGTCATATTTCTTTCCCCTTTATACTGCTCCTAGCATATGAGCATAATGATAGTAGTGTTGATTTAATAGTACATTACAGAAGCGTGTGGAATATTTCTTGTCCATCTGAAAATAATATATGATGTATGACTGTCTTTATATTTTACTGTCAGTTTCAGCTGCAGCCCAGATCACAGATATCATGCCTGCTTTCCACTTACAAATAAACGTTTTCGTGTTGTTTTTATTTTTTTTAACCTGTCTGTCACTGCCTATAAAGGAGGCAAACATAGACAAGTTGATGCCTTTATTGGCTTACTAAGCAGATGTGGGATGCAGCAAAAAAGACAAAAAAGGAGAGAAAAAAGCGCCAATAGTGCGTTATCCTGATATACCAGTTATTAGCATACAATATATAGACCCACTCACATTAGCAATAGGTTGATCCAAAGACATATGTCAGTGACCAACAATAAACACTTGCAGGGTACTTTACCCGTCCCTGTTTGGGTTACACGATCTCCAACTCTGAAATCCAGATGAGAAGGACGTATCTTCAATCAACACCATATACAAAATAAACAAACTTGTAGCCGTAATCTTCCAATATAAAAATGTTTATTCTTTAAAAAAATAAATACCAAATGGCAAAAAAGGCACTAGGGAACGAGTTTCGCAGCACCCACGTCTGCTTTATCAACCAATCTGGCCTTAGTAAAAAGGAAAAAAACAGGCCAAAGGTGCTGCAACTAGCAGCAGAAGAAGCACCCAGGGCTCTAGGGTACAAAAAAGAAGTAGTGAAATAATTTATCTGTCAGAGAGTGTGCTACTGCTAACAGTTAGTTCACTCCAAATAACACCTATAGCTCCTGCTGCAGAGGAGAATGATGACTCTGGTTTTGCTGTAGGAGATGGCAAGAGTCATAGACTGCCCGCACATGCTGCCTCTACCTCCACCGCCTCCTCTAGTCATCTTGTTAAAGCAATAAAGTTACAGGGTTCTTCTGCCATATCCTGCCATCCCACACTGACCGAGTTCCTGTGAAGGAGTCAAAAGCTTTACAAAAACAATCCAAAAGTATGCATTTGAAATGGCAAGGTTGCCAAGATGTTTTTTGCAGAAAACCAAGGTTTCAGAGAACTGATGTCATGTGTAGCTCAACACTAACATATCCCAAGCAGCAGTTATTTTTCCAGGACAGCTGTGCCTGAATTGTACAAGCAGGTGGTTAGTGTGGTGGTCAAAGGGCTGGAAAGTGTGTTTGGCAAGAAATCTACCTGACAACAGATGTGAACAAGTAGCAGAGCACAGACGTGACTGTGACTGCTCACTGGGTTTCCCTCCTAGCACCAACAGTGAACAACACCAGCTTACAGCATCAGGTGACAGCCAGTAATTGTGCTTCTGGTTCTGACAGTGTGACTAAAAGGTGGCAGCAGCAGCTCATACCATCATCACGCCACCTTGTGCATGCAGAGTTTTGAGAGACAGTCCCACAACTACATAAATGTTTTAAGTAAGCTAGAGCAGGTGATAGAGGAATGGCTTGTACCCCGCTCCTTAAAAGCTGGTTTTGTGTCTGCTGATAATGGCTCCAACATAATCGCTGCTTTGAGAATAGGTGATATGGTGTATGTACCCTGCTTTGCCCATGTTCTAAATTTAGTTGCGACCAGATTCCTGCCACAATCCGAAACCCTCAGTGAGATGCTTACTATTGCCGCAAAATCTGTGCCCATTTTAGTCACTCCTACAGTGAACACAAGTCTTTATATTCCATACAGGAATGTAACAGCCTGCCCCATTACCAGCTGAAAATGGAGGTCCCTACCAGGTGAAATTCCATAATGTACATGCTAGAGCATTTGTAAAAGCAGAATAAGGCCATTAGTGAGTACACCATACAAAACCGGAAGGCTTTGGAGGGAGCATCTTTGTCACCTGACCAGTGGCAACTAAAGTGCAATGTTTGTGAGCTGCTGAAATCCTTTCAGGAGGCAACAATGCTGGTGAGTCCCATTGGGCTAGGAATTAGTGAAATTCTACCACTGATATTTTTATTGCAGAAAAAAATTAGGAGCATGGCTCAGGAATCTTACCACAATGATAACACATACATGCACCAGCTTGTAAATTACATGTTTGCGTGCTTTGAACAAGATCCTAGCATAATGTCCATTAAAATCATTGACCAATACATTCCTGCCACTTGACCCCCATTTCAAATACAAAATTTCAGAATTTCTGCAGAGGGCCATCAGCAGTTTGTCACAACAAGGAGTCATGACGATCAGCAGCAACTCTCTGAGGAATCAGATTCTGTCAAGGAATATCAAGATATTGATCGAGTGGAGGGCTGTATTGTGGAGAGGGAGAAAATGAGGGTGCAACAAACATCTAGACAGTATAGTGAAAAGGAAGGCATCAAAGCATTTCAACTAGCATAAACAGCTACATCATCAACCAGAATATCCCATTCGGAACACAGGGCAATTCATGGGTCTCAGCAGGGGCGGCAAAATCCCAACATTGGTGGTGGCATCATTGGGACATCTACTGGGATGTGTGATTTTATGGCTAACAGATGAAAGAAGCTAGGGCGTCAGCCGGTGTACGTGCGGACCTGTGACTACAAGTGTAATAAAGTATGTGGGAGGGTGAGGGATTAGGCCGTGTGTGTGGGTATGAGCAGAGGAGCAAGGATGGTGGTGATGGTGGGGCAGTGTCTGATAGTGTGTATGGGAGATCTGTGACTACCAGTGTGCACTGTATGTCCCCTCATACAAAGCACTGTGTTGGACCCCCCCCTCCTGTGGCACGTGCATTTTTTTGGGGCTTTTTCCCCCAATATTTTTGTGTAGACCTCGTTGGGGGCATCAGAACCCATACAATGAGGTCTAAATAAAAAATAAAGGGGGGAAAAAAAAATCCTTTGTGTGCCACAGGGGTGTCCAGTGGATTGCAAAGCAATGCATTTGGGCCCCTGTGGCACACAAAGGGTTAATTTTTTTATCGTTACTTTGTATTCAGATGGCCACCAAACAAGCTCTGATCACAAAGTAATGATAAAAAGTCCTGTGTGTGCCACAGGAAGGGGGTCGCCATTGAACCCCCCCTCCCAGTGGAACACACAGGGTTAATTTTTGTTTTAATTTTTTTTTATTATATACCTCATTGAGGGGCATCAGGACCCCCTGATCCCTCCCCAATGAGGTCTTAGTAAAAAAAAATATATATGTCCACAAACGGAGTGACCCTGTGAGTGCCACAGGGGTCTCCAGCGCATTGCAAAGCAATGCATTGGATCCTTGTGGCACTCAGAGGGTTAATTTTTTTTTATCATTACTTGGTAATCAGAGCTTGTTGGGGGGCCATCGGGACCAATCATCGGGATAAATGCCCTGTGTGTGCCCCAGAAGGGGGGCTGCATTGGCCCCCCTTGTGGCACACACAGGGTTAAATTTTTTCTTTACATTTTTTTTTTTATTATGGACCTCATTGGTGGGTATAAGGACCCATCTGATTCCCCCCAATGAAGTCTTACAAAAAAAAAAAAAAGAATCAAAATAAATTTCCCTGTGAGTGCCACAGGGGTCTCCAGCGCATTGCAAAGCAATGCATTGGACTCTTGTGGCACTCAGTGGGTTAATTTTTTTTTTATTATTTCTTTGTAATCAGAGCTTGTTGGGGGGCCATCAGGACCAATCCTGATGGCCCCCCAACAAGCTCTAGTAACAAAGGAATGATAAAAGCCCTGTGTGTGCCATAGGAGGGGGGGGGGTGCATTGGACCCCCCCTGTGGCACACACAGGGTTAATTTAAAAAAAAAAAAAAAAATTTTTTATCATAGACCTCATTGAGGGGCATCAGGACCCCCCCCGATCCCCCCAATGAGGTCTTGCAAAAAAAAAAAAAATCCCCCAAAAGAAGTGACCCTGTAAGTGCCACAGGGGTCTCCAGCACTTTGCAAAGCAATGCATTGGACCCCTGCGGCACTCACAGGGTTACTTAGGCTTTTTTTTTTATTTTATTTTATTTTTTATTATTTTCAGACCTCGTGGGGGACATCAGGACCCCTCCTGGTGTCCCCCCAGTTATTGGCGACTGCAGGAGAGCTAAAGCTCTCCTGCCTTTCACTCCTACCACCGGTAGGAGTGATCGCTATCGGGGAAAGTCACCTAAGGTCATCGGTGACTATGTCACCGATGACGTTAGGAGGCTTCCCCTGGTCCCGCCCACTCCTACCCAGAAGTTCGGGGTAGGAGAGAGGCGGAGGGAGAAGCTCTGTTTCTCAGAGCTTCTCCCTTGGCGATATTGATCTCCCAGTGCTATCGGCTGGGAGATCAGTACCTGGGAGGACATTAGGAGTAATCCTCATGTCCTCCCAAGAGTGCCAGGCTGCATTTCAGCTGAAATGCGGCCACTGCCAGATGGTTATACCGGCTTAAGCAGTGACCGCATTTTAGCTGTCAAGTGTACGAGCGTGGCACAGCAGGTACAGCTGTGCTCACTCGTACATTGTACCCACCTGGCACTCTAGGGGTTAACTCAGTTTATTAAGGACTACAATACGAGGGATAGTCATTTTGAAGTAATACTATCCCTTTAAGTCATCAGAAATAATTACTCCCAAATCACTTTCCTCTGTTGTCTATGACAGCACAGTACCCTTAACCCTTTGAGTGCAATGTGTTGCGTATCACTCTGGCATTCAAAGGGTTAATACTATATTTTTTCCTTTGGATTTTTCATTCCCAAGTGCATTATTTTACATTTATCAACATTAAACTGCAGCTGCCACACTCTTGTCCATTCTTCTAATTTACCTAAATCACTTGTCATTTACCTTTTTCCCCCCAGGAATGTCTACCCAATAGCTTTCAAACTGAACTATTTTTTGTAGCATTAAGTAATTAACCCTTTGAGTGCCAGAATGGAAAAGAATGCATTGCGTTGCAAAGCATTCTGTACCATTCTGGCACTCAAAGGGTTAAAAGGCAATGAGCTAAATGTTGGCAAAATTATTGGTTCAAAGTCTAGATAGCCACATAGATGTCACCTAGAAATAAAGAATAGTAATAATTTTACTTTTAAATATAGCACTATTATTTAAATTATTTATATTTGCTAACTAAATGAAACACACTCCCAGCCTAGGTACCCCATCATTCCATAGTTATTTAAAAACTACTTATTTGCAAAAGGACAAGTACAGGGGTTTTCACAGCCTTTTCAGTATATGGCTGATGCTACTGTGTCTGTTACGAGATAGAAAATATTTTGATGGAAGATAACAACCAACTGGCACATTCACCCTCCTATCTAGATGACATGTACCATCTTACACAGTCAGAAACATAAATTTATTTATGTGTTCAAATTTCTTAAAGCAGCAGTACACAAAAAACCCTCATGTTAAAAGGCTTTTTAGGTGAGTAGAACTCTGGTACACCCACTGGTGGGTGATTTTATATTCAAACATTATTGCAGCACAAGCTTCTTTTGTACAGTGAACTGTAAATTTCATATCACTGGCTATGATACTTACATACATTGTAGCAAACAGTTTGGTTTGAATAAATAACTAAATTATTTTCAGCTGTATGGAATGGAAAATCTCTCTGTAGTGAGAACACCTTTGTTTTACTTACCAATAAATTCCTACAACACATCGTTTTCATTGAAAATGTTTACTATTTCTTTAAAAATGTGAATATAGTCTACCCCAGTAATGCTAAGCATTTAATAAACAAAAACAAGCATATTAGCACCTCTCTAATAATGATCTGAACCCCAATCAATATTTAATTTGAAAGATAAACTTACTTCACTGTATGCTTGTCATTTAAACAGAAACATGAAAAACGTTTAGAGAAGAAAAAGGACCATTAAGGATCCATGGCGTACCAGGACTGTCATGGGAAAACTTCCCTATAGGACCTATGATGGTCCTGGCACATCATGGATTTCAGGGTTTCCCAAGTGTCTGCACGCTGTTCGGGGAGCCCTGAATCAGATCGGATCTATGGGTAAAATCAGTCAGACTGCAGGGGGACAAATACACTTTCCCAAAAATGTAAATGGTAATTCTAACCCCTTGAATACTAGAAAGGTCGCCACCGCATTGTGAAGCAATGTACTGGAGACTTCTCGAGCATTCAAAGGGTTAAACCCCCCATTTTAACCATTTGAGTGCCATTTGGTACCCAAATGCATTGATTACTCCTCTGGCACTCGAATGGTTAATCAGCTATCTATCCGCTATGGTGCCCCAGAATTGCTTCATTTTGCTGTTGACACATAAGGCACTATATCCATTTTGTTACTCTTTGCATAAAAGTGATATGGAATTCCCTTATTCAAGTAAAAGCATGTGTACTATAGTAAAATCATATTTTGATTCTGTATTGGTGTCAAAGGTAACTCTTTTTGTGAAGTCTGAGTACTCCTGATTGTGTTGATATCAAATATGTAACATAGTAATTTAGGTTGAAAAAAGACTGGCATTCATCTAGTTCAACCCTTTTCCTATTCCTGTTTACCATCGTTGATCCAAAAGAAGGCAAAAAAAAAACCTCAATACAGCAATTTCAAATTCTGCCTTGAATGGGGGGGGGGATTTCTTCTTGATTCCAAATGGCAATCAGATTTTTCCCTGGATCAACAAGCCCTAACTAAATATTAATCCCAATACTAACGTACATAGCCCTCTATGTTCTGCTCTTTTAAATAAGTATCCAGGCCCTTTTTAAAGGCATCTAATGTATTTGATAGCGACACCTACTCGGGCAGTGAATTCCATACCTTTATTGTCCTTACTGTAAAGAAACCCTTCCTCTGTTGTAGATTAAATCTCCTTTCCTCAATTCTAAGCGGGTGGCCCCTTGTCCTTTGTACTGTTCTGTTAATGAACAGGTCTTTGGAGAGCCCTTTGTATGGACCCTGAACATATTCATATAGCGTTATCATATCCCCTCTAAGACGCCATTTCTCTAGTGTGTACAAGTTTAACTTTTCTGGCCTTTCTTCATAACTAAAACTTTCCATTCCCCTTACTAGTTTTGTAGCCCCCCTCTGTACTTTCGCTAGTTCCATTATGTCCTTTTTCAGAAAGGGCACCCAGAATTGAACAGCATATTCTAGGTGGGGTCTTACCATGGACCTGTAAAGAGGCATAATAATATCTTCCTCCCTTGAGTCAATACCCCTTTTAATACATGTCATTATCTTATTGGCCTTTGCAACTGCCAGCTGGCACTGCACACTACTGCTAAGTCTATTGTCTACCATTACTCCCAAATCCTTTTCATTGGTAGATTTCCCCAGAGAAACACCATTTAAACTATATGTTGCATTTTTATTATTATACCCAAAATGCATAACTTTACACTTGTCTATATTGAATCTCATTTGCCATTTGCCTGCCCAGTTACTCAATTTGTCCAAATCCTTTTGTAATGAAGACACAGCCAATACGAAATAGTAAACCTTACTTCATGATGTTAATGCAAAAAATGCAACAGCTTAAATCTAGGGAACTTCCTTTGTTTCCTTTACATAAAAGGTTGATAAATTAAAATAAGTAACAGTTGTTTAGAGTTGGCTTCTGGTCTTATAATTGCTCAATGATGAGTGTTTTCTCATCTTGTCACCCAGCTACCTATGCATTTTACCCAGATGATAATTGCCTGTGATCCTATCTTTCTGTCTTGCCACCTCAAATTTCTTCCCTCTTTGATTGCAATTCTTGAGACCTTCTGCTCAGTTTCCCAGTTTAAGATTAATTATGAGAAATCTGAAATCTTAAACTTAAATATTGCCTTAGAAGTACTCCAACATCAATTCCAATTGAAATGGGACTCGACATCCATTAAATATTTTGGCATATATCTCACTAAACATCCCTTGATTCACTTCTAGCCAGCACTGAGTCCAACCTTAGACATTGGGATTCTTTATATGCAAGCTGGTATGGTAGTATCAACCTGATCAAAATGGTCTCGCTGCCCAGAATTCTTTATCTCTTGTTCACTGTTATATCATTGTTCTTAAATAATATTTACACGGTCTCCAAAGGTTATTTCATTAATTTGCAAGGCATTTAAAAAAATGGATTATGCTATTCCCTTCTTTCTTGACACACTTCCCAGCAGTTTTGGTCTGCCAGATGGTAGCTCTATTATGATACAATTGTGCTAGCTAGACTAGTTGAATTTTCCAACCCAACTTCGAAAGAATGGGTTATGCATTTATGCACACTGCTAAACTGAATAAATTCTTCCCAATTCTTTTTGTTAGATCCCCCCCCCAGACTTACCCCATAATTGCTATGATCCCCGATCCTTAAGCATTTAATCTCTGTCTGGAAAAGTCTAAACATCTTGTTAAGATTAGCACCTTATCATTCCCCACATATTGGGCTCCACAATAAATTCTTTAAACAATGGTATACACTGAATATCCACAACCTAGAGAGGTTGCTCCCTGACATGTGCCCTATCTCACTTAAAGAACTGGTGCAGAATTACCATCTCTTGAGTCAGAGCCCTCTCTATTGCCATCCCATTCCTACCTATCCATCCCTGGAGTGGTTTTATGGCAAGACATAAGCACCTGAAGTGGGATCCAGACCTCAAGAAGTATTTTTCATCAGGAAGTGACAAGTCCTCTTGGCCCAACAAAATGGCCGCTTCTGGCATGATAGGCCTGTATGTCATACAAATGGAGTTCACCTGCCTACAATCTCTGGAGAATATTGACTCCTAGAGTCTCCCTCTACCAAACTAGACCTGCACTTTCAAGACCTAAAATCCTTTCTTAAGGAGTTACTGCAAGAGATCCAATCAGATATGAAACAATTGGTGACAGAATTATGATGCTGGAGGAAGAGATTGATGCCTGGCATGCTTTTCGATCTGATACTACTAAAAATTTGGATTTCCTTCATGCTCAAAATATTGATCTTACTCTCAAACTTGATGATATCGAGAACAGAAACAGGCGCAACAATATGCACCTCAGAGGCATCCCAGAAACAGTTACATCTGAAGGCCTATTGGAATATTTGCAACAGATCTTTCAACACTTGCTGCAAAGAGAACCCCTATCTATCATTCCTATAGACAGGACACACAGAATTTTTAAATCCTCCTCTGCCCCAAAGGCAGCACAGAGAGGTGTTATTGTCCAATTCCAGGTGTTCCCGGACAGAGAAGTGATCTATAATACAGGGAAGAACACCAACTTTGGGATGTTTGACGGTGCTTCTATCTGGATTTATGGCGACTTCTCTTCACTCACTTCAAAATGAAGGAGAGTGTTACGGTTTTCTGACACTCAGACAGGGTTATAGGTAAAACACAGTTTTATTAAAATGAAAATAAAGAACAGCGCCCCTGAGGGCCAGAATGGGTAATACAGTGCAGAGTGAAATACAGGCTTGATATAGCAAGAGCAAGCAAAGAATAATGTAACTCTTATAAAGGGTTAACACCCAAGCATGTAGTCAGTCTCTGTGGTGGTGATTAGCCAATGCCCGGTATACACAGTCCCAATAGTAGTGATGTAGTAGCTAGCTCAAGCAGTACAGCCAAACTGAATCACGACCAGAACTCGGTCTGGTTTAGCCCAAGGGTATAGGATAGCCATCTGCAGCAAGAGCCAATGCCCCTACAGGGGTGAGCAACAAGGAGAGATACTGCAAGTGCCAATGAGACCAGAGCCTAGCACCCCTTAGGTGCTGTAACGGAGGAAGCACTGCCCATGCTGACTATAGGAGCCAACGCACCAACGAGTGCGTATGGACGGACGCATACACAGTGAGCGATTATGACATGAGCCAAGCACCCTTCCGGTGCCAACACGGAGCTTCCACTGCCAGAGTATCATAAGGCCCTTTACGCCACGCGGCGCAATACACAGGAGAACGGCACAAAGTAAATGTACAACTCTGCAATGTATAACTAGGCTCAGTATACGGGAAATGCTCAACTGGAGAAGGCTCAGTAACGGAGGCAACAAGCTTGGCAGGCATATGCAACGGCTCGGTATTGCGGAGGCAACCAGCACAGCAAGTGTTAGGACCAACACAGACACTAAGATCACAGTAGCAGTAATCTCTCAGGCTCAGTGTACGGAGGAAACCAACAGGCTCAGAATCGGAGGCCACAGAGAACCACAGTGCAATCAGTTGGTGCTAGCTGAGAGCAGGCTCAGAATGTCACCAGGCTTCAGCGGAACGCAGAACTGGAAGGATCACGGAGCAGGAACATCAGCCGGAGTCGGTCGATCACAGAGCAGGAACGTCAGCCAGAACCGGGTCAATCACGGAGCAGGAAGTCAGTCAGAGCCGGGTCAATCACGGAGCAGAAAAGTCAGCCAGAGCCAGGTCAATAACAGAGCAGGAAGTCAGCCACAACCGGGTCAATCACCAATCTCGTAATGGCTTTGGGCACTAGATAGCTTTTTGTAAAATAACCCACACGGTCTCAGGTTACCACCCTCTTTGGGGCGCTGAGAAAGGACTGCCCCTACCCCAACCTCAGAGGCATCAACCTCTAGCGTAAATGGCAGGGTGGGATTGGGGTGGGACAGTATAGGAGCAGAGGCGAAAGCAGATTTAAGCGTCTCATAGGCCACTACAGCTGCCTCAGTCCATTGAGAGGGATTAGCGCCCTTGTGCGTGAGGTCAGACAGAGGCTTTACAATGGTAGAAAAGTTTTGAATAAATTTTCTCTAACAATTGGCAAAGCCCAAGAATCGTTGGATAGCTTTTAACCCTTTGGGCCTTGGCCATTGTAGAACTGCGGCCAATTTTTCTTGATCCATGGCAATGCCATCCTTAGAAATCACAAACCCCAGGAAGGGTACTTTGGAAACATGAAATTCACATTTTTCTAACTTACAGAACAATTTGTTCTTGCGTAAGTGGAGCAGGACTTCAGACACGTCCTGAATGTGCTGGGTTAGATTAGCAGAGTGAATCAAAATATCGTCAAGGTATACAACTACACAGGACTGTAGCATGTCACGGAGGATATCATTGATGAACTCTTGAAATACGGCAGGTGCATTACATAATCCAAAAGGCAACACTAAATATTCACAGTGTCCTGACCTAGTATTGAATGCCGTTTTCCACTCATCTCCGACCCTGATCCTTATCAGGTTGTAGACGGCTCTTAAATCGAGTTTAGTAAATATGGAAGAGCCCTTCAACCTGTCAAACAATTCAGTAATGAGTGGTATGGGGTAAGCATTTTTTGCCATGAGCTTATTTAGTCCCTGGTAATCAATACAAGGTCGTAATTCGCCATTCTTCTTTTTCACAAAAAAGAACCCTGCACCTGCCGGAGAGGATGACTTGCGAATGATTCCCCTACTGAGGGCATCCTCAATGTAATCCTCCAAGACCCTGTTTTCTTTGAGACAAACAGTGACCAGTACAGTATTCAGACCACGACTTAACCTCGCACCTTTGCCAGTCAAACTGTGGGTTGTGCAGTAGTAACCATGGGAACCCTCCTCCCTGTGGAGAGCCCCAATAGCCATAGTGATAGGGGTTGTTTCCATAGTAATGAAGGCTGGTTCAAGAGGTCTGCCATCAATGGCCTCAATGGCTAGTGGGTATCTCTTTCAGACAGAGGAATATTATATCTTTCAGCGAAAGCACGGTCCATAAAATAACCTGCTGCGTCTGAGTCTGCCAGAGCAAGCACCTCCACAGCCTGGTCGCCCAAACAAAACCTCACCTGGATGGTGGGTTTTAGAGTACAGGAGTCTGGGGACGATTGTACACCACCTAGGGCCTGTCCCCCAAGGTACCCTAGGTGCGTGAGTTTCCCGGCCGTACCGGGCAAATGCGTAAGACGTGCCCATCTTTGCCACAGTATAGGCAGAAACCCCTGCCTCCTTCTGTGTGCCCGCTCTTCCTTTGAAAGTCTGGTGAACCCGAGTTGCATAGGTTCACTTGGTTCGGCTACTCGGTCAAGAGGATTGGGAGGCGAGGGTGGGTTCAACGGACTACCATGCCCATAGCTTCCGGATTTCGCCCTTTTAGCCAAGCGCCTCTCACGCAAGCGGGAGTCAATGAGCATAACGTAATCGATATACTCGTCTAGATCACTGGGGACATCTCTGGCAATTTCATCTTTAATACAATCCGACAACCCTTGGGCAAAGGCTGCCAGCAGCGCCTCATTATTCCAGCCTACCTCCGCTGCCAATATACGAAACTCTATGGCCTACCGCACGATCGCCCATTTATATCTCAATCAACCTCTTGGCAGCAGAGGTGGCTCTCCCAGGTAGCTCGAATACTCTCCGAAATTTTTTTACAAACTCATTGAAGTTTAGAGTGCATGGGTTAGCACTCTCCTATAAAGGGTTGGCCCATGCCAAGGCCCTACCAGTTAGTAGAGATATCATGAACCCCACCTTGCTGCGGTCATTCGGGAAGGCATGAGGTGTCAGTTCTAAGAATATCTCTAATTGGTTAATAAACCCTCTGCACAGTGTGGGTTCTCCATTGTATCTTAACGGTAACGGCGCCGTTAAACTTCTGGAAGGTGCAGCATATTGCCCAGCCTAATTATCCGGTGTCGGAACTGGAACTGCTGACCCCCTTCCCATAGTTGCCCCAGACTCTGGGGCTTGGCCCTCTGAATATATGAACTAGCCCAGATCTTCCTTACCTCAGTCATCTACCATATACTTCCTGCTTATAATATGCTGAGCTAAGTTTAAAACATACCTGTATATTGAAATGTCTTTACAATAAGTTGGGGCCTACTGTTTCAGTTACACTTTTTCATAGAAATGTTCATGCTTTATTACATGTTTAGCCGCACCACTCCTCTTGGTCCTTTTCCCAATCCAGCCTTGCCCTATACCATGTTTTGTGATCCAAATAATTTAGTACTCTTTGCAATGAGTGCACCCTGCTATTTGTAATGGCCCATTTCCCTGGGTTCTCTATTTTGTAAACTAGCGAAGTGGGCCACTTGGCCTGGAGTTGAACCTCCCTGTTTAAGGGACCATGTTTTGGTCCAACTGACCAGCTCGGTGCACTATCCGGCACCTACTAATCAACGGGATTCCGATTCTGCTCCATGGGGACTTGCGGCATAACGGTGGCAAATTGTAGTTCCTGAACCATAATTCAGGCTCTTTCTGCTGTGACTCTGTCCCCAATAGGGTGCTCCGTCACATTTTTCAGATTTGCTGCTTGGAAAATATCACTATTTTTTATTGGTGTGTTGGACCCGCCTTGCTGTTTCTCATTGTGTTCCACAGTATATTAATACATGGTATATTATAAACAATTACTTGGCCATATTGTCACTTTTGTAACATTCATTCCCCCTTCTTCCCCCATTTCCCTCCCTCATGCCTTCTTTCCCTTTTTTCTCCCCCCAACTGCTTCTCTATTCGAATAGAGCCAAATGTCTCTAGTCTAATCCTACTTCTTATAACCTATTGTTTACCTCAAACAGTTGTTTGGTACGCTTCAATTCTCTTGTTTTATTTCCGTTTTGTGTTTTTTGTTTTACTCTTCCCAAATCTCATTCTTCAATTCCAACCCTTACCTTCATTCTCTATTGTATATCTAGCCCAGGAGAGGCTGGTGGGTCACTACCAGGCCTCTATGGGTAGAGTGTATAATCCCATCTTCCTACTTGTCCTATCTACCTCCCTTTTCTACCCGTAACACTCTCTTTCCTCCCTTACTCTTACTTACTTCTTTTGCTTTCTCTCTTCTGGTTGAGTGCTCCATTTTGGGTCAACCTTTTTGATCCCTACATCTAATGCAGGGTCTCGTATTAAGTTGCAATTTCAAGATGTACCATTGCGTCTCCCATTTCACACCTCATAATGCCTGATCCACCCACTTCACCGATGCTCCATGTCATACCTCTCAACACCAAGGGAATTCACTGCGTAAATGCTCTCTAGTTCTTACTGACTTCCAACGGATGGGAGGTGATGTGATTTTTATCCAAGAAATTCACTTTTCTGCTTTGAAAGAACAGAAACTCACTAACTTTTTAATCAAGCATTCTTGAGCTCATAATCCTCAAAAAAGGGAGGGGTTGGGATCCTCTTTCACAAACTTTTAGCTTTTCACTCTCACAAGTACGTACAGACAAAGAAGGCAGGTTTTTATTTGTTAAAGGTCTGATAGACCGACAGATGTATACATTTACTATCATTTATACCCCACTGGAATTGCAAATCTCCGTTTTTCAACATACTCTGGACCTTTTAGACTCATTTTGTGAAGGCATTTTGGTCTTTGGAGGTGGTCTAAACTCCCATCTCTCATCAATCCTGGATTGTCCAACTGGGGTCTCTTCTTATCCTTACTCTGTCGTCAAGAAATTGAATTCGCTCTTACATTCCACATAATTTGTTGACACTTGGAGGGTGTTTCATCCCGGCTCTAAAGATTACACTTTCTACTCCCACCCCCATGACATCTATTCCTGGATCGACTGTATCTTCCTAACACACCCATGTCTTCATCTTATACACTCAACCTCTGTATCTATCACATGGTCAGGACATGCACCAATTTCTCTTATTATATATTGCAAATATGCCTGTGCAACACCTAAACTTTGGCATCTTGACGAATACACTCTTAAACAAACAGAAGTTCGCACTGCATTTGCTGACAAAATTAAAGAATATACTGGCTTAAATTGGTCTCTCAACATTTTACCCTTAATGTTATGGGAAGTCCATAAATGTGTAATAATGGGGGAACTGATCAGCCTATCCCCGGCTATTTTTTCTTCACTTCTCTCTTTTGCATTCAAGTGGTCCAACTTGACCATTAAATATTTAGGTATTCATCCGACCTCCCCCTTAGACAACATATATGCCTCCAACTTCCCACATCTGCTCTCATCCTTACGTAAAGATATAAAAAAATGGGACTCACTATATTTATCCTGGCTAGAGTGCATCAGAGTCATTAAAATGACAGTCCTACCAAGCTTATTGTACTTGTTTCAAACCCTTCCTATAACTCTTCTCCCCTCTTTCTTTCGTAACCTTCTTCACATCACTTCAATGTTCCTTTGGAAATTTCATCGCCTGGAAATCTGAACTAAACACAACCCTTAATACAGACTACTGGTGAGATATCTGGAGGTCCCACAAAGATTCCCCCATCTCCGCTCAGATCCTTGAAATGAACTTTAAATTCTTGTACAGATGGTACTTTACGTCTTCATAAAATCAACTCTCCAAATTCCTCTTTATGCTGGTGATGTTCTCTACAGGGTGGCACCTATATCCATATATGGTGGTCATGCCCTCCTCTCCAGACCTGTTGGTCTCAGTGCCTCTCCCACATCAACTCCCTTTTACAACTCTCAATTCCTCAAGAACCCCTGCTAGTTTTATTCTTCTTCAGTCTCCCCCTCTATCAAGGGATAAGAAATATACTTTACTTACCATGCTCTCTGCAGCTTAATCACTAATACCCACTCATTACAGAGATTCCTCACCCCCAACTATGGCCGAATGGCATTCGAAGGTTACTATTAGCCAAACTTTCTTGGTATAAAAAAGGTTTAGAAACAGCTTACCTTTCCGAGATTCTGGATCAATGGCATTCCACCTCCACTACTGCATTATTGCTTTAATACATTAATACTTCACCTCACTGCTTGGCCACACTCAGCTGGAACTATCTATTCACCTTGCTTATTCTCTCTTTTTATTCTCTTTGCTACTCTTCCTCCAACTATCCTCTCCTTCATTCCTTCTTCAGTTCCATTGTTTAAAAAGGGAGCAAGATCCAAACCAGGAAATTATAGACCTGTGAGCTTGACTTCCATAGTGGGTAAGATACTAGAAGGGTTATTAACTGATAGTATTCAGAACTATGTGAAGACAAACAATATCATTAGTAGGAATCAGCATGGTTTCATGAAGAACAGATCATGTCAGACTAATTTACTTGCATTTTATGAAAGAGTGAGTAGTAATTTGGACAGGGGAATTGCTGTTGATGTAGTATACTTGGATTTTGCAAAAGCCTTTGACACAGTGCCTCACAACAGGTTACTGCATAAATTAAAAGGCTTCGGTTTGGGTGGTGGTATCTGTACATGGATTGAGAACTGGTTAAATGATAGATGGCAGAGAGTTGTTGTAAATGGAACTTTTTCAAATTGGTCTTGGGTTATAAGTGGGGTACCGCAGGGTTCAGTCCTGGGCCCAATGCTTTTTAATTTGTTTATTAATGATCTAGAAGTGGGAATTGAAAGTAGCATCTCAATCTTTGCTGATGACACTAAGCTATGTAAGGAAATACATACAGAGCTTGATGTTTTTTCCCTACAGAAGGATTTAGATAAACTAAGTGAATGGGCAGAAAAGTGGCAGATGTCATTTAATGTAGATAAATGTAAGGTTATGCATTTGGGTTGTAGAAACAAACTTGCTACATATACTCTAAATGGGAAACAACTTGGGAAATCCTCATTAGAGAAAGATTTAGGTGTACTGATAGACAATAGTCTTCACAGCAGTGTGCAGAGTCACTCAGCTGCTGCAAGAGCAAATAGAGTACTAGCCTGCATAAAAAGAGGTGTAGAAGCAAGGGATGCTAATATTATCCTACCTCTGTATAAATCCTTGGTTAGGCCTCATCTAGAATATGGAGTACAATTTTGGGCGCCTGTTCTAAAAAAAGACATTACTGAACTGGAAAAGGTGCAGAGACGTGCAACAAAACTGATAAAGGGATTGGAGGATCTGAGTTACGAAGAGAGACTAGCCAAACTGGGTTTGTTTACATTAGAAAAGAGACGTCTAAGGGGTGATATGATTACCATTTACAAATACATTCAAGGCCAATACAAAGAACTATCCAATGAATTATTTATGCAAAGAGCTGAGCTAAGAACAAGAGGTCATCCATTAAGACTTGAGGAAAGGCGCTTTCGACTAAAACACAGGCAGGGATTCTTTACAGTAAGGGCGGTAAGGCTATGGAATTCTTTGCCTCGGATGCTGTGCTTGCAGATAATGTAACTGCATTCAAAAAAGCAATGGATGCCTATCTAGCACAGAACAATATTGACAGTTATGACAGATGGCTTCAAAGCAAATAGGATATTGAGCCGGGGAACTATTTGACACACTCACACACACACACCTACATTGGAAATTGCTCCAGAGGGCTTTTTTGTTGCCTTCCTCTGGATCAACAGGGGTGTTATTGGCATGGGCTGGACTTGATGGACGCATGTCTTTTTTCAGCCTTATCTACTATGTTACTATGTTTCTTTTCCCCCTCCTCTCTTCCCCTCTTACCCCCCATAATACCAGAGCTCCCCCTTCCCCCTTGACTGATTACTAAAATATGACAATGGCAGCAACTTCTTCGAGCTCATGTGAGCTTGAGTACTGATGAATATTGATTATTGTGATTACACTTTGATGTAAACTCTTTATTAAGCTGTTATACTGCTGTACAGTTTTGGATCTGCATTCATGTACTCTGTATTTGTATTGCTGCATTTGTCCTAATATAAATTATTCAAAAAAAAAAAAAAAAAAAAAAAAAAAAAAGAATTACCACCTCTCTCTCCAGGTTTCTTCTGGCATAAACAATTATACCACATTCTCCTCATGCCTCTTTTTCTGCGCTTTCTTTTCCCTCTACCTCCCCCTCTTACTGTACGTCTACTATACAACTGCACTGTAGCCTTGAGTGGCTCCTGTTTATTCCCATTCAGAGCATCATGCCATGTTCATCCTGCGGTTGATCCTCATCATGGATCTTTGCTGTACTTATCTGCATTTCTTGGTATTTGGACTGGGATGAATGGGATGACGCTAGAGGAATATGAAAGTAGTGCGGAAGAAGTGGAGGGCAATGCAGATGATAACCTAGTTATTGCTGATGATGTTGATCTAGAAGTATCCCTACAGTGTCCTCCTTTTCTTCTGATACAGATAAGGTTGAAAGTGAGAGAGAGGATGACCTGGCCAGAAAATTAACTGAAAGGAGACGGTCCAATATTCAACCATAGAAAAGGAGCACTATGGCTGTTTATAAACTCTTTGAGAGATCAGTTGGAAAGTCTGACTCTGAGCAAGCAAAGCTGCATAAAATACACAATCATCCTATCATTCATCATTATCATCATCATCATCACAGTTCAACCCACAGTTCAAAGTCCAACCCACACCCAGCCACACAGGTTATAAACATCCACATCCCTAGTTAAACACGTGTTAATCTGTTATCTACAAAATAGCATGCGAGCAGGGGGAAAGCAGGATCACCTCAAGCACAACCACTGAACTGATTAGGAGACACACCATCAACATCTCACAGGTGCTAGCACTAGCAGCAGTTGAAGAACTCCTAAAAGCTCAGTGCGTTCTGGTACACATGCATGTAGTATTGTAGATGTGTCAGAGTGTGCCAAGATTTTGTTCATTTGGAATATCACCCATGTCTCCTGCTGCAAAAAAACAGAACAAAATTATGGGGGAGATGATGAGTCAAAAATTACCCACACCTTCTCTCACCACCACCACCTCCACAACCAAAGATCATGTTATTAAGCAATAAAGTTATAAAATTCTTCTGCTATGTACTGCCAACCCACATAACTATGGAATGGCACAGTTGACTGAATGTTGGCAGTTGACAGCATGCCTCATTCTGTTGTAGGAAACTGAGGTTTCACAGAACTGGAGCTCAGTTTTGTTGGGCCCAGTAAAACATGCATTAATGCATAAATGCATTCAATCTGGTAGACAAATCATTGTACAGTAGGATTTCTATTACCCATCCAGCATTCTTCATAACAAGTGTTGGTCACATGAACTCAGTTTGTGGCCATACGCTCATGGTGGATTTCTGTTGCAACATAGTGTGCGGACGCTGATGAACTCCATTACTTGGTGGCAGATTATCCTGTTGGTCCCAGCGTGCGGACACTGGTTAACTCCATTAATCTGGTGGCACATTATCCTGTTGGCCCAGCGTGCGGACGCTGGTTAACTCCATTACTCTGGTGGCACATTATCCTGTTGGTCCCAGCGTGCGGGCGCTGGTTAACTCCATTAATTTGGTGGCACATTATCCTGTTGGTCCCAGCGTGCAGACGCTGGTTAACTCCATTAATTCGGTGGCACATTATCCTGTAGGTCCCAGCGTGCGGACGCTGGTTAGCTCTATTAATCTGGTGGCACATTATCCTGTTGGTCCCAGCGTGCGGACGCTGGTTAACTCCATTAAACCTGGTGGTATATTATCCTGTTGGTTCCAGCGTGCGGACGCTGGTCAACTCCATTAACCCTGGTGGCATATTATTCTGTTGGTCCCAGTGTGCGGATGCTGGTTTACTCCATTTATCCTGATGGCTTACTATTCCGTTGGTCCCAGCGTGCGGTTGCTGGTTTGCTCCATATTCTGTTAAGTGCTGTAGGTTTGGGTTCCTGTCCGTTGGCTATCATTGTCACTTATTGGTCTCCTCCGTTGGGGCTGTCCTGCCCCGTATTGGTGAGGCCGGTAGAACCGGTGTTTTCCATCTCACGGTTGCCTTACCCGGTATTGGCAGAACCGGTAGAGCCTTCTTACACTATTCCTTGGGCTGCCTTGCCCGGTATTGGTAGGGCCGGTAGAACCGGTATATTCCTCCTCACGGTTGCCTTACCAGGTTTTGGCAGGGCCGGTAGAGCCTATATCTCACATTTCCTCAGGCTGCTTCGCCCGGTATTGGTAGGGCCGGTAGAACCGGTATATTCCATCTCACGGTTGCCTTACCCGGTATTGGCGAGGCCGGTAGAGCCTACTATTGCTATATATTATAACCGTTTGGGTTGCCTTGCCCGGTATTACTGGCAAGGCCGGTAGAACCTGTTCCATTTCTCTATCTTTATCATATTGTCCGTATATGCATGTGAACCCTATGGGGACTGTCTTAACTTTTAATAAAGTTATGTTTTTACCTAAATCTTTGTCTGAGTGTCTTAACAAACCGTGACACACTGTCAATACAACATCACCCCGACACATTTAACTTGATGGTGGAGGTCCACTGGTGTCCGCAATGCCATGGTTCTCCAGCATCTTCTTAAAAACTAAAATCAGAATTTAAAAAACCCCTACTATCCTGCCTGAAAGGTATAGGAGGGGGCTTTTTCTTCTGTTCTAATGCTGCCACTGATGGATACTACATGGATTTCAGCATTGTAATTGCTATTTTTTTTACAGGCTGCAACAAGTTTCAGAAGTAAGAAGACAGAAGAGCACAGATGAAGATTTCAGATGAAGATGAAAGAAAATGACAAATGAAGAAAGAAGATAGAGGCTTATAGAAGAAGAAGGAACTAGGAAGACCAGGGTGCTGGAGATCCCACTGGACATCAGACATCCAGGAAAGTGTTACAGCTAAGAGGTATATGTGATAAGATAGTGTTAGGGCTAGTATTTGTAAAATTTATTGTTAATGTTGGGATAGTGTAGGGCCAAAAGGAGGGTTAGTGTTTGGGACAGTGTCTGTCTTTTTGAGCTCACACTCTGTGCTTGACACTATCGAACACAGAGCGTTAGCTGGTTTCCTTTGATCTTCCAATTTCTCATTCTATTTAGCATGAGTTATGGAACTGAAAAAACCACATTGAACGTTAGGTCACAAGTTAGGTTCTGTGTCCCAATGCTCATTGCGGTTCCTGTTAGAAGGGCAATTGCATTCCTATAGTAACAATGTGTATGTACCGTTCGGTAATTAATTTTGCCCTACCAACAGTTTTACCTCTGTGAATTGGTGAAGCCTTCATTGTCTATGTTTGGTAGGAGCAGAATTAACTGCAGAAAATGAATCACCTGAATGCATGGTGACAGCTATTGTGTTCATTTACAATCACAAATAGCTCTTCCATTTATTTAAATGAATGCTAATCTACATGTGTGATCGAAGAGGTTTATTCACATTTATTAGACTTCTCAATTGGTTTGTTGTCTAGCATAAAGATGGGAGAAACTCTGAAGAAAATCCCTGATCTTTAATATCTCTGCCAGCAAATATATACATTGAAACAACAAGACTGAAGAGAAGCACCTTTACCGCTTACGTTTGCTTGCTGAGCATCTCACTTCAGGCTAGGGAGGTATATCAGCTGAGGCTGCAGCACAATTCCATCTGAGGGGAGAGATCAGCTTTCAGACTGTGTATATAACTGAACTGCATAAATGCAAGCAGCTTTACAAAAGCACATCTAAAGATACAGGTGGCATAATATGGGAAAATAATCCACTGAAGTTCATTCTCGTGAGCATGTCTTATTTTTATATTTTATCTTTCTGATTTGGAGATATTGACTTTGTAATATTGGGACTGAGTTATTGGGAATTTTTTTTATTTTTCATTATTTTTTTATATTTTTTTTTCCTGGTGATATCACAAGGTATACATTTTTTATAGGCTCAAATAAGTATTAATTTATTCATGTCTATTTACTATTATGCTATGTTCTAGTTTACAGCATCATTCTTATTAAATTATTATATTTTTAATTATTACTTGATTGAGAATAGGAGCGCTCTCCTCTTATTTTCTTGGGTTTTTTGTAAATAAGAACTGCTTTTGAGTTTTTGTTATCTTCCATTTATAAAATATCTACACTGACAGAAATAATGCAAAAGCCCATATCAATTATTCCCACCTTCAGCAAGTTGAAAGCAAATTCTTAGCCAGGGATGCATATTTAAATATTTTGAATAACCTTGACATGATCTTGAATATAAAGATTTACCCAGAACACCTTAGGGAATAGTGCTTTTAGCCAACTAAACTTTGATCCCCAGGTTCACTCTCCATTAAAGTTTGAGTGCAACAGTAAATTTCTCCTAAAGCAGGCATCATAGATGAACAAGGTCATTTATGGGCATTTCTGAGCTATAGATAATATCTGCAATACTTGAAAGATTTCCATAGTAATAATCTATCACAATATTAAATAACTACAATAAATATCTATAGATTACTATCCTTATATTTGATCAGAGAGTTTGCTAATGTGATGATGTTGAAGGAACGAGTGTGCCATTTACTGGCAGATACCTACCTAAAGTTAATAAAGTGTGATACCTGTCCTGTGCATGACAAGTCTATGCGACGGGATTTGAACTTGTAATATATGTAATCATAGCTAGATTTGGGTTTTTACAGAGGATAGCATGACAGAAGGACGGTTAGCCTGGCGGTTCTTCACATCAAGCCAGAACACTGTAAGACAAGCAATGGAAGACACTGAACAGTTTAAATGTACTGGACCATATGTTATCCAATTAATTTTTGATGATAGCTCTGCAACTACCCTTAGGGTTGTCTTACCTATGTACATACATCATGCTTATTATTTTTCCCATAGTCCTAAAAAATCCACCTTGGTCTTAAAAAGTTATAAAGTGTTATACATGATATAGTGTTATTTGTATAATTGCTTAGTGTGGGTATATTGAGGTACATTTTAAACTATTTTTGTCCAAAAAATAAAGGTTGGTAATTGCTGGTCCATTGCTTTAGATTTTATCTGTACTGGGATGAGCAGTAGGTGACAATACTATATTTAATTAGAGAAAAATATAATTATACATTTTCTCTACACCAGCCTCTCCTTTCAAGTACAATTTATCACAAATTATACCAAAAGTATTTCTACGAAAGTAACTGAAATTCAACTTACACATGAATACATTGAAAGATAAGATAAAAGATCTTTCTCATTTACTTTATCATTTACTTACTAGATAGGAAATCTTCCTTCAAGTTCACCACACATGACAGTTTTTCAGATTCTTGTTTAAGATATAAATGATAACAAAACTGTAAAAAGAATTTCCCCTTTTCATTTGAACAGCATGTAAGGAGCTTACAATCAGATTGTAAGCTCATTGGGGAAGGGTCCCTTTCCCATTGTATGATTCCCTTACTGTACTTTCCCCAAAAATTAATGCAATGATTGCACTTTAGCTTAATGCTCTTAACCCTGTTCTGTATTTTTGTATTGTATTATTTCAACTTCTGTTAAGTGTTCTGTACATGTATGGAGCTATATAAATAAAGTTACATACATACATACATACATGTAAGGGGCAGCCTTCACTGTTTGACATTCTGGTTCACAGAGTCCTTTATGTATCTTCCAATAAGAATAGAACTGGATTTTTTTCAGGTCATCTACACCCAGAAAGATATAAATAAAAAAAACAAAATTTTAGAAACGTTCAGTGAAATGGTACTTAGGTTGAAATCTAGTCCTAAATTACAAACCATTGCCAAGGTATACATTAAACTAATTACAATCTTAAACAAGAAGAGGCACCCATTTCATGTGTATGTAATATGTATTGGTTTTAGCTGGTGGAAACTATGAACTCTTTAAAGGGATAGTAAGATTTTGTTTTATCTTTATTTTATTTTGTAGGCATTAAAAAAACATGAAGAATGATATAAGTCTTATCTCTCAAAACGTTATGGTTTGAGAGATATTCACAAGCAAAGTTTCCCCTCCTGCCCCTTTTACCTAGTGTAAGCCATCTCTTCTCAGATGTGGAATGTGGTTGTAAGACCAGACAGATAACAGCAGGGGACAATCTTCTTCCTATGAGAACAATGAAAGCCCTTCCCCCTTGACAGGCTTTTCAGGTTTTTCCCTTATCTTAATTGAAGATTGTCCCTCTCTGCAGTCTACCTGGGCACCTCCCTTCTGATCTGGCTGAACAGTGTTACATCAGTAAAAGGGGCGGAAGGGGGATACTTTGTCATTGAATTACTATTGAACTACAACTCTGACAGAATTGAAATAACACTCTCCAAAGTACAAATACTATGATGATTAATTAGAGCTATCCCTTTAAAGTAGTTCAGGTAATTTATTATTAATGAGGTTTTCAAACTGTGTGTTGTAAAATGCCAGGGATCACCTATCTCTTAAGTCAGAGTCAAACAACTTAATTACCTCTTGATTAAAATGTTTCTCTGTAGTTTATCAATTCTCCAATTCCTATGTTATTCTATAGAGCCTATGACCAAAGTTGAAGAAATCTCATTGAATTGGATCCATAGAATAACATAGGAACTGGCGAAGTGATAAACTGGAGAAGTCATCTCCACTGTATCACCTCCTTATGACCGCTTAGTGAATCTCCCCATGGTATTTTAGCTCTGTAAGTTTCTTTATTATTCTGCAAAATGTTATGTCCTCATTCTAACTGCTTTTCACCATATCACAAGAAATCTCACTCCTGTAAATGATAATAGTGGTATATAATGAAGTGCACTCAAAAAATATTTAACCATTTGAATACCAGAGGGGTACACAACGCATTGTGAAACACTGCATTACACAACCCTCTTGTACTCAAAATGTCAAGTATGTACAATTGTTGATTATTGCAATAGATGTTTTTAAAGGCATAGTGCATAGCATTATTTTAACTAGCTTGCCAAGCTTATGTCTGTCTATAATCACTCGCTGCAAGTGATCCGTGATTGAAAGCAGGTCAGTTTAGCCATGGGATCATTAGATAGAGTCAACTTTTAATATAAAGCATTTTAATAAGCCATAATGATGGCAATACATTTTTGACAGGACTCGCTTAAAATGGGATATCTTGGCAGGTAACTGAGCTTAATATATGTTGGACAAACTATGAGATGAAACCCTAATTATTTCAAACAAGTGAATTCATGCATTGGTATAATATATGCTCTACACAGGGTCCACATTTAGTTTGTATTAAGCAGTAAAGTATCATCTTCTGTCTTTGGTTGAATCTTAAAAAGGAAGCATGACATCACAATACCAGCAGTAAGTAAGGCAAGTAGTATCATTACTCCCTAGCATATTTCTTCCTTCTCTCTCTGCCTTATTCTTCATTCTTCTCCCTCACTATCCATCAGTTTGCACTTGATGTTCTCTCCTATGTCACTCTCTCTATCTTTCCAATTCTCTTAATTTTTTCTCTCTCCACTCTCCTCAGCCTCTTGTCCTTTTTTTGCCTCATTATTATTCTTTCACCTCTCTTCACTCAAATAGCAGTAGATAGAAAGGTACATCATTTTAAAGTATATGGATTAAATTACTGTAGATTGTCAGCTCTTTAGAGTAGAGACTCATTTTCCCAAAATGCTTCACTTGGTCGTAGTTTTTTTCTTTTAATATTGTAACATTTGCCCTTAACCTTTTTGAGTACCAGAAGGTATCCCACACAATGCATTGCCGCTCTGGCACTCAAAGGTCTTATGAACTTACCAGTATTTTTGTTAACCCTTTGAGTGCCAGAGGGGTATGAAACACATTGCTTTGCAGTGCATTGTGTACCTCTCTGGCACTCAAAGCGTTAAGGGGAGGGGCAAACAAGCCCTGCTGAACCATCATGCAACTGGTTAGAGCAATCTACAAAACTACACGTGGTTTTTGGACTACAAACGCCATCATCATTATCTGGCCATTTGAAAGTTTAGGATGAAGTGAACTGTAGCCCAACAACATCTGTGAACCACAGATTGCCCATCCCTAGACTAAAGGGAACATTGGCTCTGAGGGGGTCATAAAACTGAATGGGTCATGATCCTAGTGCTGAAATGAGCAACCTGAGGCTCTTCAGCTGTTGTGGATTATAACTCCAGTCATTTCCAGACACCAATGGGCTACACAATAATTTTGAGAATTGAAGCCCTCAACAGCTGGAAGGCCCAATATTGCCCATACCTGCACTAGTGGCTCACCCCATGCTGTTGTTATTCCAGGGGGCTTACTTCCTGAAATCTGAAACTGACAGGAAGTGACACAGCTGTTTCTATCACATTCTGTAGATAACTTTTTTACTCAACTGTTCCATAGAATGCAACAGAACAATTATCTGAAATATATGGCCAGCTGAGGGTTAATGTACGAAAACAACAATTTACACTGTAATAACTCAGGAAAGCACATCTTCTTCCCAACAGTAGATTTACCATTTTTTTTTTACTCAGCAGCAAAAGCCCTACAATATGTTTGTTTTTGTTTTTTTTTGTTTGTTAGCTTGTTTTTTGGGGGTTGGGGTTTGTTTAGAAGGGATTGTGTAAACCTTTACTGCTTCTTTAATTCACTTTGTACTGGTATGGTGTAATATAAAGGTAGATCATATAGTATAGCCTAGATATTATCTAGAGTATTAACTGTGGGAAAGTTATCACTGGATTTAATATTGAAAATGACTGTACAAATCTTTTCATCCTCAGTCAGCCAATGGCCAGCTGATGATAGGGTTTGTTTTCAAACAATTAGGGGATAAAACTGGCTACAAACTTAAATCTACTTGTGAAGTGGTGAGTTCTCTGATGGTTGTTTGATTTTATAGAGCATAGCTATTAGCAATGGGGAGTGGGAGTTATAATAATAATTGTAATAAGCTCCTATATTAGTAATATTGTTGACACCTTTGTTTGGAAAAAGTACCAGGCACCTTTTTACAGGCACATTATTTTTATTGTTATTATGATTATTATTAATTCCAATACCAATTTTTACCAGCCTATAAGTAAACTACTGGATATATCAACCTGTAATTATCAGACATTCCATACACTAACACAACAAAAAAAAATGTGTATTCATTAGATTGTGTACATTCTATTGAATTCATCTTCCCCACAATGTTCACAAAGCCAGAAACACAGAGTGGGAGGGAACCCAGGGGAGATCATTCATAAGATAATACTGACTACAAAATTATACTGCCAACACATTCATTTTGTTAATGTTCAGAGTTCATTAGTAACATACAAACTAATCTAAGATGAGATCCTTTCTGATTTGTGTACTTGTTTTCAGTTTGTCTGTATCAACAAACAGGACATATCATGGGTGAGTATTTTTTATATAATATTGCAATACTAGTGTAAAAGCCCATGGACATGGGCCAAGGTCCAGGTAATGTTAACCCTTTGAGTGCCAGAGGGGTATGCAACACATTGCTTTGCAATCCGTTGCGTACCCCTCTGGAACTCAAAGGGTTAAGAGGTCGCTACCTCACTGTTCCACCTGATGCAGTCTTGCGTCGCCTCACTCATGCAATGCAATCATGCACAGTAGAGACTGCCCAAACATCCTAGCGAATTACTATATAGGATGATTGCCTTTAGGTGTTTAAAAGAGCAGGATAAGGTGGGGAAAGTCAGTTTCTCTAGATACAATGCACTGTAACACGCCAGTGATTAACCTGTCAGATTCTATTGAGGTTTTCAGTACATTCATACTTGGAACTCTCAGATTTGAATCTTAGACTCAGGGTTTTGACCCAAATCTCAGGGTCTCAGGGTGAAGTGCCAAATTCTCAGGGGCCAACTAATTGTTAATATCTTAAATATCTCAGGATCAGCGGATTTTGAAAGTTTCCATGTATGAATACCTTGATTTCTGGCATCTAACCGGTTAAACATAGGAGTGTTCAATTTTACTTTATGTGCATAACCTTCAGTTTCTAGATCTGACTTCTAGCTTGTGTTTCAGTGACAAGGTGTTCCGGGTAATGCTTCAAACTCAAGATAACGTCAATTTCATGAAAAAATTGGCGGAGACAGTAAAAGTAAGTAATTTTCTATTCTTTGTGTCAAACACCTCCTCCTCTCCCTTCTGGTACTAGAACTGTATATTCTTATACACTAGAAATATGATGGAAAGGGATAGGCAACCTTTGGCTCTCCAGCTGTTGGGAAATATAACTCCCATCATCCCCAACCAGCTGTTACATATATATAGTTACATAGTAATTTAGGTTGAAAAAAGACTTGCGTCCATCCAGTTCAACCCTTTTCCTATTCCTGTTTACCATCGCTGACCCAAAAGAAGGCATCTGACTCCAAATGGCAATCAGATTTCTCCCTGGATCAACAAGCCCTAACTAAATATTAATCCCAATACTAATGTGCATAGCCCTCCATATTATGCTCTTTTAAATAAGTATAAGAGGCTGAAGAGTCAAATATTACTTACCCCTGCTCAAAAGTCACTTCAAGTGTTAGTAATGTCTAAAAATAATTTGTAATACATTTGTAGAGGGTAAAAAAATAACCCAACAAAAAGTAATCGGACTGCCACAACCACTATGGTTTGAGAGATAATCGGTATCAAAGTTCTCCCTCCCCTACTCTTCTCCTAACATCAGCATCTAGCTGACAGCAGAAGATCCCAGTCCAGGCATCAGCCGGCGGCTCTGCGACTGCAGCAGAGCTGAAATCCCGTTATTAGAAAATAATTACTTCATTGTGAAGGTCTTCAAAGTGTGCCTGGTTTGTAAGCACACTTTGTAGACCTTTCTAATTAAGTAATTAGTTTGCAATAACGGGGTTTCGGCTCTGCTGAAGAGCCTCATCATGTCGGCCAGCACGGATCTCCTGCTGTCAACTTTACAGCCAACATCAAGAGAAGGGGGGAGAGAGGGGGAACTTTGACTGAAAATATCTCTCAAACCATAACGGTTTGAGAGATGGGGTTTGTGGCAATCCGATTATTTTTTTAACCTCTACAAATTTATTAAACATTATTTTTAGACATTACTAACACTTTCAATGGATTCTTTAATTTCTGATTCATATGTTTTTCTCTTAACAAACTAAACATAAATGGTATTATAGTAGGTAAGTAACTGTTATATTTATAAATGTGTTATTTAGATAAAACAGGGGTATGTTACCTTTGGTTCTCCAGTTGTTGCACACAATTACCATTATCCCCAGCCAGGGCTGGTTTTAGCAAGTATCCAAGGTGTAGTGCAGGCAGTCCTACTTAAGGGTGAAGTTGTAAATGAGCACAGCATCTAAGAAAGCCAGTGCCAACTCTGTCACTGATTCCTGTCATTGGCTGGATGGGGATTATATGGGTATGTGATCATAGAGGCTTCATGTACAGAACATAGCTGGGAACTCTCCGGATTTGCTTCGGAGACTCCGGCTTTTGCAGCTGGTTACCGGATCTCCGGGACAGAGGCTGATTCTACAGATGGGCGGAGTTTCTAATGAAATTCTGCCCACTACTGCTCCTTCCCAGTCTGTTCCTCCCGCTCCCCTCCCACTTCTTCTCATTCCCCAGCCTATTCATAGCTGTATAAATGTCAAATAATGCAATTTTGGGGTAAACCAGCTGCAATACAGAAAACACACCAAACTTCTCTAGATTGCCAGTGATTTAAATGGGGCTTTTTAACCCCTTGAATGCTAAAGTGATCTCCAACACATTGCAAAGAAAGCATTGGAGACCTTTCTGGTATTCAAGGGGTTAAAACTGGAATATTTATTTGTCCTCTATTGTGAACTTGGTTTGCCTCAGAATTGCACCAGAGAATCCCTCTGCATAGGAATTTACATCAGGAATGTACAACTGGCTTTAACAGATATACATCTGTATTTACACCAGCTTTAAAGCTGAGAGGCTATTATTATATTTTTTAATGATTAGAGGTTTTGTTCTGGGGCACGTTTAACCATTTAAGTAGGGATGGGTGAAAAATTTTGCATCAACCTGAAATCGGCAAATAATGGCACTTCCCGCTTGGCGAATAATTTCCCGGGAAAAGTGACGATATTCTGCTTTTTTTCGCACAGCTCATTCCATTGAAATCAATGGGAACATTGGATTTCTACAAAACACATAGCAACTGTTTTTTTATTTCTCAAAGGCATGGTATAAAAGGGCGTGAGGGTGCCTGTGTTGGTGGGGTGTGCGGAAAGAATCAGTTGAACAGGTAATTTGGTAGAAGATTTAGTTACCCTAGAGAAAGAAGGTGATGGTGATGGCGAGCTAGTTGTTGTCCTGGAACTTCCAGTCTCTGCCTGGGTTTCTCTATTCTTCCCCTTTTGATCTCCGCATCACCTCTTATTGCCTTTCTGAAGAATCAGGGGGTAAAGAAACAGCAGTGCTTGATTTCTGTGGTGGGTGTTTGACATAAATGTCATGGTGTCTGTGTTCCATGTGTGATATCAAGGAGATTGTGCCAAGGCGCATTGCCTTCTTTCCCCTTCTCACTGACTTGTCATAAATTGTGCACAGTGTTGTTGGTGATGACTACACTGTGCCTGCCCCAAGAGAACAATAGTCCCACACCCATGACTTCAGGGGATAGGGATGAGGAAAGGATGATCCGGCTCGAATCCCAATTTTCAAGATGGTTCTATCTTCTGTGTCTCATACTAATGTGTAGTTTTATATATTACTTCTTTAATGTTGTTTTTATGCCTCCACAAATCAGCAGTATGCATCAAAAATGTATATACATATGATGATTACCACAAAAAAACAGAAAGTATCTACTCACTTATAGTAAAGCAATTCAATTCCTAGGTTGTCTCTCCTTTCTCAATGGATCGGTCAATGCGTAATATAAATTATAGATGAAATCCTGTGCCCTCGTCCAATGTGCTAGTCACTCAGTCCTTTAGTGTAACTGGTTATGCATATCCTCCTCAGGTCTATACTCAATGTGTGTATGTTACCAGCCCTGATTAGCTAATCATCATTATTGTAACCATCCATTTCTCACCTCTATACATCTATATATATGAGACATAATGTTGATTTGTGGAGGCACAAGAACAACTTTAAAGAAGTAATATATCAAACTACACATTAGTACAGGATACTGAAGATAGAACCAACTTGAAAATTGGGATATCTGTTCAAAGAAAGGATTCAAGCCGGATCATCCTTTCTTAAGCGTGAGTAGATTATTATAATTCTCTATATACTGTATATGAGAAAGGTTATCTGATTATCTAAAAGGTGAGCTGATTATCCGTTTCCTTTTATATATTCTTAAACACCACATTGAAGTTACCATCTTTGTATACTGGATGTGGAGATCTTGACAGAGAAGTCACAATAATCCAAATAAATTTTTTATACGTAAGTGGATATTATTAATTCTGGATGGTATTGTCTATAAATTCCTGAATGGATATTATCTTGTTTCCATTTCATATTGTTAGACTTGAGTGGTTATATCCCGACATCTACTATCAAGAGTTGGAACCATCTCTCTAAGGACTTTATAAATCTATTGTATTATATTTTATGAGTTTGGTTATATGAATGAATATGTTTATTTATATAGCACCACAAGTGTACGCAGTGCTTTACAATTTAAGGATTTAAACAATACAGGGTTACAGGTGCTTTGTAGAGTGAAACATTGGGTGTGAGGTCCCTGCCCGAAAGCTTACAATCTAAAGTGGTAATGGGAGACATACAGAGTACATAAGGGTCAAGTGCTGAATACATTGCTAGTCCTGATGATGATAGAGGACATCAGTAAAGTAAATAATTTATAAGAGCGTTCATTGTACAACATCAGTGCCTTCTAGCATGTTGAGATTTTATCCAAGAGGTGCGTTTTTAAGTGAGATTTGAAGGTTATAAGAGAGGTGCAGTGACACAGGTTGGATGGTACAGCATGCCATAGATACGGAGCAATGAGAGAAAAAGGTTTGATATGTGACAGTGCTGTAGCCACAGAAGGAGATGAGAGAAGACAATCATTGGCAGAACGTAAGTGGCGGGATGGGGTATAATGGGAAATCAGAGTGGAAATGTAAGAAGGAGTAGAGGAGAGTAGTGTTTTGAAAGAGAGAAGTAAGATTTTGTAAGATATCCAGAGATTGATAGGCAGCCATTGGAGAGTTTTGAAGAGGAGCGGGGCAGGGACAAACCTAGGTGACAGAAGAGTAGTTTGTGCTGCAGCATTCTTTATAGATAGAAGTGGATGGAAATGGGAAGCAGGAATGCCAGATAGAAGAATGTTGCAATAGTCCATGCGGGAGAAGATGATTGCATGTAAAAGAATTTTAGCTGTGGAGGAGCAGAGGAAGGGAAGGATTTTAGCAATGTTACGCAAAAGAAAGTGACAGGATTTAGCAATGGCATTAATATGAGGGGAGAATGAGAGAGACATCAATTATCACCCCTAGACACCGTGCTTCTGATACTGGATTCATGGTAGTGCCATTTACAGTCACCTGGAAGGGCGCCACAGGGCCAGGCCTAGGTGGGATGAGGAGTAGCTCAGTTTTAGACATACTGAGTTTGAGGTGCCTATGAGCCATCCAGTCTGAGATAGCCGAGAGGCAATCTGTAACTTTAGCCTGGATATCAGAAGTCAGTCGAGATGCAGATAAGTAAATCTGGGTGTCATCTGCATAGAGCTGATATTTGAGACCAAATGAGTTAAAGGAGGAGTTAAAGATTTGTAATAGGATAGGGATTAGTGTGGGGGAGAGGGACTATATGAGGTGAGAGGGGAGCAGATCAAGTGCGCATGTAGTGGACGGAGAGGATAACAGGTTAGTCAGTTCCTCCACCGTGACTAGTGAAAAAGAGTCCAGACTGCCAGGAGGGGAACGAGGGAGGCTAGGAGGAGATATACAAGGTGGTATATTATCCCGAATGGAGTCCACCTTGGCTTTGAAGTAGTCAGCAAAGCCTTGTGGCTGTATGAAGTTTGTGGGGGAAGTAGATGGCGGAGGAGGGAGTCAAAGGAAGAGAAAAGGCGTTGGGGGTTGGATTTGTGAGTGTTGATTAGTTGTGAAAAGTAAAGTTTTTTGGCAAGGGCCAGAGAGGAGTTAAAGCAGGGAATGAGGAACCAGTAGTGGAGAAAGTCTGCCAGAGAACCAGACTTTCTCAACAGTTGTTAAGCTGAACGGGTACAAGAAGGAAGCTGGTGTCTTTATTAAGCCATGGCCGCGGGTTGGTTCTGCAAGTGGATCAGAGAAAGAGAGGCGCATGCAGGTTCAAAGAGGAGGATAGGACAGAGATGTATGTTTTGACAAGGCTGTTAGTGTTAGGATTAATGGGAACAGATGAAAGTCCAGTAGCCAGGGAGGACTGGAGAGCCGTGAGATTAAAGGATTTGAGGTTATGCGTGAAACGGGGAGAGGAAGCAGGGATTGCGGAAGGTGTATAAGTAGTGCTGAATGTTAGAAGATGGTGATCGGATAATGGAAGAGGAGAGATATTAAAATCAGGGAGAGCAGAGCCTCTAGTAAACACAAGGGTCTAGGAAGTGACCATCCTTGTGAGTACTAGCATTCGTCCACTGGGTTAGTCCAAATGCAGGTGTTAAAGAGAGAAAACGGGATGCCCAGGAGACAGAGGGATCATCCACATGGCAGTTGAAGTCCCCCAGAAGAAGTGGAGGTGTGTCTGATGAGAGGAAGAAGGAAAGTCATGATTCAAAGTCAGATAGGAAGTCTGAAGGTGTATATGTGGAGCTAGGGCGATTGATGACTGTAACTTGTAGAGAGACTGGAGAAAAGATACTGACAGAATGCGACTCAAAAGAGGAGAAGCAGAGTGAGGATGGGGGTGAAATTAGTTTGTAATGACAATGTTCAGAGAGCAGCAAACCCACATCTCCCCCACATCCAGTTGAGCGTGGAGTGTGAGAGAAGGAGAGACCACCATAGGAGATTGCTGCCTCTAAATCAGTGTCAGATTGAGAGCCAAGTTTCAGTAATAGCAAGTAAATTGAGGGAGCGGGAGAAAAAGAGATCATGCACAGTGTTATATTTGTTAGTAATGGAGTGAGCATTCCATAGAGCACAGGAAAAGGGAAGAAATTGAGGTTGAAGGCAGGGAATGGTGATTAGATTTGAATTGTTCCTATGCTGACTGGAGTGTTTGTGAATGGAGATGGGGCCAGGGTTTGGAGATATATCTCCAGCTGCCATTAACAGAAGAAAAGAGAGAGATGGGAGATGGAAGAGTGATTTGTGTGTATTTGGTTTTTGGTTTGTATGGGGTGGGGGTGTGCAGGAGCGGAGAAGAGTGAGGAGTTGGTGTGTAGAGGTGAATGTGGATGATAGAAGTGAAGGAGAGATATAAACATGGGGTGGAGGAGATGGTGGAGGGTAGAAGGAACCAGATATTTTACCGAGAACTGCAGCCATAGACAGAAGGAATATTAGGTATTTAGGTACTGTTTGCAGAGGGCATGATGTTGAAACAACAGTCCGAATGGGCCAAGAGCACCTTCTCATGATGGAGTTTGTTTTGTAAACAGAGTATACAAGCTGGTGTTATACAAAAAATCTTGAAGTTTAGGGGAATTGCAGAGCTTCCATTTAGATGTTTGCTTCAAGTCCTTTGTAGCCTTGCTTTGGGAGGTGTTCTTTCTCCAGTGGAATCTGTTCTGTCTCGTGCCCCACTCCTGCTCAAGTCCTGCTTAAGTCTCAGTTCACTTAAGATGACTCACTTATAAGTCCTGCTTAAAGGGATAGTAATACTTTAATATTACTAATCCACATAGTGTAGCTCTTTAAAAAATAATTCAATTGTCCCTAGGTTCATCTCTCAAACCTTTATGGTTTGAGAAAAAAAAACGTAAGCAAAGTTCCCCCCTCCCTCCCCCTTCCCTGAAGTCAGCGTTGTACTGACTGCAGGGGAAGTCTGTCGTACAACAGGCTTGAGGCTCTGCAGCTGAGCCGAAATCACGTTAGTGAAAAAAAAATTATTTCACTGAAACGTTCTTCTACATGTGCTTGGTTTGCCAGCAGACATAGAAGACCGTTTCAGTGAAATAATTATTTTTTACTAACTCGATCGTGGCTCTGCTGCAGAGCTGCCTGATGAAAAATAAAACCGGATATCCCTGCAGTCAGTACAACGCTGACTTCAGGGAAGGGTGCAGGAGGGGGGAACTTTGCTTACGGTTTTCTCTCAAACCATAAAGGTTTGTGAGATGAACCTGGGAGCAATTGAATTATTTTTTAAAGAGCTACACTATGGGGATTAGTAATATTAGAGTATTACTATCCCTTTAAGTCTCAATTCACTTAAGATGGTTCACTTGAGATGGGGAACCCCTTAGGTGTCACCCTAGACTGCAGGTATTATATAGCAGTCTTATACACATTAGGCTTATTCAGCTTAATTAACAATCAAAGGCTGACCAAATGACTATCAGAGCTGATAAGCAAGTTAATTCACACCCATGTGAAAAGAGTGACCAAATCAGACCTCAGTAAGAACACAGGATGAAGGGGGGTGATCAAACAGAAATGAAGTCAATAACAAAAGTTGGAGACAAACAGATGTGGGAGGTGAAGAGTTAATATCATACCCAGTAAACAGGAGTTGAGGTGTTAGCAGGGGTGCAGAGAGACAGATGATATGGGATGTAAAGAGTTAATATCATACCCAGTAAACAGGAGATGAGGTGTTAGCAGGGGTGCAGAGAGAGACAGATGATATGGGATGTTAAGAGTTAATATCATACCCAGTAAACAGGAGTTGAGGTGTTAGCCTGGGTGCAGAGAGACAGATGATATGGGATGTGAAGAGTTAATATCATACCCAGTAAACAAGAGCTGAGGTGTTAGCAGGGGTGCAGAGAGAGACAGATGATATGGGATGTGAAGAGTTAATATCATATCCAGTAAACAGGAGTTGAGGTGTTAGCAGGGGTGCAGAGAGACAGATGATATGGGATGTGAAGAGTTAATATCATACCCAGTAAACAGGAGTTGAGGTGTTAGCAGGGGTGCAGAGAGACAGATGATATGGGATGTGAAGAGTTAATACCATACCCAGTAAACAGGAGTTGAGATGTTATATTATAGTTAGAGATTTGCCTGAGTGGGTGCATTTATATCTGCATAATACATTACATACTATGTATTACTTAACTTTTTTTTTACTCATTCTTCCTAAGATGAACAATAATAGAGATCCACTTTTTTTTTTCTAGCTCGATTTTTGGCGACCAGAAAGCGCCAGAGAAATGGCTCCTCTAATGGATGTAGATTTTCATATTAGAGCTGATGATTCCGAAGCAATTCACCATCTTTTGGAGCAGAACTCAGTGATATATGAGTATGGATTACTTACCTGTATCTTTTGTCAAAGACTGGCATGGAAGTATCATTTTATTTCTCTTCTTGTCTACAGTACAGGAATGTGTCTCTCCAGTCTTAACCCTTTAAGGACCAGAGTGGTGTGCAGAGCCATGCTTCACAAGGTGTTCCACACCCCTCTGGTCCTTAAAGGGTTAATGTGCTGAGTTCCAGAGAGGTATTCATCCAACTTAATGCAATGCAACATGATGGATACCTCTCGGGCATGCAAAGAATTAACCATTTGAGTGCTAGGGTATGTACAACATATTGAGAAGCAATGCACTGTGCTCCCCCTCTAGCACTCAAATTGTTAAATGGTCATTAAAAAGCAACTTGCCCTTTAACATGAATATCAATACTTGCTTAATTATTTATTGCCCTATAAGAATAAGAAAAGTATTGCACTTTGCAAATAATACCCCATAGTTAAATCAAACATATAGTCATATTAAAGGGAATGCTAAATCTTAACCCTTTGAATGCCAGAAGGGCATTGTATCTTTGAAGTGAGTTAAGTGTAATAAAATATAGTGCAAAATTATGGAAATATTTGTGCGCACAATTCTAGTGGTAGAATGGAAAGTAACCCCCCTCATTTGAAGTAGCAAATGTCAATGCAAAAGTCAGCAACTGCACTGTGCAGTGTATTTGATATATAGTGAAAAACAGAAAAGGAGGGAACATACCTTGGTGTAAGTGTGCCCCTTGATCCTCCTCAAGGTCACAAACAACATAAGAGAAACACCCATAGAAAGTCAAGTGAACCCCACCCACCCACACACGCACACACACCAGTTCATCTTCTTTGCCTAGGGTTCAGGTACAGAAAAATATCACAAGTGTCCCCTAGCACTTTCATGGTCCTCCTCCTCCTCTGTAATACCACCATTGGCTCCATTACCACCACCACCAACTGACAGGAAGTCTGCAGAAGTGAAGATGGGACAGCTCATTTCTACCTATTGCATCCTGTATGGTACACTGACCACACATAGCAACGTGGTGTAGAGCAACTGGAATCAGGGAATCAGGGAGCATCCACAAAAATTCCATCTATCCTTATATGCCTGGTGTCAGTGAGAGTACATTATTTTTATTGGGTCTTATGTCACCATCTACTACCATCCAGTCGCCAGTATTTAGACGAATGGATAAACTTCATAGTGAATGAAACAGCAGCAACTAATTTCTTGCTGAGAGGCTTAGCATAGTTGATTTGAATATTAAGGTGATGGCAGTTGTGCTTATCCCATTGCATTGCGTACCCCTCTGGCAATCAAAGGGATAATATGAGAGGATGATAACTGCACAGTTCCTGCTCTTAAGGGAAATAACAATATTTCAACATACTCATGATTTTAAAGGAGGTGCAGGAGGAGAAGCATTATTGGCCTTCTTCTCATCAGATGAACCCGTAGTGGTGGGGGCTTGTTGTGGTCCTGCTGCTGCTAGGACTAGTAGGAATGTTTGACTTTCTGGAAACTTGAAACTAATTATTTTGAAGGGTTTGCATTATTATTATATTATTGTCAAACATTAATCAGTGGCTGTATCAGTGGCACCAATTGTGGTTAAAGGGATAGTATTGTGTCGTTTTAAAAACATTATCTTGTAGCTATTAAAAAAAGAAATCTAACAATGTTATTTTTATCTCTCAAACCTTTATAGTTTGAGAGGTAGAACGTTTTAAAGTTCCCCCCTCCCTCCCCTTTCCCTGACATCAGTGCTCTTGCTGACTGCAGGAGAATCTGGATCCGGGACCAGCAGAGGCTCTTCAGCAGAGCCACAATACCAATATTTAAAAATAAATACTTCATTGGAACTGTGACAGAACCCTCCATCACTGGGGTTCTTGGAGGGGGCTGAGGGCCAGCCTCCTGCCCACAGACTATGAACCTGACACTAGAACGGGGTATAACTTCCTCCTGAGACTAATCTCTGCTTTGTTTGCCCCTTGTCATGGAGGCCTCCATGCCCTGGGATATTGGAGGGGCCTGGGGTACAGCCTCCGCCCTACAGACTACCCAGCTGTGAGGGCTGTCACAGGAACTGGGTGATGTATTTTTTGAGAAAGCTCTGATTTGATGTTTGCTATTTAATTATGAAGTGATGTAATCATGTTTGCTGTTTACAGTCCTACTGTTCCATTGTATAGTTAATTCACTCATGTCTGGCCCCATTGTATCCTGTTGCCACCTACCCATTGTTCCATCACTCATGTGTATTCCCATTGTACTACTGTCCTCCAGTTTTGTATAAAACATCTCCTGTTTTGAAATAAACTTCAGTTCCTGTGTTACCAACACTGGTGTTGCCTGGTGGGTAAGCTTGCTGTATCCGAATGCGTTCACCCTCCACTGAGTCTTGCCTAAGTGACTTGATGAATGGAGCTGTGATCCTGGTTCCTGGCCGGTGGAGTTCCTGAGTGTTGTCCTGGGTTAAGGAAGCACAGTTTTGGAGGAACTACTCAGTCTGAGTACAGGTATCTATCACAGGAATGGTATACAAAGTGTGCTTGCAAACCAAGCACACTTTGTAGGCCGTTCCAATGAAGTATTTTGTTTTTAAATATCACTGTTGAGGCTCTGGTGAAGAGCCTCCGCCTGTCCTGGGATCAGATTCTCCTGCAGTCAGCTAGAGAGCTGATATCAGGGAAAGGCGACTATCTCTCAAACTGTAAAGGTTTGAGAGATAGGAATGGAAATTGTTATTGTTAGATTTATTTTTTTAATAGCTACAAGATAATTTTTTTTTTAAATGACACAATACTATCTTTTTAACAGTGGCAACTGTTCAAATCATTCCTCCTCTTTCTTTTTCCTGCTTCTTTTGATAATACATGCTGTGAGCGTCTCTGTCTTGTGTGTTTTTGTCCGCTTCTGCTCCCTGATACTTAGATGATATTAGATGCTAGTCCATTTTTAGATATATAAGTTTACCAACACTGCTGCTTGATAGCCGTGTATTGCAGTCATTAACAATATAACCAGCATCACTGAAAACGGCACAGCAGTATGCATCAGTGCTGGTCACATACACTGGTTTGTTTGCCAGTAGTCAATAGATTTCTCATTTCAGCCTAGAACATAGCTATCCTGAAACTACACTGTAACCATCTCACATACAGTGGGATGGGACCACTCCTAGAAGCTAGATGGTATTTGTGTGTATCAGTTACCAACCCTTTCCCCTGAAACAAGTTACCTAAAGATGCGCCACTAAGACCCCACCAAAAATGTTGGATTGCTGTCCCTAAGAAATGTGAATTGCTTTCTGTGATACCAATGATGTGTTCTTTAAAATGCTGTTGATGGCATAAATCATTTGCTTCCTTCTTTATCACCATGCTTTCTACAAGTTTTTTTTTTGGTTCTACCTTTCTCACTCTCTTATCCTCCACAATTCAGCTCTCACAGAATACAATTTCTCAGAGACATGCTGCTCATACATTTTATGTTTAAAGCATTGCTTTTAATGTTCAGTATGTGAGGATGCTGATCAAAACATGCTAAGATGACTTTCACCAGCTGGTTCAGATCTGTGCTGTAATTATTGTAAGATTCATCTATGCGCAGTAATATACAAGTGGAAGTATCTCACTAATTATTTCCCCAACGCAACTAACCAGCAAAGATTCAGGAACTCACATATGTCACATATTAGTTGCAATTGACAAGGTGACAAAGATGCCCCCTCTAAAGCCTTCCAATTATGCATTGTATACTAGCTAGCAATGACCTTATTCTGCTAATAGAAATGCTCTAGCATGTACAATGTGGAATTCCACCTGGTAGGGACCTCCATTTTAAGCAATAGATGTGGCAGGTTGCTACACTCCAGGATGGAATATATTGTATTTATGTGCACTATAGGAGTGGCAAAAATGTGCACAGATTTTGCCAGTTATATTTGTTTTCTTCAATAATGAAGCATGTCAGCTAATGTCAGATATCATCTTGCTGGATTCCATTAAGACAAACTTCATTGTGAAATCAAGTAGGAGAGGAAGGATGCAAGGAAGAGGCTAACAGGGGGGAAATACAAAGAAGAGTTTAAGAGGGGCAGGGTTGTTTGGTGCCTGAGGGATAAGATTCTCTTTCTTGCAATAAAATGAATGGTATCAAAATATAAGATCCTCCCTATTACTCCATAATGAAAGTTCTGGTTAATATTAGTTTAGGCATTTATTCTAGTAGTATATAAAACAATGAATTGTTAATGTAATATAAATCTTACATAATATATAGAGCCTCTTTGAAATTATTTGAATTGAGTACAAATCTTTAAATGTTTCATAGCATTGCATTGCCAATTTATTAACCTTTGTTTCTCAACTATATTCAGGTTCTAAAATAATGCCCACTTTATTGATTGCCTTTTCCTAGAGTTTTGTTCCACAACCTTCAGGATGGGATTGAAGCACAGCTGGACAACCAGAAGGTTCACAAGTCAAAGAAACACAGCTATACAAAGTACAATGAATGGGAAAAGGTACATAACTAAAGGGACCACTAACTCATAAGAATAAAATTGGGTTTTATATTAAAAAATTGGTATTTTACATTGAAAGGCCATTTAACCTTCAAAATGTACTACCATGCACCCATAATATCAAGAAAAGGTATACAATAATGATCAAAACAACAGCAACATGTGTATCAAGTTCACAATTGGAATAAGTAATATTTTTTCACTGACACTTACAGTGCAGTTGCTTTACCCCATAAGTGTTGTTTATTTTTGAATTTTATGCACATTGCCCTACGTTCAAAATGTTTGTATATTTACTGGTTGGCATAGCATATGAATTTATTACTTCTCATTTAGTTGTTCTTTGTTATGTTTAGATTGTTGACTGGACACAGAAGATGGTTTCTAAATATCCAAACCTCGTCAGTCGCCTTGATATTGGAAATACTGCCGAGGAGCGTCCCATGTATGTTCTGAGGGTGAGCATTAAGATAGAAAATGTATATTAATCCATAAGAAACATAACAGATAAACATGAGATTAAAGGATCACAAACTATCTGGATACAGCATAAGCTGGAAGCATTTCAGATACTTGAATACAGAATGTCTAGGACAAGAAACAAACATTGTATATAGAGTAAATAGATACATGTTTGTTCATCCATTTTGAGTATTTAAAGAATAATTTAAGGCCTAATAATAATAATAATAACTAGTATTTATATAGCGCCTTTCTCCCAGTGGGACTCAAAGCGCTTTCAGCGCACGCTCTCGGAATTAACCAAATCGGCAGCTGAAATAATAGATGTTATTATTACCCAATCAATGGTACTCATTTATCGACCTCGGAAGGATGAAGGGCTGAGTTGACCCTGCTGGGATTTGAACCTGCAACCTTGCGGTTGGAATAGGCTCCACAGTCAGGGACATTACCACTGAGCTATCTCACCAGAAAGTCATTACATTCTGGAGAAGATGAAAAAGACTGAATAATTATGTTTTATCAAAAGTATTGATCAGTCATACTATACATAGAGTTATGTTAGGGAAATGGGAGGTAAAATGGAATTTGAAAATGTAAGTGTTGTTCACTCAGGGCCGGTATGATAACACTGGATGCCATCCTGAGATCAACCATGCAGAGAGCAACATGGTGCCTTCCCCCCAAAAAAAAAATATATATATATATTGCTGCCTCTTAGACTCCTTCTTGATTGAATGGTCTAACTTATAATCAGACAGATAATAGTGACCCAGTGTCTTCCTGCCTGCCTGTATACCTACAACAGGGGTAACTTACACATATTCCACCTGCTCCCTGAATGTTCACTTGTCCAGCTGATAAGAAACTCCCTTACACACCTATGGGTCTCATCTGACATAAGTATATGCTTCGTCTCTTTGATACATTTGACTCCTACTTTTGGATGTGAATGAAACGAAAATCCATAATACACAAAAGGTATGCAGCAATGCCAGAAAGAATGGCAGATAAGCTGTGCAAATACCCAGAGAGTGAACATAGATACAAAGGTCAGTGTGTGGAGGGTCTTTCCCTGCCCCTCTCCCACTCATTTCGCATCATTTCATTTATCTTATTATTTATCCCTGTCTCTGTTAATCCATTCTTGTATTATTTCTTTCCATCCTCTTCTACTTTCCTTCATCCTGTACCCTAGTTGTTCTCTCTCTCCTGACCTACTGCTACTATCACCTGTCTCATGGCTCTATTCCCAAATCACGATTACCATGCCTCTCTTTCTCAGCTCTCCACCCCTACTTTTTTCCCATCATCAATCTCTATCAGCCTATCCAGTGACTCTTTCCATTCCATTCCATCTCATGGTTCTCGTCCATCTCAAGGTCCCATACCGTATCCTTTGCCTTTTTTTGTTCATTCAGCTGTAATTTTTCTTTAATAACCCATTCTCTTACTCTTTTCTCCCATGACCTTTCTTCTTTCCTATCACTCCTGTCCTGACACTCACTCATAACACTGTCCTCAGGTTTCCTTTAATTCCCATCACATATTTTCCCTTCTTCGTTCTTTCCATCCCATCTTTCTTCATCCAATGACCTGCCTTTCTCTACTTTACCATAACTACAATGTTCTCTCTGTGTCTCTTCCCTCACACTGTTCCACGACTCTTCACAACATCAATGAGTTCTCTCCCATAACTGTCCCCTTTCTCACTCCTATTTAATTTCCTGCCTTATTATGAATGTGTGAGTGTTATGTGGTGTTTTTATGTATCTGAAGTAGGTGTTTACATGACAGACTTTATGTTTGCAATACAGTTTATGTATGTCAGTGTGTGTGTATGTATATTGGCCTCCATGTCTTCCTCTCTCCCACTCCTCTATGCATTGAGTCATGTAATGCTGCAGTGCCCTATTTGCCACAGGTAATGGGATCATGCTCACATGATGCTTGTACTGGTGTAATTCACTGCTGTTCATATACAATGGTATGAAGTTTAGCTCATGAGATACTCTGTCACATGTAATGGTGCAATACTCCACTAGTAATGTTGGTCTTATGTAACGGTTAAATTATCTGTTGTTCTCTCATAGTAGTGTGAATATCAAGTTATCTAATTTAATGGTATAATACCTCCTGGGCACATACATTAATATAATGCACAGCTGATTTCATGTAATATTGCAGTGCTAGTCTGAAATGGTGCACTTCTGATTTCATGTAATGGTATAATGCACTGCTGGTGTCATATAAAAGTCCAATGTTATGATGGTCACAACAATGTGATATTTTATTGAGGTACTGCACTGTTAATCTCAGGTAACTGTACAATGCACTTCTGATCTCATATAATGGTGTCCTACCCTGCTGCTCTAATATAGAGCTCTGCTAGTTCCTTAAAATGTCACAATGTGGTTGGGTGAAAGGGCTGTTTGCCATTACTAGTGTCTGAGAGGGTACGTTCTCTGTTTGCTTATGAACTGAGATTCTGTCTTTTATGTGTAGCATGTAGAGGGCCACTATGATGATGTGGTGTGGGTGGACATTGTGGCTAAGTGCATGTGATGTGTGTGGGGAACTATTGTAAGTGTGTAGGAATAGTGCAAAGTCCATTGTAGTTTAAGCTGATTGATGTCTATGAGGGGACATTCTGCTGGTCAGTGTGTGGGGGTCAGGGTGTGTTTGAGTGTTCGTGGGGCCAATGTGATAGACAGAAGAGACAGAGAGAGACAGAGAGAGAGAGAGAGAGAAAGAATGGAAAAGTGTGGACACATTGTGTATGATAATCAAAGATGAGTGAAATATAGGAAAAAGCACTTCCTGCCTTCTGTGACAATGTCCATAATAAATGTTGTTTTTATCTTCTTTCGCTTTTTGAATTGTATTGAACTCAGTGTCCATGCTGAGTCTGAGGGACTACCCCACAGACAGAATGCATTTAATGCAAACAGACTGGTACACTTTGACATACTGTCGTCTTACACAGTTTCTCACTCACACACAAAGTATTCTAACCACTCCTGCACTTTACAGAAAAAAATGAACACTACTATTAGTATGTCAACAAAAGTTTTAGCAGAAAGAGCAAGGGGAAACTAACAGGGGGAGTGCATAGATATGTTGGACATACTAGAGAAATCACACCAGCCATGGTTTTTGCAGACTGGGCAATAAATGATGATGATCCACCTCCTCCTGAGGAATCTGTTCTTTAAAGTGAAATTAAAAGTTCTACCGCCACTGCCAGTGGTAGTACTAATATTAATGGCAATTAGTTGTACTCTAGTGTTGTTGCCATAACAGAGGAAGAGTTAGCAGTAAGAACAACGCTAGCATCAGACAATGACAGTAAGATCCTACCTGAAATCAGTGGTCATTGTTATATAACCCCCCAAGGGGAAGAATAAAAGAACCATTTTAAGACAAAACTTACAGTAATCTGAAAAGTAGTGGGGTAGAATCAGATGGTGCTGACGGTGATGATGCTGACATAATTATTGATGATGAGGTTGATTTAGAATTTATCCCTCCTCTCTCCTCCCCTTCTTCTGACACAGACAAAGTAGAATACAATGTTTTTTATAATCTTTATTTGAATCATTAGGGTTATATATTGTTTTCTCATATATCACCTTATAGTTCCTGATGTGATCCACATATTATACTTTGTATATGTGGTTAAGCAATGGGAACTACATTTTAAATTTATTAATCATCTTTGGAGTCAGTGGAAGCAGCATCAGCCTGGAGTTATGAAAATATATTTGGTGTTAAGCTTATCGAATTGAAAGGCAGAACATACCTCTCTAGTATAGGTGCTGTGGTTGCGCTTGTCTATTTCTTTCTTTTTACAGCATAGTAAGCATTAAAACTTAAAACATGTCTGCAGCAAGGTAAGTCTTCACTAAGCTGGACATTATGCCAAAAATGACATTAAGTTGCTTATAAAATAATTATAATAAAAACCTTTAGAGAAATTGCTAACATAACCTAATAAGGCAACAAAAGTTTTTACAGCAAAACAGGCCTTGTAAAAATGTTTGCAGATCTTCAGAAAGACAAGCCTTGGAAAACTGCTAACAAGCTTATAGCAAGGCAAGGTTTGAAAAAAACATTAGAATGCCTACGGCAAGGAAAGACATCACCTAGCTGCAGCCTGCAACATTATTCAAACTGTGGCAATAAGGTGTTCACAAAAATAATAACAATTAAAACCTTTCGAGAAATTGTTAGAATAACGTACTATGGCAAGATAAGTTTTGAAAACAAAATCCTAATAGACTTATTGCAACGAAAGCCTTAATAATATACTAATATACCTATGGCAAGCCTTAAAAAAGCTTGATATCAAACCTACGTTGAGTCAAGATTTGAAAAAAACTGTTAGCAAGACTTGAAAACATTGTTAGAATGCCTATGGCAAGGCAAGCCATTACCTGGTCGGAAAATTATGCCAACAGTGATATTATGTGCTTGCTAATTTAGTTTGTGCTGCTGAGTTGTTAGAGCATCACATCAGACTGATGTATGCACAGTGCTGAATCTGGTGTTGGTGGTGGTGCTGCTGTTGAAGGTGGCAAAAGTGAAAATGCATCAGATGATCATGAGGAGAACTTTCTTAGCTGAGACCAATCAATCATGGGAAAGAGTGATAATGTATCACCAGCAGTGATGATATTGTGATGGTTTCTGCATGCCTCCAACTTCTCTTGCTCAGTTCTGGACAGAGTTCCTCAGTATACACACTGCATAGTGCAGCATGGTATATACACAAAAAAGGAATCCTTTAAGTTGCTGCATTTGGGCCCTATTAAGATTTTATAATTTATAATAATCAATGTTGGTGGAGATAATAGCTAAAAATAAACATATGTATCCAATATATGTGTATATAAGATTGTATCAATACAAAACCAAAAACTTCAACGTAAAATATACCTCCAATAGTCCCTTTGATGGCAATGTCAATTCCAAAATTATTATAGAGACCAAACCAGAGTAGAGATAATTGTCTCAATTGGAAAACCTCTCCAGAGTCTTTATGGATCTCCAAATGATGAAATTTAGGGGACGTCGCATGTGTCTTCACAGAAGGCTCCTTCAGTCCGCTTCCCCTTTCACACTAGTGGATTGTATGCGAGTCATAGAACTGTAAAATTATACAAAAAGAAGAAGGGAGCAGAACCCTCTAAGAGTACAAACCGCTTGTTTTCTTATTGGCGACCCCCAATAAATAGTTTGCTTACCGGGTTTAGACAAATTTAAGTCTTTAAGTGTCATCCTTCTGGTAATATAAATCTTCAGACTCCAAATCTCCAAATACTCCACAGGTTCCAATGATATTTATTAAAAATGTATATATAAATAAATAAATTCCAATACAAGGAATAAGTGATAATAAGAAATAGGAAATAATATAATCCAAATACAGTTGCCTAACACGTTTCATATTCCAGTAAACACTTTCTCAAGGGCTCCTTGTAAAAAGCCAAGTTACAGCAATCATTTAAAATTCAATTATACAATTCAAATAGCTTAAAAAGTGGGGTTTATGTTACTTTCTTGTAGAGTCGTCCTTGTGCACGCTCTCTCCATCCGTATGTCTTCTGACGTCCCCTACATCTCGGCAAACACATATTGCTGGTCTACAAGTGACGTCATGCCTTCCACTCATGGAACGCATAGATCTGCGCTAGGATCCTTTCCTCTCAGAAAGGTACATAACATGTTAGTAACAATATCAATAAATAATAATAATAATAATAATAATAATAAAATTACACACATATAAATGTGTGTACTGATATATTGATCCTACATAATGGAAGGGCATTTTATGTGTATGCATATCCCTAAAAAAAATTTAAAAATACATATATATGTGTGTATTTATTTTATATATATAAATAATAATAATAATGCAGACACCCATACATATATATATATATATATACACATACGCAGGATAATGTGCACACATAACAATATAAAATTTAAAATATTTAAAAACATGTCGGGATATTAGGTCTAATTATTCCATGAAAATGTATGCTTAAAATCCATTGTTTTCCACATATCCAATGCATCAACATAAACTTGCCCATAAATATGTCTGTCTACAAATATATCACATATTTGTCCACACTAAAAGGAATTAGACATCAGGGGGTTCCTTGCTGACCCATAATACCCAGGCCCCTAGGATCTCACATAATAGCTGGACTAAAAGTCCCTATTAGACCAAATGGTACAAATCTATTTCCTCATTAAGCCCTTTCGGTGACATAGTCCCTAGCTTAAAAATCCAAAAGGATTCTCTCTTGCAAAGAGCACTAAACCTATCTCTATTTAAACGTGGAATATAGTCTATTCCCATAACCTTAAAGTTCTCTATCCCTCCCTGAGGACAGTTATTAAAATGCTTCGGTACACTGTGAATCTTGGATTTTTGTAGGATGAGTTTTCTTTGTTCCCCTAGTCTCTCCCTAAGGGTTCTGGTTGTCCGACCTACATACATTTTATTGCATCCACAAATAATAAGATAAATAACGTACGATGTGCCGCAATTAATATATTGTTGTACAGTGTACTGTCGGGTGGAATCATAGTATTGGAAGAGATTCTCATTGTGTTTCATAAACCTACAGTTTAAGCATCTACTGATGTTACATCTGAAATTGCCATTGATACTCTTCTTTCATATGGTTTCCACTGCCCCTGTCTTCTTATCTAACATGTTTGGCTTACTTGGTGCTATTAACCCCCTAATGTTATTTGCTTTTCTGTATATAACTCTTCCTCTTTCTGGGAGTTCCTCTGACAGGAGGGGATGTTCTTTGAGTATGTTCCAGTTCTTACATATAATCAATGAGATAATAGAGGCTGATGAATTGTATAGCATTATAAATGCAATTGGTACTTTTTCTTTTTTCCGTTTCTTAGGAATCAGTAGAGTTTCTCGATTTAAACTCCGTATTCTTCTAATGGTTTCATTTAGAAGTTGTTCCTCATAACCCCTATTTAGGAATTTGTGTTTCAGTTCTTCACTTTCCATATCAAAGTCTTGTAAATCACTACAATTCCTTCTCAATCGATTAAATTGCCCTTACGGTATATTTGTCTTCCATCTTTTTTGATGACAACTTGAAGCATGTAGATAATTATTATTCGTTATGGGTTTGATATAGACAGTATTCGATATTGATCCATCCTTAGCAGTCAGTTTCAAATTCAAGAAATTATTCTGTTCTGTATGTATTTCTGATGTAAACTGGATGCCCTTTTTATTATTATCATTAAAGAAATCAATCCTCAATAATAGTTCTTCTTTCTTACCTCTCCATATAATAATAATATCATCTATAATTCTGCCATAGTATACCAGGCTCGTCCCCCAAGGATTGGCATGCCAAACCTGCTCCTTCTCCCGTAATCCCATGAACAGGTTGGCGTAACTGGGGGTGAACCTGGTCCCCTTGTTAGTCCCCCTAGTTTGAAGGTAGTATTTATCTTGATATAAAAAGAAATTATGATGAAGTATAAATTGAACTCCCTTCATATGGAGAGATGGCATATCTTGATCTTTATCCAAAAAATGGGCTATAGCCAGTAGTCCTAAATGATGTTGTATGGAAGTATACAGCGATGTAACATCTAGGGTCACCCATAAATATTCCTCATTGTCCCAGGCAATGGTGGAGAACTTCTGCAAGACACGTTGAGAGTCTCGAATATAAGATGGAAGCATAATAACATATCTTTCCAAAAAATTATCCACAAATGCCGAGAGATTGCAAGTCATATTATTCATACCCAAAATAATTGGGTGTCCAGGTGCAGCAGGAAACTGTAGCAACACAGACTTCAACAAACTGTTATATACAAACCTATAGCTCTCAGTCCTTTTCTCTGCTTTCTTCACTTTAGCTACTAAACTATACCACAGCATGGTAGGAAATTCCAGATTTTATAGTATTGAAGAGGTAATTATTGTGGCCACATAAATCAGAGGAGGAAAACACTGAGTGTAATGATGGTGTTGTGTCTATGTGGGGAGAGTGTGTGGGAGTGGGTCACTATTGTGTGTGAGTGAATGTGGATGGCAACTATGAGTCATCATGCATGGCGCCTTTATGTGCAAAACTGGTTCTACATCAAAATATTTGGTACAAATGTAACTGAGGAGTTGGGGCATTTTACACTGGGAACTGTATTATAACTGCTGTGGAACCATCAATATAGCAGTCTCATAAATGAACCAATAGCAAAAGTACAGAAGGCAATATTCCACAAGGTGAAATGTGATTTGGTCATATAGAATGCCTCATTAGGGAAATACAAAATGTAATTCCTTTAGGAAGTATTGTAAACCAGCCAAACAGTTAGTCTCATTAATAGAAATAAATATGAACATTCTTCCAGGCAATACGTCCATGCAACAGATTACATTAGATAATCTGTACAGGTAGGGCTTTGGGAGAACTAAAGAGAGGCATACAGTACTTCTATATGAAGTATAGGTCAGCTGAGTAGCTAGCCATATTCATAAAATAGAAATACCTGAGGATAAAATGTGGACTATATATGCAGTGAATCTGAATGTAAACACAAAAGGTGAGAATCTGGAATTTTGTTCAGGTGTATAGCTAATGTCAGTGCAAATATGGAAGGCAAAATGAGGTTGAGCTGTACAACTGCTGATATAAGGGAATGTGCTTCAAAGTGATACAAAATTCATGGGCTAAACAACCATTTTATGAGCTAAGACGGTGGATTCCTATTGCGTTCACTGACCTCACAGCATCTGTGCTATCAATAAGAATGAGTATCCAAAATATTACTTTTACACTGGAACAAAAAAATGTCAAAATGCTTCTGGAAACAGAATCAAAAAGAAGTCTAAAAATATTCATCTTTTTATCTTCCCGCTTGGCATTTAAAAATCTGTGCAACATTAAAAGAGTTTTGGCTGATACGCCACAATACACAGGAGATGTCAGTAGCATAATAGTGCTAAAATGTGCAAGAGATTGTAGCAGATTACTTGGGCAGAGAGAAAAAAGATGCACAGAACTGTATAATTGTGTTCTTACAGCATAATGCAACAACGTTGCCACAACATAATCATCAGTATGAAGCAGACTTTAGAGTATATTACAAAAATGTGTAATTATACTTATTTTTCTCCTAAAATTAAAAGATAGGAAACCCAAGAGCTGAAACAAAAGCGATCTTTATGGACTGTGGTATACATTCCCGAGAATGGATCTCACCTGCATTCTGTCAGTGGTTTGTTAAAGAGGTCAGTAATCAAACCAATGTTTATATTGACCAGGTCTCAAACAATACTTTCTTTCTTTCTTTCTTTCTTTCTTTCTTTCTTTCTTTCATACAAGGATCTGTATATATATATATATATATATATATATATATATATATATATAGAAAAGAAGAAAGGATTGCACTCACTGTTTCTGTAGTTCTTAACCCGGGTTATATGTTTATATTGACCAGGTCCTTGTGTCTCAAACAATACTTCTTTCTTTCATTTCTTTCTTGCTTTCTTTTTTTTTTCTCTTTCTTTCCTTCTTTCCTTCTTTCTTTCTTTCTTTCTTACAAGGATCTGTATATATATATATATATATATATATATATATATATAGAAAAGAAGAAGGGATTGCACTCACTGTTACTGTGTTTCTTAACCCGGGTGCATGTCTCATTTAATAGAGATAATTTCAAAGTATCGCTGCACAAGCTTTGTTGTTCCAAATGAGATGCTCCAGACCAAGTGTAAATCAAGCATGTAAATTGGTAAAGTCGAGCATACCATTGACTAAAAAACCTTCTTTACTGAAAAATCTTAAAAACGCTTGTACACAACCAAGGTTGTAGTCCCTGAGGAAAGTCCCAGAATGGACTGAAATGTTGGGCCGTAATGCCAATGTACAAGCGTTTTTATGATTTTTCAATAAATTTTTAATGAATGAATGCCCGAAACGTCGAAACAAATCAAAAATCTTTTTTGTTAATTCATTAAAGATTCCTGTGAGTGCTGTCCGACCTTCATTGTATTATATATATATATATATATATATATATATATATATATATATATATAATCAAAAAAGGGGGGAATTAGCACTCTCAGGAAACTTTTTCTTAGTGCCAAAAAAATGATTTATTGAAAGATCAACATTTCTATTCGGCCCATCATCCTTGTGTGCTCCAGAAGCCAAATATATAGCTAGATACACACACACACACACACACACATATATCTATATATGTTTATAGGCAATGGCACCCAGAAACCAGGGCTCATTGTCTGGGAGAGGTTTAGTCTAGCCAGTAATTAGGGGGAGAGCAGACATCATATAGGCACTCACAACTCAATTGGTTTAAAACTTACATGAGAGGTCCAACAAATAATTAAATTTCAGTGAGCCATCAGCCAGCTGGAAATCTGGGATTATCGGTCAAGTGAGAGAATTGACTCAAGTTAGTGAAATCTCACTGATTTTCTGCCATCTCCTTTTCAGGCTAGAGAAAATTGAGTATATATGTATCATAGAATAAAATAGGAATTTAACTGTTGGGGACTGGAATTGTGATCCCTGTATAATCCCTGGATAATAATGCCTAATGGTTAGCTGTATTCTTCCTCTCCAGCTTACTGGTGGTTATTCAAAGGACAAATCCATAAAGAATCTGCTGAACAAACTGACCTTCTATATTCTTCCTGTGTTTAACGTTGATGGCTATATTTGGACATGGACGCAGGTAAAGTTAACATGCACAATGTTTTACATAAACAAATGAGGTTGCGTCCTAATGTTTCCTGGAATAATTCTGGCAAAATATTTGCACCATATGTGTTAAATAAAACAACCTTGTTGATTGCCATTAGTTTTTTATTTCCTCCTTTTTTGGCTTTAGATAAATGGTGCTATTTTTTGCCTTGACTATGTCACAGTTTTGCACTGAAGTCTAATGGTGTTTTTTTTTGTTACTCCAACATTCTAGTATTAATAGTGATTCATTTATATTATGGTTGTAGCTGGTGAAAGCTTTTATTGGATTTAAACCTTGCAGCAGAGAAAAGTAAATGTTTTTTCCTTCCACTTTCTTCAATGGAGAGAGAGAGAGAGGCAGACCTAAAAACCCCAGGTCACAGGAAGCAGCAAGGCAGAGTTAACTCAGGTCGGTATAAATCAACCATAGGCGACATAAACATAGTGTGAACAAAATGCCAGTACCCCTGCACCAATCTATCACAGCCCTTCTCGAGGACATGAATACCGCAGATTTCCAGGCATAGTCCGCCCAGGTCTGGGTGGAACGCCGTCTGGAATGTCGAGCCGGAAACTAGGTACTGTGACCCATCCACACATTAATCCTCCCATTGGCCTTAAACTACCCCCTAACACTAACAATACAGTAGACCCATACTAGTCCTAACACTAACCTATCACACATAGCTGGAACACTTGATCCTGACTTTCAGCTGGGTCTTCTGCACCCTGGTCTTCTTCTTCTGTAGGCTTTTTCTTTCTTCTTCTTCATCTGTCATCCTCTTCTTCTTCACCTGTTATGCTCATCTGTCATCTCCTTCCTCATCTGGCATCTTCTTTCTTCATCTGTGCTCTTCTTCATTCTACTTCTGTTAACTTAGTGTTGAACCTGTAAAGAAAAAATATAGTTAATAAAATGAATCTATTATTAAAGTTACACTGCTCCCAGAGGCAGCGGCAAGAAAAAGCAAAAAACCCTTGTTTTGTGCCGTTGCCTGATGCCAATTGAGGGAAATTTGAAAAGGGACTACCTTTTATATGGCCAGTTCCTGTTCAAATTGCCTCCCATGCTCCTATTAGCTGTAATGTGGAGTTACGCAGGGTAAGGACCGTGACCTGCCGTAACCACACATCCCAACAAACCAGCTTCTAGCTGGAGGGATAACCCATCGCTCTAGAAGCTGATTGGCTGAGAGGTGTGGTTTTGTGCCCTGTGTAACCCCACATCACAGCCAATGGGAGCATGGGAGGCAATCTGAACAGGAACTGGCCATATAAAAGGCAGTCCCTGTTCAAATTTTCTTCAGTGTGCGTTGGGCTATGGCCCAAAAGGTAGAAGGGGGGGATTTTTGCTCTTCTTCCCTGCTGCTGCTGTGGAATTTTAATGATAGATTAATTTTATTAGCTATAATTTTTCTGTACAAGTTAAACACGAAGTTAAAAGAAGAAGACTAAAGAAGAGCACAGATGAAGAAATGAAGAAAGAAGGGGATGACAAATGAAGAAGTTAGAAGCCTACAGAAGGAGAAACGAAGAAGAAGATCAGGGTGCAGAAGACCCTGCTGGGCATCAGGATTACAGTTAAGTGTTAATTTTAATTGTGTTGTGTTAGTTTTGAGGTGATTAACCCTTTGAGTGCCAATGGGTTATGCAACGCTGGGTGCAATGCATTGCATCACCCACTGAGACTCAAAGGGTTAATTATTTTCCCTTTATACACATTTTTGGGATACTGTGAATGTATTGATGGGGCTTATCAACACATCCATGGGTCACTAGTGTAGGCATCCCTACTTTAGCATTTTTTCTTATTTTTTTTTTTACATTTCATTTACACATGGGTGTTAGACACATGCATTAGGGGACCCATCTCCAAATTTTATCATCATTTTTGATGATAAACACATGTTATTTGATACCATATGTAATTGAATCGCAAATTCAGCTACTTTATCATTGCTTCCTGTGGGCACACATCTAGTGTATGTAGTGCATTTTTTTGGTTCGGTAATATGTCACAGCACAGGTAATTGCATACCTGACCGTGACTTCAAACTACTGGCCGTACTGGATCAAGTCCTAGATATTATGCTTTTATATGTGTCAACAGTTTCCATTACATTCTGCCATTGTCCTGAGCTTATAAGTACCTACTGTTGCTGCTGGACAGAACCCTCCACCACATCTCAAAGCTTCACCCCTCAGTTCTGAGCTGCTTGGGCTTGCATTGAATAGAAACAGTTGCAAACAATTGCAATTGGCAGCCACTGACTATGATCACAACTATGATCCCCTACAAAACCAAAATAGCTCAAGAATGAGGAGAGGGGCAATTTTTATAATTTAATCAAAAGCACATAAGCACAAAAGCACCTCATAAGATATACCTGTGAAATGTGCTTTCCTTTCAATAGATTTGAAAAACACAAAAATTCTAAAGAAGAGAAAAGAGAAAGATAATGGATAGATTCTTCAGTTTCAGAACCTCACTAACGTTAGTGGGAGCAGAGGCTGCAGAAAATACCGGTACTCAGCCGGTCCAAACACAATAAACACACAACTAATCTGCGCACCCTATTCCCAGAAACTACAGTGAGTATCTCACACTAAACAAAAAATAGCAAAATAAATCTATCAATTCCTACCACTATAAAAAATGATAAATAAAAATATACCAAAAATGACCATCAAAATAGATAATCTCCGTAAATAAAAAATCAAAATAACAATAACAAGAAAAATAATAAAATAAAAATAAAAAATAAATAAAAAATAAAAATAATATAATAAATATAAATATATATAATATAATAATAATATAAAACAGCACAAAAAGAAAAAAACACACCAAAAAACAATATAATAGAGTAGAGAAACTTCTCACCTTTTTGACTAACAAAATTATAAACTATAAATCATAAAAATAATTGCATCCTCATAACTTCCTCACTCCCTCTTAGCTCATGAATACTTAAAGGAGTAGTAAACTTTTTTTTATGAAAAAAAATATATTGTAGGGATTTTCCTACTGAGTAAAATAAGGGTACTCCCACTGCTGAAAGATTTATATTTCCAGAGTTATTACGGTTTAAACCCATGTTTTTTTACATTAGCAGTGCCCTCTAGTGGTCAAATTCTAATTAGTTTTCTCCTAATGGAGAAGAAAGTCAGAAAAGTCAGAGACATACAGTTCTCCATAGAATGTGATAGAAACTGCCTGTCACTTCCTGTCAGTTAGAATTATAAGGAAGTAAACACAGTAAATTCACTTCCTGATTATTTGAACTGCTATAAATTTTGAATAAAACATCTGACAGCGATGGGAGTGACCTTGTTTTACTCAGCAGGAAAAGCTCTATAAAATATGTGTTTTCATAAAACAAAGTTTACTGCTCCTTTAACTAAAAAACCAATGAGGGTCAAATGAAACACATCCAGTCCTCAAATATGTAAATCAATCCTCTGATGTGTAAATCAATGGAGTTGGTAGCTGGAAATCCTCACATGAACCCAGACACAGTCAATCTCCTTCCACTTCATAGAAGAGCTCCGTTGTGTCACTAAAGGGAGAAACCACAAATAGTGCAATATCTTCAGCGTACGGGTTACCCCCGTCCCTCTTGCTATACTCACAGTATCGCCTTGGACATATGCGCGTATCTAAAATCCTTAATAAACGAAACAGTTCACATCCGAAGGTCCAACAAAAACATTTCTTTATTCACGTTAAGCAAAGGATTTCTCCACTCCACACCACGGCAACTAGCCGCGTCTGACGTCACAGTCGGCCACAATCTCGGACCTCAGACTCTGGGAACGGTTGTTGGTCTCACCTGCTGACTCCTAAGCTCCTCCCAATGCGTTTCGTACCACAGTACTTCGTCAGGGGTCAGTCAGTGTACCACAATCTTTGTATAGACCTGAAGAGAGCAAACTGTTCCCTTTCTATTGATGCTGGACTATAATTTCCATCATCCTCTGCTGGTCATCTTTGATGTTATCAGAAAATACTGGATGACAATTTTCATTCTTCTGCACAATGGGACGCTCTTGGAATTTTCACCACGACAATGACCCTAAGCACAAGGACAAGTTGACCCTCCAGTGGTTACAGCAGAAAAAGATGAAGGTTCTGGAATGGCCATCACAGTCCCCTGGCCTTAATATCCTCGAGAAACTCTGGGGAGATCTCAAACGTGCGGTTCAGGCAAGACAGCCAAAGACCTGGAGGCGTTTTGCCAAGACGAATGGGTAGCTATACAACCTGCAAGAATTCAGGGCCTCATAGACAGCTATTACAAAAGACTGCACACTGTCATTGATGCTAAAGGGGGCAGACTTTTGAACAGGGGTCATTTTATTTTTTTTATTTGTTGCCATTATTTTGCCATTCTGTTATAACCTACAGTTGAATATGAATCCCATAAGAAATGAAAGAAATGTGTTTTGCCTGCTCACTCATGTTTCCATTAAAAAAATGGTACATATATTACCAATTCTCCAAGGGTATTCAAACTTTTGAACATAACTGTATATATATATAGTGTGTGTGTGTGTGTGTGTGTGTGTGTGAGACAAAGAAACCTTAGAGGTCTAAAGCTATTCAGATAGCCAAGGTATCATTTTATTTTTTTAATGAGAGATATTTCCCAGATCATACTACATGGACGTAATGGAAGTTGTTTTTTTATACAATAGGAACGTATGTGGAGAAAGAATCGAGCAACTATACCAAACAGTGAATGCATTGGAACAGATCTCAATAGGAACTTTAACATATCATGGGGTGGTAAGAAACTGCAACTACTGCCTGTCAGATTATTATTACTATTATTACTATTATTATTATTATTACAATTAGTATTAGTAGAAGTAATTTATAGTTTGGTTGTTTTATTTTTTGGGGTTTTGTTTACTGACTGGTAACCTGGATAAACTGTCACATTATTTAGTGCTTTATTTCAAAGCATCAGACCACGAATGACAGAGAGGAGACCTGTCTAGTAGGGATTGCTGAAATGTCAGAAACATTTCTCAAGGGACTTTTCTCAGAATAACGATTTTCCACTTTCACCACTGCAAATAAATTTCCCACAAGAACTTTGCAATTTTTCTCCTATATTTTATATGACTGCAAGATTTCCCACCAAATTTACTTCTTCTAAGGGCTGAAGTGGAGAAATAAATAGCTGAATGTAAATGTTTTGAGTCCTACAGTAATATATGCCTTGAAAAAAAGGCCCACAGCACTCACTTAAAGTGATTGTAATACTTTCAATTCAATACATTTAATGCGGTAGATATTTAATAAATAAATTAACTGTGCTGTTTACAATCTCCCAAACCTTTATGGTTTGAGAGATATCGGTCTGCAAAGTTCCCCCTTCTCTCCCCTTGTGCTGACGTCAGCTTTCTAACTTACAGACAGAGATCCCAGTTCATAGACCATCCTACAGCTCTTCAGAAGAGCCGTGATCACGGTTGATACAAAGAAATACTTAATTTGAATGGTCTACAACATGTGCTTGATCACGGCTCTGCTGAAGAGCGACAGGATGGTCTATGGACTGGGATCTCCATCTGTAAGTTAGAAAGCTGACGTCAGCACAAGGGGAGGGAAGGGGGAACTTTGCAGACTGATATGTCCCAAACCATAAAGGTTTGGGAGATTGTAAATGGCACAATTAATTTATTTTTTTAATTTCTACCAAATTAAATGTATTGAATTTCAAGTATTACTATCACTTTAAGTAAAGCTGGCACACCCATCCTTGAAAAATAACTGTGCCTTAGGTTATTCCACCAGTGTGCAACACAAGACATAATTTTTTTAAAGCCTCTGCTTTCAACAAAAGACAACAAAAGGGCAGCCTGTCAACTGCCAACATTTTGGCAAGTTTACTTTTTCACAGGTGTACTTTTGCATTGTTTTTGTGCAGGTTTCTTTCTGAGACCTTAGCAAGTGTGGAATGGCAGTACACAGTGGAAAAACTATGTAATCTTATTGCTTTAATGCCCCCACTTGTGGGGGTGATGGTAGTAGTGGTCACTCTATGACTCTTGTCATCTCCAAAAAACAATCTCAGAGTCATAGTCCTCTGAAACAGGAGCAGCAATTATTGGCACACTCTCTGTTATATCAATAGCACTTCTATTATGTACACCAGAGCCCCGGGAACTTTTAAGAGTACTTCTGCTGTACCTCTGACCTGTTTATGGTATGTCTCCCACTCAGACCTGTGGTTGTGCTTCATGTGGGATCTCACTGAGGAGGTGCCTAGGTGTGAGCCTGTCTTCCCCCCTGCTTTCATGATTCTTACACAGACAACATAAAGGAACATGATTAGCTATACTTCCATTGGCTACAGAGGCACTTATAATAGCAATGGTTGTGGATGCTGTTAACTTGTATTGTAGTGTGTAGCATGTGTGTGTGTGTGTGGCTGAGTGGGGCTTGATGATGCTGATAATGACTGACAGGATTACTGTGGATTTTTGGCCATTTTTGCTTGTCCAGGGTCAAAATTTCCAATTATTTTCTCATTTTATAGACAGGCACTGTGCTCCTTTTCAGTGGTACAAGACTGAGCCTTTACCTTTCAGATAACTTTCTGGCAATGTCATAATCTTTCTCAGTTTTAAATTCATCTGTATCGGAAGAAAGGGAAGATGTGGAGGTATAGATATTCTAGATTTACTTTATCATCATCATCATCAGTAATTAGATCATCCTCAGCATTACCCACTGCTTCTTTACAACTAATTTTTATTATTCTAGTCATTTAGAGGTCTCAAACATTTTCTTTTTACTTCTTCCCCTTTGAAGGATTTTCACAATGTTTGCTATTACTTTCAGGACAGGTGTTGCTTGTTTGCCTCACAAACTGTGCTGTTGGTTGAGCTGCTACACCTTGCACAATGCCATCAAAACTGGAAAGTGACTTGTTTACATTTTCAGTGTTTATAGATGGTTTATTATTAGTACTGGTGCTGGTGGTGGAACTTTTGGTGGGATTATGACAAACTGCATTCTCCATAGGACCATCATTTATTGCATATGCTGCAGTAGCCATGGCTGCAGTTAGTCTTTGGACTACTACTTTACTCTTCACCCTGCACTTCTAATCCTTTTACCATCAACCCTATGTGTGCATTTGCTGGACATTACTCAACTACTGTGCATGTGTGTGTTTTACTTTAAAGTGCACAAAAGAACTGATTGTGTGTATGATGTCTTGCCTTGTCCCTGTACAAAATACTCTGTCTTTCTAATAGCAGTCTGTTTCAATAACAGCTCATGTTAGGGGCCCTGTATATGTACCTATCAATTTGTTTCATCAACTGTCCCCTCAATCCTTATGATGTCAGCAAAAAATCAAGAAACATGCTCACTGTTCAAAAGCTTCTTTCCACAGACTCCCATAGCACAGAAATAACAGGCAGATCAGGGAGAAAACTGGATCACCTCTGCCTGTATGTTCCCAGTCAGTCAAACTTAGGCTAATTCTTTGTTCCCTCCTCGAACCAGAAACTCCCTGACACAGAGATAACAGTCAGATCAGGAAGGAACTTAGATCATAGCTGCCTCTGTTTTTCCAGTCAGTCACACAGAATTTGGGGGGATTTTGGATAAATCTCCTTTGCTCCCTTCACACACACCCAGACTCACCTAGCACAGTGATAATAACAACCAGATTTGGAAGGAACTTGGATCATGGCTGCCTCTGTCTTCCTAGTCAGTCATACCGAATTTTGGGATATTTGGGGTCAACTTCCTTTCTCCCTTCTTTTCTCCCAGAGTCCCCCAACTCCCCTAATACAGAGAACAGATTTCCTGTCTACAAAACTCTCTAAACTAAGCTTCAGCTCCATTTTACTAGCCTATCTTCTGAAGTTCAAAAATTTACTGCTTTCTCTTCCTCTCCCAAATGGCATGCAGTTGGAACATGATATCCATTTTATACTATGCCTGCAGGGAAAGAAGAAAAGCTTTCCCTGTGGTGGGAAGAAATTCAGTCTTCCCATCGATTTCAATGCAATGAGCTAGGCAAAATAACTCCAAAAAAATGACTTTTCATGACAAATTTGCCGTTTGGCAAAAAGTGCCATTTTTCTCCTGTTTCTTTTTTGAGGCAAGAACTTTAGCCCATCCCTACTGTATAGCATTCACAGTGTTTAAGTAAAGTTATCAATGAAATTGGTAAGAGCACATATGACTTTAACCCCTTAAGGACCGGCCGCGCACACATGGTGCGGTCACTTAAGCACCAGGGACCAGTGTTTTTTCGGATTCCAATTCTGGACTTCCCGAACGGTGTGCAGACGTGCAGGGAGCCCGGAATTTCATGACGGTCTAGGACCGTCATGGGTCCTTAAAAGGTTAATATTGTTTTGAATCCTGGTATTAACAATGATAATATGGAGGTGGACAGGCCAATATATTATGCCATTGCTGGTGTACTGTACTCCTACAGATCATTTTTTGGTAAATCATAATATAATTAATTCTGGTACGTGTGTGTGTCTCCATTACACTTTCTTGCAGATATTGGCTCATCCAATGATCCTTGTTCTGACATTTATTGCGGACCGGCAGAGGAGTCTGAGAAAGAAACCAAGAATGTGGCTAATTTTCTCCGAAGTCACATGAATTCTATGAAAGCCTATATCACTATCCATTCCTACTCACAGATGTTGCTGTACCCATATTCTTATACATACAAGCTCGCACCAAATTCAAAGGAGCTAGTAAGTAACAATTTGTCAACATCAGCCGATGGCTAGTTAGTAATAATGAGAGTTATATACTGCTCAAAAGCTGGAGGTCCAGCAATTGACTAGTCCTGTCCTAGTTTATTCTCAGGATTTAGTACATGTGGTCCATAGGAGACTTTGTCCTTTAGATTCATATTGCAGCTACCTGTCTTTATTGAGTGGAATGCAAGAACAGAACCAATGAGATGTTCTAACATCATCTGTTCACCCATTCCCTCAAGCTGACACGCGTTCTCACCCACATTGTAGCTGCTTGCAGGAGCTGAGGTGGCCTGAATAGTCTGGAGCCACATTTACCAGTAACAGATTATTTTATCATTATTGTTAGCTTTTAATTATAAAGTGCCAACAGATTACACAGCACTGTACAATAGGTTAGTAAGACAAAAGGACATTGTACAATGTTAAAGCACATTTACAATCAACAATAAAAGACATAGGAAAAAGGATAACAGGCTCATGTTTGCTAGAGCTTACAACAAAAATAAGTATGATGATACAAAAGGTCTAAGTGGATGGAGCTGCCAAGTTTTAGACTAATAGATTGTGACCCAATAAGGAGAAGTAAGTGACATGTACCATAAGGAACTCTAAGGAGTAACATTCAGCTGATAGTATCAGAAGTATTATGAGTAGTTGGAGAAGAAGAGTGTTATTAGGTTGCTGTAGGGGCAAGTAAAATGGCTTGTCCCAGTACAGGAGTAAGGTATGATAAGGCTACAGCAATGAGGCCCAGACGCAGAGTAGTATGGTATGAGAGGGAGATAATGTTATAGGGATGGGAGACATAGTTATAAGTGAGTCTTAATGACAAGAGTGAGTGATGGTTATTAATAGGGATGGGTGAAAGTTGTTGCTGTGTTCCTGTGAGAAATTTCACGAAAACCACATTGTTATCTGCTTTTTCATGGGAAAATCTGCTTTAAAACTAGAGCTTAAAATTTTTGCATCATTCGCCCATTGACCAAAATCTTTCACCATTTTATCAATGGCTAGAATGTTTTCACCCATTGATTTACGTTGTTTTTGCACTTCCACTATAAAAATGTGACGTTTTCGCTGAAGGCAGACACAATAGAAGCTGTTACAAACTGAGATAGGCATGCTGTGCTGTTCTGCTGTGATATTTTGCAAAAATTGAGACAGGAGAGGCTCATAGTGACTCCTATCACTATAAGCAGCAAAAAGAGGAACAGGAAAGACATTTTTTATGTGTCCACTGAGTCTGAGGAGGAGGAGGAAGTGACTAGCAGTACTGAACCAATGCTGTCCAGTCCCCCTAAATCACCACAATGGATCTTGGGGAATTTAATGAGAAGGAAGGGAGAAAAGGGAATGGGAAGGGAGGGAGAAAAGGGTAGTACTAGTGAGAGCAGGACAGGTCAGCTGCCTGTGTCTGCTGCAAGACGTGCTGCTCCTGCTGCCAGTGCCACCATTTCTGTACCTGCAGCCAATAGTTTTGTACCTGCTGCCAGAAGTGCTGCCACTAGTGTTGTACATGCTGCACCTGCTGCCAGTGCCACCTTTGCTGTACCTGAAGACAGTAGTGCTGTACCTGCCGCCAGATGTGCTGCCCCTGCTGCCAGTGCCACCTTTGCTGTACCTGCAGCCACTAGTATTGTACCTGCTTCCAGACGTGCTGCCCCTGCTGCCAGTGCCACCATTGCTGTACCTGCAGCCACTAGTGCTGAACCTGCTGTCAGTGCTGAATCTGCTGCCACCAATACTTTGCCTGCTGCTAGTGTTTCTTGTCGTACTCAGTGGGGGAAGGAGAAAATAATGCCAAGTGTGACAGGGACCCTAAATCACACTTGCCATTCCCAAGTAGCTAGTGCTACTTCTACTAAGGTCCAGCAGCTTGTTAGCATTAGGAGTGAAGAAGGGGGTAATCAACAATATCCTCATATTACTAGTGACTGTGAGACTGAGGAGGAAGACTCAGCGGCTGAACTTGATGTGGTTGGTGTTAGTAGTAGTAGTAGCAGTAATGGAGCAGCAGCTGGAGTGGTAGGGGAAACATTTGAGAGCATCCAGACTACCGGTCAAGGGAGCCGACACCATTCCTCTGGCTCTGGGAGTCCTTCCCTTCACTACAGTGTCCAAGTTGAACATGATCCTTAAGAGGCCAGAACTGATGTTGGGGGAGAGCAGGCTCAGAATTAATACCACCACCAGCAAGAGCACATATCAGCTGCCTATGCCTGCTGCTAGTCTGCCTTCTTCTTCAGGTCAAAAGGAAATGGCAAGTATGACATTAGGAGACCCTCTGTCACATTGCTCGTCACCTCCTCCAAGCAGCAATGAGATGTCTGGAATAGAGCAGCAGCAACAACAGCATGTAGGAACTAGTGGTGGTGGTGATGATGATGCTGGAGAAGCTGGGGCGGAAGAGACATTCATGGCCTTTTTAGCAGAAACTGAGAAGTAATGGGAGACAGGGATGAGGATGGGCATCACCACCACCACTAGCAATGACATTTTGGAATTAGAGGAATTTGCAACTGCTCTAATTCATACTGATACTGAGTTGCAAGGGCAGCAGGATGCTGGGGAGCAGGCTAGTGTGCCACAGACCACCATGGACACAATGGGAATGGGGTCAACAAGTGATGCAGGACTAGGACAGGTTCCACTTGCCAGCAGTAGCAATACTCCTGATCCTAGTTGCAGTGCTGAATCTGAGGCAGTAGCAGCAACAGCAGAAACATTATCCACTGCCACAGACAATGAAGGGAAATGTGGAGGACAAGAAGAAAGAGGCCATTCTTCTCCACCTGTTCCCTATCCCTATCTCCTGAACTCATGGGTGTGGGACTATTTTTCTCTTGTGGCAGGCACAGTGCAGTCATCAGCAACGGCACTGTGCACAATTTGTGACAAATCAGTGAGAAGAGGAAAGGAGGGAACACACCTTGGCACAAGCGCCCTGATATCATACATGAAACACAGACACCATTACATTTACGTCAAACATGTTAAAGACAAACACCCACCACAGAAATCAAGCACTACTTTTGCTGTCCCTGACTCTCTAGAAAGGCAACAAGGTGTGAGGTGGAGATCAAAGGAGGAAGAGGAGGAATAGAACAACCCAGGCAGAGACTGGAAGTTCCATGACGATTGAAACAACTAGCTCTCCATCACCTTCTAGGATAACAACTACATCTTCTGCAATCCACGTCATCCATCGTTATCTCCCCCGCCAAATGATAGCCACTCTGTTGATGTTAGGATGTGGCAGTTCATCTCTACCCATTGCACACTGCAGTGGCAGTACTTGGTTTTGGGTGTCATGGTGTTTGGATAAAGTTGTGCCCCCAGATGTTATTTACCACGCACACACTGTACACATTTCAGTTGCTGATAAGACCTTCTGAGGGAAAAAATATATTAGAATAACAACACACCCATTATGATTTTGGAGGTGGGGCAGGTGCAGAAGATTTAATGGCCAACTTGTTCTTTTCTTCACATAGATTGGGGGCTACTTACTGAGCTGCTACTGTCTCAGACGTATCACTGAAGCTAGTTATGGGCGGCAAGTGGAACCTTCATCATCCATCACCTATGTTACTGTAATTGTTGATCCCATTCCCTTTCAGCTGCCTAATCATCCTGCTGCTTAAACAACTCAGCAGCATCAGTATGAACAGCAGTTGCAACTCAGGACTCAGGAGGACATTTGACAGTGACCACTGGCCAACATGACCTGCTGGCATTAGGCCATTAGGGAATTTTTATTTTTTTCTAGTCCTACAAAAAAATAACCAATTTTTGGGGGTTTGTTTCTAACAAGACTAAGTCCTACAAATCAATGTTTCCTTAGGGCTTGTGCCAAACATGCTTAAGTCCTACAAATCAATGTTTCTTCAGGGCTTGGGCCTCTAATAAGTCTAAGTCCTACAAAGGCCTCTAACAACAAATCTCATAAATCATCCTCTACAAAATACTCTTTAAAGTCAAGTATCAGTCCACCCCAGTGGCAGCTTATGTCAGGGGGTTCCTGTCCCTGTCACCTTAAATCCAAATTTCTTATTTTATTTATTTATTTTTTATTACCTGTCCCCCCAATACCCATCAAGAAAACCCCCACAACAAATTCCCTGTTCAAATGATTCATTAATTCACCAACACAGGCACCCTCCTCAGACCCCTTTATACCATGTCTTATGGTTTCTATTTTATTTCATTTTATTTAGGATTTATTTTTTATTAATTGTAAACAACCCCCCCAAAAATCATCCCCTGTTCAACTGATTCTTTCCCCATACCCCACCAACACAGGCACCCTCATGCCCCTTTTATACTATGCCTTTGGGAAATAAAATAATATTTGCTTTGTGTTCTGTGTAACTTCTATGTTCCCATTGATTTCAATGGAATGAGCTAGGCAAAAAAAGCGGAATAAAGCAGAAAATCAGCACCTTTTGCTGTAAATTTTCCGCCAAGCGGAAAGTGATATTTTTCGCCAGTTTCAGTTAAAGGCGGAAATTTTCACCCATCATTAGTTACTAGGGAGGATAAGAGGAGTAAACCATGGCAGAGCAAGGGGTGATTAGGGATATATCTTGGGACAAGGTGTAAATAGAGAGGTAATGTGGTTTAGTGCTTTGTTGGTTAGAACAAGGGTTTTGAATTTGTTTCTAAATGAAACAGACAGCCACTGCATGGTGTGGCAGAGGGGTGTGGTGTTAGTTGTCGACGGTATCCAAGAAAGGGTTAAACAAGAGAACCAGTTAAGTTGGATATCTTCACATAAATAGATAAATTATAATATAATTTTGAGAACTTTACACAATACTAGATATTGACACACTTCTTCACAGTAAAGAATTGATTTCTAGATGAAACAGACAGCCACTGCATGGTTTGGCAGAGGGTGTGGTGTTAGATGTCGAAGGTATCCAAGAAAGGGTTAAACAAGAGAACCAATTAGGTTGGATATCGTCATAAAAATAGATAAATAATAATATAATTTTGAGAACTTTGCACAATAGTAGGTATTGACACGTTACTTCACAGTAAAGAATTGATTAAATAATCAATTACGCATATTTGTGCAAAAAATATATATAATTTATTTAAGTAAATACTATATATATATGAAGCGTGTAAGCAACAATGACATAAATGAGTGAATACCAATTTCAATAGATACACAGTAACTCAAACCACAATTATCACCATTAGGTTTACCAGCAATTGAAGGGTTAACCACACATAGGTATGTTCAGAGGTATTAAATTAAAATAATTGAACCCAGAAGCATAGAAAAGGATAATTGAGCCTTACAATTAATTAAAATACAGTTGGCAGCAGCACATATGAATACCTCTGCCCCAGAAACTGTATAAACTATGCCAACTGAGGTTTAAGGTATGTTGTCAGATGAGTCAGCTTTAATATTAAGCCAGGTCTGCTAAAAATTTCCTTATACCATATACAGAAACTAACTGGAATAAAATTCCAGACTTAAATCACTATAATTTAATTATCTACCGATTTCAAATATTGCATACCATCTGAATAAAACATATAAATTGCATATAATATAGTCAATAATAGATTATACCAAAAATATACTCAGAATCAATCTAATAATATATGTCTAGACAGTATACCAAACTTCATACAACATATATCATAAACATGACCATAGCAATCCTATGAAAAACCTATAGGGTACTCCAAGGGTTAATCCACTTAGTAATATAGGATGCCACACCCAAGATGGCGACTTCTTTTGTCTAGTGTGAGGTTTAAATAAACTTTTCACTGTACAAAAGTTTAAGCCCAAAAACATACACAAACAAATCCAAAGAAACACCTCAAAATAAATAGACAAATAGCAGTTGAAGGGTTAATAAACGAATTTGAAGAATTCCCCCAGATCAAATATTAGCTATATCAACCTTTCTAAGAACACAATATATTCTAGAAATTTCAATGATTATATTAACTAATTTGATATATAGGTGTCACTGCTATCATCTATTTACATTTATCTGGAAAAATATAACAATTTACCAATTAATTAATGAATTCTGCTTAATTCAGAATTACTACAGCCAATATAGCTTATTATAATTGGTCACAATTGGGTGGCCAGTTCGATTAAGACAAATTCTAAGAAAAATTATGTTTCTTCAAATATAGAAGAGATATATATTTGATTCTGAATTATGCAGAATTAAAATAAGGAAAAATATAGTTACCAGTCCAGTAAGTGTTTCTTAGTATCTCCTTAACAGCCAGCCAGGTATACTTCAGTAAATCAAGAGCCAGGAAACCAAGAGGAAAAAGCCCCTCTGTCTCTCAAAACTTACATATTTATAATATAAAATTACCCTTATCAGAATCTCCTCCTACTGGATAAAGAGCAATCTCATTATGCCGTGACATCATCAGTAGTATCTAATTGGACAGTCTAGTTCCAAATTTTACTATGATGTCACAAATACATTATAATAAAAATTCCAAATACTAGTAATAACGCTATGCACTCTCAAGATGGCGTTCTTACTCCACATTAAAATTCACACCTAAAATGACACCTGGTCTGTGTTTTCTCAAAAACCAGGAATTTGGAGCATTATCATACGTCACATAAACATGTCATCCTACCAGACTTTCCCATATGGGAAAATATCTTCCTTTAGACTTGGTGTCTAGCACAGAGTTATATATCCCAATAAAAATTATATCCAGTTATTTCCCCTTCCCTACTTTGAAGCAAAGGGTCATTGTCTTAACCTGAGATCATTACATACCTCTAAAACAGACTTTCAGAGAATTTGGCTTTACAAGAAAATTTAAACATTTCCTCTCCATCATGGCAATGTCTCTGACATAGTAGAATGATGAGTCAAGATGATTAATCTTGCAGAAGCATACAAAGCAGATTGGAGTAGGGACACCCAGGAAAGAGGAAGGGGAGGGTTGCAGTAATCAAGATGGGAGATGATGACATGAATTAGAATTTTGGTTGTATCTTGACATGACAAATGTATGAGATGTTCCTGAAATTAAGTTAGAAATATTTGGCAGTAACCTTGAATTCATGTCTTAAAATTTTAAAACAATTCCAAACTGCCTATGTATCATGTTAACCAAACAACAAACACATGAATAGTTTGGAGATACTGATATTTTTATTTCAGAAAATGTAAGTCTTTTTCATTGTGACACTGTATAATAATGGAGCTGTGTGATGCACTGAGAGATTAATTATCTTACAGTGCTGCACTGAAAAAAAATCTCCCTTTCACTTTTCATAAAATAAATTATCAGTATCTCCTAAATTATGTATCTTGTTACAATTTTGGCTAACATTATACATGTGCATATTTAGAAATTTCATTACAGGCTTCCTACTTGTATTCAAGGTCTATTTTAACAGGAGGACAGCCAGACCTGGTTTCTTACTCCTATCAATTAAAGGGAAGAGCTGTCTTTGGGTGGGCTGAAACCAGTCTCACAGTAATAATAAGGGTCCTAATATTTATCTACTTCTATCAAGCTGTAATTATTAATAATATATTAATAATATAATTTAAAAGCTGTTGGGATATGTATATATATATATATAACTCAAATGGTCATGAATATGGGAAATCTAATATTGCTTTTTTTTTAGGTTTTTTTACTCTTTGAGCTCCAAATGGATGAGAAACGCATTGGGAAGTAATGCTCTACAAACCCCTCTGAAACTAAAACATTTGATAAATTCTCTAATTTTACCATGTCCTACAAATGACTGATTCCTGATCCAGTTCTATAAACTAATGACTCTTCTTGTTCACTTTATAAGAGAATAATATTTAAAGTATATAATTTTTTTCTTTTTTTAACAAAATTAGGATGCCATTTCAAAAGGTGCCGTATCTGAATTGGAAAGTCTCTATGGAACTTCATATACGTTTGGACCCTCAGCCACAACAATTTGTAAGTATAGTTCTGTTTCTTAAAGGAACACTAACACCTAAAATGATCTGGATTTGTATTCACTTAAAAAGTGTAATTCATCCTATCATCTGTAAAAATTAGCAATTGGTTTTATGAAGCCTAAAATCTAGTTCTGTATATGTACTGTGAGGGACGCTATTTCCAGGGCTCCCTAATTTGCATTATCATTGCAATCTTGATAAGTGTCTCTGAAGTGATATTGTTGGCCTGTCTTTTAACCCTTTGAGTTCCAGAGCGGTACGCAACACATTGCAAAGCAATTAGTTGTGTACACCTCTGGCATTCAAGGGGTTAATGGGCTGATAAAAAGTAACAGAAGCTGCATCAAGGTGATTCTATGGAGCGTTCTGTCAGTGGCACTAAATACATGATCAGTGGTTACTTCACATTTTTGTTATCTATTTGTTTAAGAGGACATGTGGGAAAATCTACATGGGAGATACTGTAAAAGACAGAGTCTGAGAAAACAAAAAAATACATTAGAAAAAAGGCTGAGAAATGTCCGGTTGCAAACATTATAACTTAGTAACATATTTGACAAGGCTGAAAAAAGACATATGTCCATCAAGTCCAGCCCGTGCCAAAACACCCCTTTTGATCCAGAGGAAGGCAGAAAAAAAAAAAACTGAAGCCATTTCCAATTTAGCACCAAGTGGGAAAAAGAAATATTTCCTGACTCCAAATGACAGTCAGGTAGTTCCCTGGATCAACACTGAAACCATCTGTCATAATTCTCAATATTGCTCTATGCTAGATAGGATGAACTATCGTTCTTAGCTCAGCTCTTTGCATAAATAATTAATTGGATAGTCCTTTGTATTGACCTTGAATATATTTGTAAATGGTAATCATAACCCCCCTTAGATGTCTCTTCTCTAATGCAAACAAACCCAGATCCTCCAGTCCCTTTATTAGTTTTGTTGCATGTCTCTGCACTTTTTGCAGATGAATAATGTATTTTTTAAGAACTGATGCCCAAAACTCTACTCCATATTCTAGATGAGGCCTAGCCAAGGATTTATATTGAGGTAGAATAATATTAGCATCCTGTGCTTCTACACCTTTTTTTATGCATGCTAATATTTGCTCTTCCAGCAGCTTAATAACTCTCCACACTGTTGTGAAGCCTATTGTCTATCAGTATTCCTAAATCTTTCCCTAATGAGGATTCCCCATTTAGAGTATATGTAGCATATTTGTTTCTACAGCCCAAATGTATAACCTTACATTTATCTACATTAAATGTCATCTGCCATTTTTCTGCAAATTCACTCAGTTTATCTAAATCCTTCTGCAGAGAAAAGCATCCAGCTCTATATGTATTTCCTTACATAGCTTAGTGTCATCAGCAAAGACTGAGATGCTACTTTCAATTCCCACTTCTAGATAATAAACAAATTAAAAAGCACTGGGCCCATTGCTGAACCCTGTGGCACTCCACTTATAACTTTAGACCAACTTGAAAAGGGTCCACTTAAACAACTTTCTGCCATCTATCGTTTAACCAATTCTCAATCCATGTACAGATATCACCACCCAAACCGAAGCCTTTTAATTTATGCAGTAACCTGTTGAGAAACACTGTATCAAAGGCTTTTGCAAAATCCAAGTATACTACATCATCAGCTATTCCCTTGTCCAAATTACTATGTACTCATTTGTAAAATGCAAGTAAGTCATAGTATGTCATAGTATGTCACATGTCGTTAAGGGGTTAAGCTTGAATAAAGCTTTACCACACACGTGTTATCAGGTTTATGATTTACAGTGGACTAGTGATACATACAGGGAATGGCACCACACAATGTATTTGATCTAACTGTTTGAGTACAGGACCCTTTGAGTTCTAATTTAAGTCTATTGCTTTGAATTTAAATAGCTAACAAATATAGTTGATTTTGAGAACTCTTTCAAAATAACCTATATATTACAAAGTGACAGTTCTATTTTGAATTTAGATAATACCAGGTTGGATTGTGACATCTGATATAGCCATGCAACTTCCCCTCTTATACTTGATTCTCAGTCAATATATCTTATAACTGCTCTTATTTTTTCTTTATGCATTCTAGATCCCACAGCTGGCTCATCTGATGACTGGGCTTATGCTCAGGGCCTTAATTACTCCTTCACATTTGAGCTACGTGATACTGGCAAGAAAGGTTTTCTCCTGCCACAGTCCCAGATCAAAGCAACCTGTGAAGAGACCGCATTGGCAGTGAAATACATTGCCAACTATGTGCTTTCCCATGCTTAATACGTAAATCCAGTGGGTAAATGGTGGTAAAGATGGGCAATTTTTTGAGCGCAAAGCCCCCAGTAAAACACAGGGCTAAAATTTGTGGGTATGTATGTGTGTATATATACATGTGTGCTGAGCTCTGTTGTGTAAAAGGAATTTCCATTTGCTGAAAGAGGTGTGTATAACTCATAGGTCCATAATGTGATGTATACACCTCTCTCATGCAAGGTTATATCTTTGTCAATCTGGCTGTTAAGCTCTTGGGTCTTAGTATTGTGATTAGGATTTCTGCCCTGTATTTCTAAGCATGAACATACCAATAAAATGTTTATAAGCATTAACTAGTATCTGCATCATCAATAAAAGTCATATAGCTTAGGTCCAAGCTAATTTAATGGCTCTTAACAAATCATTAGGTAACTTACAAGAATTCATAAGCATTTTGTAAAATAACATTGTAATTTAATGCTAATATTCTTATACTTGGCTTTATGATGTACTGTTATTCTTTGAATCAAGAGGGTTCCTAAAAAAACAGCATTACCATTTTGTGTGTCAGAAGGATGTGCAAACATTACTTTGATTAGTCAGGTAAGTTGTAGTCAGGAGTAAGACCCATATGCAGTGTCCCACAAGCAGACTACACCATCCTGTCTTTCTTTGGGTTCAGTACCTTCATGATCATGTTCATTTGATAAAGGACATTTCGGGTGTAAAGGCACAGATAATAATCCAGTATTTTCAGCAGAACATAAGGTGTACCCGATTCCCACTGTTCTTAACAAGAAACATACACTAAGTGAGTGGATAATATGTATAAAGATAATAGAGAAAAAATCCTAAATAGTAATTCGCTAGAAAGTTTATAATGATGCAGTCATGTGCAGTAGAGACTGCTGCCTGTGCTACAGTCATGCGCAGTAGAGACTGCCCATGACGAGGCTGATACAGAGCAGGGAGCTCAGAAGGAGCATTCAGCTCTGTATCAGCCGCTGTGCGGGCAGTCTCTACTGAGCATGACTGCACCGCTACCGGCTGCCACTGTATCAGCCACGGCGTGGGCAATCTCTACTGTGCATGACTGTCCCGCGACCGGCTGGTAGTGGCACTGTGGCCCGTGTAACGGGCTCTTCAACTAGTACATATTTAAATGTGTATAAATAATAAAAATAAAATTAAGTTATAACACACGCCCAAATAGAGTATATGATGATGATTGATGGAATGACAAAAAATGAATATTACAACAGTGATTTTTACATTATCATAATGTCAATCTCAAAAACAATAAATGCTATCCAAAAGTTAGAAGTAAATAGACAAAATACAATACATAATGCAATCTATATTGCATAAATGTCCATCCTAGATCCTGCATAAAATTTGTTGATTTCAAAATAGTCTTCATAACCTTTACTCACAATATAAGAGTAACCCTGTTGGCTAGCAATGTCCAAACTTGTATTCAAAATATCGAGATCAGCAAACTGACACTAACAGTTAAGGTAAATCTGTCCATTTGATATGGACAGACTTAGTGGTTAGTAGATGGAATTAACATAACTGCCTCCACTCTGTATTATTACGATCTCAGACAGAACATACAGATATCCAGTGAAATACTCACATGGTAAATTAAGCATGAGCGTCTTCACCTGATCCAGCAAGAGTGCTTATGGAAGTTATATCAATGCCTCCACTCCACTTCTGCAGCAAAGTTTATATATATTTCCCCTAGCCACCAATACATACTGTATAATTCAATACTTCAGCAGCCATAGCAGAAGGTAACAAACAAGGCACTCAGTCCTATGTCCTGCTTAACATCTCTTGCTTTGAAGTATGTGAATTTTTCATTCAGCAGTGGTGGATTCCAGCTGACCATATCCCAACTCCTGAATCTGTCTCTGCTGCTGCTTGACACAACATTTGCTCTAAAGTTCCTTGTATCTCTCTAATTTATATTATCATTATATCATTATTTGGTAAATTGTATTTATAAGGTCTCAGCCCCTGTTAAAGCAGGGTGTATCAAAGACAAGTGTAGGTGGATGAAGATTAGATGAAACTACGGGCAAGCTGATTTGCAATTTGCAGAGCTAAATATCTGAAGACTTTGGTTCTGAACTAATAAATAGCTTTTACCAAATAATATAAAAAAAATAGTTTACAACTACTAGTGTACGGATTTGCTAGAATACAAGGACCCTTGAGTTCAAGTGATCTAGATGAGCTGCTGATAGAGCTATAGGGTTAACATTTTACAGTGGGGTTGCAGGTTTGTCCTAAAATTGTCAGTGATACAGGTTATATGGCTTTTGTCACAGAATTTGTGGTTTATATAAGAACATCTTACTTCATATCTAGTTGTGTACAATTTGATTTCTAACAGAGCTGTGTGCTATTCCACATTTTTAAACCAAACCCTGAAAAGAATTAAATATCTCCAACAACTGCTCATAGAGTAAATCTACCTATAAGAGAGAATCATAATGTACTGTGCACAAATACCTATGAAAGAGAGAGGCCTTCATACAGCAAACAGGCATATATATTTTTATGTTTTTTGAAAAATACCTGCGTTACTTGTTGTACACAATTTATGTCTATTTTGTTTTCACCTGCACACAATAACAATAGTCTCTATCAGTCTGAGTGAGATTAGCAACAAATAGAGCACCACACATAATCCTAATAGGATACAGTCTCCCCTTGGTAAAACAGGATCCACTATGGAAAACACACTTCAAAGCCAGAAAGGGAAAAACTTAGAGTTTTCAAGGAGAATGCTGAAATACTCTTAAGGTGCCATCTGCACACCTCAACACTAGTGGGGGGTAAAAGGTCACATTATGTTCCCATGAAAAAATCTGCAAATACCGTTTTTTCTTGGGGAAATCCACTTTGAATGAAATGATTAAAATCAACAATGTTTTCGCGCATTGCCAAAAAATTTTCTCTGTTTTTTCAATGGCTAGAAAGTTTTCACCCCTTTAATCATGTTTTTTTGACTTTTCTATATAAAATGTGCCATTTTCCAGGAAGTAAAACACAATACAAGCAGCTAGATAAAAAGAGAGAGAGAGAGAGAGAGAGGTGATAAGCTGCTGTGCTTTGAGTTAATAGCTAAATTGAGGCAGGAGTGACTCATAGTGACTGCTATCAATATGAGCAAGTTGAATAATAATAAAAGGAGTAGCTGGAAGGACCGTTATGCATCCAGTGAATCTGAGGAGGAGGAAGAGACCATTACCAACGAGAAAGGGTCTAGATGCCCTGGTTAAACAAACCCAATGATGGCCAGTCTCCCTACATCACCCCTAAGGATCTTGAGAAAATTTGTCTCACTGGCAGAGGAAGAAGATGGTAGTAGTGTGAGCAGGACAGGTCAGCTGCCTGTGCCTACTGCCATTGCTGCATCTCCTGCCAGTGCTGCGACTGCTTGTGACTATAAGGGGGGGGGGGAGGAGATGATTCCAAGTGTGACAGCAGGGGATCCTAAGTCACACTTGCCATCCCCAAGCAGTCCCACCACTACTACTAAGAATGTCCACCAGCTACCAACTCAGTGTTGGGAGTGAGGGAGGGGTGATCATACTACTAGTGAGAAGCAAGACTCAGGGACTGAAACTGATGTGGTTGGTGAAGCAGCTGGTGGGACTAGCTTTACCACAGTAGATCCTCCTACTGATGCTGAGGAGGTAGGGGAAGTACTGCAGACTGGCCAGACTAGCAATCAAGGGAGCCCACAACATACCCATGCCCCAAGAGTCCCGTTACCCCCACGGCATTGTTCAGCTGGAACATGATCCTGAAAAAAAAAGAACTGTTGTCTAGAAGCAATAATACCAACAGCACTGTGAGCACAGATTAGCTGCCTGTGCCTGCTGCTAGTGCTACCAGTCTGCCTTCTTCAGATCTACAAGAGATGGCTTGTCACTTCCTCCAACAGGTGAAATGCCTGTAATAGAGCAGCAGCAGCGGCAAGGAGGGACTGGTGGTGGTGTTGATGATGGTGGTGGAGAAGCTGGGGTGGAAGAGACATTAATGGCTTTTTTAGCCCAAACTGTGAAGAAATAGGGGATAGAGATGGGTATGGGCTTCACCTCCGCCATGAGCTGTGAGCTTTTTGAATTTGCAGAGTTTGCTACTGCTGTAATTCCTGCTGCTGATGAGTTGCAAGGGCAGCAGGATGTAGAGGAGCAGGCTATTGTGTCACAGACCATCGTAGACACAGTGGAAATGGGGTCCAGTGGTGTGGGACTAGGGCAGGTTCCACTGGAAAGCAGCAATACTCCTGGACCTAGTTGCAGTGCTGATTGTGAGGCAGTACCAGCAAGGGGAGCAACATCATCCTCTGTCTAGCCAGTGAAGGTGAATGTGAGAAGAAAAAAGGGCCATTCTTCTCTACTTTTCCCTCCTTCCCCTGAAGTCCTGGGTGTGGGACTATTATTCTCTTGGAGAGGGCACAGTGCACAATTTGTGATAAATCAGTGAAAAGGGTAAAGGAGGGAACGCACCTTGGCACAACCACCCTGATGGTACACATAAAACTCAGACACCTTGAAATTTATGTGAATCATGTTAAAGCCAAACACCCACCAATGAAATTGGGCACCGCTGTTGCTGTACCCCCCCGACTCTCCCCAAAGGCAACAAAAGGTGAGGCAGAAATCAAAGAGGAGGAAGAATAGAGAAACCCAGCCAGAACCGGAATGTTCGAAGGCAATCGAAACACCTTGATCACCATCACCTTCTTGCTCTAGGGTAACCACTGCCAATCCACCTCCCTCATTGTTACCTCCCCCACCAATTGATAGCCATTCTGGAGATGTCAGGATGTGGCAGTGCATGTCCACCAATTGCACACTCTGTGGTGCGCTGACCACCTATGGCAGTGTGATGGATGATAATCACAAGCAGGGCATCAAGCAACATCTGAGGAAATTCCCACCCACAGAATAAGCTAAGCTGGTCGCATGGAGGGTTCATCATTATTATTAAAGTTGTCATGTGTCCTTAGCAGGGAGTGGACAAGGGGCATAGTGGCATCACAGTACTTGGTTTCTGGTGGGATGATTTCACATTGGGTACTCTAAGCATCATGGTGTTTGGATACAGTTGTGCCAGGTGTTTGATTTGAGTACAGTTGTGCCCATTGTTTACAGTCCTTCCCTTATTTACCACGCACACTGTGCACATTGCAGTTGCTGATGAGAGGCACAGATCCTGCTCTCAAGGGACAAATATATTTTCTAGTAACAGCACACCCATGATTTTGGAGGAGGGGCAGGTGGAGAAGCATTATTGGCTAACTTCTTCATATACCTTAAGTGGTGGCTAGTTGTGCTGCTGCTACCACCTCAGGTGCATCACCAGAGCTAATAGTGGAAAGTCATCACCCATGTTACTGCTATTGTTGATCCCATCCCCTTTGAGCTGCCTAATCATGCTGTGACTTAACTCAGCAGCAGCAGCAAGAACAGCAGTCACAAATTTCGCAATGACACCGGGGTATTTGACAATAGGTCATTTTTTTCTCAGGACTTGTTCTTTAAAAAAACACAAAAAACAGAGGCCTACAAAAAAGTATTTATGGGAGGTTTGTTTCTAACAAGCCTACGCCCTACAAATCACTTATTCTTCATGGCTTTTGCTAAACATGTCTAAGTCCAACAAATCAGTTTTTCCTCAGGCTTGGTCCTCTAAGAACAAGTCCAACAAATCATCCTCTACAAAATACTCTATCCGGTCAAGTATCAGTCTGTCCCAGTCATAGCTTACATCAAGGGGACCCTGTCTCTGTCACATTACATCCCAATTTCTTACTTTATTTCATTTTTAATTACATTTTTGTATTAACTGTCCCCCAAATATCAGTCAACAAACCCCCCAAAAAATTCCCTGTTCAACTGATTATTTCCCCAGACTCCACCCACCAACACAGGCACCTTCCTCAGACCCCTTTTATACCATGTTTTTTATTGTATTTAGTTTTTATTTTTTTATTTACTGTCCCACAATCCCAGACAACAAAACCCTCCTAAAAAATTCCCTGTTCAACTGATTATTTCCCCACACTCCACCAACACAGGCACCCTCCTACCTCTTTATACTATACATTTTGGAAATAAAACAGCATTTGCTATGAGTTGTGTGTAATTCAATGTTCCCATTGATTTCAATGGAATGAGCTGAGCGAAAAAAGCAGAAAAACTGCACTTTTTGTGAGAAATTATTCGCCAAGCGAGAAGTGCCATTATTTGCCGATTTTGAATTGAGACAAACATTTTCACCCATCCCAACTCATCACCAACTGCTGGAAGGTGAGCAAAACTTTGTACAGACTGTTTAAAAGGCAAAGACCACCATCCTGAAAGTGTGCTACTGGTCCCACTTCTTTGTGTTTTAACCTTGTGACATTTGCTCTCCTATATACTAACAGTTCTGCAGTACCGTCTGTTTTTCTCTTTTCATCTGCATTCCTCACCATAATATCTTGTTCTCTGCCCATCTATACTCCACTCCCTCTTCTGGTAATATCTTTCCTTAACTTTTCTTATCCATTTTATCCTTGCTCACCTCCACACCGAGCCTCACTTTTCACAACTCCTGCACTGGTAAATGAATACCATAAAATCTCAGGTATAATACGTACCCATGTATAATACGCAGGTGTTACGGTTTTTTAGGACTCTCAGACCAATAAGTGAAAATAAAACACACTTTATTAAAGTGAATAATGCACAAGTACGCCCTCTAGAGGCGGTAGGTAATACACAGATAAAGTAAACTGAGATATTACAAGGGTAATAGCACAATAGACATAAATGCAAAACAGTATGCACTAGGATGATATTGACCCCCAAGGGGTTAATGTCCAAATAACAGTCTGTCTCAGATGTGGAGGTTTGACACGCCCTGGATGTTAAAAAGGCTGTGCTGTATAGACAATGTTCATCAAGTGCTGAGGATTGAGCTGCCTTGCCAAGGTGTTTGATAGTAAGCAGAATGGGAAACAACTTAGCCCCCACGGGCGTAGTTACAGGAACTGCTTTTCGTTTGTGCAAGTGCAAATAGCCCCTCCAGGCGTAACGGAAACCGACCGGCAATGCAAGAGCTAACAGCCTCCTCAGGTGTAATCGAATGCAGTAATAATAGAGCAAGAGCCACTAGCCCCCTCGGGCGTAGTACCGGATCAGCCAACACTGAAGCCTTTCTGCCAACACTCTGTGTCAATGATATCGTCGGTAACCAATACCGGAGAGCCTTAAGCGCCCAAACGGCCCAAACTATGTGAACACTCTGCAAAGGTAGACTAGAGTTGCCGACGGAGAGCGGCCAACTCAGCAGCAGTATCACGGGTAACGAGGCTCCTACAGGAGATAGAGAGAGTGAATTCAAGGCAGCACTGCAAGAGTTAAAATGCACGTTTACTCGAGGCTTCAGCGCTACTGCAAGGCTCTGCACGGAGAGGAAGGCCCACAGAATACACACAGCTCTGCACAAGTAACGAGGCACAGCACTTAATCGAGGGAAGCACCAGGCAAGGCAGTCACACTGACTGGAAATGTCGCGGCGGTGACAACTGGAACGCAGGTCACTGGAACAAGCTGGAAGTCGATCTTCGGAGCAGGAAGTCAGCTGGGCCGGGTCGGAGCACGTAGGAGGCAGTCATACAAGCCGGGTCATACACAAGCAGGAACGTCAGTCTAGCCGGGTCAGGATCCAAGGGTGGTACGCAGACGAGCCGGGTCATACACAAGCAGGTACACTGGAGAATGGTCAGGACAAGCCGAATCGGTACACAGGAACTCAGAATACAGGAACACAGCAACAGCACTACTGGCTCAGGAACACCACGAAAGGGCATCTGACAGATGTGATAGCCAGGTATAAAAAGGTCATCAGGAGGCGGGTCAAACTCAGTCAGCAAATCAGTGACATCCACAACTGAGAGTGACAGGATTCACAGGCACTGTGATAGCAGGTGTATATTATACCCAAGATTCTAGGGGAAAACAAGAGTGCCTATGTATAATGGGCATCTTTATTTTCCTCCTTGCTCAAAAATAAATTAGGGCTGCCAGATAACTTCCCTCCCCCCAGCGCAATCCGCTCTCATAAAATAATTCTTACTTCCACTGAAGTCTTATTCCACATATTCCCTGCAGACAACATGCTTGCATTTGATGCCTGCTTCCCTCAATGACCTGTCAGGACCTACCGCTGCCAGCCGATGGTAATGCCCTGTGAGGATTTCAAGGTCCTCAAAGGTACTTACCATAGATCCAATCCTAGAAACAAAATAGTTGTTTGTTTACTTGTTTTTAATTGCATACACTGCTGCATACCATGATGCACAGGCTAAAACTGAGTGCCTAAGGACCGGAGTGCTCAGTTTCAGTCCTTCGCTGTTCTGCCGGTGCAAGTGATCGCTACTGCAGAGGTCACACGTATTGGATTTTTCATTCACAAAAGCAATGTGTTTACTGACTGTTCTCTGTGTCTCTCGTCCTTACAATGAGAGTAAGGAAGAAAGAAGCAGAGAGCAGACTTAAATTCAAATAAAAATGGGCAAGAGTTGGGGGTATTAACACCTTCAGTACTGGTGCTGGGAGCAGGATGGATGCAGGTCCATTTCTGACCTGCTAAGAGCAATGTATTTATCTTTTTAATAAACCTAAAACAGAGCAAAATATTTTATTTACACACTCTATTTAATAAACACATCTACTGAAGTTTAAACAAACTTAAAGGTAATGTTATTGTTGTGGAGGAATGTAATTCACATATACAAACTAAGAAGTCTTTATCAAGCAAAACGGCATGGGGATTTTCACCTCAGAGGGACAATGCCCACCTAAAACTGTTCATTTTGTAGGTATGAATGACCAGTCATACCTTTCATGCGATCTCCATAAAAAATTAACCCATTGTGCCCTAATGATCCCAAGAGTGGGGTGGACGAAAACTGTGAAAAATTTTCCGCTAAAAATTTTGCGAAAACCTGCCGATTTTTCACTTTTCCCGAGAAAAATTTCGCCTTTCCACCTATGCAAAAATGTCCTCCTTTTCATCTATTTTAACAACTTTTCCGCCTATGTTAATACATTTTTGCTATTTTAACACATTTTTCGCCTACATTTCCCACTGTAATATTACTTCTTCTGAAGGGCTGAAGTTTAGAAATAAGTGGCTGAAATTCAAAGTTGTAGGTCCTACAGCAAAATATGGCTTGAAAAATGTGTTAGCATTCAGAATGCATTTGTCCTTTGCCCACAACACTTTCTTGCTTAAGTGACACTGGCACATAATCAGGATGATATCAATAATAAAAAAAATAAAGTACGACCTACAATGTGGCAGATATGTATTGTAATGGTGGTGGTGGGGGACTGGCATGGTGTGATTTGTGTGTGTATTTTTACCATTGTCATACTCTATCCTCCACCTCAGATTATTGACACATATTACTTATCGGTCATAGCAGTGGTCCCATCTGTCCTCCACCTCCTCATCTGTGCTGCTGTTAATATATTTGTCCTGGCTTTGTCTTTCATGTGTGTTTTCTGCTACTACTACTACTGGAGCTAGATGTTAATGTAATTCTACTGCCAATACTACTAGATGTCAAAGGTGCAGCACTTACAGCAGCAGCACCAGAGGTACTCATCATATCTAACACTGTGGATGTTAACCTGTGTTGCTGGGTACTCAAAACAGGTATGTGTGGCTGAGTGGGACTTGGACTTTGAAGAGGCAATGATGCCGATGATGACTGATAGGGTGACTGTGTGCTTTTTGACATCTGTCCTTGTCCATGGTCAGACTTTCCAATGGCTTTCTCAATCAGCTTATAGACAGGCACAGTGCTCCTTAAAAATAGTGGAAGATTCAGCCTTTGACTTTCTGCTAATCTTATAGCCCTGTCATCATCCTCACTCTCAACTTCATCTGTATTTGAACAAGAGAAGGATGCTGGAGGGATATATTCTAGATCTGCATAATCATCAGTCATCATTAGGTCATCTTCAGCAGCATCAGCATTCCCTGAGAGTTCTTGCCCACTACTACCCTTATATTCCTCTAAGCTTTTGGAGGTCTCAAACAATTTCTTTTTAATTTTACTGTAACAAAGTTCCCTACTACTTTGAAGATGGGTGTTTTGGTGCTTGTTTGTCTCACTATCAAATGCAACAGGTGCTTCAGCTGCTACACCTTCCTCTATTTTGTTATTCCCAGCATCATCAACTCTTGAATGTGACTTGTTGTCATCTTCAATGTTCTTTATTTTTTCTGGCACTGGTGGTGCTGGAACTAGTTTTGCTGGGACCATGACAAACTGCACCCTCCCTTGGAGTAGAGGGATTATCATCATTGATTGCACATGCTGCAGCAACCATTGCTGCAGTCAGCTTTTGAACTACTACTTTATTCTCACGTCCCTACACTGCTCCACCCTTCCCCCTTCCCATTGTGCATTTGCTGGACATTACACAACTACACTGTGTTTTTTTAGTGTACGGTACACAACACAACTGATGCAGCTGTATGATGCCTTGCCTAAGACCAGTCAGCTGTCTGTCACTGTCACCTAAGATATTTATTTTTTTATTCTTTATTTTTTAATTTTGTTTTTATTTATTTTAATTTGTCCACCCTGTTGTCTTATCACAGTCTGTCCAAAAAAAATTATAACTGAAAAACAAAATCAACAATATCTTTCCCCAGACTTCCCCACTCAACACAGAGACAATAACAGCAAGCTCAGCAAGTAACTAGGTCCCTAGCTGCCTGTGTCTTGCCAGTCAGTCACATGGAATTTTGGAGTATTTGGGGGTCAACCTCCTTCCTCCCTTCTTATCAACTAGAGCACCCCCAGAATCTCCTAATACAGAAAACAAATGTCCTACCTAAATGACTCCCTAAACTAAGCTTCAATTCACCTTTATTTGCCTATCTCCTCTAGCTCAAAAACATCTGCTCTCTCCTCTCATAAACACCCAACCCAGGGTGCAGTCTCTTTTATCTCGCTAATGCCTTTCACAGAGAAAAAATTTCCTAAAGCGCATCATACTGATCCTGCCAAATAGAGTCCAGCCAGGAAGTTCAAGGCAACTCCTCTCTGAACAAGAGAAGCAGCCAACCCAGATGTACGTTACAACCTTGTTGGGCCTCATCATTGAGGTGTAGGTGATCTCTCTAGGCACTGTGAGCAAGGGGTCCAAGTCTGGATTCCCCTGTTACCCTTAGGGTGACCAAACCTAAGGATAAGTTGCATATGCAAACAAACTGGTCAGAGACACTCATTTAGCAGGCTCTAAAGGAATGGTGTCCTACCCAGGTTGCAGTCTCTTTTAGCTCACTAGTAACTTTCACAGGGAGGAAATATCCTAAAGTACATCATACTGATCCTGCTTACCTTTGCAAGAATGTAAACACCTGCTACATCTCCAGCAGAAAATGCAGGTCCCTACCAGCTTGCTAAAATTTTTTATAGGTTTATGTTGCAGTAGGATTCATCCTGCTAACAATGAATTACATTCCTTGCAAGAATATAACCACCTGCCTATGAGCATGTTAAACATTTATTCAAGGCTTATATTGCTGTCAGTCTCAACCTAATAGCAATTTTTGCAAGGTTTATCTATGTTGGCATAGGCCTCAACCTGTTAATAATTTTTCAAGACTTATGTATGTTGGCATAGGCCTCAAACTGTTAACACATTTTTCAAGGCTTATGCTGCCACAGGACTCAAACTGCTAAAACATACTTTCAGCTGTGGATATCTCCACTTCAGCTGTAAGCTGATTCTGTCCTCTCCTCAGCCTGGTGCAGTACCTCACAGTGCCACTACCTTTCTGTTGTGCTGTTGTAGGCTGCTGCACTCAGACTAAAGAGATCTGATTCTGTTCCCAGCTGGCCCTACCTTACAATCACCTCCTCCCTATTTAGTTCAGTCTCTCCCCTTCCTCTGGGCCAGATTATACTGATCAGTTTACTGAGTTTCAGTTCAGTTTCTTTTCTTTTGGGCCACCCTGAGTTCCATGAGCTAGCTGCACCCTGAGTTCCCTGACCTAGTATCACCCTGAGTTTCGTGAGCTAGTGGCACCCTGAGTTCCATGAGTCAGCTGCACCCCTGAGTTCCTTGAGCTGGCTACACCCCTGAGTTCCTTGAGCTGGCTACACCCCTGAGTTCCTGTGCTGGCTGTACCCCTGAGTTCCATGAGCTGGCTACACCCCTGAGTTCCTGTGCCAGCTGCACCCCTGAGTTCCTGTGCCGGCTGCACCCCTGAGTTCCTGTGCCGGCTGTACCCCTGAGTTCCTGTGCTGGCTGTACCCCTGAATTCCTGAGCTTGCTGCACCCCTGAGTTCCTGAGCTGACTGCTTTCCTGAGTTGGCTGATTCCCTGTGTTCCAGAGCTGGCTGATTTCCCTGTGCTCCTGAACTGGCTGCATTCCTATGCCTCTCTCCTGCATTTCTGAGCTAGCTTTATCCCTGTACCCAGAGGCCCAGTTTCCTGTGCCCAGAGGCATGTTACTATTGCATGTTCCTGGTATTCAAATATATATATAATATACTAGTGTAAAAGCTCGTGTACACGGGCCAAGGTCAGGGTATGTTAACCCTTTGAGTGCCACAGGGGTACACAACGCATTGCAATGCTCTGGCACTCAAAGGGTTAAGAGGCCGCTACCTCACTGCTCCACGCGATGCAGTCTTGCGTCGCCTCACTCACGCGATACAATCACTACTGCAGACACTGCCCGAAAACATGACTGCATTGTGACAAACATCCTAGCGAATTATTATATACTAGTTGAGCAGCATGTTACACGGGCCATCTTCCCATCTTCCCTGCAGGCGGCACGATTGCATCTGCCGCCCACTTCTTTCAATTGGTTTTCAGGACCTTCCTCCTATGGTATTGCCCTGTGAGGAAAGCCCATATGAATGGGAAAGCCCATTTGAAGGAAGCGGGAGGCAGATGCAAGCGTGCCGCCCGCAGGGAAGATGGGAGAGAGGGATCTTTTTTCAGATACCGGTACACCATACCAATATTGAAGTACAGCTTCAAAAAGTAAGTCTTACTTTATCACCGGATCGCGCAGGGAGAGAGAGGGAGCAGGAAGCGCTAACTTTTTTTTTTTTTTTTAAAGTCTGAAAAAAACTCTCGGGTATAATACACACCCCCCACTTCACATAAGGTGAAGAGGGGTAAAATTGTGTGTATTATACCCGAGATTTTACGGTACTTTGATTATTTTTTCTGCTTTCACTCAGCAACACCGCAGAAAGCATGAGAGAGCAGTGCAGTGTGTGTATTTTATAACGTCTGCGGTCTAGGTCTTCCGGATGATAGTGGAGCGGAGATCTGATGGTGGAGGGGTACATTTTACATCAGAGTACAAATATTTCATATTTTTTATATATATTGAATCATTTGAAGAGAGTGTTGGAAAGTGCTGTATACATATATATTGATACATTAATGTTTTGGATATTTTGGTCGGTAGCACCTTTCAATGCATATTGTGTACACTGGTTACACGTATCAGCTACATCTTTTCTCTCTCCTCTCTGTTTTCCTTTATTATTGATTTAGATTGGGTTTAGGGCACAGGAAGAATATTTTGTATGATCAGTGTGTGTGTACTTACATTTACCCTCATTTTGCAGGAACACGTCTGCAAGCTTCTCCTCTTCAACTTTTATCCCCCTTAGGAGCAGATGGGTGTGCAATGCATTGCACACTTTCCTGTAGTCCTCAAGGGGGTTAAAAAGGTTCCCAATCCAGTATAAAATATAATTGGGGGGGGCTGATGCAACTAAAGGACTGGATATAAAGTGTGAATCTCAATGCTGTTTTTCGAAAGGATGTGCCTCAACATGTGAAGCTCTCCTAAGCCATTTTAAGGTCAGGATAATAATAATAATAATAATAATAATAATAATATTAATATATTGTGGTGTACATGCAGTAAACAAAAGTTTAATATAAACATCTCTAGTAGACATGAAAGGGATTCTGCCTCCAAAGGCATTAAACATAGAATTTGCAGGATAATGGGTTAATGTTTAGCACACAGGGAGTAGAAGCATTCATGCATGCATACTGCACACAATTAGTTAAATGTTTGAGGTTTAATTATTTATATGTGTGTGAATGTTTCCACTCTTTAGTAGATAAAACTTCATGTTAACAAATGTTATCCTAGACATTAATGTATTAAATGCTTCTCCATTACCTCTTGCCTTTCTACTAGAGATGTTTGTATAAAACAGTTATTTACTGTGTGTGTTAGCACTGTTCAATGGAGAAAAATAATGCTTACTGTGCAATATAATGGGTGTATCACGGTGCCCGTGATAGTTGCTATACACTGTCTATCACCTGCAGGGGGCTCCCATTGGCTGCCTATTGTCTGCCTGCCTCTCATTGCCTATTTATACTCAGCTCGGGCACCCTTTGGTTGCCCTTTTGTGGTGTCTCTGACAGTATCTTTCTGTCCTTCATGTCATGCAGTTTGGGCCTGTTCCAGTGTTCCAGTGTTCCAGAGCTTAGAGTTCCAGAGTTCCTGATTCCACCTGTTCCTGTTACCAGTCTGTTACCACTCCTGCTGGTTTCCTCCGTGACTGCCGACGTTTCGGTTGTTCTGTACGGCTCAGTTCCGGTTGTTCGTTTGTGCAGCGGTGCTCGCTGCGGTCCACCGCAGCCTGGACTCACTATTCCCCTCTGTAGTCGCTGTGGCGACATTGCTCTCTCTATTTGCTCCGGCGAGATTTTCACTATGTCGATCCAGCGTGCGGACGCTGGTTTGCTACATTAACCTGGTGGCTTCCTATACTGTTGGTCCCAGCGTGCGGACGCTGGTTAACTCCATTAAACCTGGTGACTTTCTATACTGTTGGTCCCAGCGTGCGGGCGCTGGTTTACTCCATTAAACCTGGTGATTTCCTATACTGTTGGTCCCAGCGTGCGGACGCTGGTTAACTCCATTAAACCTGGTGGCTTCCTATACTGTTGGTCCCAGCGTGCGGACGCTGGTTAACTCCATTAAACCTGGTGGCTCCCTATACTGTTGGTCCCAGCGTGCGGACACTGGTTAACTCCATTAAACCTGGTGGCTTCCTATACTGTTGGTCCCAGCGTGCGGACGCTGGTTAACTCCATTAAACCTGGTGACTTCCTATACTATTGGTCCCAGCGCGCGGGCGCTGGTTTACTCCGTTAAATCTGGTGACTTCCTATACTGTTGGTCCCAGCGTGCGGACGCTGGTTTACTCCATTAAACCTGGTGAATTCCAATACTTCTAGTCCCAGCGTGCGGACGTTGGTTTGCTCCATATTACAGTCAAGTGCTGTTGGTCCCAGTTCCTGTCATTGTCTCTTGACAACAATTGACACCTGTTGGTCTCCTCCATTGGGGCTGCCCTGCCCGGTATTGGTGAGGCCGGTAGAACCGGTACATTCCATCTCACGGTTACCTTACCAGGTATTGGCAGGGCCGGTAGAGCCTCTTTACAGTGTTCCTTAAGGCTGCCTTGCCCGGTATTGGTAGGGCGGGTAGAACCGGTACATTCCATCTCACGGTTGCCTTACCAGGTATTGGCAGGGCCGGTAGAGCCTGCTCACAGCATTTCCTGAGGCTGCCTTGCCCGCTATTGGTAAGGCCGGTAGAACCGGTATATTCCATCTCACGATTGCCTTACCCGGTATTGGCAAGGCCGGTAGAGCCTGCTATTGCTATTCCTTATAGCCGCCAGGGTTGCCTTGCCCAGTATTACTGGCAAGGCCGGTAGAACCTGTTCTATTTATCTATTGCTGATTATATTGTGTGTATGTGTATATGAACCCTATGGGGATTGCCTTAACTTTTCAATAAAGTTATGTTTTTACCTAAATCTTTTGTCTGAGTGTCTTAACAAACCGTGACAGTGTGGAAGCTCCTACAACTTTATTGCTGGCTCCTAAATGCAGAGGGGGTATTTCTATACACCTGTGTATATGTACTTTTTTCTAAAGTTATTTATATTTTTGTCCACCTCTGCAATATAATAAAACAGTGAGCTTATACACCAAAAAACAAATAAAGAAAAAAAAACCTGTTCAATTACTTCTTTCCCCAGACTTCACTGTGCCTGTGTCTTTCCAGTCAGTCACACAGAATGCTGGGGTATTTGCTCCCTTCTCTTACCAGCAGACACATCTAATGCAGAGATAATAACAGACAGATCAGGAAGGATATTGGACTACAACTGCTTGTGTCTTTCTAATCAGACTCACAGAATGTTGGGGTAGTTAGGTAAACTTGGTTTGCTCACTTCTCACACCCCCAGACACGTCTAACACAGACACAATAACAGCCATATGAGGCAGGAACATGGATAACAGCTGCCTGTGTCCTTCCAATGAGTTACACAGAATGTTGGGGTAGTTAGGTAAACTTCCTTTGCTCTCTTCTCACACCTCCAAACACGCCTAACAGAAACATAATAAAAGCCAGATCTGGGCAGAACCTGGGCCACAGCTGCCTGTGTCTTTACAATCATTGAGACAGAATGTTGGTATATTTGAGCTAAATCTGCTTTGTTCCCTTCTCACACCCCCAGGCTCCCCCAGCACAGAAACAGTAACAGCCAGATCAGGAATGAGCTTAGATCACAGCTGCCTGTGTCTTGTCAGTCAGTCACACCAAATGTTGGGGTATTAGGAGTCAACCTTCTCTCCCTTTTCCTGCCCCCAGAGTGCCCACATACTCCCCTAATACAGAGAACAATTGTCCTGCATACAAGACTCCTTAAACTAAGCTTTGACTCTTTATTAGCCTGTCTTCTCTAGCTGAAAAAATATGCTGCCCTCTCACAAACACAGAATGGCATGTTGTGGGAATGTGTCACCCCTTTAATATTATGCCTGTTACCAAGCTTGGCTCTGTTGATTTGACTATTCCTCAGTCTGCTGCCTTGTACTGCATTGCCCGCCTGTCCCTAATCTGGCTTGTCTGATTCCCTGTCCATGGTGGGCTTCTTCCTCCTCAACCATCCTGTCAGACTTTGACTATCCTGTTCTCTCTCTCTCTCTCTCTCTTCTCAGTAGAGTTCCAGGCCTCTGTGTTCCTGTATAACAACTACAACTATACTGCAGGTGAGTTAATTGTTCAGTATCCTCTTTGATCTCAGTGGGTAGCTGCTGTTATCTGGGTTGTCATTCGGGGTGTGAGCAGGCTCCTCCAGTCGGCACTAACCTGGCCTTGTGGCCAGCATCTCTAACTCGGCCTAGGCCACAGCAAGGCAAGCCAGAGAGCAGCCACCACCAGCCAGCTTCATACTCTAGTCTTCGCTCCCTAGCATTTAACCAACTGAGGCCTGCCTTGCAGTATACCTGTCTGTTGTTGTGCTTTTATCATAGTATTTATTTCAAATAGTACTCTGTTACATCTTTGTGGGGAATCTACTTTACAGAGTCTACCAGGCCGCTTATATTGGGCCCTTTGTCTGTCAGATCATTACTCTGGTGTGTGTGTTTGATAGTCAGAACAGATGTGTGATTACATGATTACATGTCACTGGCTGTTTGTGTCTGTGTCTTTTCATGTCAGTGACTGTGTGCCTAAGTGCTTATGAATGTCAGTATGTGTATTTTTTCGCTATCAGACCTGCTTTGCTCCACTAATCTCATGTAGGTTTACACTGCCTTGTTGGTTTCCATAAAGTTAGTGGTGCAACTGGACTACTTCAGCTGTCTTATCAATATATTTACGTAAATACGTTTTAACTGTTATGCCTAATGTCCAGATATGTTGTGTATATGTGTGCGTGTGTGTGCTTGGGTGTGTGAGACTCCATTTCAGAGTTTGCATATTTAGTAACTGAATTCCAGTGTTTGTCACTAAGTGTCCATCCATTCATCTCTGCCTGCCCAGAATGCATGTATCTCTGCATACCCAGAAAGTATGTGTTTGGGTCTCTGTTGCCCAGAATGCGTATGCATCTGGGTCCCTTCATGCCAAGTGTGTGTGTGTGCATGTCTTTCCATGTCCAGAATGTATCTGTGTGTATGTCTCTTTTTCTCTCTAAGTCTATAATGTTTACATCTGTGCGCCCAGTGTTTTTGTTTGTGCATGTCTGCATTCACAGAATAAGTATGTGCAAATGTATGCACGTGTATGTTGTTCTGGGTGTGTTTCTCTTCATGACCATTGTCTGCACTTCTCTTCATGCCTTGTTGAGTGTGCATGAGAGAGGTGCCATTTTATTATGCATACTCTCCATATGTGAATATTATTTTCATTAAAAATGCATCCTTGTCAGGGTCTGGGTGTTTTATAATCTCCTACATCGCTCAGTTTAACCCTACTTATCAATAAATATTCTAAAGTATCTGGTCAGAGCAGTGAGTACTAATCATAATTAACTAACTCTTATCTCTCAATATGAACAGAACAAAAAACATTATCTAAACAGGGCAGTTTACATGTGTTCAAAAGGAAGTTTAGGTTTTTATTTTAGGGATATATGTAACATAAATAATTATATTTTACATATGTGAGAGCTAAGTACTTGATATTTCAAGTTGTATCAACCTATTTCATTTTTGTTTTGTCATTAGTTTTTGTTTAATAGCTTCTTGTGGCAAGTTAATTTTATTCAGACATAGTAAAGAACACACTGCTTACCAGTTTGTTTACTGTGATACATGTATCGCCTTGTATTCCAGATTAGTGGTAGGAAATTCATTGTCACAAATAGGACACTATTAACTGGATGAATCAAGGTTCTTTATTTACTTGCAGCTGTTATGTGACTTTGTAATATGAAACGATCACGCCAGTTATCTAAGGATTAACGTTCCCAGTAAATAAATATATTGCTAGTCCCATTGAACAGCACAGTGTGTATTGGGTTGCAGCCCAGCATGGAGACAAATTAACTGCCATTTAAATAGTTTTTTATAGATACGTGTAACAGATTTACAACTCAGGGTTTTAAATTCCATGTAAAGACGTCACAGTAACAAGTAACCATTGATACAGGGTATTACATGAGGGTGCTTTATTTGCCTGTATGAAAGTTTAAAATTAGAGATCACTTGAAAACTGTAAATAGAAACAACATAATATCATAAACATTTAATTTAACAAGTTTAGAGAGGTTTGCAATGCATTCATTCATGATGCATTGCACACCCCTCAGGTTCTTAAAGGGTTATGTTCTGTTTGAACATGCAGTGTTTTTGTTTGAAATTTGCATTTATTTGTAGTGCAAAAACTTCAAAATTGTAATAGATCAGACACAGGAAAACTATAAGATGGAATTCATCAAGGTGCAAATGACTCAATGAGTAAGAAAACCACAGGATTTCTTTGCGCATTAACCATACACCAGTTCATCAATGGCTGGATCATATCTGGCCACGACTTATTCATCAATTCATGGGGCAAACACAGGAAATTGGTGTATCTATCTCGCCATCAGAAAATGATGAATAAACGATGGCCAGATATGATACAGCAATTACTTGAAGCTGGCGGATCACATTACAATGTATGGAGCAAAAACACTCATGCACATTCGCTGTATGCATATGTGTGTGTATATCACCAGACTGGCCCCATTTATGCTATTTTCTCTGACTCTTCTCACCCTCTCTGGCACCGACACTCTCTGCACCTTGGACTGACCCTTGATTTGCCAAGTCACCTGTACTCTACTGGAACACAGACTGTTGAACAAACTGTACTGCCCCACGCATTAACCCTACTATGTCCAATTTGGTTCCTTGCTTTTTGATCGCCATTCTCACTTGCATAAGACTTTCCTCCTCCTGTGTCCACATTAATTGTCACTCCATTCACATTGCACCCTCACTTCTTCCCTCACCACTTCTCTGCTCCCTTGAACTTTTCTCATTCCTTTATTCCCCATCACCACCATCTCCTTCTACCCTTGCAAAAAAGCCCAGCTGCTTCAAGTGTCTCTCTCCCACCTAATGTCCCTGTCCCTTTGTCCCTTCTCCTTCTGCTTGCTGTAGATGAGGTGACATCTCACCTAACCCAGATCCCCTTCCATTCTCACCTGTACTGCAACATTTGCTTACACACGCAACATCTGCAACCTAATAACAGTACCACATCACCTAACATCCCCCTTGTTGTTTTAGTCTCAGGAACGTCCGCTCTGTGCTTAACAAACTAACTGCTGTTCACTATTTGTTCATTTCTCACTCTCTAAACCTCCTATCACTGAAACCTGGCTTACATCATCAGACACTGCCTCCACAGCTGGACATTCACTTGGAAGCCTACAATTCACTCACACACCTAGGCCTGGCAACAGACAGGGGTGTAGAGTAGGCATCCTGCTGTCCTCTAATCCTCACAGTTCCATCTCTCTCCTTCCCTACCTTTGAAACCCACACACTTCGCCTCTTCTCTCTCTTCCCCTTGCGTGTTGCTGTCATATACAGACCACCTGGTCCTACTGCAAAGTTCCTTGATCACTTTGCTTCCTGGCTCCCTCATTTCATGTCCTCTGATATCCCCACTCTCATCCTGGGAGACTTCAACATTCCAGTAGATAACCATAACAACCCCCTGCCCTCAAATGCCTCTCCTTAAGAACCTCCTTTGGCCTATCACAGTGGACCAGCTGTCCCACTCACACAGTGACAGTTACTCCCTTGACTTGGTCTTTACTAACCTCTGCTCGGTCTCCAACCTTTCCCCTCTCTGACCACCAACACCACCTCACCTGTAACCTCATCATACTGCGCAAATCCATCTACCCTACCATCATCAAGAGCATGCAGAGAAATCTGCATACTCTTAATCTGCAACAATTTTCCACATACCTGCAACCTCTATTCAACCCCATCCTCACACTTACTTGCCCATAAAAAAAATATTACTCTGTACAACAGCATTCTCACAACAGCCCACAACAGCCCATGACACAGCTGCACCTGCAACTCTACGTGGTTCACTTTTAAAACTTTGTGAGCATAATATCATGTGGCTACATGCTGCATTCATGAGGAGACATGTCATAATGAAAAGGATGACATGAGAATCTCTCCTGCATAAAAGAGAATTACATTGCTTAGGTTTTCTTGGTCGGTTAACAGCCAAATTTAACGAATAAAATGGCAGTATTCACACTGACAGAAGTTATGTCCTCGATGCCTGTTATAAGCACTTACAACTTCCGGCATTCCCGGTGCACTGAAGTACTTGCGCATTGCGTACTACTGACACATAAGACTAGCATCACGGCAGAGGCCAAATGTGAGAAAGGGCAATAAAATGGGAAGGGAAAGTCACGGGACTGAGCAGGAAGCCAAGCCACAGACGGCGTGAGTAGGTGAAGCTCAGGAATGTGAAGAGAATGACGTTATGTCATGTGGACTTGGTGGGTCTGTTTCTAACACAAGCTTACCCATCGTTTGTCATTTCCTCAACGTGGGGTAATGTCACGGTTTTACTGAACACTCAGACAATTTGGTATGATAAAACAATGAAGCCTTATTAAAACAGTATAAAGCACAACAAGGCCCTACACAGGTCCAGACTATACACAGAGGACAGATATATGGTTTGACACAGGTCAGGGCAATACAGTTGACACAATATGCAAATGTGACTGGAACATAGACAGGAACGAAACCTCAGCAGTACAGAAGGAGGTAGGAGGGAACTACACTGCAGGGCAGGGTCCTCAGTGTAGGGAGGTGAATAGGCTCTACCGGCCTTATCTATAACCAGGTAAGGCAGCCTTATAACTGGTGTCAATAAGGATTAGAGGAGGCTCTACCAGCCTTACCTATAACCGGGTAAGGCAGCCTAGAAAGTGGTGCCAACAAGGAATACAGGAGGCTCTACTGGCCTTACCTATAACCGGGTAAGGCAGCCTTAGGAGTAGCACAAACGGAGATAGCGAAATATACAGACTGACAGGAGGTAGCTCCACTAGTGACCGGAGGGCACAGGCTTGGAGTAGCACAACCGGAGGTAACAGTTGGAGCAGACTGATAAGTGTTAACACCGCTAGTGACCGGAGGGCACAGGCTGTATAGCACGTAACGGAGGCTGCGATGAGACACAGGCTTGGAGTAGTGCAACTGCAGGCAACAGTAGGAGCAGACTGACAAGTGGTAACACCGCTAGTGACCGGAGGACACAGGCTGTATAGCACGTAACGGAGGCTGCAATAAGGCACAGGCTGGGAGTAAGCGCAACCGGAGGCAACAGAGAAACACCGTCTGGCAGCTACCGTAGAGGCAAGGCATAGGGAACAACAGGGACAACGGTACACAGAGAGAGATAGTCAGCCAAAGCTTGGCTCGGTACACAAGGAGCGGTAGTCAGCCAAAGCCTGGATCGGTACACAGAGGGCGTTAGTCAGCCAAAGCCTGGATCGGTACACAGAGAGCGGTAGTCAGCCAAAGCCTGGATTGGTACAAAGAGAGCGGTAGTCAGCCAAAGCCTGGTTCAGTACACAGAAAGCGGTAGTCAGCAAAAGCCTGGATCAGTACACTGAGCGCGGAGACAGGAACAAGGTCAGATGAAACCAGATCATACACGGAACTGGAACACAGATACAAACGTCAGGTTAGGAACATCACGAAAGGGCACCGGCCTAGTGACAGGAGGTCGTATATAAAGGCAAGCCCTGGGAGGGGCTAGCAAGCCAGAACCAATAACAGGCAGCCAAGACAAACCCAGAAGTAGGAATGTCGCATAGTGAATCACGGGCACGGTGATAGGTAACAGGCGTAAGGACAGTGCCTAGTCCACTATCCAGGAGCTGGCACTGAACTGTACCTGGTACTAGTTGTAAGTGAAAATGTATAGAACCAGACTTGGCTCTAACCAACAGGGAATTCAGAAATGCTAGGAGTCTAGAGAAGGAGCGTACCCGGACAATCCCTGGAGAGAGAATCTATCAGATGGTAACTTTGGGCAGCTTACAGTACCGGGAAGGCACAGACCGTAGGCAGCAGAACAAAGGGCAGGCTGGAAGGCGGGGCTCAATCTGCCAATAAACCTGAATGCTACACAATAGCGAGAGCGAACATCACAAACGCGTGCCCACAGTCTTTGTGTTGATTTAATCTGCTAGGCTTAAGGGTACTTTAACATCTTTGGCAAATAAAACACAGGAGCATATCAATGGCCACTAAAAACTGTATCACAAAAGCATTTAGGTGAGAGTTGGTACCGTGTTAGCCGTAGAAATACAGGATGCAAAATTTTTTTGTAAAGTTGATACCTTTATTGGCTAACTAAACAGATTTAAAATGCAAGCTTTCAAGACTTCTTAGGTCTCTTCCTCAGGCATGTTATACAGATGAATATGAAAACTTCTCTCTTAAATACAAGTACACATTACATTGTTTATAATGGAAATCAGATAACAACGTTAGTCCAGATACCAATTCCTTGATCAGTCAATGGTAGAGGATGTGATTTAAATAGCATTCTTCCTCTGGGTCCAGGTATTTATGATTCCAGAGGGACTGTCGTAAAATTTAATTCACCATTAAGTACTGTGTCAGGAATTCCCTGTCCCTGTTCATGCCATAGGTCAAAGAGTCAAATTGTAACATTAATTTTACCTCCCATAATTTTCTGTCCCTCTGATTGCGAAATTGTCCCATTAGTACAGTCAATTTAAGATCCCTGATACTGTGCCCACTTTGGCAAAAATGTTCTCCCACTGGTGTCTCTGTCTTTTTGTTGTTAATACTGGATCTGTGGGAATTAAACCTCTTATGTAATTTCTGTCCCGTTTCCCCCACATAAAGAGCTGTTGGGCATTTTGCACACATGATAAGGTATATTACATTGGATGATTTGCAGGTGAAATTACCATTGATCTTATGGTGTAACTGGGTGTTTGGGATGGGTATCTTGTCTGTGGTATAAATGTGTGCACAGGTTTTACACCTACTTTGTAGGTAGGGTAATGTGCCATTTTTTGTATTTTTGTTCAGGGCACTCCTTACCATCAGTTGCTTTAAATTGGGAGGCTGTCTGAAGGAGAGTAAGGGAGGCTGTGGAAATATGTTCTTAAGTCTTTCATCTGTGTGTAAGGTTGCTTGAAGTTCTCTTGATATTTTGCGCAGAGCTTCAACCTGGGGGTGGTAAGTGACAACAAGTGGCACACGGTTTCCCTTATGCTGTTCTTTGTAGCTCAACAGATCTTTTCTTGGTATGTGAGTAGCTTTCTGTATCTGACTGTCAATAATCCCTGCACTGTAACCCTGTCTTACAAAGTCTCTTCTGAGTTTCTGGAGGTGCTTGTCACGGTCCGCCATGTCAGAACAGATGCGATTATATCTGATGGCCTGGCTGTATATGATGGAGTTCTTTGTGTGTTTTGGGTGAAAGCTATCATTCCTCAGGTAGGTTGGTCTGTCTGTTGGTTTACGGTACAAGGATGTGTGGATGGAGTTGTTCTGAATACTGATAGTCGTGTCTAGGAAGTTAATGTTTGTGCGTGAGTGACTGAGTGTTAGATTGATACTGGGGTGGAATGCATTGTAATTTTTGTGGAATTTGAGAAGTTCCTCTTCACTGGCTGTCCAGATGATAAGAACATCATCTATGTAGCGGAGATAGACCAGGGGTTTTGTCTGGCAGGTGGACAGGAAGTCCTCTTCTAACTTTGCCATGAACAAGTTGGCATATTGTGGTGCCATTCTGGTACCAATTGCAGTCCCCATTTTCTGGAGGTAGAGGTCCTGTCCAAATTTGAAGTAGTTGTGGGTGAGTATAAAGTGTATGAGTTTTGTTATTGGTTCCCTGGCTGTGTTATTTCTTTCTAGATATTCTTGGCATGCTGCTATGCCATCTGTGTGTGGAATGTTGGTATAAAGGGATTCTACATCCATAGTGGCAAGGATGGTGCTCTCTGGAATGGGGCCCAAGTCTGCTAGTTTGTTCAAGAGATCCGTGGTGTCTTGAAGGAAGCTGGGTGTTCGTTTTACCAGGGGTTTCAGGGTATTTTCTACCCAGCTAGAGATATTTTCTGTGGGTGTGCCAATTCCTGAAATGATGGGTCTTCCCGGGTTTCCTTCTTTGTGTATTTTTGGTAACATGTAGAAAGAGCCCGCTTTTGGATCTGTTGGTATTAGGGGCCTTATCTGTTCTCCAATGTTTGATGGCAGTTCTTTTATGATCATGTTGAGCTGTTTTGTATATTTTTTTGTGGGATCCTCTTGTAGTTTCATATAGTATCTTTCATCAGAGAGTTGCCTATTTGCTTCTTGAATGTAGTCTGCAGTATTCATAATAACAACAGCTCCCCCCTTGTCCGCAGGCTTAATAATAATGTCCTGGTTATTCTTTAGTGACTGTATGGCTTTCTGTTCCTTGTGGGTTAGGTTGGGTGTTGGTTCACACTGTTTCTCCAGTATGTCTGTAGTTACTCTGTTTCTGAAGATACCTATGTATCTGTCCAGTGTAGGGTTACTACCTGGTTTTGGAGTCCAGGTGGATCTTTTTGTGGGTGCATTGATATTGTGATGTTGCTCTGTGGTGTTGGCATCATCGTTATCCATTTTGTCATGGAAGAATTCCTTGAGTCTGAGTTTTCTGAAAAATTCCTCCATGTCCCTACAGAGTGTTACCTTGTCCACAGGTTTAGTCGGACAGAATGACAGGCCTAAATTAATGTTACAATTTGACTCTTTGACCTATGGCATGAACAGGGACAGGGAATTCCTGACACAGTACTTAATGGTGAATTAACTTTTACGACAGTCCCTCTGGAATCATAAATACCTGGACCCAGAGGAAGAATGCTATTTAAATCACATCCTCTACCATTGACTGATCAAGGAATTGGTATCTGGACTAACGTTGTTATCTGATTTCCATTATAAACAATGTAATGTGTACTTGTATTTAAGAGAGAAGTTTTCATATTCATCTGTATAACATGCCTGAGGAAGAGACCTAAGAAGTCTTGAAAGCTTGCATTTTAAATCTGTTTAGTTAGCCAATAAAGGTATCAACTTTACAAAAAAAGCATTTAGGTACATACTTAATATTCTATCAAAAAAATACTTGTTGGCCAAGACTTAGACAATGCAGATCAATCCAGTCAATATCAAGTTTAAATGACAGTTAGTGGTTTTAACATACAAGCTAAAAAATGGATGCAAGCTGTACTGAACAAATATACAGTACATACTGTACCCTCAATTCATTATAATGGTGTGGAACAGAAGTTGACAACCAATCAAAGCATCACAGAGCACAAAGAGGATACAGACTTTAATAATGGTGAAATGAAGGCATGTAAATGATGCAGTTTTCCCCTCCCTGCTTTTCTATAAGGAAATGCACCCCCATTGAACTGTGCTTAGTGAGGAAACTCACCAGGTTTGTCCTTGCACAATGTATAGATAAACTGGTGAGATAAAATGTTCATCTCACCTTTTAGTGAACAGACCCCATAGTAAAATAAGAACAATAACACGTTAATGTAAATTTTAAGTTTTTTATTCTGCTATTTGTTTTTAACACTCAGTTTGGTCATTAAGTCATTTTAAATAATGAAAAATTAGCATATTGTTTTTTTATCCGATTAATCGATAAAATAATCGGCCAACTAATCGATTATCAAAATAATCGTTAGTTGTAGCCCTAACTAGTTGTAAGTGATAATGTATAGAACCAGACTTGGCTCTAACCAATAGGGAGTTCAGAAACCCGAAACACCAGGAGTCTAGAGAAGGAGCGTACCCGGATAATCCCTGGAGAGGGAATCTATCAGATGGTAACTTCGGGCAGCTTACAGTACCGGGAAAGCACAGAGTATAGGCAACAGAGCGAAGGGCAGCTCGCAGACAACCCGAGAAGTAACTGTTTGGTAGCAACACAGTAGTAACGCACAGAAACACCACAAAAGGGTGACTAAGCCCAGTTCGCGGGCAGACTATAAGGCCGCCGCCGGAAGGCGGGGCTCAATCGGCCAATAAACCTGAATGCTACAAAATAGCAAGTGCGACATCACAGAAGGACGGCCGCAAATAGCGGCAAGCCAGAGGATGCAGCATCAGCCCTAGACCACCGGACAGAGTCACAGGCAAGCAAATATCACGGGTACCGTGACACCTTCCCACTGTCTGTTGGAGTGCCACAAGGTTCAGTCCTGGGGCCCTTGCTCTTTTCAATTTACATCTCGTCCCTTGGCAAACTAATAAACTCCTTTGGGTTTCACTATCTCTCTATACTGATGACACTCAAATCTATCTTTCCTCCCCAGACTCTCCCTTTCCCTACTGTCCCAAGTATCTGATCGTCTGTCTGCGTGTCTTCCTGTATGTCCTCCCGTCAACTCAAACTTAACATTAGTAAAACCAAACTCATTATCTTAACTCCCTCTCCAACCAATCTTACCCCAGATATTGCCCTCACTGTTAACAGCACAACCATCACACCAACCCCTATGGCACGCTGCCTGGGGGTCACATTTGACTCCACCCTATGCTTCATTCCCCACATCCAGTCAATCTCCAACTCATCCTGCCTCCACCTCCAAACATCTCTAGAATCCGACCCTTTCTCACCCAAGACACTACTAAAATTCGAATCCAAACACTCATCATGTCCTGTCTTGACTACTGTAACTCACTACTAATTGGCTTTCCTCTCACCCGACTAACCCCTCTACAGTCCGTAATAGAATAAAAAAAAGTTACTGGGGGTTATGCACTAAGGTGTGATAAAGAGGTGATAAAATTGAGATGACTTTTCCAGTGATATCACTTCTCCATGTTATTTTATTATGCACTAAGGTCTCCAAGCTGGAGAAACTGACTCCATAGAATCACGTAGGAACTGGAGATATGATATCACTGGTAACGTCATCTCTGATTTATCACCACATTATTACGCCTTAGTGCATCTCCCCATTCTGTGTTTTTGTGGGTTTTTTTACATTCTGGACTGGAATTTGCAAGAAATGGCCACTAGATGGTAGCAAAACATGTGAAATACTTAAATATCTATTTAATGGTCTGTTTACAGTTCCACTAACAACCATAGACAAAGGTGTCCCTATTACCTGTATTTAAGAAAATAAGCATGATGCAACCTCTTAAAGTTTTATGGGAGGCTCCGTGAACCAGATGGAGGCCCTCACTGGAACCCCACTGAAGCCCAAAGCAGCAGCCGTTGCTCTTGTTTGACATACTCCCTGTCATCATGATGACGCATAGTGGACTTCTGCATGACCTAGAAAAAAGAAAGGAGGTGCAGTCTGCACTGCTATAAATACCACAGATATTATGTGTAAGAAACATCAGCATACTTACAAAGATAGAACCAAAAGGGCTGCCAGTATCAAGCATTCAGGGTCCTATCACCTGCCCTATTTACTGACACTGCTCTCAAAAAAGTAAACAGAATACACTGTTTCCAATAAAAATAAAAAAAATAATAAAAATAGTTAAAATATAAAAAACAGGGCTGGATTTCCCAGTAGTCAGAGTAGGCAACAGCCTATTGCTCCAAATTTTTGAGGGGTGCCTCAGCTGTGCTGACCACACCCACATTCTGGATTGTGGCTGTGGCCAGAGCAATCATAATGTCCCTGAAACAGATTTGTACCCCTTTAAAGGCTATTATTTAACCCTTTGGATGCCAGAGAGATCTCCAACCAAGGGTTTAAAGCCTTTTTTTGCTTTGCTTGTTATAGGCCATGGGCATTTTCTGTGCCAGAATATAGTAGATGGGACTTGGGGCAGGGCCATGTGAGGAACAGGGGTGTGGCCATGAGTGGAGCTCATGGCACCTGGGATGTAAACCCAGCTGTATACAAAACTATGTATGCGTTCAATTCAACATGTTTCAGGGCTCATTTCCGTTTCCTCAGAAGAAATTGGTCAAACACCAACTGATACACCCCATATATGCCCCATAAATTACATCTCTCTCTACAGATGGATTAAATAAAACATAATTAGTGTAAACATCATACACATCATAGACGTTCACATATGTATGTTTGTTATGGGAATAATGTTTTCACAGGAAAGAGAACATTTTCTTACCTGTTAATTCTTTTTCTTTCATATTGTCCATAGGAAGCACGCATGACGCTGCACAGGCTACAAACTGAAATACAGGAATCCTAATGTCAGGGACATAAAACTGGAAAGAAAAAAATAGTAATTTGCGTAAAGCAATTTGGTTTACGCATTATTAGGGCAGTGATTGTCAACCTTCTCAGTGACAAGTGCCCCTACAGTAAACATTATCATAAGTGCCCCAACACGCAACTGAACTATACTGAATATGAGAAAATTAGTAAAACCTCATCATATGACTGAAAAAGGGTCAGACATTTATAACAAAGCACAATCATTCTCTCAAAAACACTCACACGCATGCACACACATACACTCACATACACATATGTATCACATACACGCACACATATATATATATATATATATATATATATATATACATACATACACACATATATATATATATATATACAGTAATGTCCAAATGTTTTAGTCAGTTTTAGTAATGCTGTAAGCAAGATTGCTTTCAAAAATAGGGTGGTCACTCCAAATATTGATTTGATTTCGATTTTTCTTCTATTCACTCACTATTCATTTTCGTTAATTGATAAAAATAAATTATTACATGTCTATGTAAAATGATTCAGCTCAGTAGGACAATCCCAGAGTTATGAATAAAAAAAATAAAAAGGAGGACAACATCAGTGAGTCTTATTCAAGGTATTTTATTAATGCAAAGAGGTAAATGGCCTGTACCTTTGTTTTAATAAAATATATTTAAAGGGATAGTAATACTTAAAATGTAAAAAAAAATATGTCGTAGGGTTTATCCCCCTGAGTAAAACAAGAGTACTCCCACTGCTGAAAGGTGTTTCATTCAAAAGTTATTAATTTTCAGAGTTGAATTTTTTAGGCGTAATATCACAGTGGCCTGAAATTGTTGGTGCTGTTGCTACACAATCCTATGGACAGCTCTGGTCCCGGGACCATAAATCTCCATAGGATCGTGTAGCAACAGCGCCACTGTACAATTTCAGGCCACTGCTATATTTTTTTACATTTTAAGTATTACTATCCCTTTAATGAGACCCACTGGTGCGCACTAGTGTAAAAGCAATGCGTTGCATACCCCTCTGGCACTCAAAGGGTTAAGGGGCCGGTCCTGCTCTGCATCCTGCCACTGATGCAGTCATGCACTGTAGAGACTGCCTGAAAGCACAGAATGTTCCCAGCATTCTGTGCGTGCGGGCAGTCTCTACTGCGCATGACGGCTTCTGACAAACATCCTAGCGAATTATTATATAAGATTTATATATTTATATTTATATAAATAAAAGAAGAAGTCTGCGTCTCCAGCCACACAGAACCAGCGGTGGCATTAAGGAGGAGATGTTCAAATCCTCTGTATACTGCCAGTCCAATAATTTTCAAGAACAGCTGCTCAAATCTGATTGGCTGGGATGTGAAGAACATCCCAGCCAATGGCAGTGAGGGCAATTGAACTGAGCCTGCCCATATATAAAGGCTGGCTCACTTCAAATGCCCTCAGTGTCTTATGGGCATCGACCCCTACACAGCTGAAGTAGAGCGTTGTGGGACATTTCTGTCTCCGCCACTCTCCGTTGTGGGACATTTCTGGCTCCGCCACTCCACGTTTTGGAGTTCTTTGGAGTTCTAGCTGTTAGGCCCCTTAAATACCACGTTAAACATGTTAGCCTGTATTCACTTTGGCCCCTTCCAGCTATGTTGATGGCTGGCTTTAAATCTACCCCTAGGTGCTTGGGACAATCCTTTGTGGAAACCCTCTAACTGAAATTTGAGTAGATGCCTTGGATGATAGGTTAGCCCCTGCATACATTTTTGAGGCTGGAGAGATGTTTGAACCACCTTGCTGCATTACTCTGGGGAGAAAGAAGTGAAAGCCACCAGGAGGGAACACACTCCTGGGCCTCAGGAATGTAAAACAGAATCCATGTAGACAGGCAGTGACTTAACCCAGAGGAGCTGCCCCAATAGGCCACCACAAAGCTGCAACCCAAATTATTGAAACACACCCAAATCTTCAAAAATACCTCTCTGGACCCTCAGACTATGTGCATGGTACAGAGGCATAACAAACCCAGATGCTCAATCCAACAAAATGGTTCTCTCAAGTGCATTATTGGGAGAACTTAAGGAAATAGAATTCAGATTATTGTTTACTAGTGTAAAAGGCCGTGTATACGGGCCAAGGTCCAGGTAATGTTAACCCTTTGAGTGCCAGAGGGGTACGCAACGCATTGCTTTGCACTCAAAGGATTAAGAAGCCGATGCAGTCATGCACTGTAGAGATTGGCCGAAAGCACAGAATGTTCACAGCATTCCTACACCTCCCAGCATTTTGTGCGTTCGGGCAGTCTCTACTGCACACGGTGGCTTCTGATAAACATCCTAGTGAATTATTATATAGGACGAGGAAAGATGGAGATAAAACCAGTAAATATGTTTTTTTTATTCAAAGGTAATAGAATTTATTAGAGAAAAACCATGTAAAGATATACAAAGTGTAAATTATACGTTATACCCAACTCTTGCACCTAAGAACCTTTCTGTCTTTAAAGGAAAAACAAGAATTTTAACCCCTTAAGGACCCATGACGGTCCTGGACCGTCATGGGTTGCAATCCCCTTAAGGACCCATGACGGTCCAGGACCGTCATGGCTTAAATGATAGCAGCGTGCCTCCGTGCACACTGCTATCATTAATTCCAGGCTGAGACTGAGCGCTCCGAGACCGGGGTGTTCAGTCTCAGCCCTTCTTGCCTTTGCTTGTTCATGCGATCGCCGTTCCAGCGATCACATGTACCGGCAAAGTGACAGACAGAGACAGCAAAGAAAGCATGCTGTCTGTGCCTGTCAAGTCTGCCTCTGGCTCCGTTGCTATGAAAGTAACGGAGGCAGAAGTAGACAGGAGACACCTAGTGGTGAAAGAAAATACAGCAGCTAGGGGTATTAACCCCTTCACTGCTGGTGCCAAAGGCTTGCTAAATGCAGGTCAATTTCTGACCTGCAATGATAATTTTTTTATTTTTTTTAAAACACAACACACTTTTTTTTTTTTACAAAAATATTTTATTTAAAAAAAATAATAATCTAATTAAACAAAAGTGGAAGTGTGATTGTTGTGGAGCTATGTAATACACTTATATACACCACCAAATGTCACGGATAAAAAAAGTGTCAAAATAGGGTGGGAAAAAGGGACATGGGGATTTTCACCCAGGGGGGACAGTGGCCACTTTAAACTGTGCATTTTGTAGGTATGACTGACCGGTCATACCTTTCATGCAGTCTCCATAAACTTTTAACCCTTTGTGCCCAATTGATCCAAAGAGAAAAACCAAAAATGGTGTTTTTTTTTTATTTTTTTTACCTTTTTTTTAATTTTAATAAAGTAAATGGTGGGTTATCCATATAAATAGGGTATCAAATGAAAGCCCTATTTGTGCTTAAAAAAACAGTATATAATTTATGGGGATGGAATAAAAGACTTAGAGGGAAAACATTGCTGAACAAAGATATAGTCAAAAAGGTCAGAACTGCTCCGGTCCTTAAGGGAAAACGACCTCAGATTTTCCCGGTCCTTAAGGGGTTAATGACAAAAAAAAAGAATTATATGTAATAGTGCTTTCCTCGCTGAGTGAACAAGTTTAATCCTGCTCTGGAATTTTTTTGTATTCCAAAGTTATTAGAGCTAAAACATTTTAATTATTAAATTGCAATTTTCCATTCTGGTTGCTAGATGGTGCTATTCCTCTCAGTTACTATGGATAGCAGTAGTCATTGACTTAAGCTCTCTTTCAGAGTTCATTACGAAAGAGGTATGCTTTTTGGACAACAGATGGCACTGTTGCTTAACCCCCTGAATGCCAGAAGGGTATGCAGCACATTGCATAGTAATGTATTACACTCTTTGGTACTCCAAGGGTTTAAAAAAGTTTGAACTATAATACCTTTTGGTTATAAAATGTCCCAGCAGACATGCCCTTCTTTTATTTAGCAAGAAAATAACGACATGATACATTACTAAAAATAAGATTACAACTCATTTATGTTAAATTCTATGACTATGAAAATATTGTCTCCTCCTCAATTCCTAAGGTAGTATTAACCCCTTCAGTGCCAGAGGCTTGGGCCATTTCCTGTACCCTGCAGGCCAGACACTTTTTCAGCATTTTTGCTATCCTTCTGTTTATGCTTGATTTCCTCTGGGGATTTTTAGTTAAATATGGAAAACTATATATTGTTTTTTTCAGAACGAATTGAGCTTTCTCGTGGTACCTTACATGAAGAGAATTTTACATCGTGCAAAAAGCTATGATGTCATAATGACAAAAAAAGTGAAAATTTACTAATTTTCCTAAAATCACATAATATGTATCAAAAACATTTACCTTGATTGAAAAAGTTTCAATTATTTGAAAAAGCCCCAATTCCCCCAAGTAAAAAAATACCAAATTTGTATAGTTTTACCTATGTCCATGGCTAGCGTAGAGCCCTAATCACCAGCAGCGCAAAATGACATTTTCAACTTTGTAAACTAATATGCGCATTCTAGGGTTTTTGTGGTAAAACTACCCTAAAACAGTGGAATAACTATATAAAACTTTATATTTCGGAAAAGTAGACAACCTGCCGCATCTAATGAGGGGTAACTTGCCTTCTTACCCCAAGCCTGGTGTGCACAAATGCCTCCAGAAGATGGCGCTAATGAAAAAAAAGGCATTTTCTTACATTTCTGCCACTTCAAATATACTGAAATTTGTGAAAACCATTGCATTTCCAACTGTATTCATTAGCTAGTGCTCTTAGGAGAAAAATGACACCCCATTGGTATGAGTTTAACTACCTCAGGGGGCGTTAGAAGTGCAAAATGACACCTACTACAACCTCAAATTTTTCTAACATTTTCTCAAACATTACTTGTCTGTACACAAATGGTTATAACAACTACAGAAGTGAAGAAAGGGTACACAAACCATACCATTTTGAAAAGAAGACACCCTGCCGCATCTAATGATGGGTGACTTGCCTTGTTACCTCAAGCCTGGAGTGCACAAATGCCTCCAGAAGGTGGCGCTAATGGAAAAAAAGGCATTTTCTTACATTTCTGCCCCTTCAAATGTACTGAAATTTGTGAAAACCATGGAATTTCCAACTGTATTCATTAGCTAGCGCTCTTAGGAGAAAAATGACACCCCATTGGTATGAGTTCAACTACCTCAGGGGGCGCTAGAAGTGCAAAATGACACCTACTACAACCTCAAATGTTTCTAACATTTTCTCAAACATTACTTGTCTGTTCCCAAATGGTTATAACAACTACAGAAGTGAAGAAAGGGTACACAAACCATACCATTTTGAAAAGAAGACACCCTGCCGCATCTAATGATGGGTGACTTGCCTTGTTACCCCAAGCCTGGAGTGCACAAATGCCTCCAGAAGGTGGCGCTAATGAAAAAAAAGGCATTTTCTTACATTTCTGCCCCTTCAAATGTACTGAAATTTGTGAAAACCATGGCATTTCCAACTGTATTCATTAGCTAGCGCTCTTAGGAAAAAATGACACCCCATTGGTATGAGTTCAACTACCTCAGGGGGCGCTAGAAGTGCAAAATGACACCTACTACAACCTCAAATGTTTCTAACATTTTCTCAAACGTTACTTGTCTGTACACAAATGGTTATAACAACTACAGAAGTGAAGAAAGGGTACACAAACCATACCATTTTGAAAAGAAGACACCCTACCGCATCTAATGATGGGTGACTTGCCTTGTTACCCCAAGCCTGGAGAGCACAAATGCCTCCAGAAGGTGGCACTAATGAAAAAAAAAGGCATTTTCTTACATTTCTGCCCCTTCAAATGTACTGAAATTTGTGAAAACCATGGCATTCCCAACTGTATTCATTAGCTAGTGCTCTTAGGAGAAAAATGACACCCCATTGGTATGAGTTTAACTACCTCAGGGGGCGCTAGAAGTGCAAAACGACACCTACTACAACCTCAAATTTTTCTAACATTTTCTCAAATATTACTTGTCTGTACACAAATGGTTATAATAACTAAAGAAGTATAGAAAGGGTACACAAACCATACCATTTTGAAAAGAAGACACCCTGACGCATCTATTGATGGGTGACTTGCTTTGTTACCCCAAGCCTGGAGTGCACAAATGCCTCCAGAAGGTGGCGCTAATGAAAAAAAAAGGCATTTTCTTACATTTCTGCCCCTTCAAATGTACTGAAATTTGTGCAAACCATGGCATTCCCAACTGTATTCATTAGCTAGTGCTCTTAGGAGAAAAATGACACCCCATTGGTATGAGTTTAACTACCTCAGGGGGCGCTAGAAGTGCAAAACGACACCTACTACAACCTCAAATTTTTCTAACATTTTCTCAAATATTACTTGTCTGTACACAAATGGTTAAAATAACTACAGAAGTAAAGAAAGGGTACACAAACCATACCATTTTGAAAAGAAGACACCCTGACACATCTATTGATGGGTGACTTGCTTTGTTACCCCAAGCCTGGAGTGCACAAATGCCTCCAGAAGGTGGCGCTATTAAAAAAAAAGGCATTTTCTTACATTTCTGCCCCTTCAAATGTACTGAAATTTGTGCAAACAATGGCATTTCCAACTGTATTCATTAGCTTGCGCTCTTAGGAGAAAAATGACACCCCATTGGTATGAGTTCAACTACCTCAGGGGGCGCTAGAAGTGCAAAACGACACCTACTACAACCTCAAATGTTTCTAACATTTTCTCAAACATTACTTGTCTGTACCCAAATGGTTATAACAACTACAGAAGTGAAGAAAGGGTACACAAACCATACCATTTTGAAAAGAAGACACCCTGCCGCATCTAATGATGGGTTACTTGCCTTGTTACCCCAAGCCTGGAGTGCACAAATGCCTCCAGAAGGTGGCGCTAATGAAAAAAAAAGGCATTTTCTTACATTTCTGCCCCTTCAAATGTACTGAAATTTGTGAAAACCATGGCATTTCCAAATGTATTCATTAGCTAGTGCTCTTAGGAGAAAAATGACACCCCACTGGAATGAGTCGACCTACCTTAGGGGTGCCAGAAGCACATCACTACACCTACCTGTTTGCTTCTTCGAAAATGGCGGCTTGTACTAAAATGTCCATAACTGTTAGAGACATGAAGGAAAGGTATAAAAGGTATACCATTTTGGAAAGTAGACATTCTCCCGCATCAATTGAGGGGCCACTTGCCTTTCTACCCCCTGGGCTGAAGTGCACAAATATTTCCAAAAGGTGGCACTATGGGAATAAATACATGTTTTTTTACATTTCCACCACTTCAAAGATACTAAAATCTTTGAAAACCATAACATTTCCTGCTGTATTCAGTACCTGCTACCAACATGAGAAAAATGGTAGCCTATTTGTGTGGGTTAACATACAATATGTGGGTGCAAGGAACATGTACGTAAACCTGACACTTTTGTTTTTGAAATTATCTGCTTGCACTAAAATGGTTATAACCATAATAGATATGCAGAAAAGGTAGAGAAACAATGCCATTTTGGAAAGAAAACATCCTTCCGCATCTAATGAGGGGTCACTTGCCTTCTTACCCAAAGGCTGGTATGCACAAATGCTTCCAGGAGGTGGCGCTAGTGAAAAAAAAGGCATTTTCTTACATTTCTGCCCCTTCAAATGTATGGAAATTTGTAAAAACCATGGAATTTTCAACTGCATTCATTAGCTAGTGCTCTTAGGAGTCAAACGACACCCCATTGATATGAGTTGACCTACCTTAGGGGGTGCTAGAAGTAGAAAACTACACCTACTACAACCTCTGATGTTTCTAACATTTTCTCAAATGTGACTTGCCTGTACAAAAATGGCTATAACACATTCAGAATTGAAGAACAGGTAGATAAACCATACCATTTTGGAAAGAAGACAACCTGCCGCATCTAATGAGGGGTCACTTGCCTTCTTACCCCAATACTGGTGTGCATAAATGTTTCCAGAAGGAGGCGATATAGGAAAAAAATTGCATTTTTTTACATTTCTGCCCCTTCAAATGTATGGAGCGCTGTGAAAACCATGGAATTTTCAACTGCATTTGTTTGCTAGTACTCTTAGGAGTCAAATGACACCCCATTGGTATGAGTTGAACTACCTTAGGGGGTGCTAGAAGTAGAAAACTACACCTACTACAACCTCTGATGTTTCTAACATTTTCTCAAACCTGACTTGCCTGTACGAAAATGACTATAACACCTTCAGAATTGAAGAAAAGGTAGATAAACCATACCATTTTGGAAAGAAGACAACCTGCCGCATCTAATGAGGGGTCACTTGCCTTTTTACCCCTAAGTTAGTTGGCACAACTATTTCCAGAATGTGGTGCTACAGGAAAAAAAAAAATTGTTTTACACATCAGTCACTTCAAAGATACTAAAATGGTTCAATGGCGTGGGATTTCCTAGGAGGACTTCTTGCCAGCCTAAGAAAAATGGTACCCCACTGCTGTGGGTTGACATACCAATTTACGCTACAGGAGCGTAGCTACCAGTGAAACAGAAATGGTAAAGCAAACAGTGTATGTGTGATTTTATGGCTAACAGATGAAAGAAGCTAGGGCGTCAGCCGGTGTACGTGCGGACCTGTGACTACAAGTGTAACAAAGTATGTGGGAGGGTGAGGGATTAGGCAGTGTGTGTGGGTATGAGCAGAGGAGCAAGGATGGTGGTGATGGTGGGGCAGTGTTTGATAGTGTGTATGGGAGATCTGTGACTACCAGTGTGCAATGTATGTCCCCTCATACAAAGCACTGCGTTGGACCCCCTCCCTCCTGTGGCATGTGCATTTTTTGGGGCTTTTTCCCACAATATTTTTGTGTAGACCTCGTTGGGGGCATCAGAACCCACACAATGAGGTCTAAATAAAAAATAAAGGGGGTGGTCCAGTGGATTGCAAAGCAATGCATTTGGGCCCCCGTGGCACACAAAGGGTTAAATTTTTTTATCGTTACTTTGTATTCAGATGGCCACCAAACAAGCTCTGATCACAAAGTAATGATAAAAAGTCCTGTGTGTGCCACAGGAAGGGGGTCGGCATTGAACTCCCCTCCTAGTGGCACACACAGGGTTAATTTATGTTTTAATTTTTTTTTTTTATTATATACCTCATTGAGGGGCATAAGGACCCCCTGATCCCTCCCCAATGAGGTCTTAGTAAAAAAAAAATATATATGTCCACAAACAGAGGGACCCTGAGAGTGCCACAGGGGTCTCCAGCGCATTGCAAAGCAATGCATTGGATCCTTGTGGCAATCAGAGGGTTAATTTTTTTTTATCATTACTTGGTAATCAGAGCTTGTTGGGGGGCCATCAGGACCAATCATGATGGCCCCCCAACAATCTCTGATAACGAAGTAATGATAAATGCCCTGTGTGTGCGCCGCAGAAGGGGGGCTGCATTGTCCCCCCTTGTGGCACACACAGGGTTAATTTTTTTTTCTTTACTTTTTTTTATTATGGACCTCATTGGTGGGTATCAGGACCCCTCTGATTCCCCCCAATGAGGTCTTAAAAAAAAAAAAAAAAAGGAATCAAAATAAATGTCCCTGTGAGTGCCAAAGGGGTCTCCAGCGCATTGCAAAGCAATGCATTGGACCCTTCTGGCACTCAGAGGGTTATTTTTTTTTTTATCATTACTTGGTAATCAGAGCTTGTTGGGGGGCCATCAGGACCAATCATGATGGCCCCCCAACAATCTCTGATAACGAAGTAATGATAAATGCCCTGTGTGTGCGCCGCAGAAGGGGGGCTGCATTGGCCCCCCTTGTGGCACACACAGGGTTAATTTTTTTTCTTTACTTTTTTTTTATTATGGACCTCATTGGTGGGTATCAGGACCCCTCTGATTCCCCCCAATGAGGTCTTTAAAAAAAGAAAAAAAAAACTCCAAAGAAATGACCCTGTGAGTGCCACAGGGGTCTACAGCACATTGCAAAGCAATGTGCTGGGGACCCCTGCGGCACTCACAGGGTTACTTGTGCACTTTTTATTTATTTGTTTATTTTTTTTATTTATTCAGACTGCAGGAGAGCAGAAACTCTCCTGCCTTTCACTCCTACCACCGGTAGGAGTGAATCGGGTAAGGGAAACTTCCCTAACGTCATCGGTGATCATGTCACCGATGAGGTTTGGAGGTTTCCCCCGGTCCCGCCCACTCCTTCCTGGAAGTTCGGGTAGGAGAGACGGAAGAGGAGAAGCTGCGCTTCTGCTGCGCTTCTCCTCTTCTTTTATTGATCTCCCAGCGCGATCGACTGGGAGATCAATAACAGGGGGGACATGAGGAGTGATCCTCATGTCCCCCCACAATTGCCCAGCCTTTTTTTTTTTAAAATGCGGCCACTGCATGCCGGTTATACCGGCTCATGCAGTGACCGCATTTTAGTGGGTACATTGTACGAGCTTGGCACAGCGGGTACAGCTGTCCAAACTCGTACAATGTACCCACTTGGCACTCAAAGGGTTAAGAGGCTAATATAGATAAAACCAGTGACATGGGCTGGATTACCTATGAGGCAGAGCAGGTAACTGCCTACAATGCCAGGCTTTGAAGGGCACCTCCGCTATGCTGTTGCATCCACATTCAGTGTAGTGGGAGTGGCCAGTAGAATACCAATGTCCCTGTACTTACTGCCTATTATATAACCTTGTGAATGCTAGAGAGGTCTGGTCTCTAATGCACTGCAAATCAATGTTTTGGAGATCTCTTTAGCAACCAAGGGGCTAAAAGCTTTTTCTTTGTGTTTGTTTGTTATAGGCTAAGGGCATTTTCTATGCCAGGGAACAGTGGATGGAACTGGAGGCAGAATTATGTGAGAAGTTGAGGTGTGGCCATGGGAGGAGCTAAGGGTACCTAGGGGCCCCAGAGATGTAAATGCAGTCCAGCCCATGATACATTTAGCTAACAGAACCCAGCTCATTGTGTTTGTTTAAGAAACTATCATTATATAACTTACAAGTAATCAAAATGTTCTCGTACTCTAGCCTTATTTGGGAATCTGTGTTTTCCGATATCTGTCCTAAGCACAAACACCTGATTAATATCATGATACCATCTATTCAATACTAAGTGTCTTTCTCTGGTGTGTGCAAGAGGTATTTTCTCTACTTCACATATACTTAAGTTGCTTGATAACCATGTATTCCCAGAGTTAAAAATAGTAGAATTCAGCTCTAGAGATCTCCTGCTCCCATTTCTGGGAAGCAAATAGCTGGGATATTTTAAGAATTTCAGAGATCTTTGACCTAGACATAGGGATATTTTAAATATTCTCTTGAATATAACTTGGAGACCTAATTGGCATTCAAGGAGTTAAACGCCCTATATAAGATAGATGTAAACTTTGCTATGAAAAAATGTTATATGATATTTTTAATGTATTTGTCACCTTGTGAGTGCCACAGGGGTACGCAATGTATTGCAAAGTAATGTGCTGCATACCCCTCTGGCACTCAAAGGGTTAACTCTTTAAGGACCAGAGTGGTGTGTAACACATTGGCCAATCCCAGTATATTATGGTCTATGTGTTCAGAAGAAAACAGGAATAATCCTATAAAATAATTAGCTAAAATGTGTGCAACGACACAGTCATGCGCAATAGAGACTGCTGTGTGTGCTGCAGTCATGCGCAGTAGAGACTGCCCGCGCCGCGCATCCAGCTCTGTATCAGCCGCGGTGTGGGCAGTAGAGAATGCGCATGACTGCCCCGCGACCAGCTGGCACTGGCACTGTGGCCCGTGTAATGGGCTCTTCAACTAGTTCTGAAATAAACAGTTGCACTACAGGAGACAAACTTTCCCACAATTCCCATTGATGAAAATGGGGCATTTAACCACCCGAATTCTAGATTGTCTCCAGGGCATTGCAAAGAAACACATCATATATCATTCAAGGGATTTAAAAAATGCCTTATTTACATCAAGGGGAATATTTAATCATCCTCTATGGTCATTTGGGTTATTTCAAAATTATTCCATTTTTTAAAATAGGGCCCACAGACAATGGAAAATTGTTAAAGTAGAATGGTCTTTTTTGTATCAAATAGGTGATTTTAAAACAGATTTCAGCTCACCCATACATATTTATTTGAAACAATAGTTTATCAGATATTTAGCTTTATATATTTGCCAGTTTATGCATATTGGTAATAGAAATTATATAATACTATATAATAATTTGCTAGGATGTTTGTCAGAAACCGTCACGAGCAGGAGAGACTGCCCGAACACACAGAAAGCTGGGAGCCAGGAATGCTGGGAGTTCTGTGCTGGGAGCATGGAATGCTGCGAGGTGTAGGAATGCTGGGAGTTCTGTGCTGGGAGCATTCTTTGCTTTCAGGCAGTCTCTACAGTGCATGACTGCATCGGCAGCAGTAGGACGCAGAGCAGGATAGCCCTCTTAACCCTTTGAGTGCCCGAGGGGTAGGCAACGCATTGCAAAGCAATGCGTTGCGTACCCCTCTGGCACTCAAAGGGCTAACATCACACAGGCTTTTACACTAGTTATTTAATATTTATGTATGTATGAATATTTATGTGTGTATTATATATAATGTTTCTCAATTTGTGTAAAATTCTAACTCTTTACTGAAAACTATCTAGGACATACTTGAAAATGAGAGATATTCCAATGTATTCGTCCTGGTAAAATATTTTCTAAATAAATAAACAGTTCAGTCTAAAGGGGAACAAAACCACAATGCCATCCTCCTCATGTTCTTTCCATTGCATCAGATCCTTTTCTCCAGCCCATCGGGGGCCCACTTTATTGTTCATGGTAGCTGTGCTCCAACGTCTTCCTGAACTAACCACATGTACTAATTATGTACAAAAGGTTTAAAGGGATAGTAAAGTTTAATTTTAACATCCTTTAATATTAAAGTTTCCCCCTGAATGGCTGTATCGGTCAAGTCTGACATCTACTGTAGTTGACAGACTTGTAATCCGGTCCGCAGACCAGTCAGTGGCTCTTCAGCAGAGCCGAGATTGCAAGATATAAAAATAACTACTTCACTGGAACGATCTACAAAGTGTGTTTGCAAACCAGGCACACTTTGTAGACCATTCCAGTGAAGTAGTTATTTTTATTTCTTGCAATCTCGGCTCTGCTGAAGAGCCGCCGGCCAGTCTGCGGACTGGATGCCAAATCTGTCAGCTAGAGCGCTGACGTCAGTCAGGGGGAAACTTTACTTGTGAATATCTCTCAAACCATAAAGGTTTGAGAGATAAGACTTATATCGTTTTTAATGTTTTTTTAATGACTACAATATAAAATAAAATTACTGAAGTATTACTATCACTTTAAAAAAATTACACTGATGTAAATTCTGTCTCTCAAACCTTTATAGTTTGAGAGATATAACTGACTAAAGTTCCCACCTCCAGGCCCTTTCACAGAAGTCAGCGCTCTAGCTGACAGCTGACCAGCCGGTGGCTCTTCAGCAGAGCCGAAATAGTGCTATTTAGAAATAAATACTTCATTGGAGCAGTCTGCAAAGTGTGCCTTGTTTACACACTTTGTAGACAGTGTAATTCTTTTTTTATTACCTACAGTAATAAAGGATGTTAAAATTAAACATTACTATCCCTTTAAAGGAGTAGGAAGAAGCTGGAAGTCCTTTAACCAATGACAATGTGACAGCTCATACAAGTTTAATACCATGAAATGAGCCCCTAGAGGATGGTCAGACTCCTCGATATGCCACATGTATGGCATATTAAATTAAGTAAATTAAGTCTTATGGTCAGTCATGGATGGGATATCCATTCCATTTAATACAAGGCTCACCAAAGCAGAGACAATACATGTGTAAACAAGATTTTTGTCCATTTTGGTCCTAATCACAAAAAAGGTGAGCAATTCCTGAACAAGCCAAATGCATTATAGGGGAAAATATACATTTGTCAAACTCCCATTGCTCTAAATGGGATTATTAACCCCTTGAATGCTAGACAGATCTCCAACACACTGCAATTGGAAACCTTTCTAGTATTTAAGGTGCTAAAGGACCCATTTAAATCAGAAGTAAGTTTTATGTCTTTCCTATGGTGAAGGGGGTTTGCTCCAGAATTATTCCTCATTTTGGATATCTCTAATCCTGCTGGGTTTGCCAGGGATTCTTCTATGCTCTGATAGATACATGCATATATGTTTTTTATTCACAATTTAATTAATTAGATAATTAAATGCTGCCATTTTGCCATCGTACACCACAGCATACTTCCGAACATTTCAAACGGCCAAAGAGGGACATTTTTGTTTCTGGCGGTGTTGACATGTATACAACTGGTAGACAGGGCATTTCTGAGCACCCTTAAGTTACTTCATGACCTGTTTACAGCTCTTTACATAATTGACTACATAATTTACACCAAGACTTAAGTATTTTATTTAGCAAACATTAACCCTTTGAGTGCCAGAGGGGTACCTAATGCATTGGGAGCCATGCTTCGCTGACCAATGGAAGACAGGAAGGAGAGGGTACTACCTGCTCTTTTGTGGCTGTAACTCTCACTTTCTACCACAAGGAGTTGAAGTTACTTTTTAGGGCACAGAATCAAGAAAAAGTTTGGTTATTAGTGAATCTAAAGTTGTCCTTTATTTAAAAAAACTCTCTTTGAAATCATTAGTGATTATTTATTTGATGCATAGGGTGCAACTGTTTTGCTCCATTATGTACTAAACATTTGTTGTGATACTTACGAACACATATGCACAAGAAAAAATAAGAGCAATTCTGGGGCAAACAACCTGATCCATAGTGGACAAATACAAACTTTCATCAATTAATATGGGGTGAATCAATGTGTTAGAGACTTCTCCAGCACGTAAGGGGTTAAATCTCTATTTAAGTCAACTGCAATTTTGTGAACTTGAATTTGTTCCTCTTAGTTTGCCCTAGAATAGCTCCACTTTTGCTTTTCTGCATATTGCCCACTTAGTATACCTGAAGACCTTCTTCTATGAAGCTGACGTCCAGCAAAGTCTGGGGTTGGGAAGGTCCAAATGAAGTGATTCGCCTGATAAAGTGATAAAACACTGTATTCCCTGAATAATAAAATAAAGGCTGCTATAACAATTAATGCTTTCCCTATTCAACCAAAAGATCAAAAAAACAATGCTAAATGTAAACATAAAATATTTATTAAAATCATGACTAATCTAGGTAACTGTTAATATAAACCCTGATATAAAAAGCTAAAAATCAAGATGCCTCACTGTATGGCCAAAATATATAAATTAGCACTGATCACTAAAATTTGTGGATTTTCCTAACAATGGTGAAGGAAAGTCAGAATTTTATTAAGGACACGGAGGCGAATATTAAGCAATAAACTCTCTTCACTGCCTCCTAGCAGCAAAGACAAACTTTATTTAACATGTCAAATAAAGAGACAAAAAACTTGTTAGCAGTTGTAGCAATATTCCACCAATCACAGTAAGACCTCTATAATAAATTGAGATGTGAACACTTCTTCTTCCTCTTTCTTGCGTGTCGATCTTTTCAAATAAGGATCTTCATTATCACAACAAACATTAAATATCCACTGAACCAGATAGTCCATAGGAAAATAAACATGTTCGATCAAAACATCTCAACTGGTGACTTGATAAGGAATCAAACTTCTTAAGGTACAGCAAACTTTCAAACTGTAGAGGATACAGAAAATATACATGAATGGGGAGGGGGTAAAATAGGGAGGGATAATATTCGCCTCCGTGTCTTTAATAAAATTCTGACTTCCTTCACCATTGTTAGGAAAATCCATGAATTTTATGGCATTTCCACGGAGGCTTAATATTATGCAAATTCAAAGCTAGACAAGTAAACGTATTAGAGATTATTTAACACATTATTTGAAATATGATCAATGGGTTTACAATAAACATTTTTGAAGGTAGATTCCCTTGACCAGTCTGCAGCCCTTAGGATATCCTCCAATATTCCCCCAGATTGTAACGCCATAGATGCCATCGCACCTCTAGAAGTGTGTGCTCCGAATAAGGCGACATTAATGCCTGCCAGTTGCATAATCCATCTAACTCATCGTGCTAAGGTGGCTGCCGAAACTGGAAGGAAAGGTTTACGGAAAGATATCAACAATTGAGTCCAGGTCGAATTGCGAAGGGAAGCAGTTCGTTTCTCATATTCTTGTAAGCATCGAACAACACATAACTGTGGTTGAGAAGGGAAAGAAGGATAAGAGACTACCCGGATCGTCGTTTTACTGCGACGAGAGATTCGAAATTGCACCCCTAGCAGTGTAAAAGATCTAGAATGTAGGTCTAGTGCTCTAACCTCTGACATTCGTTTGAAGAACACACCAGGCCAGAAATGAAGGTCCCCGGACGCCAGAAGTTCATGTGGATCGCCAGAGGGATCTATTAATAGGTGAAGAAAAGATGGAAGTAGGCGTGGAAAGTCGGTGGATAACTCCAGAAGAGGAGGGAACCACGGTTGCATTGGCCAGAAGGGGGTAACCAAAACCACCGTTGCCTGCTGACGATGAATTGATAAGAGGGTCCGCGGCATCATTGCAAATGGGGGAAATGCATAATTTGTTCCTGGAACCCATGATTGCAGGAACGCGTCTGTGGCCATAGCCTCTGGATCCGGTCTCCAAATGAAAAATAAGGAGACCTGTTGATTCAGGTGGGACGCAAAAATGTCGATCCGAAACAGTCCCCATAAGCGATGTAGTAGGGAAAACACTTCCCTGTGTAGCATCCAGTCGCTGCAGTCGGAAAGGTATCTGGAATTCCAATCCGCTACTGCATTGGAAAGTCCAAGTAGCTGTTGCACGAGGACGGTCACATTGCGGTCCAGGCAAAAATGCCAAAAATCTTTGGCCAACTCCGCCAATTGCTTGGACTTCGTTCCTCCCAAGAGATTGATATATTGAACCCCTGAGATGTTGTCGATCTTTAATAGAAAACAGCAATTGACACAGTTTTTTGCTAAACTCTTCAATGCAAAAGACCCCGCTAGTAGTTCCAGGCAATTGACATGTAATTCCACTTCTTGCGGGGACCATTTGCTGCCGGTAGATAGACCGCCTAACTGAGCGCCCCAGCCTAGTAGGCTGGTGTCTGACTCGATGACGAGATCTGGAACCATATCAAAAATGGCTTTGCCATTCCAGGCACTGAGATGTTTGAGCCACCAAATGAGTTCCTCTCATGCGTCGGAAGAAAGGGCGAAAAATTGGCGTACCCGATGCCTCTTCGTAGATGAAGCGCTTTCAATCGCTGCAATGCCCGATAATGGAGAGGACCCGGAAAAGTTGCCTGAATGGAGGCCAACAATAGGCCCACTACACGAGCTAGAATGTGTAAGGAGATCATCTCCCTTTGGAGAATGGAGTGAATCTCTTTGCGAATTGCCTGAACTTTCGCCCCCAGAAGTCTCAAGATGCCTCTTGAGAGTTCACCACGAAACCCAGAAATTCCATGTTCTGGGACAGTACCAACTGAGATTTCTTCCAGTTTATCAGGAAAACCAGGTTTGTAAGTAGTTGAATTGACCAATCGGCGTGGATGCGAAGAAGAGATTGATCCTGAGACATAATTAGAATGTCGTCCAGGTAAATGATGAGTCGAACTCCTCGACTCTTAAAATAAGCAATAACAGGCTTTAGGAGCTTCGTGAAGCACCAGGGTGCCGAGGACAAACCAAAAGGAAGGCAAGTGAACTGCCATGTCCGACCCTGCCAGAGGAAACGAGGGTTAGCTTGGGAAGAGATGGCCATCGGTACCGTCAGATATGCATCTTGTAGGTCTATCTTGACCATCCAATACAACTGGAGAAGTAAATCTCTCAAAAGATGGATTCCTTCCACCCTGAAGTACCAATATAGTACTTGCTTTTTCAGGGATCGTAGATTGATTACCGTACGGAGGCCTGCATCTTTTTTTCCGAACTAGGAATATATTGCTCACAAAGCCTGGGACGGAATCTGACACCAGTCTGATGGCCCCTTTTTTTAACAGTTCTTTGATTTCAGCATCTACCAAGCGTTCGTCCGTCTCTGAGAAACGGAAAGGTGGAGGTATAATCTTGTGGACTGGGGAAGCATAAAATTCTATATGGTATCCCCTCACAGTCTGTAGTACCCATTGATCCGATGTCAGATTGCGACATTGGTGGAAACAATGGGAGAGTCTGTCCCCCACTTTTCCCGGGAAAGAATGGGTCAAAAGAGATATTCTTACCTGCATAGGATAAGGCTCGGAATGCACTCCTGCCGGGCCATGATCTCCATGATCTGCCCCTCTGGGGGAAAAACGAACCTTGTATTCCGGAGTCCTGAGGGTTTTGTCCCCGATACATAGGATGGGGCGGGGCCTGAAATCTCTGTTGGGTATAACGGGTACGGCCGAGAGAGCGACCCCTGCCTCTCCCGGCCTTGGTGAAAACCTTAGGGTTAAATACCTTTTTTAAAGAGGCCTGAGCCTTATCAAGGGCAGTAAAGGATGACACAAACTTTCCCAGCTCTTTTATAAAAGAGTCTCCAAATAATTGTCCGTTTGCGGACGGGCCAGGTTCTGAATTAGCCATATCTGCTAATTTTGGATCTATACGTAACAAAACTGCTCTTCGCCGTTCAGAGGCCAAAGCAGAATTTGCATTACCTATGAGGCATATGATCCTCTATATCCAACCCCGTAGTACTTGTATATCAATAGGGGTGTTATTTTGTAAGGCTGGTTCTGAAAGCTCAAATATTTTTGTGAGTGGCCCCAAGGTGTCTAAAAGCTTGTCCTGGCAAGACTTCAAAGCTCTATCTAGCCCCTTCCTGGGGTCCTTGCCAGATTTTAATATGTACTGTACCATCTTGGTATCTAACTCAGGTGTTTCGCACACCTTGTTTGTAATAATGAGGTGTGGACACTCAGCCCTTAGTTTATTTCGAGAGGCTTTATTCATAGGTTTACGCACCCAAAACTCCAAATATTGAGAGCTATGGGGGGTAGGAGTCCAGTCGGATGAATGGGGGTGTCTAATACCCTCTGGATCAAATAGGGGTTTTCCCATGGCATCTAGGGGGGGTAGATACATTAGCGGTAGCAACCTTACACTCTGACTCAATAAGTTTACTCTTACACTTCAGAGTCCTCCCCATCGCTTGAGGATAATACCCAGTTCTCATCAGAAGAGTCCTCGTTAGAAGAGGAGCAATAAGAATCTGGTTTTAACCTCCTCATGTTCTTTTTCCTCAAATATACTTCCTCTTGAGGTGAGGGTCGATTTTGTGGGCCAGAGCCACACAGTTTCATATTGCCATCATTAGATTTTATTTAGAGTACTATCTGCCATATCTGAAATATGCTGTCGTTTGCGTAGGCATTTCCCCCCTTTCCCCCCTTTGCTAATCGGTTCTACTTGAGGCAAAGGGTTCTCTCCAGATACTACTGGAGGTAAATGGGTTTCAGTCCCTATCATAGGGGTCACAGGGGAGTTAGATGGTAGATTACCGGGGTATGTGTTTTAAGGGCCAAGGCAAAAGACTCCGATAAGGATGTTGATAACTTTTGCATAGTGGATTGTATTGACAATTCCATAAACTTTTGAAATTGGATAGTTTCAGTCTGAAGTAAGGGGTAATTAGCAGTGGAACCTGGTTCTTCCAGACTCCGGTCATTAATATTGTTTTGTGAGACTTCAGCAGTTTCTTGCTGGTCCAAAATTGGGGACATAGGGCTCTCATAATCAGAGCTACAATTTGACATAGTAGTAGGTAAATAGGTAACAATATTGAAATAGGTGAGACAATTTAGAGTGTGACAGAAATAATAGTAATAGTAATAACCCACTGACTAGTGTGATGGAAATCTCCCATGTATGAGAATATAGGGTAATTTATTTGTTTTGGTAAGGAATTACACTTAGATATATCACCACAAGAAATGTCCGAAAGACGTTACAGTGCAGCCTTGTCAAACCATGAGTACTGCTCCGTACAATGCGTAATTGAATGTGGCACCGTCGGAGACTGACAAGCCGCCTATACGAAAACCGCACATGCGCCGTGCCGACTCCTGAAAGTGTCTCGGCAGCGAATTCAAAAGTACACACTGCGCGCCGCTCGGGGCACTGACAACAAGGCTGAAGCGCCGCAACGAGATGCCGGTGGAGCACTGACTGGGAAGCGGTGTAATTAGGAACAACTCAGTCCCAGAAAAAAGAAAGGAGACAGGCAAAGACAAATCCTCTATATACAGGAGAGACAGGAAGAAGCCCAAAGGGCACTAGGTAAGGAACAGGTTAACAAATAACACAAAATACAATAATCAGAAATGTATTATAGAAGCAAATTAATATGTTTGCATAAATAATAATAGTACTTATATGCTAGGAAAGCATCAAAGAAAGAGGAAGAGGAAGTGTTCGCATCTCAATTTATTATAGAGGTCTTACTGTGATTGTTGGGATATTGCTACAACTGCTAACAAGTTTTTTGTCTCTTTATTTGACATGTTAAATAAAGTTTGTCTTTGCTGCTAGTAGGTAGTGAAGAGAGTTTATTGCATAATATGAAGCCTCAGTGGAAATGCCATAAAATTATAAACCATTAAGAGACAGCTATGTAGCAGATCAACAAGTGTACAGCACCAATAATATAAATGGTTCTATGGATTAAAATCCTAATGAATGGAACTCAAAAAGATACATAATACCATATAACTGAGATATAAACAGCAGGATAAATAAAGTATTCAATTGATTCCAGCAGTTGTTCTCAATCATTTTTAGATTAGGGCACCCCTAACAAACAATCTAAGTCTTCAACGCACCCCTTACATTTTATGTATCTTTTTAAAGAGGAACTTTCTTCTTCTATAAAGTCGCCCTCCAATAATTAAGCAAATGGCGACTAGCTTCATATCAGTTATATTAGCTCTCAGAAATACCCGGTTTTGAAGTCATCCTTAATCTTCGGAGACTGACGGCCAGGTTAGTGTCTGCGCCGTCAGTCCCTTCAGGTGCCTTTCGGCAAATCGCAATGCCCCTTAGAAGAGACCGGGACTGACAGCACAGGTACACAGACACCTCTAAGACAAGATGTCTGCGCTGATGCCTGGTTTCTGGTCTCTAAAGATTAAGGATTATTTCAGAATCGGGTACTTCTGAGAGCTAATAGAACTATTATGAAGCTAGTCGCCATATGCTTAATCATTGGAGGGTGACTTTATGGAAGGTGAAAGTTCCTCTTTAAGGGCACTACAAATAAGTAATCTGTAGTTATTCTTAGGACATGCAATGAGAATAACCAAAACAAACATATTGTGTGTTCCATAAATCTATAGCCGAAACTGAATATTCACATTTTTGTCAAGGGGCACACTAAGTGGATGTCCGTGTAGGGTGAACATTCAGTGACACTGAACAGATTTCTAAACACTAGAGTGAGAACTGCCCATAGACTGCTTTTCCAGAAAGTAATGGTTGTGGTGGGCTACAAGAAAATGTACATCGCACACAAAGCCTTAGACAAGCCTTACACTACAAAAACATTTCACTGCAGCTCCTGTTTGATATCAGGATCATGACTCATTTCTCTCTCTAGTGTTTAGAGCTCTGTCTGGAAGCATTTTCTTGTAGCCCAGCAGAGGCATCACTTTGTGTCCAGTAGGCAATGGGTAGTTCTCGTTCTAGTGTTTAGGTCTGGAGTCTTCATTGCAGGACTTTGTATTGATTGTCCCAGGAGGGTGCTGCCTGAGACATGGGACAGACATTTAAGGGTTAGTAATGTCTGCTTATAATTTGATACTATATTGTAGATTTAAAAATATATATATATCTGGAGCAAGTCCTATCTCTCAGACCTTTTTGGTTTGAGAGATACAACATTTTAAAGTTTCCCCCTCCCTCCCCTTTCCCTGGTGTCACTTGTGAAGCTGACAGAAGGCGATCTCGGTCCTGGGACCAGCCGGCGGCTCTTCAGCAGAGCCAAAATACCACAATCTAAAAAGAAATAATTAGAACAGTGTACAAAGTGTGCCTGCAAACTAATCCAATTAAGTATTTCTTTTTAGATTGAGGTATTTCAGCTCTGCTGAAGAGCCGCCGGCTGGTCCCGGGACCGAGATTGCCTTCTGTCTGACGTCAGTGCAAGGGGAAAGAGAGGAGAACTTTAAAACGTTATATCTCTCAAACCATACAGGTTTGAGAGATGGGACTTGCTCCAGATAATTTTTTTTTAATCTATAATTTAGCATAAAATTATTGGAGGACATTACTAACCCTTTAAGAATCCAGGACTATCCAGGGCAATCCAGGACATGTAATCACCCTATGTCCACCAAAGTGCCTCTACACCCTGGTTGAGAATCATGGGACTATAGCGACCCCAGAAAATAGAAAGAAAGAACTAAATGATCAACATTTACTCAACTGTCAAACCAACTGCACCACAGGAAACAAATAAACATTTTCAGGGATTAACCCTTTGGTTGCCAGAGGGGTGTGCAAATGGATAAAATGCGACTTGTAATCACTTGGATACTGAAGAGGTCACCAACCCAAGGCCTTATGCACAAAAAGGGTGCAGTTATGGGGCAAACCAGCTCTACCATAGGGAACAAATAAAAACTCCCACAATTTCCACTGATTTAACCCTTTGCTCTCCAATGCATTGCGTACCCCTCTGGCACTCAAAGGGTTAAATGTGGCAATGTGCTACAGGCCTCTCTAGCTTTCAAGTAGTTAAAAATCCCATTTAAATAAACTGGACTTTTGGCAATTTTCTTTGTCCATTATTGTATGATTGTTTACCCCCAGCATTGCTCCACTTTGCTTTTCTACATATGTTTAATATCTGCTTGATAAACAACGTGGAAAGAATACTAGCCATTAGTTTCTGCTACCAGTTATTTGCAATTAAAAATATTGATTATATCATAACATGAATACAAGGTAAACTAATGCAGACTCACAGCCATTAAGGCCAAGTAGTAAGAAAAGCATCCAGTCAGAAGCATTTCTCTAATTCCTATCTCATCACATGGAGATTACTTATCATGTGGGGAGAGTATTTTTAGACACTGGTAGTCTCAAGAGTTTTCTCACCACTTGACAGGAGTAACAGTTAACCCCATAAAGTGTTCCTTGCCCCTGGTTAACCCCTTGGATGCTAGATAAATCTCCACCTTATTGTAAATCAATCTCTACAATCCAAGGGGTTCCTTTACTTACAGGGGTCAATAATTCTTGCTGATGCCACATCACAGAAGAATTGTAGACTTCTGACAGGTGCGTCCAAACTTTATTTCCCCAAGGGCCAAACTGAGAAATGAACACTAAATCAAGGGCCCGACACAGCTGTAGACCTGTCACCTTGATTCAGTTTTGCATATTTGAAAACAATAAAAATGCCTGTGTGTCATATTAGCCAAAAGACCAGTAAATGTACAGTTAAGGAGATATTTATACTTGATACCATATGCTAATATATGTTAATTGTGATGCCTATGCAGTATGAGTGGTTTCATATGCTAATTAAGCTTTTCAGTTTTGTTACATATGCTAACTAATCTTTGTACTGCACCAAGACACTTTCACTTTTACTTTTCCCTGAACTAAATAATATATGATTATCTCATCTGCTGGATTTTTTGGTTAACGTGGCACATAGGTAGTTTTGAATGAAGTTCTAAAATATGTAAAAAATATTCAAGGTGAGAGGTCCACTTTAAGGTAGTGATATTAACCGTGCACCCTGCCCTCAGATCTCAGTCCTTAAGGAGTTAAAGACGATAGCACACAAGGTGATTATCCACCTGCCTTATATTTTGATACACAAACTTACATAGTACACATTCATTTTTTTTAAAGTACTACAGCAGTTTCCTACAGGGATATTTATTAAAATATCTTCATAATCATCTTCCCAATTTCTCTCTGCAGAGAAAGATTACCAGCACATCAGAAGTGTCAGTAATCCTTCCCTGCGGATCATCATAAACCAGGAACTTCTTCCCCTTAAGCCCCCAGAGAGGGCTCATGTGCTGTCAACTAGGGGGGATGTCTATGATGTGATTCATGTCATAAAGGGGTTGGGCTTAATCAGCGGGTGTGGCTTACTCATCTATGGTCATAAAGTGAGTGAGAAGTGGGCAGAACAGGGTGAATAGGAGAAGTGGGCAGGTAGTGGGAGGGATAGAGTTGGAAGGAAAAGAAACTCTGCAGGTCCAGGGAATCAGCCTTTTGTCCCCAGAGACCAGGTAATTCAGTCTGGAAACCAGAGTCTTAGTTCCCAGGTGTGCACTTATGCTCTTAGTGATTTCTGGCACAAAACAAAGGGGAAGATGTATAAAACTGGAGTTACAAAGAAAGTGTCTGTAAACGTGTCTCAAAGCAACATAACTTTATGTATAAACATCTAACGACATTGTGCGAAGTGCTAACTTCAGTTAGTTGACTTTTTTGAAAAATGGAGTAGAAATGGTCTTGGACAAATAAGAATTGTGTCCCAATGTATTTATAAAGAAATTCGCTAATTGCTCCAAAAATAAAGCCAGTTTTAGGGATTAAATCATAATGCCAGGTGTAACCTGTGCCTATTGTAATTATATAATACCGCTATGTGTGTGAATATATATTCGCAGACTATTCTCAGAATATTCTCAGATAGACATATTTACAAACGTGACTTTATTTCTTTATAAATATGACCAGGCTTTGTGAATTTTAGTGACAATTCTAAAGAATACATTAAGAAGGCTTTTTATACATCACCCCCAAAATTCCAGAAGCAAACAAATAATAGTTCATAGTGGAAGTGAAGGTCTTGCTGATTCACCTCAAAGTTCTGCTTCAGAAATAAAGCTCTGGGCTATTTGCACAAAACAACTGATCCATAGAGCACAAAAAATTCCCCAAATTGCTGCTGATTTAAAAGGGATTTTTAACCTCTAGAATTCTAGAGAATTTGTATTTATCCCTGTGCTACAGTTGGTTTGCCCCAGAACTGTTTTAATTTTGTGGATATGGCCAACAGCTGTTGCAAGAGACAAAAATGACCCTTGTGATGCCGGCAAACTTATGATAAATATGGGTCTTTGTTTATGAGGGCCAGGGCCAGATTTACCAATAGACAGAGTAGACAACTGCCACGGCCTCCAAATTTTGAGAGATACTCAACTGTGCTGGCCCCACCCACATTTGTAATTATTGGTTTGGGATGAGCAATCTGAATCTCCCTATACCAGATTTATAACCATGTACAGGCATTTTTAACCCTTTGAGTGCCAGAGGGCTATGAAATGCATTCCGTACCCCTATGGTACTTAAAGGGTTAACCCCTTGGATGTTAGAGAGATCTCCAATGCATTGTGGAGATCTCTCTAGGAACCAAGGGGTTAAAGCTTTGTTCATTCTTCCTTGTTAAAGGCCAAATGTATTTTCTGTGCCAGAAAACTGTGGCTGAGACTGTGTGTGGGGTCATGTGAGGGTGTGACCATGGGTGTAGCTGAGGTCTCATAGAGTGCCTTGCCTAGGGGTGCTGGGAAATTCTATAAATCCAGCCCTGCTCACCTTGCAAACTTTCACAATGCATTGGACACCCCGGACCCCCAGATGGCACTGAAAGTGTTAATAAGTAATACATTTAAAATAAGCAAAAACTATAACAGATAGCTTTGTGGCTAAGGATTTTTAAAAATATTTCTTAATGCCTCACCAAAGCAAAATACAATGGGCCTTTTGTATGAAGGTAAAGGGGAGCAATTCTGGAACAGACTACAGCAGTGACTCTCAACCAGGATGCTGTGGCGCATTGGTGTGTACATGTCTTCTATGAAGACTGACAAAAACGTGAATATTGTCTTTTAAATATAGAAATATATCCTCTACGCTCCAGATGGTTTGCTATCTTTCAAAATCTCGCCCCTCAATTTGGCAACCAACCCTGACATGCATTAAATATGTTGCCAGGTTGACAATGGCAACATATGAATCTCGCATGTCTTTATTTCTCCTGCATGACAAGGGCAACATGCCTAACAAAGCACGGAAAAGGATTAATGGAAGGAATGGTACCAGTACGTATAGTGCCATTCCATCCATTATCCCTTTGAGTGCCACATCACAGCCACTTGCATCACGCTGATGGGGCATCACAGTCACGCTTGCTTCTCTGTAAACTGCATGTCAAGCTCATTCGCTCCATCGGCTTTTCCCCACTTTGTTATGCATGTTGCTCTTGTCATGCAGGAGAAGTAAAGACATGTTAGATTATTATGTTGCCATTTTCAACCTGGCAACATTTTTAATGCGACCCAGGGTTGCACGCCAAAATGAGGGTGACATTTTCATAGTGAACCAGTTGGTTTTCTCCAGCATTTTCTTTTATACATACTCTGATGCATTTTATGTTCATTATTACATCATCAATCATTGTGATAGTTTTTGTCAGTTTCCTTCCTTGTGGTTGCCAGAATGCTCTCTGACACATTGCTCAACATGGTATAGCAGTGCCCAACAGACTCTATGGCAATTATGAGGTGGCTTATGTAATCAGATATATGGGTACAGAATCAAATGTCTCTGTTATGTGACACTAGGCCACAGGCTTCTATACATTGTATTCCGCACTGCAGAAAAGAAGAGATGTTTGTTGTTGTTTTTTGTTTTTTTTTGAGGGAGGGGGCATAAATAACAAAAACCTCCACAAAACATGTGATAAAATGTAATAAATCATCTGCCTGCCATTACACAGAACAGTGTGCATAAAAAGAGATAATTCAACCACAACCACACAACCTACATGTAAGCATATTTATAACATGACCACCAGAAAATGACACGCTTTAAGCAGTTATTCCAAAAAATACCTTAGACATACTAGATAAAGTATGAAACAGCTAGAAAATTTCACATTTAACTACATTATATAGAAAAAATATGTATTCCATTTTTTTCTACACTTTAACTGGTGGCACTCAATTTACTAGTTGAACTGTAGAATGTTCGCTCCTTTATACTTTAACTGATGGTGCTTAGTTATGGTATAAAATAACTAAATTGTGGAACAGTTCTTCATTCTGTACTTTAACCCTTCGAGTGCCAGACGCGTGTTCAATGCATTGCACCCCACAGGCACTCATAGGGTTAAACGTTGCTTTCAGTTATTTCATGAAATTACAAGGTATTTCGTGGAATAACAGACATTTCACTTTAGCATTTACACAGATAGCTGTTGATACCCTCTATATCTGTAAATATGCATGTGTACATAGGGCTTCGTGATCTACAAGAAAATGGCCACCAAGCCCCAGTGGTGTCAACACTTTTTGTCATAGCCATCAGTGAGCATTTCTCCCTCTAGTTCCCTAGGTGTAAACTTGTAACAGACAAGGGGCTGGATTCAAATGCAGCTGCTAATTGTATCTTTGCTTTTATCTCCAGGTTTCCCCATAGAATTCAATAGGAAAATCCTATATTATAATTCGTTAAGGATGTTTGTCAGAAGCCGTGTACACTAGTTTTTGATAAAACGGAAGGTAACATTTATCTCCTGCATTTGAATCCAGCCAAAGAAGAGATGTCACTGCAAGATTCCATCTGGTTCAGCGTTTCCCTAGAATGCAATCCCAGAGAATTCAGTGCATTTATAATGCATGATGTACAGCACTAAAGGATTTGCCCAACATACCTTAGATTGTTAGAACAGCAGATAACAGCCCAACACCGACCCACTATAACTACTAGGCATATGAAGAATGATATTTCTGCATCTATACAAATAAATACTTATAAGGGTTAATTGTTTTCTTCACACTAGACACGGTGAACAGCTTTAAAAATCTTGCTCTCTAGATCTGTCTAGCATTATGTGGGTTAAAAGCCCCATTTACACCAGTGATTTGCCATTGCCATTGATTTGCTCCAGAATTGCAGCACTTTCACTTAGAGTATCAGTCTCACTGTGTAGAAGAATTTAATGAAGCACTGTAGATATCCCAAATAATCTGAATACTATCCATGTTAGAGGATGCATATCAATATACTTTTGTATTTTATAAAGTGCATGCAAGATAAAATGTCAGCTGCTACATACGAACACAGAGATAAGGCATGGTTCTTCATCATTAGATTTCTTATTGAATAACTACGTTTTAACCCTTTGAGTGCCAGAGGGGTACGGAATGCATTGCAGAGCAATGCATTCCGTACCCCTCTGGCACTCAAAGGGTTAACCCCTCGAGGACCATAGGCGTGTGCAACATATTATTTTATACTTTGTTGCACAACACTTTTGTCCCCAATAGGTTACAATGATGTTATGTTCTGTTTATATAGATCCAAATGTGGAACCTCTACAGCAGAGAAAGTTATGCATCTATTAACCCTCTGAGTGTCCGAGAGGTATCCAACTAATTGAATCACAATGCGTTTGACATCTTTCTGGCATGCAAAAGGTTAAAGGGGAACTGAGTCATAGGAATGATGTGTTGAAGAGTTTTTCTTACCTAAGAACATATAGGTGTCCCTTACACCACAGTCAGGTATACCCATTGATATAATTTGTTTAATTATATCTGCAGATTCCTGTATATAGTGAGACGTAGTTATTCTAGGTCACACCTCCTGAGAACAAACAGTAGGCTTCAGCAGGCTGAAATTACTTGTAAGGGTCATTAGTTTGTATCGTATTGTAAATAGAACAAAAATGAATGCACGTAAATAAATGATACAGATGTAGCTGACTGTGCTTTGAAGGAAAATACTTATCTAGGGTATAGTTCCTCTTTAACCCCTTGGATGATAAAGGGATCTTCAACTCATTGTGTTGGATTACTCTCTAGCATCCAAGGGGTTAAATCATGGGTAGGCAATCACTGAATTTCCAGCTGTTGGGAACTAGAACTCCCATCATCCCTAACCAATTGGTAAGATGTTTAAAGGGATAGTAATACTTAAATTTAACTATACTTCATCTTGTAGCCCTTAAAAAAACAAATTAAATGCCCCCAGTGCCATCTCTCAAACCTTTATGGTTTGAGAGATATCTGCTTTCAAAGTTCCCCCCTCCCTGATGTCAGCACTCTAGCTGACGGCAGGGAAATCCAGTACCGGGACCGGTGGAGGCTCTTCAGCAGAGCCAAGATCGCATTATGGAAAAAGAAATACTTTAATGGAACAGTCTTCTATGTGTGCTTAGTTTGCAAGCACACGTAGAAGACCGTTTCAGTGAAGGATTTATTTTTCATTAATGCAATCTCGACTCTGCTGAAGAGCCTCCGCCGGTCCTGGGGCCAGATTCTCCTGCTGTCAGCTAGAGAGCTGACATCAGGGAGGGGGGAACTTTGAAAGCAGATAACTCTCAAACCATAAAGGTTTGAGAGATGTCAGTGGGTGGGGGGGCATTTCATTTGTTTTTTTTATTGCTACAAGATACAGTATAGTTAAATTTAAGTAATAGTATGCCTTTAAATATCTTTATAGAAATTAAGATATTTTGACTCACATACAGAAAAGTGGAACATTTCTGGGGCAAACCAGCTTACCATACCATACATTCAAGTTCTCTCTAGCATTCAAGGAGTTAATTGCTCCATTAAAATCAATAGGAGTTTTCCACTTTTGTCTTTGTGCATGTGATCATTCATCAAGCCACCGGGAAAGTTGTGTACAGGAACACTGGTCTCTAATGGTATCATTGCAAAATATCCTTCCTGGATTTATCAATTCAGGTGCACAGTATGCCAGAAATTACTTAACCCCTTGGTGAGAAGGGTTTTTTTACACTATAGGACAAGAGCAATTTTGACCTTTTTAGTATTCCTTTGTTGACTCATATTTTCCCTCTGTTTCATTTAGTACACAACTTGCATACCATTTCTTTTACCTTTTGAGTACCAATTTAACACTTAAAGAGTTAAGGATAAGTAGGGCTTTCTTTTGATGGCACATTTATATGTATAACCCATAATTTAATTTGATGATAATACTATTTACAATAAAAAAATAAAAAACAGAGATTGGATAAATGGTATGATGGTTCATTTCCAGGTGTCCCTTTTTTAGGGGGATACTGTCCCTCTAAGACGAAAATCCCTATGTCCCTCCTTCCCACCTTGGTGTCCCTCTTTTTTAGGAGATCAGACTGTGAGTTGTGGATATAAGTGTATCACATTGCTTCAAAGCAATACAACTCACATTAATGTTTGTATAAACATTAGTATTAAAAGAAGCACCACGTTTAAGACTTAGAAATTGATATATGTTTTTAATCATTTATATAAAGCATTCTGATGTTCTCTTAAGTGAAGGTGTTTGAGAAATGCCTCTCGTAGCCATCTACTGAAATTTTGTGTTCATTCCAAGGCTAAGATGCCTGTTAAAAATTGCAGTCATCAGAAGATAAATTTACCTTTAAAGAAATAGAAATGTTTCAAAATAAAAGCAGCTCCAATTAATCTTCATAGTATTTGGGCCATAGAGAGTGTTATTTCAATACTGTCTGCATTGTAGTTCAAGACTAATTGAATGATAAAGTATCCCCCTTCTGCCCCTTTTACCTAGTGTAAGCCACCTCCCCCCAGATGTGGAATCTGGTCCACAGACCAGACAGCTCACAGCAAGGGACAATCTTCTTACTTTGAGAACAATGAAAACCCTGCCCCCATTGACAGGTTCTTCAGGTTTTTCGTTATACTAATTGAAGATTGTCCTTCTCTGTAAGCCCTCTGTTCTGAGGTGAGCAGTGTTACATCAGTAAAAGGGGTGGGAGGGGGATACTTTATCATTCAATTACCCCTGAACTAGAACTCTGATAGTGTTAAAATAACACTCTCCGTGGCCGAAATCCTATGAAGATTAATCTGAGCTGCTTTAATTTTGAAACATTACTATTCCTTTAAAAGTATATCTTTGCCTTTTTCATACTGTTATTTGTTCAGTGAAGATCTTATACATGTACTTGTAATTGCTGTAAATGTGTCTTTTAAACATGATAGAGTAGTCCACAGTGCATTGTTTTTCACTGTGTTCAATGTCTTGAATGCCCTGCTATCCTACGGGTGGTTAACCCTTTTCGTGCCAGATAGGTATGAAATGTACTTGTTTTCAATGCGTTGCCTACCACCTCTGGCACTCAAAGGGTTAAAAGGTTGATTTGTGTCAATTATGAATTGTGCGCCCCCCGACTTAGCAATATACTATATGTACTAAGGGCAGAATGCAAGAAACGTGCACAATCGCTATTTGCAGTGTACATTTCATGGAAAAGTGAGTAGCACCAAAATATTTCTGAATTTTTCAGAATTAGCAAACATTTGTGCTTTTTCTTTGCAACTGTGTTTCAAAAAAGTGGCCTTAGCTACAATATCTGCAGTTAGCACAGATTGTCATGCACCAGGCGAACTCTGCCATTCATTTAGATACATTCTCTATCTTTAGCCTTAGTTTAGGAGCATGGGCTATTCAGCATCAAGGTGTTAGTATGTTTCTTGCATCCAAACGTGAGCATCACAAATACTTCATACAGTTCAAAAATTAGTGAATGCTCCATTTTCTTGCATTCCGGCCTAAGGGCCCAAGTCAGGATGTAGTCAGCTGTGGGCTCTCCAGTTGTGCAAAGCTATGACTGCTAGGTGGTCAATGGCTATTGGGGATGTTAGGAGTCATAGTCCCCAACAGATGTTGAGGCCGATACTGACTGGACAGGCCCAACTGCTGGACAGAAATTAATTGAATATACCACTTAATGGGCCCATACACATATGGCTTATTATTAAGACAGGGGTGTAATCAGCTTTGAGCTCTCCAGCTGTTGGGGCCTATGACTCCCAATATCCATTACATTCCATGCGTCCTTTAATCCCTTCAATATTGGAGAGGTCTTCAATACATGCAGAGCAATGAGAAGTCTCTAGCAATGGTTTTAAAAGACCCATTTAACTGAATGGAAAACGAGTGAATGAATGTAGCTTGCACTGCTTCCCAAATGGATGTATTGATCTTTCTGCTTAAAAGGCTGGAATGTCCAAATCAAGAAAAAGGCATTTTGGGTGCAGAAACCGGTCAAAAAATTGTCTTCTGGTGTAATGTGAGCGTGGCCTCATAGTTTTTTCTTCATAGTCCTAGGTAATGAATTTTCTACTACGGAATTCTGACAGAGTTTGTAAAAAGGGCAAACCCAGGGGTTTCTAGCAGTAAGGGCAAGAACGTTATGGAATTATTTTCTTCGGAATGCTGTGCTTGCAGATACTGTAGTTGCTTTAAAAAAATAATGGATTCCTTTTTAGCTCAGAACAGTTTTGAAGATTATGAACTGGTTTCTCAGCAGATAGGATGGGAACTATTCGACTGCTATTTGGGCTTAACTTGATGGGCGCGTATCTTTTTTGGCTTGATCAACTATGTTACAATGTTACTGTGCTATTATATTACTAAACTAGACATGCATTAGCTATAATATAACAACAAGCTTATGAAAATGTAGCAGCTTCTGTAGCTACCAAAGAACTAATTATTGCATTGAAGTCACGGCCTAAGTTACATGAATGCAAAAGTTTGTTTACTTCAAAAATATGAAAATAAAAAGTTCCAAAGCATTTTTATATTCTAGAATTTGCTTTTTAAGATTCTTTGGATACACTGTATATTTAATTTATGTGATACAGGTTTGTTTAACCCTTTAAGGACCAAAGCAGAGCATAACTCATTGACAAGTATTGTGCTGTACACTCCTCTTTTCTTCAAAGTGTTAATACACACAAACTCTTATTTTGCATGAATAAAATTCCAGCATTGCTTTAGTAAATGTAACACATAGTGCAATGATAAATCTAAGCAAAAACAGATGGAAATTAGATACTTTACTGCAAAATGTGTTTGTGTTTTGTTTTTGTTTTTTGTGGCAGGGGTTTGTTTTTCCAATGTGTAAGTAAATGTGGCAGTATATGCACTTGGCAGTAGTGGAGTAATTCTGAGGCAAATCATCTGAACCATAGGGATCAAATAATTAGTTATTTAAAATGGAAATGTTAATACCTTTGATCTTAAAGAGGTATCCAGCATATTGCTCTTATAGTCCTAAAACTATATTCACAATGATGACTATAGCACAGCATTAATAATGCTTCACTGTGAAACTGCTTGGTTCCTGTGGTGTTGTTTCCATCTCCCAAAATGCAATGGAATACAGTATGCTGCAACTTGGATATGCGCGTGTGTTGCACACACCCAGTTTAGAGCAGATCTGTGCAGTGAACTATGGGCTGCTGTACAGATCATTCGCACGAATGGTTCTTGTGTCATACCATTTGCATCATCCAGTGACTGGCTGACCCAGATGAATATTGGCCTTGTTACACACCTCTTCCACACTGTCAAAGAAGGACAGATCCTATATAATAATTCGCTAAAATGTGTGTAACAACAAAGTCATGCGCAGTAGAGACTGCTGCACGTGTAGCAGTCATGCACAGTAGAGACTGCGCACGGCGCGTGCAGTCTTTACTGTGCATGACTGCCCCGCGACTGGCTGGCAGTGGCACTGTGGCCCGTGTAACGGGCACTTCAACTAGTATGAATATAATATATAAATCCACCTTTATTTAATAAGTTTGGTAATAAGAAGGACAGATATGAATATAATATATAAATCCACCTTTATTTAATAAGTTTGGTAATAATAGTATAGCCCACACAATCCCAGAACACAGGATGATAGGACCAAGGCTCCTATCTGGAGCTGCACACTGTGCTGCGCACTGCACTACTGCGAGATACTGGAGACTAGAATCATAGGGCGAGTGGAACACCAGAGTCAAAGATAACTGAGGCACAAGTTTCCACCCTGGGTCACGAGACCAGAGACAAAAGGGAGCAAGAGCAAACCTGAACCATGAAACACTGAGACTGATGGTCAGAGAGTTCAGAGAGTATAGCGCCAGTAGCCAGCCAGAGCCACAGGTCAGACAAGCCGGAGACTAGACGGAGTGATAGGCAGCAGGAGCCAGAGGTCAGACAAAATGAGGACTACATGGAGCGAGTTAGTCAGCCAGAGCCACAGGTCAGAACCGATGTGGGCAGTCAGACAAACCGGGGTCATAAACAGAGCGAGTTAGTCAGACAGAGCCACAGGTCAGAACTGATGTGGGTAGTCAGACAAGATGGGGTCAAACATGGAGCGAGTTAGTCAGCCAGAGCCACAGGTCAGAACTGATGTGGGTAGTCAGACAAGCCTGGGTCATACACAGAGCGAGTTAGTTAGCCAGAGCCACAGGTCAGAAATGATGTGGGTAGTCAGACAACCGGGGTCATACATGGAGTGAATTCTCAGGAGAGCACAGGTCACAACGGAGCACAAGGGACAATATCAGAAACATCACGTAAGGGCAATGGCTCCCAGGCCCAGGGAGGTTTATAAAGGAGCAGGAGAAAGCGGAATAGGCCCATAAACAAAGAATAGGCCCATAAACAGGCGTCCTAGCCAGTGACTGTTTCATGTTGACAGCATTGTGTTATGAACAAGGAAGCGGACACGAGACAAAAAGGTAAAAATGCAAAGCACCTTTATTAAAAAAATAAACAAACAGAATCGTGATCCAGGAGCATAAATGAAAAGACAAGCCAGAGTCAGGAACCAGAACAGGTAATCAGTCAAGCCAGATTCAGGAGCACAGAAGTCCACGATGTCAGGAACAAGCCAAGGGTCAGAAGCACAGAAGTCAGTGAAGTCTGGAACAAGCCAAGGGTCTGAAACACAGCAAACAGAAACGCAAGAAAATCCACAGCAACCAGCAGCAACAGGTCGGCAAACAAACACAAGGACAATGCGGAAGTGAGCAAAGCTGCTTTAATGGTCATAGTTCATCATGTAGTCCTTAAGGGGTTAAATACCCTGGGAGGTTTGGCTGATAACAGTCATGTGAGCAATCAGAGAGGTCAGCTGATCAGCAGGAGCCAAAACCTCAGAAGACAGCAGCAGTGGATCTTCAATGTGATCTTGTGCCGCATTGGATATATTCCTGGCATGTTCTCTAATTCTTGTCTTCAACTGACGAATAGTTTTACCAACATAATGTAACTTGCATGGACATTCCAGACAGTATATCATTCCAGTACTTTGGCAGTTGATGAAATATGTAATTTGGTGTATTCGTCCAAATCTGTCTGAATAATCCTTTTTCATAATCATGTGTTTGCAATTTACACAATTTCTACAAGGGAATGAACCAAGAACAGGAGGTCTACATTTCTTGTTCTCAGAAAAATGACAGGGTACCAATAGGTCCCTTAAATTGGGTGAGTGTTTATATGTGATATCAATTTTGTCACCTAACAGTTTTTTAAAATCTTCATGTTTGAAGGATGTATACATTTTTGTTAATTATCTCTTCTACCTTTTGCCAATGACAATGATATGTAGTAATAAAGCATAGTTTATCTTGATCTACTGTTTCTCTTTGTTTTTGATTATACAGTAGAAAGGGGCGTGAAGAATACAATGTCCTTTTATATGCTTTTTTTACACTACTTTTACTGTACCCTCTTTCATAGAATCTTTGAGATAGTTCTGCAGCTCTCAACTTAAAGGTTTCTATGCTTGTACAGTTACGCCTAATACGCAGAAACTCTCCAGTGGGCACACTACATTTCATAAACACAGGATGACTGCTGGAAAAGTGTAATAGGCTATTTGTAGCCGTAGATTTCCTATATAGATCACTCTCCAATTTATTGTCATTGTTGCGGTAGATTTTGATATACAAAAAATTTACATTTGTCTGACTTACTTCATATATTAACTTCAAATTGTACATATTATCATTAAGTATTTTTATGAATTCTTCCAACATAGATACATCTCCTTGCCATGAAATGAACAAATCATCAATATATCTTTGCCACAATAATATGTGGTCAGTATAGGTGGTCAAGCAATCACCAAATACCACTTCTTCCTCCCACCAATCGAGGTGCAAATTAGCATAGGTGTGTGCACAGGCACTCCCCATTGCAGTACCTTGGAGTTGGAGGAATAAGTGGTCATCAAAAAGCGAAAGTAATTCCTTTTAAGGACAAAGGACAGCAAGGACAAAATAAATTGTTTCTTTCTATCTCCGAATTTTGCATCTTTATCAAGGAAATAGGAGACTGCTTTTAAGCCAAACTCATGTTTTATAGACGTGTAAAGAGATTCAACGTCTAAAGTTACAAGATATAAATCTTTATCTAATGGGCCCATCTGATTTGTTAATGATATTTAGTGTATCATTTTCTGTTAAACAGCCATTGCCTGATATAATTGGCCTACCAGGAGGTTCACATTCATTCTTATGAATCTTTGGCAGCAGATATAGGGTTGCTGTATCTGGGTATTTAACCTCTAAATAATCTGCTTCTTTTTTTATCTAGCAAGCCTTGACTCTTTGCTTGATTAATCATATTATTTATTTTTAAATTCTGATGTAGGGTCTCCCACAAGTTGGCGATAGCAATTCTTACCATTTAATTGTCTCCTAGCTTCCTGTAGGTACATTGTCCTAGGCCAAATGACTAGATTCCCTCCCTTATCTCAGGGTTTCAATACACTGTCGTTCCAGCTCTGAATGTCCTTTAATGCCATAACTTCACATTAGGACAAGTTTTTGTTAATAATGATCTCCGGAATTTTCATAACTTCGGACATTGCTACATCCCTTTTCATCTTTTTATTTTTTATACAATGTATTTACCTTGTGAGCACCTTTCTAACTGTCGGCTGAGTATTTTTTCCTTATAGTGGGGAATAGTGTCCATAGGGTACTATTTTCTTTTCAGCATAAGGAAAACTCTGCCCCTTTGACAGGTTTTTCATGTTTTTCCTTATGCTTGCTGAAGACTTACCCTCTCTGCAATCCATGTGGACAGTCTTGCTACTCTGAGGTGAGCAGTGTTACATTACCAAAAGGGGCTGAGGGGTATACTTTATCATTCAATTACTCTTGAACTACAACTCTGACAGTATTGACTCAGATACAATAAAGACTAATTGGAGCTGCTTTTATTGTGAAACATTACTATCCCTTTAACGTGACCTTAGTTAATGTGGCCCATTTATGTGAAGGCCGTGCATATTAAGATTTGAAGGAGGCAACTGTTGGTAATGACTATATGGATAATGCTGTACAGATATAAAATAGGCAGCTGGGAAGGAGAAGAGAATAGTGAATGGAGTCATAAGCAGATATATATTACTAATGTCAAGGCACACTAACAGAGGTCTGTTTCCAGCCAAGTGTGAGAGGTGACCTTGTTGTTGCAGGTTAGAGACAATAAATCATTACCAGTGGCAGTGGGCTGTGAATACTGGATTTATTTGGGGGCTCTTTCTTCTGCCTGGCTTTAAGACAGCCTTTCAGCTTTCAACATTAGCTGTGTTCTTGAACGACCACTAGACAGGAATCTTCAAGCTAAAGCTCCGGAATCCATGAAGAAAACAACTGGCAGGATATATCCCTTGTACACAACAAAGAACTGTGACATTAAAGGAGAAGTAACACTTTCTAATAATAAACCCCCTCCCCCCCACACACACACACTTATCTTACTATGGCCAGAGGATCCAAATGGCTCCTGTGAATTTTCCTTTGTTCAGGATATAATAATAATGTTCAAGAACACAAACATGACAGTGGCTATCAGTGTTTTTTAAACTCAGGCATGAGTACAAAGCACTGAGTTGCACAGCCTTGTGATTCTAAAAGGAATAAGATTACCATTTCCTGTTAGCAGAGTTTGAGGTTCTGCACTCCTGCTAGGAACTGTCATACCCACCTCTGTGGGCATGACATTCAGGACAGACTGAAGATGTTATCTCTTGAACACAATCACGAAGGCATAATTCATAAGAATCATTAGGAAACTGGTGTTAGGAAAGTACAGCACCCACAGCACCTATAGTAGAGAGCAGTTGTATTATTATATCTGCTGGAGGGAAGCATTTTTTTAGAAAGAAGGACTGATCTAAAGTTAGAAGATGTAGGACTCAGAAGTAAAGTGTGTAAGTGCTGCTTCTTGAAAAGAGTGATAGATTCATGGGAACAATAGTGATATGCAGACTCCTAGCTCAAATGCCAATTGCTTTCAGTGGTGCCACACACACCACAAGTTGTGCTTGGATATCTAATGCAGGAGTGGAGTAGAAATAAGTGGTGCACAGGTATGTTAACCCATACACAACCCTTCAGTGGAGGATGCTCCCCCTCCCCCAGAAACATTGTGTTATGTGCACCACCTTTCAATTATAATATGCCCCCACTACTGATCTCCCAGTCAGTTTGGCTGGGAGATCAATAGTGGTGATGCAGGGGAGTAAGAGAGAGCTACCCTGCTTCCATCCTAGCTGAACTACTGGGTATGAGTGGATGGGTTCGGGAAACCATTTCACTCAATCACATGAGAGGGTTTCCCAATCCAGCACACTCCTACCCAGGTTCTCCAGTGAGAATGGAACCAGGGGATCTCTCTTGCTCTCCTGCATCACCTCTATTGATCTCCCAGCCAGATCAGTAGCTCGGGATCATCAGGTGGGGTCCCGATGCCCCACCACAAGGTCTGATTTTTTTTTACAATGTTTGGCTTCGCCCCGTCTCATCCTAAGACAGTGAGTAATTTATTTTTTATTTTATTTAAAGAGTGGCAGCGGTGACTGATTATTTTTCCAGCCACTGCCCCTAACATCAAATCAGATTGATGGAAGGCTGAGAAAGGCTGACATGGTACAGCTGAAACATTGATCCTATAAAATACATTTTTGTTTCATATCTTCCTTTGAAGTGCTGAGAGTTCTTATGTTTAAAAAAGACATTTGAATAATTTTGCAACTTCTCATCGGCACCCAGGCAATTAACCCACAGTAAGTGAGAATGCTTCCTAGAAATCCACATTGTAACATTACATTATATATATGGTCTCCACAATTCCCAAATAGAAAAAAAAAAGGAAACCAATAGTGTAACACTGTAGCAGAACAAGAATATAATGAAAATAAATTAAATGTTTTTCACAATTTAATTGGTTAGGCTGCTGCTACCAGTCAGTCTAGCACATGAGCATACGAAGAATATCTAACCATCTCCGTTCGGGTCTACTGTCGACGTCTGGCGTGCTTCCAGATGTATGAATTCAATATTCAATATTCGTAGGCAGAGGTTCTTTTCAGTAGAAATATATTTATTAAAAATGTAAAATACAAATACAGATACAAGGGCTTAAATGCTAACGCGTTTCATGGTTAACCACTGCTTTCTCAAAGCTCCACAAGCCCAAAACTACACACAAAAGGTTACCTCCACCACAAAAGTAACCTCCCAAATAACCTTTCATTCATCTCTAATTGGTTCAGTTTGTTTATCTAATTACCAACCCTTAAAGGGGATGTCATTAATAAAAGTAATAGTTGACATACCTAAATATATCACATTAAACAATTAACCTGTGACTGGTGGCAGGAACTAACCCCAGAGGTCCGATTGCTGGCTTTGACGTATGTTCTTGTGAGTGGACACAATAGGGTGTGTGGGGATGGTCTAATATTGATGTTACTGATACACACAGGGTGCCCCTCTCATATTGCTCATTGTGTGCTCCATTTCTTTCTAAACACAGGACAGAGACAGAGCAAGAGAAAATGCATGCACAACATATACATTAGATAGTTTAAGATAGGACACATAAGAAAGAGGTAGAGCAAATATAAGAGAATGCATGCAAAAAATACACACAAAAAGGAATGAATGCACAAAACAGAGTGCACATATGAGAGAGTATATGCAATAAAGAGAGTGCACACAACAGAGAGAGCATACACACAAGATACTGAGATATGGTAACAGCAGGACAGCAATAGTGAGATGGAGTAAGAAACTGAGAGACATAAGAAAGCAAGAGAGAGACAAACAGCAATATAGTGAAAGAACTAAACTTTTGAGTGTAAGACCAGACTGACACTGGGGGTCATGCACTAAGACAGGTGGATCAAGTCTGGGTGCAGTATAGGTGCCTCAAATTACAGTTTACATTCTCCATGCCCAGTCTACGCCAATACACTAAAAGCTCCCCTGGAGCCTTGTTAAATTGGTGGATTTCCTGGTCACAGCGCATTCATTATATAAAATGGTGGGAAATTAGCATTATCCTCCTCCTCCCCCGTGGTACCTACTTGAACTAAGCATAGGGAAACATGCACATGATTTGCCTTTTTTCCAAAACCTAGGTACCACCAACATTGTGTCTGATGCATACCCACCTGTCCACCTCAGTACAGACAAGCTTGAGGTGAGCACAGAGGCACCATTTTCAAACAGACAAACTTAATACATAGGCACAAAGAGGGTGAAGCCCTCTTTGCACACAATTGCAGAACAATCCATCCTCATACACTGGAAAATAGTTTGTTATATTCCCCACTGCTTTTGTCCTTCATTCGTTTAGTACTAACATATTCCAGTGTGCAGTGCAACCAGAATAATAACTGCAAACAGGAGACACACATATGCAAACCCATACAATTGTCAGAGAGGGCCCTACTAATGAGACCTCACAGCCTAGATCAGAGGTGGGCAAAGTGAGGCCCTCCAGATTCTTCCAAACTACAAATACTATTATCTCCCACCAGACAAAGGTAGGCAGGACATCATGGGAAATGTAGTCTGGCAGCAACTGGAGGGAATCATTTTGCTCCCGTCTGATTTACATGAAGAACACAAATGTTCTTGTTGATATTTTGCTTCAGGCAAGCAGATTTTTAGCATTCCTGGATGAGTAGTTTAATTCCGGTATTCATTCTGTTCATTCACTGTAATAAGCTTCAGTCTGTTGGAGGCCAGTCTCATCCAGCATGGACAGTTTCAGCATTTATATTGAATTAAAATAGGTGTAGCCACTGAACTGTTTTATTGAATCAGTTGTTGCTTACTGCTATGTTCTACTTTCATTTCATATTTTACCTAAAATTTTATTTCATCATGTAGCCATCCATCATCACTGTAGGTGGGTTAATTAACTATAATCATTGCTTGACCATATACTAATATAAAAGCATTTACCAGGAAGGATATATTGAGATTGTCTCTCATTTTCAAGCATGTCCCAGGGGTATAGGTATTATTACCCAATTTAATAGTACTCATTTTACCTACCTCAGAAGGATGAAAGGCTGAGTTGACATTGCTGGGACTAGAACCTGTGACCTTGAGGATTTGAACAAATTCTATAGGTGATGCATTAACCAACTGAGCCATCTCACCAGCTCTACGGCTTACATGAGATGTGTCAGTTACTCTGAGGAATTGTATTACGGTCACTTCTTTATCAGATCTTCCCAAAGTAAGATATTTCAGATTATACTATTTCTTACTATATAGAAACAATGGGCCTTAGGTATAAAAGCAAATTAGAGTGTACTCTTTAAACCATGAAGGACAAAGAAAAATGCCAATTGGTCTAAACGTAAAGAAACAAAACAAAACAAAAAGGAGGCGCCAATAGTGCCTTATCAACGCTAAGATACAATGCAACTAAGAAAAAAGTAATACACTCACATGTATATATGACTGTGTAAATACATATGCACAAACACAGCTACAAAGCATACAGGGAATTCTTAACGTCCCTGCTCGGTATTTTCAGGATCTCTCCAATGGAAATAAGCTGCTCCAAAAACACGTCCGATAAAAAATTCTTCCAAGTTTATTACTTTTAAAAACAATAATATAATCCTACTAACAT